>CM066989.1:66082094-68582094 GCA_033977485.1 Hydrangea macrophylla
ATATCTCATCAAGTTTACACTATAGCATGATTAACTACCATTGTATGGAGTGATTAATCTCAATCACTAGAGTTTAACTCTTAGTTAACATGTTAGTGCTTATAGTGCATTGACGGACTTGAGCTTTCCTATTGACACTCAAGACTGTCAATCAGTCGATAGGAACTCATAACTTGTATAAGGTACGTGTTCTTAATCTTGAGACGATTATGAACACAGACTGTGGATATGGCTGCTTTGACTTACCAATCAGTGAGGTCTATAGAAGATCAACACCTGGGTATCTTGGGTATATCATATTCATAGGGTTGTGAACATATATTGTCAAGACAGAATCTACCCTCTGTTTTAGAGTAAGCATTCCCTTGAGAATGTCACCAAGTCGATTACTGAGTACTGCAGTCTTGTTGATAAGAGTTATCAACATGTTTGGTAATCATAAGAGGTGAATGGGACTCAAGGAATACAAGAAGTAATCATGATTCAGGTTGACAGTAACAGTTATCCGACTACCTGAATATGATTACGAATGCTGAAGGTAGAGGGACATTAGTACAACATACAAGTCTAGTTATCGCTTCGGATATGTTCTTTTGTGTTGGAGTTCAGTTATCGTTTTATAGTGGAGTAAACGTTAACTGATCAGTTAGTTAGTTTGCTGATCAAAGAGTTTGGTCACGGTAATTAACAAACTAGTCTGAGCCAACAATAAAGAGCCTAGGAGGTCCCACTCTTAGCTCCGCCAGGATACTTGGAAAGGTACATGGGGAAGTTGTCAAGATAAGTTTGATCGATTGAAGTATGTTCGATCGATTGAAGTCTTGGCAGTCTCGATCGATCGTAGATCTTCGATCGCTCGAAGTCTAGGTCGGTTCTGGAAATCTATAAATAGGGCAGCTGCGTTTTGGAAAAGGAGTTCGTCGTTTTAGAACGTCAGAAGCTGCAAAAACTATTTTTTGAGCCCCAAACCTTCTTTTTCCTCTCTATTAGAGATCCCACCATCTCTAGTCTCTCCGGCAAGCATCCGCAGGAGACATAAGGGTGAAGACAACCTAGTGGAGGCTGTTGCATCACCAAGGAAGAAGAAGAAAATCAGAATTAGGTTCAAGACACTAAGGTATAACTCTTGTCCCCTCTTGTGCGCATCTATGGAATTAACGAGTAGTAGATCCTGGGCTACCATTAAGTTTTTATAACTTGACTTTTCCGCTGCGCGTTTAAACTTTTAACTTAAACTGGTTTTTCCATCAGAAACAACCGTGGATGCAACTGGAGAAGAGAAAGTAGAACAAACGGCCCCTTCGGTTGAGGGTGCCAGTCAAGATATTTCCCCAGGTCAAGTTGCTCCCACTGCTGCAACAGAATCGGCCCTTGAGCGTATAGAAGAAATAATCATGGCCGAGGCCGGTTCTTCCATTCTTGAGGGTCCTCCCAGCCAGAATGTCGAGGATAGTGCTCTGGCTAAGACCTCGACCATAACAGAGGCTATTCAGACCACCATTTGTGCAACCGCTACAACCTCGCCAGAGGAACCTGTCCTAGCACCTCACGCCCTTGAACAAATCCAACTACCAGCCCAGCCGTCCACCTCACAACCAGGTGGTGAGGCTGTTTCAACACATGACACATTGGCCTCCACCTCATTGCCAGCCTAGGTACTTTGCTTTTTCATTCGGGCTCGTCCCTTCAGTCTTTGCCTTAAATTGAACTTTTTTTTTATTTAAATCTTTGAACAAGCCACTCTTCTAGGTCTAGAGCTGTTCATCCCTTTCGACGATTTCTTCTCCGGCCTGGACATTGAGGCGTTTGACTTAGGTTCTTTTGAACCTAAAGCACTCTCCCCCTCAAGCCTCCAGCGATCGAAGAATCTTCTCCTCGGGCTTGCAGACCAGGGCCTATCTAACCTTCTACCTCCTGCCAATATTGATGCTGCCATGGCAATACTTATGGTCGATTGTTCTCTGTCGAACGGGCATCGTACTTTACTACAAGAAATATAAGAGAGACTACTTGGCTGTAGTCTCTTGGAATGATCGGCCTCAACTATTTAGGACGAAGCTGAAATTCATCTTGGTGCCCACCAGAAAGCAGTACAGTTCTTTCAGGCTGCTAAAACCAAGTATGAAGCTGGGAAAGCATCACGGGCCCAGGTTGCCCGAGATGCCTTCCTGTAAGCTCGTATTGCAATTCTCAAGGCCCAGTTGGAGCAGTGTGAGGCTGAGGTCATCATTAACGATGTTGCACTAGTAAAGGTGGATGAAGTCCTGGCCCTGCTTAGAGGAGACGCTCAGAAGTGTAGCGACCAACTACAGGCTAGTCTTCCAACCTCCTGTGCTCTAATAAACGATGTTACCTATGTTTTTACAATCTCGAGTTGATACTTCTTGCTATGTAACTTGGATTGTTATAGAATGGTTAACATGAGAAGGTGTGGTTAAACATGAGAAGGTGTGGTTAAACATTTGCTGAAGTCATGATGCGACGTTTAGGATATGTATCGTTCAAATCGTAGTTTTATATCATAAATTTGCATACAAACCTATGCACTACACGTAGTCGCTTGAATACATGTTGGATGTGAACTATAATATGATTCGAATTTCAGGTAACACATAGTGTGGAGACTAAACCCAGTGAGCTTTTGAGCCTATCTATTCTATTTAGAGGGTTATAAATACATTTTGTGTTTATCGAATTTCATTGAAATAGCGCATTAACTTCTTGTTATAATCTCATTATTCTTGTTTTGGTTGATAGTCAAGTTAAAATATTTTCTATGATGCTAAATAATCTTCTGTCATAAACATTGAAGAACCATATGATTATAGGAAATGATGGTAGGGCCTCTTTATGTACTACCGACCAAAAAATGATAAAATTTCCTTAGTTCGACCCTTTGAGCCGTTAAAATGCCTCTTTTTCTTTAATCACCATAATTTTTTTTTGCTCCAACTTGGCAAACTTGGAGTTTACCACTGAAAGATTGATAAACTTTTATTGTTGATAAGGCGGTGTGTCGATTGAGAAGAAGAAGAAAACAAGATGATGTTTGGGGTAGTTACCTTGGTATTCAATGAATATTCGTTTCAAAAGCAACGAAAGAGAAAAGAAAAAAAAGTTTTAAAAAAAAAGAAGAAAAAGAAATAAAAAAGAGGAAGAAATAAAAAAATATATGAAATGAAGAGAATGAAAAAATGAAAGTTGTTAGAATGAATGAAAGAAATCGAACATGCCTTACAATGCTATTCTAATACTACCTAACGAATCTTGTCTATCCTTTTTCATTGCCCAAGCCACGTTACAACCTTTGAAAATTCCTATTTGATCTTAGAAAACATGGTTTGGATATGTAAACAATGGGATGGGGATTAAAACATGGCAATAATTAATTTTTCTTGACTGTTAGCGTCCTATCCATGAGACTACTATTCTTTTGTGCCATGCGTCTTTTATGAGTCAAATGTGAGCGTTTCTTGTTTTGGAAACATATTTCCTTTGCTCGTATATACCAGAGAAATTACACCTGTTTCTGAGTGTTTCATTTGAGAGTGTAATTAACATTGTGAGATTCGAAGTCGAAGCATAGTTGGATGGTTATCCGAGTTATATTCCAAGTTCATGACATGCGAGTGTTCATTTGACTACCACATCACACACATGTAATTTTATGAGAAACTCTATTGATTTATACGATGCTTGTGCTTGTGATTATTTTTCATGACGTAGGTGGATGTTTGGTTCTGTTTCTTCTTGTTCGTTATTCTATTTCAAATCATTGTTTTACAATAAGGAGTATTGAATGTTCTATTTTTTGTTTTTAATTAAACTTTTTAAATATATAATGAAATAAAGATGGTTGTGGGAGAACCCTAACGAGACTTCACTCGTCCTACTAGGGACACATAGAGGTTTAAAAGGCTTGTTGCATGTGCTAAATGCAATCGCGTTGCCTGCGACAGTGAGTTAGGATTTTTAAGTATAGTAGTATTTATTTTTATATTTTTCTTTGCTCGAGGACTGGCAAAGTGTAGGTTTGGGGATGTGATCGACGACGAATAGTTGCCATTTATAGTCCTAAAGATACGCTTTGTTAGCCCATTTCATTTAATTATTAGTTGTTTTTTAATAAGTATTCTATATTTTGTAGGTTTTGGATCTTTAATGTGAAAATGCACAAAAATCCAATGATTAATGGCTTTAGAAGACATTCTGGGCTCAAAAGGTGATTTCGGTGAAAGCTGGAGACAGTAACAGCCTTGGTAAATTATATTTTTGACAAGAAATACTTTGGATTTGGAAATTTCTCCAGAGATATAAAATATAGATCTTTGAGTTACGGACGTGTGGCCGCAAACGGCGAGTCAATCCGAGGTCTGAGTAAAAAGTTATCGCAATTCTACGATCGCTGCGCAGTGCATTCAAAACTACCTCACGCGAGCAGGCCGCGTGAGTAACCTGTGAAAAAACTAAAAATGCGTAATTCATCAAATTATAGCACCCAACAAAGGTGGTTTGTGAATATGATGTCCAGAAACGTAATTATATCAGTTTTAGTACGAGTTGGCTTAGAAAAGCTTTCTAATCGCTCCAAAATCTATATAAATCCTATTCTAAATAAATTTTGTGGTTACACAACATTAGATACATCCATATACAACTAAAACTTTAGCCATTGAAGAGAGAGAAGCAAAGAGAAGAAGAAGAAGACCAAGGATTCCCATGGCCCCCTCCATCAACCTCTTGCCAATCCTTGATTCCATGACCGCTTAAACCAAGATCTAGGGTTTCAATAAAACCCTAGCCAAGTAATAGGGTGTATTTTATGTTTTTTTCTTTTAGATTTATTATGTATGGATGATGATTACATGTTCAAAGGATTTTTTTATAGTAAAATCAAACTTCTATTGATTAAATCGTTACTTTCAATGTTTATTCTTATCTTAGATCTATTTTGAATGTGATGTACTCAATAATCTATATTTGTTGTGCTTGTACGAATTATTTATAGGTAATGGTGCTTAATTGAATTGTGATATCAAGTAGTCAAATAGTTCATGCCTAGGGAAGAAAGAGCGTACCACAACCTTAGTTTAGTGTGAGACATTCCGTGCTAACAAAGTTGAATTATGTTGATACTTGAATCGTAGTTATCTTCTTGAAGAAGGAATTGGGCTTGTAGCTACAATTCTCCATTATCATCCAACGTAATAAGCTAATTGAATGCATAGATACCCTTATTACGAAGCTAGTGGTGGATTTACAATCCTGGGTTCACTTTAAATATTGTTTAAAACAACTTTTAATTGCTTTCATAGTTCAGATTTATTTTCACTTTTCTTAGTTTAATTAAAATCAAACTCAATGTTCTATTTTCTTAATTAACTAGACTTAGGGTTTTTAAAATTAAAGTGCTTAGGAAATCAATCTCTGTGGGTTCGACCTTTACTTCCACACTATAAATCCTTAGAAAGTAAAGCACACTTTTTTTTTATCTTGATTATGACAAGATCACCAAGCATAACTTCTCAATCAGTGCATAGCGCTGCTCGATTGAACTTAAAATCCTACTCAAGTAGAAAATGGCTTACTTGTTACCTTGCTCATTATCTTGAGCAAACATACTGCCTATTGGGCAATCAGAGGCCGATATTTACAACTTAAGGTACCTACCCTTCTTGGGTGGCATTAACACTGGGGGTGTAGACAAGTACTGCTTTATTCCTTCAAAGGCCTATTGATGGATGTCTTCCCACTTGAATTCTTCATCGGTCTTGATCTTTAGTAGTGGGGTCCATACTTGAGTCTTTCCGGCACAGTTGGATATGAATCTTCTTAGAAAATTTATTTGCCCGAGTAGCCTTTGTAATTCCTTCTTGTTGGCTGGGGGCTTTGCTGCCTGGATAGCCCGAGCCTTGTTCTTGTCTATCTCTATCCCTCGTTGGTGTACCAAGAAACCTAGGAAGTTCCCTGCTGAAACGCCGAATGCACATTTGAGAGAATTCATCTTCAGCTTGTGATCCTGCATTCTTTCAAACGCCCTTTACAAGTCTCTCAAATGATCTGCGTTATCACCGGACTTTACCACCATATCATCAATGTAGACTTCCATGAATTGTCCAATCATGTCATGGAAGATTGAATTCATTGCTCATTGATAGGTGGCTCCTGTATTCTTCAAACCGAAAGGCATGACAACCCACTCAAAGGTTCCAATTACCCTCGGGCACCGAAAAGCTGTCTTTGGGACATTCTCCTCGGTGATATAAATTTGGTTGTACCCTGAATGCCCGTCCATAAAAGATAAGATCTTGTCCTTGGAGGCCAAATCAATAAGTTGATCGGCCATTGGCATTGGATATTCGTCCTCGGGGGTTACTAGGTTTAAATTTTTGAAGTCAATGTAGACCCTAAGCTTTTCATTCTTTTTCACCACTGGGACTACATTCGAGACCCATTCTACGTACCTGGTAGTCCGAATAAAACCAGTGCCCAAGAGTCTCTCAATTTCTTCTTTTACCTTCAGTGTGACCTCGGGTGACATACGCTGAGGAAGGTGCTTGAACGGCTTGAACCCAAATTTGATTGGTAATCGATGTTCTACCAGTTCCCTAGATAGCCTTGGCATTTCACTGTAATCCCAGGCGAAACAATCTTTATACTCATGTAACATCACTATTACCTCAGCTTGAAACTGGGGTTCTAGCATACGGCTTACATAAGTTGGCTTATGTTCTCCTCCTTCGCCTAGGTTGACCTCCAAAAGGGGATCTTGAACGTCGGCCTTTAAGTCTTCTAACTCTGCTGTGGCCATTTTCAATCCCTCCATTTGGATTTCTTCTTCCCTTGGCGTTTCTTCTTTATATATACAGTCGGCTAAGTTAACCACACCATTAATTGGGCTGAACTCCAATCTTCTATCGGTCAGATATGCACACCATTTGGCTATACTGGCCTTTAGGGCCAGCTGTCTCCGAATCTCAGTCGGTTGATTCATCGATCAAATCTTCTTCTTCGAATTCAACCAGCTTAACTTCTTCCGCTCGGTTGAGTTGAGGGAAGCACTACATGTTTTCCTTGATAAATGTGGCCGCATTTAGTTTGCCTATCTTGTCGTATCCTAGCAGCTTTACAGGTTTGATGTCGTCTTCATACAGCAACACATCGGCCTTCTGAATACGTGCCACGAATGGCTTCGTATCTGCCCCCACTACCTCTACTTCGTCTCCCTTCTAGAAAATCAATAACTGATGCAACGTAGAAGGGATACAGTAGTTAGGGTGTATCCAATCTCAGCCTAACAACGCATTATAACCGGCTGATGTTTCAGTAATGAAGAAAACAGTCATTGCTGTCTTGCTTCCTATTGTCAATTCCAAAGGCAGGATACCTTTAGTCCTTGATGGTGCCCTTGTAAAACTCTGTACACTCATTTCGGTAGGGATCAATTTTGATTTAGACTTCTGGAGCATCCTTAGCATGATTTGGTGCATGATATTGATGGTAGAATCCCCATCAATGAGAATCCTATTCATGGGGACTCCTTCAATGTGCCCTTTCACATACAGCGGCTTTAAGTGTAACGGGTCCTCCTGGCTTTTGTCCTTCTCAATTTGCTGCCTTTTTGGCCTTAAGATGGTTATCTTAGGGCGATCGGATTGTTGCTCGGTCAAATCCACATTTTTACTCGTGGCTTCCACCACCTCTGGTTTCACGGTTTCTCCTCTACTCCAAAATATATCTTCTATGGTGACCGACTCATTTGTCAGGCCTTCTACCACATCTCCTTCCATGGTTATTGGCTAGTTTGGCTTGGCCATGAACGACATAGGCAAGCTGACCACTATGTTTGACATCAGGCTCGTAGGTATGGTTCCGAATTGAATCGGTGAACCATCAGAATCTCTGAAATCATCAATCTCCTCTTCCATCAGATCAGTCTCGGGCTTACATTCCTCCTTTAGCTTTTCTCGCCTTAAGATTTCCTTTAGGTGCTCTGTGGCATACATCGCTTCTTTATCGGCTTTTTGTCAAAGTAGGCTCCCCTTCTTGGGAATCGAGCAATACGATTAAACTAGGTTTAGGAGATCTACGAGCCTGATTCTCCCAGTATAGTCTCTCTCGCTCAGCCTGCCTTTCGTGTTGATACCTTCTTTTCTAAGATTTGCTGTATTTAGGTGCTGTTGGGAATTTTGGGTGATCAAGCCTGTACCACCTTCCTTTATCTACTCTGGGTGGTAGTACCATCCTTGGACGTATGTCTGAGGTTGGTACTTTTCTCTGCATGTCTTGTTTAGAGTATGTCCGATAATGTCTAATCTCCAACAGGCCTACATCTCTAATGCTGGTCTAGGAGACTAGTAATGGCTTAGGTTTCCATTTGAGCCTATCCTGACTCAACTTGGGTAATGATAGCCTTTTGTGCACGAATCTTCTCAGGCTGTGCTCTCTATGCTCATTCGTCTTAGGCCTCTTGCTTGGGCTGGAGGCCTTTTTCCTGATATCGGCCTTGCATCTCGGGTAGAGGCCTTGTTTTATCAGATCAAGTTGGTGTTGCAGATCAACCATCAAGCTATCAGTGGTTGATCGGGCCGTTTTAACTTTGGCCTTGCGCTCTTTTTGCTTACGCTCCTGATAAGTCTTCTGGAGCTCATGCATGGTCACTATCGGCCCGTCAGTGGCAGGAATGGTGATTTGCTTTCCTTCTCTTTGCTTTGGCAGTTCCTCTATCTCGATTAAGTCCTCCTTTGGCCTAGGCCTGATTAGCTTGGTCAAATCGGGTGTTACCATGTTGGCGCCGGCGATTTGAGGAAACAGGCTAGCATCAATTCCCATGGCTTTGTCCGAGAATTTGAACACTCCTTTCTCCACATTCTCCTATATAACATTACGAAAGACAACACAATCATTAGTAGAATGCTTCTAGGAATTATGCCATTTACAATATTCTTTGTTTTTTAGGTCATCGGCCTTAGGGATCCGATGACCTTCACTAAGCTTGATCACTTTATCGGCCAGAAGGGCATCGAAAATCTGAGTAGTCATTATTATATAAAAAGTGTAGTTTCTCCCCACCTCAAACGCCATCTTCTTTGCAGCGGCATAATTGTTGATGGGTTTGTTTAAGGCGTGACATACAATCGGCTGTTTGCAATAACTCAGCCATTTCGCTTTCCGTTTTAGGGTCACAGTCCGCTAAGTGGACCTCGTAATTGGGATCTTTGTAGTACATTCCCTTGAACGAGTTCTTTTTTTCTTGCTCATCCAAGAGGATACGCTCGTAACGAGCAGCCCACGTGGCCAGCTCAAATAAATCATGAAAATCAGTTCCTTCAAACCTCTTACAAAGTTCAAAGGGCATGCCCCCCATAGCCATCTTGACGTACTCTTCTTCGGGCAAGACCGTTTTACACCTATATTTTACCTTTCAGAAATGGGCTATGAAGTCTCCATGGTCTCTCCCACTAACTGCAACATCCTGGACAAATTTGCCAGTGATGTTTCGGGCTCAGTCCTATAGAACTTGCCGGGGAATAATTCTTCCATCCCTGCCAATTCTGCACAGAGTTGGCTGGAAGATTGGCGTACCATAAAAATGCTATGCCCGTAAGCGAGTTAGGGAACAACCTATGTTTCAATGGGTCATTGCTACCCACGTGGTCGCATTGTACGATAAAACAGCCAATGTGTTCTACGAGGACTGTTCACTTTTCCTAGAAAATAGAGTGAAGTTTGGAACTTTGTACCCTTGGGAAAAGTCGACTTAGCCAATTTCAGGTGGGTATGGCCATCTATGCGTCAGCCTCTTCATCCTTCTCATGAACGGGCCATACTCTTCGTGTATGGCCACCACCAGCTCCTCCCTGTTGATGGGTTGTGGAACGATGGGCTGAGCCACCACCACAGGGGGTGTAATCAGAGGTGGTAATTGGTGTTGGTTGTTGTTGGCCTGATGGGTCCAAAAACCGCCATTAGTCCTTTTCCCTCCAACAGTGTGGACAGGAGAGGGTATGTGGCCAATTAGATCTCCGTTACGGCCTAATGGTTGAACAAAAACTGGTGTTGTCGATCCATTGGGATCGGTTTCCTCCCCACTGCCCGATGCTTCCCCTTATGGGTCGGGCTGCTTGTTTAGCCCGTTCTACCCTCGTAGGTTCAAAATGACATAAGGAGGGTCTTTCTTCTTATCCGCCCATCCAGAAGAGCTGATGTATTCTTTAAAGTTCTCTGGGGCTAGCCTCTCAGCCACTGTGGCGAGGATTTTTTATAAGCCTAATATTTCTAAGGTCAGTCCGTCTAACTTATTGTGCGTCATCCTAGTCGATGAGACGAGGTTGATCTGACCCCGATGTATTTCGACGGTTTAGCCGATTAATTCCTTGAAGTTTTCCATCGAACCTATCAAGGTGTTGTAGTCTTGCCTCGTAGGTTCAACGTTCATTCTTAGGACTTTTAAAATTGCCTTTAGAGTCGCACTGCCATCATGTGGAGAATGACCAGTACTTTCTTCAACTGACGGGTCAATGGCAGGATTGTCCTGTCCATTTTTCCCGGTCTGTTTGACTTTCTTCAGAGGCATGTCTTGACACTATGGGTCCCACTGGGCATGCCAAAAATGTTTGCTAGTAGTTTGTGTGGGCGTGCCAGAGCTGAACGGGCTTAGTGTGTGTGCAAACTAATTTCCTATACGCTTGAGTGAGTGATACTCAAGGATTTAAGATCTGACTTCTAAATAGAGTGATTATGTATGATGAGTAGGAAACTACCCTCATCAAAAATCCTATGGTAGTACTGAAGCGCACAAGCCAATTAGTATAGAGTTTACCAAGTAAACAATGACAAACGGTTTAATAAAATATGAAGATATTTAATTGAATGTTTGGAAACTAAAACATACGACCAAAGAACGGAATCAGAACATACTCTGATTGTTCAAAAGATTGAAAACAGTAAACAATGACAAAAAGGACAAACCTATTTCCTATGGATGCAGAATAACGAGAACATAAAGGTTTGAATGCTTTGAATGCTGTGTTGAATGCTGTTTTGAGTGCGATTTTTGAGATGACGCGGAGTCCTTTGCACGGTTGGCCTGCTTTTGTATTTATTGCGACCCTGAATAATTTCTAATAAGGAACAGATTCCTTTACTTTAGCTCTAGGCAAATTGATTGATTGTAGAATCCTCCCATTCTCAAACTTCTGCCTTATTCGGAGTCTTGATTGATTCAATCCCAATATTCTAGGGATTAGCCTTCCATATCTAGCTGGACGAGATTTGATTCCTTTCCCAAACAGACTCTGCTTCCTTAAAATTGGATGGCATCACCATGACAGCTAAGAGCGGAATTGCCTTCCCTGTTTGGCTCATTAGGCTCGCATCTTCCAATTGTCACACCTCATGATTTCATGCATGATATCCGTCTTAGCATGCTTATAACCAATCGAGCTCTTGAAACCAGCTTTCACCATCTCCTTCCAGTATGGTGTCTGATCGCCTTGTGCACTACTACTATCATCAATCGGGCTTACACAGATGCTAGCTCACACTCTTCACATGCCCGATGAGCTTTATCCATGCTTAGCCTCCCAATCGGGCTTCCATACCTGCTATAGTGCCCGATTGGTCAGTACACGACCTAATTCACCCATCAGACTCTGCCAAACTTAAGATAACATCCTTGTCTTTTTGAACCACGTTATGTTCACCTCTTGAGCCTGATGAGCCTTTGCAAGCCCTGGGCCGGACACTCCATATTCTACTATAGGCCGGGCATTCTTAAAACCATTTCAATATTCCATTCGGGCTCGAAAACCTTTGGCGATTTTTGGGTGCAAACAGTCATATTGTTATATAACACTTCTTATTTCATGAACCTCTACATTTGTTTTCGATAACTACGAACCTCTACATTATAATTATGCCTCATTAGTGCAAGCTTGGTCATGTTATTATTTTTTGGATTAGTAATATCAATTTTTATAATTATTGAAAGCTTGGTTATATGATATGATTAAACCCGAGTACAAATTTATTTTTCCAAAAAAAAAAAAATAAATAAATAATATAAAATAAAATAAAAAACAGGTACACCATTTTGTTACATTGAGTACAATATTTTGTTAAACCTGGTACAATATTTGTTATTTAAGCAAACCTTCTACATAAATCAACTGAGTACAATATTTTGTGATACTGCGCGAGTACAATATTTTATGACGATTTTTATAGTTGTTGGGCTTAAGTAGCAATATGTTGTACCCAGAAGGACAAATTACACTTTAGTCCATTAAACTATACACCTATTTTCAATTGGTTCTATAAACTTTTTTTTTTCAATTGGGTCCTTCAACTTCAAAATTTATTCAATCAGACCCAAATTCTGACAATGTTGACTTAAACTAACAAAAATTGTCACATGAGTTGTGCGTAATGCTTACCTTTCACATGTTAGGTTAAGACAAACAAAAGAGATTGTGAATAGTGCGAAAAATCGTATTCAATCAGATCCGAAATCGCGTTCAATCAAATTCGAAAACATATTCAACTAGATCTAATTAAAATCACATTTAATCATACCCAAAATTGCATCAATTTTTAGCCATTCACAATCTTCCGTGTTTGTCTTAACCTAACATGTGACGGGTAAGCATTACGTGCAACGTACGTGACAATTTCTTATAATTTAGGCTAATAGTGTCAGAATTTGGGTCTGATTGAATGAATTTTTGAAGTTCAAGGACCTAATTGAAAAATAAAAAGTTTATGGACCCAATTAAAAATAGATGTATAGTTTAATGGACTAAAGTGTAATTTGCCCTACCCAGAATGTATAGGTAAGCATTACGTGCAACATACGTGACAATTTCTTATAGTTTAATGGACTAAATAGATGTATATTATACCAGGTAGTTCTATAGTGGTTTTATTTAGGTAACAAAATGTTATACCAAGGGTCACAAATTATTATACCCAAGCTAACAAAACATTGTTCCAGGGATTGGTAGTATGGTATGACCAAACCACTTGGTCGTTTTAAAGAATTTTCCCTACGCAATATATTCGGCTTCCACTACTCTATAAGTTGGTTTTTTCTTTCCCTGAAAAATTACACCAACACGCCTCAACTATGACCATTTTTCAAATATCCCGAAAAAAGCAACGCCCTGGCCTCCTCAAGTACTACCTTCCTTTTATTACACACCTTTAGTGAGGATGTCAATGTTTCTGAATTGTGTGACCATCATTTGATATAGAAGTATTAACAATATTAACAATATAACGTTTTTGCCCCTCCTTTGAGTCGTCGAAAATTTTAAAACAAAAAAAAATTGTGAACAATGAACTACTACTTATGCAACAAAGAATTATTTTATCTAAAAATTTTCAATGTTAAAAGGTGTAAATAATTATGACAAATGTTGGTAAGGGTAAATTGGTTATAATAAAAAAAATTAAAATTAAAAAAAAAATTTATTTCAACGAAATTAGTGTGCCCCTTGAATGTTTAGACGGAAGAATAATTGTAACCTTAAGCTCATTGGCAGAAAAAGAAAACATTGATGAGACTTCAAACTTAAAGTTATTTCAATTCATATAGTATATCTCTCATTATTGATGAGACTTTCACCAGTGTTTGATAAGTTATGAATCATTTCAATACGTTCTAAAAATTACTTAATTAAAAAAATTACTTGAAATTTCTTAAAATTCAATTTCAAATTTCAAAACTGGTACACAATGTGCTCAGGTTGTATATGAGCATGTATAGGAAGATTATCATTTACAGTAGATTTCAAGTTATAAAAGTTTCCAAATGTTGGAGTTAGGAATTATTTTGATTGTACTTGACAGAGACTAAATTGCATATGCATCACATTATCATCATGACCTCTTGCACTGATAGTATTATGGGGGACATCCAAAAATGGGTCGTTGGTGATCATACATGATATTTAATTACTCTGTGTTAGTTATTCTTTGTTTATGTTTTTCAGCTATTTTAAGAAAATATTGAATAAGGTACGGTCTTTGTTAAAGACAGTGATATAATTGAGTAATTGGATACAAAAACATCCACATAATCATATCATTCTTAAAGATTGTCCTTAAGTGATAAGCGTTGGTGAACTGGGGCCTTAAGTGTTTTAATTAATAATACAAGGTCCAAAACAAAATTTTAGTACTCACTCCGTCCCATTTTTATGTATTCAACTTTCCTATTTTTGGATGTCCCAAAACTAATGTCTACTATGATAATTTTTTAGCTAATTTCCAAACTTATCCTTATTGATTTTGAAAACACCCCACAAAAAGTAAAAGGGAACCAAAAACAAGTATGAGTAATTTTGGAACAATTACATTTATTTCAAGTAATCATCATGTTCCCTTAAAAAGTTGGAATCCCAAAGATAGACACACAAAATGTGATTGAGGGAGTATAAATTATGGGTACTTGTAGCCTTACAATTAGAAGACTCTTGGATGTATTTGATAACCCAATTAAGTGATAAAAATGAAAATTTTCATCACTTAATTTTTTTCAGTGTGTTTGATAATGTACCATTTAATTGAAAAAGTAGCAGAAAATCCACTAAAAACGTTAAGTGAAATTTTCTGCAAAAAATAATCACCGAGTACAGTCTATTTTAGCTTTTGAAACATTGTTTTAAGTTTTGCTAATACAAATCACTTAAAATATTCAACACTTAAACCCATCACTTAATTTTCAGTACTTAATTTTCAGTTTTATCAAACGCACCCTTTGTATTTTTTTCTTTTTTTTTTAATGGTAACAATTAGAAGGCTCTAATTATACTAAAACTAAAACATCAAAGATTATAGATAAATAAAAATCTCTTATTTTACCAAATAAACCACTATCTTATATTTATTTCTTTTGTGAGGATAATATATTATTTAAAACATTACGTTTGTATTGTTTTTATTAAGCATTAATTACTTTTACATTTCGTGCATCCTATATATACTTCTGTTTGTGATGAAAATATTCAGCCAATGCAGGTTTGACACGCAAGATGTGACGTGGCAGGATAATTGGTGGATACTGATGGACATTGGAACTGTTATAAGCGGTTGATGCTGATTCATTTTAATCAAGTATTTAACTGATGCAAGACACGTGTTGACCATCATGGAGTAATTAAAGGGCAGTTGTCAACTTGAGAAAATGCCACGTATAAGAGCAGTTATCAGTTTGAAAAGAGGAGGGAACATTCAAATCAAGTTGCTGAGGCGTCGATGTCTATAAATAGAAGGACTGTGTATTCGAAAGAGATCCTTCGATCAAACATCAACATATATCTCTCAATACATATACTGTATTGTTAACTAGATACTTATATTTTGGAGTAGAACACCTTCGAAGTCATCTTCAAGGTTAGATTGTAGTTACTTTAATTTAATAAAAGTAGTTCATTACTTTTAGTTACTTTACTGTTCTTATTTAGGAGTAGATATTAATTTAGCCAGTTCGAAGTTCTTCAGTTTGTTACATCTTCACACAATTAAAAGTCCTGTTCAAGGCATCGAACGTCACCACAATTCCCTGGTGAGGCGCAGTTTGGATTATCACATATACACATTGGCAATTTGCTTGCCTGGCACGCTCGCACACACTTATGAATTTTCCAACCAAACATTTTTGGCACGCCCGGTAGGACACTAGTGTCAAAGGATGGCAAACAGAAACCTTCGAAGCAATAGGTCTGTTGATAATGCCAATGTTGGTGTTAATACTTCTGAAATTGGTGGTTCTTCACACCAAGATCCTCAGAATAGCAATACTGGAAATCATACAACCAATGAAAACCCAGAAGTGGGGGTTGAAAATTTAAATTCGATTCAAAATAATGGGAATGTTGGTTCAGAAAATCAACATGATTTGGTAAGTCAGTTGACACCAATATTTGATCACTTGGGAAATATGCTTCAGAATGTTAATGTTCTGATCACTTCCCTTAACAACAGTTTACCACAATTTGCACCAACAATGGTGCCAAATGGAAATCCTTCTATCATTCGACAGAATGAAAGAAGTCATAGCCATGGTTTGTTTCAGCCAAATCCTATGAATCATACAAATGGGCCTCCTCTTAGGCCTAATTCACAAGAAAGTTTCTGTGTCTATCCCTAATAATGCATTCCCAGTATTCGAAGGGATTCAAGGAAACCATGTAAATGGTCAAGATCATGGTCATAGAACAATAAATATCGAAGAACCAAGGCCTAGAGAAAACATGATAGGCCAAAATAGGAGAATAAATAATAATCCTATGTTCGAACTAGACCCTACTGGGGTAGGAGTGGGTCGAAGGTATGAAAATCTTAGAAGGATGGATAATAATCCTCAACCACCACCAGTACCACCAATGAACCATCTTTTTGGTCAACCAGGTCATCAACAACCATTTAATATGGTTGATAGGAATGACATGATTAATTTAATTCATGAGGTTTATGGACCTATAGCTCGGGGGGTACAAACTCCAGTTTATAGGAATCCTTATCCTGATTGGGTTGATAGGATCGAATTCCCCAGGGGATTTAAATTCCCTACTTTTGCTATGTTTGCAGGGGATGGGAGTCAATCCACAGTTGAACATATAGCAAAATTCATCAGTCAATGTGCTGATGCAGGAAATAATGAATATCTTAGGCTTCGTTTGTTTCCTAGCTCGTTAACAGATACTGCATTTGCTTGGTTTACTAATCTAGTCCCTAATTCGATCTATAGTTGGGCTCAGATGGAAGAATCTTTCCATACTCAGTTTTTTCAGACAGAACCAGAAGTATCAATGGCTGATTTAGCCAGATTATGTCAAAAGCCTGATGAAAAGGCTACTCAATTCATAAATAGGTTTAAAAGGGCTAGAACAAAATGTAAAATCATGTTACCTGAACCTGAATTTGTTAAGTTGGCTCAAAATGGCCTCGAATTTAGACTTAGAAAGAAATTCGACGCTTTGGAATTTAGAGATCTTGTTGAATTGACTGCTCGAGTCTCTAGATATGAAGCTTTATTGGAAGAAGAAAATGAAAGAAATGCTTCTTCAATAAAAACATATTATAAGGATCCCAATTATGAAATAGATGATGCAGAAATAATAGGCAAAGAGCCTTTCACATGCAAGAGTCTTGTGAAGAAAAATGTTTCTGCTGAAGTGTATAAATCAAAAGGATCTTTTAAGAAATATTCATTCGATGTTTATAGATTGGATGAAATATTTGATCACCTATTAGAAGGAAAAATTATTAAATTGTCTGATGGGACAAAATTACCTTCGAATGATGAATTAAAGGGTAAGAAATACTGCAAATGGCAAAGTTCTGGGACCCATTCGACTAATAATTGTACTATTTTTCGAGACAGGATTCAAGATTTGATCAAGAAAGGGAAATTGAAATTCCCTGAAAAATAAATGGGAGTTGATGAAGATCCATTCCCAGCAGTACAGGAGGTGTCAATCAATGTTCATGACATTTCCTTCGAAGATCTGACCAAAGAAAGAGAGAGTGCAAAGTCAGAAGACCATATGAAAATATTTGAAGAAATGACAAGAAAAGAACTAGATTTATCAGTTTTCAACCATGAATATGCAAAGAATCTATGCATTGGTTGTGGGAAAAGATATGCTGAAATCTATGATGAAAGGGTTGGGATCAAAGCAGGCAGGAAAAACAAACAGCCTTTGTTCGAAAAAAGGAAACCAAGCACTTCTGGTGAACCTCCTTTCCAACCAATCATGAATGTTGGGAGAGGACAGTTTAGAGGACCAATTTATCAAGCTTCAACATATACTGGACCTATGACAACAAGGTATGCCTCAAAACCAGTGGTTCCTTTTAAGGCCAATTTTTCAAGAAACTCCCATCTTGATAGTTATGTTCGACCATCAAGGAACATGCAATATGTGAGGCCAGGTTTCTTTCATACACCAAAGAAACATTATAGGTGGCAGAGAGAAAAGCAGATTCAATTCATATCATCGAAAGTGGTACCAGCACATGTGGTGCAGGCTGAGAAAAATATGAAAGTATTAAAGGAATCACCAAAAGTTTGTGAGACATCACAATCAGGTGAGTCTACATTGGTACCAGGAGTGCCAAATTGGTTTGTTTTGCAAGATGATAGAGTAAAAAATATGATCGAACAGCAAGGTCCTCAAAACAAAAATAGGATGATCAAACCTCCTCATGTTGAAAAGAATACATGGCATGTACTTCAACATCCCAAGGGAAAAAACCAGAACATGGTCCCTATGATAAATAGGACTCAACAGAGAAGACTGCAAATGAAGTTTATCATGTGGAAAGAATTTTCTAATATGCAGGCTAGAAGCCAGGAGTTAGGAAGTGAAATGAAAAAGGATTCCAATGATGATTCGAAGCCTAATCCTAGATTTGATCGAAATCCAGAGGGTGATACTGATACTATGTCTGAGAAAAGTATCATTAAAGCCAAAGTATTGGAATTAGAGAAGGCTATGAATATTGATGATGAGGATGAAGCAATGACAATGGTGAAATCTCAGGAATTGGAAAATGTTGAAATTAAACTGGGAAATGAGGTGGTTAATGATGAGAATATGCTCATTCAATTTGGTACATTTCCAGAACAAATGGAAGTTAACACTGCTGCATTTGTGTTGCCAAAAATTTTCGAGGCAGCAGAAGATCAACAGTTAGTTGAGGAAATGGAAGTGGAAACATCTACTGAGGATGTTTCTGAGGTAAATCTTCTTGAGTTTATTTTCAATGATTGTAGTTTTGTTTATTCATTCGAAGAACCATCCACAGAAATGACTAAACACCTTAAACCATTATACAGAAAAGCTTGTTTAAATGGTGTTCTTTTAAACAAGATACTGGTTGATAATGGTGCTGCTGTCAACATTATTCCCCAGAATACTTTAAAAAAGATCAATAAACAAAATGCAAAATTGATAAAAACCCACATTATGATATCAGGATTTACTGGTGATAAGAAAAACACCAAAGGGGTAATACCTATTGAAACCATAGTAGGTTCGAATAAATCCAAAACTGCTTTCTTTGTGGTAGATGCTAATCCTAGTTATCATGCCTTATTAGGAAGAGACTGGATTCATGCTAATAAATGTGTTCCTTCTTCAATGCATCAGAAATTGTTGCTAGTAAAGGAAAACTGTGAAATTGAAACAGTGAAGGCTGATGTCCAGCCTTTTCATGCAAGTTCCAATTGTGTTGAAGCTCAATTATATCAAGAGAATGTCAAGCCAATTGACCTAAAGGAGTCAGAAGACGAATCTCCAGAAGAAAATTGGGATATTTTGGCTGAAATGCCATTTTGTTCTTTGGAACCATTGGGTGATGACAAGATAATTTGATGACTCATACATCCATGGCAATGGAAGATGTAGAAGAGACCATTCGATTGGTCTTGTAAAAGCTGATGATAACAGATTTAGAATCAAAAATTCAAAAAGGTTCGACCATAAATTGGTCAGATTATGTTTTTGAAGAAGATTCACAAGAATTAAAAAATAGTGGCAAAGAAGAATTATCTGTAATGCCAGAAAATTCAATACAGGAAGTATCACAGGATCCTCTTTTAGAAGTCAATTTAGGATCAGATCAACAAAAGAGAATCACTTACTTAAGTTCCAAACTTGGAAAATATGACCAGTATAAATTGGTCGAATTGTTGAAGGAATTTCGAGATTGTTTTGCTTGGGATTATGATGAATTGCCAGGACTCGAAAGAAGCTTAGTAGAGCATAAGTTGCCAATCAAAATTGGCTACAAACCAGTGAAACAACAACCTCGAAGGATGACTCCAGAAGTCACTTTAAAGATTAAAGAAGAAATTGAAAGATTGCTCAAGGCAGGATTCATTAGAACTGCCAGGTATGTTGAATGGCTATCGAATGTTGTTCCAGTAATGAAGAAAAATGGTAAATTAAGAGTTTGTATTGATTATAGAAACCTTAATTTAGCCACACCTAAGGATGAATATCCTATGCCAATAGTTGATTTATTAATTGATAGATCTGCTGGAAATACTATAATGTCCATGATGGATGGTCACTCAGGATATAATCAAATAAGTATTGCTGAGGAAGACATTCATAAAACTGCATTTAGATGTCCAGTTAGTATAGGTACCTTCGAGTGGGTACAAATGCCTTTTGGTTTAAAAAATGCAGGGGCTACTTATCAAAGAGCCATGAATGCTATTTTCCATGACATGATTGGAACATTCTTAGAATGTTATATAGATGATATAATTGTTAAATCAAAAACATTCGATGATCATCTTATTCATATGAAATCAACATTCGAAAGAATGAGATTTTTCAAACTTAAGTTAAATCCATTAAAATGTGCCTTTGGAGTCAGTACTGGAAATTTTCTAGGCTATTTGGTACATGAAAAGGGAATTCAAGTGGATAAGAATAAGGCACAAGCAATCATTCGAAGTAAACCTCCTTCGACCAAAAAAGAATTGCAAAGATTCTTAGGACAAGTCAATTTTATTCGAAGATTTATTTCCAATACTGCTGGAAGAACTGTGATTTTTTCTCCCTTCTTGAAATTGAAGGATCATGAAGAGTTGAAGTGGGAAGATAAACATCAGATTGCCTTTCAAGCCTTAAAGGATTATTTGGTGAAGCCACCAGTGTTAATGCCTCCAAGAAAAGATAGGCCTATGAAGTTATATATCTCAACAGCAGAAGCATCGATTGGGGTTTTGTTAGCCTAGGATAATGATGATAAGAAAGAACAAGCTGTGTATTACCTTAGTAGGTTTTTAAATTCTATTGAATGCAAATATTCTTTTATAGAAAAGTTATGTTTGTCTTTGTACTTTGCAGTTACGAAATTAAGATATTATCTTCTTCCCACTGAAGTTTATGTGATTGTTAAGTTTGATTTGATTAAGTATATGTTGACTCGACCTATTCTGAGAAATCGAATTGGTAAATGGATTTTGGCCTTGTCAGAATTCTGTTTGCTTTATGTGCCACAAAAGGCAGTAAAAGGTCAGGCTTTGGCAGATTTTTTGGCTGATCATCCAAATTGCCTCGAAATAGAAGGGAATTATGAAATTGGACAAATAAATATCAGTCCATGGAAGTTATGGTTCGAAGGTTCAAAAACAGAATTTGTTGCAGGCATTGGTTTTGTCATTGAATCACCTGAGAAAATTAAAACCAAATATGGTTTCAAACTAGATTCGAATCAATGCACCAACAATCAAGTTGAGTATGAAGCTTTAATCTTGGGACTCGAAACCTTGTTAGATCTTAAAGCTACATTTGTAGATGTGTTTGGAGATTCCCAGTTGGTCATAAATCATATGAATGGGACCTATAAATGTATGAGTAGTACATTGAAAGTGTATTATGACACTACAATGGATTTATTATCCAAATTTGATAATGTGAACTTGTTGCATGTTCTTAGAAGTTTTAATGAAGAAGCTAATGGTATAGCTCAGAGGGCATCTGGATTTAGAACAAATAATGAGGATGCTGAAATGGAGCAGGTGACTTATAGGAAATTATTACCAATATTGGTAAATAGATTATCTTCTGTTGGTATCCTAAATTTAGAGGTTCATGATGATTGGAGAAAACCAATCATAGATTATCTCTCAGGATATAATGAAAAGCCTGATCGAGGTATAAGGCTAAAATCTGTCAATTACATCTTGTACAGTGATAAATTATTCAAAAGTGGAAGTGATGGATTATTACTGGAGTGTTTAAGCAACCTCGAAGGATTAGAAGCTATAGCTCAAATTCATGAGGGATTATATGGAGCTCATCAATCTGGAATTAAGATGAGATGGTTGCTTCGAAGACACAACATTTATTGGCTAACTATTTTGAAAGATTGTATTGAGTTTGCTAAAAGATGTCAAGAGTGTCAGAAGCATGGTCCTTTAAAGCATTTACCAACTGTTGATCTTCAATATGTGGTAAAACCTTGGCCTTTTAGAGGATGGGCCATAGATGTAATAGGAAAAATCAATCCTCCTTCTTCAAAGGGTCATAGATTCATTATTTTGGCCACAGATTATTTTACTAAATGGGTAGAAGCAGAACCTATGCAGACTGTGACTCAAAACAATGGTTATAAAATTCGTAGAAAACATAATTTACAGATTTGGTATTCCTCAAACTATTGTATCTGACAATGCCTCTATATTCGAAGGGGATGTGATTGCATTTGCAAATAAGTTGGGAATTACAATGTCAAAATCAACCCCATATTATGCTCAATCAAATGGACAGGCTGAAGCCACTAACAAAGTCATAAAAGAGAATATGGTTAAGGTCATAAAAAATAATCCAAAAATATGGCATGAGGTTTTGCCAGAAGTTTTATGGGCATATAGGACTTCAAACCGAACAAGTACAGGTGTATCTCCTTATGCCTTAACATTTGGACATGAGGCAGTTTTGCCTACTGAAATAAAGATTAATTCTCTTCGAGTGATGAAGCAGAATCAGTTATCTTTGGATGATTATCAAACATCCATGGCTATTGAATTGGAAGATATTGATGAAGAAAGAATCAAAGCTCTCAATAATATCTTGATACAAAAGAGAATAGCATCGAAGGCATATAATAAAAAAGTACAGCCAAGAACCTTTGATGAAGGCGATTTGGTTTGGAAGACAATATTGCCTATTGGATCCAAGGACCCAAAGTTTGGAAAATGGTCACCTAAATGGGAAGGTCCTTTCCAAGTCAATAAGGTTTTTAAAGGTGGATTTTATCATTTGAAAAATCTGAATGGGTATGTACATTTAAGGAAAATCAATGGTAAATTTCTTAAGCAATATTATCCCACTATTTGGGAGGCAAGAAATTTAGAATAAAGCATTCGAGCAAGAAATTGTATTTCATATAAAGATAAATACAAAAACCAGCTATTGGTAAATTACAAAATCTACATTGGTATAGATTATTCATACCAACTTTGTTATGAATTGGGCTTTTAACCTAAAGTTATCCCAAGACCTGGTGTACAGTTTTGATTGACTAAGGATGAACTTTTGTCTTGAGATTGATTCTTGAGTCTTTAGAGGCTTCGATTCGAACTCTGTCTTTAAAACTTGAAGTTTTGCCTCAACACCTTGCTGTTTGATCTTCAGGTTTGCCAATTCAGTTTCTGCAGATGCAAGATCCTTTTTTAGTTGATTCACTTTGGCAGATGCTTTTTTAATAGACATGTTGGTTCCTTCAAATTCTGTCAAAGTTCGATCCATCTCAAGAGTTTTCTCTGCTGTATACTCCATGTCAACTTCTAATTTCTCTCTTTCTTCGATGACCTTTTCTAACAAAAAGCAATCGAAATCAAAAGTTGACATGACTGCAGAAATTATTTCCTTGTCTGGAACAGAAATGTTAGGACTTTCTAACATGAATTGGCATAAGACCTTCATAGCACTTTGTACTTCCTTATCCTCAAAAACCTCAAAAGAAATTTGACTAAAAAGCCTCAAGGTAGCAAGAGCAGCCACTGGATCTATTGAAGGTGTTTTTGGTTTGCTTCGACCTTTCATTCGTTGGAAGAATTCTTGAACATTGGTCGAAGTGACATCCTCCATCTTCACAACAAACTTCAAACTCTTTTTAAAGTCCTTGACTTCTTCAGGAGTCAAGTTAGGAGGAAGAGGCAGGTAAATTCTTCAGAAATTGAGACGCCTGAGGTAGTTTGAGGTCTAAATGAAGTAGATGTAGGAGCAGCTTTAGGATCAGAACTTTCACTTGGCTTCGAAGAGCTAACCCCAGTTTCAGGAACAGATTCAACCTGTTCAACAAAGAATTAGGAATTGGTTCAGAATTTATCTATGAAAGGAGATCAGGAGTCAAAGGATTTTAGACGTCTTACTACTGGTTGGTGCTTGAGTAATGTAGCATGAGTGTCCAAGGAAGGAGATTTTGGGACTTCTGGGACCTCAGGACTCTGAGTTTTTGTTTTTGGAATGATTGGCGTCGTTTTATGCTCAGGATGGGGTGCTACCTTTGAAATGGGGACTGCTAAAATAGGTACTGTTTTCATGATCTCTGTGCCAGCAGAAGGTTCACTGGCTGTTTTGGCTTTCTTCTTCTTGCGAATTAATGAGGAGATTGGACTGGTGTCTTTTTCTTCTTCAGAATCAGCATGTCCAGAGGCTACAAGAGAACTCTCTGTTGATAGGATTAGTTTCCTCTTTGGTTTAGGAGATGATGGAGTAGGAGCCTTTGAAGCTTTCGAGGGGGTTAGAGTGCTTGATTTTGCTTTCGAAGCTCTGGTTGTTGGTGAAGAGCTTTCTCCAGCTATCACCCCTGTGTTTTGAAGTCCAAATAATCATAAGTCAAAGTTTTTTCCATCATTTAAAAAGGAAAGGATTCAGTAAGAATTATGATTACCTGGTTGCTTCGAATCAATGTATCTCAGAAGATGGCATTTGTCCATCTCCACTGACATTAAATTTTCCCACCAGCTTGAGAAGGCAGGAGTGCAAGTGGTATACATTGGTAAAGAAGTGAACTCCAAGTTGCTGATTTTGTTCTGATAAACTGCTAATGAAGCAGTTATCACAGATTCTATCACCTTCGAATGAGTCTTATAAGCCATGAGTATATTGGCTTGACTTCTGATTGGGAAAGGAATTGATTGAGTTAGCCCAAATTGCCTCGAAAATTGATTGGGGAGGTAGAGTTCACCTTGAGATTTGAAGCTTAAGTTGTTCCCAAAGAATAAGTCCCTACTAATTAGGAAACTTCCCCATGCAGCTTTTAGATCGAGAGCGTTTGCTGCTCTGTCCAAAATTTGACAAAGCCAATGAGGGGAAAGAGGAGACTTGTCTTCAGAACTGTAGAGGATTTCGAATGGTTGAAATAGTTTGTTTGACCTCATTTTAGGAAGATTAAAAAAAAGAGAGAGGAATTCTTTGAAAGTTTTATCAACACTTGGCAATAATGCAAAAAAGATCCCATGTGCCACAGTATTAGATAGGGGTCCTGAGTCATGAATTTCTAGGAAGTAAGCATATAACCATAATTGCAAAATCCAGAAAGGACCACCTTGGGTGAGAATGAAAGGATCAAAGCATAAATCAGAAAAACATCTATAGAGAGATCCTAAAACGAAAGGTGCTAAGGCTAACCTTCGACCGACAGCCAGAGCTTTGGCAACATTAGAAAATTCGAGGACAACCCTCTGAGAAGAAGTACAAAATAGATGCTTCGAGAGCCAATACAGAAGGAAGCAATAATATTCTTTATCAGTCACTACTCCTGATGTTTTTCTGTGGGCAATTAGGAAATTGGTATACCCTAATGATTTGGAGTCAGTGTTGATTGAAGGACTATCAGACTCAGCCATATAGGGATGAGCATCTTTCCCATGAGATAGAAACCCTAATAAATGACAAATATCTAGAACAGTTGGACCTATTGGACTAAATCGAAATTGGAAGTGATTGAAAATGGGGTTCCAAAAACAGAGAGCTGCGGCTATTAAGTTAGGACTGGATTCAATGGGAAATTTCGAAAGGTTGATAGCATGGTAAGCCCCTATAGTGATTAAAATTTCTCTCTTTTTCTCCAAAATTCTATCTACCCATTCAGGCCAATCCTTTGCGGGTTTAGGCCAGTGTCTAAATTTCCAGTCATACCTGGGATTTGGGAGTTCCCGTTGGTAAGTCAAGCGTTGTTCTCCTAATCTAGGGTAATAGACATGGAGTCTCAAGCTTGGAACGCTTAGGCAGGGACCTATAGCAATTGAAGATTCCTGGTTAGGAAGAGTAATGGGAACAAGAATTTCGTGAGCCAGAGAAGTCTCTTGCCCACTCGAATAGCGCTCTTGCTCATCTTTAATGATCTTTTCAAAATCATCGCAAATCTTTTGAAGATGAGTATTGTCATCAGATTTTGCCATTTTTTGGATTGCGAAGAAATAAACAGGTAGGGAAAGCAAAGTGCAAAATAAATGGTTTAGGGCAAAGCAAATTGGTGGAAGTCAGAAGGTTTGTCTTTCTCTGTGCTTATCTATTTATAACCTTTGGTGACGTTTGGAAAGAGGTGCATTTATTGAAAGATAGCCGTTAGATTCGGTTACCTTTTTTGGACCGTTGTATCAAAGGAAAAGACACTGGTTCAGAATGAACTAATTTATTAGTAGGAATGCGAATGTTCCATCATTCATTACATTAAGAAGAGAGTGCAGTTACAATTCAAAGACATAATTGGTAAAAGTGGGGAAACCCATAAGTAACCAAATTGTGAAATATAGCCCAATAATAAGCAAAATACTCTGCCTCTAGTTCTATCTCGAAACATAGGTTTCTGATTTCTAATGCCAGTTTATCTTCACTTCGAAGGGCGATGTAAGCTTCCTTGAGTTGTTCTTCATATTGGCTTAATTGAGAAGTGATTTTGAATAGAGCTCTGCGGAGATTTCGAAGTTCTTTGGCTAATGGAGTTTTGCCTCGAAGAAAAATACCAGCAGCTTTGGCTTCATCTTTGAGATGTGCAATTCGACTTTCGAGATCGGGCTTCGAATAATGGGAAATGGTGCTTTCTTCATTAGAGCTGCCACAACCATAAACATACTTCTCTTTAAATTCTAGGACTTCATCAAGGAGTGCATTGGGGGTTTCTTTGAGTTTTTCATAGAAATCTAATAGATAATTTAGATGATGGATACTTTCTTGATGATGAGAATACCATCTCATGTGGGACGCCAAAGTTCGAAGGGTAAAATCCATTTGAGTTCGAACAAGCGTTGAAATATCCCATTCATGACATAAGATGTGACAGCTCCATTCGAAGTTGATTCGAGCCCTCGAATTTTGCAGAATAGAGAATGGAAGATGAGAAAAGGCAACTAATAGCCTTTGAGCTTGAATAATCAAGCATGGGGAGGGTGATGTAATGGATGGAGTATGCTCGAATATAGGACCATGTCTACACAATTGGTTTAGCTTTGAAAAAGGATCACTAATGTTTTCAGTAGGGTCTATCACTTGAATTTTGGTGTCAGGAAAGCCTAATACAGAATGATCAAAGAGAAGTACCCTCTCTTCATAATCTTTCTCAAAAAGTTTGTATTTTGAAAGGAAAGCTGAGGAGTAGTGCTCATTGGAAAAATTTTCATAAGATGCCCTTACATATGTGTGGATAGGAGGTTTGCCTTGAGGTATTAAGACATTACCTCTTTGGAGTCTCTCACCAGGAGGACTGGTTGAAGAAATCAACCAGGCATTCAACAGATTTTTCTCTCGAGAGAGATGATTCGAAAATGGATAGTATGGTTTTATTGTTCTACTTCGAATAACACCTTCAGTCTCAGGGTATTTGAAGTTTGGATGAACAACTGAAGGCACTGTGATTGGGGTTTCGAGCTTCATTCCCTTGTAATATCCTACTCCTTCACCATGAGAAATATGTTGTTCCCAAGCAGGAGGGAATGTTTGGTTATTGTAAATTGATTTAGAGGAGCTCGAGGATGAATGCTGCTGATGTTGTCAATATCAAGATGTAAAAAGTATTCTTTACTTTTCTAAAGATTTGTAGTGTGGAAGTAAAGGTCGAACCCACAGGGATTGGTTAACTACAGCGACTTAATTTTAAAACCTAAATTTAGCTAATTTAAGAAAACGGATTTTAATTTGATTTTAATTAAACTAAGAACATAAAAATAAATCTAAACTATGAAAGCAATTTAAATAGTTGTTTTTAAATAATGTTTAAGGAAACCTAGGATTGCAAATCCACCACTAGCTTCATAATAGGAATATTTATGAATTACTTTAGCTTATTAAGTTGGATGAATATGGAGAATTGTAGCTACAAGCCCAATTCCTCCGACAAGAAGATAATCATGGTTCAAGCACCAACATAATCCATCTGCAGTTAGCACGAATTATCCCACACTAAACTAGGGTTGTGATCTAATCCATCTAACCTAGGCATAGACTATTCGGATACTTGATAGCACGAATCAATAAAGCACCATCACATGTAAACAATCTAAACAAGCACAGCAAGCATAGATCGTTGAGCACATCACAGTCAAAATAGATCTAAGACAAGAATAAATTCTGAAAGCAATGATTTAATCAATAGAAGTACGATTTATTAATAAAAATCCTCTCAACATGTGACTGTCATCCATACATAATAAAACTAAAATAAAAACATAAATAAAACCCTATTACTCGTCTAGGGCTTCATTGAAACCCTAGATCTATGATCTAGCCGTCCATGGAAGTGATAGATGGCAAGTAGTTGATGGAGGAGGCCATGGAAACCCTTGGTCTTCTTCTTCTTCTCCTTGCTTCCCTCTCTTCAATGGCTGGAAGTATGGTTGTCTAATGTGTATGTATGGGTGTGTAACAATTGCTAACCCCATAATTGAGTAAATTTGGAGTTTATATAGAGTTTGTACAAGCTTTGGAAGGCTTCCTAACCCGAAACGAACTGAAACGCATGTAATTTACAGTCTGGACGTCGTTTAGCAGTTTCGTTTGCACAGGAGTCTTCAGTACACTGAAATACGCAACTTTGATTTTTCCACATATCTCGCGAGCGGGTCGCGCGAGCGCGACATTTGGCCTTTCGCGCGCGCGGATCGCGCGAGCGATTCTGGGATTCTCGCGCAAGCGGATCGCGCGAGCGATTTCTCGGATTTCGCGGGCGCGGGTCGCGCGCGCGACTTGGATTTTTCAGCTTCTTCAACTATGCTTTTTCACCCTGTTTAGCCTGGTTTAGTTGATTTCTTCCAAAACCTGTCAGAAACTAGAAAACAGAGTAAAAATATACAAAAACAGGATAAAATGTACTAACAAATGCGCGTTAAAGGCATATAATTAGGATTAGTTCTCTCCCGATCACACCCCCAAACCTACATTTTGCTAGTCCTCGAGAAAAACTAAAATAAACACTACTAATAAAATACTATTCCATTTTCGTATGGATCACGATTGCATTTAGCGTATGCAACAAGCCTTTTAAACCCCTAGGTGTCCCTAGTCGGACGAGTGAAGTCTCGTGAGGGTTCTCATCAACAAGTCACCCACAACCATCTTTATTAACTTGTAAATTTAAAAGGTTTTATTAAAAACGAAAAACAAAATATTCAATACTCCTTATTATAACTCAATGATTCGAAATAGAATAATGAACAAGAAGAAACGGAATCAAACGTTCACCTACATCATGAAACACAATCCTAAGCACATGAATCGTATAAATCAATAGAGTTTCTCATAAAAGTGCACGTGTATGATATGGTAGTCAAATGAACACGCGCATGTCATGAACTTGGAATATAACTCGGATGACCATCTAACTATGTCTTGACTACGAATCTCACAATGTCAATTACACTTCTCAAATGAAACACTTAGAAACAGGTGTAATTTTTCTAATATATGGGAGCAAAGGAAATATATTTTCAAAACTATAAATGCTCACATATGACTCAAAAAAAAAAACGCATGACACGAAAGAACAATAGTCTCATGGATAGGATGCCAATCAATCAAGAAAAATTAATCATTACCATGTTTTAATCCTCTCCCATCGTTTATATATCCAAACCATGTTTCCCAGGATCAAATAGGACTTTTCAAAGGTTGTAATGTGGTTCAGGTAATGAAAAATGATAGAAAGGATTAATTAGGTAGGTAATCTTAGAATGGCATTGTAAGGCATGTTCGATTTCTTTCATTCTTCTTCTACAAACTTTTCATCTTTTCTTTCTCTTCATTCCTTGTCATTCATTTTTCTTCTTTTTTTTTTTTCTTTCATTTTTTTTTCAACCTTCCTCTTCTGTATTATGTTTCTTTTCCTTTTTCTTTTCTTGCTTCTCAAATGATTATTCATCGAATACCAAGCAACTACCCCAATAACATCTTATTTTATTCTTCTTCATCAACACATCACCTTAATACTACTAAAAGTTGATCACTCTTCTAGTGGTATACTCCAAGTTGATCAGGTTGGAGCTTTTAAAGAGGATAATGGTGAACAAAGAAAAAGAGGCATTTTAATGGCTCAAGGGGCGAACTAAGGAAATTTTATCTTTTATCGGTCGGCAGTAAACAAAGAAGGCCTAAAATCATGTCCTATGGTTATATGGTTCTTCAATGTTTACGATGGAAGATTATTTAGCATGGTAACAAATATTTTAACTTGACTATCAACCAAAACAAGAATAATGAGACTAAACAACAAGTAGATGCTCTATTTCAATGGAATTCGACAAACACAAGATGTATTCATAACCCTCTAAAAAGAAAAGATAGGCTCAAAAAGCTCACTGGGTTTAGTCTCCACCATGTGTTATCTAGAAATCCGAATCATATTATAGTTCACATCAAACATGTATTCAAGCGACTACGTGCAGTGCATAGGTTTATGTGCAAATCTATGATATAAAACTACGATTCAAACAATACATAACTTAAAACGTTACATCATAACTTCAGCAAATGTTTAATCACATCTTCTCTTGTTTATCATTCTATAACAATCATAATTACATAACAATAAGTATCGACTAGCGATTGCAAAACTGTAGGTAACATCGTTTATTTAAACACTTATTGAAAAATTTTAAAATTTTGCATAAAATAATGTGCATTTGTGTGCATACCCCCAAACCTAAACCTTTCATTGTCCCCAATGAAACAATAAAACGAAATAAAGGAGAGTAGGGAAGGAACGATAATACCTCGATCTCGGCAATCAAAGAACAGGTGAACACAAAGGAATATGGCTATAAAGTTCAATGTTACCTGCTACGTCTTAATAAAAGAAAACAAACTAACAAAAGAATATTAAAAGGACATGAAACCAAAATATAAAATATAAATTTAAAAACTAATCTAAACTAAACTAAACTATCAACTGGAACAAGGAATAAAATGAAAAAGTATACATGTAATAACAAGGAAAACAATGACGAACTCGATCGAAACTGTCCGAATAAACAAAAACAGAAAAGGAAAAACTGATAAAATAGGCAGGGAGAAAGATATAGAAAACAAAAGAGAAAAACAGGAAAATGGGGGAATCGCGCGAGCGGTCCGCGCGAGCGGCCGTCGCGCGCGCGAATTCACAGAATTTTTTTTTTTTTTTTTTTAAATTTCCCGCGCGAGCAAGGTACCTCGCGCCCGCGATTCCAGGCGCGAGGAGAACCTGAGGGCTCATAATAAAGAAAAGCAAAGAAAAACGTTAAGGGGCAAACTCGCGCCAGCGGGCCGCGCGAGCGACGTCTCGCGCGAGCGGGCCGCGCGCGCGAGAAGGGTAATTTTCACTTTTAGGCTAAAATTATGTATATATTATTAAAATAAATTAATTCCAACCCCCAAACCTATCCAGAATGTCCAAAACAGACACAAACAGACCCAAAAACATGCAAAAATCAAAGAAATAGACGAAATCAAGCTTGGGTTGCCTCCCAAGAAGCGCTATCTTTTACGTCTTTAGCTAGACCGTTCTAGCTCAAGATTCAAGGAGGCTGTAACTCAGAATTTGTACCCCTAAGGATGTCAGGAAGAGCTCGATGGTAAGCAGAAATTACGTCGCTTCGAATTAATTCAATCGACGGTTTGTCAGTATGTTCAAATCGATTTCTTACCTTTTGAGTAGATTCAGCATTAGGGTCCGAAGTATTAGGATTCATCCACTCATCATCGTCCGCTATATTATTTTCCCCACTCGCATTTATTTCTTTGGTAGGCTCAATATTCCGTTTTACCTCACCTTCCACCTCACATAGGGAATCGTCGTGTTTAGGAGGTTGATCCATAGCATTTATCAACCTTAACCAAAACGTCCTCGACGATTCCTCTAGGTATTTTAATAGAACGATCCGCTAACTGTATTGTAGCGGCTGTAGGTTTCAGTTCACCTAGACCTAATTGTTTATAGACGTGATAAGGTATGAGATTAACACTAGCTCCTAAGTCAAGAAGAGCCCTATGAATGATAGTGTCACCTATGACACATGAAATCGTAGGCGTACCGGGATCCTTATACTTCAGAGGAGCGTGTTGGAAAATTGAACTTACTTTTTCCGTGAGGAAAACCTTTTTCGGAGTGTGACTGCGTATTTTTCGCTTTTGCGTACATAGGTCTTTTAAACATTTAGCATAAGCAGGAATTTGTTTTATAGCATCGAGGAATGGAATATTAATTTTAACTTGTTTAAACACCTCGAGTATATCTTCCATTTTTGACTTTTTATTGGGCAAATGTGATGGTCCCTCAACGTTTGGTGGATATGGCATTCTCGGAATATAGTTCGTTGAGACCGGTTCATTCTCTTTTCTATTTTTATCCACGTCCTCACCCATCTTATTCAAGTTAGTATTCATATCTTTCACATTCTCATTCGGGATTTCGATTACCTCATCCTCTCGTGTAGTCAACCTAGTTGAGACGGCATTTACTTGTTCATTCGACCCCTTAACCTCATATTGTCCCTTAGGGTTTTGAATTGTTTGACTAGGCAACGTCCCCTCGTTTCTACAACTCACTACAGTAGCTAGTTGTCCCATTTGGGATTCAAGCTTGGCAATGGATTGTGTGTGAGAGTGCACTATTTGTGCTTGTGCCTGTACTTGCGTTTCAATTTTATTAAGGGATGCCAACACCTTTTCCTCAAAAGCATTACCCCTTGAAGGATTCGAGTTAGGATGCGGTTGTTGGTATAGATTAGGTTGAAACTGAGGTCGATACGCATTAGGAAAATTAGTCGCCTCCTTAGGATTATTATTGTTATTTTTCCACGAGAAGTTAGGATGGTTTCTCCATGGCGCATCTGGATTATTAGTAGTTGCATTATAATTATTTCGTGGGTATTGTTGAATAGAATTAATGTGTTGCTCCACGAATTCCGGAAATTGACTCGCAGAAGGACATGCAAAGATATTATGGGACGGTGCAGAACATAATGCACATACTTCTGAAGAAGGTGGATTGGATGTTTTGTTCATTTGCATAAGTCGGTCAAGTTTTCTATTTAATTCTTGTATTTGCATTGATTGACTTGACTCAACTATCACTTCTCGCTTAGGTTGAAGATGATATCCCTCTAAACGTACCGACACAGCCTGATGCATCGAATTCTCGCTCAAAGTTTCAAAAATCTTCCAAGCCTCGTCGGCGCTTTTGTGTAGGAAAGTACCCGCACAAACGGCATCGACGGTATTCCTAACAGAGGGAATAAGCCCCTCGTAGAAGACCTGAACAAGTTGCCACTTAGGAACCTGATGATGTGGGCAAGAGCGTAATAATTCTTTGAATTTCTCCCAAGTATCGTAAAGTGTTTCCCCATCTTGCATTACAAAATTGGTTATGGATTTCCTTATCTGATTTGTACGCATAATAGGGAAAAACTTTTGTAAAAATGCGGTGTGTAGGGCTTCCCATGTTTTAATTGTGTTTGGCTCAAGTGATTGTAGCCAATATTTAGCTTTGTCTTTTAATGAGAATGGAAAGAGCCGCATTTTTAATTCATCATCAGTAAGATTCTGGATTTTCAACGTAGAGCATATATCCTGAAAATCTCCTAAGTGTTTATATGGATCTTCATTTAAACGGCCATGGAGAGATGGAAGTAGCGAGATGGTAGATGACTTTATCTCAAAGTGAGATGCTATCGCCTCCGGTAATTCAATACATGTTTGTGGCGTGTAAGTCGTCGGAATAAAATAATCTTTAAGTGGAGGAGGTGGCGGTATATTAAAATTATTCATATTAGCTCCGTTGTTATTTTGGTTGTTGTCGTTATTATTTCCAATGTCTGCCATTTTAATTGGTTCTATGTTATGAAAGCGTGGTTTCTTTAATCTTGTAAGAGTAGTACGTATTTCAGATTCAAATAAAGACGTTGGTTTTGGTGTCAAATCGTCGTCTATTACCAACCTAGTTCCAGAAGTTAAGTTTGAAGACTTGTTAAGTCTTAATGTACGTTCAAGTTCAGAGTCTAAAGGTTGTAATTCCGGTTTATTTGAACGTGTACCTAACATAAACTAAAAGAAAGTAAACTAAAAACAAAAACTGACTCAACAAAAGGAAACAAATAGCAATCACGCAACTAAGATAACAAGCACTCAACTACTATGATGCATGCAAATTATCCTGTAATGCAATGACCGCGTCAAGCCCAGCGCCCCGGGTTTCCTAGCTAATGCAGTGCAATTAACCCTAAACCAATGCAAATAGTGCGTCACAGCGCCCTGACTTACAGCGGTTTAAAGCGAATTCCAAAGGAAGCAATTTATTTAATTTTATTTATATTTTTATTTGCGTAAGCTCCTTTGATGTAATTAGCTGCTCCACTCGAAAACGTTGACTACAAAATAAAAGAAAAAGTTAGTAACTAAAAACAAAACGGAAAATAAGAAGAATAAAAACTAATCTAATATTTACAAATTAACTAAACTAAGATTTTAAAACTAAAGGTAGTAATGCAATCCCCGGCAGCGGCGCCAAAAATTGATGTTGTCAATATCAAGATGTAAAAAGTATTCTTTACTTTTCTAAAGATTTGTAGTGTGGAAGTAAAGGTCGAACCCACAGGGATTGGTTAACTACAGCGACTTAATTTTAAAACCTAAATTTAGCTAATTTAAGAAAACGGATTTTAATTTGATTTTAATTAAACTAAGAACATAAAAATAAATCTAAACTATGAAAGCAATTTAAATAGTTGTTTTTAAATAATGTTTAAGGAAACCTAGGATTGCAAATCCACCACTAGCTTCATAATAGGAATATTTATGAATTACTTTAGCTTATTAAGTTGGATGAATATGGAGAATTGTAGCTACAAGCCCAATTCCTCCGACAAGAAGATAATCATGGTTCAAGCACCAACATAATCCATCTGCAGTTAGCACGAATTATCCCACACTAAACTAGGGTTGTGATCTAATCCATCTAACCTAGGCATGGACTATTCGGATACTTGATAGCACGAATCAATAAAGCACCATCACATGTAAACAATCTAAACAAGCACAGCAAGCATAGATCGTTGAGCACATCACAGTCAAAATAGATCTAAGACAAGAATAAATTCTAAAAGCAATGATTTAATCAATAGAAGTACGATTTATTAATAAAAATCCTCTCAACATGTGACTGTCATCCATACATAATAAAACTAAAATAAAAACATAAATAAAACCCTATTACTCGTCTAGGGCTTCATTGAAACCCTAGATCTATGATCTAGCCGTCCATGGAAGTGATAGATGGCAAGTAGTTGATGGAGGAGGCCATGGAAACCCTTGGTCTTCTTCTTCTTCTTCTTCTCCTTGCTTCCCTCTCTTCAATGGCTGGAAGTATGGTTGTCTAATGTGTATGTATGGGTGTGTAACAATTGCTAACCCCATAATTGAGTAAATTTGGAGTTTATATAGAGTTTGTACAAGCTTTGGAAGGCTTCCTAACCCGAAACGAACTGAAACGCATGTAATTTACAGTCTGGACGTCGTTTAGCAGTTTCGTTTGCACAGGAGTCTTCAGTACACTGAAATACGCAACTTTGATTTTTCCACATATCGCGCGAGCGGGTCGCGCGAGCGCGACATTTGGCCTTTCGCGCGCGCAGATCGCGCGAGCGATTCTGGGATTCTCGCGCGAGCGGATCGCGCAAGCGATTTCTCGGATTTCGCGGGCACGGGTCGCGCGCGCGACTTGGATTTTTCAGCTTCTTCAACTATGCTTTGTCACCCTGTTTAGCCTGGTTTAGTTGATTTCTTCCAAAACCTGTCAGAAACTAGAAAATAGAGTAAAAATATACAAAAACAGGATAAAATGTACTAACAAATGCGCGTTAAAGGCATATAATTAGGATTAGTTCTCTCCCGATCAGCTGCCCTGATGAAGAAGCACTTGGTTTGTTTAACATCTCATGCCATTTTCCCCATTTCGAGTAGGAGAAAGGTTCAGGAGGAACCTCAAGGGGATCCCAATTGGTTCGAAGAGGAGTTTTAGGGCGTTTGGTTGATAGCATCACTTCTTCGGGAAGATCGACAGGAAAGTTATCGCTAACATCGAACGAAGATTGAGAAGAAGACATGACCAAGAAAGTGAGTTCAAAATAACAGGGGCTCAAGAATCAAGCAAATGCGATGGTTTGGAGTGAATTGAAGAAATGGCCATGCAATTTAAGAACATTCAAAGATTGCATAAAATGTTAACTGCCCAACATGATCTAACCACGATCACCATTATCTTTTTAAAATCAAAAGGAAAATGGCGCGGGGGGTAATGTTTGTGATGAAAATATTCAGCCAATGCAGGTTTGACACACAAGATGTGACGTGGCAGGATAATTGGTGGATACTGATGGACATTGGAACTGTTATAAGCGGTTGATGCTGATTCATTTTAATCAAGTATTTAACTGATGCAAGACACGTGTTGACCATCATGGAGTAATTAAAGGGCAGTTGTCAACTTGAGAAAATGCCACGTATAAGAGCAGTTATCAGTTTGAAAAGAGGAGGGAACATTCAAATCAAGTTGCTGAGGCCTCGATGTCTATAAATAGAAGGATTGTGTATTCGAAAGAGATCCTTCGATCAAACATCAACATATATCTCTCAATACATAGACTGTATTGTCATCTAGATACTTATATTTAGGAGTAGAACACCTTCGAAGTCATCTTCAAGGTTAGATTGTAGTTACTTTAATTTAATAAAAGTAGTTCATTACTTTTAGTTACTTTACTGTTCTTATTTAGGAGTAGATATTAATTTAGCCAGTTCGAAGTTCTTCAGTTTGTTACATCTTCACACAATTAAAAGTCCTGTTCAAGGCATCGAACGTCACCACAATTCCCTGGTGAGGCGCAGTTTGGATTATCACATATACACATTGGCAATTTGCTTGCCTGGCACGCTCGCACACACTTATAAATTTTCCAACCAAACAACTTCCTGAACATAGCTCATTGGATTAGTTTTTCACTGTTTTACCCAATAATTAACACTTTCTTGCGTCATATTACTTGTTGCTACTTCATATTTTTACGATTATTTAGAAAACTTGATAGGTTTTGGGAACATTAAGTTTTCAAAAGTCCAATTATTTTAGAACACTAGAATCCATTAGTTTTACTTCCATAAATTTAGGAAACTTTCTATTTTCATGATTTTTTTAGGCATGTGAATACGGTCATTTATATGTGTGTGTGTGTGCGCGCGCGTCATATTAATATATTATAGGGAAAATCTGTAAATAAAAGGGTTTGTAGTTAAAAAAATGGACTTTAGACAAACTTAATTTATCTCTATTGTCCTTTGTGAGCTAATGAAAGTAGATTTAGTTATTCTTTTTTCAAAGTAGAAACTATAAAACAATTTCCATAATTTCTAAAACAAGTATTAAACAAATCCCTTCTTCATGTTATAGCAACTAAAATTATGCTCATTAAAAAGTATTTACTATATAATTATTCATCTCTAGAACCTAATTAAGAATGAAAAAAAAACATTACTTTTCCCTCAAACATTTTGAAAATACCCAACAAAAAATAAAAGGGAACAAAAAATAAGTAGGGGTAATTTTGGAACAATTGCATTTATTTCAAGTAATCATCATGTTCCTTTAAAAAGTTAGAATCCCAAAGATGGACACATAAAATGGGATGGAGGGAGTATAATTTATGGGTACTTGTAGCCTTACAATAGAAGACTCTTTGTGGTTTTTTTTTATTTTTTTTATTTTTTTTTATTTTTTTTTCAATGGTAACAAATAGAAGACTCTAATTATACTAAACCTAAAATATCGAAAGATTATAGATAAATAAAAATCTCTTATTTTACCAAATAAACCACTATCTTATATTTATTTATTTTTGTGAGGATAATATATTGTTTAAAGCATCACGTTTGTATTGCTTTTATTAAGCATTAATTGCTTCTACATTTCCTGTGTCCTATATATACTTCCTAAATCTTAGCTCATTGGATTAGGTTTCCACTATTTTACCAAATAATTGCGTTATATTACTTGTTACTGCTTCATATTTTTACGACTATTTAGAAAACTTGATAGCTAGGTTTTGGGAACATTAAGTTTTCAAAAGTCCAATTATTTTACAACACTAGAATCTATTAATTTTACTTCCATAAATTTAGGAAACTTTCCATTTTCATGATTTTTTTGAGGCATGTGACTACGGCCATTTATATTTGTGTGTGTGTGTGTGTGTCAGTATTAGTAAATTATAGGGGAAGTCCATAAATAAAAGGATTTGTCGTTAAAAAAAAATGGACTTTAGACAAACTTAATTTATCTCTATTGTCCTTTATGGGCTAATGAAAGTAGATTTAGTTAACATTTTTTTCAAAGTAGAAACTATAAAACAATTTTCATCATTTTCTAAAAACAAGTATTAAACAAATCCCTTCTTCATGTTATTGAAAATAAAATTATGCTCATCAAAATGTATTTACTATATAATTATTCATCTGTAGAACCTAATTAAGATTGGAAAAAAAAAATGTGACTTTTCCCTCTACATATATCATCTATAAAAGTATAAACACATAGCACTGGTTTTTGGGTAGATCAAATTAGAATTGATGTATTTAAAAAATATTTCATAATTTTCAGAATAGAGAAACTCATTCTCATTCTGAAACTTCAAAATTTCATTCGGATTCCAAAATTTTGGAAGTTTAGTGCAAATATGTGGAAATCAGATTTTTTTAATTTTAAAATAAAACCTTTCATGTCATAAGTATTGAAAATAAAAAAATTATATATATATATACATATATTTAATTTATGGCAGAATTCTTTGGTTAGAAGTTATTTATAATATTTTGGAATTAAAATTTAAAAGTTTCCATCACCATTTTGATTCGAATATGTTTTTTATTATTATTTTTTTATTATATATATATATTTAAAATTTTCAGGTATTTGATTATTGCAATTCAGAATTAATTTTACGATTCCATAATCGTAGTCTTCTGGATTGGTTTCAGTATTTTGGTACCACCTTTGCATTCATATGACCACATAATTAGCAAAAACATAGTATGTTTAAAATTGTTAGAATTTTTTCCCAAAAAAAAAAAAAAAAAAAAGACATAAATTAAAGCAAACAATTAGAAGTGTTTTCGTACTTCACTTTGGCACTTGAAATATATTTTATAATCTAAAAAATTTAAGATAAGGCGTCTGATGTGATTCTCTTAGCTTTTATTACTTTTCAAACTTCAAAAGGATGTTAAGAAATTGCTTGTATAAGTGAAGTGTTTAGCCAGTTTACTCCTTCTATTTGTCATTATCTACCTTTTTTGTGCACCAACCACATGCTAGATGCGTACTTTATATCTATATATATATATGTATATGTACATATAACTAGTTAAATTCATTATAATGTCATTAGCACAAATTTATGATTGAAATGTGTGAACTCATTATTGGATTTTCACAAACCATCTGATACGAACCCATAACATTGTATCTTAAAATTAAAAAAAAAAAAAAAAGGAGAATCGATAAGATTAGTGCCATTTCGAAGGGAATAAAACCTCCGATTTGATTCTAATGAAGGAGAACCTAACCTTCAATTGATATCTCGCAAGTGAATTCAACAAAATACAGTATGATATTTTCATTACTTGGATAACAAAAACTAAAACTTCCCACAATCCCCACCACTTTTAACAACCAAAATGAATAGGACAACTACTAGATAAATAGCATAAAGATAAAGATACAAAATAGCTTATTAACCATTTCCTAAAAACCAGCCAAATAATCTAACATCCTCAACACCCACTTACACTACAGCCATAAAATTACATGCAACCACATGATCTCTCATATTCAGCCAATTTCTATTTCTATTAAATATATAATAAATTAAAATCGGCACGTAACATTAATGTTACAAGCATAGTAATGCATGGGCTTGACCTAGTCTAAGGGTTGTTCTTAATTGTATGCAAGTGGTTTGTTAGTTTAGTGGGATTCTAAATATTGCTTTATATTTTTAGTTGCAATTTTATTAGTTTGTTACGGGAATATGTGTAGCAAATTGATAATCATGTTCCTAGTGTTTAGGATTAGGGAGTTAATATAGGGTAGTGGGTGGTTTTGTTATGCATGTAAACTCCTATTTAAGGACATAATTATTTTAATAAAAGGTATCCAAAATATATGTGTTTTTATGTTCTAACACTTGTGCATGTGTTTGAACTAGAGGTCTTTAGTTATTCTCCATTAGAACCATATTGGAGGTCTTGCCCTCTCGAAGTGGCACTACTCAATTCCATTTTCCTTTTGTCATTTTATGATACAACCTGATGTGTTCGTATAAAGTTGTATCATAGTCGTTCGATCTTGCCACAATGTCTCTAAATATAGAGATTTTGGAATTAATCTGTAATGATTTGAAGAAATTCATATCATCAATGAAAGATATCATTGTAGAACAATATCACATTTGTTGTGGTTTTCAAGAATTCAAGCTTGTGCTCCAAAAGTTGCCCGAATCAAAGAATGTCTCATCCAAGAAAAACTCGATGGCGAAGAAAATGACATCCAAGAAGAAGCAATGGAAACCAAAACGTGCTAGACGAAAGAAACGTGTGCAGTCAAAAGTGAATAAAATTGCCTTTGGAAAAGAAATGTATAGTCAAATGCAAGAGGTTGATGATACCGTGTAATACTCGTAAATTTTCCCATACGAAATTCGTATTCTTGAAACTTCGGATTTGTAATGTCACCATAGGTGCCTTTCCAGTAAATGAGTTACGGAAATGATTTACGAAAAAAGTGCACAATGAAATGCACAACTAGCTTAAAATTATTAGACTTTGAGCTGAAAAGTCTGTACACACAAAAAGACAAAAAAAAAAAAAGAGTATACAACTTTTTCAACACGAAATCCAATAAATTAAAACAAGTTGTGCATTTTGTTATGCATTTTTTTTTATGCATATAGCATTACTCAATGAGTTATAATTAGAAATTTATACTCAAGACCCGTCAATAGGATTGTCACATAAACGACAAAAGTCAATACTAACCTTGTCTTTATAATAGCAAGCTCACCCTTGACGTTTTAGTTATCATTAGAAATCGCAGAAAAACTTTATCCGGACTCGTACACAACCCCATACACGGATACAATACTGGTTGTGCACGCACATTTAGGTACACGCTCGAAGCCAAGTATTACCATACAAATTGAGACACGTGCACATCAATGAACCAAGTCAACTACCTACCACGCCAATCACCTCCCACCACCTTTTCAACCACCCCCATCTCATAACCTATCACACATATGCATATTTATGTATATATATATATATATGTATATATATATATATATGGATACTTACGCACACCATCCACTCTCACACATAATCAACCACTCTCCCTTTCTTTATATGTGTATCCTAGTACGTATCCGTGCCCGCGGGCACGGAAAAAAAAAAACACAGAGTATAATGACTTGAAGATAAATAGGTTGTAAATTTATTTGAAAAAAAAAAATAGGCTGTAAATATGCATTTTATCACTTGAAACGGAGTGACATTTCATAATCTATGATAAAAACAAGTTAATAATTTTTACTTTCAAAATGATTGATGTGTATTCGCGCCCCCAAAATTGGTTGATGTGTGATTGTATTTCCAAAAATGTATACAAAAAAAAGAAAAAAAAAAAAGAAAGAAAACAATCTTCCTAAATCCCAATAAGAAACCTATTGTGTAAACAAAGAATTAATTTTCAATTTCATATTATAAATCATAACCATTGACTAAGTGAGGCATAGCTCAAGTGGCGAAGTTCGAACCTCCTCTCCCCCATGTTGTCGAAAAAAATCACATAATCATAAGCTTTTTGGGTCATCAAGGAATTTCTTTTAATCAAAACTCATTTTCAATCATTTCCTATCATCTTTGAATTAGCATCAAATTGTGACAAAAAAAAAAAAAAAAAAATAGTACGAAATCTGCACAAACTAAAAAAACATTAATTTTTTTTTGTCAATATTTTTTTTATTGATAAGTTTACTTTTGCTGTTGTCTTCCTTTTTTTGATTTACTCCTTTAAAAAAAAACGAAGACTGTTAATGTTCAAAATCATCAACAAAACACTTTTTAAGGAAAAAAAAAAGGAAAAAAATAAAGGAAGGGAAAAGTGGGGGTTTTTTTTTTCTCTTTCAAGAAGCTTAGAAACTTCCAAAATAAGAATGGTTCTTTTTTTCCCTGAAAACCAATCAAATAAAAAAAGAATTGATAATACATTATAAACTCAATTTTCAATTGCATTAATTGGGGACTGTTAATGTGAAATTGTCCCTAAAAGTGTTTAAGAAAAGGCATTTAAGTTTTGTTAAAAAAAAAACTAATTTTCAAACACAAAATTGACAGAACAAAATTTACAAAAAAAATATTGACAAAACAATATTGTTTTTTTTCCTTTCTAAAAAAAACTGTTAATGGTCAAAATACTTTCATGGGCACAGGACAAAAAAAGTGTTTTTCAACAAAATACGAAATACCTAAATACTTTAAAAATGAAAACAAAAAAGCCCCCCAAAAAAACAAAACCCTCAAATCCACTATTTTCAAATAATAAAAAAAAACATAATTTAAAAATAAAATGGGAAAGAAAAAAAAATGAATAGTTATAAAAAAAATCTTAAGGTTGAGTTTAAAGAAAACATAAGTAAATGGTATGTTTTACTAAATAAACGTTATGTTCTTTTTTAATCCCAAATACCAAAAACCAAAATATTTTAAAAAATTAAACAAAAAAAAAAACCCAAAAAAAAAAATAAAAAATCCTTTTACCAGTGAGAGAGAGGGGGGAACTGTGATGGTGGGCTGGTGGCGGGTGGTGACGGTGATGGCGGTTTGATGGTGGTCTAGAAATGAGAGGGAGAGAGGGGACCAGTGGTGGTGGCAATGAGGAGTACTTGAGGATGGTGGCGGCGAATGGTGGGAGAGCTAGAGAGAGAGAGGTGGTAATGATGGTAATGGTGGTATCACTACTTTGATAGACTATATGTAATGTATGGAGAGCGAGAGAGAGAGAGAGAGAGAGAGAGAGAGAGAGAGGGACATGTATACAAAGTGGACCAAAAAAAAAAGCAGTTAAGGAAAACAAAAATTTGAATTCAAAGTGAGCCTATCCTTCCAAATCTAGTGTATGTGCAATGAAGAGAGAGAGAGGGAGAGAATTTCGGCTCAGAGTGGGGGTACATAGAGGGTGGAAGTTATATGGTGCATAAGTTGTGTTGGTGAGCTTGTTTTGTGACCGTTGGATTAAGTTGATCCTAGGGAGGAAAGTGGATATGGTGTGTATAAGGGCCAAGATCCAAAATTGAGTAAATAGAGAACTCTTGGCCCTTGGATCAATTATTTTTGGGACCCACACCGTTGTCCAATATAAGATAGATGATATATACACATACATACATATTACACACATACCCAGATTTGAGAAGAAGAGAGAGAGAGAGAGAGGCTTGAGAGAGTGAGAGAAAGAAATAAGGAGAGAGAAGAGAAACACACACACATCACGACACCCTCATATACTCTTGTTTACACCATAATTTGGGATTTCCAAGGCACATGACAATCACGTGGCTTGATGACATCATCACAAGAGCAGATAAGCAGATGAACAGGTGGTAAGGCCGATGACGGAGGAAAGTGATCTCAAAGCTAGCTTCAGGTAAGGATGGTAAATCCCATATGTGAATATCGGTATCAAGACCGAGGACGGGATGATACGTGGTTCTCAAAGAAACACCTCGGCCTTAACAAGCAAGGTCAGAATTGCAAAGCAGGCGCGACGATAGCCATAACATCGGTCAAGCAAGACCGATGACCAACCAATAAAGGTCCTAAAGGGTTGGGACTGAAAGAGGTATAAAAGGAAATGTAATATCGAGCTTGGGAAATAATTGGTAAGTAATCTATAGTTAAGAAGACATCGGTCAAACGAGGACGATGGTCACTAGTAGACTTCCTACGGAGAATGAGACCGAGATCCGTTAACCAACAAGGATCAAGCTACTAAGAGAGGGGTGCTATCGGTCACTTAGAACCTGCTCACAAGGTTGTTAGGCAGTTAAGTAGGGACGAGAACGTGTGTTCTAGGAGATGCTGAGCTGGAGAGAAAGCAGTTACATGAAGGAGGAACGTGGCAGAAGTAGGATCATCAAATAGATCGTGCAAGTTGGTCATGGGATATAGTGGGAGCAGTAACTTATCCACACCTAGAAATCAGGGGCCACTAATCCCACTAACCCCACTAATCCCACTAATATGAACGGTTATGTACTCAGAATCTATAAATAGAACAGAGGGGGCAACATTTAGGGGGGGCTAACACACACGCCGTTTCTGCTCTAGCAGACTTTAGTTTCTCCTCATAACAATACTGTTCTTGTTCTTGAGTGATCTGTGAGTTCTCATTGTTCTCTTTTGAGTGTGGGTAATTATTCTTTGAGCGTTTGTAATCACTACTTGAATGCAATCAATGAAGATGATGTCTATGGAGGTATTCTAAATCGTAGTGTTTGATTTGTTTCCTTTTTTCAATTTCTATTTGTATTTGCTTACTTGTATCAGAGTAGAGCTGAGACCCATTAATGGTTATTTAATAATCATCGTTTGAATTAGAAAATCAGATTCGGTAATCACAACCTCGTTGAGTCCACGAGGACTCTGGCACGCCCGACGCACACCATACCAAATTTTATTTGCAAACAATTTTTGGCACGCCCGGTGGGACCCGTGTCAAATGGCTGGAAAAGGGACCAGATCTAAAGGGATTTCCCAGGAGGTAGGCTCACGCGACCCATTTTTAGAACCAATTTTGGAACCCGTCATAGAACCGGTAGATAGCTCAGTAGTTAGTCAAGCGGACTTGTCTAATATGGGTAATCACTTGATGGAAATGTTCAACCAACGCTTGGCTGAGATGTCCGTTAGGCAAGATCAGACTTTTACCCAAGTGAGTGAGATGTTCTGTGAAATGAGGGAATGGAAGGAACACCAAGTGGGTGATCCTTTACATCCATCTATCCAACCAACTTCCCTGTCTCAGGTTGGGTTGGGGGCAAGTCAAAATGTCCCTTCCTCTTCCAAGACCGAAAAATACATTACACCTCCAAAGAGGGATGGTAAGGAAATCTTAGGAGAAACCGTGAACCCACCCTGCGTTACAGTCCGACCAGGCAGCACCATCAAAGACCAACTGACCGGTCCAAATGGACAAAATTCATACCATTAGTGGGGAAGAGTTAACCCGTTGTTCGGAGACAGTTTAGTCACCGAGGATGAACCCGAGACTGGCATTAGAAGGGGTATCCCTGTCCAAATGGTAAGGATACACCGAGAGCATATCGCCGAAGTCATTCGCCAAGACTTTGGTGGCCTACTCCGCAGAACCTAGAGGCTTGTATATAGGAGGCTGCATAGTGATGCCATTGAAAGAGTTCCTCTTCCCCAAGGATATAAGGTGCCCAATTTCACAACGTTCTCTGGCGAGGGAGACCAATCGACTATGGAGCATATCGGTCGTTTCCTGCTTCAGAGTAGAGAAGTGAGTCACTGAGGAGATATGCTACTAAAGTTGTTCCCCAATTATTTGATGGGGGTAGCTTTTAGTTGGTACATTAACTTACCTCCAAACTCTTTCCATACCTAGAACCAAATGGAAGAAGCTTTTCACGCCCAATTTTATCGGACAGAGCCTGAGGTCTCTATGGTCGATATAACTAGGCTGTGTCGGCTTCCAAATGAATCAGTAGAAGTCTATATCGCCCGTTTTAAACGAGCAAAACATCGCTGCAAGGTCATGTTACCCGAAGAATAATTTGTCAATATAGCCCTGGGGGGACTCACCTTTGAACTACGAAAAAAGTTTGAAGGCATGGGTTTCTGCGATCTCTTTGAACTAGTTACTCGGGCTGCTCGATATGAATGCTTGCTCGAGGAGGAACAAGAAAGGAAGAATTCCTCCAAGGGAACCTATTACAGGGATCCAAACTATGATATTCATGCTACCGAGTACGAAATCAATACCGAAGTGGACGTGGCCGAGATCGTCTCAAAATGGCCATACATATGTCAGCCGTTGCCAAAACAGACTGATGTGCGGCTATCATCAGTCAAGAAATAGCCTTTTGAGGCATGCAAGCAATACTCATTTAACATAGCAATGGCTGATCAAATCTTTGACTTCATGATGGCTGATAAGCAAATTCGACTACCTCATGACGTTAAATTACCTTCGGCTAACAAGCTGAAAGGAAAAGAGTATTGAAAGTGGCATAACTCTTGGCGCCATACCACTAATAATTGCCTGGTGGTCCGATATGTTCTGCAGGACATGATCGATAAAGGGAATCTAAAGTTTGCTGAGAAAGAGAAGGAAGTAATGGGACTTGATAGCAACCCTTTCCCAGAGATAGTGGGGGCAAACATGGTGGCACCCGATTTTACAATCCTGCACAGGCCAAGAGAAAAGATCGACCTCAAGGGAGCTGAAGTTGCTGAAACAAACACGAGAGTAAACCAACAAGAAGCAAAGGCAAGATTGGCTTCTAAAGTTTTGTCGGCCAGAACCGAGGCAGAAGCAGAGAAGGTCCCGAGATTGCAATGGATGGTCGATTTGATCGAGCAAGGGCTATGTCCCAAATGCAAGGCTGAAGTAATTAATAAACCTCCCGAGCTGATGAAAGAAATGGGGTATCAGCCACCAAGTCTGAGAAGGCCGATTTAAAGCCGCCTCACTTACCCAAACCAGGAGTACCGTAGAAAGCCCAATTTTCAAAAGCGCGACCATTACCATGATGAACCAAAGCATGAAAATAGGGACGTGAAAAGGAAAACGTACCAATGCCATGACCAATCCCCACGGATGGTCGTTCCACCACAAGCTGAAGTAAACCATTGGAAAATAGTGGAGCATCCCAAATTTCCAAAGTACGCATACTTCAGCAAGACCAGAAAAGGAAAATGCAAAGGTTGAGGCAGTCAGCCCAGGATTGGGAAGCCAAATACCGCATGGAAAAGAAATGGGCAGATCAACAAAAGGACATGATACCAAGGGCAATCCTAAGCCGTAAGGGAAAGGAAAAGATCGAGACAGAGAGCTGGGATGGCAAACTTCAAAAACTTGAAACACCATCCGCCCCTGAGGTGAACGATTCGGACTTGGAAATGGCCGATATCGATTCAGACTACGAAGAACCATTGGACAAAAATATCCAGTTTAGAAGCATTTCAAAAGATTTCTCGGTGAATATGGTGTACACGTTGCCGATGTCTTTCTGAGAGAGACCAGACCAGGCAAGCAAAATAGAGGGTGATGCGCATGAGGACAAGGGTCCGTCGATGCTCGTATTTGTTAACCAGGAAGTAAAAACAGAGAAGCCGAAGGTATCGGTAATCAAGCCGAAGACTGAAGATGATAAAGGAAAGAAACCAGCGAAAGTTGTTTTTGAGAAACCAGCAGAAGCAATGTCACAACATCTGAAGCCGTTATACATTAACGTAACTATTGATGGAGTGCCATACTCAAGGGTATTGATCAATAATGGAGCGGCGCTGAAAATCCTGCCATCAATTATGTTGTTGAACTACAACGTGACAAGAAGGAGTTGATCCAAACTGAGCTCACAGTTTGCGGATTCACAGGGACACCCACTAAGACAAAAGGGATCCTCCTAGTAGAACTTATTGTGGGAAAGAAGACCACCATGATAGCTTTCTTTGTGGTGGATTCTGGAGCATCATACAATGCCTTACTCGGTAGGGATTGGATTCACACCAGTTGGTGTATTCCTTCAACATTTCATCAGTTCTTGATTTTCTAGAACGGTGACGAGGTGGAAGTGGTTTGGGCTGATCAGAAGCCTATTGTTGCCAGGGTTCACTGTTCTGAGGTCGTTTTATATGAAGATGGTATCGGCCCCGTCAAATTCATTGGAACAGATAAGAACGGTAGGCCAAAATCGGCCACCATGGTGAAAGATCAAAAGAATCAATTGATTCAAGTATACAAACAACTCGATTGACCATCAATCGTGATTATGCCGATCGTCGATGACGTAGACCTCAACATTCCCAATAGACTAGTGTAGACACCCAATTTTGACCACACTGATAGGATTTAGGGTGGACAACGTCTTGGAGGATTCGATGATGAAAAGTACCCCGTGGAAGGTACTGGATTCCACACAATCAGAAGATCGGACTTCGGAAAGTGACTTCAAGCTCAGAAAAGCCCTTTTCCATGGATAAATCCCGGTTTTGTCAAAATCATCTCTCAGAATTCATATTCTCTCAGGGTTATATGAACATTAAGTGTTCTAAACGCAGTATTCTAGGTATCCAGAGATTCAATTTTAAAGAAAAGTTCGAAATCGACGCACATTTGAAAGCAATTTTGGAAAAGACGTCATTTGATTTCAAAAAGACAACGAAAGTTCCGGAGGACTTCCGGACTTCAATTGGACTTCAATTCTCATTATAAAACCTCTGGAAATATTTTTATACTGAAATTCAACCTGACAGCTTTCCAACGGTACGTAAACGGACGATTTCGGACACCAAAAAGCATTTTTACAAAAATCTGGAAAAGCAGTGCGCATGAAATTTGAAACAGAGCTTGTGGGTGACCAGAGGGACCCAAATAGTAAGTGGCGGTTTTGGGTATGGGGGTGGCGGGTCCCACCATAACCGCCACTTCCATTTGTGTCCTCCACGGAGCTTTTTGAGTTCCAGACCCTTCTAGAAGCTTCCCACTGCGAGGAAATTGCCTGGAAATTGCGTTTAAGCTCCGAAATGGCCATTTTAACCCTCTTTTAAGCTCTAAAAATCCTGTTTTAACCCTGAAACTTAAGAGCTAAGTCTTCAAAACTCTATATAAGATCTCATACATCTCATATGAGATCACATCTTGACACACACACACACACACACACATCTTAACACACTAGACACTTGGAAGAGATACACTTGAATATACTTGGAGATACAAACACACATAGAAGCACATACAAGAGAGATAAGTATACTTTGAATATACTTTCAATTTAGGTGAATTCTAGAGAGAGAAAATTACGAATTGAATTTAGATTAACTTAGGCTAATTAGACCACAATTTGAACATCAATTGCCTCCCTCAACTTCCATGGATGAGTGCTTGAAGAACACTTGAATAACACTTGAAGAAGAAGATCTTCAAATCAATTTTGGTCTTGTAATTGAGAATCCTCCAAGAGGTAAACACTATAGTTCATCTCTAATTCCTACTTTGTATATATAGATCTATAAGATTTGGATCTAACTTAGTTCTATTTCTACTTATTAGAACACTCATCTTCTTCCTCTCATGTTCTTCACACACTCACATAGTTAGATCCAAATCTCTTTGATTTTTATTGATAATTTACAATTAGAGATTGTTTTTCACTTTGATTTTCAATTTTGGTTTCATTCTTCAATTTTAGTTTAGATTCATGCATACATGATTATATATATATACATATATCTATTTTGAATTCCATGATGGTTTGGAAATATGGTCTATGAGAAGGATGATTTCTTTGTTCATACCTATCTCTTGATTATTCCTATTACCTAGGATTCCTATTGAATTTCATCTCCAACATGATATTTATAAGTCCCTTTGATCCTTGATCTAAAAGTTCTTCATAGAACTTGAGGGCTAAATTGATTGGGAATCATGATAATTAAGTTGATCTATGAGTTTGATCTCTCTAATAAGCTTCAACTATCACTAAAATGTTTTCCTCACACTTTAAAATGAACTAGATAAAAATTCAGCAAAGCAGATTGGTTTTGTCCATTAGATTTGGTCCATCAAAACCCATAGTTTGATGGATTTCAAATTTTCTGGGTAAACTTTGATGAATTAGCTTTCATCCGGTCCGTTTTGAGAGCTTTTAGGATTCATATACTATTTTTAGAAATTGTTGAGAAATCGGTTGACAGATTTGAACATCGTCTCTTTGTGCTTGAATTTCAGAAAATCTATAATAGTTATCGACGTTCCGCTTTTTGGGGATGATTCCTAACTCATATATCTATATGCCGATGTAAAATCGTGAGCATACGATCGAGTTAGGATCGTTTTCTAAGCGTTTAAAGTTGATACAACTATTCTGGAATTTTCTAAGTTTAATTACAAATATGATTATGTATACAAAATGGTCATACCTTGATCACTCAACAACAATTGATGAATAAAACTTGGTTTAGAAATCACCTAAGATAAATGGATGAGAGATCAAAAGCTTAAATCAACTTGGTTAACATGATTCATGAACTTCTATTATACTTCTATTATGTTTTGCATTCATTTGTCAAATGATACCAAATTTCCAGAATAACAGAGTCTGTTTAAAACACTTTTTCAGAAACCTTGTGATTACAGAATGTCCATGGGTTTATTTTTATCATATACTACAATGAAATAGCTTTCTTTTGACACCAAATAGAGCTTCATATGATTTTTGTAGATTTAATTATGATTTTTACAAGAACAGTGGACAGTCCTGATCCACTGTTCCCAAAACATTTATTTCTCAAACAATAAAATTGATATTGAGGTCCCACTTTTTGGAGAAGTTCCCTAAGACATGTATCTAACTTTCTGTAAAAGGGTTTTTATCCAGCTCATGTTTAAGACCACTTTTGATAGGATTCATTAGAGGTTGCTGAATCTGGAAATTTGATTGATGACATGTTTTCTTTGTTTATCATGCATATCATTTGTTTGCTTGTATTTTTGCAATGCTTGGGTATTCTTTGGTGTATTAGTGCAGAGAATTAAGTGCCTCGGACCCGGACTTCGATTTGTGGTTTGCCTCGTCTACATGTGGCTTAGTGCCCATGTATCATGTACTATCTCTATCCTTTCTTTTAGAATTTTTCTAGGTTTACAACTTTGATTTCAACGACACATTTCCTTTAGGGTAGTCTCCGTTTATATGATTATTTGTTAGAGACATCTTATCTAGGATTGTTGCATGATTGCATTGCACGTTTCCATTCTTTTCGCTTTCGCGACTCCGCTTGAGTCAACCAATGTAAGTCTTCTCGTTCCCTTTGCATATCATGACATGTTTACTTTATTTGCATCGGTCCCGGGCGGGACTAGCCACTGTGAGTATACTTCTCCCTTGTATTGCATGAGCATCCGCTTTCTATTTGATTTAGTCTCTTGAAATGATTTTCATTAGATGTTTCTTTTTGCCATGTATATACCTATCTAGTATGTTTGAGGAAACAACATCTATTATGAATTAATAACAAGGATATTTGAATCAAGGCCTACCATTCGGTAGGGCGAGGAGGGGGTGCTTTAGTCCTGCTTGGGCTCCTTCCCCTCTCGTACCAAGACCCCCGAACCTTGTTTCTGGTAATGAAGGGCGAGTAACCTTATTCAATTTTGGGCGAGTCAAACTTGGGTTTCCTAATTCCCGATAAAAATTAGGTGGCGACTCTTTGTCTCTAGGATCGCGTGAGGAAGTCCTAGTTTTCCCTGAAGTGTGCTCCTTGGGATCCGTCCCGGGACACTATCGAGGGAGAGCGTCAGGACCCGCTCCTCATTTCGCAGTGGTCCACAATCTGGCGACTCTGCTGGGGATTTGAACATGAAACCGATGGTTTCTTGTTCTTCGAGGGTTTGACTTGAACCAATGAATATCCTTGTTATTAATTCAATAATCATGTTGTTTCTGCCTGCATTTGCACTTGCATTGTTCTTTCACCGCGACTGCTTGAGATCATTGCCTTGAAGATAGAGGGTCCTCTTTCCTCTATTTGTCAAGAGTTTTGGTAGCATGTAGTCATCGTTAGCCTTGTACCGCGTGCGGTATATAGAGCCTATGTGTGAACGGCACGCCCTCGGGGAGGCGGTCAACCACACCGCTGAGCTTGCTAATGGACCCTTTATGAGACTAAAACCCGGCCTTAGCATATAGTTTCTATAGAACCCTTCAATTAGGATCTTGATTATCATCTTTGATTAGGACAATGTGATGAATTACTTGCGCTTGCCCGTAAGGGATTATGTGGATGATGAGGACGTGTATGCGAAGGCATCATCAAACCTTGTATGGTGGATTCCTCTAGGATAGTATGGTCTTTATCCGAACATCCAATCATTATTTTAGGACAATTTTGAAAATTTTTGAAATTATAAGCACTTCTTTGAAAAACCCCAAGTCTTTTGAAAATTCCAAGAATATCCCTTTTGAAAATTTGCTTTGAGATTCACTTTCACAAAATCTTTCCAAAATTCTCCTTAGATTTTAGAGAATTTCAAAATTCCTATTTCCAGAAATCATGATCACACTTTGATGATTCAATTTCAAATTCTCCTAGATTTTAGAGAATTTCAAAAAAAAATTTTACTTTGGTCTTCAAGAAATCATGATGATTCAATTTCAAAATCTTCCTCTCAGATCTTAGAATTTCAAAATTCCCACCTCAATTTTTAAGAATCATGATTTCTCACCACGAGCATTGATGGTTCAAAAATTCTCTTGAAAATTACAAATCTCCCCATCTCTTTCAAAGATTTTCATGAAAAATTTCAATTTTCAAACCTGAACCATCAAGAATTTCAAAACTCAAAATCCTTGGATAATGATTGGATTAGTAGGGTGATTAGCATACTCAAGGAATCTTATGTGCTTATGTGCTGATGTGCTAGGTCTAAGCTAGATTAAGGTGCATTGCATTTAGATTAGATTGCATTTCATCTGCATTGCATGCACTACACGAGCATTGCATATACGACTCACGAGTGCGACGCCTCTAATATACTTTTAAAAAAAAAGAAAAGTTTTGTTTTCCTCAGAATTTTGAAAGCTTGAAAAGATTTCTTTGATTTTAAGAAAAATGTTTTTGAAAAAGGAAATGATTTTCCATTTATGATTTCCATCTTTGTAAATCCACCTTCTTATATCATTCTTTGAAAAATTCTTTTGCAATAAAGATACCTGATTATTTGAAAATCCCTAAATAAACCAGAGATAAGAAAAGATAGGACCGAAAAGTTGTACTCCTTTCTGGGTCAGAGCTCCGAACAGCCGTTTGATCAGATCAGGGTTAGAAGAAGGAACAGCCGAGTCGACTAGGGTTGAAGATATGACATACGAAGCGGACATGGAAGCCAGATTGGCCGCAATGCAAGCTGCCTTGGATCAGAGCAGGGAGCAGAATCGAGAACAACTTGCCACTATGATGAGAATGATTGAGCAGCTAACTAATCCACCCCCACCACCTCCAGAGCATCATGAAGAAGAAGATTTTGGGGAGACAGTTCAACCAAAGGTTCAGCTAGATCAGGAAATTCAGGACAAGTTGGCCAAGATCGACAAACTAGAGAGTGTGATCAGAAAGAGCAAAGGGGTGGATGAGTATTTGTTCGATGTTGAAGGGTTGTGTGACGCTCCAAAAGCCAAACTCCCAGAGAAGTTTAAGATGCCGCATATTGAATTTTTCAATGGAACCGGAAATCCAAAGAGCTATCTGAGGTTTTATGTAGGAACTCTGCAGCCCATGGGCATTGGATCTGACCTCTTCGCTCTATTGTTTCCAAGAGTTTTGAGTGGAGCAGCACTTTCATGGTACTTGACGTTGGAACCAGCCATAACCAGAGATTGGGAGGCATTGGCCAAAGCTTTCGTGGCTCAATATTCATATAACCAGTTGTTTGATGTAACTGCAAGAGATCTAGAAACCACCCGACAAGAGTACAGGGAATCCTTCGCAGGTTTCCTTACTCGTTGGAGAGCTAAAGCTGCTCAAATGACTAGCAGGCCAGCGGAAAAAGATCAGGTCCGAATGATCATCAAGAATCTACAGCCCGAATACTTGGAAAGGCTAGAATTTCAGTCCATTGTGAGTTTCGAACAGCTGTTTGATGTGGGAACTTTGATAGAAGATGCCATTAGAGATGGAAAGATCAAGAAAGAAAGCACGAGCAATCGATACAGAAAGACAGAAAGGCCAGTCTATCATCAGTCTGCTGACATCAACACACTATCTCCTCAGCCTTTTCAGAAAGAGCGTCGAAGTATGGCTAATGCAAGAGGAAGTCAAAATCAGAAACAGTCGAGAGAGAAAAGAGAATTTTCCGACTTGGGGATGCCACTAAGCACCGCACTTGAAAGAATGATAGAAAAAGGGTACTTGCAGAAATTGGAACCTAAACCAGAGCCAAATCCACTTCCACCGGGTTTCAAAACAGAGTTCTTTTGTGACTTTCATCAAGGCCGTGGACATAGCACAGATAGATGCTGGAGACTTCGCCATGAAATTGAAGACTTGATTGAAAAAGGGGTCATCTCCCCTCCTCCCTCTCAGCCAAATGTTCAGAAGAATCCTCTCCCTAATCATAAGGGGAACATGCCAAATGTTAACTTTGTAGAAGAAGGATCTCAGATTTATAACCCAAAGATCTACATCACATCCTCGAATCAACCAGCTATGGATGTTCAACTTCCGGAAGACGCTGCAATTTGCATCTTGAGGAATATGGAAGAGGAAGAATGGGTCGAAGAAGCACTGGCTTTTGAAGAAGAAATAGCCAACGGAAATCTTACAATTGAATGGTGGGATCCCAATGCCATCACCGACGACTCGATCTGGTATGAGGAAGAAAAGCCCATAGAAGCAGTCACCGAGAAACAAAGCACTGAGCCGATAGAAGAATTGCTAAAGCCTGTCGAGAACCTTGAAATCAAAGATGACGATCTTATTGCAATGATGGAAGAAGAAGAAGATTGGTGGTATGATGATGAGGATGATTCCGTTAATAATACCATAATCCCCGATGATTCTGTTTGGAAAATCACTGTTGGCACCGAAAAGTTAGCCAAAGAACTTGAGTCTATCTGGATCACCAATGAAGCAAACCACTTGACCCGTTCCGGACGTCATTTCAAGCCTCATGAGTTAGAAAATTGTGGAAAAGAAACATGGAATGAGAAAGAAGTCGTCAAAGCAAAAGAGGCTGGTAAAGGAGCCGTGAGCGAAGAAGAAGATGAAATCCTAAAGCAATTGAAGAAAACACAAGCTTGGATCTCAGTATGGGGATTACTTATGACCTCTCACAAACACAGGCAGGCCATGCTCGATACTCTCAATCGTTTGGATGTTTCTGTCAATACTACTCCCGAAGATCTAGTAAACATGATCTCTTCAAAGCCTTGTAAGCCTGTAATCACATTCACAGATGAAGATTTACCGCCGGAAGGGGCACACCACAACAGAGCTCTCTACATCACTGTACATTGCCTGGGGAATAGAGTACCGGTCTGCTTGGTAGATAATGGGTCAGCCTTGAATGTATGTCCTCTCCAAACAGCTCTCAGAATGGGGTTGTCTATTTCAGAACTCTTGCCATCAACACAAACTGTGAGGGCCTATGATAACACCAAAAGGGCCATTGTGGGAATGATTAAGTTGAAAATTGAAGTCGGGCCATTAAACAAAGAAGCTGATTTCCAAGTGATTGATATTCCGGCTAGCTTTAATCTGCTATTGGGACGTCCGTGGTTACATGTGAATGATGCAGTCGCCTCCACTCTCCACCAGAAAGTCAAGTTCATCTGGAAAGAGGATGTGGTAACAATCTTTGGGGATAGCTGGATCAAAGAAGAAGGGACAAGCCATGGTCCTGTGCTAGAAGTCCAAACACCGGAAGAAGAAAATGAATTGGGAGGATTCAACTTTGTGGGAATGATAAATGAAGGAGCTAAGAAAAAGAAATCCGTTTGGGATCGACTCAGCTATGAGAAGAAACTTCCTGATGCATCTGTCTGGGACGAAGAAATCACTCCGATCAAGAAAAAGAAGCCGTTCATCACCGGACGCGAATATAGAAAGATGTTCGAGAAGGGAAACCCGGTTGCCAAAGATCTACAAGAAGAAGTGGGACATAATTGGATCCCTGAAGTCATGCCATTGTACTTTGACCAGTATGCCAATCCTAAAGTGGCTCATATGGTGCGGAAGATGAACTATTTTCCTGGAATGGGACTAGGTCGTCGTCAACAAGGAATAACTGAACCACCGAACTTCCACGAACAGAAAGATAAATCTGGGCTTGGGTATCAATTGACTGAAGAAGATAAGAAGAAGATGACAAAAGGAAAAGGGCCGATGGTTGTTTCTGGGCCAAGAATCCTGAATGGATACTTCGTGAAAGAAGGCGATGACTTTCCCTTCTGTGGGTTCCCTGAACCATGGTATGATCCGGCTACCAAGAACATTAAGCCTGGATTTGAGATTTTCTTCAAACATGAGTTCTCCGACTATGAGGATCCGTTCTTGTATACTCCGCCTATCAAGAAAGAAAGGAAGGACTGGGCTGAGCTGATGACAAGTGATGATTTGAACATGCTAATGGATGAAGAGCTGAACATGCTGATGGATGCCGAAGAAGCACTGGGAAATGTGAAAGAAATCAAGCCAATAGAGGGAGCTCTGAACAATTGGGTGATAGAATCGGAAGTCAACAAATCCCCTCCCCCATTTCCCCGGAAGTCTGTAAAGGCCAATATGAGCCATGATGTTGAGTCTGCTTTTGCTTTTGATGTACCCAAAAGTGTTAATGAAATGAACGAGGATTTTGCTTACTCTTCTGTGTCTGATGATCTTGATTTTGAAATTTCTGAGGATTTGCAAAGATTAATTGAAAATGAAAATGAATCTGCATGCAAGATTATTGAAGAAACTTTGCTAATAAACTTGGATAATGAAGATAATCCACAAAATGTTCATATTGGCACCACGCTCACTTCACAAGAAAGCAATGAACTAATCAACTTATTAAAAGAATTTAAAGATGTTTTCGCTTGGTCCTACCAAGATATGCCAGGCATCGATCCAGAGATTGTCCAACACCACATCCCTCTCTTTCCAAATTCAAAACCTGTTAAGCAAAAGTTGAGACGCATGAGACCCGAATGGACTTTGAAGATCAAAGAACAAGTTGAGAAACAATTGAAAGCTGGATTCCTGATGGTAACCCAATATCCGGAATGGATAGCCAATATAGTTCCTGTGCCAAAGAAGGATGGAAGGATCCGTGTATGTGTTGACTTCAGAGATCTAAACAAGGCTAGTCCTAAGGATGATTTTCCGCTTCCACACATAGATGTTCTGGTAGATAGCACCGCGGGGCATGAGTTGTTATCATTCATGGATGGTTTCTCAGGGTACAATCAGATTTTAATGGCACCCGAAGACAGAGAAAAGACTACATTCACAACTCACTGGGGGACGTATTGCTACCGAGTGATGCCATTTGGGTTAAAGAATGCTGGCGCAACCTATCAGAGAGCTGCTACTACTTTGTTACATGACATGATCCATAAAGAGGTAGAAGTTTATGTGGATGATATGATTGTTAAGTCCAAAGAAAGAAGTGGGCATTTAACAGCACTCGCCAAGTTCTTTGAAAGATTAAGGAAATACAGAATGAGATTGAATCCACAGAAGTGTACTTTTGGAGTTACCACCGGAAAGCTGCTAGGATTTCTCATCACACAGAGAGGAATTGAGGTTGACCCCACAAAGATCAAGGCTATTATGGATATGCCACCTCCGACAAATGAAAAGGAAGTAAGAGGATTTCTGGGAAGAATCCAATTCATCAGTCGCTTCATATCTAAGCTCACTGCTACTTGCGATCCGCTTTTCAGCTTGTTGAGAAAAGGGAAGAAATTCGAATGGGACAATCAATGTCAAGAAGCTTTTGACAAGATCAAGGCTTATTTATCAAACCCACCGGTTCTTTCACCCCCGAAGTCAGGGAAGCCTTTGCTGTTGTACTTATCCGTGTCAGAGAATGCTATGGGATGCATGTTAGCCCAAGAAGGAGATGAAGGGCGTACAGAGAAAGCCATTTACTACTTAAGTAAAAGGATGACTGGATACGAATTGAAGTATTCTCCGTTAGAAAAGACATGTTGGGCTTTGGTTTGGGCCACTCGTCGTCTGAGGCATTATATGTTGACCTTCCCTGTTGTTTTAATCTCCCGAATGGATCCTTTGAAGTACCTATTTGAAAAACCAGCATTGACCGGAAGAATCTCCCGATGGACATTGATGCTATCTGAGTTTGACTTGATACATGCTACGAGTAAATCTGTTAAAGGAAGGGCTGTCGCAGAACATTTAGCAGAACATCCAATAAATCTGGAAAACGAAGGAGAGTTCATGTTCCCTGACGAAGGATTGATGGAATTAAAAGAAGATGTGTGGAAAATGTACTTTGATGGAGCTGCAAACCAAAAAGGATATGGAGTAGGAATCATCCTTGTATCCCCTGAAGGAGCACATACCCCATTCTCTATTAAGCTGAAGTACACTTCCACCAACAACACTGCTGAGTATGAAGCTTGTATCTTGGGGCTAGAAGCCGCATTGACTTTGGAGGTAAGGAAACTTGATGTATTCGGGGATTCCAATTTGATCATATCCCAAGTTCGAGGAGATTGGAAAGTCAAGGAAGAGAAGTTAAAACCCTATCATGAGTATCTTGATTCTTTACGAACTCGTTTCTTGCATATCACGTTCTTCTACCTGCCTCGAGAAGAAAATCAGCTAGCAGACTCTTTGGCTACTTTAGCGTCAATGATTGAGATTCCTGTGGGGATAAAGCTAACTCCTTTGATGATTGAACAAAGGGAAAAGCCGTCTTATGAGATGATTGGGGAAATAGAAGAAGCAGAAGAACTTCCGTGGTACACCGACGTGTGGAACTTCATTGAAAATGGGGAATATCCGGAAGGCGCCTCTGAGAAAGACAAGAGAGCCATAAGAAGATTCTCGGCTCAATTCATGATTTGTGGCGGAAATCTATTGAAGAGATCTCACAATGGATTCAACTTGACATGTCTATATGGAAACAGTGCGAGAAAGATGATGGAGCAAATTCACGAAGGGGTGTGTGGTCCTCATATGAGTGGACACATGTTAGCTAAGAAGATCATCCGACAAGGATATTATTGGACTACTATGGACAAGGACTGCTATGAATATGTCAGAAAATGTCACAAATGTCAGATCCATGCCAATATGAAGCATGTGCCGCCGTCACTGCTATACAACATGACTACCCCTTGGCCATTCTCAGTTTGGGGAATAGATGTTATTGGAGAAGTAACCCCGAAGGCGTCTAATGGGCATCAATACATCCTGGTAGCAATTGATTATTTCACAAAATGGGTGGAAGCAGAGTCTTATGCGACATTGAAGGCTAAAGATGTGGCCAGATTTATCAGAAGAAATATAATCTGCCGATACGGGGTCCCTCATGAGTTGATATCCGATCATGGCAGTCACTTCCAGAAAGAGGTTTTGGATCTACTAGAAGAATACAAGATCATGCACCACATGTCAGCGCCGTATAGGCCACAAACAAATGGGGCAGTTGAAGCAGCTAATAAGAATTTGAAGACGATCCTAAGAAAGATGACTGATACATACCGAGATTGGCATGAGAAGTTACCGTATGCACTGTGGGGATACAGAACATCTATCCGAACATCTACAGGAGCCACTCCTTATTCATTGGCTTACGGAATGGAAGCAATACTCCCAGTTGAAATAGAACTACCATCTTTGAGAGTTGTGGCAGAATCCGAGATTCCAGAATTTGATTGGCTAAGAGATAGATATGAGGAGCTAATGTTACTTGATGAGAAAAGGTTGGCCGCAATTGATCATGTGCATGTGTATCAGAGAAGAATAGCTCGAGCATTCAATAAGAAGGTCCGTCCAAGAAAACTTGAGGAAGGCGACCTTGTGCTTAAAGCCTTAAAAGCACCCGTTTTCGATCCTAGAGGGAAATTCAAGCCAAATTGGGTTGGCCCATACGTCATCAAGAAGCTTCTCTCTGAAGGAGCGGCATACCTGATGGATCTAGATGGAGTTGAGTTCAATCAGCCAATCAACATTGACCGTCTCAAGAGATACTATGCTTAAAAGCCTTTTTCTTTCAAAACCTGTTCTTTCAAAACCTCCAGCATTCGAGGAACTACACTTGACCTGATTCCCACTTGGGGATATGTAGGCAACCTGCTCGGTTCGGTCACTGCTCCTGAAACCTTCAACCATACTTTCTTTCAAGACCTGGCCGAACTACTTTGGATCTGATTCCCACTTGGGGATAAGTAGGCGAGCTTTCCTGGCTCTCGATCCCTGAACCTTGCAAACTAGAGGCAAACTTTCAAGTTTGCCCAAAGCCTCAAGATATCACTGCCACACTAGGGGCAAACTGCGTTTGCCCAAACTTCCATTTATCTCTGTCAACTAGGGGCAAACTGTCGTTTGCCCATACCTCGCTACCTGTCCTCTCTGGATCACTTGGCTATCAGAATTAAAGCACCTAAGTGAAAAATCTGGTAATTCTTGATATTAAGTTGAAAAGTTTTTTTTAGCAATCTAAAGATGTGAATCTAATGTCAAGACTGAAACATTATGTGGAAAATTTTCAAAAGCTTCAAGATTACATGCAAAGCCAACACAATATCCTGCTACAAGATAAAATCTCATTTTCAAAAACATGCAAATCCTTAGAAAATTCAAATATCCAAGTCAAAAGACATTGTCGAGAAAGAGGAATCGTCAGAAATTTCCTTTCCCTGTAAAATCGAGTCCTGTGTGTCAGTGTGCAAAGTGTCAATCAAATCAGTCTCGTGACAAGGGATGCAAAGCGAAACAGAAGGACAGCATAAAGCAGCATCAAGCAAAGTCAAGAGTACAAGCCCATCAAGTCTCAGACAGAATACATCAACATCAGTCTCAGCACAGAAAGCAAGAAAAACAGAAAGATAGTCATGGGTGCATATGATCATCATCAGCGACGACGAGTAGCCCATGGGTACCAAGCAGGCATATCTGAGGCCGTAGAGCTATCATCATCTTCAATTTGGCGCCTTCGTCTAGACCCACCAGCCCCACCAGAAGGGCCTGCATTCATCCGCTCCAACTGTGATTGAAGCTGCCTAACTTGAGCCACCTGTGGAAGAAAAGAATCAGTATAGGGGTTTGAAAAAGCAATGAGATAAGAAGAAAAGGTCAAGAAATTTACCAGGGCCGCATCACGGTCTATGTAAGTCTGGCACATGCCATCCCACTGCAAAGAGAAGAAAGATATGGTCAGAAAGATCAGAAGAATCAAAGGCACCGCAGCCTGAAAGTGGCCGAGAAACGGCAAACTCCCGTCGTTTTGGGATTGATTATGAGTTGTCTTAGAAAATGGACATTTGAGTCTACTGTCGCTTGAGAATTACATCCAGAAAGGACTTTCAGAAGATGGGTCAGAATGCGAGATGTTCAGAAAGGGTTAGAGTAAGCCTGACGTGTTGCAAGAATGATTGCGTTGGTCGAAGCACCAATATGAGTCTCAGAAAGAATCAGCAGGGCCTCCAGAATATGTGCTCGCGTCCCAGAAACCTCAGATATCTCCTCAAGCAGAGAGTTTCCAGATATTGTCAAGGTATACAGAATTCGTGCATCTCTCAGAATCATAGGATCTCCCCAGTAGAGAACTTTCAGAATTAAGTTTCTCGCAAGCATCATGTATCCACGGGTTGCCTCCAGATAAAGGGTATCTCTCAGAATTTGAGCATCAAAATCGCCTCCAGAATACAAGGTTTATGCCAAGCATCATGTATCCAGGGTTGCCTCCAGAATGTAGGGTTTCTCTCAGAATCGTGGGTTGCCTCCAGAATGTAGGGTTTCTCTCAGAATCAGAATCGTGGGTCGCCTCCAGAATACAAGGTTTATGCCAAGAATCGTGTATCCGTGGGTTGCTCTCAGAATGTAGGGTTTCTCTCAGAATCGTGGGTTGCCTCCAGAATGTAGGGTTTCTCTCAGAATCAGAATCGTGTATCCAGGGTTGCCTCCAGAATGTAGGGTTTCTCTCAGAATCATGTATTTCTCAGCATCGCATATCAGGGTTGCCTCCAGAATGTAGGGTTTCTCTCAAAATCAGAATCGTGTATCCGTGGGTTGCTCTCAGAAGAAGGGTCATCTCTCAGAATTTGTGTATCTCTCAGAATCCGTGCATCAGAACAGAAGATTTGTCCTCAGAAGAAGGGCCTGTTTCAGAAGAACAGAGGATTTGTCTCCGGCAGAGAGACCTGTTTCAGAAGATTTGTTTCTAGACCTGCCACAGAAGATTTGTCCTCAGAAGAAGGGCCTGTTTCAGAAGAACAGAGGATTTGTCTCCGGCAGAGAGACCTGTTTCAGAAGATTTGTTTCTAGACCTGCCACAGAAGATTTGTCCCCAGAAGAAGGGCCTGTTTCAGAAGAACAGAGGATTTGTCTCCGGCAGAGAGACCTGTTTCAGAAGATTTGTTTCTAGACCTGCCACAGAAGATTTGTCCTCAGAAGAAGGGCCTGTTTCAGAAGAACAGAGGATTTGTCTCCGGCAGAGAGACCTGTTTCAGAAGATTTGTTTCTAGACCTGCCACAGAAGATTTGTCCCCAGAAGAAGGGCCTGTTTCAGAAGAACAGAGGATTTGTCTCCGGCAGAGAGACCTGTTTCAGAAGATTTGTTTCTAGACCTGCCACAGAAGATTTGTCCTCAGAAGAAGGGCCTGTTTCAGAAGAACAGAGGATTTGTCTCCGGCAGAGAGACCTGTTTCAGAAGATTTGTTTCTAGACCTGCCACAGAAGATTTGTCCCCAGAAGAAGGGCCTGTTTCAGAAGAACAGAGGATTTGTCTCCGGCAGAGAGACCTGTTTCAGAAGATTTGTTTCTAGACCTGCCACAGAAGATTTGTCCCCAGAAGAAGGGCCTGTTTCAGAAGAACAGAGGATTTGTCTCCGGCAGAGAGACCTGTTTCAGAAGATTTGTTTCTAGACCTGCCACAGAAGATTTGTCCTCGGAAAAAGGGCCTGTTTCAGAAGAACAGAAGATTTGTCTCCGGCAGAGAGACCTGTTTCAGAAGACTTGTTTCCAGACCTGTTACAGAAGATTTGTCTAGAAGAAGGACCTGTTTCAGAAGAGCAGAAGATTTGTCTCCGGCAGAGAGACCTGTTTCAGAAGATTTGTCCCCAGCAAAAGGACTCTACATCAGCAATCGTCCCCAGCAAAAGGACTCTACATCAGCAATCGTCCCCAGCAGAAGGACTCTACATCAGCAATCGTCCCCAGCAAAAGGACTCTACATCAGCAATCGTCCACAGAAGAAGGACCTGTTTCAGCAATCGTCCCCAGCAGAAGGACTCTACATCAGCAATCGTCCCCAGCAGAAGGACTCTACACCAGCAATCGTCCCCAGCAAAAGGACTCTACATCAGCAAATCGTCCCCAGCAGAAGGACTCTACATCAGCAATCGTCCACAGAAGAAGGACCTATTTCAGCAATCGTCCCCAGCAGAAGGACTCTACATCAGCAATCGTCCCCAGCAAAAGGACTCTACATCAGCAATCGTCCACAGAAGAAGGACCTGTTTCAGCAATCGTCCCCAGCAGAAGGACTCTACACCAGCAATCGTCCAGTTGTTTGACATGACTCAGAATTCATCCAAGATACTTCGCTATTTCAAGAGTCGTCCAGGATACAGATGACGCCTACGAGCCTTAAGATCAGAAGAATAACTTTGACAAAAACCTCGAGAATCATCCAAGATACCTTTAGCATATTCGACTGTGAGAGAGAGTCGTTGCATCCTTTGCATTAGATTTTGCATCTAGGGAACCCTTGAGGATGATTCCTCCAGCACTTTCACATTTCATGTTTTCATACTGCACCAGCATCCTAGGATAGGAGCATTTCATCCGCATTGTTGTTGTTTGTTTTCCGTTTTCCCGCGCGCTTGAACTACGCCCTGGTCTGATTCCTGGAAAGGATACGTAGGCAGCTCCAGCGGAGCACGACCAGCATCAGCTTCAACTTAGCCGCCTCTACCCAGCATTGCATTGCATTCTTGCATTCGTAATTTCTTGATTTTCTCTAATTTTGAATTTCTTGATTTTGCGAATTTTTTGTTTTTCCTAAAACCTCTCAGTATGGTTATTTGGGTGCCTTCAAGGCTTTGGCACTCACTTGCAGTTCACGTTGTTCACAACAAGCTCTGCCAAAGAGGGGCAAACTGTAGACACCCAATTTTGACCACACTGATAGGATTTAGGGTGGACAACGTCTTGGAGGATTCGATGATGAAAAGTACCCCGTGGAAGGTACTGGATTCCACACAATCAGAAGATCGGACTTCGGAAAGTGACTTCAAGCTCAGAAAAGCCCTTTTCCATGGATAAATCCCGGTTTTGTCAAAATCATCTCTCAGAATTCATATTCTCTCAGGGTTATATGAACATTAAGTGTTCTAAACGCAGTATTCTAGGTATCCAGAGATTCAATTTTAAAGAAAAGTTCGAAATCGACGCACATTTGAAAGCAATTTTGGAAAAGACGTCATTTGATTTCAAAAAGACAACGAAAGTTCCGGAGGACTTCCGGACTTCAATTGGACTTCAATTCTCATTATAAAACCTCTGGAAATATTTTTATACTGAAATTCAACCTGACAGCTTTCCAACGGTACGTAAACGGACGATTTCGGACACCAAAAAGCATTTTTACAAAAATCTGGAAAAGCAGTGCGCATGAAATTTGAAACAGAGCTTGTGGGTGACCAGAGGGACCCAAATAGTAAGTGGCGGTTTTGGGTATGGGGGTGGCGGGTCCCACCATAACCGCCACTTCCATTTGTGTCCTCCACGGAGCTTTTTGAGTTCCAGACCCTTCTAGAAGCTTCCCACTGCGAGGAAATTGCCTGGAAATTGCGTTTAAGCTCCGAAATGGCCATTTTAACCCTCTTTTAAGCTCTAAAAATCCTGTTTTAACCCTGAAACTTAAGAGCTAAGTCTTCAAAACTCTATATAAGATCTCATACATCTCATATGAGATCACATCTTGACACACACACACACACACACACATCTTAACACACTAGACACTTGGAAGAGATACACTTGAATATACTTGGAGATACAAACACACATAGAAGCACATACAAGAGAGATAAGTATACTTTGAATATACTTTCAATTTAGGTGAATTCTAGAGAGAGAAAATTACGAATTGAATTTAGATTAACTTAGGCTAATTAGACCACAATTTGAACATCAATTGCCTCCCTCAACTTCCATGGATGAGTGCTTGAAGAACACTTGAATAACACTTGAAGAAGAAGATCTTCAAATCAATTTTGGTCTTGTAATTGAGAATCCTCCAAGAGGTAAACACTATAGTTCATCTCTAATTCCTACTTTGTATATATAGATCTATAAGATTTGGATCTAACTTAGTTCTATTTCTACTTATTAGAACACTCATCTTCTTCCTCTCATGTTCTTCACACACTCACATAGTTAGATCCAAATCTCTTTGATTTTTATTGATAATTTACAATTAGAGATTGTTTTTCACTTTGATTTTCAATTTTGGTTTCATTCTTCAATTTTAGTTTAGATTCATGCATACATGATTATATATATATACATATATCTATTTTGAATTCCATGATGGTTTGGAAATATGGTCTATGAGAAGGATGATTTCTTTGTTCATACCTATCTCTTGATTATTCCTATTACCTAGGATTCCTATTGAATTTCATCTCCAACATGATATTTATAAGTCCCTTTGATCCTTGATCTAAAAGTTCTTCATAGAACTTGAGGGCTAAATTGATTGGGAATCATGATAATTAAGTTGATCTATGAGTTTGATCTCTCTAATAAGCTTCAACTATCACTAAAATGTTTTCCTCACACTTTAAAATGAACTAGATAAAAATTCAGCAAAGCAGATTGGTTTTGTCCATTAGATTTGGTCCATCAAAACCCATAGTTTGATGGATTTCAAATTTTCTGGGTAAACTTTGATGAATTAGCTTTCATCCGGTCCGTTTTGAGAGCTTTTAGGATTCATATACTATTTTTAGAAATTGTTGAGAAATCGGTTGACAGATTTGAACATCGTCTCTTTGTGCTTGAATTTCAGAAAATCTATAATAGTTATCGACGTTCCGCTTTTTGGGGATGATTCCTAACTCATATATCTATATGCCGATGTAAAATCGTGAGCATACGATCGAGTTAGGATCGTTTTCTAAGCGTTTAAAGTTGATACAACTATTCTGGAATTTTCTAAGTTTAATTACAAATATGATTATGTATACAAAATGGTCATACCTTGATCACTCAACAACAATTGATGAATAAAACTTGGTTTAGAAATCACCTAAGATAAATGGATGAGAGATCAAAAGCTTAAATCAACTTGGTTAACATGATTCATGAACTTCTATTATACTTCTATTATGTTTTGCATTCATTTGTCAAATGATACCAAATTTCCAGAATAACAGAGTCTGTTTAAAACACTTTTTCAGAAACCTTGTGATTACAGAATGTCCATGGGTTTATTTTTATCATATACTACAATGAAATAGCTTTCTTTTGACACCAAATAGAGCTTCATATGATTTTTGTAGATTTAATTATGATTTTTACAAGAACAGTGGACAGTCCTGATCCACTGTTCCCAAAACATTTATTTCTCAAACAATAAAATTGATATTGAGGTCCCACTTTTTGGAGAAGTTCCCTAAGACATGTATCTAACTTTCTGTAAAAGGGTTTTTATCCAGCTCATGTTTAAGACCACTTTTGATAGGATTCATTAGAGGTTGCTGAATCTGGAAATTTGATTGATGACATGTTTTCTTTGTTTATCATGCATATCATTTGTTTGCTTGTATTTTTGCAATGCTTGGGTATTCTTTGGTGTATTAGTGCAGAGAATTAAGTGCCTCGGACCCGGACTTCGATTTGTGGTTTGCCTCGTCTACATGTGGCTTAGTGCCCATGTATCATGTACTATCTCTATCCTTTCTTTTAGAATTTTTCTAGGTTTACAACTTTGATTTCAACGACACATTTCCTTTAGGGTAGTCTCCGTTTATATGATTATTTGTTAGAGACATCTTATCTAGGATTGTTGCATGATTGCATTGCACGTTTCCATTCTTTTCGCTTTCGCGACTCCGCTTGAGTTAACCAATGTAAGTCTTCTCGTTCCCTTTGCATATCATGACATGTTTACTTTATTTGCATCGGTCCCGGGCGGGACTAGCCACTGTGAGTATACTTCTCCCTTGTATTGCATGAGCATCCGCTTTCTATTTGATTTAGTCTCTTGAAATGATTTTCATTAGATGTTTCTTTTTGCCATGTATATACCTATCTAGTATGTTTGAGGAAACAACATCTATTATGAATTAATAACAAGGATATTTGAATCAAGGCCTACCATTCGGTAGGGCGAGGAGGGGGTGCTTTAGTCCTGCTTGGGCTCCTTCCCCTCTCGTACCAAGACCCCCGAACCTTGTTTCTGGTAATGAAGGGCGAGTAACCTTATTCAATTTTGGGCGAGTCAAACTTGGGTTTCCTAATTCCCGATAAAAATTAGGTGGCGACTCTTTGTCTCTAGGATCGCGTGAGGAAGTCCTAGTTTTCCCTGAAGTGTGCTCCTTGGGATCCGTCCCGGGACACTATCGAGGGAGAGCGTCAGGACCCGCTCCTCATTTCGCAGTGGTCCACAACTAGAACCCATTGTTAGTGAAGCTTAGAAGGGCACTGGCCGTGCAGGCCAATGTGGCCAGGATGCAGGCTTTTCTGACAGAAAAGCAAGCATAGATCTCATCGGCCAATTTGGCCGATATTATTGAAGATTGTCAGGAAGAAATGATAGAAGACTGTATAAAGCTAGAGGAGTTGTCTTCGGCACCTGTAAAGCTCGACAACTTAAAGGCCGATGTACAAGATCCTCTCCTTGAGGTTAATTTTGGGGCAAGCGGTGAATACCAACCTACCTACATAAATCAGTCACTCGAGCCCGATTTCCAAGCTTCGCTGATCTCTCTTCTTAGAGAATTTAAGGATTGCTCTGCCTGGAATTATCATGAAATGCCAGGGCTGGCGAGGGAGTTGGTGGAATACCACTATCAAGGAAGGGTGCAGACCATTCAAGCAGTTACCCAGAAGAATGTCCCTAGAGATAGTTCTCCAAGTCAAAGAAGAAATAGAAAGACTGTTGAAGGCTGGCTTCATAAGAACAACCAGGTACATCGATTGGATTTCCAATATTGTACCAGTAGTCAAGAAAAACGGTAAGATAAGAGTCTGTATAGACTTTAGAAATCTGAACATGGCGACTCTGAAGGATGAATACCCAATGCCGATGGCCGATCAGCTTATTGAAGCTACGGCCAAACATAAAATCTTATCCTTCATGGACGGGAATTCAGGATATAATCAGATATATATTGCAGAGGATGACGTCCCCAAGACCGCATTCAGATGTCCAAGCGTAATTGGAACGTTTGAGTGGGTGGTAATGCCATTCGGATTGAAGAACGCTGGAGCAAAGTATCAACGGGCTATGAATGCAATCTTCCATGATATGATAGGGAAAATCATGGAGGTATACATCGATGATGTGGTCGTAAAATCAGCGACACAGAAGAAGCATTTGGCTGATTTACGAAGATCATTTAAGAGGATGAGGACCCATGGGCTGAAGATGAATCCCTTGAAGTGTGCTTTTGGAGTATCAGAAGGGAACTTTCTGGGTTTCCTAGTACGCCAAAGAGACATTGAGCTTGATAAAAACAAAGTCCGATCCATTCAATCAGCGGAGCCCCCGAATAACAAGAAAGAGCTACAAAGATTCCTCGGGCAAATCAACTTTCTGCAGAGGTTCATTTTGCTAGTCCTCGAGCAAAAAGAACATAAAAATTAAACTATTAATTAAAAATACTACTCCATTTTCGCATGGATCACGATTGCATTTAGCTTATGCAATAAGCCTTTTAAACCTCTAGGTGTCCCTAGTCGGACAAGTGAAGTCTCGTGAGGGTTCTTGTCTACAAGTCACCCACAACCATCTTTATTTACTTATATATTTAAAAAGTTTTATTCAAACGAAAAACAAAACAATCAATACTCCTTATCATAGAACGATGATTCGAAATAGAATAATGAACAAGAAGAAACGGAGTCAAACGTCTACCTACATCATGAAAAGCAATCTAAAACACATGCATCGTATAAATCAATAGAGTTCCTCATAAAATTGCACGTGTGTGATATGGTAGTCAAATGAACATGCGCATGTCATGAACTTGGAATATAACTTGGATAACCATCAAACTATGCTTCGACTACGAATCTCACAATGAATCACACGCTCAAATGAAACACTCAGAAACATGTGTAATTTATCTAAAATATGTGAGTAAAGGAAATATGTTTTCAAAACGAGAAATGCTCACATATGACTCGAAAAAGACGCATGACACGAAAGAACAATAGTCTCATGGATAGGACGCCAATAGTCAACAAAAATTAATCGTTACCATGTTTCAATCCCCTCCCATCGTTTTCATATCCAAACCATGTTTTCTAGGATCAATTAGGACTTTTCAAAGGTTATAATGTAGCTCAGGTAATGAAAAAGGATACAAAGGATTCATTAGGTAGTTTTAGAATGGCATTGTAAGGCATGTTCGATTTCTTTCATTCGCCTCTTCTACCAACTTCATCTTTTCATTCTCTTCTTCTCATTCCTTTCAATTTTTTCTCCTTCTTTTTCTTTTTTTTTTCTACCACCATTTCTTTACTTTTTTCTCTTTTCCCTTTCTTTTCGTTGCTTTATGAATAATCAATCAATAAATAACAAGGCAACCATCCCAAACATCATCTTATTTTCTTTTTCTTCTTCTTCTCAATCACACATCGCCTTAATACCACTAAAAGTTGATCAATCTTTCAGGGGTGAACTCCAAGTTGGCCAAATTGGAGCAAAAATAGGATAATGGTAATTAAAAAAAAGGCATTTTAATGGCTCAAAGGGCGAACTAAGGAAATTTATCATTTATCGATGAGTAGCAAACAAAGAAGGCCTAAAATCATGTCCTATGGTTATATAGTTCTTCAACATTTACGACGGAAGATTATTTAACATCATAACAAATTTTTTAACTTAAATATCAAGCAAAACAAGAATAATGAAACTAAACAACGAGTTAATGTGTTACTTTAATGAAATTCGACAAACACAAAATGTACTTATAACCTTCTAAAAAGAAAAGATAGGCTCAAAAGCTCACTGGGTCTAGTCTCCACCATGTGTTATCTAGAAATCCGAATCATATTATAGTTCACATCAAACATGTATTCAAGCGACTACGTGCAGTGCATAGGTTTGTGTGCAAATCTATGATATAAAACTACGATTCGAATGATACATGATCTAAAACGTTTCAACATGACATCAGCAAATGTTTAACCACATCTTCTCTTGTTTACCATTCTATAACAATCATAGTTACATAAGAAGAAGTATCGACTAGAGATTGCAAAACTGTAGTTGACATCGCTTATTTAAGCACAAGTATCAAATTTTTTTGAAAATTTAGTGTAATAATAATAATGTGAGTGCATACCCCCAAACCTAAACCTTTCATTGTCCCCAATGAAATAATAAAATGAAAGAAAGGAAAGTATGTAGAGAAGGAACGATAATACCTCGATTTCGGTAACCACAAACCAGGCGAACATATATAAATATAGCAATAAAGTTCAAATGCTCCAAATGGAGACACTAATTCACCTGGCAATACTTAACAAACGAAAATTAAACAAACAAATAAATAATAAAAGCTAATATATAATACATATGTTTTTTTTATTTATTTTTTTTTGTAAAGAACGTAAAGGAAATAAAGAAAAACAAAACTAGAACTATGGAAACAAAGATAAACTTAAACGAAAAGAACTGAAAAGAACAAACAGAAATGAAAAATAACTAGATAGTTTGGGGAAACACAAGGTAAAAGAACAACAAGAAAAAGTGGGAAATCCCTACCTCGCGCGAGCGGACCGTGTGAGTGACCCTCGTTCACGCGAATTCTTCCGCGAGGTAAACCTGAGGCCTGTTATTATTTTATTTAAAAAAATTTCTAAGTGCCAGAATCGCGCAAGCGGGCCGCTCGAGCGAACCCCTCGCACGCACAATTCTAGGCGCGAGATGTAACCAAGAGCTCATATAATAAAAAGTTGAAAAATTTTGTCTAAGGGAGAATATCACGCGGGCGGGCCGCGCAAGCGGGTCTCGCGCGTGACTTTGGTCTTTTCCTCTTTTTATTTATTTTAATGTAAGTAAGTGCAAAATAATTTTACTCCGACCCCCAAATCTGTTCAGAAAGCTCAAAAAGGACTCAAAATCGACCAAAAATAATAAAAAATAAGAGAAACTAATGAAATAAAGCTTGGGTTGCCTCCCAAGAAGCGCTATCTTTTACGTCTTTAGCTAGACCGTTCTAGCTCAAGATTTATGGAGGTTGAAAATTAGACTTTGTACCCCTAAGGATATCAGGAAGAGCCTGGTGATAAGCAGAAATAACGTCGCTTTGAACTAATTCGACCGACGGTTCTCCCGAATTATGTTCAAATCGATTTCTTACCTTTCAAGTAAATTCATCATTCGGGTCTCGGTTGTCAGGATTCATCGCTCATTTTCCACTATATTATTCTTCTCACTCACGTTCAGTCCTTTGTTAGGCTCTTCCGTCTTACCTCACATTCTACCTCACGTAGGTAATTGTTGTCTTTAGGAGGTTGATCTATAGCATTAAAAATGTTTAATTTTAAGTTCATGTTCCCAAATGACACCTTCATTACCCCTGTCTGACAGTTAACACGAGCGTTAGCAGTTGCTAAGAATGGATGGCCTAAGATGACAGGAGTGTGTTTTCGAGCATCTAGCATGGGTTCAGTGTCAAGGGCCATAAAGTCGACAGGATAATAGCATTTATAAACTTTAACCAAGACGTCCTCGACGATTCCTCTAGGTATTTTAATAGAACGATCTGCTAATTGTATGGTAGCGGCCGTAAGCTTAAGTTCACCTAGTCCTAGTTATTTATAGACGTGATAAGGTAAGAGATTAACACTAGCTCCTAAGTCAAGGAGAGCCCGATGAATGATAGTGTCACCTATGACATATGAAATCGTAGGCGTACCTGGATCTTTATATTTTGGAGTAGCGTGTTGGAATATTGAGCTAACCTTTTCTGTGAGAAAGACCTTTTTCGGTATATGACAGCGCAACTTGCGCTTTTGAGTACAAAGGTCTTTTAAATATTTAGCGTAAGCGGATATTTGTTTTATCGCATTGAGGAATGGAATATTAATTTTTACTTGTTTAAATACCTCGAGTATATCTTCAGTTTTTGACATTTTCTTTGAAAATTTGACGGTTCATCGACATTTAGTGGAAAAGGCATTCTCGGAATATAATTTGTTGGGACCAGTTCATTCTCTTTCCTAACTCTATCCACATCCTTTTCTTTATTTGAGTTAATGTGTACCTCTTTTTCTCTCGCATTCGGAATTTCAACAATTTTCTCCCCACGAATAGTCATCCTAGTCGACACGGCATTAACTTGCTCACTTGTACCCCCACCCTCATACTATCCCTTAGGGTTTTGTAGCTTCGCAATGGATTGTGTATGAGAGTGCACTATTTGTGCTTGTGCTTGTACTTGTGTTTTGATATTCTTAAGGGATGCCAACACCTTATCCTCAAAAGCGTTAACCCTTGGAGGGTTAGGATTAGGATGAGGGTGTTGGTATTGGTTTTGTTGAAACTGGGGTCGATAAGTATTAGAAAAATTATTCGGCATAGGATTATAACTCTTTCATAAGAATTGTTGAATCGAGTTTATGTGTTGCTCCACAAATTCTGGAAATTGAGATGCTAATGGGCAAGAAAGTATAGAATGTGAAGGATCGGAACATAATGCACAACTTTCATAAGAGGATGAACCCGACATTTGATTCATTGTCAAAAGTCGGTCAAGTTTTTTAGATAGTTCCTGAAATTCAATTGAATAACTTGACTCAAACTTTACCTCACGTTTAAGTTGCGAAAGATATCCCTCAGAACATACCGACACAACCTGATGCGTCGAGTTCTCGCTTAATGTTTCAAAAATTTTCCAGGCCTCATCGGCGCTTTTGTGTAGGAATGTACCCGCACAAACGGCGTCGACGGTATTACGAACAGAGGAAATAAATCCCTCATAAAAGACTTGAACTAATTGCCACTTAGGAACTTGATGATGTGGGCATGAGCATAATAATTATTTAAACTTTTCCCAAGTATCATAAAGCGTTTCCCTATCTTGCATCACAAAGTTTGTTATCGATTTTCTTTTTTGATTTGTTCTCGTGATTGGGAAAAACTTTTGTAAAAATGCGTTGTGTAAGGCTTCCCAGGTTTTAATTGTATTCGGTTCCAAAGATTGGAGTCAATACTTCGCTTTATCCCTTAAAGAGAATGGGAAGAGACGTAGTTTTAATTCATCATCAGTGAAATTTTGGATTTTTAACGTAGAGCAAATATCTTGAAAATCTCCTAAGTGTTGATATGGATCTTCATTTAAACGGCTATGGAATGAAGGAAGTAGCGAGATGGTAGACGACTTTATTTCAAAGTGAGATGCCGTTGCCTCCGGTAATTCGATACCTGCTTGAGGCATGTAAGTTGTAGGAATAAAATAATCTTTAAGTGGAAGAGGTGGAGGTATATTACTGTTATTTCCATTGTTTCCGTTGTTTCTAATGTCGGCCATTGGAATAGGTTCTATGTTCAAAGTTTGACTTTTTCTTAAATGTTTACAGGTGCTTTGAATTTCAGCCTGAAACAATGACGATGGTTTTGGAGTTGAATCGTCGTCTATTTTCAACTGAGCTCTCGGAGCTTGGGTTGAAGACTTACTAATTCTAAGGGTACGTTCAAGTTTAAGATCGAAAGATCTTAATTTTGGTTTATTTGAACATGTACCAAACATAGACTAAAAAGAAAATAAACTAAAATAAAGACTGACTAAAATAAAAAAAAAATTATCACGCAAGTAAGACAACAAGGAAGCACACAGTACTACTATGATGCATGAATATTATCCTGTAATGCAATGACCGCGTCAAGCCCAGCACCCCGGGTTTCCTAGCTAATGCACGTGAACAATCACTCCTAAACTAATGCAAATAGTGCGTCTCAGTGCCCTGACTTACAGTGGTTGGAAAAAAATTTCAAAGGAAGCGATTTAGTTTATTTATTATTTTTTTATTTTCGCATAAGCTCCTTTGACATGTACAGCTGCTCCACTCAAAACGCTAGAATTTGATTACTTTGAGAAACTACAAAACAAAAAGAAAAGTTAGTAACTTAAAACAAAAATGAAAAATAAGAAGAAAAAAATAAACCTAATCTAGTATTTACGAATTAACTAAACTAAGATTCTAAAACTAAAGGTAGTAATGCAATCCCCGGCAACGGCGCCAAAAATTGATCTTGCCAGAATCAAGATATAAAAAGTGTACTTTGCTTTTCTAAAGATTTGTAGTAGTGAAAGTAAAGGTTGAACCCACAGAGATTGAATACTACGTACTTTAATTTTTAAAACCTAAATTTAGTTAATTAAGAAAAACAGATTTTGGATTTAATTTGAATTAAACTAATAACAATAAAAGCTAATCTAAATTATGAAAGCAATTAAATATTTATTTTTATAATAAGTTTAAGGAACCTAGGATTGCAAATCCACTACTAGCTTCATAATAAGGGTATTTACGAATTACTTTAGCTTATTAAGTTGGATGATAATAGGGAATTGTAGCTGCAAGCCCAATTCCTCCGTCAATAAAATAACTATGGTTCAAGCACCAACATAATCCATCTTCGGTTAGCACGAATTATCCTACACTAAACTAGGGTTGTGGTATAATCCGTCTAATCTAGGCATGAACTATTTGGATACTTGATAGCACAATTCAATTTAAGCACCATTACATGTAAATAATCTAAACATGCACAGCAAGCATAGATCATTGAGCACACTACCATCAAAATAGATCTAAGACAGTAGTAAACTTTGAAAGTAGCGATTTAATGAATAAAAGCACGATTTATTTATAAAAATCCTCGGAACATGTAACTGTCATCCATACATAATAAAAGTAAAATAAAATCATAAAATACACCCTATTACTTGGCTAGGGTTTCATTGAAACCCTAGATCTTGAGTTTAGTTGTCCATAGAAGCGGTAGATGGCAAGTAGTTGATGGAGGAGGTCATGGGAATCCTTGGTCTTCTTCTTCTTCTTCTCCTTGCTTCCCTCCCTTCAATGGTTGAAAGTATGGTTGTATATTGTGTGTATATTAATTGCTAAAAAAACAAACAAAAATTGAATTATAATTAAGTATTTATAGATTTGGAGCAAGTTTGGAAGCTTTCCTAACTCAATTCGCACTAAAACTACTGTATTTAGCTTTCCAGACATAATTAGGCAGTTTCGTTCGCGTACAAGTCTTCAGTACACTGAAATACGCAACTTTGGTTTTTACACAGGTCACGCGAGCGCAATATTGGGGTGTCGCACGAGCGGTTCGTGCGAGCGATTTCAGGGATTTCGCGCGAGCAGGCCGCGTGCGCGATGTGGTTTTTTCAGCTTCTTTTCTTCTGCTTTTTCACCCCATTTAGCTTGGAATCCTTACTTTTCTCCAAATCCTGACAGAAAATAGAAAACAAAGTAAAAATATACAAAAATAGGATAAAAAAGTACTAACAACTGTGAATTAAGGCATATAATTAGGATTTGTCCTCTCCCGATCACACCCCCGAACCTACATTTTGCTAGTCCTCGAGCAAAAAGAACATAAAAAATAAACTACTAATTAAAAATACTACTCCATTTTCGCATGGATCACGATTGCATTTAGCTTATGCAACAAGCGTTTTAAACCTCTAGGTGTCCCTAGTCGGACGAGTGAAGTCTCGTGAGGGTTCTTGTCTACAAGTCACCCACAACCATCTTTATTTACTTATATATTTAAAAAGTTTTATTCAAACAAAAAACAAAACAATCAATACTCCTTATCATAGAACGATGATTCGAAATAGAATAATGAATAAGAAGAAATGGAATTAAACGTCTACCTACATCATGAAAAGCAATCCAAAACACATGCATCGTATAAATCAATAGAGTTCCTCATAAAATTGCACGTGTGTGATGTGGTAGTCAAATGAACACGCGCATGTCATGAACTTGGAATATAACTCGGATAACCATCAAACTATGCTTCGACTATGAATCTCACAATGAATTACACTCTCAAATGAAACACTCAGAATCAGGTGTAATTTATCTAAAATATGTGAGTTAAGGAAATATGTTTTCAAAACAAGATATGCTCAATAGCATGTATGCTAGCACAGGATAACGAGTGGGGAAAGGAACAAATAGTGTATTATCGAAGTAGAATTCTTACTTCTGTCGGGCGTAGATATACGCTGATAGAAAAATTATGTTTAGCCTTGTACTTTGCTTCACAAAAGTTAAGGGTATATATGCTTCCTGTTTTGGTCTACTTAATTTGCCAAACTGACGTCATCAAATACATGCTATCAAGACCGATAATGCGTGGATGCATAAGAAAATGGACTCTAGCTATGACGGAGTTCACATTTCAATTCGTTCCACAGAGATCGGTGAAAGGACAAGCCCTCGCCGATTTCTTGGCCGATCATCCTTGTTTGGATGTCGGCCCAGAATTAAATGAAGTAATTGATTCTACTCTACTATCAACAATTTTACCTTGGATGTTGATATTTGACGTATCAAGAAATGCTGATAGAGCGGGGCAGGAATAATTGTGATATCACCGAGAAAAAGAAAGACTGTTTTCTCGTTTAAATTAGAATTTGAGTGTTCTAGTAATCAAGCTGAATATGAAGCGTTAATCATCGGCCTTGAAATAATGGTTGAGTTAGACGTATCGGTGATCCATATTATTGGTGATTCAAACCTTGTTATTAACCAGCTCAGTGGTGAGTATCGGTGCAAAAGTTGGGAATTGTTGCCTTTCAACTCAATAGCCCTCCAATTATTACGTGAGTTTGACGACGTTAGGGTCCAACACGTCGCTCGAGCCTATAATTTTGAGGCCGACAATTTATCATAGGTTGCATCAGGAACCAAATTGGAAATCACTGATAATGAAAAGTTGATAAGAGTGCAAAGAAGAATCTTGCCTTCGGTAAGACAACGAGAAATGGCAATAGAAGTGTTCTCGGTAATCATGGATGAACAGGACTGGAGGGTCCCAATAATTAGGTGCCTCCTGCATCCGAGCGGTGAGACCTAGATGCAAATAAAGTTATCTTCAGTCAATTATGTCTTACTCGATGGGGAATTGTTTAAGAAAAGCCTCAAGGATGAAGTTTTATTGAGATGCTTGGACCAGCTCTATGCCATAAAAGTAATGGCCGAAGTACACGAAGGTATTTGTGGAGCCCACTAGGCAGGTACAAAGATGAAATGGCTTCTTAGAAGACATAATTACTATTGGCCGAGCATGCTAAAAGACTGCATTGATTATGCAAAAGGTTGCCAGGTATGCCAGAGGCATGGGCCAATACAGCGACTACCAGCTACTGAGATGCAGGTGATCGTAAGGCCAGAGGATGGGCCATGGATTTAATTGGAAAAATCTACCCACCATCCTCAGGCCAACACTGCATCATTGTGGTGGCTACTGATTACTTCACAAAATGGGTAGAGGCAGTACCAGCCGAATCGGTAAATCAGGGATATGTAATTAAGTTCATTAATGAGCATATAATTCACCGATTTGGGCTTCTAGAAATGATCACGGCAGATCAAGTATCGGTCTTCACTAGAGATGAGGTAGAGGCATTTGCAAAAAGCCGAGGTATTAAAATTCTAAATTCAACTCCATATTTTGCCCAAGGAAATGGGCAAGCCAAATTCTCAAACAAAACAATCAATGGAGTAATAGAGAAGGTAGTGGTGAGCAACCCCTAGGGTATGGCACGATTTGTTGTCTGAAGCATTATGGGCATATCAGACATCAAAAAGATCGGCAACAAACATTATACCATTCATGCTAACTTATGGTCATGATGCAATGCTACCTATGGAAGTCACTGTCCGGTCAGCAAGACGAGCTTCCTAACTTGGCCTTGACTCAGCTAAATACACCGAGGCAATGTTGGCCGAGTTAGAAGAACTCGATGACATTCGTCTTAAAGCTTTAGATTGCATTACGGCACAAAAAAATAGAGTAACTCGGGCATACAACAAAACGGTCAAGCACAAGTCTTTTGGTGAAGGAGACCTAGTTTGGAAAGCCGTATTGCCGTTAGGTGAAAAGGATGGCCGATATGAAAAATGGTCAAGTAAGTGGGAAGGACCATATCAAGTTATGTCGGTCATCACAGGGGGTGCATACCAGTTAATGGATTTAGATGGTGAGATGCATGCAAGACCGATAAATGGAAAATATTTAAAGCAATATGTACCATCTCTTTGGGAATCAGTGAGAATAGATAAATAATAGCAAAATTTCATTTTCATTGATTTTCAAAAGAGTTTACATGGTATCAGCCGTATACCTCTAAAATGGCTAAAAAAAATACACCATTATGTTTTTGCAAATCTCAACCTAAGCTCCTCCCAAGCCTGGTCAAAGTAATCCAGCTCCTTTTCAGCAGTAGCTTTGTCAGCCTCCCACCTGCTTGTAGCTGCTGTAGTTCCGGTCAAAGCCTCCACATATTCCTGCGCAGTGTGCCCAACATCGAGGATGGCCTTTTCAGAAAGTGCAAGGCCTGCATTAGTGTTCTTCAGCTCGGCCTGAAGCTTGGCCATCTCAGCCTCAAGCCTAGCCTTCTCTTGCAGAAGGCGCTCCTTCATGGCCTTGGAAGCTTCATATTGCTGCTTGTAAGTGCCCAGATGCTCGACTCGGGCTTTGCGTTCCCTGGACTTTTCTTCAATCTCGGAGATAAGTTTGGTGGCAGGCCGATGTCGGTTCAAATAATTTGGCACTCTCACTTGCAGATCCTGAAGATCGGCTTTCATTTCTTCAGATTTGTCTAACCAGGAAAGTAAGAGGCCCATGGCCGAGTGAAACTCATCAAAATTCGAGAGTTGGGAGAGTTTATGCTGGACCATAGTCCAAAACCACTCCTCAGCCTATTGGTATTCAGCAACAGAAGGAGCAGCACTCGCTTAAGCCACCATCAGTTAAGCCTAAAGGAGTTGCTCGGGATTGAGAAGAGCAAAGAAGGCCTCAATAGACGAGACTGAGCTAAAATCTAGAATAGGGAGGGAGTTGGAGACCTGTCAGAGAAAGTCTGATGAGCATGAAGAATACTAAAAAAAATCGTTCAAGGGGTAGTGAGAGAAGAAGCAATGTTACTTGGACCGAGGGGAAGCTGGTCGAAGAAGTCAACTGTGGTGGTGGTGGTATAGTTGGTGCCTGCGTTTGAACTGGTGGTGAGACCGATGTCTCGGTGTGAGAACCACCAGTTGAAGGAGGCTGATCGGGAACTTCTTTCTCACCCATGATCTCAGTGTCTCGAGGGGTTCCAGGGTCACTAAGATCAATGGGATCATTGTGATCCAATTCAGGGGGCCTCTCATCCCCAGTTGTCTCTAACGTATCACCGATAGTCGCATTGTCGGTGTGGGATGCCATGACATCGGCCGCACTTTTGAATATGGCCTGTCTCGCTGCGTCAAGACTCCTGAGCCGTTGGAGCTCGACCATCAATTCATCGTAGGTCATCGGCGTAGTGACCTCGATTGGAGTAGTTTGAGGAGAGACCGAGGCAGGAGGTTTGAGAGGAGATTTTGGAGGCGGCGACATCTTTGCTCGAGAAGATGGAGGCTTCATTGTTGCCTGTCCAGTCTTCTTGGGAGCAGCACCACTGGCCCCCTGTTTCCATGCGAAAGAGAGATTTGCCTCAGCCCCATTCATAAAAAAAATAAAAATAAATAAACCGAAAGGAAAACCGATACCTTGCCTAATTTGAGGGTGGTTATGGTAAGATTTCGGCGTTGACGAGTGGAGAAAGGGACATTTTGTCTGACTCCACATCAGCCACGCCAGAAGGAGTCTCTTGTGGAAGGGCCTCTGAACAAGAAATGGAAATTAAATCAATTACAGAAGTGGAAATTATAAAGAAACATAAAGCAGCAACACCTAAAACTGGTCGTCCCCAAATCATGCAGCCCGATATAAGTGACTCTTTCCCAAGGTTCCATCATGGACGATGATTGCTTATTCAGCATCGGAAAGGCAATGGCAAAATTGGCCTCCGGTAAGGGAGGAGGCCGGCATTCAAAAGGCTTGAGGAACTGCTTATAGGAAATGACGGATGGATACTCAGTCGTCTACAGGTACTTTCTATAAGCTCTTGCTGTTTTCTCCTTGTGTTCCTTTTCAAGTGCCCTCAAATGCCACTTCATATCAGACCGCATGATCTCGGGCTGTCTAGGTTTGAACTTGAATTTGAAAAATTTTTCGAAGGTAAGAATTGCTTGATAGGCGATTTTACCTTTGGATGCTTGGGTTTTTTTCTTCTGACCTGCAACCTGAACCAAAGAGGGATTAGTGGAACGGGAAGGCTTCTCGATAACTGGAGGACAAACACATTAAAGAACAAAAAAAAAATGACTCAGATCTCAAGCCCGAAATAATTTTGGACCACGAAGTGTCAAACTCGGTGGATGTTGAAGGCAGCTCTCAAAATGGAATAACCTCCTGGCCAGCCTGAGCAACCTCATTGTTTGACGCACATTTCTCAATATTGGCCAGATAAAAAAAAAGAGATCGTCTGGCCATGGATTAGTTAAAGGTTCTGAATGGAGGAAGATAGATTAACTGCCTAAGTCTGAATTATCGGCTTAGGCCGGAGCATTGTAATATTCCACCCCACACTTGTTGTTATGTTGAGGGATGGTAGGGCTGTACAATAGATCTCAGCCAACTAGGAAACTGGCCCAGATGGCTTCATGTTCATCCCGCTCGGCCTCAGAAGCGTGGCCTAGATTATGAAATAGCCAGCTCGGACATCAGAGGCGAGGGTGAAAAGGAAGGAATTGTTGGGGCAACCGGTTGTCCATATGCTCATAAAAGAAAGAAAAAAGATAATCAAAAGAAATACCCTTTGGACTAAATCTAGAAAAATGGAAAGCAAAGGCCGAGGAATGTTCTGGCAGAGTAGTGGGGTCAAAGTTATCAACCAAACACTTCTCAGAGAAATAAGATTGAAGCCAGCATTAGAGGAGCCAGAGGGCTTCCCCCGAGGTTTTGAAAACTGAAAAAATGAGTTCAAGGATGCCACGGTAAAGATGTGAAAGGACGAGAGGAGTAAGGGCAAGTCTTCGGCCCTCGGCCAAAGCAAGGGCGATGTGATGGTACTCCATGGTTATGCCGTACGAGGCCGAGCAAAAGACAAAGCGGTTCAGCCAGTAGATCAAGAAGGTAACGTGCTCTTGCTCAGTGACCTCCTCTTGTCCCATGCTGGCCGAGATAAAAGGACCAAAGCCAGTGACAACCCGAGAACCCTTGCTCGTATTGGTCCTAGGGTGTTCAAATTCAAGGGCAGAAGAAAGGATGGGAGTGATCTCTTCACCATGGGCTGGTAGACCGGTGAGGAAGTAGACATCTTGGATTGTTGGGCTCATCGGGCCATAGCGGAAGAAAAAGGCGTTGGCCGAGGTCGACCAGAAAAAGAGGGAGGAAAAGAAAAGAGGCTTGTCAAGAAAGAATTTTTCTCGGCTAAGCATAACTGTGTCATATATGTCCAAGGCCCTCCAAAGGTCTTTTTTCACCGCGGATACTCGATCTACCCAAGAAATCCAATCGGCAGAAGGGATAGGGCAATTTCTTAAAGGATTTGAAGGGGCATACTGGGAACCCCATTCAAAATTAGGTGATTGATAAAGTAACTCATTGTCTTCTATAACTAAGGGGAAATAAGGGTCCAGAGAAGGTGGAAGAAAGGAAGTAAGAGAAGGACCAAGCCCCATGGAAGAACCAAAAGGCATCAAAATCAATACCTGAGGGTTATCAATCCTACAGTGGAGTCAATGGCATGTTTAACAGCAGTGGCATTAGTTTTGGCCACCGGCACTGTACCAGTGGCAGCAGGGGAAGGAGAAGAAGCACGGGTGGTTTGAGAAACGCTAGTTGCAGAGGAGGAAGCCATGGAGATTTGAGAAAAGAAAAATTTTCTGGGAAAGTTAGAAGGCAAGAGAAAGTGAAAAGAAGGGTAATTGATATGGCTTATATAGGGAAAGAGAAAAGGGTAATCATGACCCAATGAACGGGTTCCCAAGAAGTACGTGTCGATTTTTGAAATAAAGAAGAAAGAGCTACTAGGGTGAGGACACGTGGAGCTCTACGCCGTCAGTTGCAGAGTTGACATTTAATTTGAATTTCAAACGTCTCATCAAACTAATTGAACGACGTTTGACAAGACGTTTGGGGGGCATTGTTTACACCCTAATTTGGGATTTCCAAGGTACATGACAATCATGTGGCTTGATGACATCATCACAAGAGCAGATAATCAGATAAACAGGTGGCAAGGCCGATGACGGAGGAAAGTGATCTCAAAGCTAGCTTCAGGTAAGGATGGTACATCCCATATGTGAATATCGATGTCAAGACCAAGGACGGGATGATACGTGGTTCTCACAGAAACACCTCGGCCTTAACAAGCAAGGTCAAAATTGCAAAGCAGGCGCAGCGATAGCCATAACATCGGTCAAGCAAGACTGATGACCAACCAATGAATGTCCTGAAGGGTTGGGACTGAAATAGGTATAAAAGGAAATGTATTATCGAGCTTGGGAAATAATTAGTGAATAATCTATAGTTAAGAAGACATCGGTCAAATGAGGACGATGGTCACTAGTAGATCCGTTAACCAATAAGGATCAAGCTACTAAGAGAGGGGTGCTATCGGTCACCTAGGACCTGCTCACAAAGTTGTTAGGCAGTTAAGCAAGGACGAGAACGTGTGTTTTAGGAGATGCTGAGCTGGAGAGAAAGCAGTTACATGAAGGAGGAACGTGGCAGGAGTAGGATCATCAAATAGATCATGGAAGTTGGTCATGGGACATAGTGGGAGCAGTAACTTATCCACACCTAGAAATCAGGGGCCACTAACCCCACTAACTCCAGTAATCCCACTAATATGAATGGTTATGTACTCAGAGACTATAAATATAACAGAGGGGGCAACATTTAGGGGGGCTAACACACACGCCGCTTCTGTTCTAACAGACTTTAGTTTCTCCTCATAACAATACTGTTCTTGTTCCTGAGTGATCTGTGAGTTCTCATTGTTTTCTTTTGAGTGTGGGTAATTATTGTTTGAGTGTTTGTAATCACTACTTGAATGCAATCAATGAAGATGATGTCTGTGGAGGTATTCTAAATCGTAGTGTTTGATTTGTTTTCTTTTTTCAATTTCCATTTGTATTTGCTTACTTGCATCAGAGTAGAGCTGAGACCCATTAATGGTTATTTAACAATCACACATTTGAATTAGAAAGTCAGATTCATTAATCATAACCTCGTTGAGTCCATGAGGACTCTGGGACGTTTGACGCACACCACACCAAATTTTACGTACAAACAACTCTCACCCTCACTCCCTGTACACACACACATAAGAGAGAGAGAGAGAGAGAGAGAGAGAGAGAGAGAGAGAGAGAGAGAGAGAGAGAGAGAGGAAGAAGATAAAGAAGGAAGGAGAAGAAGAGAAAGGATTGGGCTGATAAGGTACGTCTAACCCCATCCCTTTCACCCTCTATGTTTCTGTACATCCCTCATAAGCACATACACACACCCATGCATGGCGTAAAAAAGAGCCCAGACCCCTTGCCATGGTCGATGGCCATTTGAGCTTGGATTTCCAAACTCCATCAAGACACCCCCCAACCACCACCAAACTGACCATTGCAGTCCCTTAGACCCTTTAGCTAGGCTATGCAGGCAATAATTTACACAAAACTGAATAAGAATAATGGGCTTGTTTGAACCATAAACGAATAAACCTAATCCGAGCTTGTAGTATATGATAGATGAGGAGATTTTGGCCACAATGGCATTGGTTTAAGTCATTTTGATGGAGATATGAGAGAGATATGAGGAGAGAGAGATTTTTGGCCAAATCGCAATCACTGGTAGCGAACTAGTGGGTTGTAACGTGTACATATGAGTCAGGTTGAGTACGGAGCTGGGGGTGGGCCAGCATGTGAGGTTATATGGGCAGCCCACTTATATAGGTCCATGCTGGGTTCCACTTTAGTCAAATGACTTTGTTTGGTGTCGGCCCTACCAAGATCCGAATGGATGGAGTCGGGTTTTGGTCAGTATCTGGGTCAGGGTTTAATTTAGGTATGTGCAGACACCCCGATTTTGACCAAACGTCAAATCCAGGGATTGGTTACCTCTAAAAGACCGATGATGACGATGACCGGTGAAATTCAAAGATTTTCCTGAGAATTCAAATTTTTTTAAAAGATTCTTTAAGTAAAGTTTCAAAATCAAAAATGAAAGAAGGAGAAATCAGGTATTCGGGAGAAACCCAAACGTTGAAGAACGCGTGAGAAAATCAGTCTGAGAATTCATTCAAAAAATATATATATAGTAATGATAATGAGATATGAAAAGAAAAAGAAGAAAAGAAAGAGTTCTGAAAAGAAAAAAAATAGAAGGAGAAAGTGAAAAAGAATTTTGAAAAAGAAGTCTTGAAAAGAAAAGAAAAAAGAGAAAAAAGAAGTAAAATGATATATGGGAATATATACCATGCATATGGGTATATTCTAATAAAGTACATTACAAATATAAGTACATTAGTATATACTTTACTAAATAAATTAAGTTTATGTTAATATATATGTTGAAAATTAAAAGGGAGGCAAAATTCTGTTAGCCGTGGCATACGGCGAAGCCGGCGGCACTCACTGAGTGCCGTGCCGGCACTCAGTGAGTGCCGCAGGCAAGTCATCGAGTGCCGTGCACTATAACAGACTGCTTTTCTCACATGTTCTAGAAGAAAACTTTGCACATGGGTTTTCACCCGAATTTACCCATTTAACCTTGTCATGTTGGTCTATATAAATAGACCTTCATCTCCATTATTAGGACTTTTTGAACTTTTCACTTAATCTTTGAATCAAAGAGAGATACAAGAGTTATATATACAATAGAGAGAGAATTGAGAGAAGGAGAAGAGAGTTTTCTTGAAGAATTTGAAGAATTGGAGAAGAACTTGAAGATTTTTGGAATAACTTCCCAAGAAATAGAAGAAATCCTTGAGGTCATAGAGGTAACCTCTCAATCCTTGGTAGAAATAGGCAAATTCAATCACAAGTTCACAGTTCTAGGAACTTTAAACATTTTCAAAACCTCTCTTCCTACCTCATTTCATCACACACCACTTAGAGCTTGTGATTGAATCTCATAACATTTCATTAATTTGGATCCAATTGATGCCATGGGTTTAAGATAAATTTGATTTTGAAGAATATGTGTTCCAATTTCTCTAAGTAAACTTTGATTCTTTATTTCTATTTTTTCTCTTAAGATTGATGAGATTTTATATATCTTATTGAGTCTCTTTGAGTTTGATTCTTTAGTTTTCTATGATCCATATGGAGATTAAAGTGAATCATGGTCATATCTACACATAGTTGGTTGAATTCAAGTCTCAACTCATGATTTGAATCCCCTTACTAAGAATCTTATGGGATTCATGCTATATTCCATAGAGGTTTATGTATGATTTTTGATTTCATTTAGTCTCCAAGGGCCATTAATTTGAGAGGGGATTAGGATGTCATGACTCTATATTCCTCAAGGATCATATGTTTGAGAGAGGAATTAGATGTGGATTTTCATAGTTTATATTCAAAATTCATGAGGTTAAGTAAGACCTTAGGATTCTCTTGCTATGAGATCTATGATGGAAATCCATTAAGGCTAAATCCATGAACATCTTCATATTTCATTATTTACTCCAATGATCATAATCATACTTGATCCTAGTTCTCTCTAGAATCATGGATCAAGTTTGATTCGAAATATGAACATTAATTTAACAAAGGTGCAGTGAATCCATAAACCAACTGTGATCAAAGATTTTATAAAAATCTTGGTTTGTTGGAAATTGGATGAGACCAATTAGAGGATGTTCATAACTCATTTAAGCACCTCTGTAATTTTTGTTTTGATGAAATTCCATGTCTATGATGGTTTGGTCTTATGACTTCAAAACAAGCAACTCTCTGTCCAAAATTTCAGAACAGTAAGTCTGTTTTAAAATTAATAAATCAGAACCTTAATCGAACTTCCTTGGCCTTTAATAATTTTTTCTAAGTACCTTAATGTGTTAGGAAGATACCCTAAAAAGACCTAAGTGTTTCTCATTTTTTTTACTATTTTTAGAAAATCGTACAAGATCTCTGGACAGAGAGTTGTAGATTCCTGAGTGATGTCTAGTGTTTTCCATATTCCCAGAGATCTAACCCTTTCTGTCAACACTACTCCCGAAGATTTGGTGAATATGATTTCTGCAAAACCTCGTAAGCCTGTAATCACATTCGCAGATGAAGATTTTCCGCCAGAAGGGGCACACCACAATAGGGTTCTCTACATCACTGTACACTGCTTGGGGAATAGAGTTCTGGTTTGCTCGGTAGACAATGGATCGGCCTTGAATGTATGTCCTCTCCAAACTGCTCTTAGAATGAGACTATCTATTTCAGAACTCCTTCCATCAACACAGACTGTGAGGGCCTATGATAATACTAAAAGGGCTATCGTAGGAATGATTAAACTGAAAATTGAAGTTGGGCCATTGAACAAAGAAGCTGAATTCCAAGTGATTGATATTCTGGCTAGCTTTAATTTGCTATTTGGACGTCCATGGTTACATGTAAATGACCCAGTCGCCTCCACTCTCCACCAGAAAGTCAAGTTCATCTGGAAAGAGGAAGTGGTGACAATCTTTGGGGATAGCTGGATCAGAGAAGAAGGGATAAGCCATGGCCCTATGCTAGAAGTCCAAACACCGAGAGAAGAAAATGAGTTGGGAGGATTTGACTTTGTGGGAATGCTAGGTGAAGGAAAGAAGCTGTATACGAAATCCATTTGGGATCGACTCAGCAATGACAAGGGAAAGAGACTTCCTGATACATCTGTTTGGGGCGAAGAAATCACTCCATTCAAGAAAAAGAAGTCGTTTATCACCAGACGCAAGTATAAAAAGATGTTTGAGAAAGAAAACTCATTTATCGCAGATCTACAAGAAGAAGTGGGACAAAATTGGATCCCTGAAGTCATGTCATTGTATTTTGACCAATATGCAAACCCTAAAGTAGCTCACATGGTGCGAAAGATGAATTATTTCCCTGGGATGGGACTGGCGCATCGTCAACAAGGAATAACTGAACCACCTAACCTCTATGAGCAGAAAGATAAATCTGGGCTTGAGTATCAGTTGATCAAAGAAGACAAGAAGAAGATGATAAAAGGAAAAGAGCCGATGATTGTTTCTGGGTCAAGAATCCTGAATAGATACTTTGTAAAAGAGGATGATGACTTCCCTTTCTGTGGTTTTCCTGAACTGTGGTATGATTCGGCTAACAAGAGCATCCAGCCTGGGGTTGAGATTTTCTTCAAACATGAGTTCTTCGACTATGAGGATCCGTTCTTATATGCACCACCTGCCAAGAGAGAGGGGAAGGATTAGGCTGATTTGATGACAAGTGATGAACTGAATATGCTAATGGGCGACGAACTAAACATGCTAACGGATACTGAAGAAGCAGTGAGAAACGTGAAAAAAAATTAAGCCAATAGAGGGAGCTCTGAATAATTGGGTGATAGAATCAGGAGTCGACAAGCACCCTCTCCCATTTCCCCGAAAGTCTGTAAAGGCCAATATGAGCCATGATGTTGAGTCTGCTTTTGCTTTTGATGTACCCAGAAATGTTAATGAAATGAACGAAGATTTTGCTTATTCTTCTATGTCGGATGATCATGATTTTGAAATTTCTGAGGATTTACAAAAATTAATTAAAAATTAAAATAAATCTGTATGCAAGATTATTGAAGAAACTTTACTAATAAACTTGGGTAATGAAGATAATCCACAAAATGATCATATTGGCACTACACTCACTTCACAAGAAACCAATGAACTAATCAATTTATTAAAAGAATTTAAAGATGTTTTTGCTTGGTCTTACGAAGATATGCCAGGCATTGATCCAGAGATTGTCCAACACCATATCCCTCTCTTTCCTAATTCAAAACTTGTTAAGCAGAAATTGAGACGCATGAGGCCTGAGTGGATTTTAAAGATTAAAGAAGAAGTTGGGAAACAGTTGAAAGCTGGATTCCTGATGGTAACCCAATACCCAGAGTGGATAGCCAACATAGTTCCTGTGCCAAAGAAGGACGGAAGAATCCAAGTATGTGTTGACTTCAGGGATTTGAACAAAGCCAGTCCCAAGGATGATTTCCTGCATCCACACATAGATGTTTTGGTAGATAACACGGCAGGACATGAGCTATTATCATTCATGGATGGTTTCTCAAAGTACAATCAGATTTTAATGGCATCCCGAAGACAGAGAAAAGACTACATTCACAACTCACTGGGGGACGTACTGCTTGGGTTAAAGAATGCTGGAGCAACCTATCAGAGAGCTGCTACTACTTTGTTACATGACATGATTCATAAAGATGTAGAAGTCTATGTGGATGACATGATTGACAAATCGAAGGAAAGAAGTGGGCATTTAGCGACCCTCGCCAAGTTCTTTGAAAGATTGAGAAGATACAGGATGAGACTAAACCCGCAGAAGTGTACTTTTGGAGTAACCACTGGGAAGCTGCTAGGATTTCTCATTACACAAAGGAGAATTGAGGTCGATCCCACAAAGATCAAAGCTATTATAGATATGCCTTCTCCGACGAATGAAAAAGAAGTAAGGGGATTTCTAGGATGAATCCAATTCATCAGTCGCTTCATCTCTAAGCTCACTACAACTTGTGACCACTTTTTAGCTTGTTTAGAAAAGGAAAGAAATTTGAATGGGACGAGCAGTGCCAAGAGGTTTTTGACAAGATCAAGACTTATCCATCAAACCCACTGGTTCTTTTACCCCCGAAGATAGGAAAGCCTTTACTGTTGTACTTATCCGTGTCAGAAACGCTATGGGATGTATGTTAGCCCAAGAAGGAGATGAAGGGCATACAGAGAAAGCCATTTACTACTTAAGCAAAAGGATGACTGGATACGAGCTGAAGTATTCTCTGCTAGAGAAAACGTGTTGGGCTTTGGTTTGGGCCACTCGTTATCTAAGGCATTATATGTTGGCCTTCCCTGTTGTTTTGATCTCTCGAATGGACCCTTTAAAGTACCTCTTTGAAAAACCAACATTGATAGGCAGAATTTCCTGATGGACCTTGATGTTGTCTGAGTTTGACTTGACACATGCTACGAGCAAATCTATTAAAGGAAGAGCTGTAGCAGAGCATTTAGCTGAACATCCGATAAGTCTGGAAAACGAAGAATTCATGTTCCAGGACGAAGGATTGATGGAATTGAGAGAAGATGCATGGAAGATGTATTTTGATGCAGCTGCAAACCAGAAAGGATGTGGAGTAGGGATCATCCTTGTATCCCGTGAAGGAGCACATACCCCATTCGCTGTGAAGCTAAAGTATACCTCCACCAACAACACTGCTGAATATGAAGCTTGTATCTTGGGGCTATAAGCTGCATTGACTTTGGAAGTAAGGAAACTTGATGTATTCGGGGATGCCAATCTAATCATATCCCAAGTTTGAGGAGACTGTAAAGTCAAAGAAGAAAAGTTGAAACCTTATCATGAATAGCTTGATTCTCTACGATCTCGACACTCACTGAGTTGTCTGCGGCACTCAGCGAGTGCCGTTCTGTCACTCAGTGAGTGCCGGTGCGGCGGCATCTCTGCTTGCCGCAGCTAACAAAATCTCACTTTTTGCATTTTCTTTTAAATACATACTTAATACTAATATACTTTATACTAATGGACTCAAGATATACTGATATTAGTACATACTTACATATATATCAAATAGATTACTTATGTATATATTTTTCTTTTCTTTTCCTTTCCTTTTCTTTTTCAAAATTCTTTCTACACTTTTTTTATTTTTTTTTCTAAATTCTTTTATATTTATTTATTTATTTTGAAATCAATTTTCAGACTATTTCTCTCATACGTATTTCATATCCGAGTTTTCCTGAATATTCGATGTCTTCCCTTTTCTTTTGAAAACTTTTATTGGGGCTGGAGAATTCTCCGAAAAGATTTGAATCACTTGGAAAGCCTTCGAATTTTTCCAGTCATTGTCATCACCGGTCTAGAGGTAACCATCCCCTAGATTCGACGGTCGGACAAAATTGGGGTGCCTGTCGGGTTTTCATCCTAGCAAGCTTTATTTATTATTTTTTAAAATATTTTTCTCTTTTTTGTTTTGTTTTTTTGTTTTTTTTTTCATCCATGCGAGTCAACTCTTTGTACCTCTCTTCTTATCAATATCTACATTATCTCATTGTAGTCACCTTCTAGGCATATTCTTCACTTCATGTTTTCCTATGGCTCTTCATTTTCTTACCTCCTTATTGTTGCTTTTTATCTTTTGCATTCTCTTCCACTTTTCTTTTTTTATTTCTTTTCTCTCTATTTTTTATTTTTCCCTCTCTTATCATCTCTATTTGAGGTACATTATACCCTTCTCTTAGTCAGCAGGTTTTGGAAAGTAACCATTGACATGCTTATCTTCCTCATCGTATTGATAGCTTTCGAGGTCTGAGAAGTTTTCCCACATGAATAATTTTTTTTCTTTTCGTTTCTTTTCTTTCTTTTTCTTTTTTTTTTTTTTAATCTTTTTCTTAGGCGAAGGCATTACACTATGTGAACACCATAACTTTGAAAAAAGCTCCCTCCTCAATGTTAGCACCAATTTCAGCATCATTTAACGAAAAATGGGATTGGACACAAGTATTAGATAGAAAACGAATGGGTCTTGAAGAAACGTGGGATCAGCTCTGAGAATGTCTTTTAGAGCTTAGTCAAAAATCTTTTTTGGCCTTTTGAATGGAGCGACAGCTTTTGGCTTTCATTTGGAGTTTAGAAAAGAACTAATCCAAACACACTTTAGGATCTTTCGCAATACTCGAGTTCATATATGTGTGTTTTCTATGATTTCTTGGGTGATTCAGTTTTCTTTAATTAACATGTAGTCAACACACTCATAATTTGGCACAACAGAATTAATAAAGATGAAAACTCTTCTTATTGACGCAAAAGGGAAACTAATACACCACTAGACTTTTTTTTTTCAAACTTGAATACTAGACTCTTGAACAGGCACAATTTATTCAAATTCTTAACCTACACCTTTGACTTTATAAGTGTATCATGAACATGTCATTTGAAAATCCTTCTTCATTAAGTGGTCCATTAGCATCCATGCTCAAGAGTAGTTCCCAACATCATCACTTCATTAGCATCATGCTACCAGGAATTATGTTCACTAGTCTCCACAATTTCTAAAGTATGTTCTAACCCCAAAAATAATTGTGCCTTTTACTCATTTTTTTAATTCACAAGTCCCTATTTAGTTTTATTCTTTTAATTTCCATCTATTTTTTATTTTGAATCATTTTCTTTTTCAAAATTGGAAGTTCATCCCTTTCTTCTTCCTCTGAAATATTTTTTTTTTGGAAAACACAAATCTTGGGTTCCTCCATTTCCCTTGTTTTTTTTTTCTTTTCAAAATGACCTCTAAGAAATTCTATTTTATTTTGAAAAAAAAAATTTCTTTGGAAAAAGTGGTCGGAGATATTTTCATTTCTATTTCAAAAATTAATTCATATTCAAAATGATTTTCTTGGGAATGCATTTTGAGAAGGGACTTGTATCTATTTGGAAAATTTTTTTGTTTTTTTTTTTTTGTATATTTTGTGTGTTTTTTTTAAAGTTTTTTTATAACATGCATGAAGTAAAATGCCAATGCAAATGAGCAACCTTATCCCAAATCATCATATAGCCAATTAAGTCATAATCACATCATTGAGAATCTCTTCTTATCCCAGGGCCACCATAATTAATGTCACCCTATCCATCCCAATCTTTAGGATTTCATGTGTGATAGGGTTTACGATAGCTTAGGTTTAATCATGGTTAACTTTAGCGAATGGGACATAAACAAGGTTATGACTCGTTGTCCTACAGACTCGTGATACATATTCCCAATATAACACATAAGCAAACCATCCTCATGTCATGTGGCGAGCATTTCATATGGATAGAATGCCTTAGGCGTTAGATAAGGCTATGCACCACATGTCGTATAGGCTTCTTTATCATGTCACATAATCCTAAAGGACAAGTAAAGCGTGTGTGCGCACATTGTCATATTAGGCCAAGTCCTAAAGGATTGGCTCTATGGCTCCTATATGCATCAGGGTGGATAGAGTCAAAAAGGGTCCCCCAACGAAAGTCCTATATACCCCCCATTACAGGGTTTGGTGTGGTACGTGGACTACTTTTTTTACCGTTAAGTACGTGCTAGGGCAGGAAAGTCCTCTGTAGAGGGGATTTGATAGGCTGCAGACCCTTAGCTTTGGTCCTCTCAAGCTTCCTAAAACTAATGCATGTGCAATCCTCATAATATAAAGTCAAAGAACCTTGAATGTTTTGGAGTCTAACCCTCTTAGTGCATTCCCCAGTGGAGTTGCCAATTGTGAGTACCCAATTAGGGGCCTAGAAGGATTAAGCCCGCTTGATTGATCACATTTCAAATCTCATGCCAACAGCCACGATTGAAGTTCACTACCCCTCATTAGCCTTTATTCGATCCGACCAACTTGGATTACTCGTATTTTGGATTTTATGGGGCTTTTTATCCAACCCAAGGCAACAATTGATGCCCATGATCCATATTCAAGCTATACACGAGTGAGTAATACATGTTTTATCCCATAAGGCTAAATCGAGAGAGATCCTCACCAATAGAGTCGCCACTTGGTTTGATAAAGAAAACTAAATCTATCAAGTCCAATGGATAGAGAGCACCGCCCCGTCGTCACCAATGAACTCGGTTCGGGGGTTATGGTACGAGAGAGGAAGAATCTAGATTGTGCTAAAACACCTCCTCTCGCCCCATTGTGAGATGGGCCTCTACTCAGCTTTCAAAGTGTTTGGCTAGACATTATGTGGACCATTTCATTTACACTAATGAAATCCTAATTCAAGTTATAAACAACTAACAAAAAAATCGTTCAAGAAACTATACAAGTACATGCAATGCACGTGCCAAAATAGTAATTCGAGGACTAAACGTATTATTACGCTCCCCTATGCATGCGAAAGTAAAATAAAAATGAACTAAACATGAAAATCACACACAAAACCCTATAAAAACAAGAATTCTATGCACAAGTAATCATGTACAGAATTTAAAATCTGTATTTTATCCACCTAAGCATGCTTCTATGTGATCCTAGCAAAGCATTACATGAGAGGGAATGAAGGAAAACTTACTTGGAATAGCATAACATTCCCAATTATCCCTAATTGACCATGGGTAGGATAATAAAGCATAATACATAAGACAATTGAGGTGAATGCCCTACTATTCTAAGCATGGATAGCATGTATGCATGTCCAAATATGATTATTATGTGTAGTAGTGTGCATGTGTAAGCCTAATTAAGTGTTATCCCTAGTGTGGATAACCTACTATTCTAAGTGAGGATACTGTGCAAGTGTATGCATGTGCATGGATAGATGGATAATAACTACTATGCATGGATATAAACATGGATAGCCTACTATCCCAACTAGTATGAACTACAACATTATTCCTATATGAATGCCCTAATTCTAGACTAATAGATCCGATTAAGGCTTTGTTATCTCCGGGGTCGGATATCCATGGATTGGCAACCAAACCCACAGCTTCGGTTACCACAACATTTGGGGGTAGCTCTACCTAGGATAACTCTACTTTAATAGATACTACAAACAAGGAAATACAACTAACCTAGAACTTTAATGATCTAAAGCAATAAAAATGAAGAACGCGAAGAACATACGAGAAATTCAACATAGATCTACGAAAATAAAGATCAAAATAGGAAAATAAAGCAAAAAAATAAAGAAGTAGAAGAAGAAGGAGTTTACCTCAGGAACTTCCCTCAGAATACTTCTGTAGAGCTTCGCCGACTCCGTGGACTCCAAGAACCCTAAAAACTAAAAGATCAAACTTTCCAAAGAACTTTGAGTGCTTCGGAATCCTCCAAGGGGGTTTCCTTGAGCTCTCTAGTTCTCAGGATTTTCAGGTGTAAAAAATTTGTGGGGTGAAGGCCTCTATTTATAGTTTGAGATTTGGGTTGTGTTTTCTGTGTTTAAGTGATGTAGGACAGAGATACAAGCTTTAAAGGCTTGTACTTAGGTTATTTTGAGGTATACCTAGGAGTCTTTCACTAAGTGGAGTAAGTATATTAGGATATGGAAGCTTTTAAATTCTATCCTAATCCTTTTAGAGAGTTTTGGAAACTACAAACACTTATTTTCGTATTTAAAAAGTCTCCAAAAATAAAATCGGATAAAACTCCCAGTTTGGGCGTTGGTTTAAAAATATTTTAGGACTAAAAGGACTTGTTGGGATCCCACCCTAGGGTCTGGATTTTGGCTTGGGTAATGGTAATTGGTTTAATAAAAATATTTTAGCCATTTTACGTAGAAAATTATTTTATTTTTGGGTTTTTATCTCTAAATTGAATTTCTAATGTTCCTAAGTCTTCCTAGAGGTTATTCTAATGTATCTCGGAGACCATGGTGCTTCACGGAGTTCTGCTTGATATAACCAATAAATCCTGACTTCGATCATCGGGTTATTTTTTAGGCGAGGTCCCTTATGCCGAACGGACTAACCAAAATAGGGTGTCTACAGTGAGATATATATTATATGTTACTATATGTATAATTAAACCCCAAGTATAAAAACTCTTTTATCAGTTTAGCCATTTAGAGCTTCAGATTACACAAGCTCATCACTGTCTTTCCCTCACCAATGCAACCAGTCACCATGGTTAAATCACATGGGTCTTCCATCACCAATGGCACCACCATGATGTTGTCATCATCAACTGGTTACCATCTTGAAGAAGACATCATGATGCAAAAACACACTCATCGTTCTTTGCTTTCATCTCGTCGCTGCCACAATTAGTGGTGGAACCCTACCACTACCGGATCTGATTCTCAACTTCCTTTATCGCCAAGGTACAGGTACTTCACTGATATGTTTGAAAATTTTCAAATATGATCTTGTAAGTAGTAGATTTGATCTTCTATGATATGTAACTCTTTTCCCCCTTTTCTGATTTCAATTTTTTGGTTGATTTAACATCAAATTTGCTATATGAAATTTTGGTTTTGTGTTATGTTTTCATATATTTGAGACTTGATCTTTGTTTTTCTATTTCACCCAAGCCTGATGAGTCAGCTTTACCTGATATACGGATAGATGATGGGTTGGAGGCCTAGAACCTGATGCCACTCGAGTGGATGAACGGGTTGAGCACAAACCTGATTCACCCAAACCATGAGCATCCCTAAGTTTATAGTTATTTCTTATTCAATTTATAAGACATCCTCTTAAGTATTTTATTATGCGATCCACCTATTGATAGATTTCTGCATCGAGCAGAAGGTATTTATTTTAATGCATCGGTATTCAAGTCATAATGGCCCCCGACACTAGAGGAGTAAGAAACCAAAATATAGCAGGACTAGTTAATCCCGTTCCAAGATAAATGGACCTGACAGGATTACTCAAAGCCCTGGTAGGGTGAATTGAAAGAGTTAATGTTACAATGGGAAATATGGAGCACTATGTGAATAATAATGGAAATAACAACATCATTGTGCACACCATGGACAAGCTGGAGATTGGATATTGGAGAGATTTCGCACCCTCCGTCCAGAGAAGTTTGATGGCTTGGGGGAGCCATGGAAAGTGGAACAATGGTTGCGAGAAATGGAAACCATCTTTGATATAGTGGGATGCAACAAAATTGAGAAGAGTTGATGGCCACTTTTCAGCTCACCTACTCAATAGCTGAGTAGTGGGAAGCTAAGAAAGCAACTATCGGAGCTAAAGTCGCTGGAAGAATGTTGTGGGGCACTTTCGGGAAATCTTTCTAGAAAAGTACTTTCCCGAGGATGAAAGACAAGAGAAGGAGAAGGAATTCATCAGCTTAGTCCAAGGCAACAGGTCGACTCGAGAATACACCACCCAGTTTGAACGGTTATCCTAGTTTGCCTCGCACATGGTGGATACCCCACAGAAGAAGGTGAAGAAATTCCATTGAGGACGAATCCCCACCTTAGGTATATGACGATGACATAACTAAATCAGATTTTTAAATATGTGGTCTAATTAGCCTCAAGATTGGAGAAGGATGACTATCAAGAACCGAGGTAATTTATGTCTTGACCGCCACTAAGGTTTGATTCAGGACCAAAACCTCTGGTACCTTATTAATGAAGAAAGCGCACATGAACTGGGGAGAGAAAACCCCCAGAATACCCACAAGAGACCCCAACAAGCTTAGACAGCAGTACCTCGACCCCAACTGCCTTAGAACAACGCACCTGTTCTAGTAGAAGGAATCATAGCACCCCCAGCTATTCCGGGTAGAAATTGGGGAGATTGTTTCAACTGCGCTATGCCTGACCATTATGCCAAAGACTGCCATACCCTAAAGCCCTTTTTTGGAGAGAGATATTTCGCTACAACTGTGGTGAGAAAGGCCACTTGAGTCGGGATTGTAAAGTGCCTCAACAAGGATACTATAGACCTATAGCTTAAGGCTAAGCTGCTCAGACCTGTTTGAATGCAATCATCTTAAAGACGGCAGGGTTTGGTACTGAAGCCCAAAATTTAGAAGGTATGCTTATGCTCTTCAGTAATAGAGTTAAAGCTTTATTTGATACCAGGGCATCCAACTCATTCATTGCTAGTAGAACTATTTAAGATTTGGGATTAGAACCTCAACACCTTCCCATAACTTTGAACGTTGTATCCCCGTTGGGAGTGTCTATCAAGTTGGGTAAAGTGTGTAGAAATTGCCGCATTTATCTAGAGGATAGAAACCTCCTAGCAGACTTTATGGTGTTATCGATGAGAGAGTTTGACACTATCTTAGGAATCGACTGGTTGACTAAGTACCATGCTAATTTGGACTATGCTAGTAACTCAATTACCTTCTCGATACCCGAGAGTCAACCCTTTAATTTTTAGTGTGACTCCTTGATCAACTCTTTTCTTACAAGCCGCTTAGTTGCTATTAAGATAACAAGTTCAGAGATTGCATTCGCCAAGATTCCAGTGGTGCGAGAATTTGAGGATGCATTCTGGGATGTCTCTGGGTTACCACCCAAGTGAGAAATAGACTTCTATATAGAACTGGTACCTTGGACTACTCGGATATCCAAAACTCCATATCAAATGGCATGACGGAGTTTCAAGAGCTAAAGAAACAAGTACAAGAGTTAGAAGACTTGGGTTTTGTTCAACCTAGCACATCACCGTGGGGAGCACTAGTGTTGTTTGTGATAAAGAAAGATGGAACATTTTGACTCTGCATAGACTATAAGGAGTTGGACAAAGTTACTATCCAGAACAAGTACCCATTGTCGAGGATCGATGATTTGTTATATCAGTTTCAAGGAGCGACAACATTTTCAAAAATTGATTTGAGATTGGGATATCACTAGCTCTTGGTTAGACCAAAAGATGTATCGAAGATCGCATTTTGGACAAGATATGGACATTACAAGTATCTTGTGATATCTTTCAGATTAACCAATACCCCAGCAGTGTTTATGGATTTGATGAATATGGTATTTAGGCCCTACTTGGATTAGTTCATTATTAGCTTCATTGATGATATGTTGATCTATTCCAAGACAAAGGAGAAACACGAGAAGTATGTACAGAATGCGTTACAGACACTTAGAGATAATCGCTTATACACAAAGTGCAGCAAGTGTGAGTTTTGGCTTAAAGAAGTCAAGTTTTGAGGATATGCTATCTCTCAAGAAGGAATTTCTATAGATAATTCAAAGATCAACGTAGTGCTAGAATGGAGAAGACCGTGTAATGCCTCAGAAGTTAGGAGTTTTTTTGGTCTGGCGGGCTATGAGAATTTTTCCAAAATTGCAGCCCCGTTGACTGGCCTTATAAAGAAGAATCTGAAGTTTGAATGAAAGGATAAGCATGAAAGTGCGTTCCAAGAGCTAAAAGAGAGGTTAACTTTAGCGCCAGTGCTTGCCATTCCGAAGAGCAGCTTGAGATATACCATCTATAGTAATGCTTTGCACCAAGGATTAAGGTGTGAGCTAATGCAGTATGGAATGGTTATAGCGTATGGATCAAGACAGCTAAAGCCTCATGAGTTAAACTATCCTATGCATCATCTTGAGTTAGTCGCAATTGTATTTGCCCTAAAAGTCAGGAGACATTACCTCATTGGAGAGCAGTTCGATTTATTTTTGGACCATAAAAGTTTGAGGTACTTGTTTTCGCAAAAGGAAGTAAACATGAGATAGAAGAGGTGGTGGAACTATTGAAGGATTACAACTTTAATATATAGTACTATCCTAGTAAGGCAAATGTAGTCGCGGATACGTTAAGCTAGAAATCTCGTAGGATAGTTACTTTTCTTATGATTTGGGAGTAGAAGGCACTGGAGACCGTAGCAGAATTCGATCTTCAACTTGCACCATCAAAAGAAGGGTGATACTTTGGGTGTCTTCTGGTTTAGCCTACACTCATTAGTCGTGTTCTAGAAGCTCAGCAGAAGGCTGAGGAGTTGAAGAAATGGTTTACTATAGTTTTAGCAAAAGAACTAGAGACATGGAGTATCAGATTTGATGGAGGATTCAAATGCAGAGGTCGATTTGTTGTACCCAATGTGGGAAAAATGAGAAGGAACCTATTAGATGAAGCACGCAAGTCTAGATTAACTGCCCATCTAGGAGGAACAAAGATGTACAAGGATCTAAAGAGGAATTTTGGTGGGAAGGCATGAAGAAAGAAGTTACTGAACATATATCCAAGTGTTTCACGTATCAGTAAGTCAAGGCAAAGCACCAGAAATTGTCTGGACTCAGACAACTACTGTCGATTCCAAAATGGAAGTAGGAGCATGTCACCATGGACTTCGTGGTCAGATTGCCAAGATCATAGTAGGGCCAAGACGCCATTTGGGTGATAGTAGATCGATTTACAAAGTATGCTCATTTCATTACCTACAGTATGACTTACCCTGTAGAAAAGTTAAGACAAATATAAATTCAGCAAGTAGTACGACTTCATGGTGTTCCAGTCTCGTTAGTGTCAGATTGTGACTCGAGGTTCACCACAAGATTCTGGGAAAGCTTGCAAGTAGCAATGGGGACTTCTTTGAAGTTGAGTTCCATTTTTTACCCACAGACCGAGCGAACTAACCAAGTTATAGAAGATATGCTTAGAACTTGCGTGATGGATTTCAAAAATTCGTGGAAGACCCACTTTTCCTTGATCGAGTTTTCCTATAACAACTATCACTTGAGCATAGGGATGAAACCATTTGAAGCGTTGTATGGGAGACCATGCCGTTCACCACTATGTTGAGCTGAAGTCAGAGATGGTAAACTTCTTGGATCAGATATGGTTTGAGAGACCAGTGAAAAGATTGACATCGTTCGAGAGAAGATAAAAGCCATCTAGAGCAGACAAAAGAGTTATGCGGACAAACGTCATAAGTACTTGGAGTTCAATGTAGGAGATCATGTGTTTCTTAAGGTATCTCCAGTACGAGGTGTGGTCATATTTGGAAGGAAGAAAGGAAAGCTATCACCTCGCTACATTGGACCTTTTAAAATTCTTGATCGTGCGGGCAAGGTTGCTTATCGACTCGCACTGCCATCGAGCATGTCTAGAGTGCACAACGTCTTTCACATAATTATGTTAAGGAAGTACATTCATGGTTTAGTACCAATGCTCGACTTCAGGGATATTGAGGTGAATGACAATGTGTCATACCATGAGAGACTAGTGCATATCTTAGGAAGAGAGATCAAGAAGCTAAGCAACAAAGAGATTCCCCTGGTTAAAGTACAATGGAGTCATCATGATGTGAGAGAAGCTTCCTAGGAGATGGAATCAAAAATACAAGAGAAGTATCCAGAGTTATTCCAGGATTAGCTTTCTCAAATTTTGGTATGAAATCTTTTGATAGGTGGTGGAAAGATGTAGCACCTGTATTTTCCTTGTACTTTTCCTGAATTTCTGTATTTCTATTCCTGTATTTCTTTTTGTAAGCCTCTCTATTATATATAATAAGATCGTCTTTCCAAGTTTCCTTATGATTTTGATTGTTTATATGTCTTGGTTATGTTTATGCTTGCGTGCTAGTGACACGAATAAAATATTGTGTGCTCTTGTATGCAACACCCAAGTGTAGGTAATCATGTAAGTAATATAGTACTGGAAGTCCAGGTCGATCCCACGAGGAAAGAACAGATTATTAAGATGTTTTTATCCAAATTACTTCCTAAGAAATGAAAGGAAAAGATGATTTAAAGTGGAGAGAAGTTATTACCTAAATGCAGTCTAATTAAATTAACTAAATTAATCCAAAGTATAATTAAAGCAATTTAAATTAACAAGTTATGAAAGTGTTAGGATTATGTGAATCCACATTAATTCCATCCACAACCATGCTTGAGAAAAGATATGGCATCCTAAACAATCACAAACAAGCCTCATTAAGTGTAAGTTTCATTAAAGTTGTAAAACACCCTATAGTCGACATAAAGATGTTAAATGACTTCAATTAGTCCTTTTTATCAAGTTTGTACATAATATTTATGAGTATAAATCATCAATTTTATCCAACAAAACATTTATAGAAACTGATAGATAAGGTGTCGATTATATCTATGAGAGGGATTCACAAAACCTTAATTGAAACCCAAGTTACAATCTCCAATATCAAGTTAAATAACATTACTTATATCAGAAAACTTGAGACCAGTAAATCTCGACTTGGATCACAAATAAAACTTTGAATTATAAGAGTGCCCAATTAAGAACATACATAAAAGTTGATTTTATTAATGCTTCATTACATAATCCTAACTAAAAATCCACTCTAACATACTAATATTGAAATCGAAGCAATATAATAAAGTACACATATTAATTAAACTAGAAACATATAAATAAAGAGAAGGAACAATAGAACCTGAATTAAATCGTAGCTTGGAATTGAAATCGTGAAGAAAAGTTTATTTTTACTTCAATACATTAAAAAATCATGGATATGGTGTATAAAAGATAAAGAGATGGAGGAAATTAATCTAATCTACCCTAATCCTACTCCTAAACATCCTAACCCTAAAATACAATAAAAGTTGCTGATTTTTGTTCATAAACATGTATATATATAAGTAGTAGATGGGCCAAGCTTTTTATTTTCGCATTGTGCTTTTTGCTTTTGACAGCTTTGCGCACCAATGGGAGAATTGGCATATCCCTCTGCTCGGATCTCGGATTGACACACAGTTTGCGACCACGCATCTGTAACTTGTCGAACTACAACTTCTATCTCTAGACCAAAATCAAAATTCCAAGTTCTTCTGTCACGCCCCGGCATAGCCAAAATATGGAAAAATTTAAAATTTTCATCTTGGCCTGAGGCACGTGACTGGTTGCAGACCGATTTTTCCGTGACCAAATAATAATATTAAACAACGTAACCAAAAGGATAAAACCAACATCTGCTCACATTGATATATTACAAAGAAAGGCCACAGTACTAGTTAACTATTACATCATGGTAGATACATCAGAGTCTTATGGCTCTAGGGCCTTACAAAAGCTATAATAAGTCTTTTGATAGAGCTTTCCACCAAAGACATTTACAAAAGATAGCCACTAGTCTTCTCTCTAACAAGTATATCCATAGCCATCTTTGGTGTACTCTTCCTCCACGTTCTCCGCTTGCGTAGCATCATAACCCGTGTACTCGTTACCTGGATAAGCTGGACATGGGAATGTCCAGCGACATGAACGTCATCAGCTTGTGAAAGCTGAGTGAGTAAGCTAAATCAAATGGAACGTATATAGTAAAGCACAACAAAGATACCCTTATTATTTTTTTAACATATCTTTTAAGATCTTTGCGTTCTCACCATTGGGCCATAACTACCAATATACCTAACCACGTATTCGAAAAGAAAACGTCTGATCTTGTCAATATCAAGATGTAAAAAGTATTCTTTACTTTTCTAAAGATTTGTAGTGTGGAAATAAAGGTCGAACCCACAGAGATTGGTTAACTACAGTGACTTAATTTTAAAACCTAACTTTAGTTAATTATGAAAATGGATTTTGATTTGATTTTAATTAAACTAATAACAATAAAAAAAATCTAAACTATGAAAGCAATTAAAAGTGTTTTTGTAATTATGTAAAGGGAACCTAGGATTGCAACTCCACCACTAGCTTCATAATATGAATATTTATGAATTACTTTAGCTTATTGCATTGGATAATAATGGAGAATTATAGCTACAAGCCCAATTCCTCCGACAAGAAGATATTCATGGTTCAAGCACCAACATAATCCATCTTCGGTTAGCACGAATTATCCCACACTAAACTAGGGTTGTGATCTAATCCGTCTAACCTAGGCATGGACTATTCGGATACTTGATAGCACAAATCAATATAGCACCATCACATGTAAACAATCTAAACAAGCACAGCAAGAATAGATCGTTGAGCACATCACAGTCAAAATAGATCTAAGACAAGAATAAATTATGAAAATAATGATTTAATCAATAGAAGTACGATTTATTTATAAAAATCCTCTAAACATGTGATTGTCATCCATACATAATAAAACTAAAATAAAAACATAAATAAAATCCTATTACTCGTCTAGGGCTTCATTGAAACCCTAGATCTATGATCTAGCCGTCCATGGAAGTGATAGATGGCAAGTAGTTGATGGAGGAGGCCATGGAAACCCTTGGTCTTCTTCTTCTTCTCCTTGCTTCCCTCCCTTCAATGGCTGGAAGTATGTGTGTATAATAATTGCTAATAATGTCTAACCCTTTAATTGTAATAAAATAGGGTATAAATAGATTTACAACAAGTTTTGGAAGCCTTCCTAACCCGAAACGAACTGAAACTGATGTAATTTACAGTCTAGACGTCGTTTAGCAGTTTCGTTTGAACAGGAGTCTTCAGTATACTGAAATATGCAACTTTGGTTTTTACACATATCGCGCGAGCGCGACATTTGGTACTTCGCGCGCGCGGATCGCGCGAGCGATTCTGGGACTTTCGCTCGAGCGGATCGCGCGAGCGACTTTCTGGTTTTCGCGCGCGCGACTTGGCTTTTTCAGCTTCTTTCTTTGTGCTTTTTCATCCTGTTTAGCCTGGTTTAGGTGATTTCTTCGAAAACCTGTTAGAAAATAGAAAACGAAGTAAAAATATACAAAAACAGGATAAAAAGGTACTAACAAATGCTCGTTAAGGTGTATTATTAGGATTAGTTCTCTCCCGATCACACCCCCAAACCTACATTTTGCTAGTCCTCGAGCAAAACTAAAACAAAAACTACTAATAAAAATCTATTCCATTTTCGCATGGATTGCGATTGCATTTAGCGTATGCAACAAGCCTTTTAAACCTCTAGGTGTCCCTAGTCGGACGAGTAAAGTCTCGTGAGGGTTCTCATCAACAAGTCACCCACAACCATATTTATTAACTTAGAAATTTAAAAGGTTTTATTAAAACTAACGAACATAATATTCAACACTCCTTATTATAACACAATGATTTGAAATAGAATAACGAACAAGAAGAAACGGAATCAAACGTCTACCTACATCATGAGAAACAATCAAGTGCATGCAATGTACCAATCAATAGAGTTCCTCATAAGATTGCACGTGTGTGATGTGGTAGTCAAATGAACACGCGTATGTCATCAACATGGAATATGACTCGGATAACCATCCAACTATGCTTCGACTACGAATCTCACAATAAATTACACTCTCAAATGAAACACTCAGAAACAGGCGTAATTTCTCTAAAATATGTGAATAAAGGAAATATCTTTTCAAAACGAAAAATGCTCACATATGACTCGAAAAAGACACATGACACGAAAGAACAGTAGTCTCATGGATAAGATGCCAATAATCTAGAAAAATTAATCCTTACCATGTTTTAATTCCCCTCCCATCGTTTTTATATCAAAACCATGTCTCCTAGGATCAAATAGGACTTTTCAAAGGTTATAACGTGGCTCAGGCAATGAAAAAGGATAGAAAGGATTTATCAAGTAGTTTCAGAATGGCATTGTAAGGCATGTTCGATTTCTTTCATTCTTCTTCTCTACCAACTTTCATCTTTTCTTTTCTTCATTCCTTTTCATTCATTTTTTTCAACCTTCTTCTTTTTATTTTTCAATATATTTCTCTTCTCCTTTTCCTTTTCTTGCTTCTCAAATGAATATTCATCGAATACCAAGCAACTACCCCAATAGCATCTTATTTTCTTCTTCCTTTTCAATACATCACCTTAACACTACTAAAAGGTGACAAATCTCTCAGTGGTGAACTCTGAGTTTGTCAAGTCGGAGCAAAAACAAGGATAATGGTAATCAAAGAAAGAAATGGCATTTTAACGGCTCAAAGGACGAACTAAGGAAATTTATAATTCTTCGGTCGGTAGTAAACAAAGAGGGCCTAAAATCATTTCCTATAGTTATATGGTTCTTCAACGTTTACGACGGAAGATTATTTAGCATGGTAACAACTATTTTAACTTGATTATCAACCAAAACAAGAATAATGAGACTAAACAACAAATAGATGCGCTATTTCAATGAAATTCGACAAACACAAGATGTATTTATAACCCTCTAAAAAGAAAAGATAGGCTCAAAAGCTCACTGGGCTTAGTCTCCACCATGTGTTTTCTAGAAATCCGAATCATATTATAGTTCACAACCAACATGTATTCAAGCGACTACGTGCAGTGCATAAGTTTATGTGCAAATCTATGATATAAAACTACGATTCAAACAATACATAACTTAAAACGTTACATCATAACTTCAGCAAATGTTTAATCACATCTTCTTTTGTTTATCATTCTATAACAATCATAGTTACATAACAAGAAGTATCAAATTGAGATTGCAAAAACCGTAGGTAACATCGTTTATTTAAACATACTTATTGAAAAATTTTAAAATTTTGCATAACTAATGTGCATGTGTGCATACCCCCAAACCTAAACCTTTCATTGTCCCCAATGAAACAATAAAATGAAAGAAAGGAGAGTACATAAGGAAGGAACGATAGTACCTCGATCTTGACAAGCAGGTGAACACAAAGGAATATGGCTATAAAGTTCAATGTTACCTGTTACTTCTTAACAAAAGAAAATTAAACAAACAAAATAATAAAAATAGCTAAAAGAATTATAACTAAGCTAAATGAAACTAAATAACCTATAAGAAGAAACAAAACTATGAAGACAACACGAAAATAAGCTATAAAAGGAAAAAAAAAAAAAAAAACATAACCAGAATTATGAAAACAATCAAAGACTCGATCTAAAAGTACCTAAGAAACAAAAACAGAAAAATAAAAACTGTGTGATAGGTGTGGGAGGAAGATATAGAAGACAAAAGAAAATGTCAGAAAAATGGGGGATCACACGAGCGGTCCGCGCGAGCGGCCGTCGCGCGCGCGAATCCCAATATATATTTTTTTTCTTCTTCTGAAATCGCGCCAGCGGGACCCCCTCGCGCCCGCGAGCAACCTCGCGCCCGCGAGGCTAGGCGCGAGTAAATGCTGAGAGCTCATATAAGGAAAAAGAAAGAAAAAACACTAAGGCACATTCTCGCACCAGCGGGCCGCGTGAGCGACGTCTCGCGCGAGCGGGCCGCGCGAGCGATTTGGGTGTTTTCCATTTTTTAGCTAAAATTATGTATATAATATTAAAATAAATTAATTCCAACCCCCAAATCTGTCCAGAATGTCCAAAACAGACTCAAACAGACTCAAAAATGACCAAAAATAAGAAAAACGAACGAATTAAAGCTTGGGTTGCCTCCCAAGAAGCGCTAACTTTTACGTCTTCGGCTAGACCGTTCTAGCTCAAGACTCACGAAGGCTGTAACTCGGATTTTGTACCACTAAGGATGTCAGGTAGAGCTCGATGGTAAGCAGAAATTACGTCGCTTCGAATTAATTCAATCGACGGTTTGTCAGTATGTTCAAATCAATTTCTTACCTTCCGAGTAGATTCAGCATTAGGGTCCGAGGTATTAGGGTTCATCCACTCATCATCCGCTATATCTTTGTCGTTACTCACATTTATTGCTTTGTTAGGCTCAATATTCCGTCTTACCTTACCTTCCGCCTCACATAGGTAATCATCATCTTTAGGAGGTTGATCAATAGCGTTAAAAACGTTTAATTTTAAGTTCATGTTCCCAAACGACACCTTCATTACCCCCGTCCGGCAGTTAACACGTGCGTTAGCGGTTGCTAAGAATGGACGGCCTAGAATGACAGGAGTGTGTTTCTTAGCATCTAGCACGGGTTCAGTGTCAAGGACCATGAAGTCTACATGATAATAGCATTTGTCAACCTTAACCAAGACGTCCTCGACGATTCCTCTAGGTATTTTAATAGAACGATCCGCTAATTGTATTGTAGCGGTCGTAGGTTTCAGTTCACCTAGACCTAGTTGTTTGTAGACATGATAAGGTAAGAGGTTAACACTAGCTCCTAAGTCAAGGAGAGCCCGATGAATGATAGTGTCACCTATGACACATGAAATCGTTGGCGTACCAGGATCCTTATACTTTGGAGAAGCGTGTTGAAAAATAGAACTTACTTTTTCCGTGAGGAAGACCTTTTTCGGAGTATGACTACGTATTTTGCGCTTTTGTGTACAAAGGTCTTTTAGACATTTAGCATAAGCGGGAATTTGTTTAATAGCATCGAGGAATGGAATATTGATTTTAACTTGTTTAAATACCTCGAGTATATCCTCAACCTTAGACTTTTTATTTATAAGATTAGACGGCTCCTCAACATTAGGTGGATATGGCATCCTCGGAATATAATTCGTTGAGACCGGTTCATTTTCTTTTCTACTTTGATTCACGTCCTCACCCCTCTCTTTATTAGAGTTGATATTCATATCTATCACATTCTCATTCTTATTAGGGGTTTCTATCACCTCCTCTCGTGTAGTCATCCTAGTTGAGACGGCGTTTACTTGTTCATTCGACCCCTTAACCTCATATTGTCCCTTAGGGTTTGAATTGTTTGACTAGGCAACGTCCCCTCGTTTCTACGACTCACTACAGTAGCTAGTTGTCCCATTTGGGATTCAAGCTTCGCAATGGATTGTGTATGAGAGTGCACTATTTGTGCTTGTGCCTGTACTTGCGTTTTAATTTTATTAAGGGATGCCAACACCTTTTCCTCAAAAATGTTACCCCTTGAAGGATTCGAATTAGGAGGCGGGTGTTGGTATTGACTAGGTTGAAACTGAGGTCGATACGCATTTGGAAAATTAGTTGCCTCATTAGGATTATTATTATTATTTTTCCTCGAGAAGTTAGGATGGTTTCTCCATGGCGCATCCGGATTATTAGTAGTCGAATTATAATTATTTCGTGGGTATTGTTGAATAGAGTTAATGTGTTGCTCCACGAATTCCAGAAATTGACTCGCCGATGGACATGCAAGTATCGAATGTGAAGGATCAGAACATAATGCACAAATTTCATGAGCGGGTGGGGCTGTCGTTTGGTTCATTGTTAAAAGTCGGTCAAGTTTGTTAGATAGTTCTTTTATTTTAATTGATTGACTTGACTCGAACTTTACCTCCCTCTTAGGTTGTGGGTATCCCTCAGAACGGACAGACACCGCTTGGTGCATCGAATTCTCGCTTAACATTTCAAAAATTTTCCAAGCCTCATCGGCACTTTTGTGTAGGAAGGTACCCGCACAAACCGCATCGACGGTGTTACGGACCGAAGGAATAAGTCCCTCGTAAAAGACCTGGACCAACTGCCACTTAGGAACCTGATGATGTGGACACGAACGTAATAATTCTTTAAATTTTTCCCACGTGTCGTAAAGTGATTCCCCATCTTGCATCACAAAGTTTGTTATAGATTTTCTTATCTGATTCGTACGCATAATCGGGAAAAACTTTTGTAAAAATGCGGTGTGTAAGTCTTCCCATGTTCTAATTGTGTTTGGCTCCAAAGATTGAAGACAATATTTAGCTTTATCTTTTAAAGAGAATGGAAAGAGCCGCAATTTTAATTCATCATCAGTTAAGTTTTGGATTTTCAAAGTAGAACATATATCTTGAAAATCTCCTAAGTGTTTATATGGATCTTCATTTAAACGGCCATGGAAAGATGGAAGTAGCGAGATGGTAGACGACTTTATCTCAAAGTGAGATGCCGTCGCCTCCGGTAAGTCGATACAAGTTTGTGGCGTGTAAGTCGTCGGAATAAAATAATCTTTAAGTGGAGGAGGTGGTGGTATATTAGGATTATTCAAATTATTTCCGTTGTTATTTTGATTGTTATCGTTATTATTTCCAATGTCTGCCATTTTAATCGGTTCTATATTATGAAAGCGTGGTTTCTTTAGTCTTGTAAGAGTACTACGTATTTCAGATTCAAATAAAGACGTTGGTTTTGGTGTCAAATCAGCGTCTATTAAAAACCTTGTTCTAGAAGTTAAGTTTGAAGACTTGTTAAGTCTTAATGTACGTTCAAGTTCAGAGTCAAAAGGTTTTAATTCCGGTTTATTTGAACGTGTACCTAACATAAACTAAAAGAAAGTAAACTAAAAACAAAAACTGACTCAACTAAAAAAAATAAATAGCAATCACGCAACTACGATAACAAGCACTCAACTACTGTGATGCATGAATATTATCCTGTAATGCAATGACCGCATCAAGCCCAGCGCCCCGGGTTTCCTAGCTAATGCAGTGCAATTAACCCTAAACTAATGCAAATAGTGCGTCACAGCGCCCTGACTTATAGTGGTTTAAAGCGAGTTTCACAAGAAGCAATTTACTTAATTTTTATTTATTTTATTTGCGTAAGCTCCTTTGATGTAATTAGCTACTCCACTCGGAAACGTTGGAATTTGATGACTCGGAAACCTATAAAATAAAAGAACAAGTTAGTAATTTAAAACAAAAACAGAAAATAAGAAGAATAAGAACTAATCTAATATTTACGAATTAACTAAACTAAGATTATAAAATAAAAGGTAGTAATGCAATCCCCGGCAACGGCGCCAAAAATTGATCTTGTCAATATCAAGATGTAAAAAGTATTCTTTACTTTTCTAAAGATTTGTAGTGTGGAAGTAAATGTCGAACCCACAGAGATTGGTTAACTACAGCGACTTAATTTTAAAACCTAACTTTAGTTAATTATGAAAACGGATTTTGATTTGATTTTAATTAAACGAATAACAATAAAAATAAATCTAAACTATGAAAGCAATTAAAAGTGTTTTTGTAAACATGTAAAGGGAACCTAGGATTGCAACTCCACCACTAGCTTCATAATAGGAATATTTATGAATTACTTTAGCTTATTACATTGGATGATAATGGGGAATTGTAGCTACAAGCCCAATTCCTCCGACAAGAAGATATTCATGGTTCAAGCACCAACATATTCCATCTTCGGTTAGCACGAATTATCCCACACTAAACTAGGGTTGTGATCTAATCCGTCTAACCTAGGCATAGACTATTCGGATACTTGATAGTACAAATCAATACAGCACCATCACATGTAAACAATCTAAACAAGCACAACAAGAATAGATCGTTGAGCACATCACAGTCAAAATAGATCTAAGACAAGAATAAATTCTGAAAATAATGATTTAATCAATAGAAGTACGATTTATTTATAAAAATCCTCTAAACATGTGACTGTCATCCATACATAATAAAACTAAAATAAAAACATAAATAAAATCCTATTACTCGTCTAGGGCTTCATTGAAACCCTAGATCTATGATCTAGCCGTCCATGGAAGTGATAGATGGCAAGTAGTTGATGGAGGAGGCCATGGAAACCCTTGGTCTTCTTCTTCTTCTCCTTGCTTCCCTCCCTTCAATGGCTGGAAGTATGTGTGTATAATAATTGCTAATAATGTCTAACCCTTTAATTGTAATAAAATAGGGTATAAATAGATTTACAACAAGTTTTGGAAGCCTTCCTAACCCAAAACGAATTGAAACTGATGTAATTTACCGTCTAGACGTCGTTCAGCAGTTTCGTTTGCACAGGAGTCTTCAGTATACTGAAATACGCAACTTTGGTTTTTACACATATCGCGCGAGCGCGACATTTGGTACTTCGCGCGCGCGGATCGCACGAGCGATTCTGGGACTTTTGCGCAAGCAGATCGCGCGAGCGAGTTTCTGGTTTTCGCGCCCACGGCTCGCGCGCGCGACTTGGCTTTTTCAGCTTATTTCTTTGTGCTTTTTCATCCTGTTTAGCCTGGTTTAGGTGGTTTCTTCCAAAACATGTCAGAAAATAGAAAACGAAGTAAAAATATACAAAAACAGGATAAAAATGTACTAACAAATGCTCGTTAAGGCGTATTATTAGGATTAGTTCTCTCCCGATCAACGTCCAACTGAGAAAACTCGTCTCGACATTCTTAACGCCACTATCATTCATTTCTAACATCCGACGTCATTTACAAACCCAAAGTATCTCTTGCTAACCAAACCATCTTTCATCAACCAAAACATTCTTTGTCAACCGAAACATCTTTCATCAACCAAAAACATCTTTCATCAACCACTTCGTCACGAAGAACCGAAGTGTTAAGGAGTGCAAGAACATCCAATTAGTCACGAAGAAAGGAAAGGAGTCTTCACTCAAGGAATCACCGCTTCGTCACGAAGAGCCGAAAGCGTTACGGAGTACAAGAACATCCATTTCGTCACGAAGAACCGAAAGGAGTCTTTACTCAAAGAATTACCGCTTCTCCATCACGAAGAACCGAAGCGTTTACGGAGTGCAAGATCATCCATCCCATCACTAAGAACCGGAAGGAGTCTTTACTCAAAGAATCACCGCTTCTCCATCATGAAGAACTGAAGCGTTTACGGAGTGCAAGAACATCCATTCCATCACGAAGAACCGAAAGGAGTCTTCACTCAGAGAATCACCGCTTCGTCACGAAGAACCGAAAGCGTTACGGAGTACAAGAACATCCATTTTGTCACGAAGAACCGAAAGTAGTCTTTACTCAAAGAATCACCGCTTCTCCATCACGAAGAACCGAAGCATTTACGGAGTGCAAGAACATCCATTCCATCACGAAGAACCGAAAGGAGTCTTCACTCAAAGAATCACCGCTTCGTCACGAAGAACCGAAAGCGTTACGGAGTACAAGAACATCCATTTCGTCACGAAGAACCGAAAGGAGTCTTTACTCAAAGAATCACCGCTTCTCCATCACGAAGAACTGAAGCGTTTACGGAGTGCAAGAACATCCATTCCATCACGAAGAACCAAAAGGAGTCTTCACTCAAAGAATCACCGCTTCGTCACAAAGAACCGAAAGCATTACGGAGTGCAAGAACATCCATTTTGTCACGAAGAACCGAAAGGAGTCTTTACTCAAAGAATCACCGCTTCTCCATCACGAAGAACTGAAGCGTTTACGACCGCAAGAACATCCATTCCATCACGAAGAACCGAAAGGAGTCTTCACTCAAAGAATCATCGCTTCGTCACGAAGAACTGAAAGCGTTACGGAGTACAAGAACATCCATTTCGTCACGAAGAACCGAAAGGAGTCTTTACTCAAAGAATCACCGCTTCTTCATCACGAAGAACCAAAGCGTTTACGGAGTGCAAGAACATCCATTCCATCACGAAGAACCGAAAGGAGTCTTCACTCAAAGAATCACCGCGTCATAACTCAACAACACATCCCTTTTTCTTACTATCCTGATCTCCGCTGCCCAGATTACCTATCCGACAATTATCCTTACCATAATCTGCTTCTAACATAGCACAACCGACCCTTACTTTTTCCCGACCGCGCATTCGTCACTCTTTTCGGAATGTAGTTCATTAAAGGACTTCCGAATATACTTTCGAAGTTACGTTCATACATCCGTCATCCTGTTTTATGTCGTTATATACTTACAATGGAAACTTATCCAATCACTATCAACGCAATAATCATGCCGTACAACATACTTATAGCTTGGGTATGAACTCTCTATGGTCATCACATTATATTCATAACAACGGAAACCTAGCGTGTAGCTCGTGGATCTATAACATGGATTTGATATCAATAACCATATAGATGAAACCCTTAACATACTCATATACGCGATAGCACTACCATAACACAAGATATCCATAACCACATAGGTACCGGAAAGCAAGCATCAATAATAAACACATCATACAAGTAGTTATACAATATGCCAGGAATTAATTTTACTATATCGACTGAATTGATATGATTTATTTGGGAATGATAAATTGATTTGTAGATCAAACTCAAAACTAGAACATTGTAGATAATTAGATTAGCTTCATGTACAAAAAAATCTAGCTTCAATTACATTTTTGAGCTACTCAAAATATTTAGTTTACTTAGACATTTCTGTATTTTCAGACTGCTCTGTCCCAGATTTATAGTACTGCGTTACATGTGCATTTCACCTATTAAGGAGTCATTTTTAGACCAGGCTATAAAAGAGTTATTTGTAGATAAATGCGTTAGCTTTCTCCACAAAAAAACCTAGCCTCATTACCATTTGTTTACTGCTCGAAATGTTTGTTTTACTAAACAACACTCTGCTGGAAGTTTCTGCTTCCCAGATTTGAAAATTTATCTTGCTTGGCATGGATCTCTCAAACTATAAACATCAAGCACATAATAAACATTACTACATACTACATAGGTTCTAAAGTGAGTTAGAATACTCACTTAAACTTGAAATTGAGCTTGGGCTTTGGATTTGAGCTTAGGAAGCTTGAACACAACCTCAATGGTGGAGACTTCTTCCTAGTTCTTCTTCTCCATCTCCATGTATCTCTTATCTCTCCATGGAGTTCATCTCCTAGATCTCTCTAACTCTATATGTACATTGTAAATGGCCAAGGGTGTAATGCATGAATATAGGCATGTTTATATAGAGATGGTGGTGGGATATGTGTCACCATGCTTGTGCTAGAGTGTACATGCATGGACAAGTGTCCTAGTGGTGGACAAGTGGCAAGGGAGGTGGTGCCATGTGGTGCATGGGCTGCCATATGGGGTCCACCTCGAGTTTTGTGCCACTACCTCGGTTTGTGTGCATAAGTTCCTTGATATATGTGTCGGTCTTAATTTACGTCCAAACGGGTGTTGTTTCTAACTTCCGGGTCTGGTTACGGGGCTAAGTTAATTCTAATTACGGTCGAGTCGGTGCAGTGATTATAGTCTAATTAGCAATTACATTACACTGATACAGTCACACAAATAAAATAATAATATAATAATAGACCAGATATAGAAATTCATAAAACTCGTATTATTGCACGTAGAGAAATTACAAGTATTACATCTTCTACCACCTATTACAGGATTTCGTCCTCGAAATCAGAATGAGCTAGTACTATACAGAGATGGAAACTTCTCTCGCATCTCCGATTCCGGCTCCCAAGAAGCTTCTCCTTCATCATGATGCTTCCACTAAACCTTTACCAGCGGAATCTCTTTGTTCCTTAGCTTCTCGATTCCGTGATCCATAATCTTTACAGGTCCTTCAATGAATCTAGCATTGTCGTTTACTACGATATCTCTGAAGTCGACCTCGTGTGCCGGGTTATGAAGACATTTCCTTAGCATGCTTACATGGAATACGTTATGAACTCCCGACATCTTCGGTGGTAATGCCAATCTATAGACGACTTTCCTTATGTGCTCTAGAATTTCAAATAGTCTGATGTAGCGCGGTGGTAGCTTTCCCCTCTATTGTCCAAACCTTATAATGCCTCGAGCCGGAGAAACTTTCGATTGCACATGATCTCCAACTCTAAATTCTAGATCTCGACGTCATTTGTCCGCATAGCTTCTTGTATCTGCTTTGCGCTGCTTTCATTCTTTCCTTTTATCCGTCAGTCTGTGGATGAAATGCAGAACTTAGTGTCAGAGACGTTCACATTGCTTTCGGAAGACTCTCCCAAAATTCTAGTAGTGAATCTCGAATTACATTCTGATACGATTGACACCGGTACTCCATGTAATCGCACAACCTGTTGCTGGTATACTCGACTCATCTTCTCGATACAATAGGTCATGTTGTAGGTAGTAAAATGGGCTTATTTGGCCAGCCGATCAACAAATACCCAAATAGCATCATGGTTCTGCTGAGATCTCGGCAATCCCACAACAAAATCCATGGTGATATGCTCCCATTTCCATTCTGGGATTGGTAGCGGTTGTAGTAATCCTGGAGGTCGTTGATGTTCCGCCTTGACTTGCTGATAAGTAGGGCACTTGGCTACATATTCTACGACCTTTCTCTTCATGCCTTTCCACCAAAAGTTCCTTTTTAAGTCTTTGTACATCTTGGTTCCGCCGAGGTGTATGGTCATTCTCGACTTATGTGCTTTATCCAGAATGTCTTTCCTTAAACCATCCGTGTCGGTTACACATAACCTTTCCTTACATCTGAATGCTTCGTCTGTTCCAATATTCCACTTAGTCGGATTCTTTGCTTTCGCCTTCTCAAACCATTTTCTCAATCCCTCATCCTTCTTTTGAGCTTTGAGTATTCAATGAATGAGGGTTGGTTGCACCATAAGACGTCCAAAAGGTCGTCCCTTATCTGGTCTTGTAGTCTGAAAGTCAAATTCCGTTAAAGCTTCTAAGGCTTTCCATTCCCTGATTAAAAGTGAGGCGATCAACCTTTGGGGTTCCTTGCTCAAAGCATCTGTGACTACATTTGCCTTATCGGGGTGGTACTGCAAATTAAAGTCATAGTCTTTAAGTAGTTCCATCCAGCGTCGTTGTCTCATGTTTAAATCCTTTTGAGAGAACAGGTATTTCAAGCTTTTGTGATCCGAAAACAAGTCAAACTTCTCTCCGTAGAGATAGTGCCTCCAAATTTTGAGTGCAAAGATAATTGCAGCCAATTCCAGATCGTGCGTAGGGTAGTTTAATTCATATGGCTTTAATTGCCTAGATCCGTAAGCGATCACCTGACCATTCTGCATGAGTACACATCCTAGTCCTTGATATGAAGCGTCACTGTAGATAGTGTACTGTTCACCACTCTTGGGTATGGCTAGCACTGGCACTGAGGTCAACCTCTCCTTTAATTCCTGAAAGGCGCGTTCGTGCTTGTCCTTTCACTCAAACTTTGAATCCTTCTTTGTTAGTCCGGTTAAAGGAGACGCGATCCTTGAGAAACCTTCCACGAATCTCCTATAGTATCCAGCCAATCCAAGGAAACTTCGTACTTCTGATGCGTTGGTTGGTCTATTCCAACTAGAAACTGCGTCCGTCTTGGTTGAGTCCACCGAAATTCCATTCTGTGAGACTACATGTCCCAATTTGACCTCTTTCAGCCAAAACTCACACTTACTGAACTTAGCATAGAGACAATTTTCTCTAAGTGTCTGAAGTGCAATCTTTATATGCTTCTCGTGTTCTTCATCATTCTTCGAATAAATAAGGATGTCGTCGATAAACACGATGATGAATTGATCCAAGAAGGGTCTGAACACCCGATTCATCAAATCCATGAATACCGCCGGGGCATTAGTTAATCCAAAAGGCATAACTAAGAACTCATAGTGCCCATATCTTGTTCTGAAAGTTGTTTTCGGTATATCTTCCGGCCTGACAAGTAACTGATGGTACCCAGATCGTAAGTCAATCTTCGAAAAGGTCGCCACTCCTTGTAGTTGATCGAACAAATCATCTATCCTGGGAAGCGGATACTTATTATTAATAGTAACCTTATTCAACTCTCTGTAGTCGATACAGAGTCGAAGATTTCCATCCTTCTTTCTAACAAATAGAACTGGGGCTCCCCAAGGTGACGTGCTTGATCTAATAAATCCAAGATCTTCTAACTCTTGTACTTGCTTCTTCAACTCCAGTGTTTCCGTTGAGGCCATACGATAAGGAGCCTTGGATATCATTGTCGTCTCGGGTATCAACTCAATACAAAAGTCGATCTTGCGCTTTGATGGTAATCCAGAAACGTCCTGAAAGACATCCTCATAGTCTCGGACTATCGGAATCTGAGCGATCGCCAAATCTGAGCCTGTAGTTTCCACAGCGGCTAAACGACTTGTAAGAAAGGCGTCACTAGTAGGGTTGCATTGAAAACTAAAGGGTGCACTTCCAGGTACTGACAATGTGATCGACCTACCAGCACAATCTAACTTTGCATGATACTTAGTAAGCCAGTCAAATCCTAAGATTACGTCAAATTCCTTCATTGACAGAACAATTAAGTCTGCATGTAGGTTCCTATCCTCCAATGTCAAAGTGCAGTCCTTGCACACCTTTCCTAGCTTCACGGTCACTCCCAAAGGTGATACTGCGTTCAGGGCTACCTCAAGTGCTTGGGGTACTAAACCCAATCGTCGTACAATCTCAAAGACAATAAACGAATTCGTAGCACTTGTATCAAAAAGTACTTTAACTCGACTAGCATATAATGAGAGTGTACCTTCTAAGTTCTGCTGTTCCTTTTCATCATAGCTGGCCGCCTCGGGTATGATAGGATTTAGTCAACCTTTGCTAGTTTGACCTTGAGTAGTAGGCCCATGATAGTTTTCTCTTGGTGCATTGCAATCCATGCTCATGCGTCCTCTTTTGCGTTAGTTGTAGCATATAACATTAGCTTGGTTGTTGGTTCTGGGTGCTGTATAGTCCGGGGATCCCACAATTGAAACATCCATCCTTGTTGTTCCCGGTAGTAGTGGTTGGTACTTGTGGTGCAGTTGGTTTTGCATGCTTATTCCGGGGAAAGGTGTCCTGGTTTCTTACCACTATTCCACGGTTGTTTGTTTCCTTGGAAACGGGTCGGAGGTCTTCCCCTTGGTCCATTCCTAAGCTGAGGTGGCTGACTTGTCATCTGTTTGTGTGTTATGAACCTAACTGAATAACTACTAGTTACCCTCCAGTCCTAACTATGGTTACGAGATATATAAATGATATAAGGTATAACTAACAATTCTAATATGAGTACATATCACATCAATACATTTCATCAAGTAGAGGAAACAAATCTTTTTAGATAACTTCAAATATTTACATAGAAAGGCGTACACGCTACCACTAGTTTGTGTTATATGCCTGGGTACATACTATATGCACAAAAAGATGGGCTACTAGTCCTAATACAAGTAAAGCTCTAGATCCTGGGAGTCCTATCCCAAAAGTCCTTCATATCTGATTTATATGGTATAACATCATCCAAGATTGGAATCTCCATAGGTGGAACCCAGTCCAAGTATGGGTCAAACTTATCAACTATCTCATCTTCATTCTTATCCAAAGGCTCTATATCTGCATCCTTAGAGTAATCCTCAAAGTCATCCTCAACCTCTGGCTCTCCAGCCTCCATGACTATCATTGCTTCCCCCTCACCAGCACCCTCTGTTGGGTCAACATCCTCTGCTAGGTCAATACCCACTGTTGGGTCAATCTCCTCATCAACCCCATCCTCCATATCCATCCGGGATGTAATAAGGAGCCATGCGAATCACAAAGCTACCATAAGGTTTATGTATTTATGGATGGAAAAAGGTCTAACAGTTCATAACTTAAGTGTGTAGGACAATCGGTGTACACGTCTTAACCTAAAGCTTTGATACCAAAAATCCCTGTCACGCCCCGGCGTAGCCAAAATATGGAAAAATTTAAAATTTTCATCTTGGACCCTGAGGCACGTGACTGGTTGCAGTACCGATTTGTCCGTGACCAAATAATAATATTAAACAACGTAACCAAAAGGATAAAACCAACATCTGCTCACATTGATATATTACAAAGAAAGGCCACAGTACTAGTTAACTATTACATCATGGTAGATACATCAGAGTCTTATGGCTCTAGGGCCTTACAAAAGCTATAATAAGTCTTCTGATAGAGCTTTCCACCAAAGCCATTTACAAAAGACAGCCACTAGTCTTCTCTCTAACAAGTATATCCATAGCCATCTTCGGTGTACTCTTCCTCTACGTTCTCCGCTTGCGTAGCATCATAACCCGTGTACTCGTTACCTGGATAAGCTGGACATGGGAATGTCCAGTGACATGAACGTCGTCAGCTTATGAAAGCTGAGTGTGTAAGCTAAATCAAATGGAACGTATATAGTAAAGCACAACAAAGATACCCTTATTATTTTTTTAACATATCTTTTAAGATCTTTGCGTTCTCACCATTGGGCCATAACTACCAATATACCTAACCACATATTCGAAAAGAAAACGTCCAACTGAGAAAACTCGTCTCGACATTCTTAACGCCACTATCATTCATTTCTAACATCTGACGTCATTTACAAACCCAAAGTATCTCTTGCTAACCAAACCATCTTTCATCAACCAAAACATCCTTTGTCAACCGAAACATCTTTCATCAACCAAAACATCTTTCATCAACCACTTCGTCACGAAGAACCGAAGTGTTAAGGAGTGCAAGAACATCCAATTCGTCACGAAGAACGGAAAGGAGTCTTCACTCAAGGAATCACCGCTTCGTCACGAAGAGCCGAAAGCGTTACGGAGTACAAGAACATCCATTTCGTCACGAAGAACCGAAAGGAGTCTTTACTCAAAGAATTACCGCTTCTCCATCACGAAGAACCGAAGCGTTTACGGAGTGCAAGAACATCCATCCCATCACTAAGGACCGGAAGGAGTCTTTACTCAAAGAATCACCGCTTCTCCATCACGAAGAACTGAAGCATTTACGGAGTGCAAGAACATCCATTCCATCACGAAGAACCGAAAGGAGTCTTCACTCAAAGAATCACCGCTTCGTCACGAAGAACCGAAAGCGTTACGGAGTATAAGAACATCCATTTTGTCACGAAGAACCGAAAGGAGTCTTTACTCAAAGAATCACCGCTTCTCCATCATGAAGAACCGAAGCGTTTATGGAGTGCAAGAACATCTATTCCATCACGAAGAACCAAAAGGAGTCTTCACTCAAAGAATCACCGCTTCGTCACGAAGAACCGAAAGTGTTACAGAGTACAAGAACATCCATTTCGTCACGAAGAAGCGAAAGGAGTCTTTACTCAAAGAATCACCGCTTCTCCATCACGAAGAACTGAAGCGTTTACGGAGTGCAAGAACATCCATTCTATCACGAAGAACCGAAAGGAGTCTTCACTCAAAGAATCACCGCTTCGTCACAAAGAACCGAAAGCGTTACGGAGTACAAGAACATCCATTTCGTCACGAAGAACCGAAAGGAGTCTTTACTCAAAGAATCACCGCTTCTCCATCATGAAGAACTGAAGCGTTTACGGAGTGCAAGAACATCCATTCCATCACGAAGAACCGAAAGGAGTCTTCACTCAAAGAATCACCGCTTCGTCACGAAGAACCGAAAGCGTTACGGAGTACAAGAACATCCATTTCGTCACGAAGAACCGAAAGGAGTCTTTACTCAAAGAATCACTGCTTCTTCATCATAAAGAACCGAAGCATTTACGGAGTGCAAGAACATCCATTCCATCATGAAAAACCGAAAGGAGTCTTCACTCAAAGAATCACCGCGTCACAACTCAACAACACATCCCTTTTTCTTACTATCCTGATCTCCGCTGCCCAGATTACCTATCCGACAATTATCCTTACCATAATCTGCTTCTAACATAGCACAACCGACCCTTACGTTTTCCCGACCGCGCATTCGTCACTCTTTCCGGAATGTAGTTCATTAAAGGACTTCCGAATATACTTTCGAAGTTATGTTTATACATCCGTCATCCTGTTTTATGTCGTAATATACTTACAATGGAAATTTATCCAATCACTATCAATGCAATAATCATGCCGTACAACATACTTATAGCTTGGGTATGAACTCTCTATGGTCATCACATTATATTCATAACAACGGAAACCTAGCGTGTAGCTCGTGGATCTATAACATGGATTTGATATCAATAACCATATAGATGAAACCCTTAACATACTCATATACGTGATAGCACTACCATAACACAAGATATCCATAACCACATAGGTACCGGAAAGCAAGCATCAATAATAAACACATCATACAAGTAGTTATACAATATGCCAGGAATTAATTTTACTATATCGGCTGAATTGATATGATTTATTTGGGCATGATAAATTGATTTGTAGATCAAACTCAAAACTAGAACATTGTAGATAATTAGATTAGCTTCATGTACAAAAAAATCTAGCTTCAATTACATTTTTGAGCTACTCAAAATATTTAGTTTACTTAGACATTTCTGTATTTTCGGACTGCTCTGTCCCAGATTTATAGTACTGCGTTACATGTGCATTTCACCTATTAAGGAGTCATTTTTAGACCAGGCTATAAAAGAGTTATTTGTAGATAAATGCGTTAGCTTTCTCCACAAAAAAAACCTAGCATAATTCAGATTTCGGAGCTGCTTGAAACACTCATTTTACTAAACTACATTCTGCTGGAGGTTTCTGTTTCTCAGATTTAAAGTACTTTGTTGCATGTACATTTCACCTATGAAGAATTGATTTTCAGACTAAGCTATAGAAGTGTTATTTGTAGATAAATGAGTTAGATTTCTCCACAAAAAAACCTAGCCTCATTACCATTTGTTTACTGCTCGAAATGTTTGTTTTACTAAACAATACTCTGCTGGAAGTTTCTGCTTTCCAAATTTGAAAATTTATCTTGCATGGCATGGATCTCTCAAACTATCAACATCAAGCATATAATAAACATTACTACATACTACATAGGTTCTAAAGTGAGTTAGAATACTCACTTAAACTTGAAATTGAGCTTGGGCTTTGGATTTGAGCTTAGGAAGCTTGAACACAACCTCAATGGTGGAGACTTCTTCCTAGTTCTTGTTCTCCATCTCCATGTATCTCTTATCTCTCCATGGAGTTCATCTCCTAGCTCTCTCTAACTTTATATGCAGATTGTAAATGGCCAAGGGTGTAATGCATGAATATAGGCATGTTTATATAGAGATGGTGGTGGGATATGTGTCACCATGCATGTGCTAGAGTGTACATACATGGACAAGTGTCCTAGAGGTGGACAAGTGGCAAAGGAGGTGGTGCCATGTGGCCGACGATGTGGGGTCCACCTCGAGTTTTGTGCCACTACCTCGGTTTGCATGCACAAGTTCCTTGTTATATGTGTCGGTCTTAATTTACGTCCAAACGGGTGTTGTTTCTAACGTCCGGGTCCGGTTACGGGGCTAAGTTAATTCTAATTACGGTCGAGTCGGTGCAGTGATTATAGTCTAATTAGTAATTACATTACACTGATACAGTCACACAAATAAAATAATAATATAATAATAGACCAGATATAGAAATTCATAAAACTCGTATTATTAAACGTAGAGAAATTACAGGTATTACATCTTCAATGTCAACAACACCCTTTTTCTAGCTACTTCTGTAATTCACCTACTTATTTCTTAGTTTTCTTGCATTATTTCAACTCTGTTTTTGTCCAAGCAAAATATAACATGTAAAAACACACAAAAACACACATTTTAATCACTTCTTAACAAATTCACATTAATGATAAAATATGTGTAAAACTAAGGAATTGGGAATTAAAGCACGCATAAATAACCATAAAGATGTGCTATGAATATGCAATATTTAGCTCTAATAAGCTAGTACTTTTGGGAAACTTTTCTTAAAAAGTAACCCCGAGCACTCAAGAAGAGTCTAAGTGCTCGAGAAGAGTCTGAGTGCTTGAGCCCCGAGTGCTCAAGTATACTAGTGTTTGGCCCATAAATAACCCTCATGTCATTGCATTTTAGATGAAATTCTCTTAAGCAGCAGAGATAGTGGGTGTGAGAGAGGACTCTATATACACATCCATAAACCCTTTACCCTCACTTTTACCTCTTGTATGCTTGAATCCAAGCATATACATACACATACTCTAACAACAACACACACACATGCATTCCAACATACAATTGTATACATTGTTGCTAGGAGTTCAAGAAGGCTGAAAGAAGTGTTCCAGAAGTTGTTTCCTTATGATCATGTTCTATAATAGAAGTATAGAAGCTCTATTATACAATATCACAAGCTTTCTCAATAGTTTCTCTATCTTTATGTATGTGACATTTGGGATTTTATATATGGATAACATTTATACTTTTAATTATGTGTGATTCATGAGATGATTGTTTGTAATCCTCTAGTATCATAGTAGGTAATTCGTGTTTGTATAAGATACATACAAGTAAGATACGAATTACTATTTTTTTTATACGTAGAACTTGTAATAGTGGATAATGAGATTGGATATCTCATCTGGTATACACTGTAGCATGATTAACTACCATTGGATGGAGTGATGAATCTCAATCACTAGAGTATGACTCTTAGTTAATATGCTAGTGCTTATTGTGCATTGACGGACCATGAGCTTTCCTATTGACATCAAAAACTATCATTAGTCGATAGGAACTCATAACTTGTATAAGGTACGTGTTCTAAATCATGAGACAATTATGGACACAAACTATGAATGTGACTGCTTTGACTTACCAATTAGTGAGGTCTTAAAGATCAACACCTGAGTATCTTGGGTAAGCCATGTTCATAGGGTTTTGAACATATATTATCAATATAGAATCTACCCTCTAATACAGAGTAAGCATTCCCTTGAGATATATCACCAAGTTGATTACTAAAAACTACAGTCTTGTTGATAAGTAGTTATCAACATGTTTGGTAATCATAAGAGGTGAAAGGAACTTAAGGAATGGAAGATGTAATCATCATTTAGGTTGACAGTAACAGTTATCCGACCTAAATATGATTATGATTGCTGAATGTAGAGGAGCATTAGTACAACATTCAAATCTTGTCATCGCTTCAGATATATTCTTTTGAATTGGACACGTTCTTGACACACGATTTACGGCCATGCGTACGTAAGTTGTCGAACTACAACTACTATATCTGGACCAAACTCAAAATTCCAAGTTCTTCTATGTCAAAAACACCCTTTTTTCCAACTACTGCTATTATTCGCCTACTTATTTCTTATTTTTCTTGCATTATTTCAACTCTATTTTTGTCCAAGCAAAAAATAACCTACAAAACACATAAATACACACATTTCAATGACTTCTTAACAAATTCACGTTAATAATGAAATATGTGTAAAACTGAGGAATTGGGGATTAAAGTACGCATAAATAACCATAAAAATGTGCTATGAATACGCAATATTTAGCTCTAATCAGCTAGGACCTTGGGGAAACTTTTCCTAAAAGTAACCCCAAGCGCTCGAGAAGAGTCTTAGTGCTCGAGAAGTGTATGAGCACTCGAGTGTACCAGTGTTTGGTCTATAAATATCCCTCATGTCATTGCATTTTAGACAAAATTCTCTTAAGCAGCTGAGAGAGTGGGAGTAAGAGATCACTCTATATACACATCTACATACCCTTTACCCTTACTTTTACCTCTTGCATGCTTGAATCCAAGCATATACATACACATACTCCAACATTCATACACACACAAATGCATTCCAACATACAATTGCATACATTGTTGCTAGGAGTTCAAGAATACTGAAAGAAGAGTTCCAGAAGTTATTTCCTCGTGATTATGTTCTAGAAAAGAAGTATAGAAGCTCTATTATACAATATCACAAGCTTTCTCAACATTTTCTCTATTTTGTCGTTATCCAAACACACCTCAAGGCATTGTGTGTTGGGATTGTGCCCTGAAACCCGGTCTTTTATGTATGTGACATTTAGGATTTTATATATGGATAACATTTATACTCTTAATTATGTGTGATGCATGAGATGATTGTTTGTAATCCTTTAGTATCATAGTAGCTAATTCGTGTATGTATAAGATACATACAAGTGAGAAGTGAATTGCTAAATTTTTTATACTTAGAACTTGTAACAGTGGATAATGAGATTGCATATCTCATCAGGTATACACTGTAGCATAATTAACTACCATTGGATAGAGTGATGAATCTCAATTGCTAGAGTGTGACTCTTAGTTAATATGCTTGTGCTTATAGTGCATTGACGGACAATAAGCTTTCCATTGACATCAAAAATTGTCATTAATCAATTGGAACTCATTACTTGTATAAGGTACATGTTCTCAATCATGAGAACATTATGGACATAGACTATGAATGTGACTGCTCTGACTTACCAATCAATCGGGTCTTAAAGATCAACCCCTGGGTATCTTGTGTAAGCCATGTTCATAGGGTTGTGAATATATATTGTCAAGATAGAATCTACCCTCTAATATAGAATAATCATTCCCTTGAAAATGCCACCAAGTTGATTACTGAGAACTGCAGTCTTGTTGATAAGTATTTATCAACATGTACAATAATCATGAGAGGTGAATGGGACTCAAGGAATAAAAGAAGTAATTATCATTCAGGTTGACAGTAATAGTTATCCAACTATCTGAATATGATTATGATTACTTAAGGTAGAGGAGCTTTAGTATAACATGCAATTCTTGTCATCGCTTTAGATATGTTCTTTTAAGTTGGGGTACAGTTATTGTTATATAGTGGAGTTAATATTAACTAACTAGTTGGTTCATTAGCTAATCAAAGAGTTTGATCACAATGATTAATAACTTATCTGAGCCAAAAATAAAGAACCTAGGAGGTCACACTCTTAGCTCCGTAAGAATAGTTGGAAAGGCGGGAAAAGAAAGTCCGATTGATTGAAGGGAGTTCAATAGATTGAAGATTGGTCACTTTCAATCGATTGAAAATGCTTCAATTGATTGAAAATGCTTCAATTGATTGAAAGTTTAATCGATTGAAAGTGTTTAGATCGATTGAAACCCAAAGGTCGATTTGAAAACCTATAAATAGGAAAAATGTGTGCAGAATGAAGTGGAACGTTGTTTTCACTACTCTAGCTCTCTAGAAATTATTTTAGGGTTTTTTTAGCCTCCATCACCTCTCTATTGGGTTGCCACAAACCCTAGCCTCTCTGGGAAGCATTTGAGGAGACATAAGGTTGAAGATCATATAGAGAAAGTTGCTGCGCAACAGAAAGGATATATTTAGAATTGGGTTCAAGACCATAAGGTAATATTCTTGTCCCTCTCTTCCCTTTGCATCTGTAGAGTTAATAATTAGTAGATTCGGGCATACCAATAAAGTTTTGAACTTGATTTTCCACTACGCATGATTTAAAGTTTTTCAAAACCTAAATCCATCAATTGGTATCCGAGCCATGCTTATTTGGATCTATAGATGCATTTTAGAACACTAGTTTTGATTTACATGATGGTTTTAGGATTGTTTTGAAACTGCATCAACACAGATATGTTTCTGTAGCAGTTTCATAGTAGAAAACAAATCTGTGATTGCATTGGATGCATGGCAGTTTTTATCGATTAAAACTGTGCTGATTTGATCGATTGAAACTTTTTCAATCGATCAAAACTATGCTGAGTTCAATCGATTGGACTAGTTTCGATCATTTGAAAACTGGTTCAGTTCGATTGATTGATCTTTGATTGATCGATCAAAAAGGTTTCTCTGTCCAGAAGTTTTTCACAATTTTAAAAATTTTAAAAATTACCTACTTTAATGTTTTATACCTTTCTGAAAAAAATTTAAATCAATCGGTGAACTTTCTGTTTCAATCGATTGAACCTGGTTCGATCGATTGAAACTTGTTCAAATTCAATCAATTGAACAAGTTTCAATTGATCGAACCTTGTTTCAATCAATTGCTGTTTTAGAAGTTCTAATCATATCATAAAGTGTATTATGATAGATGTGAATCGATTAGGGATTCCAATAGATATATATGTGTGTGTGTGTATATGTGTGTGTGTGTGGATGTGTTTGTCTAACCCTTTTGCAGCAAAGATTAGACCATTGTCTCAATGGCACCAAGATATATTTTCTTATTGTTAATTATGATTGGTATAATTTTATTTTGGTTTGGTTTTAAAGGCATATGTAAAGGGCACTGCGACTCCATTCTTGCAATAGGAAAGTCGCACCGGTTTCCCTAGTCTATTTATTTATTGCTCTATCTATTTCTAAACAAATTATAAGCTTCAAAAGAAGCATAGGACCAATGTAATCGAATAGGAAAATTCATGAAGATGGAAAAGCAAGGCGTAATCCATGTAGATGGAGGTACAAGCTGAAGTCCATGAAGATGGAGCTAGAGGTGATCAAGCCAAGAGATGGGTCTATGAAAATAGAGAGCCATGGGAGATAGAGGCATTGTTGAATGCCTTTATTTCAATTTTAGTTTTTTTTTTTTTATATATGCTTGTTTGTGATTGGAATTTTATATGTGGTTACTACATGCATGATAAAAAAAAGTTTTCTAAAATAAAAAATCAAACTCGTTTTCAACACATTAGTAAACATTGAATGTTTATGGGCATTGTGTAGAAATAAATTTAAAAAAAAAAAAAGCAAAATCCTTAATTATTAAATCTATTGGGAGAGGGACTTATTTATAACTCCCACGATCTTCCATTAACAGTTCACTGTAAGATGAGCGTAATATACTGTGTCACACAACAATGGGTGATCATTCTATACGGAGGGTACGATACTCATTGGTTACTAGATGTGAACTTCCTATAGATAGGATTAATGAGACGTGTTAGAGGGTAACCACCACACGGGGGCACAACTTGAGGCGGATGCCATTGGATCCTAGTCAATGGTGCACACTAGCTAAGCTATGAATAAGGGATCCCACATGGGGCATTGTTCAAAAACTTAGAGATCAAAATGGTTCGGGAGTCATGACCTGTTTTGCAAGAGTTGCACAGCGGGCAAATCATGATTAATCAAAAGATCTAATAATGACCACCATACGGAGGCTTTATTCTTTCGTTTATGATATTTTGGCGACTTTGTTACAACATAAGAGTCTTAAGGATTCTTTTATTTTGTACTGTCTAATTCTGATGTCCATATTTATAATGTATGTTTGATTTTTTCAGTAATCATCATGTTTGGATCTGCATTTAGTCCACTTGCCACCATAATCACGCAAAATAAACTAACTAGAAACAATTACACCGAATAGAAATGTAACTTGGACATTGTTTTAACTACAGAGGATTTCATTTATGTCCTCACTAACCCATGCCCTGCCAAACCCGTAACAAATGCTTCGGCAAATGCCAGACATTAGTTCAATAAATGAAAGAAGTCAAACGGGATGGCTCATTACTATATATTGGCCTCTATGGCTGGTGTGTTGCAACACCAGTTCCAATTGAATAATTTTGCTAGTGCCATCATGACCTACCTCAAAGGAATGTTTAGGGGGCATGGCAGACTTGCTTGGTAGATCTCCATGCAAAAGATCATGAGTGCAAAATTGCTAGAAGGAACTCTAGTCAGAGAGCACATTTTAAAAATGATCGGTTATTTAAATGACCTAGAGACTCTGGGTTCCAACATTGATGCACATCCCAAGTTGATACGATCATCAACTTGCTACCTCAATCATTCACTCAGTTTAAACTAAACTACAATATGAATCAAGTGAATTTTTCAATGATTGATGAGCTCTCTTCAGTCAACAGAATGGGTGATCAAACATGGGGCAATGTTTTGAACGTTGATAAAAGCTCTTCTTCTTCCCGATCTATGCCGAAAGGCAAGAAAGAAAAGAAGAAAACTGGCATTGGTGGTTCAAGTATTGGACCAATCCTGAAGATTACAAATTCTAAGAAAAAGGATAAAGGTAAGGGGAAGGCAGGTGGTCAGGGCAAAGGAAAGTGTTTCCAATGCGGGGAAAAAGGCCATTGGAAGAGGAACTGTCCAAAATTCTTAGCTACAAGAGTTCAAGGTATGATCGAATCACACATGATTAAAGTAAGTTTTATAACAGATACTTTGAACACTTGGCGCATTGATTCTAGTGCGACTAACCATATCTATATTTCGGTGCAGGGGTTTAGATCAATCAGGAGGTACAGTGATAGGGAGATTGTGCTGACTCTAGCAAAACTATTTCTGCGGTTGCTATGGGAGTGGTATTTTTAGAATTTTCAGACAATAAAACAATTGTTTTATTAGATGTACTTTACATTATTTTAATGAGACATAATTTAATTTATGTTTCAGAATTATCGAATAAAAGTTATTCTTTTTATTTTGGAACTGAAGTTGTCATTAAAAGAAATGGTTCTTTCATATATTCTGGTGTTAAAAACTAATGGCTTGTATATCATCACTCCAAATATTTCTAAAGACTCTAACATGGAACTTAATAACTCAATGGTAATTACACCATCTAAAATACAGGAACCTTCTACTAATCCAATAAGGCTTTGGCACATGAGGCTAGGTTATATCAATCTAAACAGGAATAGTAGACCAGTCAAAGAAGGGATCTTAGGCGATTTGGTTCTAGAATCAATAGACGTCTATGACTCATGTTTAGAGGGTAAAATGACCAAAATGCCCTTTCCTGCAAAGGGCAATAAAACCAATGCATTAATGAAATTAATTCATATTGATGTGTGTGGTTTGATAAATATTAGAGCTAGGGGTTGTTATGAGTATTTCATTACTTTTACTGATGACCACTCTATGTATGGATATGTGTATCTAATGTAGCATAAGTTTGAAGCCTTTGAAAAGTTTAAAGAGTTTAGGGCTGCAGTGGAGAAGCAATTAGGCACACATATCAAAGCCATTCAATCTAATCAAGGTGGCGAGTACCTCTCTAATGAGTTTATTGATCACCTCTTATAGAATAGGATTCTGTTCCAATTGACAACACTTGGTATGCCTTAGCAAAACGGTGTAGCAGAGAGAAGGAACTGAACACTTTTAGATATGACTATGTCAATGATGAGTTATTTAGAGTTGTCATTAGTTTTTTTGGGGTTATGCTTTGGAAACTACTATGTACATACTAAATCTTGTTCCAAGCAAATCTATTCTAAGACACCACGAGAGATGTGGATTAGATACAAGCCTTTTTTACAACATCTCTGGATATGGGGGTGTCCAGCACATGTGCTAAAAGGAACGATGAACAAAGTGGTATCATGATCAAAAGTATATTACTTTATAAGGCATCCAAAGGGTACTTATGGATGACATTTTTATAATTTGATAGAACAGGAAGTGTTTGTTAGTACAAATGTTGTTTTCTTGGAGGATGATTATATCATGAACCATAAACTAAAGGAAGGATAGATTTGAGAGAGATCGAAAGAGAGCCTCTGTCCCTCCTGTAGTTGAATGATGTAAGACAAGAAAATACCACATCTTTACCCATTTTTGTACCAGTACCTCATTATAGTGGGAGGATGGTCTGCCTGCCTAACAAATACATGATCTTGGGAGAAGTTTTTGAAGCTATCTCCATAGAATCTGATCCTACCACGTATAAAGGGGCAATTGTTGATGTTGATTCGGTTCATTGGGTCAAAGCTATGAAAGCTGAATTAGAATCTATGGATTCTATCAAGTTTGGGATCTAGTAGAAACACCTGCCAATATTAAGCCCGTTTGCTGTAAGTGGGTCTAGAAGAGGAAAAGAGGATCAGATGGAAAGGTTGAGACTTCAAGGCGAGGCTTGTAGCAAAAGGTTATACTTAGAGAGTAGGCATTGTCTATGAGGAAACCTTCTCACCGTTAGCCATGCTCAAATCTATCAGAATACTCTTATGCATTGCTGAATGCTTAGATTTTGAGATCTGGCAAATGGACATCAAGACTGTATTATTGAACAGCAATCTTGAGGAGGACATCTATATGCAACAACCAGAAGGGTTCATAGCTGGCGAAAAAGGTAACTTGGTATGCAAGCTACAAAAGTCCATTTATGGGCTTAAGTAGGCATCCAGGAGTTGGAACATTCGATTTGACCAATCGGTCAAGTCGTTTGGTTTTATACAAAATCTGGATAAACCTTGTGTATATAAGATATGTGAAGGTAAGGTGGTGGCTTTAATTGTGCTTTATGTTGATGACATTCTACTCATTAGGAATAATGTAGGGGTATTGTCATCAATCAAGGTTTTGCTAGCTAGTACTTTTGATATGAAAGATCTAGGAGAGGCAGAGTTATATCCTTGGGATAAAGCTCTTTCAAGATCATAAGTGAAAGATAATAGGATTATCTTAAGCTGGTTATATCAATAAGGTGCTAACTAGGTTTTTCATAGATAATTTGAAGAAAGGTTTGCTACCTTTCAGACATGTTTTTGCGTTCTCCAAGGACCAGTGTCCTAAGACACAAGAGGAGAGGAAACACATGGCAGGAATTCCCTATGCCTCAATAGTGGGAAGTCTTATGTATGTGATGTCATGCACTAGACTAGATATCTGCTTTGCCATTGATATGGTCAGCAGGTATCAGTCAAATCCTGGTCTAGAACACTGGACAGCCGTCAAGCACATTCTTAAGTACTTGAGAAGGACTAAAGATAATATACTTATGTGTGGCAGTTATGAGTTGATTCCAGTGGGATACACTGACTCGGACGTTATTTCAAATCAAGATTTGAGAAAGTCAATATTCAAACATCTCTTTACCCTAAGAGGCAGTACTATTAGTTGGAGGAGCATTCTGCAAAAATGCATTGCAGGCTTAACTGTAGAAGCTGAGTATGTGGTTGCTTGTGAAGTCATAAAGGAAGCTATTTGGCTCAAGAAGTTTCTCATGGAATTCAATGTGGTACCAGCGTCATTGTCACCTATTATACTATACTATAATAATAGTGGTGTAGTGGCTCAGTTCAAGGAGCCAAGGAAACATGGATTGGGAAAGCACGTAGAGAGAAAGTATCATCTCATTTGAGGTATAGTCCAACGTGGAGATGTGACTATCACCAAGATTTCCACAACTGATAATCTTGCAATCCGTTTACAAAGGCTTTACCAAAGAAAATCTTTGATCGTCATCTAGATAGTTTAGGTTTCAGATGTAGTGGGTTATGCAAGTGGGAGTTTGTTGGAATTATGCCCTCAAACTCGGTCTTGATGTATATGACATTTGGGATTTTATATATGGATATCATTTATATGTTTAATTATGTGTGATTCATAAGATGATTGTTTGTAATCCGACTAACTGAATATGATTATGAATGTTGAAGGTAGATGAGCGTTAGTATAATATACAAGTCTAGTTATCGCTTCGGATATATCATTTGAGTTGGAGTACAGTTATCGTTATATAGTGGAGTTACCGTCAACTGATCAGTTGGTTAATTAGATGATCAAAGTGTTTGGTCACAGTTATTAACAACTGATCTGAGCCAATAATATAGAACCTAGGAAGTCCCACTCTTAGCTTCGTAAGAATACTTGGAAAGGCTGGAAGAAGAAGTTCGATCGATTAAAGATAGTTCAATCGATTGAAGATTGCTCTCTTTCGATTGATTGAAAATGCTTCAATCGATTGAAAGTGTTTTGATCGATTGAAAGTGTTTCGATCCCCAAAGGTCGGTTTGAAAACTTATAAATAGAAGAGCTGCATGCAGAATGAAGTTGAACGTTATTTTCACTATTCTAGCTCTCCAAAAATTATTTGAGATTTTTCTTAGTCTCCCTCACCTCTCTAGTGTTCCCACAAACCCTACCCTCTTCGGGAAGCATTCGAGGAGACATAACGGTGAAGATCATCTAGGGGAAGTTACTGCACAACAGAAAGGACATTCAAAATTGGGTTTAAAACCACAAGGTAATATTCTTGTCGTTCTCTTCCCTATTCACCTATAGAGTTAGTAAGTAGTAGATCCGGGCACCAATAAAGCTTTGAACTTGATTTTCCATTGCGCATGATTAAATGTTTTTCAAAACCTAAATCCATCATTATGAGAATAGTTTCTTAATAGAATCCTATAGGATTAGTTTTTGCAATGATTTTAGTTACATACAAGAAGATCTAACTTAGTTTTCGTGCAAGCATGTGAGTTATATTAGAATCTATTTTACTGCTAAGTCCGAGTGCTCACGCTGGACTGGAGCACTCGAGTGAACCATTTCTATTATGATTTAAATTTTGTTATGCTAAAATAGGAAATAATTGTCATACATATATTTTATCCTCATATTGAGATCCTGTATGTTCACGTAAGCACACCGGCACTTAAGCTAATTGTTGAGCTATTAATCCTTGCATATGTGTGAACTTAAGCTTGAGAATCTATCTTGGAGCCTTGTAATGATGACAACTTCTGTGATACGTTGACTCTGATAATGGGAATCATCTACGTAAAATAAGATTGAAACTTATATATAACTCTACGACTGGTTCGTTGTTCTATGCATCATAAATTATACTTTGGTCAGCTCTCTTGATGTCAGTCTAAGTCTTTGATGGTGCGTCTTCAAAATATCTATCAAGTCATGGGAATCCTATTGGTTGTTAATGTCAGTATCAAGTGTCAATGTTGAGGGTGTTGGACGAATGCGATTGTGGTATACATTAGCGATGAGGGTGATAATTGATGATTGCGAAAATGGAATTGATGAATGAAGGGTGATGAGATGATTAATGTTTACACGAATGTGAAGTGAGTTATTGAAGGAAAAATAGGTTTAAACTTTATTTAAATGCACAGCAGAAAGATCAAGTTACAAAAAATTATTGGCACCCCGGATCTACTACTCGTTAACTCTATAGATGCGTACAAAAGGGGACAAGAATTATACCTTTGTGTCTTGAACCCAACTCTGAAACCTTTAACCTTCTTGATAGTGTAGTAGCCTCCACTAGGTTGCCTTCACCATTATGACTCCTACGGATGCTTACCAGAAGGACTAGGGTTGTTGGGAACCCTGTTAGAGAGGATAGAGAAGGTTTGGGAACCCTAAATAGTTTTTGTAGTTTTCTGGGCGATAAAACAACGATTTGAAATATTCTATACGCAGCTGCCCTATTTATAGATTTCCAAACTGACTTTACGCCTACGATCGATCGAACCTTCGATCGATTGAAGGTTCGTCAATTGATCAAACTTATCTAGACTTCAATCGATTGAAACATTTTTGATTGATCGAACTTGTCTTGACAAGATCCTCAAGTACCCTTCCAAGCATCCTATCGGAGCTAAGAGTGGGACCTCCTAGGCTCTTTATTCTTGGCTCAGACCTGTTGTTAATTCCCATGACCAAACTATTTGATCAGCAAACTAACCAGCTGGTCAGATAATGTCTACTCCACTATTAAACGATAGCTGAACTCCAACATAAAAGAACATATCTGAAGCGATAACTAGACTTGTATGGTGTACTAATGTCCCTATAGACACCCCGAATTTGACCAAACATCGAATTAAGGGGAGTGTTACCTCCAGATCCGATGATGACAATGTCCGAACTAATCTAGGACTTCTAAAGGTGATTCAAGCACTTGGAAAGGCTTAGCAATTCAAACAAAAGAAAGAAAGAAGAATAAAATAAGATAATAGAAGAAAATGGCACATGACACATTTTGCGGCAATCACGGGTTACCGGTGTGGCACTCTCTGATTGCCGTACGACAGTTAGTAAGTGCCGCAACGACGTTCACTGATAGCCGCAAAAATACATCAAATGTTGCAAAAATCAGAATGCCAGGAAAGACGGCAGTCCGTAGAGTTGTCTGCGGTGTTCATTAAGTGCCGCACCGACATTCAGTGAATGTCGCGCCGTCACTCAGTGAGTGCTACTTCGGTACTTATTGAGTGTCACTTCCATCTCCGTTGAGTGTCGCATTTTTATGTCTGCCAACTTTGCAATAGTACATTTTGTACCTTCAAAAGGACGTCCAAAATTAGGGTTTTGCCCCTGAAAATACTGAAATAGCCTTTCAAAACTTGCCTATATAAAGGGGATGAATATCCCATTACAAAGGACTTGGAATTTTGAATCTTAGAACCTTGTCTTGATTCTCTTTGTTTTAAATCCCTTAAAAATTCTCTAAACACCATTAGGAGCAAGTTTTTAGAGGAGTTTAAGGAAGAAGTTGCATGTGTTAGAAGAAAAAGAGCTTGAATCACTTTTGAAAGACCTTCAAAAACCTAAGAATTGAGGATAGTTGGAGATAAACTCTAGACTAATTAATCTTAATTTAAGTTCAATCACAATATTAAAATCTTTTAGGATCTTACACATTTTCAAAAACTCCTTTCCCACCTCATTTCTTCATACACCACCAATATTGTGATTGAGCTTGCATTTCATTGGTTTGGATTAAAGTAACCTAAGGTTCAAGGTTAAAAAAATCATGAAATTAACTTAGATATTACTTGAGTCTTAGTTTCCTTTTTCCTTTTGATTATAATCATCCCTTAGGATTCATAAGACTTTCAATTGAATCCTTAGACTTGGAATCCTTTAATCTTCTTATAAACTCATGATTTGTAAGAGGATTAAGCTTGATACTAGCATGTTTGGTCAATGAGTCTAAACCTATCTCCATAGTTTAGGTTCATTACTTTGGGATTTCATGGAGTTTCTTCATACTCCATTGAAATCTATAAGTATAAGTGTCTTTAGCCTCCAATGACCATCAAATGGTAGGAGAAGTAATGTGGGCTAAGCCAATATCCATGGCTTGCTAGATAGAGTTAACAAATAAAGATAAACTTGACAAATGGTGCAGTGAGCTCACAAACCACCTTTTGATCAAAAATTTTAGCTAAATAATGGACCTTTGGAATTGATTGAGACTAATTGGAAAGTTTCAATAGCATAAAGTTTTACCACTATGGTTTTTGTGTTGATGAGACTTCATGTTTAAGGTGTTTTGGTCATGAGTTTTACGAAGCAACCATAATCTGTCTAGAATTTCAGAACAGTAACACCTTTTTAAAATTAGTAAATCAGAGCCTTAATCAAGCATTCTTGACTCTAAATAAATTTTCTCATGAATTTTAATGTGTTAACAAGGTATCCTAAAAAGATTAGCGTCATTCGGATTTATTTGCAATTTTTAGAAAATCATACAAAAACTCTAGACATAGTTGCAAATTTCTGAGTGATGTCCAGTGTTTGTCCAAATCCCAGAGATTGAACCGTTGATCTTGATTTTTCTTTTTGGGTTGGAACTTAGACTCACAGAGACATCTTGTGTCCAAAATTCATTGACATCAAACCATGGGGAGCATACTTTTTCTATTTTTGAAGTTCTGGTCTGCTCTCTGTAATTTTCATATGTGACAGATTTGACAAATTTTGTAGATAATGGAAAATGGTTCAAATGACTTTTCTATGACCTAGGGCTTAAACCATGTTTTAATAATCATTATTTAAACTTAAATCCAGAGGCTAAATGACCCAAGCCAATGAATACTTCATAACTTACTCTTGTTCATGTATTCATGTGCATTCATCCATGTAGATTGATACTTGTAATTAGAATTCATTTTGCATTAGGATTAAATTGCACTTAATTGAACAGAATCATGTGATCCTTATGACCACGTTAGGATTACACCACCTCTGTATGGACATTACATTGACTCCTAGTGGAGACTTGTAAATCTATAGAAGTGATGTGTTTCCAACTAATTATCAAGAATTCATAGTTATGTCAATTCTTTCATACTTGATAGATTTAAGTTAGAAGCTTAAGGATGATATTTAGAATTTCACATTATATCTTATCTAAAGCATGTTGGCTAACCCTTCATTTTGTAGCACTATTAAGGTATGATTTCTTAAACCCCTCTTTAGTTTATTTAATTTCTTGATTTTATTGATTTTTCGACTCCATGCACGACACCTTAGAATTAAGATTTGCCTTATGTGTATATGTGTATTAGAGACTCTTTTTTAGGTTTTTTATTTTGCATGCATTACACGTTACTATATCGCAGCTGGATCCCGAGTAAGTTTTCCAGTTCCCTATTTGCACACCATCTTGCTTGCTACTTGAAATTATGTGGTTTTGAATGATATTTTATCATTTGCAATCTTACACCCTTTTGTACATGCTTTTGTAGTGTTTATTTATACATATGTATTAGTTGAGGGCATATTTAGATTAATTATTTGATTATAAGATTGTTGAGTAGAGGCCTATCGCGAGGTAGGATGAGAGGGGGTGTTTTAGTCCGTCGGACTCCTTCCCCTCCCATTCCATAATCTCCGGACCTAGAAATCTCTGGTTTCCTAATGATCAGTTTGCTTTAAAATGATTTCTTAATTTTCCTTTAAAAAAAAAATTAAGTGGCGACTCTTGTTTTGTATTTTGAATTTGAAAAATTTTTTTTTTTGAAAAGCTGTGGGTAAGAAAAATGCGAGATCCACAACCTGGCGACTCTTTTGGGGATCGAACCCAGAATCTCTAGTTTCGCAGACCATAATTCTTGATTTTGGGATCACTCGAGGATTAGACTTGAAAACATCCTTTTAATCGAATTAATCAATCTTTGTGCGCCTGTTGCACTTCAGTTGCATGTCTAGCTAGTTGATTGCATGGAACTATAACCTTGGAGGCTCGGGGCAACCCTGTCGGTCAAGTTATCATAGGACTGTGTGATCACCCTTAATCTCGTACCATGATTTGGTATATTAATCATCCTATCGGATGTGTGTGAAGGGTCCACTATTTGACCAAAACCCGACCTTTGCATGGTGATTTCTATAGAACCTTTCAAATCTAGGAGATTAATTTATGATTAAGGTTTATATACTACGGAGTCTTGTATGTTCAGAAGGGGTTACTTGAGATGATGACAATGTTCACTTAATATAAGATATGCAAACTTTCAATCACTTTTAAAGAAATTCCTCTTCATATCCTATGACATCTGGGAACATGCTGAAACTTGATTGTAAGATTACATCTCTTATATCTTGTTAACTAAACCATCATTGACCTTGTACGCATCCGAATTCATGAAAATTACATTGATGATCCGATCATGTGATCCTTCTACCCAATGAATTTTAAATCCATTTTTGTAAAAAAAATAAGATTTTCTGTTACGCCAAGGTTATATTAAAAATCGTACTTTCGAAAAATCTTTGAAGTTCCCTTGATTACTATTCCAAAATAGTCACTGTCGAGATATATGTTGTTTTCTAAAGAAGTGATTTTCAAAAATGAGTTTTCAAAATTGATAGTCTTTGTAAACATTCATTATATCATCATGATTTTCAAAAAAGTCTTTTAAAATGATCAAACTTCAGAAAGGGGATAATGAGGATCACAATGAGAGGTGAAATTGGCGCATTTAACATGAGTAAGGATCTTATGTGCTTATGTGTTTTATTTGTTAGAACTAGAATTTTCCTTTCTTTTGCATATAGAGTAGGCACACATGCACACATGCATTGCATCCGTGTAACATATGAACCATTCATTAAAGTTTCACCAGGTACCTTTTAAAAATAAAAGAAGATAAACAACCAAAAGTTTTTTAAAATCATTAAAATTCTTTTGTAGGGAAAAAATATCATCAAGTTCGAGCACGGTCTGGGTTAGAGGTCCCACAACAAGGTTAGTAAGAAGGGAAGGTAACGTTGAAATGGCATACGAAAGGAATGATGGGGAAGTAGCAGAATTGAGGGCATTAGTCAAACAACAAGCAGAAGATAAGGAGGCAGGTCGAAACATGAACCGTATGATGGTTATGATAGAAACAATAGCATGACCGCCACCAGTTGCAAATCTGCCGAAGGTTGGTATGATGACCTAGAGATGCAGACGGCCGAGGTTCCTAGAGTAGAGAGAGAAAGGGTAGAAAGAGAAAAGACTGCAAAACAAAGGGTAATGGCTGAGAAGATAGAGAAACTAGAAAGGATAATGCGCAAGGCTCATGGGTGTAGACACCCCATTTTGTTGACTATCAGATTTAGGAGACCCATACTTTGGTGGTTCACGATGATCGAAAGGACTCAAAAGGACTCTTGTAAGTTAAATCTATCTCTCAAAATGCTCAGAAAGTGGTACAAATAACCAAAATGCCCCTGAAAGCCCAAACACTCCAAGAACTGGACCAAATGTTCTGGAAACACGCTATATCATATGAAAAGTAATAAAATAAGTTTTAAAGCAAAATACGATAAAATTGTCAGCTCCCAGAAACCCCCGGAAGTCCAGAAAGTTCCCAGAAAGTCCTCGTTAACCGGTTTGACCAGGTTTGAACATGGTTTGATCGTAATCATCAAAATTCACCGAAAGTTCCGAGATCATTCTAGATCATGTGAAAGTACTAAAACAAGTTTTAAAAGAAAATTACACGAAAACTTCAGCTCTTGAAAGCTCCCAAAGGTTCCCATAACTTTCTAGAGATCCCGAGTTTGACTGATTTGACCTGAAAGTTGACTTTAAAATTAGAGCACTGTAATAATTTTTAAACATTTTTCATGGGTACTAGAGGTCAATATCTTTCCAACTGTATGTCGCACATAATTTGTGAATTTAAAATGAATTTATTATGAATTTTTGAATGTGAAAAAGGCGATCAAATCAGCTTTTATCAAGAATACCGCAAAACTTTTCAAAGTGACCTGACTCTGAATTATTTTTTATGAAAGTAAACTCTATTGCCTTTCCAACGGTATATCACAACCTCGGCTTGGAGTTTGTATGCATTTTTTGTGAATTTCGAACGAAATAGGGCCTATTCGCGAATACCGAAACCTCTAGGGGCCTAAACAGCATTATTTGGAACGTCTGAGGAGCATTGCCACTGCATCAATGGCCCACTACCGCCGCGGCATAGGTCCAGTGCTGCTGCGGCACTGTAGACACCCCAATTTTGACCAAACGTCGAATTAAGGGGAGTGTTCCCTCCATATCCGATGATGACAATGTCTGAACTTATTTAGGACTTCCAAGGACGATTCAAGTTCTTTAAAAGACTCTCCAACCTAAATAAAAAGCAAAAAGAGAGGAAAAGAAAAAAAAAAGAGGCAGAATGGCACTTAAATCCATTCACGGCAGTCACGGGCTGCCGCTGCGACAGTCGCTGGACTGCCGGACGGCATTCTCTGAATGCCGTATTTTTACATCAAGTGCCGTAAAAAATAGATTTCCAGAAAAGACGGCAGTCCCTGGAGTTTCTGCGGCATTCAATGAATGTTGTTCTGGCAGTCAGTAAATGCCGCGTCGGCATTCAGTGAATGTCGTAACGGCATTTACTGAGTGCCGCTTCGATCTTCGTTGAGTGCTGCGTGTTTGTAGCAGCCAGCTGTTAAACAGCATGTTTTGTACCTTCAAAAGTGCATCTGAAGTTAGGGTTTTTGGCTTGAAAATACTGAAATACCCTTCAAAAAATTTGCCTATAAATAGAGGGTGAATACTCCATTACAAGGGATCTTTTTTTGGGGGGGACTATTACACATTTTTGGGAGAGGAGAATTTCAAAGAGAAAACAAAAAGAATTTTGGAAAAAGAGAGTTTTTGAGAGCTTGAAGAAGAACTTGGAAGATCTTCAAAATATAGAAGCTTGACGATAGTCTTGGAGGTGACCCTCTAATCTTCTGTTTTCTTTCTTTTGAGCCTCCAATCTTCAAGTCACTTAGTTTTTCTTGATTAAGTTTTAGAGTTTTGTTAGTAAACTTGGAAGTCCTTGCTTCCTAGTTTTTTTATTCTTCTTTTATTTTTCTTGTTTATGTTTTTCTCTTGAGATTCTTGGGGATCTTCCATATCTCACTTGAATCTCATGAGTTTGATCTTTTAGTCCCATGTAAGCTTATGCTTCACATGAGATTTAAAGTTGATCATCATTTTATTAGAAACATGTAGATGAATCCAAACCCTTACCTTGGTTTGGATCCTCTAATCTTGTTTAAGTTTTCATTCTCTTTTGTTTCTTCTTAGCTTGGTTTGAAAGCATCTATGAATTTAAAGTAAACAAGTTTTACCAAAAGATTCTTTGATAGATTTAGAGCATTTGCTCTCTTAGTGTTCTTTATTTTATTTCTTCTTTTTGTTTATACTTTTCTTTTGAGATTCTTGGAGATCTTCAATATCTCTCTTGAAAGCTCTTGAGTTTGATATTTTGAATCTCATGTAAGCTTATACTTCACATGGGAGTCAAAGTTTGATCATCACTTCATTTTATAAGCAAATAGATGAATCCAAGTCCATACTTATGACTTGGGTCCTCTAGCTTGATATTTCATGGAATCCTTTCTATATTCCTTTGAGACTCATGAGTATTAGTCATGTTTTGATTTCCAATGACCCCAAAGGGAAAGGAGAGTAAGGTTTAGGATAAGCCAATGTATATGGCTTAGTTGGTAGATGTAGCAAAAAGGATGATAAATCCAATATTGGAGCAGTAAGTTCATAAACCAGCTTTGATCAAGGATTTTTAGTTGATAATCTAACCATTGGAATTAAGTGAAACCAATGGGAAAGTTTCTATGACTCAAATTCCTACCACTGTAATTTTTGTTTTAAGGAGATATCATGTTTAAAGTGGTTTGGTCATGAGTTTTGTGAAGTCACTACAATCTGTCCAGAGTTTCAGAACAGTGACACTCTTTTGAAATAAGCAAATCAGAACCTTAATCAAGTTTCTAGAACCAAAATAAATTTTTATAGGTAGTTTAATGTGTTAGGAAGCTACCCTAAAAAGACCAAAGTATTTATGATTTTTTTACTATTTTTAAAAAATCATACAAAATCTCTGGACAGAGATTTGTAAATCTCTGAGTGATATCTGGTTTTTGTCCATTTCCTAGAGATCTAACCGTTGAAAATTTGATTTTCTTTTTCGGATGGAAACTAGACACACAGAGATATTATGTGTCTAAAATTCACCTACATCAAACAATGAGGAGCATGCTTTTTATTTCTTTTACTTTGAGGTCTTCTCTCTATAATTTTCAGAATTTTATGACAGATTTGACCAACTTTGTAAATAATGGTCCAAATGACTTTTCTATGACCTAGGGCTCAAACCATGTTTTAAGAATGATCAATTAAACTTGAATTCAAAGTTTAAGTGATCCAAATCAATGAATATTTCATAATTTACTCTTGTTCATGTATACATTCATCCATGTGGCTTGATGTTTGTAATTAGGACTTGTTCGCTTTAGATTTAATTACACTTGATAGATTAGAGCTAGAAGTCTAGGATTGTTATTTAAGTTCCAACTTTATATCTTGTATATTATGTGCACTAACCTCTATTTTGTAGTGCTATTGAGGTATGATTTCTTAACCCCTCTCTAGTTTATTGTATTCTTTGATTTTAATTGATTTTCGACTTCAGGCGCAACACGTTAGAATTAGGACTTGCTTTACTTGTATATATGGATTAGAAACTCTTTTTCTAGGTTTTATCTATTTGCATGCATTTGAACGTTTAATATTTATGGCCGGATCCCGGGTAAGTTCTCTAGTTCCCTATTTGCATATCATATTGCTTTCTACTTGAATTACGTGGCTTTTGAATGATGTTTTATCACTTGTAATCTTACACCCTTTAGACATGCTTTTGTAATGTATATTTATACATATGTATTAGTTGAGGGCACATTTAAATTAATAATTAGATTAAAAGGATGTTCAGTAGAGGCCTATCGCAAGATAGGATGAGAGAGGTTGTTTTAGTCCGACGGGCTCCTTCCTCTCTCATTCCATAATCCCCGGACCTAGTTAATCTTTGGTTTCGCAAAAGATTAGTTTGCTTTAAAACGGTTTCTTAATTTTCCTTTTAAAAAATTAAGTAGCGACTCATTTGTTTTTGAATTTGAAATTTAGAAAAGATTTTAAAAGAAAAGTTGTGGGTAGGAAAAATTACGATATCCACAATCTGGCGACTCTGCTGGGGATCGAACCCAGAATCTCTGGTTTCGCAGACCAGAATTCTAATTTTGGGTTCACTTGAGGATTAGACTTGAAAGCATCCTTTTAATCAAATTAATTAATCTTCGTGTGTATATTGCATTTCACTTGCATGTCCAGCCAGTCGATTGCACGGAACTATGACCTTGGAGACTTGGGGCAACCCGGTCGGTCAAGTTATCACGGGACAGTGTGATCACCCTTGATCTCGTACCATGATTTGGTATATGAAGCATCCTATCGGATGTGTATCAAGGGTCCCTTATTTGACCAAAATCCAGCCTTTCCATGGTAGCTTCTATAGAACCTTTCATGTCTTAGGGAATGAATCCTTGATTAGGGTTATATGCTAGGGAGTGTTGTATGCCCGGAAGGGATTACTTGAGATGATGACGATGCTTACTTAATATGAAACATGTAAACTCTTAACCGCTTTCGAGCAATTCCTCTTCACGTCCCGTGACATTTGGGAATATGTTAGATTTTGATTATATGATTACATCTCTTATATCATGTTTAGCTAAGCATCATTGACCTTGTATGTATCCGAATTCATGGAAAGTACAGTGATAATCCGATCATGTGATCTTTCTACCCGAAGAATTTTAAATCCATCTTTGAAAGCAAACGGATTTTTGCCATCTTTATTCCAAAGTTTTCAATCGCTTTTTCAAAGAATCTTTGGAGTTCACTTTTTGATTAAAGCTCCAAACTGACCTCTGTTAAGGTATATTTTCACATGATCATCTTCTAAGGAAAATGAAAAATCCAAAAAATTTTGGAAATTGTTTTTGGAAGAAATGCTCTTCAAATGAATTTTAAAGTAAAATTTCAATCCAATCATCGTTATTGAGAAACATTTTCACATTCTCATTTTTAAATAAAAGATTCAAAATCCTTGAGAATTGTTTTTGAAAAATCTCATCATTTAAAGAAATACTTTTCAAATGAATTTCGAAAATATTTTGCCCGACCTTTGAAAGGGTAGTGAGGATCACAATGATAGGTGAAATTGGTGCATTTGGCACGAGTGAGGATTTTATGCGCTTATGTGTTTTATGTGCTAGGACTAGAATTTTCCTTTCTTTTGCACATAGAATAGGCACGCACACACATACATGCATTGCATCCATGTGACATATGAACCATTCATGAACATTTCACTAAGCACTTGCAAAAGAAAATATGAAAAATAATAACAAAATGAAAATTCTTTTGAAATCAATCAAAATTGATTAAAAATGAAACATGACGATAGGCGAGATAGCATCAAACCCAGAACAGTTTGGGTTAGCAATTCAAGCATGAGAAGGATAATGTTGAGCCTATTGATTCGAGGAAGGGCCACTTAACTGAGAAATATAGGGATGGATAATGTTACCGCAAACATGGGTGGGGAACCCAAATGTTCAATTGATGCTAGTGAGGTAATAATGTTTGTGAATACTGCTGTTGAAGCAAATGTGGACGCTCTTGGAAATGTAATAAATTGAAGATCATCTGTGACACTCCATTTGAGACCAAAGATGGGTCAAGTCTAGTTTGGTAATCGAGTCATGTCAAGTAGGAGTCAAGTGTCAAGTCCAGCCGAGTCTTTGAGTCAGTCGGTTGTCGAGTTTATTCTTTAAATTTTTTTTATCATGTCGAGTGAAGTAATCCTCCTCCTATCCTAATTGAATAAAATCTCTTTCTGCTTGATTCAGTGTGCTAAGTCATGAATGTATGGATCATCAAGCCAAGAAAAAAGAAAAAAGAAGAAAGAAAAAATCACTTTTTCAAACAATCATGGAAAATACTTTGTTAATAAATCTTTACATTGAAAAGGATCCCCAAGTGATCAAAGCAAATTTTGTGCCAAAACCAAAGAGGAGTAGAGAATTGATTAGCTTTACTTTAAGAATTTAAAGATAGTCTTGCTCAATCTTGAAAAGATGAACTTGGAACTTGAAGCTTGCTCACCATCCCCTTTTTCTCAAATACCAAGCCTAAAAGATGAGCCCAACCATTCTAAAGCCATAATCTTGGTCCTTGATGGTAGCTAGACATTTTAAATGAACTTCTTCTTCCAAGAAAAAAGAAAAAGAAAAAGAAAAAGAAAAAGAAATGGAGCTCGCTAGGATGAAAACCCGAAAGGGCGCCTAGGCAAAAGTTAGAGCACAAATAAGATACGTGTTGATTTCAAAAATTCTAATCCTAGCCAGTCAAAATCATGGAAAGAATAAGAGATGGTAAGGTAGAGAAAAGAAAGGAAAGAGAAAAGAAAAGGCAGAGAATAGATAAGATTGAGAATTCTTGAGCACTTCAAAGTAGATCACTGGCACATGAACTATCTCAAGGCTTTGTGTTGTTCTAAACAAAGAAAAGAAATTGAAAACGAAAAGAGAGACTTATCAGCTTCAAGTTCAAATGCTAAGTGAGCCTAAAACAATGCAGAGATATCTTTAAGAAAAACAAATAAAGATTTGAAGGGCTGATATTACTTTGTGAATATGATAGAGTATGAATAAAACATGATGAGAGTTGTAGAGCTTAACTGGCTAGTGAAAAGGTTAATGAATCAGCCGTCAAATGAAAAAGAAGAAAAGAAAAGAAAAGAAAAGAAAAGAGAATAGAGGATAAAGGAAAAAGTAGTTCATCATGCTACACAAGGGCTACCACAAGTGACATGCACTCCCTAGACCCAAATGGTAACATGGCTCGAAAAGTCCACCAATTCTTGAAGCCTAATTCTTTCAAGACCTCCAGAGTACTTGAACTACGCTCGACCTGATTCCCACTCGGGGACACGTAGGCAACCTATCTAGTTCAGTCACCACCATCGTCTTAATATGGTTTGCTCTTTCAGGCCTTGGCCGTATTGTAGACACCCAATTTTGACCACACTGATAGGATTTAGGGTGGACAACGTCTTGGAGGATTCGATGATGAAAAGTACCCCGTGGAAGGTACTGGATTCCACACAATCAGAAGATCGGACTTCGGAAAGTGACTTCAAGCTCAGAAAAGCCCTTTTCCATGGATAAATCCCGGTTTTGTCAAAATCATCTCTCAGAATTCATATTCTCTCAGGGTTATATGAACATTAAGTGTTCTAAACGCAGTATTCTAGGTATCCAGAGATTCTAGGTATCCAGAGACTCAAAAAAAAATAATTTTTTTAAAAAATATATATTTTTTTTTAATTTTTTTATATTACTTTTATTTTAGACTTTCAGATTATTAAAAATTATTTTTAAACTAAAACAAAAAATGCCCCAACAGCACTTAAATACTTAATCGGGTCAAACGGGTTAGACGGGTTGACCCGCTTCAACCCGTTTATTAATCGTGTCAAACGGATCGACTCGTTTATGACTCGTGCCCTTATACGGGTCTCCCAAACCCGTTTATTTTCGTGACGGGTCGTGTCGGGTTACCGTGTCGTGTCGAAAATTGCCACCCCTAGCTTCAGCCCACCACATTCATAATGATTACCTCTAGATTGGGAGTAAATGCCCTACAGGCATCCTATACCATCATGTTCTCAAAAATTGGGAAACTTCATTTGCTAAAAGCCTCATTTTACCGTAGAAGCGAGCCCCCAAGTCTCTTTCAAACTAGGGGCAAACTCTATTTGCCAAATGCAAGTACTCAAGTCACCAAGTCTGTTTTGAAACGCTTTGAATGGAGTGTCTTTTATTCTATAAGCTAAAGTACTAATTTGAAGCATACTTTGGATAGGCAAAGAATTCAAAAAGGGGAAGTTTTCAAAGTTTTGACTTATTAGCAAAGTACAATCATTTGTAAGATAATGAATAAACGAAAGGTAAGGTGATACATTATTTACGATGAAAGCACATCGATTCATATTGAGTGTAGAATTTTCGTCAGTCATCTTGAGTAACTAGCTTTGTTAGGTCTGTCCTTCATTGATGAGTCAGTAATGATCTCAAATGTGTGGGTTTAAGATGATAAATAAAGATTTGAAAAGTCTCCATAAGCATCCCACAAGCAATGCAAGTAGGATTTTTAACACTATCACAACACAATACTAAAAGTGGAAATATGAGAATGGTCTAAGACTAGGGACAAAGAGGACTTCCCTCTTTGGACACAATTATTGTGTTTCTTCCAAATGATCCGCAAGTGCAGAAAATCATGCTTTCCAAACATCGCTAGGGTAGCACAACTCCCTTCGTGACCCCATCAGCTCCGTTCAAATTCTTTGAGTCTGAGGACTCCCCACTTTTGTGAAACCAATTCTTTGAGTTCAAGGACTCTCCATTTTTGTAAAAAAAAAACCAATTCTTTGGGTTCAAGGACTCTCCATATTTATAAAAAACCAATTCTTTGAGTCTGAGGACTCTTCATCTTTGTAAAATCAATTCTTTGAGTTCGTGTGACCCCGTTAATGTAAAATATGAAATTCTTGAGTCTACGTGACTTCGTTTGCGTAGAATATGATTTCATGAGTCCGTGTAACTCTGTTAATGAATTCTTGAGTCCGCGTGACTCTGCTAATATAAAAGAATAAGTTCTTGAGCCCGCGTGACTTCATATATGTAAGATATGAATTTTTTTAGTCCGCGTGAATCCGTGTGTGTAAAATATTGAGTTCTTGAGTCCGCGTGACTCCATGAATATAAAATATTGAGTTCTTGAGTCCGCGTGACTTCGTGTTTAGGAAATGTGAATTTTCAAGATCATATGACTCTCCTTTTGTAAAATGTGAATTATTTGAGTTAGTGCGACTCCCCTTTACAAATAGGAATTACGTTAAGTCGAATCAACTCCCGACTTGGAAATGGGAATTGAGTTGAGTTGAACTGACTCCAGGCTCCGGATTTTGAGAATTTGAATTTGTTTGGGTCTAATTAACTCTTGATTCATGAGCTTGAAATAAATTGAGTCTGATTGACTCCCAGTTTTGTGAAGAAGAAATTCTTTGGGTCCAATCGACTCCCAATTTTGTGAAACAGAAATTCTTTGAGTCTTATTGACTCCCGATTTTGAAAATTGGAATTTTTGTTGAGGCGATTTGACTCCGATTTTGAGATTTGAGATTCTTGTTGAGTCAAAATTGATTCTGATTAAATTTTTTTTTTGTTTTTTTTAATAAGAAATTCTTTGAGTCTATATGACTCCATTTGTACAAAAAGTGAATTTGTTGAGTTCGTGTGACTTTATTCGTGTAAAAAAAAAAATGTACATACATATATATTTGTTGAGTCTGTATGACTCCATTTGTATGAAATGTGAATTTGATTGAGTTTGTGTGATTCCATTTGTATAAAAAAATGAATTTTTGTTGAGTCCGTGTGACTATGTGAATTTCGTTGAGTCCGAGCGACTCCGTTGATGTAAAATGCAAATTTTCGAGTCCGGATGACTCCTTTGTTGTGGAAATGCGGGTCCATGGGTCCGAATGACTCTTTGTTTTTAAAAAAATGTGAATTTCTGAGTCCTTGTGAAGGAAAATTGAATTTTTGAGTCCGCATGACTACTTTTGTCTTGTAAAGTTTTGCAAATGTGACTCCCTCTGTCAGAAAATTGAAGTTTTGAGTCCATGTGACTCCTTTTGAATTTTTAAGTCTCCATGACTCCTTTTGTCAGAAAATTGAATTCTTGAGTCCGCATGACTCCTTGTGTAAGAAAGTTGAATTTTTGGGTCCACGTGACTCCCTTTGAATTTTTGAGTCTGCGTTACTCCTTTTGTCAAAAAGTTGAATGAATTTAAATTTTTGAGTCCAAGTGTCTCCGTGGATGTAAAATATGAGATTTGGAGAGCCTGAACCGCTAGCCATAGGAACAGATCTGCAAGAAAGAGTGAGAAGAATCAAGTTTTTGAAAGGCTTAAGAGGAAAACATAGCAACACATGAAATACTGTAGAGTTCACTCATGAATTTAACCAAAGGATAGGATCTTGATGATAGAAAGGAGTCAAACTGATTCCGATTTTTGTGAAATTGAAATCTTGATTCGATTTGACTCCTAGTTTTAGAAATTTGAAATTATGTGAATCTGTTGAACTCCGAAATTTATTGGAATTGAATTCTTCGAGTCGAACCGACTCCAAACTTTTGAAAGTTTAGGCTAAAATGGATCTAACTATTGCCAGATTTTAATGTTAAATTTAGTTGAATCTGATTGACTCCCTATTCATGAAAGTCTAACTTAGTACCCAAGCTTAGAAAATGAATTGAATTGAGTCTGATTGACTCCTAATTCTAGAAAAATTCATTTGAGCCTGATTGACTCCAGATTTTAGAGTTTTTGAATCGAAGCGAGTCTGATTGACTCTGGTTTTTCTAATTTGAAATTCTTTGAGTCTGATCGAGTCCCAATTTTAGATTTGAGTCTGATTGACTCTCGGTGTTGTGAAATAGAATCGGATTCAAGTCCAATTAACTCCTATCCTAGAAATTTGAAACTATTTTGAGTCTATTTGACTCCGATTTTGAAATTAGAAATTCTCTTGAGTCTGATTGGCTCATGATTTGGAATTGGGAATTCTTTTGAGTCTGATTGGCTCATGTTTTTCGAAATTAGAAACTCTTTTGAGTCTGGTTGACTCCCAATCTTGTGAAATAGAAATTCTTTGAGTTATTAGAAATTCTTTTGAGCATGATTGACTCATGATTTGGAATTGGGAATTCTTTTGAGTCTGATTGGCTCATGTTTTTGGAAATTAGAAACTCTTTTGAGTCTGGTTGACTCCCAATCTTGTGAAATAGAAATTCTTTGAGTGCGATCGACTCCCAATTTTGTAAAAATTCTTTTGTGAAATAGAAATTCTTTAAGTCCAATTTTGTGAATTAAAATTTCTTTGAGTCCGATTGACTCCTAGTTTTGTCCAATTTTGCGAAATAGGAATTGAATCAAGTCTGATTGACTCCTGATTTAGGATTTGAATTTAATTTGAGTCAAATTGACTCCCGACTTGGTGAAATTGAATTTGTTTGAGTCTGACTGATTCCTGATTTTAGAAAATGAATTAAGTCGAGTCTAGGCGACTCCTAATTTAGCATTTGAATTTGAACTCAAATTGAGTCGAATCGACTCCGGACTTGGTGAAATTGAGTTATATTTGAGTCTGACTGACTCCTGATCGAAATTTGAAAAAAAACTTATTATTAAGCTCGATTGACTACCAATTTTGGAAAATTGAATTAAATTGAGTCTAACTGGTTCTCGATTTTAGAAATTGAAGTGAATTTGAGTCCATTGGACCCCCAACTTTAGATATTTGAAATAATTTAAGCCCTTCGGACTCCCGATGTAGAAATTTGAAATAATTTGAGTCTGAAGTATTAGACTCCAAATTTTTGAAAGTAAATGGAATAAAATTTATTTCACTAAGAAGGGAATTTGTTGAGTCTAATAGACTCTCGATTTTAGAAAATCGATTTAAGTCTGAAGGACTCCGGATTTTTGGAATTGAACTGATTCGAGTCTGACTGACTCCAAATTTTGTATTAAATTGAGTTAAGTCTGGTTAACTCCCAATTATGAAAAATAAAATAAATTTGAGTCTGTCTGACTCCAGGTTTTGAAAAATATAATGAATTTGAGTCTGTTCGACTCCAGGTTTTGAAAAATAAAATGAATTTGAGTCTGTTCCACTCCCAATTTTGAAAAATAAAATAAATTTGAGTCTGTCCGACTCCAGGTTTTGAAAAATAAAATGAATTTGAGTCTGTTCGACTCCAAGTTTTGAAAAATAAAATGAATTTGAGTATGTTCAACTCCAGGTTTTGAAAAATAAAATGAATTTGAGTCTGTTCAACTCCAAGTTTTGAAAATTGAAAAGAATTTGAGTTGATTTGACTCCAAGTTTTGAAAATTGAAAAAAATTTGAGTCAATTTGACTCCAAATTTTGAAAATTGAAAAGAATTTGAGTCTGATTGACTCCCGATTTTGAAAATTGAAATGAATTTGAGTCTGATTGACCCAGAATTCAGAGCAAACGTATCCGACGAGGCCGAAGGGCTACGGATCATTGTGAGAAAAAATATCCCACGAGGCCGAAGGGCTGCAGATCATTATGAGAAAACATATCCGACGGGGCCGAAGGGCTGCGGATTTTTCAGAGCAAACTCACTCGACACCGGAGTATAAGGCGCGAAGCGCATCTCAGTCTTTCAAAAAGCGTGGTTCCTGATTCAACGCTGTAGACACCCCTTTTGTCGGCTATCAGAATTAGGAGACCGATAGCTTGGTGGTTCACAATGATCACAAAAGACTCAAAAGGACTCCTAGAAGTTAGTTCTATTTCTCAAATGCTCAGAATAACCAAGATGCCCCTGAAAGCTCGAAAACCCCCAGATTTGAACCAAATGTTCTGGAAACGAGCTACGTCGTAAGAAACATAATAAAAGCAAGACCGGATGAAATCATCGGCTCCCAGAGACCCCCAGAGGTCCCGAAAGTTCTCAGAAAGTCCCCGTTGACCGGTTTGACCAAGATTTGACCAAGGTTTGACCAAGTTTGACCAAGGTTGACCAAAATCGTCCAAATTTTCCAAAAAGTTCCGAGATCATTCTAGATCATGTGGAAAGTATTAAAATGGATTTTAAAAGAAAATCGAACGAAAACGTCAGCTCCTGGGAGCTCCCAGAAGTTTCCAGAACTTCCCGGGAATCCCAGGTTTGACCAAAAGTTGACTTTGAAGCTGGAGCACCGTATCATTTTTCAAATATTTTTCGTAGATACTAGAGGTCAACAGGTTTCTAACAGTATGTCGCACATAATTCTTGGATTTAAAACAAATTTATTATGAATTTTTGAAGGTGAAAAAGGCGATCAAATCGGCTTTTATCGCCAATACTGCAAAACTTTTCAAAGTGACCTATCTCCGAACTATTTTTTGTGTAAAGTAGACTCAATTACCTTTCCAACGGTATAAAAAACCTCAATTTGGAGTTCATATGCATTTTCTGTGAATTTTGGACAAAATAAGGCCTTTTCACGAATATCGGAACCTCTAGGGGCCTAAAAAGGATTATCTGGACGAATGAGGAGCAGTGCCGCCGCAGCACTGGCCCACTGCCGCCGCGGAAAAGGCCTAGTGCCGCCGCAACATTGTCCTCCAGAGTGGTATTTTTCGTAATTTCTTTTGGGGGTTCATTTTCATTAATTGAAAACCAAAATGACGTAGTTCTATGTTCACAGATGGTTGGGACCAATGGGAGTACTTCTAAAACCCCAAAACCACCCCAAATTGGCCTATATAAACCCCCCTTGACTTCTCATTTTGGGGGTGTCAAATATAAGCTTTGAAAAGGTTTAGAAAGAAAGTTGTAGAGATAAGGTTAGAATAGAGAGAAAAGAAGCTTCCTTCTTTGATTTTCAAACAAGAAAGTGAGTTCTAAACTTTGTTTTCACTTCATTACTTCCATTTACTTCATATTCAATACACCCAACAACCATTTTAGTGAGCATTTAAGAGAAAGGAAGCTACCTCCATGTCCAATGTCACCACATATGAGTGAAACACCAAACTACAAGTCCAATACATCATGAATATCATCTATTGATTGCTATCCATTTGCTTGTTTATATTTTGTTCATCTCCTCTTACCACATTTCTTTCTTTTTTTTTCTTTATTTACTTGCTAGTCTATCATCATCTAGATGATGACATGAAGTTTGAGGTGAGTGAATCCTTATGGATAGTAGCTCTTGACCTCAAAAACATGTGTTGATAGATGATGATTTCAACTTCAATACATTCCTATGTATTCTTGAAGTTGTCTTTAAAATGGAAACAATACTTTCCAAAAATCTTGGAGGTTCTTGATGTGAGTAAAATGTTAACATTTTAAGTGGTTATAATATTTATTAAGTATTGAAAATATGTTTCCAAAACCTTCATTTCAAAACTCCCTCTTAAACCCCTCATTTTGATTTCAAGAAATAAACCTTATTTCTCTCAAAAATCTTCAAAACAGTGAGTTATTTGATTTCAAAGAATTGTTTTGGGTTCCATACTCAATGTATGGATGTAAGACCACTTGAAAAGTCTTTCTAACTTATTATAGAACACCCATGATTTTTGGCTTGACATGGAAGCACTTAAAAAGGGTCCATTTTTGTTCAAACATTCCTTCCAAACATTGTGCCTCTGTTATCACAGCAGCTAGGTTGAATTTCAACTTGTTTTACAGAAAACTTTTCCAAAAGGAGTGGTCCCAACTTATTTTTCCCTTTAACTTCAGTGTCTTAGGAAACCTTTTGTATAATATGGGCCTCTAGATCTTTAGTTTTAATTTTCTAAGATTTTCTAACATTTTAGTCGACAGTACGGACTCTGTTTCTGAATAACCTCTATTGTTTATGTGATTTCTCTCAATCTGTGATAGTTATTAAAGATTGGCTTTTTGGGTTGTGTTCTAAGGAAGATTTACATAAAAAAAATCATGCATTGAAAACATACCTAACCCCTCTTTTCAATTTCCAAAAGATCATGTTACTGTTTAGTGCACTATTCACAGCAAGCATACTTTTACTTCCTTACTTTGATTTGATGCTTACATGTACTCCAAATTTGGTCATGTCTTAGGAAGTAGTTCATACTACATTTGTACATATCCCATGATGATCTCCTTCATTCATTCATACACATTCTAGACTTCTAAGTCATTCTAGGAATCCATGAACACAAAACACACTACAACCTTGGCACATTATAGATACATACATTGCATTTATGCAAGATTTGGGATTTCTGTAACTCCTAATCTAAGAAGATTATAAGGAATGATCATGATCACACGTTCATGCTTCCCCTCGATCTAATCCTCCTTTCTCATCCGTCCCGAGGATTGAGAGATCTTCTTTTCTAAAAAATTAACGTGCATCATACTAGCTTGCTAAGCCTATTTTGATTGCTTTTATTTATTTGTTTCAAGAACAATTCATGTCCCCTTTAGATTAGGAAAACTTAATTACTTGATATGTGATTAGACAGTTTTTCCTAGGTTTGTTTGTGTGATCTTTCACTTTGCATTGTGTGATACTTTGTTCAGATCTTATGAATGATATCTTATCTTTAGATCTTCTGATCCACTTCAAATTTTCTTATGTGATGTAATATACTATCATAGTATTAATTGTCGAACCATACATAGTATAAGATGATTTTTGGATGTTAATTGAGGCCCGTCGAGAGACAGGGCGAGTTGAGGATGTTTTAGTCGCGACAAAGGCTCCTTCCTCTCTCGTACCAAAACCACAAACCAAGTTCTTTGGTTATGAAGGGCCGGTGCCCTTTATCCATTTGGGTGAGTCAAAATTAGGTTTCTTGGTTCCTTAAAGACCAAGTGGCGACTCTGTATCTGTTTTCAACAGACCATTTTCTTTCTTTGATCCAAATCAATTTCAAACAAAACAAGCAAGTGGTGGAACGCCGCATGTCCACAATGTGGCGGCTCTGTTGGGGAATTTTATTTTAAAACAAAATAATACAGAGGTTTGACTCATAAGAAGCATCCTTAAAATCATCTTTTTACTGTGTCTGGTTCACCGCATAGCACTCTGCATTTTCCCCCTCTGACTGTGTCTGAAACGCGGCGCTGACATTGTTCAGGTCTTGCTGTGCCAGGGCATAAGTCACCGTTGATACTGTACCTTCCAAGGTATATCAAAGAGAGTAAAAACCTCCATATTGTCTTCCTGACGGTATATTGGAACTCTCGTCAACGGACCCTCTTTGACTAACCCAGCCTTTGTATATAGATTCCTGTAGAACCTTTCATAGGACTGTTCATTTATCTTTTCAAATAGGACAATGTGATATAATTGATGTATGTCCTGACAGGATTACCTGCGCGGTGTAGACACTTATGTGGCATGGGGCAGAACCTCTTTCTTATGATTCCCAAGGCAATCACTCGCATGTGATCACATTGAGTTGACCTGCCTAGGCACCATGACAAGGATGTCTACTCCATGCTCACAAAGATATACACCGCAAACCTTGTTTGTCGGTCCTAAGTCATAGGAGTATGAAAACCTGCTAGACAGTATGATCACCATCATCACATATCAACCAGTTTCTCCCAGAAACTCTGCCCAGATATCCCAGATATAACCATATTAACCAGTTTCTCTCAGAAACTCTGTCCAAATATCCCAGATATAACCATATTAACCAGTTTCTCCCAGAAACTCTGCCCAAATATCCCAGATATAACCATATTAACCAGTTTCTCTCAGAAACTCTATCCAGATAACCCATATATAATCATATTAACCAGTTTCTCCCAGAAACTCTGCCCAAATATCCCAGATATAACCGTATCAACCAGTTTCTCCCAAAAACTCTGCCCAAATATCCTAGATATGCCAGCTTCTCTCAGAAACTCTATCCCAATCAACCAGAAATGCCCAGTCTCTCCTAGAAGCCTTCATAAAGCCCTGAAAACCCCTGCTATCCCTTGGTGATCATACTAGAAAGTGAAGTTGGCACACTCTATATGATTAGGACCTTAGTTGTTTAACTGCTACCAATTAGAAATAGGAGCATCGCATAGATTAGGGCTTACATCCGCATGCTTGTCTCATTTGCATACACCATCAATCCGCACGCACTGTCTCGACCAGTCTCACACGAGTCAGTCCACGTTTGTTAACATCACTGTCTTTGTCTATCTAAAGTCATCACTTTCAAAATCTGATCTAGTCCTCTCAAAATCTGTTAGGTCAGTATAGATTCCCGAAGTCAGCAGCTGGGATTCTTGTCTTGGGTCAGGAGTTCAGATAATCGTTTGGTCAAAATTAGTCCGATGGCTTACTTCAGCATGAATCAAGAAGAATTAGAAAACAAGGTTGTCGAGTTGGGAGCAACCATAAGCCAGCAGTCTGACAGCCTAGCCTAAGTTCTAAAGTTCATGGAAGAATTGAAGCAGCAGTGGCCGCAACCTCCACCTGGGTTTCCACCACCGGGGTTTGAACCGCCCCCACATAAGAATAACGGTGAGGAAGACTGGTTTTAAGGGGTCCCACCATTTGCATATGAGAAAAAGTTCCAAGAGAAAATAGACAAAGTCAATAAACTGGAAAGCGTATTGAGGAAGAGTAAAGGGGTTGATGATTACATGCTAGAAGGCCTCTTTGAACTTATTAAGCTGAAACTGCCGGAGAACTTCAAGATGCCTGCCATCGACCGTTTTGACAGAATTGGGAATCCGAAAAGTCATGTGAAGCTATGTATGAGCATCTTCCAGTCCATGGGTTGTACTCACGAGCACATTGCAATGTTGTTCCCACAAACTCTTGCGAAGTCTGTACTATCATGGTTCATAACCTTGGAAGCCTCCAAAACTCGGGCATGGGAAGACATCGTTCGAGTCTTCGTTGATCACTATTCTTACAATCAAGAGTTGGATGTCACAGTCAGGGATTTGGAAACTACTCGGCGGAACAACAATGAATCCTTTGCTGCTTTCTTAAGCAGGTGGAGGAATAAAGTGGCCCAAATGACCCATTGACCAGTTGAGAAAGAACAGGTGAGAATGCTAATCCGGAATCTGCAACCACTCTACCATGAGAAATTGTTTTACCAGTCCATCTCTACTTTCGAAGAGCTATTTGAAGTTGGGACTCGAATTGAAGACGCTATCAGGGAAGGAAAGATCAAGAAGGAAGAGCCTCCGAGTTAGTCAAAAAGGCCCAACTACTCCCGCATTCCTCCGGATGTCAATGCTCTTAGCAGTCAACCCATGGCTTACCCTTCTAGGCCTTACCAACCCCTCAACCAGGAAAACTCGCCCAATCGCCCTTTCCAGAAAAATCCTCCTCACAACTTTGCTAAATTAGGAATCCCCCTCTCCTCAGCCTTAGATCGCCTCCTTAAAAAGGGCCACCTCCAACTACTCCAGCCTTGAAATAACCCGCTCCTGCCAAACTGCGATATGTCCAAAAGATGCACCTACCACCAAGCCCCTGGCTATAACACCGATGATTGCATATGCCTTCGCCATGATATCCAAGACCTCATTGACCAGAATATCATTGAGCCACCTCCAAAGCAGCCCCATATCACTCAAAATCCTCTTCCAAGCCACCAAAATATCAGCCTCATTGAGTCCAATCATGTATCCTTCAACCCCGCTACCTATATCACCACCTTAGGTCAACCTTTACCCCTCATTGACATTCCAGAATCTATAGAAATTCATCTGATTGAAGGAGGAAATGATGAGTGGTAGCAACAGCTGGCTGATGAACAAAATCTATTCTTCTTAGAAGAACACGATCTAGGGGCAGTGGACCTCAAATGGCATGATCCCAACAATGAAAGCGATGCTTCTATCTAGAATGAGCCAGAGAAACCATTTGTGGGAACAGATTGTGACTGGTTCAAAGAAGATGGGACTGTGGAAGGGCCTACTCCTGCCGAGATTGATCATCTGACTAGGTCAGGCCGTCATTACTAGCCTCTACAGCCTACCACTGAGGCAATCGAAAAAATTCCAGTCAAAGACAAGTGATTCGAGGTGAAAAGTGCATATTCATAGCGTATTACATGGTCCTTTATGCATACGTTTATCCCCAAAGTCCCTACATTTAGGTGCATTCTAATAATAATGTTCTTTTTATTGTGTTAATGCTAAAACATATGTTTATGTATTGTTTTTATAGGTATTAGGATGTAAATCAATGAAGTGACGCTAAAGAAAGTGATTCAGGCGAAGAGAACAACAGAAACAGCTGAGAAAATTCCAATTTTGACAATGAAGACTTCAGATTTGGAAGATTTTCCCAGAGACATGAAATATAGATCTTTGAGTTACAGTCGTGTGGCCGTAAACGCGAGGTTAATCCGAGATCCGAGTGAAAAGTTATGTCCATTCTCCCATCGGTGCGTAGAGCTGTCAAAATCAGAGAGTTCAATGGATTGAGGAGAGTTCAATCGATCGAATCTTCGATCGATCGAACTAAGCTCAATCGATTGAACTTTATATTCACCCAAAAGTTACATAAACTCTGCAGAAACCCTATATATAAGTCGTTTTGACGCCAGACGAAGGGAGGACGCTCCAGAACGCAAAAAATAGCAGTTTAGGGTAGTTTTAGGGTTAGATTAGGAGTAGATTAGGTTAGATTCTTGTTTTTCTTCCTCTTTTCCATTGATTTATAGAAGATTATTAAAGATTCAAGTTGGTTTCATGATTGTTATAAGTTTATTTCAGATTATTTCTAGATTTTTCTATTCCTTGATCGTATTTGATTATTTTTTGTTATAGTTGTTATGATTGTTTGGTTTTACTGTTTCTGTATTAGTTTTATTATATTTCTGTAGTTTAGAAGTTGGGAATATCTAATGAAACATTGATTCCCAACCTCATCCATGAAATCTTTAGAAACCTTGGTCTCGATCGATCGAAGGTATTTCGATCGATCGAACTAGGGCCATATTCAAGCGATCGAAGGCACTTCGATCAATTGAAGGATGATGCAGTCCGATCGATCGAGAGCGCTTCGATCGATCGAACATGTTAATTCCTGAGATGATTCTTTTAAGTAATCCATGACTTTCTGTTTTAGAAATCTGTCATCAAATTGTCCCAATAAGCTCAGTTTGTCACAACGGTTTTTAGAACTTAAATCCTTAAGGCTATTTTCTTCAATGACTTTTGAAAACCACTTTGAATGCTAATACCATTTAGAGTGCAAGTAATTACCATTGTTTTAAACCGTCTTCCAAGTATTTTAAATCAACTGTGATGATGTAGTCCCGGTCATGAAAGGGCTATTGATTCTATATCTTTAGAAAAATACGGAATGCTGAAAAGGAATGAACTCCATAGAACATTAATGAGTATGTATGGTAGGTGGTTAGGATCAATGTGGATTCTCGTATTTCCAACACCTTTAATTTACTTGTTTAATTAGTTATGTTTCTTTATGCTTAGTTTATTATTTAGTTTAATTTAATTAATCAGGATTCGTTAAAACCTCCACATGTATATTCATCTTTTTCCTTTTCTTTAGGTTGTAACTTAGTAGATATTCTTCCTATTCCTTCCCTGTGGGATCGACCTGGACTTCCAGTACTATATTACTTGCACGATTACTTTCACTTCGGTAGAGCACACAAGCGCACAGAAGAATAATTCTCGTGTCAAGTTTTTGGCGCCGTTGCCGGGGAAGGCAACTAGGTTAGGATTTTACTAAGTTATTTCCATTTTTCTTCTTTTTCTTAAAAAAATAAAAAAAATAAAAATAAAAATAGAAATAAAAATAAAAAAAGCTTTGGACTTTTTCACTCACAAATACAAAAAAAAAAAAAAAGTAAATAAATAAAAATTTTATTGTTTAAAAATTTTGGATAAACATGTCTTATCCATATTGCCCTCCATACAACACAAGCGCCAATAATAGGTACACATTTGAAAATCAAAATAGTTATCCCCTGAGTTCGCAAGCACCCACATCTGACGCGTATTATCAACCTGAGTGCTACCAACCACCATAATGGAAAAATGATAGTTGTAGTCCCTCAGATTATCAAACGAAACAAGAACCTCCACATGGAGAGTTCTATCAATCGCAATGGGGATATAACCAAGATAATAATGTAGAATATAGTAGTAGCTCCCACGATTACCAAACGCACCAAGACTTTCCCTTTGGCGAGTCTTGTCCACAAACACAATGGGAAGGAGACTATCACCAACCACAATGGGGTGAAACTTCATATAGTAATAATGAGGAGAGTAACCAAGTTGAGGATAATGGTATGTTAACATTGCTACTTAGTGAAATAAAAAGGCTAGATAGTGCACTAAATAAATTAGAAGCTAGATATGCATATGCTAGCCAACCTTTAGAAGACTGTACCAGTCCTTCAACACTACAACCTAATTTCAAGACACTAACAATAGAATGGAATTAGAGGACAATGACGGGTTTATACCGAATGAGGTTAACAATTCACTCGAGAAAGTCATAACCAAACAAGAACTCCAAAACCAAACCATTAAGCATGAAGTTGTAGAACCACCGTCTCCTCAATATACAACCCCATATATCAACTCCTTCACTGCTTGGATAAAGTTGCACAATTCCTTTGTCCAGAGAACCTCAATAGATGACATATACAGTGAGGAGAGTGACACGGATGAGAATGAGGTTTTTACAGATAATGAGAGTTTAGGTGACTGCACGCAATTAGGAAAGGATGAGTCCCTTGTTGACTCTACCCCTACCTTTGATAGTGACCCTAGGAAGGACGTTATTGAAAATTCTAAATTCAATTTAGATTCATGTGATATTCATGAACCCTCACCTCTTTCGGCCGAAGAGGTGGTGTCACCAAGTTGCCCATCACCTATCCTCTTTATCAATCAAAGCTCTCATCCCGAGCTTGAAAGTCATGTGTACCCCACTAATAAACAAAAAGAACGTGTTGTGGAAAAGGATGGTAAGGATTCTAGAACATGTATTTCACAAAATTTTAATTTTCAAAATTCTTTGGGAGAAGACTTGGAAAATATTGGGCCCATATTAGATGATCTTAAACTTCAATAAGAAGCTAGTAATCTTCTAGAGTGCTTAACCTTCTTGAGTAATAAAGACATAGAGGCCCAAATAGATAGCTTTATCCAAGTGCAGTCCAAATCAATGTACATAGAACAGAAATCCAATTCCTATGATCATATCTCCATAGATTATGCTCTAGAACAAGAGGAGGGTAGTAAAGCTTCATTAGAACATCACTTAGACCCTACCCCTTTTATCGAACCGTCGCCACCTCCTAGTATTAAAATAGAGGCCATTATAGGAAATACCAACACTAAAGATCATTTCTTGCATATAATTCCTAAAAAGTGTGGTATACCTCCTATAATTGTCCTCAACAAATTCGGAAGCCATAGGTTTTGCATCATCTCCTCTGATCTTGAGCCTGACATTAGTTAGGGGGAGGTACAATTTTATGAGGATCCCAACGTTCTTCTCACTGCTAAATTATTTCACTGGGAAGATCCTCAAAAATTTCAGTTGTTACTTTATGATAAAAATTTTGATTAACCGAATTTATTTACTGAGTAGTTCTATTATATTCTCTATTTTTCCTTGTTGTTACTAATGATTTTGCAGGTGACTTAAAAATTTTTAGAAATTAATGCCTCGAGGTAACATCCTTCCTTCTCTCGCTTTACTTTACATATGTCCATGTGCATAGTTTAGAACATTGAGGACAATGTTTAGTTTTAGTTGGGGGGAGTGAGTCATTGCATGCCTCGTTTCTTTCTTTTTATGGTTTCATGTCAATATACATGCTTAGCAACATGACTCAGTAAATTAAAATTGTCAAAAATTTTAAAATTTTTAATTTTATTTTTAAAGATAATAAAATGGTTCTTTTATTTCTCTCTTAGTTAATGTAGTTATGATGCATTAGTGTTATTTTCTGTGTGCTACTAGTATGTGATACACTATGGTAGTTTCTTTACTATCTTAGTTATAGTATATTTTGTGCTTTTTAATCTTCAAAAAACTTTGAACACATTGTGACAACCTTGTACTTAGCTAAAATGGATTAGTAAGCATAATTTAGGTGTCTTGAGAGACTGTAGTGGAGACTAATAACCTAAGTGAGCTTTTATGCCTTTCTTTTATTCTTGAGGGTTTTATAAAATTACTCTTACTTTTTGAAAAGCGTATTAATTCGTTGAAAGTCTCATTTTCTTCTTCATTTTGACTGATCACTAGAAGAGAACGTTCAGGATTTACCAAATCTAGAGCTCTTGAATTTACTAAAATGAATTATCCTATTAACTTAGAAGATGATTTAGGCCATCTTTTGACCATACACACATAATAAAGCCTTGGCCTACCTCTATGTAGAGGTGTCAAACGGGCCGGGTTGGCCCGGCCCGGCCCGCTTTTTTCGGGCTAAAAGCCCGGCCCGGCCCGCCACAAGGCCCGGCCCGCTAGGCCCGGTTCACATACCCCGGGCCGGGGTGGACACACATTCTCCCGTCCATGGCCCGGCCCGGCCCGAAATGAAGAAAATGCCCGGTCCGGCCCGGCCCGGCCCAAAGCCCACCACTTTTAAGGCCAAAAGTCAAAGGAAGCCCGCTAGCCCGTCTGGCCCGGCCCGATGTCCAGCCCGCTAGGCCCGGGCCACCGGTCCGGGGCGGACATCCCCCCTCCCTTCCCAAGCCCGGCCCGGCCCGGCCCGATTTTAAGTGAAGCCCGGCCCGGCCCGGCCCGAAGCCCGGTCAAGCCCGCTTTGACCGAGCCCGGCCCGGCCCGTTTGACACCACTACCTCTATGATATTCCTTTACTTCACCTCTTGAGCTTATCATAATCACCTTGTCTTCACAATCCTTAAGTCTATACCTAACTCCAAATTAGGAGTTCAAGCCTCAGTTCTTTATTTAGGTGTGTGATTGGGATGTGTCTTGACAAGAAAGTGCTAGTGTGAATAAAGGAGAGTTGGCAAAGAAAAAGAAAAGCATGAAAAAAAATGCCAATGGTTGTTACACAAAAATAATAATAACAAAAAAAAAAGTGTGGGAAAGGAAAAAAAAATATAACAAAAAATAAAAAATAAAAAAAAAAAGAAAAGAAGAAGAAGAAGAGAGAGATTGGAGATGCGGGAAAGTTTGAAAAGTTGTAGTAGACATCATAATCACATCCTTTGTCCCAATTGAATATCACGAGCCTCTTTCTTCTTAACTTAACACCTCTTTTTCAAAGTCTTTATGATTCTAGGTAAATTGGATCTAAAGTTAAGGTAATGAGAGAGTTCTCCATGGTATCTCGCTCTTCTAGTGAAAAGTATTCTTTCATGAGACTTTGTGCACTAAAATGTCCGTTTTTCAATTTAGATATGAGAAGCATTAGATTCCATTCACATTTACTCTTTATAGCTTCCATATCATGAGTGATAATTATTATACCCAATTCGGAGTGATTTCATCTTAAGAGTGTAATACCGGTGAGAGTTGAGTCAAAATGAACGTCTTGATAGCGTCTTAGGTTATGCAAGCTTTGAAACTGAAGTTTTGTATTTTGGTTGTCCATTCACACACACACTTGAAGATTAATAGGTATGGAACATTCTAACGACTTTGATAGTAGATTAACTGTAATGTGTGTGTTGCATTGCTATGGCATACTAGAGAGTTTCATGAGATTGTTGAGCTTAACTATATTGCTAAATGAGAGGAAAATATTTCTTGAAAACATTTAAATGAGAACCATTACCATAAACATGAATTTTGTGGGTAGATTCACTGCAAACCCTCACGAGACAACACTCGTCCACTAGGGGGAACCTAGGGGTTTAAAGGCTTGTTGCATATGCTAAATGCAATCGCGATTCCTGCGAAAGTGATTTAGGATTTTGACTTTCTTTTGTTTTCAATTCCTAGAGTTTAAATAAAAATTTCTTTAGTTCGCTTCATTGCTAGGGACTAGCAACGAGCTAGTTGGGGGGTGTGATTCGAGGTGAAAAGTGCATATTCATAGTGTATTACATGGTCCTTTATGCATACTTTTATCCCCAAAGTCACTACATTTAGGTGCATTCTAATAATAATGTTCTTTTTATTGTGTTAATGCTAAAACATATATTTATGCATTATATTTATAGGTATTAGGAAGTAAATCAATGAAGTGAAGCTAAAGAAAGTGATTCTGGTGAAGAGAACAACAGAAACAGCTGAGAAAATGCCAATTTTGACAATGAAGACTTCAGATTTGGAAGATTTTCCCAGAGATATGAAATGTAGATCTTTGAGTTACGGTCGCGTGGCCGCAAACGGGAGGTCAATCCGAGGTCCGAGTCAAAGTTATGGCCATTCTCCCATCGGTGCGCAGAGCTGTCAAAATCAGAGAGTTCAATCGATTGAGGAGAGTTCAATCGATCGAACCTTCGATCGATCGAACTAAGCTCGATCGATTGAACTTCATATTCACCCAAAAGTTGCGTAAACTCTGCAAGAACCCTATATATAAGTCGTTTTGACGCCAGACGAAGGGAGGACGCTCCAGAACGCAAAAAATAGCAGTTTAGGGTAGTTTTAGGGTTAGATTAGGAGTAAATTAGGTTAGATTCTTATTTTTCTTCCACTTTTCCATTAATTTATAGAAGATTATTGAAGATTCAAGTTGGTTTCATGATTGTTATAAGTTTATTTCAGATTATTTCTAGGTTTTTCTATTCCTTTATCGTATTTGATTGTTTTTTGTTATAGTTGTTATGATTGTTTGGTTTTACTGTTTCTGTATTAGTTTTATTATGTTTCTGTAGTTTAGACGTTGGGAATATCTGATGAAACATTGATTCCCAACCTCTTCCATACAATCTTTAGAAACCTTGGTCTCGATCGATCGAAGGTATTTCGATTGATCGAACTAGGGCCATAGTCAAGCGATCGAAGGCACTTCAATAGATTGAAGGATGATGCAGTCCGATCGATCGAGAACGCTTCGATCGATCAAACATGTTAATTCCTGAGATGATTCTTTTAAGTAATCCATGACTTTCTATTTTAGAAATTTGTCATCAAATTGTCCCAATAAGCTCAGTTTGTCACAACAGTTTTTAGAACTTAAAGCCTTAAGGCTATTTTCTTCAATGACTTTTAAAAACCACTTTGAATGCTAATACCATTTAGAGTGCAAGTAATTACCATTGTTTTAAACCGTCTTCTAAGTATTTTAAATCAACTGTGATGATGTAGTCCCGGTCATGAAAGGGCTATTGATTTTATATCTTTAGAAAAATACGGAATGCTGAAAAGGAATGAACTCCATAGAACATTAATGAGTATGCATGGTAGGTGGTTAGGATCAATGTGGATTCTCGTATTTCCAACACCTTTAATTTACTTGTTTAATTAGTTATGTTTCTTTATGCTTAGTTTATTATTTAGTTTAATTTAATTAATCAGGATTCGTTAAAACCTCCACATGTATATTCATCTTTTTCCTTTTCTTTAAGTTGTAACTCAGTAGATTTTCTTCCTATTCCTTCCCTGTGGGATCGACCTGGACTTTCAGTACTATATTACTTGCACGATTACTTTCACTTGGGTATAGCACACAAGCGCACAGAAGAATAATTCTCGTGTCAACAAGGGAAAAGGAAAAATGGATGAGATCATTGAAGAAAACAATGAGTTGATAAAGCAGTTGAAGAAAACCCAAGCACAACTCTCGATGTGGGACATCATTGTAACATCTTACAAGCAAAGGCAAGATGTGTTGAACGCCTTAGCTGGAATTGAGGTCCCCATCGATGTTGCATCGGAAGACATGGTGGCTTACTTGGGCGCACTCACCCCTGACCCGATCATTACATTTTTTGATGAAGACCTGCCACTGGAAGGGTCTACACATAACAAAGCTTTGTACATCACTGTTGGATGTAAGGGATAGCAGGTGACATTCTGTCTGGTCGATACAGGCTCCATCCTAAATGTTTGTGCTCTAAGGACTGCCACCGCCTTGGGGTCAATGTTCTTGACATCACTCCATCTGTGCAATCCGTGAGGGCCTACAATAACACCAAGAGAAATGTGATGGGGACTGTCTCTCTCCAAATCCAGGTAGGATCTTTGGTTAGCACTTAAATTTTTGAAGTTATGGACATACCTGCCTCATTCAAATTGTTGATCGGGAGGCCTTGGCTATATGTCAACAAAGTTGTATCATCCACTGTGCATCAAATGATCAAGTAAATTCATGAGAAGGAGGTGAAAATCATCCTCGGCAATAGTTGGGGTAATGAAACTTTTCCAAAATACGCTCCCATCTTTGAATTCCAAATACCTGAGCTAGAAGAAGGAGAATTTGGATGATTCTTCATTAAAGAAGTCCACATGATTAATGATGAAGATAGGTTCCCTGAGATCCACTCTACAGTTGTCAACATCGTCCGCAAAATGAACTACTTCCCTGGAATGGGATTGGGCCGACGCCAGCAAGTGATTCGTGAGTTCCTGCAGATCAAAGGACAACAAGGCACTTTTGGGTTAGGGTACAAGCCCACTGAAGAAGACGTCGATCTATAAAGACCATGGAAGAAAAGATTGAGGAGTCTCCCACTATACCGCAAAACCTTGAATGGGAAATTCATCAAAGAAGGGAATGATTTCCCCTATTTTGGGTTCCCAGAACCTTGGATCCATCATGCCACTGGAAAAAGACACCCCGGGCTGGAAATCTTTGCTGACTGCGAAAGGCCCCTCTATCAAGACCCGTTTGATCCCGAAGAAGTTGAGAAAACTCCAGAGGAAGACTGGTTGGAGTATCTGGACACTGAAGCTATCGAGAAAATGTGGGAAGAGTTCACCGATGAAAAGGAAGAAAAGAGGGCCTAGAGCTAAGATCCAAGATGATCAGATCAAGCCAACTGAGGAGGGTCTGAGCAACCAGGCTGTAGAGTCATCTGTTTGTATCTCCCAATTCCTTGTTCCCCCGGAGTCTATACTTTTAAATATCGAGTCTGTGCTAGAGTCGGCTGCTGTAAGCCCACCACTGTCTAATATAATCATTCTACATGTCATGAATGAAATGAAAGACGATTCTGCTTACTCCTCTGTGTCTAATACTTGTGAATGCATAGATCCTTCAGAGGATCTCCAAATCGAACTTAAGCAACTAATTGAAAAACCACCTGCTTATGTAATAATCGAAGATACTTTATCGGTTAACCTAGGTGAAATAGATAATCCGCAAATTGTGCAAATTGGCTCAACCCTTAATGAAAATGAAAAAGAAACATTGACTCTCTTACTAAAAGAATTCAAAGATGTTTTTGCTTGGTCTTACGAGAACATGCCTGGGGTCGATCCCTACATCGTCCAACATCGCATTCCCCTCCTTCCCAATTCTAAACCCGTCAAGTAGAAACTTAGGTACATAAGACCAGAATGGACGCTCAAGGTCAAAGAAGAAGTGGAGAAATAATTCAAGGCAGGGTTCATCACTGTTACCGAGTATCCGGAATGGGTTGCCAACATCGTGCTAGTCCATAAAAAGGATGAAAAAGTTTATGTGTGCGTCGACTTCCGTGATCTAAACAAAGCCAGTCCTAAAGATGACTTCCCGCTTCCCCACATCGATGTCTTAGTAGATAACACCGCAGGACATGAGCTACTATCGTTTATGGATGGCTTTTCAGGGTACAATCAGATTCTAATGGTGCCAGAAGATCGGGAAAAGACGACGTTCACCACCCCTTGGGGAACCTACTGTTATAGGGTAATGCCTTTCGGACTTAAGAATACTGAAGCAACCTACCAAAGAGCTGCTACCACTCTGCTGCATGACATGATTCACAAGGAAGTGGAAGTGTACATAGATGAAATGATCGTGAAGTCCAAGGACAGAGAAGGACACTTGGTGGCACTGGAGAAGTTTTTTGAAAGGTTGCGTAAATACAAGATGAGGTTGAATCCAAAGAAATGCACTTTCGGTGTAACCTCCGGTAAGCTCTTGGGTTTTCTCATCACACAAAGGGGGATAGAGGTGGATCCCTCTAAGATCAAGGCAATCCTAGAAATGGCACCACTGCGGAATGAAAAGGAAGTAAGAGGGTTTCTCGGAAGAATCCAATTTATCAGCTGCTTCATCTCCAAACTCACAACTACGTGTGATCCTTTGTTCCGATTACTGAGAAAAGGAGAGAAGTTCCATTGGAATGACCAATGCCAAGTCGATTTCGACAAAATAAGAGCCTACCTTCAAAATCCGCCCGTCCTTTCACCACCCATTCCTCATAAGCCCTTATTCCTTTACCTATCTGTCTCCAAAAATGCCATGGGTTGCATGCTAGCCCAAGAAGGAGAAGAAAACCACTCTGAAAAAGCCCTATATTACCTTAGCATGAGGATGACTGGGTATGAGTTCAACTACTCTACTCTCGAAAAAACATGTTGGGCCTTGGTTTGGTGCACTCACCGACTGAGACACTACATGCTAGCCTTCCCAGTTGTGCTCATATCTCGTATGGATCCTCTAAAATACCTCCTCGAAAAACCCGCCCATACCGACCGTATATCCCATTGGTTACTTCTACTATCTGAATTTGATATCAAGTATGTGATAAGCAAATCGGTAAAAGGGAGAACTATAGCTGAACATCTTGCTGAACATGCCATTGATTCTGAAGAAAGTGGAGTTATTCCGTTCCCGGATGAGAATATCATGGAAATCAAGGAAGAACAGTGGAAGTTGTATTTTGATGGAGCAGCCAACATAAAAGGCTACGGAGTAGGAATGATTCTAGTGTCACCAAATGGGGACCACACCCCACTGGTAGTCAAGCTCAATTATAACTCTACCAATAACACTGCTGAATACGAGGCATGCATTCTGGGGATGGAAGCAGCCATAGAACTGAAAGTTCAGAAGTTGGATGTCTTTGGAGATTCAAACCTCATTATATCACAAGCCAGAGGAGAATGGAAAGTGAAAGAAGAAAGGTTGAAGCCCTATCATGATCATCTCGATGGACTCAAGAGACAGTTCAAAAACATCACATTCTTCTACTTGCCAAGGGGAGAGAACCAGCTAGCTAATTCGTTGGCTACCTTAGCCTCCATGATCAAAATTCCCGTGGGAGTCAAGATGATGCCTTTGGTGATTGAGCAAAGATATGAGCCTTCATTCAACATAGTCGCCGCGATCGAAGAAGAAGAGAACGAAATACCATGGTACCAAGATGTTTGGGACTTCATAGAAAATGGAGCATATCCCCTAGAGTCTTCCGAGAAAGACAAAAGAGCAATTCGAAGGTTCGCAGAGTAGTTCATCATTTACGGGGGGAAATTATTGAAGAAAGGATACAATGGTCACAATATAACTTGCTTGTTTGGAAAAAGCTCTAGAAGAATGATGGAAGAAATGCACGAAGGGGTGTGCGGTCCACACATAAACGGTCACATGTTGGCCAAGAAGATTGTAAGACAAGGGTACTACTGGACAACATTGGAGAAAGATTGTTGTGAATAAGTAAGAAGGTGTCACAAGTGCCAGATCCATGCACCATCATCTCTTCTACACAACATGACCTCTCCTTGGCCATTCTCAACTTGGGGAATCGATATCATCGGTGAAATCGTTCCAAAAGCCTCAAATGGAAATCGATACATTTTGGTGGCCATTGACTACTTCACAAAATGGGTAGAAGCCGCATCCTACAGCAAGTTGGGGGCCAAGGAAGTGGCCAAGTTCATCAAGAGGAACCTCATCTGTCGCTACGGAGTCCCCCTTAAGATCATTTTAGATAATGGTAATCATTTCAAAGCTGAAGTCAGGGGTCTGTTTGAGGAATACAAGTTCACTTATCACAAGTCATCACCATACATTCCACAAATTAATGGGGCAGTCAAAGAATGTCAAGGCCATACTGCAGAAATCGGCCGATACCTACAAAGACTGGCACGAAAAGCTACCGTTCGCACTTTGGGGATACAGAACGTCAATAAGGATGTCCACAGGAGCAACTCCTTACTCGCTAGTATATGGAATGGAAGAAGTACTTTGTGCGTGATGGTAAAATGTGAAATTTCGGAATCGGATTGGTTAAGGGAAAGATACGAAGAATTGGCTCTCATAGATGAAAAGCGCCTAGCGGCAGTCGACCATGTCCGAATCTATCAAAAGAGGATAGCCCGTGCTTTCAACAAAAGGGTTCGTCCGAGGAAAATTGTCAAGGATGACCTTGTCATTAAGGAATTGCGAGCCCCGGTCTTTGATCAACACGGAAAGTTCAAACCCAAATGGTCTGCCCTTATATCGTCAAAGCTATCCTTTCTGGAGGAGTAACCTACCTTATGGACCTCGACGACATTGAATTCAAAGAACCAATCAACATGGATCTCCTAAAAAAGTACTATGCTTGACCATTACCTGAAACCAATTCTCCTTCAAGACCGCCTGAACTACGCTTGACCTGATTCCCACTCGGGGATATGTAGGCAACCACATCGGTTCGGTCGCTCCACCCACAAAAACTGCCCAATTTCTTTCTTACCTTGGCCTGAACTACATTGGACCTGATCCCCGTTCGGGGGTACGTAGGCAGACTTTCAAAAAAAAAAGAAAAAGGATGGCTCGCTAGGTTGAAATCCGAAAGGATGCCTAGGCAAAAGTTAGAGTTAAATCCAAAGTGAGCAATAACAAAAGAGAGAAAAGAGCTTGCTAGGTTACCTAACTAGTGCCTAAGCAAAATTATGAGCGTGTGGGAAAAATAAAGTCGCGGTCCTTACCATAACCCAGAAATCACCCTTCATACTAGGAGCAAACTTCGGCTACCCGCCTCGTTTGCCTGGACCTCTTCTAAAGTAGGGGTAAATGTCGGTCATCTACTTCGTTTGCCTCACAACCATACATATCCCAAACTAGGGGCAAACTTCGTCCACCCGCCTCATTTGCCTCTAATCGTCCTAGCATGCCCAAACAAGTACTAAAAGCAAACGTCTTATCAAAATCATACTAAGAATATTTTTAGAAAGCCAAATGCATAAAATAAGGTTCTCCAAGTAACCAAGGTTCGCTGATAAACAAACTTCGAATATTACATAAGCAGGGATAAATGAAAACACAAAAAGTTCTTTCAGAAAGCAATCCTAAATATCAAAGACACTTGGAGGAAAGAAGTAGAATCAGTCAAGTCTAGTTTTATTTTGTGTCTTTTATTTCTTCAAAGGTCTCTAAAAATAGGCTCTTGCTCGACCAGCCCAGCCCCTGATGAAAGCAGCAATAGTGGTGGATTTGACTTTGGAATCAAAGACCCTCTCGGTAAACCCCCGGGTGACCTCTTGAACTCGCCCGTACTGTCTGGCCAATCGGTGAGGATGATAGAAAGAGGTCTCTCTCAGACCCATCAGCCACACTCTCTGGTAATCCTCGAGATTAGTGGTCATAGTATGAAGGCCCCAACGCCTCATGATCCAACAAATGTTGGCCTCAGATAAAGCACCCATCATGCCAACCCAATCGGCAGAAGCATAATGAGGATGGAGCACAGCCCTGTAAAAGTAAGCTGGCGGCACACTACCAGTCCATAACTGAAGGCGCTCATAGAGCCAAGCCTGTAACACCAAAGGTGCCCCAGAAAGAAGAAGCATTCCTTGATTGAAAGCGCGATCCAAACCATTCAGGATTTCAGCCAGAACCATGGCCATGAGATTCCTGCTAAGTTTCAGCCCAAGGCATACATGCACCAAGTCAATAGAAGCACTCGAGAACAGAAAGTGTGAAGTCATGCACAATATCAGAGCGGTCCTGCGGGTAGCATCATATACGCTAGGATTCCCAGGACTAGCATACTGGGCGATGATGGAAGCAATGTCAAGGACCTCACCATGAATTAGCCGGCGGGAAATAGTAGTGGAACAGTTCAGGTATTCAGCCGACCCCCGCGTGGGACTGGGGGTATCAGTAGAAAGAAGAATTAGGTCAGAGTCAGAATCAAAGCCAAGGATAGCACAGAACTCCTCAAATAGGGGACATATCTCCAGGCCGTTGAAATTGAAGATGTGGTTCACCGGGTCCCAGTGGACAATAGCGGCACGTATGAACTCAGTGTTCAGAGTCATCAGGCGAAGAGAGAATAGCTCGGTCAGACAGTAGCTGAAGAGGTTGATCCACTCCATACCATTCATGATGTTCATCCAAGTTGTGAGTTGAGCGGGATCATACAATGCCATATTTTCTGTCGCGGCTCTAGTAAAATTCAAAATTTCGGCAGCACCTCCCCGTTTCATGGACAATCCCACCTTGAAGGCAAATACACTCACTATCACAAGGCTGCTCATCGCAGTAACATCAACAATCACAGAATCACAATGCATAACCACCAACCAAAGCAAGCACACAACTGCGCCTTCAAACCGGAAACTATCCGACTTGAAAGGCAAAACATCATAGTACTTTGTCAAGGGTGACACATCATCCTACACATTGTCTTAAACATTGTCCAAACAGTCACACTTTTCACTAGTACAACCCAATTAAAAACATAAAATGGAGATAAAACAAAGTCCCCACTTAGGAGGCCTCAGTCTACCTCTTCTTTGTCCTCTGTCGGGCCACCCGGAGTGTACATCAGCGATGGTCTCCTCCTGCCACCTCTGTACCTCGGCCCGGCCCTCGATGAGCTAGCACCACCCTCACGATACTGCACACACAAATAAAATGAAAGCAATCAGTAGAGAAACAACAAAAAGTACAAAAATAAAGTTGAGTCAGAACCTTACCAAGGACACCATCTGACTAGTGGCGAACTGTCGCATACCATCTATCTATCAAGGGCAAAATCAGGGTTAGGACCCCATAACCTTAAGAAGCGTAAAATTAGAGACATACCCGATGGTCTCACGTGAGAACCAAAGACCGTAAGCTAGCCGCCAAGGCGTGGCCCTCCTCAGCATAACTCTAAGGGACATTGAGTACGCCTGCTGGCTGGGTGGGATATCCACATATGACCCACGGCACCTCCATAACCTGGGGAAAGCCATCTGCATCCAAAACATTAATGGTCCAATCCCAAGGAGGGATAGGATCAGAAATGGGGGGAACCTGTCTACTGTACATCCCGCGAAGCTGTAGGCACAAAATAAGTTAGGAAAAAGATAAGTCAAAACAAAGGCAACAGATAGAGGCAAAAACATAAAAGAAACTCACCTCCAGGAGTAGGAAGTTGGGCATCAGGAAGAGGCCACGGTAAGCCTCATAGCCGGTCTTAGAGAGAAAGTGATCCCAAACATCGGTACCAGCTAAGGCCGCCACCAAAGCATCACCAGAAAGGTCATCAGCATCCATCACAAGAGGATCATGAGGGACGCGATACCTCGGACCGCCAACCACCTGCCAGGACACTCGCTCACCGAGGAACCATTGCCTGCTCTCGGTACTTTCCATCAAAAGTCAGCAAGAGAAAAGGGGTTTGACCGCATGTATCTCCTCTGGGGCAGCATAGGCAACGCGCTCCCAAGGCGTCCAATCGACGCTGGTAGCTGTCAACCCAGATAAGAAGTTTCTGAGGAGAACAATCCAATGAGCCCTGCTCTTTACCCTGATAACATCCCTCGGCCATCTCAAGCCCCGGGGGAACAAAGGCATAGGAGCCATCCCGTCCTCATCTTCACCTGATTCATCAGCGGGAGAAGGAGCCAACATCTTCAAGTACTCAAAGCTCCAAAGTTGCACAGACAAAGGGAAGCTCAAAAAAAAAAAGCAACTACAGAAATCAAAAAGCTGGAAGATAAGAAGAGGTTGCAGTACATACCTCCCAAGCTCTCCAGAATCCCCCCGTCGATTTAACATCACCCTGGAAAACTTCACCCATATGCTTGTAAAGATGGGCCAGGGCAGCACCGCCCCAGTCATAAGAAGGGATCTCACCAATGGTCGCCAGACAAGAAAGAAGCCTCAAGCTCACCCGGTCATTCCGTGTCGCAAAGATTGAGCAACCAAGGACATATAGAAGAAATACCCTCAAAAGCTAAGAATTATTCAAGTTGTGATTCCCTCTACCATAAGCCCGGTAAAACCAGCCACAAGGGAACTAGTGCCTCTCCAGATTAGGAGGAACAGCTCCAATCAACATCTCGACAGCCTCGGGATCAATCTCATAGAAGTAATCCAGAATCAGGCGCTTCTCGCCAACCCTCAGACCGGTGATCATCGAAAAATTAAAAGGCGTCATGGTCATCTCACCAAATGGTAGGTGGAAAGTATTGGTGGTGTCCCACCATTTCTCAGCAAGGGCGTAAAAATGCGCCAGATCGTTACTACTCTTTGAAACTAGGCGGACAAAGCCGCCAAACCCAGCATAGTCTACCATTCTCTTGACGACAGGCGAGAGTTGGGTGTACTATAGAAAAGTGTGAGCAAGGCTGCCATGGCCCTTTAATGTCACTTCCGGCACCTGTACATATCAAAAATGGCAAAAAATGAGTACAAAGTTACTATTTATGACCCAAAGTCCAACTTCACAAAATCAATGTACGAGCACAAAACAAGCTTCCAACATGCTCTAGGTGCACACTACAGTCCATATAACTAGCACAATGCACAAGATAGTCCTAAACTGTCAAAAGTTTTACATACCATGCTCGCTAGAGCCGCGGACGAAAGATGATGTCGGGGTTCCCGTAAAATCAAGTCCAGGGTTTGACTCTCGGCTTTCATTCATTCCTTGGCCTTCTTAGACGGTCTCCTCGAGCTCGAAGCCATGGATCTACAAGAAAATGGAAGACTAAAACTAAACTTTCTTCTTGAAAAATGGAACAAACCAAAAAACCAATCAAAATTCTAATCATGGGGAAAGATTTGGCTCCAAAAACACCCCCAAAATGGCCAAAAATGAGCTTGAAATGCTCAAAAACCCGAGCTATACACTCATAGAGTCCGGCCACCCAGTGCCACCGCAGCACTAGCCAACTGCCGTCGTGGCAATGGCCCAGTGACGTTGTGGCACGACTCCCCGCGGGCCCCACTGTGCTCTGTTTTAGCCCATTTCGACCCGTTTCATCCCGTTTTAGCCCGTTTGTGATCCCGTTTAGCCCTGGTGGCACATTTTAGCCAAGATTTATGAGATTTTATTCCCAAGAAATCCTTTTTAACCCCAAAAGATTAAGCTAATCCCCCAAGGACAGAAACAGAAAGATATCAGCTCCCGGAAGCCCGAAACGGCTTTTCGGACCGACCAATGCAAAAGTTTGATCAACTGTGAGAGATTCAGAGATGGGTCCTAGTTCTCGATCAAGGAACAGTTAAGAGAGATTACCCGAGAATCCTACATCATCTCCTGAGGACAGAAACAGAAAAATATCAGCTCCCGAAAGCCCGAAACTGCTTTTCAAACCGACCAATGTAAAAGTTTGATCAACCATGAGAGATTCAGAGATGGGTCCTGGTTGTCGACCAAGAAACAGTTAAGAGAGATTCTTCGAGAGTCCTACATCATCCCCTGAGGACAGAAATAGAAAGATATCAGCTCCCGAAAGCCCAAAATAGCTTTTCAGACCGACCAATGCAAAAATTTGATTAATAGTGAGAGATTCAGAGATGGGTCCTGGTTTTTGGTTATGAGACAGTTAAGAGAGATTCTCTGAGAGTCCCATATCATCCCCTGCAGGATAGAAATAGAAAGATACCAACTCCCGAAGGGCCCGACCTGCCCTCTTGGATTGAGCGCCGGAAGATTTGATCAACCGTGAAAGATTCAGAGATGGGTCCTGGTTCCCGATAAAGAAAAGAGAGATTCTCTAAAAGTCCTATGCCATCCCCCGAGGAAAAATACAAAAGGATGCTAGTTCCCACTATCCCCAGCAGAAACCAGCAAAAGCATAATCGACTCCCGAAGATCGGTCATCAGGAACAACCAGAACATCGCCTACGTCCAGACGAGCACCGTAGTCCCACGACTCCGTGTCTCCTGATTATCATGAGCTTTCTCATTTGTCCATTTTCATAGCTTCCTTATATTCCGTTTATCACAAGATCCCTCGGTCACCTTTGGTTGTCGTCCTTTAGGACCCCACGTTCAATTACATTTGTTTGCGAAGCATACTTCCCGTAATTTAAGAAGATTGTCTGAGACCCAGAGTCGTCAACACCTTGGCACCCTTATCAGGATCAACCACTGCATTAGATTCAACACTAGCATGGCATAAGTCTACTCGGAGTGGCGCTGACACGACTAAAAAGTTGTGTGCTCTTGTGCAACACCCAAGTGTAGGTGATCGTGCAAGTAATACTGGATAAGTCCAGGTTGATCCCACAGGGAAGGAATAGGGAGAATGTCTACTAAGTTAAAACCTAAAGAAAAGAAAAGAAAATAAGAATATAGAAATGGAGGTTCTACGAATCATAATTAATTAAATTAAACTAAATAACAAACTAAAGTATAAAGAAACATGATAAATTAAAACAGATAAATTAAAGGTGTTGGAAATACGAGAATCCACATTGATCCTAACCATCTACCATGCATATTCATTAACGTTCTATGGAGTTCATTCCTTTTCAGCATTTCGTATTTTTCTAAAGATATAGAATCAATAGCCCTTTCATGACCGGGACTACATCATCACAAGTGATTTAAAACACTTGAAAGATGGTTTAAAACAATGGTAATTACTTGCACTCTAAATGGTGTTAGCATTCAAAGTGGTTTTCAAAAGTCATTGAAGAAAAGGCCTTAAGGCTTTAAGTTCTAGAAACTGTTGTGACAAACTGAGCTTATTAGGACAATTTGATGACAGATTTCTAAAATAGAAAGTCATGGAATACTTAAAAGAATCATCTCAGGATTCACATGTTCGATCGATCGAAGCGCTCTCGATCGATCGGATTGCATCATCCTTCAATCGATCGAAATGCCTTCGATCGCTTGACTATGGCTCTGGTTCGATCGATCGAAATACCTTCGATCGATCGAGCCCAATGTTTCTAAAGATTGCATGGCAGAGATTGGGAATCAATGTTTTATCACATATTCCCAACGTCTAAACTACGAAAACATGATAAAACTAATTCAGAAATAGTAAAACATAGTAATCATAACAACTAGATTAACAAACAATCAAATAAAGAAAAGGAACAGAAAATCCTAGAATAAATCTGAATATAACTTGTAACAAACTTGAAATAAAGTTGAATCTTGAATCTACAATGGAAAAGGAGGAAGAAAACATCAAACTAAACTAATCTACTCCTAATTTAACCCTAAAACTACCCTAAACTGCTGTTCTGTGTGTTCTGGAGCTTCCCCCCTTCGTCTGGCGTCAAAACGGCTTATATATAGGGTTCCCACAGAGTTTACGCAACTTTTGGGTGAATATAAAGTTTGATCGATCGAGCTTAGTTCGATCGATCGAAGGTTCGATCGATTGAACTCTTCTTCAATCGCTTGGACTCTATGATTTTGACAGCTCTGCGCACTGATGGGAGAATGGCCATAACTTTTCACTCGGATCTCGGATTGACCTCGCGTTTGCGGCCACGCGACCGTAACTCAAAGATCTACATTTTATGTCTTTGGGAAAATCTTCCAAATCTAAAGTTTTCATTGTCAAAATTGGCATTTTCTCAGCTGCTTCTGTTGTTCTACCCACCAGAATCACTTTTCTTTAGCTCCACTTCATTGATTTACATCCTAACACCTATAAAACAATGCAAAAACATATATTTAAGCATTAACACAATAAAAAGAGCATTGTTATTAGAATGCACCTAAATGTAGGGACTTTGGGGATAAAGTATGCATAAAATACTACGTAATACACTAGAAATATGCACTTTTCACCACGAATCACACCCCCCAACTAGCTCGTTGCTAGTCCCTAGCAATGAAGCGAACTACAGCAATGTTTAATTAACTCTAAAAATTGAAAACAAAATAAAATAAAAATCCTAACTCACTTTCGCAGGAATCACGATTGCATTTAGCGTATGCAACAAGCCTTTAAACCCCTAGGTTCCCCCTAGTGGACGAGTATTGTCTCGTGAGGGTTTGCAGTGAATCTACCCACAAAATTCATGTTTAAGGCAATGGTTCTCATTTAAATGTTTTCAAGGAATTTTCCTCTCAGTAACAATATAGTTAAGCTCAACAATCTCATGAAACTCTCTAGTATGCCATAGCCATGCAACACACACATTACAGTTAATCTACTATCAAAGTTGTTAGAATGTTCCATACCTATTAATCTTCAAGTGTGTGTGTGAATGGACAACCAAAATACAAAACTTTAATTTCAAAGCTTGCATAACCTAAGACACTATCAAGACGTTCATTTTGACTCAACTCTCACCAGGATTACACTCTTAAGATGAAATCACTCTGAATTAGGTGTAATAATTATCACTCATGATATGGAAGCTGTAAAGAGTAATTGTAAATGGAATCTAATGCTTCTCATATCTAAATAGAAAAACGGACATTTTAGTGCATAAAGTCTCATGAAAGGATACCTTTCACTAGAAGAGCGAGATACCGCGGAGAACTCTCTCATTACCTTAACTTCAAATCCAATTTACCTAGCATCATTAGGACTTTGAAAAAGAGGTATTCGATTAAGAAGAAAGAGATTTGTGATATTCAATTGGGTCAAAGGATGTGATTGGAATGTCTACTACATTTTTTTGAAACTTCCCCCACATCTCCAATCTCTCTCTTTTCTTCTTCTCTTCTTTTTTTTTCTTTTCTTTTTCACACTCTTCTTTTTATTTTATTTTTTTCTTTTGTAACAACCATTGGCACTTTTTTTTTTCTTTTCATGCTTTTTTTTCATTTTTTTTCATCATTTTTTTCTTTGCCAACTTTCTATTATTCACACAACCAAACTTCTTGTCAATGCAACACATTCCAATCACACCTAAATAAAGAACTGAGGCTTGAACTCCTAATTTGGAGTTAGGTATAGACTGTAGGATTGTGAGGACAAGGAAAATATGATAAGCTCAAGAGATGAAGTAAAGGAATATCATGAAGGTAGGCCAAGGCTATATTATCCATACATGGTCAAAAGATGGCCTAAATCATCTTCTAAGTTGATAGGATTATTCATTTCAGTAAATTCAAGAGCTCTAAAGTTGGTAAATCATGAACGTTCTCTTCTAGTGATCAGTCAAAATGAAGAAGAAAATGAAACTTTCAACGAATTAATACGCTTTTCAAAAAGTAAGAGTAATTTTATAAAAACCCTCAAAAACAAAAGAATGGCTCAAAAGCTCACTTGGGTTATTAGTCTCCACTACAGTCTCTCAAGACACCTAAGCTATGCTTACTAATCCATTTTAGCTAAGTACAAGGTTGTCACAACATGCTCAAAGTTGTTTGAAGATTAAAAAGCATAAAATATACTATAACTAAGATAGTAAACAAACTATCATAGTGTATTACATAGTAATAACATACAGAAAGTAACACTAATGCATCATAACTAACTACATAAACTAAGAGAGGAATACAAGAACCATTTTATTATCTTTTGAAAAAAAAAATTAAAAATTTTAAAATTTTTGAAAATTTTAATTTACTGAGTTACATGTTGCTAAGCAGGTATATGACACTAAAGTACAACAAAAAGATATGAGGCATGGAATGACTCACTCCCCCCCAACTAAAACTAGACATTGTCCTCAATGTTCTAAACTAAGCACATAGAAATGTAAAGTAAAGCGAGGGAAGGAAGGATTTTACCTTGAAGCGTTAATATCCATTTTTTTCAAGCTACCTGCAAGATCATTAGTAGCAACAAGGAAACATAGATACAACTACTCAGTAAATAAATTCGGTTAATCAAGATTTTTATCATAGATTAACAACCGAAATTTTTGAGGATCTTCCCAATAAAATAATTTAACAGTGAGAAGAATGTTGGGATCCTCATAAAAATGCAACTCCCCCCAACTAATGTCAGGCTTAAGGTCAGAGGAGATGATGCAAAACCTATGGCTTCCAAATTTTTTTGGGACAGTTATAAAAGGAATACCACACTTTTTAGGAATTATATTCAAGAAACGATCTTTGGTGTTGGTATTTCCTATAACAGCCTCTATTTTAATACTAAAAACAGGGGGAGGCCATGGTTCAATAAAAGGGGCAGGGTCGAAGTGATGTTCTAATGAAGCTTCACCACCCTCCGCTTGTCCTAGAACAGAATCTATGGATATATAATCATAGGAATTGAATTTCTGTTCTATGCACATGGTTTTGGACTGGACTTGGATAAAGCTATCTATTTGGGCCTCAATGTCATAATCACTCAAGAAGGTCAAGCAGTCTAGAAGATTGCTAGCTTCTTGTTGAATTCTAAGATCATCTAAAGTGGGCCCAATATTTTCCAAGTCTTCTCTCAAAGAATTTTGGAAGTTAAAATTTTGTGAAGAACATGTGCTAGTATCCTTACCATCCTCTTCCACAACACATTCTGTTTGTTCACGAATGGCGTACACATAACATTCAAGCTCAGGACGAGAGCTTTGATTGATAGCAAGGATAGGTGATGGGCAACTTGGTGACACCACCTCTTCGGTCGAAAGAGGTGAGGGTTCATGAATATCACAAGAATCTAAATTAGATTTAGATTTTTCAATTATGTCCTCTCTAGGGTCACTTTCAAAGGTAGGGGTAGAGTCAACAGGGGACTCTTCCTTTCCTAATTACGTGCAATCACCTAAACTCTCGTCATCTTTTAAAACCTCATTCTCATCCTTGTAACTCTCCTCACTATATATGTCATCTATTGAGGTGCTCTGGACAAAGAGATTATGCAGTTTTATCCAGGCAGTGAAGGAGTTGATGTCTGGGGTTGTATGTTGAGGAGAAGATGGTTCTACAACTTCATGCTCAATGGTTTGGTTTTGGAGTTCTTGTTGGGTTATCACTTTCTCAAATGAGTTGTTAACCTCACTCGGTATGAACCCATCATTGTCCTCTAATTCCATTCCATTGTTAGTGTCTTGAAATTCAGGTTGTAGCGTTGAAGGACTGGTATAGTCTTCTAAAGGTTGGCTATCAAATGCTTGTTGATATCTAGCTCCTAATTTATCAATTGCACTCTCTAGCCTTTTCATTTCACTAAGCAGCAATTCTAACATACCATTATCCTCAACTTGGTTATTCTCCTCATTATAACTATATGAAGTTTCACCCCATTGTTGTTGGTAATAATCCCCTTCCCATTGTGTTTGTGTGCAAGACTCCCCAGAAGGAAAGTCTTGTTGCATTTGGTAATCGTGGAAACTACTACTATATGCTACACTATCATTTTGGTTATATCCCCATTGCGATTGATAGAACTCTCCAGGTGGAGGTTCTTGATACGTTTGATAACATGGGGGACTAACACGATGGTTTTCCCATTGTGGTGATTGGTAGCACTCAGGTTGATAATGTGCATCATATGTGGGTGCTTGCCAACTCGGGGTATAGTTCTCATTACCTAATGTGTACCCATTCGTGGTATTTGTGTTGTATGGAGGGTAATATGGATCAGACATGTTTACCCAAAATATTTAAACAAAAGAATTTTTTTTTTTTTTCTTGTGAGAGAAAAAGTCGAATGATTTTTTCTTTTTTTTTTTTTTTTTAAGTAAAAGAAGAAAAATGGAAAAACATAGTAAAATCCTAACCTAGTTGCCTTCCCCGGCAACGGCGCCAAAAACTTGACACGACTAAAAAGTTGTGCGCTCTTGTGCAACACCCAAGTGTAGGTGATCGTGCAAGTAATACTGGATAAGTCCAGGTCGATCCCACAGGGAAGGAATAGGGAGAATGTCTACTAAGTTAAAACCTAAAGAAAAGAAAAGAAAATAAGAATATAGAAGTGGAGGTTCTACGAATCATAATTAATTAAATTAAACTAAATAACAAACTAAAGTATAAAGAAACATAATAAAATAAAACAGATAAATTAAAGGTGTTGGAAATACGAGAATCCACATTGATCCTAACCATCTACCATGCATATTCATTAACGTTCTATGGAGTTCATTCCTTTTCAGCATTTCGTATTTTTCTAAAGATATAGAATCAATAGCCCTTTCATGACCGGGACTACATCATCACAAGTGATTTAAAATACTTGAATGACGGTTTAAAACAATGGTAATTACTTGCACTCTAAATGGTGTTAGCATTCAAAGTGGTTTTCAAAAGTCATTGAAGAAAAGGCCTTAAGGCTTTAAGTTCTAAAAATTGTTGTGACAAACTGAGCTTATTGGGACAATTTGATGACAGATTTCTAAAACAGAAAGTCATGGAATACTTAAAAGAATCATCTCAGGATTCACATGTTCGATCGATCGAAGCGCTCTCGATCGATCGGACTGCATCATCCTTCAATCGATCGAAATGCCTTCGGTCGCTTGACTATGGCTCTGGTTCGATCGATCGAAACACCTTCGATCGATCGAGCCCAATGTTTCTAAAGATTGCATGGCAGAGGTTGGGAATCAATGTTTCATCACATATTCCCAACGTCTAAACTACGAAAACATGATAAAACTAATGCAGAAATAGTAAAACATAGTAATCATAACAACTAGATTAACAAACAATCAAATAAAGAAAAGGAACAGAAAAACCTAGAATAAATCTGAATATAACTTGTAATAAACTCGAAATAAAGTTGAATCTTGAATCTACAATGGAAAAGGAGGAAGAAAACATCAAACTAAACTAATCTACTCCTAATTTAACCCTAAAACTACCCTAAACTGTTGTTCTGTGCGTTCTGGAGCTTCCCCCCTTCGTCTAGCGTCAAAACGGCTTATATATAGGGTTCCCACAGAGTTTACGCAACTTTTGGGTGAATATAAAGTTCGATCGATCGAGCTTAGTTCGATCGATCGAGCTTAGTTCGATCGATCGAAGGTTCGATCGATTGAACTCTTCTTCAATCGCTTGGACTCTATGATTTTGACCTCCCGTTTGCGGCCACGCGACCGTAACTCAAAGATCTACATTTATATCTCTGGGAAAAGCTTCCAAATCTGAAGTCTTCATTGTCAAAATTGGCGTTTTCTCAGCTGCTTCCGTTGTTCTATCCACCAGAATCACTTTTCTTTAGCTCCACTTCATTGATTTACATCCTAACACCTATAAAATAATGCAAAAACATATATTTAAGCATTAACACAATAAAAAGAGCATTGTCATTAGAATGCACCTAAATGTAGGGACTTTGGGGATAAAGTATGCATAAAATACTATGTAATATAGTAGAAATATGCATTTTTCACCACGAATCAGGCGCACACCCCACAACACCAACTCATACTAAGATCAGAACACTAAACATGATAGGACTCAAGATCCAATTCATATCACTTCCACACATTGTATATCATTTCATATCATAACATCTGCCTGTCTTGTTGTGCATGTGCGGTTTGTTCCTTTGTGTCCCGAACTACGTCCTGGTCTGATTCCCCTTGGGATACGTAGGCAGCTCATGCAGAGCACGACCAACCCTAGCCTCAACATCATTGTATCTTTCGCGATGCTTTTTTTTTATCCTAAATCTATAGCCTCCAAAAGACCTGTCTCTTCAAAGCTTTGGCACTCGCTTGCGATATGCGTTACCTCGCAAGTTCATGCCAAAGAGAGGCAAACTGTAGACACCCCATTTTGTCGGCTATCAGATTAGGAGACCCATAGCTTGGTGGTTCACAATGATCACAAAAGACTCAAAAGGACTCCTGGAAATTAGTTCTATTTCTCAAATGCTCAGAATGACCAAGATGCCCCTGAAAGCCCGAAAACACCCAGATTTGAACCAAATGTTCTGAAAATGCACTACGTCGTAAGAAAAACAATAATAGCAAGACCAGATGAAATCGTCGTCTCCCAGAGACCACCAGAGGTCCCGAAAGTTCCCAGAAAGTCCCCGTTGACCGGTTTGACCAAGGTTTGACCAAGTTTAACCAAAATCGTCCAAATTCGCCGAAAAGTTTCGAGATCATTCTAGATCATGTGAAAAGTATTAAAATGAGATTTAAAAGAAAATCGAACGAAAACGTCAGCTCCTGGGAGCTCCTAGAAGTTTCCAAAACTTCCCGGGAATCCCAAGTTTGACCAGTTTGACCAAAAGTTGACTTTGAAGCCAGAGCACCATATCATTTTTTTAAATATTTTTCATAGATACTAGAGGTCAATAGATTTCTAACGGTATGTCGCACATAATTCTTGGATTTAAAACGAATTTATTATGAATTTCTGAAGGTGAAAAAGGCGATCAAATTGGCTTTCATCGCGAATACCGCAAAACTTTTCAAAGTGACCTATCTCCAAACTATTTTTTGTGTAAAGTAGACTCCATTACCTTTTCAACAGTATATCACAACTTCAATTTGGAGTTCATATGCATTTTCTGTGAATTTCGGACGAAATAGGGCCTTTTCGCGAATACCGGAACCTCTGGGGGCCTAAAAAGGATTATCTGGACGAATGAGGAGAAGTGCCACCATGGCACTGGCCCAGTGCCTCTGCGACACTCTCCTTCGGAATGGTGTTTTTTTGTAATTTCTTTTGGGGGTTCATTTTGATTAATTGAAAACCAAAACGACGTAGTTCTATGTTCACAGATGTTTGGGACCAAAGGGAGTACTTCTAAAACCCCAAAACCACCCCAAATTGGCCTATATAAACCACCCTTGACTTCTCATTTTGGGGGTGTCAAATGTAAGCTTTGAAAAGTTTTAGAAAGAAAGTTGTAGAGATAAGGTTAGAATAGAGAGAAAAGAATCTACCTTCTTTGATTTTCAAACAAGAAAGTGAGTTCTAAACTTTGTTTTCACTTCATTACTTCCATTTACTTCATATTCAATACACCCAACCACCATTTTAGTGAGCATTTAAGAGAAAGGAAGCTACCTCCATGTCCAATGTCACCACATATGAGTGAAACACCAAACTACAAGTCCAATACATCATGAATATCATCTATTGATTGCTATCCATTTGCTTGTTTATATTTTGTTCATCTCCTCTTACCTCATTTCTTTTTTTTTTCTTTATTTACTTGCTAGTCTATCATCATCTAGATGATGACATGAAGTTTGAGGTGAGTGAATCCTTATGGATAGTAGCTCTTGACCTCAAAAACATGTTTGATAGATGATGATTTCAACTTCAATACATTCCTATGTATTCTTGAAGTTGTCTTTAAAATGGAAACAATACTTTCCAATAATCTTGGAGGCTCTTGATGTGAGTCAAATGTTGACATTTTAAGTGGTTATAATCTTTATTAAGTATTGAAAATATGTTTCCAAAACCCCCATTTCAAAACCCCCTCTTAAACCCCTCATTTTGATTTCAAGAAATAAACTTTATTTCTCTCAAAAATCTTCAAAACAGTGAGTTATTTTATTTCAAAGAATTGTTTTGGGTTCAATACTCAATGTATGGATGCAAGACCAATTGGAAAGTCTTTCTAACTCATTATAGAACATCCATGATTTTTGGCTTGACTTGGAAGCACTCAAAAAGGGTCCATTTTTGTCCAAACATTCCTTCCAAACATTCTGCCTCTGTTATCACAGCAGCTAGGTTGACTTTCAACTTATTTTACAGAAAACGTTTCCAAAAGGAGTGGTCCCAACTTATTTTTCCTTTAACTTCAGTGTCTTAGGGAACCTTTTGTATAATATGGGCCTCTAGATCTTTTGTTTTCATTTTCTAAGATTTTCTAACATTTCAGTCGATAGTACGGACTCTGTTTCTGAATAACCTCTATTGTTGATGTGATTTCTCTCAATATGTGATAGTTATTAAATATTGGCTTTTTGGGTTGTGTTCTAGACACAATAAGGAAGATCTCCATACAAATCATGCATTGAAAACATTATGATCCCCTCTTTTCAATTTCCAAAAGATCATGTTACTGTTTAGTCCACTATTCACAACAAGCATACTTTTACTTCCATACTTTGATTTGATGCTTACATGTACTCCAAATTTGTTCATGTCTTAGGAAGTAGTTCATACTACATTTGTACATATCCCATGATGATCTCCTTCATTCATTCATACACATTCTAGACTTCTAAGTCATTCTAGGAATCCATGAACACAAAACACACTACAACCTTGGCACATTATAGATACATACATTGCATTCATGCAAGATTTGGGGTTTTTGTAACTCCTAATCTAAGATGATTATAAGGAATGATCATGATCACATATTCATGCTTCCCCTTGATCTAATCCTTCTTTCTCATCCGTCCCGAGGATTGAGAGATCTTCTTTTCTAAAAAATTAACGTGCATTATACTAGCTTGCTAAGCCTATTTTGATTTCTTTTATTTATTTGTTTCAAGAATAATTCATGTCCCCTTTAGATTAGGAAAACTTAATTACTTGATATGTGATTAGATGATTTTTCCTAGGTTTGTTTGTGTGATCTTTCACTTTGCATTGTGTGTTACTTGGCTCAGATCTTATGAATGATATCTTATCTTTAGATCTTCCATTTCAAATTTTCTTATGTGATGTAATATACTATCATAGTATTAATTGTCGAACCATACATAGTATAAGATGATTATTTGGATGTTAATTGAGGCCCGTCGAGAGACGGGGCGAGTTGAGGGTGTTTTAGTCACGACAAAGGCTCCATCCTCTCTTGTACCAAACCAAACCAAACCAAGTTCTTTGGCTATGAAGGGCAGGTGCCCTTTATCCATTTGGGTGAGTCAAAATTAGGTTTCTTGGTTCCTTAAAGACTAAGTTGCGACTCAGTATCTGTTTTCAACAAACCATTTTCTTTCTTTGATCCAAATCAATTTCAAGCAAAATAAGCAAGTGGTGGAACGCCGCGTGTCCACAAACGCCGGAGTATAAGACGCGAAGCACATCTCAGTCGATCAGATGATTCTTGGAAGACACCAGAGTATAAGGTGCGAAGCGCATCTTAGTCTTTCAAAAAGCATGGTTTCTGATATGACACCGGAGTATAAGGCGTAAAGCGCATCTCAGTCGATTAGATGATTCTTGGAAGACACCAGAGTATAAGGCGCGAAGCGCATCTCAGTCTTTCAAAAAGCGTGGTTCCTGATTCAACGCCGGAGTTTAAGGCGCAAAGCGCATCTCAGTCTTTCAACAAGCATGGTTCCTGATTTGACACCGGAGTATAAGGCGCGAAGCATATCTCAATCGATTAGATGATTCTTGGAAGACACCAGAGTATAAGGTGCGAAGCGCATCTCAGTCTTTCAACAATCGTGGTTCCTGATTTGGCACCGGAGTATAAGGTTCGAAGCTCATCTCAGTCGATCAGATGATTCTTGAAAGACACCAGAGTATAAGGCGCAAAGCGCATCTCAGTCTTTTTAAAAAGCGTGGTTCCTGATTCGACACCGGAGTATAAGGCGCAAAGCATATCTCAGTCGATCAGATGATTCATAGAAGACACTGGAGTATAAAGCGCATCTCAGTCTTTCAACAAGCGTGGTTCCTAATTTGACACTAGAGTATAAGGCGCAAAGCGCATCTCAGTCGATCAGATGATTCTTAGAAGACACCAGAGTATAAGGCGCGAAGTGAATCTCAATTTTTTCAAAAAGCCTGGTTCCTGATTCGACACCGGAGTATAAGGCGCGAAGTGCATCTCAGTCGATCAGATGATTCTTGGAAGACACCGGAGTATAAGGCGCGAAGCGCATCTCAGTCTTTCAAAAAGTGTGGTTCCTGATTCGACACCAAAGTATAAGGCGCGAAGCACATATCAGTCGATCAGATGATTTTTGAAAGACACCGGAGTATAAGGTGTGAGCGCATCTCAGTCTTTTCAAAAAGCGTGGTCCCTGATTCGACACCGGAGGATGAGGCGCAAAGCGCATCTCAGTCGATCAGATGATTCTTGGAAGACACCGGGGCCTAAAAGCACTGCCCAGTCTATCGCGTCGATAGAGCAAACCCGCGTTGACACCGGGGCATAAGTCACGAAGTTCTGCCCCAGTCGATTGCGTCGATCGAGCAAACCTGCGTTGACATCGGGGCATAAGTCACGAAGTGCCGCCTAGTCGATTGCGTTCTTCTGTTTGGCCAAAATGGCTATGAATCCAGAAGAGGACCAACTTGCTAATTAGAGAGACTCTGAGTCCTAGACAGCTCGCCCAGTAAGTTAAAATGACCATAAGCATTAAGTAGTATAGGGCATGGATTGCATCTAGATACTTCAGGATAGCACGATCTCGAATCACATCACTTAGAGAGCATGAAGTTGTATTGATCGCCGTCATTTTCATGAGCACGTGCATCATGACAGGATAGGATGCATTCATCCATATGACTACTTGTATTTGTTTGTATGTTTGACCTCTGCCCGAACTACATCTTGGTCTGATTCCTGAATGGATACATAGGCAGCTCACCATTGAGCACGACCAACTGGGACCTTACCGCGCGTCTTTTTTCTTTTGCAACGCATTTTGTTTTACCTAAATCCGACAGTTTGGTCAAAGGCTTGTCTTCACACAGGCTTCGACATTCGCTTGTGAAATGTGTTGCTCCACGAGCTCTGCCGAAGAGGGACAAACTGTAGGCACCCCAATTTTGACTAAACGTCGAATTAAGGGGAGTGTTACCTCCATATCCGATTATGACAATGTCCAAACTTATTTAGGACTTCCAAGGATGATTCAAGCTCTTCGAAAGACTCTCCAACCTAAATAAAAAGCAAAAAGAGAGGAAGAATGGCACTTAAATCAATTTGCGACAGTCACGGGCTGCCGCTGCGACAGTCACTGGACTGCCGGATGACATTCTCTGAATACCACGTTTTTACATCAAGTGCCATAAAAAATGGATTTCCAGAAAAGACGGCAGTCCCTGGAGTTGTCTGCGGCATTCAATGAATGTCGTTCCGGCATTCAGTGAATGCCGTAATGGCATTTACTGAGTGCCGCTTCCATCTTCGTTGAGTGTCACCTTTTTGTAGCAGCCAGCTGTTATACAACATGTTTTGTACCTTCAAAAGTGCATCTGAAGTTAGGGTTTTTGGCTTGAAAATACTGAAATACCCTTCAAAAAATTTGCCTATAAATAGAGGGTGAATACCCCATTACAAGGGATCTTTTTTTTTTTTTTGGGGGGGGGGGTACTATTACACATTTTTGGGAGAGGGGAATTTCAAAGAGAAAACAAAAAGAATTTTGGAAAAAGAGAGTTTTTGAGAGCTGGAAGAAGAACTTGGAAGATCTTCAAAATAGAAGCTTGAGGATAGTCTTGGAGGTTACCCTCTAATCTTAGTTGTGTTTTCTTTCTTTTGAGCCTCCAATCTTCAAGTCACTTAGTTTTTCTTGATTAAGTCTTAGAGTTTTGTTAGTAAACTTGGAAGTCCTTACTTCTTAGTTTTTTTATTCTTCTTTTATTTTTCTTGTTTATGTTTTTCTCTTTAGATTCTTGGGGATCTTCCATGAAGGAAAAAATGGTTTAAAGTTAGATTTTAAACGCGCAGCAGAAATAGGTTAAGTTATATATCTTTTGGTATTCCAGGATCTACTACTCGTCAATTCCATAGATGCGTACAAGGGGGTGCAAGAATTATACCTTAGTGTCTTGAACCCAATTCTGAAACTTTAACTTCCAGCAGCCTCCACTAGATGATCTTCACCCTTATGACTCCTGCGGATGCCTGCCGGAAAGACTAGGGTTGGTGGGAACCCTAATACAGAGGATAGGAAGGTTTTGGGAAGACTATGATAGTTTCTGCAGCTTCTGCGTATAAAAACGACGATCACTTACTTCCAGAACGCAGCTGCCCTATTTATAGATTTCCAGAACCGACCTAGACTTCGATCGATCGAAGTGACTTCGATCGATCGAACCTTCGATCGATCGAACCATTCTCGATCGATCGAACCTGCTGACTTCAATCGATGGAACATACTTCAATCGATCGAACTTGTCTTAACAGCTTCCTCAAGTGTCTTTCCAAGCATCCTAGCGGAGCTAAGAGTGGGACCTCCTAGGCTCTTTATTGTTGGCTCAGACCAGTTTGTTAATTACCATGACCAAACTCTTTGATCAGCAAACTAACTAACTGGTCAGTTAACGTTTATTCCACTATAAAACGATAACTGAACTCCAACGCAAAAGAACATATCCGAAGCGATAACTAGACTTGTATGGTGTACTAATGTCCCTCTACCGTCAGCATTCGTAATCATATTCAGGTAGTCGGATAACTGTTACTGTCAACCTGAATCATGATTACTTCTTGTATTCCTTGAGTCCCATTCACTACTCATGATTACCAAACATGTTGATAACTCTTATCAACAAGACTGCAGTACTCAGTAATCAACTTGGTGACATTCTCAAGGGAATGCTTACTCTGAATCAGAGGGTAGATTCTATCTTGACAATATATGTTCACAACCCTATGGACATGACATACCCAAGATACCCAGGTGTTGATCTTCTATAGACCTCACTGATTGGTAAGTCAAAGCAGCCATATCCATAGTCTATGTTCATAATCATCTCAAGATTGAGAACACGTACCTTATACAAGTTATGAGTTCCTATTGACTGTTGACAGCCTTAAGCGTCAATAGGAAAGCTCAGGTCCGTCAATGCACTATAAGCACTAGCATATCAACTAAGAGCTACACTCTAGTGATTGAGATTAATCACTCCATCCAATGGTAGTTAATTATGCTACAGTGTAGACCTGATGAGGTATCCAGTCTCATCATCCACTGTGACATATTCTAAGTATCAAAGAATAGTAATTCGTATCTCACTTGTGTGTATCTCATACACACACGAATTGCTTACTATGATACTTAAGGACAAAACAATCATCTCATGAAAGAAACATACACAATGAAATGTAAAGCTGATATCCATATATTATAATGCTAATGTCTCATACATAAAGTAATGGTTTGAGGGCACAAACCCAACATTCCATATCTCACTTGAATCTCATGATTTAGATCTTTTAGTCCCTTGTAAAGTTATGCTTCACATGAGATTTAAAGTTGATCATCATTTTATTAGAAACAAGTAGATGAATCCAAACCCTTACCATGGTTTGGATCCTCTAATCTTGTTTAAGTTTTCATTCTCTTTTGTTTCTTCTTAGCTTGGTTTGAAAGCATCTATGAATTTGAAGTAAACAAGTTTTACCAACAGATTCTTTGATGGATTTAGAGCATTTGCTCTCTTAGTCTTCTTTATTTCATTTCTTCTTTTTGTTTATACTTTTCTTTTAAGATTCTTTGAGATCTTCAATATCTCTCTTGAAAGCTCTTGAGTTTGATATTTTGATTCTCATGTAAGCTTATGCTTCACAAGGGAGTCAAAGTTTGATCATCACTTTATTTTATAAGCAAATAGATGGATCCAAGTCCATACTTATGACTTGGGTCCTCTAGCTTGATGTTTCATGGAATCCTTTCTATATTCCTTTGAGACTCATGAGTATTAGTTATGTTTTGATCTCCAATGACCCCAAAGGGAAAGGAGAGTTAGGTTTAGGATAAGCCAATGTCCATGGCTTAGTTGGTAGATGTAGCAAAAAGGATGATAAATCCAATATTGGAGCAGTGAGTTCATAAACCAGTTTTAATCAAGGATTTTTAGTTGATAATCTAACCGTTGGAATTAATTGAAACCAACGGGAAAGTGTATTTAACTCAAAGTTCTGCCACTGTAATTTTTGTTTTAAGGAGATTTCATGTTTAAAGTGGTTTGGTCATGAGTTTTGTGAAGTCACTATAATTTGTCCAGAGTTTCATAACAGTAACACTCGTTTGAAATAAACAAATCAGAACCTTAATCAAACTTTCCAGATCCAAAATAAATTTTTATAGGTAGTTTAATGTGTTAGGAAGCTACCCAAGGCCAAAGCATTTATGATTTTTTTACTATTTTTTAAAAATCGTACAAAATCTATGGACAGAGATTTGTAAATCTCTGAGTGATGTATGGTTTTTGTCCATTTTCCAGAGATCTAACCGTTGAAACTTTGATTTTCTTTTTGGGATGGAAACTAGACACACAGAGGCATCTTGTGTCCAAAATTCACCGACATCAAACCATGGGAAGCATGCTTTTTATTTCTTTTACTTTTAGGTCTGCTCTTTGTAATTTTTAGAATTTTATGACAGATTTGACCAACTTTGTAAATAATGGTCAAAATGATTTTTCTATGACCTAGGGCTCAAACCATGTTTTAATAATGATCAATTAAACTTGGATTCAAAGTTTAAGTGATCCAAATCAATGAATATTTCATAATTTACTCTTGTTCATGTATACATTCATCCATGTGGCTTGATGTTTGTAATTAGGACTTGTTCGGTTTAGATTTAATTACACTTAATAGATTAAACCTAGAAGTCTAGGATTGTTATTTAAGATCCAACTTTATATCTTGTATATTAAGTGCACTAACCTCTATTTTGTAGTGCTATTGAGGTACGATTTCTTAACCCCTCTCTAGTTTATTGTATTCTTTGATTTTAATTGATTTTCGACTTTAAGTGCGACACCTTAGAATTAGGACTTGCTTTACTTGTATATATGGATTAGAGACTCTTTTTCTAGGTTTTATCTATTTGCATGCATTTGCACGTTTAATATTTATGGCCGGATCCCGGGTAAGTTCTCTAGTTCCCTATTTGCATATCATATTACTTGCTACTTGAATTACGTGGCTTTTGAATGATATTTTATCACTTGTAATCTTACACCCTTTAGACATGCTTTTGTAATGTATATTTATACATATGTATTAGTTGAGGGCACATTTAAATTAATAATTCAATTAAAAAGATGTTGAGTAGAGGCCTATCGCAAGATAGGATGAGAGAGGATGTTTTAGTCCGACGGGCTCCTTCCATTCTCATTCCATAATCCCCGGACCTAGTTAATCTTTGGTTTCGCAAAAGATCAGTTTGCTTTAAAATGGTTTCTTAATTTTCCTTTTAAAAAATTAAGTGGCGACTCATTTGTTTTTGAATTTGAAATTTAGAAAAGATTTTAAAAGAAAAGTTGTGGGTAGGAAAAATTGCGATATCCACAGGCACTCTCCCCCAGAACTATCCATTTTGTAATTTTGTTTGGGGGTCCAAATTGATTAATTAAAAACAAAAACGGCGCCGTTTCTTGTTCACAGATGTTTGGAACCAATGGGAGCACTCTTTGAATCCCAAACTCCCCCCAAATTGGCCTATATAAACCCCCCCTTGACTTCTCATTATGGGAGTGCCAAATGCAAGTTTAGAGAAAGTTGTAGAGAGAAAGTTGTAGAGATAATGTTAGAATAGTGAAAGTGAGCTTCTTCCTTTTGATTTTCAACAAAAAAAGTGAGTTCAAAACCTTGTTTTACTTCGTTACTCTTCTTTACTTCACATTCAATACACCCAACCACCATTTTAGTGAGCATTCATAAGATAAGAAGCTACTTTCATGTCAAAAATCACCATATATGAGTGAAACACAAAGCTACAAGTCCACAATCTGGCGACTCTGTTGGAGATTTTTATTTTTCAAAACAAAATAATATAGAGGTTTGACTCATTAGAAGCATCCTTAAAATCATCTTTTTATTGTGTCTGGTTCACTGCATTGCACTTCTGCATTCCCCCCTCTGACTGTGTCTGAAACGTGGCGCTGACATTGTTCAGGTCTTGCTGTGCTAGGGCACAAGTCAGCGATGATACTGTACCTTCCAAGGTATATCAAAAAGAGTAAAAACTTCTATACTATCTCTCCGACGGTATATTGGAACTCTTGTCAACGAACCCTCTTTGACTAAACCCAGCCCTTGTATATAGATTCCTGTAGAACCTTTCATAGGACTCATTTCTCTTTTTAGATAGGACAATGTGATATAACTACTTATGCCCTGGCGGGTTAACTGCGTAGTGTAGACGCTTATGTGCCATAGAACAAAACTTCTTTCTTATGATTCCCAAGGCAGTCACTCACATGTGATTACATTGAATTGACCTACCTAAGAACCATGATGAAGATGTCTGCTCCATGATCACAAAGATATACACCGCAAACCTTGTTTGTCGATCCGAAGTCATAGGAGTATGATCATCATCATCGCTTGCCCTTATCATATATCCCTATTTCTCCCAGAAATAACCCTCTTGTCATTGCATTTTAGACAAAATTCTCTTAAGCAGCTGAGAAAGTGGGTGTGAGAGATAACTCTATATACACATCCATATACCCTTTACCCTCACTTTTACCTCTTGCATGCTTGAATCCAAGCATATACATACACATACTCTTACATCCACACACACATATGCATTCCAACATACAATTATATACATTATTGCTGGGAGTTCAAGAAGATAGAAAGAAGAGTTCCAGAAGTTGTTTCCTTATGATCATGTTCTAGAATAGAAGTATAGAAGCTCTATTATATAATATCACAAGCTTTCTCAGCAGTTTCTCTATGTTATCATCATCCAAACACACCTCAAGGCATTGCGTTTTAGGATTGTGCCCTCAAACCTGGTCTTTATGTATGTGACATTTAAGATTTTATATATGGATAACATTAATACTTGTAATTATGTGTGATTCATGAGATGATTATTTGTAATCCTTTAGTATCATAGTAGGTAATTCGTGTATGTATAAGATACATACAAGTAAGATACGAATTACTTTTTTTTATACATAGAACTTCTAACAGTGGATAATGAGATTGGATATCTTATCAGGTATACACTATAGCATGATTAACTACCATTGAATGGTGTGATGAATCTCAATCGCTAGAGTATGACTCTTAGTTAATATGCTAGCACTTATTGTGCATTGATAGACCATGAGCTTTCCTATTGAAATAAAAAAAAAATCATTAGTCGATAGGAACTCTTAACTTGTAAAAGGTATGTGTTCTCAATCATGAGCCAATTATGGACATAGACTATGAATGTGACTGCTTTGACTTACCAATCAGTGAGGTCTTAAAGATCAACACCTGGATATCTTGGGTAAGCCATGTTTATAGGGTTGTGAACATATATTATCAAGATAGAATCTACCCTCTAATACAGAGTAAGCATTCCCTTGAGATATATCACCAAGTTGATTAATAAAAAATGCAGTCTTGTTGATAAGTAGTTATCAACATGTTTGGTAATCATGAGAGGTGAATGGGACTTAAGGAATGGAAGAAGTAATCAACATTCAGGTTGACAATAACAGTTATCCGACCTAAATATGATTATAATTGCTTAAGGTAGAGTAGCATAAGTACAACATTCAAATCTTATCATCGCTTCGGATATGTTCTTTTGAATTGAACACGTTCTTGACACATGGTTTGAGGCCATGCATCCGTAACTTGTCAAACTACAACTGCAGTATCTGGACCAAATTCAAAATTCCAAGTTCTTCCAACTGCTACTATTATTCACCTACTTATTTCTTAGTTTTCTTGCATTATTTCAACTCTATTTTTTCCAATAAAAAAATAACCTACAAAAACACATAAATACACACATTTTAATGACTTCTTACCAAATTCACATTAATAATGAAATATGTGTAAAACTAACGAATTGGGGATTAAGTACGCATAAATAACTACTAAAATGTGCTATGAATATGCAATATTTAGCTCTAATCAGCTAGGACCTTGGGGAAACTTTTCTTAGAAGTAACCCCAAGCGCTCATGAAGAGTCTGAGTGCTTGAGAATTGTTTGAGTGTTTGAGCCCCGAGCGCTCAAGAAAGCCTAAGCGCTTGAGTGTACCAATGTTTGGTCTATAAATACCCCTCATGTCATTGCATTTTAGACGAAATTCTCTTAAGCAGCTGAGAGAGCAAGAGTAAGAGATCACTCTATACACACATCCACATACCCCTTACCCTCACTTTTACCTCTTGCATGCTTGAATCCAAGCATAAACTTACACATACTCCTACATTCATACACACACACGCATGCATTCCAACATACAATTGCATACATTGTTGCTGGGAGTTCAAGAAGACTGAAAGAAGAGTTCCAGAAGTTGTTTCCTCATGATCATGTTCGAGAATAGAAGTATAGAAGCTCTATTATACAAGATCACAAGCTTTCTCAACATTTTCTCTATTTTATCATCATCCAAACACACCACAAGGCATTGTGTGTTGGGATTCTACCCTCAAACCCGGTCTTCTATGTATGTGACATTTAGGATTTTATATATGGATAATATTTATACTTTTAATTATGTGTGATTCATGAGATGATTGTTGTAATCCTTTATTATCATAGTAGCTAATTCGTGTATGTATAAGATACATATAAGTGAGATATGAATTACTAATTTTTTTTTATACTTAGAACTTGTAACAGTGGATAATGAGATTGAACATCTTATAAGGTATACACTGTAGCATGATTAACTACCATTGGATACAGTGATGAATCTCAATCGCTAGAGTATGACTCTTAGTTAATATGCTAGTGCTTATAGTGCATTGACGGACAATGAGCTTTCCAATTGACATCAAAACTGTGATTCATTGATAGGAACTCATAACATGTATAAGGTACATGTTTGCAATCATGAGACAATTATGGACATAGACTATGAATGTGACTGCTCTGACTTACCAATCAGTTAAGTCTTAAAGATCAACCACTGGGTATCTTGTGTAAGCCATGTTCATAGGATTGTGAATATATATTGTCAAGATAGAATCTACCCTCTAATCTAGAGTAAGCATTCCGTTGAGAATGTCACCAAGTTGATTACTGAGAACTGCAGTCTTGTTGATAAGTAGTTATCAACATATTCGATAATCATGAGAGATTAATAGGACTCAAGGAATGAAAGAAGTAATTATCATTCAGGTTGACAGTATTAGTTATCCAACTACCTGAATATGATTATGATTGCTTAAGGCAGAGGAGTATTAGTACAACATGTAAATCTTGTCATCGCTTCGGATATGTTCTTTTGAGTTGGAGTGCAGTTATTGTTATAGTGGAGTCAACATTAACTGATCAGTTGGTTAATTAGCTGATCAAAGAGTTTGATCACAACGATTAACAACTTATTTGAGCCAACAATAAAGAACCCATTCTTAGCTCTGCAAGAATACTTAGAAAGGCGGGAAAAGGAAGTTTGATCGAATGAAGGTAGTTCAATAGATTGAAGATTGGTCTCTTTCAATCGATTGAAAATGCTTCAATTGATTGAAAGTTTAATCGATTGAAAGTGTTTCGATCGATTGAAACCCAAAGCTCGATTTAAAAACCTATAAATTGGAGAGCTATGTGCAGAATGAAATTGAACATTTTTTTCACTGCTCTAGCTCTCTAGAAATTATTTTAGGGTTTTCCTAGTCTCCATCACCTCTCTATTGGGTTGCCACAAACCCTAGCCTCTCCGAGAAGCATTTGAGGAGACATAAGGATGAAGATCATATAGAGGAAGTTGCTACACAACAGAAAGGACATATTTAGAATTGGGTTCAAGATCACAAGGTAATGTTCTTGTACCTCTCTTCCCTTCGCATCTATAGAGTTAGTAAGTAGTAGATCCGAGCATACCATTAAAGTTTTGAACTTAATTTTCCACTGCGCATGATTTAAAGTTTTCGAAAACTTAAATCCATCAATTCGTATCCGAGCCATGCTTAGTTGTATCTATAGATGCATTTTAGAACACTAGTTTTGATTTGTATGATGGTTTTAGGACTGTTTTTGAAACTGCATCAACACAGATCTATTTCTATAGCAGTTTCACAGTAGAAAACAAATCTATGATTGCTTTGGATGCATGGCAGTTTTGATTGATTAAAACCGTGCTGGTTTGAATGATTAAAAGTTTTTCAATCGATTGAAACTATGCTGAGTTCAATCAATGGACTAGTTTCGATCGTTTGAAAACTGGTTCAGTTCGATCGATTGATCTTTGATCAATCGATCAAAAAGGTTTCTATATCCAGAAGTTTTTCACAATTTTAAAAGTTTTAAATATTACCTACTTTAATGTTTTATACCTTTCTGAAGAAAAAAAATCAATCGGTGAGCTTCTGTTTCAATCGTTGAACCTGGTTCGATCGATTAAAACTAGGTCAATTGATTAAACAAGTTTCAATCGATCGAACCTTGTTTCGATCAATTGATGTTTTAGAAGTTCTAATCATATCATAAAGTGTTTTATGATAGATGCGAATCAATTAGGGGTTCCAATAGATATATATATACATATATGTGTGTGTGTGTGTGTGTGTGTGAATGTGTTTGTCTAACCCATTTTGCACTAAAGATTAGACTGTTGTCTCCAAAGGCACTAAGATATATTTTTTATTGTTAATTATGATTGGTATAATTTTATTTTGGTTTGGTTTTAAAGGCATATGTAAAGGGCACTATGACTCCATTCTTACGATAGGAAAGTCGCACCGGTTTCCCTAGCCTATTTATTTATTGCCATATCTATTTCTAGATAAGTTATAAGCTTCAAAAGAAGCATAGGGCCAATGTAATAGAATAGGAAAATCCATGAAGATGGAGAAGCAAAGCGTAATCCATGAAGATGGAGCTACAACAGAAAGGACGTTCAAAATTGGGTTCAAAACCACAAGGTAATATTCTTGTCCCTCTCTTCCCTATGCATCTATAGAGTTAGTAAGTAGTAGATTCGGGCACCAATAAAGTTTTGAACTTGATTTTCTCATGAATTTTAATGTGTTAACAAGGTCTCCTAAAAAGTTTAGGGTCACTCAGATTTATTTGCTATTTTTAGAAAATCATACAAAAACTCTGGACAGAGTTGTAAATTTTTTAGTGATGTCCAGTGTTTGTCCAATTCTCAGAGATTGAACCGTTGATCTTTGATTTTTCTTTTTAGGTTGGAAACTAGACTCACAAAGACATCTTGTGTCCTAATTTTAGTGAAATTTTCTATAGTTGATAATACCATCGGCTATGCCACGATGGTTTATACTAACACTAGATATGCTCAAAAAAGAAGCCTCCAGGCTGAACTGGTTTCCCTCAAAGCCTCCATTAGTGGCCCTTGGATTGTAATGGGAGATTAAAATGCTATTTTGGGTGCCCATTAAAAGCTTGGGGGAGTCTTGCCGAATTTAATATCCTGTGATGGCTTCAGAAATATATGTCTGATTGTTGTAATCTCCTTCACCTTCACACCAAAAGAAGTCCTTTTACTTGGACTAATGGTAGAGGTGTTCGATGTCATGTGGAGATGAGGTTAGACAGGAGTTTATGTAACCCTGAATGGTTGTCTATCTAGCCGAATGCTTGCTGTAGCATCCTTCCTCAATTAGAATCTGATCATAATCCGCTTATGCTCAGCTTTTACAAGCAAAATTCATTGACATCAAACCATAAGAAGCATGCTTTTTCTATTTTTGAAGTTCTGGTCTGCTCTCTGTAATTTTCAGAATTTTGTGACAGATTTGACAAACTTTGTAGATAATGGTTCAAATGACTTTTCTATGACCTAGGGCTTAAACCATGTTTTAATAATGATTATTTAAACTTAAATCCAGAGGCTAAATGACCCAAGCCAATGAATATTTCATAACTTACTCTTGTTCATGTATTCATGTGCATTCATCCATGTAGATTGATACTTGTAATTAGAATTCATTTTGTGTTAAGGTTAAATTTCACATAATTGAACATAATCATGAGTTCCTTATGACCACATTAGGATTACACTTCCTCTATATGGACATTACATTGGCTCCTAGTTGAGACTTGTATATCTATAGAAGTGATGCATTTCCCACTAATTAGAAGGAATTTATAGTTATGTCAATTCTTTTATACTTGATAGATTTAAGTTAGAAGCTTAAGGATGATATTTATAATTTCATATTATATCTTATCTAAAGCATATGGGCTAACCCTTCGTTTTGTAGCGCTATTAAGGTATGATTTCTTAAACCCCTCTTTAGTTTATTTAATTTCTTGATTTTATTGAATTTTTTACTTTATGTGTGACACCTTAGAATTAAGATTTGCCTTATGTGTATATGTGTATTGTAGACTCTTTTTTAGGTTTTTTATTTTGCATGCATTACACATTTCTATATCGCACCTGGATCTCGGGTAAGTTTTCTAGTTCCCAATTTGCACACCATCTTGCTTGCTACTTGAAATTATGTGGTTTTGAATGATATTTTATCATTTGCAAATTTACTCCCTTTTAGACATGCTTCTGTAATGTATATTTACACATATGTATTAGTTGAGGGTATATTTAGATTATTATGCATTACACATTTCTATATCACACCTGGATCTCGGGTAAGTTTTCTAGTTCCCAATTTGCACACCATCTTGCTTGCTACTTGAAATTATGTGGTTTTGAATGATATTTTATCATTTGCAAATTTACTCCCTTTTAGACATACTTTTGTAATGTATATTTACACATATGTATTAGTTGAGGGTATATTTAGATTATTATTTGATTATAAGGATGTTGAGTAGAGGCCTATTGCGAGATAGGATGAGAAGGGGTGTTTTAGTCCACCGGACTCCTTCCCCTCTCGTTTTTTTTTTTTGGAAAAGTTGTGGGTAAGAAAAATGCGATATCCACAATTTGGCGACTCTGTTGGGGATCGAACCTAGAATCTCTGGTTTTGCAGACCAGAATTCCTGATTTTGGGATCACTCGAGGATTCGACTTGAAAACATCCTTTTAATCGAATTAATCAATCTTTGTGTGCTTGTTGCATTTCACTTGCATGTCCAGCCAGTCTATTGCACGGAACTATGACCTTGGAGGCTCGGGGCAACCCAATTGGTCAAGTTATCATGGGACTGTGTGATCACCATTGATCTCCTACCATGATTTGGTATATGAAGCATCCTATCAGATGTGTGTCAAGAATCCCTTATCTAACCAAAACCCGACCTTTGCATGGTAGTTTCTATAGAACCTTTCAAATCTAGGAGATCAATTTCTGATTAATGTTTATATACTAGGGAGTCTTGTATGCCCGGAAGGGATTACTTGAGATGGTGACGATGTTCACTTAATACAAGATATGCAAACTTTTAATCACTTTTAAAGCAATTCTTCTTCATGTCCTATGACATTTGGGAACATGCTGAAACTTGATTGAAACTTGATTGTAAGATTACATCTATTATATCTTGTTAACTAAAGCATCATTGACCATGTACGCATCCGAATTCATAAAAAATATGGTGAAGATCCGATCATGTGATCCTTCTGGCTAATGAATTTTAAATCCTTTTTTATGAGCAAAATAAGATTTTTTTTACCCCCAAGGTTATCTTGAAAATCGTACTTTCAAAAAATCTTTGAAGTTCCCTTGATTACTATTCCAAAACAGTCACTATCGAGATATATGTTGTTTTCTAAAGAAGTGCTTTTCAAAATGCATTTTCAAAATAGATAATCTTTGTAAACATTCCTTATCTCATCATGATTTTCAAAAAAGTCTTTTAAAATGATCAAACTTCAAAAAAGGGATAATGAGGATCACAATGAGAGGTGAAATTGGTGCATTTAATATGAGTAAGGATCTTATGTGTTTTATTTGTTAGGACTAGAATTTTCCTTTCTTTTGCATATAGAGTAGGCACACACGCACACATGCATTGCATCCATGTAACATATGAACCATTCATTAAAGTTTCACCAGCTACCTTTTTAAAATAAAAGAAGATAAACAACCAAAAGTTTTTGAAAATCATTAAAATTCTTTTGTAAGGCAAAAATAGCATCAAGTTCGAGCACAGTCTGGTTTAGAGGTCCCACGGCAAGGTTAGTAAGAAGGGAAGGTAACATCGAAATGGCAGACGAAAGGAATGATGGGGAAGTAGCAGAATTGAGGGCATTAGTAGAACCACAAGTAGAACAGATGAGGAGGCAGGTCGAAAACATGAACCGTATGATGGATATGATGGAAACAATAGCACGCCTGCCACCAGTTGCAAATTTGCCGAACATCGTTCCGACTATTGCAAGGGAAGAAGGTTGGTATGATGAACCAAAGATGTAGAGGGCCGAGGTTCCCAGAGTAGAGAGAAAAAGGGTAATGGCTGAGAAGATAGAGAAACTAGAAAGGGTAATGCGCAAGGCTCATGGATGTAGACACCCCATTTTGTCGGTTATCAGATTTAGGAGACCCATAGCTTGGTGGTTCATGATGATCGAAAGGACTCAAAGGACTCCTAGAAATTAGTTCTATCTCTCAAAATGCTCAAAAAGTGGTACAAATGACCAAAATGCCCCTGAAAGCCCAAACATTCCTAGATCTGACCAAATGTTCTGGAAACACGCTACATCGTACGAAAAGTAATCAAATTAGTTTTAAAGAAAAATCAGATAGAATCGTCAGTCCCAAAAACCCCCGGAAGACTCGGAAGTTCCTGAAAAGTCCCCATTGACCGGTTTGACCAGGTTTCAACAGGGTTTGACCGAAATCATCTAAATTTGCCAAAAATTTCTGAGATCATTCTAGATCGTGTGAAAAGTACTCAAACGAGTTTTAAAAGAAAATCGGACGAAAACGTCAGCTCTTGAGAGCTCCCAGAGGTTCCTAGAACTTTCTAGAGATCCCGAGTTTGACCGATTTGTCCTAGAAGTTGACTTTAAAATTAGAGCACCGTAACAAATTTTAAACATTTTTTATGGGTACTAGAGATCAATAGCTTTCCAACGATATGTCGCACATAATTTCTAGATTTAAAATGAATTTATTATGAATTTTTGAATGTAAAAAAGGCGATCAAATCGGCTTTTTATCAAGAATACCGCAAAACTTGTCAAAGTGACCTAACTCCGAACTATATTTTATGAAAAGTAGACTCCATTACCTTTCAAACGGTATATCACAACCTTGGTTTGGAGTTCGTATGCATTTTTTGTGAATTTTGGACGAAATAGGGCCTTTTTGCGAATACCGAAACCTCTGGGGGCCTAAATAGCATTATCTTGACGTCTGAGGAGCAGTGCCGTCGTGGTACTAGCCCATTGCCACCGCGACACAGGCCCAGTGCTATCGCGACGCTCTCCCCCAGAAAAGTCCATTTTGTAATTTTGTTTGGGATCCAAATTAATTAATTGAAAACCAAAACGAAGTAATTTCTTGGGAACAGATGTTTGGAACCAATGGGAGCACTGTTTAAGTTCCAAACTCCCCCCAAATTGGCCTATATAAACCCCCCTTGACTTCTCATTTTGGGGATGCCAAATGCAAGTTTAGAAAAAGTTGTAGAGATAAGGTTAGAATAGTGAAAGTGAGCTTCTTCCTTTTGATTTTCAACAAGAAACTGAGTTCTCAACCTTGTTTTTACTTCATTACTCTTCTTTACTTCACATTCAATACACCCAACCACCATTTTAGTGAGTATTAATGAGATAGGAAGCTACTTCCATGTCCAAAGTCACCATATATGAGGGAAACATAAAGCTACAAGTCCACAATCTAGCAACTCTGCTGGGGATTTTTATTTTTCAAAACAAAATAATACAAAGGTTTGACTCATAAGAAGCATCCTTAAAATCATCTTTTTACTTTGTCTGGTTCACTGTATTGCACTTCTGCATCCCCCCCCCTCTAACTGTGTCTGAAATGCGGCGCTAACATTGTTCAGGTCTTGCTGTGCCAGGGCACAAGTCACCGTTGATATTGTACCTTCCATGGTATATCAAAAAGAGTAAAAACTTCTATACTGCCTCCCTGACGGTATATTGGAACTCTCGTCAACGGACCCTCTTTGACTAAGGCCTTGTATATAGATTCTTGTAGAACCTTTCATAGGACTATTCATTTCTCTTGTCAGATAGGACAATGTGATATTACTGCTATATGCCCTAGTGGGATTACCTACGCAGGGTAGACACTTATGTGGCATAGAACAAACGTCTTTCTTATGATTCCCAAGGCAATCACTCACATGTGATTACATTGAGTTGACCTACCTAGACACCATGATAAGGATGTCTGCTTCATGATCACAAAGATATACACCACAAACCTTGTTTGTCGGTCCGAAGTCATAGGAGTATGAAAACTTGCTAGACAGTATGATCACCATCATCGCTTGCCCTTATCATATATCCCTGTTTCTCCCAGAAACCATGTCCGAATCATCCAGATATCCCAATTTCTCCCAGAAACTCTGCTTGGATATCCTATAAATACCCAGATTACCTAGAAATACCTGCTTCTCCAAGAAACGCCGCCCAAATCTCTCAAAAATGCGCAGAAATACATGTTTCTCCCATAAACTCTGCCTAAATATCCCAAAAATACCCAGATGTACCAATTTTACCCAAAAACTCTGATTTCCTAGTTTTTCCCATAAACTTTGTCCAACTCAGCCAGAAATCCTTGTTTCTCCTAAAAACCCTATTCAAATATCCTAGAAATACCCTGATAGACCAATTTCTCCCAGAAACTCTACCCAGATTTACCAGAAAATCCCAAAACACTCAAATATACCAGTTTCTCCCAAAAACTCTGTCTAAATTTCCCAAAAAATCCAAAAACACTAGTTTCTCCCAGAAACTCTGATCAAATTTCCCAAAAATCCCTATTTCTCCCAGAAACTTCGCTCGCATTTTCTAAAAATTCCCAAAACACCAATTTTTCCCTGAACTCTGTCCAAATCTCCTAGATTTTCTAAATATACCAGCTTCTCCTAGAAACTTTGTCCAAATCTCCCAGCAATGCCCAGATATACTTGTTTCTCCCAAAAACTCTCTCCAAACCTCTCGAAATATCCTGAAAATCCTTGTTATCCCTTGGTGATCATACTAGAAAGTAAAGTTAGCACAATCTGCGTGGGTAGGACCTTATTTGCTTAACTACTATCTGCTAGAAATAGGAGCATCATGTAGATTAAGGCTTGCATTCACATGCTTGTCTCATTTGCATGCACTGTTCCTATCAGTCTACACGTACTGCCTCAGTCAGTTTGTACACCGGTCAGTCCACGTTTATTAACATCACTGTCATTTTCTGTCTAAAGTTGTCACTGTCAGAATCTGATATAATCCTCTCAAATCTATAGGTCACTATAGATTCCCAAAGTCAACAGCTGGGATCCTCATCTTGGATCAGAAATTCAGATAATCGTTTGGTCAGAATCAGCCCACCAAGTTATTTCAGCATGAATCAAGAAGAGTTGGAAAATAAGGTCACCGAATTGGGAGCGACCATAAGCCAGCAGTCCGACAGCCTGGGCCAAGTCTTGAAGTTTATGGAAGAATTGAAACAACAGCAACCACAGTACCCACCTGGGTTCCCACCACCTCCAGGATTCATGCCACCACCATCGCCGGGATTGTACCACATCCCGTCGCTGTACATGAGAATAATGGGGAAAAAGATTCGTTTGAAGGGGTCCCACCGCCCGCATATGAGAAAAGCTCTAGGAGAAAATGGACAAAGTTGACAAGCTAGAAAGTGTATTGAGGAAAAGTAAGGGGGTTGATGATTACATGCTAGACCTGGAAGGGCTTTTTGAGCCTGTTAAGCTAAAACTGCCAGAAAACTTCAAGATGTCCGCCATTGACCGTTTTGATGGAACCGGGAATCCGAAAAGCCATGTGAAGCTATGTATGAGCATCTTCCAGTCAATGGGTTGCATTCATGAGCACATTGCAATGCAGTTCCCACAAACCCTCGCAAAGTCTGTACTATCATGGTTCTTTACCTTGGAAGCCTCCAAAACTCGGGCATGGCTAGACATCGTTCGGGTGTTTCTCAATCAATATTCTTACAATCCAGAGCTGGATTTCATGATCAGGGATTCGGAAACTACCCGACAGAACAACAATGAATCCTTCGCTGCTTTCCTAAGTAGATGGAGGAATAAAGTGGCCCAGATGACCCACCAGCCAATTGAGAAGGAACAAGTGGGAATGCTATCCGAAATTTACAACCACTTTACCATGAGAAGTTATTCTATCAATCCATCTCCACCTTTGAGTAGTTGTTTGAAATTGGAACTCGAATTGAAGACGCTATCAGGGAAGGAAAGATTAAGAAAGAAGAGCCTCTGAGTCAGTCAAAAAGGCCCAACTACTCCCGCAACACTCTGGATGTTAATGCCCTTAGTAGTTAACCCATGGCGTACCCTCCTAGGCCATACCAACCCTCCAACCAAGCAAAGTCATCCAATCTCCCTCCCTGTAATTTTGCCAAGCTAGAGATCTCCCTCTCCTCAGCTTTAGACCGCTTCCTCAAAAAGGGCTACCTCTAACTGCTCCAACCTCGAAATACCCAGCCACCACCAAGCTATGATATGTCCAAACATTGCTCCTACCACCTAGCCCTTGGCCATAACACCAATGATTGTATGCACCTCCGCCATGATATACAAGACCTCACTGACTAGAATATCCTTAAACCACTGCCAAAGCAGCCCCATGTTACCCAAAATCCCCTGCCAAACCACAAAAATCAACCTCATCGAATCTAACCCCATATTCTTCAACCCTATTCCATATATCACCCCCTTAGGACATCCCTTATCCCTTATTGACATCCCAGAGTTTTGGGAATTCACTTGATTAAAGGGGGGGATGATGAATGGCAGCAGCATCTAGATGATGAACAAGATTTGTTCTTCCTAAAAGAACATAATCTAGGGGCAGTAGACCTCAAATGGTACGATCCCAACAGTAAAAGTGATGCCTCCATCTGGAATGAGCCAGAGAAACCATTTGTGGGAATAGATTGTGATTCATTCAAAGAAGATGGGACTGTAGAAGGACTACTCCTGTCGAGATTGATCATCTGACTAGGTCGGTCCATCATTATCAGCCTCCACAGCCTGTCATGGAATCCGTCGAGAAAGGACCAGTCAAAGACAAGGGAAAAGGAAAAATAGATGAGGTCATCAAAGAGGACAACGAGTTGATAAAGCAATTAAAGAAAACTCAAGCACATCTCTCAATGTAGGACATTATGATGACATCCTATAAGCATAGGCAGGCCATGTTGAATGCCTTAGTTGGAATTGAAGTCCCTATTGACATTGTACCAGAAGATATAGTGGCTTTCTTAGGCATACTTACCCCTGATCCAATCATTAATTTCTTCGATGAGGATCTGCCGCCAGAAGGATTTGCATATAACAAAGCTTTGTACATCACTGTTAGGTGCAAGGGGCAGCAAGTGCCATTTTGTCTGATCGATACAGGTTCTGCCTTTAATGTTTATGCGCTAAGAACCGCCACTACCTTAGGGATCAACATCCTAAACATCACTCCGTCTGTATAATCCGTAAGGGCTTATGATAACACCAAGAGAACTGTGATGGGGATTGTTTTTCTCTAAATCCAAGTGGGGTCTTTGTTTTGCACTGAACTCTTCCAAGTAATAGATAAACCTACCTCATTTAATTTGTTGATTGGGAGGCCCTGGCTGCATGTTAACAAAGCGGTATCATCCACTGTGCACCAAATGATCGAGTACAATCATGAGAAAAAGGTTAAAATCATCTTCGACAACATTGGGAAAATGAAGCCTTTCCAAGCTACGCTCCCATCATTGAAATCCAAATACCCAAACTAGAAGAGGGGGAAATCAGAGGATTCTTTATAGAAGAAGTACACACGATTAATTATGAAGAAAGGTTCCCTGAGATCTACTCCGCGGTCATCAATATCGTCCATAAAATGAACTACTTCCTTGGAATGGGATTGGGCCGATGACAACAAGGGATTCGCGAGTTCTCTTAGATCAAAGGACAAAAAGGCACTTTCAGATTGGGGTACAAGCCCACTGAGGAAGACATCGAGCTACAAAAGCCATAGAAGAAGAGAATGAGGAGTCTCCCACCATACTGCAAGACCTTGAACGATCAATTCATCAAAGAAGGGGATGACTTCCCCTATTTTGGGTTCCTTGAACCTTGGATCCATCAAACTACCAAAAAAAGACACCCTGGACTTAAAATCTTCGCTAACTATTAAAGGCCTCCCTATCAAGATCCATTCTATCCGAAAGAAGTTGTGAAAACCCCAGAGGAAGACTGGTTAAATTATCTAGACACTGAAGCTATCAAGAAGATGTGGGAAGAATTTGTTGAAGAAAAGGAAGGAAAAGGGCCAAGAGCCAAGATGATCAGACCATACCAGCTGAGGAGGAACTAAGCAACCAGGCTGTAGAGTCATCTGTCTATGTCTCCCCATCCTCTGTTCCCCCAGAGTCTGTACTTCCAATTATCGAGTCTATCCCAGAGTCGCTCGCTGTAGGCCCACCACTGTCTGATGTAATCACTCCACCTAATTTGAATGAAATAAAAGACGATTCTGCTTATTCCTTTATGTTTAATACTTGTGAATGCACAGATCCCTCTGAGGATCTCCTAATCGAACTTAAGCAACTAATGGAAAAACTACCTACTTGTGAAATAACCGAAGATACTTTATCGATTAACCTAGGTAAAAAAAATAATCCACAAATTATGCAAATTGGCTCAACACTTAATGAAGAAGAAAAAGAAAAATTTACTCTCTTGCTAAAAGAATTCAAAGATGTTTTTGCTTGGACTTACGAGGACATGCCTGGGGTTGATCCCGACATTGTCCAACACCATATTCCTCTCCTTCCTAATTCTAAACCCATCAAGCAGAAACTGAGGCGCGTGAGGCCAGAATGGACAATCAAGGTCAAAGAAGAAGTGGAAAAACAATTCAAGGTAGGATTCATCATCGTTACAAAGTATCCGAGATGGGTTTACCAACATCGTGTCGATCCCCAAGAAGGATGGGAAGGTTCGCGTGTGCGTCGACTTCCATGATCTAAATAAAGCCAGTATAAAGGATGACTTTCCACCTCCCCACATTGATGTTTTGGTAGATAACACTGTAGGACATGAGCTACTGTCATTTATGGATGGTTTCTTAGGGTATAATCAGATTCTAATGGCGCTGGAAGATCAGGAAAAGACGACATTTACCACACCATGGGGGACCTACTGCTATAGAGTGATGCCTTTTAGACTTAAGAATGCTGGAGCAACCTACCAAAGAGCTGCCACCACCCTGTTACATGACCTGATTCGTAAGGAAGTATAAGTGTACGTAGATGACATGATTGTAAAATCCAAAGAAATACAAGATGAGGCTAAATCCAAAGAAATGCACTTTCGGTGTGACCTCTGGGAAGCTTCTGGGTTTTCTCATCACACAAAGGGGGATAGAGGTGGATCCCTCTAAAATCAAGGCAACTCTAGAAATGGCATCATGGTAGGATGAAAAAGAAGTAAGGGGGTTCCTCGGGAGGATCCAATTCATCAACCGCTTTATCTCAAAGCTTACGACTACATGTGATCCCTTGTTCCGATTAATGAAGAAAGGAGAGAAGTTCCAATGGGACGACCAATGCCAAGCTGCATTCAACAAAATAAAAGCATACCTTCAAAATCCACCTGTCCTTCTACCACCTACTCCTCATAAACCCTTATTTCTTTACCTATCTGTCTCCGAAAATGCCATAGGTTGCATGCTAGTCCAAGAAGGAGAAGAAAGTCACTCCGAAAAAGCCATCTATTACCTTAGCAAAAGGATGACTGGGTATGAGCTCAATTATTCTGCCCTCAAAAAACGTGTTGGGCCTTAGTCTGGTGCACCTGCCGATTAAGGCACTATATGCTAGCCTTTCTGATTGTGCTCATATCCTACATAAATCCTCTAAAATACCTCCTTGAAAAACCCACTTTGACCGGTCGTCTATCCTGTTGGTTACTTCTACTGTCTGAATTTGATAACAAGTATATAACAAACAAATCAGTGAAAGGGAGAGCTACAGCTGAGCATCTTGCGGAACACACTATTGACTCTAAAGAAAATGGAGACTTTCCATTCTCGAACAAAAATATCATGGAAATCAAAGAAGAGCAGTGCAAGTTGTAATTTGATAGGATAGCCAACATGAAAGGCTACGGAGTAGGAATGATTCTGGTATCACCAAATGGGGACCACACCCCACTGGCAGTCAAACTTAATTATAACTCCACCAACAATACTACTGAATACGAGGCATGCATTTTGGGGCTGGAAGCGGCCATAGAATTAAAAGTTCAGAAATTGGATGTCTTAGGAGATTCAAACCTCATTATATCACAAGCCAGAGGAGAATGGAAAGTGAAAGAAGAAAGGGTGAAGCCCTATCATGACCATCTTGATGGACTCAAAAAATAGTTTAAAAGTATGACGTCCTTTTACCTGCCCAGGGAGGAGAACCAGTTAGCAGATTCATTGGCTACCCTAGCCTCTATGATCAAAATCCCCGTGGGAGTCAAGATGATGCCTCTGGTAATTGAGCAAAGATGTGAGCCTTCATTCAGCATGATCGCTTTATAGAAAGGAGAACGTACCCCCAAGAGTCTACTGAGAAGGACAAAAGAGCAATTCAAAGGTTCACAGCACAATTCATCATTTACGGGGGAAAATTGTTGAAGAAAGGGTACATTGGTCACAACCTGACTTGCTTGTTCGAAAATAATGCCAGAAGGATGATGGAATAAATACACGAGGGGGTATGTGGTCCACACATAAATGGTCACATGCTAGCCAAAAAGATCATAAGACAAGAGTACTACTGGATAACATTGGAAAATGATTATTGTGAATACAGAGAAGGTGCCATAAGTGCCAGATCTGTGCAAACGTGATGCATGTACCGCCATCTCTGCTCTATAGTATGACCTCTCCATGGCCATTCTCAACCTGGGGGATCGATATCATTGGTGAAATTGTTCCAAAATCCTCGAATGAAAATTAATACATTTTGGTGGCCATCAACTACTTTACAAAGTGAGCAGAAGCTACATCCTACACCAAGTTGGGGGCTAAGGAAGTGGCCAAATTCATCAAGAGAAATCTCATCTGCCGATATGGAGTCCCCCATGAGATTATTTCGGACAACGGAAGGCATTTCAAAGCAGAAGTCAGGGATCTATTTGAGGAATACAAAACCACTTATCATAAGTCATCACCATACAGGCCGCAAACCAATGGGGCAGTCGAAGCTACAAACAAGAATGTCAAAGCCATACTGCAAAAGTTAGCCGATACTTACAAAGACTGGCACTAGAAACTACCATTTGCGCTTTGGTAATACAGAACCTCGATAAGGACATCTACAGGAGCGACTCCTTATTCACTGGTATATAGTATGGAAGCAGTACTTTCGGTCGAGATAGAGTTACCATCAGTGCGAGTGATAGCAGAATGTGAAATTTCAGAATTTGATTGGTTAAGGGAAAGATACGAGGAATTGGCTCTCATAGATAAAAAACACCTAGCGGCGGTCAACCATGTCCGAATCTATCAAAAGAGGATAGCCCGTGCTTTTAACAAGAATGTTCGTCCGAGGAAAATTGTCAAGGGTGACCTTGTTCTTCAGGAGCTGCGAGCCCCGATCTTTGATCCACGCGGGAAGTTCAAACCTAAATGGGTTGGCTCTTATATCGTTAAACTATCCTTTTCAGAGGAGCGACCTACCTCATGGACCTCGATGGTGTTGAATTTAAAGAACCAATCAACATGGATCACCTCAAAAAATACTATGCTTGACTTTTTACCAATTTCTTTCAAGCCTTACCTTGAACTACACTCGATCTGATTCCTGCTCGGGGATACATAGGCAACCGCATTGGTTCGGTCGGCACCATCATAATCAAACCAATTTCCTTCAAGATTTGGCCTGAACTACATTAAACCTGATCCCCACTCGGGGGTACGTAGGCAAACTTTCAGAAAAAGAAAAGAAGGATGGCTCGCTAGGTCAAATATCCGAAAGGACAGCTAGGCAAAAACTAGAGTGAAATCCAAAGTGAGCAACAACAAAAGAGAGAAAAGAGCTCGCTAGGTCACCCCACTAGTGCCTAGGCAAAAATTATGAGCATATGAGAGAAATAAAATCGCAGTCCTCACCATAACCCAGAAACCACCCTTCACACTAGGGGCAAATTTCAGTCACCTACCTCGTTTGCCTCATCCCAAACTAGGGGCAAATTTTGGCTACCCGCCTCGTTCATCTCTAATCACCCCAACACGCCCAAGCAAGTATCAATAGCAACATCTAATCAAAATCTTACTTCAAAATATTTTCAAGAAAGCCAAATACATAAAATAAGGTTCTTACAGTAACCAAGGTTCACCGATAAATAAACTTCAAATATTACATAAGCAGGAATAAATGAAAACATAAAAGTTTTTCTTCAAAAAAACAGTCATAAATATTAAAGACATTTGGAGGAAGGAGCAGAATCAGTCGAGTCTAGTTTTACTTTGTGTCTTTTATTTCTTCAAAGGTCTTCAAAAATAGGCTTTTATTCGGTGGGTCCAACCCCTGATGAAAGTAGAAATGGTGACAGCCCTAACTCTGTAAGCAAAGACCCTCTCAGTGAAACCCCGGGGGGTCTCTTGAACTCGCCCGTATTGTCTGGCTAATCGACGAGGATGATAGAAAGAAATCTCTCTTAGACCCATCAACCACTTTCTCGGGTGATCCCCGAGGCTGGTGGTAACAGCATGAAGGCCCCAACGCCCCACAATCCAACAAATGTCTACTTCAAAAAGAATATCAAACATACGAACCCAGTTAGCAAAAGTGTAGTGAGAATAAAGCACGGCCCTATAAAAATAAACTAGTGGCACTTGACCGGTCCATAGCTGGAGGCGCTCGTATAGCCAAGCCTACAACACCAAAGGCGCCCTGGAAATAAGAAGAGTTCCTTGGTTAAATGCATTGTCCAAAACATTCAAGGTTTCAGCTAGAACCATGGCCAGGGATTCTTACCCAATTTCAGTCCAAGGAATACATGTACCGAGTCACTGGAAGTACTCGAGAATAGGAAGTGCGAAGTCATGCACAAGATCAGAACGGCCCCACGGGTAGCATCATATACACTAGGATTTCCAAGATTAGCATACCGGGCAATGATGGAGGCAATGTCAAGGACCTCACCGTGAATTTGTCGGTAGGAGACAGTAGTTGAACAGTTCAAATATTCAGCCAAGTGTAGACACCACATTTTGTCGGCTAACAGATTTAGGAGGCCAGAAGCATGTCAAACCTCGATGATTAGAAAGATCGGATTTTTAGATATTGCCTCTAACTCTCAAGAAATCAAAGAAATGACCAAAATGTCTCTAAAAGCTCAAAACTCTCCGGATTGGCGCAGAATCTCAGAAATCATTCGATGTTGTTCCAAACAAAAACAATGTATTTTAAAAGATAAATATTTGAAATCATAAGCTCCCAGAGACCCCCCGGAAGTCCCGAAAGTTCCCGGAAAGTCTCCGTTGACCGGTTTGACCAAGGTTTGACTAAATTTGACCAAGCTTTGACCAAAATCATCCAAATTTGCCCAAAAGTTCTGAGAACATCCTAGATCATGTGAAAAGTCTTAAAATATGTTTTAAAAGAAAATCGGACAAAAACATCAGTCTTTGGAGGCTCCCAGAATTTCCAGGAATTTCCTGCAAGTGCACTGTTTGACTGATTTGACTACAAGTATGACCAAAAATCAAAGTCTCCTTTTTGATGTTGAAATATTTTTATCAAATACTAGAGGTCAATAGCTTTCCAACGGTATATCGCACATAATTGCTGGATCTAAAACGAATTTGTTATGAATTTGTGAAGGTGAAAAATGCGATCAATTCGGCTTTTATCGCGAATACCGCAAAACTTTCCAAAGTGACCCAACTCCAAACTATTTTTTATGGAAAGTAGACCTCAATACCTTTCCAACGGTATATCACAATCTCAATTTGGATTTTATATGAATTTTCTGTGAATTTCGGATGAAATAAGGCCGTTTCACGAATTCTGGGAGTTTTGGGGGCCAAAATATAATTTTTAGTCAATGGGGGAGTTGACTGCCACGGCGGCACTGGCCCACTGCCAATGCCAGTGGCCAAGTGCCATAGCGGCACTCTGAGTGATTTTTCATTTTTTTTTGTAATTTTTGGTTAATTTTTGGGTTTTAATTCAAACTTCCAACAAATAAAATGACATAGTTTTGATTATTCCAGAATTTTGGGCCAATTAGAGACTTTTTAAAACCCAAAATACCTCCCCAAGTTGGCCTATAAAGGAGACCCATTTACTTCCATTTTGGGGAGAGCTTGGAAGCCATTAGAGAGAGATATAGAGAGTTAGGGAGAAAGAGAGAGAAAAGTATAGATTTTCTTCTTCCAAATTCAATCCAAAATGTGACTTTCAATTAGTTTTCTAAAAACTAAACATTTATTTTCAAGCTTTCAATCCATCTTCTTCATCTTCTTTGAGTTTCCTATGACTTAGAGAGTGATGTACTCACCCATATACACACATATGAGAGGTTGAATGCTTGTGGTTCCACCATTGAATATCATCTATTGATTTGTTCATTTGCTTGCTTATATACAATGTTCATATCTTCTTACCTCATTTCTTTTTTATTTTCCTTATTTACTTACTAGTTCATCATCATCTAGATGATGACATAAATTTTAAGGTGAGTGAATCCTTATGGATAGTGGCTCTTGACCTCAAAAACATGTGTTGATAGATGATGATTATAACTTCAATACCTCCAAGGTATCCTTGAGGTTATGTTCAAATAAAAATGAATCTTTCCAAAAATCTTGGAGGTTCTTGATGATGAGTTTGATGTTGATATTTTAAGTGGTTATAATCTCTATTTGATGTTGAAAATATACTTTCAAAACCTCTATTTCAAAACCCCTCTTAAAACCCCTCATTTTGATCTCAAGAAAGAAAACTCTAGTTTTTTCCCAAAATCTTCAAAACAGTAAGTCAAAATAGTGAATGATCTGAGTTCAAAGATTCTAGAACTCAATACTCAATGTATGAATGCAAGACCACTTGGAAAGTCTTCCTAACTCATTAGAGAACACCCATGATTTTTGGTTTGACTTGAAAATACTTGAAAATGGTCCATTTGGACCCAAACATTCTCTCCAGATATTCTGTTTTTGCTGTCACAGCAGCTTGGTCTACTTTCAACTTGTTTTACAGAAACCTTTTCCAAAATGCATATGTGTGGTCCCAACTTATTTTTCCCTTGAACTTCAATGTCTTAGGGAACTTTCTGTATAATATGGGCCTCTAGATCATTTGTTTTCATTTTTTAAGATTTTCTAACATTTCAGTCGACATGATGGACTCTGTTTTTGAGTGACCTCTATTGTTTATATGATTTATCTCAATCTGTGATAGTTATTAAAGATTGGCCTTTTGGGTTGTGTTCTAGACACAATAAGGAAGATCTCCATAAAAAATTATGCATTGAAAACATTCCTAACACCTCTTTTCCATTTTCACAAGATCATGTTACTATTCTGTCCACTATTCACAGCAAGCACACTTTTACTTTCCCCCTTTGATTTGATGCTTACATGTACTTCAATTTAGCTTATGTCTTAGGAAGTAGTTCATACTACATTCGTACTTATACCATGATGATTTCCCCCATGCATTCATTCATCTTTTTAGACTTCTAAGTCACTTTAGAAAATCCATGTACACAAACACACAACAACCTTTGCACATTCTAGGATCATGCATTCATACAAGATTTGGGGTTTTTGTAACTCCTAATCTAAGAAGATTATGAGGAATGATCTTGATCATACGTTCATGTTTCCCTTTGATCTAATCTTCCTTTCTCATTAGTCCCGGGGATTGAGAGGTCTTCTTTTCCTCAAAGATTAACATACATCATACTAGCTTGCTAAGCATATTTTGATTTCTTTGATTATTTATTTCAATAACAATTCATGTCCCCCTTTAGATTAGGAAGTCTTGACTATTTGATATATGATTAGACGATTTTTACTAGGTTTATTTGTGTGATCTTTCACTTTGGATTGTGTGATATTTGGCTTAGATCTTATGAATGATATCTTATCTTTTGATCTTCCATTTCAAGATTCTTATGTGATGTAATATACCTATCATAGTATTAATTGTCGAACCGAACATAGTAAAAAATGATTATTTGGATGCTAATTGAGGCCCGTCGAGAGACGGGGCGAGTTGAGGGTGTTTTAGTCGCGACAAAGGCTCCTTCCTCTCTTGTACCAAAACCCCGAACCAAGTTCTTTGGTTATGAAGGGTCGGTGCCCTTTATCCATGTGGGTGAGTCAAATTAGGTTTCTTGGTTCCTTAAAGACCAAGTGGCGACTCTGTATATGTTTTCAACAGACCATTTTCTTTCTTTGATCCAAATCAAATTTCAAACAAAAACAACAAGTGGTGGAATCTCGCGTGTCCACATCAAGCCGCACTTAGGACTGGGGGTATCAGCAGAAGGAAGAATCAAGTCTGAGTCTAGATCGAAGCCGAGAATAGCACAGAATTCCTCAAGCAGGGAGCATATCTCTAGGCCATTGAAATTGAAGACATGATTTATTGGGTCCTAGTGGGCAATGGCAGCATGCATGAACTCAGCATTCAAAGCCATTTAACAAAGGGAGAATAGCTCGATCAAGCCATAACTGAAAAGGTTGATCCATTCCACACCATCTGTGATGTTCAGCCAAGCGAAGAGTTGAGCGGGGTCATACAACGCCATGTTTTCTATCACAGCTCTAGCAAAATTTAAAATTTTGGCAATACCTCCCTATTTCACGGACTATCCCACCTGCAAGACAAACACACTCACTATCACAAGGCTGCTCATCATAGTAACATCAACAATCACAAAATCATAGTGCATATATATGTATATCAATCACCAACTAAAACAAGAACACAACTGCGCCTTCAAACCAGAAGCTATCCGGCCTAAAAGGCAAAAAATCATAATACTCTGTCAAAGCTGACAAATCATCCTGCACTTCATCCATCATTCACAAAATACACTAGTATAACCCCATCGAAAACATGAAATAGAGACAAAACAAAAGTCCCCACTTAGGAGGCCTCAATCCTCCTCTTCTTCATCCTCAGTCGGACCACCCAGAGTATACGTCGGCGATGGCCTCCTGCCACCCCTGCACCTAGGTCTGGTTCTCGACGAACCAGCACCACCTCCACGACACTGTGCACACAAATAAAAGCAATCAGTCGAGAAGCAACAAAAGTACAAATATGGAGTCGAGTCTGAAACTTACCAAGGATGCCATCTGACTGGTGGCAAACTGCCACATACCATCCATGTGTCAAGGGTAAAATCTAGGGTTAGAACCTTATAACCTTAAGGAGCGCAAAATTAGAGACATACCTAATGATCTCGCGTAAGGACTAGAGACTGTAGGCTAGCTGCCAAGGCATGACCCTCCTCAGCATAACTCCAAGGGATGTTGAGGATGCCTGCTGGCCGAGTGGGATACCCGTACGTGACTCGTGGCACCTCCATAACCTAAGGGGAACCATAGGCACCCAAGACATTTACAGTCTAATCCCAATGAGGGATAGGATCAAAAGCTAGAGGAGCATGTCTCCTATACATCTCGCGAAACTATAGGCACAAAACAAGTTAGGAAAATGTGAGTCCAAAAATATAAGTAACGAATAGAAACAAAAACGTAAAAGAAACTCATAGGAAGTTGGGCATCAGGAAGCGGCCACGGTAAGTCTCATAACTAGTCTCGGAATGGAAATGATCCCAACCATCAGTGCTAGCCAAAGCCGCCAGCAAAGCGGCACCAGAAAGGTCATCAGCATCTGTCATACGAGGAGTTTGAGGAACGTGGTACCTCGAACCACCAACCACCTACCGGGACACTCGTTCACCGAGGTACTACTGCCTACCTTCAGTACTTTCCATCAGAAGTCAATAAGAGGCAAGAGGCTTGACCGCCTGAATCTCCTCTAGCGTATAGGAAACACTCTTCTAAGGTATCCAGTCAACACTGGCAACCGTCATCTCTGATAAGAAATTCCTCAGAAGAACAATCTAATGGGCCCCACTTTTGACCCCAACAACATCTCTCATCCATCTCAAGCTCCGAGGGAATAGAGGCATAGGAGCCATGCCATCCTCATCCTCACCTTCACCCAACTCATCGGTAGGGTTAGGAGCCACCATGTTCAGATACTCAAAGCTCCAAAGCTGCACAAGAAAATGAAAATCAAAAAACAAAAGCAAGGAAGAGCCGAGAGAAAAGGAAAAGTCATAGGACATACCTCCCAATCTCACCAAAGCCCGCCGGTCGATTTGATGCACCCACGGGAAACGACACCTATATGCTTATAAAGATGAGCCAAGGTGGTGCCACCTTAGTCATAAGAAGGAATCTCATCGATAGTCGCCAAATAAGAAAGGAGCCTCAAGCTCACCCAGTCATACCGTGTTGCAAAGATCGAACAACCAAGGACATACAGAAGGAATACCCTCAATAGTTGAAGGTTATTCAAGTTGTGCCTCCCTTTTCTGTAAGCCCAATAAAGCTAGCCGTAAGGAAACCGATGCCCCTCCAAAATAGGAGGAACAACCCCGATCAGCATCTCAACAACTTCATGATTGATCTCCTAAAAATTGTCCAGGATCAAGCACTTCCCGCCAACTCTCAAGCCGGTAATCATGGAAAAATCAAAGGGCGTCATCGTCATCTCACCAAACGATAAATGAAAAGTATTTGTCGTGTCCCACCATCTCTTATCAAGAGCATAAAAGTGTGTCAGGTCATTGGTACTCTTCGAAACCAGGCAGACGAAGCCACTAAACCCCGCCTCATCGACCATTTATTTAACAACAAGCGAAAGTTGAGTATACCACAAGAAAGCATAAGCAAGACTACTGTGGCCCTTTAAGATCACCTCCGGCACCTACACACATCAAAAATAGCAAAAATGAGCACAAAGTCACTATTCACGACCCAAAGTCCAACTTCATAAAATCAACAAATAAGCACAAAACGAGCTTCCAACAATCTCTAGGTGCACACTAGAGTTCACAAAACTAGCACAATGTACAAGAATAGTCCTGAACTACTGAAAGTTTCGCATACCTGACTCGCTAGAGCCACGACCAAAAGATGAAGTTGAGGATCACGCAAAATCAACTCCGGGGGTTGGCTCTCGACCCTTACCTATCCCTTGGCCTTCTTAGAGAGCCTACTCGAGCTTGAAGCCATGGACCTGCAAAGAAAATGGAAGTTAGAACTAGACTTTCTTCTTGAAATTTGGAGAAAAATAAAAAAAAACTCCAATCAAAATTTTGATCATAGGAAAAGATTACTCACCTGAGTGTGCACAAGCTGTTTTTGACTAATTTTGGCTCCAAAAACACCCAAGAATGCCCAAGAATGAGCACTTAGAGCTTAAAAACCCGAGATATACAAAAATAGAGTCCGACCACCTAGTGGCAGCACTGGCCAACTACCACCATGGTAGTGGCCTAGTGCTACTGCGACACTACTCCCCACGGGCCCCGCTTCACTCTATCTCAGCTCATTTTGACCCGTTTCAGCCTGTTTCAGGCTCCGATAAGCCCCAGTGACTCATTTTAGTCAAAGTTTACAAGATTTTATCCCCCAACAGATCCAATTTACCCCCAACAGACAGTTACTAGAAGGAAACAGCTCCCGGGAGGCCCAAACAGGCCTTTCAAAATGGCCATTGCAGAAATTTAATCAACCATGAGAGATTCAGAGATGGGTCCTAACTCCTGGTCAAGAAATAGTTAAAAGAGAGATTCTTAGAGAATCCAACACCATCCCTCAAGGATAGTTACAGGAAGATATCAACTCCCGGAGGCCTTAACCGGTTTTCTTGGATTAAGCACTGTCAGATTTGATCAATCGTAAGAGATTCAGAGATGGGTCTTGGTTCCTGGTCAAGAAACAGTTAAAGAGAAATTCTTAAAGAATCCAACACCATCTCCCGAGAACAGTTACAGGAAGATATCAGCTCCCGAAGGTCCTAACCAATTTTCTTGGGTTGAGCACTACCAGATTTAATCAATCGTGAGAGATTTAGAGATGGGTCCTGGTTCTCGGTCAGAAAAATTTGATCAACCGTGAGAAATTCAGAGATGGATTCTGGTTCTCATTCGATAGTCAAAACCGATTCTCATAGAATCTCTCTACTATCCTCAACAAGAGAGAATAGAATACATCAGCTTTTAGAAACCAGAACCAGTTTTTTGGATCGGATAAGGGTCGATCATTGATCAAAACATCATCCAAAGTCTAGAGGTTATGGGAAAGCATTGCCTAGTCACAACCTGACTACTCTATGATGTCCAAGACTCCACGTTTGTCGGTTACCCTCATCACCTGTCAATTGTTGTAAGCTTCCTCATCTATCAGTCGCCGTGAGCCCCCTCACTTATCAGCTAATGTGAGCTTCCTTACCCGTCGATCGTTGTGAGCTTCCTCACTTATCGTGAGTTTCCTCACTCTAGTTATCTCACTTGTCAATTATCATAAGCTACCTCACTTATCATGAACCCCCTCACTTATCATAAGCTTTCTCACCTGTCAGCAGTCGTGAGCTTCCTCACTTATCATGAGCCTCCTCACTTGGTTATCATAAATTTTTCCAAAATGTCAGTTATAGTGAGCTCTCTCGCCTATTAGTTATCATTAGTTGTCATCCTCAAGGACCCCACATCTGATCCCATTTGCTTGTGAAGCACACTAGCCAAAATTTAAGAAGTTTGCCCTCGAGATCCAGAGTCTTCAACACCTTGGTATCCTTGCATAAGAGTTAAATAAACACTGGCACAACACGAGCCCACTCGGTGTGACATACCCCGTAGCACCAGCTCATACTAGGACCAGAACACTAGACATGATAAGACTCAAGACACAGATCATATCATATACATGTATTGTATATCATCCTTATAGTATAACATCCACCTGTCTAGTTGTACATGTGTGATTCTTTCCTTAGTACCCCAAACTACATCCTGGTCTGATTCCCTTGGGATACGTAGGCAGCTCACGTGGTGCGCAACTAGTACTATCCTTAACATCGTGTTTTTTTTACCATTGCATCTTTTACAACGCTTTTATCCTAAAACTATAGCTTGCAAAAGAACTCTCTTAAAAGCTTTGGCACTCACTTGCAACATGCGTTGCCTTGTAAGTTCAAAAGGACTCTTGGAAGTTAGTTTTATCTCTCAAAATGCTCAGAAAGTGGTACAAATGACCAAAATGCCCCTGAAAGCCCAAACACTCCTAAATCTGGACCAAATGTTCTGCAAACATGCTAGATCATACAAAAAGTTATAAAAATGAGTTTTAAAGCAAAATCAGACAAAATCATCAGCTCCCAAAAACCCTCCAGAAGTCCCAGAAGTCCTAGAAGTTCCCAGAAAGTCCTTGTTGATCGGTTTGACCAGGTTTGAATAGGGTTTGACCAAAATTATCCAAATTCACCAAAAAGTTTTGAGATCATTCTACATCGAGTGAAAAGTCCTAAAACAAGTTTTAACAGACAAAAACGTTAGCTCTTGGAAGCTCCCGAGTTTTGACCGATTTGACCTAGAAGTTGACTTTAAAATCGGAGCACCTTAACAATTTTCACACATTTTTAATGGGTACTATAGGTCAATATCTTTATAACGGTATGTCGCACATAATTTCTAAATTTAAAATGAATTTATTATGAATTTCTGAATGTGAAAAAGGCAATCAAATTGAATTTATTGTGAATACTACAAAACTTTTCAAAGCGACCTGACTTCGAACTATTTTTTATGAAAAGTAGACTCCATTACATTTCCAACGGTATATCACAACCTCAGTTTGGAGTTTGTATGCATTTTTTGTGAATTTTAGACGAAATAGGGCCTTTTCGCGAATACCGAAACCTCTGAGGGCTTAAACAGCATTATCTGGACGTCTGAGGACTAGTGTCGCCATGGCACTGGCCCACTGCCACCACAACACAGGCCCAATGCCGCTGCGGCACTCTCCCCCAGGACAGCCCATTTTTCTAATTTTGTTTGGGGGTCCAAATTGATTAATTAAAAATCAAAACGATGTAGTTTCTTGTTCACAGATGTTTGGAACTAATGGGAGCACTCTTTAAATCCCAAACTCCCCCCAAAATTGGCCTATATAAATCCCCCAAATGTAAGTTTAAAGAAAGTTGTAGAGAGAAAGTTGTAAAGATAAGGTTAGAATAGTGATCTAACTTGGAGAACTCACTTTCTTGTTGAAAACCTATGCACTTATGAATACTTGGAGAACTCACTTTCTTGTTGATAACCTTATCTTGTCGAGAAAGTTGCCACCATGGACTTTTGATCTTCTTTACTTCACATCCAATACACCCAACCACCATTTTAGTGAGTATTCATGACATAGGAAGCTACTTCCATGTCCAAAGTCACCATATATTAGTGAAACACCAAGCTACAAGTCCATAATGGGGTCGATACTTATCTAATGGAGTTAGAAGGTCTATACGATGGGTCCGCGAGAAATTGCCTGTCGGTTTCAAAATGCCAATTTTTGACAAATTTGACGGGATAGGGAATCCTCGTAGCCATGTGAGGATGCATATTGGGGCCTTCTAGCCTAATGGATTGAGCACCACCATGATAGTCGTCCTATTTCAGTAGACTTTAATTGGGGCCACTTTATCTTGGTACCTCACGCTCGAACCGAACAAGACTAGGGTTTGGGAGGAGGTGATTAAAGCATTCGTAGCATAGTATGAGCACAACCAAGACTTGGACATCATAGTCAGAGACTTGGAAACCACCATGCAAGGGAACAAAGAATCATTCGCTGAGTATTTGAGTAGATGGAGGGGAAAGGCAGCCAAGATGGTGCAACAACTATCTGAAAAAGAGCAGATCTGGATGATAATGAAGAATCTCCAACCGGTGTATCAGGAAAAGATGATGTTTTAGTCGATCAACACTTATGCTGAAGTTTTTGATGTAGGAACGAGGATAGAGGATGCAATTCAAGAAGGGGTGATTAAGAAGGAAGAGCAACCAAATAGGTATAGAAGGCCAAACTATGGGTCAAACGGAGGACATTCAAGGGGCCACTCTGGCCCCACCGACGTCAATGCATAGAGTAGGCCAGAGAAAAAATTTAACATTGCATCGAGGAGAGAAGGGGACAAACAACCGAGGAAGTTTTCACATTTGGGGGTATCGCTGTCAACCGCCCTTGATAGACTGATGGCAAAAGGGCATCTCCGCCCATTGGAATCTCGACCTCTACCAAATTCGTTTCTGCCATGCTTCTGGGAGGATCTCTATTATAAATTTCACCAATAAAAGGGTCACTCAACGGATCAGTGCACAAGTTTGAGGCATGAAATCCAGGACCTCATTGATAACAAGTTAATATCTGAGCTGCCTGTCAAAACTCCAAATGCTACTAGACATCCATTGCAAAATCATCACGCAGTACCACCGCCACAACGCCTTTATTTCTTGGGGATAAAAGAAACAAACTTCGATCTGTCTAGGATAATCACTAAGGCTGGGATACCAAGAAAGCCTTATCAACTGCCGAAGGATTTGATAATCTGTACTCTGGGGAATCAATTAGGAGGATGTGGAGAGGGAACATCAAAACAAATGGATTGGTGGGTTCAAGAAACTAACAACACTAATGTGGAAGATGACCTTTAGTATGAGAGCGATGAAGAGATGGGATCGAAGAAGGGGAATTTGAAAGTCATTTTGAAAGTCGACAATTTATGGGCAAAGGAAGAAGTTAGTCGTCCAACCCATTTGGGTAGACACTTTAAACCACATAAACTAGAAAAGGATCATCCAAGAAGGAATTAGACAAAGGAAAAAGGGAAGATGAATGAAGAAGAAGCGGAAGACAGGGTTCTGAAGCTAATGAAGAAGACACAGGCCAACATCGCCATCTGGGGTTTACTGATCGCTTCCAAGCACTATAGGCAGGTAGTCTTGGATGCTTTGAACTTGTCCAATGTTTCTATTGACACAGCACCGAAAGACCTTGTGGGAATGACCGGTAGAATTCCAACCTTGGCTATTACCTTCTCCTCAGATGACGTACCTCCTGGAGGGCTCATTCACCAGAAACCATTGTATATCACCGTTGAATGCTTGGGAAATACTGTACCCGCTTGTCTTGTTGACAACAGGTCTACTTTAAACGTATGTCTACTTCAAACAGCCAAACAGATGGGTCTGGACGAGTCAACTTTTATCCCGTCAGAACAGAAGGTGAGGTCATATAACAACTCCTAGAGGATAGTCATGGGAATAATCTTCCTCAATCTCACCGTTAGGCCTGTAGAAAAAGAAGCTGAATTCTAGATCATTGACATCCCCACTTCCTTCAATCTGCTGCTGGGTAGGCCATGGTTGGACAGTCTAGGTGCCATACCATCTACCATTCATCAAAAGGTCAAGTATGTCTGGAAAAACAAGGTCTGCGATATCCTTGGGGATAGTTGGGTCTGCCCGTCTGAAGCTTCGTCAAGCGCACCAATTTTGAAGGTATAATTACAGGGAGAAAAAACAAATCTAGGAGGGTTTGAATTTATTAACATGTTAGAAGAAGCCAAGCCGAGGGTATTCCTACCACTCTACTTTGATCAGTATGCAAGCCCGTTGGTCATAGGGATTATGAAGAAGATGGGTTTCTTCCAAGCATAGGACTAGGAAAGAATCATCAAGGCCTACCGGAGTTCCCGAGAATCCCTACCCAGACTCACACTCATGGTCTAGGTTATCAGCCATTGAATAAAGGACTGAGGGAAAAGAAAGAAGGTAGCTGACGCACCATTGGTCCCGTACCAGAAAACTCTCAACGGGTACTTTGTGAAAGAGGGAGAGAATTTCCCCTTTTGTGGCTTCCCAGAACCGTGGGTGGATTAGAAAGATAATCGCTTAAAGCTAGGGTTTGATATCTTCTTCCCCCATGAATTCTCTAAGTATGAAGACCCATTCCTGCAGGTCCCCATGAAGTCTGCCACTGTCAAAGATTGGATTAGTGCGTTAGAGGAACTAGCCATGCAAAATCTACTGGACAAAGGAAGCGTGAAAGCTGAGAAAAAGGGGCAAGAAGGGGTTATAGAAGCTGAGGCCGAGAAAGAATATGTCGAGTGTGCAGTGGAGGAAGTGCAAGAAGAGGACAAAAGAACAACAGTGAAGAACCTGAGGAAGCAATGACAGAAGGAGAAGCCGAGATGGGAACAGGGAATCTGCCAGGCTGCCACACTGTGGAACTCAAGAAGGGGGGTCCACAGAGAATGGGTCTTTGAGTCTAGTGATAGGTATCCCCCCTCCTCGGAGTCTGTAATGGCCCAAATGAGGCGTCTTACTATTGCTATGTCTGTTGTAATCACCCCAAACAAAATCAGTGAAAGTATGACTAATTTTGCCTACTCGAATGCGCTTAATGAATGTGATGAATGTGATGACCATGAAATACCAATTGAATTACAAAAATTAATTAAAAAAGAAAAAGAATCTGCATATAAAATAATTGAGGACACTCTAACAATCAATCTAGGAAATAAAGATAATCCTCAAAATGTTTTAATTGGATCTACACTTAGCACTAAAGAGAACAAAGAATCGACCAATCTATTAAATGAATTCAATGATGTTTTTGCATGGTCTTATAGTGATATGCCAGGTATCGATCCAGAGATAGTCCAGCATCATATCCCCCTCTTTCCTAACTCAAAACCAATAAAATAAAATTGAGGTGAATGAGGCCTGAATGGGCACTGAAGGTAAAAAGGAAAGTTGAAAAGCAGTTAAAAGCTGGGTTCTTGATGGTCACCGAGTATCCTGAGTGGATTGCCAACATTGTGCTGGTTCCAAAAAAGGATGGCCGTGTTAGGGTGTACGTTGATTTTCGAGATTTGATCAAAGCAAGCCCTAAGGACGGTTTTCCTTTAGCTCATATCGATGTACTAGTTGATAACACCGTGGAGCATGAACTCCTGTCTTTTATGGATGGGTTCTCAGGTTATAACCAGATCCTCATGGCACCCGAGGATAGAGAGAAAACCACTTTCATCACACCTTAGGGTACATATGGCTATAGGGTGATGTCGTTTAGGCTCAAGAATGCAGGGGCAACATACTAGTGGGCCGCTACTACATTACTGCACGACATAATCCACAAGGAGGTAGAGGTGTATGTGGATGATATGATCGTGAAATCTAAAGAGAGGGGAGGATACTTAAAGGCGCTGAGGAAATTCTTCAAGGGGTTGAGAGAGTTTAGAATGAGGTTAAACCCTCAGAAGTGCACCTTCAGAGTCACCACCGAAAAGCTGTTAGAATTCCTTATCACTCAAAGGGGAATAGAGGTGGACTCGACCAAAATAAAAGCCATAGTTGAAATACAACCGCCAATGAATGAGAAGGAATTGAGAGGATTTTTGGGTAGAATACAATTCATATGTCACTTCATCTCAAAACTCACCCTGGTATGTGAACTGTTGTTTAAACTACTTAGAAAAGGGAAGAAGTTCAAGTGGGATACCCTATGCCAACAAGCCTTCGATAAAATCAAAACCTACCTCCAGAACTCGCCTGTCTTATCACCACCCTCATCTGGAAGGCCTCTATTGCTATACCTTTCTGTCCAAAGATTCGATGGGGTATATGTTGGCCCAAGAAGGGGAAGAGGGGCACGCAAAAAAAGCCATTTATTAACTGAGCAAGAGAATGACCGGATAAGAGCTGAAATATTCACCCTTAGAAAAAGCCTGTTGGGCCTTAGTCTGGTGTACCCGTCACCTTCGGCACTACATGCTAGCCTTTCCCGTAACCCTAATATCTCGAATGGATCCACTTAAATACCTATTGAAAAAACCCATTTTGACCAGTAGGATCTCCTAGTGGACCATGATGCTAGCTGAATTTGATATCAAGTATGTCACCGCCAAATCTGTAAAAGGAAGAGTTGTCTCCGAATACTTGGCCGACCTTGTGATAGAATCCGAGGAAAAGGGTGAGTTTCAATTCCATGACGAAGGGGTGATGGGGGTAGAAGAGAATCTGTGGAAAATGTATTTCAATGAAGAAGCTAACCAACTAGGCTATAGGGTTGGAATCATCCTTGTAGTACCAGGCGAGACCCCTACCCTATTTACCGTCAAGCTTAAGTACAACTCAACCAATAACACGGCAGAGTACGAAGCCTACATAGTTGGGATAGAAGCGGCATTGGCCTTGAAAGTTGAAAGGATTGATGTCTTTGAAGATTCCAACTTATCACATCCCAAGTACAGGGTGCTTGGAGGGTAAAACATGAGAAGTTAAGACCTTACTATGACTACCTGGAGATCTTGAAAGTGCAATTCAAGAAAATATCATTCTATTACCTTCCCCATAAAGAGAACTAGTTGGCGGACTCCCTAGCAACCTTAGCCTCTATGATACAAATCCTTTCAAGAGTCACCATGATCCCACTATCCATAGAGATAAGGAACCAACCGTTATTTGAGATGATCGCATCCCTAGAAGATGAAGGGGAAGTGCCTTGGTACAAGGATGTTTGGAACTTCATCAAAGTACCCCGAAGGAGCTATAGAGAAGGACAAAAAGGCAATTTGAAGATTCTCTGCCCAATTTGTGATCTATGCAGATAAGTTGTGGAAGAAGGCATACACTGGGTATAATTTAGAGTGTTTATATGGAAGGGAGGCTAAGAGAATGATGGAAAAAATACACGAAGGAGTCTGTGGACCCTATATGAATGGACATATGCTGGCAAAAATGATAATTCGACAAGGTTATTACTGGACAACCTTAGATGGAGATTGCTGTGAGTATGTCAGAAGGTGTCACAAGTGCCAAATCCATGCATATCTGATGCATACCCCACCTTTCCAACTCTATAGCATGACCACGCCTTGGCCATTTTCTGTATGGGGAATTGATATTATTAGCGAAATAGTTCCAAAAGCCTCTAATGGACACCGGTATAAAATTGTGGTAATCAATTATTTCACTAAGTGGGTGGAGGCTGCGGCATCAGATGCAACTTTGAAGGCTAAAGATGTGGTAAGCTTCAAAGAGAAGAACATAATTTCCAGATATGGGGTCCCAAATGAGTTTATTTTAGACCACGATAGTCATTTCCAAGGCAAAGTCATCCCGCTCTTAGAGCAATACAAGATAACCAGGCACCAGCCATCCCCGTACAGACTGCAAACCAATAGGGCAGTGGAAGTAGCAAATAAGAATGTCAAAGCAATCTTAGGGAAAATGACAGACACATATAAAGCTTGGCATGAGAAATTACCATTTACACTATGGGGATATGGGACCTCCGTAAGGATCTCTACAGGAGCCACACCGTATTCTATGGTTTATGGGATGGAGGCTGTCCTTCCAATTGAGGTAGAAATACCATCTCTCCGGTTTTAGCAGAGTATAAAGTAACCGAACTAGAATGGATCCGGGGAAGTTATGAGGAGTTGATGTTGCTCGATGAGAAAAGATTGGCTATAATAAACCATACTCGGGGATATCAGAAGAGGATAGCTCATGCTTTCAACAAAAAGGTTCGCCCAAGGAAGCTTGTTGAGGGTGACCTGGTCCTCAAAGAACTTAAAGTGCCTGTTTATGACCCCAGAAGAAATTCAAACCCAACTGGGTCGGGCCATACATCATTAAGACCCTCCTTTCTAGAGGGACTGGCTATCTTATGGACCTAGACGAGGTTGAATTTAAACAGCCAATTAACCTCGATCTCCTCAAGAAGTATTTTTCTTGAAATCATTCCTTTCAAAACCTCCTACCTTGATGAACTACACTTAATCTAATTCCCACTCGGGGATACGTAGGCAACCTACATGGTTCGGTCATTAATAATCGTCCGAGTGGCACCTTCTGCCAAGCCTTAGACCGCACTACTGTAGACCTGATACCCACTCGGGGATAAGTAGGTGGGCTCTTCAAAAGCCTTCGATCCATAAAACACCTAAAGAAAATCCCTATGTTAAACTATGGACAAACTTACGTTTACCCGGAACCACTTCATAGCCTCATAACTAGGGAAAAACATCGTTTGCTATCCGAAGAACCTAGATATTTACCTTCAACCCATCTTTGGTTCTCCTAGCTATCAAAATAAGTACTATAAAGGAACAAATGAGAATTCATGGTATAGAATGATTAAGGCTCTAAGCAAAAGCAAAGTAGCTAAAGCCAAGAGAAGATTTTGAAAGGAAGATTTTCATAAACCTAAAGATAGATCGAAAAGAGTGAATACATTGATTGAACATGTTAGAACATTTTCTAAGACATAAAAACATTCTTTGAAAGGAAAAAGAAAATCACATTCAAAAGCACAGGAAAGTAGTCAGGATTTGTCAGAAGTTTTGTAAAATAAAGCACTGTCCTATTTTGCTTTCATCTAAGTATGTCTATAGAGCCTGCCTCTCGGCCAGGGTCTGGATCTTTAGAAGGTACTCAGTAATAGGCACGGCCGAAGCTGGAGTTCTCTGAAAGGGAGCTGCCACCCTGTCATACCAAGTCTTAGCAAAGGCTTTCACGGTGGAAGAACACATGATTGAGCTCCTCGCAAAATCTGCAGCAATGTCCTCAGTGACATCTTGGAGAAGTCCGTACTAACGAACCACCTAGCTAGGAATATAGAAAGTAGTAGCATGTAAGCTAGGTAACTAGATAACAGGCCACCCGTGAAGCCATACCGCAACAGAAAGATAAGTCCACTGCGGGCAGACCCAGCAAATATCACTGAGAGAGAGGCCCTGAAGCCAGTCAAGCCAGGCATCAACAAAATGGAATAAGTGGTGAATCTTCATACGGTCATAGGGAAGTTACCCATGAAGGTGCGAGGGGTGTATAAAGAGATCTAGGCTCTCCATAAGCCAATTATGTAAGACAAACGGAGCCCCAGCAGATAATATAGCCCCTGCAGTAGGGGCACGAACCAATCCCATCAAGGTCTCACCAAGAACTAGCATGACAACACTCTTCATCTCCCACAGACCACAAACAATGGGTATGAGAATGTCAGAAGATGACTGAAATAGGAAGTAAGAGAGCATTGCAATCAATAATGCACTTTGCCGTATAATCTAGTATCCGCCGTCATAGGGGTCCCCCATGGGAGCGTAGATGGAGGAAAGGCGATCGAAATCAATCTGCCTGTCACAAATTAAAGAACTTGCCGCATTCCGAGATGTATGGAGAAGACCGGCCAAGTCCTGAACATACCCAGCCTGCACCGAAGGAACTGTCAGATCAACAAAAGGGTCAATGTGGATAATAGCATTGAACTCCTCAAACAAAGGACAGATCTCTTGGTAACCGAAGCGGAAGACGTGGAGTGAGGGATCCCAACACTAAGTAGCAGCTTGAAGTAAGCCTTCGTTTAAAATCATCTGCTGGAAAGAAAAGAGGTCGTTCAATCTGAAACACTCGAAGTTAAGCCTGTCAATGCCAGAGAGAGTATCCATCCATGAGAAGAGGATTTGGGAGCTAATGGGGGCCATTTGAGGATGAAGTGAATGGAAGTGGAAAGTGTTTTGCGGAGTTTTTGAGGAAATGAGGGCATAAATAGAAGTAAAATGCCCAGAACACAGGGCGGCACTTGAGATACTGAAGCAGCACTCATTGAAATGCTGCGTGATAGTCAGCAATTGCCGCACGACAGTCACGGACTGCCGCTGTAGTACACAATGAGTCTGCGGTACTCAGTGAGTGTCGCACAAGTTCAAACGAGTGTCGCACAGAGCTTATTCTAGCCAGGACCTATTTATAATGTATTCAGCCCACCTGTAAACAAAAAATTGAATAAAAAAACGTGTGCATCAGATTGCATCACGTACAATAAGACCAAGCCATGGTCACATTCATTCATTAGTTCATATAAGAATAAATAAGTAATGAAAGCAAAATCCTAGTTACAACCATTCACCAGTCACAGAAAATTAAGATAAAGAAGGAGACCAAGCTATGGTCACAATCACAAAAGAAAGAAGGAAGAAGAAAGAAAAAAAAAGAAGAAAGAAAGCTAGCTAGCATGCTCAAGCAATAAAAGTACGGCCAAGCTATGGCCCCATCCACGAATAAAAGCATGCAGGAAACTAAAAGTATGCAGATGCCTATCCTATCTCAGCTATCCAAGAAGTCGTCATCAAAATAAAGGTGTGTACAGTTATCCAAATGTATACGTCTCCTCTCCAAACACTCAAAAAAACAAAAAGAGAAGAAAAGTAAGATCAACCGCAGCCTTGGCCTCGGCCTGGCGCGTGACGCATCTGAGAGGCTCCTCATCTGACTCCATACCACTCCCGCCACCTCTGCCTTCGCCTCTACCTCGGCTGATACCTCTGTAAACTCCGCTGGGACCTATTCCAAACTACTGGAGCTGCTACTCAAGCTCTTTCACTCGTAGGACCAGAGCCCTATTCTCTTCCTCCTGAGCGAGGAAAGAGAGTAAATAACATCATTTTGATTTGAAGTTGGAATGGAAAATGCTAAGAATGAAAAGTATAAATAAAAAGGGGGTAGTAGAACTTACCCTGGCTCTCACCTGAGCCTCAGTAATCACTCGTGCTCCATCGGCCTAAATCAGGGAATCAGAAAAGAGAGATTAGGAAGTCAGTATAAGAATGCAAGAATTAGAGTAGGGTTTATAAGATTACCCTCCACTCTCGACCGTGGATCCACTCCCTCACGCTATGAGCATAGAGTAAGCCCTCTTCTACGTAATCCCGCGGGACATGGTCATACTGAAGCGGAATAATGGGAGCACCCATATGATATCGAGGAACCACAGTCATGCCCTGCTCACCGTAAGAGACCGTCCTGATGCTCCAATCCCATGGCGGTAGAGTTGGAAGTTCCTCATTAGCTTGGCAGTGCAAAAAGCTGCATACCTATCCCGAGGCTCCAGAAACTCCTGAATCGAGAACCCGTTCAGGGCAGCCATGAGCAGACTGCCTTGAAGCATCTCTGTAGCTCTTATAGAAGCGGGTGGGGGACGTGGCATGAAATATCCAAGAGCCATCAGTGACTGCCTGGTCACTCTCTCTCCCAAGTACCACTCCTGAGCGTCTGGCCATCCAAAAATATCCCCTATGGGTCATACCCACCCGATTGCCAAATCCCCTGAGAGATAGTAGGAAGCACGTCTACCCAAGGCTGCCATTGGACATGTGGCTCTCATAGATTCATCAGGAAGTTCCTGAATGAGATAAAGTCATGAGCCCCGGTATTCCACCTGACTCGCTCCTTCTGCCTTTTCAGTCCCTAGGGCATGATGAAGGCATCAGCAGGTCGTGTCGAAGGCGACATCATGTATAAGTACTCATGTGACCAAATGTACAAAAAAGAAAAAGAAAGGAAAAGAATACTAGATTCAAGACTTTGAAATTAGGAAATAATTTAGAAACCGATTGAGTTAGTGAGAATATTAAAGGAAAAAAAGAGGTTGTACCTCCCACGCCCTCCGAAAGCCGCCTGTGGAACACGGCTGGTCCCAAGAAATGTCTCCCATATGCTTGTACAGGATAGCCAATCCCACACCAGCCCAATCATACTGATAGATACGGTCCATGTGCTCTAGGGACCCCACCAATGCCACGAAAATCCAATTAACCCCATTGCTTAGCAGAAAGCACCCCCAACATATATATGATGAACCCGCGGGCCATCTGCTCGTTTGTAAAGCCCTACTGGCCTCTGAAGGTGTCAAGAAACCACTTGGCCAAAACTAGGGGCTCCTCAGGGACTACTCTTAGCAACGGTAGCACTCGGTCCCACTCTGTCTCCATATCTAGGTACTGCAAGCACTTCCCCTAAAAGGGATCCCAATGATCATCGAGAGGTCGAGCGGGGTCACGTTATCTCCCTAAACTCGAAGTGGAATGAGTTAGTGGTGTCCCCCATTATTTTGAGAGAACATGTATCTGTCTCAAGTCATTAGAGCTCTTCATTAAGAGTTTGACGAATTCCCCAAAGCCTGCCGCGTCAATGAAGCCTCGTAAGATCTCATTCAAAGACTCGTACCCCGCAAAGCCGTGAGCCAAGCTGCCATGCCCCTTCAGTACATCAGGCTGGAGCTGCAAAAATTAAAAAATTCAGTGTTAGCAAATAAATGGATGAAAGAAAGAAATAAAAAGTAAAAATGATAATGAAAATGAATAGTTAATAAATAAAAATAAGTGAGGGGGACGATTAAAGCGCTCAGAGTCTTAAAAAGCAGGGCACATGCATTCAAAAGCTCATTCTGAATAAGCTAAATGAAGGAGCATTATGTCATATGTTGCATTCATTAGAATTTCAAGCAAAAAATTGAAATAAAAGAAATAAGAGACGTGTATACCTCTCGACGGAATGCTCGGGCGGATAAGTGCATGTCCGAATCTCGGAGTAAGAAGGTAGGATCAGGGTGGGGAGTAGCCCTGTACCTGGCCTTCTTCCTGCTACCCTAGCCGCTAGCCATAATCTGTCAAGAGGGAAAAAAATGAATATCAAACCTTTGAAAGAAATCGAGAAAACAATAAAATAGAGAGGAAAATAAAGTTTTGATCAAGCAGAACTAACCTATGGATCCTCCAAGATCACTACAAGAAAAGAGAAAAAAAATTCTCCAGAGAGAACTTTGCTTTGGGGAGATTGAAGAATGAAATGAAATGAAGTGAAACCCACGTATTAGTAGTCTGCCCAGCCCTGAGTGCCGCACGGCACTCTCTTAGTGCTGCAGCAGAATTCCGTGAGTGCCGCATGACAGTCACGGTTTGTCGCATTTTTAAGTGTGTGCCGCGAATGAGGCGGTTAAGAGGCCTTTGGTTTTCCCCCAAAATTTAATTTGGGTCTTGAAATTTGAAATATGAACTCTAGAATTTGCCAACCTTATACGCTTTGGTCCCTGAAAGATGATCCCCAGGACAAATTGATTCCTTTTTTTAGGATTTGAATTGTTTTGGGTCAAATGGACTCCTATTTTTTTGAAAATTTTGAATTTTTTAAGTCCCATTGACTCCTAATTTTCGTAAAATGGAAATTGTTTGAGTCTGGTTGACTCCTGATTTTGAAATTTGAAAAGAGTTTGAGTCTGGTTGACTCCTGATTTTGAAATTTGAAAAGAGAATTTGAGGTTGATTGACTCCCGATTTTGAAATTTTAAAAAAAATTGAGTCTGATTGACTCCTGATTTTGAAATTTAAAAAAAAAATTGAGTTTGATTCGACTCCTAATTATGAATTTTTCAGAGTAAACATATCCGATGGGGCCAAAGGGCTGCGGATTTTTCAGAGTAAATATATCCGACGGAGCCGAAGGGTTGTGGATTTTTCAAAGCAAACATATCCGACGAGGCCGAAGGGCTACGGATTTTTCAGAGTAAACATATCCGATGGGGCCCAAGGGCTACAAATTTTTTTAAGCAAACATATCTGACAAGGCCGAAGGGCTGCGGATTTTTTAAAGCAAACATATTCGACGAGGCCGAAGGGCTGCGTATTTTTCAGAGCAAACGTATTCGACAAGGCCGAAGGGCTGTAGATTTTTTAGAGCAAATCCGCATTGACACTGGGGCCTAAGTCACAAAGTGTCGCCCAGTCAATTACGTTCGTCCTTTCGGCCGAGACAAGCCACGTATGTTGAAGAGAATTAACCTGATGATTAAGAAACTCCAAATTCTAAAGAATAACTCATCTTTAAGTTTGAGAAGACATGAGCATTGAGTAGCATCAGGCATGGATTGCATCTAAAAATGTCAGGATTGCACGTTTTAGAATCACACCATTTATATAGCACAAAGTTGCATTGACTGTCGTCATTTACATGAGCACGTGCATCACCACAAGATAGGTGCATTCATTTGTATGACTACTTGTGTTTGTGTGTTTGACCCTTGTTCGAACTACGACTCGATTTGATTCTTGAGTAGATACGTTGGCAGCTCACCGTTGAGCACAACCAGCATGAACCATTGCCACGCGCCTATTTTCTTTGGCAACACATTTTTGTCTTACCTAAATCTGACAGTTTAGTCAAAGGCTTGTCTTCACACAGGCTTCGACATTCACTTGTGAAACACGTTGCTCCAGAAGCTCTATCGAAGAGGGGCAAACTATAGACACCCCAATTTTGACCAAACTTCGAATTAAAGGGAGTGTTAGCTCCAGATCCGATGATGACAATTTTCGAACTAATCTAGGACTTCTAAAGGTGATTCCAGCTCTTCGAAAAGCTTTGTAATTCAAACAAAATAAAGAAAGAAGAAAAAATTAGAGAATAGAATAAAACGGCACATGGCACATTTTACAGCAGTCATAGGTTGCCAGTGAGGCACTATCTAATTATCGTACGGCAGTTAGTAAGTGCCGCAACGGCGTTCACTGATAGCCGCAAAAATACATCAAATGCCGCAAAAATAAGAATTCTAAAAAAGACAGCAGTCCGCAGAGTTGTCCGCGGCATTCAATGAGTGCCGCACCGGTATTCAGTAAATGCCACGCCAGCACTCAATGAGTGCCACTCCAGCACTTATTGAGTGCCGCTTCTATCTCCGTTGAGTGCCGCGTTTTGTGGCTGCCAGCTTTGTAATAGTACATTTTGTACCTTCAAAAGGACGTCCAAAATTAGAATTTTTCCTCTGAAATTACTGAAATACCCTTTCAAAAATTGCCTATATAAAGGGGATGAATATCCTAATACAAAGGACTTGGAATTTTGAATCTTAGAACCTTATCTTGATTCTCTTTGTTTTAAATCTCTTAAAAATTCTCTAAACACCATTAGGAGCAAGTTTTTAAAGGAGTTCAAGGAAGAAGTTGCATGTGTTAGAAGAAAAAGAGCTTGAACCACTTTTGAAAGACCTTCAAATACCTAAGAGTTTAGGATAGTTGGAGGTAAACTCTAGACTAATTAATCTTAATTTAAGTTCAATCACAATATTAAAATCTTTTAGGATCTTTACACATTTTTAAAAACTCCTTTCCCACCTCATTTCTTCACACACCACCAATATTGTGATTGAGCTTGCATTTCATTGGTTTGGATCAAAGTAACCTGTCACGCCCCGGAGTAAGCCAAAAATAGGGAAAATAATAATTTTCCTTTATGGGTCCGTAGACACATGACTAGTTTCTTAACCGTTCTGTCCTTCTAACTCCGCACCGTGCAATCATAAGGGAAAAGCTAGAGCTTAGACATGATCTAATACTTATCAGAGTATAAATACAGCAACGGAAATTAAACAAAGGTTACAATAACTTCAATTCTAATACAAGAGGCATACTAAACAATTTACATAATCTTAAAACTTAAGGAACTGTCTATCAGGTCTTGGGCAAGGCTTTATTCTCCTTGACTCCACAGCACTGCATCCTGAACTCTTCTATCTATCTCCAACCCTGCAACACTCTGGGCATACGAATGCCCAGGGCGTAACATGCCGTCAGCCTTGGAACAAGGCTGAGTGAGAGTCTCAACCGCACCATAATCAATAAATACAAAACATCTCTCAACTCACGTCATAATTTAATACTTTAAGGTATGGTTAATCTCTTATCAAAAGACGCGTTCTCACCACGGGCATAGCAGAGGTCTCAACAAGACAGGTAAACAGATAAACATAACATCATAGAGTACATTCTCCTTATTATAACCTCGTGCGTGCAAATGCATGACCAATGCGACTCACTCCCAACTCTTTCTTTTAAAAACAGATACTTTTTCAAAACCATTTCATTTTAAAACTAAAACTTTCCAAAACCAAATCATTTCGAACCAAACCCTTTTTCTCATCAAATTCAATCTCATCATACACTTTCTCTTTGTCATCCACTTGACAACACACGGTATGTCAAGGATGATAACATGCTATCACGGCTAAGTCATACCCATCCCTTGATAGGCCACCGGACGTCTTCACGGCGCACACTATCTGTAAACAATGAAACTGGCACATGGGACGTCTTCAACCATGTGTGCTCACCGGTCGTCTACACGGCTAAGAAGTATATTAGAGCACTAGCCGGACGTCTTCAATGATACATGGGACATCTTCAACCATGTATGCGCATCACCGGACGTCTTCAACGGCGAGAGGCGCGCTAGGAACCCTAACCGTTCATGTCCACCTGGCTCGTCAGCCGTTGATCCATCGGATCCAAAAATCACATCTCTTTCACATTCGCGTATCTCATCTCATTCACATTCTCATCAAATGCCTCTCTTTTCTCACACAATGCATGCTAATACATGTCATGAAATGCAAGTGAATCCATTCCCGATACCCATATGGAAATCCACGTTCATTCTCTTTATTATTATCCTAGCATGCGTATTTATTCCAGTCAACAATATCGTAAATCGTGCATTTAACAATATGCAGCAGAAACGTAACATATAGAACATGGATCACATAATATGGATTTGATACCGATAAACATATAGATAAAACCCTTGACATGCTCACGTATGCGATAGCACTACCATAACATGCTTTGCATAGTCTTTTAATTATTGGAATACATGTAACACCATAATTCAGCTTATCACTTATACAAAATATCATACATGTAGCTTTTAAACATCTTATATTAATCTTATTAGGATTAGAGTGAGGTTACGAAACTCACCTCGAGTCACCGATCCTCGAAAAGCAGATAACCGTCAAGTTCTACAACAATAAACGAAATAAACAGTAATAATATATGAGTACAACTATAAGGGCAAAATGGTAATTTTACCAAATGAGGTCATAAACCTCAAGGTAGTGATCTACGTGTCATTCTAAGTCCAACGCCATTGAGTAGACTCAAATCGGAGTCCGTCACGTTTTACTAGGTAATATGCAGGGCTTACTACACTAATGCAGGCCCTAAAAGACAGGCTGTATTTTCGACCAAGTCAAAAAGTCACCAAACTTTACGGAAATGTTCTAGACATTATTCTAAGACTCTGGGAACTGACCGCGTAATTTTCGGAGTTCTAGATTATTTATTATGAATTTTTAAAGATAATATATACCAGAAAATACTTGAAACGGGGTTTAAATATGTAATTATAATTATACAAAGAAATCAGTGCTTAGAAGTATTTTTATTAAATACTAGATATTAAAATACACCACCAGTATTCATTTCATAATTTTCGGAGCTCGTTTGGTATTTTTAATAATTAATATACTCATAAAATAGCTCCTTATTAATTATTAAAAATACTGGACTATAATATTATAGCTTTATAACTTACATTATGTAATAAAGTAGTCACAGGGTCATTACCCTAATTTTCTAAAATTTATAAATACACATAGATATTTATTAACTATTTAAAACCATTTAAAACTAATATTTATTATTTATATTAACCATATGAATAATATATATAATATACATAATATAATAATGATATATAGAATATTAAAATAATATTCTATATTATTAAAACCTTAATGGTATAATTATAAGTTATTAATAATTATTAAAACCTTTTAAACTAATTAATACTAATAGTAATAATAATAATAATAATAATAATAATAATAATAATAATAATAATATCTTCAGACCCGACGGGTCAAACCCGAACCGATCCGACCTAAACGGGTAACCCGTTAACACACTCAAAGAAACCCAATCAGAACTCGCGGGTTTGACCCGAACCCAAACCCGAATCCTAAACGGGCTACCCAAATAAACTCACAACTAAACCCAACCCAAAACCCATTCGGGTTGGACCTGACCCGAGCCCGAAACCCACTTCTACGCACAGATCTATCCTACCCATTAACCCAAACCCTAACCAGACCCGACCCAAACCCTGACCCATTCTTAGACACAGCACAACCCAACCTAAAACCCGAAACCCGGTCCGAACTCAACCCGACGTCAAAACGACGTCGCTGCACTTAAGTTGACCCACGGGTTATTTAAACCCTGCCCGACCCGCTAGTCTTACCCGATTACACACTCATCCTAACCCTACCCAAACCCGACCCGGACCCGCCTGTTATAACCCGAAGATCCAAACGGATCTTTTCTTCTCCGGCGAGCCCCGACGTTGCCGGCGACGGCGATATCGCCGGAAAACTTCTAAGGCTCCTAACTCTCTCATCTCTTCATCAAAATTGATGAAATTAACGGGAAAGTGACCGGAATCTCTCCCTCTACAACATACTATAAGCCCAAATCCTGGTTTATTCGTTTTAGGTACCTACTAGAGGATTATTCTTTTGACCATTCAGGAGAATAATGGCCTGCATGGCCTAGTAAACAAACCCTAGTTTGAAAACTGTTCCTATGGGGTTGTGTGGGACTCCCAAGGATCAGTTTGGTACTAATTAAAGGCGATTTGGTGAACTTTCAAAATTCAAGCTTCATTTGAAGCTTCAATGGTGATCGGTGCAGCAGAGAGCTTAAGGCTCTGGTCTGGGGGTCTTGCATGTGGACCTGGGGGTGTCTAGGGGACATGCAGAAGGTATAGAAATGAAATGGGGTGGGGTTTTACCTGTGGTTGTCTCAAATTCTTTCTCAAACCTTCGATCTCTCTCTCTTCTTCCTCGTTTTCCTTCTTTTCTGCGTGAATGTGTGTGTGGACAGTGAGAGATAGGGAGAGCATAGGGAGAGAGTGTGATGTGTGTACTGGGAAGAAAATGGGCAGAGATGGTGGTGGTAGGGTATGTGTGTGCACACGAGAGTGAGGGAGATTGTGCTTCCTCTCTCAAGCTCTTTCTCGGGCCTCTCTCTCTTTAAACCATCTGCATAAGCAAATTGTGGAGTGGTGAGGGTGATAAAATGAGAGGGTAAGGGGGGGGGGTGCTCTATTTATAGAGGGAGGGATTAGGGGGAATTTGGTTGTGTGCAAAGGGTGCACCAATGCATACCTATGCCTGTGTTTGTGTGTTCAAGGGTAGATTGGGATAGGGTCCACATAACCGCCAAGTGGTAGTGTGGGTCCCACTCTTGGGTTGAGTACCCTAGTGTGCACAAGTGCCTAGGTTTATGTGTTCAGCTGCGAATATGAATGCAAATCCTGAAACTTATACGTACAGGGCTTTGTAGGAGTCCAATTTCAAGTCTGTCTTATGGATTCTAAGATAGAACTATAAAGTAGAGGATGCGACAAATCTAAATTGTTACTAGATTAGAATTATCATCGTCGCTGTTAAGGCGTTAACTATGGGACACTGTGAAGATTCCTGACTAAGGTTTTGCTAATGGACTTTCTGTAACTGTATCCTGGGTGATGTCACTATTTTAAATTCCTATGTGGAACTTCTGTGGGAAATTTCTGGGTGCTACATCTCTACCTACCTTATTTGAGGATTTCGTCCTCGAAATCTAGAGTTTGGTAGATCTTAAAATATACGAAGTCTTACTCATAAGGTTAGTCGTTCTATACCAACTTAGGCGCTCTTATCAATCTAAATGGTCTATCGGACCATAAGTTGTTGTCAACTGTTCCGGGGTCTGATTTTCTTGGACATACAACAGCTCCTCCTCATAATTTCTCTCGAAATGTCCCAAACATCTTGTAATACTGTCCCCATATAAGATTCAAAGTTCTGGCAGTGGGCATGGTACATTCGGTCTTCCATTATGTTCAGTGCTGGGGTTGATTTAGATTTGCGAGCTCTCTTTCTGGGTCTCTGTGGTGGTGGAGCATTGTTCTGAACTCCTTGTTCGGGGCATTCTTTACGTATATGACCAGTCTTTCCACAATTGAAACACCGCACCTGTTTCCCTGTGAGTTGTTTCGGTGCTGCGCATTCTTTGGAGTGGTGTTCGGGTGTTCCGCAGTTGTAGCAGATATCACGTTGCTTTGCGTGTGTCTGAACGGCTTTCTGACTAACTCTTCTGTTATTGCTTCTCTGTCTATTGTGATGATTCTGGAGGTGTCCAGAGTTTTCTCTGGTGATTACAGACTGCATTCGAGCGGTTGTTTGTGACACTTGATTGCTTCTTCAATTTCCTCCTGGGTTGTTTGCCTGGAACCAGTTATCTTTTCCTCCTTGTGGGTGGCTTTCTAGTTTCTTGCTATTCAGAGCTATGTTCTCCAGTTGTGTGGCTAATTCGACCATTTCTTCGAATGGTTGGTCAAGGTATACTGTTGCTGTCTTTTGAAGGTTTGGATTAAGTCCTTCGTAATATTGCAGTGTCTTATTTCGCTGAGTATCTACCATGTAGGGAGCAAATCACGATAATCTCTCAAATTTTGCCGTGCATTCTTGTACTGTCATGTTGCCTTGAACTAGCTCTATGAATTACTTTTTCTTCTTGTTTCAATCTGTTCTTGGGAAGTACTTTGCTAGGAATTTCGTTTTGAATGCTTCCCATGTCATTCTCCTTGTAACATCTTCGCCCACTGTAGCTTCGACAGATTCCCACCAGTCGGCTGCCGAATACGTCAATTGGAAAACAGCCAAGCATCTTTTCTCCTTCTCGTTGCATTCTAGGGCTTGAAACATTCGTTTTATATCACGAAGCCATTGTTCAGCTTCCCATGCTTCTGTCATTCCAGTGAACGTTCCTGGTTTAAGTGCACGAAATCTCTCAAGCAGTTTATCTCCTGTCCGACAAGTATCCTTGCTGTTGATGACGCGGTCCAAGTGATCACTTGCTTGTTCCACGCGTCGGACAAGAGCTCCTATCAATCCTGTTGGATCCACTGCTAGAGGTATCACATTTGTTGGTCCGTTGGATGAGTTCTGAGTATTCCGTTTCCTCTTAACCATGGTGTACGCTAGCAAGGGTTATACCTACGAGTTAACACCTATTTGGTCAATACCTTATCTTATCTCGTCTGTTCATAAGAAGTAACTGTAACGGTTCATCGAGTCAACAGAGATTCCTAATCATATAACGGTTGTCACAACTATTACTAGGATCAAGGGTAAGGTATCCTTATCCTTGGTCTTTCTAGACTCTAGGTTGAACTGACTGTTCCGAGATACATCTCAGGAAGTTCGTCAGTGCCTAAACATCTATCGACTAATGGTCAAGCCTATATTCTTATTAGTAATAAACGCATAAGGGGTAAGATTAGCAATTAATAAGAATACGTCTCATCCATACAATTATGTTAAGTTTAGACACAAGCAACTACTACTGATCAGAAAATAAAAAGTACAGCAAAAGTACAAATACTAGTTCTACAAATCTGAAGTACATCAAAAGAAGTGGAATAGAAACATATGATGAACTAGCTAAGGATCCATCCTCCATCTCTCTCAACATCAGAGTCCGAGGTCACCTCTCCTAAGTCGCTGGATGGTGGAAAGTCAATCGGAGGGATACCTATGAATGCATCCCAGGCTGGCTCTAGGGGCCAATCAGGGTCCTCTATCATTTCAGGCTCTGCTAGTGGGTCTTCATCTGGATCATCATCTGAGTCATCATCAGAACCTGCAGGGGTAACAAAGTGTACTACGTCTTCTTGTGGCTCATCCTGGTCATGGATTGCAAGGTTTCCAAGGACATGAGGAATCTCCTCCATCTCAGCAGACAGCAAACGCGGTGCTACCACTCTATGATATGCTAACTCTGGAACAGGTCTCTTACGGAGGAAACAACCTGTCCACTTCCTTATACTCTGGCAAACTCTATGTCTGATGGTGTTGCTAACATGACCAAATCCTCGAGGGGCAAACTGTCTTTCCAAAGTGACTCTGTACTGTCCCTCTGCAGCATCGTACTCTATCTGGTGCTCCATGCTAGCCTGCCCAACACAGAAAACTAACTTAGTACTGATGATAATTAATGAAATATCTTAAAGTTTCATAGTGACAAAGGGGGTATCTTTCTTAATTCTATCTAAACCTTGAGTTACTGTCAATTGTTTCAAGTCTGACTCCCTGGACTTACATTAGTTCCTAATTCTATATTTTACACTTGTAACTTCTATGGGTCAACTCATCGCAGGGATTTATTCGTTATTCTTATAGACTAAGAGTATATAAGTCACTAATTATAAGCAAGCAGTACATCAATGTAATAATATATAAGTCGGGTTAAAGACGAATTTCATAGATAAATTTTAAACATAGTGCAACATAGTTACAAAAATATTTACATCAGAGAGTGCGTACACTAAGTACGTACATAGTAGGGAATAGTGCCAACAATAGATACATGAAAGGCGTACACGTTGCTACTATCACGTGTTATATGCCTGAGTACAGCTATATACACAAAAGATGGACTAACAGTCCTATTACATAGTCCTTCAATCATCCAGGTCCTCGACCTTTGAATTTCTCTTATCAACTATGTCTTTCTTGGGTGGTTTCTTGCCCACATTCTCAGTTGGGTCGACATTGACTGTGAAATCAGCATCCTCCACAGAATTGGTCTCCTTTGCTGGAACTTCTCCATCATCATCCTCCTCCAAATCAGTCCCCAAGACTAGCTCAACGGTCAAGGGTGTATCAGCTATGGACTCCTCTGGTACGGGGGGTGGCATAGCAGAAGATGGTCCTACGGGTCCTGGTGGGGGTGTCAGCTTGACTCGAAAAGTCATGACTCGGAGGGTATAGCTGTCATGAGTTATCTCAGCTGCTTCCTGATGAACAAGTCTAAGGGTGTTTTCTCGGTAATGTGCCTCTCTCTGCAGGATCTCTGGGTCCTCAATTCCCAACACATGTACATCATGCCACATGTTTTCCTCCAAATGCTGCTGAGCACTCCGTCAAATCTTTTATCGGTACAACACTGGGTATGCAAGCTCTATACGATCTGGATAAACCCAATGTCCTCCAAACCCGTCTTGGACATAGAATGGTTCCATGCTAACCTGTCCAATATAAACTATCATAGGGTTAGTATCTTCATAAGTGGGGAAAAGATCTAATGGTTTATAACTTAAAGTGTATAGGACAAACGGTAAATGCCTAACCTAGGCTCTAATACCACTAAAACCCTGTCATGCCCAGGAGTAAGCCAAAAATAGGGAAAATAAAAATTTTCCTTTATGGGTCCGTAGACACGTGACTAGTTTGTTAACCGTTCTGTCCTTCTAACTCCGCACCGTGCAATCATAAGGGAAAAGCTAGAGCTTAGACATGATCTAATACTTATCAGAGTATAAATACAGCAACGGAAATTAAACAAAGGTTACAATAACTTCAATTCTAATACAAGAGGTCATACTAAACAATTTACATAATCTTAAAACTTGAGGAACTGTCTATCAGGTCTTGGGCAAGGCTTTATTCTCCTTGACTCCACAGCACTGCATCCTGAACTCTTCTATCTATCTCCAACCCTGCAACACTCTGGGCATACGAATGCCCAGGGCGTAACATGCCGTCAGCCTTGGAACAAGGCTGAGTGAGAGTCTCAACCGCACCATAATCAATAAATACAAAACATCTCTCAACTCACATCATAATTTAATACTTTAAGGTATGGTTAATCTCTTATCAAAAGACGCATTCTCACCACGGGCATAGCAGAGGTCTCAACAAGACAGGTAAACAGATAAACATAACATCATAGAGTACATTCTCCTTATTATAACCTCGTGCGTGCAAATGCATGACCAATGCGACTCACTCCCAACTCTTTCTTTTAAAAACAGATACTTTTTCAAAACCATTTCATTTTAAAACCAAAACTTTCCATACCAAATCATTTTGAACCAAACCTTTTTTCTCATCAAATTCAATCTCATCATTCACTTTCTCTTTGTCATCCACTTGACAACACACGGTATGTCAAGGATGATAACATGCTATCACGGCCAAGTCATACCCATCACTTGATAGGCCACCGGACGTCTTCTCGGCGCACACTATTTGGTAAACAATGAAACTGGCACATGGGACGTATTCAACCATGTGTATATGCTCACCGGTCGTCTACACAGCTGAAAAGTATCTTAGAGCACTAGCCGGACGTCTTCAACGATACATGGGACGTTTTCAACCATGTATGCGCATCACCGGACGTCTTCAACGGCGAGAGGCGTGCTAGGAACCCTAACCGTTCATGTCCACCCGGCTCGTCAGCCGTTGATCCATCGGATCTAGAAATCACATCTCTTTCACATTCGCGTATCTCATCTCATTCACATTCTCATCAAACGCCTCTCTTTTCTCACACAATGCATGCTAATACATGTCATGAAATGCAAGTGAATCCATTCCCGATACCCATATGCAAATCCACTTTCATTCTCTTTATTATTATCCTAGCATACGTATTTATTCCAGTCAACATCATAAATCGTGCATTTAACAATATGCAGCAGAAACGTAACATATAGAACATAGATCACATAACATGGATTTGATACCGATAAACATATAGATAAAACCCTTGACATGCTCACGTATGCGATAGCACTACCATAACATGCTTTGCATAGTCTTTTAATTATTGGAATACATGTAACACCATAATTCAGCTTATCACTTATACAAAATATCATACATGTAGCTTTTAAACATCTTATATTAATCTTATTAGGATTAGAGTGAGGTTAGGAAACTCACCTCGAGTCACCGATCCTCGAAAAGCAGATAACCGTCAAGTTCTACAACAATAAACGAAATAAACAGTAATAATGTATGAGTACAACTATAAGGGCAAAATGGTAATTTTACCAAATGAGGTCATAAACCTCAAGGTAGTGATCTACGTGTCATTCTAAGTCCAACGCCATTGACTAGACTCAAATCGGAGTCTGTCGCGTTTTACGAGGTAATATGCAGGGCTTACTACACTAATGCAGGCCCTAAAAGACAGGCTATATTTTCTACCGAGTCGAAAAGTCACCAAACTTTACGGGTATATTCTAGACATTATTCTAAGACTCTGGGAACTGACCGAGTAATATTCGGAGTTCTAGATTATTTATTATGAATTTTTAAAGATAACATATACCAGAAAATACTTGAAATGGGGTTTAAATATGTAATTATAATTATATAAAGAAATCAGTGCTTAGAAGTATTTTTATTAAATACTAGATATTAAAATACACCACCAGTATTCATTTCATAATTTTCGGAGCTCGTTTGGTATTTTTAATAATTAATATACTCATACAATAGCTCTGTATTAATTGTTAAAAATACTGGACTATAATATTATAGCTGTATAACTTACATTATGTAATAAAGTAGTCACAGGGTCATTACCCTAATTTTCTAGAATTTATAAATACACATAGGTATTTATTAACTATTTAAAACCATTTAAAACTAATATTTATTATTTATATTAAACCATATAAATAATAATATATATAATATAATAATGATATATAGAATATTAAAATAATATTCTATATTATTAAAACCTTAATGGTATAATTATAAGTTATTAATAATTATAAAAACCATTTAAAACCTTTTAAACTAATTAATACTAATAGTAATAATAATAATAATAATATCTTCAGACCCGACGGGTCAAACCCGAACCGACCCGACCTAAACGGGTAACCCGTTAACACTCTCAAAGAAACCTAATCAGAACTCGCGGGTTTGACCCGAACCCGAACCCAAATCCTAAACGGGCTACCCAAATAAACTCACAACTAAACCCAACCCAAAACCCATTCGGGTTGGACCTGACCCAAGCCCGAAACCCACTTCTACGCACAGATCTATCCTACCCATTAACCCAAACCCTAACCAGACCCGACCCAAACCCTGACCCATTCTTAGACACAGCACAACCCAACCTAAAACCCGAAACCCAGCCCGAACTCAGCCCGACGTCAAAACGACGTCGCTGCACTTAAGTTGACCCACGGGTTATTTAAACCCTGCCAGACCCGCTACCCTTACCCGATTACACACTCATCCTAACCCTACCCAAACCCGACCCGGACCCGCCTGTTATAACCCGAAGATCCAAACGGATCTTTTCTTCTCCGGCGAGCCCCGACGTTGCCCGCGACGGCGATATCGCCGGAAAACTTCTAAGGCTCCTAACTCTCTCATCTCGTCATCAAAATTGATGAAATTAACGGGAAAGTGATCGGAATCTCTCCCTCTACAACATACTATAAGCCCAAATCATGGTTTGTTCGTTTTAGGTACCTACTAGAGGATTATTCTTTTGACCATTTAGGAGAATAATGGCCTGCATGGCCTAGTAAACAAACCCCAGTTTGAAAACTGTTCTTATGGGGTTGTGTGGGACTCCCAAGGATCAGTTTGGTACTACTTAAAGGCGATTTGGTGAACTTTCAAAATTCAAGCTTCATTTGAAGCTTCAATGGTGATCAGTGCAGCAGAGAGCTTAAGGCTCTGGTCTGGGGGTCTTGCATGTGGACCTGGGGGTGTCTAGGGGACATGCAGAAGGCATAGAAATGAAATGGGGTGGGGTTTTACCTGTGGTTGTCTCAAACTCTTTCTCAAACCTCCGATCTCTCTCTCTTCTTCCTCGTTTTCCTTCTTTTCTGCGTGAATGTGTGTGTGTACAGTGAGAGATAGGGAGAGCACAGGGAGAGAGTGTGATGTGTGTACTGGGAAGAAAATGGGCAGAGATGGTGGTGGTAGGGTATGTGTGTGTACACGAGAGTGAGGGAGATTGTGCTTCCTCTCTCAAGCTCTTTCTCGGGCCTCTCTCTCTCTAAACCATCTGCATAAGCAGATTGTGGAGTGGTGAGGGTGATAAAATGAGAGGGTAAGGGGGGGGGGGTGCTCTATTTATAGAGGGAGGAATTAGGGGGAATTTGGTTGTGTGCAAAGGGTGCACCAATGCATACCTATGCATGTGTTTGTGTGTTCAAGGGTAGATTGGGGTGGGGTCCACATAACCGCCAAGTAGTAATGTGGGTCCCACTCTTGGGTTGAGTACCCTAGTGTGCACAAGTGCCTAGGTTTATGTGTTCAGCTGCGAATATGAATGCAAATCCTAAAACTTATACGTACAGGGCTATGTAGGAGTCCAATTTCAAGTCTGTCTTATGGATTCTAAGATAGAACTATAAAGTAGAGGATGCAACAAATCTAAATAGTTACTAGACTAGAATTATCGTCGTCGCTATTAAGGCGTTAACTATGGGACACTGTGAAGATTCTTGACTAAGGTTTTGCTAATGGACCTTCTGTAACTGTATCCTGGGTGACGTCACTATTTTAAATTCCTACGTGGAACTTCTGCGGGAAATTTCTGGGTGCTACATAACCTAAGGTTCAAGGTTAAAAAAATCATGAAATTAACTTAGATATTACTTGAGTCTTGGTTTCCTTTTTCCTTTTGATTATAATCATCCCTTAGGATTCATAAGACTTTCAATGTCTTCTTTGAATCCTTAGACATGGAATCCTTTAATCTTCTTATAAACTCATGATTTGTAAGAGGATTAAGGTTGATACCAGCATATTTGGTCAATGAGTCTAAACCTATTTCCATGGTTTAGGTTCATTACTTTGGGATTTCATGGAGTTTCTTCATACTCCGTTGAAATCTATAAGTGTAAGTGTCTTTAGCCTCCAATGACCATCAAATGGTAGGAGAATTAATGCGGGTTAAGCCAATCTCCATGGCTTGCTAGATAGAGTTAACAAATAAAGATAAACTTGACAAATGGTGTAGTGAGTTCACAAACCACCTTTGATCAAAGATTTTTAGCTAAATAATGGACCGTTGGAATTGATTGAGACCAATTGGAAAGTGTCAATAACATAAAGTTTTACCACTATGATTTTTGTTTTGATGAGATTTCATGTTTAAGATGGTTTGGTCATGAGTTTTTTAAGCAATCATAATCTGTCCAGAATTTCTGAACAGTAACACCTTTTTAAAATTAGTAAATTAGAGCCTTAATCAAGCATTCTTTACTCCAAATAATTTTTCTCATGAATTTTAATGTGTTAACAAGGTCTCCTAAAAAGATTAGGGTCACTCGGATTTATTTGCTATGTTTAGAAAATCATACAAAAACTCTAGACAGAGAGTTGTAAATTTGTTAGTGATGTCTAGTTTTTGTCCAATTCCTAGAGATTGAACCGTTGATCTTGATTTTTCTTTTTGGGTTGGAAACTAGACTCCCAAAGACATCTTGTGTCCAAAATTCATTGACATCAAACCATGGGAAGCATGTTTTTTCTATTTTTTAAGTCCTGGTCTGCTCTTTGTAATTTTTAGAATTTTGTGACAGATTTGACAAACTTTGTAGATAATGGTTCAAATGACTTTTCTATGACCTAAGGCTTAAACCATGTTTTAATAATGATTATTTAAACTTAAATCCAGAGGCTAAATGACCCAAGCCAATGAATATTTCATAACTTACTCTTGTTCATGCACTCATGTGCGTTAGGGTTAAATTGCACTTAATTGAACATAATCATGAGTTCCTTATGACCACGTTAGGATTACACCACCTCTATATGGATATTACATTGGCTCCTAGTTGAGACTTGTATATCTATAGAAGTGATGCATTTTCCACTAATTAGAAGGAATTCATAGTTATGTCAATTCTTTCATACTTAATAGATTTAAGTTAGAAGCTTAAGGATGATATTTAGAATTTCACATTATAACTTATCTAAAGCATGTGGGCTAACCCTTCGTTTTGTAGTGCTATTAAGGTATAATTTCATAAAACCCTCTTTAGTTTATTTAATTTCTTGATTTTATTGATTTTTCAACTCCATGCGCGACACCTTAGAATTAAGGTTTGCCTTATGTGTATTAGAGACTCTTTTTTAAGTTTTTTATTTTGCTTGCATTATACATTTCTATATCCCAGCTGGATCCCAGGTAAGTTTTCTAGTTCCCTATTTGCACACCATCTTGCTTGCTACTTGAATTTATGTGCTTTTGATTCCCTATTTGCACACCATCTTGCTTGCTACTTGAATTTATGTGGTTTTGAATGATATTTTATCATTTGCAAAGTTACACCCTTTTAGACATGCTTTTGTAATGTATATTTATACATATGTATTAGTTGAGGGTACATTTAGATTAATTATTTGATTATAAGGATGTTGAGTAGAGGCCTATCGCGAGATAGGATGAGAGGGGGTGTTTTAGTCCGCCGGACTCCTTTCCCTCTCATTCCATAATCCCCGGACCTAGAAATCTATGGTTTCCTAAAGATCAGTTTGCTTTAAAATGGTTTCTTAATTTTCCTTTTAAAAAAAATTAAGTGGCGACTTGTGTTTTGTATTTTGAAATTGAAAAAAAAAAAAAAATTTTAAAGAAAAGTTGTGGGTAAGAAAAATGTGATATCCACAGTCCTTTTACCATCAGCATTCATAATCATATTCAGGTAGTTGGATAAATGTTACTGTCAACCTGAATCATGATTAATTCTTGTATTCCTTGAGTCTCATTCACCCCTTATGATTATCAAACATGTTTATAACTACTTATCAGCAAGACTGCAGTTCTCAATAAGCAACTAGTGACATTTTCAATGGAATACTTACTCTTTAATAAAGGGTAGATTCTATCATGATAATATATGTTCACAACCCTATGAACATGACATACCCAAGATACCCAGGTATTGATCTTTCATAGACATCACTGATTGGTAAGTTAAAGCAGTCATATACGTAGTTTGTGTCCATAATCGTCTCAAGATTGAGAACACGTTCCTTATACAAGTTATGAGTTCCTATCGACTGTTGATAGTCTTAAGTGTCAATAGGAAAACTAAGGTCTGTCAATGCACTATAAGCACTAGCATATTAACTAAGAGTCATACTCTAGTGATTGAGATTTATCATTCCATCCAATGGTAGGTAATCATGCGATAGTGTATACCTTATGACATATCCAGTCTCATCATCCACTCTGACAAACTCTAAGTATCAATGAATAGTAATTCGTATCTCAATTGTATGCATCTCATGCATACACGAATTACTTACTATGATACTTAAGGATTAACAATCATCTCATGAAAGAAACATACAAAAAAATGTAAAGTTAATATCCATATATTAAAATGTTAATGTCTCATACACAAAGTAATGGTTTGAGGGCACAAACCCAACAAACTCCTACTTGCACTCATAACCATTCAGGGCTAAATCTGAGACCTAAACTATCTAGATGAAGATCAAAGACCTTTTGTGGCAAGGCCTTTGTAAACGGATCTAAAAGATTGTCATAGGTGGCAATCTTGCTGATAGTCACATCTCCACATTGAACTATATCTCGGATTAGATGATATTTTCGCTCTATGTGCTTTCCCTTTCCGTGGTTCCTTGGCTCCTTGAACTGAGGCACTACCCCACTATTATCACAATATAGCGTAATAGGTGACAGTGATGCTCATACTGCCTCGAGCTCCATAAGGAACTTCTTGAGCCAAACAGTTTCCTTTGCGGCTTCACAAGCAGACACATACTCAACTTCTGTAGTTGAGGCCGCAATGCACTTCTGCTTAATGCTCCTCCAACTAACAGCACCACCTCCCAAGGTAAAGAGATGTCTGGATATCGACTTTCTTGAATCTTTATCTGACATAAAGTCCGAGTCAATGTATCCTATTGGAATTAACTCATCACCGTCATACATAAGCATGTAATTTTTAGTCCTTCTCAAGTACTTAAGAATGTTCTTAACAGTTGTTCAGTGCTCTGAACCTGGATTCAATTGATATCTACTAACCATGCCAATGGCAAAGCAAATACCTAGTCTAGTGCATAACATCGCATATATGAGACTTTCCACTACTGAAGTATAGGGAACTCCTGCCATGCGATTCCTCTCTTCCTGTAGATTTAGACACTAGTCCTTGATGAACACTAAACCATGCCAGAATGGTAATAAACCTTTCTTCGAATTATCCATTGAAAACCTAATTAGCACATTCTTGATATAACCAGCTTAAGATAATCCCATTATCTTTCGCTTGCGATCTCGAAAGAGTGTTATCCCAAGAATATAGCTCATCTCTCGTAGATCCTTCATATCGAAAGTACTAGCTAGCCAAACCTTAACCGTTGACAACACCGCTACATCATTCTCAATGAGTAGAATGTCGTCAACAGAGAGAACGAGAAAAGCTACCACTTTTTTCTTCATACTTCTTGTATACACAAGGTTCATTCAAATTCTGTATAAAACCAAATGACAACTTGGTCAAAAATGAATGTTCCAACTCCTGGATGCCTACTTAAGCCCATAAATGGAATTTGCTACTGGCATACCAAGTTACCCTTCTCACCAGCTATGAACCCTTTTGATTACTGCATATAGATATCTTCCTCAATATTGCCATTCAAGAATGTAGTCTTGATGTCCATCTACCAGATCTCAAAATCTAGGCATGCAGTAATGGATAAGAGTATTCTGATGGATTTAAGCATAGCTACCAACGAAAAGGTTTCCTCATAGTCAATGCCCTTTTCTTTAAGTATAACATTTTGCTACAAGCCTTGCCTTAAAGGTCTCAACCTTTCCATCATATCCTATTTTCCTCTTGTCGACCCACTTACAGTTAATGGGTTTAATATTGCCTGGAAGTTCTACAAGATCCCAGACCTGATGGAATACATAAATTCGAATTCAACCTTCATAGCTTTAACCCAATGAGCTGAATCTACATCAGCCATGGCCTCTTCGTACATAGTAGGATGATATTCAGATTCTATGGAGATAGCTTCAAAAACTTCTCCTAGGAACATGTATCTATTAGGCTGGTTGATCATTCTCCCACTACGATGAGGTACCTGTGCGGAAATGGGTGAAAAAGTGGTGTTTCTCTAAGATCTATCATCTCTTTAGGTTTATGGTTCATGATAGAATCATCCTCCAAGAAAATAGCATTTGTATTAACAAACACTTTCTATTCTCTTGGATCATAAAAATACCATCCATAAGTACCCTTTTGGATACCCTACAAAGTAACATACTTCTGATCTAGAATCCAACTTGCTCATCTTTCTTTTCAGCACATGTGCTGGACACCCCCATATCTGAAGTTGTTGCAAACAAGGCTTGCTCCCAATCCACATCTCCCGTGGTGTCTTGGGAACAGATTTGCTTGGTACTAGATTTAGTATGTCTGTAGTGGTTTCCAAGGCATAACCCCAAAGGAATAATGGCAACTCAAAATAACTCATCATTGACCTAGTCATGTCTAAAAGAGTCCGATTCCTTCTCTCTGCTACACCATTCTACTCAGGCATACCAAGGGCAGTCAACTATGACAGGATCCCATTTTGTATGAGGTGATCAATAAACTCATTAGAGAGGTACTCGCCACCGCGATCAGATCGAATGGCCTTGATATGTGTCCCCAATTGCTTCTCCACGTTAGCCCTAAACTCTTTGAACTTTTCAAAGGCTTCAGACTTGTGCCGGATTAGGTACACATATCTATACCTAGAGGTCATCAGTAAATGTTATAAAATACTCATAACCACCCCTTGGTCTAATATTTATTGGTCCACACACATCAGTATGAACTAATTCTAACAATGCATTGGTCCTATTGCCCTTCATAGGAAAGGACCTTTTGGTCATCTTACCCTCTAAACAAGACTCGCAAACTTCCATTGGTTTGAGAACCAAATCGCCTAAGACCCCTTCTTTGACTAGTCTGCCAATCTTATTTAAATTGATATGGCCAAGCCTCGTATGCCAAAGCCTTGTTAGATTAGTAGAAGGTTCCTTTCTTTTAGATGGCACAGTTACCACTGAATTATTAAGTCCATGCAAGAGTCTTTAGAAATATTAGGAGTAATCACATACAATCTATTTTATTTAACACCAAAACACACAAAAGAACCATTTTTTTTATCACAACTTCAGTTCCGAAATGAAAAGAATAACCATTAATCGATAAATTTGAAACTGAGATTAAATTACATCTCATTGAAGGGACGTAAAGTACATCTAATAAAATCAAAACTTTGTTGTCTAAAAATTCTAAAACTACTCCTCCTATAGCAACCGCAGACATGATTAGTCGCACCAGAATCAATGCACCAAGTGTTTTAAGCATCCATTATAAAACTTACTTCAATCACATGTGATTAAATCATACCTTGAACTCTTGTAGCAAAGAATTCTGGACAGTTCCTCTTCCAGTAGCACTTCTCACCACATTAGAAACATTTTCCTTTGCCTTGGCCACCCACCTTCCCCTTACCCTTACCTTTTACCTTAGATTTTGTAATCTTAGGGAGTGGTCCAACACTTAGACCACCAGTGCCAACTTTCTTCTTCCTTTCTTGCCTTTCAATGCAGATATGGAAGAGAAAGAGCTTTTCTGAACATTCAGAACGTTGTCCCCTGGTTTGATCACTCCTTCCACTGCCAGTAAAGAACTCATTAATTCACTTATTGAAAAATTCATTTGATTCATATTATAGTTAAGTTTAAATTGAGTGAATGTTAGTGGCGGTGAATTAAGGACCATATTAACTTAGGTTTGTGCATCGATGTAGGCTCCTAAGGTCTCTAGTTTGTTTAAATAACCAATCATTTTTAAAAAAATCCTCTTTGACTGAAGTCCCTTCTGATATCTTCGCACTCATTATCTTCTGTATGGCGACCTGTCTGGCAAGTCTGCCATGATCCCCAAATATCTATTTTAGGGATTTGATAATGGCACTGGCAGAATCACTCGACTGGTATTGGTGTTGCAACACATTAGCCATAGAGGCCAATATATAACAATGAGCCATCCCATTTGACTTCTTCCAATTGTCGAACTTGCGTCTACCAACAGCCGAACCATTTGTAGTGGGTTCTTCAGGGCATGGGGTGGTGAGGACATATATGTGATCCTCCGCATTTAAAACAATGTCAAGGTTACGTTTCCATTCAGTATAGTTGTTTCCAGTTAACTTGTTCTGAGTGAGTATAATGGCAAGCGGACTAAATACAGATCCAGACATTATGATTACTGAAAAATCAAACAGATAAAATGATTATGGATATCATAATTTAACAATTTGAAATAAAAGAATCCTTAAAACTCTTATTTTAAAACAAATTGTCGTAATATCGAAACGAAAGATTAAAGCCTCCGTGTGGTGGTCAATGTTCAATCTTTTGATTTATCATGATTTATCACCTATGCAACTCTTGCAAAACAAGTCATGACTCCTGAACCTTTTTTATCTCTACGTTTTTGAATAATGACGTGTGTGGGATCCCTTCTCCATAGCTTAGCTAGTGTGTACCATTAACTAGGATCCAATAACAACTGCCTTAATTAGTGCCTTTATGTGGTGGTCACCCTCTAACACGTCTGATTGATCCTATCCATAGGAAGTTCATATCTAGTAACCAATGAGCAGTGTACCCTCCCACTAGTTTTACTAATTGAGGATTTTGCTTTTGAAAAAAATTATTTCCACACATTGCCCTTAAACATCCAATGTTTACTAATGCGTAGGAACGGTTTTTGAATTTTATTTTAGAAAACTTGTTTTAGTGCATGCAAGTAGTAGCAATATGATTAAATGCCAATCACAAACCAAGCATATAAAATAAAAAACTAAAATGAAATAAAGGCATTCAACAATGCCTTTATCTTTCATGGCTCTATCTCCATAGAACCTCCTTCTTGGTTTGATCGCCTCTGACTCCATCTTGATGGACAACAGCCTCTCGCTCCATCTTCATAGATTTTCTAATTCTATTACATTGGTCCTATGCTTCGTTCGAAGCTTACGATTTATCTAGAAATAGAAAACAACAATAAAATAAAGGCTAGGGAGACCGGTGTGACTTTCCTTTTCGTAGGATTGAAGTCGCAGCGCCCTTTACACATGCCTTAAATCAAACCAAAATAAAATACACACCAATCTCAAACATTTAAATACAACAATTTAAAATTCGAAACTTGGTGTCATGGGAGATAGAAGACTTATCTTGCTGCAAGATGGCTAGTTGTACACACAACCACGTACATGTATAACAAAATATATGACCATTGGAACTACTAATTTAATTGCATACACCATAAACTCTTTATGGAAGTAATTAGTACTCTAAAACAACATCTATGGTTTTCTGTCATAGACTGATTTAAAATTTTCAGGACAGTAAGTAAATAATTTTAAAACCTTTAAAACTGTGAAAAAAAACATCTGGACAGATAACCCATTTCGATCGATTGAAGCTTGTTCGATCGCTCAAAACCTACATTGGTTCAATCAATCGAAACTCTTTCGATCGATTGAACACAGAAAGCTTCAATCGATCGAAACAAGTTTGATCGATAGAAACTGCCATGAAACCAATGTTAGAAACAGATCCGTGACGATGTAGTTTCAAAAATAACACTAAATACTAACATGCAAATCAAAACTATTATTCCAAAACAAATCTATAGATCCAAATAAGCGTGGCTCTGATACCAATTAAAGGAAAAATAGGTTTAAACTTTATTTAAACGTGCAGCGGAAAGACAAAGGGTGTGTTTGATAACCCAATTAAGTGCTAAAAATGATAAGTTTCAACAATTATTTCTTTTCACACTGTTTGATAATATACCACTTCCTTGAAAAAGTAGGGAAAAAACTACTAAAAACTTTAAATGAAATTTTTTTTACTAAAAATAATCACTAAATGCGGTATATTTCAGTACCTGAAAGACTGTTTTCAGTATTGTAAATTCAATCATTTAAAATCTTTAGTACTTAAATTCAGTACTTAATCAAATAGACCTTAGGGTGTGTTTGATAAAACTGAAAATTAAGTACTGAAAATTATGTGTTGAATTTTAAGTACTGAAAATTTAAGCGATTGAATTTGCAAAATTGAAAATAGTATTTTGAAGTACTGAAATACAATGCATTCAGTGAATAGTTTCAGCAGAAATTTTTTACTTAAAGTTCTCAGTGAATTTTTGGCTATTTTTTCAATTAAGTGGTCATTATCAAACACACTAAAAATAAATACATGCTAAAAAATTTCATTTTCACCACTTAATTGGGTTATCAAACATACCTTAAGTTATAAAAACTTATTGGCACCCAGGATCTACTACTCATTAACTATATAGATGTGTACAAGAAGGGGCAAGAATTAGACCTTTGTATCTTGAACCCAATTCTGAAACCTTCAACCTTCTTGATAGTGTAGTAGCCTCCACTAGATTGTCTTCACTCTTATAACTCCTACGGATGCTTACCAGAAGGACTAGAGTTGGTGGGAACCCTATTAGAGATGATAGAGAAGGTTTAGGACCCTAAATAGTTTCTGCTGCTTTCTGGGCGATAAAATGACGATTAGAAATATTATGTACACAGTTGCCCTATTTATAGATTTCCAAACCGACTTTAAGACTTCTATCAATCGAAGTGGCTCTGATCGACCGAACCTTCAATCGATTGAAGGTTCATCAATCGATCGAACTTATCTAGACTTCAATCAAACGAAATAATTTCGATCGATCGAACTTGTCTTGACAAGATCCTTAAGTGCGCTTCCAAACATCCTAGCAAAGCTAAGAGTGGGACCTCCTACGGTCTTTATGGTTGGCTCAGATCAGTTGTTAATTCCCATGACCAAACTCTTCGATCAACAAACTAACCAGCTGATCAGATAACGTCTACTCCACTATTAAACGACAACTGAACTACAACATAAAAGAACATATCCGAAGCGATAACTAGACTTGTATGGTGTACTAATGTCCCTCTACCATCAGCATTCATAATCATATTTAGTTACTCAGATAATTGTTACTTTCAACCTGAATCATGATTACTTCTTGTATTCCTCGAGTCCCATTCACCCCTCATGATTACCAAACATGTTGATAACTACTTATCAACAAGACTGCAGTTCTCAGTAAACAACTTGGTGACATTCTCAAGGGAATGCTTACTCTTTAACAGAGGGTGGATTCTATCTTGACAATATATTCACAACCCTATGAACATGACATACCCACGATACTTAGGTATTGATCTTTTATAGACCTCACTGATTGGTAAGTCAAAGCAGTCATATCCATAGTTTGTGTCCATAATCGTCTCAAGCTTGAGAACACATACCTTATACAAGTTATGAGTTTCGATCGACTGTTGACAATCTTAAGTATCAATACGAAAACTCAGGTCCGTCAATGCACTATGAGAACTAGTATATTAACTAAGAGTCATACTCTAGTGATTGAGATTTATCACTCCATCCAATGGTAGTTAATCATGCTATAGTGTAGACCTGATGAGATATCCAGTCTCATCATCCACTGTGACAAACTCTATGTATCAATAAATAGTATTCGTATCTCACTTGTATGCATCTCATACATACACGAATTACTTACTATGATACTTAAGGATTAACAATCATCTCATGATAGAAACATACATAATAAGTGTAAAGCTAACATCCATATATTAAAATGTCAATGTCTCATGCACAAAGTAACAGTTTGAGGGTACAAACTCAATAGTTATTAACAGCTATAAAGTGAGTTGTTACATGACTCATATCAGAATTTGTGAGGATGGTGAGTTATTGTGTAGAAATTATGGGTTGAGTCAGTTGTCTAGAGACTTTGTCCTCCATCCTTGAATCATAATGAGGGTGACTATTGTTTGGATTTGGCTATTGTTTAAGAGATGTTTATAAGTTGACTAAGGAATAATGAACCTAAGCATTTTTCATGACTATTGCTAATGGCAGTTTATGAGAACTTATGCTCCCTCAGCTTGTATTCAAGCTGACGGCATTTTATGTCGCTAGACCTTCCACATCTAGTGATGATAAGTTTAGCAGGAGATGCTCAGCCCAAGGGTAACTACAGTAATGATGGGTACACGAAAGGAGGCTACTATGATGAGGAGTACTCTGGAGAGGTCCATTATGGAGACAGTTATGGCTTTTCTAGCTAAAGATGGGGTGTTCCTAATCGTCTGTTATCTTTTATATTATGATGTAATTACTTAGTTATTGTCGGATATTAGTGACGCTTGTTGTCACAAGACTCCTTTATGTATTTATGTTTCTTTCAAGTTGGGTCTGTAATATAATGTTGAAGGTAAGACTCAATACTGCCTATTATTATTATGCTGCGTTTGAATTAGATGCATTGCCAATATTATTATGTTCTTGTTATTATTTCTGTTAAGGACAATCAGGTGAATCTCCAACCAGCAGTGGGTATCGCATTTTTCTTACCCAAAGCTTTTATTCAAAATCTTTTTCAATATCAAAATACAAATCACGAGTCGCCACTTAATTTTTAAAAGGTAAACTAAGAAACCATTTTAAAAGCAAACTGATCTTTTGGAAACCAGAGTTTTCTAGGTCCAAGGATTATGGAATGAGAGGGGAAGGAGCCCAATGGGCTAAAACACCCCCTCACATCCTATCTCGCGATAGGCTTCTACTCAACATCCTTTTAATCAAATTATTAATCTCAATGTGCCCTCAACTAATATGTAGATATAGATATACATTGCAAAAGCATGTCTAAAGGGTGTATGATTGCTAATGGTAAAAATAGCGTTCAAAACTACATAATTCAATTAGCAAGCAATATGATATGGGAACAAGAGAACTTACCTAGGATACAACCGCGAATATGGAAACATGTAATGCATGCAAGTAAATAAAAACCTAAAGAAGTCTCTAATCTATATATACACATAAGGCAAGACCTAATTCTAAGGTGTCGCACATGGAGTCGAAAATCGATTAAAATCAAAGAATACAATATACTAGAGAGGGGTTGAGAAATCGTACCTTAATAGCACTAAAATAGAGCGTTAGTCCACATGTCTTAATCAAGATAGAGTATAAAATTCTCAATAACATCCTTAAACTTCTAGCTTAAATCTCCAATATCCTCAACTTTTAAGTCTTTGAAGGTCTTTCAAAAGTGGTTCAAGCTCTTCTTTTTCTAACTCATGTAACTTCTTAATTTTGTTACAATTTTCTAAGACTCTCTCCTAATTGCATCAAAGAATTTGAAGAGATTCATAAAAAAACAAAGAGAGATTCAGGACAAGTTTAAGCTTAAAGTTTTCATCCTTTGTAATGGGATATTCATCCCCTATATAAAGGCAAATTTTGGAGGGTTATTTTGGCAATTTCAGGGGTACAACCCTAATCCCGAGTATCCTTTTGATTGTATAAAATGTACTATTTCAAAGTGTAGACACCCCATTTTGTCGGCTATCAGATTTAGGAAACCCATAGCTTAGTGGTTCACAATGATCGTAAAAGACCCAAAAGGACTCCTGGAAGTCAACTCTATCTCTCAGAATGCTCAGATTGACCAAAATGCCCCTGAAAGCCCGAAGACTCCCAAATTTGGTCCCAATGTTCTGAAAAACATGCTATGTCGTAAGAAAAATGATAAAATGAGTTTTTAAGTAAAACCGGAAGAAATCGTAAGCTCCCAGAGACCCCTGAAAGTCCCGGAAGTTCCCCGAAAGTCCCCGTTGACCGGTTTGACCAAGGTTTGACCAGGTTTGACCAGGTTTGACCAGAGTTTGACCAAGTTTGGCCGAAATTGTCCGAATCCACCTGAATCATTAGAAAATTATTAAAATGAGTTTTAAAAGAGAATCGAGCGAAAACGTCGGCTCCTGAGAGCTCCCAGAGGTTCCTAGAACTTCCCGTGAATCCCAGGTTTGACCAGTTTGACCAAGATTTGACTTTGAAATCGAGGCACCGAAGCAATTTTCAAATATTTTTCATGGATACTAGAGGTCAATAGCTTTCCAACGGTATATCGCACATAATTCTTGGATTTAAAACTAATTTATTATGGATTTCCAAAGCCGAAAAAGGCGATCAAATTGACTTTTATCGCGAATACCGTAAAACTTATCAAAATTACCTATCCCCGAACTATTTTTTATGTAAAGTAGACTCCATTACCTTTTTAACGGTATATCACAACCTCAATTTGGAGTTCGTACGCATTTTCTGTGAATTTCGAACGAAATAGGGCCTTTTCGCGAATACCGGAACCTCAGGGGGCCTAAACAGCATTATCTGGATGAAGGAGGAGCAGTGCCGCCGCGGCACTGGCCCACTGCCGCCGCGGCACTCCCCTCCAGAATGGTGTTTTTTTTGTAATTTTTCTTGGGGATTCATTTTGATTAATTAAAAACCAAAACGACATAGTTTTATGATTTCAGATGTTTGGAGCCAATGGGAATACTTTCTAAATCCCAAAACCACCCCAAGTTGGCCTATTTAAACCCCCCATTGCTCTTCATTTTGGGGGAGTCAAATGCAAGTTTAGAGAAAGTTTAGGAGAGAAAGTTGTAGAGATAAGGTTAGAGTAGAGAGAAAAGAAGCTTTCTTCTTTGTTTTTCAAAACAAAAGTGAGTTCTAAACTTTTTTTTTACTTCATTACTCCCATTTACTTCAACATTCAATACACCCAACCACCATTTTAGTGAGCATTTAAGAGAGTGGAAGCTTCTTCCATGTCCAATGTCATTACATATGAGTGAAACACTAATCTACAAGTTCAATACTTCATGAATATCATCTATTGATCATTATCTACTTTCTTGTTTATTCATTGTTTATCTCCTCTCACCTCATTTCTTTTTGATTTTCTTTATTTACTTACTAGTTCATCATCATCTAAATGATGACATGAAGTTTGGGGTGAGTGAATCCTTATGGATAGTAGCTCTTGACCTCAAAAACATGTTTGATAGATGATGGTCATAACTTCAATACCTCCAAGATATCCTTGAAGTGTATTGAAGTTATGCTCAAATGAAAATAAGTTTCTCCAACAATCTTGGAGGTTCTTGATGATGAGTTGAATGTTGGCATTTTAAGTGGTTATAATCTTTATTGAGTATTGAAAATACTATTTCAAAACCCCTATTTCAAAACCCCCCTCAATCCCTCTCATTTTGATTTCAAGAAAGAAAACCTTATTTTTCCCAAAATCTTCAAAACAGTGAGTTAAAACAGTGAGTGAGCTGAGTTCAAAGATTTCTCTAGAACTTAATACTCAATATATAGATGCAAGGCCACTTGTAAAGTCTTCCTAACTCATTGGAGAACACCCATGATTTTTGGTTTGACTTGGAAGTACTTGAAAATGGTCCATTTGGACCCAAACATTCCTTCCAAACATTCTGCCTCTGCTGTCACAGCAGCTTGACTAACGTCCAACCTCTTTTTCAGAAATATTTTCGAAACGGGGTGGTCCCAACTTATGTTTTCCTTAAACTTCCATGTCTTAGGAAACCGTCTGTATAAAATGGGCCCCTAGATCATTCGTTTTCATTTTCTAAGATTTTTCAACATTTCAGTCGACAGTACGGACTCTGTTTCTGAGTGACCTTTGTTGTTCATATGATTTCTCTCCATCTGTGGTAGTTATTAAGGATTGGCTTTTTGGGTTGTATTCTACACACAATAAGGAACTTCTCCATAACAAATCATGCATTGAAAACGTCCCTAACCCCTCTTTTCAATTTTCCAAAGATTTAGTTACTGTTCTGTCCACTATTCACAGCAAGCACATTTTAACTTTTATTCTTTGATTTGATGCTTATGTGCCTTCCAAATTAGTTCATATCTTAGGAAGTAGTTTATACTACATTTATACATATCCCATGATGATTTCATTCATTCATTCATACACATTATAAACTTCTAAGTCATTCTAGGAATCCATGAACACAAAGCACACCACAACCTTGGCACATTCTAGATACATACATTGCATCCATGCAAGATTTGGGGCCTTCATGGCTCCTAATCTAAGAAGATTATAAGGAATGAACTTGATCACACGTTCATGCTTCCCCTCAATCTAATCATCCTTTCTCATCCGTCCCGGGGATTGAGAGGTCTTCTTTTCTCAAAGATTAACATGCATCATACTAGCTTGCTAAGCATATTTTGATTTCTTTGTTTATTTGTTTCAAGAACAATTCATGCCCCCTTTAGATTAGGAAGTCTTGATTATTTGATACATGATTAGACGATTTTTCCTAGGTTTATTTGTGTGATTTTCACTTTACATTGTATGATATTTGACTTAAATCTTATGAATGATATCTTATCTTTAGATTTTCCATTTTCAAATTTTCTTATGTGATGTAATATACTATCATAGTATTATTTGTCTAACCAAACATAGTATAAGATGATTATTTGGATGCTAATTGAGGCCCGTCGAGAGACGGGGCGAGTTGAGGGTGTTTTAGTCGTGACAAAGGCTCCTTCCTCTCTCGTACCAAAACCCCGAGCCAAGTTCTTTGGTTATGAAGGGCCGGTGCCCTTTATCCATTTGGGTGAGTCAAAATTAGGTTTCTTGGTTCCTTAAAGACCAAGTGGCGACTCTGTATCCGCTTTGAACAGGCCTTTTCTCTTTCCTTGATTCAAAAGTCAAACAAGTTTCAAAAACATAACGAAGCGGTGGAATCCCGGTATCCACAATCTGGCGACTCTGCTGGGGATTTTTATTTTAAAACAAAATAATACAGAGGTTTGACTCATAAGAAGCATCCTTAAAATTATCTTTTTTACTGTGTCTGGTTAACCACATTGCACTTCTGCATTTCCCCCCTCCGACTGTGTCTGAAACGCGGCGCTGACATTGTTCAGGTCTTGCTGTGCCAGGGCACAAGTCACCGTTGATACTGTACCTTCCAAGGTATATCAAAAAGAGTAAAAACCTCCGTACTCTCTCCCTGGAGGTATATTAGAACTCTCGTCAACGGACCCTCTTTGACTAAACCCAGCCTTTGCATATAGATTCCTGTAGAACCTTTCATAGGGCTGTTGATTTATCTTTTCAGATAGAACAATGTGATATAACTGTTGTATGCCCTGACAGGATTACCTGCGCGATGTAGACGCTTATGTGGCATAGAACAGAACCTCTTTCTTATGATTCCCAAGGCAATCATTCACATGTGATCACATTGAGTTGACTTGCCTAGGCACCATGATAAGGATGTCTGCTCTATGCTCACAAAGATATACACCGCAAACCTTGTTTGTTGGTCCAGAGACATAGGAGTATGAAAACTTGCTAGATAGTATGATCACCATCATCACCTATTCCCGTCGTATATCCCTATTTCTTCCAGAAACTCTACCCAACTCATCACGATGTCCCTGTTTCTCCCAGAAACTCTGTCCGACTTACCCAGTTATACCTATTTTCCCACAAGCTCTGTCCAAATCTCTCAGATTACCAAGAAATCTCAATTTCTCCCAGAAACTCCGGTATATTTGTTTCTCCCAGAAACTCTGTCCAACTTACCCAAATTTTCATGTTTTCCCATAAGCTCTATCCAAATCTCCAAGATTTTCCAAAAATTCCAGCAACTCCATCCAAACTTCCCAAAAATGCCTAGATGTACCAATTTCTCCTAGAAATTCTGATTTCCCAATTTCTCCTAGAAGCTCAGTCCAAATCAACCAGAAATCTCTATTTCTCCTAGAAACTCAAATGACTCCTAGAAATTTCTCCGAATCTTCCAAATCCCTGTTTCTCCTAGAAACTCTGTCCAAAATTCCCGAAGTATCCTAAAAATCCCTGTTATCCCTTGGTGATCACACTGGAAAGTAAGGTTAGCACACTCTGTATGGCTAGGACCTTATTTGTTTAGCTGCTATCTGTTAGAAATAGGAGCATCATATAGATTAGGGCTTACATCCGCATGCTTGTCTCATATGCATACACAATTCCTACCAGTCAGTCTGTACACAAGTCTGTCCATACCTGTCATTGTCACTGTCTGTCTGATTGCCTCTATCAGAATCTGATACACTTCTCCTCTCGAATCTGTAAGTTTGTATAGATTTCCAAAGTCAGCCACTGGGATTCTCATCCTGGGTTGGAAATTCAAACAGTCATTTGGACAAGATCTGCCCACCAAGTTACTTCAGCATGAATCAAGAAGAATTGGAAAATAAGGTCACTGTGTTGGGAACAACCATAAGCCAGCAATCTGATCGCCTGGCCCAAGTTTTGAGTTTCATGGAAGAACTGAAACAACAGCAGCCACAGTACCCACCTGGTTTCCCACCACAACCAGGGTTCATACCACTACCACCGCCTGGGTTTGGATCGCCTCCCGAGAATAATGGAGAAGAAGACTGGTTTCAAGGGGTCCCGCCGCTTGCATATGAGAAGAAGCTCTAGGAGAAAATGGACAAAGTTGACAAGCTTGAAAGTGTGTTGAGGAAGAGCAAAGGGGTTGATGATTACATGTTAGACCTGGAAAGCCTTTTTGAGCCCATCAAGCTAAGGTTGCCCGATAACTTCAAAATGCCTGAAATTGACCGTTTTGATGGAACAGGGAATCCAAAAAGTCACATCAAGTTGTGCAAGAGCATCTTCCAATCGATGGGCTGCACTCATGAGCACATTGCGATGTTGTTCCCGCAAACCCTTAAGAATGCCGCACTATCCTAGTTCCTAACCCTTGAAGCCTACAAGACCCGAGTCTGGGAAGGCGTTGCTAGAACTTTTATTGATCACTACTCTTACAACCAAGAGTTTGATATCACCATCCGGGATCTAGAGACTACCAGGCAGAACTTCAATGAGTCCTTAACTGCGTTCTTGAGCAGATGGAGGAATAAAGTGGCTCAAATGATCCACCGACCTGTTGAGAAAGAGTAAGTACGTATGCTGGTCAAGAACATGCAACCGGTATATCATGACAAGCTATTCTACCAATCCATCTCCACATTCGAAGAGCTATTTGAAATAGGCACCAGAATAGAGGATGCCATTAGAGAAGGAAAGTTCAAAAAGGATGAACCCCAACACCAGTCCAAAAGACCTAACTACTCCCCGAATATCAATGCACTTAGCAACCAATCAATGGCCTACGCCCTTCGTCCATACCAGTCCATTCTGCCAAATCGCCCAAAAGACCCTCACGAATTCTCCAAACTTGATGTTCCTCTTTCCACAGCCTTGGACCACCTACTCAAAAAGGGCCACCAGCAGCTCCTCCCTCATAAGCCGCTACCAGATCCTATACCCCCCACTACAATATGAGCCTACGATGTGCTTATCACCAAAATCTAGGCCATACCACCGATCAGTGCATCCGACTCCGCCATGACATTCAGAACCTTATAGAAGATGTCCCCTATCCTAATCCCATCCACTATCTTGGCTTGGACCAACCGATCGAATGATCCCTTTCGTCGATGCTAATGAATGTTGAAGCTACGCAGTAAAGTGATGGTGTTTGGAACTTCTGCTAAAAAAAATAGAATAAGAATAATAAATGGGTCGCAAAGACACTCCATTTGAGACCAGGTCGAGTCAAGTTGAGTCTGTTCTATGTTCCGAGCCCATTTCAATTCTAGTCTTGTGATCAAGTCTGTCTGTCATCGAGTTGTTAATAAGTCTGTAAACCTTCTCTGTTGATGAAATGAAATCTCATTTTGCTTAATCTGATGTGCCTAGTCATAAATGCATGAATCACTAAATTGAAGTCACTTTTCAAATTACCATGGATATTACTCTGGTAATAATTTTTCTACGATAAAACAAAAAAGAATCCTGAAAGGTTAAAGTCGATTTCATACTGACACTGAGGAAGAGCTGGAATTGAATAGTCTTACTTTAAGAATTTAAAGATGCTTTTGCCTCAATCTTGAAAAAACATACTTGAAACTGACTTGGGGCTTGCCCAACACCCTTTTTCCATCATTTTGAATCCTTAAGCCCAATCCAATTGGGAGCCATGCAATCTGTCTGATTGAAAGCAATGCAAACTTAGCCCTTGATGGTAGCCAAACATTTCAGTGAGTTTCATCTCCACTTTAAAAAAAAAACAAAAACAAAAAAAAAAAGAAAAGAAAAGAAAATAAAAAGCTCGCCAGGTTGAAAACCCGAAAGGGCACCTAGGCAAAAGTTAGGGCTGAAAAGGTGTTGATTTCCAAAATCTGACCCTAGCCAGTCAAAATGTTGGAGAAAATTTTGATGAAACAAATGAGAGAATCATACGCTTCAGGATACATCTTAAGAACGTGCCAAGATCACATTTCAAAAGGCATGGAATGACCACAAATAAATTCCGAGAGCTGACATGCACATCCTGGAATCTGAGATTGCGATTGAAAGATCTCACAAGAATCAACTACATTAAAAAGCAAAATTGACTGGCTAGGCGAAAGCGAAAAGGATCAATCCTCAAAACAAAATAAAAAGAAAAAGAAAAAGAAAAGAAAGGGAGATTGAAACTGAATCCTTTTATTCAAAGCTACCACAAGTGGCTCAAGTTTGAACTTCTTTGACGATTGGTTTGAAAAACCCTCATACCTCAAACCCCTTATTTCGAGCCTTGACTTGAACAACGCTCGACCTGATTCCCACTCGGGGATACGTAGGCAACCACATCGTTTGGTCGCTCCACCCACAAAAATAGCCCAATTTCTTTCAAGCTTCGGCCCGAACTACGTTGGACCTGATCCCTGTTCGGGGGTACGTAGGTAGACTTTGAAAAAAGAAAAGAAGGATGGCTCGCTAGGTTGAAAATCTGAAAGGACGCCTAGGCAAAAGTTAGAGCTGAATCCAAAGTGAGCAATAACAAAAGAGAGAAAAAGCTCGCTAGGTCACCTCACTAGTACCTAGGCAAAAGTTATGAGCATTTGAGAGATTAAAGTCACGGTCCTTGCCTCAAGCCAGAAATCACCTTCCACACTAGGGGCAAACTTTGGCTACTCGCCTCGTTTGCCTGACTTTTACTATCTACCCTTCATACAAGCGGCAAACTTCGGTCACCTACCTCGTTTGCCCAAAACCTTCAATAAACCATCATCCAAACTAGGGGCAAACTTCGGTCACCCACCTCTTTTGCTTATGAATCCCACTTTGTACACCTCAAACTAGGGGCAAACTCCATTTGCTTAATACAATCCCTTCACACCAAGGGCGAGTTTTCAAGTTACCAAGTTGTTTTGAAAATTTTGAAATAGAGCATCTTTTACTCTAAAAGCTAAGGCACTAATTCAAAGCACTTCCTGGGAGAAGTAGAAAATTGACTAGATCACTAGGGAGGAATTTTCAAAAATCAGATTTATCAGCAAAGTGCTACCATGTTAAGATGAGGGGTGAACACCAAAAGAGAAATGGTACGTCGTTTACGACAAAAGCACATCAAGTTTTGACAGGACGAGCTTGTTTCATTTTTTATCCTCGTGCGTCAGTGTCTGTCAAGTTTTTGAGTATGTTGTAGTCTCAAATGTGTAAGTCAACAGTGACTAATAAAATTTTCAAATCAAGTTATAAAGAGCATGCCAATACAAGTAGGAGTACCAAACACCATTACTGCACCGGTTAAGGCGTTAGCATGAGAAGCGTCCAAACTTAGGGCAAATGCGAATTTCATCCCTTTCCAAACCATCAAAAGTTGACCATCATCTCCTTGCAACATAAGTCCATGAGTGGTTGTTGATCTTCCTTCATGCAACATAAGTCCATGAGTGGCTGTTGATCACCTTCCCTCGTCCATGCAACATAAGTCCATGAGTGGCTGTTGATCACCTTCCCTCGTCCATGCAACATAAGTCCATGAGTGGCTGTTGATGATCTTCTTTTCTCCTAGCAACATAAGTCCATGAGTGGCTATTGATTTTCATCTTTTGTCCATGCAACATAAGTCCATGAGTGGCTGTTGATGATCTTCTTTTCTCCTAGCAACATAAGTCCATGAGTGGCTGTTGATGATCTTTCTTTCTTTATGCAACATAAGTCCATGAGTGGCTGTTGATGATCTTCCTTTCTCCTAGCAACATAAGTCCATGAGTGGCTGTTGATCTTTCGTCTCTCTTCATGCAACATAAGTCCATGAGTGGCTGTTGATGATCTTCTTTTCTCCTAGCAACATAAGTACATGAGTGGCTGTTGATGATCTTCTTTTATCTGTCCAACATAAGTCCATGAGTGGCCGTTGATGACCTTCTTTCATCTGTCCAACATAAGTCCATGAGTGGCCATTGATGACCTTCTTTCATCCTAAAGCAACATAAGTCCATCACCCTCCTCTTTCAATATCAAAACCTTAACTGCCACAGACCATCCCCGAGAACCCTGCATCATCCCCCAAGGACAGAAGCAGAAAGATACCGGCTCCCGGAGGCCCCGACCGGCCCTCTTGGATTGAGCACCACAAGATTTGATCAACCGTGAGAGATTCAGAGATGGGTCCTGGATCCCGATCAAGAAAAGAGATTCCCCGAGAACCCTGCATCATCCCCAAGGACAGAAGCAGAAAGATACCGGCTCCCGGAGGCCCCAACCGGCCCGCAAGATTTGATCAACCGTGAGAGATTCAGAGATGGGTCCTGGTTCCTGATCAAGAAAAGAGATTCCCCGAGAACCCCCGCATCATCCCCTGAGGAAAGAAGCAGAAAAATACCGGCTCCCAGAGGCCCCAACCGGCCCGCAAGATTTGATCAAGAGAAGCAGTTGAAGAGAGATCCCAGAAAGAGTCGCTTCATCCCCAGCAGATTCAGATTAATCCTCAGCGAATTCGTACACCGTCAGTTCAATCACAGTAGTCCATTGTCGACTCATCATCTCGATTCAAACATCGTCGCTTCATTAATCATCATCGCTCTCATTCAAAATATGCCATGGCTTCTATCAATAGGAGCTTCCATGTTCATCGCGTGACATCTCAGGATTTCATGATCATCCCTTGACTTCTGTATCCGTCTCTTAATTTCTAGGGCTTCCGTGTCCGTCGGTTATTTTTCAAAAGGGGTCTTCGATTATAGTCCTCTGAGACCCCACACCCAATTACGTTAGCTCACGAAGCACACTTCCCAAAATTCAGAAGTTTGCCCCTAGACTCAGAGCCTTCTAAAATCTTTATATCCCTATTCGGGTCAATAACCACATCACAGTCGCAAACACTAGCACGACACTAGCCCACTCGGAGTGGCACATCCCACAGCACCTGCTCATACTAGGATCATAACACTAGACATGATAGGACTCATGACACAATTCACATCCATGCATTACATATCATCCTCATAACATAGCATCCGCATGTCTTATTGTGCATGTGTGATTTGTTCCTTTATGCCCTGAACTACGCCCTGGTCTGATTCCCCTTGGGATACGTAGGCAGCTCATGCAGAGCACGACCATCACTAGCCTTATCATCATTGCATCTTTTGCAACACTTTTTATCCAAAATCTATAGCCTCCAAAAAGTCTTGTCTCTTCAAAACTTTGGCACTCGCTTACGACATGCGTTACCTCGCAAGTTCCTGCCAAAGAGGGGCAAACTATAGACACCCCATTTTGTCGGCTATCAGATTTAGGAAACCCATAGCTTAGTGGTTCACAATGATCGTAAAAGACCCAAAAGGACTCCTGGAAGTTAGCTCTATCTCTCAGAATGCTCAGATTGACCAAAATGCCCCTGAAAGCCCGAAGACTCCCAAATTTGATCCCGAAGTTCTGAAAAACATGCTATGTCATAAGAAAAATGATAAAATGAGTTTTTAAGTAAAACCGGAAGAAATCGTCAGCTCCCAGAGACCCCCGAAATTCCCGAAAGTTCCCCGAAAGTCCCCGTTGACCGGTTTGACCAAGGTTTGACCAGGTTTGACCAGAGTTTGACCAAGTTTGACCGAAATCGTCTGAATCCACCGAAATCATTAGAAAAGTATTAAAATGAGTTTTAAAAGAGAATCGAGCGAAAACGTCGGCTCTTGGGAGCTCCCAGAGGTTCCCAGAACTTCCCGGGAATCCCAGGTTTGACCAGTTTGACCAAGATTTGACTTTGGAATCGGGGCACCGAAGCAATTTTCAAATATTTTTCATGGATACTAGAGGTCAATAGCTTTCCAACGGTATATCGCACATAATTCCTGGAATTAAAACGAATTTATTAAGGATTTCTAAAGCCAAAAAAGGCGATCAAATTGGCTTTTATCGCGAATACCGTAAAACTTATCAAAGTGACCTATCCCCGAACTATTGTTTATGTAAAGTAGACTCCATTACCTTTCCAACGGTATATCACAACCTCAATTTGGAGTTCGTACGCATTTTCTGTGAATTTCGCCCTTTTTGCGAATACCGGAACCTCAGGGGGCCTAAACAGCATTATCTGGACGAAGAAGGAGCAGTGCCGCCGCGGCACTGGCCTACTGTCACAGCGGCACTGGCCCAGTGCCGCCGCGGCACTCCCCTCCAGAATGGTGTTTTTTTTGTAATTTTTCTTGGGGATTCATTTTGATTAATTAAAAACCAAAACGACATAGTTTTACGATTTCAGATGTTTGGAGCCAATGGGAATACTTTCTAAATCCCAAAACCACCCCAAGTTGGCCTATTTAAACCCCCCATTGCACTTCATTTGGGGGGAGTCAAATGCAAGTTTAGAGAAAGTTTGGGAGAGAAAGTTGTAGAGAAAAGGTTAGAGTAGAGAGAAAAGAAGCTTTCTTCTTTGATTTTCAAAACAAAAGTGAGTTCTAAACTTTGTTTTTACTTCATTACTCCCATTTACTTCAACATTCAATACACCCAACCACCATTTTAGTGAGCATTTAAGAGACTGGAAGCTTCTTCCATGTCCAATGTCATTACATATGAGTGAAACACTAATCTACAAGTTCAATACTTCATGAATATCATCTATTGATCATTATCTACTTTCTTGTTTATTCATTGTTTATCTCCTCTCACCTCATTTCTTTTTGATTTTCTTTATTTACTTACTAGTTCATCATAATCTAAATGATGACATGAAGTTTGGGGTGAGTGAATCCTTATGGATAGTAGCTCTTGACCTCAAAAACATGTTTGATAGATGATGATCATAACTTCAATACCTCCAAGGTATCCTTAAAGTGTATTGAAGTTATGCTCAAATGAAAATAAGTTTCTCCAACAATCTTGGAGGTTCTTGATGATGAGTTGAATGTTGGCATTTTAAGTGGTTATAATCTTTATTGAGTATTGAAAATACTATTTCAAAACCCCTATTTCAAAACCCCACTCAATCCCTCTTATTTTGATTTTAAGAAAGAAAACCTTATTTTCCCCAAAATCTTCAAAACAGCGAGTTAAAACAGTGAGTGAGTTGAGTTCAAAGATTTCTCTAGAACTCAATACTCAACATATAGATGCAAGGCCACTTTTAAAGTCTTCCTAACTCATTGGAGAACACCCATGATTTTTGGTTTGACTTGAAAGTACTTGAAAATGGTCCATTTGGACCCAAACATTCCTTCCAAACAATCTGCCTCTGCTGTCACAGCAGCTTGACTAACTTCCAACCTCTTTTTCAGAAATATTTTCCAAAAGGGGTGGTCCCAACTTATTTTTCCCTTAAACTAACATGTCTTAGGAAACGTTCTGTACAAAATGGGCCCCTAGATCATTCGTTTTCATTTTCTAAGATTTCAACATTTTAGTCGACAGTACGGACTCTGTTTCTGAGTGACCTTTATTGTTCATATTATTTCTCTCCATCTGTGGTAGTTATTAAGGATTGGCTTTTTGGGTTGTATTCTAGACACAATAAGCAACATCTCCATAAAATATCATGCATTGAAAACGTTCCTAACCCCTCTTTTCAATTTTCCAAAGATTTAGTTACTGTTCTGTCCACTATTCACAGCAAGCACATTTTAACTTTTATTCTTTGATTTGATGCTTATGTGCCTTCCAAATTAGTTCATATCTTAGGAAGTAGTTTATACTACATTTATACATATCCCATGATGATTTCATTCATTCATTCATACACATTATAGACTTCTAAGTCATTCTAGGAATCCATGAACACAAAGCACACCACAACCTTGGCACATTCTAGATACATACATTGCATCCATGCAAGATTTGGGGCCTTCATGGCTCCTAATCTAAGAAGATTATAAGGAATGAACTTGATCACATGTTCATGCTTCCCCTCAATCTAATCATCCTTTCTCATCCGTCCCGAGGATTGAGAGGTCTTCTTTTCTCAAAGAATAACATACATCATACTAGCTTGCTAAGCATATTTTGATTTCTTTGTTTATTTGTTTCAAGAACAATTCATGCCCCTTTAGATTAGGAAGTCTTTATTATTTGATACATGATTAGACAATTTTTCCTAGGTTTATTTGTGTGATTTTCACTTTACATTGTATGATATTTGACTTAAATCTTATGAATGATATCTTATCTTTAGATTTTCCATTTTCAAATTTTCTTATGTGATGTAATATACTATCATAGTATTATTTGTCGAACCAAACATAGTATAAGATGATTATTTGGATGCTAATTGAGGCCCGTCAAGAGACGGGGCGAGTTGAGGGTGTTTTAGTCGTGACAAAGGCTCCTTCCTCTCTCGTACCAAAATCCCGAGCCAAGTTCTTTGGTTATGAAGGGCCGGTGCCCTTTATCCATTTGGGTGAGTCAAAATTAGGTTTCTTGGTTCCTTAAAGACCAAGTGGCGACTCTGTATCTGTTTTCAACAAACCTTTTCTCTTTCCTTGATTCAAAAGTCAAACAAGTTTCAAAAACATAACGAAGCGGTGGAATCCCGGTATCCACACAAAGCAGACTGCCACAAAAATGCGACATTCAGTGGAGTTGGAAACGGCACTCAGTAAGTGTTAGAATGGCACTCACTGATTGCCGGTGCGGCATTTAGTGAATGCCAATGCGGCACTCAATGAATGCTGCGGACAACTCCGCAAACTGCCGTCTTTTCTAGAATTTTGATTTTTGCAACATTTGGTGTGTTTTTGCGGCGATTAGTGAATGCCGATGTGGTACTTAATGATAATCAGTTCGCCAATCGGGGAGTGCCGCAGCAGCATCGCGTGACTACCGCAAACAATTTTATGTGCCGTTCTCTTCTATACTTCCCTTTACCCTCTCTTTTTCTTATTTCTTTCTTTTTGTTTGATTTGAAGAGCCTTTCAAAGAGCTTGAATCACCTTGGAAGCCTTAGGTTCATTCAGACATTGTCATCATCGAACTTGGAGGTAATACTCCCCTAAATTCGACGGTTAGGTCAAAATTGGGGTGTCTATAATTTGTCCCTCTTTGACAAAGCTTGTGGAGCAACGCGTTTCATAAGTGAATGTTGATGCCTGTGTGAAGACAAACCTTTGACAAACTATCAGATTTAGGTAAAAACAAAATTTGTTGTAAAAGAAAACAGGTACGTGGCAAGGTTCTAGTCCGTCATGCTCAACGGTGAGTTGTCTATGTATTGATTTAGGAATCAGACCGAGACGTAATTCAGACGAGGGTCAAGCACGCAAGCATAAGTAGTCATATAGATGAATGCACCTATCCTGTCATGATGCACGTGTTCATGCAATGTTGGCTTTCAATGCAACTTCATGCTCTATAAATGATATAATTCGAGATCATGCTATCTCAATGTATCTAGATGCAATCCATGCCCTATGTTACTTAATGCTCATGGTTACTCTAACATAAAGACAAGTTATTTTAGAATTCAGAGTTTCTATAACTAACGAGTTGATCCTCTTCAAGATACGTGGCCATCTTGGCCAAATGGACGAATGCAATTAACTGGGCGGTGCTTTGCGACTTAGGCCCTAGTGTCAATGCGGGTTTGCTCATGAAAATCTGCAGCCCTTCGACCCCGTCGGATATATTTGCTCTAAAAATCTACAGCCCTTTGGCCCCATTGAATATGTTTGCTCTAAAAATTTGCAGTCCTTCGCCTTGTCGGATATGTTTGCTTATGAAAATCTATAGCCCATCGGCCTCGTCGGATATTCATTTCAATATTCATAATTAGGAGTCAATCGGACTCAAATTCATTTCAATTTTCAAAATCAGGAGTCAAATCGAACTCAAATTCAATTTCAAAATCAGTAGTCAATCGGACTCAAAGAACTTCCTATTTCTCAAAATATTCATGCTCAATTCAAATTCTCAAAATTGGAGCCAATCCTATTCATTTCAAGTCAACTTTTTAAATTTGGAGTCAAAATCCTCTTGATTTTAAAAGTTAATGAGGCTTAAAAATTCATTTTTTCAAATTTGGGACCACGTGGACTTGGAAATCATTTTTGGAGACAAAAACGCATAAGGTGGGCAAACTCCAAGATTCAGATTCAAATTTCGGGACCCAATTTGAATTTTTAAGGAAAAACCAAAGGCCTCTTAATCGCCTTACTTGTGGCACATGCTTTTCAATGCGATAGTCCGTGACTGTCGTGCAGCACTCACAGAATGCCAATGTGGCATTCAATGAGTATCATGCGACACTTCATGGACTACCACGCACGTATCCTGAGTGCCGCTCGGGATGAGTAGACTGCTTATGTGTTTCATTTTCTCTCATTTCTCTTAATTTCTCAATTCTCTCCAAACCGAAGCTCTCTCTGGAGATTTTTCAAAATCACTCGTAGTGATTTATCAGGATCAACAGGTTAGTTCCTCCCGATTAAACTCTTATTTTTCTCTTTATTCTTATTATTTTCTTGATCTTTGTCAAAAGTTTAACGCATAAATCCCTTTTTCTTGTCAGGTTTGATTGTTATGGCTAGCGGCTCGGGTAATTCGAGCAGGAAGAGGGCGAAGTACAAAGCCACTCCTCATTCTGATCCCACCTTCCTTCCCAGAGACCCGGACAAGCACCTATCCGTCAGGGCCTTCCGACGAGAGGTATATGTGCCACTCTCATATCCTCCATTTAGATTCTCACTCATCTACCCTATGAATGCAATGTATGACCAATGGCATTTTTGAATGTCCTCCTCCATTTAACAAATGGCCTTATGGATGCAAACATTATGATCGTAGAATTGTTTGAGCATTCCAAGCACTCCCTTTTATTCATTCATATTCATTTTCATTATTATTATTATTATTACTTTTTATTTCTTTATTTTACTCCATTCCTTTCCTTTATCCATTTATTTACTGACATTAAACCTTGTAACTTTTGTAGGTCCAGCCTGATGTGCCGAAGGGGCATGGCAGCCTAGCCCATGGCTATGCGGGGTACGAGTCTCTGAGCGAGACCGTGCAGGGATTTATTGATGTTGCAGGCTTTGGGGATATCATCAAGCTCTTGACGAAGAGCTCGAACAATCTCTGACAGATACATACTCTCTCAGAGCGATGGTGGGACACCACCAACACGTTCCACTTTGAGTTCGAGAAGATAACCATGACCCCGCTTGATTTTAGCATGATCAATGGGATCCCCTTTGGGGGAGTGCTTGTGGTACCTGGACACAGTGATAGAGTGGGATCAGGTGCTTCCCCTATAAGGAGTAGTCCTAGAGGAGCCCTTGGTCACGTCCAAGTGGTTTCTCGACAACTTTAGAGGCCAAGAGGGCTCTTCAGATGAACAGATGGCCCACAGCTTTATCATGTACATGTTGGGGTACTCTCTACTGAGCACCAAGGGCAATCGGATTTCAGTGGCACTGGTAGGGTCCTTGGAGCACATGGATCATATATATGAGTATGATTGGGTTGGCGCCGGACTAGCCACTCTATATAGACACATGGGAGAGATCTCCCGGGATCGTCCAACTTCCACAGGTGGCTTCTGGAGGGCGTTGGAGGTATACATCCCCTTTTATTTTTTTCTCCTTAATTTCTTATTCATGAATTTTGGATTTCATGTTCTTTTCTTTTTCTTTTATGCAAATTTGGTCTCACGAGTACTTACATATGATGTCGCCTTCGACGCGACCTACTGACGCCCTTATCATGCCCCAGGGGCAGAAGTGGTAGAAGGAACGTATTGGGCGAAAGACTGGGGCCCATGATTTTACAACATTCAAAAAGACAAACCTAAGGGAACAGCACGTCCGATGGCATCCCTAGGTTGATGTGCTTCCTACCGTCTCTCAGGGGATATGGAGATGAGACTGCTATTAGATGGCCCAGACGCTCTAGAGTGGTACCTGGGGGAGAGAGTGTCCAGGCAGTCGCTAATGGCTCATGCATACTTTGTGTCGTCCTCTACCCGATTCTATGAGAGCTACAGAGACCCTCCACGGTACCGAGTTCACTGCCACCCTGAATGGCCTTACTATTTAGGATTTTCTGGAGCCTCCTAATGGATATGAGGCTTTTTGCGCTGCCAACCTGATGAAGAACTTTCCTCTGATGAAAGTGACACGAGTAAGTTTCTTTCAGCTTTTTTATTCTTTCTTTTAGTTGTTTATATTTTATTTTCTTACTGAATTCACTTTTTCTTCTTCGCAGCCTATTCATGCCACATTTTGGGCTCCAATTCTACCACCGTGGGATTGGAGCCTTCGGACAGTCTTTCACGGCGAGCAAATCACGACTATGGTTCCCTGATATCATACAGATGCTCCTACCATCCCACTCCAGTATAATCACGTCCCACTGGACTATGCAGAGGAGGGCCTGCTCTACACCCATAATGTGAGGGAGTGGGTCCATAGACTTGAGTGAAGGGTAATCTTTTAAAACTTGACTTCGATTTTTGCATTCTCACCCTGATTTCCTAATCTCTCTCTTTTCTTTTCTCTTCTTTTCTTCTTTTTCTTCTTTCATTTTTCTTTTTTAGATTTTCTGATTCAAGACGATGGAACGCGAATGACTACTAAGGCTCAGCTGAGATCCAGGGTAACTCTTATTACTCCTTTTATTTATACTTTTCCCATTTAGCATTTTTATTTCAAACTTTTTATTTTGTTTAATCAAATCTAGATTCATTCTCTCTTTTATTCAGGATGACGAGATTAGGATGTTGACCCTACGGGTGAGAGATCTAGAGCTGCAGCTCCAGTTATTCGAAGTAGGTCCCAGTAGAGCTCACGGGGGTGCTAGGCATGGTAGAGGTGGAGGTAGAGGTAGAGTGAGAGGCGGAGGCAGAGGCAGAGGTGGAGGCGGAGGTGGGGGCTATGGTGCTGGGAGCGGTACGGAGTCAGAGGAGGAGCCCCTCCGATGTGTCATGCGCCAGACCTAAGGCCGAGGTCGTAGCTGATCCTATTTCTCTTTCATCTCTCTTTTTTCATTTCCCAAGCGCTTGGAGAGGATACATATACATTTGGATAACTGTATACACCTTTATTTTGATGACGGCTCTTTGGATAGCCGGGAGTACCTTATAGGATAGGATAGGCACTACATACTTTTGATTACAGACACGATCATCTTTTAGTTTTCTGCATGCTATTATTTGTGGATGGGGCCATAGCTTGGCCATGCTTTTATTGCTTGTGAATGCTGCTTTTTACAAATGTAGCTATAGCTTGGTCCTGCATCTTACTCTCTGTGGATGACAAATGTTTATGACATGTAATCATGTCTTTATTACTTGCTTTCTGTGAATGATTAATGTGACCATAGCTTGGTCCTGTGTACATGATGCGAACTGATGCACACGTTTTATTGTATATTCAATTTTTTTTGTTTACAGGTTGGGCTGAAAACATTATAAATAGGTTCTGGCCAAAATTCAGCTCTGCGCGGCACTCAGCGAATGCTGGACAGCAGTCGGTGGCTGCGGTGCGGCATTCATGGACAGCCACACGGCATTCTCTTAAGTGCCACTTGGCATCTCGAGTGCAGCTTCGGGGTCTGGGCAGATCTACTTTATTTTTATACTCTCTTTTCCTCAAAACAAAAGAAAGCTTCGCAAAACACCTCCCCCCCTTTTCCATTTTCTCTTTGGATGGCTCCCATTGACTCCCAAATTCTCTTCCTATGGATAGATACCCTCTCGGATATCGATAGGCTTAACTTTAAGTATTTCAGGCTGAATAACCTTTTCTCTTTTCGGCAGATGGTTTTGAATGAAGGCTTGCTTTGAGCCGCTATTCAATGTTGGGATCCCTCAATCCACATCTTCTGTCTTGGCTTCCAGGAGGTTTGTCCTTTGTTCAAAGAGTTAAGTGCTATTCTCTATACTGACCCTTTTGCGGATCTAATAATTCTTTCAGTGCAGGTTGGGTATGTTCAAGACCTGGTTGTTCTTCTTTATACTTCCCGAAATGCGACTGGCTCTTTCATTCATGGATGGCAGATTAATTTTGAGCGCCTTTCCTCCATTTATGCTCCTATAGGAGACCCCTATGACGGCGGGTATCAGATCATTCAGTGCAGTGCATTATTGATTGTTATGCTCTCTTATTTCATCTTCTAATCATCTTCTAATGTTGTCATACCCATTGCTTGCGGTCTGCGAGAAATGAAGAGTGCCATCATGTTGGTCCTTAGCGAGGCCTTGATGGGATTGGATCATGCCTACGTTGCCAGGGCCATAACGCCCTTTGTCTTATAGGTTTGGCTCATGGAGCGTCTAGATCTTTTTATACACCCTTCGTACCTTCATGAGTCACTTCCCTATGATCGTATGGAAATTCACCACCTATTCCATTCTGTCAATGCCTGGCTCGATTGGCTTTAGAGCCTCTCTCCTAGAGATATCTGTTGGGTATGCCCGCAGTGGACTTATTGCTCTGTTGCAGTATAACTTCCCAGACAGCCTGGTATCTAGTTACCTGGCTTACATGCTACTACTTTTTATGTTCCTGGCAAAGTGGTTCGTCAGTACGGACTTCTCCAAGATATTATTGAGGACATTACTATAGATATCACGAGGAGTTCGGTCATGCGTTCTTCCACCATGAAAGCTTTTGCTGAGGCTTGGCATGATAGGGTAGATGCTCTCTTTCGGAGAATTCTAGCTTTAGTCGTGCCTACTATTGAGTACCTTTTGCAGATTCAGACCCTAGCCGAGAGATAGACTCCATAGACATACATAGATGAAAGTAAAATAGGACAGAGCTTTATTTTACAAAACTTCTGACAAGTCCTGTCTACTTTCCTGTGCCTTTGAATGTGATTTCTTTCATTTTCTTTCCAAAGAATGTTTTTTATGTTTATAAAATGTTCTATTATGTTCAATCAATGTGTGCACTCTTTCGATCTATCTTTAGGTTATGAAAATCCTCCTTTCAAAGTCTTTTCTTGGATTTTTGTTACTTTGCTTCGAATCTTGCTTAGAACTTTAATCATTCTATACTATAAATTCTTATTTGTTCCTTTATGTACTTATTTTGATAGCTAGGGGATCCAGAGTTGGGTTTAAGGTAAATATCTGGGTTCTTTGGATAGCAAACGAAGTTTGCCCCTAGTTATGAGGCTTTGAAGTGGTTCTAGGCAAACACAAGTTTGCCCCTAGTTTAGCACAGGGATTTTCTTTAGGTTTTTTATAGACCAAAGGCTTTTGAAGAGCCCGCCTACTTATCCCCGAGTGGGTATCAGGTCCACAGTAGTTCGGTTTAAGGCTTGACGGAAAGTGCTACTCGAGCAATTATTAATGACCGAACAGAACAGGTTGCCTACGTATCCCCGAGTGGGAATCAGGTTAAGCGTAGTTCATCTATGTAGGAGGTTTTTGAAAGAAATGGTTTCAAGCAAAATACTTCTTGAGGGGATCAAGGTTAATTGGTTGTTTAAATTCAACCCCGTCTAGGTCCATAAGATAGGCAGACCCTCCAGAAAAGAGAGTCTTAATGATGTATGGCCTGACCCAGTTGGGTTTGAATTCTCCTCTAGGGTTATAAACAAGCACTTTCAGTTCTTTGAGGACCAGGTCACCCTCAACCAGCTTCCTTGGGCGGACCTTTTTGTTTAAAGCACGAGATATCCTCTTCTGATATCCCCGAGTACGGTTTATTGTAGCCAACCTTTTCTCATCAAGCAACATCAACTCCTCATACCTTCCCCGGATCCATTCTAATTTGGTTACTTCACACTCCTCTAAAATCCAAAGAGATGGTATTTCTACCTCAATTAGAAGGACTACCTCCATCCCATAAACCAACGAATACGGTATAGCTCCAGTAGAAGTTCTCACAGAGGTCCGGTATCCCCATAGTGCAAATGGTAGTTTCTCGTGCCAATCCTTATACGTGTTTGTCGTTTTCTCGAAGATTGCTTTGACATTCTTATTCGCTGCTTCCACCGCCCCATTTGTTTGCAGTCTATACGGGGATGACTGATGACATGTTATCTTATATTTTTCTAAAAGCGGGATGACTTCACCTTGGAAATGATTGCCGTGATCTGAAATAAACTCATTTGGGACCCCATATCTGCAGATTATGTTCTTCTCTATGAAGCTCACCACATCTTTAGACTTCAAAGTCGCGTACGACACAGTCTCCACCCACTTGGCAAAATAATCAATTGCCACAACTATGTACTAGTGTCCATTAGAGGCTTTTGGAACTATATTGCCAATAGTATCAATACCCCATATGGAAAACGGCTAAGGCGTAGTCATGCTATAGAGTTGGGAGGTCAGGGTATGCATCAAATTTGCATGGATCTGGCACTTGTGACATCTACTGACATATTCTGACATACTCACAGAAATCTCTATCTAAGGTTATCCAGTAATACCCTTGCCGAATTATCTTATTTGCCAATATATGCCCGTTCATTTGGGGTCCACAAACTCCTTCATGTATTTTCTCCATCATTCTCTTAGCCTCATTTCCATATAAACACTCCAAATTATACCCGGTGCACGATTTCTTCCATAACTTATCTGCGTAGATCACAAATTGGGCCGAGAATCTTCGAATTGCCTTCTTGTCCTTCTCTGAAGCTCTTTCGGGGTACTCTCCTTTCTTAATGAAACTCTAAACATCCTCGTACTAAAGCATTTCTCCTTCATCTTCTAGGGCTACTATCATCTCAAATGAAGGTTGGTTCCTTATCTCTATGGACAGCAGGATCATGGTGACTCCTGAGGGGATTTGTATCATCGAGGCTAAGGTTGCTACGGAATTAGTCAACTGGTTCTCTTCACGGGGAAGATAATAGAATGATATTTTCTTGAAATATACTTTTAAGCTCTCCAGATAGTCATGGTAAGGTCTCAACTTCTCATATTTTACCATCCAATCACCCTATACTTGGGATATGATCAAGTTGGAATATCTGAAAACATCGATCCATGTAGACACCCCAATTTTGACCAAACGTTGAATTAAGGAGAGTGTTACCTCCAAGTCAGATGATGACAACGTTCGAACAAACCTAGGACTTCCAAAGATGATTCAAGCTCTTCAAAAGACTCTCTAACCTAAAGAAGGCAAAAAGGGAAAAGAAAAGGAAGATGGAGGCAGAATGGCACTCGACCTCTTTTGCGGCAGTCACGGGCTGTCGTTGCGGCAGTCTCTGGACTACCGGGCGGCATTCCCTAAATGCCGCGAATTTCAGCAAGTGCCGCAAAAAATTAATTTTTACAAAAAAAAAATGGCAGTCCCTGGAGTTGTCCGCGGCATTCAGTGAGTGCCGCATCGGCATTCAGTGAATGCCGCATCGACAAACACTGAGTGCCGTTCCGACATTCAGTGAGTGCCGCTTCCATCTCCATTGAGTGCCACATTTTTGTAATAGACAGTTGTAAGATAGCACATTTTGTACTATCAAAAGGACGCCTGAATTAGGGTTTTCAATCCTGAAATGATTGAAATACCCCTCTAAAATTATCTATAAATAGAGGATGAATATTCACTTATAGGGGGTGGAGATTTTCTTTGAATCTAGAGGTTATATAAGTGTTCTTCTTGTCTTAATTTTCATAATTAGAAGTGAGTTTAGAATAGTTTAAAGAAAGAGTTGTGTGAATTAGTGTAGAAGAGCTTGATTAGTCTTTGGAAGTTCTCCAAAACCACCAAGTTGAGGATACTTTGGAGGTAAACTCTAGAATAATTAGTCTTTGTCTAAATTTATTTATAGTATGCATTGAGTTCTTTAGTTTCCTTTTTTCATTTTGTGTTCATCCCTTGGATTCATAAGACTTTCAATGTCTTACTTGAATCTCTTGGCTTGAAATCCCTTAATCTCCTTGTAATCTTGTGATTCATAAGGGGACTAAGGTTGATACTAGAATATTTATCATAATGGACTTAAACCTATCTTCATGGTTTGAGGTTTGTTATGATTAAGTTTCATGAAGTTCTTCTATACTTCTTTGAAATTTACAAATATGAATATATTTAGTCTCCAATGACCACTAAATGGTAGGAGAATTAGCTTTAGACAAGCCCAATTCTATGGCTTACTTGTCTAAGTTGATAGGAATAAAGTGAATTAACCCAATGAGCAGTGAGTTCACAATCTGTTTTTGATCATAGATTTTTAGCCGAACATCGAACTGTTGGAATGGAATGAAACCAACGGGAAAGTTTTTATAACTCAAAGTTCTACCACTGTAATTTTTTTTAAGGTAGTTTCATGTTTTGGGTGGTTTGATCAAGGGTTTTGTGGAACAACCATAATCTGTCCAGAGTTTAAGAACAGTAACACTCTTTTGAAATAAGCAAATCAGAACCTTAATCAAGCACTTTTGACCCAAAATAAATTTTTCTAAGTAGGTTAATGTGTTAGGAAGCTACCCTAAAAAGAACAATGCATTTCTGATTTTTTTGCTAGTTGTAGAAAATAGTGTGTAGACACCCCAATTTTGACCAACCGTCGAATTTAGGAGAGTGTCGCCTCCGTATCCGATGATAACAAGGACCGGAAGATTCGAAGTATTCCAAGCTCTTCAGAAAGTTCTCTAAAACGCGGTAAAATTTCACAGAAAAGAGAAAATACCAGGTATTTAAGAGAATTCAGGTATAAAACACAATTTTCGGAAAAAATCCTCAAGAATCATTTGCTTTGAAAAAAAAGAAAAATCTAAAAGAGGGAATCTTAGCTAAAAACGGCACACGGCGAACTGCCGCGGCACTCACTGAGTGCCGCACGGCAGTCATAGAGTGCTGGGCCGGCATTCACCAAGTGCCGCCAACAATTTCTGACTGTCGTTCACTTTTAAAGTTTGTATTTTGCAGAGCAATACGTATGCGTATGCGAATAAGAACAAAAAACTGATAAAGTAAGACTGACAAAAACGCGGCAATCCATTAATTGCCGCGGCATTTGATGAATGCCGCACGACAGTCGCGTAGTGCCGCAACGGCAGTCATTAACTACCGCGGCGGCATTCACGGACTGCCGCGACAGTTTCTGGACTGCCGCGCTGGGCAGCAGCCTGCCTAATTTCAGAAAGTACACATTGTACCACCAAATGAGAGAATTACACCTGTTTTTTGCTCCGAAATTCACCAAAAATACCTGGTAATTTTGCCTATAAAAGAGAAGGGATCTTCCTTGGAAAGGAGAGGAGAAGAAAAAAAACAACAAGAGCTACTCACTACATACAATATCCATCACTTCACCAACATTTTTTTTGGGAGAAAAGAGAGTTGAGAGAACTAGAAGAGCTTGGAAGATCTTCAAAGAAAAGAAAACTTTGAGGATAATTTGGAGGTGATCCTCTAACCATAGATTATTCATATACTCTCTTCTTCTTTTGGATCTCTAATCCTAAAACCTCTTGTTATTCTCTTTATTTGTCAAGCAAGCTTAGGAGTCTCTATTTCTAATTCTTCCTTCTTTTTTGTATGTGTTCTTCTCTTGAGAGTCTTGGAGATCTTCAATATCTCTTTTGATCTCTTGAGTATGATCCTTTGAACCTCATGTAAAGCTTATACTCTACATGAGAGTCAAAATTTGATCATCACTTTGTTTCATATAGGTGGATCCAAGTCCATGCTCATGACTTGGATCCTCTAAACTTGGTATCCAATGAAGTCATCTTTTTTTTCTCTCTTGAAACTTAGGAGCATTAGTCATGTCTTTATCTCCCATGACCATCAAATGGTAGGAGTAATAAGTTTGAATTCAAGCTTTGGTCTAATAAGTTGGAGCTCATTGCTTGAAATTTTGAGAAGTTCATTTCATACTTCATCAAAATCCATAAGTATAAAGTGATTTTTAGTCTTCAAGGACCATCAAATGGTAGAAAAAGTAGTTCGGTTTAATCTCAACTTCATGTTTTAATAGTTGAGGTTAACCAACAAAGTTGAACTAGCAAAATAAAAACAGTGAGTTCAAGAACTGTTTTTTATCAAAGATTTTTAGTTCGAAATCTAACCGTTGAAATCAAGTGAAACCAACGGGAAAGTGTCAATAACACATCGTTTTACCACTGTAATATTTGTTTTGAGGTGGTTTTATGTTTAGAAAGGTTTGATCATGGGTTTTGTGAGACAACCACAATCTGTCCAGAATTTCAGAATAGTTTCAGAATAGCAAACCGGTTTTAAAATTGATAGATTAGAGCTCTAACCAAGTTTTCATGACCTCTAATAATTGTTTATAAGAACCTTAATGTGTTATGAAGGTTCCCTAAAAAGAATGAAGCAATTCGGATTTGTTTGCTATTTTTAAAAAATCATACAAGATCTCTGGACGGAGATGAGTGATGCCTAGTGTTTTCCACATTTCCGGAGATCTAACCGTTCAAACCTTGATTTTCTTTCTGGGTTAGAAACTAGACTCACATAGGCATAACATATCCAAAATTCATTAAGATCCAACCGTTGGAAGTATTTTATTTCTTTTTTTTTGTAAGATCTGGTCTGCTCTCTGTAATTCGTAAAAAACTGCTACTGTTTTTGCCTAATCTTATTTATTTCAACTCAAATGGTTCCCTAATGTCTTGAGATTCAAATCATGTTTTGAATAACGACAATTTAGCTTAAATCCGGAGGTTAAGTGATCCAAATTAGTGAATAAATCCATGTTTCATTCTTGTTCACATTCACTCATCCATGTTCATCTAAAAATAGGTATTGAATAAAGTTGGATTTCATGCTTGTTAGATCTAAGCTAGGGAATTAGGATTGATTATTTAACATCATATTATTATGTGAAGCATGTGGACTAATCTTTGTTTTGTAGCGCATTTAAGGTACAATTTCTCATCTCCCTTCTAGTTTATTTTATTCCTTGATTTTATTGATTTTTTAACCTCATGCGCGACACCTTAGAATTAGGAGCTTGCCTTATGTGTATATATGATTAGAGACTTTTTTTCTTAGGATTTTCTTTTGTTTGTATGCATCACACGTTTAAATATCGCTGCGGGATCCCAGGTAAGTTCTCTTGTTCCTTATTGCATATCATATTGCTTGTTACTTGAAATATGTGATTTATGAATGATATTTTGGCCATTAGCAATTTTACACCCTTTGGACATTTTTTTGTGATGTATACGTATATATGTATTAGTTGAGGGCATGCTTAGATTAATAAATTTGATTAAAAGGATGTTGAGTAGAGGCCTATCGCAAGATAGGATGAGAGAGGGTGTTTTAGTCCGACGGGCTCCTTCCTCTCTCATTCCATAATCCCCGGACCTAGTTAATCTCTGGTTTCTAAAAGATCAGTTTGCTTTTAAAATGGTTTCTTAATTCTCCTTTTAAAAATTAAGTGGTGACTCATTTGTTTTTTGAATTTGATTTTGAAAAGCTGTGGGTAAGAAAAATGCGATATCCACAATCTGGCGACTCTGCTGGGGATCGAACCCAGAATCTCTAGTTTCGCAGACTAGAATTCTGATTTTGGGTTCACTTGAGGATTAGACTCGAAAAATATCCTTTTAATCGAATTAATTAATCTTTGTGTGCCTGTTGCATTTCACTTGCATGTCCAGCCAGCCAATTGCACGGAACTATGACCTTGGAGGCTCGGGGCAACCCGGTCGGTCAAGTTATCATGGGACTGTGTGATCACCCTTGATCTCGTACCATGATTTGGTATATTAAGCATCATATCGGGTGTGTGTCAAGGGTCCCTTATTTGACCAAAATCCAGCCTTTGCATAGTAGTTTCTATAGAACATTTCAATCTTAGGAAATCAATTCTTGATTAGGGTTATGTGTTAGGAAGTTTTGTATGCCCGGAAGGGATTACTTGAGATGATGACAATATTTGCTTGATGAAAGATGAATAATCTTTTAATCACCTTTTAGCAATTTATCCTCGTGTTACATGACATTTGGAGAACATGCTAAACCTTGATTATAAGATTATACTTCTTATATCATGTTTTGTTAAGCATCATTGACCTTGTATGCATCCAAATTTATGAAAAGTACGGTAATAATCCGATCATGTGATCCTTCTACCCCGAAAGAATTTTAAGACCATCTTTGAAAGCAAGTGGATTTTTGTCCCAAAGTTTTCCATTGCTCTTTCAAAAATCTTTGGAGTTCACTTTTGATTAAAGCTCCAAACTAATCTTTGGGAATTGTTTTTTTTAAAAAAAAAAAAAAAACCCTCTTCAAATGAATTTTAAAAGAAACTCAAACATCTTCTAATAAAAGATTAAAAATCTTTGAGAATCATTTTTGAAAAATCTCACCTCTGAGAGGGTAGTAAGGATCACAATGAGAGGAGAAATTGGCGTACTTGACATGAGTGAAGATCTTATGTGATTATGTGCTTATGTGTTAGGATTAGGATTTTTCTTCTTTTTTAGCATATAGCGTAGGCACACACGCACACATGCATTGCATCCGCATGATATACAAAAAAGTTTTTGTTAAAATAAAGGTAAAAGGTCTTCTAAAAAAAAATTAAAATTTACTGTAGGAGCGAAAATAGCAAATCAAGCATGGTTTAGGGACCCCACAGCAAGGCTAGTAAGGAGAGAACGTGCTGACATGGCCGAAGAGAAAAACAACGAAGAAATGTCCGGTTTAAGGGTATTAGTCGAACAGCAAGCGGAACAGATGAGAAGACAGGCCGAGAACATGAACCGCATAATGGGAATGATAGAAGAGCTGAATCGCCGACCACCACAAATGAATCCGCCTGTTATAGACCCGCCTTTGGGAGGAGGGGACGGGGATTGGTTCGACGATCAGGAAGCACAATGGAATAACGCACTAAGGGCCAACAGGGACAGAGAAAAAGATGAGAAGGAGAAGCTGCTGACTGAGAAGATAGAAAAGTTGGAAAGGGTAATGCGCAAGGCTCAGGGAGTGGATACCTACCTAATGGAACTGGAAGGGTTGTATGACGGAGTACGCAAAACACTGCCTGCCGGGTTCAAAATGCCAGTTTTTGATAAGTTTGATGGCACCGGGAATCCTCGCAGTCATATCCGGATGTGCATAGGAGCTTTTCAGCCTAGCGGTCTAAGCACTACCATGATGGCCGTTCTATTTCAGCAAACCTTAACAGGAGCTGCTCTAGCGTGGTACCTCATACTTGAGCCAAGCAAAACCAGAGTTTGGGAAGAAGTCATGAAATCGTTTGTGGCCCAGTATGAGTACAATCAAGACCTGGACGTCACTGTTCGAGTTCTAGAAACGACCAGGCAAGGGAACAAAGAATCGTTTGCTGAGTATCTGAGCCGATGGAGAGGGAAAGCCGCAAAAATGGTACAGAGGCCATCAGAAAAAGACCAAATCCGAATGTTAATGAAAAACCTGCAGCCAGTCTATCAAGAGAACATGAGGTTTCAGTCAATCAACACTTTTGCCGAGGTGTTCGATGTGGGAACCAGGATAGAAGACGCGATTCAAGAAGGAGTGATCAAGAAAGAAGAATAACCAAACCGGTATCGGAGGCCCAATTATGGATCAAATGGAGGGCATTCAGGGGGTCACTCTGGCCCCACCGATGTCAATGCACTTAGCGAGCCGGAAAGAAAATTTGATATCACCAGAAACCATCCAAGAGGAGGAGGGGATAAGCAACCAAGAAAATTCTCAGATCTGGGAGTATCATTATCAACCGCTTTTGACAGACTGTTAGCGAAGGGGCATCTCCGTCAATTGGAACCACGACCTCTGCCAAGTCCGCTTCCGCCAAATTTCCAAGGGGACCTCTTCTGCAAATTTCATTAGCAGATAGGCCACTCGACGGATCAATGCATGAGGTTAAGGCATGAAATCCAAGACCTCATTGACAACAAAGTGATATCCGAACCACCTGTCAAAGCCCCCAATGTCACCAAGAATCCTCTGCCAAACCATCGTGCTGTGCCGCCGCCGCAGGGCCTTTATTTCTTGGAGATAGAAGAAATAACCTTTGATCCATCTAAGCTAATCACTAAGTCTGGGGCACCAAGAAAACCATACCTGCTGCCTAAGGACTCAACAATCTGTGCTTTGGGGGATCAGCTAAGGGAAAATGAAATGGAAAAGTCAGATTAGTGGATCCAAGAGGGCGACGAGAAAGACGTGAGCCGGGTGGAGGATGACCTTTGGTACGAAAGCGACAAGGAAACAGAGGTGTTAGAGAGTACTTTGAAAGTTAATTCGGAAACCAATAATCTATGGATGAGAGAATAAGTCAGTCACTTGACCCGGTCAGGCAGACACTTTAAGCCGCACGAACTGGAGGAAGATCACCCGGGGAGGGAGCTGAAGAAAGGAAAAGGGAAAATGAATGAAGAAGAGGAAGAAGACAGGGTTCTAAGGCAAATGAAGAAGATTCAGGCTAATATCACTGTTTGGGGGTTGCTGATTGCCTCCAAACGTCAAAGACAGGCGGTTCTAGATGCTCTAAACCAGTCTGACGTATCTATCGACACCACTCCGGAGGATCTCATAGGACTGATCAGCAAGATCCCAACTTCGACTATTACCTTCTCGTCAAATGACCTGCCTCCGGGAGGGCCCGTGAGCAACAAACCGTTATATGTCACCGTCGAGTGCTTAGGGAACGTCGTGCCTGCCTGCCTCGTAGACAATGGATCAGCCCTCAATGTATGTCCTTTCCGAACAGCTAAGCAGATGGGTCTAGACGAGTCAACATTTACACCATCTGGGCAAAGGGTGAGAGCCTACGATAATACCCAGAGAATAGTTATGGGGATTGTCCTTCTTCGTCTCACTGTTGGCCCTTGTGAAAAAGATGTTGAGTTTCAGGTCATTGACATACGCGCTTCTTTCAATCTGCTATTGGGGAGGCCTTGGTTGGACAGTTTGGGGGCCATACCATCGACAATCCATCAGAAGGTTAAATGCATTTGGGAAAATGAAGTCCGTGACATCCTCGGGGATAGTTGGAATCAGTTGACTGAAGCGTCATCTAGCGCGCCGGTTTTAGAACTTCAATTGCAAGAAGAAGAAGCAAAGATAGGAGGGTTCGAGTTTATCAGGATGTTGGAAGAAGAAAAGCCGAGAGAGTTTCTACTGCTCCATTTTGATCAGCATGCCAGTCCAGTGGTCGCAGGGATCATGACGAAGATGGGCTTCTTTCCGGGATTAGGATTGGGAAAGAACCTTCAGGGCCTGCCTGAGTTTCCAAGAATTCCTACTCAGACTCACACTCACGGCCTGGGGTATCAGCCAACGAAGAAGGAACTAAGGGCAAAGAAGAAGGCTTTCGATGCGCCGCTAGACCCTTACCTCAAGACGCTCAATGGATACTTCGTGAAGGAAGGAGAAGACTTCTCCTTCTGTGGTTTCCTAGAGCCATGGGTGGACCAGAAGGACAAGCGCTTAAAGCCGGGGTTCGAAATCTTTTTCTCCCACGAATTCTCCAAACACAAGGATCCGTTTCTGCAAGTGCCTGAAAAGCCTGTTACTATCGACGATCGGATCGGTGTACTAGAAGGACCGGTCATGCAGAATCTGTTGAGCAAGGAAGGGGTAGAAGTCGAAGGAAAAGGGGAAGAAAACAAGGGTTTGGAGGTCAAGGACAAGGAAGGGAATGTTGAGGATGTGCTGGAAGAGGATGCGCTGGAAGAAGAGCTGGAACTAGAAGAGGAAGAGAAGACAAACACCGGAGGACTACCAGGCTGCATCACTATGGAGCTCAAGCAAGGAGCCAACAAGGAGTGGGTCTTTGAGTCTAGTGATAAGTATCCCCCTCACCCAGAGTCTGTAATGGCCCAAATGTAATACCCTGTATTTTGGTATATTAATAAGACCTGGTATTTCATTTCTATACTCGTATAAACTTTCTCTCCCTTTTGGTAAATTTTGATACCAATCGATTGATAAGTTTTCCCAATCGATTGACACTTTTCAGATACCAATCGATTGACATTCTACCGACTATAATTGATGACGTGTCAACATCCCAATCGATTGCCATCTTCTTCAATCGATTGACATCAAATATCTGTCTTCAATCGATTGACATAGAGTCCAATCGATTGACATAAGCTGAGAAACATTTTCTTCTTTCCTTCAGCTTTGAACGTGTGGCACTCTTAACCCTTATATATACTTGCTCATTTGTGGCCTTGGGCCATGTTTTGGCAGCCTTGGGAGAGAGAGATGCATACTCTCTTATATATATATACATACACATATATATTGTATATATATATTACACACACACACTCTCGGGTAGAGAAGAAGAAGAGAAGGAGAAGAAGAAGAGAAGAATAAGAAGAAGAAGAGGAGGAGACCAGAGAGAGAACAAAGACAGACAGAGAGAGGGAAAGAGAACCACCATAACCGCCGCCGCGGAGCTCGGGACGCCGTCAACGGACCGCCGGGAGAGGTGAGTTTATTAACTCACTCAAAGAGGTTGTTTTTGTGATGTATATATGTGTTTAATAACGTGTATGGATAATAAGAGGAACCCCAACGTTTTTATAATAAAACCAGCAGTTTTGAGGAAGAAGACAGAGTTCAATCGATTGACAATAGAGTTCAATCGATTGATATATCAATCGATTAACATCAGTTCAATCGATTGACATTATTTCCAATCGATTGACATTAAGTCCAATCGATTGACATTATTTCCAATCGATTGGGAAGAGCAGAATGTTGTTTATCTATTATTATATGTTATGAGCTGATTGTAATGTACCCAAGCTGTTAATGGCTGTACCATATGTGATATTGGATATGTGCTTAGTCAACATGATACTACGCTAGCCTTATATGATGTTTATGTTAATGTTACAAGATGAACTGTTTATTATTTACTGTCGATATGAGATGCTCTAATGGTTAAGTAACTGCCATATGTTATTGTCAAACTGAATAGTAGAACGGAACACGACAGCATGTTAATAATCAGTAACGATAGATATGTTGAATACAGAGCATGTGGTATTTCCTGTACTTAGTATATGAGCATTTCACAACATGTGTCAGCATGCATGGAATAGTGTTATGAAGAGACAAGAGAATCTGATGAGAAATGGGATATTGATATGAAGAGATGAGAAGATATGATGAGAAAGGGGAACTATGATTCATATGGAATAATGAGATATGTGTACTTGGATCCGTGGGATCAACGACTGACGAGTCGGGTGGACGTGGGATGGTTAGAGTTCCTAGTGCGCCTCTCACTGTTGAAGATGTCCAGTGATGCGTATGCACTGTTGAAGACGTCTAGTGTACCGTTGAAGACGTCCGGCTAGTGCTCTAATGTATTCTCAGCTGTGTAGACGACCAGTGGGAGTATACGCATCGTTGAAGACGTCCGATGTGCCGTTCTATCGTTTACAGATAGGTGGTACCGTGTAGACGACCGGTAACCCTATCAAGGGATTGTGGGACCTGCTGCCTAGTCGGGTGATTCCGATTGGCATTATTATAGCAACAAATGAATACTGATTTGCATTATTGTATCGACGTATGGATACGGATATGAGATTTTGGTATCGACGAATGAACACAGATTTGTAATAATGGGATTGACATATGGATACAGAGATGGATAAAGATATGAATATGAGTACGGATATGATGAGATAAAGGTTCAGTCGTGGATTCAGCGTCCCGACGTAAAGGTAGATGCATGGGTGGTTGCATGGTTACATGCATGGATTTGGTGAATACGTGATGAGATATGTTATACCATGATGTTTATCCTTGTCATTACTTAATATGATTTCTGTTATTATTGATTAATGCATAGTTTAATGAGACCTCTGCTATGCCCTTGAGAGACGTCATTGATAAGAGATTAACCGCATTTTAAGATGCTGAACAATAGCGGTGAGGAGTGTTGTTTAATGTACTCACTCAGCTTTGTATTCAAAGCTGATGGCGTTTATGCCCTGGACATTCCAATGTCTAGGGATTTGTAGGTCTTGAGGACTGAAGACTGATAGTTCTGCCAGACTTGGAGCTGAAGGCTGGAAGACGAAGATGTGCTGCTTTATATAGTTAGTTTGTATATCTGTTGTTGTTATTGTTATAGGCCTGAGACTATAAGCCAGCTGTTGTAATAGTTTTAGTAGACTTTTATAATTGGTACTTGGGCATCTGTTGCTTTCATACCTTTTATAGTTTCCGCTGTAGCCTCTGATTATGTTAATAAGATATGTTCTATGAATAGCATCCTCCCTATCGTGGTGTTTATTGGTTTGAGTAGATGACAACGCGGTTATTCACCCGTCATTCCCTATGGACCCATAAAGGAAATTTATTTTTCTCTATTTATGCTGCTCCGGGGCCTGACAGGATTTTTGGTATCAGAGCCTAGGTTTTAGTTGTTAACCGCTTGTCTTTGGTGTTCGAACCTGAATTCTAAGTTAATATCGGTAGCATGAGGATTAGCTGAGATGAGATAGAACTGTTATCTTGTCACACAGTTAAGAGGTTGGAAGAATCTGTCTGAGGATGTTTCTTTGGAAGATAGTAATTGTTGGAACCAATAAGGATGTGGATAGCTGAGTTAGCGGAGAACAGGCACTGAGAATTAGTTGTGGTTGTGGAGATCCTATATAAATATAGAGCCGTTGGATGTTAGACGCTGACGAATTCCTGAGCAATCTCGGAACAGTCAGTATGTCCTAGAAATAGAAAGAGGTTAAGGATAAGATTATCCTGTTACCTTGAGCCACATGTTAGTTGAGTGTTCTCACATGTTAGTTGAGCAGTACTCGTAGTCTGGAACCTGAGAATAGAAATAGAATGTTTAGATTTGACGTTGCGTGTAGAACCTATAGTTTCGTAATCCGTGTCTTGAGCATAGATATATTGGAGTACACTTGGTAGATAGACTGACCTTGTGGTTATTATTATTTTTGTGAGGTATCCGTATTGCTTAATGTGATCGTATTATATAGTGGTACTATATATTGGTTACCACATGTTTTGTTCTTGCTTGAGCTGTAAGATAGAGTGCGTCTGACCGAATAGTTTTCATTTGTAGGTAGCGACACTGAACCCTACCAGCACTCATTATGGTTAGGACGACTCGAGGAAACCCGGGCCAGCTAAATGGAGTACCTGAATTAGTACCTCCTGAGATAGATCCAACAGGAATGATTGGAGTTTTCATCCGTCGCATGGAACAAGTTATCAATCGTGCAGATCACGTCATCGGTAATGAAGCACCAGTACGTCAGACAAGAGTCAAGCTGCTAAAGGAATTTCGTGCTCTTCAACCAGAGACCTTTACCGGATTAACAGGAGCATGGCAAGCTGAGCAATGGATTCGCCAGATAGAACTGATATTTGAGACACTTGAATGTACTGACACTGAGAAAAGACATTTGGCTATATTTCAACTGACGTTCTCAGCAGCAGATTGGTGGGACGCAGTGAAAGCTACGATAGGTGAAGAAGCTGTAGGAAGGATGACTTGGGAATCATTCAAGACTCGATTTTTAGAAAAGTACTTTCCAGAATCTGAGAAGAACAAAAGGGAAATGGAATTCATACAATTAATCCAAGGTAGTTTTACAGTGCCCGAATATACAACTCAATTCGAGCGGCTATCACGATTTGCACCGCATATGATCGATACGCCAAGAAGAAAGATCAAAAGATATCATCAAGGACTAGTTCCACATATCCGTCATATGACTATAGGACATTTAGATCAATCTTTCGAAGCTCTGGTAGAAATGGCAACGAAGCTAGAAGACGATACTCAGATTAGTAAAGGACAACACTTTGATAAAACATTTCCAGAGTACGATCAGTTTCTCCTAACAGATCAGAGAGGAAGAGATAGTCAGGTTGTGTTGGCCACTAACCAAGTTCAACAGGGAAATATAGAAAGAAATTACATAGGCAACCACCAGAAGCGCAAGAGATTTGAGACCGACAAGAACGAATCAAAACCAGTGACGACCCCAACACAGCACAGAGAACGAGATATCTGCTATAATTGTGGAGTACCTGGACACCATTCCCAAGAATGCAGAGCGGTAAAGAAATCTAATGGACGGGGAATACGATGTTTCAACTGCGGTAAATTTGGTCAGGTCCGTAAGTTTTGTCCAGAACTAGAGATGCAACACAATGCTCCATCGCAACAAGTATCACGAGGGCAGACTCACCATACAAATGCTTGGTCTCGACTTAGACAAGGACGATAGACAGAAGGTACAACACTCATCACCTACATCATGTATTATATATGATCCCGATATTGCAGGAAGTTGGGTATTTGTTTGATTTGATTGTAAGAGGATTAGCCTACACCGTAAATTGTAGTTACCGGAACAACTCGTTTGACACTGATCGACAGTAGTTCAAGTATGGATATAACATCATTTGCATCCCTGTATAACATCTATTGCATCCCCATAAGACATCAATTGCATCCTTATATGACGTCAATTGCCTCCCTATCGAAAAACTACGCCAACCGTTGGTAAGTTGGACAGAGATTAGAGATGAAGAATCTCAATTTTCGTTAGATGTAGCTTAACAAGAGAGGATGAACTAGAAGATTGCGAGTATACGAGAAGAGATACTAGTGACGCAGAAACAACACCAGAACTTTCAAAAGAGTATCGCAGAAGAATGTTTTCAACACCGATCGCCTGTTGCTTTCATCCAGTCAAGAAGTTATACAATAGATCGACTCATGAAAATCAGTATGTAGCTCTGCCTAACCTATTTAGGTAATACGTGGAAACAGAACGAGTATTCAATGGATTGAACGACCTCAAAGAGATGATTATATCAATAGTACGTGGGAATTTGGAGAGCCATGAGGAAATTTGAGCTATCAAATGACGATGCTAGAGTCACAATACTTTCAAGTCAACATATTGGAGGATGATGGTGACAACACGGGAGTTAACAAGGATGTCGTGTGCAACACGAGGTTGACTAATAACGTTGACGATCGTAACGAGAAGTCCAGAGATAAGAAGACAGTCAACTGATGATATAGTGAAGACATCGTCAGCACAGTATGAAGCATCTTCAGAGACGAGAGTAGACAGCAACGCTTTGCTAAGACTTAGACGGTATTAGAACACTTGATCGATAGAACCCTTACACCGTAGAGTTTGGCACGAGTAAGGAATCTTGTGTGTTTAGAGATTTGCTGTTTCAGATTCGTGAGATGATTAGATTGTGCTACCTAGAACTTTTCTCGAAGTTCGACATACGAATTTCAAATAGCTAACCCGAGGATTGATAGTTGTTACCCTAGCACTTATAGATCGTTGATAACTTTGCATCGCGTGTTTAGAACTTAAACCGTTGGCCGCTGAGGTAATCGTTTACGTAAAACGAGAACTTGAGCATTTTCTTCTGAGATGGATTTCTTTTTGGTTATAGGAATCGTTGCTTCAGATTTCGAGGACGAAATCTTTTGATGAGTGGTGGATGATGTAATACCCTGTATTTTGGTATATTAATAAGACCTGGTATTTCATTTCTATACTCGTATAAACTTTCTCTCCCTTTTGGTGAATTTTGATACCAATCGATTGGTAAGTTTTCCCAATCGATTGACACTTTTCAGATACCAATCGATTGACATGTTCCCAATCGATTGACATTCTACCGACTATAATTGATGACGTGTCAACATCCCAATCGATTGCCATCTTCTTCAATCGATTGACATCAAATATCTGTCTTCAATCGATTGACATAGAGTCCAATCGATTGACATAAGCTGAGAAACATTTTCTTCTTTCCTTCAGCTTTGAACGTGTGGCACTCTTAACCCTTATATATACTTGCTCATTTGTGGCCTTGGGCCATGTTTTGGCAGCCTTGGGAGAGAGAGATGCATACTCTCTTATATATATATACATACACATATATATTGTATATATATATTACACACACACACTCTCGGGTAGAGAAGAAGAAGAGAAGGAGAAGAAGAAGAGAAGAATAAGAAGAAGAAGAGGAGGAGACCAGAGAGAGAACAAAGACAGACAGAGAGAGGGAAAGAGAACCACCATAACCGCCGCCGCGGAGCTCGGGACGCCGTCAACGGACCGCTGGGAGAGGTGAGTTTATTAACTCACTCAAAGAGGTTGTTTTTGTGATGTATATATGTGTTTAATAACGTGTATGGATAATAAGAGGAACCCCAACGTTTTTATAATAAAACCAGCAGTTTTGAGGAAGAAGACAGAGTTCAATCGATTGACAATAGAGTTCAATCGATTGATATATCAATCGATTAACATCAGTTCAATCGATTGACATTATTTCCAATCGATTGACATTAAGTCCAATCGATTGACATTATTTCCAATCGATTGGGAAGAGCAGAATGTTGTTTATCTATTATTATATGTTATGAGCTGATTGTAATGTACCCAAGCTATTAATGGCTGTACCATATGTGATATTGGATATGTGCTTAGTCAACATGATACTACGCTAGCCTTATATGATGTTTATGTTAATGTTACAAGATGAACTGTTTATTATTTACTGTCGATATGAGATGCTCTAATGGTTAAGTAACTGCCATATGTTATTGTCAAACTGAATAGTAGAACGGAACACGACAGCATGTTAATAATCAGTAATGATAGATATGTTGAATACAGAGCATGTGGTATTTCCTGTACTTAGTATATGAGCATTTCACAACATGTGTCAGCATGCATGGAATAGTGTTATGAAGAGATAAGAGAATCTGATGAGAAATGGGATATTGATATGAAGAGATGAGAAGATATGATGAGAAAGGGGAACTGTGATTCATATGGAATAATGAGATATGTGTACTTGGATCCGTGGGATCAACGACTGACGAGTCGGGTAGACGTGGGATGGTTAGAGTTCCTAGTGCGCCTCTCACTGTTGAAGACGTCCAGTGATGCGTATGCACTGTTGAAGACGTCCAGTGTACCGTTGAAGACGTCCGGCTAGTGCTCTAATGTATTATCGGCTGTGTAGACGACCAGTGGGAGTATACGCATCGTTGAAGACGTCCGATGTGCCGTTCTATCGTTTACAGATAGGTGGTACCGTGTAGACGACCGGTAACCCTATCAAGGGATTGTGGGACCTGCTGCCTAGTCGGGTGATTCCGATTGGCATTATTATAGCAACAAATGAATACTGATTTGCATTATTGTATCGACGTATGGATACGGATATGAGATTTTGGTATCGACGAATGAACACAGATTTGTAATAATGGGATTGACATATGGATACAGAGATGGATAAAGATATGAATATGAGTACGGATATGATGAGATAAAGGTTCAGTCGTGGATTCAGCGTCCCGACGTAAAGGTAGATGCATGGGTGGTTGCATGGTTACATGCATGGATTTGGTGAATACGTGATGAGATATGTTATACCATGATGTTTATCCTTGTCATTACTTAATATGATTTCTGTTATTATTGATTAATGCATAGTTTAATGAGACCTCTGCTATGTCCGTGAGAGACGTCATTGATAAGAGATTAACCGCATTTTAAGATGCTGAACAATAGTGGTGAGGAGTGTTGTTTAATGTACTCACTCAGCTTTGTATTCAAAGCTGATGGCGTTTATGCCCTGGACATTCCAATGTCTAGGGATTTGTAGGTCTTGAGGACTGAAGACTGATAGTTCTGCCAGACTTGGAGCTGAAGGCTGGAAGACGAAGATGTGCTGCTTTATATAGTTAGTTTGTATATCTGTTGTTGTTATTGTTATAGGCCTGAGACTATAAGCCAGCTGTTGTAATAGTTTTAGTAGACTTTTATAATTGGTACTTGGGCATCTGTTGCTTTCATACCTTTTATAGTTTCCGCTGTAGCCTCTGATTATGTTAATAAGATATGTTCTATGAATAGCATCCTCCCTATCGTGGTGTTTATTGGTTTGAGTAGATGACAACGCGGTTATTCACCCGTCATTCCCTATGGACCCATAAAGGAAATTTATTTTTCTCTATTTATGCTGCTCCGGGGCGTGACAGGATTTTTGGTATCAGAGCCTAGGTTTTAGTTGTTAACCGCTTGTCTTTGGTGTTCGAACCTGAATTCTAAGTTAATATCGGTAGCATGAGGATTAGCTGAGATGAGATAGAACTGTTATCTTGTCACACAGTTAAGAGGTTGGAAGAATCTGTCTGAGGATGTTTCTTTGGAAGATAGTAATTGTTGGAACCAATAAGGATGTGGATAGCTGAGTTAGCGGAGAACAGGCACTGAGAATTAGTTGTGGTTGTGGAGATCCTATATAAATATAGAGCCGTTGGATGTTAGACGCTGACGAATTCCTGAGCAATCTCGGAACAGTCAGTATGTCCTAGAAATAGAAAGAGGTTAAGGATAAGATTATCCTGTTACCTTGAGCCACATGTTAGTTGAGTGTTCTCACATGTTAGTTGAGCAGTACTCGTAGTCTGGAACCTGAGAATAGAAATAGAATGTTTAGATTTGACGTTGCGTGTAGAACCTATAGTTTCGTAATCCGTGTCTTGAGCATAGATATATTGGAGTACACTTGGTAGATAGACTGACCTTGTGGTTATTATTATTTATGTGAGGTATCCGTATTGCTTAATGTGATCGTATTATATAGTGGTACTATATATTGGTTACCACATGTTTTGTTCTTGCTTGAGCTGTAAGATAGAATGCGTCTGACCGAATAGTTTTCATTTGTAGGTAGCGACACTGAACCCTACCAGCACTCGTTATGGTTAGGACGACTCGAGGAAACTCGGGCCAGCTAAATGGAGTACCTGAATTAGTACCTCCTGAGATAGATCCAACAGGAATGATTGGAGTTTTCATCCGTCGCATGGAACAAGTTATCAATCGTGCAGATCACGTCATCGGTAATGAAGCACCAGTACGTCAGACAAGAGTCAAGCTACTAAAGGAATTTCGTGCTCTTCAACCAGAGACCTTTACCGGATTAACAGGAGCATGGCAAGCTGAGCAATGGATTCGCCAGATAGAACTGATATTTGAGACACTTGAATGTACTGACACTGAGAAAAGACATTTGGCTATATTTCAACTGACGTTCTCAGCAGCAAATTGGTGGGACGCAGTGAAAGCTACGATAGGTGAAGAAGCTGTAGGAAGGATGACTTGGGAATCATTCAAGACTCGATTTTTAGAAAAGTACTTTCCAGAATCTGAGAAGAACAAAAGGGAAATGGAATTCATACAATTAATCCAAGGTAGTTTTACAGTGCCCGAATATACAACTCAATTCGAGCGGCTATCACGATTTGCACCGCATATGATCGATACGCCAAGAAGAAAGATCAAAAGATATCATCAAGGACTAGTTCCACATATCCGTCATATGACTATAGGACATTTAGATCAATCTTTCGAAGCTCTGGTAGAAATGGCAACGAAGCTAGAAGACGATACTCAGATTAGTAAAGGACAACACTTTGATAAAACATTTCCAGAGTACGATCAGTTTCTCCTAACAGATCAGAGATGAAGAGATAGTCAGGTTGTGTTGGCCACTAACCAAGTTCAACAAGGAAATATAGAAAGAAATTACATAGGCAACCGCCAGAAGCGCAAGAGATTTGAGACCGACAAGAACGAATCAAAACCAGTGACGACCCCAACACAGCACAGAGAACGAGATATCTGCTATAATTGTGGAGTACCTGGACACCATTCCCAAGAATGCAGAGCGGTGAAGAAATCTAATGGACGGGGAATACGATGTTTCAACTGCGGTAAATTTGGTCAGGTCCGTAAGTTTTGTCCAGAACTAGAGATGCAACACAATGCTCCATCGCAACAAGTATCACGAGGGCAGACTCACCATACAAATGCTTGGTCTCGACTTAGACAAGGACGATAGACAGAAGGTACAACACTCATCACCTACATCATGTATTATATATGATCCCGATATTGCAGGAAGTTGGGTATTTGTTTGATTTGATTGTAAGAGGATTAGCCTACACCGTAAATTGTAGTTACCGGAACAACTCGTTTGACACTGATCGACAGTAGTTCAAGTATGGATATAACATCATTTGCATCCCTGTATAACATCTATTGCATCCCCATAAGACATCAATTGCATCCTTATATGACGTCAATTGCCTCCCTATCGAAAAACTACGCCAACCGTTGGTAAGTTGGACAGAGATTAGAGATGAAGAATCTCAATTTTCGTTAGATGTAGCTTAACAAGAGAGGATGAACTAGAAGATTGCGAGTATACGAGAAGAGATACTAGTGACGCAGAAACAACACCAGAACTTTCAAAAGAGTATCGCAGAAGAATGTTTTCAACACCGATCGCCTGTTGCTTTCATCCAGTCAAGAAGTTATACAATAGATCGACTCATGAAAATCAGTATGTAGCTCTGCCTAACCTATTTAGGTAATACGTGGAAACAGAACGAGTATTCAATGGATTGAACGACCTCAAAGAGATGATTATATCAATAGTACGTGGGAATTTGGAGAGCCATGAGGAAATTTGAGCTATCAAATGACGATGCTAGAGTCACAATACTTTCAAGTCAACATATTGGAGGATGATGGTGACAACACGGGAGTTAACAAGGATGTCGTGTGCAACACGAGGTTGACTAATAACGTTGACGATCGTAACGAGAAGTCCAGAGATAAGAAGACAGTCAACTGATGATATAGTGAAGACATCGTCAGCACAGTATGAAGCATCTTCAGAGACGAGAGTAGACAGCAACGCTTTGCTAAGACTTAGACGGTATTAGAACACTTGATCGATAGAACCCTTACACCGTAGAGTTTGGCACGAGTAAGGAATCTTGTGTGTTTAGAGATTTGCTGTTTCAGATTCGTGAGATGATTAGATTGTGCTACCTAGAACTTTTCTCGAAGTTCGACATACGAATTTCAAATAGCTAACCCGAGGATTGATAGTTGTTACCCTAGCACTTATAGATCGTTGATAACTTTGCATCGCGTGTTTAGAACTTAAACCGTTGGCCGCTGAGGTAATCGTTTACGTAAAACGAGAACTTGAGCATTTTCTTCTGAGATGGATTTCTTTTTGGTTATAGGAACCGTTGCTTCAGATTTCGAGGACGAAATCTTTTGATGAGTGGTGGATGATGTAATACCCTGTATTTTGGTATATTAATAAGACCTGGTATTTCATTTCTATACTCGTATAAACTTTCTCTCCCTTTTGGTGAATTTTGATACCAATCGATTGATAAGTTTTCCCAATCGATTGACACTTTTCAGATACCAATCGATTGACATGTTCCCAATCGATTGACATTCTACCGACTATAATTGATGACGTGTCAACATCCCAATCGATTGCCATCTTCTTCAATCGATTGACATCAAATATCTGTCTTCAATCGATTGACATAGAGTCCAATCGATTGACATAAGCTGAGAAACATTTTCTTCTTTCCTTCAGCTTTGAACGTGTGGCACTCTTAACCCTTATATATACTTGCTCATTTGTGGCCTTGGGCCATGTTTTGGAAGCCTTGGGAGAGAGAGATGCATACTCTCTTATATATATATACATACACATATATATTGTATATATATATTACACACACACACTCTCGGGTAGAGAAGAAGAAGAGAAGGAGAAGAAGAAGAGAAGAATAAGAAGAAGAAGAGGAGGAGACCAGAGAGAGAACAAAGACAGACAGAGAGAGGGAAAGAGAACCACCATAACCGCCGCCGCGGAGCTCGGGACGCCGTCAACGGACCGCCGGGAGAGGTGAGTTTATTAACTCACTCAAAGAGGTTGTTTTTGTGATGTATATATGTGTTTAATAACGTGTATGGATAATAAGAGGAACCCCAACGTTTTTATAATAAAACCAGCAGTTTTGAGGAAGAAGACAGAGTTCAATCGATTGACAATAGAGTTCAATCGATTGATATATCAATCGATTAACATCAGTTCAATCGATTGACATTATTTCCAATCGATTGACATTAAGTCCAATCGATTGACATTATTTCCAATCGATTGGGAAGAGCAGAATGTTGTTTATCTATTATTATATGTTATGAGCTGATTGTAATGTACCCAAGCTATTAATGGCTGTACCATATGTGATATTGGATATGTGCTTAGTCAACATGATACTACGCTAGCCTTATATGATGTTTATGTTAATGTTACAAGATGAACTGTTTATTATTTACTGTCGATATGAGATGCTCTAATGGTTAAGTAACTGCCATATGTTATTGTCAAACTGAATAGTAGAACGGAACACGACAGCATATTAATAATCAGTAACGATAGATATGTTGAATACAGAGCATGTGGTATTTCCTGTACTTAGTATATGAGCATTTCACAACATGTGTCAGCATGCATGGAATAGTGTTATGAAGAGATAAGAGAATCTGATGAGAAATGGGATATTGATATGAAGAGATGAGAAGATATGATGAGAAAGGGGAACTGTGATTCATATGGAATAATGAGATATGTGTACTTGGATCCGTGGGATCAACAACTGACGAGTCGGGTGGACGTGGGATGGTTAGAGTTCCTAGTGCGCCTCTCACTGTTGAAGACGTCCAGTGATGCGTATGTACTGTTGAAGACGTCCAGTGTACCGTTGAAGATGTCCGGCTAGTGCTCTAATGTATTCTCAGATGTGTAGACGACCAGTGGGAGTATATGCATCGTTGAAGGCGTCCGATGTGCCGTTCTATCGTTTACAGATAGGTGGTACCGTGTAGACGACCGGTAACCCTATCAAGGGATTGTGGGACCTGCTGCCTAGTCGGGTGATTCCGATTGGCATTATTATAGCAACAAATGAATACTAATTTGCATTATTGTATCGACGTATGGATACGGATATGAGATTTTGGTATCGACGAATGAACACAGATTTGTAATAATGGGATTGACATATGGATACAGAGATGGATAAAGATATGAATATGAGTACGGATATGATGAGATAAAGGTTCAGTCGTGGATTCAGCGTCCCGACGTAAAGGTAGATGCATGGGTGGTTGCATGGTTACATGCATGGATTTGGTGAATACGTGATGTGATATGTTATACCATGATGTTTATCCTTGTCATTACTTAATATGATTTCTATTATTATTGATTAATGCATAGTTTAATGAGACCTCTGCTATGTCCGTGAGAGACGTCATTGATAAGAGATTAACCGCATTTTAAGATGCTGAACAATAGTGGTGAGGAGTGTTGTTTAATGTACTCACTCAGCTTTGTATTCAAAGCTGATGGCGTTTATGCCCTGGACATTCCAATGTCTAGGGATTTGTAGGTCTTGAGGACTGAAGACTGATAGTTCTGCCAGACTTGGAGCTGAAGGCTGGAAGACGAAGATGTGCTGCTTTATATAGTTAGTTTGTATATCTGTTGTTGTTATTATTATAGGCCTGAGACTATAAGCCAGCTGTTGTAATAGTTTTAGTAGACTTTTATAATTGGTACTTGGGCATCTGTTGCTTTCATACCTTTTATAGTTTCCGCTGTAGCCTCTGATTATGTTAATAAGATATGTTCTATGAATAGCATCCTCCCTATCGTGGTGTTTATTGGTTTGAGTAGATGACAACGCGGTTATTCACCCGTCATTCCCTATGGACCCATAAAGGAAATTTATTTTTCTCTATTTATGCTGCTCCGGGGCGTGACAGGATTTTTGGTATCAGAGCCTAGGTTTTAGTTGTTAACCGCTTGTCTTTGGTGTTCGAACCTGAATTCTAAGTTAATATCGGTAGCATGAGGATTAGCTGAGATGAGATAGAACTGTTATCTTGTCACACAGTTAAGAGGTTGGAAGAATCTGTCTGAGGATGTTTCTTTGGAAGATAGTAATTGTTGGAACCAATAAGGATGTGGATAGCTGAGTTAGCGGAGAACAGGCACTGAGAATTAGTTGTGGTTGTGGAGATCCTATATAAATATAGAGCCGTTGGATGTTAGACGCTGACGAATTCCTGAGCAATCTCGGAACAGTCAGTATGTCCTAGAAATAGAAAGAGGTTAAGGATAAGATTATCCTGTTACCTTGAGCCACATGTTAGTTGAGTGTTCTCACATGTTAGTTGAGCAGTACTCGTAGTCTGGAACCTGAAAATAGAAATAGAATGTTTAGATTTGACGTTGCGTGTAGAACCTATAGTTTCGTAATCCGTGTCTTGAGCATAGATATATTGGAGTACACTTGGTAGATAGACTGACCTTGTGGTTATTATTATTTATGTGAGGTATCCGTATTGCTTAATGTGATCGTATTATATAGTGGTACTATATATTGGTTACCACATGTTTTGTTCTTGCTTGAGCTGTAAGATAGAATGCGTCTGACCGAATAGTTTTCATTTGTAGGTAGCGACACTGAACCCTACCAGCACTCGTTATGGTTAGGACGACTCGAGGAAACCCGGGCCAGCTAAATGGAGTACCTGAATTAGTACCTCCTGAGATAGATCCAACAGTAATGATTGGAGTTTTCATCCGTCGCATGGAACAAGTTATCAATCGTGCAGATCACGTCATCGGTAATGAAGCACCAGTACGTCAGACAAGAGTCAAGCTACTAAAGGAATTTTGTGCTCTTCAACCAGAGACCTTTACCGGATTAACAGGAGCATGGCAAGCTGAGCAATGGATTCGCCAGATAGAACTGATATTTGAGACACTTGAATGTACTGACACTGAGAAAAGACATTTGGCTATATTTCAACTGACGTTCTCAGCAGCAGATTGGTGGGACGCAGTGAAAGGTACGATAGGTGAAGAAGCTGTAGGAAGGATGACTTGGGAATCATTCAAGACTCGATTTTTAGAAAAGTACTTTCCAGAATCTGAGAAGAACAAAAGGGAAATGGAATTCATACAATTAATCCAAGGTAGTTTTACAGTGCCCGAATATACAACTCAATTCGAGCGGCTATCACGATTTGCACCGCATATGATCGATACGCCAAGAAGAAAGATCAAAAGATATCATCAAGGACTAGTTCCACATATCCGTCATATGACTATAGGACATTTAGATCAATCTTTCGAAGCTCTGGTAGAAATGGCAACGAAGCTAGAAGACGATACTCAGATTAGTAAAGGACAACACTTTGATAAAACATTTTCAGAGTACGATCAGTTTCTCCTAACAGATCAGAGAGGAAGAGATAGTCAGGTTGTGTTGGCCACTAACCAAGTTCAACAAGGAAATATAGAAAGAAATTACATCGGCAACCGCCAGAAGCGCAAGAGATTTGAGACCGACAAGAACGAATCAAAACCAGTGACGACCCCAACACAGCACAGAGAACGAGATATCTGCTATAATTGTGGAGTACCTGGACACCATTCCCAAGAATGCAGAGCGGTAAAGAAATCTAATGGACGGGGAATACGATGTTTCAACTGCGGTAAATTTGGTCATGTCCGTAAGTTTTGTCCAGAACTAGAGATGCAACACAATGCTCCATCGCAACAAGTATCACGAGGGCAGACTCACCATACAAATGCTTGGTCTCGACTTAGACAAGGACGATAGACAGAAGGTACAACACTCATCACCTACATCATGTATTATATATGATCCCGATATTGCAGGAAGTTGGGTATTTGTTTGATTTGATTGTAAGAGGATTAGCCTACACCGTAAATTGTAGTTACCGGAATAACTCGTTTGACACTGATCGACAGTAGTTCAAGTATGGATATAACATCATTTGCATCCCTGTATAACATCTATTGCATCCCCATAAGACATCAATTGCATCCTTATATGACGTCAATTGCCTCCCTATCGAAAAACTACGCCAACCGTTGGTAAGTTGGACAGAGATTAGAGATGAAGAATCTCAATTTTTGTTAGATGTAGCTTAATAAGAGAGGATGAACTAGAAGATTGCGAGTATACGAGAAGAGATACTAGTGATGCAGAAACAACACCAGAACTTTCAAAAGAGTATCGCAGAAGAATGTTTTCAACACCGATCGCCTGTTGCTTTCATCCAGTCAAGAAGTTATACAATAGATCGACTCATGAAAATCAGTATGTAGCTCTGCCTAACCTATTTAGGTAATACGTGGAAACAGAACGAGTATTCAATGGATTGAATGACCTCAAAGAGATGATTATATCAATAGTACGTGGGAATTTGGAGAGCCATGAGGAAATTTGAGCTATCAAATGACGATGCTAGAGTCACAATACTTTCAAGTCAACATATTGGAGGATGATGGTGACAACACGGGAGTTAACAAGGATGTCGTGTGCAACACGAGGTTGACTAATAACGTTGACGATCGTAACGAGAAGTCCAGAGATAAGAAGACAGTCAACTGATGATATAGTGAAGACATCGTCAGCACAATATGAAGCATCTTCAGAGACGAGAGTAGACAGCAACGCTTTGCTAAGACTTAGACAGTATTAGAACACTTGATCGATAGAACCCTTACACTGTAGAGTTTGGCACGAGTAAGGAATCTTGTGTGTTTAGAGATTTGCTGTTTCAGATTCGTGAGATGATTAGATTGTGCTACCTAGAACTTTTCTCGAAGTTCGACATACGAATTTCAAATAGCTAACCCGAGGATTGATAGTTGTTACCCTAGCACTTATAGATCGTTGATAACTTTGCATCGCGTGTTTAGAACTTAAACCGTTGGCCGCTGAGGTAATCGTTTACGTAAAACGAGAACTTGAGCATTTTCTTCTGAGATGGATTTCTTTTTGGTTATAGGAACCGTTGCTTCAGATTTCGAGGACGAAATCTTTTGATGAGTGGTGGATGATGTAATACCCTGTATTTTGGTATATTAATAAGACCTGGTATTTCATTTCTATACTCGTATAAACTTTCTCTCCCTTTTGGTGAATTTTGATACCAATCGATTGATAAGTTTTCCCAATCGATTGACACTTTTCAGATACCAATCGATTGACATGTTCCCAATCGATTGACATTCTACCGACTATAATTGATGACGTGTCAACATCCCAATCGATTGCCATCTTCTTCAATCGATTGACATCAAATATCTGTCTTCAATCGATTGACATAGAGTCCAATCGATTGACATAAGCTGAGAAATATTTTCTTCTTTCCTTCAGCTTTGAACGTGTGGCACTCTTAACCCTTATATATACTTGCTCATTTGTGGCCTTGGGCCATGTTTTGGCAGCCTTGGGAGAGAGAGATGCATACTCTCTTATATATATATACATACACATATATATTGTATATATATATTACACACACACACTCTCGGGTAGAGAAGAAGAAGAGAAGGAGAAGAAGAAGAGAAGAATAAGAAGAAGAAGAGGAGGAGACCAGAGAGAGAACAAAGACAGACAGAGAGAGGGAAAGAGAACCACCATAACCGCTGCCGCGGAGCCCGGGACGCCGTCAACGGACCGCCGGGAGAGGTGAGTTTATTAACTCACTCAAAGAGGTTGTTTTTGTGATGTATATATGTGTTTAATAACGTGTATGGATAATAAGAGGAACCCCAACGTTTTTATAATAAAACCAGCAGTTTTGAGGAAGAAGACAGAGTTCAATCGATTGGCAATAGAGTTCAATCGATTGGCAATAGAGTTCAATCGATTGATATATCAATCGATTAACATCAGTTCAATCGATTGACATTATTTCCAATCGATTGACATTAAGTCCAATCGATTGACATTATTTCCAATCGATTGGGAAGAGCAGAATGTTGTTTATCTATTATTATATGTTATGAGCTGATTGTAATGTACCCAAGCTGTTAATGGCTGTACCATATGTGATATTGGATATGTGCTTAGTCAACATGATACTACGCTAGCCTTATATGATGTTTATGTTAATGTTACAAGATGAACTGTTTATTATTTACTATCGATATGAGATGCTCTAATGGTTAAGTAACTGCCATATGTTATTGTCAAACTGAATAGTAGAACGGAACACGACAGCATGTTAATAATCAGTAACGATAGATATGTTGAATACAGAGCATGTGGTATTTCCTGTACTTAGTATATGAGCATTTCACAACATGTGTCAGCATGCATGGAATAGTGTTATGAAGAGACAAGAGAATCTGATGAGAAATGGGATATTGATATGAAGAGATGAGAAGATATGATGAGAAAGGGGAACTGTGATTCATATGGAATAATGAGATATGTGTACTTGGATCCGTGGGATCAACGACTGACGAGTCGGGTGGACGTGGGATGGTTAGAGTTCCTAGTGCGCCTCTCACTGTTGAAGACGTCCAGTGATGCGTATGCACTGTTGAAGACGTCCAGTGTACCGTTGAAGACGTCCGGCTAGTGCTCTAATGTATTCTCAGCTGTGTAGACGACCAGTGGGAGTATACGCATCGTTGAAGACGTCCGATGTGCCGTTCTATCGTTTACAGATAGGTGGTACCGTGTAGACGACCGGTAACCCTATCAAGGGATTGTGGGACCTGCTGCCTAGTCGGGTGATTCCGATTGGCATTATTATAGCAACAAATGAATACTGATTTGCATTATTGTATCGACGTATGGATACGGATATGAGATTTTGGTATCGACGAATGAACACAGATTTGTAATAATGGGATTGACATATGGATACAGAGATGGATAAAGATATGAATATGAGTACGGATATGATGAGATAAAGGTTCAGTCGTTGATTCAGCGTCCCGATGTAAAGGTAGATGCATGGGTGGTTGCATGGTTACATGCATGGATTTGGTGAATACGTGATGAGATATGTTATACCATGATGTTTATCCTTGTCATTACTTAATATGATTTCTGTTGTTATTGATTAATGCATAGTTTAATGAGACCTCTGCTATGTCCGTGAGAGACGTCATTGATAAGAGATTAACCGCATTTTAAGATGCTGAACAATAGCGGTGAGGAGTGTTGTTTAATGTACTCACTCAGCTTTGTATTCAAAGCTGATGGCGTTTATGCCCTGGACATTCCAATGTCTAGGGATTTGTAGGTCTTGAGGACTGAAGACTGATAGTTCTGCCAGACTTGGAGCTGAAGGCTGGAAGACGAAGATGTGCTGCTTTATATAGTTAGTTTGTATATCTGTTGTTGTTATTGTTATAGGCCTGAGACTATAAGCCAGCTGTTGTAATAGTTTTAGTAGACTTTTATAATTGGTACTTGGGCATCTGTTGCTTTCATACCTTTTATAGTTTCCGCTGTAGCCTCTGATTATGTTAATAAGATATGTTCTATGAATAGCATCCTCCCTATCGTGGTGTTTATTGGTTTGAGTAGATGACAACGCGGTTATTCACCCGTCATTCCCTATGGACCCATAAAGGAAATTTATTTTTCTCTATTTATGCTGCTCCGGGGCGTGACACCAAATGAGGCGTCTTACTATTGCTATGTCTGTTGTAATCACTCCTAACAAAATCAATGAAAGTATGACTGATTCCGCCTACTCGAATGCGCTTAATGAATGTGATGAATATGATGATCATGGAATACCTAATGAATTGCAAAAGTTAATTGACAAAGAATCTGCATGTAAAATCATTGAGGACACTCTAACGATTAATCTAGGAAATGAAAATAATCCTCAAAATGTCTTTATCGTCTCAACACTTAGCAATGAAGAAAGCGAAGAACTAATCAATCTATTAAATGAATTCAAAGATGTTTTTGCATGGTCTTATAATGATATGCCAGGTATTGATCCAAAGATAGTCCAACACCACATCCCTCTCTTTCCTAATTCGAAACCCATAAAACAGAATTTGAGGCGAATGAGGCCAGAATGGGCACTTAAAGTAAAAGGGGAGGTTGAAAAGCAACTAAAGGCTGGATTCTTGATGGTCACCGAGTATTCAGAATGGATTGCCAACATTGTACCTGTCCCAAAGAAGGATGGTCGTGTTAGGGTTTGCATTGACTTTCGAGATTTAAACAAGGCAAGCCCTAAAGACGATTTCCTATTACCCCACATCGATGTGTTGGTCGATAACACTGCGGGACATGAGCTTCTATCTTTCATGGATGGATTCTCTGGGTATAATCAAATCCTCACGGCACCCGAGGATAGGGAGAAAACCACATTCATCACTCCATGGGGGATATATTGCTATAGGGTTATGCCATTCGGACTTAAGAATGCAGGTGCGACCTATCAAAGGGCTGCCACCACTTTACTGCACGACATGATCCACAAGGAGGTGGAAGTGTATGTGGACGATATGATTGTGAAGTCCAAAGAGAGGGGAGGGCACCTAGAGGCTTTGAGAAAATTCTTTGGGAGATTGAGGGAGTTTAAGATGAGGCTGAACCCGCAGAAATGTACCTTCGGAGTTACCACAGGAAAGTTGTTAGGGTTCCTTATTACCCAAAGGGGGATCGAAGTAGACCCAGCCAAGATAAAAGCCATAACCGAAATGAACCCACCAAGAAATGAGAAAGAACTGAGAGGGTTCTTGGGGAGAATACAGTTCATCAGCCGCTTCATTTCCAAACTCACCTTGACCTGTGATCCATTGTTCAAACTGCTTAGAAAAGGAGAAAAATTCAAATGGGACGCCCTTTGCCAACAAGCCTTTGACAAAATCAAAACCTACCTCCAGAACCCCCTTGTCCTATCACCACCATCACCCGGGAAACCATTGTTACTTTATCTTTTCGTATCCGAAGATTCGATGGGATGTATGTTGGCCCAAGAAGGAGAAGAGGAGCACGTGGAGAAGGCCATTTATTACTTGAGCAAGAGAATGATCGGATACGAGTTGAAGTACTTGCCCTTGGAAAAAGCCTGTTGGGCCTTAGTCTGGTGTACCCGTCGCCTTCGCCACTACATGCTAGCATTCCCTGTGATCTTGATATCCCGAATGGACCCACTAAAATACCTATTCGAAAAACCCGTTTTGACCAGTAGGATTTCCCATTGGACCATGATGCTGGCTAAATTCGATATCAAATATGTCACTGCCAAGTCCGTGAAAGGGAGGGTTGTCGCCGAGTTTTTAGCCGATCTCGCTGTGGAATTCGAGGATGAAGGAGAATTCAGGTTCCCAGATGAGGGAATAATGGAGGTAAAGGATGAGTTGTGGAAAATGTACTTTGATGGAGCAGCCAACCAATTAGGTTACGGGGTCGGAATCATTCTCATAGCACCCGATGGGACCCCTACCCCATTAGCTGTCAAACTCAAATACAACTCAACCAACAATACCGCAGAGTACAAAGCCTGCATAATTGGGATGGAAGCGGCCTTGGCTTTGAAAGTCGGACGGATTGATGTCTTCAGAGATTCCAATTTGATCATATCCCAGGTCCGGGGAGATTGGAAAGTAAAGCATAAGAAACTGAGACCTTACCATGATTACCTGGAAAGTCTGAAAGCGCAATTTCAAAAGATTTCTTTTTACTACCTCCCTCATGAAGAAAACCAATTAGCCGACTCATTGGCTACCTTGGCCTCGATGATCCAAATCCCCTCCAAAACTACCATGATCCCGCTATCCATAGAAGTAAGGAAACAACCGTCGTTTGAAATGGTCGCGGCCGTGGAAGACGAAGAGGAAGTACCATGGTATGAGGATGTGTGGAAGTTCATTAAAGAAGGAGAATACCCCGAGGAAGCCTCAGAAAATGATAGAAAGGCAATTCGGCGGTTCGCCACTCAATTTGTGATCTGTGCAGGTAAGTTATGGAAGAAATCCTACACCGGGTACAATCTAGAGTGCCTATATGGAAGGGAAGCTAAGAGAATGATGGAAGAAATTTATGAGGGAGTGTGTGGGCCCCACATAAATGGGCACATGCTAGCGAAGAAGATCATCCGACAGGGATACTATTGGACAACCTTGGACAAAGACTGTTGTGAGTATGTTATAAGGTGTCACAAATGCCAGATTCATGCAAATCTAATGCACACTCCGCCGTCACAGCTTTATAGCATGACCACCCCTTGGCCGTTTTCTGTATGGGGGATCGATATCATTGGTGAGATAGTTCCGAGGGTTTCCAATGGGCACCGGTACATAATCGTGGCGATTGATTATTTTACAAAGTGGGTAGAGGCAGCCTCGTATGCAACTTTGAAAGCCAAAGATGTGGTAAGTTTCATCGAGAAAAACATAATCTGCAGGTATGGGGTCCCGAATGAGTTTATCTCCGATCATGGCAGTCATTTCCAAGGAGAAATCATCCCGCTCTTGGAAAGGTATAAGATCACTCGTCACCAATCATCCCCGTACAGGCCTCAGACGAATGGAGCAGTAGAGGCGGCAAACAAAAATGTTAAGGCAATCCTGGGGAAAACGACGGATACATATAAGGATTGGCATGAAAAGCTGCCATTTGCTTTGTGGGGGTACCGGACCTCGGTCAGAGCTTCAACAGGTGCTACGCCGTACTCATTGGTCTACGGAATGGAGGCGGTCCTCCCAATTGAGGTAGAAATACCCTCTCTCAAGGTCTTGGCAGAGTGCGAAGTAACCGAATCAGAATGGGTACAAGGAAGGTATGAGGAGTTGATGTTACTCGACGAGAAGAGGCTGGCCGCGATCAACCATACTCGGGGGTACCAGAAGAGGATAGCCCGTGCTTTCAACAAAAAGGTCCGCCCAAGGAAGCTTGCTGAGGGTGACCTTGTCCTCAAAGAACTGAAAGTGCCTGTTTATGACCCCAGAGGAAAATTCAAACCCAACTGGGTCGGGCCGTACATCATTAAGACTCTCCTTTCCGAAGGAGCGGCTTATCTCATGGACCTGGACGGGGTTGAATTTAAACAACCAATTAACCTCGATCGCCTCAAGAAGTATTTTGCTTGAAACCTTTCTTTTCAAAGCCTCCTACCTTGATGAACTACGCTTGACCTGATTCCCGCTAGGGGATACGTAGGCAACCTACTTGGTTCGGTCACTTAAATAAAACCGCCCGAACGGCGTCTTCCTTCATACCTTGAACCGAACTACTCGAGACCTGACGCCCACTCGGGGATAAGCAGGCGGGCACTCCAAAGTCCTCGGTTCACTCGGAAAAAAAAAGCCGTGCTAAACTAGGGGCAAACTGGCGTTTGCCCAGAACTACTTCAAAGCCCTAAAGCCAGGGGCAAACTTTGTTTGCTAGCCGAAGAACCCAGATATCTGTCTGAAACCCGTCTTTGGATCTCCTGGCTATCAAGATACACACTATAAAGAAACAAATGAGAGTTCATGGTATAGAAAGAATGAAGCCTAAAGCAAATTCAAAGCAAGGTAAAGAGCCGAGAAAAGACATTTGAAAGGAGAATTCTTCATAAAAGATTAATTGAAGGGGGGGGAACACTTTGATTGAACATGTTAGAACTTTCCTAAAAGATAACACTTTTTGAAGAGAAAAATAAGGAAAATCACATTCAAAAGCGTAAACAAAGAGTAGACAGGGTCTGTCAGAAAGTATTGTAAAATAGCAAGCTTTTCCCTGTTTTCGTCTACTTTATTATGCATGTGTCCGTCAAGCTCGCCTCGTAACCAAGGCTTGGATCTCTAGGAGATATTCGGTAGTAGGGGCAGTCAGAGCAGGAACCCTCGGGAAAGGAGCAGCCATTCTGCTGGGCCAAGCCTCTATGAAAGCCTTCACAATAAAAGGACGCAAAGGGGACCCCCTGGTGAAATCAGCAGTCACAGATTCAGTAGCATCTTGTACAAGTCCAAACTGACGGACAACTCGGTCAGGAATGTAGAAAATCGTAGCATGCAAACCCGGCAGCCAGATGCCAGGTCGCCCAGGGAGGCGTACAGCAACAGAGCGACATATCCATGACGGACAAACCCAACAGATGTCACTAGAAGAGAGGCCCTGAAGCCAACCAAGCCACGCGTCGGCAGATTGAAACAAGCTGTGAATCTCCATATGATCATAAGGAAGTGACCCACGGAGATGGGAAGCATGTATGAAGAGGTCCAGACGCTCCATGAGCCAAATTTGCAAGACAAAAGGTGCCCCAGCGGATAACATGACCCCAGTAGCATGAGCATGGCCCAATCCAATCAGAGTTTCACCAAGGACTAGCATAACATCACTTTTCATCTCCCGCAAACCGCAGGCGATGGGTATGAGAGTGTCCGAGGATGATCGAAAGAGAAAGTAAGAGAGCATAGCAATCGACAAGGCACTACGTCGAATGATCTGATACTCACCATTGTAAGGGTCCCCTATGGGAGCATAAACAGAAGAAAGGCGCTCAAAGTCGATTTGCCTGTCATGAACAAAAGAACCCGCCGTATTCCGAGGCATGTGGAGAAGGGTGGCTAAGTCCCGAACATACCCGGCCTGAATTTGAGGAACCATCAATTCAGCAGAAGGATCCGTGTGGAGAATGGCGCTAAACTCCTCAAATAAGGGGCAAATCTCCTAAGAGCCAAAACGAATGACATTGAGAGCAGGATCCCAACATTGGACGGCGGCGCGAAGTAGACCCTCATTTAGATTCATCTGTTGGAAAGAGAAGAGATCGTTTAGTCTAAAGCACTCAAAATTGAGCTTGTCAATGCCAGAGAGAGTATCCATCCATGGGAAGAGGATTTGAGAACTAATGGGGGCCATTTGGAGAGGAAATGAGAAGAAATGAGAAGTGTTTTGCGGAACTTTGAGAAAGAAGGGATATAAATAGAAGAATAAGGCTGTCTACCTACCCGCGGCACTCGATAAAGTGCGGCGGCACTCGATGAAGTGCCGCGCGGCAGTCAGTGAATGCCGTTACGGCACTTACTGACTGCCGTCACGGCTCTCACTAAGTGCCGCGGAGACCTAACCGAGTGCCGTTCTGAGTTTTTCATTGGCCAGGATTTGTTTATAACACGATCAGCCCACCTGCAAACAGAAAACTAAATGAGAAGCAATAAAATGTGTGCATCATGCAGCACGTACAAATACATTCATTCATTCATTCATTCATTTCATTTATTTGTACATTCCAAAAGATAAAAGAAACAAGAGCATTCAAAGATAAAAATAAAGACGGGATCAAGCCATGATCCCACATATGGCAAGAATTGGACCAAGCTATGGTCACACATACGGTGAAAAGCAATAATGTAATAATAAAAGTATTAGGAATGCCTATCCTACCAACTATCAGGGAGCAGCCATCAAAAATAAAGCGTATGTGTATATATACAGTCATCCACCAAAATAAAGTATAAATCCGCTCAAAAACAAAAAAAATGATAAAAGCAGGATCAGCTCCGACCCCGACCCCGGCCGCGAGTCTGACGAGTCGTGCGCCTAAGAGGCTCCTCCTCTGACTCGGTCCCGCTGCCTCCACCACTCTCTCCACGTCCGCTGCCTCGGCCTCTGCCACCGCTAGTGCCCTCGCCACAGATTTGCGTTAACCCCCGTTTTGGGAATATAACAGACTTATATTCTCGGTTCTCGCAACAGATTTGCGTTAACCCCTGTTTTGGGAATATAACAGACTTATATTCTCGGTTCTCGCAACAGATTTGCGTTTAACCCCCGTTTTTGGTAATATAACAGACTTATATTCTCGGTTCTCGCAATAGATTTGCGTTAACCCCCATTTTTGGGAATATAACAGACTTATATTCTCAGTTCTCGCAACAGATTTGCGTTAACCCCCATTTTTGGGAATATAACAGACTTATATTCTCGGTTCTCGTAACAGATTTGCGTTAACCCCCGTTTTTGGGAATATAACAGACTTATATTCTCGGTTCTCGCAACAGATTTGCGTTAACCCCCATTTTTGGGAATATAACAGACTTATATTCTTGGTTCTCGCAACAGATTTGCGTTAACCCCCGTTTTTGGGAATATAACAGACTTATATTCTCGGTTCTCACAACAGATTTGCGTTAACCCCCGTTTTTGGGAATATAACAGACTTATATTCTCGGTTCTCGCAATAGATTTGCGTTAACCCCCGTTTTTGGGACTATAACAGACTTATATTCCCCCCGAGATCAAATCAAAAAAAATCATGACCCCTGTAAGAGATCTTCACATCGGTCACTGAATTAGGTGACCTTCCTTAACTAACACGTCACACAAAATGCGTAAGGGAGACATGATGAGCATGACATTTGTACAACCGGTTCAATTCAGAAAGAACCGTGGCATGGCATTTGCATCACGATTGGATAGGTGCATTCATCCGTGTGACTACTTGCGTTTGTGTGTGTTCGGCCCCCGTGTTTGAACTATGCTTTGGTCTTATTCCCGATGGGATACGTAGGCAACTCGCCATCGAGCACGACCAGCATGAACCGTTCGTACAGCCGATTTTTGCAACGCATTTTGTTTTTACCTAAATTCGACAGTCTGGTCAAAGGCTTGTCTTCACACAGGCTTTGACATTCACTTATGGGACGCGTTGCCCCACAAGCTCTGTCAAAGAGGGGCAAACTGTAGACACCCCAATTTTGACCAACCGTCGAATTTAGGAGAATGTCGCCTCCGTATCCGATGATAACAAGGACCGGAAGATTCGAAGTATTCCAAGCTCTTCAGAAAGTTCTCTAAAACGCGGTAAAATTTCACAGAAAAGAGAAAATACCAGGTATTTAAGAGAATTCAGGTATAAAACACAATTTTCGAAAAAAATCCTCAAGAATCATTTGCTTTGAAAAAAAGAAAAATCTAAAAGAGGGAATCTTAGCTAAAAACGGCACACGGCGGACTGCCGCGGCAGTCACTGAGTGTCGCACGGTAGTCATAGAGTGCCGGGCCGGCATTCACCAAGTGTCGCCAGCAATTTCTGACTGCCGTTCACTTTTAAAGTCTGTATTTTGCAGAGCAATACGTATGCGTATGCGAATAAGAACAAAAAACTGATAAAGTAAGACTGACAAAAATGCGGCAATTCATTAATTGCCGCGGCATTTGATGAATGTCGCGCGGCAGTCGCGTAGTGCCGCAACGGCAGTCATGAACTGCCGCGGCGGCATTCACGGACTGCCGCGACAGTTTCTGGACTGCCGCGCTGGGCAGCAGTCTACCTAATTTCAGAAAGTACACATTGTACCACCAAATGAGATAATTACACCTGTTTTTTGCTCCGAAATTCACCAAAAATACCTAGTAATTTTGCCTATAAAAGAGAAGGGATCTTCCTTGGAAAGGAGAGGAGAAGAAAAAAAACAACAAGAGCTACTCACTACATACAATATCCATCACTTCACCAACATTTTTTTTGGGAGAAAAGAGAGTTGAGAGAACTAGAAGAGCTTGGAAGATCTTCAAAGAAAAGAAAACTTTGAGGATAATTTGGAGGTGATCCTCTAACCATAGATTATTCATATACTCTCTTCTTCTTTTGGATCTCTAATCCTAAAACCTCTTGCTATTCTCTTTATTTGTCAAGCAAGCTTAGGAGTCTCTATTTCTAATTCTTCCTTCTTTTTTGTATGTGTTCTTCTCTTGAGAGTCTTGGAGATCTTCAATATCTCTTTTGATCTCTTGAGTATGATCCTTTGAACCTCATGTAAAGCTTATACTCTACATGAGAGTCAAAATTTGATCATCACTTTGTTTCATATAGGTGGATCCAAGTCCATGCTCATGACTTGGATCCTCTAAACTTGGTATCCAATGAAGTCATCTTTTTTTTCTCTCTTGAAACATAGGAGCATTAGTCATGTCTTTATCTCCCATGACCATCAAATGGTAGGAGTAATAAGTTTGAATTCAAGCTTTGGTCTATAAAGTTGGAGCTCATTGTTTGGAATTTTGAGAAGTTCATTTCATACTTCATCAAAATCCATAAGTATAAAGTGATTTTTAGTCTTCAAGGACCATCAAATGGTAGAAAAAGTAGTTCGGTTTAATCTCAACTTCATGTTTTAATAGTTGAGGTTAACCAACAAAGTTGAACTAGCAAAATAAAAACAGTGAGTTCATGAACTGTTTTTGATCAAAGATTTTTAGTTCGAAATCTAACCGTTGAAATCAAGTGAAACCAATGGGAAAGTGTCAATAACACATCGTTTTACCACTGTAATATTTGTTTTGAGGTGGTTTTATGTTTAGAAAGGTTTGATCATGGGTTTTGTGAGACAACCACAATCTGTCTAGAATTTCAGAATAGTTTCAGAATAGCAAACCGGTTTTAAAATTGATAGATCAGAGCTCTAACCAAGTTTTCATGACCTCTAATAATTTTTTATAAGAACCTTAATGTGTTATGAAGGTTCCCTAAAAAGAATGAAGCAATTCGGATTTGTTTGCTATTTTTAAAAAATCATACAAGATCTCTGGACGGAGAGTTGTAAAATGCTGAGTGATGCCTAGTGTTTTCCACATTTCTGGAGATATAACCGTTCAAACCTTGATGTTCTTTCTGGGTTAGAAACTAGACTCACATAGGCGTAACATATCCAAAATTCATTAAGATCCAACCGTTGGAAGTATTTTATTTCTTTTTTTTGTAAGATCTGGTCTGCTCTCTGTAATTCGTAAAAAACTGCTACTATTTTTGCCTAATCTTATTTACTTCAACTCAAATGGTTCCCTAATGTCTTGAGATTCAAATCATGTTTTGAATAACGATAATTTAGCTTAAATCCGGAGGTTAAGTGATCCAAATTAGTGAATAAATCCATGTTTCATTCTTGTTCACATTCACTCATCCATGTTCATCTAAAAATAGGTATTGAATAAAGTTGGATTTCATGCTTGTTAGATCTAAGCTAGGGAATTAGGATTGATTATTTGACATCATATTATTATGTGAAGCATGTGGACTAATCTTTGTTTTGTAGCGCATTTAAGGTACAATTTCTCATCTCCCTTCTAGTTTATTTCATTCCTTGATTTTATTGATTTTTTAACCTCATGCGCGACACCTTAGAATTAGGAGCTTGCCTTATGTGTATATATGATTAGAGACTTTTTTTCTTAGGATTTTCTTTTATTTGTATGCATCACACGTTTAAATATCGCTGCGAGATCCCAGGTAAGTTCTCTGGTTCCTTATTGCATATCATATTGCTTGTTACTTGAAATATGTGATTTATGAATGATATTTTGGCCATTAGCAATTTTACACCCTTTGGACATGTTTTTTGTGATGTATATGTATATATGTATTAGTTGAGGGCATGCTTAGATTAATAAATTTGATTAAAAGGATGTTGAGTAGAGGCCTATCGCAAGATAGGATGAGAGAGGGTGTTTTAGTCCGACGGGCTCCTTCCTCTCTCATTCCATAATCCCCGGACCTAGTTAATCTCTGGTTTCTAAAAGTTCAGTTTGCTTTTAAAATGGTTTCTTAATTCTCCTTTTAAAAATTAAGTGGCGACTCATTTGTTTTTTGAATTTGATTTTGAAAAGCTGTGGGTAAGAAAAATGCGATATCCACATTGTGCAAGAACTCTGGACAGAGGGTTGTAGAATCCTGAGTGATGTCTGGTTTTTGTCCAATTTCTGGAGATCTCACCGTTGAAACTTTGATTTCTTTTTTAGGTTAAAAACTAGACACACAGAGGCATGTTGTGTCCAAAATTCACCAAGATCGAACCATGGTAACCATGCTTTTTATTTCTTTGAAGTTTTGATCTACTCTCAGCAATTTCTAGAATTCTATAACAATTTTGATCAATCTTATAAATAATGGCTTAGATGATATTTTCATGAGTTAAGGTTTAAACCATGTTTCAATAACGATTAGTTAAGCTTGAATTTAAAGTTTAAGTGACCTAAATCAATAAGTACTTCATGATTTCTTCTCGCTTATGTTTACATTCATCCATGTGACTTGACATTCATAATTAGGATTCGTTTGCTTGAGGTTAATTACATTTGATAGGTTTAGGTTAGAGGCCTAGGATCATTATTCAATTTTACATGCTATATATCATGTGGACTAACCCTTGTTTTGTAGCGCTGATGAGGTATGACTTTTCGACTCTCCCCTAGCTTAATTTTCCTTTGATTTTATCTATTTTATGACCTCATGCGCGACACATTAGAATTATGATCTTGCCTTGTGTGAATACAAGTGATTAGAGACTCTTTTCTAGGATTTTCTTTCATTTGTATGCATTGCACGTTTAATATCACGGCCGGATTCCGGGTAAGTTCTCTTGTTCCCTATTGCATATCATGTTGCTTGCTACTTGAATTATGTGGTTTTTGAATGATATTTTATCACTTACAATCTTATACCCTTTAGACATGTTTTTTTAATGTATATTTATGTATTAGTTGAGGGCACATTTAAATTAATAATTCGATTCAGAGGATGTTAAGTAGAGGCCTATCGTGAGATAGGATGAGAAGGGGTGTTTTACTCCGATGAACTCCTTCCCTTCTCATTCCATAATCCCCGGACCCAGTTAATCTTTGGTTTCGCAAAAAGATCAGTTGCTTTAAAATAGGTTTCTTAATTTCCCCTTTAAAAATTAAGTGGCGACTCATTTGTTTTGAATTTGAAATTTAGAAAATATTTTGAAAAGTTGTGGGTAGGAAAAATTGAGATATCCACAATCTGGCGACTCTGCTGGGGATCGAACCCAGAATCTCTGGTTTCGCAGACCAGGAATTTCTGATTCTGGGTTCACTCGAGGATTAGACTTGAAAACATCCTTTTAATTGAATTAATTAATTTTTGTATGCCTGTTGCATTTCACTTGCATGTCCAACCAGTCGATTGCACGGAACTATGACCTTGGAGACTCAGGGCAACCCAGTCGGTCAAGTTATCATGGGACTATGTGATCACCCTTGATCTCGTACCATGTGTTGGTATATGAAGCATCCTATCGGGTGTGTGTCAAGGGTCCCTTATTTGACCAAAACCCAGCTTTTGCATAGTAGCATCAAAATTTGATGTTGTCAATATCAAGATATAAAAAGTGTACTTTACTTTTCTAAGGATTTGTAGTAGTGAAAGTAAAGGTCGAACCCACAGAGATTGAAATACTAAAACACTTTAATTTTAAAACCTAAATTTAATTAATTAAGAAAACGGAATTGGATTTGAATTTTAATTAAACTAATAACAATGAAAATAAATCTAAATTACGAAAGCGATTTAAAATTGTTTTTATGAATATGTTTAAGGAACCTAGTATTGCAAATCCACCACTAGCTTCATAATAAGGGTATTTATGAATTACTTTAGCTTATTAAGTTGGATGATAATGGGGAATTGTAGCTACAAGCCCAATTCCTCCGTCAAGAAAATAACTATGGTTCAAGCACCAACATAATCCATCTTCGGTTAGCACGAATTATCCCACACTAAACTAGGGTTGTAGTATAATCCGTCTAATCTAGGCATGGACTATTCGGATACTTGATAGCACAATTCAATTTAAGCACCATTACATGTAAACAATCCATACAAGCACAGGAAATATAGATCACTGAGCACATCACAGTCAAAATAGATCTAAGACAAGAATAAACTTTGAAAGTAATGATTTAATCAATAGAAGTACGATTTATTTATAAAAATCCTCTAAACATGTAATCATCGTCCATACATAATAAAACTAAAATAACCGTGGCATGGCATTTGTACAACCGGTTCAATTCAGAAAGAACCGTGGCATGGCATTTGCATCACGATTGGATAGGTGCATTCATCCGTGTGACTACTTGCGTTTGTGTGTTCGGCCCCCGTGTTTGAACTACGCTTTGGTCTGATTCCCGATGGGATACGTAGGCAACTCGCCATCGAGCACGACCAGCATGAACCGTTCGTACAGCCGATTTTTGCAACGCATTTTGTTTTTACCTAAATTCGACAGTCTGGTCAAAGGCTTGTCTTCACACAGGCTTTGACATTCACTTATGGGACGCGTTGCCCCACAAGCTCTGTCAAAGAGGGGCAAACTGTAGACACCCCAATTTTGACCAACCGTCGAATTTAGGAGAGTGTCGCCTCCGTATCCGATAATAACAAGGACCGGAAGATTCGAAGTATTCCAAGCTCTTCAGAAAGTTCTCTAAAACGCGATAAAATTTCACAGAAAAGAGAAAATATCAGGTATTTAAGAGAATTCAGGTATAAAACACAATTTTCGGAAAAAATCCTCAAGAATCATTTGCTTTGAAAAAAAAGAAAAATCTAAAAGAGGGAATCTTAGCTAAAAACGGCACACGGCGGACTGCCGCGGCACTCACTGAGTGCCGCACGGCAGTCATAGAGTGCCGGGCCGGCATTCACCAAGTGTCGCCAGCAATTTCTGACTGCCGTTCACTTTTAAAGTCTGTATTTTGCAGAGCAATACGTATGCGTATGCGAATAAGAACAAAAAACTGATAAAGGAAGACTGACAAAAACGCGGCAATCCATTAATTGCCGCGGCATTTGATGAATGCCGCGCGGCAGTCGCGTAGTGCCGCAACGGCAGTCATGAACTGCCGCGGCGGCATTCACGGACTGCCGCGACAGTTTCTGGACTGCCGCGCTGGGCAGCAGTCTGCCTAATTTCAGAAAGTACACATTGTACCACCAAATGAGAGAATTACACCTGTTTTTTGCTCCGAAATTCACCAAAAATACCTGATAATTTTGCCTATAAAAGAGAAGGGATCTTCCTTGGAAAGGAGAGGAGAAGAAAAAAAACAACAAGAGCTACTCACTACATACAATATCCATCACTTCACCAACATTTTTTTTGGGAGAAAAGAGAGTTGAGAGAACTAGAAGAGCTTGGAAGATCTTCAAAGAAAAGAAAACTTTGAGGATAATTTGGAGGTGATCCTCTAACCATAGATTATTCATATACTCTCTTCTTCTTTTGGATCTCTAATCCTAAAACCTCTTGCTATTCTCTTTATTTGTCAAGCAAGCTTAGGAGTCTCTATTTCTAATTCTTCTTTCTTTTTTGTATGTGTTCTTCTCTTGAGAGTCTTGGAGATTGATGTTGTCAGAATCAAGATATAAAAGTATTCTTTACTTTTCTAAGGATTTGCAGTGTGGAAGTAAAGGTCGAACCCACAGAGATTGTTTACTACAGCTCTTAATTTTAAAACCTAACTTTAGTTAATTATGAAAACGGATTTTAATTTGAATTTAATTAAACTAATATCAATAAAAATAAATCTAAACTATGAAAGCAATTAAAAGTGTTTTTAATGAATGTTTAAGGGAACCTAGGATTGCAAATCCACCACTAGCTTCATAATAGGAATATTCATGAATTACTTTAGCTTACTAAGTTGGATGAATATGGGGAATTGTAGCTACAAGCCCAATTCCTCCGACAAGAAGATAATCATGGTTCAAGCACCAACATAATCCATCTGCGGATAGCACGAATTATCTCACACTAAACTAGGGTTGTGATCTAATCCGTCTAACCTAGGCATGGACTATTCGGATACTTGATAGCACGAATCAATAAAGCACCATCACATGTAAACAATCTAAACAAGCACAGCAAGAATAGATCGTTGAGCACATCACAGTCAAAATAGATCTAAGACAAGAATAAATTCTAAAAGCAATGATTTAATCAATAGAAGTACGATTTATTTATAAAAATCCTCTAAACATGTGACTGTCATCCATACATAATAAAACTAAAATAAAAACATAAATAAAACCCTATTACTCGTCTAGGGCTTCATTGAAACCCTAGATCAATGATCTAGCCGTCCATAGAAGTAGTAGATAGCAAGAGGTTGATGGAGGAGGCCATGGAAATCCTTGGTCTTCTTCTTCTTCTCCTTGCTTCCCTCCCTTCAATGGCTGGAAGTATGTGTATAGAATGTGTGTATATTAATTGCCAACCCTCTAATTGAGTAAATTTAGAGTTTATATAGAGTTTATACAAGCTTTGGAAGGCTTCCCCAACCCGAAACGAACTGAAACGCATGTAATTTACAGTCTGGACGTCGTTTAGCAGTTTCGTTTGCACAGGAGTCTTCAGTATACTGAAATACGCAACTTTGATTTTTCCACATATCGCGCGAGCGGGTCGCGCGAGCGCGACGTTTGGCATTTCGCACGCGCGGATCGCGCGAGCGATTTTTTGATTTTCGCTGGCGCGGGTCGCGCGCGCGACTTGGCTTTTTCAGCTTCTTCAACTATGCTTTTTCACCCTGTTTAGCCTGGTTTAGTTGATTTCTTCCAAAACCTGTCAGAAACTAGAAAACAGAGTAAAAATATACAAAAACAGGATAAAATGTACTAACAAATGCGCGTTAAAGGCATATAATTAGGATTAGTTCTCTCCCGATCACACCCCCAAACCTACATTTTGCTAGTCCTCGAGCAAAACTAAAATAAAAACTACTAATAGAAATCTATTCCATTTTCATATGGATCACGATTGCATTTAGCATATGCAACAAGCCTTTTAAACCCCTAGGTGTCCCTAGTCGGACGAGTGAAGTCTCGTGAGGGTTCTCATCAACAAGTTACCCACAACCATCTTTATTAACTTATTAATTTAAAAACTTTTATTCAAAAAAAAAAAAACAGACAATCAATACTCCTTATTATAAAACAATGATTCGAAATAGAATAATGAACAAGAAGAAACGGAATCAAACGTCTACATACATCATGAAAAACAACCTCAAGCACATGAATCGTATAAATCAATAGAGTTTCTCATAAAATCGCACGTGTGTGATATGGTAGTCAAATGAACACGCGCATGTCATGAACTTAGAATATAACTCGGATAACCATCCAACTATGCTTCGACTACGAATCTCACAATGAATTACACTCTCAAATAAAACACTCCGAAACAGGTGTAATTTTTCTAAAATATGTGAGTAAAAGAAATATGTTTTCAAAACGAGAAATGCTCACATATGACTCGAAAAAAACGCATGACACAAAAGAACAGTAGTCTCATGGAGAGGATGCCAACAATCAAGATAAATTAATCATTACCATGTTTTAATCCCCCTCCCATCGTTTTCATATCCGAACCATGTTTTCTAGGATCAATTAGGACTTTTCAAAGGTTGTAACGTGGCTCAGGCAATGAAAAATGATAGAACGGATTAATTGGGTAGATTTAGAATGGCATTATAAGGCATGTTCGATTTCTTTCATTCTTCTTCTACAAACATTCATCTTTTCATACTTTTTCTCATTCATTTTTCTTCTTTTCTTTCAATTTTTTTTCAACCTCCCTCTTCTTTATTTTTTCTTTATTCCTTTCCTCCTCGTTGCTTTTGAAACGAATATTCAATAAATAACAAGGCAACCACCCCGAGCATCATCTTATTTTCTTCTTATTCTCAATCACACATCGCCTTAACACCACTAAAAGGTGATCAATCTTTCAGAAGTGAACTCCAAGTTGGCCAAATTGGAGCAAAAACAAGGATAATGGTAATTTAAGAAAGAAATGGCATTTTAATGGCTCAAAGGGCGAACTAAGGAAATTTTTCATTTATCGGTCATAAACAAAGAGGGCCTAAAATCATGTCCTAGGGTCATATGGTTCTTCAATGTTTACGACGGAAGATTATTTAGCATGGTAGTAACTATTTTAACTTGACTATTAACCAAAACAAGAATAATGAGACTAATCAACAAGTTAATGCGCTATTTCAATAAAATTCGACAAACACAAGATGTATTTATAACCCTCTAAATAGAAAAGATAGGCTCAAAAGCTCACCGGGTCTAGTCTCCACCGTATGTTATCTAGAAATCCGAATCATATTATAGTTCACAACCAACATGTATTCCAATGACTACGTGCAGTGCATAGGTTTATGTGCAAATCTATGATATAAAACTACGATTCAAACGATACATGACCTAAAACATTTCAACATGACTTTAGCAAACATTCAATCACATATTCTCTTGTTTATCATTCTATAACAATTCAAAGTTCTCTATCAAAAAGTATCAAATTAATCTTGCAAAAGCATCGGTAATCATCGTTTATTTAAACACACTTATTGAAAAAATTTTAAAATTTAGCATAAACTAATGTGCATGTGTGTGCATACCCCCAAACCTAAACCTTTCATTGTCCCCAATGAAACAATAAAACGAAAGACCGGAGAGTACATAAGGAAAGAACGATAGTACCTCGATCTCGACAATGGCAAACAGGTGAACACAAATGAATATGGCAATAAAATTCAATGGTACCTGTTAATACTAGATAAACGAAAAGAAACTAACAAAAGAATATTAAAAATAAATGAAACAAAACTATAAAATACAAATCTATAAATTAATCGAAACTAAACAAAACGAATAACCGGAAAAGTATAGATGTATTAAGGAAAACAACAACTAACTCGATCTATAATGGCTAAAAAAACAAAAACAAAAACGAAAACATTATCAGAACAAGTATGGGGGAAGGATACAGAAAACAAAGGAGAAAAACAGATAATGGGGAAATCGCGCGAGCGGCCGTCGCGCGCGCGAATTCCCAAAATTTTATTTTTTTTTTTTTTTTTTTTTTTTACTTTTCTAAGGATTTGCAGTGTGGAAGTAAAGTTCGAACCCACAGAGATTGTTTACTACAGCTCTTAATTTTAAAACCTAACTTTAGTTAATTATGAAAACGGATTTTAATTTGAATTTAATTAAACTAATATCAATAAAAATAAATCTAAACTATGAAAGCAATTAAAAGTGTTTTTAATGAATGTTTAAGGGAACCTAGGATTGCAAATCCACCACTAGCTTCATAATAGGAATATTCATGAATTACTTTAGCTTACTAAGTTGGATGAATATGGGGAATTGTAGCTACAAGCCCAATTCCTCCGACAAGAAGATAATCATGGTTCAAGCACCAACATAATCCATCTGCGGATAGCACGAATTATCTCACACTAAACTAGGGTTGTGATCTAATCCGTCTAACCTAGGCATGGACTATTCGGATACTTGATAGCACGAATCAATAAAGCACCATCACATGTAAACAATCTAAACAAGCACAGCAAGAATAGATCGTTGAGCACATCACAGTCAAAATAGATCTAAGACAAGAATAAATTCTAAAAGCAATGATTTAATCAATAGAAGTACGATTTATTTATAAAAATCCTCTAAACATGTGACTGTCATCCATACATAATAAAACTAAAATAAAAACATAAATAAAACCCTATTACTCGTCTAGGGCTTCATTGAAACCCTAGATCAATGATCTAGCCGTCCATAGAAGTAGTAGATAGCAAGAGGTTGATGGAGGAGGCCATGGAAATCCTTGGTCTTCTTCTTCTTCTCCTTACTTCCCTCCCTTCAATGGCTGGAAGTATGTGTATAGAATGTGTGTATATTAATTGCCAACCCTCTAATTGAGTAAATTTAGAGTTTATATAGAGTTTATACAAGCTTTGGAAGGCTTTCCCAACCCGAAACGAACTGAAACGCATGTAATTTACAGTCTGGACGTCGTTTAGCAGTTTCGTTTGCACAGGAGTCTTCAGTATACTGAAATACGCAACTTTGATTTTTCCACATATCGCGCGAGCGGGTCGCGCGAGCGCGACGTTTGGCATTTCGCGCGCGCGGATCGCGCGAGCGATTTTCTGATTTTCGCGGGCGCGGGTCGCGCGCGCGACTTGGCTTTTTCAGCTTCTTCAACTATGCTTTTTCACCCTGTTTAGCCTGGTTTAGTTGATTTCTTCCAAAACCTGTCAGAAACTAGAAAACAGAGTAAAAATATACAAAAACAGGATAAAATGTACTAACAAATGCGCGTTAAAGGCATATAATTAGGATTAGTTCTCTCCCGATCAGAGATCTTCAATATCTCTTTTGATCTCTTGAGTATGATCCTTTGAACCTCATGTAAAGCTTATACTCTACATGAGAGTCAAAATTTGATCATCACTTTGTTTCATATAGGTGGATCCAAGTCCATGCTCATGACTTGGATCCTCTAAACTTGGTATCCAATGAAGTCATCTTTTTTTTCTCTCTTGAAACATAGGAGCATTAGTCATGTCTTTATCTCCCATGACCATCAAATGGTAGGAGTAATAAGTTTGAATTCAAGCTTTGGTCTATAAAGTTGGAGCTCATTGTTTGGAATTTTGAGAAGTTCATTTCATACTTCATCAAAATCCATAAGTATAAAGTGATTTTTAGTCTTCAAGGACCATCAAATGGTAGAAAAAGTAGTTCGGTTTAATCTCAACTTCATGTTTTAATAGTTGAGGTTAACCAACAAAGTTGAACTAGCAAAATAAAAACAGTGAGTTCATGAACTATTTTTGATCAAAGATTTTTAGTTCGAAATCTAACCGTTGAAATCAAGTGAAACCAACGGGAAAGTGTCAATAACACATCGTTTTACCACTGTAATATTTGTTTTGAGGTGGTTTTATGTTTAGAAAGGTTTGATCATGGGTTTTGTGAGACAACCACAATCTGTCCAGAATTTCAGAATTGTTTCAGAACAGCAAACCGGTTTTAAAATTGATAGATCAGAGCTCTAACCAAGTTTTCATGACCTCTAATAATTGTTTATAAGAACCTTAATGTGTTATGAAGGTTCCCTAAAAAGAATGAAGCAATTCGGATTTGTTTGCTATTTTTAAAAAATCATACAAGATCTCTGGACGGAGAGTTGTAAAATGCTGAGTGATGCCTAGTGTTTTCCACATTTCCGGAGATCTAACCGTTCAAACCTTGATTTTCTTTCTGGGTTAGAAACTAGACTCACATAGGCATAACATATCCAAAATTCATTAAGATCCAACCGTTGGAAGTATTTTATTTCTTTTTTTTGTAAGATCTGGTCTGCTCTCTGTAATTCGTAAAAAACTGCTACTGTTTTTGCCTAATCTTATTTACTTCAACTCAAATGGTTCCCTAATGTCTTGAGATTCAAATCATGTTTTGAATAACGATAATTTAGCTTAAATCCGGAGGTTAAGTGATCCAAATTAGTGAATAAATCCATGTTTCATTCTTGTTCACATTCACTCATCCATGTTCATCTAAAAATAGGTATTGAATAAAGTTGGATTTCATGCTTGTTAGATCTAAGCTAGGGAATTAGGATTGATTATTTGACATCATATTATTATGTGAAGCATGTGGACTAATCTTTGTTTTGTAGCGCATTTAAGGTACAATTTCTCATATCCCTTCTAGTTTATTTCATTCCTTGATTTTATTGATTTTTTAACCTCATGCGTGACACCTTAGAATTAGGAGCTTGCCTTATGTGTATATATGATTAGAGACTTTTTTTCTTAGGATTTTCTTTTGTTTGTATGCATCACACGTTTAAATATCGCTGCGGGATCCCAGGTAAGTTCTCTTGTTCCTTATTGCATATCATATTGCTTGTTACTTGAAATATGTGATTTATGAATGATATTTTGGCCATTAGCAATTTTACACCCTTTGGACATGTTTTTTGTGATGTATACGTATATATGTATTAGTTGAGGGCATGTTTAGATTAATAAATTTGATTAAAAGGATGTTGAGTAGAGGCATATCGCAAGATAGGATGAGAGAGGGTGTTTTAGTCCGACGGGCTCCTTCTTCTCTCATTCCATAATCCCCGGACCTAGTTAATCTCTGGTTTCTAAAAGTTCAGTTTGCTTTTAAAATGGTTTCTTAATTCTCCTTTTAAAAATTAAGTGGCGACTCATTTGTTTTTTGAATTTGATTTTGAAAAGCTGTGGGTAAGAAAAATGCGATATCCACATTGTGCAAGAACTCTGGACAGAGGGTTGTAGAATCCTGAGTGATGTCTGGTTTTTGTCCAATTTCCAGAGATCTAACAGTTGAAACTTTGATTTCTTTTTTAGGTTAAAAACTAGACACACAGAGGCATGTTGTGTCCAAAATTCACCAAGATCGAACCATGGTAACCATGCTTTTTATTTCTTTGAAGTTTTGATCTACTCTCAGCAATTTCTAGAATTCTGTAACAATTTTGATCAATCTTATAAATAATGGCTTAGATGATATTTTCATGAGTTAAGGTTTAAACCATGTTTCAATAACGATTAGTTAAGCTTGAATTTAAAGTTTAAGTGACCTAAATCAATAAGTACTTCATGATTTCTTCTTGCTTATGTTTACATTCATCCATCTGACTTGACATTCATAATTAGGATTCGTTTACTTTAGGTTAATTACATTTGATAGGTTTAGGTTAGAGGCCTAGGATCATTATTCAATTTTACATGCTATATATCATGTAGACTAACCCTTGTTTTGTAGCGCTGATGAGGTATGACTTTTCGACTCTCCCCTAGCTTAATTTTCCTTTGATTTTATCGATTTTATGACCTCATGCGCGACACATTAGAATTATGATCTTGCCTTATGTGAATACAAGTGATTAGAGACTCTTTTCTAGGATTTTCTTTCATTTGTATGCATTGCACGTTTAATATCACGGCCGGATCCCGGGTAAGTTCTCTTATTCCCTGTTGCATATCATGTTGCTTGCTACTTGAATTATGCGGTTTTTGAATGATATTTTATCACTTACAATCTTATACCCTTTAGACATGCTTTTTTAATGTATATTTATGTATTAGTTGAGGGCACATTTAAATTAATAATTCGATTCAGAGGATGTTAAGTAGAGGCCTATCGTGAGATAGGATGAGAAGGGGTGTTTTACTCCGATGGACTCCTTCCCTTCTCATTCCATAATCCCCGGACCCAGTTAATCTTTGGTTTCGCAAAAAGATCAGTTGCTTTAAAATAGGTTTCTTAATTTCCCCTTTAAAAATTAAGTGGCGACTCATTTGTTTTGAATTTGAAATTTAGAAAATATTTTGAAAAGTTGTGGGTAGGAAAAATTGAGATATCCACAATCTGGCGACTCTGCTGGGGATCGAACCCAGAATCTCTGGTTTCGCAGACCAGGAATTTCTGATTCTGGGTTCACTCGAGGATTAGACTTGAAAACATCCTTTTAATTGAATTAATTAATTTTTGTATGCCTGTTGCATTTCACTTGCATGTCCAACCAGTCGATTGCACGGAACTATGACCTTGGAGACTCAGGGCAACCCAGTCGGTCAAGTTATCATGGGACTATGTGATCACCCTTGATCTCGTACCATGTGTTGGTATATGATGCATCCTATCGGGTGTGTGTCAAGGGTCCCTTATTTGACCAAAACCCAGCTTTTGCATAGTAGCATCAAAATTTGATGTTGTCAATATCAAGATATAAAAAGTGTACTTTACTTTTCTAAGGATTTGTAGTAGTGAAAGTAAATGTCGAACCCACAGAGATTGAAATACTAAAACACTTTAATTTTAAAACCTAAATTTAATTAATTAAGAAAACGGAATTGGATTTGAATTTTAGTTAAACTAATAACAATGAAAATAAATCTAAATTACGAAGGCGATTTAAAATTGTTTTTATGAATATGTTTAAGGAACCTAGGATTGCAAATCCACCACTAACTTCATAATAAGGGTATTTATGAATTACTTTAGCTTATTAAGTTGGATGATAATGGGGAATTGTAGCTACAAGCCCAATTCCTCCGTCAAGAAAATAACTATGGTTCAAGCACCAACATAATCCATCTTCGGTTAGCACAAATTATCCCACACTAAACTAGGGTTGTAGTATAATCCGTCTAATCTAGGCATGGACTATTCGGGTACTTGATAGCACAATTCAATTTAAGCACCATTACATGTAAATAATCCATACAAGCACAGAAAATATAGATCATTGAGCACATCACAGTCAAAATAGATCTAAGACAAGAATAAACTTTGAAAGTAATGATTTAATCAATAGAAGTACGATTTATTTATAAAAATCCTCTAAACATGTAATCATCATCCATACATAATAAAACTAAAATAAAAAGCATAAAATACACCCTATTACTTGGCTAGGGTTTCATTGAAACCCTAGATCTAGAGTTTAGTTGTCCATAGAATTGATGAACAGCAAGAGGTTGATGGAGGAGGCCATGGGAATCATTGGTCTTCTTCTTCTTCTCCTTGCTTTCCTCTCTTCAATGGCCGAAAGTTTGGTTGTATATTGTGTGTATATTAATTGTCAACCCCTAAATTGAAGTAAAATAGGGTATATATAGATTTACAACAAGTTTTTGGAATCTTTCCTAACCCGAAACGCACTAAAACTGCTTTATTTAGCTTTCCAGACATAATTAGGCAGTTTCGTTTGCACAGGACTCTTCAGTATAGCAGAATACGCAACTTTGATTTTTGTACGGATCGCGCGAGCGGGCTGCGCGAGCGCGTAATTGGGAAGTTCGCGCGCGTGGATCGCGCGAGCGAATTCTGGGATCTCGCGTGAGCGGATCGCGCGCGCGATGTTGATTTTTCAGCTTCTTTTTGCTTGCTTTTTCACCCTGTTTAGCTTGGTATACTTGATTTCTTCCAAATCCTGTCAGAAAATAGAAAATGAAGTAAAAATATACAAAAACAGGATAAAAAGGTACTAACTAACGCAAGTTAAAGAGTATAAATAGGATCTGTTCCCTCCCGATCACACCCCCAAACCTACATTTTGCTAGTCCTCGAGCAAAACTAGAAATATAACTAAACTACGTATAAAATACTACTCCATTTTCGCATGGATCGCGATTGCATTTAGCCTGTGCAACAAGCCTTTTAAACATCTAGGTGTCCCTAGTCGGACGAGTGAAGTCTCGTGAGGGTTCTCATCAACAAGTCACCCACAACCATCTTTATTAACTTATAAATTTAAAAAGTTTTATTCAAACGAGAATCAAAACAATCAATACTCCTTATCATAGAACGATGATTTGAAATAGAATAACGAACATAAAGAAACATAATGAAACATCTATCTAAGTCATGAAAAACAATCCCAAGCACATGCATCGTATAAATCAATAGAGTTTCTCATAAAATTGCACGTGTGTGATATGGCAGTCAAATGAACACGCGCATGTCATGAACTTGGACTGTAACTAGGATAACCATCCAACTATGCTTTGACTACGAATCTCACAATGTTATTACACTCTCAAATGAAACACTCAGAAATAGGTGTAATTTTTCTAAAATATGTGAGTAAAGGAAATATGTTTTCAAAACGAGAAACGCTCACATATGACTCAAAAAAGACGCATAACACGAAAGAATAGTAGTCTCATGGATAGGATGCCAATAATCAAGAAAAATTAATCATTACCATATTTTAATCCCCCTCCCATCATTTACATATCCAAACCATGTTTCATAGGATCAAATAGGACTTTTCAAAGGTTGTAATGTGGCTTAGGTAATGAAAAAGGATAGAAAGGATTCATTAGGTAGTTTTAGAATGGCATTGTAAGGCATGTTCGATTTCTTTCATTTGCTCTTCCACCAACTTCATCATTTCATTCTCTTCTTTTGATTTTTCTTTTCAATTTTTTTTTTCTTCTTTTTTTTCAACCTTTTTTTTTTCTTAATTCTTGCTTGTCGGATGATTATTCATTGATTTCTAAGCAACTACCCCAATAGCATCTTGTCTTCTTCTTCCCAATCACACATTGCCTTAACACCACTAAAAGGTGACAAATCTCTCAGTGGTGAACTCCAAGTTTGTCAAGTCGGAGCAAAAACAAGGATAATGGTAATCAAAGAAAGAAATGGCATTTTAACGGCTCAAAGGACGAACTAAGGAAATTTTTATCATTTATCGGTCAGTAAACAAAGAAGGCCTAAAAATCATCTCCTATGGTCATATGGTTCTTTAATGTTTACAACGGAAGATTATTTAGCATGGTAGCAAATATTTTAACTTGACTTATCAACCAAAACAAGAATAATGAGACTAAACAACAAGTAGATGCGCTATTTCAATAAAATTCGACAAACACAGTGTGTATTTATAACCCTCAAAAAAAAAAAGATAGGCTCAAAAGCGCACTGGGTTTAGTCTCCACCTTGTGTTATCTAGAAATCCGAATCATATTATAGTTCACATCAAACATGTATTCAAGTGACTACGTGCAGTGCATAGGTTTATGTGCAAAACTATGATATAAAACTACGATTCAAACAATACATGACTTAAAACGTTACATCATGACTTCAGCAAATGTTTAATCACATCTTCTCCTGTTTATCATTCTATAATATTCATAGTTACATAACAAGAAGTATCAAATTGAGATTGCAAAAACGTCGGTGACATTGTTTATTTAAGCACAAGAATCGAATTTTTTTTTAAAATTAGTGCATAATAATGTGCATGTGTGTGCATACCCCCAAACCTAAACCTTTCATTGTCCCCAATGAAACAATAAAACGAAAGAACGGAGAGTAGGTAAGAAATGAACGATATTACCTCGAACTCGGCAAACACAAACCAGGTGAACGTATAATAATATGGAATCAAAGTTCAATCAGGCTCCAAACGAAGCTACTAATCACCTGGTAATACTTAACAATAGAAAATAAAAGAACAGAATAATAACAATAACAGCTAAATATTTAGATTTTTTTTTATTTTTTATGTTATATTTTATTTTTATTATTATTATTATTTTTTTTTAAATAGAATAATAGAATCTAAACTATAATCAAGAGACTCAATAAAAATAAAAGAAACAAACAGAACTTATAAAAACAAAGACAGACGAACCTAAACAGGGCTAAAAGAACAAACAAAAAGGATAAAAAAAACACTGACCAAGTATGGAGAAAGGAGGGAAGAGAACAAAGGAGAAAAACCAGAAAACCTACCTCGCGCGAGCGGGCAGCGCGAGCGAGCCTCGCGCGCGCGAATCCCTCCGCGAGTTTAAGCAGAAGCATTTTAATGTTTTATAAAAGAAAAATTTCTAAGTCCTCAGATCGCGCGAGCGGATCCCTCGAGCGAACCACCTCGCGCGCGCGAATTGTTGCGCGAGGTGATACTGAGGCTACATATATAAAAAAAAACTTGAAATATTTTGTCTATGGGGGAATCTCGCGCAACCGACCTGTCACGCGAGCGGACCGCGCGCGCGATTGTGGTCTTTTCCTTCTTTTTTAGTATAAATATATATAAGTTCAAAATAAATTACCCCCGACCCCCAAACCTGTTCAGAAAACTCAAAAACTGACCAAAACGACCCAAAAACATGCAAAAATCAAAGAAACGAACGAATTAAAGCTTGGGTTGCCTCCCAAGAAGCGCTATCTTTTACGTCTTCAGCTAGACCGTTCTAACTCAAGATTTATGGAGGCCGTAAATTGGAGTTTATACCCCTGAAGATGTCAGGAGGAGCCAGGTGGTAAGCAGATACCATATCGCTATGTAACAATTCATTCAACGGTTCATCCTTTTCGGTTTCAAATCTATTCTTCACCTTCTGAGTAAATTCGTCATTAGGGTCCAGGTTATTCAAATCCATCCGCTTATTACTAACCGTAATATTTTCCTCATACGTATTTATTCCTATATTAGGTTCAATATTCCGTCGTACCTCACTCTCCGCCTCACATAGGTAATCATCGTCTTTAGGAGGTTGATCAATAGCGTTAAAAATGTTCAATTTTAAGTTCATGTTCCCAAATGACACCTTCATTACCCCCGTCCGACAGTTAACACGAGCGTTAGTGGTTACTAAGAATGGACGACCTAGAATGAAAGGAGTGTGCTTCCTAGCATCTAGTATGGGTTCAGTATCAAGGACCATGAAATCAACAGGATAATAGCATTTGTCAACTTTAACTAAGACGTCCTCGACGATTCCTCTAAGGATTTTAACAGAACGATCCGCTAATTGAATAGTAGCGGCCGTAGGTTTAAGTTCACCTAGTCGTAACTGTTTGTAGACGTGGTAAGGTAGGAGATTAACACTAGCTCCTAAGTCAAGGAGAGCCCTATGGATGATAGTGTCACCTATGACACATGAAATTGTAGGCGTACCTGGATCTTTATACTTCGGAGCAGCATGTTGGAAAGTAGAACTTACTTTTTCTGTGAGAAAGACCTTTTTCGGAGTATGACTACACAATTTACGTTTTTGAGTGCAAAGGTCTTTTAGACATTTAGCGTAAGCGGAAATTTATTTTATAGCATCGAGGAATGGAATATTGATTTTTACTTGTTTAAACACCTCGAGTATATCTTCAGCTTTTGACCCTTTCTTAGACAAATGTGACGGTCCCTCAACGTTTGGTGGATATGGCATTCTCGGAATATAATTCGTTGGGACTGGTTCATTTTCTTTTCTACTTTTATTCACTTCCTCACCTCTCTCTTTATTCGAGTTAACGTTTTCATCCCTCATAACCTCCCTCGGAATCTCAACAACTTCTTCCTCTCGAGTAGTCATCCTAGTTGACACAGCGTTCACTTGCTCACTCGTACCACCCACCTCGTATTGTCCCTTAGGGTTCGGAATAGGTTGACTTGGCAACTTACTCTCGGTTAAACGATTTAGCGTGTTAACTATTTGTCCCACTTGGGACTCCAGTTTTGCAATGGACTGGGTGTGGGAATGTACTAACTGGATCACCGGACCAAAACTTTCGAGTGAGGCCAACTCCTTCTCCTCAAATGCATTAGTACGTGGAGGTGGAGGAGGAGGTTGTTGGTATTGACATTGTTGAGGTCTATAAGCGTTAGGGAAATTACTCATCTCATTATTATTATTATTATTATTATTTTCCATGAAAAATTAGGATGGTTTCTCCATGACGCGTCCGGATTATTTGTCAAAGGATTATAATTATTTCGTGGGTATTGTTGAATAGAATTAATGTGTTGCTCCACGAATTCCAGAAATTGACTTGCCGATGGACATGCTAGGATAGAATGTGATGGATCAGAACATAATGCACAAATTTCATGAGCGAGTGGGGCTGTCGTTTGGTTTATTGTTAAAAGTCGATCAAGTTTTTTAGATAGTTCTTTTATTTCAATTGAATGACTTGACTCGAACTTTACCTCTCTCTTAGGTTGTGAATGATATCCCTTGGAATGTACTGACACAGCCTGATGCATCGAATTCTCGCTTAATGTTTCAAAGATTTTCCAGGCCTCGTCGGCACTTTTGTGTAGGAAGGTACCCGCACAAACAGCGTCGACGGTATTACGGACTGAGGGAATAAGTCCCTCATAAAAGACCTGTACCAACTGCCACTTAGGAACCTGATGATGTGGACACGAGCGTAATAATTCTTTAAATTTTTCCCATGTGTCATAAAGTGTTTCCCCATCTTGCATCACAAAATTTGTTATAGATTTCCTTATCCGATTCGTACGCATAATAGGGAAAAAATTTTGAAAAAATGCGGTGTGTAAGGCTTCCCATGTTCTAATTGTGTTTGGCTCCAAAGATTGGAGCCAGTATTTAGCTTTATCTTTTAAAGAGAATGGGAAGACCCGCAATTTCAATTCATCATCAGTTAAGTTTTGAATTTTTAAAGTAGAGCATATATCCTGAAAATCTCCTAAGTGTTGATATGGATCTTCATTTAGACAAACATGGAAAGAAGGAAGTAGCGAGATGGTAGACGACTTTATCTCAAAGTGAGATATCGTCGCCTCCGGTAATTCAATACATGTTTGTGGCGTGTAAGTCGTAGGAATAAAGTAATCTTTAAGTGGAGGAGGTGGCGGTATATTAAGATTATTCATATTATTTTCGTTGTTTCCGTCAGCCATTTTAATCGGTTCGATTGTAAAAGTTCGAGTTCTCCTTAATCGTTTAAGGGTACTTTGAATTTCGGCCTCAAACAACGACGACGGAATCGGCGTTGATTCGTCATCTTGCAACCTAGCTCTAGAAGCTTGGGTTGCGGACTTTCTAACTCTTAAAGTACGTTCAAGTTCAAGATCGATAGAATGTAATTCAGGTTTATTTGAACGCGTACCAAACATAAACTAAAAAGAAAATAAACTAAAAACAAACACTAACCCAAAAAAAAAAAAAAAACAAATAGCAATCACGCAACTAAGATAACAAGCACTCAACTACTGTGATGCATGAATATTATCTTCTAATGCAATGACCGCGTCAAGCCCAGCGCCCCGGGTTTCCTAGCTAATGCAGTGCAATTAACCCTAAACTAATGCAAATAGTGCGTCACAGCGCCCTGACTTACAGTGGTTTAAAGCGAGTTTCACAAGAAGCAATTTACTTGAATTTTGTTTTTTTATTTTATTGATTTACGTAAGCTCCTTTGATGTGATTAGCTAATCCACTCGAAAACGTTAGAATTTTGACGACTCGAGAAACTACAAATAAAAAGAAAAGTTAGTGACTCAAAATAAAACGAAAGATAAGAAAAAGTAAACCAAATATAATATTTACAAATTAACTAAACTAAGATTCTAAAACTAAAGGTAGTAATTTGCAATCCCCGGCAACGGCGCCAAAAATTGATGTTGTCAATATCAAGATATAAAAAGTGTACTTTACTTTTCTAAGGATTTGTAGTAGTGAAAGTAAAGGTCGAACCCACAGAGATTGAAATACTAAAACACTTTAATTTGAAAACCTAAATTTAATTAATTAAGAAAACGGAATTGGATTTGAATTTTAATTAAACTAATAACAATGAAAATAAATCTAAATTACGAAAGCGATTTAAAATTGTTTTTATGAATATGTTTAAGGAACCTAGGATTGCAAATCCACCACTAGCTTCATAATAAGGGTATTTATGAATTACTTTAGCTTATCAAGTTGGATGATAATGGGGAATTGTAGCCACAAGCCCAATTCCTCCGTCAAGAAAATAACTATGGTTCAAGCACCAACATAATCCATCTTCGGTTAGCACGAATTATCCCACACTAAACTAGGGTTGTAGTATAATCCGTCTAATCTAGGCATGGACTATTCGGATACTTGATAGCACAATTCAATTTAAGCACCATTACATGTAAACAATCCATACAAGCATAGGAAATATAGATCATTGAGCACATCACAGTCAAAATAGATCTAAGACAAGAATAAACTTTGAAAGTAATGATTTAATCAATAAAAGTACGATTTATTTAAAAAAATCCTCTAAACATGTAACCATCATCCATACATAATAAAACTAAAATAAAAAGCATAAAATACACCCTATTACTTGGCTAGGGTTTCATTGAAACTCTAGATCTAGAGTTTAGTTGTCCATAGAATTGATGAACAGCAAGAGGTTGATGGAGGAGGCCATGGGAATCCTTGGTCTTCTTCTTCTCCTTGCTTTCCTCTCTTCAATGGCCGAAAGTTTGGTTGTATATTGTGTGTATATTAATTGCCAACCCCTAAATTGAAGTAAAATAGGGTATATATAGATTTACAACAAGTTTTTGGAAGCTTTCCTAACCCGAAACGCACTAAAACTGCTTTATTTAGCTTTCCAGACGTAATTAGGCAGTTTCGTTTGCACAGGACTCTTCAGTATAGCAGAATACGCAACTTTGATTTTTGTACGGATCGCGCGAGCGGGCTGCGCGAGCGCGTAATTGGGAAGGTCGCGCGCGTGGATCGCGCGAGCGAATTCTGGGATCTCGCGTGAGCGGATCGCGCGCGCGATGTTGATTTTTCAGCTTCTTTTTGCTTGCTTTTTCACCCTATTTAGCTTGGTATACTTGATTTCTTCCAAATCCTGTCAGAAAATAGAAAACGAAGTAAAAATATACAAAAACAGGATAAAAAGGTACTAACTAACGCAAGTTAAAGAGTATAAATAGGATCTGTTCCCTCCCGATCAGCGTCCATAGAACCTTTCAAATATTAGGAAATCAATTCTTGATTAGGATTATATGCTAGGAAGTTTTGTATGCCCGGAAAAGGGATTACTTGAGATAATGACGATGCTTACCTGATAGAATATGTGTAAACTCTTAATCACTTTTGAACAATTCCCTTCGTGTCCCACGACATTTGGGGAACATGTTGAACCTTGATTATAAGATTACGTCTCTTATATCATGTTTAGCTAAGCATCATTGACCTTGTATGTATCCGAATTCATGAAAAGTACAGTAATGATCTGATCATGTGATCCATCTATCCCCTGGGTAATTTTTAAATACATCTTTGGAAAATAATATTTTGATTCTAAAGCATTTAACCATTCTTTCAAAAATCTTTGAATTTGCTTTGGCTAATAATCCGAATCAACCTTTGTTGAGATATATTTGCACATCCCATCCTTGAAGAATCCAAAACTTTGGGAATTATTTTTCAAAAGAAAAAGTTTCAACCCAATGAAAGGAGCAGTTGGCGCACTTGACATGAAAGGAGCAGTTGGCGTACTTGACATGAGTGAGAATCTTATGTGCTTATATGCTTATGTGTTAGGATTTAGGATTTTCTTTTCTTTGGCATATAAAGTAGGCACACACACACACACATGCATTGCATCCGTGTGACATATAAAAGAAAAGTTTTTTCCAAATGTCTGTGTGTGACAAAAGGAAGCAGATAAAAAGTTTTTAAAAGGAAAATTTTTAAAATTTGTTGTAGGGGCGAAAATAGCATCAAGATCAAATCAAGCCTGGTTTGGGGATCCCACGGCGAGGTTGGTAAGAAGAGAAGACACTGACATGGCAGAAGAAAGAAACAACGAGGATATAGCCAGGTTAAGAACACTGGTAGAACAAGAAGCAGAGCAAATGAGGCGACAAGCCAAAAATATGAACCGTATGATGGGAATGATAGAAGCACTGAATCACCGACCACCGCCTGTAGTTCCGCCAACTGTGGACCCACCTCTAGGAGGGAAGGAGATTGGTTTAATGATCAGGAGGCGCAATGGGCTGATGCGCTACAGGCCAACAGGGAAAGAGAGAAAACTGAGAAAGAGAAGCTACTGACCGAGAAAATAGAGAAGTTGGAAAGGGTGATGCGCAAGGCTCGGGGAATTGATACCTATCTGATGGAACTAGAAGGGTTGTATGATGGAGTATGTGAGACACTGTTTGCCGGGTTTAAGATGCCAATTTTTTACAAGTTTGATGGGACCGGGAATCCTCGCAGCCATGTAAGAATGTGTATTGGAGCTTTCCAACCGAGTGGGCTGAGCACAGCCATGATGGTTGTCTTATTCCAACAGACTTTAACCTGAGCTACTTTATCCTGGTATCTTACTCTTGAACCAAGCAAAACCAGGGTTTAGAAAGAAGTGATCAAAGCATTTGTGGCACAGTATGAGTACAATCAAGATTTGGATGTCACTGTTCGAGATTTGGAGACCACTAGGCAAGGGAACAAAGAATCGTTCGCCGAATATCTGATCAGATGGAGGGGAAAATCAGCTAAAATGGTACAAAGGCCATCTGAGAAGGACCAGATCCGAATGTTGATGAAGAATCTACAGCCAGTGTATCAAGAAAAGATGAGGTTTCAGTTAATCAACACCTTCGCCGAGGTTTTCAATGTCGGAACAAGGATAGAGGATGCATTCCAAGAAGGGGTAATTAAGAAAGAGGAACAACCAAACCGGTACAGGAGGCCAAACTATGGGTCTAATGGAGGACAAATGGGGGGTTACTCTGGCCCCACCGATGTCAATGCACTGAACGGGCCGGAGAGGAAATTTGACATAACGCCGAGGAGAGGAGGGGACAAAGCACTAAGAAAATTCTCAGATCTAGGAGTGTCACTATCGACTTCCCTCGATGGACTGTGAGCAAAAGGGCATCTCCGTCAGTTGGAACCTCGACCTCTACCAAGTCCGCTTCCGCCAAGTTTCCAAGGGGATCTCTTTTGCAAATTTCACTATCAGAAGGGTCACTCAACGGATCGGTGTATGAGATTAAGGAACAAAATCCAGGACCTCATCGATAACAAGGTAATTTCGAAACCACCTACAAAAGCTCCAAACATTACTAGAAATCCGCTTTCGAATCATCAAGCTGTGCCACCATCGTAGGGCCTTTATCACTTGGGGATAGAAGAAGCAACCTTGAATCTATCTAGGCTAATCACTAAGGCTGGGACACCAAGAAAGCCATACTAGCTGCCGAAGGATTCGACAATCTATACTTTGGAGGATCAGCCGGAGAAAAGTGAAATAGAACAGTCAGACTGGTGGGTTCAAGGGAGTGACAGTCGAGATGTGAGCCAGGTAGAAGACGATCTTTGGTACAAGAGTGACAAAGAAACGGAGATGGTGGAGGAAACTTTGAAAGTTGATTCAGAAGTTGACAATCTGTGGGCAAGAGAAGAAGTCAGTCATTTAACCCGGTCGGGCAGACACTTTAAACCGTATGAGCTAGAGGAAGATCATCCGGGGATAGAATTGGACAAGGGAAAAGGGAAAATGAACGAAGAAGAGGAATAAGATAGTGTCTAAAGTAGATGAAGAAAACTCAGGCCAATATCACCATTTAGAGGCTATTGATAGCATCAAAACGCCACAGGCAGGCAGTGTTGGACGCCCTAAACCAATCTGATGTTCCCATCAACACAGCTCTGGAAGATATTGTGGGAATGATTGGCAGAATCCTGACTTTGGCTATTACCTTTTCTTTGGATGACTTACCACCCGGAGGGCCAATTAACAACAAGTCGTTGTACGTCACTATCGAATGTTTGGGGAACACCGTAGCCGCTTGTCTCATTGACAATGGGTCTGCTCTGAATGTATGCCCCTTCCAAATAGCCAAACGGATGGGCTTAGATGAATCGTCCTTCGTGCCGTCCCAGTAAAAGGTCAGGGTATATAACAACACTCAGAGAATGGTCATAGGCATCATCTTTCTTAACCTCGTTATTGGACCGGTGGATAATGAAGCTGAATTCCGAATCATTCATATCCCCCTCCTTTAATCTGCTGCTAGGGAGGCCATGGTTGGATAGCTTGGGTGCCATACTGTCCACCATTCATCAAAAGGTCAAGTGTGTTTGGAAGAGCAAGTTTGCGACATCCTCGGGGATAGCTGGGTTCGTTCGTCTGAAGATTCATCAAGCGCACCGATTCTAGAACTACAGCTGCAAGAAGAAGAAGCAAACATGGGAGGGTTCGAGTTCGTCGGCATGATTGAAGAGGAAAAGCCAAAAGAATTCCTGTCACTTTACTTTGATCAATACGCAAGCCCGTTGGTCGCAGGGATCATGAAGAAAATGGGTTTCTTTCTAGGTTTGGGGTTGGGAAAGAACCACCAAGGCCTACTAAAGTTTCCAAAAATCCCTGCTCAGACTCACACTCATGGTCTGGGGTACCAACCATCCAAGAAGGGGCAAAAAGAAAAGAAGAAGGTCGTCGATGCACCATTAGACCCTTACCTGAAGACACTCAATGGATATTTTATGAAGGAAGGAGAAGATTTCCCCTTTTGCGGCTTCCCAGAACCATGGGTAGACCAGAAAGACAAGTGCTTGAAGCCAGGGTTTGAGATCTTCTTTCCCCACGAGTTTTCTGTAATTGAAGATCCATACTTGCAGATGCCTGTTAAGTTGGTTACTGCCAAGGATTGGATTGGTGCGCTAGACGGCTCTGTCATGAGAGATCTATTGGGCGAAGGGAGCACAGAAGTTATAAAAATGGGTCATGGAAAGGCCGAGGATGAATACATTGAAGGTCTGGTAGAGGAGGCAGCCGAGAGTGAGGAAATGGGAACGATCAGGAGAAGACCGACAAAGGAGGGCCTGAGAAAGAAGATATGGAGGAAATTACTAAGACAGGGGATCTGGAAGAATGCTTCATCACCGATCTGGGAGGAGAAATCAAGAAGGAGTGGGTTTTTGAGTCTAGTGATAGGTATCCCCCACATCCAGAGTCTGTAATGGCCCAAATGAGGCGTCTTTTAATTTCCATATCTGTTGTAATCACTCTAAAGAAAATCAATGAAAGCATGACTAATTCTCCTTACTCGAATGCGCTTAGTGAATGTGATGAATATGATGATCATAAAATACCCATTGAATTGCAAAAATTAATTAAAAAAGAAAAAGAATCTGCATGTAAAATCATTGAGGACACTTTAACAATTAATCTAGGAAGTGAAAATAATCCTCAAAATGTCTTTATCGGCTCTACACTTGGCAAAGAAGAAAGCGAAGAATTAATCAAACTATTAAGTGAATTCAAAAATGTTTTTGCATGGTCTTATAATGATATGCCAGGCATTGATCCAGAGATAGTCCAACACCACATCCCCATCTTCCCAAATTCGAAACCTGTAAAACAAAATTTGAGGCGAATGAGGCCTGAATGGGCACTCAAAGTCAAAGAGGAAGTTGAAAAGCAGTTAAGAGCCGGATTCTTAATGGTCACCGAGTACCCAGAATGGATCGCCAATATAGTGCATGTCCCGAAAAATGATGGTCGTGTTAGGGTTTGCGTTGATTTCCGAGACCTAAACAAAGCAAGCCCTAAAGATGATTTCCCTTTTACCACATATCGACGTCCTCATTGATAACACCGCCGGGCATGAGCTTCTTTCCTTTATGGATGAATTCTCTGGCTATAACCAGATCCTCATGGCACCAGAGGACAGAGAGAAAACCACTTTTATCATGCCATGGGGAACATACTGCTATAGGGTGATGCTATGTGGGCTCAAGAATGCAGGAGCAACGTATTAGCAGGCTGCTACCACGTTATTGCATGACATGATCCATAAAGAGGTGGAAGTGTATGTGGACGATATGATTGTCAAATCTAAGGAGAGAAGAGGGCACTTGGGGGCCTTGAGGAAGTTTTTTGGGAGGTTAAGGGAGTTTAGGATGAGGCTAAACCCACAGAAATGTACCTTCGGGATCACCACCAGAAAATTGTTAGGATTCCTTATTACTCGGAGGAGAATTGAAGTAGACCCGACCAAGATAAAAGTCATAGTCGAAATGCAGCCACCCAAGAATGAAAAAGAGCTGAGGGGGTTCCTGGGTAGAATACAGTTCATAAGTAGTTTTATCTCAAAACTCACCATGACCTGCGACCCGCTATTTAAACTACTCAGAAAAGGATAGAAGTTTGAGTGGGATACCTTGTGTCAGAAAGCCTTCGATAAAATCAAAACCTACCTCTAAAACCTACCTGTCCTGTCACCACCCTCACCCGGAAAGCCTTTGCTGATTTACCTTTCTGTGATCGAGGATTCAATGGGATGCATGCTGGCCCAAAGGAGAAGAAGGGCACATAGAAAAGGCCATTTATTATTTGAGCAAGGGGATGATTGGATACGAGTTAAAGTACTCACCCTTAGAAAAAGCCGGTTGGGCTTTAGTCTGGTGTACCCGTCGCCTTAGGCATTATATGTTAGCCTTCCCCGTGATCTTAATCTCCCGAATGGACCCACTCAAATACCTGTTCAAAAAACCCGCCTTGACCAGTAGGATTTCCCGATGGACCATGATGCTAGCCGAGTTTGATATTAGATATGTCACCTCTAATCTGTCAAAGGGAGAGCCATCACCGAGTACCTAGCTGACCTTGTCGTAGAATCTGGGAAAAAAAGGAGAATTCAGGTTTCTTTACGAATGAGTGATGGAGGTAAGGGAGGATTTATGGAGGATGTATTTCGATGGGGCCGCCAATCAACTAGGCTACGGAGTCAGAGTTATCCTTGTAGCACCTGATGGAATCCCTACCCCACTGGCCGTCAAGCTTAAATACAACTCAACCATTAACACAGCGGAGTACGAAGCATGCATAGTGGGAATGGAGGCGGCGCTGGCCTTAAAAGTTAAAAAAGTTGATGTGTTTGGAGATTCCAATTTGATCATATCCCAAGTGCGGGGAGATTGAAGGGTGAAACACGAGAAGTTGAGGCCATACCATGACTATTTGGAGAGTTTGAAAGAACAATTCAAGAAGATATCATTCTACTACCTTCCCCGGGAGGAAAACCAATTGGCTGACTCCCTTACAACCCTGGCATCAATGATACAGATCCCCTCAGGGGTCACGATGGTCCCATTATCCATAGAAATTAGACATCAACCCTCATTTGAGACAGTCGCGGCCATAGAAGACGAGGGGGAAATGTCGTGGTATGTGGATGTGTGGAATTTTATCAAAGACGGAGAATACCCCGAAGGAGCCTCAAAAAAAGACAGAAAGGCAATCCGAAGGTTCTCAGCCCAACTCGCGATCTATGCAGATAAGCTATGGAAAAGGTCATGCACAGGGTACAATTTAGAATGTCTGTATGGAAAAGAGGCCAAAAGAATGATAGAGGAAATACATAAAGGAGTCTATGGGCCCCGCATGAATGGGCATATACTGGCAAAGAAGATCATTCGGCATGGATATTATTGGACGACTCCAGACAAAGATTGTTGTGAGTATGTCAGAAGATGCCACAAGTGCCAAATCCACGCCAATCTAATGCATACCCCGCCTTCTCAGCTCTATAGCATGACCACGCCTTGGCCTTTCTCTGTTTGGGGCATTGATATCATCGGTGAAATAGTTCTGAAGGCTTCCAATGGGCATCGGTATATAATCATGGCGATAGACTACTTTACTAAATGGGTGGAGGCCGCGTCATACGCCACATTAAAGGCTAAGGATGTTGTGAGCTTCATTGAAAAGAACATAATTTGCAGGTATGGGGTCCCCAACGAGTTCATCTCAGATCATGGTAGCCATTTCTAGGGAGAAGTTATCCCACTTTTGGAAAAGTACAGGATCACCCGCCATCAGTCCTCTCCATATAGGCCTCAAATGAACAGAGCGGTAGAAGCAGCTAATAAGAATGTTAAAGCAATCTTGGGAAAAACAACAGATACGTACAAAGATTGGCACGAGAAGCTGCCGTTTGCACTATGGGGGTACCGAACCTCTGTAAGAATTTCTACAGGAGCTATACCTTATTCGTTGGTTTACGGTATGGAGGTCGTTCTCCCAGTTGAGGTAAAGATACCCTCTCTTAGGGTTTTGGCAGAATGTGAGATCACTGAATTGGAATGGACATGAGGAAGGTATGAGGAGTTGATGCTGCTCGATGAGAAGAGGTTGGCCGCAATAAACCATACTCGTGGATATCAGAAGAGGATAGCTCTTGATTTCAACAAAAAGGTCTGCCCAAGGAAGCTTACTGAGGGTGACCTGGTCCTCAAAGAACTAAAAGTGCCCATTTATGACCCCAGAGGAAAATTCAAACCCAACTGGGTCGGGCCGTACATCATTAAGACTCTCCTCCTTGGAGGGGCGGCCTACCTTATGGACCTGGACGGGGTTAAATTTAAACAACCGATTAACCTCGATCGCCTCAAGAAATACTTTGCTTGAAACCATTCCTTTCAAAACCTCCTACCTTGATGAACTACGCTTGACCTAATTCCTGCTAGGGGATACGTAGGCAACCAGCTCGATTCGGTCAATTAATAAAATGTCCAAGTGGCACTCTCCGTCAAGCCTTAAAACTGAACTACTGCAGGCCTGATACCCATTCGGGGATAAGTAGGCGGGTTCTCAAAAGCCCTCGGTCCACAAAACAAAAATCCCTATGCCAAATTAGGGGCAAACTCCCGTTCGCCCAAAATCACTTCAGAGCCCCATAACTAGGGGCAAACTTTGTTTGCCAAACCGAAGAACCCAAATAATGTCTAAACCCATCTCTAGATCTCCTGGTTGTCGAAATAAGTAATATAAAAGAACAAATGACGATTCATGGTATAGGATGATTGAAGCTTCAAGCAAGGATTCAAAGCAAAGTAACAAAAGCAGGGAAGAGATTTTGAAAGGAGGATTTTCATAACTTAAAGATAAACTGAAAGAGTGAAAACATTGATTAAACATGCCAGGGTACGCCGTTTCTTTTCTTAAACATAAAAACATTTTCTGGAAACGAAAGAAGAACATCACATTCAGATGCGCAAGAAAATAGGCAGGATCCATCTAAAATTTTGTAAAGCTTCGCCCTGTCTTGCTTTTTATCTATGAATTTCTATGAAGCCAATCTCTCAACTAGGGTCTGAATCTGTGAGAGGTACTCAGCAGTAGGAACGACCAAAGTAGGAATCCTCTGAAAGGGAGCAGCTACCCTGTCATGCCAAGCCTCAACAAAAGCCCTCACAATAGAGGAACGCATGATCGAGCTACTCGTGAAATCCACAGCAATATCTTCAGTAACATCCTGAACTAATCCAAACTGACAGACCACCCGGCCAGGAATGTAGAAAGTAGTAGTGTGCAAACCAAGCAACCAAATACCAGGCTTCCCGGGATGTCGCACTACAACAGAGCGATAAGATCAATCTGGGCAAAACCAGCGAATATCACCCAGCGAATATCACCAGGAGATGGGTTTTTAAGCCAATTAGGCCATGCGTCATCCAAGCGGAACAAATGGTGAGCCTCAATGCGATCGTAGGGAAGTGACCCATGAAGGTGTGAAGGATGCACAAAGAGATCCAGGTGCTCCATGAGCCAAAGTTGCAAGACGAAGGGGGCTCCCACAGATAACATGGCCTCGGTGGCATGAGCCCGATCCAAACCTATCAAGGTTTCACCGAGAACTAGCATGACAGCGCTCTTCATCTCTCGCAGACTACAGGCAATGGGTATAAGAATGTCGGAAGATGACTGGAAGAGGAAGTAAGAAAGCAGGGTAATCGATAATGTACTACACCGGGTAATCTGATATCCGCAGTTATAAGGACCCCCCATGGGGGCATACACGGAAGAAAGTCGCTCAAAGTCAATCTGCCGGTCACGTATGAAAGAGCTCGCAGCATTACGAGATGTATGGAGTAGAATGGCCAAATCTTGAACATACCCTGCCTGCACCGCAGGAACTATCAGATCCGCAAAAGGGTCTGTGTGGAGGATGGCGTTGAACTCCTCAAATAAAGGACAAATCTCATAGGAACCAAAGCGAAAGACGTGAAAGGAGGGATCCCAACACTGAATCGCAGCTTAAAGCAAGCCTTCATTCAAAATCATTCGACGGAAAGAGAAGAGATCATTTAGTCTGAAACACTCGGAGTTGAGCCTATCGATGATAGAGAGGGTATCCATCTATGAGAAGAGTATTTGAGAACTGATAGGGGCCCTTTTAGGAAGAAGTGAAGAGGAGAAAATGGGGTTTTGCGGAGTATTGGGAGAAGAAAGTGGTATAAATAAGAGAATAAAGCTGCCTACCTACCCGCGACACTCGATAAAGCGAAATGGCACTCAACTAAGTGTCGTGCGACAGTTCGTGAATGCCGTTGCGGCATTCAATGACTGCCGCAACGGCAATCGTTAAGTGCCGCAGAGGCCTAACCGAGTGCCGTTCTGAGTTTTATTTTGCTAGGGTCTGTTTAAAACATTTTCAGCCCACCTGCAAACAAGAAAACTAAATACAAGATAATAAAATGTGCGCATCATGCAGCACGTACCAGCAAGACCAAGCCATGGTCACATACATTCATTCATTCATGCATTTCAAAGTAAATAAATAAGAATAGAAGCATTTAAATAAAGGGGGAACCAAGCTATGGTCCCACATACGACAAGGGTTCAGTGAAAATAAACGGACCAAGCTATGGTCACAGATACGGTGAGCAACAATGAAACAATAATAAAAATAAACAATAAGTATGTGGATATGTATATACAATCATCCAAAGTGCAAATCCTCTCCAGAAGCACTCAAAACATAAGAAAAAGAAGAAAGAGAGTGATCAGCCCCGGCTTCGAGTCTGGCGAGTGACGCGTCTGAGAGGCTCCTCCTCTGACTTTGTGCCGCTCCTGCCACGATCGCCTCATCCTCTACCTCCACCTCTGCCACCACTAGTGCCCTCACCACCGCCTCTGCCACGTCCAGCGCCGCTACCTCTAGGGGCATCGCTGAGAGGGATGCCAAACTACTGAAGCCGCTGCTGGAGCACTCCTACCTGTCGGGGCAAAGCCCCAACCTGTTCCTCCTGAACGGAGAGAACAAATTAAGTTACAAGGTTGTAATAGAATTGATTGGAAAGCTAAAAGCAAAATAAAAGGAACATTTGTTTTACCAGAGCTCTCTTGTGGACCTCAGCAGTTGTCCGCGCCCCGTCAGCCTGAGTCAAAAAGAGAAAGGTTAGAATATCGGAATAAAACTACAATTTTAAAACAAAAGGCAAAATTTAAAAAAAAATTTACCCTCCACTCTCTGCCATAAATCCACTCTCTCACACTGTGAGCATAGAGCAAGCCCTCCTCCGCATAGTCCTGTGGGACATGATCATACTGGAGCGGAATGGTAGGAGCACCTGCCTGATATTTGGGGACCATGGTAGTGGTCTGCTCACCTTAAGATACCGTTCTGAGGCTCCAATCCCAAGGCGATAAAGTCGGAGCCTGAGCTGCAACAGGAACGGGCTGCAAGAAAGAATGAATCCAATAAAGAGATAGACATACATGTTTTAAAAAATAAAAAAATCATAAGATGAAGTTTGAAGAGACTGAAAGAAACTCACCCGGGTCACCTCCATTAGGGAAAAGTTCCCCATCAGCTTCGCAGCACGGAAAGCTGCGTATCCCGCTGGAGGCTCTACGAAACCCTAAAGAGATAAACCGGCTAGGGCAACCGTGAGTGCGGAGCCCTTGAGGGTATCCGCAGCTCTCATGGACTCCGGCGGAGGGTATGGCACGAAGAAGGACTCAGCCGTCAACGACTGTCTAATCACCCTCTCTCCCAGGAACCACGCCCGAGCCTCTGGTTCGTCCAACAAGATCCTCTACGGGTCATACCTAGCCGACTCCCGTATCCCCTGGGAGACCTCAGAAAGTACATCGATCCAGGGCTGCCACCGGATATGCTGCTCTCGTAGGTTCGTCAAGAAGTTCTTGAATGAAATGAAATCATGAGCCCCGGTCTTTCGCCCGACCTGATCCTTCGCCCACTTCAACCCCTGGGGCATGATGAGGGCATCTGCCGATCACGTATCCAGCGACATCATATGTAAGTACTCATGGGACCAAATCTGCAAGAAAGAGAGAGGAGCATAAGTTTTGAGGAGCATGAATAAAGAAAATTTGAAATAAGAAATGCAAAGTTTAATTCAGGGTCAGGAAATTAGTAAAAGAAGAGAAGTATACCTCCCAAGCCCTCCAAAAACCGCCAGTAGCGGCTGGGCAATCCCGGGAAATCTCTCCCATGTGCTGATATAAGATGGCTAGTCCTGCCCCGGCCTAGTCGTACTGGTATATCTGATCCATACGCTCCAAGGATCCCAGCAGCATCACGAAGATCCGGTCTCCCTTGGTGCTCAGCAGAGAGTACCCCAGCATATACATCGAGCCATCTGCTCATCAGTGGAGCCCTGCTGGCCTTTGAAGGTGTCCAAGAACCACTTGGTCGTGACCAAGGGCTCCTCTAGGATGACTCCTAGCAACGGCTCGACCCGATCCCACTCCTTCGCCGCGTCCAAGTAGCGTAGGAGCTCTCCGCCAAATGGGATCCCCGTAATCTTGCTGAAGTCGAGGGGAGTCATCGTCATCTCCCCAAAAGCAAAGTGGAAGGTGTTGGTGGTATCCCACCACCGCTCTGCCAATACGTGAATCTACCTCAAGTCCTTGGAGCTCTTCGTCAAAAGTTTGACGAAGTCCCCAAAATCGGCAGCCCTAACAAGTCCCTGCACAGCCTCGCTCAACTCCCCGTACCAGGCAAACCCGTGAGCCAAGCTACCGTGCCCCTTCAGTACGTCCTTCAGCAGCTGTAAAAGTTAAAAGATCCAAGATTAGTAAATGAACCAAGAAAGAAAAAATAGAAAAGAATGATAAAAATGAAAGATAATGGCAAAAATAACAAAAAAGAAAGAAAAGAAGAGAGAGAAAGGGAGAATCTGAAAAACTCATGAGAATTCCACAAGTATGGCACTCATATAAAGATTGGTGGCCGTTTACAGAATAATAAAAAGGGAAACGAGCAATGAGGGCATTCAAATGCTAGAGAGATTCCAAAAAGAAAAGAAAAGGGAGAGAAAAGAGTATTCTCATTTTTAAAAAATAATAATAAAAAGTGAAGGGTCAAAAGGGATTTAGGTTCAAAAGTATTCGAATCAAATTTGAAAGAATAAAAAAGGGGGTAGTTTAGAACGCCCGAAAAAGTTCATAAGCATAGTGGTTGTATTCACGAGGAAATATGAAACACTTCAGTTAAAATGGTTTGCGTTCATGAGTTTTGAAAAGATATATAAAAATAATAAAAAGGGGGTCAAGGGACGATCTAATTAAATAAATGGGTAAGCACAGATGCGATTGAAACACCCAAAAACTCTACAAGCATAAGGAGGCACAAAAATTGTATTAATTGTGCATAGCATTCAGGAAGTTCAAAAAAAGGAGAAAAGAAAAGAATTGAAAGAGAGAAAAGAAAAAGGGCTTTTACCTCGCGCTTGAACGCGCGGGCGGATAGATGCTCGTCTGGGTCTCGAAGCAGGAATGTAGCGTCAGGATGAGGAGTGGCCCGGTACTTGGCCCTCTTCCGACTGCCAGAGCTGCTCGCCATAATCTGTCATAAAAAAGAGAAATTCATGCATTAGAATCACAGAAAACTCAGAAAAATAATGAAATAAAATAGTTTAACTGAGTTCTGATCATGAGAAAATAACCTGATAGCCTTGGTAGCTCGATCTAAGCAAGGAGAAAGAAAAGAAAAAAATTTCTCCAGAGAATAATCGAATGAGAGAAGGTTGAGAGAATTAGAGAAATGAATTGAAACTACCGTTTCAGCACTCTGCCGCTCAAACGCGGCACTCGGTTTGCGTGTGCGGCAGTTGGTGAACTGCTGAGCGGCACTCACCAAGTGCCGCAACGGCACTCCGTGAGTGTCGTGTGGCAGTCATTGACTGCCGCAATTTTAAAGTGTGTGCCGCATTTAAGTTGGTTAAAAGATATTTTGCTTCCCCCAAAAAATTCAAATTAGGTCCCAAAAATTGAATTTAGACCCCCAAATTTCACCCTCGTAGCGCTTTTAACCCCCAGGGTTAGTTTTCAGGATCAAATTGGTCCTCAATTTCGTGAAAGTTGAAATAAATTTGAGTACGTGGACTCCAAATTTTGAAGAGTGGAGTAAATTTGGGTCCGTGGGGCTCCGAATTTCACAATTTGAAATAAAATTGAGTCTGTTGACTCCAAAATTTTGAAAATTGAAATGATTTTGAGTCTGTGGGCTCCAAAATCTTGAAAATTGAAATGATTTTGAGTCTGTGGGCTCCAAAATTTTGAAAATTGAAATGATTCTAAGCCCGTGGGCTTTAAAATTTTGAAAATTGAAATGATTCTGAGCCCGTGGGCCGAATTACGCAACAGATTTGCGTTAACCTTCGTTCCGAGAATATAACAGATTTATTTTCTCGATCCTCATAATAGATTTACATCGATCCTTTGGTTGAGAGTGTAACGGATTTGCATTATCGGTTCTCGTAATAGATTTGCGTTAACCTTCGTTCCGAGAATATAACAGATTTATGTCCTCGATCCTCGTAACAGATTTACGTCAATCCTTTGGTTGAGAGTATAACGGATTTGCATTCTTGGTTCTTGCAACATATTTGCGTTAACCTTCGTTCCGAGAATATAACAGATTTATGTTCTTGATCCTCGTAATAGATTTATGTCGATCCTTTTGTTGAGAGTGTAACAGATTTGCATTCTCGATTTTTGCAACACATTTGCATTAACCATCGATTTTCAAAATTAGAAATACGTGCCCTCGACCCGTGCAACGACTCTTTACATCGGTCAACATTTGGTAATCTCCTTTGGCTAATACATCACGAAATGTGCATCACATATAGGGAAGATATGATATAGAGAAAGCATGACAGTTGCTTGGTCGAATTTATTTAAAGAATGCCATTACATGAGCACGTGCATCACGACAGGATAGATGCATCCATCCGTATGACTACTTGAGCCTATATGTGTTTGTCACGTGCCTGAACTACGCTTTGGTCTGATTCCTGATGGGATACGTAGGCAGCTCATCATGGAGCACGATCAATTAGAATTTTGCTTCGTGCTTGCTTCCTTTTGCAACGCATTTTGTTTTTTCCTAAATCCGACAGTTTGGTCAAAGGCTTGTCTTCACACAGGCTTCGACATTCGCTTGGATTCGCGTTGCTCCACGAGCTCCGTCGAAGAAGGGCAAACTGTAGACACCCCGATTTTGACCAAACGTCAAATTAAGGAGAGTGTTACCCCCAAGTCTGATGAAGACAACGTTTGAACAAACCTAGGACTTCCAAAGATGATTCAAGCTCTTCAAAAGACTCTCTAACCTAAAGAAGGCAAAAAGGGAAAAGAAAAGGAAGATGGAGGCAGAACGGCACTTGACCACTTTTGCGGCAGTCACGGGCTGCCGCTGTGGCAGTCTTTGGACTGCCGGGCGGTATTCCGTGAATGCTGCGAATTTCAGCAAGTGCCGCAAAAAATGAATTTTTACAACAAAAAAAAATGGCAGTCCCTAGAGTTGTCCGCGGCATTCATTGAGTGTCGCATCGGCATTCAGTGAATGCCGCAACGGCAATCACTGAGTGTCGTTCCAGCATTCAGTGAGTGTCGCTTCCATCTCCATTGAGTGCCGTGTTTTTGTAATAGACAGCTGCAAGACAACACGTTTTGTACTATCAAAAGGACGCCTGAATTAGGGTTTTCAGTCTTGAAATGACTGAAATACCCCTCTAAAATTATCTATAAATAGAGGATGAATATTCACTTGTAGGGGGTGGAGATTTTCTTTGAATCTAGAGGTTATATAAGTGTTCTTCTTGCCTTAATTTTCATAATTAGGAGTGAGTTGAGAATAGTTTAAAGAAAGAGTTGTGTGAATTAGTGTAGAATAGCTTGATTAGTCTTTGGAAATTCTCCAAAACCACCAAGTTGAGGATACTTTGGAGGTAAATTCTAGAATAATTAGTCTTTGTCTAAATTTAATTATAGTATGCATTGAGTTCTTTAGTTTCCTTTTTTCATTTTGTGTTCATCCCTTGGATTCATAAGACTTTCAATGTCTTACTTGAATCTCTTGGCTTGAAATCCCTTAATCTCCTTATAATCTTGTGATTCATAAGGGGACTAAGGTTGATACTAGAATATTTAGCATAATGGACTTAAACCTATCTTCATGGTTTGAGGTTTGTTATGATTAAGTTTCATGAAGTTCTTCTATACTTCTTTAAAATTTACAAATATGAATATATTTAGTCTCCAATGACCACCAAATGGTAGGAGAATCAGCTTTAGACAAGCCCAATTCCGTGGCTTACTTGTCTAAGTTGATAGGAATAAAGTGAATTAACCCAATGAGCAGTGAGTTCACAATCTGTTTTTTATCATAGATTTTTAGCCGAACATCGAACCGTTGGAATGGAATGAAACCAACGAAAAAGTGTTTATAACTCAAAGCTCTACCACTGTAATTTTTATTTTAAGGTAGTTTCATGTTTTGGGTGGTTTGATCAAGGGTTTTGTGGAACAACCATAATCTGTCCAAAGTTTCAGAATAGTAACACTCTTTTGAAATAAGCAAATCAGAACCTTAATCAAGCACTTTTGACCCAAAATAAATTCTTCTAAGTAGGTTAATGTGTTAGGAAGCTACCCTAAAAAGAACAAAGCATTTCTTTGCTATTTTTAGCAAAATCGTGCAAGAACTCTTGATAGAGGATTTGTAGAATCTTGAGTGATGTCTGTTTTTTGTCCAATTCCCAGAGATCTAACCGTTGAAACTTTGATTTCTTTTTTGGGTTAAATACTAGACACACAGAGACATCTTGTGTCCAAAATTCACCAAGATCAAACCATGGTAACCATGCTTTTTATTTCTTTGAAGTTCTGATCTGCTCTTAGTAATTTCCAGAATTCTGTAACAATTTTGATCAATCTTATAAATAATGACTTAGATGATATTTTCATGAGTTAAGGTTTAAACCATGTTTCAATAACGATTAGTTAATCTTGAATTTAAAGTTTAAGTGACCTAAATCAATAAGTACTTCATGATTTCTTCTCGTTTATGTTTACATTCATCCATGTGACTTGACATTCATAATTAGGATTCGTTTGCTTTAGGTTAATTACATTTGATAGGTTTAGGTTAGAGGCCTAGGATCATTATTCAATTTTACGTGTTATATATCATGTAGACTAACCCTTGTTTTGTAGCGCTGATGAGGTATGACTTTTCGACTCTCCCCTAGCTTAACTTTCCTTTGATTTTATCGATTTTATGACCTCATGCGCGACACATTAGAATTAGGATCTTGCCTTATGTACGTGATTAGAGACTCTTTTCTAGGATTTTCTTTCATTTGTATGCATTGCACGCTTAATATCATGGTCGGATCCCAGGTAAGTTCTCTTGTTCCCTATTGTATATCATGTTGCTTGCTACTTGAATTATGTGGTTTTTGAATGATATTTTATCACTTGCAATCTTACACCCTTTAGACATGCTTTTGTAATGTATATTTATGTATTAGTTGAGGGCACATTTAAATTAATAATTCGATTAAGAGGATGTTAAGTAGAGGCCTATCGTGAGATAGGATGAGAAGGGGTGTTTTAGTCCGATGGACTCCTTCCCTTCTCATTCCATAATCCCCGGACCCAGTTAATCTTTGGTTTTGCAAAAAGCTCAGTTGCTTTAAAATAGGTTTCTTAATTTCCCCTTTAAAAATTAAGTGGCGACTCATTTATTTTGAATTTGAAATTTAGAAAAGATTTTAAAAAGTTGTGGGTAGGAAAAATTGCGATATCTACAATCCTCTCAACTTTTAAGGCCACTGCCACTTCCATTTCAACTTTGCATGCTTCGTACTCCACCGTGTTATTGGTTGAGTTGTACTTAAGCTTGATGGCTAATGGGGCAGGGGTCCCATCAGGTGCTACAAGGATGATTCCAACCCCATAGCCTAGTTGGTTAGTCGCTCCATCGAAATGCATTTTCCATAGATTTTCCTCTATCCCCATCACTCCTTCATCCGGGAATCGAAACTCACCCTTCTCTTCGGATTCTATCGCAAGATCGGCCAGGTATTCGGCGACAACTCTCCCTTTTATAGATTTGGTAGTGAACTTGATATCAAACTCAACCAGCATCATGGTCCATCGAGAAATCCTACTGGTCAAAATAGGATTTTCAAATAGGTATTTGAGTAGGTCCATTCAGGATATTAAGGTTACGGGAAAGGCTAACATGTAGTGCCTAAGGCGATGGGTGCACCAGACTAAGGCCCAACATGCTTTCTCTAAGGGCGAGCATTTTAGCTCATATCTGGTCATCCTTTTACTTAAATAATAAATGACCTTTTCCACGTGCCCCTCTTCTCCTTCTTGGGCCAGCATACACCCCATCGAATCTTCAAGCACACAAAGGTATAGTAACAAAGGCCTTCCAGGCGAGGGTGGTGATAGGACTGGTGGGTTTTGGAGTTAGGTTTTGATTTTATCGAAGGCTTGTTGGCATAGGGTATCCCAATCGAACTTATCTCATTTTCTAAGCAACTTAAAAGGCAAGTCACATGTCAAGGTAAGCTTTGAGTTGAAGTGGCTAATGAACTATATTCTACCCAAGAATCCTCTCAGCTCCTTCTCATTCTTCGGCGGTTGCATTTTAACTATGGATTTTATTTTAGTCGGGTCCATTTCTATTCCCCTCTGGGTGATAAGGAATCCTAGTAACTTTCCGGTAGTGACTCCAAAGATGCACTTCTAAGGGTTTAGCCTCATTATAAATTCTCTCAACCTCTCAAAGAACTTCCTTAATACCTCCAAGTGTCCTCTCCTCTGCTTAGATTTCACAATCATATCATCCACGTATACCTCCACCTCCTTATGGATCATGTCGTGCAACAATATAGTAGCGACCCGCTGATACATTGCACCCGCATTTTTAAGCCCAAACGGCATCACCCTATAGTAGTACGTTCCCCAAGGCGTGATGAAGGTGGTCTTCTCCCTATCCTCTAGTGCTATAAGAATCTAGTTATAACTTGAGAATCCATCCATAAATGACAGGAGTTCATGCCTTGCAATGCTATCAGTTAGTATGTCGATATGAGGTAAAGGAAAATCGTATTTAGGGCTTGCTTTGTTCAAATCTTGAAAATCAATGCACACCCTAGCACGACCATCCTTTTTCCGAACCGAAACAATGTTGGCAGTCCATTCAAGATACTCAGTGAACATCAAGAATCTAGTATTTAACTGCTTTTCAACTTCCTCTTTTACTTTAAGTGCCCATTCAGGCCTCATTCGCCAAATTTTTGTTTTATTGGTTTTGAGTTAGGAAAGAGGGGGATATGATGTTGGACTATCTCTGGATCAATACCTAGCATATCACTATAGGACCATGCAAAAACATCTTTGAATTCATTTAATAGATTGATCAATTCTTTGCTTTCTTCATTACTAAGTGTAGAGCCAATAAAAACATTTTGGGGATTATCTTCACTTCCTAGATTAATTGTTAGAGTGTCCTCAATGATTTTACATGCAGATTCCTTTTCTTTCTCAAATAATCTTTGCAATTCACTTGGTATTTCATGGTCATCACAATCATCACATTCATTAAGCCCTTTCGAGTAGGCAGTATTAGTCATACTTTCATTAACTTTGTTTGGAGAGATTACAACAGACATAGCAATAATAAGACGCCTCATATGGGTCATTACAAACTCTGGGGAGGGGGGTACTTATCACTAGACTTGAAAACCCATTCCTTGTTGACTCCCTGCTTTAGCTCCACGGTGTTGCAGTCTGGCAGCTTTCCCTTTTCATCCCCTCCTTCTGTCATTGCTTCTTCTAGTTCTTCCATGACATTCCCCTTGTCTTCCACCCGCACCTCTTCCACCATATCCTCAGCATATTCATCCTCAATCTTGGCTTCTGTGATCCCTTCTTGACCATTCTCTTCGGTCTTGGCCCTTCCGTCATCCAACAAAGTCTGCTTAGTCGGACTGTCTAGCATACCGATCAAATCTTTAATAGTGGCAGACTTCACAGGGGCCTGTAGGTATGGGTCTTCATATTTGGAGAACTCATGGGGGAAGAAGATCTCGAACCCTGGCTTCAAGCAATTGTCTTTCTAATCCAACCATGGCTCTAGAAAGCCACAAAAGGAGAAATCTTCTCCTTCCTTTACAAAGTACCCATTGAGCATTTTCTGGTAAGGGACCAATGGTGCATCATCTACTTTCTTCTTTTCCCTCAATTCCTTTTTTGACAACTGATAACCCAGACTATGAGTGTGAGTCTGGGTGGGGATTCTCAAAAACTTCGACAGACCTTGATGATTCTTTCCAAGTCCCATACTCGGGAAGAAATCCATCTTCTTCATAATCCCAACAACTAACGGGCTCGCATACTGATCAAAATAGAGCGGCAGGAACTCCCTCGGCTTGGCTTCTTCCAATATGTTAATAAAGTCAAACCCTCCCAGATTTATTTCTTCTTCTTGCAATTGTACTTCCAGAACTGGTACGCTTGACGAAGCTTCAGACAGGCGGGCCCAACTATCCCCAAGGATATCACAGACCTTGTTTTTCCAGAAACACTTGACTTTCTAATGAATTGTAGATGGTCTGGCACCCAGACTGTCCAACCATGGCCTACCCAGCAGCAGATTGAAAGAGGCGGGAAATTCGATGATCTGGAACTCGGCTTCTTTCACTACGGGACCGACGATGAGTGAGGAAGATTATACCCATGACCGTCCTTTGGGTGTTGTCGTATGCTTTTACCTTTTGTTAATATGGGATGAAAGTTGACTCGTCCAGACCCATTTGCTTGGCTATTCGAAATGGGCATACATTTAGAGCAGATCCGTTGTCAACAAGACAAATGGATATAGTATTCCCCAAGCATTCAATCGTGACGTATAGTAGTTTATTGTAAATGGGCCCTTCGGGGGGTAGATCATCTAAGGAGAAAGTAATAGCCAGGGTTAGAATTTTGCCAATCATTCCCACGAGATCCTCCGTTGCTGTGTCAATAGAAACATAGACTAATTTAGGGCATCCAGGACTGTCTGCATGTGGCATTTAGAAGCGATCAACAAGCCCCAGATGATGATGTTGGCCTGGGTTTTCTTCATTTGCTTCAGAACCCTATCCTCCTCCTCTTCCTCATTCATCTTCACCATTCCTTTGTCTGACTCCCTCCCTGGGTGATCTTCCTCCAACTCGTGTGGTTTAAAGTGTCTCCCCGACCGGTTAGATGGCTGACCTCTTCTTTTGCCCACAAATTTTTTATTTTTGAAGCGGCTTTCAAACTCTCTTTCCCTGTTTCTGTCTCTTCGTCACTTTTATACCACAGATCATCTTCTACCTGACCCATATCCTGACTATCTACTTTGTTAGCCTCTTGAGCCCACCAAACCGCTTATTTTGTCATTTCCTCTCTACATTTTCCTGACTAGTTTTCTAGAGTGCATATTTCAGATTCTTTTTGTGGCTGGTATGGTTTCCTCGGTTCCCCAACGTTGGTGACTAACTTGGATGGATCAAAGATTATCTCTACTAACCCCAAGAAATAAAGGCCTTGTAGTGATGGTACACCATGATGATTCGGCAGCGGATTTCTAGTATCATTTGGAGCTTTGATAGGCAGCCCTGATATTACCTTGTTGTTAATGAGATCTTGGATTTCATGCCTCAGCCTTATGCACCGATCTGTAGCATGACCCTTTTATTGGTAGAATTTGCAATAGAGATCCTCTCGAAAGCTTAGCGAGAACGGATTCGATAAAGGTCAATATTCCAATGGGCAAAGATGCCATTTTGCTATCAGCCTATCAAGGGCGGTTGATAGTGATACCCCCAAGCCTGAAAACTTCCTTGGTTTCTTGTCTCCTCCCTTCCTTGTTATATCAAATTTTCTGTCTGGCTCACTTAGTACATTGACGTCGGTAGGGCCAGAGTGACCCCCTAAATGTCCACCGTTTGACCAATAGCTTGGCCTCCTATACCTATTCGGTTGCTCCTCTTTCTTGATCACTACTTCTTGGATCGCGTCTTCTATCCTCGTCCCCACATCAAAGACTTCAGTGAAAGTGTTAATCGATTGAAACCTCATCTTTTCCTGGTACACTAGTTAGAGATTTTTCATTAACAACCAGATCTGCTCTTTTTCAGACGGCCGTTGCACCATCTTGGTTTATTTTCCCCTCCACCTACTTAAGTATTCGGCGAATGATTCCTTGTTCCCCTATTTAGTGGTTTCCAAATCTCGGACTGTGACATCCAAGTCTTGATTGTACTTATATTGTGCCACAAACGCTTTAAGTACCTCTTCCTAGACACTAGTCTTTCTTAGTTAGAGTGTGAGATATCAAGCCAGGCAGCCCCAATTAAGGTTTGCTGAAACAGGATGGCCATCGTGGCAGTACTCAATCTACTAGGTTGGAAAGCTCCTATACACATCCTTACATGGCTGCGAGGATTCCCTATCCCATCGAACTTATCAAAAACTGGCATTTTAAAACTGGCATATCGTGTTTCGCGAACCCCAATGTATGACCCTTCTAATTCCAGTAGATAAGTATCAACCCCCTGAGTTTTGCGCATCACCCTCTCAAGTTTCTCAACTTTCTCAGCCATTAGCTTTTCTTTCTCAATTTTTTCCCTGTCTCTGTCAGCCCACAGCATATCAGCCCTCTATACCTCCTGATCATCAAACCAGTCTTCTTCCCTTGCTGCTAGAAAGGGTGGGTCTACAACTTGCAGATTTGCGGGTGGCAGCTAGCGGGTCATTGCTTCTAGCATGTTCATCATGCAGTTCATGTTCTCGGCATGTCGCCTCATGTGCTCTTCTTGCCTTTCCACTATTGCCCTTAACTTTGCTACTTCCCCGGTGTTTGCTTCGTACGCCATCTCAGTGTTACCTTCTCTCCTTACTAACCTTGCTGCAGGACCTCTAAATCAGACTGTGCCCGAACCTAATGCTATTGTTTCCCTACAAAAGAATTTTAATGATTTTCAAAAACACTTTTTATTGTTTCTTTTTATCTTCTTTTTGTTTTTTGAAAGATACCTGGTGAAACTTTCATGAATGGTTCATATGTCACACAGATGCAATGCATATGTGCGTGTATGCCTACTCTATATGCAAAAGAAAGGAAAATTCTAGTCCTAACAAATAGACACATAGGCATATAAGATCCTCACTCATGTTAAATGCGTCAATTTCACCTCTTATTGTGATCCTCATTACCTTTTTCGAAGGTTGATCATTTAAAAGGCTTTTGAAATTCATGATGAAATTAATTCTAATAAGGAATGCTTACAAGATTATCAGGTTAAAAATTTTTGTTTTGAAACTCATTTTGAAAAGTACCATTTTTAGAAAATGATTTCCAAGGACTCTTCTTTTGAAAACGAGGATGTGGAAACATGTATCTCGACGATGATTAGTTTGGAACATTAGTCAAGCGAACTTCAAAGACTTTTGAAAGTATGACTTTTCAAGATAACCTAGGGGTAAAGATGATAAGAATCTTATTTGCTTACAAAGATGGATTTAAAATTCATTGGGTAGAAGGATCACATGATCGGATCATCACTGTACTTTTCATGAATTCGGATGCATACAAGATTAATGATGCTTAGCTAACATGATATAAGAGATGTAATCTTATAATCAGAGTTTGGCATGTCCCCAAATGTCAAAGGAATTCCTCAAAAGTGATTAAGAGTTTACATGTCTCATATTAAGTGAGCATCGTCATCATCTCAAATAATCTCTTCCGGGCATACAAGACTTCCTAGCATATAAATCCTAATCAAGAATTAATGTCCTAAGATTGAAAGGTTCTATAAAAACTACCATGCAAAGGCTACATTTTGGTCAAATAAGGGACCCTTGACACACATTATTCGATAGGATGCTTTATATACCAACACATGGTACAAGATTAAGGGTAATCACACAGTCCTATGATAACTTGACCCACTAGGTTGTCCCGAGCCTCCAAGGTTATAGTTTCGTGCAATCGATTGGCTGGACATGCAAGTGAAATGCAACAGGCACACAAAAATTGATTAATACGATTAAAAGGATGCTTTCAAGTCTAATCCTCGAGTGAACCCAAAATTAGAAATTCTGGTCTGCGAAACCAGAGATTCTTGGTTTGATCCCCAACAGTGTCGCTAGATTGTGGGTATCACATTTTTCTTACCCCCAACTTTTTTTCAAAATCTTTTTCAATCTCAAAGTACAAATCACGAGTCGCCACTTAATTTTTAAAAGGAAAACTAAGCAACCATTTTAAAAGTAAATTGATATTTTGAAAACTAGAGTTTTCTGGGTCCGGAGATTATGGAATGAGAGGGGAAGGAGCCCAATGGGCTAAAACACCCCCTCCCATCCTATCTCGCGATAGGCCTTTACTCAACATCCTTTTAATCGAATTATTAATCTCAATATGTCCTCAACTAATACGTAGATATAGATATACATTGCAAAAAGCATGTCTAAAGGGTGTAAGATTGCTAATGGTAAAAATAGCGTTCAAAATCACATAATTCAATTAGCAAGCAATATGATATGCAATAGGGAACAAGAGAACTTACCCGGGATCTAGTCGCGAATATGGAAATGTGTAGTGCATGCAAGTAAATAAAAATCTAAAGGAGTCTCTAATCCATATATACACATAAGGCAAGACCTAATTCTAAGGTATCGCACTTGGAGTCGAAAATCGATTAAAATCAAAGAATACAATATACTAGAGAGGGGTTGAGAATCGTACCTCAATAGCGCTACAAAACAGAGGATTAGTCCACATGCCTTAATCAAGATAGAGTATGAAATTCTAAATAACATCCTTAAACTTCTAGCTTAAATCTCCAATATCCTCAACTTCTAAGTCTTTGAAGATCTTTTAAAACTGGTTCAAGCTCTTCTTCTTCTAACTCATGTAACTTCTTAATTTTCTTAAACTTTTCTAAGACTCTCTCCTAATTGTATCAAAGAATTTGAAGAGATTAAAAAAAAAAAACAAAGAGAGATTCAAGCTTAAAGTTTTGATCCTTTGTAATAGGATATTCATCCCCGATATATAGGCAAATTTTGGAGGGTTATTTTGGTGGGTAAAACCCTAATCCCGGGTGTCCTTTTGATGGTACAAAACATACTATTTCAAAGAAGACTGCCACAAAAACGCGGCATTCAGTGGAGTTGGAAGCGGCACTCAGTAAGTGCTAGAACGACACTCACTGATTGCTGGCGCGACATTCAGTGAATGTCGATACGACACTTAATGAATGCCGCAGACAACTCCGTGGATTGCCATCTTTTTTGGAATTTTGATTTTCGCGGCATTTGGTGTGTTTTTACAGTGATCAGTGAATGCCAATGCGGTACTTAATGAGTGCCGGTCCGGCAATCGGGGAGTGTCGCAGCGGCATCGCGTGACTGCCGCAAACTATGCCATGTGTCGTTTTCTTCTATCCTTCCCTTTTTCCTATCTTTTTAGTCTTTCTTTCCTTTTCTTTGAATTAAAGAGCCTTTCAAAGAGCTTGAATTACCTAGGAAGCCTTAGGTTCGTTCGAACATTGTCATCATCAGACTTAGAGGTAACACTCCCCTAAATTTGATAATTAGGTCAAAATCGAGGTGTCTACACCAGCCACATGCGGTCTAAGTCAAAGAGAGATGGGATGAGAGACTGAGAGTTGAGATGGGAGGCTGAGAGAGAGAGAGAGAGAGAGAGAGAGAGAGAGACATCACGGTGAGTCTCTGAAACAGATACTAGAGACAAAGACATGGAGTGGGTCGGCTGAGTGAAGTGAGGAAACCTAATTGCTTTTTTTCCTTTTTTTTATATTAGTATTATTTATTAACAGTCTGGATCTAAAGCGGGCTCACAGGGACGAATCACTTTTAGCGACGAAATTTTCGTTGCTAAGAGTGGTCCGTCCCTTTGAATCCGCATTTGATCATTGTCGTATATATTAATATATAGTAAATATGTAATATTATAATTCAACAAATAGAAAAGATACCCCACTTACTATTATTTATATACTACAGATAATATTTTATATATATATACACGGCCAAGCATTTAAGTGAAGATGATTAAGTGAACATACTTAGTGAATATTTTTTTTTTTCCTAAAAGAACCCGCAGGTCAGCGAGGCAGCCTATGGATTCTTTTAGGTAAAAAATCATGTTCACTGGATATATTCACTCAACCATGTTCACTTAAGAGCCTGATCGATATATATATATATATATAACACTAGACACAATACAATCTTTTTGCTGTAGTAGCATTAAACATAATTGACAACTCCCACGTCCCACGTTAACCCCTAGACTTTTTAACACTAAACACACATAGTACACAGATTGAGACGGACATACCCTCCATATGAACCTTTAGTTTTTCTATTCGATTTTTCGGTTCGGTCACCCGGACCGCTACCGTTAACTGAACTGTATTTTTAATTTCAATTTGATTTCTAACCGAACCGATACTTTAAACCAAAATAACCAAACCAAAATGAATATTTTATTTCAATTCGGTTAATTATTTCGGTTAACCGAACTGTTTGCCTACCCCCAAGTGGGCGAATTCTTTCATACAACCAAACCACTTTGTTGTATTGTATAATAAAACCACTTGACATACAACGGTAAAAAATATTTGTACCATGGGTATAAAGGTTCCTTACCATATGTACAAATATTTTTTACTATAGGTACAAATATTCCTTATCATGGATACAAAATTCCCTTACTAAGGGTATAAAGGTCACAGGCATAAAGTCTCATTATCATGTTATTATCATGCGTACAAAACTACTTTACCATAATTACAAAGATTTCTTACTACGGATAAAATCACAAGCGAATTGTATTTAGTACAAAATATTTCTTACAAAAATACAATATTTTGTTGCCTTAGTATAAATATTTATTATAAAAGTGTAACGTTTTCTTACCAAGTACAAATTCTTACATTGGTATAAATATTTATTATAAATGTATAAACATTAGGGAGGCTTGGCTTAAGGTCCTTAAAGTTGGACATATTTGGATTAAAAGACAGCCCATTAACAATAAACTCACCAAGGACAAAAGCCCAAGCCCATTTTTAACCTACATCCATAATATTAAAACATCAATTTTCAAGTCCATTTTACTTTTTCTATCAGACCAAACTACCCTTAAAAGAATTGTAAAATAACCAACTCAAACGACACCATTTTTCCCCATCGCAGCAACACGCGCGGAAATTGTCACCCACGTCACTCACATGGTGTGAGTATTGTACCGTATAATTTCTAATTTCAAAAAATATTTTTAAACTTTAAACCTCCGTAACTTTTGATCTACAACTCCATTTTTCGTAAATTTTATACCATTGGAATCGTGTCGACGAGATCAAAACTAGTACCATTGTTGATATGTTTTGAGCAAAAAAAAAAATCAAAATTTTACATATATGAATAATAAGTGAAATTTCTCTTATTAAGTGAAATTTTACTAAGTATATGAAATATTAAGTGAAATTTCACTTAATATTTATGGAGGTTGAAATTTTCTTTATTGTAAGATTTCTTAGTTTAAAAAGGGGCAAATTGAGCAGGGTCGCAAGGGCTTTAAGTATAGATTAGGGCTTCGTTTGGCCCCCACGCGGTTTTTAAAAGTATCTAATGAAATTTATTATTAATTTGTTTGATAATTTTGTACAAGTAGCACATTACTCCTCAAAAAAAATCATGAAGCCAAAAAGTAACATTGAACTTTTAAAAGCTCCATTCTAGAGTTTTAAAAATTCCTCCAAAAGCCCTAAGTTCAATTTTTCCATATATGAATAATAAGTGAAATTTCACTTATTAATTGAAATTATTCATATATGTAAAAAAAAAAAAAAAAATAAAATAAAATTCAAGTTTTACATATATGAATAATAAGTGAAATTTCACTGAGTACATGAAATATTAAGTGAAATTTCATTTAATATTTATGGAGGTTGAACTGGTCATACACTTAATATTTATGTAGTAAACTTGAACTCGACTATCAAATTTATTATTGTTCCAAAAAACTACAGTGATTCAAATTTAGAGAATCTTTGTATATATATATATAACAAATAGGAGTATTAACAACATAATCTCACCTGACTCAGAAGAAGCCATCCTCATGTAAATATCCTGCTCACTTCCAGGGAGGTCTCTGAAGTCAAGAAGCTGATCACCAAACCAAAGCAAGCACCCACTTCCTCCCTTTCTTGTGTCCAAATTTGCATAAGCCATACAAGTACAATTTTCCAAGCAAACTCTTTCACACCACAATTGCTTAGGTAGCAATACAAGATTGGATTCATTTCTCACTGACGTCCGTACACTGCCATCTACAAGTTGTTGAATAATGTTCTGTGGCACAATATAGAGATCGATTATCAAATATCAATGAACTTACACATCTACATTGTGTACGTGCATCAATTTCTTGGAGTAAGTAAAACTTTAAGATGAAAATTCGTGAGCATCATCAAAGCATATGGATCAGGATCAGCATAATGAGTTTTTCTATACTTGTCCAAATTTACAAGACCAACAACTACAGAAAAACCATATGAATTCATTTCAGAGAGAGAGAGAGAGACACAACCATAAGGAGTTTCTCTGACCAACTTACAGTGTGGGAATTTTTGAAGTTGGCAACAGCATGGGGGCCCTGCCAAACACAAATAACCTCTGAACTTTTCAAGGGTTGTGTGGAAGCAAATGCGGAATCACGAATCGCGCATCCACCTAGCTGATCACCATTTCTGAATGGCCCATACCACTGCTCACAAAAGATTTTGATATTCTGTAAAACCAATTTAGTGTTATTGTTATTTTCAACACGGACAACCTGAATTATACGCACACGTGAACGTGACTCCTGATTCCGGGGATCCATCAAGTAATACTCCAACTCCAATAATATGTATGGGCGGCCCTGACCCTGATCAAGAATTGGCCAAACGGCTACATAAGAGCCAGTAGTAGGTTGATACGCAAAGGCAGAGACGTTGGTGTGAGCACCTCCTACAATCCTATCATCGATGGTGATCAGCTAGGTGGTGATCACCCACGTCCCATACTCTCATTAAACCACGAAGAAAACCTCGTATCCGGAAATTTCAAACTAGAATATTTAACAAACCCATCTCCACCATAACAATCCAAAGGCGTCCTCCGAACACACCCACTTGCCCAATCTGCCACCCATTTGTTTGGGTCTTTTGGAACAAATTTACTTAAACACCCACAAGGAGGGGAATTTCCAATATTACAACCAAATGCGCCACAAATGGGTGTGTGAGAGAGAAATTTCACTTAATAAAAGAAATTTCACTTATTATTCATATATGTAAAAATTTAAATTTTTTTTTTTGCTCAAAACATGTCACACCCCAACCCGCCCCCGCGGGCTAGGACACGTGTAACAAGCCAACAAACCAAACAATCATTTTTTTTCCGTTTAAAAAAAAATAACATTTTAAAGTAAAATACCAGGGGTAAAATATTCCTTATTTGAACAAAATAAAAAAATAAAATAAAGTTTTAAAACCATCGAATGGTACTTGGACAGAGTTCCCTCTATTACAGCACCATTCCCCCTGTTAAACAAGAATTTAAAATACCAACATCACCAAAACACTTGCAAAATACTTTTAAAACTTCAATCCACAATTCATATTACAAGGATTTAATAAAACTAAAACATAAACTTATTTCCAAAATTCAAGCACTAGGAATGTAACTACTCATTTAAACTTATTTACATATGAACATATTAAACAAAAACTATTAATCTCGAGCTATCCAGAACCCCCCACACTTCAGCGCTTCTCACTGTGATATTCGTCCGAACCTGCGTGGTCATTAGCCACAAAAATTGAATAAGCTTTCGCTTAGTGAGTACGTGGTACTAATCATGCAATTGGAGTATTTAATCAATCATACCACCAATTATGCAATCACAATAATAAATGGTCGCAGGTGTGTCAAGTAATCAACCACCATCGTTCTGGACCCTTGCTTCTGGGCCAATCTCACTTTTTCTGTCGCATATAGAGAAATCACACTCATTCATTTGAGACCGTAGTCAATTCATTCATGTGGTCGTCACCACTATCCCCTTTTCTCTGAGGATTTCAACATCTCTCTGTCCCTTATATATGGGTTAACTAATGGTGATTATCACTTGAGACCCTTTGAACCAAATAAGCACATAAGCAACTCAACATGTCAACATGGCAATTTCATCATTTTTGGACATATTTTTAAATAATAATTAATCACATGCTTTTCTACTTAATCACAATTAAGCAATTTAAGCATTCACTAACAAATAAATAACATTAAATATCCAATTTTGGGATTAGGACACTCACCTCACAAATAGGTCCAAAATAAGCTAAGGATTCCCAAATTCCTTCACAAAACTAGCTCTAGGTACTCCCAATGATATTCCTACATATATAGGTCACATATATGTATCACCCCTTAAAATGGGTCGCGGAAAAACATTACCAAAATTGAAAAAGAAAGACATAGAAATAATCCTCTTACCTTCACGAGTCCGGATATGGTTTCGGTTCGCGAAATAGAGGTCACAGGGCGAAGCTACAGCGACAAAATGGCGTGAAACCCTATTTTTTTTCTCTTCTCTCCCGTTGGAGCCTTCTCTGTTCTAACCTTCTGCTTTCTTCTTCTTTCTTTTTTTTTTTTCTACTAACCGATTAACATCCTCAAGTATATGAGGATATGTTATGTTTTTTTTTGTCATATTTCTATTTACACCCCCATATGTTTCTAAAGTCCTATTATAAAACCCCCTAAACTTATATTAATTACTAAATATCTAAGTGAGTATGTGTCTATGTCACGTATGGGTCCCAAAAGTGGTCCCAAATATTTTATAAAGTTGCTAATCGACCTACTAATTATGAACCATATTCCAATTCGCTTTCACATAGGTACCCAAACTGGTACCATAAAAGGCTACAACTAACAATAAAATATTAAAACAATTTAACAAATATTCATTTAATCACATAAATGCAACTAAATTCAATTTTATCCAATCTGGACCTCCCGTGGGTCCCACGTCATATCCATCAAACTGTGCCCTTTATCAAAGCACTTATCACATCGAGGTAACTAGAACTTACCCAAATATCACATGCAATTAATTATACTAATTAATGCATAAAAATAAATATTACTTCCATTTTCTGGGTACGGGTATTACATCTCTCCCTCCCTTTTAGGAAGTTTGTCCCCAAACTTTTCTTACCTCAAGTGTCAAATAGGTGAGGATATTTCTCTCGAATCTCGTCTTCACGTTCCCAAGTTGCCTCCTCTACTGAATGATTACGCCATAACACCATAACTAGAGGAATGACTTTAGTTCTGAGCACTTGATCCTTCCTATCTAGGATTCGAACTGGATGTTCAACATAAGTCAAGTCTTCTCGAACCATCAACGGTTCTGGAGTTATACGGTGACTCGAATCTGCTAGACAACGTCGCAACATAGAAACATGAAACACATTATGAACATTAACCAACTCTTGTGGCAATTCCAACTGATATGCAACTGGACCAACTCTATCCAAGATCAGATAAGGCCCTACAAACCTCGGACTTAACTTGCCTCGCTTACCAAACCGCGCGATACCTTTCGAAGGCGATACTTTCAGATAAACGTAATCACCTACCTCAAATTCCAACGGTCTTCTACATGTATCCGCGTAGCTTTTGTAATGACTCTGTGCTATTTGTAGCCGTTGTTTAACCAACTTGATTTTGTCGGTAGTGATTTGCACAATTTCAGGCCCTATAAGTTGCTTTTCCCCAATTTCTATCCAACACACTGGTGATCTATACTTTCGGCCATACAATGCCTCGTAAGGCGCCATACCAATACTCGTTTGAAAGCTATTATTGTAAGGGAATTCCATTAATGGCAAGTGGGTCTCCCAATCTGATTTGAAATCCATAACACAACCTCGAAGCATATCTTCAAGAATCTGGATAACTCGCTCGGATTGGCCGTCTGTCTGAGGATGAAATGCTGTGCTAAAATGCAAGGTCGTCCCCATTGCCTTTTGTAAGCCTTCCCAAAATCTAGACACAAATCGTGTGTCTCGGTCTGACACAATTGATACCGGTGCCCCATGTAATCTAACAATTTCTTTGACATAAAGCTCCGCTAACTTTGTTAGATCACGAGTCTTGATTGGCAAGAAATGAGCTGATTTAGTTAACCGATCAACGATCACCCAAATACTATCATTAGACTTAGGAGACCGTGGCAAACCTGACACAAAATCCATCGTGATATGCTCCCATTTCCATTCTGGTATTTCCAACGGTTGTAATTCACCGGCGGGTCGTTGATGTTCTAGTTTTACTAGTTGACAAGTCGTACACTTGGCCACAAACTCGGCGACTTCCCGTTTCATACCACTCCACCAATACACTTCCCGCAAATCTCTATACATCTTGGTACTCCCCAGATGTACGGAATACCTCGTACTGTGGGCTTCTTCCATGATCTTATCTTTCAACTCTTGAATGTTCGGAACACACAATCAATTAATATACCTCAATACATTATTCTGAAAACTGAATTCCAACCGTCTACCCTCAGGTAATTCTTCAACTATTTTCTTGAAATTTGGGTCCATGAGTTGACTTGCCTTGATTTCTTCAATCAAGCTCGGTTGTGCGATCATAGCCGCCATTACACCACCCTGGATTCTGGAAATTACTTCCAATTCCAGCTGTTCAAATTCTTTTACCAACGTTGCTTGAGCTGTTAAAGAACAAACCAAATTTTTTGATGACTTTCGACTTAACGCATCGGCAACCACGTTAGCTTTACCTGGATGGTATTGAATCTTTAAATCGTAGTCTTTCATCAATTCAAGCCATCTTCTCTGTCTCATATTCAGTTCTCTCTGGGTAAACAAATATTTCAGACTCTTGTGATCGGTGAATATTTCACATGTTTCCCCGTACAAGTAGTGACGTCAAATCTTTAACGCAAAGATCACCGCTGCCAATTCTAGATCATGAGTTGGATAATTCTTCTCGTGTGTCATCAACTGTCTCGAGGCATAAGCTATAACTTTACCCTCTTGCATTAGAACACATCCCAGGCCCTGATGAGAAGCATCACTGTATATACTGAAACCTCCAGTAGCCGACGGAATACCTAATATTAGAGCTGAGGTCAATTTATCTTTCAACTTCTGGAAACTGTCTTCACATTCTTTATTCCACACAAATGGTACATCCTTTCTCATCAATTGAGTCATCGGAGTCGCAATTCTAGAGAAGTCTTGAACGAACCTTCTGTAGTAACCAGCTAACCCCAAGAAGCTTCGAATTTCAGAAATATTTGTCGGTCTCGACCAATTCTTAACAGCTTCAATCTTCTGTGGGTCCACAGAGACACCATCCTTAGAGATCACGCGTCCAAGAAAAGTAACGTTTGTCAACCAGAATTCACTTTTCTTCAACTTCCCAAATAGTTACTTTTCTCTACGTCGTTGTAAAACTAATCTCAAGTGTTGTTCGTGTTCCTCTGGACTTCTAGAATATATTAAAATATCATCAATGAATACTACCACAAACTCGTCTAGATAAGTCTTGAACACCCGATTCATCAAGTCCATAAAAGCGGCTGGTGCATTCGTAACCCCAAATGGCATGATAAGAAATTCGTAGTGCCCGTACCGAGTCTTGAAAGCTGTCTTCTCAACATCTTCAGCTTTTACCTTCAATTGGTGATACCCAGATCTCAAGTCAACCTTAGAAAATACTTGTGCCCCTTGCAACTGATCAAACAAATCATCAATACGCGGTAGTGGATACTTGTTCTTTATAGTCACCTTGTTGATTTCTCGATAGTCAATGCACATTCTCATTGTTCCATCCTTCTTCTTAACAAACAAAATCGGTGCTCCCCACGGTGATACACTAGGCCGAATGAACCCCTTATCTTGTAAATCTTGCAGTTGAGTCTTCAACTCCTTCAACTCTACCGGAGCCATTCTATATGGTGTCCGTGAAATTGGCTGAGTTCCTGGCATCACATCTATCCTAAACTCAATTTCCCTCTCAATCAACACACTAGGCAAATCTTTTGGAAAGACGTCTGAAAATTCTTTTACTACTGGTATATCCTCCAATTTCAGTTCAGTACTTCTAGTGTCAAGTATACTACACAAGAATCCTCGACATCCCTTTTTCAACAAACGACAAGCTCTGACAGCTGACACCATATAAGGCGGTGATGCTACACCTGTCCCTTGGAAACAAAATACATCCTGATTGGGTAATCGAAATGTTACTCTTTTATTTTCACAATCGATAATGGCGTGATTTGCAGATAACCAGTCCATCCCCAAAATGACATCAAAATGTTGAATAATCAATGGCACGAAGTCAACAGTCAAACCTCTACCATTCACATCAATCCCACAAGCTTTAAAGACACCCGAACTTACTAGTGGAGCTCCCGATGGAAGTGAAACAGATAAATCAAAATCTAGTAGTTCTAAGGGCTTATCCAAATATTTAGCAAATGGTTGTGAAACAAAAGAGTGAGTTGATCCTGAATCCAGCAATACTCTAGCAGGTTGTGAACAAATAGAAAGTATACCTGAAACCACAGTGTCAGCGGCAGTGGTCTCCCCAGGCTTGAGCTGGAAGTACCTTCCTTGTCGTTGCTCCCTTCCTTGGGATTGTTGCTGAGGTGGCCTCTGACTTGGTGTACTTCCCACAGATGAGCTAAAACTCCCAGGTCCTTTCTTGGGACAATCACGTTCCCGATGCCCCATATTACCACAAGCGAAACACCTTATTCGGCTGTCATCGATATTTTGTCTCGGAGTAATACCTTGTCTTGGCACATTCTCTCTTGATGGATTGGGACAATCTCTTGCCGCGTAACCTGGTCGTCGACAATTGTTACAAATGATAGGAGATAAATTGAACACTCCCCAATGATACTTACCACAGATCTGACACCTGGGCTTGTTGCCCCCACTTCCTGATGAACTCCCCAAATTCTGTCTCTTGGAACTACCCTGTCCCTGAAATTGACTACCTCCTGGCCTCTTGAATTGTTGACTTTGCCCTGGTGACAACACACCTCGCTCAGCAATTAAAGCCACATCTAACACTTCTGAATACGTCGATAGTCGGTGTGTATCTACTTTTCCCCTAATTTTATCACGAAGTCCTTCTTCGAATCGTCTTGCCCGAATAAACTCGTTCGGAAGTAAATCCGCTGCAAATCTAGCCAAACTTGTAAATTGGGCTGCGTAGTCCCTAACACTCATATTACCTTGACTGAGATGAGAAAATTCACGTGACTTCTGATCACTGAAAGATCGAGGAATATATTGCTTTGAGAACTCCTCTATAAACCCATTCCAGGTAGTTGGTGCTCCTTGCCTTAGAACTGATATCCACAAATTTTGTACTTCTTCTTTTAGAGTATCTGATGCAAACAAGACCTTCTGTTCCTCTGTACATGGCAAAGCACGAAAAATTCTCTTCATATCGATCAACCAATGGTCAGCCTTCATGGAATCAGGTTCTCCTTTAAATTGCCCTGGCTTTTGCTTGTAGAATATGGCAATAGTTGTTGATTCTGTTCTTTGTTCTGGATTTGATGAGCTCGGTCCCTCCTCGGTAACTCGAGTTTCAGCCACTTTTACCAGCTTTTCCATAACTATTTCAATTCTGTCTATACGGGCCGAAGATGGGTTCTCACTTCCAGACATCCTTGCCTGGCACCCTCAGCAAGGTATATACATACATGTTACTTGTAAATAAATTATAATTCATGCTAAATAACATTTTAAAGCATGCTAAATAAACATGGATGCATGATCGTACAACTACATGTCATTGTGTGCACACTCACGCGTCGTCACTCGTACCCAAGGCTCTAGCCTATTGCTCTGATACCAAAAATTGTCACACCCCACCCGCCCCCGCGGGCTAGGACACGTGTAACAAGCCAACAAACCAAACAATCATTTTTTTTTTGTTTAAAAAAAATAACATTTTAAAGTAAAATACCAGGGGTAAAATATTCCTTATTTGAACAAAATAAAAAAATTAAAATAAAGTTTTAAAACCATCGAATAGTACTTGGACAGAGTTCCCTCTATTACAACACCATTCCCCCTGTTAAACAAGAATTTAAAATACCAACATCACCAAAACACTTGCAAAATACTTTTAAAACTTCAATCCACAATTCATATTACAAGGATTTAATAAAACTAAAACATAAACTTATTTCCAAAATTCAAGCACTAGGAATGTAACTACTCATTTAAACTTATTTACATATGAACATATTAAACAAAAACTATTAATCTCGAGCTATCCAGAACCCCCCACACTTCAGCGCTTCTCACTGTGATCGATATTCGTCCGAACCTGCGTGGTCATTAGCCACAAAAATTGAATAAGCTTTCGCTTAGTGAGTACGTGGTACTAATCATGCAATTGGAGTATTTAATCAATCATACCACCAATTATGCAATCACAATAATAAATGGTCGCAGGCGTGTCAAGTAATCAACCACCATCGTTCTGGACCCTTGCTTCTGGGCCAATCTCACTTTTTCTGTCGCATATAGCGAAATCACACTCATTCATTTGTGACCGTAGTCAATTCGTTCATGTGGTCGTCACCACTATCCCCTTTTCTCTGAGGATTTCAACATCTCTCTGTCCCTTATATATGGGCTAACTAATGGTGATTATCACTTGAGACCCTTTGACCCAAATAAGCACATAAGCAACTCAACATGTCAACATGACAATTTCATCATTTTTGGACATATTTTTAAATAATAATTAATCACATGCTTTTCTACTTAATCACAATTAAGCAATTTAAGCATTCACTAACAAATAAATAACATTAAATATCCAATTTTGGGATTAGGACACTCACCTCACAAATAGGTCCAAAATAAGCTAAGGATTCCCAAATTCCTTCACAAAACTAGCTCTAGGTACTCCCAATGATATTCCTACATATATAGGTCACATATATGTATCACCCCTTAAAATGGGTAGCGGAAAAACATTACCAAAATTGAAAAAGAAAGACATAGAAATAATCCTCTTACCTTCACGAGTCCGAATATGGCTTCGGTTCGCAAAATAGAGGTCACAGGGCGAAGCTACAGCGACAAAATGGCGCGAAACCCTATTTTTTTTTTCTCTTCTCTCCCGTTGGAGCCTTCTCTGTTCTAACCTTCTGCTTTCTTCTTTCTTTTTTTTTTTTCCTACTAACCGACTAACATCCTCAAGTATATGAGGATATGTTATGTTTTTTTTTCATATTTCTATTTACACCCCCATATGTTTCTAAAGTCCTATTATAAAACCCCCTAAACTTATATTAATTACTAAATATCTAAGTTAGTATGTGTCTATGTCACGTATGGGTCCCAAAAGTGGTCCCAAATATTTTATAAAGTTACTAATCGACCTACTAATTATGAACCATATTCCAATTCGCTTTCACATAGGTACCCAAACTGGTACTATAAAAGGCTACAACTAACAATAAAATATTAAAACAATTTAACAAATATTCATTTAATCACATAAATGCAACTAAATTCAATTTTATCCAATCTGGACCTCCCGTGGGTCCCACGTCATATCTATCAAACTGTGCCCTTTATCAAAGCACTTATCACATCGGGGTAACTAGAACTTACCCAAATATCACATGCAATTAATTACACCAATTAATGCTTAAAAAAAATATTACTTCCATTTTCTGGGTACGGGTATTACAAAACATATCAACAATGGTGCTAGTTTTGTAGATCTCGTCGACACGATTCCAACGGTCTAAAATTTACAAAAAATGGAGTTGTAGAACAAAAGTTATGGAGGTTTAAAGTTTAAAAACATTTTTTCGAAATTGAAAAGTATATGGTACAATGCTCACACCATGTGAGCAGTCTTTTGGGGAAGCCATGCGCGTGAGGCACGCCTGGGGAGGCGCGGATCGTGTGCATGTGCGCGTGTGGCGCCAAGGGTAGATGCGGTTTTTTTAACTTTATTTCTTTTGTCTTTTTCTGGCAGGACTTGTTTCCAATGTGTATTTTAAATTGTCTTAATTCCAATAAAACTCCTTTTAATACCCTTTTCACCAATTTTCCCTAAACATTATATTTTTTTTACCTTAGTACAATCATTTATGAATGATTTCCTTCCCTCGACACACAATTGTATCCGAGTTTTAAACACAACTTTTTTGAACAGTTCTCTCCAAATACTAAATAGGCAAATAATTAATGGGAAAATTGGTGAAAAGGGTATTAAAAGGAGTTTTATTGGAATTAAAGACAATTTAAAATACACATTGGAAACAAGTCCTGCCAGAAAAAGACAAGAAATAAAGTTAAAAAAACCGCATCTACCCTTGGCGCCACACGCGCACATGCGGACGATCTGCGCCTCCCCAGGCGCGCCTCACGCGCATGGCTTCCCCAAAAGACTGCTCACATGGTGTGAGCATTGTACCATATACTTTTCAATTTTGAAAAAATGTTTTTAAACTTTAAACCTCCATAACTTTTGTTCTACAACTCCATTTTTTGTAAATTTTATACCGTTGAAATCGTGTCGACGAGATCACTCCATTTTTTGTAAATTCAACAACTTGTAGATGGCAGTGTACGGACGTCAGTGAGAAATGAATCCAATCTTGTATTGCTACCTAAGCAATTGTGGTGTGAAAGAGTTTGCTTGGAAAATTGCACTTGTATGACTTATGCAAATTTGGACACAAGAAAGGGAGGAAGTGGGTGCTTGCTTTGGTTTGGTGATCAGCTTCTTGACTTCAGAGACCTCCCTGGAAGTGAGCAGGATATTTACATGAGGATGGCTTCTTCTGAGTCATGTGAGATTATGTTGTTAATACTCCTATTTGTTATATATATATATATACAAAGATTCTCTAAATTTGAATCACTGTAGACACCCCAATTTGACCAAACTATTAAACTTAGGGGGATTTACCTCTGGAGATCAATGATGAATATGTCTCGACGAAATCAAGACTCTTACAAGCAATCTGACTCTCTTCCTAGAAGAATCTCGGTTCAAAATCACCATTTTCAGCCAAAAGACCAAAATTCTCATCTACTCGTCACCTTGTAGACCATGAGTTTTGAACACGTATAGGAATACGGCAATGTTCTCGGAGCATCCTAAAATCATTTTCAAAAAGAGAGTAATTCAGCATGAATCCTGAAAGAAAAGGTCAACAGTTGACCCAGTGAAAAGTCAACGGGTCAAAAGGGAGTCAATCGTAAAATTTTCGAATTTCAAGATGAAAAGTCCCGGTAATTGTTCATTGGGTCTCCCTTATGCTAGAAATGATTTTTTAGAATTTTTAAATGAAAGGAATCATGGTGAAATTGAAAGGCTTTTAAGAAGAATCGTGCAGAAAATCGAAATTTTGCCTTCGGAGGGAGAGTTGACTTTTTTTCCTTAAAGATTTTGATTTTCTAGATATTTTTATTGAATCCAAATGGGGGGTATTTCCTTAATTACATTTAATGTCTTAAGTAAATACATAAATTAAACGACATTTACTTAAATGGCATGAAATGAAATTAAGGTGCTGAATTGCTGTGAATAGTGCTGGATTGCTGTGCAGCGGTACTCAAAGTGCCCGTCCGGCATTCAGTGAGTGCCGCGCAGCATTCACTGACTGCCGTTCGGCATTCAGAGAGTGCCGCGCGGCACTCAGAGAGTGCCGTTTCATCTCATCGAGTGCCGGCCTGGGCTAATTTGTATTTTTAAGTCAAAATTCTTTTTCAATCTTTGATCAAATGAATGCACCAAACAATGTCGTTTTTTGTGTACGTGTTTACTACTCCTAGGTCATGCAAACCATGCTCCCACCATCCCTAATTGACCTATCTACCCTTATCTTAGCCCCTAAGATAATGAAAGTCTATAAAAGCCCCATTTTCTCTCATTTTGGGAGGTTGGAGACTTGAATCTTGGGAGAGAGACTTGAATCTAAAGGAGAGAGGCTGAATTTTGAAGAAAGAGTTTGTTCTTAGAGAAATATAGAGAGAGAAACCCCAAGACCCCATAGAAATCTTACCCAATTCATCCAAATTCCTCAAATCTCCATTGAAGAACCTTGAAGCTTCAAGGAAGAAGAAGAAAAGCATTGCTTGTAAGGCTTGGATCTCTCTAAATCAATCAAATCCTGAGAAGATCTAGAGGTTAAATCCTTATCCCTATACTTATTATATATAATTCAATCACAATTCATAGATCTAGGACTTTTACACATTTTCAAAACCTCTCTTCCCACCTCATTTCATCACACACCACATAGAATTGTGATTGAATTCCTACTTGCTTTCATTGATTTGGATCTAAATAAGAGCCTTAGGTTTAAAATAAAACTAGTTTGTGAAGGGATCTTCACTTGGTTTTCTTCAAGTAAACTTTGATTATATTTCTCTTTATCTCTATTTTCCTTTTGAGATCCATGAGATCTTTAATATCTCATTGGATCCTCTTGAGTTTGATCCTCTAGTCCCCTATGATCCTATGATTTATATGGAGACTAAGGTTGATCATGGTCATATCTACCCATAGTTGGTGAGATACAAGTCTTAACTCATGGCTAGGGGATCTCACTATGAATCTTATGGAATTCACTCCATGTTCCATAGAGGTTTATGTAAATCATAGTCTCATTTAATCTCCAAGGACCATTAACTTGAGAGGAGAATAAGTTGACTCTATATTCTTTCATGATCATGTACTTGAGAGAAGAATTGGATGTAGATTTTCATAGTCTATATTTGAAATAAGTAAGACCTTAGGATTTTCTTGATAGATCTCCAACTATGAGATCTATGATAAGAATCCATCAAGGTTAAATCTATAAACATTATCCTATAACATTAATTTGTCCCAATAATCACAACCATGCTTGGTTCTAGTCCTTTGTAGGATCATGGATCAAGTTGGTTTTAAGGTATGAACATTAATTCAATATTGTTGCAGTGAATCCTTAAACCCTTTGTGATTAAAGATTTTTCATAAAATCATGGTCCATTGGAATGGGATGAGACCAATTGGAGGGTGTTCATAACTCATATGAGTACCTCTGTGATTGTTATTTTGATAAGATCCCATACTTAGGATGGTTTGGGCTTATAATTTCCAAATAAGCAATTCTCTGTCCAAAATTTCAGAACAGCAAACCGGTTTTAAAATTGATGGATCAGAACTCTAATCAAGTTTTCATGACCTTTAATAATTTTTTCTAAGAACCTTAATGTGTTAGGAAGGTTCACTAAAAAGAATGAAGTAATTCGGATTTGTTTGCTATTTTTAAAAAATCATACAAGATCTCTGGACAGAGAGTTGCAAAATCCTGAGTGAGGTCTAGTATTTTCAGTATTCCCGGAGATCTAACCGTTGAAACCTCGATTTTCTTTCTGGGACAGAAACTAGACTCACAGAGGCATAACATATCCAAAAATCATTAAGATCCAACCGTTGAAAGTATTTTATTCCTATTTTTGAATGTCTGGTTTGCTCTCTGTAAATCACAAAAAACTGCTACTGTTTTTGTCTAATCTTATTTATTTCAACTCAAATAGTCTCCTAATGGCTTAGAACTCAAACCATGTTTTGAATAATGATAATTTAGATTAAACCCAGAGGCTTAGGGATCCAAATTAGTGAATAAATTCATGTCCCATTCTTGTTCATATTCATGCATTCATTCATACATGTTAATATCCATAAGTAGGACTTATCTCTTGTCTAAGATGTATCTAATTGAACATGACTTAGGATTTACTTATTTATGATATTATATCTTGTCTAAGGCATGTGTACTAACCTTTGTTTTGTAGCGCATTTGAGGTACAATTCCTCAACTCTTCTCTAGTTTAATTTCATTCTTTGATTTATATTGATTTTCGACTCCATGTGCGATACCTTAGCCTAGGTTTTGCCTTATGTGTATATATGTGTTAGAGACCTTTCTTAGGTTTATTTTGTTCTCGCATGCATTGCACGTTTGATATTCGCGGCTGGATCCCGGGTATGTTTTCTAGTTTTCTATTGCATATCATGTTGTTTGCTATTTGTATTACGTGGCTTATGAATGATATTTTGTCGTTAGTAATTTTACACCATTTCCAACATGCTTGTGTGATGTATATGTATATATGTATTAATTGAGGGCATGCTTAGATTAATAATTTGATTAAAAAGGATATTGAGTAGAGGCCTATCGTGAGATAGGATGAAAGGGGGTGTTTTAGTCCGCCGGGCTCCTTCCCCTTTCATTCCATAATCCCCGGACCCAGTTTATCTTTGGTTTCGCAAAAGATCAGTTTGCTTTAAAATGGTTTCTTAATTTTCCTTTTTAAAATTAAGTGGCGACTCTTTGAATTTGAAAAATATTTGTTTTAAAAGTGGGTAAAATTTGAAAACCTGCGATATCCACAATCTGGCGACTCTGCTGGGGTTCGAACCCAGAATCTCTGGTTTCGCAGACCAGAATTTCTGATTTTGGGTTCACTCGAGGATTAGACTTGAAAGCATCCTTTTAATCAAATTAATTAATTTTTGTGTGCCCGTTGCATTGCACTTGCATGTTTCGCCAGTCGATTGCACGGAACTATGACCTTGGAGGCTCGGGGCAACCCAATCGGTCAAGTCATCATGGGACCGTGTGATCACCCTTGATCTCGTACCATGTTTTGGTATATGAAGCATCCTATCGGGTGTGTGTCAAGGGTCCCTTATTTGACCAAAACCCGGCCTTTGCATAGTAGTTTCCATAGAACCTTTCAAAATTAGAAATTCAATTCTTGATTAGAGTTATGTGCTAGGAAGTTTTGTATGCCCGGAAGGGATTACTTGAGATGATGACGATGCTTGCCTGATGAAAGATGTGTAAACTCTTAATCACTTTTGAGCAATTCCCCTCGTATCCCGCGACATCAGGGGAACATGTTGAACCTTGATTACAAGATTACATCTCTTATATCATGTTTAGCTAAGCATCATTGACCTTGTATGTATCCAAATTCATGGAAAGTACGATGATAATCCGATCATGTGATCCTCCTGCCCAAAGAGTTTTAAGTCCATCTTTGAAAGAAAACAGATTTTACTATCTTTTCCCCAAGGTTTTCGATCACCCTTTCGAAAAAAAAAATAAAAATAATAAAAAAATCTTTGGAGTTCACTTCTTTTGATTAAAACTCCAAATTAATTACCTTTGTTAAGGTACATTTTCACATGATCATTTTTTAAGGAAAAATCCAAAAAATCTTGGGAATTGTTTTTGAAAAAGAATGCTTTTCAAATGAATTTCAAAGAAAAAAATTCAATCCAATCATTTTGTTGAGGAATGTTTAACATCCTCATTTTCAAAAGAACTCTCGAGAATTGTTTTCAAAAGATTTTATCATCCAAGAAATGCTTTCCAAATAAATTTAAAAAAAAAAAAAAGTACATGTATACCCAATCATTGAAGGGGTAATGAGGATCACAAGTAAAAGGAGAAATTAGCGCACTTGACATGAATAAGGATTTTATGTGCTTATGTGCTTCTGTGTTAGAATTAGGATTTTCTTTTCTTTGGCATATAGAATAGGCACACACACACTTGCATTTCATCCGTGTGCCATGTGTGCGATGCATGCATTTAGCCACATCGAATCATCAAAGCATGAACATTTTGTCATTACATGCATGTGTAGCATACAAATTGACAACATCTTCTCTCCAATCAAGATCAAAATAGTTCTTCAAAATTCCTTGCCTTCTGAAAATCGATTCTGCCTGCGGCCCTTTCTTTTTTTTTTTTTTATGTCATGAACCTGTAGAAAGAATGGGACAACCAGATCCCCTAGTGAGGACACTTCTAACCTTCTTGGGTTCGTCTTCTTGATTTTAGGAGAACATGAACCATCATCTTGAGATTGATCTGCCAATGGCCCTGAGAACTTTGGAGGAAAGAGTAAACAAGCTGCAAGACGCTGTTGAGCAACAAGATTCGAGGGTGAAGGAATTAGAAAAGGTAATGCTTGAGTTCATTCAATTGCTGAAAAATCAGATGGCCAACAATGAGGTGAAAATGGATCAATTGGAAAAGAGAATAATGGATCGCCTAGAGAAGCAACAATGCCCATGTCCAAACCCACCCATGCATCAATGCCCATATCCAAATCTAACCATGCACCCAAGCCCAATCAATCACCAGAGCTCATATCTGGTCAATCACCAAATCCCGCAGTCATACTTGACCAATCTGCAAGGCCCACATCCAATCTCAAGCTCATATCCAAGCCTGACCCCATCCAGCCAAAAAGCTAATCCAAGCCAACATCCCAACTCAAGAAATCCTAGCCTAACCGCATATCCAAACCTAAAAGCCGGCTCAAGCTCAAAGTCGAATCCAAAATCAAGCCAAACCCGCAAGCGAAGAATTTTCACCAACCTTGGCATACCATTATCCATGGCCCTTGGTCACCTCATCAAGAGTGGTCACCTCAATCTCCTGGACCCAAGGCCACCATCAAATCCCTTACCTCGCAAATATGACCCATCATTATACTGCGCCTACCACCAGACCCCTGGCCACATGACCAATTATTGCATAAAACTCCGCCATGATATCCAAGATCTCATTGAGCAGAAAATGATCACTCCTTCGTTAAACCTACTGAGTAACATTTGGCATGACTTGCAATCCTTTCAATCCCAGCAATCACTGAGCACTCTCAAGGGATTTGTTGCCTCCACGAGTTCGCAAAAACTAATTAGCCCTGACCCAATCAATAAAATCGAAAAAGGCATTGACAAAATTGGGTATGAGTCAGAGGAGGGCTGTTCTGCTAAAGAGTGGGACATAGACATGGATGATGTTTCCACACATATGCTAAAGGAGAGTGTCGAGCCCGAAGGGTCAAATGATGCTAGTGAGGTGATAGTATTTGGGAATACTGCTGCTAAAGCAAATGTGGATGCTTTTGGAAATATAATAAATTGAAGATCATCTACGACACTCCAATTGAGACCAAAGTCGAGTCTAGTCCAGTTTGTAATCGACTCATGTCTAAGTTGGAGTCAAATGTCGAGTCCAGTCGAGTCTTCTAGTTAGGCTATTATCGAGTTTATTGTCAAGTCTTCATCAAGTCAATCGAGTCGAGTGATGTAATCTTCCTTCTATCCTAGTTGAATAAAATGTCATTTTGCTTAAATAAATGTGCATAGTCGTGAATGGATGGATCGTTAAGCCCAAAAAAAAAAAAATCGCTTTTTCAAATAATCATGGAAAGTGCTTTGTTAATAAATCGTTGCATTGAAAAGGATCCCCAAGTGATCAAAAAAAATCTGTGCCAAATCCAATGAGGAGCAGAGAATTGATTAGCTTTACTTTAAGAATTTAAAGATGCTCTTGCTCAAATCTTGAAAAGACGAACTTAGGAATTTCTTGAAGCTTGCTCACCATCCCTTTTCTCAAATACCAAGCCTAAAAGATGAGCCCAACGAGTCCAAAGCCATAAATTTGGTCCTTGATGGTAGCCAGACATTTTAAATGAACTTTGTCTTCCAAAAAAAAAAAAGGGAAGGAGGGAAAAGAAAAAAAAAAGAAAAAAAAAAAGAAAAAGAAGAAAAAAAGAGCTCGCTAGGATGAAAACCCGAAAGGGCGCCTGGGCAAAAGTTAGAGCACAAAATAAAAAGAGAAGAAGAAAAAAGAGCTCGCTAGGATGAAAACCCGAAAGGGCGCCTAGGCAAAAGTTAAAGCAAAAATAAGATGCGTGTTGATTTCAAAATCTGAATCCTAGCCAGTCAAAATCATGAAGAGAATATAAGATAGTGAGGTAGAGAAAAGAAAGGAAAGAGAAAAAAAAAAAGAATAAATAAGATTGAGAATTCTTGAGCACTTCAAAGTATATCATTGGTACATGAAGGCTTTGTGTTGTTCTCAACAAAGAAAAGAAATTGGAAATGAAAAGAGAGATTTAAAAGTATCAATTAGTATCAAAATTTTGTGAGAGGCTCAATGGCTAAGTGGGCCTAAAACAATACAAAGGTATCTTTGAGAAAAATAAAGAGTAATTTGGAGGGCTGATATTGCTTTGTGAGTATAATAGAGTATGATTAAAACACGATGTATTATGAGAGTTGTAAAGATTGACTAGCTAGTGATAAGGCGAAAAGAATCAACCACCACAAAACAAAAAAAAAAAAGGAAAAGAAAAAAAGAAGGAAGAAAAGAGGAAAAAAAAATGCATAAGAAGGAGAAGTAGTTCATCATCTTGTTCGAAAGCTACCACAAGAAATTTGTTTCAGAAAGTCTGCCCAAGAAAGAGCATTCATTGGACCCATATGGAAACATGGCTCGAAAAGCCCACAAATTCTTGAAGCCTTATTCTTTCAATACCTCCAGAGTTGATGAACTACGTTTTTGACCTGATTCCCACTCGGGGATACGTAGGCAGCCTACTCGGTTCGGTCATCACCCTCGCCATCTCATGGCATCTTTCTTTCAGGCTTTAGCCGAACTACTTTGGACCTGATTCCCGTTTAGGGATAAGTAGGCGAACCTTCCAAGGTTCTCGGTCCATAACCATCCCTAAACCATGAGCATCACCCTTTGTGCCTTTGGTTTCCTTTCTTCAGACTAGGGGCAAACTTGCGTAAGTTTGCCCGAAACCACATCTATATCGCCAAACCAGGGGCAAACTTCGTTTGCTGAACACCTCATTTAATCCCAAAAGCAATGCCTCCGAGTCCTACTCAAACTAGGGGCAAACTTCGTTTGCCAAAATCCCTCTATGTCAGAGAAAAGTTCTTGAGTAATCGAGTTTGTTTTGAATGGATTGAAATAGATTGTCTTTTATTCTCTAAGCTAAAGCACTAATCTGAAGCACACTCTGGATAGGCAAAGAATCAGCTAACTCAAAAAGAGAACCTTCAAAGTTTTGATTTGTCGGAAAAATACTAACATTGTAAGATGATGAATAAATGAAAGGTAAGATGATACATTGTTCACGATGAAAGTGCATTGATTCATAATAATACAGAGTTTGAGTCAGTCGCTTGTGTAATCACTTCGTCAAGATTGTCCCCCCTTGATGAGTCAATAATGGTCTCAATTGTGTGGGTTTAAGATGATGAATAAATATTTGAAGAGTCTTCATGAGTATCCCAAGAGCAATGCAAGCAGGATTTTTAAACACTATCATAACACAATGCTAAAGCAGAAATATGAAGGGTCCAAGACTAGGGGCATAGGTGGCTTCCCTCTTTTTAAAAAAAAAAAAATAATAATAATAATAATAATAATAATAATAAAATAAAAATCATCATTTTACTTATTTCAAGGGTCTGCAGACGCAGGAAAGCATTTTCTCCAAAGCCCACTTCGTGGCAATTATCTGCGAAAGCCCATTCATACGGCACCCTCTCATCCAAAACCCACTTTTGTGGTGACCACCATTATACGCCCACTTTTGTGGCGACCTCATCATAAGCCCATTCATATGGCATCCTCTCATCAAAAGCCCACTTTCATGGTGACCACCATTATAAGCCCACTTTTGTGGCGACCCCATCATAAGCCCATTCACATGGCACTCTTTCATCGAAAGCCTACTTTCAGGGCAACTCTCGTTATAAGCCCATTTATGTGGCAGTTTCATCCATGAAAGCCCACCCCGGTGGCACTCTTTTAGCCAAGCCAACGCTCATGGCAAGTTCATGCACATAAGCCCACTTTGTGACAAACATACCTCATAAGCCCACTTCCGTGGCAAATCCACACTCATGACAAGCTCATCCAAATGAGCTCATTTCAGTGTCAAAGCTCCTCGTCAGTCCAGCACAAGTCATTAGCATCATCATTATCATCATCATCATCTTTATTAATTAATCAAGTACTTGAGCCTTATTCGGCTCCTTTGATTCGTTGAGTCTTTATGACTTCGATTTTGCAAAAGTTCAAAATTCTTCAAGTCCGCGTGACTTCGTGTTTGTAAAATATGAATTTTTGAGTCCGTAGGAATTCGTGTGTGTAAAATATTGAATTCTTGAGTCTGCGTGACTCCATTTGTGTAGAATATGATTCTTGAGTCTGCGTGACTCCGTTAATATAAAAGAATGAGTTCTTGAGCCCGCGTGACTTCATATATGTAAGATATGATTTTTTTTAGTCCGCGTGAATCTGTGTGTGTAAAATTTTGAGTTCTTGAGTCCGCGTGACTCCGTGTTTGTAAGATAAGAATGTTTCGAGTTCGCGTGACTCCGTATTTGTAAAAATAGATTTTTGAGTTCGCATGACTCCGTTTTTTTTTTTTTTTAAAAATGATGAATTTTTGAGTCCATGTGACTCCGTGTTTGTAAAATGTGAATTCTTTAAGTCAGTGTGACTCCCCTTTTGAAATAGAAAATTATTTTGAGTCTGTTTGACTCCGATTTTGAAATTAGAAATTCTTTTGAGTATGATTGACTCGTGTCACGCCCCGGAGCAGCATAAATAGAGAAAAATAAATTTCCTTTATGGGTCCATAGGGAATGACAAGTGAAAGTCACTAACATCCACACCACACAGTACTAGTCCAAACAGGAACAGTAAACAACTGGAATATAAACACGGTTCTATCTATTACAAACATCAGAGTACGGTCCACAGGATCACAACAGGTCTGGAGACAACATATGCCCAAGTACCCGTTAACTACAAAGTATAACAATAACAGGAAAGTAATAACATAAACTACTATCTATCTTCAGGTCTTCAGCTGGCGTACGGATAGTCATCAGCCTGACCAGCAACAGTGGGGCCATCCTCGGCGTAACTCCCTTCAGGATAATAGTTATTGCTATGAGTTCCGTCATCTGCATTATAAAGGACAGGGTAGTCTGGACGGGGAATGTCCAGGCAATAAAGGCCGTCAGCTTGTTGAAAGCTGAGTGAGCACTAACTAACACAGTCTCATAGAAATGACATAATTTACCATTATGAACAATAAATGACAGTGATACTAATTATATTCCTCACTCGTTTATTCAGACATATCATTAATCGATTCTTATCGACTCCCACTCTAAGACTGATTCCACAATACCCAACTGACTATCTCGAACTGATTATATCAGCACAACATACCAGTGCTCTTGTTCACCGCTATACCGCTTTTAAGAACTCTTGCGAGCACCCATACATCGTTCTCATATAACGACTGGTCCATGGATATACCCATACTCTTGTTCACCGCTTTTAAGAACTCTTACTGTTCACCGCTTTTAAGAACGCTTGCGAGTACGATACATACACAGCTCTGGTAAATATAAATCATGGGTGTGCCACAACTACTCTTGTTCACCGCTTTTAAGAACTCTTACTGTTCACCGCTTTTAAGAACGCTTGCGAGTACTGTGCACCCATAATTCTCACGATCCTGATCAAATCCTTGACATATACTTATCGGATTTAACCTGAGCGAATCATCAGCTCGACTCACACAACCTTAAACATACAATTCCTCTTACTGACTCATTTCTCACTTATCCAATACTACCCAGTATTATCATCTCAAACTTTACTACGTTATCGCGTCGTACTATTACTAGCGTTCCGAACCCGACTACGTTACTCACCATGTTATCTCAATCTCATTATCGTATCCCATTACCTCCGTTATCCATAATATCGCATAATAGGAATATGGAACAGCAATTAAACAACTACGCATTATGAATTATAATTGAAAGGAAAACATTCATGTTCTGCTCAGGTTCGATCGATTGAAGTCTTCTCGATCGATTGAAGAAAAGATGTTCGATCGATTGAAGTCTTCTCGATCGATCGAAGTGAAAGTGATCTCGATCGATTGAAGTCATTTCGATCGATTGAGACTTAGTGATGTTCGATCGATTGAACTCAGTTCAATCGGTCGAACTTCGTCTTCTACAGATTCTGCCAGTGAACGTGCAGAATGTGCTAGGGGGTGTTTGGGTTATAATTATACGTCCAGAATATGTAAAACATCATGACTAAGATACCGAGTGAGTTTGGAACTCACAAAAAGTCGTTAAGGTACGTTTGGCTCGGTTGAAAGCTTCCAAGCTTCCTCCAATGGTGGCCTCCTCTCTCTGCTCCTCTCTTCGTCTCTTCTGTCTTTCTTTCTCGGCCTCTTCTTGTTCTTCTTCTTCTCCTTCTTCTCTTCTCCAAGATGAGTATATATATATAGATATGTGTGTGTATATATATAGATATATGGAGGTATGTGTATATATATGTATACCAACACACAAGCACACACTCTCAACTCTCTCTTGTCACAAGAGTTCAGCAAACTCTCTCACTCTCACGAGGTTTATGTATATATAAAGAATGGGAGGGCAAGGTGGCAGCATTTGCGCAGAAACTGGGATTTCGGATAATTGCACTTTCGATCGATCGAAGGATTCTCGATCGCTCGAACTCAGATCGGTCAGTTAGATCGATTGAAAAAGGGTTTGATCGATTGAAGTGGGGACCACGTATTAAATTTATGTCGGTAGGGTTTCGATCGCTCGAAAAAGGGTTCGATCGCTTGAACTGAAGGGTCTCGATCGCTCGAACTAGCTTCGATCGATCGAAGATGAAATTTCTTGAATGGTCAAATGAAGTATATAGAATCTCTCTGCATTAAATATTTATTGAAAATACGGGGTATTACATCATCCACCACTCAACAAAAGATTTCGTCCTCGAAATCAGAAACATACAGAGTTAAAACAAAAACGGAAACTTCTCACGCATCTCTGACTCTAGCTCCCACGAAGCTTCTCCTTCATCATGATGCTTCCACTGAATCTTGACTAATGGAATCTCCTTATTCCTGAGCTTCTTGACTCCACGATCTAAAATGCGAACTGGTCCTTCGTTGAACGTAACATTGTCGTTGACTTCAATATCCTCGAAGTTGATCTCGTGCGCTGGGTTATGAACACATTTCCTCAGCATACTGATGTGGAAAACGTTGTGCACTCCTAACATCTTCGGTGGCAGCGCAAGACGATAAGCAACTTTTCCAACACGCTCTAGAATCTCGAACGGTCCGATGAATCGTGGCGATAATTTGCCTTTCTTCTGACCAAATCTGACGATGCCTCGAACAGGCGAAACCTTGAGTAGCACATGATCTCCAACGGCAAGTTCTAAATCTTTGCGTCGCTTGTCAGCATAACTCTTGTGTCGGGTCTGAGCTGTCTTCATCTTCTCACGTACAATCTGAATCTTCTCACTAGTCTCTCGTATCATCTCTGGCCCAAGAAGTTGAGTATCTCCGACTTCAGTCCAACATAACGGTGATCGGCAAGGTCTTCCGTACAAAGCTTCAAACGGCGCCATTCCTATGCTCGAATGATAACTGTTGTTGTAAGCAAATTCTATCAAAGGTAAGTGTGTCTCCCAAGAATTCTCAAAATCAATGACACAAGCACGTAACATGTCTTCCATTACTTGATTAACTCTCTCCGTCTGTCCATCGGTCTGTGGATGAAAAGCTGAACTCAAGTTCAATGTTGTTCCCATTGCTGTCTGAAGACTTTTCCAAAATTCTGCAGTAAAGCGCGAATCTCGATCTGATACGATAGAAACAGGTACTCCGTGTAACCGTACTATGTGTTGCAGGTACATCCGGCTCAATCGTTCCACTGGATACGTCATACTGTAGGCAATAAAATGTGCCGTCTTTGTAAGTCGATCCACAATTACCCAAATAGCATCGTGGTTCTGCTGTGACTTTGGCAATCCCACCACAAAATCCATGGTGATGTGTTCCCATTTCCATTGAGGAATTGGTAACGGCTGTAGAAGTCCAGGTGGTTTCTGATGTTCTGCCTTTACTTGTTTACAAGTAAGACACTGAGAAACATACTCAGCCACTTCTCGCTTCATTCCTTCCCACCAAAAATTTCTCTTCAAGTCCTTGTACATCTTTGTACTTCCTGGATGAATCGTCATCCGTGATTTATGAGCTTCATCCAATATGTCCTTCCGGAGATTTTCTTTGTCAGGTACACAGAGTCTACCTTTACATCGTAAAGCTCCATCTGTACTAACACTCCAGATCTCAGGTTCTTTTGCTGCCATCTTGGTGAACCATAACTTCAAATCCTCTGCTGTCTGTTGAGCTTCTATGATACGGCTGATCAAAGTTGGTTGTACCATCAGACATCCAAAATGTCGTCTTTCCATTGGTTCCACTGGCTGAAGTTCGAATTCAGCTAACACTTCCAATGCTCTCCATTCCCGAATTAGCAATGCAGCGATAATTAGTCGAGGTTTACGGCTCAAAGCATCTGCTACGACATTTGCTTTACCCGGATGGTATTGCAATGAAAAGTCATAGTCCTTGAGTAACTCCATCCATCTTCGTTGTCGCATGTTCAACTCCTTTTGAGAGAACAAATACTTCAGACTCTTGTGATCGGAAAACAGATCAAACTTTTCTCCATAGAGATAGTGTCTCCAAATCTTTAATGCAAACACTATTGCTGCCAATTCCAGATCATGCGTAGGATAATTCTTCTCGTGTACCTTCAATTGTCTTGATCCATATGCGATAACATTCCCGTCTTGCATAAGTACACAACCCAATCCCTGGTGCGATGCGTCACTGTAAATCACATACCTTTCTCCACTCTTAGGTATCGCAAGTACCGGTGCAGAAGTCAATTTCTCTTTTAACTCCTGAAATGCACCCTCATGCTTGTCCGTCCATTCATACTTCGTCTCCTTCCTTGTTAAATTCGTCAGTGGTCCTGCTAACTTGGAGAACCCTTCTACGAATCTTCTGTAGTATCCTGCTAATCCAAGAAAACTTCTGACCTCTGTCGCATTGGTCGGTCTATTCCAGCTTAAGACTGCATCAATCTTAGATGAGTCCACAGAAATACCGTCTTGAGATATAACATGTCCCAAGAATTTGACTTCCCGTAGCCAAAACTCACACTTGCTGAACTTTGCATACAACTTGTTATCTCGAAGTGTCTGCAAGGCAATCTGTAAATGCTCCTCGTGATCTTCTTCCGTCTTTGAGTAGATTAGTATATCATCGATGAACACTATAATGAATTGATCCAGATATGGTCTGAATACTCTATTCATTAAATCCATAAATACTGCTGGCGCATTCGTCAATCCAAAAGGCATAACTAGAAACTCGTAATGCCCGTATCTTGTCCTGAATGCAGTCTTCGATACATCCTCTGGTCGAACTAACAATTGGTGGTATCCTGAACGTAAATCGATCTTGGAAAAGATCCTAGATCCTTGTAACTGGTCGAATAGGTCATCTATCCGAGGTAGTGGATATCTATTCTTGATCGTAACCTTGTTCAACTCCCTGTAGTCTATACAGAGTCGAAGTGTTCCATCCTTCTTCTTTACAAACAGAACTGGTGCTCCCCAAGGTGACGTACTCGGGCGAACGAAACCTAAATCTTCAAGTTCCTGAACTTGCTTCTTCAGTTCTAACATCTCAGTTGGTGCCATCCTATATGGAGTCTTGGAAATCGGCAATGTACCAGGTACTAATTCCACACAGAAGTCTATTTCTCTTTTCGGTGGGAGTCCTTTAATATCCTGAAATACATCTTGAAAGTCTTGCACACTAGGAATCTGATCCATCGTGAGCTCTGTACTTGTACTCCCAATCGTAGCCAAACTACTCGTAAGAAACATATCGCTCGTCGGCTGACACTGAAATCTAATCGTCGGCCTTCCTTGTCTCGGAAATACAATCGTCTTAGTAGGGCAATCCAAATTGGCACTATACTTAGTCAACCAATCCATCCCTAGGATAACATCAAATCCTGACATTGACAGAACTACCAAGTCTGCAGGAAGATTCCTATCTCCCAAAGTCAATGGGCAATCTTTACACACTTTACTCAACTTAACTGTCACTCCCAACGGTGACACAACATTCAGTGTTGGCTCAAGTGTCTGGGGTTCTAAACCCAATTGACGCACAATCTTAACAGCAATAAATGAACGTGCGGCTCCAGTAACGAATAAAGCTTTAATTGGACTATGAAAGAGTACAAGCGTACCTTCCAAATGTTGCTGCTCATCAGCGTTAAAGCATGCTTCTCCTGGAATGATAGCATTCATCCTTGTCTGATCTGGAGGTCCTTGTATCCCTTGAATCGATGCTCCATAGTATCCTCCTTGTGGTGCACGGCAATCCTTGCTTAGATGCCCTGGCTTGTTGCAATTCCGACAGACAATATCCATTCTGCGGTTAACTCTAGGGGCTGTACAGAATCTGGCAACGTGCCCTGGCTTTCCGCAATTAAAACATCCTCCGCTATTGCTTGGCGGTGCTGTCAGTAGTGCCTGTGGCTGTGATCCTTGCTGGCGATATTGCTGGGGTCGAGTATAGCTCTGCTGTGGCTTTCTGGTTCCTTCCCAGGTTCTCTTATTTCCTTGATCGTTACCATGTGGTCTCCAACCTTGGGTATTCCTTTGCGGTTGGTTTTGGAAATTCCTCTGTTGAAAACTTCTAGATGACTGAGATCGATTCATCTGAGGTTGTTGTGCTGGATAAGCATCCTTCTCTAATCCTGCAGCAAATCTGACAATCTCTTCGAATGATTGATTCAAATGACCAACCATCATATGTCTGAGGTGGGGGTTCAATCCTTGGTGAAATCTCTTCACCTTCTTCTGTGGAGTGTCTATCATATGTTGAGCAAATCTGGATAGACGCTCAAACTGTGTTGTATATTCCCTGACATTCCATCCTCCTTGTACCAAATTGAGAAAGTTCCTTTCCTGTTGATCTCTCTCATCCTCCGGGAAATACTTCTCCAAAAATCTGCCTTTGAATGTCTCCCATGGCATAACTTTAGCAGCATCGATCCCAATAGTGGCTCGCTCGGCTTCCCACCAATCTGCGGCGGCATAAGTGAGCTGAAAAGTAGCAAGGCGACGCTTCTCTTGTTCGCTGCATTCCAATGCTTCAAATATTAACTCCATCTCTCTTATCCATTGTTCCGCTTTCCATGGTTCTGTTAGTCCATCGAACTTCTCTGGACGTAACCCACGAAAATTCGCTAACAACTTATCTCCAGTCTGTCTTGGTGGCGGGGGTGCAGGAGGTCTCTGGTGGGTGGAGTGATTATAAGTATCCCCCACATGCTCCATCCTCTGCATGAAAGCTTCGAAAATTCCCGTCGGATCCATCCCTTCCGGAATAGGTGCTCCATTACGTGCTTGGTGATTTCTCAAGGGTCCTACCATGATGATAACGAGTATTGCCTACAAGAGACATATTGATCAGCTGAAAGTCTTCTCGTAGAAACGAAACCAAGATAGAACGCGAAGTAACAAGAGCTAACAGTTCTACAAAACAACACATCAAACATCCAACAATCAATATCAAAAGTACTGCTCGTATATATGTATATATCAAAAGATGTACCATGGAGTACACAGTAACCATACCATGTACCACGTGGGACAAGGCTAAAACAGTACTAAGGTCAACTACTACTATCTATACAAAGCTATGGTCAAATAGCTATCTCTCAAGCTCCCAAAAATCTAGTGGACAACATGTCCTGATAAAATCAAAAACTAAGTCTTGCAGGTCCTGACTCAAAAGTCGTCAACGTCTGATCCTGCTGGTGGTACCTCATCCTCTGAATCCATCTCCATCTCCTCGAGTGGGTCATCCTCAACTGGTGCAACAAGATCTCCGACTACAACTCCTATATCCCAATCCTCTATCACCTCTGCATCATCATCCTCTATCACGTCTGCTATCGCCTGGTTAGCGACATCGACTGCTACTGCGGCGAATCCATCGGCTATATCAAGAGCTCCTACTATGGCTGCCTCTCCCATAACAAAATCTGCTGGCTGTGCGACCATCTGAGCTATCCATCCTACTGCCATATCGGCCATAGCTGCCATATGCATAATGGGTCCAGCGGGTATCTGAAGCACAACTGGTGCCTCTGGCACAACTACCTCCTCATCGGGCGCATCCTCATCTACTACTATGTCTGCCTCAACAGCCTCTGGGTCCGGTACTGGATCCTCTGGCTCGAACTCTGGCTCCTCGGGGTCATCCTCAGGCTCATCATCATCTGCATCGTCTGCATGCTCATCCTCTACTGGGTCCTCGTCGTCTATCGGCTCCTCCTCTCCGTCCTCGTCCATGTCCTCATCGGCATGCTCAAGGTCCTCATCCTCCTGGATCGGCTCAGGCTCTGGAACTGGTACGTCGGGTACCGGTGATGATGGTACTGCCGGTGCTGGTGCAACTACAGGCTCTGGTGGACCGGCTACAATAGCTCTCAACTCAATCTCATCCATCTCGGGCTTACTCTGAACTAACCGTAATATCTCCTGGCAAATATCTCTACCAATCCTCGCAGTATGGTAAGCATCCATACGCATCTGCGTCGGGTGAGTCCTCTCTGTCACATAAAGTACTCTCCACATGTCCTCCTCCAAATGTCTACTAGCTATCTGGCACACACGCTCTCGATAAAACTCTGGGTCAGCTGGCTCCACGGTATCCCCATGGATCACGTGTCCTCCATAAGCATCTGTAACAAACTGATGAAACTCTGGATCCATGCTATCCTGCAAAGAAAAACTATCTATCGTCAGGAAGACGAACTTATCTTATACTCATATCTCATCTCAAGAAAATCTTAAATACTAGAACCAGATGGTGTGGAATCCATCAGTGAACGACAATATCAGAACCTAATCGTAATATAACCAGGTGCTCTGATACCAAAAACCCTGTCACGCCCCGGAGCAGCATAAATAGAGAAAAATAAATTTCCTTTATGGGTCCATAGGGAATGACAAGTGAAAGTCACTAACATCCACACCACACAGTACTAGTCCAAACAGGAACAGTAAACAACTGGAATATAAACACGGTTCTATCTATTACAAACATCAGAGTACGGTCCACAGGATCACAACAGGTCTGGAGACAACATATGCCCAAGTACCCGTTAACTACAAAGTATAACAATAACAGGAAAGTAATAACATAAACTACTATCTATCTTCAGGTCTTCAGCTGGCGTACGGATAGTCATCAGCCTGACCAGCAACAGTGGGGCCATCCTCGGCGTAACTCCCTTCAGGATAATAGTTATTGCTATGAGTTCCGTCATCTGCATTATAAAGGACAGGGTAGTCTGGACGGGGAATGTCCAGGCAATAAAGGCCGTCAGCTTGTTGAAAGCTGAGTGAGCACTAACTAACACAGTCTCATAGAAATGACATAATTTACCATTATGAACAATATATGACAGTGATACTAATTATATTCCTCACTCGTTTATTCAGACATATCATTAATCGATTCTTATCGACTCCCACTCTAAGACTGATTCCACAATACCCAACTGACTATCTCGAACTGATTATATCAGCACAACATACCAGTGCTCTTGTTCACCGCTATACCGCTTTTAAGAACTCTTGCGAGCACCCATACATCGTTCTCATATAACGACTGGTCCATGGATATACCCATACTCTTGTTCACCGCTTTTAAGAACTCTTACTGTTCACCGCTTTTAAGAACGCTTGCGAGTACGATACATACACAGCTCTGGTAAATATAAATCATGGGTGTGCCACAACTACTCTTGTTCACCGCTTTTAAGAACTCTTACTGTTCACCGCTTTTAAGAACGCTTGCGAGTACTGTGCACCCATAATTCTCACGATCCTGATCAAATCCTTGACATATACTTATCGGATTTAACCTGAGCGAATCATCAGCTCGACTCACACAACCTTAAACATACAATTCCTCTTACTGACTCATTTCTCACTTATCCAATACTACCCAGTATTATCATCTCAAACTTTACTACGTTATCGCGTCGTACTATTACTAGCGTTCCGAACCCGACTACGTTACTCACCATGTTATCTCAATCTCATTATCGTATCCCATTACCTCCGTTATCCATAATATCGCATAATAGGAATATGGAACAGCAATTAAACAACTACGCATTATGAATTATAATTGAAAGGAAAACATTCATGTTCTGATCAGGTTCGATCGATTGAAGTCTTCTCGATCGATTGAAGAAAAGATGTTCGATCGATTGAAGTCTTCTCGATCGATCGAAGTGAAAGTGATCTCGATCGATTGAAGTCATTTCGATCGATTGAGACTTAGTGATGTTCGATCGATTGAACTCAGTTCGATCGGTCGAACTTCGTCTTCTACAGATTCTGCCAGTGAACGTGCAGAATGTGCTAGGGGGTGTTTGGGTTATAATTATACGTCCAGAATATGTAAAACATCATGACTAAGATACCGAGTGAGTTTGGAACTCACAAAAAGTCGTTAAGGTGCGTTTGGCTCGATTGAAAGCTTCCAAGCTTCCTCCAATGGTGGCCTCCTCTCTCTGCTCCTCTCTTCGTCTCTTCTGTCTTTCTTTCTCGGCCTCTTCTTGTTCTTCTTCTTCTCCTTCTTCTCTTCTCCAAGCTGAGTATATATATACAGATATGTGTGTGTATATATATAGATATATGGAGGTATGTGTATATATATGTATACCAACACACAAGCACACACTCTCAACTCTCTCTTGTCACAAGAGTTCAGCAAACTCTCTCACTCTCACGAGGTTTATGTATATATAAAGAATGGGAGGGCAAGGTGGCAGCATTTGCGCAGAAACTGGGATTTCTGATAATTGCACTTTCGATCGATCGAAGGATTCTCGATCGCTCGAACTCAGATCGGTCAGTTAGATCGATTGAAAAAGGGTTTGATCGATTGAAGTGGGGACCACGTATTAAATTTATGTCGGTAGGGTTTCGATCGCTCGAAAAAGGGTTCGATCGCTTGAACTGAAGGGTCTCGATCGCTCGAACTAGCTTCGATCGATCGAAGATGAAATTTCTTGAATGGTCAAATGAAGTATATAGAATCTCTCTGCATTAAATATTTATTGAAAATACGGGGTATTACAACTCGTAATTTGGAATTGGGAATTCTTTTGAGTCTGATTGGTTCATGTTTTTGGAAATTAGAAACTCTTTTGAGTCTAGTTGACTCTCAATCTTTTGAAATTAAAAATTATTTTGAGTATGATTGGCTCATGTTTTGGAATTAGAAATTCTTTTGAGTCTGATTGGCTCATGTTTTTGGAAATTAGAATTTCTTTTGAGTCTGATTGGCTCATGTTTTTGGAAATTAGAAATTCTTTTAAGTCTGCATAGCTCATGTTTTTGGAAATTAGAAATTCTTTTGAGTCTAGTTGACTCTCAATCTTTTGAAATTAAAAATTCTTTTGAGTATGATTGACTCATGATTTGGAATTAGAATTTCTTTTGAGTCTGATTGGCTCATGGTTTTGTCTGATTTTGCGAAATAAGAAATTGAATCAAGTCTGATTGACTCATGATTTAGGATTTGAATTTGAATTTGAATTTGTTTTGAGTCTGATTGACTCCAGGTTTTGTGAAATTAAATTTGTTTCGAATTCAACTGACTCCTGATTTTAGAATTCGAATAGAATTAAGTCTGAAGGACTCCGGATTTTTGGAATTGAACTGATTTGAGTGTGACTGACTCCAAATTTTGAATTAAATTGCGTAAAGTCTGTCCGACTCCAAGTTTTGAAAAATAAAATGATTGGAGTCTGGTTAACTCCTGATTTTGAAATAATGAATTGAATTGAGTTTGGTTGATTTTAAGAATCTAAGTTGAATTGAGTCTGATTGACTCTTGATTGTAGGAAAATTGAATAAATTGGAGTCTGATTAACTCCAGACTTCTGAAAATTGATTTGATTAGGAGTCTAATTGACTCCAATTTTGGACAATTGAATAAATTGGAGTCCGATCGACCCCGGACTTTTGAAAATTGATTTGATTAGGAGTCTAATTGACTCCAATTTTTGGAAAATTGAATAAATTGGAGTCTGCTTGACTCTGGACTCTTGAAAATTGATTTGATTAGGAGTTTGATTTACTCCGGATTTTGAGAATTAGAGTAAATTGGAGTCTGATTGACTCCGGGCCTTTGAAAATTGATTTGATTAAGAGTCTAATTGATTCCTGATTTTGGAAAATTGAATAAATGGGAGTTTGGTTGAATCTAAGCTGATTTGAGTCTGATTGACTCCTGGTTTTAGAAGAATGAATTGACTCGAGTCCGAAAGGCTCCAATTTTGAGAAGATGAGTTGATTTCGAGTTTGAATGACTCCGAAATTTTGGAAATTGATTTGGTTCGAGCTTGATTGGCTCCGATTCTTTGGAAATTTGTTAAATTAGAACCTGATTAACTCCGAATTTGGAAAATTAAATAAATTGGAGTAAGTTTGAAGTTTAATCTGATTAAGAGTCTGATTGATTCTGGGATTTGCGGAAGCATGTATTCAACCGAAGTCTAATTGACTCCGAACTTTGAAACATGATTTGACTTAAGCCTGATTGGCTCCAATTCTTTGAAAATTAATTCAATTTGAGCCTGATTGGCTCTGATTCTTTAAAAATTGATTTGCTTTGAGCCCGATTGGCTCCGATTCTTTAAAAATTGATTCGATTTGAGCCTGATTGGCTCTGATTCCTTGAAAATAGATTTGAATTGAGCCTGATTGGCTCTGACTCTTTGAAAGTTGGTTTAATTTGAGCCTGATTGGCTCCAATTCTTTGAAAATTGATTCGAATTGAGCCTGATTGGCTCTGATTCTTTGAAAAGTGATTCGAATTGAGCCTGATTGGCTCTGATTCTTTGAAAATTGATTTGGTTTGAGCCCGATCGGCTCCGGAACTTTGAAGTTGATTTGACTTGAGCCTGATTGGCTCCGATTCTTTGAAAATAGATTTGAATTGAGCCTAATTGGTTTCAACTCTTTGGAATTTGATTTGATATGAGAGTCTTGTTTGATTCTGGAACTTTGAAAATTGATTTGGTTCGACTCCAGGTTAGAAGAAAATTCAGCCGACTTTATATGATTGATCTTCGATTTCGGAAATTAAAAGCAAATATGAATCCAAGAGTTTCCAGGTTTAGAAAAGTTAATTCGAAATTTAATCAGCTCCTGAAAGTTAGGAATTATGAATTGAACCAAGTCAACTTTGATTTTACTTGGTGAGGCAGTAAATTTGCATCTCATCTTTCAGCGTGCTACCTGATTCGGCTTAGCCGATCAGATGATTTTGGAAGATTATGGAGCGTAAGGCATGAAGCGGCTCAATCTTTCAGCGTGCTACCTGATTCGGCTTAGCCGATCAGATGATTTTGGAAGATTATGGAGTGTAAGGCATGAAGCGGCTCAATCTTTCAGCGTCCTACCTGATTCGACTTAGCCGATCAGGTGATTTTGGAAGATTGTGGAGCGTAAGGCATGAAGCGGCTCAATCTTTCAGCGTGCTACCTGATTCGGCTTAGCCGATCAGATGATTTTGGAAGATTATGGAGCGTAAGGCATGGAGCGGCTCAATCTTTCAGCGTGCTACCTGATTCGGCTTAGCCGATCAGATGATTTTGGAAGATTATGGAGCGTAAGGCATGAAGTGGCTCAATCTTTCAGCGTGCTACCTGATTCGGCTTAGCCGATCAGATGATTTTGGAAGATTATGGAGCGTAAGGCATGAAGCGGCTCAATCTTTCAGTGTGCTACCTGATTCGGCTTAGCCGATCAGATGATTTTTGGAAGATTATGGAGCGTAAGGCATGAAGCGGCTCAATCTTTCAGCGTGCTACCTGATTCGGCTTAGCCGATCAGATGATTTTGGAAGATTATGGAGCGTAAGGCATGAAGCGGCTCAATCTTTCAGCGTGGTACCTGATTCGGCTTAGCCGATCAGATGATTTTGGAAGATTATGGAGCGTAAGGCATGAAGCGGCTCAATCTTTCAGCGTGCTACCTGATTCGGCTTAGCCGATCAGATGATTTTGGAAGATTATGGAGCGTAAGGCATGAAGCGGCTCAATCTTTCAGCGTGCTACCTGATTCGGCTTAGCCGATCAGATGATTTTGGAAGATTATAGAGCGTAAGGCATGGAGCGGCTCAATCTTTCAGCGTGCTACCTGATTCGGCTTAGCCGATCAGATGATTTTGGAAGATTATGGAGCGTAAGGCATGGAGTGGCTCAATCTTTCAGCGTGCTACCTGATTCGGCTTAGCCGATCAGATGATTTTGGAAGATTATGGAGTGTAAGGCATGAAGCGGCTCAGTCTTCCAGCGTGCTACCTGACTTGGCTATGGAGTGTAAGGCGCAAGGCACATCTCAGTCAATCAGACGATTCTCAAAACACATATGAAATGTGTATACATCAATCATGATGTTCCTAGAGTAGGACGGTATCATAATAGGATAATTCAATGTATAGGGTGCATTTCTGATAATAGGAAAAGTAACGTGACTCGGGATCATCACGTTTGGGAGTATAAGATATAAGATTGCATGAGCATGTGCATCACGATAAGATAAGAGCATTCATCCGTGTGATTATTTGCATTTGTGTGTTATCACTTACCCGAACTACGTCCTGGTCTGATTCCCGTTGGGATACGTAGGCAGCTCACCATTAAGCACGACCAGCACCGACCGTCTCCGCAAATGTTTTTGCAACGCGTTTTGTTTTTACCTAAGTTCAATAGCCCGGTCAAAGGCTTGTCTTCACATAGGCTTCGACATTCACTTGTGATACGCGTTGCTTCACAAGTTCTGCCGAAGAGGGGCAAACTGTAGACACCCCAATTTGACCAAACTATTAAACTTAGGGGGATTTACCTCTGGAGATCAATGATGAATATGTCTCGACGAAATCAAGACTCTTACAAGCAATCTGACTCTCTTCCTAGAATAATCTCGGTTCAAAATCACCATTTTCAGCCAAAAGACCAAAATTCTCATCTACTCGTCACCTTGTAGACCATGAGTTTTGAACACGTATAGGAATACGGCAATGTTCTCGGAGCATCTTAAAATCATTTTCAAAAAGAGAGTAATTCAGCATGAACCCTGAAAGAAAAAGATAACAGTTGACCCAGTGAAAAGTCAACGGGTCAAAAGGGAGTCAATCGTAAAATTTTCGAATTTCAAGATGAAAAGTCCCGGTAATTGTTCATTGGGTCTCCCTTATGCTAGAAATGATTTTTTAGAATTTTTAAATGAAAGGAATCATGGTGAAATTGAAAGGCTTTTAAGAAGAATCGTGCAGAAAATCGAAATTTTGCCTTCGGAGGGAGAGTTGACTTTTTTTCCTTAAGGATTTTGATTTTCTAGATATTTTTATTGAATCCAAATGGGGGGTATTTCCTTAATTACATTTAATGTCTTAAGTAAATACATAAATTAAACGACATTTACTTAAATGGCATGAAATGAAATTAAGGTGCTGAATTGCTGTGAATAGTGCTGGATTGCTGTGCAGCGGCACTCAAAGTGCCCGAACGGCAGTCAGTGAATGCCGCTGCGGCACTCACTGAATGCCGTCCGGCATTCAGAGAGTGCCGCGCGGCACTCAGAGAGTGCCGTTTCACCTCATCGAGTGCCGGCCTGGGCTAATTTGCATTTTTAAGTCAAAATTCTTTTTCAATCTTTGATCAAATGAATGCACCAAACGATGTCATTTTTTGTGTACGTGTTTACTACTCCTAGGTCATGCAAACCATGCTCCCACCATCCCTAATTGACCTATCTACCCTTATCTTCGCCCCTAAGATAATGAAAGTCTATAAAAGCCCCATTTTCTCTCATTTTGGGAGGTTGGAGACTTGAATCTTGGGAGAGAGACTTGAATCTAAAGGAGAGAGGCTGAATTTTGAAGAAAGAGTTTGTTCTTAGAGAAATATAGAGAGAGAAACCCCAAGACCCCATAGAAATCTTACCCAATTCATCCAAATTCCTCAAATCTCCATTGAAGAACCTTGAAGCGTCAAGGAAGAAGAAGAAGAGCATTGCTTGTAAGGCTTGGATCTCTCTAAATCAATCAAATCCTGAGAAGATCTAGAGGTTAAATCCTTATCCCTATACTTATTATATATAATTCAATCACAATTCATAGATCTAGGACTTTTACACATTTTCAAAACCTCTCTTCCCACCTCATTTCATCACACACCACATAGAATTGTGATTGAATTCCTACTTGCTTTCATTGATTTGGATCTAAATAAGAGCCTTAGGTTTAAAATAAAACTAGTTTGTGAAGGGATCTTCACTTGGTTTTCTTCAAGTAAACTTTGATTATATTTCTCTTTATCTCTATTTTCCTTTTGAGATCCATGAGATCTTTAATATCTCATTGGATCCTCTTGAGTTTGATCCTCTAGTCCCCTATGATCCTATGATTTATATGGAGACTAAGGTTGATCATGGTCATATCTACCCATAGTTGGTGAGATACAAGTCTTAACTCATGGCTAGGGGATCTCACTATGAATCTTATGGAATTCACTCCATGTTCCATAGAGGTTTATGTAAATCATAGTCTCATTTAATCTCCAAGGATCATTAACTTGAGAGGAGAATAAGTTGATTCTATATTCTTCCATGATCATGTACTTGAGAGAAGAATTGGATGTAGATTTTCATAGTCTATATTTGAAATAAGTAAGACCTTAGGATTTTCTTGATAGATCTCCAACTATGAGATCTATGATAAGAATCCATCAAGGTTAAATCTATAAACATTATCCTATAACATTAATTTGTCCCAATAATCACAACCATGCTTGGTTCTAGTCCTTTGTAGGATCATGGATCAAGTTGGTTTTAAGGTATGAACATTAATTCAATATTGTTGCAGTGAATCCTTAAACCCTTTGTGATCAAAGATTTTTCATAAAATCATGGTCCATTGGAATGGGATGAGACCAATTGGAGGGTGTTCATAACTCATATGAGTACCTCTGTGATTATTATTTTGATAAGATCCCATACTTAGGATGGTTTGGGCTTATAATTTCCAAATAAGAAATTCTCTGTCCAAAATTTCAGAACAGCAAACCGGTTTTAAAATTGATGGATCAGAACTCTAACCAAGTTTTCATGACCTTTAATAATTTTTTCTAAGAACCTTAATGTGTTAGGAAGGTTCACTAAAAAGAATGAAGTAATTCGGATTTGTTTGCTATTTTTAAAAAATCATACAAGATCTCTGGACAGAGAGTTGCAAAATCCTGAGTGAGGTCTAGTATTTTCAGTATTCCCGGAGATCTAACCGTTGAAACCTCGATTTTCTTTTTGGGACAGAAACTAGACTCACAGAGGCATAACATATCCAAAAATCATTAAGATCCAACCGTTGAAAGTATTTTACTCCTATTTTTGAATGTCTGGTTTGCACTCTGTAAATCACAAAAAACTGCTACTGTTTTTGTCTAATCTTATTTATTTCAACTCAAATAGTCTCCTAATGGCTTAGAACTCAAACCATGTTTTGAATAATGATAATTTAGATTAAACCCAGAGGCTTAGGGATCCAAATTAGTGAATAAATTCATGTCCCATTCTTGTTCATATTCATGCATTCATTCATACATGTTAATATCCATAAGTAGGACTTATCTCTTGTCTAAGATGTATCTAATTGAACATGACTTAGGATTTACTTATTTATGATATTATATCTTGTCTAAGGCATGTGTACTAACCTTTGTTTTGTAGCGGATTTGAGGTACAATTCCTCAACTCTTCTCTAGTTTAATTTCATTCTTTGATTTATATTGATTTTCGACTCCATGTGCGATACCTTAGCCTAGGTTTTGCCTTATGTGTATATATGTGTTAGAGACCTTTCTTAGGTTTATTTTGTTCTCGCATGCATTGCACGTTTGATATTCGCGGCTGGATCCCGGGTATGTTTTCTAGTTCTCTATTGCATATCATGTTGTTTTGCTACTTGTATTACGTGGCTTATGAATGATATTTTGTCGTTAGCAATTTTACACCATTTCCAACATGCTTGTGTGATGTATATGTATATATGTATTAATTGAGGGCATGCTTAGATTAATAATTTGATTAAAAAGGATGTTGAGTAGAGGCCTATCGTGAGATAGGATGAAAGGGGGTGTTTTAGTCCGCTGGGCTCCTTCCCCTTTCATTCCATAATCCCCAGACCCAGTTTATCTTTGGTTTCGCAAAAGATCAGTTTGCTTTAAAATGGTTTCTTAATTTTCCTTTTTAAAATTAAGTGGCGACTCTTTGAATTTGAAAAATATTTGTTTTAAAAGTGGGTAAAATTTGAAAACCTGCGATATCCACAATCACTGCAGTTTTTTGGAATAATAATAAATTTGATAGTCGAGTTCAAGTTTACTACATAAATATTAAGTGTATGACCAGTTCAACCTCCATAAATATTAAATGAAATTTCACTTAATATTTCATGTACTCAGTGAAATTTCACTTATTATTCATATATGTAAAACTTGAATTTTTTTTTTTTTTTTACATATATGAATAATTTCAATTAATAAGTGAAATTTCACTTATTATTCATATATGTAAAAATTGAACTTAGGGCTTTTGGAGGAGTTTTTAAAACTCTAGAATGGAGCTTTTAAAAGTTCAAGGTTACTTTTTGGCTTCATGATGTTTTTTTGAGGAGTAATGTGCTACTTGTAAAAAATTATCAAACAACTTAATAATAAATTTCATTAGATACTTTTAAAAACCGCGTGGGGGCCAAACGAAGCCCTAATCTATACTTAAAGCGCTTGCGACCCTGCTCAATTTGCCCCTTTTTAAACTAAGAAATCTTACAATAAAGAAAATTTCAACCTCCATAAATATTAAGTGAAATTTCACTTAATATTTCATATACTTAGTAAAATTTCACTTAATAAGAGAAATTTCACTTATTATTCATATATGTAAAATTTTGATATTTTTTTTTGCTCAAAACATATCAACAATGGTACTAGTTTTGTAGATCTCGTCGACACGATTCCAATGGTATAAAATTTACGAAAAATGGAGTTGTAGATCAAAAGTTACGAGGTTTAAAGTTTAAAAATATTTTTTGAAATTAGAAATTATACGGTACAATACTCACACCATGTGAGTGACGTGGGTGACAATTTCCGCACTTGTTGCAGCGGTGGGGAAAAATTGGCGCGCGGTGGGCGCGCTTAGGTGTCGTTTGAGTTGGTTATTTTACAATTTTTTTAAGGGTAGTTTGGTCTGATAGAAAGAGTAAAATGGACTTGAAAAATGATGTTTTAATATTATGGATGTAGGTTAAAAATAAGCTTGAAATTTTATCCTTGATGAGTTTATTATTAATGGGCTGTCTTTTAATCTAAATATGCCAAACTTTAAGGATCTTAAGCCAAGCCTCCCATAATTAATCTCTCTCACTCCTCTTCGGCATATACATAATTTTTTTTTTTTGATAAACACCTCTTCTGACTTCTGCATCAGAAGTCTGAAAAATCTCAATAAAACAAGGTCCTAGTTTCCTCCCTCTATTCTCTCTCTCTCTCTCTCTCTCTCGAGCTTCCTCTGATCCCAGCAATTTCCGGAGATCTCACTCTCCGTTCTTCTACTCCTATATTCCTGAACTTTCTCGGCAACCAAACAGGCCCCCTGTTTTCCACGGTTGTTAGATTTCAGGCCTACATTTCTTTCGGTTGAATTTTCTTTCAGATTCAGCTTGTTTTCTGTTCCACTTCCCTATTTTTAGCACTGTCAGAGAGAAAACACACACACAAACGGAGAGAGAGAGAGAGAGAGAGAATTGAAGAAAAGGGGGAATAGGTTGGGATATAGAATTTGCATGGCGGAGAGTGGCGCGAAATGGAGGGTTTTGAGATCGATGCCGATGATATTATGGAGTTTTCTGTTAGTATCGATGTTTGTTTCAGCCGAGCGAAGCTTGAATCAGGAAGGATCATCATCAAGCTATACCGTAGATGATAGATCAGAGTCCAATTACTTTCATAAATTTGCTGATTTCTTATGGCAATCGAATAAATCAGGTTACGAACATGTTTGGCCAGTAAGTCAATTTCTCAATCTAATCTTTTGTTGTTTACTCTCACCATCACGTGTTTTGATCCATTCTTTTGTTGCATTTAAATTTTGAATAATGCTAGGCACACACCTTTCAACCACACTCCAAATTACACCTTATGTTTAAAATTCATTTTTCCTGTATTGTTTAAATTTTTTATATTTTTTTATGGTACATATATTTAAAACAAAAATATAATTTGAGGTGGAGTTGAATATGTGTGCCTACCATTGTTAATTTTTTAGGTAAATTACAATCTCCTCTTCTGCCTAATTACACGGAGCTCCCTTGTATATTGAAAAATTACAATGGGTTTATAGGTGAGTAATACTCACCTCACCCTCCCTTGCTCAAATATATATATATATATATATGTATATTTTTTTTGACTCTTCCCTTAGTCAAATATTAGTTTACCCAAATGGGAAAATTAGGTTTTTTTTTTTTTTTTTTTCCTGCTAATTATTTTATAATGACAACCTTACCCTTTAGAAATTTTATAGTGAAAAACATATTACTCCTAAGAAAACCTTTAAAAAATTCTCATCTTCGTTTTTGCAGCCCCTGAGTCCCAACCGTACAAGTTCGTAAACCTACCACCATTCCATAACTGTCCGCAATTTGTACCCACGGAGAGAAGAAGAAGAAAGGGTTTTTGTTACCCCTCAAAATTGCCCCAAGGATCTCCCTCTATATTGTTCTCATTCTCTCTTTACAAAAAATCCCATTCGTTCTCTTGTTGAAATCGCCACCCATAAGTGGGTTTCGTTGATGAAGGCCTGATTGGTGGATTTGGTGTGGGATCAAAGATGGAGGAAGATGAACTTATGCCTTGTTTTGTCAGCTTTAGTCTGGGGGCAGTTTTGTCCTTTTCTTTCACTTAATTTTTGACATGACATTATGCAAACTAGCGAGGGCAAAATAGTAAATTTCCTATCACCGTCACTTAGAAACACTAACAAGGGAGGTCAGTGTATTTTTACAAGGGAGAAACGTGTAATTAGGCTATACCTCAGGGGAGGTGAGTGTAATTTTCCCAAATTTTTATTACGAGTTTGACAGTGGTACAATGTGACTTTTATTTGGAGTTATACAATGATTCCCAATTTGAGATATTACAAATGCTATGAGAGTTGTACCACATGCAGTGATTTTGGTACAACGATCACTGCTACAACATGTGGTACAACTGTCAAAAATATTTCTAGAACGATTCAAATTTTGAAATCATAGTATTGCTTTATTGAGATATCTCAAATGATATGGAAGTGGTACCTCTATCACTGTTAGAGCATGTGATACAAGTGTCAACATTTGGGAAACAACCTCTTGCAAAAAGCAGGGTAAGGCTGCGTAAAATTGACCCAATGTGGTCCGACCCTTCCCCGGATCTTGCACTGCGGGAGCTTCGTGTACCGGGCTGCCTTTTTAGGATTATTCTATCATTGATTGCCATAAGTGGTGGTAGCCTAGTAGGTGTCTGGACATGAATCTTGCTTAATGTGTTGGTTTGCCATTATTTAGATAGGGTCAACAGTAATACATTATTCTATTTTTGAGTGTTATAATGTAAAATGTAGTTTGACTTCATATATAGCTACATATGCAGATATTTTGTGGATATGCATTGTTATTTGAGCATCATGTTTTGATCCTTCTTTGTTGCAATACTATTTTATATAATGAGTTAGGTAGTGATACAATCTGACTTTTATTTGGAGTCATGCAATGATTTCGAATTTGAGATATTGCAAATGCCGTGGGAGTTGTACCACACGTAGTGGTTTTGGTACCAAGATCACTGCTACATATCAGAGCATTTGGGAAGGATAGCATTACTCTATTATTGAGTGCCGTAAATGCTAGTAGGTGTTTGGACATGAATCCTGCGTAATGTGTTGCTTTTCCATTATTTAATGGGGACAACAATAAATACATTATTATATTTTAAGTGTTATAAAATGTAGTTTGACTTCATCTACAGTTACATATGCAGACATTTTTGTAGATATGCATCCACATGTACAGCCTCCATATTTAAATGTATATATGAGAGAGAGAGAGAGAGAGAGAGAGAGAGAGAGAGAGACTAGTACTTAAGTAAAAAAAAAGGATGGGTTTATGGCACACCAAGTACTTGACCTAAGACTTTGCTGCATTAATTAAATTGAGCCATTTTAAATGTATACCTACATGTTGGTTAATTGTTTATGGTGGTTCAAGCGGTGGACTTTTTTGCTTTAGCCATTTAGAGGGATGCCTATTTTATTATGGTATGCTTGGGCATTCAAAACTTGTAAAGGATTTTAATATGATAATCAAGCTTCTTGAATTAGTTCATTGAGAAAAATAAGATACTTCATCATGTTGTTTCATACATGGACTAGGTTTTCTTGAGATGATATAATCGATTCTTTTGCCCAAAATTGCTTTTAAATAATTGTCATTTTTCAAAATGACTTAATTCAAGCTGAAGTATATATACATTAGTATGTTTTACGAACTGTAAATGACCCGATTCAAATTCATAGGACATGTAAACAAGGTCATTACTTTTTAGTTTTCCGTTTTATGCACATATCTTAATGCGTCAAAATTTAAGTGTGCAATTGGAATTTGGTTTACAGGAACTGAAATTTGGTTGGCAAATTGTTGTGGGTTCAATTATTGGATTCTTGGGAGCCGCATTTGGGAGTGTTGGTGGTGTTGGTGGCGGTGGCATTTTCGTTCCTATGCTTAGCCTAATTATTGGGTTTGATCCAAAATCAGCAACTGCTTTATCAAAATGTAAGAGAGTGACATACCCGATAGTGGTGGTATTGATTTTCTTCTCTTTAACCAAGCAACTAAAATGGAGGACCTACTCATATTGCATTACAAAATGGGGGATTATGAAAGGAAAAGATAAATTATACTTACTTTTTTACTTAAAAGGTTAAGAAAAAGAATAGGAACGATATTAATACATCTTCTGAATGAGGTTAGGACCTGAGTTTGTATTCATTTATAAATGTAGTATAAGGACTGTGTTCAATAAAATTTTCTGTATTGAGCAAACTATAAATAAAAAAAACAAAAAACAAAAGAAATGAAGAGAAAAGTGAAATATTCTCGGATTACAGAATAAACAGTTTTGATATTGTTTGACCTGAATTGAGTTGTTTGAAGCATCTCCGACCATGCTCCCTGTAGTTTGTCTCCTTTCTAGCTAGTCATTTTGAAGCTATGCTCCCTAATCCAGGAACGCGTGAACTTTTTCATTAATGTTCATATTGAAGTAGAAGAGAGTTCGAGAGCAATTTTACTTTGGAGTCACTTTCTCTCTCTTCAAATCTCCTCTGTTCTCTCAAATTTCAGAATTTGCAATGAAAGGAAAACAGAGAATTTCTTTGGAAACTTTGGTAAGTATGTCAAACCTCTCTGATGTATTTGTTAAGACTTGTAACTTCTTCCATTTGTTTTCTGCTCAGGTATGATCATGGGTGGGGCTGGCTCAACCGTTTACTATAACCTTAGGCTTAGGCATCCAACACTTGACATGCCTATCATTGACTACGACTTAGCATTACTTGTCCAACCAATGCTTATGCTTGGAATTAGTATTGGAGTTGCTTTCAATGTCATTTTTGCTGATTGGATGGTCACAGTTCTACTTATCATTCTCTTCATAGGTAATGCCGTAATGTTTGGTTGCATTGCAGTTCTCCTTTATATGCAATTTGGCTTTTGTAATAGTCGCATTTTTATGGTGACTTGCAGGTACATCTTCCAAAGCTTTTTGCAAGGGTGTTGAAACTTGGAAAAGAGAAACCATTATGAAAAAGGTTAGAATGTTAAGTATTTTATTGGTTATGATGCATTTGGGAACCGAATAAGGGTTTTTTGTTTTTTTTTTTTCCAATTTAGGCTCTGTTTGGTTCATAGATTTTGAGAGAAAAAGGAAAAGAAAACATAGAGGAAAGCACTTTTGTTTGGTTGGTTAATAAGGACAACAGAGAGGAAAATTGGAAGGAGAAGACAATATGATGAAAATTTTGGAAAAAATATATTTTGGCAAGTCATTCTCTTCCCCTTTACTGATTTCCTACTTTTTTTGAAAATGTATGATTTCTGCTGCTGTTGAACACATGGAGGAAGACACAAGGGAAATAGAATCTTACTGTTTGCCTTTCCTTTATTTTTCCTTCTCTAAATCCACAAACCAAACAGAGCCTTAGTGTCAATAGTGTATGAAATTAGTCCTTTAATTGCATGCCCATGATAACTTTTGGTTGCTTGGGTATTTTGCTTCTGCAATTTATTCATTAACATTTCATTCATTTGATTAGAATGTTTAAGGATTACCCTGGCACGTTTTGGGCCTACAAATCAAATTAAAACACAAGGACTTTCCTATATGTTCATGCAAACTTCCAGTGTGTATATGTTCACATGATGTATAAACTTTTGCAGCCAGACCAAAATTTCTGTGTTCTGAATAGTAATTCTTTTCTGATATCAGGAGGCTGCTAGGCGTATGGAGGCAGATGGTGGGTTAATATATAAGTCCCTCTATAATGTCACATCATTAAGGACCACATCTTCATAACCTGGTTTTTTTTTTTTTTTAATTCTAATCAAACTTTATACGAAATGCACTTCCTGTTCTGTCAGGTACTAATAAAGAGGAAGCAGAATACAAGCTTCTTCCAGGTGGCCCAAGCAACAGCACTGACAAGGAGAGCGAGCCAGAGGTAAATTCTGAGAAGGTGATTTCTGATTACAGAGTCATTAGATCTTATGTGTATATATAACAATTGCAGGTCAGTATTATAGAGAATGTTTGCTGGAAGGAACTCGGGCTTCTCGTTTTTGTTTGGATTGCATTCCTTGTAGTGCAGATCGCAAAGGTTTTTTTTTTCCAAGTTTATTTCTTAGGCTCTGTTTAGTTCTCCGTTTGAGTGAGGGAATTGAAAGAAAAAAAAAAAACACCGGGGAAAATAAAGAGGGGGGGGAGGGAATTGAAAGAAAAAAAAAAAACACCGGGGAAAATAAAGAGGGGGGGGGGGGGGGGGGGTGGTTTGGTTGGGAATGGCGAAAATTTGAATTTTTTTGGAATTCGTAAGTCACTTGACTCACTTCCTTTCCTCTTTTTTCTTGAGTTCCTATAATGTTTTGAAAAAAAAAATTCGAATGTTTTTTAAGAATTGAAGAAAAGACAAAAGGAAATGGCTTTTGTCATGGTTTTCTTTTCCTTTTCCTTCTCTAAACCTGCAAACCAAACAGAGCCTTAGTTTATTGAGAAGTTCATATTTTGTCTCTCCTTGTGTTGATATACTGACTAATCAACCAATTGTGTTGGAAACAGAATCATACAGATAATTGTTCAATAGCATATTGGTTCCTGAACTTGCTGCAGGTACCCTTTATTTTTTTGAATTATGAATGAAAGAGAAACACGTCATTTCTTTTCCCACTGTGTCTGTGTGCTTGTGCATTTGTAAAACAAGGTTGTGATTAGCTTACTTGAAAAATGGTTTTCTACAGTCTATGTGAAAGATATCCTTTAAGAGCCCGTTTGAGATAGCTTTCTCCTATCTAGCAATAACTTCCAAGAGATTGTTTGAAAACTGTGACTATTTGGATTAGCTTTTTCACAGCTTTTAAAAGAATCTAAGTCCTTTTTATAGTTAAAAACCAGCTTTTTTATGAAGCTCCAATTTGTAGATTTGTTCTTATTCCTGAAAGTGATTGTTTTACAAGCTATAACCCAAATGGGCCTTAAATTCATGCAGATCCCGGTTTCTGTTGGGGTGTCTTTGTATGAGGCGATTAGTCTATACAAGGGACGGAAAGTGATTGCATCCAAGAGAGACACGGGTACTAACTTGCAAGTGCCTCAGTTGATTCTCTACTGCTTTTGTGGTGTACTGGCTGGTATGGTTGGTGGACTGCTTGGTCTAGGTGGAGGGTTTATTTTGGGTCCACTATTTTTGGAGCTAGGAGTACCTCCCCAGGTGTGTTTCTTTTCTTAGATATAATTAAGTCTCCGTTTGGTTCGCGACTTCGCGGATATGGAGAAGGGAAAGTAAAAGATAAGGAAATCGAGAAGGAAATAGGCTGTTTTCTCAATGATACTTGAACAGCATAAGAAACCAAAATATTTCCAAATTTAATAAGAGTTCAAGAACAGAGGATCGCAAGTGATTCTACCAATAGAAATTCTCAATTTTTTGCTCATATTTTCTTCATTGTTTTCTTTTTTAACCAAACCAAGAAGTGGGTTTTACTGTGGAACCCGAACCAAACAGAGCTTATAAGGGAAACAATTCAAGAATAAGCTAGGAAAGTAAGAAAGACGAACACAATTAGTGGAAGGCCGTTGCAGTATATAGAGAAGGGGCATATGTTCTTATTTTTGTGAATTCTAATGGAATCTCGTGAATAAGAACATGTTCACTTACGAAGTTTTTTCTCTTCCTATATTTTTCAGTTGGAGCTTCGCTCCTTTTCTTTATTTTTCTTGATGGAGTATGATGATGCAAATTGGGCTTTATCGATTAATTACTGAGGGATAAATTTAGTTACGCTTGTCACATTGGACTCTGAGACAAGTTTCCAACATGCAAACCCAAAATGCTATAACCTGAGGCTCCCGTAGTTTTGCGAATTTAGAGGAGGAAAAGGAAAACAATAATTTTTTTAGTGGTTTCCTCCATATCAAAAATTTCCATAATTCGACACAAATTCAAGGAAAGGGAAGGGAAATGACTCACACATAATTCAAGTATTTAATAAATTTTCACCATATTTTCCTTTTACTCCTGTTTCCCTCGGTGTTTCCTTCTTAACCAAACAAAGATATGTGTTTTCCTCTACTTTTTCTTTTCCCCTCCCTCACTGAATCCATAAGCAAAACATTGTGTGATTGCCTAGATCATGAGATAGCCAACAAGGGAAATACCCAGCACATTAAATCACGGATATTACACCAATTCTATTGCTAATCCTCTTGAGATTTTATTGCAGGTTTCAAGTGCCACTGCCACTTTTGCCATGACATTCTCTTCATCAATGTCAGTTATAGAATATTACCTTCTAAACCGATTTCCGGTTCCTTATGGTAAATAATTGGCCAAAAACATGTGACTTCTGTAAATTGTTCCTATTCTTCCATTGATAAATGATCTTACTACGAGACAAGTAATGGTCTGTTCGTGTGTCAATCAATTTGAATGGGCTAATTCAGTATCCGTAAAGGACACTAATGTAGAAATCCACATCTTGTATGAGCACGTTTCTGTGCTTAAAATCACTCTTAAGATATTCTCTAGAAAAAAATATGAGAACGACCACATATGAAGGAATATGACAAAGTTTCACTTTGCTCAATTAACTAATTCAAGATGATAGATTTCTACATCCATATGATTTATAAGTTGTGAACTGGTTCATTCAAATTGATGGGACATGCCCAAACAGGCCATAAAATTTAGAGTTAAGTTGTAACTTTAAATAAGTATTGAGGTTGGTCTGAGCTTCTACTGAATTCGGTTTTCTTTGCATGTATGACAGCTCTCTACTTGGTCCTTGTGGCAACGATTGCTGCACTTGTTGGGCAACATATAGTGAGAAGACTAATCATTATATTGGGGAGGGCATCTTTGATCGTTTTCATTCTGGCCTTCACAATCTTTGTGAGCGCGATCTCTCTAGGTAAGCATGATCTTCCCTTTGACCGGACTTGTTAAAACTTAAAAGAAGATAAAATTACTTTGACCTCCCATGGGATATCTGATAAATACAAGGATGGATCTCCCTCTTATTTTAAAAAAGTATACTTGCATTACATCCTTTGAAGTTTGTATTTAGTATCGTTGAGCCCTCGTTGTTAGTCAGTTGGCTATTGGTTTTCTGGTTGAAAATTTTCAAAATTTGTATGTTGAAGCTTGATATATATTGTTGGGCCTATTCTCTAATAGCTTAAGCTTTTGGAGCAATTGGTGACTTAACAATGTATTTATCTTTAACCCCAAGGAGTTTGCCCAAGTGGAAGGAAGGGCAGTGCCAAGCGCCTTAAAAGACACGAGTCGCAAGTTAAGAATCCCCCACCGAGGTTTGTAAACTCCTTGAGCCACGGCCATAGACATACCTGATTCAGGTGGGGAGCCGGGTTTGCATGAATCCGGGGGTTTACCCTGCACGGTCGATCCTTTGGTCTAGCTTTGGAGGGGTTCCCTTGCCATCAGAACAGAAAAAAATTACTCCGTAATAAAATAAATTAAAAATAAAATAAAAAATGACTTGTATAGCTTAAACCAAGAAAAAATAAAAACAATTCCCCTAAAATGTATTTTTCCCACTCTATATCTTAAGAATAGCTTTCTTATGCTTCCATTTTTGATAGGTGAATTCATTATAAACTTATATCCATAGCCTTCTCGGGCAACAAAATTGATTTCTGTCCCAATAGACACCATTTTCTAACTCTTGTATTACATTGTTTTTCAGTCTTCTTAATAAATTATTTTAGTTATCTTAAAATGATATCTTCTTGTTGGTAGGTGGTGTTGGCATATCAAACTTAATTGGGAAGATCAAGCAACATGAATACATGGGTTTCGAGAATCTCTGCATGTATAAAACTTAGCATGCCATTTTTTTTTTTTTTTGGTTACATTCATTTCTGTAAGTCACCTTTTGTTTACCTTATGTTTTCCTCCATATGCTTGTAACTTGTAAGACAGTAGACGTTGAAAATTTTTAGGTTGTAATAGTATCTCAGTAAAATAGGATGGGGAATGACACTAAAAATGCGAATTTTAGGGTTCACATGGTAAAGACTTCCTCATTTTTAGTTTTAAGTTTTTTTTAAAAGGAAAAACCAGTTTTATGTTTGTTTTTATAAATGAAAACAGAAAATATTTGGTAACAATATTGATTTAAAAAAAATTTATTAAAAACAAAAACAGAAAATACGTTTGGTAACCGTGTATTACAACTTTTAAAGTATTTGAAATTCAAATTTGGGAATAAATTGATTACTTGTTCACAATTTTAACAGATTTTCTATGTGAGTTGTATCCAAGAAAATTTATTTGAGCTTGTAACAATAGCATATATACGTGTATATATATATATATATATAGAGAGAGAGAGAGAGAGAGAGAGAGAGAGATGCTCGTGATGACTTGATCAATTGTCACACGTTTTCGTTTTATCTAATTTCCAAAATTACCCATGGTGCCTCACATGACTACCTTCTGTCTATTTTTTCATGGAGTCACATTTTTAGGGTTGTTGCAATTTTTTGAAGTTTAGGCATCAAACTATAAATTGCGGTATTTTGAGGGGGCAAAATATTTTTTACCCTATAGTTTTGTATGCTATTGAGAAGTTTAGTAAATCAAAACTTAACCTTGTATAACCTCGAGTTGTCTAAACTGTTTCAATTCGTGGCGACATTGTAACTTACTTTATTGTTTGTGTGTTATGTTTGCATGATAAGGTGGTAATGTTGCTAATCTAGACCGATAGGAATATTTTCTTGCCTAGTTTGGGTTTTGCAAGATACGAGGTGGGACTCGACTAATAGTCTTATCTGTTAACACTAAAAGTTTGCTTGGCTTGTTTGGGTTTTGCAAGATACGAGGTGGGACTCGACTAATAGTCTATCTGTTAACACACTAAAAGTTTGCTTGGCTTGTTTGGGTTTTGCGAGATATGAGATTCGACTAATAGTCTACCTGTTAACACTAAAAATTTGCTTGGCTTATTTGGCTTATTGGGCCATAGACGTCAAATTGGGCCAAGGATGGGGGACCTGAACCCCTAACATGAAAAGGTTTGGGCCAAGGCCAACAAAACTGAAGATTCGTCGAAGTCTAGAGTCTGGATCAATGTCAATAATGTACACGTTAAAGAATGGGGATCAGCCTATGGATCATCAGACCAGTGTAGTGCTCGGTGTATCAATGGAATCCAGATTAGGGAGGCTTGGTCCGCCCAGGTAGCCTAGGAAAAGGGTATCTAAGATAGAGGTGGTAGACCACTTACCTGTCCGATCCAGGAAGGGTTAAATCGGACAAGTATGACCAACAGGTGACGGTTAAGTGTTGGATACATGTACCCAGACGTGGGCATTGAGACCGAAAATTATAGAAGCACATCCAAAGCAGTTGAAGATTGGGTTAACACTATAAATACAAGTGTTGGGATCTCAGAACTCTCTCTCGCAAAAACTCAACTCGAATCCAGCATTCCAAAGCATTCATAATAGCATTCAATAGTTCATATTTCATTTTCTATTTCTTAGTTTCTTAGGATCTTAGATCCTGTACCTTCTAATTTCTCACATATCTGTAATTCTACGACATTAATGGAAATGAAGTTCGATGCAACATTTGAGGTATTTCTTATATGATTTTAGTATTTTTTTTTTTTTTCAAATTTGTATGCTTCAATACTGTAGGACTTCTAGTAAGTTTCATTCTTGTTTGTTTTTTTTTTTTTTTGGTAACTCGATTATCTTTAATCCAAGCAAAAGAGGTGACTGCCAGAGTTAGGGAGCCTTGGTCGAGCAAGGTGTCTTCTCGCTCGGGCAAGCCTAGTTTTTCCCTCTCTACATATCGTTTTTCCCTCCTTGATTATTTTTTTCATTAAAACTTTAATTCTCTCTCCTCGGTCTCCTTTATGGTAACCCAATTTCCTTCTTATTTTTTTCCCTGTAAAAGTCAAGAGTCCACATGATCACATCTCCTCTCTCTCTCTCTCTCTCTCTCTCTCTCTCTCTCTCTCTCTCTCTCTCTCTCTCTCATCCCTTCCCCCTTTAAGTTATTATTATTATTTTTTATTATTATTATTATTATTATTATATTTTGCTTGGATCCTCTTTTAAGTTAAAACTCTCCTCCCGTATCTCCAGTATCACAATTCACAAGTCTCTCTCTCTCTTTGTTTTTGTTTTTTTTTTTTTTTTGGGGGGGGCTAAAACTATATCACATATTACAAATCAAACGAAATCCAAATAGCATTTTGTACTTGATTATTTGATATGTGATTTGATTTGATAACTAATTATGAATAATGTTGAGTATATATTTGTTACAGTTTGTAAGTTATATTTCAATTGTTAGAACATTTTTCAGGTGTGGCATAAAACTAAGGGTATGTTTGATAACCCAATTAAGTGCTGAAAATGAAAAGATTCAGCACTTATTCTTTTTTAGTACGTTTGATAACATATCACTTAATTGAAAAAGCAGCCAAAAAACCACTGAAAACTTTAAGTGAAAATTTTCTACTGAAAATAATCACTGAATGCATTCTATTTCAGTAGTTGAAGTACTGTTTTCAGTTTTACAAATTCAATCACTTAAAATTTTCAGTACTTAAAATTCAGCACTTAATTTTCAGCACTTAATTTTCAGTTTTATCAAACGCACCCTAATTATATCCAAAATTGACTCAACCCCGCCCCCCCCCCCCCCCCCCCCCCCCCAAAAAAAAAAAAAAAACAAATTTTCTGGCTCTGCAATTACCTTCTTTATGTCTATATAATTTCTGGAAAATCTTTCCTCCTATCACTTATGCGTCATGTTCTCTCTACTCTCTTTGCTCATGCACTATTCTCTCTCTCTCTCTCTCTCTCTCTCTCTCTCTCATACATCTTTTGATTTCTATATTCAGAAACTTCTTGAAGGGAAAACTTCAAGAAAACTTCTGAATGTGTGATGCATGAATCACTTGGCAATCCTTTTTTTGCTTTCCAAATTTTGATTGTAGTTTCTTCAATGCCAGTGCACATGTTTATGATCTACCATTGTAAAGATATTTTAGAGTTTTAGTCCATTTTGTGCTTAACTGATGTCAACACCACTTGATTGACTGATTGTTTGGTATTTCTGTTAGTTTACATATTTGTGGGTTTCATTCTTTAATTTCTAATAATTTTGTTTATATGGCTACATACTACATGTATTTATTAAAGTTTTGTAGGTAACAAATCTTATGGGTTTTTAAATTTGATTGGGGTTGATTATGGAAAAAACGGTGAACTTTGGTTATGGAACTTTTCTGACATAGCATTACACTTTGCATTAACATTATGTTGGAAAACATTCTATATTGTTAACCGTTGGAAATATGTTAGCCATACAGGCACCCACATATCATTGGATCGGGTCTAATGAGCTTTGGCTCTTGGAGACCTAGGGTGTGTGCCCATATATATGTATATTGCACACATAGCTAGGGTTGCCTCTAGCACACCCTATGAGATACACCTCTCTTCCTCTCTCTCCCTACGATTTTCTCTCTCTAGGCCATCACCACAGTGCCTTGGGATTTAGCGTGTGACTGTCATGGAGATTGCTCCTGTAACGTCTTCTACGACCTAGGCGAAGCACAAGGGAGTACACGGAAGCGATCTAGGTGCAGCAGGTTCGTGGTTTTTGTTGGGGGCTCATAACAACACCGTTCGGCGATCCGTTGGGTTATTCCGCTAGGTAAGACACCTAAACTTAACTAGTATGCTTGCGTGCGTATTTATTTACATTGGTATCAGAGCCAACAAGTTATTGATTCGCCCGTTTAATCACCCAAAACACATCTGCCATTAAAACTTTTGAAGCTTTTATCAAAAACTTTGATAAATTGAATTTTAAAGTAAATCTGATATCAAACTCCAATAGGATTCAATTTTTTTATATGGTTGTATTCCTTGTTGCGAACTTGTGTCGCTGATGGGTACAAAAGATTCACAGCGGCCAAAGCTATGGTCCCAGCCACGCCTAGGGCATTGGCAGCCCAATTGTGCTCTGTTTTGGAAACATAATCTAAATAAAGTAAGGTAATGTTTAATGCCTAACATGCCAAATTGCCATTATATTGGCACGTGCCAAGCAAACACCATTGGTTGAAACTTGACGCCTAACTCATGTGCACATTACTGTGCAATTTTTTCTCTCAGTGATGTGATGGAAACACAAACTTGCACAGGCGCACATGGATATGTTTGGACCCATAAATATATTCTCCTATTATGTAATTTGTATTTTTAACCAATTAAAGTCATAAAATCTTTCAAAGGTCATTTTAAAAGAGAGATTTTAAAGGAGAGTATTAGTGTTTTTTCACTATTTGGGACTTAAAAGAAAAGACTGTGATTTTTTCTTTTTCTCGTTTGGGTATTTTTTTTTTTTTTTTGAGCACATATAATGTGTCTTGAACACATATTAAATGCTGCAAATATAATTGGTTATTAATTTTTCCGGTGTTTAGTATACTGAAAGGGACTCTAAGATAATTTTTGTGTAAATCATTATGTACTTATAGTATTTTAGAGCATATAATAAATATTTATAGACGTTTATTTAATTGCTTAAAATAGTCAAAATATACTATTAATTTTTGCAATTAATATGGGACATAAGGGACACTGTTTTGAGACCATATTAAATTTTGTGAGATCCATAGATAATTTTTGGTAAGTTATCTAAATCATATTAATATTTTAGAGCATATAACTATGTGTTTTTGTACACATATTAAATTGCTGAAAATATTTTTATTGATTATTAGTTCAAGGAATTAACATAATGGGTTTAGAACACAAGTGGTAGCTTGAGGAAATTTTTTTTGTGAATTTCCTCGCTCTTTGTAATATATTTTAGAGCGTATATTGTGCTGAGTACACGATATTAATTACTTAAAATATAACAAATTAAAGTTGTTAATTCTTAAATTTAATGTCTAGTGTTTTTGTATACTGATTGGAGACTTGAGAAAATTTTATGAATTATCTCATCTTTGTTGTGGTATTTTAGAGCATAAAATTTATGCATATGGGAATTTATTTAATTGCTTAAAATGGCCAAAATAGATTATTAATTTTTGAAATTAATATGGGGTGTTTGGAACACCATGTTAGACCACTAAAAAACTTTGGAGAACAAATTACTCAAAATTTTTGTATTTTTGGGAATTTATTGCTCATAGTTAATTTTGTTTAACTAGATCAATTTATTTTGTTAAATTGATTCAAAATATTTGTGGACCCTGATAAATTTTGGAAAATTCTTTATAATGAAAAGTCAGTTTTTCGGTTATTTCATTTTTCCCATGAAGTCTTTTAAATTAATTTGTTAATTTAAAAGCTCTTAACGAAATGGTTTTAAAATATGTTTTAAGACCGAAAATTGTGTTAAAATTAGTAAAAAATCCAGGATTTTTCATTGATTTTACTTTAGCTTATGGGAGCTATCCGGGCTGTGCAATAATTATTTTATTGCACATTTTATTGTTTTAGAGGCTCGTTGCATTATAGGTCACGTTTAATTACTGTTGTTTGTGATTGGATGGCCCGAGACTTCTAATCCTCCTCCTTAAATGGAGTGATGGATTAGTCCATTCATTTTAAATAGAGCACATGAGTGCTTGGTGTGTGTGATTAATTCACTAATCTGGATCAAATGAATGGACAATTAATTGACAATTTATGGAGCTTGTATCCTCACGATGTATGTTTAAGGCTGTTCTTGTATATGTTTATGAACAAAGCATCCCTATTTTTTATGGGCTATAAATGTAATGTGAGGACGAGGGTTTTATTTCTTGTATTGAAAAAGCCACCTTGTAAAGGGATGGTTTTCATTGTTCATAAATCATACACTTGAATTACCTTAACATGAGCTCTAAGTTGTGAATTCGGACCCACGTGGGGTCCATGCGCACTTTTGTTGTATGGCGCACTTTATATCTTGTGGATGATCTTAGATAAGTAATTGTACCATCTAATTAATATTTGGTTAGAAAAATCAATTATAAAAGGTTTTTCTTGATTTATAAAATTAAAATTTGATTAATGAGCAATAGCGACTTTTTGGTCTTAAATTGTAGAAAGTGGAAAACTCATTTGTAATTGGATTTTAAAACAAACCTTATGAAATATGCAAATAATAATGTCAATCCCTTGCGCATGTTCTCAAATATTATTCTTCAAATTTTTTGGATTCACAAAAACAAATGTTTTCCTAACCACACTTTGTCGATCTTTATAAAAGTAACAAGTTTAAAATGGACAAATTTTTGTAATATGGCACTGCAAAGTAACACACCGATAGAATGAGTAAGAGCTTATGGGCTTTAAGCTTATTCTATGGTCCAACCCATTAAACCGAATAATGGCACTGCAAAGTAACACACCTCGAGAAGGATCATAGCACGCACTTTGTGATAAGCAGCATGCACCATGATCTTGTTGGGAAGTATATGTACTACCCAATAGCCAAAGTATTATAAGATCAGCTTAAATTTGTTTTCGATAGCACATTCACTACTAGATTAAGCATCTAGTTATGAAGTTCGGAAAAGTAAAGGAAACGTTCCAAGTACACAATGACTGAACATCCAAGGTTGATGACAGGTATGATTCGTGATTTCAAATTACTCGGACTGCAGTTTCAGGATATGATTAGTTCTTTGCCTGATTCGCGGGTCCATAGAAAACAAATCATGATCCACAACGAAAATATTAAATCTTTGTTTTTTTTGACATTTTTCGACATATTGAGCTGAATACGGAGCACCAAAAGGTAAGGCGGACTGTATTGCTGCACTCTTTACCACAACTTTCATAAGTGAAAGTAAGCGCAAGGCCAATGGGCCTAAACGCAATGGTAAGGGTAAACCCGCCTAGAGGCAGGGTGGGGCTAGCAAGTTTGTGCCCAAGGCTAACAAGGTGGAAGAGCGCATTCGAGGGCCTTTTTCAATTCGGTGGTAATAGGATGTGATGATGCCAGAAAATGGTAAGAGTAAAGTAGAGCAATTTTAGGAGAGAGAAAGAGAGTGAGAGACTATTTTTTGTATGTGGTTCGGCCTTGTTAATGAAAGTACCTACGTCCACGTGTGTGTCTGAGCACGTTCACTAGCAGATCACCGGAGGGCCTGGTGAGCCAACAAAGAGGGGCGACACTACCAGTAATACCGGCCGGGTGTATGCGTATAATGGTGAATTTTTATAGAGGTGCTGTGTAGACTAAAGAGTTGGCGGCCCCTTTAATGGGGGGTGAGAGGTCTCTTTTATAGATGTAAGAGACCTACTAATACATGGATAAGGAAATATAATCCTATTGATATAGATTAGCATTTATTATGGGGATTTCCTAATTGGATTAGGAAATAATGTGCACTTTCCATTAGTCTTCTAGCTTGAGTAAGAAACTGCCCGTAACGCTCGAGATCACGCCTGTGGGCCCAGATGAACTGTTCCCGTAGTGGGATGTGCCTGTGTGTTTTCCCGATCTGTTGGCCGGGTCGTGGATGAACCGCTCGGGATGATGAGTAGACTAAACCACTCGGACTGATGCTTCTAAAGAGTTGTGCATGATTTGCCCGGGGCATGGACTAGCTGCTGATTTGAACCGCCCGGTCAAAAGATAGAGCCAATTTTGGGTGTATCAACTGCCCCCCATTTCCAAGATTGGCCAGATGCTATATCGGGGCAAGTTTGGAAATCGGTTTGATGTTACTTGCTGCTGTCTGAGTGCTTGTGAAAGCTGCCTCGGGACTTCTAAGCCTGGTGAGTCCTCGGAACTGGCTGAAAGTTGAGACCCAGCCTAGCTCCGGACCTTTAGGTGCTCGGGAACTGACCGGGAGTTGAGACCCGGCCTAATTCAGAGTTTTTGAATGCTCGGGAAGTGACCGAGAGTTGAGACTCGGCCTACTTCGGAGTCTTTTTTGCTTGAGTTAGCCCCCAGGATGGTTATCTTCTGCCCATAAACCTTCGTCAAGGCTATGGGTAGAAGGATTTTACCATGTTGGAAAAGCCGATCTAAAGCGTATTGCTTTAGGGTCCTTTTATGTTAACTCCCCAGGATGGTTCTCTTCCGCCCAGTTAGCCTTCGTCAAGACTGTTGGGAGAAGAGCTTGACCATGTTGGTGGAGTCGACCTAAATCACGTTGCTTTAGGGTCCTTTTGCTCCTCTATCGTCGGCCAACCTAAGAGATTTTAGTCACCTCTATCGTCGGTTTGGACCTAAGTGGAGTTAATGCCTCTGAGTACTGTAGGTGCTCGGGTTGTCCAAGATTTTGACTTGGTTATCCGCGAGGCCTGTAGATACCCGGTGTGATTACCTGTTTAGTTCACTACGCCATCTTGCCCCCCAAGCTTTCGCTAAGACGAGGGTCTTACAGGGGCTATAACCTGTAGGTAACCGACTTGGAACATGGTGGTTGCAGGGTCTTTTGAAGCTTGCCATCATCAGCAACCTAGGGGGTTTGCCCCCATCGTCGGCTGGACCTAAGCGAAGCCTTAAATAATTTCCTATTTAGGTCTCGACTCCCCTTGCCCTCGAGCTTCCTGTACAGGCGAGGGCGTGTCGGGGAGTGACCATAGGAAACCGACCTGGAACATGGGTGGTTGCAGGGTCTTTTGAAGCTTGTCATCATCAGCCACCTAGGGGGTTTGCCCCCATCGTCGATTGGATCTAAGCGAAGCCGGTGCCTCGGGCGAGACCCCGAGGTCTTTGGTGTCTGGGTTCGGAGCCCAAGGTCTTTTTAGTGCCTGAGTTCAGAGCTCGAGGTCTTTTGAGTGCCTGGGTTCGGAGCCCGAGGTCTTTTTACATGCCTCGGGGTTAGGCCCGAGGTCTTTGTATGAGTTCTCAGACAATCGGTGGAGCCTCATGACACGACTTGAAATGTGTTCTCCAAAGAGTACGTCCAAGTATAGACGGTCGCGTCACATTAAAACCGGTAAGCCGGGTCGAATCCCAAAGGACGGAAGAATAAGGCAGAAAACTCTAGATTGAATCCTAAAATTAAATAAACGATGATTTCTTTGAGATGGGGGTTTCTAATAGTCCTATAGAGTAAATAAAAGAAACAAAATAAAGTGAAGCGATAACTTAACTAAGTAGAATTAAAAAAAACTGTGATATGAAATTAAATATGAAAAAGAGTTGGGAACATGTGAGTCCACAAAGTACCAGCCACTACCATGATTTTAACAAAAACAAACAGCTGGGGTTTTATCCTTAGAGTATTCCTTATTTCAAAAATGATTAAGTTAAGCATTCTAGACACTAAATATGTGAATCTTGCATAATTAGTGGTTTGTTCACTTAACTTATTTATGAAGGACTGAAATAAAAAGTTAATTAAAGTCATGAACAATAACTAGCAAATTGAGTATGAAATATTCGATGTATTTGTTATGAGTGTTCATTGAGTTAATTAATCAAAAGAGCTCTTATTTCAAAATCGGATTGCAATTTGAACTAGAAAGATCAATTTGGTCTTAGTTTCTGAAACAAAAGTTACTGGAATACAAGGAGGAGTAAACCCAAGTCATAAACATACCAATCGATTGGTATCATGTCAATCGATTGATATGAAATGGCTTTCAATCGATTGACAAGTATATCAATCGATTGACATGGAGTCTATGTCAATCGATTGGATTCTGTATCCAATCGATTGACATAGACTCTTTCACAGAATCATGACAGAGGGCTGGGAACAATGTCTCTTCACATTATTCCCAACCAGGATCTACTCAAACATGTTTAATCTAATATAAGCAGAAATATTTTGAAGAAGATTATAACCAAGAGGCATGGATTAAAATTTGAAATAAGAAATTTCAAAGAAAATCTAATTCAAATCAAACCAAGATATGAAAACTTATCTTCTCACAATTTCTAAAACAGCACAACAAAAATGAAAATGGACCTGAACTTCAACTGAATTCGAAAATACAAAAACCTCCAACTTGAGCTTTGTTTTTAATCCGAGAAAACCATGGAAAATCCTACAAAACAATACAAAATGAGCTAACCCCCTCCCCTCTTCACTCTCCTCTATATATAATGTTGAAATCACGAGCTAAAGGTGTCCAGGTTCACTCCATAACGGCTGGTCGTCGTCCTGATTGCTGAAATCTTGCGCCATTAACACAGACTGTTTCCAGTTTTATTCAATCGGTTGACAAAGGTTTCAATCGATTGATAAGCAGTTCAATCGATTGGTAAAAACACCAATCGATTGATCATAAAAAGATGTCAATCGATTGATATTATGTCAATCGATTGGTACCAAGACTTCATCAATTTGTTTCTTGAGTTATTCATTTCAACTTGTTATTCATTTTAACTTCGGAACCTGTATTCAAAGAGCTAAACACAACAACATACCACGAAAAATACATCATTGTGTAAAGAAACGAATTAAAACACAAGTGCAGGTAACACTAGAGAATTGGGGTTAAATCCAGTCAGTTTTTACTCCTAATCGAGCTAATGTTAAGCTAATATCAACTCTCATCACGACCCCTGACGACATCCTATTGACGCGTTTTCTTATCACACCCAAGTGTAGGTGATCGTACAAGTAATAAAGTTCTGGAAGTCCAGGTCGAACCCACAGGGAACGGAATAAAATTTTATAAATTTAGACAGATAACTATTTTGTCACTATAAAGAAAATAAAAGATGATGGATTTTTGTGGGGTTTTATTAAACTACTAATTTTTATATGTTTGCAATAAAAGTAATTAAAGCTATTTTTTTCTTAACAGTTTATGGTAAAGATTTTCACAGTGCAAAATAAATTAACTAACATACTAGTAAGAAAAGGAAGAAAAATAAATAAAAGCTAAATTTTTGTAAGTTAAACTTTTTAAATTTAACAATAGCGAAAGATGGAAATAATACAGATATTTAAGCAAAACTATTATAAAACAGGAAATATTAATTAACTAGGGAGAAATGATTTAAAGGAATTGGGAATATGCAAACCAACACTAGATCCCACAACTTTTGTGCATTTGAAAAGCATTTGGCATTTAAGACCGCAGAGTCATTCTTTATTTAAAAATAAACTTCCACTAGTCAGGGTCATATCAAGTGTGTCAGGTTTGATATGAAACGGCGTCGTTTGGTTTAAAGAAAAATAAAAAGGCAATTGGGCAGTAGCTAGGTTCCAACCGTACCCCGCCGCGGACGTGGGTTATTCGGCGTCCAGTCCCCACCACTCTGCCACTACACGATTGCCTATCCATTATTGGATAGAAATATATATAAGCACATATTTAAAATATTAACTTTGTCATGTGAGTTGTTTGAGTATGCTAGGTGTTTTTTATGACAAAAGGCATAGTTTGACAATCCACATAATTAGGCTTTTTATTTCAAATATATATAATCTTTTGAGCCCATTATAGCCATAGTATATAAACATGTTAAATGGTCATAAACTATAGATACATAGATATTTTTGGCCATAAATGGAAAAATAACTCATCCAGATAAATTTGCCCATTTAAGATTAGTGCACAGAAGTTGATGTTTCTAAGTTTTTATTGCATATCCCCAATTAAAGTTTTAGCCTACCATTTTGGAATTGAAACTGTTATCAAAATAAAATTAAAAGATAAGTTAAATAGATGCACGCAATCACCGTCCAATTAAAATTAAAGTTGTAAAACCAAGGTAAGGGTAAAAACTAATATTATTATATTATTTTCTTTACTTAACATGAACTGGGGTTGAATTTGTGGAATCTGCAAAATAACAAAGTTTAGTACAACTAGGCTAATAAAATATACATAATTGGAAATACTGAACCAAAAATAAAATACTAAACCTTTGACTTTGGATTCTTGTGGGGTCACAGTGGTTGAACTCCAAGAACACAAATAAGGCCAAACCAAGTCCAAATATACTTTTGGAGTGAGATATGGGTATGATGTACTTTTGGACTTTAGTAGGTGATTATAACAACTACGTGGCTAAGAAATCTGATATTTGTTTGTAAAATCTGTCTTCTAGTAAATAAAAATATTGCTATAAAAACTAAAAATTTGGGGTTTCTAACTATTTTAGGGGGCAACTATAAGTACTACTAGACTAGAAATATTAAATCTAATTTTAAATAGGAATATTTTACTACTACAAATTGACAAAGGTCATACAAGAAAACAAATATTTTAAATTTAAGAAATACAGTACACAAAGTTTTGCTACATATTTTTGAACATAAAATCATCAATTACATAAAAGTAAAATTTTACAACTACTAGAACTAGAAAAGACAAAGAAAAACTAAAGTTTCCTATTTCTAGGGACAATATAAAGTGCTCACATAATAACCTCCCCTAAACTATTCTCTCCCTAACAGTGATTGTTGCTTGTTGTGAATTGGTGATTTTTCCTCTGCCTCCTCCTTTCCTTTTATAGACGAAGGATTTGTAAATAATCGTCATTGCTTCGATCAGTGTTTGCAAAATTTTCTTCTTCGCGTGCTGTTTTCTTCCTTCGTTCCTTTTTTCTTCGTTTGTCTGACAGGCCTTTGATTTTTTTTTGATCCTGCAGTATGAAAAAGAGGGAAAGAGAGAGAGAGAGACTGAAAGAAGAAATGGTAGAAGAAAACAAAAACTAATAATAAAAAAATTCACATCCAAGCAATTGCTTGGATGTGCTTTCCGTTGTTTTTTTTTTTTTTTTTTTTTTTTTTTTTTTGTTCTAACCAAACAGTGATATTCACTGTTTGGTTACTATTCATTACTATTCACTACTATTCATTACTATTCATATGAATATACTATGGTGTGGTTACTACTTCTTTCCTTTCCTTTAGTTCACTCCATTTTTACCTAAACATATAAAATGTGTAAAAACAAATAATTACATGCATTTGAGTGACATCACTGTTAAATTATATTAATTTAAATATGCATGTAAAACTAGGAATTTGGGGGATTAAATGAGTATTATGTCTATTATATTGGCACATAAATGTGCAATATTCTATGTTTGTCACACCCCTCAACTAGCTTATTGCTAGTCCCTAGCAATGAAGTGAAAGAGAAATTGTTCTAGAAGTTTTATTAAAGAGTAGGAATAAACTAAGGAAAATAAAAATTAACTAACTCACTGTCGCAGGAATCGCGATTTGCATTTAGCGTATGCAACAAGCCGTTAAACCCCTAGGTTACCCCTAGTGGACGAGTGTTGTCTCGTGAGGGTTTGCAGTGAATATACCCACAAAATTCATTTTAAATTTTTTTTTTTTTTTTATTAAGTATAAAAATAAAGTAAAATAAAAATAAAGGTAGACTTTTTCCTTTTACAATAGATAAGATTAATTTTGACAATAAAATGAAATTTCCAAGTATGTAATAATAATGCAACACATATACTCACAGTTTTGTCAATGGTGGCATTTTTTATACTCTTTAAACTTACAGTGTGTACTTGAAAAATCAAGCAACTGATCTTAACTTCAAAGTTTACATAACTATTAACAGTCATAAAACTTGTAGTTTTAACTCAAATCTCACTAGGATTTCACTCTTTTAAGGAGAAACTCTCAGAAACCGGTGTAGAGAACATCTCACTTGGTAGGGAAGCAAAGATAGAGGAATTGCTTCCAAAATATATATATATATATATATATATATATTTTTGATGACTCAATATATAGGCATTTGGAGTACAATAAGTCTCATGAAAGAATACTTAGCATTAGAAGAGCGATCTACCGTGGAGAACATCCTTATCACTTAAATTTAAAAATCAATTTTTTTTAAATCATTAGAACTTTGACTGGTAGGTTAGAAATTAAGATGAGTAGGAGATTTGGGGTGTATTTGTTCTAAGCATGTGATTGGAGTGTTTGCGCAATTCATTCCAACCTCTTCTTTCTCTTCTCTTTTTTATCATATGTACATTTTTTTTTTATTATTATTTTTTTTTTTAATTTCTCATTTTTTTTTATTTTTTTTTTTTTTTTTGAAATCAACTCCTTTCTTTCTTTACCACTTCTTACAATATTAATACAGTCCAATCACATACCTAGATATAGAAGTGAGGTTTGTACTCCCAGGTGGAGCAAGGTATGATTTGGATAGAACTGAGAATAAGGTAATATTAGGTGAAGGGGGGTGCATTTGAAAGAAAAGATGGCCTAAATCATTTTAAAAATAGATTGACTTTGTTCATTTAAGCAATTTAGACGTTCTAATGGTAAATCCTGAACGTTCTCTTCTAATGATCAGTCAAAGAAAAATAATGAGACTTTCAACGAGTGATATGATAAAGAGAATAAAATGAGACTGATAAGAAATAGTAACCCTCATAACGAAAGATTGGCACAAAAGCTCACATGGGTTAATTAGTTTCCACTACTTGTTTTTAAACTGTATGGTTTATGCTTACTCATCCATTTAGATTCAGTAAATATTTTCACACTGTTTCAAAATGTTTAATGTTTAAAGAGTTTCTAGCATTTGAAAATAGTAAAACATGTGACAATGTGTTGTATGCTATTAACATACCCAAAATAACATTAATGTGTCAAATTTATCTTATATAAAGTAAAAGAAAAACTTCTGAAAAATCCTAAGCATATCCACTAAGTTGGATACATATATGGTGCAACTAGTATCCTCTGCACCTATACGAAAGAGGCTACGCAATCCGGAGCGTCCAAGTTGTCATGATTACCCATCCACCTCTAGTAAAAGAGATGAGTCTAGAACCACTAGCAAGCTAAAAACATCAGTAAGAGGCTAGGAGATAACTCTGGCTTTATTTAGTTTTTTTGCTACCTCTAGGGACATTCACCGCACTAGACATATCTGGTGATGCTTGGATCATGCAAATTACTCCTATCGAACCAGCTAATGAAAGCCAGATGTACACGTAGGATTATTTTAAAGTATGACCTGACTGAAAATTATTGACTGTACAAAAACTAAAAATAAAAATAAAAAGAAATGAGGGATGGGAAAACAAAATTTATTTGGGTATCAAAGGATCCAGTCCTCTTTCTCAACCAAAATTTTCTTTTGTTTTGATTTGAATTGTCTTTTGTAACAGTAGTAAACTTTAAAAGATGTGCCATTGTGAGCAATTAAACCAGGACATTCTTCTCTATAACAATTCAAACATCATCCTAACCTTTTAGCTTTCCTTTTGATGGCATAAAGGCTAGTGCCAGCAAAGGGTTTCTTCTGCTCAGAAACAAGTGAGCGACCCATTAACGTCTGGTCATCGACTATTGGATCCATTTTTTATACTCTCAGCCAACAAGAGAGGCTAGACTCAACCCTCCACTCCTTCCAACTATCAACTAAGATCTAATTAAAGAGAGCTTAGAGGGGGTGGGTGGGAATTTTATTTAAAAACTAAAAATATTTAAGAAAAATATATACATTCAGAAATTAAATTTTTTTTTTTTTTTTTTTTAAATAAAAATTAGAAAACTACATTTTTTTTTTTTTTTTAAACACACAAAAAGAAATACTACATTATTTTTTTTATAACAAAGTTTAAGACAATGCATCATTACAATAATAGTAATAAGAAGAATTATGACATAAACTTCAAACATTATAAAAATTTTGGCTTCTGAATCATGCATTTTTTTTTTTTTTTTTTTTAAACAGAAAACTAAGAAAAGACAGTTATATTTTTCTCTTTTTTTTTTTTTTTTTTTTTTTTTTTTTTTTTAACAAGGGCACCGCAATACTAACATAGCAAGAACTAGGATAATAATAAGATAAAGTTCAAAATCCAGAAGACCAATAACTAGCGCGTCGTCCATTTTTTTTTATAAAGAAATGGAAAAATATCACCTGTTTCTTGAAAATCTGAGAACCTGGTAGGGTCGTGGATCGAGTGATATTTTCAAGCTTCTTTGGTGTGTGAGTACCTACAACTTATGGATATCATTTTTGTTAGATAATAGAAAAGAGAGAAAATAAAAATCTAAAATAAAAACTAAAGTCGAATCGGAAAAATAGAGAATAAATCAAAACCAAGCTTTTCTCTGGATTATAGATCTTACCTTTAGTGATTAGTAGAGTGGATCTTGATTTTGGATCGAAGAAAATAAAAAAAATAAAAAGAAAATGAGAGAGAATGAGAGATCGGAGTGAGAGTGAGAGAGTGAGTTGCAGAGAGGAGAGAGAGAGATCGCGGCGAGAGTGAGAGAAAAGAGAGGAAGAAGAAAGGAAAAAGAGAAAAAGAGAGATAGGGAAAAGTTTTGAGGGTTCAAAGCCCTATATAAAGTCATTTTCTCTTTTTTCAGTGTATCTCTCTCTAGAGAAACTAAAATTTTTTTTTTTATGAAATAAAGATAAAATAAATAAACAGGTGTTAATCGTGAAACCGTCCCCCCCAACTGAGTCTGACATTGTCCTCAATGAGTGAAAAAAGAAGCTAAGGATAACACCTGTAATAAAAAGAAATACAAAAAGAAATGGTAGTAATAATGACAAAATTAACTTATATATAAAAAGTAAAAGTACTATCACTGTTTTGAGATAAAGTTATCAAGAATTACTGTACAATTAATCTTTTGAACTGCAGTTTCAAAGGATCGATCTTGTATTCAAATTTTGCTATCTAGCAGTTTCAGCAACATGGTTTTTAACCCAGCAATACTTCTGGTATGCCTTTTTATTTTGGACTGTAATGGGATAGTTTAAACATACAATTTAGTACATTTATTAGATAGCAATACTTGAGATTTGTAAGACTTGATAAAAATCAGAACTCATAAAATAATAAGTGCAAGTAATTATGATACTAAAAACACAGTGATGATTTTTAAATTTTTTTTATTTTTTATTTATATATAAAAGAAAAGTACAATTACAATAAAAATAAAGACAGGAATTTTATTTTAACATATCTAGACGTTGACTGGGATTATTGCTCATGAAAGATGATCATTTCGAGGTCTAGGACAGTAGACTCGAAACCTCAGGTGGATGTCATAATCACATACGTCGGAGTCATCATATACTGTTATTTCCATGAATATACTATATCTGATAATGACTCTTTCAGGCATGAATTGTTCAATGAAGACAGGGATTAGAGATGTCCCCCATTCGAGTAGGAAAAAGAACCAATCTCTTTGAAAGGCGTACCTTAACATTTCCCCGTTAACAACTCTTGTTAACAAACGCCCCCATCCAAAAATATTGTCATTATCATCATAAATGGGGAATTGTACTAGGGATGTTAAGTATCGCTCCCACTCATTTTCTTCATATTCATGATATAGTTCTTGGAACACCTCATATTGAGCTTGTTCCCACTCATCGTAGTTGGTGCTAATGTTCTGCCAATCATCTAATCCATCAAATATTGGCTCACCATCCCACTCCCTAGGTTGGTCAGGTTCCACTAAATAATCAATTTCTTCATCAGTGTCGTAAATTCTATCGACACACCTAGCATAGAACATTTCATCCTCGTCAGAGTCCATGAGATATTCAAATCTTGGGGGTGTATCATCATCTGACGAAGTTCTATCCTCTGGAGGATAGTTGTTATTGTTAGACGAACTGGCATGGTTTATACTCATTCTTGCAGTTCTGCGATGATTAGATGGGTTCATATCTCTTTGTTACCTGTAACATCAGATAATATGTTATAATTCCTGAAAAATATTAAATAGTAAGAAAATAAAAAAAATAAAAAAAAATAAAAATAAAATTCCTACTATGTACAATTCTAATCACGATTTATGAATTTAAGAGGTATCACAGTTGGGGTCCTCCAAAGGAAAGGACTCCAATTCAGTTTCAAAATCTCCTAAGAATGGTTTTAATTTATGCCTACTGACTTTAAATGTATTACCATCTTTAGGGTCTTCAATCAAGATAGTTCCATAAGGATAAATATTTTTTACAATATATGGACCAGTCCATCGAGATTTCATTTTTCTTTTAATAAGATGCAGTTTTGAGTTATATAATAGAACTTTTTGCGCGGGGGTAAATCTTTGATAAACAGGAGTATTAAGACATTTTTCTGTAGAGTACCCCATCATATGACATGTACTGCAAAGTTCTAATTTATTTTTAGATAGAGGAGGATTAGTTTTCTCCAGTTTAACAGATATTAGCTTGCGAGTTAATTCTTCAATTTTTATGACTAATTCATCTTCAGTTTGTGATTGCTGTGATTTTTTAGCCTTTTCTTTCTTAGCATTTTCTTCTTTTTCCTTTTGTGGAGCGTCTTTGCTAAGCCAATCAAAATATGATTCAGCTTCGTCAGCATTTTTAAAAAATTCCCCTTGATACATGGCTTCAATTATTTCCTTTGACTCTAGATCTAATGTTTCATAGAAGTAATTAATTATACGCCATTTTTTAAATCCATGATTTGGACAGGTTTGTAGGAGATCTACAAAAAATTCACAGTCTTTAATGCATGGTTCCTTCTCTTTTTCAGTGAAAAGTTTATATTCTCGCATCAAGCAATAAGTTAAATTCATTTGATAGAATTTATTTAGAAATGCATGATTCATATCTGGCCATGAAGTTATAGATCCAGGGTGGAGAGATAAAAGCCAAGATTCAGCTTCATCTTTTAAAGAAAAAGGAAAAAGTTTGAGATAGATTATCTCGATAGGACAAGTTTGATCAGCAAACGTTTCACAAACTTCTTCAAATTCACGAATATGGACATAAGCATATTCTTTCTTAATTCCGTGGTAAGTTGGTAAGCACGGTAGCATGTTATATTTAAAATGAAAATTTCCTGTATGTCTAGGTAGTGTGATGCAAGAAGGAGTGATGATTTGTTCTGGCATAAATATACCACGTAAAGACCATCGCTCACGTTCTGATAAAACGGGTTGTGGTATATTATTCCCATAATCATTATGAGTATCATCAGTTGTTCCTTCCATGCCTTCTATTTCAGTCATGATTCTAGGAAAATGTATACTAAATGAATTAGTAGAAATATTAGAATTATGTGGTACTTGATATAAAGCCTCAGTAGTATCTAAGGACATAAGAAGTAAAAGAAAAACTAAGTAATAAGAATATTATTATTATTATTATAGCTAAGTAAAAGAAACTCTCTTTTTTTTTTTATATATATATATATTTTCTATTTTTATGGTTTTTTTTTTTTTAGAAGATGCACAAGTACATATATATAAATATATATTTATATATATTTTTCACAAGGAAAGAAATTATATATAGTTTTTTTTTTATTATTTAATATTTTTTTTATGTTATCAATATTTCTTAAAAAGAAAACTAGATTATTTATAAGGTAGGATATATATATATATATATAGATATAGGTATAATAGGAAAAATAGTTTTAAACCTAACTTTTTTATTTATTTATTTTTAACCGTTCCCCGGCAACGGCGCCAAAAACTTGACGACATCCTATTGACGCGTTTTCTTATCACACCCAAGTGTAGGTGATCGTACAAGTAATAAAGTTCTGGAAGTCCAGGTCGAACCCACAGGGAACGGAATAAAATTTTATAAATTTAGGCAGATAACTATTTTGTCACTATAAAGAAAATAAAAGATGATGGATTTTTGTGGGGTTTTACTAAACTACTAATTTTTATATGTTTGCAATAAAAGTAATTAAAGCTATTTTTTTCTTAACAGTTTATGGTAAAGATTTTCACAGTGCAAAATAAATTAACTAACATACTAGTAAGAAAAGGAAAAAATAAATAAAAGCTAAATTTTTGTAAGATAAACTTTTTAAATTTAACAATAGCGAAAGATGGAAATAATACAGATATTTAAGCAAAACTATTATAAAACAGGAAATATTAATTAACTAGGGGGAAATGATTTAAAGGAATTGGGAATATGCAAACCAACACTAGATCCCACAACTTTTGTGCATTTGAAAAGCATTTGGCATTTAAGACCGCAGAGTCATTCTTTATTTAAAAATAAACTTCCACTAGTCAGGGTCATATCAAGTGTGTCAGGTTTGATATGAAACGACGTCGTTTGGTTTAAAGAAAAATAAAAAGGCAATTGGGCAGTAGCCAGGTTCGAACCGTGCCCCGCCGCGGACGTGGGTTATTCGGCGTCCAGTCCCCACCACTCTGCCACTACACAATTACCTATCCATTATTGGATAGAAATATATATAAGCACATATTTGAAATATTAACTTTGTCATGTGAGTTGTTTGAGTATGCTAGGTGTTTTTTATGACAAAAGGCATAGTTTGACAATCCACATAATTAGGCTTTTTATTTCAAATATATATAATCTTTTGAGCCCATTATAGCCACAGTATATAAACATGTTAAATGGTCATAAACTATAGATACATAGATATTTTTGGCCATAAATGGAAAAATAACTCATCCAGATAAATTTGCCCATTTAAGATTAGTGCACAGAAGTTGAGGTTTCTATGTTTTTATTGCATATCCCCAATTAAAGTTTTAGCCTACCATTTTGGAATTGAAACTGTTATCAAAATAAAATTAAAAGATAAGTTAAATAGATGCACGCAATCACCGTCCAATTAAAATTAAAGTTGTAAAACCAAGGTAAGGGTAAAAACTAATATTATTATATTATTTTCTTTACTTAACATGAACTGGGGTTGAATTTGTGGAATCTGCAAAATAACAAAGTTTAGTACAACTAGGCTAATAAAATATACATAATTGGAAATACTGAACCAAAAATAAAATACTAAACCTTTGACTTTGGATTCTTGTGGGGTCACAGTGGTTGAACTCCAAGAACACAAATAAGGCCAAACCAAATCCAAATATACTTTTGGAGTGAGATATGGGTATGATGTACTTTTGGACTTTAGTAGGTGATTATAACAACTACGTGGCTAAGAAATCTGATATTTGTTTGTAAAATCTGTCTTCTAGTAAATAAAAATATTGCTATAAAAACTGGAAATTTGGAGTTTCAAACTATTTTAGGGGACAACTACAAGTACTACTAGACTAAAAATATTAAATCTAATTTTAAATAGGAATATTTTACTACTACAAATTGACAAAGGTCATACAAGAAAACAAATATTTTAAATTTAAGAAATACAGTACACAAAGTTTTGCTACATATTTTTGAACATAAAATCATCAATTACATAAAAGTAAAATTTTACAACTACTAGAACTAGAAAAGGCAAAGAAAAACTAAAGTTTCCTATTTCTAGGGACAATATAAAGTGCTCACATAATAACAAAATAAATAAACAGGTGTTAATCGTGAAACCGTCCCCCCCAACTGAGTCTGACATTGTCCTCAATGAGTGAAAAAAGAAGCTAAGGATAACACCTGTAATAAAAAGAAATACAAAAAGAAATGATAATAATAATGACAAAACTAACTTATATATAAAAAAAATTATCTAATTAAGAGTATAGGACTTATGAAAATATAAATACTCTGATACACTATGTCATATACCAATTATTTTTTAAGATATTAAACAACATTATAGTTGGGGTCCTCCAAAGGAATGGACTCCAACTCAGGTTCAAATCCTTCTAAAAATGGTTTTAATCTATGTCCATTAACTTTAAATGTATTTCCATCTTTAGGGTCCTCAATCTCTACAGTTCCATAAGGATAAACATTTTTTACAATATATGGACCAGTCCATCGAGATTTCATCTTTCCTCTAAAAAGATGTAGTCTTGAGTCATATAATAGAACTTTTTGCGCGGGGGTAAATCTTTTACGCAAAAGATTCTTATTATGATACATTTTAGTTCTTGCTTGATGAATTCGAGCATTATCATATGCATCTTTACGAATTTCTTCAAGCTCACTTAATTGTAATTTTCTTAAAATTCCTCCCTCTTCAATATTACAATTTAAAGTTCTAGTAGCCCAATATGCCTTATGTTCTAATTCTACTGGTAGGTGACAAGCTTTTCCATAGACAAGTCTATATGGAGACATCCCTAAATGGGTCTTATAAGCAGTTTTATATGCCCACAAAGCATCTGTTAATTTTGAAGACCAGTCTTTACGATTAGAATCAACAGTTTTTTCGAGAATATGCTTAATTTGCCTATTAGCTAATTCAGCTTGTCCATTTGTTTGTGGATGGTATGCAGTTGACACCTTATGGGTCACTCCATATCTTTTCATTAATTTTTCAAATGGCTTGTTACAGAAATGGGTTCCTTGATCACTTATTATTGCTTTTGGAGTTCCAAATCGAGAAAGTATATTATCTTTTAAAAATGCAATAACTGTACGGTGATCATTCTTTCTTGTAGGAATAGCTTCTACCCATTTTGAAACATATTCGACTGCTAATAAAATATATTCATATTGGCAAGATGGAGGAAAAGGTCCCATAAAGTCAATGCCCCAACAATCAAATATTTCAATTGTAATTATAGGGGTCATTGGCATTTGATTTCTTTTTGTAATACTGCCCAACATTTGGCAGCGGCTACAAGCCTTACAATATAAATATGAATCTTTAAATAGAGTTGGCCAATATAAACCACTTTGTAAAATTTTCATGGCAGTCACTCGAGATGAAAAATGTCCTCCACAAAAGGACGAATGACACATGAAAAGTACATTTTCGATTTCTTCATTAGGAACACATTTCCTAATTACCTGATCGGCACAATATTTAAACAGATATGGGTCATCAAAGTAGAAGTGCCTAGCAATAGCTAGAAATCTCTTTTTATCTGATGATGACCAATTGCTTGGTATTTTTCCAGTTACTAAATAATTAACAAGATCAGCATACCATGGTAGAGAAGTTACAGAAAATAACTGTTCATCAGGAAAAGAGTCTTGAATAGGTAAGGGTTCACTAGTATTGTCTTCAAAAGTGAGGCGGGATAAGTGATCAGCTACCACATTTTCTACTCTTTTTTTGTCTTTAATTATTAAATTAAATTCCTGTAGTAGGAGTATCCACCTAATAAGCCTAGGCTTACTGTCTTTCTTTGAAAGAAGATATTTAAGAGCTGAGTGGTCAGTAAAACAAACAATAGGGGAACCAATCAAGTATTGCCTAAATTTATTAAGAGCGAATACCACGGCTAGCAATTTTTTTTCAGTAGTTGAGTAGTTCATTTGAGCACTATCCAGAGTTCTACTGGCGTAGTATATAACTGATGCCTTTTTATCCTTTCTCTGCCCTAGGACAGCTCCAATGGCAAAGTCGCTAGCATCACACATTAATTCAAATGGTAAGCTCCAATCAGGAGATTGCATAATAGGTGCAGTAGTGAGATGCTCTTTTAATTGCTCAAATGAGTTTTGACGTTCTTTAGTCCATTCAAAAGGTGTGTCTTTGGCCAATAATTAACATAAAGGTCTAGAAATAGTGCTGAAATTTTTTATGAATCGGCGATAAAAACCTGCATGTCCTAAGAATGAACGGATGTCTTTTACAGTCTTGGGAATAGGTAAATTAGCTATAAGATCTATTTTGGCTTTGTCTACCTGTATCCCATTTTCAGAAATAATGTGTCCTAAGACAATACCTTTAGTGACCATAAAATGACATTTTTCCCAATTTAAAACTAAACTTTTTTCTTCACATCTTTGTAGAACTTTTTGAAGATTGCTAAGGCAATCATCATAGGTTTTGCCAAAAATTGAAAAATCATCCATAAAGACTTCTAAATTCTTTTCTACCATATCGCTAAAAATACTTAGCATACACCTTTGAAAAGTCGCAGGTGCGTTGCAAAGACCAAAGGGCATTCGGCGATAGGCGAAAGTTCCAAATGGACATGTGAAAGTAGTTTTTTCCTGATCTTCTGGTGCAATCTCTATTTGATTGTAACCACTATAACCATCTAGAAAACAGTAATACTTATGACCAGCTATTCTTTCTAACATTTGATCCATAAAAGGTAAAGGAAAGTGATCCTTACGAGTTACAGCATTGAGTTTTCTGTAGTCTATGCATACACGCCATATAGTAGTGACACGAGTGGGAATTAATTCTCCCTTTGAATTCGGAACAACTGTAATTCCTGCTTTCTTCGGTACAACTTGTGTTGGACTTACCCATTTGCTGTCGGATATTGAATACATAATGCCCATGTCGAGTAGCTTGAGAACTTCCTTCTTAACTACTTCCTGCATAATAGGATTAAGTATTCTTTGCATTTCTCTAGAGGTTTTAGCATTATCTTCAAGATATATATTGTGAGTGCATATTGAAGGGCTTATTCCTTTTAAATCTGCTATACTCCAACCAATGGCACTTTTATGTTTCTGCAGCATAATAATGAGTTTATTTTCTTGACTGGAGTCTAGAAAAGATGATATTATTACGGGATAAGTATTATTACTACCAAGGAAAGCATATTTAAGCTCTTTAGGGAGTTCTTTTAATTCCAATTGTGGGGTTTGTAAATTAGATGGAAGTGTTAATGTAGTCTTTGGTGGTAAAGGTTCAAAATATGTGGTCCACATTGCTTCTTGAATTATTTCTTCTGTTGAATCTTCATTAAAACATACTTGACTCATAAGATGTTTTTGTAGATTATTACTGTCTAGCTTCTGAATGGAGTTATTAATAACAGATTCTACTGGATCATTATAACAAGTCAAGTTAAAATATTCTCGTGATAGAGATTCAATAGCATGAATTTCTTCAATATTCTCATCTTCTTCTTGATGTTGTGGATTAGAAAAAAAACTTTAATATTTAAAGTCATATTTCCAAATACTACAGTCATCATACCACTGCGGATTCGAATAGTGGCATCAATGGTAGCCAAGAAGGGCCTTCCAAAAATGACTGGTATTTGCACATTAGCATCTAATACTGGTTCTGTATCAAGGATGACAAAATCTACTGGGAAAATAAAATTTTTCAACTTTGACAAGAACATCTTCCAAAATTCCTCGCGGATATTTTGTAGATCTATCAGCAAGTTGTAATACCATGCGAGTAGGCTTTAGCTCACCTAATCCAAGTTCTTGATAGACAGAATAAGGAAGCAAGTTTACACTAGCTCCTAAGTCAAGGAGTGCGTGGTTAATTTTATGATTTCCAATAATACACGATATTGTTGGTGTACCTGGGTCTTTGAATTTTGTTGGTAAATTATGCTGCACGATAGAATTAATTTCTTCAACAAAGTCAGCAGAATACGCATCCTTTCGTACATTTTGCTTACGTTTGACAGTACATAAATATTTTAAGAATTTTGCATAAGCAGGTACTTGATTAATTGCATCTAAGAGAGGAATATTAATGTGTACTTGTTTAAATAATTCTAAATATTCCTGATTCTTAGTATCTTGGTGTTTTCTTAAACGTTGTGGATAAGGAATTGGAGGAGAATATTCAGGAGTTTCCTCTGTTTCTTTTTCCACTGGTAAGTCAGATGTTTCATTTTCTTGAGAAATTTGTTGTTTTTCATGGGTTTCAATTTCAACTTCATCAGCAATTTTATCTTCATCTATTTCTTCCTCAATTTCTATCATATTATCTTCCTTATTTATATGCTCAATTTCTTCTAAAGAAGGTGATATTTCTTCTCCAACAGCCTTACCACTTCTAAGTACAGTTATAGCTTTTACTTGTTCATGTTGATTATTACCAGAAGTTGAGGGATCACCTTGTGGTTGTCCCCTTGGATTAGGTTGTGGTTGGGCAGGAAAAATGCCTTTTCCTTTAGAATCGTGCTGATTATTAATCCTATCCACAGATGTTTGTAGTTTTCCCATGATTTGTATTAATTGCTGCATCATAGACTGTAAAGGTTCCTCTTGCACTTTTTTGTGTGGAGGCACATAAACATTAGAATTTTGCTGTGTATTAGGATATGTATTTTGTGTTTGTTGAAATTGAGGTGGAGGAGGTAAATATTGATTATTTTGAGGAGGTTGGTGTTGAGTTTGAAATTGTAAAATACCTTCTTTGGTATACATATGATTTGGAGGATTCCTCCAATTAGACTGGTATGAATTACCATAGGAGTTTTGGGGACCCCTATAATTATTCACAGCATTTATCTCTGCTGGAGCAATTTCTTGAAAATTTGAACTGTTAGGACATTCATTCGCAGAGTGTCCTAAAGTATGACAGTTGTCACAAAGTTCTCTTTTCTTCTTAGGTGGATTATTTTTTTCTACTGATATAGCTTCCACTTTACGTGCTAATTCTTCATATTTCAGTGTTAATTCATCTTCTGATTGTAATTGGTATAAACTTTTAGCTTTTTCCGTTCTACCAATTTCTTCTTTTTCCCATTGGGAAGCATTTTCGCTAAGCCAATCAAAATATGATTCAGCTTCATCGGCAGTTTTACTCAAAAATTCTCCTTGACACATAGTTTCAACTAACTTCTTTGATTTAGATTCTAATCCTTCATAAAAGAAATTAATTAAACGCCATTTTTCAAATCCATGATGTGGACAAGCTAATAGGAGATCTTTAAAACGTTCCCAAACTTCAGGGAATGGTTCCTTTTCTTTTTGAGTAAAAAGTTTAATTTGACGCATCATGCTATTAGTTAAAATTTTTGGATAGAATTTTTTTAGAAAGGCTTCATTCATATCATGCCATGAAGTTATAGATCCAGGACGGAGAGATAAAAGCCAAGCTTTAGCTTTATCTTTTAAAGAAAAAGGAAAAAGCTTAAGACAGATTATTTCAATAGGACAGTTTTGATCAGAGAACGTACTACAAACTTCTTCAAATTCACGAATATGTAAATAAGCACGTTCTGTCCCCATTCCATGGAAAGTTGGTAAAAGTGGAATCATGCCTTGTCTAAAGTGAAAATTTCCTGTATGTCTAGGTAAAGTGATGCAAGAAGGAGTGATGTTTCTTTCTGGGGTAAATAAATCACGTAAAGGACGTTGTTCACGTTCTAGTAAAACAAAGTGTGGTATATTTTTCCCCTGCTCACTATGAGCATCATCAACGATTGGTCCTTCAATTTCTGCCATTATTCTAGGAAATTGTATACTAGATGATTCACTAGAAATATTAGAATTATGTGGTACTTGATATAAAACTTCAGTAGTATCTAAGGACATAAGAACTAAAAGAAAAACTAAGTGATAATAATATTATTATGATTATTATTATTATTATTAGCTAAGTAAAAATAAAACTCCTTTTTTTTTATATATATATTTTTTATATATTTATTATTTTTATGGTTTTTTTTTTTATAAGATGCACAAGTACATATATATAAATATATATTTATATATATTTTTCACAAGGAAAGAAATTATATATAGTATTTTTTTTTAATTTTTTAATTTAATATATATATATATATTTTTTATTTTCTTAAAAAGAAAACTAGATTATTTATAAGGTAGAATAAGTATATATATATATATATATATAGTGAGAGAAATAGTTTTAGACCTAACTTTTATTTATTTATTTAATTTTTTTATTAACTGTTCCCCGGCAACGGCGCCAAAACCTTGACGACATCCTATTGACGCGTTTTCTTATCACACCCAAGTGTAGGTGATCGTACAAGTAATAAAGTTCTGGAAGTCCAGGTCGAACCCACAGGGAACGAAATAAAATTTTATAAATTTAGGCAGATAACTATTTTGTCACTATAAAGAAAATAAAAGATGATGGATTTTTGTGGGGTTTTACTAAACTACTAATTTTTATATGTTTGCAATAAAAGTAATTAAAGCTATTTTTTTCTTAACAGTTTATGGTAAAGATTTTCACAGTGCAAAATAAATTAACTAACATACTAGTAAGAAAAGGAAGAAAAATAAATAAAAGCTAAATTTTTGTAAGATAAACTTTTTAAATTTAACAATAGCGAAAGATGGAAATAATACAGATATTTAAGCAAAACTATTATAAAACAGGAAATATTAATTAACTAGGGGGAAATGATTTAAAGGAATTGGGAATATGCAAACCAACACTAGATCCCACAACTTTTGTGCATTTGAAAAGCATTTGGCATTTAAGACCGCAGAGTCATTCTTTATTTAAAAATAAACTTCCACTAGTCAGGGTCATATCAAGTGTGTCAGGTTTGATATGAAACGACGTCGTTTGGTTTAAAGAAAAATAAAAAGGCAATTGGGCAGTAGCCAGGTTCGAACCGTGCCCCGCCGCGGACGTGGGTTATTCGGCGTCCAGTCCCCACCACTCTGCCACTACACAATTGCCTATCCATTATTGGATAGAAATATATATAAGCACATATTTGAAATATTAACTTTGTCATGTGAGTTGTTTGAGTATGCTAGGTGTTTTTTATGACAAAAGGCATAGTTTGACAATCCACATAATTAGGCTTTTTATTTCAAATATATATAATCTTTTGAGTCCATTATAGCCATAGTATATAAACATGTTAAATGGTCATAAACTATAGATACATAGATATTTTTGGCCATAAATGAAAAAATAACTCATCCAGATAAATTTGCCCATTTAAGATTAGTGCACAGAAGTTGAGGTTTCTAAGTTTTTATTGCATATCTCCAATTAAAGTTTTAGCCTTCCATTTTGGAATTGAAACTGTTATCAAAATAAAATTAAAAGATAAGTTAAATAGATGCACGCAATCACCGTCCAATTAAAATTAAAGTTGTAAAACCAAGGTAAGGGTAAAAAACTAATATTATTATATTATTTTCTTTACTTAACATGAACTGGGGTTGAATTTGTGGAATCTGCAAAATAACAAAGTTTAGTACAACTAGGCTAATAAAATATACATAATTGGAAATACTGAACCAAAAATAAAATACTAAACCTTTGACTTTAGATTCTTGTGGGGTCACAGTGGTTGAACTCCAAGAACACAAATAAGGCCAAACCAAATCCAAATATACTTTTGGAGTGAGATATGGGTATGATGTACTTTTGGACTTTAGTAGGTGATTATAACAACTACGTGGCTAAGAAATCTGATATTTGTTTGTAAAATCTGTCTTCTAATAAATAAAAATATTGCTATAAAAACTGAAAATTTGGGGTTTCTAACTATTTTAGGGGGCAACTATAAGTACTACTAGACTAGAAATATTAAATCTAATTTTAAATAGGAATATTTTACTACTACAAATTGACAAAGGTCATACAAGAAAACAAATATTTTAAATTTAAGAAATACAGTACACAAAGTTTTGCTACATATTTTTTAACATAAAATTATCAATTACATAAAAGTAAAATTTTACAACTACTAGAACTAGAAAAGGCAAAGAAAAACTAAATTTTCCTATTTCTAGGGACAATATAAAGTGCTCACATAATAACCTCCCATAAACTATTCTCTCCCTAACAGTGATTGTTGCTTGTTGTGAATTGGTGATTTTTCCTCTGCCTCCTCCTTTCCTTTTATAGACGAAGGATTTGTAAATAATCGTCATTGCTTCGATCAGTGTTTGCAAAATTTTCTTCTTCGCGTGCTGTTTTCTTCCTTCGTTCCTTTTTTCTTCGTTTGTCTGACAGGCCTTTGATTTTTTTTTGATCCTGCAGTATGAAAAAGAGAGAAAGAGAGAGAGAGACTGAAAGAAGAAATGGTAGAAGAAAACAAAAACTAATAATAAAAAAATTCTCTTCCAAGCAATTGCTTGGATGTGCTTTCCGTTGTTTTTTTTTTTTTTTTTGTTTTGTTCTAACCAAACAGTGATATTCACTGTTTGGTTACTATTCATTACTATTCACTACTATTCATTACTATTCACTACTATTCATATGAATATACTATGGTGTGGTTAATACTTCTTTCCTTTCCTTTAGTTCACTCCATTTTTACCTAAACATATAAAATGTGTAAAAACAAATAATTACATGCATTTGAGTGACATCACTGTTAAATTATATTAATTTAAATGTGCATGTAAAACTAGGAATTTGGGGGATTAAATGAGTATTATGTCTATTATATTGGCACATAAATGTGCAATATTCAATGTTTGTCAACCCCAACTAGCACTTTGCTAGTCTTTAGCAATGAAGCGGAATTAACACAAACTAAGACGAACAACTATTGACGTTACAATTTTATTGAGCTAAAACAAAAGGGAAATCCTAACTCACTGTCGCAGGAATCGCGGTTGCATTTAGCGTTTGCAACAAGCCTTTAAACCCTTAGGTATACCCTAATGGACGAGTTGTGTCTCGTGAGGGTTTTCAGAGAGTTTACCCACAAAATTCAAATGTCAAATTTTCTAAACTCATCAAAAAGCTTAAGTTTCTCTTTTATGCTAAAAATTCTGCTTAACAAGGACATGAATTCCTTTATCATATTATGGAAGTAAACAACATGTTACAAAGTAACTATTCAAATTAAACTACATCCACAGCCTTTATATATCCTTGTGTGTGTGTGGGGAGTTAACAACTACGATAGAAATCTTTATCTTAGAATTATTTAGATTGACATGTTTAAGACTTCATAGTTTCAACTCAATTCTCACATGGTTTACGTTCAAAAATAACAATCACTCTGAAACTGGCGTAAAAATTATGCACTCGTAGTATGAAGCTCAAATGAGTAAATGTAGAGGCAATCAAACATGCTTACATACTAGACACTGAAAAAAATGCTTATTTTGAGGTGCATGAGTCTCATGGATGGAATGCCAATTACTTCAGGAGCGATCTACTGTGGAAAAACTCATTTCATACTCGAGATTTATTAATATAATCTAGAATCCTTAGGACTTGTGACAGAAATATGAAGAAAGGTTAAAGATGGTGAAATGTGGAATGGGTTCAAGCATGTGACATATAATATCAACTTTACTTCGCCAATTTTATTTATCCAACCTCCAATTTCTTTCATTTCTTCATTTTTCACTGATTTCTTTTTTTTTTTTCTCTTTTTTTTTTTTTTTACTTCTTCTCTTCCTCCTTTAATAATTCTCACAAAACCGTCACATGCTTGACTATAAATATGTAATTGTAAGTAGAAGCATTGATTTGTGATAGGTAGGTGGGAATTTAGACTTTCTCAGGTGATGAGGCGAGACAACGATGGCCTAAATCATTTTCTAAACATAATAACTTATCTCGAGTATTTCCTGAGTTTTTTTTTTTAAATTAGTAAATCCTGAACGTTCTCCTTACGCATCAGCCAAATGAAACAAGTATGAGACTCTTAACTAGAAAAAGGTGCATTCCAAGAATTGACACGAGTTTATACGATTAACCCTCAGAATAAAAGAATGGCTCGAAATTCACTAGGGTTTAAAGTTTTACTATTAATCCATTAATCATGACAATCGTATTTCATTCTAATTCAAAGATTCTTTCGTGATTGTCAACTCGTGCAAAATGTTTTCAGGATATATTCAAGCTATGGACGTAAAACCAGATTAGCGACAAAGTATCATGTAATCGAAATCCATAATATAACAAGAAAGACATGAATGCATCATTGCACAATAAATTAGCGAGGAGAAACGAAGTTTTGAAAGTTAGAAATTCAACAACAGTAATATTTTTTTTTTAAATAAACAGGTGTGTGATTTAAATTCAAGAAAACACAAGTGTTGGATATCTACTTCCTACCCCCAATTAAAATCTACATTGTCCCCAATGGAAGTATTTCAAGTAAAAGAAGATATCACCTGATTCAATCATTTCAGCATAATTCTGAGAATTCACCTGTTTTAACAACACAATCTCCCCAAACAACCAAGATTAAGAGCATATGGATAATAATCGAAAGTATCAACAATAGAAACATAATTTATGAACAAAAAGAACTATCTGTAATAATAATGTCCAAAATCAATGAAGTCCAATTACAGATATAAGCAAAAACCAACTATCCAACCAATCTATCCAACCAACCAAAATAAAATATCCACAAAGGTACCAAAAATACCCACAAATCAACAAAAAACAATGTAAGCGAGATCACAAGATAAGAAACACAAAATACTCTCTCGCTCTCTAACACTCCCTCCTAAGGCTCAACAGACTGGTCACCAGATGGCACAGGCGCATCATCATGACCTGGATCAACAACCACCTCACTGTCACCCTCAGCAGCTGTCCCAGTCTGGGCGACAGCCGCCGGGTCACTCGCAGCTGACGGAGGAGCAGCAGCTGGAGGTGGTGGCGGTGTAGGTGTCTCCAAGACAACTCCCTCAGGCTGAGCCGACGTAGAAGCTGGATCTGTCGGAGGAGGTGGCATAGATGAGCGCAAGGATTGCTCGATCCCAAGTAACATCGAAATTTGCTCAATCTGACCACCTAGCCGCGACATCTGGGTTGCTAATAATAACTGCTCTGCCATGAGCTCTCTAACCATCGCATGAAACTGAACTCTCGCGGCTCGCTCCTCTACCAAGAGGTCGTAAATGGTCTGGAGAGATGGAGGGGTAGATGTAGAGGCTGAAGGTAATGTAGAAGCTGCAGGTGGCTCGCACTTCCTCAACTCGTACTGACCCTCGGCCGCAGTCGGCGTCCCTGAGTCCTCATCCTCCTCCTCCTCAACTACAACCGTATCCTGACCCTCCGCCTCTGGCGTCCCTGGATCCTCATCCTCCTCTTCCTCTGATGTTGTGTCTCCCCTCTTCCTCTTCTTCCTCTTGCTGCCCTCTCCCGTCCTCCCCTTTCCCTTTGATACTTTTTTAAATTGAGCTGCTGATCGTCTAGCAGCAGACTCACCAAAAATACCAATCTTTGATTTCAACAGCACCTCTCCTGCCGGTATCACCAACCCTGCCTCCTCGCACACTCTATGGATCACCCATGCACCTTTGAGGTGCTGAGCTTTGCTGGGATGACGTGTGGGCTCAACGAAGAACTCGATGAAGAGCCGAGCGAGACAAATAGGTAGACCGGTCCCAATAGCGTAAAGAACTCTCGCGTACCACACGGCGAAATCTAACTTATAGGTCGTGGGGAGAATGCAGCTGCAGAGAGTCAAATGTAGTAGATGATAGTCCATCGTCAGGTCGTGGTCATCGAACACTGTGATCCCCGAGTATTTCTTAACCTTCCCGCCTGAGATCTCTGTGGCCACAACATCATATGATGGAAATGGATGGTCGGGATGAACTGGGTACATATGATCAGGAACCTCTGGGATACCAAGCGCCTGAGCGACTGTAGCTGGGCTGAACTCAATTGCCCGTCCTGATACACACGAGAAATATCTATAGGGGACATTCGGTACCTTAACCATACTGGCACATGCTGACCGAATCCACGAAGCATAAACTTTCTTCTGAACAGTGAGGACGGGAAGCCAGCTCGGAAAAGCGCGTAAACACGTGAGATGAAATGGTGGCTTATCGTCACTCCAGAGATTTTCCAACTGCCGCTCGACCATAACTTCTCTAGTTCTGAAATACTTGGTAAACCAAGTATTTTCCTTATCATTTCTGAACCCGTGGGCGAGCGGCGGGTCCGGGATCTCGAGAGAAGTGGACTTTTCCGGATGGGGCCCACTGTCCTTGGGTTTAGGGGCCATAGGAGCTGTAAAAATAAAGAAACCAGAGAGTTAGGATGAAAGAATGGAGGTTCTGTATCTCTGTTTATGTCAATCGATTGACATAAGTTGTCAATCGATTGACATAAGTTGTCAATCGATTGAAGTTGTGTTCCAATCGATTGAGCCCTGATGTCAATCGATTGACATCAGCGAACCTAGGAGGCTGCCCACAACAAGGTCTCACGTCCCCCTATCATCAATTTAATGGTCTTAAGACCATGAGGGGCTCCCTCAATCGTTCAGAATCAAAAATGATGAAAAATTGGAGGATTATGGGTTTGAGGTTATATCGATCAAAATCGCGGCAAAACTGCGCACAGCTGATTGAGAATGAGATTGATGGTGATGATGCTGCGATATGTGGCCCCAAAACACTTCTCCTTCTCTTATCCCTTTGTCCACGCGAGGGCAAAGGCAGTGGAGGTGGTGTGGCCAAGAGCGACGGTGGAGGTGAAGATGGAGATGATGATGGTGATAATGAAAGGGACGGGGAGTGAGGGAAAAGGATGGGAAAGAGTTTGGCCTCACTCACCCAAAAATCGCCTAATCCCTCTCTCTCTCACTGATTTTTTGAAATGAAATGAGAGAGAGGGAGGTAAACAGACAATACGTTTGGTGATGTAGTCAATCGATTGACAACGGATGTCAATCGATTGAATAGAATTCATGTCAATCGATTGACAAAACTATCAATCGATTGGATACCATTTCATACCAATCGATTGGCAATAAAAGTAATTGATTGATATTTAGAAATTCAAGGGATTCCAAATGGTTTACATGTAATCACCCCCAACAGTTTAAGAATGCATTTTCAAGACAGAAACAAGACTTTAAGCATTCAAACAGGAATCAAACCCATCAATCACACAAGTAGGAAGAATTTATTCCAAACATCATCAATTCATGGTTCAAAATGGATTATTATCATCCAAAGAGTACAAGATCTTGGTCGGGAAACAAACAAACACAAAGAAAACAAGAAATGAAATTCTGTCTTATTTAATTGCCACAGGAATTATCAATTCTGCTCAGGTTCAGGGGAAGAAAAGTCTTCTCCTACAGCATAATCCACAGAGTACTCCACGACTTCCCCGTCTGAATCGATTTAAAGGTCTTCCAGAATTTCTCGAACTGCGCAAAGCAAATTCCAGGTTTTCATGTTGGCGATTGCCGCAATAGGGGAATGAAGGCAAGAGCTGGAGAGTGGAGTAAAAATTTACCTTTCTTGTTCCCTCTGTTCTGGAGTTCCTGGAGAATGGACCCCATGGTAGAGCAGATGTGGAAGGAAGTGCAGTGGATTCATCTGCAATGGATTCATCCTAAAGCCAATCAAAAAGACAGAATAAGAACAAAAAGAAACAGAACAAAGAGAAACACACAAAGAAAAGAAAACTACTGTACAACAACATAAGGTTTTCAAATTTTTCAAGAAGAATAATCAGGATCATCCAGTTGGATGATCTCTGATTCTGGTTCAAATTTCTCCAAAAATGGCTTTAAACGCTGCCCATTGACTTTGAATGCATTACCATTTTTGGGGTTAACAATCTCTACCGCCCTATGAGGAAAAACTTCTTTGACAATAAAGGGTCCTATCCACCTTGACCTTAGTTTTCCGGGAAAAAGATGAAGCTTTGAATCGTAAAGTAACACTTTCTGTCCCAGTTCAAGCTTCTTTCTCAGGATCGATCGATCATGCTTAGCTTTTAATTTTGACTTATAAGTTCGAGCACGATCATATGCATCATTCCTGATCTCTTCCAATTCATTGAGTTGTAGTTTCCTCAATGTGCCACTTTCATGGATATCAAAATTCAGCAGTCTAGTGGCCCAATATGCCTTATGCTCCAATTCCACAGAAATGGCAAGCTTTTCCATAAATCAGCCTGTAGGGAGACATCCCAAGATTCGTCTTGTACGCCGTCTTGTATGCCCATAGAGCATCAGTTAAATGTGATGACCAATCTTTTCTATAAATGTTAACGATTTTCTCTAGGATATGTTTGATCTCCCTATTGGCTAGCTCTGCCTGACCATTCGACTGTGGGTGATATGATAAAGCAATCTTATGATTAACCCCATATTTTTTCATCAGTGCCTCAAAAGGCTTATTGCAGAAATGGGTTCCACGATCGCTAATCATGGCTTTCGGTGTTCCGAATCTTGACAAAATATTCTCTTTTAAAAATGAGATCACAGTTCTGTGATCATTTCTCCTTGTCGGAATGGCCTCAACCCATTTGGACACATATTCGACCGCCAAAAGGATATATTCGTAATGAGATGATGGCAGGAATGGTCCCATGAAATCGATGCCCCAGCAATCGAAGATTTCAATAGTAATGATCGGGGTCATCGGCATTTCATTTCTCTTAGACAGGCTTCCTAACATCTGGCATCTAGCACATGCTCTACAGAATGCATAACAGTCTTTGAAAACTGTCGGCCAGTAGAAACCACTACTAAACACTTTTTGAGTAGTTTTCTGAGCTGAGAAATGGCCACCGCAGGCCTCTGAGTGGCAGGAAGCTAGAATTTAAGAGATATCCTCCTCGGGGACACATCGCCTAATTACTTGATCCGCACAGTACTTAAACAAGTACGGATCATCAAAGTAAAACCATCGGGCGATGGATAGAAACCTCTTTCTGTCAGGGGTGGACCAATGAGATGGGGTCTCCCCTATTGCCAAGTAATTGACAATATCTGCATACCAGGGTAAGCTAGTTGCAGCAAAAAGTTGTTCATCTGGGAAAGATTCACGGATTGGAATGGATTGCGAAGAATTGTCTTCAAACGTCAATCGTGAGAGGTGATCGGCTACAACATTCTCCACCCCTTTTTTATCTTTGATAATCAAATCAAATTCTTGGAGCAAGAGAATCCAGCGTATCAATCGCTGTTTTGTATCCTTTTTGGATAGCAGATACTTCAACGCAGCATGATCAGTGAAGCAAATGATCTGCGAGCCAATCGAATTTGCCTGAATTTTTCCAGTGCAAATACAATTGCCAGCAACTCCTTTTCAGTAGTAGAGTAATTACGTTGAGCTCTATCAAGGGTTCTGCTGGCGTAGTAGATCACAGTAGGCTTCTTGTCTTTCCTTTGTCCTAATACAGCTCCAATCGCTGTGTCACTCGCATCACACATCAGCTCGAAAGGAAGACTCCAATCCGGAGATTGCATTGTCAGAGCTGTTGTGAGGTGATGTTTGAGTTTATCAAAAGATTCCTGACACTCGCTGTTCCACTCAAATGGTTGGTCCTTAACAAGGAGTTGGCACAGTGGTCTAGATACAGCACTGAAATCCTTAATAAACCTCCGGTAGAAATCGGCGTGACCTAGAAATGATCGTATTTTTTTCACTGTAGTGGGGACAGGAAGATTGGAAATTATATCGATCTTTGCCTTGTCTACTTGTATTCCCTCAACAGACATGATATGTCCCAAGACAATCCCTTTTGTCACCATAAAGTGACATTTCTCCCAGTTGAGGATCAAATTCTTATCCTCACATCTTTTTAGGACTTTCTGGAGGTTCTCTAAGCAATCATCAAAGCTGCTTCCAAAAACGGAGAAGTCATCCATAAAAACCTCCATGATCTTTTCAACCATATCGCTGAAGATGCTCAGCATGCACCGCTGAAAAGTAGCAGGTGCGTTGCACAATCTGAATGGCATCCGGCGATATGCAAATGTTCCAAACGGGCAGGTAAAAGTGGTTTTCTCTTGATCAGCAGGATCAATTTCAATTTGGTTATAACCACTATAACCATCCAGGAAACAATAGAATTGGTGACCCGCTACCCTTTCGAGCATTTGATCCATAAAGGGCAATGGAACATGATCTTTCCGAGTTACTGCATTCAACCTTTGATAGTCAATACACATGCGCCAACTCGTGGTTACACGTGTGGGTACCAATTCTCCTACTTTATTTTCTACCACTGTAATGCCAGCTTTCTTCGGCACTACTTGAGTCGGGCTCACCCAAAGACTATCCGAAATTGGATAAATAACCCCAACATCCAGCAACTTCAAAACTTCCTTCTTCACCACCTCTTGCATGTTTGGGTTAAGACGCCTTTGCATTTGACGACAAGGTTTGGCATCTTCCTCAAGGTAAATCCTGTGGGTGCATATGGATGGACTAATTCCTCTTAAATCAGCAACAGTCCATCCTAACGCACTCCTGTGTTGCTTAAGCAACTGTATCAGCTTGCTTTCCTGTTCGTGATTTAAAACAGATGAAATTATCACAGGAAAGGTCTTCTCTTCTCCCAGGAATACATATTTCAATTCTTTTGGGAGCTCTTTCAGTTCCAACTCTGGAAATTGCAGGTTTGACGGCACAGCCAACTTGGTCTTTAGCGGTAGCTGCTCATATTGAGCCGTCCACATTGTTCTTGCAACTTCCTCTTCAACAACCTCCAATATAGAGCATATCTGACTCATCCTTTCATCTTGTGGAGTGTATTCATCCAATTCATAACATGAGTTAGTCATAATGGACTCCACAGGATCAGAGTGAGCAGTTGAATCAAAGCAATCTTGAATTACTGCTTCTACCCAGTTCACCTCCTCTTCCTCATCATCAAAATCTTTAATTTTGGGATTTGAAAAGATCTTGATATTCAATGTCATATTCCCAAAAACAACGGTCATAACTCCACTCCTTACTTTAATCGTCGCATCAATTGTCGCGAGGAAAGGACGTCCAAAGATCACTGGAATCTGAGATTTAGCATTGTAAACTGGTTCAGTGTCCAGAACAACAAAGTCAACAGGAAAGACAAAGGTGTCAATCTGGACTAAGACATCCTCCAGCACTCCTCGCGGGTATTTAATTGATCGATCTGCCAGTTGGAGAGTAATGCGAGTGGGCTTAAGTTCTCCTAACCCTAACTGTTGGTAGACAGTGTAAGGTAAGAGATTAACACTCGATCCTAAATCGAGCAGTGCATTGTTCACTTTCTTCTGACCAATTATGCAAGAAACTGTTGGCGTACCTGGATCCTTGTATTTAGGAGGCAAATCGTGTTTTAGGATCGCACTCGCCTGGCATGCCAAGTAAGCACTCTTCTTAACACTTTGCTTCCTTTTTATAGTGCACAAGTCTTTTAGGAACTTGGCGTAGGAAGGCACTTGTTTAATCGTATCTAGGAGCGGGAGATTGATCTTTACCTGTTTAAATAACTCCAGAAACTCCTGACTCTTAGTTTCTTGTTGAGGTTTCTTCAACCTCTGAGGATATGGTGCTGGAAAAGGGCATTTGGTTACCTCCTTAAGGAGAGGTTCTTTTCCAGGTCTTCTCTTTATTTCAGTATCCTCAGGAACTATTGTCTTGGGCTCAACGGTTTCGCCCTCTCTTCCTTCTTCCACTAATTCTTCTTCATTCTCTACCTCTTCTTCATCACTAACTACAGGTTGTGAGGGCAAAGAGACTTTCTCAATTTCTTTTCCACTTCTCAACACAGTTACCGCCTTGGCCTCCTCATGTGGTCCAGATCCCGAGGGCCCTGTACCCGAGTGTTGACCTTTAGGATTTGGCTCTGGTTGTGCAGGGAACATGGTTCGTTCTCGATCCCCTTGTTGGGCAGCTAACCTCTCTACACTTGTGTTGAGTTTACTCATTAGCTGCATCATCTGCTGCATCATGAGTGTATTAGGATCCTCTTGTGCCTTCTTATGGGGTGGCACATAAGTGTTTGATGAGGTTTGGTTGTTGTTCCCTTGATTGTAGTTAGATTGAGGTGAATGATTTTGATATTGGTTCTGGTGATACCCTTGATTTTGTTGATAAGTAGGAGGAGGTTGGTAACTCTGGTGGTACCCTTGGTTTTGAGGTCGGTATTGGTTTCCTTTATTCGGCTGCCACTGTTGGGATGGGTTCGCTGCAGCAGCACTGTTTCTTTGATCGAAACCAGGATGACTCCACCTATCATTGGGGTTGAAACGACCAGGGGCATTTACAGCATGTACCACCACTGGACTCTGTTCTTGGTAAACAGAGTATATTTGGCAATGTTGAGAGGTATGCCCCATCTATAGACAACTCGAACATGACTCTTCAGATGCAAATTGTATTACCGGGTCCTTCTTTGCTTCCAAAATTTCCAATTTACGAGCCAGTTGCTCGTATTTCTCCAGTAAGCCATCTTCCGCCTTCAGCTGATAAATGCTCTTTTTACTTGAACTCGAACTGGTCTGAGTTCTCGTCACTTGAGTTTCCCATTCTGGTGCGTGTTCGGCTAACCATTCGAAATGAGCCTCTGCTTGGTCGGCATTCTTGCTCATAAACTCACCGTCACTCGTAGTTTCTACGAGCTTCTTTGACTTTGGACTTAGGCCATCATAGAAGAAGCTTATTGTTCGCCACTTCTCAAAACTATGATGCGGGCAGAGCAGTAGCAAATCCTTAAAACGCTCCCATGCCTCAGCGAAAGTTTCTTCCTCTTTTTGATTATACATCTTGATTTGTCTCAAGATGTCAGTCGTTAACCGATTAGGGAAGAACTTTTTGAGAAAGGCTTCATGAATTGCTGGCCAAGTCAAAATCGAATTCGGTTTGAGTGACAATAACCATGACTACGCTTTGTCCTTCAAGGTGAAGGGAAAAAGCTTCAGTCGAATTATATCACTTGGGCAAGTCTGATCTGTGAAAGTGCCACAAACATCTTCAAAATCTCGAATGTGCAAGTACGCCTTCTCTTTATCCATCCCGTGAAATGTGGGTAAAAGTTGAATCATCCCATTACGAAAATAGAATGTACCCGTGTGTGGAGGGATGCGGATACAAGAAGGTGTGGCAGTGCGATCAGGAGCCAAGAGTTCTCGTAGAGGTCGTTGACCGTCATCGATGAGGTCATGCCTATTCTCTCCTTGTTGGCTCTCCGTATCAGACATTGAGTTAGAAGTGGATGGAGTGAAAATGGGATTATCAGCACTATGGATTGAATCTTCAAATAGATTTGTGATGAAGGCTTCAGTGGAATCAAAGGACATAGAAGGACACAACAATACAGCTTGTGTTCTGAAGAACAAAAAGAAAAAGATAGATAGAAATTGGATAAGAAAGATCGGATCAATCAATAGAATCTGGCCTTAGTTACCGTCCCCGGCAACGGCGCCAAAAACTTGACACGACTTGAAATGTGTTCTCCAAACAGTACGTCCAAGTATAGACGGTCGCGTCGCGTTAAAATCGGTAAGACCGGGTCGAATCCCAAAGGACGGAAGAATAAGGTAGAAAACTCTAGATTGAATCCTAAAATTAAATAAAAGATGATTTCTTTGAGATGGGGGTTTCTAATAGTCCTATAGAGTAAATAAAAGAAACAAAATAAAGTGAAGCGATAACTTAACTAAGTAGAATTAAAAAAAACTGTGATATGAAATTAAATATGAAAAAGAGTTGGGAACATGTGAGTCCACAAAGTACCAGCCACTACCATGATTTTAACAAAAACAAACAGCTGGGGTTTTATCCTTAGAGTATTCCTTATTTCAAAAATGATTAAGTTAAGCATTCTAGACACTAAATATGTGAATCTTGCATAATTAGTGGTTTGTTCACTTAACTTATTTATGAAGGACTGAAATAAAAAGTTAATTAAAGCCAAGAACAATAACTAGCAAATTGAGTATGAAATATTCGATGTGTTTGTTATGAGTGTTCATTGAGTTAATTAATCAAAAGAGCTCTTATTTCAAAATCGGATTGCAATTTGAACTAGAAAGATCAATTTGGTCTTAGTTTCTGAAACAAAAGTTACTAAAATACAAGGAGGAGTAAACCCAAGTCATAAACATACCAATCGATTGGTATCATGTCAATCGATTGATATGAAATGGCTTTCAATCGATTGACAAGTATATCAATCGATTGACATGGAGTCTATGTCAATCGATTGGATTCTGTATCCAATCGATTGACATAGACTCTTTCACAGAATCATGGTAGAGGGCTGGGAACAATGTCTCTTCACATTATTCCCAACCAGGATCTACTCAAACATGTTTAATCTAATATGAGCAGAAATATTTCGAAGAAGATTATAACCAAGAGGCATGGATTAAAACTTGAAATAAGAAATTTCAAAGAAAATCTAATTCAAATCAAACCAAGATATGAAAACTTATCTTCTCACAATTTCTAAAACAGCACAACAAAAATGAAAATGGACCTGAACTTCAACTGAATTCGAAAATACAAAAACCTCCAACTTGAGCTTTGTTTTTAATCCGAGAAAACCATGGAAAATCCTACAAAACAATACAAAATGAGCTAACCCCCTCCCCTCTTCACTCTCTTCTATATATAATGTTGAAATCACCAGCTAAAGGTGTCCAGGTTCACTCCATAATGGCTGGTCGTCGTCCTGATTGCTGAAATCTTGCGCCATTAACACAGACTGTTTCCAGTTTTATTCAATCGATTGATAAGCAGTTCAATCGATTGGTAAAAACACCAATCGATTGATCATAAAAAGATGTCAATCGATTGATATTATGTCAATCGATTGGTACCAAGACTTCATCAATTTGATTCTTGAGTTATTCCTTTCAACTTGTTATTCATTTTAACTTCGAAACCTGCATTCAAAGAGCTAAACACAACAACATACCACGAAAAATACATCATTGTGTAAAGAAACGAATTAAAACACAAGTGCAGGTAACACTAGAGAATTGGGGTTAAATCCAGTCAGTTTTTACTCCTAATCGAGCTAATATTAAGCTAATATCAGCTCTCATCACCTCATGTGGTGATCAAGCAAGTACCACTGTAGTCGGGCTCTTCTAGACCGATGGAGACAGGAGGTCGGATCAGGATCATCGGGTTCCTGACTTCTCTGTGCTGGAGGCAAAATCGGAACTGCTTGATCCTAACCGATGTGAACTGGAGATCGGGCCGGGGCTACCGGACTCAGACCGCTGCGAACTGGAGGTCGGGTCAGGACTGCCGGACCCTACCTGCTGTGAGCTGAAGGAACTGTCAGAACTCCCGGGCTAATCTCGCTTTCGCTTACTTGTAGAAGACTCGTTGCTTTCTTGCCCGGTGCCTTTGGTCTTCAGAAACTCTTCAGTGTCAATGTATTTTCCAACCTTCTCAGAGAGCTCAACCAAAGTTTTTGGTCGATTTATGTGGAACGACGCAGCGCACTTGGTGTGTTGAACTCCCGAGCAGAAGGCTATGATAGCGGCGATTTCATCAAGATCGTAGATGCTGAGCTTATCTTGATTAAACCGGCCGGTGAACTTCTTGAGGGTCTCATTATTCCCTTGTATGACCGTCAGTAGATATATGTCAGGCTTTGGCCGTTCGTGCATACCGATGAACTGATTGATGAACTGCTTGCTGAGTTGCTTGAAACTGCGGACCGATCGGGGCTCCAACGAGTAGAACCAGTGGGCGGCCGGGCCTTTCAAAGTGCTGGGGAAGGCTAGGCAGTGTAGTTCATCGGAGTTGGTGGCTAAGGCCATCTGAGCCTTGTAGGTCCGAACGTGGTCGACCGGGCTTCCCGAGCCGTTGTAGGGTTCTAGGCGAGGTTGCTTAAATTTGCGCGGGATGGCAAACCTCATGATCTAGCCGGAGAATGGTGATTCTGTCTCGGTATTGGCTTGATTCTGAGTATGGTTTTGACCAAGCTTCTTGGCCACTCCATCGATCTGCTTCTGCAAGTTCTTGATTTGGGCTTCCACTCCTTCTCGACCGGTACCCGAGGGGTTGGTCGGGTCGGTGGAAGAGGATTTTTCTTCATGGCGAGGTGCTGTCCTCTGGGATCGGGCTCGGCTATGACTCCGGGTAACCGTATCCCCAGGGACAGCTCGGCTCTTGACCGAGTGACCCTGGACTGATTCCCGGGCCATATGCTCCCGCCTTTCCTCTCGGGCAGCACACCCACTATTGATGTCTCTGGCAACCTTAACACGGAACAAGTTGGCTCGGGCACGTTGTATGGTCAAGATCGGTTCCTGACCGTACGCAACATTCCTGGGTCATTTTCCGGCCACTGGAGGATTGCTTTGTTGGGTCAGCAGTGCTTCGATCTACTGTTGGATTTGACGCTGCCCCTTCAAGAGTTGTGTGAGGGTTGCGGTGATCTGCTCAAATGTTATGACTACCGCAGCCGGTGCCGGTGCCGGAGGAACATCCCGGTCGGACTGCTGATCTGCCTTCTTACCCTTCTTCGGTGGCATGACGATTAGTCAAGAGATTTGTTGATGAGAAGATTTGTCGCTTCCCACAGACGGCGCCAAACTGATGATGCCAGAAAATGGTAAGAGTAAAGTAGAGCAATTTTAGGAGAGAGAAAGAGAGTGAGAGACTATTTTTTGTGTGTGGTTCGGCCTTGTTAATGAAGGTACCTACGTCCACGCGTGTGTCTGAGCACGTTCACTAGCAGATCACCGAAGGGCCTGGTGAGCCAACAAAGAGGGGCGGCACTACCAGTAATACCGGCCGGGTGTATGCATATAATGGTGAATTTTTATAGAGGTGCTGTGTAGACTAAAGAGTTGGCGGCCCCTTTAATGGGGGGTGGGAGGTCTGTTTTATAGATGTAAGAGACCTACTCATACGCGGATAAGGAAATATAATCCTATTGATATAGATTGGCATTAATTATGAGGATTTCCTAATTGGATTAGGAAATAGTGTGCACTTTCCATTAGTCTTCTAGCTTGAGTAGAAAACTGCCCGTAATGCTCGGGAACACGCCAGTGGGCCCAGATGAGCTGTTCCCGTGGTGGGATGTGCCTGTGTGTTTTCCCGACCAGTTGGCCGGGTCGTGGATGAACCGCTCGGGATGATGAGTAGACTAAACCGCTCGGGCTGATGCTTTTGAGGAGTTGTGCATGATTTGCCCGGGGCATGGACTAGCTGCTGATTTGAACCGCCCGGTCATAAGATAGAGCCAATTTTGGGTGTATCAGGATGGATACATTTTGGGTGGTAGTGTTACTAGGACATAGTTATTTAAGAATAACCACTTAAGAGTTGTTTCTAAATAATTCTAGTTTCCTCTGTTATTCATTTATTCTGAGATATGGCATGCTAGACTTGAACGCATAGGATTTGATAGGATGACTTGATTAGCTCGAGAAGCCCTTTTGGGCCCACTCGCTAAGGTTGACCTACCTATGTGTGAGTCTTTCTTAGTTGGCAAAGCATACCGAAATCCTTCTAGAAAGGCTATTAGAGCTACTCAAGCATTAGAACTAGTTCACTCAGATATCTATGGACCTATGGTTGTAAAGGCACATCATGGCGCCTCTTATTTTATCTCTTTTTATAGATGATTTCGCACGATATGAGGATTGCGAGTACTTATCTAAACAGTTCATGGAACTGTGTCAGGAAAAAGGAAAAACGCCGATAACTTCCTATTCCGGAAACTCCACAACAATATGGTGTTGCGGAAATAAGGAATAGGACATTCCTAGATATGGCTAGAACTATGATGGGGAAGTCAACCTCCCAATGTTGTTTTGGGGGGGATGTACTCTCGTTTGCTGCCTACATACTAGAGTGCCTCTTCTCAGTCAGTTCCTTCAATCCCCTTATGAGCTATAGAAAGGCGAAAAGCTCATTTTGGAGTATTTGCGCTCGTAGAGCTCGGGAGGTTATGTTCACCATACCTTTCATAAGTGCAAGAAACTACACTCAAGAGTTAGAAAACATATCTTTATAAGGTATTCTAATAGCTCGACAGCCTATGTTATGTATAATGAACAAACGAGTATAGGAATGACAGAAATGGTGTCACATGATATTGAGAATGACTTCCTAGATTTGTACTACTAAGAGATATCTTGACCTCTATGAGTTGAAGGATGTTGAAAACAACATACCATCTTTAAGCTATGGTAGGGAGATTGAGAATCCACATCCAATAATCGCTGTAAAATGGTACTAGTCTCTACCCGAGTGGGAGTACACCGCTAGGCGCTAGTGGGAGTGTACCAGATAGTGGGAGTGCACCACTAGGTACTCAAGATTCTCAGGTAGTACACTGTATAGTGATGAGGAAAAAGTTCCCTATTGCTGTTTTGAAATTGAGGAAGACATTTTCGTATGTGTGCAAATGTGTGCACAAGTGGATGAGGATGAGCCTACTTCTTTTGTTGAAGCATTTTTCTTCGTCTGCTAAAGCTGAGTGGATAGTTGCTATGCCAGATGAGATGAACTCTATGGACGCAAGTAAAGTCTGGGAGTTAGTTGACATTCCGCCTTTGCGTAAGACTATTGGAGACAAGTATGTTTTTAAAATCTAACGCAATGCAGATGGTTCAATTGACAAGTATTAGGCGTGCCTTGTGACGATAGTTTGTACCCAGAGAGGGTATAGACCATGGAAACATATTCTTCCAAAGGGTGAGATCTGACTCCATTCGGTTTATCCTAGCAATTGTCGCATATTTAGTTTTTGAACCTTTTTAGTTGGATGTTTAAACTGTTCTTTTCTCAATGGAGAACAAGACGACGAGATAAATATGGATCATACCATTGGTGTTGTGACCAAAGGGAATGAGCGCAAAAATGTGTTGTCTCAAACGATCTATTTATTATCTCAAGTTAACAATCGTTTAGGCAGTGGTACAATGTGTGTACATTAAATGGACAAAGGAAAGTGTTCTAATTCTTTATATGTTGATGACGTCCTTTTAGCTGGGAATGAGATGAGTTCCATTGTCGCCATTTGAGAGTGGTTGTCCTCTCAGTTTGAGATTGAGTACATGGGTGATTCCAACTATGTGTTATGAGTTTAGATTGTGATAGATTGTTCTCAGAAACTTCTCTCGAGGGTTCTTGAATGTTTTTTCACATGAAAATTTGTAAACACATTAACATCCCAATTTTAAAAAGGGGCTCACCTTAACCTTAGATCAGTGTCTTAAGAATAATGAGAAGAGAAAACAAATGTCCAGTTTGCCATATGCGTCCCCAATAGGGAAAATTAGTTGTTGTTATAGCAACCCTGGTCCTGTCGCTAGAGAGTAGTGAAGAGTATCTTGCGATATGTTTGCAGGAGTACTGTGGACCTTGCCTTATGCTATCCACGATGGAAGCATAATATGTAGTGTGCTCTGCAGCTATTTGAGGAGCTATTTTGGTTAAAGAGTTTTTGCAGTGGCTAGGCTCTTCACCTCATAAGCGACGAGGTAGTGCTCTCTACGGTGATAACACGTAAGCCTGAGCATATGCAAAAGATCTCAAAAACCATTCTAGCACGTGGACATTCAATTTTTGTCACATTTTAGATGTGGTTTACACAAAGGGAAGTTGTCTTGAGGCACGTCTCCGTTTGGGAATTTAATGTGCTTAGACACTTTATTGTGGTATTGACATTATTATTCAAGTTTTTATAAACTAGTTGGTTTCCATATATATATTTGTTATAAGTGGAATGGATGCACATTTCTAATATGTCACCGGGCTTCGAATCGACCTGCACACACGGGTGATTCACCTTGGCACTGAGATAGCGAACTAGGACATGTGTGTCCATGGCGCTTAGATGGCGAGCAAGATGAGACATTTGTGTTCATGGTGTTAAGATAGCTTGCTATGACATGTGTGTCCATAGCGCTTGGAAAGCGAGCTTGAACACTTATATCTATGCAGTGTAAGAACAGCAAGCTAGATATAAACCCTTATTATTCCTATATGTTGCCTTAGAAGGAGCTAAGATGAGACCTTTATATTTGGTCAAACATAGAGAGATCCCACGACTCTATGTAGCCTGTTTACAGCCGAATGTGAGTTTTTAGACGGGCGCCAGGAGGGACGACTGTGCTGGAAAACTCAGGTTAGACGTTTTGCGTCTAGACTAAGATTCGTATGGCGTTACTTGTCACGCCCCGACGTAGCATAAATAAGGAAAGCGTTTAATTTCCTTTATGGACCCGTAGGTCGCGACAGTTTGAAGGATCGATTCCGTCCCAAACGTCAAACAACAAAACATAATAATCAGAGTAAAGCAATCAAGGCTTACAAAAATTTTCTAACTTATTACATCTTATGAACTGGGGTCATCTAAGGCACAGACCGCCTTGAAAATAAAATAATATCTTAGAGTCTGTTACAGTCATCCTTAAAACAAAACAGTTCATAACTTAAAACAGATAAACTTAAAACATATAATAATCAGTTTCTTTATTCCAGAAGCAGCCATTCTCAATTAGCATAGTCGTATGATTCCTCCTGGTTATAACCTGAAAAGCCTGAACACGAATGTCCAGGACGCATCAACGTCGTCAGCTTCAAGAAGCTGGTGAGTATTAAAAACATGACTTTAAATGTAAAACATACCCATTTACCTTTTTCCATTTCAAAATTAAATCCACAAGTTTATAATTATGATTAAAGAGCTCGTTTAGAAAAATAACCACAACGTTAATTAAAGAGGATAAATTTACACAGATGGGACCGTGTATGAGAACAATGCACCACACTCATCTTGCCAACTCTTTTCTCTCGACAGCCACAACAACCCACTATCCTACTCCTGGTATCTTTGAAACACTCAGATAGCCACACTTTAGCAACGGGGCGCCAGGGAGTGTCCAGTTTGCCTCACACTTTGGTCCGGGGTACCAGGGAGTGTCCAATGCCTCACACTTTGAATACCCTAACCGCCATGCAAATACCGGGGCAACCCCTCACACAGTATCCAGACTCGAGTTATCAGGGAGTGTCCGTAGGCCACACTTTAGCACTACCATGGGTGCCAGGGAATGTCCGAGTTCGGCTTCACACACTTTAACGCTTCCATGGGCGTCAGGGAGTGTCCATATTTGCCACCGTCGCATTTCAAAGATACCCTCTCCACAATCTCAACCACAACCACAACCACAACCACAACCACGACCACAACCACAAACTCATACTCAACCACAACCACAACCACGACCACAAACACAAACTCATACCCTTTCCACACTACCATTACTCTTTTCCACACAGACTGACACCCCTATGCATGTACCACTGACCCACATGAATGGTATGCACTTAAACGAAAACAAAAATGCTGAATTAAAGGAACAACACGCGTACGGGGGTTAATGAGTCATACTACAATGTTTTAATCATTCAAACATAACCAAATAGAGTTCTGATCAACCAAGTTCCCAAACAGAGCCTTGACAGTACTAAAAAGTTGAACCAAACAGACCTTAAACACAAAACAGACAAAAACAGAAACTGTCAGAACTCGCGCGCGCGGGCCGCACGCGCGAAGTGTCGCTCGCGCGGGCCGCTCGCGCGAAGTGCCTATTATTCTTTTATAATTAAACTTTTCTGTCTGCCTGAGGAAAGCAAGGTCGCGCGCGCGGATCGCTCGCGCGAAGGGGTTCTCGCACGACCCTCGCTCGCGCGACCAGCCAAATTTTCATTTATATATATGAACTTTCCTTTCTGCCTGGGGAAGCATACCTCGCGCGCGCGGATCGCTAGCGCGAGGGGTCGCTCGTGCGATACTCGCGCGCGCAATCGTGGCGCGAGATGAAGCTGAGGCTTCGTCTTTTTCGCAGAAACTGCTCTGTTTCAGCTTAAGGGGTCCAAAATGACCCATTTTGGAATTCTAAAGTATATAGGACATATAATATATGATTCTCTTCGGTTTTTCACAAGGATTAAGAATCTAAAGTCAATTTAACACCATTTGATTCATAGCTCTCTAATTTTAGGAAAAACTAAAACATGTCAAAACTTCATTTCTAATATACTTTCTTATACGAACGAATTGGGTTCTAAAATTTCAGACATATCATCAATGAGGTATAATCTTTCATAATCAACTCTAAAAACAAGTTTTGGTTAAGTTTGGAAAATTGTGATTTTTGAAGCTCAAGCTTCCATGGACGAATTTAGCAATGGCATTCCAACTATACATACACAAAATCAGTAATTAAGCATAGAATTACATTGGGAGTGAGTTAATAATGCTCACTGAGTTTTAAGAGTAGAGAGATTGTTGAGAAAGAAAACCAAATGAAGAAATTTCAAACCCAAGCTTTGGCTATGGGGATTAAGAGCTCTCTCTATAAAATTCTGTATTACTCTCTGTGTAACTCTCTCTTCTCTCTGTGTTTAGTGTTTGTGAAGAGCAGAATGAAAGATGTGTGTGTTGATGAAGAGCTTTGTTATATAGAGCTTAAGAACTTGGGCTCCAAGTTGTGAGTTGTGATACTCACTCAACCAACTAAATTGATTAACCATTCTAATTCCTAAGCAATTGCAGATTAAGAGGGTTAATCTAAACTGAATTATACATACGTATGTATACATATCAGCTGCAGGAGGTTTGAAAGGGTGCTATAGGTTAGTAGGGGCCAAGATGAAGTGTTTGGGAAAATAAGCTTTTGGCACAACATTTGCACATATAAGTTGTATGTTCCCAAACAAGGCACAAGGCAATCATCACTTGCCATAATTGGAAATAAAGCGAATGTACAAATCGGTCACTTCCAAAATCTGTGGAAGTTAAACACAACATGGACAGTTTTGAACATAAACTGGTATTTTCGGGGCGCGGTGGTCACCACAAAAATACGGGAATTCCATTTTAACTTAAGAATTAATTTCCTGGTTTTATAAAAATACTGATTGAGTCAATAGAAGTTACTTTCACCGTTTTGAAATACAGACTTTGAAATCCACACAGGTATTACTAATTTTGTAAAATTGCAGTTTGGCCCCCAATAAACTTTAGATGTGAATTAAATAAGAAATTAATATTCCAAACAAGTGACTGGAATTAAAATAAAAGCAGACCATGCTAATTGAATTTAAATATGCCAACGCAAATACAAATAAATTAAATATGGACATGAATATTAAATTAAATGGAAATGCAGGTTGTTACATTACTTGTTTTTCCAAACACAGAGTGACATACCCATTTTTATGGAAGAGTGTCATAGCATACATTTTATATTGTATGTGCTTTTGCAATTGATTGTGGAGCAGTGAATGGATTCCTCTTCATTGCTGTGTGAGCCACTTAGCATATCCAAGACATTGGTTATCCTACAAACTGGTTGCCTTCAGGACTTGAGACTAAGTCATGAAGAGGACGCTTGATGATAGCTACTTTAGCATGCTATCCTAGGGCGAAGAGATAATTCCGTTTTATGGGGCGTGTCTGGGCAAGCGATCAAGTTAGTTAGATTGACATGTGGGCTCAGGGAAGACCATTCAATAACACACCATGTTTTTGTGACTCATTAGCAGGCCTGCGACAATCGCATTTTGTTATTGATATGTCATGAGTACATTACACTGAGGTGATGCAGCAATTCTTTTCACCGAGGGATTAAGAATGCTGTGTACGGTGTGGTTGAATTGTCTAAGGCATACACGAGAAGCTTCCGAGCAATGTGTCTTGCTGGTTATGGTGATGATTTCGTATTACACTCCTGTCGATGTACTTTCTTTTCGTAAGGTCGCACGTTCTATTTCCCTATATGAAGAGATGAGAAGTTCAGTTTTGAGAGATTGGTTTTAGTACTAGCCCTATGTGGATGAGTGGGAGATGTAGGAAATATGTTGGCCATATGGGCACCCATATATCATTGGACCGGGTCCAATGGGGTTTGGCTCTTGGAGACCTAGGGTGTGTGCCTATATATATGTATATTGCACACATAGCTAGGGTTGCCTCTAGCACACCCTATGAGATACACCTCTCTCTCTCTCTCTCCCTACAGTTTTCTCTCTCTAGGCCATCACCACAGTGCCTTGGGATTTAGTGTGTGACTGTCATGGGGATTGCTCCAGTAGCGACTTCTACGACCTAGGCAAAGCACAAGGAAGTACACGGAAGCGATCTAGGTGCAACATGTTCGTGGTTCTTGTTGCGGGCTCGTAACAACACCGTTCGGCGATCCGTTGGGTTATTCTGCTAGGTAAGACACCTAAACCTAACTAGTATGCTTTCGTGCATATTTATTTACATTAACGACTCACATGCTAACATTCTGCATTACCATGCTTTATATTTTATATGTTGATTGTAAACATTATGTTGGAAAAGCAAAATTAGTTTTTCTAGATTTTGCAACTCATGGTGATGCTTTTACTTCCCTAGAAAAGAAGATTTCCTCTTCCTATGCTTGAGAACATCTAAGGAACAACTTGAATTACTTGGGGAAGTGTTAAAAACATGGCAAACTTCTATTTTCTAAGTGATCAGTTTGTATATTCTCTTTCTTTGCATTTAGAAAAAAGGTGTAATGATATATACATATAAATAAATCAAGGACTTAGTTTTAACTCTCTTTTTTCAAAGTCCTTATCCATTTGAATTCCTATTAACTTGGATTTCTTATCACTTAGGTTTCCCTATCAGATTTATTTTTATCAGTTCACTTTTCAATTTAATTTCATTAGTTTACTTTTCTTTTTTCTTTGAAACTTGAGATGATTTACAGGGTGCAAATCTAGGTGTGATCCTGAATTTACATTGTCTCCAACTAATGTGTAGTTAATCGCCCTGAGTAACACTACCACTATATTGTTTAATCAATAACTTATTGCATCCATATCTTTTTAAAGACATATGAAAATTGAAATAAACACTCTTTAATGAGTACGCTGCTAGCATGACACCCTATACAATCACACATATATCCAAATAATAACTAATAATGTGAAAAACATGTAACCTATATATATGTTATAACTGGAAATTGAATTTTAGAAGTGTATACATAATGGAGTGCATTTTTTCACCCCAAAATTGCTCATCCATGGTGGCAAAAAAAAATTTAATTGCTCAGCCAATGTTCCCAGTGGCTAATACAGTGGGACCCAAGACTTTACATCATTAATAAATCCCCATTTAATCTTGGGTCCTACTGCATTAGCCAATAGGAGCAATGGGTGTACAATTTTGGGGTGAGCAAAAATTAACTCTATATAATGTACATTTACCATTCCAATATGAACTTTAGATTTTATCATATAGGCATTCCATACGTCCCTGCAACCAGAATTTAGATAGGATCATCTGTGATTCTTGCCTTCAAAATTTCATATTTCAGTCATAGCAAATATGCATATTGAGATAATGATTAGTTGTACTTATGATCAACTTCTATCCGCTTATGATGGAATTATAGTATCTATCTACACTATTACACTATATTATAAAAGAGCCTTAGAGTCTTCTAATTTCAATTGTCCTTATTTGTCATTTTATCAATTGTTTTCTCCTTATATGTCATTTTGCCTTTATACTACAAAGCCTTTACTAATCTTAGATATCTACACTATATATATATACACACATTTTATACTATAAAAGGAACTTAGAGTGGTTTCAATTTCGATTTGTTCAATTTTGGTATTTCTTGATTTGTTTGAAATAACGATTTTACCTTTACTTTTATCTTTTGTTCCATTTTCCTTTAATGATTACTTTAAGTTTTTGTTCTTTTGTGATAGTAGGTGGGTCATTTCACCCACAAAACAACCCTTATTATTATTAGGTCAACTTTTAAAATTAAATGATTCTATAAATAATGATTCAATCAACTTTTCAACCAATAATTACAAATATTTACAATTTGATTCAACTTTTAAAATTATTTAATCTACAAGTAATTATTCAATCAATTTTTCAAGCAATAATTATAAATATTTACAATTTAGTTCAAAACACTAAAAGTCAACAAATTGTAGGTTGTGCCTTGTTTGGCACAACCGCTTTTTGGCTTTGTGGTTTGTATGGCTTTTCATTCTTCCCAAACAAGTCACTAAATTGTTTAGTTTTGTTTTTATTTTTTTGAGTTTTCCCAAATAAACCACTAACACAAACAAGGCACAACACAACCCGAATTGGGCTATGCCTTGTTTGGTTTTGTTTTGTTTTGTTTTTCTTTTTTTGGTTTTCCCAAACAAAGTACTAACATTTGTTTGTGTTTTTTGTACTGTTTCTTTGAATTACCAAACAAGCTTTAGATAACTTTTATAAATTAATGCTTGTGTTGGCAAGGCTTGGTTGAGCCTTAATGCAACTTTTTAAGAAATCTTTGAATTATCAAACAAGCCTTCAGTCACATTTCTGAAACAATCCTCAGATTACTTTTGAAATTTAATGCTTGTTTGGCAAGGCTTGTTTGAGCCTTAAGACAACTTTTAAGAAATCCTATAATGTACCAAACAAGCCTTAAGTTACTTTTGTAAATTATCTTTTCGTATGTGTGTGTGTATATGTATACACATTATAATTTATTATTATTATTATTATTTATGTGTTTAAAGTATGTACAATTAGAAATCAAATTACCAAATTACCCCATTGTTAAATAGAATTATCAAATTATCCTTTTGCCTCTTATAATTACCCTTGTGTGTATATATACATATATTATTTTATTATATTATTAAAATTACCATTTGCCTTTTGTAAAGTACCCTGTTGTTGTTCAAACCATACTTTTCTAACACCATCTTAAGAATTAATAAAACTTTAATAAAACTTATTTATCTTTCTTGTCCACATTAAAATAAAATATATACATTATATTTTTTCTACAAAATTCAACGCCCATGCATTGCACGGGAGTGTCTTCCTAGTATATATAAAAACCGCTTTTCCCATCATATCTCTTATTCCATATTTGTTAGTGTTTGCAGTTATAGGGTCTGCCACAAATTGAAGAAATTCATTGGATATATCAAACCCAATGACAATCTCAATGATGCACCTTCATTGTACTGCATGCTCTCGTCCTTTTATGTTGTGTTTTCTTATATGTTTTAAGCACTTTGTTATGATCATGCGTCTACATTCTGTTAGAAAAAATAATAGTAAACAGACACTGCTATGATCGAAAATACTTATCAAACGTGTCGAAGAGTCTGACTGAGTCGTGTGGAGAACACTGTCCTTAAGAGTAATTTCCGCCCCTTAGAGTTCTTGCCTCGGTACAGAAGGTCTCAGCGGCTTACCCTCCAGGATTAAGCAGTCTCTTCTTTGTTATCGTGCACTCGATGAACAAAGGGCACAGAACAGCCTTGTAAGAATATCAGTGGTCGAACCAGAGAAGAGAGACAGAGAAGAACCAGAGAAAGAAGATTGTATATTGTTGTGTGTTTATTCATGAAGGAGAACTGCTATTATATAGCTTTAGAAACCCAACAAAATCCCACAAAGAGAGCAAAACGTGTGATTTAATCAAGGATAAAATTTGTGTAACGTTCATATGATTGAGTTAATTTGGTAAATCACATTTGGCAAGTCAACAAAAATTAAAAGGAAAGTTTGAGAAAAATAAACTGTAAAACAAAGCCTAACCGGGTGAGCCCGCGAGGCTTGGAGGCCGGGATTTGCACCCCCCCCCCTGCGCGCGAGTAAGACGTGACGCGCCCGGTTAAACGATTTTCGGATCGAAACCCAAATTTCTATTGGATTTGGGTTGAGCTTGGGCTTGGCTCATGTGCGCGTGAGAGCCCACATGTTCCAACTTGTTACTAAGCCCATAATGACAAAGTATATATTAAGCCTTTCAACTCCCTCTTCATAAGCAATGTGGGACAAGAGTCTCCACCACTCTTTTACCCAACACCACACCAACAAGAGAGATGTAGAGAGAGAAAAAGTTTGACTTTGAAAAAAAACACCCACTTTGGACCACAAATTATAACAAAATTACAACAATCCCCCACATTTTTCAAAGACAAATTTTGAGAAGTAACGATCGACCACTTTAGTATATTGCATCAGTGATGGTGTCTTTTGGACTATGAACCAACACTTAGGGAAATAAGAATTGATTCACAGAAATTTGGTGAAATTCAAATTTCTATGAACCTTATTTCTTTGTGTGAATCAAAGTACTTATCACCCACAATACACTCTTATAAACAAGGCTGTTAACGCGATTTGGCACGTTTCGGCCATGCGCCGTACCTGGATTTCATGAGTGCTCTAGAGAACCTGCCTAAGTTCTCATAGGAAGCGGCCCCACTTCCACACTCATATAGGTGAATTCATCAAGTATGTATTGCAACTATACATACCACCCAATAAGGACTATGAATTCATTAAGAGTTAAGACTCAACCTCACACGTTGCAGACTACACTATCTACACCATAGGGATGAACCATAATTATGTATAATTGATAGTGTCTCACCAAGTCAACCAGTAGTTTGTTATTACCCATATGAACCTAGTTTGTGGGATCTCCACTCATATAGGTTGGGTTACCACTACTATTGACCTCTGTTATGGGCACAAGTCCCATCCCCCTCGATGTATTGGCCACTAGCTTCCTTGCTAATGGTTTGGTCAGAGGATCCGCTAAATTCATCTCTGACCTCACAAAGTCTAGGGATATAATCCCATCTTTTAACAGCTGTTTCACAATGTTATGTCTTAGGCGAATATGCCTGCTTTTTCACAATGTTATGCTTTTTCTTGCTCGGGCTATTGCAGCCTGGCAATCACAATGTAACGACACAGATGGAACTGGTCTCATCCATAAAGGGATATCTGCCAAGAGGTTTCTAAGCCACTCAGCCTCAGAACCTGCCTTCTCTAAGGCTATAAACTCGGATTCCATAGTAGACCGAGCAGTGCATGTCTGTTTGGATGATTTCCAAGAGACTGCACCTCCTCCAAGGGTAAATATATACCCACTTGTGAACTTTGTCTCATCTGAATCAGAGATCCAGTTAGCATCACTGTACCCTTCTAGTACAGCGGGAAATCCACAGTATGTTAAACTAAAATCAATAGTACCTCTGAGATATTTTAGTACTCTACATATAGCGGTCCAATGTTCCTTATTAGGATTATGAGTGTATCTGCTCAACCTATTAACTGCATAAGCAATGTCAGGTCTGGTACAATTCATAAGATAAGTAAGACTACCAATTATTTGAGCATATTCAGACTGCGATACACTAGTTTCATTATTTTTCTTCAATTGTATGCTCAAATCATAAGGAGTACTAACTGGTTTGGTGTCAAAGTGACCAAACTTTTTAAGGAACTTTTCTACAAAGTGTTCTTGAGACATCATAAAACCCTCATTGGTTTTTGTCAATTTTATCCCAAGTATAACATTAGCTTCACCTAGGTCTTTCATATCAAAGCTAGAAGATAACAAATGTTTTGTTTCATTTATCACAATCATATCAGTGCCTAAAATAAGCATATCATTCACATATAGGCAAATGATTACACCAACATTATTATCAAATTTATGATACACACATTTATCTGCTTCATTCATAATATATCCATTAGAGGTCATTACACTATCGAATTTCTCATGCCATTGTTTTGGTGCTTGTTTTAAACCATACAGAGATTTCACTAATTTGCAAACGCTATTTTTGTTTCCAGGAGATACAAAACCTTCAGGTTGTTCCATGTAAATTTCCTCTTCTAGTTCTCCATTAAGAAACGCAGTTTTAACATCCATTTGATGAATTATGAGTTTATGCAAAGAAGCAAGAGCTACTAGAATTCTAATAGATGATATTCTAGCCACAGGAGAATAAGTATCAAAATAATCAACATCTTTCTTTTGAGTGTATCCCTTAGCTACAAGCCTAGCTTTAAACTTATTGATAGATCCATCAGGTTTTAACTTCTTTTTGAATATCCATTTACATCCTATAGGTTTTGTACCAGGAGGTAAGTCAACCAATTCCCAAGTATGATTAGCCATGATAGATTCTATCTCACTATTAATCGCTTCTCTCCAAAAGGGAGCATCGGGAGAGGAAATAGCTTCATTATAAGTCATTGGGTCATTATCCATTAAAAACGTGAAAAACCCATCTCCTAGGTTTGTTTCTCTCCTATCTCATTTGCTTCTTCTTAATTCAATTTCTACGGACTCATTCGAGTCAACATTAGGCTCAACTGTAGGTTCTAACCTTGGTCTCTCAATGGTTGTTTTCAAAGGAAATATGTTTTCAAAGAAGTCTGCATTTTTCGATTCAATTATTGTGTTTTTCTCTAACACGTCACTTTTAAGAACTAAGAATCTATATGCAGCACTATACTCAGCATATCCTATAAATAAACAATCTGCTATTTTCGAACCTATTTTCCTTTTCTTAGGTTCTGGAAGTAGAACTTTGGCTAGGCACCCCCACACTTTAAGGTATTTCAAGTTAGGTCTATGATTTTCCCACAACTCATAAGGGGTCTTTCCTGTTTTCTTAAAAATAATTCTATTTTGAAGGTGACACGCAGAGAGGATAGCTTCCCCCCACAAATTATTAGGTGCTCCTGAACTAATTAACATAGCGTTCATCATTTCCTTTAAAGTTCTATTTTTCCGTTCAGCTACTCCATTAGATTCTGGTGAATAGGGTGGAGTTACCTTGTGTACTATACCGTGTTGTTCACAGAATTGGCCTAAAGGGCCAGATTCATATTCACCTCCCCTATCAGACCTAAGTCTTTTAATCTTTTTATCTAACTTGTTTTCAACCTCAGCTTTGTATTGTATGAATTTTCCTTCTGTCTCATCTTTATTTCTAAGTAGGAATACCCTAGTATATCTCGAGTGATCATCTATGAATGTCACATAATATCTCTTTCCTCCTCTAGATTCAGTTGATTTCATGTCTCCTAAATCTGAGTGAATTAAAGTGAGCAGTTCAGTTTCTCTTTGTACTATTTGTTTGCAAGGTTTCTTAGTACCTTTAGCTTTACTACAAATTTGGCATTTCTCATTATTAGTGATACTAACATTTTCAAGAATGCCTAATTCTTTCATTTTCTTTATATAAGAAAAGTTCACATGTCCTAATCTAGCATGCCATAAATCATGAGAATCAATCAAGTAAGCAGAAGAAGTAGTAGCATTTCCATTCAAATTATCAAGAACATTTAAAACAAACAGACCATTGTTGTAGTACCCTTTTCCCACAAACACCCCATTTTTAGTCATTACAACTTTATCAGAATCAAAAATAACTTTCACCCCCACTTTGCCAAGCAGCGACACAGACACAAGGTTCCAACGAATATCAGGCACGTGGAGAACGTCGGTAAGAGAGAGGATCTTTCCGGAAGTTAGCTTGAGGACTACCTTCCCTTTCCCGATCACAGGTGAGGGCCTAGAGTCCCCCATGTACACTTGTTCCTTTCCTTCCCCTACTGGTGTGTAGGAGGTAAAGCACTTCTGTTGCCACAGATGTGCCTGGTAGCCCCAGAGTCTACCACCCAAATTTTCTCCTCTGCCACTAAGTTGACCTCAGAAACGACAGCCACTATAACATCTGCATCAACTAGATTAGCTCTAGGGGCAGGTTTGTCGTTTTTCTTCCTGTGTCTGCATTGAGCAGCATGGTGACCCGGTTTGCCACATACAAAACATTCCCCTTTCTTTTTAGCAAACTGGTTTCGGAGTTTGAGATTTTTGTTGAAATTTGTTTTATTGAAATGGGGTTTGTTATTCTGCCTTTGAAAATTCCCTTGGGTGCGATTAGGCTTTTCCTCAACGAGGTTAGCCTTGGAAGCCATAGCTTTGGCTTTCTCATTCCGATCAAGTGAACGGTTCTTTTCTTCAATGCGAATGTGAACAACAACTTCCTCCAAAGTCATTTCCTTCCTCTTATGTTTCATCATATTCTTATAATTTTTCCAAGACTCCGGAAGTTTTTCAATAAGTGAACCGGTTACAAACGGTTCGGGCAATTTCATTCCTTCATTACTAAGTTCCGAAACCACAAGGTGAAAATTGTGAATTTGAGTAGAAACATCTATGTCATCGGTCATTTGAAAATTGAGAAAGTTTCCGATGGCATATTTTTTAATTCCGGCGTCCTCAATAATGTATTTGGTGACCAAAGCATCCCAAATTTCAGTTGCCGATTTGAAGGTACAGTAAATATCAAAAAGTTCATTTGATAAGGCATTCAGAATAATACTTTTGCAAATCTTGTTTGCATTTTCCCAAAGAGGCAATTCGGTTTCGTAATTTTCAGAATCTTGAACGGGTTTTGGTTTAGTCAAAACGAAATCAACCTTTGCAATGTCAAGAATAAGTAGCAGTTTAGTTTGCCAGCGCTTAAAGTTATTCCCGTTAAACGATTCAATTCTTGTGACATCGGGAATAGCTTTAGTTGCGGTTAGCATAGCAGTATCCATGGAGAATTACTCTTAAGAATGTTAGAAAAAATAATAGTAAACAGACACTGCTATGATCGAAAATACTTATCAAACGTGTCGAAGAGTCTGACTGAGTCGTGTGGAGAACACTGTCCTTAAGAGTAATTTCCGCCCCTCAGAGTTCTTGCCTCGGTACAGAAGGTCTCAGCGGCTTACCCTCCAGGATTAAGCAGTCTCTTCTTTGTTATCGTGCACTCGATGAACAAAGGGCACAGAACAGCCTTGTAAGAATATCAGTGGTCGAACCAGAGAAGAGAGACAGAGAAGAACCAGAGAAAGAAGATTGTATATTGTTGTGTGTTTATTCATGAAGGAGAACTACTATTATATAGCTTTAGAAACCCAACAAAATCCCACAAAGAGAGCAAACGTGTGATTTGATCAAGGATAAAATTTGTGTAACGTTCATATGATTGAGTTAATTTGGTAAATCACATTTGGCAAGTCAACAAAAATTAAAAGGAAAAATAAACTGTAAAACTAAGCCTAACCGGGTGAGCCCGCGAGGCTTGGAGGCCGGGATTTGCACCCCCCCCCCCCCCCCCCCCCCCTGCGCGCGAGTAAGACGTGACGCGCCCGGTTAAACGATTTCCGGATCGAAACCCAAATTTCTATTGGATTTGGGTTGAGCTTGGGCTTGGCTCATGTGCGCGTGAGAGCCCACATGTTCCAACTTGTTACTAAGCCCATAATGACAAAGTATATATTAAGCCTTTCAACTCCCTCTTTATAAGCAATGTGGGACAAGAGTCTCCACCACTCTTTTACCCAACACCACACCAACAAGAGAGATGTAGAGAGAGAAAAAGTTTGACTTTGAAAAAAAAACACCCACTTTGGACCACAAATTATAACAAAATTACAACACATTCCAATCATGGTCTATTTTAAAGTAGACAATGTTTTATTCTGAATGTTATGACATTTTGAGTGTGATCCATAGTTTTACAGGTATAAGTATCTTGCAACGGTTGATCGCCAAAAATAAATTTGTTTGCACATTTAAGGTATGTGAATAATTTTTAAGAATTCTATCAAAATATCTTCATTCTGAGTTTTGCACCTTTCTGTTTTTGATAGATTGTTCTTTATGCTTATGAAGCCGTTAGTGGTGTTGAGTTTCATGTAGCTTTGAAACAAGAATTCTGTGTGAGTTGCAGTTTACTCTTGCAATCAAATTTCTAAGAAATTGAGCTTTAGTTTGTTTTTAGTTGCATTTAGATTTCAGTCCAACCACAATGTAACTTTTAATTTTCAATGATTAAACATTGTATCTTATGATTTAATAGTTGCTTTTAAACTTCTTTGGCTTGGGACATTTGATATTTCAGTTTTTTGTTTTGGTATAATTTGTGGGTTTATTTTGGTCATTTTCTTGCTACTATTTTCCGGTGATTATTTTGTTTGGATTTGCTTCGTTGCCATATATGTGCCCACTAGGTAATTGGGTGTTTGCCCAAGTTATTTTGTGTAGAGGTGGCATGCATTTTGTTTTGTGCATTAATGATCAATCTCTGTTGTAACTTACTTGGCCTTTGAAACTTTACTTAATATAATTAACTAATTGATTGATATATAAAAAAATGATTTTATATTTGTACAAATCAAATTGACGCAACTAAATGCTCTGGACATATATATATATACACATATATTTGTTCAGACTCTCCAGTGCACTGGGCCTTTAAGTTTAAAAAATCCGTTGGCTGCCCGCTGACCATATATATATATATATATATATATATATATATATATATATTATGAGTCAGGCTCTCCAGTGCACTAGGCGAGTGTACTGGGCTTTTAAGCCAAAAAAATCCACGGATCAGCAGGGCGGGCCGTAGATTTTTCAGGCTTAAAATCTCAGTTCACTTACCCATGCAGTGCACTGGAGAGCCTTTCCCTATATGTTATTGAGTTATCTCATGAAAATTTTGTTCATGCTATTGCTATCAACTATTTCGTTATTTAGGCAAAATAAATGAGATACAACCAATAAAGAAAAGAGAAAAGGCACAATTATAGGAGGAACTTAATTTTCCTATTTCTGTATCATTAATTATTAATTATCTTCAGTTATCTTTTTTTTAATCGTTTTCTTCACTATCCATCATGCATTTTTGACAAACCCACCCCCCCTCCGAAAAAAAAAAAGAAAAAAAAAAAAAGAAAAAGAAAAAAACCTATTCCGTGCATTGCACGGGGTTACAACTAGTACTCTTTTGGTATCACTACCTCTATTTAAACCGTATAGCATGACAAAACTCTACAACTCGGAAGACGTGGCCTGTTTTGGCGTATGCTCACAAATCTAGAAAGGAAATGTTGATTCCACACCATTTCTAACAAAATTTTCTCCATTTGTATTCAAGAAATAGGGTTATGATCAGAGACAATCATGGAAGGTGTGTTAACATTGCGCTAGGAAAACCTCCTACTTGATTCTAAATTCACCATAATCATCTTTTCCGCGAGGTTCTACTTTCTTCAAATTTAAGAATATTTTGATGAGGGTGAACTGGCGATAATTCTATTTTAAAAGAGAAAAGTAAAATTGGATTATGGGCATTCAAATTTTTCGAAATTTTATAATTTTGCCTAAAAGTCAATAATATAGATTATGACAAATGAAAGAGTCTACGACTGAAACCGACAAAAGACTATGAAAATCTACTTTCACAATAGAGTCTAAAATTCATTTGGTCTTGTGTGTTCGGGTTCAGAACGCAAAGATTGTCTCTCAATGAGTATAAAATTGCATGTAAAAAACCTACTCTTTACGAGTAATTGTTGATTATTTTTAAGTCAGACACAGCCATACCACCTCCTATGTAACCAGAAACCAGTGGTACACAAACGTAAATACTAAATTGACTTTTTCTTAATGATGGAACTATTTGTTGGGAACAACAATAATTCTCTTGGGCAACTACCATGAAACACCATAGTACATGACACGTATCAAATTGGACACTGGGCATAGTGCAAGGAGGCCCAATGCTTTGGACCATGCCCACAAAATTCTGCGACTTTATGATTACTTCTTTAACCAAAATCGGACCACGTCCATTTAGTTAGAAAAGTCTGATTTATGTCCCACACCACCTGAACTATGTCTGCTTTTTCACTAATACTCATAAATTTTAAAATTGAACAAACTCATCCCTTAAACTATCCTTTGTTGACACTAAAATCCCTTCTTCAGTGGGTGAGTTTGTATATTTTAGATAGTTCTGGGGTGAGTCTGTTCAGTTTTAAAGTTTATGGGGTGTTAGTGAAAAATAGTCATAATTTAGGGGAGGTGCTGTAATTACCCAAAAATATGCTTCTTTAATCCGAGCTTAGGATCGTTTGGCAGCAGTTTCTGCTTTGTGATTTAATGCCAAAATATATCCAAACTTTTTACGTAACATCACTGGTTTTCCTTATATTTTTTTATCTAGATGTAGTAATTCACTCTGCTAGTTGTAAAGAAGTAATTCACTCTGCTAGTTGTAAAGACCAGCCCAATTAACTATAAGTACCTAATACAATTTTAATTTAGGGACATTCAACCATAGATCCCTAAACGAACACTCAACGAAAGGTCCCTACATTTTTTTTAACCCCCAAAGTCAATATTTTTTGGACCAATCTAACCCCTTCACATGTCCAACACGTTCAACTTTAAAATGTTTTTTAGGTAAAATCGACACATCTAGTGCGTAAATTTTGAAAAAAAAATAGCTCAAAATCTCAATATATATATATATATATTGTCCAAAACGGCCCCAAAAGGACAAAATTATGGCTTTTATTTTTTTTTTTATTTTTTTTGCAAATTTTACTGTCTTTAATGTGTGTAAAGTATTTCATTATCTTTTAATTGTTAAAGGCAATGAATTTTAACAACCTTTTAAGGTAAAGGCTGTGAAATTTAAGTGCCATTAACTTAAAAGTCCTTGATATATTTCACTGTCGTTTGACTAATTTTATTGCCTTATAATATATTTCATTGTCTTTTGAAATGCAAATTGCAGTAGCATTTTACTGACTTTTAATATATTTCATTGTTTAACTCATTTTACTTCCTTTTAAGAAATTTCACTATCTTTCGAACTAGCATTTATAATAGCACTTTAAAACATTTCACCATCTTTTAACTTTTTTTACTGTCTTTAACAAATTTCATTGTATTTTAACGAAATTACGTATGATTAACAAATTTCTACAATGAAAATACTCATGTGATTGTCCTAGTTCGTTTATTGGGTTTTGCTTTTGGTGTTAAACAAAGATAAACGTTTAACGTGTTCATTTGTAATTGTTCACAGCTAGTTGTATTTTGTGTTTGGGCGTGTCTGAATTCACTAGATTCAGTGTGTGCTTGAGAATTTGTAATTTTTGAAGCGTTGGGTGGAATTAACTTTGAATCAAGCAATTGTGTATACTAAACAATAATTAAACTTATCAACAGCCCTCAAACAGTATTGAAGCATACAAGTTTGATAAGTGCTAAAATCATATAAAAAAAACCTCAAATATTGCATTGAACTTCATTTCCATCGATATCGTAAGATTACAGATATTTGGGAAATTGAAACAAGAACTAAGGAATGAACAGTAAGCCTTGGCCCAAACCTTTTCATATTAATTATCAAGTCCACCCATCCTTAGCCCAGCTTGACCCTGGTGGTCCAATAGGCCGAGCAAATTTTGGGTGTTAATAGTAACATGATAAATCAAAAAAATATATTTAAAGACCATGAAAGTAACCCAATAAAATTTTTAAAAGTTATAGATGAGTAAATAAATAGTAACTTCTCAGCAAAAAAAATAAATGGTAACTTGGCTAGTTCTAAGAAGCTTCCTCCATGTTTCATGTCATCAATGTTGTCTCACAACAGTGACAAGTTAAAAGAGGTGATCAAGTTGGATTATTTCAAATTGGTCCAAATACCTATCTTAAGATCTCAGTGGTTGGTGATGATATATAGATGTGTGAAATCATTAACATGAGTGTTTTGATCAGCATGGGAGTGTAGATCTGTTGTTTGGAGTAGGTCTTTTAGCGACGAAATTTCGTCGCTAAAAGTGAATTGTTTTTGTAATTAAAAATATATACATTTTTAGCGACGAAAATGTTGAGTTTTAGCTACGAATTTTGTCACTAAAAATTGGTCCGTAAACAGACCAGTTCATCGTGAGAGCCTCGCTGTATATGTATATATATATATATGGACGCTTGAGTCCTATTGCAACCGTTCTCCAATAAAATCATGCCACATGTATAAATTATCACATGAATCTAAACATCAAACATTGTTATTCAAAACCGTGTGAAACTGTTATCTCTCTCTCTCTCTCTCTCTCTATATATATATATATATGATATTAGGGAAATTTAAATAGCTTATCATTGATATGATTTGAGGTATTGAAGGAGATCATGTAAGAATTCGTATCCTGACTAATTCAATTTCCTTGCAATGACTATTTTATATGGGTATTACATATATATATATACAGTTCGGATCTCCGACGGACTTAAAGGGACGGGTTTGGGACGGACCGCTTTTTAGCAACGAAGTTTTCACTTTTAGCGACGAAATTTTTCGTCACAAAAAGTGATCACATTTTGTGACGAAAATTTTCGTCGCTAAAAGTGAAATTTTCGTCGCTAAAAGTGGTCCGTTTTTTGTCCGCGCGTTAGTGGTCCGCACTTGATCGCCTCCATATATATATATATATATTACTTATATGGTTAATTAATCTCCTTGCAATCAGTCCAATTGGACAAAGATCACAGATTATTCATAGAGAACTAAAGAGAAATGAGAGGTTGGAAAGAAAAAAACAAAGAGATGAACAAAAAAAATAATAATAATTCTGCATAGAGATAAAAGAATTACAAAGAAGAGGTAGAGAGAAGAAATAAGAGAGTTAGAGAGAGAGAAAGAAGAACTAGAGAGATTATGGAGTGAGTAAATCAGAATTCATATATATTGTCAATTGCATAACCCATTTGCAAATATAAACCCATTTATATACATATAGAAGAATCAGATTAAATTGCCTAATTGATCACTAATGGATTTTGAAAGAACTCCTCCAATCAGAGCAAGTCGCCTAACCCAAGTCACCTTCCATTCTAATTCATGGCAGAAGATGAGCAAAAATAAAATATGAAATAAGAAGAAAATGAAGCAAAATCTATGTCCAATGTCCAATGATCAAAGATAACTATGCTTCAAAATCAAAGGAACAGAGGAGAGATAGAAATAAGGGTGAGAGAAAGAGAGGAGGGAGAGATGAGGAGACTTGCTTCGCTTGATCATAACTGTGTTAGATAAAAACGTTATTGTGGATGCTGTACACATGGCACGGTTTTGTTGGAAAACAGTTGCAACAGGACTCAAGCAACTGGATAGAAGTCTGTGTCCATATATATGTATAGTGGTGGACTCAAGATTTTATATATTAGGGGATCAAATAAAATGAATTTAGATTTGCTAGCAAACATGTTCCATGCGGGGGTTCGGGGGCAGTGCCCTCGAGGCGAAAAGTTTTCCACATGTATAATTATCATATGAATCTAAACATAAAACAATGTTATTCAAAACCGTGTGAAACTGTTCTCTCTCTCTCTATGTATATATATATATGATACTGGGGGAAATATAAAGAGCTTTGTTGGAATTATTGGCCTCTTATTTGGCCATTAGGTCTTTTATTTCAAAAAGATTTAAACAAAGTCATTTACATTGATATGACTAATATCCTGTATTAAAAATATGGCTGTTGGAGGCTATTAAATCTATTAACTACTATATTAAAAATATGGCCGTTGGAGGTTATTAACTCCTATATTAAAAATATGGCCGTTGGAGGCTATTAAATTTGATTTTAATAAAATGGCCGTTGGGCAATTTTTCTTATAAAATAGCCTTCTCTCTTCTCATTTGAGATATAGAAAATTCCTCTCTTTTCTGTAATCTTCAAAAGACAACTTTTGGAAAAATTCCTTATTATTTTCTGGAGCAATTCTGAGCACTCAAATAGTCTTCCAATTCGAGTGCACGTTTGGAAGACACTGATTGCTGAATCCTGGAGAGCATAGCGCTGAGACCTTGTGCATCGAGTCATTGACTCCGAGGGGCGGAATTGTTCTTAAGGACAGTGCAAACTAATGCACGCCTCAATCAAATTCATAGCTGTATCCTTTCTATTTTTCCAACAATCTTAAGAACATTTTCAGATGCTGCTATGATCGCCGCGAAACAATTCAACCCAACATTTCTCAAAGAGGCTAATGATCTGGTAATATTGTTCCTATTCTATTTATAGTTCTAGCAATAGAAGATGAATTTCTTTTCTTAGTTCTCACACCTTAAAATAAAAATTCAATGATTTTTACTTTACGAGGTGGAAACGAGATTTATATATATATAAAAAAAAAATAATAATAATAATAAAAAAAAAATTAAAATAAACATTGATATTGAGGTGATTATATGTGCAAACACACATTTATATATCTATTGTTTTCAAGTGACCTCAGAGATATTTGATTAAAAATAATCCACTATTGTTTTTCAACTGTAATACGAATTGAATTATCTCAATTCCCAAAAAGTTCAGTCATCGTTTCGTTTGGTGACCCAACAACCAATGAAGGCTCCTAATGGTGCACATGTTTTTGAAAATTTGATCGAATATAAGACTGTGTTCGAATTGTATAACTGATAATTTTAGTTTTGTGTTCTTTTCCTGTAAGTCATAAACCTCATGATGTACATGTACACACTGGGGAAGAGGTATGACTTATCATACGAAATGGTGACTGTGCAACAACCAAATTGAACTAAATTAAAATAAGTGATTATTTTTATAAAGAATAAAAATAATAAACCAAAAAAATATATATAGATATGTAAATATATATTTCAATTAGCATGTAGAGATAATGGTTCTAAATATCTTTTTATATAACTGTTTGTATATGGTTAATAACCTCTTTATCTGCCTTAATACCTGAAGGATTAATTACCTTTACTATTGTAGGTTGTTACCCAGGGGTTATTACACATTTATATTGTTTTATATTTAAAGGTTGCAAGTGTTAAAAGGTAATATTGTCAGATTTGAAGTTTCAAAGGTTATAGAACTGTCTTGATCCCAAGGATATATATATATATATATTCATGTGTATCTACGTATGGTTCAACAGTTACTAGTTGTTATAGTTAAAAGAGATAAGGTTCTTATGAATGGTCATTTATTGGTTCAGAACCAATAAGCCATATATATGGTTTGTGAATTTTCCACTTATATAGAAAGTCTTGAATGTTGCTTATTCACACCGCTAGTGTGGTACAAGTGCTATACTTTAGTGCAATACTCGTTACTTATTACGGACTACATACCTACAAGGGGCGTGCACCAGGCACCAGCCATGTGCTGTGTGTGCTTGACTATTATATGGAACGAAAAAATTATTAAAATTATTATTTTCATTATAAGTATTGGGGGTTGTACCAGCATGTGCCTGAGGCTGTGGACCACGAGTGTTATCCTGGCCATTCTTGTCTATAGTAAGCAATGGTATGATGATATATATTTATATACTTTGAGTATGAGGTTTGGTTGGGTATGGTAGATTAGATGGACATGTATACCATTTTGACCCAATAACGACTTTTACTCATAGTATTGTATTTATTTGAGGTCTAATTGAGATGATTCAAGTATTTGAAAACAAACTTTATTAACTGCGTATTTTTTGTAAAGAGTACCCTGCTCTAAAACAAAAATTACTCATTCATTGTACGGTTGAAAAATTAGAAAAACCAAGTTATATTATTGGGTCATTTGCCTTATGATAGGATTTTTTTAATTCTTAGCAACTTGCTTGGAAGGCAGTAGCAAATGCTTTTGGGATAAGCATTTCATAGTAAACATAAAAATTGATGTGACTTTTGAATCTATTTGTGATTATTTTATGAGCATTTATCCTTTTATAAATAGAGGTATAGTGGAGGTTCTTAACCTCTTATTTTTGTCACTTCTAGATCTATTGAGTACAGAATGCATAATCATGACATAGATTTTGAACCACGGAAGAGTAAACAATCTAAATGCTAAATAGATTTTGGAAGTGTTTTTGTACATTTACTCTAGAAAAAGATTTTTAAACCCGATAGTTTTATTGAAAAATGTGAAGCTACTTTAGTAGCGAAGGGTTTGTAGCTCAAAGAAATACGAGTATGTTGATTTTTGAATATTTATTCTCATGTTTTACATCCATTAAAATTTATTAGCTATTGTTGATATGTATGAGTATATATTTATGAGATGGATGTTAAAACCATTTTATATTAAATGGAGAATTAGAGGAGAAATTTTATTTGGATAAACCGGTAGGGTTTTATAGATCCGAATAAGAGTAAAGTGTGAATACTTGTTTACTCCTTATATAGATTTTAAATTTAGTAGTCAATTAGGGGGATGAAAATCCTGATTAAATATATATATTTTTTTTCAAATAGTTTCAAAATTAATGAAAGTGACATATGTTTATATCATAAACACAGTGATAGAGTATGTGTTATGACATATTTACATGGAGATTAAATTTTGATATGAAAGCTATGTGGATGTAGCGAGGGTAATTTTAGAGATTAAAATTACAAGAGCTCCTGTTGGTATTTCTTTTGATCAATCTTATGAGGTTGAAAAGGTTTTGAGTTAATAATTTTCTTTGCTAAACTTTTTAGACTCCTTTTGAGGCAAGTGATAGGAAACCTCATTCAAATAAAATGATTTCAAATTATTTTGTTTTGAATAACTAATCAAGCTCTTTGGTCAAGAATTGGAAAAACATCAATTTGTTTCCAAGCTACTATGTTCGAAGAACCATTTGTGGCTATATTTATGGAAGTAAAGTTGATGGACAAATTTTGGAAGATATTTAATTAATTTGAGGGCTTGTTGGAATATGTGTAACAACACAATTGTTACAAGAAATACTGTGCAAGGGAAAATGAAGTGTTTTACTTGATGACTCGCTTAGTACTATTCTTTTGGTACTAGAGACTTAGAGTTAAATATCACCCCCGTGAAGAAATTAATTTTGAAAATGTTATATATCCGGAGAATTATTTTGAAAATGTATTGCATACTTCAAAATTCGAAAGAATTCAAATTTTGGTTTTATCAAGACCAGATTTTAGCCAAAATATTTTTTGGGGGGAGGAAAGTATGTATTTTCAAAAATCAGTGATGCAAAATTGGATTTCGGATTCAGATAAGACGAATTCAATGAGTGAATTTATTTTTACACTTAGTGGAGGTGCAGTATCTTGGAAGTCGTCCAAGCAAACATGCACAACTAAGTCAATGATGGAATATGAGTTGTAGCTTTTGGTAAAGCTAGTTTTGAGGCTGAGTGGCTTAAAAGCTACTTAGCAGATATTCCTATTTGGAATAAACATTGAGATAGCCAAACTGTAAAGGCTGAGTTATGAAAAAGTCCTATAAAGGCAAGAGTAAGCATGTACGCCTAAGTCATAATATTGTGAGACAGTTGTTTGAGATATAGTTATATCTCTTAATTTTGTAAGGTCAGAAGTGAATTTGGCTGACCATTTAAACCACTAGAGAGAAAACTAGTGTATGAAACATCGAGGGGAATGGGACTTATGCCTGTAACAATAATCAACAATGATGGTAACCCAACCTATGGAATTGGAGAACCCAAGAAATAGGTTCATATGGGTAATAACAAGTCATTGGTTGATTTGAGATGCACTATAAATTTATTATATTTTTGTACCTTCCTATGGTGTATAGTGCAATTGCAATGTGAAAGGTTGAGTTAAACTCTTAATGAATTTCATAGTCCATACTGAATGGATGGTATGTTTAATTGCAATGCATACTTGATGGATTCACCTATATAAGTGTGAAAGTGGGCCGCTTTCTATGAAAACGTAGGCAAGTTTTCTAGAGCACTTATGAAAATTCAGGACCGGCGCAGGGCCTAGAGGTGCCATACCGATTAGAGTTGCTCAGATTCTGAGGAATCAATGTGGGTATAAGATGACTGGTTTACGTTAAGGGATTCTGGTTCATAGAAATTTGATTTCACCAAATTTCTGTAAGTCACTTCTTATATTCCTAGGGACTGGTTCATAGCCCTAAAGGCACCAGTTCTGATGCATTGAATTCTCTTGCTCCATTCTTTCTATTTGTTGTTTAAATTTTTGAAATAGGGGGGCATTGTTGGAATTATTGGCCTCTTATTTGGCCATTAGGCCTTTTATTTCAAAAAGATTTAAACAAAGTCATTTACATTGATATGACTAATATCCTGTATTAAAAATATGGCTGTTGGAGGCTATTAAATCTATTAACTACTATATTAAAAATATGGCCGTTGGAGGTTATTAACTCCTATATTAAAAATATGGCCGTTGGAGGCTATTAAATTTGATTTTAATAAAATGGCCGTTGGGCAATTTTTCTTATAAAATAGCCTTCTCTCTTCTCATTTGAGATATAGAAAATTCCTCTCTTTTCTGTAATCTTCAAAAGACAACTTTTGGAAAAATTCCTTATTATTTTCTGGAGCAATTCTGAGCACTCAAATAGTCTTCCAATTCGAGTGCACGTTTGGAAGACACTGATTGCTGAATCCTGGAGAGCATAGCGCTGAGATCTTGTGCATCGAGTCATTGACTCCGAGGGGCGGAATTGTTCTTAAGGACAGTGCAAACTAATGCACGCCTCAATCAAATTCATAGCTGTATCCTTTCTATTTTTCCAACAAGCTTATCATTGATATGATTTGAGGTATTGAAGGAGATCATGTAAGAATTTGTATCCTGACTAATTCAATTTCTTTGCAATGACTGTTTTATATGGATATTATATATATATATATATATGTATATATTACTTATATGGTTAATTAATCTCCTTGCAATCAGTCCAATTGGACAAAGATCACAGATTATTCATAGAGAACTAAAGAGAAATGAGAGGTTGGAAAGAAAAAAAACAAAGAGATGAACAAAAAAAATAATAATAATTCTGGATAGAGATAAAAGAATTACAAAGAAAAGGTAGAGAGAAGAAATAAGAGAGTTAGAGAGAGAGAAAGAAGAACTAGAGAGATCATGGCGAGAGCAAATCAGAATTCATATTGTCCATTGCATAACCCATTTGCAAATATAAAACCATTTATATAGATATAGAAGAATTAGATTAAATTGGCCTAATTGATCACTAATGGATTTTGAAAGAACTCCTCCAATCAGAGCAAGTCACCTAACCCACGTCACCTTCTATTCTAATTCATGGAAGAAGATGAGCAAAAATAAAATATGAAATAAGAAGAAAATGAAGCAAAATCTATGTCCAATGTCCAATGATCAAAGATAACTACGCTTCAAAATCAAAGGAACAGAGGAGAGATAGAAATAAGGGTGAGAGAAAGAGAGGAGGGAGAGATGAGGAAACTTGCTTAGCTTGATCATAACTGTGTTAGATAAAAACGTTATTGCCGATGCTGTACATATGGCACGGTTTTGTTGGAAAATAGTTGCAATAGGACTCAAGCAACTGGACATAAGTCGTGTCCATATATATATATATATATATACAGTCCGGATCTTAAGCAGGTGTCAAAAGACGGAGTTTGGGACGGACCACTTTCGTCGCTAAAACAATGATTTTCAGCGATGAAAAATTTCGTCGCTAAAAGCGACATTTTCGTCACTAAAAGTGATCCGTCCTAAAGTCCGCCCCTTAACACCCGCACCTGATCCTATATATATATATAGGTGGACTCACGATTTTATATTTTTTTTTTTCGGAAAAAGGTAAATTGAGATTTTATATTAGGGGATCAAATAAAATGAATTTGGATTTGCTAGCAAACAAATTCCATGCGGGGGTTCGGGGGCAGTGCCCTCGAGGCGAAAAGTTTTGCTCTATTTATACATATTGTTTGCGAGACAGAGAATCGAAAGAGTAATTTTGTCGATAAGATTTAGGCCCTGTTTGAATCACGAGCTGTATATGCGGTATCCATATCACTCTTCCCCCTTTCACTATTATGGAAGACTGTTAATGCTACACTCTTGGAGTAGATAGTCTTCAATATGGGGACTATTAAGTTGATATTGATAATTAATCTTGCACTATTTGAGCAACCTAATCAATAGACTATTGAATTAATATGGACTATTAGTCCAGAGATTAGTCCTACAAAACAAACGTGGTATTAGGGCTGTTGATTTTTAAATTGACTTTTATAGGGTTGGTTTATGTTGTAATTTTTAAAATTTGGGAGGACCAATTTTTAAAGTAATTTCCAAATATTAAAATTACACATATATCGTACAAATTTAAAAAAAAAAAAAAAAAAAAACTGGTGGAGACACCTAGGTACACCCCCGTATATATGTATAACATTAATCTCGTCTCATTGGATGAGAGAATAGAGAGAGAATGACATAGAGATGATAGAGATCAACAGTCTAAGAACATGTTGAGAACAGGGAAATTCACTCAATATCATTTTTTGAAACCTAAAAACGGACTTCAGATAAGTTTATTCTATACCTTGTGTCCTTATTGGTTAATAAAAGTTAGGCTCAACTAATAGTTTGAAAGTGTTACTTTGAGAGACTTTTAATTAATTTTTCCTACTTAAAAATAAAATTTTCAAAAAGTTGTCAAAAGACGATATCGAAAATAATTCAAGTCAAATTTAGGATATTTACAATCACAGGGTCGCATGTTTAGCGGTGAGGTGACGAGTTTTACAACACAAATACAAAGATTAGTGACATTCTATCAACATTTGGGATAAACAGACATTCATTGATATTTACCCTAAAATTTTAGATGAATTTTATTCTTGAGTATTCATTTTGCAAATTTTGTTTCTAAAAAATAACCTGAGGTTAACCGACCAACAATATCTAAGTTTTCATGATGACATTTTAGCATAAGAATCAAGATATCTGCAGATAATAAGAGTTGCTCCATTACAGAAGTGCATTTGTACTGGGCCAAACGATTATTATAATCAACAACCAAAAAAGGAAGGAAAGTGATTTAAGAATTCTAAAAAATTGAGCCGCACTCTATTTTCGTTTCCTATTTATTTATTTTTTTTTTGGCAACCAAACGAAGAGAAACATTCTCCTTCGTATTTCCATTTTTTATTCTCTAACAAAATACATGAACCAAACAGTGCCTAAGTCTCAATGGATACCTCATCGTTTATTTTAAAAAAAAAATCTTTTAAAAGGGGATGCATACCTCATTCTTGTTCCTTCCAATGAAAAAGATTCATTTTTTGGTGGTGTAGGACATATATGCCTTACAATCTAAGTCTAAATTGAATGTATGGGAATCTGTGAATATTTATATATAGATCATGTAACACACATGTGTGTGAGCGCATTCCTTAAAGCATACAAGTATATATATATATATATGAATATAAATTATGTAGGTGGATAAAGAGGAATATTGGCTCCATGAATTTGGGCACCATCCTAACAAATACCCAGTCAACTAGGAGAGAGCATCTAAGAATCCACATTACAGAATATGACGAAACCATGCCAACCCATTTATCCACTAAGATAAGAAATTAGCTCTCACAACAGTTGCCGCAACAAGACATATATCCAAAGCTACCAGGGAATGTGTTATCACACCATGATTTTTGGACAACCTCAATATTCAATCAATAGCATATACTGATTAATGTTTAACAATCCAAGCGACACCACATAGACTTTTCAAAAGATAAATTTATTTAACAGCATAATAGAATTTATTATTAAATAAAATTGATACACTTTTTTTTTTCAAACTGTTTTCCAAAACAACCATTAAAATTATAAGAGAAATAAATATCCATTTATATTCAGAATGTATTCCATTTTACTTAAGTGACAAAAGAAAACCAATAGTTCACATTTATATTTGAATAAGAAAATACTCTTTTATTAATTCTCTAAAGTGGAGAATACTTGATTACAATAAGCAGAAATAATTACAATAAAAAAAAAAATCTTTAGTCAGAGCCACTATAAAAGTCACTTAACCCAAAATATAATTGTAGCCACATTGCCAAAATTATAATTAAATAAAAATAATTTAAATACATTCTTCATCTTCAAAACATATACCAGCTCCACCAGACAATCCAATCAACTAAACCTGCACAAATACATTCGACTACATTTCACATAGAAACGTCCCCGAATGCATTACGCATCCGGGTTAGTATATAAAATACTGGTATGAGTCAACCAAAAAATATGAAACGAGTTTTAGGGAACATCGGTGTCTCATACACTTCTAAAAATACTCACAATGAAAATATAACCACAACACATTATTGTCGCACACATGCTCTCAGAACAGGCCGACTATCGGGGTGACCCCGGTTTTCTGAAAGTGGGTGAAATGCGACGGATTTTTATTGAGAAGGGTGAAAAGAGTATGGTAAGGCATATTTGAAATGTTCAGACTCGTCACCTAATATTTGAGGTGTTAAGACCCTAGCAAAGACAATTAAAGTAATTCATCTTTGACTTTTGAAAACAAAAAAGAAGCAATTTCGAGAAAAGTGAGCCCTTTAAAAGTGTTACTCTGAATAGCCATACGAAAACCAGAGATTTTAAAATGGGTTCGGGGACTCAATTATGTCGAGGGAAGGTATTAGCCACCTTCGAACATCCGTGCAAGCACGGTTGCCGAATCTAGTGGTTTTCATGATAATAGAGCATAAGTGAAAGATAATAAAGTGCAAGGATGAACAAGAAATAGGAAAAAATGTGGTTATGGCCGCACCCAAGTGAGGAGCTGCATACGTATCTCAAGTTGAGAATAAGGTCGTACATAGTTCTATACTTTGTATATGTGTGAGTGTGTGCAAGTGTTTTGAAAAAAGTTGGTCGATCTAGACCATACGAGTGTGAAGTAGTGTTTTGAGTAAAAGATGGTGTAGTTAGGAACTTTAACATGTACGGTGTAGTCCTAGACTTCATCCTTTGAAGTGGTGAGTTTTGAAAAGTGATTTGTGTGAAAATTGGTGTTGGTAGGAATTCTGGAAAGTGATTGAGATTGAAACGAGTTTATGCAAGTGAGTGGAGAATAAAGTGTTTCTTTTTTTCTTTTTCTTTTTCTTTTTTTTCTTTTCTTCCCTTTTTTTGTCCTTTTATTCCTACGCCGGAAGTAAGGGTCAGTGCCCAAGTGACTGAAAATTTGTATCGGAAGTAAGGGTCGGTGCCCATTAAGAGTGTGAAGACTTACCTGTCTTACCTGTGCTGTTTGCAGATTCCAAACAAAGGTGACATTGGAGTTTTATTTTGAGAAAGTCACTTTTTTTTCTTGTTTGTATTTTTCTTTTTGTCTTCTTTTTTTATAGTTTTGATTTTATACTAGAAGAAAGGGACGATGCCCAAGTGACCGAAAAACTATGTTCGAATTTCCTTTTATCAAAGTTTTTGATAAACTTGATAAGTTATGAGTATTCGGTAAAGAAAAAGAAATCAATTTTTTTTTTGTTTTCTTTCAATTTTTTGGCAGATTTGAGTTGAGTATTCCAAAAATGAAACGGAAGGGTTTTGGTGCTTTTAGTTTTATGAAATTTTGAGGAAAAATTTCCAAATGAGTCTAGTTTCCATGAGAGAAAACTGTTTTGCAATATCCTTAATAGATTGGGAGAAATTGGATTTAGAAGCACCCTTACTCAGAATCAGGGACTGCACTGTCGACTCAAAGTAAACGATTTTTTACGAAAATTTAATAATTTTCAAAAGATCTGAAAAAAATGTAGAGATAGGTAAGAGGTTGAAGTTGATAAAAAAAAAATAGAAAATAGCAAAACAAAATTTTAAAGTGCCCAGAAGGAGGACGTTATTGAGCCAACCTGTTGTGATTTTTCTGGCAGATTCTGAGCTTCATATGTTTGTGCTTTGAAAGTGGCTCAGATAGTTTTTTAATAAAATCACAAAAAATCTCGAATGACTATCATCGAATTGGAGAAGAACTCCAATTTGCAAAAGTAGTTGTTGAGTTCGATTAGTCCTTTCTTTCAATTTTTTATTATTCTGTTTATGTGAATCAAGAAAAATTTCTTATTTAGATATGGATTTCCGTATTAGAAAACCGCGTTGTCCCCAGTAAAACATGGATCTCCGTATTAGCAATCGCGTCATCCCCAGTAAAACATGGCTCTCCATATTAGAAATCACGTTGGATTTTCGTATTGGGAACCATATAATCCTGAGTTGGACGTGATCTTTGTATTGGAAACCAACTAATCCCGGTAGGACATAGATTATTATTTTTTTATTTTATTTTACTTTTTTGTCAAGCAAGAGTAAAGATGACATGTACAAGAAAAATAAATAAATAAAAACCTGAGTTGTTAGATGGAACTCGAGAAATCGGCTAGAACATTGACGGTAAGTGACAGGGATTTTGGGTGATGATTTAAGGTGGTACGATGATGGTATGGTGGTGGAGAAAATCGAAACTCTTTTTTGTGGGTTTTTTTGGTATTAAATAATGAAATGAGGGAGATGGAGAGAAAGGTGAGAAAGAGATGCTGATACTAAGAGAAAGATATGAGTAGGTATTGATAGAGAATAAATAGTCAAAGATGGAGGATCTTAGTGGTGCTCGATTGGAGAAGATGAAGATGGAAAGAAAAATGAGAAACAGAAAAAAAAAAAAAAAAAAAACACCAAGAGAGAGTTAGTAGTCACCTCCAGAGAGAGAGAGCTAATCCTCCTTTCTTTCCAAAATGGTCTCATTAGTTTATAAAAAAAAAATGAAGTTGGCATTTGATTCGGTGGGTGTGATAAGGTCAGGTAAAAAAAACAAAAAGAATGAAAGGGAAATAAAGTTGAGAAAAGTTGTCCCATCTTTTGCTGGAATGAGTCGTGTAATGAGGAAAAAAACGAGCATCCAGTGCTATTCTAGGCCATAGAATTTATTGGGTGTGGCACAAATTATGTAAACTTGTTGAATTTTTTGACCAAATAATCTTGACTTGTGCTATTTCTTTCATTTGATGTCCAGTTTGGATGATTCAAAAAGCCATGTACTCGTAATCATGAGCACTTTATTTTGGAATGATACGGCAAAACTGGGGTGTCTACAGCTACCCATCTTTGTCAGGTTTTGCGAAGCAAATCATGACAAAGATTCAGCAGACGACCCATTTTTGCTGCCTTTCATTTTTTGAAAAATCTTTTTGACTAGAGAGAAATGGTATAGTTGGGAACTTTAGCCTGTATGGCGTAGTCCTAAACTTTAACTGAAAAAGAGGTGTAAGTGATTTTTCAAGCCAAGCAAGTGAGCTCCATTAGGGATTCAGAGTGTCACCAGAATGGGCGAACGATTGCTGGGAATTCATGTAAGAATCGAATAGAAAAGATATGGTGTAGTCGAGAAGTGCATAACCAATAATCTCGAACTCTAACCAAAGATGTAGTGAAGTAAGGGTACGGTCGAGCTCGTTGAGCTGCCTACGTATCTCTTGCAAGGAGAATCACACTGAGCGTAGTTTATAAAGCAATGCCATGATTGGTGAAGAGTGAAGTGATGAAGAGGACTCCATGAAAGGGTAGTGAAGAGCGAAATGCCATGTGAGGAGTGATTGTTGTGAAGTTTTAGAGAGCAATGTCACAAGGGGCGTGATTGCTATGAAGTTTTAGAGAGCAAAATGCCACACAGGGACGTGATTGTTGTGAAGTTTTAGAGAGCAAAATACCACATGGGGTATAATTGTTGTGGATATAAACTGGCAAAATGAGATATGCGCGATTACCGTGAGGATATGAGGGAGAGAAATGCAACGTGGGGCATGATCGTTGTGAGATAGGAGAGCAAAATGCCACGTGTGGCATGATTGTTGTAGGATATAGACTGGGAAAATGCGATACGCGTGATTACCGTGAAGATATGAGAGAGCGAAATGCCACATGGGGCGTGATTGCTGTAGGATATAGACGGGTAAAATGAGATACGTGTGATTGCCGTGAGGATATGAGAGCAAAATACCACGTGGGGCGTGATTGTTGTGAGATAGGAGAGCAAAATACCACGTGGAGCGTGATTGCTGTAAGATAGGATAACAAAATGCCACGTAAAGCATGATTGCTGTAGGATATGAGGGAGCGAAATGCCACATGGGGGAATGATCGTTGTGAGATAAGAGAGTGGCAAAATACGATATGCATGATTGACGTGAGGATATGAGAGAATGAAATACCATGTGCGGCATGATCGCTGTGAGATAGAAGAGCAAAATGCCACGTGAGGCATGATTATTGTAAGATAGGAGAACAAAATGCCACGTGGGGCATGATTGCTGTAGGATATGAGGGAGCGAATGCTACGTGGGGCGCGATCGCTATGAGATAAAAGAGTGGCAAAATGCGATATGTATGATTGCCATAGAGAGCTGAGGACAACAAAAAGCAATGTGCATGATTGCTATAGAGCGTGGGATAGTAAGGGAAATACCTGATGCTTGATGATATGGACAAAACGCCACTTGACGGACTTATACCTAATGCTGAATGATATGAACAAGATGCCACTTGATGGACTTATACCTGATGCTGAATGATATGAACAAGATGCCCCTTGGCGGACTCAACCTGATACTAGACGAGATGAATAGGATGCCACTTGACAGACTTATTTATGATGTTTGGACTATATGAACAAGATGCCACTTGACGACTCACTCCTGATTCCCGGTGATATGATTAGGATGCCACTTAACGGCCTCACACTTGATTTTGTTGAAGTTATGAACGGGATGCCACTTGACGGACTCGCACTTAATTTTGTTGAAGTTATGAACTCCCCACTTGACGGACTCATACCTGAGACTGGATGAGATGAACAGGATGCCCCTTGATGTACTCACACCTGATGCTAGAAGCGATGAATAGTATGTCTCTGATAGACTCGTTCCCTGGTAATGAGATTGAGATTGTGATTGTGAATAGGATGCCTCGTGACGGACTCGCTTCTGAGCATGAAGATGTGAATAGGATGCCTCTTGACGGACTCATAACTAGTGTTGGAGATGATATGGGCTTAGTGATCCTGAGTAGGGGACATACTTCTTGATGATTCGTAAAGGGGAGGTTGATTTGATATGTGGATCTGAGCAGGGGGTTGTTGGGGAGCCCGAGCAAAGGTTGTATGTAGCAGGATTTTTTAGAAGTAGGCTAGGCTAGTGGTGAGGCTTTTGGAATTATGTTAGGAAAGTGGTGAGGTTTTCAAAAGTGTGTTGGGCCAATGGTTAGGCTTTTAAAAGTATATTGGGCCTGTAGTTAGGATTTTGGAAGTATGTTGGGCCAATAATTGGGCTTTTGAAAGTATATTGGGCCAGTGGTTAGGCTTTTGGATGTATGTTGGGCCAGTGGTGAGGTTTTCAGAAGTATATTGAACCAATAGTTAGGCTTTTGGAAGTATGTTGGGGCAGTGGTGAGTGTTCTCCTTACAAGGATGATGGAAGTATTGGGACATTTTGCCCCAGTTACAAAGATATGCATTTTCTGCTATACTGTAAAGTGTGAATGATTTTTTTTTTTTGTTTTCTTTAATGCAATGTTATGCTATGTATAGAGTATTTACAAAAGTATTTGATGGATGAGTCTATCATCTGTAAAAGAATGTTCATAAGTTAGTGGATATTGTTTGTCTTGTTACTTGTTGGAAGACTAGAATACAACGTATTTTGACTTTATGAGCTCAATGCCCCAGTATTCAGTGAATGTATAGTCCTTGTTTGTATCTGCTGTGTCGATAGTTTTGTCGTAGTCCTGATTTTTACTCGTAGCGCCCTTCTTCTTTTTTTTAGGTTTTCACTACCCCCGTCAAACTATCTTGAATTTGACAGTATGTGATGGCCCTTGTCTTTGAAATGATGCAAAAGTATGATTTAATGAATTCAACAAGACCCGTGTCAATCAGAGTGAACTTGTAGTGGGTTGTATTGTAAGCTAGGATCATGGGTTAAGAAATGAAGCATCGTATGAAGGCTCAAAGTTTTGTTTTTTTTAAAGGTTGACTAGAATGCTTGAGATTACCTTATGTTCTATTTTTTTTTCTTTTTGCCTACCCCAGTCTAGTGTGGGGTAAGTATCGTTGAGTGAAATGCGACTATACGCAACAAATTTCAAGTATAGAAATAACGAGAAAATTGAGGAACAAATGTGATTTTATTGATTTCAGAAAAATATGAGTACAATCTCTGTATCATTCTTTCACAATGAAAAGAAAATTCCTTTGATTTGATCTCCTTGATTGTTCACGATTCAAGGGCTTCTGGAGCTTGTTCTTGAACCGTAGATTTGTCCTTCAAATCTTCACGCTAGATGAAGTACTTGTAGGAAAGCTTAAACGAGGGTCGGGGCTTAATCTCGAACAAACAAACGATTAATCTTCCTTCAATTTCTTGAAGAACGGATTAAACAGACTTGACTTGAATCTGAAGAACAACAAACTGTATGTTTGTTCTTCAGAAAGGCTTGAGTGATTTGAATGTAAGAGAGAGAGCTCTCAATTTTTGTGGAGAAATCTCAACTTATTGAAAGGCCAAAAGTCCCTTCTCCATGGGTGGAGACCTCTATTTATAGGCTTAGGGTGTAGAGTTTTAATTTGAGAGTCAATACATCCTAACCGTTGATTTGAAGTTGTTCCTTGAGATTTTGACACGTGTCAACATTTTAGAGACCATTATTTATATGGTCTCATATAGTGTATATTACACATGTCACAAATAAATTGGCCCACTTGTATCTTGTGGGGCCCATATTTGAGATTATTTTGATTTCTTGATTTTGACTAATTGTAATAATTAAATTTAATTAATTAGTACTTAATCAATCGGTAATTAAAATATTACCAAAATTTTAATGTTTACAAATGCCCCCACTTCAGGACTTGGCGACATGTACACTTGCTGTATATGCGCGGCGAGACTTGAAGTTTCAACACATTTGTCTTGAACCAATTTGTAGTCCGTCGAGAAACAAACACATCCCTCTTTTTTTTTCTTTTTTTTTTCGCATATAGCTGTACATACCAGTTACTATTTTCCTCTGGCTACTTTTCAATTATCTAATTGACTTGGTCTATAGGTAAACCGAACTTACCAACAAATACGCATCAATTTGGAAACCTAGATTTCCTTGCTGATATATACCTCTTTTTCCAAACTTTTTCATCAACAAATTTAATTGCCTTGCACGTGAATAACTTGATCAACAAGAAATAATTTACTAAAGGCAATTTTGATTACTCGAATTCATTGTAGATCATCAATTGTTGAACCAATCTGTGTAAGTTTCCTAAAGTGAATTGCATACCTTTTTCCAAGTAAGACAAGGTTTTGGAGACTTAGCAAAATTTGTAAATTCTTCACAAATCCACTTACGAATATGTATGATATATGTATATATCATTGATTGATACCCAGGCAACATGATGTGTTGAACTCAATCCATTTATCACTGAAACATAATGTACGGCTACATTTAGATTTGCCAAACAAGTCTTACCACTTGAGTTCTCTTTGGTTGAAGCACTAGAGGACTCTTACAGAATTTACATCCACACGTTTTTTTTTTGGTTTCCTAATCATGCTAGGAACCTTTTTCTTCCCAGGCAAGCCTCAAAATATTAGGAAACTTGTAGATTCACAACTGCTCAACCCACGTATATATATGTATATACATATATATATATGTTGATACCTGATATACGATCACGAATTGGAGGCTTCAAAACGAACTACTGGGCAGAAACTGTAAGTCAGTCTCTTCTTGTCCTCCTTTTTTTTTTTTACCACATATACATTTGCCCTTTTACAATAGGTGCATATATGTGTATATATATATTGAGAATATCACATAGAATTTACTTGAAAGTTAACCAATAAAATTCTCCTTTTCAACAATTTGAGCAAACCCACTTGATAAGTAAAATATATCCAAACAGCTTATATACACATTGTGATTAAGTGAATCCACAAGGTTTGGCTTACGTATCACATCATGTATTGCCTTGCAAATATAATTGTCTCCAATTAGGATACTAACTTCTATTCCCATCCGGTGTTGCACAACGCCAAATATATTTATCACCTTTACAGCCCCCGTAATAGAAATTTACAGTTACAATAAGCATTGAGACCTGTGAAGACTTGCGGCTAGTGATAACTTTCACCCTTCTTCTTTGTGAATGTTGAACATGGACGATTCAAGTGTGACTTTGCATACTTGAATCAAGTTTTAGGTATTGCATTAGACTCCACCCACCAACAATTATCTTATTAAAATCGGCCATATGCCCATCTCTTGGTACTTGCATGTAAGTCACAATTCACAATAATCATCAGGTTACCTAGACCACATATACACTTGCCCTTTTACAATAGGTACATATATGTGTACATATATATATATTGAAAATATCACATAGAATTTAATTGAAACTTAACCAATAAAAGTCTCCTTTTCAACAATTTGAGCAAACCCACTTGATAAGTAAAATATATCCAAATAGCTTATAAACACATTGTAATTAAGTGAATCCACAAGGTTTGGCTTACGTATCACATCATGTATTGCCTTGCAAATATAATTGTCTCCAATTAGGATACTAACTTCTATTCCCATCCGGTGTTGCACAACGCCAACTATATTTATCACCTTTACAGCCCCCGTAATAGAAATTTACAGTTACAATAAGCATTGAGACCTGTGAAGACTTGCGGCTAGTGATAACTTTCACCCTTCTTCTTTGTGAATGTTGAACATGGACGATTCAAGTGTGACTTTGCATACTTGAATCAAGTTTTAGGTATTGCATTAGACTCCACCCACCAACAATTATCTTATGAAAATCGGCCATATGCCCATCTCTTGGTACTTGCATGTAAGTCACAATTCACAATAATCATCAGGTTACCTAGACCAATCCACCACTTTAATTGGCTCACACTAGACTTGTAAATCCTATCTACACAGGAACTTCATCACGTTATATATCAGCAACTTGTGTATAGTATAGACCCGATTAATTAATTACCACAAAATAGCTTCGCATTCACAAGGCACTAATTGGTGATAGATCTTCTTTTTCAGTTTCACTAAATTATCCTTGTATCACACGGATCCAACGAGATTAGGCACTTTGAGTAACCCTTTTAGTTTAGAATCTTCCAAATCCTTACAGGGGTAAAGGTCCCCCTTTTTTTTAGAACCGACTTAAGCCGTACTTCATTCTCCTAATTTTAACAAAAGAGTCCAATCACTGTCTTAAATTTGCATGAAATTCTGCCAATTTTGGAATACATGCCAGCATGCGGGTCAAATTATATTGTGCACTTGATCACCATATTTGTTTGAGAGCCTTACTTCATCTACTTTTTTTTTTCAGCTGCTTTCATTTTTGCACAAGATCTTCTAAAGAATTTGGAGCCTACCGACCCTTTAGTAAGCATCTCTTTTAACTTTTCTATTTGGTTAACTAAAAAAAATGTATATGTATGTACATATATTTTTGCAGGCATTCAAAGTAGCGCATTATCCGACATCTTTGGAGAATAGCTTTGGACTTGCTACCCCAGAGCCATTAATCCTCATGGGCAAACACTCCATTGTGACTCCGACCTTCGGGGAACAACTTTGGAATTGCTACCCCAGAGCTATCCTCATGGGCAAACACTCCATTGTGACTCCTACCTTTGGGGAACAGATTTGGAATTGCTACCCCAGAGCTATTAATCCTCATGGGCAAACAATCCATTGTGACTCCGACCTTCGGGGAACAGCTTTGGAATTGCTACCCCAGAGCTATTAATCCTCATGGGCACACATTCCATTGTGACTCCGACCTTCGGGGAACAACTTTGGAATTGCTACCCCAAAGCTATTAATCCTCATGGGCAAACACTCCATTGTGACTCCGACCTTCGGGGAACAGCTTTGGAATTGCTACCCCAGAGCTATTAATCCTCATGGGCAAACACTCCATTGTGACTCCGAAGATCTATCTTACTTTACAACGGGCAATCTTTTATATGTCGCTTTATTTGCTTTTGCAATATATCTTTATTTATTCAATCTCCGCAATAGTTAATGTCTTTTTTTCTCTTTTTTTTTTTAGATTGGTCATGGTTTTTTTCAAGGACTTTAGCTCATCCCGAAAGCATTTCATGTCCATCGTGGATAACAAGGATGACGAAGAGCAAACAGGCAGTATATTTTCTGTTCACACACCTTCAGCCGGTCCATTTTCACAAAAATGGCCAAAATTAGAGAGTTTACCCAAATTAACAGAATGGTCGGTTGCAAATTCTTCCGGATCACCAGATTGTATTTTTCTGCAATCCCCTTTCACTCAAATATCTCACGTGCAAAGTCATTCAAGGCCTTGGGTCACCGAATAGTTTCAAGAGATGTACATTGGGGTTGTTCATTGAAGTTTGGAGGTGAATTCAGATTCATCAAACGGTATTGGGAATCGAATGAATATATCCTTGGGAATTATTCAATAGTTCTTCAAACAGCCCATATATACAATGTCGTTTATGCCTCATTGTATACGTATGACCGGAATCCTGATATCATGAGAGCATTCTGTAAAACTTGGTGTCCAGCCACTAACACACTTCACACATCCGCAGACGAGTTGTCTATATCTCTATGGGATCTGCGACTAATAGGCAGTCTTCCTATAGTTGGTGAGATTTATGAGGAAATCATCCCGAGTGCTTTGGAATTAACTGGGATAGACAAAAAGGAAAATACCAGATATGTTCCTAATAGCTGCCCGTTCCTGTTCTCAGCTTACCATTTCTTGCGGAAAATGAAGGGGAGGAATTCTCAAGTGTTAATCGCTGAATGGGTTGAATTTTGGTTTAGAGGAGACGAAAAACACAAATTTAATAACCCCGAACTCGCAAGTCTAAAAGTTTCACTCGTCCTAAGTCAACTCAGAATCCTAATGGAGACCTTGATGAGCCTCGAGCCAGGACACCGAAAGAGGATTTAGTTTTTGCAGATCTTAGGATTAGTAGTACTTTTCATGATAAGGCATACTTAGCTGCATTTCTTTCTTGTTGGTTGTGCGTGTTCGTCCTCCCAACTAACAAAGGAAACATCACTCGTCCGGGAACTTTCAAAGTTGCAAGCTTCTTGCCGGAGGTCATAAGTACAGCCTTGCTGTGCCTGTGTTGGCTGGTATCTATGATGGGTTGAATAGATTATCTAAATCTTCAGATCCCGGGCGGTCACATTCGCATTTGCCCTTTCATTACGTGTACGGATGGCTAGCTTTTTATTTCGGTACACACTACTTAATTCCTCACGAGACGCAAGGGGCTGTGCAAGGACCCAAAATGTCCAGATACTCAGGTGCAGGAGGCGCCAAATATTTTGATGAACGTGAAGCTAGAGAACTTATCCACAATGGTAGCCAAGCAAAATGGTGCGAAATGATGCTCAACAACAGCAATGAGACATTTATTGATGATGGAAATCTGTGTCTTCCACAACAAAGCTATTTCCTTAGCCTTCGTTCGAGCTACTTGGTATTGCATCAAGAAAGCTCTATCATCGTTGAACCTTATAGACCCAATCACTTTAGCAGACAAGTTGGGTTTTGTGAAGACATACCAGGTGATTTAAAAGATGATGTTCGTTCTGCTACCTGGAGGCAAGCTCTTGAATATTGGCGCATATGCCTCGCAAAGGGTACTTTTGCCAACGTACTTTTACCTGTGCGTTGTGATGACCCAAATATCCACACTACTCAAACTTACTGAGAATGGTGGTCAACTAGGCATGGTGACTACTTAAGTAATGGGTTGGAGATTTTATTGAGAGTACAAGGTCGTCTAAATCCAAGCAAAATGAGCATAAATCCCTAGAAAGCTCTGATTCGGAAGAGTTGCTAGATTTGGAAGATGATGGTGATGACAGTGATGGTGGTGCTAGAGCTGCTAAAAACATAAGTAAGCCACCCGTTCCACTTACTTCATTAGTTCACCAGATTTCTGAAGGCACACCAAGCATGAAAAGATCTCACCCAGACCGTCATCTTAGCATTGTGGAGGGAAAGCAAGTAGGGGACTCTCAAAAGCATGATGAGGATCCTTACAAGCAGTCTGCTTCTAAAAAGAATAAATCTTCGGTGCTTCCAAGGATTGTCCTTCGCGATACTAACCTTGAAACATTTTTTGATGGAGTTCCCAGCTCGTCGTGTGCAATCATAGGGACACATGAACAGGTAATGTCCCTTAACTTCCCTTTTTTTTTTAACAACGTTTGTACTTGATTTCTTACCCCACACTTTTTGCCAGTTAGGAGAATGCGAACTGGTTATCAAGGAAGACAATGAAAAGGACGACGATGAAAAGACTTTGGAGGCTGATGCTTTCAGCTGTAGCGAAAACTCGGTAGTTGGGCCATTGCACGATGACACAGGAACCAAGACGCTTGAGAACACACCAGATATTACCTCCCAAGCTATGAAGGTAGATACATACCTTGGAGGTCATACCATTGTATCACAACCTAATGTCATTCCTACACGTTCATGTTCTACGTATCAACCTAGCAATATCGCTTCGTCTTTTGTCAAGAGGGTGATTAAAGGGTTAGGAGTTGACTTGCTAAAATTACTTAAGGAGGCCTCACTTAATCGTGTCTCTAAGGTGCATGAAGTTGCTTCATCCGTATACAAAAGCATTAGTAGTCTTAATGGTGACCCTTACCCCTTAAAGACCATTATAGATTCATATGTGGGCAGTGTAAATGCGTACTTAAAATTTAAAAAGCAGCTCATTGGGTGTGTATCTGCGCATGACATAGCAACTAAAAGGGTTAAGGCAACAAAGGACCTTGAATTTGTCAAGTCCAACCTCATGACAGCAAAGCAGGATCAAAGTGATTTCGTTTCCGCTTTAGCTGATGTCAAGAAGAAAAGAATCACTCTTGAGGCGACATTACGTTCTCTGTTGCAGGAAGAGTCGAATATGCAAGGAGACTTGAAGGCTAAGAATGTCGCAGTGGAAACAGCTAAACACCAGGTAGAAGTAGCAGAAAAGGTTCTACATGATGTAACTTTGATTCCAATGGTAACAACTGAAGATGCAGACATGCTACAAGATTTACGCACACAGGTCGAGAGTCTTCAGTCATCACTTGATTCTTCATGTTAGATGGACAGATGTATTTAGAGAGTTTTTCATTTTTTTAGTTAGCTTTAGCAGCTTAGTAACTTTATCTAGATGACATTATTATAGCTTACTTTTAATAAGAAATGACATCCCTTTTCCTTTCTGAAATGCTTATTCACTTTGCCCATTTACAATTGGCCTTCACATGAAGTAAGAATACTGCACTCCATGTTGTGATTGTTAACAAGTCTCATCAAATTAACCATGCATTCTATCAATAGTGATTTGCACGTGCTCTTCAATAATGTTGACTGAACTTGAAATTTCAAGTTGCCTACGTACCCTAAGAAAGGGATCAAGTCATTACGTAGTTCAAAGCATTTATTTCTCAAAAGATAGAATTTTTTTTTTTATTTATTTTTATTTTTTTATGTGCTGTACATAGTTTATACTCGTGCGGGCCAGGAGTGCGGTGTGCTTTTATGGATAGTATCTTTTTAGGAACTTCCCATTGATTGGACCTACACGTAATCCATCTTCGTCAACAATCTTGTAGGCACCGCTGGTGTAGACTTCATGCACGACATAAGGACCGTCCCACTTTGACGTAAACTTGTTGCCAGTGCGATGACTAAGTATAATGGGTCTTCTAACCGCTAATACTAAGTCTCCAACTTGAAAGGACCGATGTCGTACTCTCTTGTTAAAAGCTTTGGAGAGTCGTGCTTGATAGCATTCCATTCTTTGTTGCACTTCGAGTCTCTTTTCATCCAACGCTTCTAGTTCTTCGAGACGCAAACGTGCATTTTCTTCATTTGTTAGGCCCTCTTTTAATGCAATTCTCAACGATGGGATCTGTTGCTCTAGTGGCAAAACGACCTCAACACCGTAAACGAGTGCATATGGAGTGGCTTGTGTAGGTGTTCTATGAGTTGTGCAATACGCCCATAATGCCTCGCCAATCCTCTCGTGCCAATCTTTCTTTGACTTGGCTACCACTTTTTTAAGCAAGTTGCATAGGGTTTTGTTGAACGCCTTTGCAAGGCCATTGGCTGGAGCGTTGTACATGGAAGAGTTCCGCTGTTTAAAACTGAACTCCTCACATAACTTATCCATGAGAGAATTGTAGAAGGGTTTGCCATTGTCGGTAATGATGTATCTAGGGACGCCATACCGAAATATGATATTAGTCTTGATGAAATCAACAATAGTTTCCTTCTTCACTTCTCTGAGTGGGACAGCTTCAGCCCACTTTGAGAAATAGTCAGTTGCCGCCAAAATGTACAAGTGACCTCTAGAAGACTTTGTTAGAGGTCCTACTACATCAAGTCCCCATGCTTCAAATGGCCAAGAAGATATAGTAGGGTGTAACGGTTCTGGAGGTTGATGGATAAAGTTTGCATAAAACTGACAAGCTTGACATCTTTTCGCATATTCCATGCAATCTTTCACCATGGTAGGCCAATAATAACCCATTCTTTTCACACGAAAGTGAAATTTTTGGTCCAGACTGATGGGCCCCACATATTCCAGAATGCGCTTCCTCCATAGCTTGAGTTGCTTCAACTTCTCCAAGGCAGCGCAGAAATAATCCTTCAAAGGAACGTCGAAATAAGGTATCTTTATAATAAATGAACCGTGGAGCTCGCAGTTTTATCTCAGCCTTATGACGTAAGTCTTCTGGAAGTTTTCCATGTTCTAAGTAGTCGATGAGAGGTCTCCGCCAATCGTCTTCTTCAATGGCTAAAACTGAGATCAAGTTAACCTTCTCTAACGTGTAATCGAGTAAGTGGGGTAACACCCACCGTTGGCACACAGGAATGTCGACCTTTTCATCTTCCAATAATGCTAGCATTGTAGCCAAGTTCGCCAAGGCATCTGCCAGCCAATTATCTTTTCTAGGAACATGTTCCAACACGACACTATCAAACTTTTCCAAAAGATGGGAAGCATATCGAAAGTATGGCAACAAGTCATCTTTTCTAACTTCGTAGTCTTTGAGAAGCTGGTTGACAACTAACTTTGAATCACCATAAATCTCTAAGTCAGGAATTTTCATTTTTACTGCCATTTCAAGGCCAATGATTAAAGCTTGATACTCGGCAACGTTGTTAGAGCACCTTTCACCGAGTGTAAAAGCATATGTAAAAATTTGCCTTTGTGGTGAAACCAAGACTACGCCTGCCCCCGCTCCATCAAACCGTGATGCTCCATTGAAAAACATCATTCATAGGGGAAGTATATCAATGAATAGTACATCTTCATCAGGTAAATCTTCTGAGATTTCCCAATCAACCAGTATTGGGTGATCAGCCAAGAAGTCTGCTATAACTTGTCCTTTAACGGCCTTTCGAGGGACGTAAATAATTTCAAATTCATTGAATAAGATTGACCATCGTGCAAGTCGTCCTGAAAGAACTGGTTTGGACATGACGTACTTTATAGGATCGGCTCTTGCCACTAAGTGAATTGTGTGAGCTAAAAAGTAATGTCTTAACTTCTGTGATGCAAAGACCAATGCTAGACATGTCTTTTCAATAGGAGAATACTTTAGCTCTGTCACAGTCAAGCGACGACTCAAGTAGTATAATGCTTTTTCTTTGCGCTCTTCATTCTCTTGTGCAAGGAGAGCCCCAAGTGATTCTTCCTGCGCAGCAATATAAAGTATAAGCGACTTTCCTACTATGGGAGCTCCTAACACTGGGGGATTAAGCAAGTACCTCTTTATGTTATCCAAAGCATTCTGACAAGCTTGATCCCATATGAAAGGTACGTCCTTCTTCATAAGACGACTGAAAGGTTGGCATCGTCTGGCTAAATTTGAAATGAATCTGCGAATAAAAGCGAGTTGACCTTGTAAGCTTCGTAATTCATGCAAATTCATAGATGGTGACTTTTTTTGAATAGCATCAATTTTGGCTGGATCAACTTCAATGCCACGATGTCGAACAATGTAGCCCAAGAATTTTCCTGAAGTAACACCAAAAGCACACTTAAGGGGATTCATTTTAAGTTGATATTTTCTCAACCTATTGAACACCATACGTAGATCATGAAGATGGTCCTCCCTATTCTTGCTTTTGACTACCAAGTCATCAACGTAGCACTCCACATTTTTATGGAGTATGTCGTCAAAAATCTTTTGCATTGCACGTTGGTAAGTAGCCCTTGCATTCTTAAGACCAAATGGCATAACTTTGTAACAATAAATGCCTTTTGGGGTCCTAAAAGCAGTCAACTCTTCATCTGTAGGGGTCATCCGTATTTGATTATAACCTGAAAAGCCATCCATGAAGGAAAGAGCTTTATGTCCTGTAGTTGCATCGACTGTCAGTTCAGCAATAGGAATAGGAAAGTCATCTTTAGGACAAGCATTATTTAGGTCGCGAAAGTCGACACAAATGCGTATCTGTCCATTCTTCTTTTTCACCGGGACTATACTTGAGATCCAAGTGGGGTACTTTACTTCTCGAATAAACCCTGCTTCAATCAACTTATTGATTTCTTCTTCTATTTTTGGAACAAGCTCTGGTCTAAAGAAACGTTGAGCTTGTTTGACTGGCCGTGCTCCATGTTTGATTGCAAGGTTATGTACTGCAATTTTGGGGTCTAGACCTGGCATTTCTTTGTATGTCCAAGCAAACACATCCTTATATTCAAACAAAAATTCAAAGCATTTTTCCTCTTCTGAAGGCTCCAATAGCGTGCTGATTAAGATTGGTCTAGGTTCTTCTATTGTCCCTAAATTCAGCTCCTTGAGCTCGTCGACAGTAGGTTGCCCCCTGACTTCGAGTGTTGAGGGTGCTTCATTAACATCATCCCGGATGGAGTCATCATCGCATGCCTTTTCGAATGTAATATGATAAGATGATATATAAGCTACTTCTTCATTGTCAGCTTCTTGGTTCCCAAGGTCATCTTGGTTTGTCAACACGATAGTTCGCCGTTTAGCTTTTAGCACATCATCCACACTTACATCTAGCTCGGTAGTGCGTTTCATGCGAGAGGGATTCAAACTCTGAGTTTCAATATCTTCCTTTCTTTCAATTTTGATCCTTTCAGGAACATCATTGTTACATCTCCTTGTAGGCAAGCAATTTGTTTTGGTGATTCGAGAGGAGACTAAATTCCGTAATTGAGGGGTTTGGTTTTCCTCCATTTGATTGGAAGTACCTAGCCTATTAAAAGCAGAAGTACGAGGCATGAGTCTCGCACGAGGGAATGAACGATTTTCATTTGGTACACGATCACCCAACCTCTCGAAGACGGAAGTACGTGAAGATGATGTTCCAATGCGGTCAAACACCGAAACACGAGAAGTATGTTGCAAGTTTTTTCCGTCATCAATTTTTTCTACCGTAATGTACTGGACATTTGCTTTCTTGCTTGTCCTTCTGACTGGAATACGAATAGGTTCCTTAGGAGTGAATCCTAGACCAGTTTTGGGTAGGATAATCATGTGTCCTTGTTGCCTCAGCTTATTTTGAGTTTCGGTGAGACCATGCACCTTCTCTCCTGTAGATTGGGGGTTAAGGACTCCAAGGGGTGTAGGATTCGAGAAATCATATCCCGACTTTTCCATTAACTTATATACTTTTGGATCAAACCCTTCAATTGTTCTTTTGTCAGGGAGTGCTCCATGTTCTATTGCTATTCCATTTGGTTTAACAAACCCTTTTAAAGGAGTTTTCAATGAATCATCTCGTTCAACCTTGGTAAGCGGAATGGTTAAACTTTCTTTTATAAAGTGTATATGTTCTGGCTTTGCTCCTATGAGAGATTTTCTTTCTGCTTTCTCATCTTTAGAGAATTAAATGAAAGGTGACTCTCCTTCTTTGCGGCAAGACAATGGTACATACTTGAAAATCGGTGATGAGGTCTTGACACTCACCGATGATTCCAGCTTTTGAGGCAGAACAACCTTTGAAAGATCATCACTCTCGTTTTCCGTAATGTCAGTGAGAGGAACTTCTACATGTTTATCTTTTTTGTGCTCGCCTTTTCCTTTTAAAGAAGTTTTTATGGAAAGATCCTCTGATGGTGCATCAGTATCAGTATCGATGTAAAACTTTGCATCAGCAAAGTAAGCTTCAGCCTCAGTGAATGGCTTCATATCTCCTATCACTGTCTTTACGCCACCTTTATTGAACTTCAAGCACTGATGAAGAGTCGATGGGATGATTCCGTTCCAATGGGTCCAAGGTCGGCCCAATAACAGGTTATATGATGTCTTCGCATCAATCATGTGAAATAAAGTGTCTGCCTTTAATTCTCCAACTATGAGAGCGACATGAATCATTCCAATTTCTCGTTGGCCTCCTTGGTTAAATCCTTGTATTATAAGACGACTAGAAGATAGTTCGTCGATCATTATACCAAGGCATTTCATGATGAATTTTGGCATGATATTTACCGCCGATCCTCCATCAATGAGAATGCGATTAACCTTTTGTTCTCTTATGAAGCCTGAAACAAAAAGTGGTCGATTATGAAGTTTTGACCCTAATTGCAGGTCCTCATCAGTGAAAGTAATTGCTGCACAGCAAGACCCACAAGAGCTCGAACTAACACTGTCGTCGCGAAGTTTACTTATAACGGTAGCATGTTTGTTTGGTTCTTGTAGCACTTGAACTAGCGCAGACCACACCTGTTGTGGAAATTGTGAGGCCTCGTGAAGACTAAACCTTGCTGGTAAACCTTGAAGTGCCTTTGACACTTCAACTTGTTCATTTTCTTGCGCAACGTCGATACTAGAAGTTTGCATCTGCTCATTTTCAGAATCATCTTCAGTATCGGCTTCTTGAGCAGAAATTGCGTAAGTTGTCACAACGAGGTTATCATTGAAATAACCCTTAGGAAAATATTCCCCTAAAGTAGCCAAACATGGCGGCTGCTGTAACACATCATCAACATGTATCTCACGTTTTACCCATTGCTTCTTGTTATTCTTCTTGGGACGCCAAAAGGTATTTCTCTTTTGAAGCACTCTATTTGCATTAACAGTGGGTTATAAGAGTACTCGTTGCTTTCGCGCCTTTCTCCTTGTAACAAGGGTCCATCCTTCATTGTCTTCTTTTGATGATTTTTTATGAAAGACATGACAGTTCAACTGGCATTCTGGTAACAGTTGAATTTGAACTGGCTCAAAAGATCCGAATTGGATTGACTTGACACCTGCCCCCGGTGCAGAGGATGACGATCGCTTTTGAGAAGATTGCACATGTGCGTTATTTGGAGGCTGAGAAACGGCAGTGGCATGATTTGACGCTGTTACTTCTTCTATGTCCAACATGATTTTGCCTTCCTTAGCCAAATTCATGATAACCTCCTTGAGAATAAAGCACTTTTCAATGGGATGACCGACAATGCGATGATATTTGCAATATTTTGGGTCATTCACACGTCCCATCTCATTAGGTCGTTTGCATTCTGGGAGTTGAATCACCTTCTTCTCGAGCAAGTACTCCAATATGCCTGGTACGTCAGCATCTGGAAAAGGGTACTCCTTTTCCTGCAACTCTTTGAGCGTTGATCGTTGCTTTTGACTTTCACGGGGTTGGTCTTGTTTTGTTACTGCTTCCATTTTATCCTTTGAGGGGATCTTTACGGGAACAATATTCACTATCATAGACCCTTTTTGCTGCGATCATGCCTGTCTTGTCACTCTTCTTCACTTCTTTCACATCCTTACGTTATTCCACAACGGGAGGATTCTTACCACCATGATTAGCAATGCTAATTTCTATGTCATGCACATGTGTCGCCAGTTCTTCAAAGGTACGTGGTTTTATACCTTGGAGAATATAAAGAAGGCCCCAATGCATACCTTGCATACACATCTCAACGGCAGACACTTCAGTGAGTCGGTCTTTACAGTCTAGACTAAGTGACCGCCATCGATTGATAAAGTTCACCACGGATTCGTCTTTCCATTGCTTGGTACTGGTGAGCTCGATCATGCTGACCGTGCGACGAGTGCTATAAAAGCGATTCAGAAATTCTCGCTCCATCTGTTCCCAACTATCAATTGATTGTGACTCCAAGTCGGTGTACCAATCAAAAGCATTGCCTTTAAGGGTGCGGACAAACTTCTTGACGAGAAGATCCCCTTCAGTTCCAGCATTGTTGCATGTTTCAACAAAGTGGGCGACATGTTGCTTAGGGTTACCCTTTCCATCGAACTGTTGGAACTTAGGAGTTTGGTACCCCGCAGGCATCCTCATGTCGTCAATTCTTTTCGTGTAAGGCTTTGAATACATGAGATTACTTTGAGGAGCGCCGCCATATTGTGCTCTTATTGTATTTGTTATCATGTCATGGAGCTGTTGGACAGACAACGCACCAACGGATGTTGAGGTAGCAATTTGCTCTCCCTCTCGTTTAGTAGGTGGCACCTGTTGGTCATCCGTTGTGGATGTAATTGGAGGTATAAATTCAGGAGGGTGTTTCAGGCTTTGGCTTGACTCCCCTATGTTTTGACCCTCCAGCTTGTTCATCAAAGAAGCTATTTGTAAGTCCTTTTCTTCAACAGTCTTCGTAAGTTGTTCAATTGCACGAGCCATTGTGGCTAATTGCTCTTCGATTGAAGTTGTATTGGTCATCATGACCGGTATCTCCATTGTGTAGGAAGACGTGTTAGATCTTGTGTGCTTCGAGGGAATGAACTTTTTCAGGTTTCCTGGAGAGGACCCTGAGGACGAATCTGAGTCTGATCCAGCATCTGAGATCGAGCGAGATGAACACGCTGACAAGTTCTTCACAGTTTCATCCTCTGTAACAACTGGAAGTTTCTTGGGGTGCAACATGTCATCCGTTTTTATCCCCATAGGAGTAGTGTTGACAACCGCATGAGCCTTCACGTGTGCTGATTTCAGCGGAGTGGCTTGACCACCGGCGGAGGTAGCAACTTTTGTTTTGCTACGGGTGAATGGCCCTGAAGAGACACTATCGGTGCTCTTCACAGAGGAGTTGCTATTGTTACTTACAACAACGTTCTTGCCACTATTCTTGGTATCTTTGGGAAGTTAAACCTTCTTAGATGCCATTGAATGTTGCTAGAGTAGGATTTTGAAAATTTGATGTAGGAGAAAGAGATGAAAGGCAGAGAGGTCCCACCGGGCGTGCCAAAAATTTGTACGCAACAAATTTCAAGTATAGAAATAACGAGAAAATTGAGGAACAAATGTGATTTTATTGATTTCAGAAAAATATAAGTACAATCTCTGTATAATTCTTTCACAATGAAAAGAAAATTCCTTTGATTCGATCTCCTTGATTGTTCACGATTCAAGGGCTTCTGGAGCTTGTTCTTGAACTGTAGATTTGTTCTTCAAATCTTCACGCTGGATGAAGTGTAGGAAAAACAGGTTTAAAATTAAATCTAAACGCGCAGCGGAAAACAAAGTTCAAAACTTTTATTGGTAGCCTTGGATCTACTACTTATTAACTCTATAGATGCGCATAACAAGATGGAGAAGATTCTATACCTTAGGTCTTGAACCCAATTCTGATTTTTGTCCTTCTCCTTGTGTGTGCAGCAGCAACCTCTAGGAAATCTTCACCCTTATGTCTCCTCGAATGCTCCCAGAGTGGCTAGGGTTGGTGGGAACCCTAATAGTGAGAATAGGGAAGGTTTGGGAACTCTAAACAGGTTCTGCAGCAACTGGTACGTCAAAACGACGAACTTCTAATTTCTGGACGTAGCTGCCCTATTTATAGATTCCCAGAACCGACCTAACTTTCGATCGATCGAAGTGACTTCGATCGATCGAACTGTCGATCGATCGAACCTCGTTCGATCGATCGAACCTGTCTAGACTTCAATCGATCGAAACAACTTCGATCGATCGAACCAGTCTTGACAGCATTCTCATTTGCCTTTCCAAGCATTCTGGCGGAGCTAAGAGTGGGACCTCCTAGGTTCTTAATTACTGGCTCCGATTAATTATTATTCCATCTAGTCAGTACTCTTGACTAAGGAATCAATAATTAATCAATTATCATTAATGCCACTATAAAATGATAATTGCACTCCAGTGCATAAGAACATAATCACACATACATAAGTGATTGCTAGACTTGTATAATATGATACGCATGTCCCTCTACCAGGCAGTATTCGTATCTATCATTGGGATGTATGTCTTAAGATACTGTCGACCCAATAGATAGTACATCTTATATTCCTCAAGTATCATTCACTACTCTTGGATTACTAAACATGTCAACAACAACACTTTGTTGACAAGGCTGGCCAGCTCTCAGTAATCACTCCTAGTGACATTCTCGAGGGAATACTTACTCTTCGTTTTATCGAAGAGGGTAGAATTCCATCTTGACAATATATGTTCCCAACGTTGCATACTTGATTTACCCAAGATACCCAGGTGTTGATCTTGCAAGACCTCACTGATTGGTAAGTCAAAGCAACCAAGCATACAACTTGCGTCCATAACTGTCTCAGGATTAAGGACATGTATCCCTATACAAGTTTTGAGTTCCTATTGACGGTGACAGCGTTTAGGTGTCAATAGGTTTAACTCAGGTCCGTCAATGCACCGAGTGCACTAGCATATTAACCAAGAGTCAAAGACTCTTATGAATGAGATTCATCATTCTACCCCGTAGACGTTAATCATGCTACAGTGTATACCTGATAAGTTATCCAGACTTATCATCCACTGTGACTTATTTGAAACAACAAGGATTTGTGATTCATATCTCACATGTGTAATCACATACACAAATGAACCACATACAATGTTGTTTAAGGATTCCAGTCTAATATTCATCTCATGAACTAACATGCATAAATGCATTATGATATTCCATTGTCCAACTAACTGGTTTGAGGGCATATTCCCAACATGAAGTGCTTGTAGGAAAGCTTAAACGAGGGCCGTGGCTTAATCTCGAACAAACAAACGATTAATCTTCCTTCAATTTCTTGAAGAACGGATTAAACAGACTTGACTTGAATCTGAAGAACAACAAACTGTATGTTTGTTCTTCAGAAAGGCTTGAGTGATTTGAATGTAAGAGAGAGAGCTCTCAATTTTTGTGGAGAGATCTCAACTTATTGAAAGGCCAAAAGTCCCTTCTACATGGGTGGAGACCTCTATTTATAGGCTTAGGGTGTAGAGTTTTAATTTGAGAGTCAATACATCCTAACCGTTGATTTGAAGTCATTCCTTGAGATTTTGACACGTGTCAACATTTTTAGAGACCATTATTTATATGGTCTCATATAGTGTATATTACACATGTCACAAATAAATTGACCCACTTGTATCTTGTGGGGCCCATATTTGAGATTATTTTGATTTATTGATTGTGACTAATCGTAATAATTAAATTTAATTAATTAGTACTTAATCAATCGGTAATTAAAATATTACCAAAATTTTAATGTTTACAGCGACTTGTGGAAGAATTACCCCAATTCGAAGTGAGTATCCAAGTTGGGTAGTATTTTGTGAATTTGTTTCCAGCTTCTATATTGAGCTCTTTTTTCTCCTTGTTTTTTTTTTCTCCGAGCTTCTTTTCTTTTCTTTTCTTCTTTTTTTTTTCTTGCATTGCCCCAGTGTGGGGGGTGATCCTCAGGGAGTTTAAATTTGAAGATAAATTTTCATTGTATGGGTCAAGTGAGCTAGCAAGTGGATAATAGTGTTTGGATAGCTGAAATGATTGCCTCTCATCATTTTGACACAATTATAGTTGGATTTTAGAAATTATATACGTGCAACTTTGAAATTAGGAATAATGGGCTGCCCCAATCGATACTTGATCGATGTATGGCACACCTTGAGTTCGGATTTGAGGTATCCTCACCCTTGAGAGTGTGCCGTTCATATGCTACAACAGTTGTAGAGCAGCATGCACTTGCGATGATGAGCAGTGTCAGACACTGTAATGATCAACTATAGACTTGAAGCCTTTTTGGCATGTTTTGTCATGGACTATGATTGCATGGTAAATTGAACACATATTGTGTCCAAAAGTCTAATTGCAATGTCTAATTTTACTTCAAAAAGTTACAAGACAGTCATATTCAATCAATCATGAGATTTTAAAATAAGATGATAATTAGTGAATGATGGAAATTTTTTTTTTTTTGAAAGAATTGTATGTACTTATACAAAGCAGCAATGCATATATTTCGTAGTGGAGAGACTACCCCTGTGTGGCATTTTGATGCCTTGTAAGGAGTGACATTCTAGGCAGTGGATAAGTATCGGCCTATTGCAAAAGTGACCAAAGGCTTGTTGGTGTATCGGTGGAGAATCAGACGGTGGTAAAGGGTATAGAAATAGTGCATGGACTGCATGGCTGGGAACAACACATATAATTGGTTGCCCATGTATTTACATAATCCTTGACATTATCTTTTTATTGATTTTTTTTTTTTTGGTGATAAAAAAAAGAGAACAAGAAAACACTAATATTTTCACCAACTCATTGTTCATTGGTAAGGTCTGTCACGACCCATCCCACTACGCGTGGAAATAGGATACGTGGCACGCCATCAAGGCTTATCCAGTTCCTTTAAAGTAATTTAGCAGCGGCAAATAATAAGTGAAATCTATTAAAAATTAGAGTTATAAAAAGTTTTGGTCAATTGGAACACATCCAAAAGAATTCATTTTGAAATACAGGGGTCCATTCAACTGTATCGGGAGTCCCGTCGACTGAAGTCCTAAGCAGAAAGGTTTTGTAAAGTTCACCAGCCCGTCCAGTAGACTATGTCAGGGACTCAGTCAACTCGGGCCCAAAATTTTCAGTCGACTGACTCCGTCCAGACGACTGTGCCTTAAGCAGAATCAAAATCAACATTTTCGTCCAAAGTCCAGTCGACTGAAACATGGTCGAGTCGACTGGTTTTGCCACAATTAAAAAATAGGACCCAAAATGGTATAGTAGTCCAGTCGACTGAAAAGCGACCCAGTCGACTGATCTACCACTATTCACTTTCAGTGTCTAAAACCACAAATGATCCAGTTGACTGATATAGGGTCTAGTTGACTGGTCCCCTGCTAGGCAGCCCTATTGTGAAATATTACAACTCATGCTTACCAAAACAAACACCAATACAACCATAATTATACATTAGTGATTTAAAACATCATTATGGGTATTCGAATACAAAATACAGTACTACTAACTAACTCCCAAGGTTCTATTACAACATTTTACAATTTCCGAAATCCTTATACAAGGTTAGGAAAAAGGAACAAAAATATAAACTGGGTGTTTCCCCGGTTTTCCTCAACGGCCTTACTCCTCACGCTTCTTCTTGTCTTTCTTCTTACCTGCAATGGAGTAAATCTCCACTGCTCAGCTATATGCTGAGTGCACAAGTTCTAAAATATGCAATATATGATAAAACATGCCTTAATCTCACAATTCATAACAAATAGTCTCTAGGGAGAAAGATACGCATTCATCCGGTAGCGGCAAGTCCAAGTCTTAAACCGCGATGCCAATGGCAAGTCCAAGTCTATCAACCATTGCATCCCCAAGTTCCATTGCAAGTCCAAGTCTATCAAACATGCACAGTTGCCGTCGCTACTAAATTCTCAAACATCGAGAAGCTTATTCCAACATGAATTTGTATAAGACTCCCCTTTGACCCACATAGACAACTCAACATGCTCGCGTAAAAGTAGACATCCTTTTCACATTTAATCGCGTGCATAATTAACAAACGTAAGATTAACACATGGATTTTGCCCGGATCACAATTTCGTCATCAAAATTTAAAACTTGTATTTCCCTATATTCCACAAGTTAGAACTTCATACCTCGTGCGATTTTCTCCAAACTTTAAAGGATTGAGTAGAGGGCCGATTAATCGTCAGATCTCGAATTTGAGGTGATTCCTACAAGTTTTACTGAGTTTTCCCCAAAAGTCTAGAAATTAGGTTTTTACAAAAGTTTACCAAACATGGCCTAATTGATATCAAAATGTAGATCTTACCTCCACGAGTTTAAATCTCAAATCTGGAAAAAATCTGACAGACGAAAGGTCGCCGATTGTCGTTTCAAACCCCGTAGGATCAAATCCCCTTTTCTCTCTCCTCTCTCAAGATATTATATGAGTTTTGTGAGAAATGACAACTGACCCTCATCTATTTATAGGCAAACTCTTCGGGAATCACGTTTACCTCCCCGCGAGTTTCTCAAACTTCTAATTAATCCATGAAACGTCGCACACATCCATTTTATGTCTTTACGAGTGAAATTATAAATTACAAAAGTTTTCGACTAAGTCTCATTTGGGTCCAAAATTACGTCCGAAAACTAAATTCTGTGGAATCTCTACACACTCTACCTTTTATTTAACGTGTCACTCATGTTCTCACCACAGTTCTCAAAATGCTATACCATAATATCAAAATTACCAGAAATTATACTACACAAGTATAATTTACTATTCACGAAAATACCAGAAAGTCAAATAACATTTAAATCACATAAATGTCATTTAATCGTGCCAATGCAATCTTGCTTACCAAATTCCTGTGTCCTTACTAACACCTTACCGTTGACCCACAGTCAACTAATCTTAATTATTAATAACATTAATAATTTCAAAAAATCTCAAGTTATGCAATTTAAACCATGAAATTTTTGGTACGGGTGTGACAAGGTCACTCCATCCAACAAATGATCTGAATCACAAGAGTGGGCCGAATTTCTAAGAACCTTTTTGCTAGTCTTCATGAAATTCTTCGTTAAAATCATCAAGCCATGCCAACAAAAAGCAACACGCAGCCAACACAGCCATACCAAGAAAAAAACACACTTCACAAAGTATAATCATCTCAGCCAAATCCATATTATTCGAGAATAGCAGGATGAAGCATTATCACTTGGGTAATTTGTAGACTAAACTTGTTGAGAAGCGTGGAGAGTCAAGCACCCCCAAACTTTTCTGATGAGCACCCGCAAGCCTAAAACAAGATCAACCCCTTGGTCTTGTCGTAATTGCAAGGCACAATGGTGAAGGACAATGACTATGAGTATGATAAGTAGAGAGAATGGAGAAAATAATGAGAAAATGTTAGGCCAACAAGGGAGAGGAGAGAGAGAAATGTAGAGATGAGGGGGAGCGCCGCGTTCGAGGAGGAGGAGAAGGAGATGTAAGGGAATAAGAAATGAGGGAGAGATAGAATATTTATGCTCTTTTTTTCACCCTCTCTCTCTCTGTGTGTATGTGTCTATTCTCCTTTTTCTTTTTCTTTTCTTTTTCTTTTCCTGTCTACAGTTTCTCTCTCCTCTTCTCCTTTTTCTTTTTCTTTTTCTTTTTAGTTTTTGTTTTGTTTTGAAAAAGTAAGAATGTATTTGAGAAGGTAGAGCAGTCTAATGACTTGGCAACGAGATGATTTGGACAGTTGCGAATATGTTGGTACTGCTTGGACTTGATAATATAAGTGTTCACAGTTTTGACTTGCATGTGCTGTCATTGTATCGAATTATACCTGAATGAAGGACTAGAAATGATCAAGTATGTCTTTTTTTGACTTGGGGCACATGCCAGCCTTTGAGCTGGTTTAAATTGATGATAGCAAACACAAGTGGATTATAAAAGTGATGATGAGGGATTAGAATCTTCATTTTATAAAGTGCACTTATATTACTAACAAGAGATAGTATTTCCACAATTGATTCTTGAGATGATAGCCCAATGTGAGGGTACATTGCATAAGAAGCCAAAATAGTGCCAAGGAAGAGGAGTTTTTTTTTTTTTTTTTTTGAAGCAGTAGAGATTACAATAACATGTATAAACAGTTGGATGAGTAGGAGGTTAACTGAGTTCTGCCAATGTGGGGCTTTCTTCCAGAGGTCGAATGCTAACGATATCCTATGCGCTTTTCAGCAACCATATAGATCCTATAGTCTGTTCCACAGAACCCTGGTTTAATGTTCTTCAGAACTTACTTCTAAGGAAAATACCGTCCTAGGATGCTTACCCTCCCAGTTGCCCTATAAAACAGTACCCAAAGGTCCATACCACATTAGGCTAGTGGAGGGACACGTGTAATAAGACATGTGGGCTCAATTCCACGTACACTCGACGTATAGGGACTACCTCAAATGTAAACCGTGATGTTCATTCCTTTTTTTTATGAAAAAAAAACCTTAGTTCTAGGACCCATACCACCTTATGAATTTTCTTCTCTTCTTTTTAAAGACATGTTGACTCTCTTTCTCACCAATTAAATCCAAGAAGGAGTTTTGAGCTACGTTTTTTAATAGTGAAGAAAGAGTAAGGATCAGTGGATGGAATAGGGGTTTTTGACGAACTCGCTTGAAGATTTGGGGGGAGATTTGGATATCTTGGGACCCCTAGTTTTTTTGTTTGATCCAGGGGAATATGGGACTTGCTAGATTGTGAGTGTTGGACTAGATCAGATCAGTAGGAGTAAGTTGGAGAAACATAGGGGGTGTGGGTAGGATTAAAGACTGGAGAATTTGTGTTGGAAGTAGCGAGATCCAACGGACTTAGAGAAGTTTGGTGGTTGTTGCTAGATTGTAAATATTGGATCAGATCAGACCAAGAAGATGTTGTACAAATTTGAGTGACAGGGGGAATATGGGTAGGGATAGAGATTTCAGAAGAGATTGGAGCAGTTGTGGTGGGAGAAATGAGATTGGAACACTTTTGAAGAATTTCTATGTCGCGATCTAGATCTTTCATGGCATAGTTGAGCCAGGGATCCAGATCAGGCTCTTTAGATCGTTTAGGTGATTCCTCTTTTGACTGAGCTTGAAGGTGCGAGACATGTTCCCTTAGTTCTTGAGCTTGTTGTTCAAGAAAAAAGACGTAAGAAACATATCCCAAAATGGCTCCTAAAGTCTAGCTGTGGCTTTAGACACAAGGGATTTGATAGTTTGTTGATGATCTGCCTCGGATACCCTTTGAATTAGGTGTAAAAAGTTCCTGTATATGAAAAACTTGTGAATTGCTTCATAATCCCTCATACTTCCTACATATTGAAAGTAGGGAGTCAAGGGACAATCACTTCTGCACCATCTTTTATTATACTCACATTGATGAAAAAATAGGTTTAAAATTATTTTAAACACGCAGCGAAAAGATTGAGTTGCAAAAATTTATTGGTATGCCCGGATCTACTACCCGTTAATCCTATAGATGCGTATAAGAACTGGATAAGAAATTATACCTCAGGTCTTGAACCTAATTCTGATTTTCTTTCTCCTTGATGGTGCAGTAACTTCCACTAGGCTGTCTTCACTCTTATGTCTCCTATGAATGCTTCCCAGAGAGGCTAGAGATGGTAGGAACTCTAACGGGAGGATAAGAAGGCTTGGAAAAGCCCTAAACAGTCTCTGTAGCTTTCATATAGAAAGAACGACGATCATTAAACCTTGTACGCAGCTGCCCTATTTATAGATTTCCAAAACCGACTTTAACCTTCGACCGATCAAAGTGGATTCGATCGATCGAACTTTTGATTAATCAAACAACTTTCGATCAATTGAACTACTTTCGATCGCTCGAACCTACCTAGACTTCAATCCATTGAAAACTATTCGATCGATCGAGCCTGTCATGACAAGATCGTCTTTTACCTTTTCCAAGCATCCTACCCGAGCTAAGAGTAGGACTTCCTAGGCTCTTCATTGTTGGCTCAGATCAGTTGTTAATTCCCATGATCAAACTCCTTGATCAGTAAACTAACTAATTGATCAGTTAACGTTTACTCCACTATAAAATGATAACTAAACTCCAACGCAAAAGAATATATCTGAAGCGATTACTAGACTTGTATGGTATACTAATGTCCCTCTACCTTCAACATTCGTAATCATATTCAGGTAGTCGGATAACTATTACTGTCAACCTGAATCATGAATACTTCTTGTATTCCTTGAGTCTCATTCACCTCTCATGATTTCCAAACATGTTGATAACTACTTATCAACAAGACTGCAGTTCTCAGTAATCAACTTGGTGACATTCTCAAAGGAATGCTTACTCTGAATCAGAGGGTAGATTCTATCTTGACAATATATGTTCACAACCTTATGAACATGACATACCCAAGAAACCCAGGTGTTGATCTTCTATAGTCCTCACTGATTGGTAAGTCAAAGCAGCCATATCCATAGTCTATGTTCATAATCATCTCAAGATTGAGAACACATACTTTATACAAGTTATGAGTTCCTATCGACTATTTGACAGTTTTGAGTATCAATAGGAAAGCTCAGGTTTGTCAATGCACTATTAGCACTAGCATATTAGTTAGGAGTAATACTCTAGTGATTGAGATTCATCACTCTATCCAATAGTAGTTAATCATGCTACAGTGTATACCTAATGAGATATCCAATCTCATCATCCACTGTGACAAGTTCTAAGTATCAAAGAATAGTAATTCGTATCTCATTTGTATGTATCTTATACACAAACGAATTACCTAATATGATACTTAAGGATTAAATAATCATCTCACAAAAGAAACATATACAATGAAAAGTAAAGCCGATATCCATATATTAAAATGTCAATGTCTCATACATAAAGTAATTATTTGAGGGTACAAACCCAACATACTCCCACTTGCACTCATAACCATACAGGACTACATCTGAGACCTAGACTATCTAGATGAAGATCAAAGACCTACTGTAGCAAGGCCTTTGTAAACGGATCAGCAAGATTATCAGCGGTGGCAATCTTGGTGACAGTCACATCTCCATGTTGAACAATATCTCAGATAAGATGATATTTTCGCTCTACGTGTTTCCCTTCCCGTGGTTCCTTGGCTCCTTGGACTGAACCACTGCCCCACTATTATCACAATAAAACGTAATAGGTGACAGCGACATTGGTACAACCTCGAGCTCCATAAGGAACTTCTGGAGCCAAACAGCTTCTTTTGCGGCTTCACAAGCAGCCACATACTCAGCTTCTGTAGTTGAGTCTGCGATGCATTTCTTCTTAATGCTCCTCCAACTAACATCACCACCTCCCAAGGTAAAGAGATGACCGGACGTCAACTTCCTCGAATCTTTATCTGACATAAAGTCTGAGTCAGTGTATCTCACTGGAATTAACTCACTACCACCGCACATAAGCATGTAATCTTTATTCCTTCTCAAGTACTTAAGAATGTGCTTAACGACTGTCCAGTGCTCTGGACCTGGATTCGATTGATACCTACTGACCATGCCTACGGCAAAGCAGATATCCGGTCTAGTGCACAACATCGCATACATAAGACTTCCTACTGCTGAAGCATAGGGAATTCCTATCATATGATTCCTCTCCTCCTGTGTCTTTGGACACTGGTCCTTGGAGAATGCCAAACCATGCCTGAAAGGTAACAAACCTTTCTTTGAATAATCCATTGAAAACCTAGTTAGCACCTTGTCGATATAACTAGCTTGAGATAATCCCATTATCTTTCGCTTACGATCCCGAAAGAGCTTTATTCTAAAAATATAGCTCGCCTCTCCTAGATTCTTAATATCAAAAGTACTACCTAGCCAAACCTTGACCGTTGATAATGCCGCTACATCATTCCCAATGAGTAGAATGTCATCAACGTAACGCACAAGAAAAGCCACCACTTTTCCTTCACACTTCTTGTATACACAAGGTTCATCAGATTCTATAAAAAACCAAACGATTTGACAACTTGGTCAAATCGGATGTTCCAACTCCTGGATGCCTGCTTAAGCCCATAAATGGACTTTTGCAACTTACATACCAAGTTACCTTTCCGACCAGCTATGAACCCTTCTAGTTGCTGCATATAGATGTCCTACTCAAGATTGCCATTCAAGAATGCAGTCTTGACGTCCATCTGCCAGATCTCATAATCTAGGCATGTAGCAATGGATAAGAGTATTCTGATGGACTTGAGCATGGCTACCGGTGAGAAGGTTTCTTCATAGTCAATGCCCTCCCTCTGAGTATAACCTTTCACTACAAGCCTGACCTTAAAGGTCTCAACCTTTCCATCAAATTCTCTTTCCTCTTGTAGATCCACTTACAGCCAATGGGTTTAATATTGGATGGAAGTTCGACAAGATCCCAGACCTGATTAGAATCCATAGATTCCAATTCAGTCTTCATAGCTTTAACCCAATAAGTTGAGTCAACATCAGTCATTGTCTTTTCGTATGTGGTAGGATCAGATTTAGATTCTATGGAGACAACTTCAAAAACTTCTCCTAAGAACATGTATCTATCAGGCTGGCTGATAATCCTCCCACTACGATGAGGTACTGGTGCGGAAATGGGTGACGAAGTAGTATTTTCTTGATTTACATCGTTATCAATTGCGGGTTGGACTGAGGGCTCTCCTTCTATCTCTTTCAGATCTATCCTTCCCTTAGGTTATGGTTTATAATATAATCATCCTCCAAGAAAATAGCATTTGCACTAACAAACACGTTCTGTTCTCTTGGATCATAAAAATACCATCCATAAGTACCCTTTGGATACCCTATAAAGTAACATACTTTCGATCTAGAATTCAATTTGCTCATCTTTCCTTTCAACACATAAGCCGGACACCCCCATATCCAGAAATGTTGTAAAAAAAGGCTTGCGCCCAATCTACATCTCTCGTGGTGTTTTGGGAACATATTATCTTGGTACTAGATTTAGTATGTATGTAGCGGTTTCCAAAGCATAACCCCAAAGGAATAAAGGTAAGTTCGAATAACTCATCATCGACCTAGTCATGTCTAAAAGAGTATGATTTTTTCTCTCTGCTACATTGTTCTACTGAGGCGTACCAGGTGCAGTCAACTATGACAGAATCACATTCCGTACAAGGTGATCAATAAACTCATTAGAGAGGTACTCGCCACCTCGATCAGATCGAATGGCCTTGATATGTGTTCCAAATTGCTTCTCCACTACAGCCCTAAACTCTTTGAACGTTGATCTTGTCAAAATCAAGATATAAAAGTATACTTTACTTTTCTAAAGATTTGCAGTGTGGAAGTAAAGGTCGAACCCACAGAGATTGATTAACTACCGTACTTTAATTTTAAAACCTAAATTTAGCTAATTTAAGAAAAACAGATTTTGATTTGATTTTAATTAAACTAATAACAATAGAAGTAAATCTAAATTATGAAAGCAATTAAATAGTTGTTTTTATAATAAGTTTAAGGAACCTAGGATTGCAAATCCACCACTAGCTTCATAATAAGGGTATTTACGAATTACTTTTGCTTATTAAGTTGGATGATAATGGGGAATTGTAGCTACAAGCCTGTTAGCCTTAAGGTATATTAAGGCATATTTAATTATGTTTTGATGATGTCAAATATGCTATGATAATTACATGATTCATATTGATTCATTCTTTGTTATTATCATAGTCATTTTTATGGTCATTATATCAATGTTTTAACATCTTTGTGTGAATGAGATTTAATAGATGTAGATCAAGATTACAAGGAGCTCAACAAGGATCAAGCTTGAAGACTTGAAGATATTTCATCCTTGGTTGAAGTCTAGGACCATCATTGTAAGGCATCTTGATCTCACACTCATAGGGGCTCAAACAAACTCTAAAGGTTAAAGTTTTGAAAATAAATTTTAAGTGGATCATCTTTAAAGAAATGCCTCAACTAATTGGAAAATAATTAATTGTTGAATCTTATATGGTTGGAAAAGTATTTGAATCTAGTTTCCAAAACATCAAACGGATCGAAAATCCGAGTTTTGTAGAGGGAGTTATGGCCATTTTAGTGGAGATGTGTCAGGCTGTTAAACAGGGAGGGGCAGTCGACTGAGGGCCCGATGCAGTCGACCGAATTGAGCAGAATGCAAAAAGAACCCTCTGTAAACACATCTCAGTCGACTGCTTCAAGGGCCAGTCGACTGCTTCATGTTCCAGTCGACTGAAGTGACCTGAAAAGGCATAACGGCTAGTTTTTAAAGGGGCTTTTAATTACCAAACATGCCACCAACGGCTATAATCTTCTAAGGCCTATAAATACATGTTTTCCCAAGCTATTTGGGGTTGAGATTTTGATTGGAAAACATAGTATTGATCACACATCTCTTTGATCTTTAATCATTCACATTTGAGCCCTAGTTTGAGTGAAAAATCAATTTGCTCTAGATTTCAATTGTAATTCTTGAGAGAGCAAATTGTAGTGAGCTTTTATTTGTATTATCTACTCACTAAGGAGTTATTGTGTGAGCTTCAAATTGTATTATCCACTCTAGAGAGAGAGTTCAATTTGTATTCAAATCAATTTGTAAAGGTTGAGGATTAGTAACCCTTGTGTGCAAAGAAGAGGTGTTCTTCTTTGGGAGAGATTGAAGGCTCTTGTAATGGTTTGGTGCACACCCGTAAGTGCTCCGGGAGTAAAGGAATCCTGAAGAGGTGTTCTTGAGGGGTGGACATAGGACGCGGGGTGCGATTGCCGAACCACTTGAAAAATTGGTTTGCAAGTATCTCTTCCCTTATCTCTTTACATTATTGCTTGTGATTGTGCTTAATTTGCTATTAAGTTTTTTTAAAAGTTTAATTTCCGCTAAAACCTTATTCACCCCCCCTCTAAGGTTTCAACATTTGGGCCAATTCCTCCGTCAAGAAAATAACTATGGTTCAAGCACCAACATAATCCATCTTCGGTTAGCACGAATTATCCCACACTAAACTAGGGTTGTGGTGTAATCTGTCTAATCTAGGCATGGACTATTCGGATACTTAATAGCACAATTCAATTTAAGCACCATTACATGTAAATAATCTAAACAAGCACAGCAAGCATAGATCATTGAGCACACTACCATCAAAATAGATCTAAGACAAGAGTAAACTTTGAAAGTAACGATTTAATCAATAAAAGCACGAATTATTTATAAAAATCCTCGGAACATGTAACTGTCATCCATACATAATAAAACTAAAATAAAAAACATAAAATACACCCTATTACTTGGCTAGGGTTTCATTTAAACCCTAGATCTTGAGTTTAGTTGGCCATAGAATTGATGAACAACAAGAGGTTGATAGAGGAGGCCATGGGAATCCTTGGTCTTCTTCTTCTTCTCCTTGCTTTCCTCTCTTCAATGGCTAAAGTTTTAGTTGTGTATGGATGTATCTAATGGTGTGTAATGATGTGTAACCACAAAATTGATTTAGAATAGGATTTATATAGAGTTTGGAAGGATTTAGGAAGCTTTCCTAAGCCAAATCGTACTAAAACAGCTGTTTTTATGTTTCTGGACGTCATATGCACAAATCACCTTTGCTGGGCACTTTATTTTAGCAAAATATGTGTTTTTAGTTTTTTCACAAGTCGCTCGCGCGGCCCGCTCACGCGAGGTCCTTTTCGCTGCACTACGCGACTTTCGGAGAATTACGATAACGTTTTGCTCGAAACTCGGATTGACTCGCCGTTTGCGGCCACGCGTCCGTAACTTGAAGATCTACATTTTATATCTCTGGAGAAATATCTCAAATCCAAAATATTCCTTGTCAAAAATATAATTTTCCGAGGCTGCTACTGCATTCAGCTTTCACCAGAATCACCGTTTGAGCCCAGAATGACTTCCAAAAGCCACTAATCATTAGATTTTTGTGCATTTTCAAGTTAAAGCTCCAAATCCTACAAAATTAGAATACTTATTAAAAAATGACTAATAACTACATAAAATAGGCTAACAAAGCGTATTTTTAGGACTATAAACGGCAACTATTCGTCACCGATCACACCCCCAAACCTACTCTTTGCTAGTCCTCGAGCAACAAGAACAGAAAAATCAAACTATTGCTACAAATAATACTCCATTTTCGCATGGATCACGATTGCATTTAGCATATGCAACAAGCCTTTTAAACCCCTAGGTGGCTACACTACAAGGAAAAAAGGTTATTTATGTCACTTTCTAAATTGCATTTATGTCACTTTTATTTCGAGTGACATAATTATTTCTTGCATGAGCTTTTTATGTCACTTTTTTAGTATTTATGTCAGTTTTTAAAAAAGTGAAATAATTACTTGATTATTTATGTCATTATATAAAAAAAAAAGTGACATAAATAATAAAGTATTTATGTCATTTTTTTAAAAAGTGACATAAATAATAATGCATTTATGTCACTTTTTTAAAATTGACATAAATAAAAACGCGGTGGCATTTTTGTAAATAAGACATTTCATTTTTATATCACTTTTTATACAAAGTGACATAAATATCAAATTTTTCTAAAAAGTGACATAAAAAAAAATTTGTGCTAGCGGGAAACGACGCAGACCCTTTTTTAGTGGATCCCTAAATTTTCCCTCTCATCTCCTCCCACCTCCTCTCATCTTCATCTTCCTCCCACCTCCTGGTCCTCCCCCATCGTCGTAGGCTCCTCCGTCCACATGGCCAAAACCTTCCTCAAATCGATGGATGTCACTTTCACTTCAAGGCCTAAAATCGCTGCCGAAAAGTACTCAACCTACAATTACTCCGACATCACGTGGTCCCCTTACGGACCGTACTAGCGCCAAGCATGTAAGATGTGTTTGATGGAGCTGTTCAGCATGAAGAGAATCGAATTATACGAGTACATACGAGTCGAAGAAATGAACTCTCTCCTTGGAGATCTGTACAAATCATCATCGTCGAATCAGAATCAGCCGATCAGTTTGAAAAATCATCTATCAATGGTGAGCCTAAACGTGATCAGTCGGATGGTTTTGGGGAAAAGGTATTTGGAAGAATCAGAGAATTCGGTTGTGGTACCGGGGGAGTTTAAGCAGATGATCAACGAGCTGTTCTTGCTGAACGGAGTATTGAATAGTGGGGATTTGATTTCGTGGCTCGATTTCTTGGATTTGCAAGGGTATGTGAAGAGGATGAAGATTGTTAGCAAGAAATTTGATCGATTTTTGGAACATGTGCTCGATGAACACAATTTGACGAGGAAGACAGAGGGTAAGAATTTTGCGGCCCATGATATGTGGATGTTCTTTTGTAGCTTGCTGATGATCCCAATCTCGAGGTCAAGCTTGAGAGGCATGGAGTTAAGGCATTTACACAGGTATATATATACACACTTATTTTAAATATTATATGCACAGAACAGAGTCCTCAAATTTTTTTTTTTGGTAATTTTTTAATTTGAAGTTGATGTGAGTTTTCTTTAGTACTATTTGATTTGGTGAGACATTTTCTATCTCTCTGTCTCCTCAAATGTTTTCTCTCACATTTTGGGTGAGTTTGATCAAACTGAAAATTAAGTACTGAAAATGAAAATGTGCTGACTAAAAATTTTAAGTGATTGAATTTACAGTACTCTGTTTGACAATGTCCTGATTTGTGATGATCCGGAATACGCAAAGAAGCTTATTGAAGAAACATGGACCAAACACAAGGATGTATGTTGCCATTCATCACTTTTCATCACTTTAGATAAAGTTCATTTCTCTTCTATTTGCTGATGTCTGAGATTGTGTTTATTTTTCAGGCTGAGAAGCCAGCATTTGATGAGGCAGAGAAGAAGAAAGAGGAAGAGGTACTGTTTCGTTCTTTTCATATGTTCTATGATTTTTGTTGAGTAGATTACTATTTGTTTAGGCTTTTGAAATATGGTTATTTTGATCTTGACAATGTGTTACTAATGTGAATACTCGAAGTATATATGACCGTGGTTGATTTATTTGTCACATATTTTTCCAGTGTAGCAAATTTTAGGAAATCTTATCATTGACTTGTGTGAATTTTGCTAGTTGGTCATGCACACTAAAGTTAGATAGTAGAAAGCAATAAGATTTTAACGTATTTTTTGTTCTGCTGTTGTAGATTCGGCGATACACATACGATTAATGAACTATTGCGATTCACATCACCTATTCGAATCGTTTCCTCTGTGAATTGTATCAATAATAATCGTACGATATTGACAACAGAGATGTTGATTACATTCCTAAAAGTCGTTCTACTTTTCTACATAGAGAATCACCACTATCTTTCTGAATCTATCACTAAAGAATCTTTTGTTGAAATCTGTGATTATTTTTATACTTGATAACTTTTAGAGATCCTTGTTCCTATAAAGTTATTTGTATATGTGTTAGTTTACTTTCCATTTGTTGGTTTCAGTACTCACCCGTTTTTTTGTAGAGGATAGTGGATATTCTCTTTATTTTAGCACATAGTGCTTTATGTTGATTACATTCTTATAGTCATTTCTATCATTGTATGTGTTTTTTGTGTTTTTGCACACTTATACACAGAGTGAGGATAGAGATGGGTACTCTTCATTTTTTCTGTGTGTGTCCACCATTATCCATCTGAAAGCTACCACTAAAAGTTAGTATTTTGTGAAAAATTACATAGAAATTCAACTAGGCTAATACGCAGTTTTTTAATTCTTTTTTCATTTGCCAAGGTGTTTTCAACTGTTTCAATGGCATAGTAATTCCTAATAGTAATTCCTATTATTTCAAAATCTTTTATGCTTCAGTGAGGTTACTCTTGCCTTTTCTTTATATCTTCTGATAGATCATGTAATTGCTATCCGAATCAGTTCATTTGATTTGCCTCATTGAAAACTCTCTTGCTACCTGTGTTGGTGGTGGTGGTGGTGGTGGTTATATATATATATATATATATATTTGTGTGCGTGTGTGTATGTATGTATACTTCTTTTTTAATGTTCCCATTCATTGCAGATGTGTCACAGGCATGGAGTAATGCATCGGGATCTCAAACCTGAGAATTTTCTTTTCTTGAATAAGAAGGAAATAGCCCCTTTGAAGGCTATAGATTTTGGGTTGTCAATTTTCTTTAAACCTGGTATTGTACTGTATTGACTTCGTTGCATTCACTAATGCACTTGATTTTTTCTACTTTTTTAAACTTTTTTTATTTATTTCAAAAATCAGCATTTAGGTTTGTTTTGGGTCCTTTTTCAACAGGTGAGCGCTTTAGTGAGATAGTGGGAAGTCCTTATTACATGGCTCCGAAGGTCCTAAAATGTAATTATGGCCCAGAGGTTGATGTTTGGAGTGCTGGGGTTATTCTATTCATTCTACTCTGTGGTGTTCCACCTTTCTAGGCAGGTTGGTTCCTTTTTTCCGATATTCTGTAATTTTTCTGCATACTTCTTTGGATCTAGAGTTAAGAACAATAACTTTTTTGTTGTAAATTTTTGAAATGTGAAATGAAATTATTAGGTACTTCGTTGAAAGATATTGTCGGAATGCAATATGGCTTACACGCAACTACTTTGGATCAAATTTTACACAAATCCATTTATTGTTCCTCGCATTCTATTTTTGGTTTTACTACCTAGGAAGCACAAACATTGCTAGGACACTACAACGCCGAACACTTAATGACAGACAAGTATTCTTTTAATGTCCTGCTTTTTACATTAATTCCCCAAATTCATGTCCTACTATTTTGATATCGAGCGTAATACTATCGGAATTTTGAAAACAAAGAAGTTGAAAGTGATTTGGGCCTCTTAATGATGATGATATAGAATCATAATTGGGCTCTTACAATTTGAAAATACAGTGAAGTTTTGAATGAAAGTACCGGTTCTTCAATTAGAAATTTTTAGGATCTTTTGATATAAAAAGATAATTAGGCATCTTAGTTTAATGTAGACTATATGATTTTCTTACAACACGTGATCATAACTATTTAAATATATGCTTATCATTTTCTGTGTTCTCGCCGTGTCCATGTCCTAATTTTTTAGACTTTTCCGTGCGACGTATTTGCGTCCTTGTCCCTGTATCCGTATTTGTACTTAATTTAAGTTCCAAAGAATTTCATTGTGTTTTCATGCAGAAACTGAACAAGGAGTAGCACAGGCAATTTTCGTTCTATCATTGATTTTAAGAGAGACCCATGGCCTAAAGTTTCCGATATTGCAAAGGATCTTGTACGGAGAATGCTTGATTCAGATCCAAAGAAGCGGCTTACGGCTTAGGATGTGCTTGGTAATGTTTTCTTAGACTAAGATCCCATTTGGTTTTGCTTTTCAAATGATCATTGTTTGGAATAAGAGATTTTCCAAAAAGCTAAAAAATGGAGCATTTTAAGAAAATCTGTTTTCTTTAGAAAGGAATCAGATTTCTTGAAAACAAAGAGCTTTGAAAATGTTAATCCAAATGGTCACAAATTTCCAAGTTATCACCTATAAGTGATTGTTGGCCCGGGAAAAGGAATCCCAAACGGGCCATGAATTGGTATCTTTTACAGGTTCGCAACTCAAATGAAGAGGAGTGAAAACAACTTATTTCTTTCAAATATTTTTAATTTAGACCCTGGTTGCAAAATGCAAAGAAGGCACCAAATGTCCAATTGGGCGAGACTGTCAAAGCAAGGCTCAAACAATTTTCTGTAATGAACATGCTCAAGAAAAGAGCTTTGAGGGTAATACGTGATCAGTCGGATGGTTAGTTTTTTGAATGTGTTTTTTGTTTTTTCGTGTCACCAACTATGTGCAGTGGTTTTTTCTCATTCATACTATGCTTAATTCATATTGTACAATCGGTTAAGCTACTGCCCGCTCTGCAAAACATAGCCCTTTCTTTTTCTTTTTTTGTTTTCCAACTTCTTATATCAAATCAAGTGCTTAGGGAAACTTCTGTGGGTGTGTCAAAAATCCCTTATAAAAGCACATTAACTTTGTTACCTACTCTATGAAATTTTCAAGGAAACTGAGCAAGAGAGTGACTGGTGCGTGCGCATTGTGCGCACTGGCCTAACTGGTGCGCGCGCATTGTGCTACCTGGGCTGCATGTGCACGCTGGCTGGTTGCTGTGTACTGTGCACAGCACACAGTGCTGCACCAAGGTAGCCTTGTTTTTGTTTTGTTTTGTTTTTTTTCCTTTCTTTTGGGCTGGACTAATCAAGGAAATGTAAGGGGGGTGTTTTGGTTGGTTTGAGATAAGTTTCCTGATTAGTTTGTTCTCTTATATAGTATACGTTTTGCTAGTTTTTTTAGTTAGAAGCTTTGGGTAGATGGCCAACAACCAACTTTGATTTACTTGATGGAAGGCTAATGAGATTTGCTCTCTTCAATGTTGCACAACAATTCAATGAATTTGCTTCCTTGCAAAATTAGACAATGTCTACAAACAAAGACGAAGTCGGTGGCTTTGAAATTTTGAATTTGCAAAATTAGACAATGTCTACAAACAAAGACTAGTTCAATTGTTGTAATTGAACTTAGGTCCAGTCAGGAATATACAATTGAAGCTAATTGTTCTGCATATGTACACATAGATGCACTTACTATCAATTATCATATACGGCACGCACATAGTAGCAGCATGCGCACACGTGCACAGCAGCCCATATGCACATCAGCACGCGCACAGTCCATGTACACAGCACAGTAGCAGCACATGTGCATAGCAGTAGTACATCACGTGCAGAGCAGTAGCGAAACACGCACACAACACAGCACAACACCCGCACGTACACGTGCACAGCACGTACACAACACAACACAGCACAACACCCGCTGTGCAACACCCACTTGCACAGCAAATACCTATTTATAAACTTCTTTTTTTCCTAATAATTTTTTCTTTATAGATTTCAAGATTTCTATGAAGAAGGGGAAAGAGAAATGTTGTTAGCTGAAGTATCTGAACTACGTGACCAAGTCCCTATAGAATCTGAATGAAATGCGTGTATTTTTATATTTTTTCATTTCTGTAGTAGTTGGGAAGCAATATAAACATTATCCCTCTTCTTACAGCTTGTTCTTTTGCTTGATGGGAACTCGAAGCTTCATAACCCTCCAACTATGCCAGCTCAGGTTAAACCTAAATAAATAGGATTTTTTCCTTCTTCTCCAGCTAATCTAGAAAAGTGAATTGTTTGTGTCACCTTTTCTTAAATCCTTACAAATTCTTCATGAATGGCACAGGAAGTTCCACATATCAGTAAAGAGAATGAATCGCTTCACTTGGAGGTTGTTTACTCATGTTCGGTTGAATTATCTTACTTTTTTCCACTTGAACATTATGTCTTGCATCAACTTTGTTTGGTTTCAGTTAAAAAAGAATCAGAATGAACTAGATCAGTGCAAGAATAACCTAAACTCTTGTTTGGAGAACAATGCCAAACTAAGAAGGTAGTGTTATCCATTCCCAATTGATGTCTATTATGTCTCTACCTGTTTCAAGTTCGTAATATCCAAACGTTATGCATTTCGTTTGTTCACTTTATACCATTCAAGTTGTCTTTATTTTCTTCAATCTTTTGATGTATCTAACTGAGTTGTTTGTTGTCTATCAGATTCTTAACTTCTATCAGTCAGTCCACCAGAATACACTACATTTTTTATTGGGGTTTCTCGTGGTGAGATTACCATCTACTTCCTATAAGACATTATACTCTAATTGGATGCCTCTATATTTGGATAAGGCTCTATAAAGTTGAGTAGTTCATCGATTTCTTAATTTTGGTTCAATCCCTCCTCTCTTTCTCCGTGTGCATCAATTATCATGTCCAATCTTGTGTAGTGCTAGTTTCTGTGTAGTTTTAAGTATAATTGAACATATGTTTGACACAGGAACTGAAATTTACCTGCTTATATATAGGAACTAAAATTTGCTCAGATTGATGTGAATATTACTGACTATGAACATTGCGGCTGGCCATTATTTAATCTTTGAATTAGTTCATGTTGCTCCACAACTAAATGGCTATGCATGTTATTTGATGCATATTAATTGCTGATTATTCCATTTGTAGAGAACATATATAGATTAGTTTATATTGAATTAGTGATCTAAGCTAAAAGTAAGAACTAAAATACAGAGAGTCCAGAATGTCCAGATAATACAGATTAGTTTACATTGGGAAAATCATTTTGAGCGGCTAGTTTCCAACTCCAGAATGTCCTTAATCTGTTTCCCCTTAGTCTTCATATATTTGTTTTGAGGTGAAACAAAGCAAAGAGGCTGCTAATGGTAGATATTATATTCTGCTCATAAATATTGTTGATTTTTTTTTTGCTTCAAAATATTTCCATGTAGAGCCTTATTATAGATATGAGCTCTCGTGCAGTACACTTTGGTCTTACAGTTTTATTCTCTCTCTCTCTCTCTCTCTCTCTCTCTCGTGCAGTACACTTTGGTCTTATAGTTTTATTCTTTACTTTTATTTATAGGTCAGAGAGGGAACTTTTGGGTCTTAACAATCAGTATCTTCCTAAAATTGTTGCAGTATTTGCAGAGGTTAGCATTTGTTCTTTTTGAGTTGGTTTAGTTCCACTGAGCGGTAGATATTTGGAATGCATTTAGATCATATCTCTATTTCATAATGTGTTGCATCTTTTAGAATGCATAACGGAATCATGGTTCACAAAAAATGCGAAAAAAACAACTCTTTCATCACTTAGGCTTGAAAACGCCTAGTTTTTGAGGTTTTGAGTAGTGAATCGGTAAACCGCTTAACCAAACGCCTAGTTTTGAGGTTTTGAGTAGTGAATCGGTAAACCGCTTAACCAAACGCCACGAAACCTTACACACACCTCAAACATGCCTAAATAAACTTACGGGAACTAATGGAATGGATAACGGAATCACGGTTCACAAAAAATGCGAGAAAAGCGACTCTTTCATCACTTAGGCTTGAAAACGCCTAGTTTTTGAGGTTTTGAGTAGTGAATCGGTAAACTGCTTAACCAAACGCCACGAAACCTTACACGCACCTCAAACATGCCTAAATAAACTTGCGGGAACTAACAGAATACATAACGGATTCACGGTTCACAAAAAATGCAAAAAAAGCGACTCTTTCATCACTTAGGCTTGAAAACGCCTAGTTTATGAGGTTTTGAGTAGTGAATCGGTCAACCGCTTAACCAAACACCACGAAACCTTACACGCACCTCAAACATGCTGAAATAAACTTGCAGGAACTAACAGAATGGATAACGGAATCACGGTTCACAAAAAATGTGAAAAAAGCGACTCTTTCATCACTTAGGCTTGAAAACGCCTAGTTTTTGAGGTTTTGAGTAGTGAATCGGTAAACCGCTTAACCAAACGCCACGAAACCTTACACGCACCTCAAACATGCCTAAATAAACTTGCGGGAACTAACGGAATGCATAACGGATATATTCACGGTTGACAAATAATGCGAAAAAATGAGTATTACATCATTCCGAGTCCCCGAACACATTTTGGTCTCTCAAAACCCCCAAACATAGTTTTGCTCTTTTATTATTTTATATATACAACTAATTAATGAAAGATTTTTCTTTTTTGTAGGTACAAATTAAAGTTTCACAATTTGATGGAAAGCTAACAAGTGAACCACTTTTTTTGTTGGGCTAATTTTTTGTTGTTGGTTTCATAGTTTTCTTAGTACTTTTTGATGAATATTATGTAATATTTATATGTTATTAGTTTAGCACTTTTGACTCGGATCGATTGTATATTTTTTTTTGTTCATTCCAATATATTAATTGGTTGGTATTTAGATGAATCGATGAAATTTAGTAGTTGCAATAGATCATTAATTGAGTTGGATTTAATTTTGTACAGGGTGGTATTGTATATATATATATATATATGTAGAGGGTGGTATATATTATTTTAACAGGGTGGTATTTATGTCACTTTTTAAAGTGTTTATGTCACTTTTACAGTATTTATGTCACTTTTAAGACTTTGATTGTTTGGTATTTATGTCACTTTTTTACTTTTATGTCACTTTAGGTTAAAGGTAACATAAATAAAATAGTATTTATGTCACTTTTAAGTATTTATGTCACTTTTAAGACTTTGATGTAATAATTTTGTCTGGTATTTATGTCACTTTTTTACTTTTATGTCACTTTAGGTTAAAAGTGACATAAATAAAATGGTATTTATGTCACTTTTAAGTATTTGTCACTTTTAAGACTTTGATGTAATTTTTTTGTTTGATATTTATGTCACTTTAGGCTAAAAGTGACATAAATAAAATGGTATTTATGTCACTTTTAAGTATTTGTCACTTTTGATTAACAAATGTGTTGGTTTTATGAAACATTTATGTCACTTTTTTGAAAACATTTATGTCACTTTTAAAACATTTATGTCGCATCCATTTATGTCACTTTTTACTGGAAAAAAAGTGACATAAATATCTATTTATGTCACTTAAAAAGTGACATAAAAAGCCTTTTTTCTTGTAGTGCTAGTCGGACGAGTGAAGTCTCGTGAGGGTTCTCGTCAACAAGTCACCCACAACCATCTTTATTAACTTATAAATTTAAAAAAATTTATTCAAACGAAAACCAAAACTCAATACTCCTTATTATAAAACGATGATTTGAAATAGAATAACGAACATAAAGAAACATAATGAAACATCCACCTAAGTCATTAAAAACAATCCCAAGCCCATGCATCGTATTAATCAATAGAGTTTCTCATAAAATTGCACGTGTGTGATATGGCAGTCAAATGAACACGCGCATGTCATGAACTTGGAATATAACTCGGATAACCAATTAACTATGTCTCGACTACGAATCTCACAATGTCAATTACACTCTAAAATAAAACACTCAAAAATAGATGTAATTTTTTTAAAATATGTGAGTAAAGGAAATATATTTTCAAAACGAGAAACATAATGAAACGATGATTTGAAATAGAATAACGAACATAAAGAAACATAATGAAACATCCACCTAAGTCATTAAAAACAATCCCAAGCCCATGCATCGTATTAATCAATAGAGTTTCTCATAAAATTGCACGTGTGTGATATGGCAGTCAAATGAACACGCGCATGTCATGAACTTGGAATATAACTCGGATAACCAATTAACTATGTCTCGACTACGAATCTCACAATGTCAATTACACTCTAAAATAAAACACTCAAAAATAGATGTAATTTTTTTAAAATATGTGAGTAAAGGAAATATATTTTCAAAACGAGAAATGCTCACATATGACTCGAAAAGGACGCATGACACGAAAGAACAGTAGTCTCATGGATAGGATGCCAATAATCAAGAAAAATTAATCATTACCATGTTTTAATCCCCCTCCCATTGTTTACATAACCAAACCATGTTTTATAGGATCAAGTAGGACTTTTCAAAGGTTGTAATGTGGCTCGGGCAATGAAAAATGATAGAAAGGATTGATTAGGTAGCTAATCTCATAATGGCATTGTAAGGCATGTTCGATTTCTTTCATTCTCTCCTCCACCAACTTTATCATTTCATTCTCTTCTTTTCATTCTTTTCAATTTTTTCTCCTTCTGTTTCTTTTTCTTTTCTTTTCTTTTTTTCAACCTTATTCTTTTTTTTTCTTTTTCTTTTCTTTTTCTCTATTCTTTTCCTCTTCGTTACTTTTGAAACAAATACTCAATAAATAACCAAACATCATCTTATCTTCTTTTTCTTCTCAATCACACATTGCCTTAACACCACTAAAAGTTGATCAATCTTTCAGGGGTGAACTCCAAGTTGGCCAAATTGGAGCAAAAACAGGATAATGGTAATTAAAGAAAGACATGACATTTTAACGGCTCAAGAGGTGAACTAAGGAAATTTATCATTTATCGGACGGTAGTAAACAAAGAGTGCCTAAAATCATGTCCTAGGGTGATACGGTTCTTCAATGTTTACAACGGAAGATTATTTAGCATGGTAACAAATATTTTAACTTGACTATCAACCAAAACAAGAATAATGAGACTAAACAACGAGTTAATATGCTATTTTAATAAAATTCGACAAACACAATGTATTTATAACCCTCTAAAAAGAAAAGATAGGGTCAAAAGCTTACCGGCTTTAGTCTCCACCTTGGGTTACCTAGAAATCTGAATCATATTATAGTTCACATCAAACATGTATTCAAGCGACCACGTGCAGTGCATAGGTTTGTGTGCAAATCTATGATATTAAACTACGATTCGAACAATACATGACCTAAAACGTCATATCATGACTTCAGCAAATGTTTAATCACATCTTCTCATGTTTACCATTCAATAACAATCCAAGTTACATAACAAGATATATCGACTAGAGATTGCAAAATCGTAGGTGACATCGTTTATTTAAGCACAAGTATCGAAATTTTTTTAAAAATTTTGGTGTATATAATAATGTGCATGTGAGTGCATACCCCCAAACCTAAACATTTTATTGTCCCCAATGAAATAATAAAATGAAAGAAAGAAAAGTACGTAGAGAAGGAACGATAATACCTCAATTTCGACAACCACAAACAGGTGAACACAAAGGAATATGTCAATAAAATTCAATGTTACCTGTTACTTCTTGATAAAAGAAAACAAACAAAAATAATAATAAATGCAGCTAAAAGAATTTTAACTAAGCTAAACGAAATTAAATAAACTATAAGACTGAACAAAATTATGAAAATAAAAAGATAATAACTATAAAAGAAAATAAAACATAACTATAAACAAGAAAATAACAAAAGACTATATCTAAAAAAAAATACCTAGGAAACAGAAACAGAAAAGTAAAAACTACTCGAACAGGTGGGGGAGAAGGATATAGAAAGCAAAATAAAACATCAGGAAAATGGGGGATCGCGCGAGCGGTCCGCGCGAATCCCAAATTTTTTTTTTTTTTTTGTTAATAATATCTCGCACGAGCAACGGCGCCAAAAATTGATCTTGTCAAAATTAAGATATAAAAGTATACTGTACTTTTCTAAAGATTTGCAGTGTGGAAGTAAAGGTCGAACCCACAGAGATTGATTAACTACCGCACTTTAATTTTAAAACCTAAATTTAGCTAATTTAAGAAAAATAGATTTTGATTTGATTTTAATTAAACTAATAACAATAGAAGTAAATCTAAATTATGAAAGCAATTAAATAGTTGTTTTATAATAAGTTTAAGGAACCTAGGATTGCAAATCCACCACTAACTTCATAATAAGGGTATTTACGAATTACTTTAGCTTGTTAAGTTGGATGATAATGGGGAATTGTAGCTACAAGCCCAATTCCTCCGTCAAGAAAATAACTATGGTTCAAGCACCAACATAATCCATCTTCGGTTAGCACGAATTATCCCACACTAAACTAGGGTTGTGATGTAATCCGTCTAATCTAGGCATAGACTATTCGGATACTTGATAGCACAATTCAATTTAAGCACCATTACATGTAAATAATCTAAACAAGCACAGCAAGCATAGATCATTGAGCACACTACCATCAAAATAGATCTAAGACAAGAGTAAACTTTGAAAGTAACGATTTAATCAATAATAGCACGAATTATTTATAAAAATCCTCGGAACATGTAACTGTCATCCATACATAATAAAACTAAAATAAAAACATAAAATACACCCTATTACTTGGCTAGGGTTTCATTGAAACCCTAGATCTTGAGTTTAGTTGGCCATAGAATTGATGAACAGCAAGAGGTTGATGGAGGAGGCCATGGGAATCCTTGGTCTTCTTCTTCTTCTCCTTGCTTTCCTCTCTTCAATGGCTGAAGTTTTAGTTGTGTATGGATGTATCTAATGGTGTGTAATGATGTGTAACCACAAAATTGATTTAGAATAGGATTTATATAGAGTTTGGAAGGATTTGGGAAGCTTTCCTAAGCCAAATCGTACTAAAATAGCTGTTTTTACGTTTCTGGACGTCATATGCACAAATCACCTTCGCTGGGCACTTTATTTTAACAAAATACGCATTTTTGGTTTTTTCACAGGTCGCTCGCGTGGCCCGCTCGCGCGAGGTCCTTTTTGCTGCACTGCGCGACTTTCGTAGAATTGCGATAACGTTTTGCTCGAAACTCAGATTGACTCACCGTTTGTGGCCACGCGTCCGTAACTCGAAGATCTACATTTTATATCTCTGGAGAGATTTCTCAAATTTAAAGTATTCCTTGTCAAAAATGTGATTTTCCGAGGCTGCTACTGCATTCAGCTTTCACCAGAATCACTGTTTGAGCCCAGAATGACTTCCAAAGCCACTAATCATTGGATTTTTGTGCATTTTCAAATTAAAGCTCCAAATCCTACAAAATTTAGAATACTTATTAAAAAATGACTAATAACTACATGAAATGGGCTAACAAAGTGTATTTTTAGGACTATAAACGGCTACTATTTGTCGCCGATCAAACATTTCAAAGGCTTCAAACTTGTGCTACATTAGGTACACATATCCATACCTAGAGTGGACATCAGCAAATGTTATGAAATACTCATAACCACCCCGTGCTCTAATATTTATTAGTCCACACATATCAGTATGAACTAATTCCAATAATGCATTAGTCCTATTGTCCTTTGTTGGAAAGGGCATTTTGGTCATCTTACCCTCTAAACAAGACTTGCAGACTTACATTGGTTCGAGAACCAATCCGCCTAAGACCCCTTCTTTGACTAGTCTGCCAATCCTATTTAGATTGATATGGCCAAGCCTTATATGCCATAGCTTTGTTGGATTAGTGGAAGGTTCCTTTCTTTTAAATGGTACAGTTACCACTAAGTTATTAAGTTTCATACAAAAGTCTTTAGAAATATTAGGAGTAATCACATACAAGCCATTAGTTTTAACACCCGAACATACAAAAGAACTATTTCTTTTGATGACAATTTCTGTTCCAAAATGAAAAGAATAACCATTATTCGATAAATTTGAAACTGAAATTAAATTACGTCTCATTAAAGGGATATAAAGTACATATGATAAAACTATTGTCTTATTGTCCAAAAAAACTCTAAAACTACTACTCCTATAGCAACCGCGGAAACGGATGCGCTAGAACCTAGAGTAAGCAAGATCTCCCAATGACTGCATTTCCTGGTTGATCTCCCTACAACGAATTACAAATATGGTTAGTCGCACCACAATCAACGCACCTAGTGTTTGAAGTATCCGTAATTAAACTTACTTTAATCACATGTGATTCAATTATACCTTGAACTCTTATAGCTAAGAATTTTGGACAGTTCCTCTTCTAGTGGCCCTTCTCACCGCATTGGAAACACTTTTCTTTGCCTTGGCCACCTACCTTCCCTTTGCCCTTACCTCTTCCCTTGGATTTTGCAATCTTAGGGACTAGTCCAATACTTGGACCACCAGTGATAGCCTTCTTCTTCCCTTTTTTTCCTTTCGGCGTAGATTGGGAGGAGGAAGAACTTTTCTCAATGTTCAGAACGTTGCCCCCAGGTTTGATCACCCCTTCTGCTGCCAGTAAAAAACTCATTAATTCGATCATTGAAAAATCCATTTTATTCATATTATTGTTTAGTTTAAATTGAGCGAATGACGGCGACAACGTATTGAGGATCATATCAACTTGGGTCTATGCGTCAATGTTGGCACCTAGGGTCTCCAGCTCGTTCAAATAACTAATCATTTTTAAAATATGTTCTTTGACTAAAGACCCTTCTGACATCTTAGTACTCATTATCTTCTGCATGGCTACCTGTCTGGCAAGCCTGCCATGCTCCCCAAACATCTTTTTTAGGGATTCGATAATGTCACTGACAGAATTGTTCGACTGGAATTGGTGTTGCAACACACCAGCCATTGAGGCCAAAATGTAGCAACGGGCCATTCCATTCAACTTCTTACATTTATCGAACTCGCATTTGGCAGCTGCCGAAGCATTTGCCACGGGTTCCTCGGGGCATGGGGTGGTGAGGACATATATGTGATCCTCTGTAGTTAAAACGATGTGAAGGTTTCATTTCCATTCTGTGTAGTTATTTCCAGTTAACGTGTTTTGATCGAGTATGGTGGCAAGTGGACTAAATGTAGATCTAGACATTATGATTTAATATAAAAATCAAAAGACAAAATAAATATGGATATCAGATTTTGACAGTTTGGAATAAAAGAATCCTTAAAACTCTTATTTTAAAAAACAAAGTTGCCGGAATATCAAAACGAAAGAACAAAGCCTCCGTGTGGTGGTCAATGTTCATTCTTTCGATTTATCATGACTTGTCTACTATGTAACTCTTGCAAAACAAGTTATGACTCCCGAACCTATTTGATCTCTAAGTTTCTGAATAATGCCCCGTGTGGGATCCCTTATCCATAGCTTAGCTAGTGTATACCATTAACTAGGATCCAATCACAACCGCCTCAAGTAGCGCCTCCGTATGGTGGTCACCCGCTAACACATCTGATTGATCCTATTCATAGGAAGTTCACATCTCGTAGCCAATAAATAGTGTACCCTCCGTATGGAATGATCACCCCTAGCAAGGTGGCACAGAATGCACTACTCATCTTACAGTGAACCGTTAATGGAAGATCATGGGTGTTATTAATAAGACCCTCTCCCACTAGATTTGGTAAATAAGGATTCTGCTTTTGAAAAAATTATTTTCACACATTACCCATAAACATCTAATGTTTACTACTGTGTTGAAACGGTTTTTGAATTTTATTTTAGAAAACTTGTTTTACGTGCATGCAAGTAGTAACAATATAATTAAATGCCAATCACAACCAAGCACATAAACAAAAAACTAAAATTGAAGCAAAGGCATTCATATGCCTCTATCTGCCATGGCTCTATCTCTATAGAACCTCCTTCTTGGTTTGATCGCCTCTGGCTCCATCTTCATGGACAACGGCTTGCTCCTCCATCTTCATGGATCTTCCAATTCTATTACATTGGTCCTATGCTTTTTTTTTTTAAGCTTACAATTTATCTAGAAATAGAAATCAACAATAAGAAAATAAAGAAGGCTAGGGAAACCGGTGCGACTTTCCTTTTCGTAGGATTGAAGTCGCAGCGCCCTTTACACATGCCTTAAAACCAAACCAAAATTAAAACAACAAACACCAATCTTAAACATTCAAACACTGTCACACCCATTCCGGAAAATCATTGATTTTTAATGCATAAATTTAATTTCAAGGGTTTTCAATGTCATTTGAAAATTTGAATGAGGTTAACTGTGGGTCAACGGTGAGGTGCCAGAGAGGACACAGGAACATGGTGTTTCATGTTGCATTGGCATGGTTAAATGAAAATCATATGATTTAAATGTTATTTGACTTATCTGGTATTTCGTGAATAGTGAATTATACCTGTGTAGTATAATTTCTGGTAATCTCGATATTATTATATATATATCATTTTGAGCACTGTGGTGAGAACGTGAGTGACACGTTAAATAAAAAGGTAGATGGTGTAGAGATTCCACATAATTTAGTTTTCGGATGTTATTTTTTTGGACAAAATGAGACTTAGTCAGAAACTTCTGAAATTTATAATTTTCACTCGTAAAGACATAAAATGGAGGTGTGCGACGTTTCAGGACTTAATTTGGAGTTTTGAGAACTCGTGGGAAGGTAAACGCAATTCCCGAGAAGTTTGCCTATATATAGTAGTGGATGAGATTCATTCTCATCCAAACTTTCAAAATATCTTGAGAGAGGAGAGAGAAAAGAGATTTGTTTGCCACGGACTTTGCGACACCGATCGACGACCTTTCATCCGTCAGTTTTTCACCAAATTCATGATTTGAACTCGTGGAGGTAAGATCTACATTTTGATACTACTTAGGTCGTGTTTGGCCAATTTTTGTAAAAATCTTAATTCTAGACTTTTGGGGAAAAAAGGTATAACCTTGTAGGAGTTGTCTCAAATTCAAAATCTGACGATTAATTAGCCTCCTAGTCGATCCTTCAAAGTTTGGGGGAAATCGCACGAGGTATGAAGTTCTAACTTGTGAAATATAGAGCAACACATGTTTTATATTTCGACGACGAAATTGAGATCCGGGCAAAATCCATGTATTATTTGTAGGCCCGTTAATTATGCACGCGCTAAATTGTGAAAAGCATGTCTAAATTTACGCGAGCACGTTGAGTTGTCTATGTGGGTCAAAGGGGGGTCTTATACAAATTCATGCTGGAGTAAGCTTCTCGTTGTTTGAGAATTTTAGTAGCGACGGCTACTGTGCATGGTTTAAGGCTTGGACTTGTAAGGGCACTTGTGGGATGTAATGGTTGTAGGCTTGGACTAGCCATTGACATCGCGGTTTAAGGCTTGGACTTGCCGCTACCGGATGAAGGCGTGTTTTTCTCCCTAGAGACTATTGATATGATTTATGAGATTAAAGCATGTTTTGTCATATATAACATATGTTAGACTTGTGCACTCAGCATATAGCTGAGCAGTGGAGATTTACTCCATTACAGGTAAGAAGAAAGACAAGAAGAAGCGTGAGGAGTAAGGCCGTTGTAGAATGCCGGGGAATCAATTATCGATACATTTGTTCTACTCCGAACTTGTAATAATAACCTTGAATTCATAGCATGTTTTAGTATAATTTGAACTTAGATTTAGTACTTGTAATTCCTAGTAAACGCTCTTGTGTTTATGTTTTTGAATGATGGAATGGAGTGGATATATGTTGGTTTGGATTTGGGAGAACCTTGATTGGAAAAAACTGCAGTTTTGGGTTTTGCTGACAGAAACCAGTCGACTGGTTTTTGATCCAGTCGACTGGATCACTGTGTTGAATTGGTTACTGCCTTGTTTCGCCTGAGATTCAGTCGACTAGGTTGAGAAAACAGTCGACTGGATGGGGCCCCAGGCCATGACATTCTGCTGGATTAGGGTACCAGTCGACTAGATATTTTTCAGTCGACTGATAATTTTAGGCATCAGTCGACTGGGTCCCCGACACAGTCGACTGGATGGGCTGTTATAATTTGAAACCTTTCTGTTTGAGATCACCAGTCGACTGGATCCTCGATCAGTCGACTGGACCTCTATTTTCAAAACTGAATTCTTTCAGAACTAGTTCTATGGACAAAACATTTTATAACTCTGATTCTAATGGTTTTGCTACTCAGAGGGTAATGTTTCCTAAAGTTTTAAAATACTCAGGGTTGTTTTAAAGTTCTTTCTGCTGCGTATAGTTATTTGATGTTTGGATGAGCCTTGGTGGCGTGCCACGTGTCCTATTTCTACGCGTAGTGGGATGGGTCGTGACATTTAGTGGTATCAGAGCAATAGGTAACAAAACTTTGGGAACGTTCGACGACGAGAGGAATGTTGAGTGAATTGTCACATGTTATAAATTGCATCCATACATATTAAAGATGTTTGATGCATGTGTATGTTGTTTTACATACATGCTATTGTTATTATTGTACATGCATAGTGTTTATGCATCGAGAACTACAGGATTGTAATCATGAGTGACGAAGAGCGAAATCTATCGCCACACACTCGACGTATGAATGAAATGGTAGAAATGATGGAGAATATGGGGGAAATGATACGGAATATAGCAGAGCGACTGCCCCCCACGCCCCAAATCGAAGTGGAACCAATAACTGTAGTGTATGCACCCGAAACTAGAGGCATAAGATCCGTATTCGAACAATTCACTCGAAAGAAACCAATGGAATTTCATGGAACACCCGATCCAACGCTCGCAGAACATTGGATTATGGACATGGAGAGGATTTTCCGATCTATTCCAATGAATGACAGGGAGAAGATGGAAAATGCAAGTGATGTGCTAAAAGTAGAAGCCCAGAACTGGTGGGTAAATGTTCTAGATCAAGGGGCACCGATTACTTGGGAAGGGTTCAAGGTGGAATTCAATCGCCGGTTCTTTCCGCGAGCCGCCTACAATGCAAAGAAGAGAGAATTTGATAACTTAAAGCAGGGAGATATGACTGTAACCGAATATACTTCCAAGTACAACGCTTTGTTGAGATTCGGAAAGGGTTTCGTACCAAAGGAGGAAGACAGGGCAAGGAAATTCAAAGAGGGTTTAAGGGAAAATATTCGTCTAAGGGTGGAAACTTACGAACATTCGACTGTGGCAGCAGTACAACAAACGGTAAACGAAGCAATGAGGGTAGGGATAGGAACCAAGGCGGATCTTTCAAGAGGCCATTTCAAAGAGGCTCTGGTTTTAGTTTCAATGATTTCAGGAGAACGCCAAGTAACATACCATTGTGTTCACTTTGCAACCGACCACACTCAGGTCGATGTTTCATGACCAAACCCCATAACAGGAATCAGGGAGGAGGTAGTGCTAATTCAACTCCTGATATGAGAGGTAAGTGTTATGAGTGTGGAGTTTTTGGACATCAAGCCAAGGATTGCACGAGGAAGCATTCTCAACCAGGAGCTAGTTCTATGGCTTTCAGTGGGTTGAAGCCTAGACAATCCAATGACGGGGGACAAAGGACGGAACAACGTCAAGGAAGAGCATATCAGATGAACCCAAGGGATATGACTACTTCAGAGACAGTAGTTGTCACGCCCCGACGTAGCATAAATAAGGAAATCGTTTAATTTCCTTTATGGACCCGTAGGTCACGACAGTTTGAAGGATCGATTCCGTCCCAAACGTCGAACAACAAAAATAATTATAAGAGCAGAGCAATCAAGGCTTATAAAATTTTTCTAACTTATTACATCTTATGATACGGGATCCACTAAGGCACAAACCGCCTTGAAACAAAACAATAACTTAAAGTCTATTACAGTCATCCTCATGAAACAAACAGTTTAAAACTTAAAACATATAACCTAAAGCATATAATCAATAAACAGTTTTCTCATTCCAAAGGCAGCCATTCTCAGTTAGCGTAGTCATAAGATTCCTCCTGATTGTAACCTGAAAAGCCTGAACACGAATGTCCAGGACGCATCAACGTCGTCAGCTTCGAGAAGCTGGTGAGTATTAAAAACATGACTTTAAATGTAAAACATACTCATTTATCTTTTTCCATTTTCAATTTGCAAAATCAATAGTTTGACCATAGAGCGAATTCATTTTATAAAAACAACAAGGAATATATTAAAAGTCGATCAATCATGAAACATATAATTGTATATGAGACAATGCACCACACTCATCTTGCTGACTCTTTTCTCTCAACAGACATAACAACCCACTATCTTACTCCTGGTATCTTTGAAACACTAAGATAGCCACACTTTAGCAACGGGGTGCCAGGGAGTGTCCAGTTTGCCTCACACTTTGGTCCGGGGTACCAGGGAGTGTCCAATGCCTCACACTTTGAATACCCTAACCGCCATGCAAATACCGGGGCAACCCCTCACGCAGTATCCAGACTCGAGTATCAGGGAGTGTCCGTAGGCCACACTTTAGCACTACCATGGGTGCCAGGGAATGTCCGAGTTCGGCTTCACACACTTTAACGCTTCCATGGGCATCAGGGAGTGTCCATATTTTCCACCGTCGCATTTCAAAGATACCCTCGCCGCAATCTCATCCACAACCATAACCACAACCACAATCTCAAACACAACCACAACCACAATCTCAAACTCTTTCCATACTACCATTACTCTTTTCCACACTGACTGACACCCACATGCATGTACCACTGACCCCACATGAATGATATGCACTTAAACATAAGCAAAATGCTGAATTAAATGAACAACACGCGCACGGGGATTGATAACTTGTAATTCATTACCTTAATCATTTCAAACATAACTAATAGCATTCTGTATTAATAAAATTTCCAAACAGAATCTTAACAGTACTTAAAAATTGAACCAAACAGTCCCTAAATACAAAACAGACAAAAACCAGAATCTGCCAGAGGTCGCGCGCGCGGATCGCTCGAGCGAAGGGTCGCTCGCGCGATATGCCCAATTTTTATTTTATATATAAACTTTCCTGTCTGCCTGAAAAAGCCAAGGTCGCGCGCGCGGATCGCTCGCGCGAAGGGTTCCTCGCGTGACCCTCGCTCGCGCGATCTGCCTAAATTTCATTATATATATATATAAAAACTCTCCTATCTGCCTGGGGAAGCAAGGATCGCGCGCGCGGGCCGATTGCGCGAGGGGTCGCTCACGCGATCTTCGCGCGCGCGATCGTGGCGCGAGTTTTTACTGAGGCTTCATCTTCCCCGCAGAAACTGCTCTGTTTCAGCTTAAGGGGTCCAAATTGACCCATTTTGCAATTCTAAAGTATATAGGACATGTAATATATGGATTTCTTTGGTTTTTCACAAGGATTATGATTCCATAATCAATTTTACACAAATCAATCTATAACTCTAGAATTTTATGAAAAACTAAAAGTTGTGAAAATTTGATTTCTAATATACTTTCTCATGTGATCAAATTAAACTCTAATACTTTAAACATGACATGTAGGATGTATAATCTTTCATATTTCATTCTAAAAATGGATTTTGGTTGAGTTTGGAAAATTGTGATTTTGAAGCTCAAGCTTCCATGGACGAATTTAGCAATGGTGTTTCAACTATACATACACAAACTCAGTAACTAAGCATAGAATTACATTTAGAGTGAGTTAGAAATACTCACTGAGATTCAATATAGAGAGATTGTTGAGAAAGATGAGCTCAATAAGAAACTAATCCAAGCTTGGCTATGGTGATGGGAGTACTTCTCTCTCTAAGATTTCTGTAAATACTATGAGTAAGACTCTCTCTGAAACTCTCTCAAGCTTTCTCTCTGAATTTCTGATTGTAATGAGCAGAATGAATGTTGGCTAATGTTTATAAAGAAACCAAAGTTTGATGAGCTTGGAGGCCAAGTAAAGCCTTCATCACTCTACAAATTCTTGATTTGTTTTGATTTCAAAAAATATGAATTATTCACAGCATACACATATACGTATAGGAGTTGAAACAATCCTACAGATGCTCCAAGGGTCAAGCTAGACATGTAGGGGTCAAAATGGAGTGTTTGGGAAATATGGCTTATGGCACTAGCAATGTACACTCACACAAGGCATTGCCAAACAAGGCTTAAGTCAATGATCACTTTCCATTAATAGAACTAAAGCATGAGTCATGTCAAACTTTATATCACTTCAAAAATCTGTGGAAGTTTAGCACAGCGTGGAAAGTTTTGGAAGTAAACTGGTATTTTCGGGGCGTGGTGGTCACCACAAAAATACAGGAATTTTATTTTTGTGTAAGAGGTGATTTCCTGGTTTCATAAAAATACCGATTGAGTCAAAAGGAAATATTTCCACCATTTTGAAATACAGATTTTGAAATCTTCACAGGTATTGCTAAATTTTGTAACAATTACAATTTGACCCCAAAAGAATTTTAACTGTGAAATAAAACAAGAAATTAGTTTTAACATATAAGAATTGTAAATAACAATGAGATTAACAATACAGATTAATCATGGAAATTCAAATTGAATTGAAATATGTCAAATGCAATTACAAGAAATCAAATGAAAATGCAGGTTATTACAGTAGTCTCAGGTATGGTGCTTGTATGTTCACACTTAGCACGCATACTTGTCGACTCGGGGTCTACGCATTCTTTTGTATCGCATGCTTTTGTTGAACATTTGAATGTTGAATCGGCACCGTTAGGATATGAATTGTCTATTGCTGTGCCACTTAGTAAATCAATAATGACGTCTACTATATATAAGAACTGTGAGATCAAACTAGGCGAGAAGTTAATGACCGTAGACCTTATACCGATTGTGGTGAACCATTTCGATGTGATACTGGGAATGGATTGGTTAGCTCTTAACCAAGCCACAATAGACTGTGAACGGAAAGAGGTTAATTTTTTATCACCAGTTTATGGGAACTTTTGTTTCCAAGGGAGTGGGGTTATACTGCCGTCGTATTTGATTTCAGCTATCCGAGCGGGAAGGTTATTGAAAAAGGGGTGTCAAGGATTCCTATGTTCAGTGACTGATGTCTCAGCGACCGAATTAAAGGTAGAAGACATTCTGATAGTACAAGAATATCCGGATGTATTCCCCGATGACTTACCAGGCGTCCTGATTGAGAGAGAAATTGAATTCACCATTGAGGTAAAGCCATACTCAAGACCGGTATCCAAAGCACCGTATGGGATGGCACTAGTAGAATTGAAGGAGCTGAAAGTTCAACTACAAGAGTTACTTGACAAAGGTTTCATCCGACCAAGTGTATCGCCGTGGGGAGCTCCAGTATTGTTTGTAAAGAAGAAAGATGGCTCAATGCGTATGTGTGTTGATTACCGGGAACTGAACAAGTTAACGATTAAGAACAAGTACCCGTTACCCAGAATTGATGACTTATTTGATCAACTTCGTGGGGCACAAGTATTCTCTAAGATAGACCTGAGATCGGGTTACCATCAGTTGAAAGTGAAGGCCAAAGATGTTGAGAAAACAGCTTTCAGAATGCGTTATGGACACTATGAGTTCTTAGTTATGCCATTTCGAGTTACCAATGCACTAGCTGCGTTCACGGATCTTATGAACCGAGTCTTTAAGGATTATTTGGATGATTTTGTGATAGTGTTCATCGACGATATCCTTGTTTATTCACCAAGTGATATAACACACGAGAACCATTTGAGATTGATACTTCAGAGATTGCGAGAAAAGCAATTATTTGGAAAATTCAAGAAATGTAAATTCTGGCTACCTAGCATTACTTTTCTTGGTCACGTGATTGATAAGAATGGAGTTTCAGTTGATCGTCACAAAGTAGAAGCTGTATCAAATTGGCAAAGGCCGACTTCTGTATCTGAAATTTGAAGTTTCTTGGGATTAGCGGGATACTACAGCCATTTTATTGAACATTTCTCGACGATTTCTTTGCCGATGAAAAAGTTAATGAGAAAGGGTGTTATTTTTTAATGGAGTCAAGAATGTGAAGACAATTTCCAAGAGTTGAAGTTACGTTTGACGAGAGCACCGATATTGACAATACTATCTGGAACCGAAGGATTTGTAATCTATAGTGATGCTTCACACAAAGGGTTGGGATGTGTGCTTATGCAAGGTGGTAAAGTAATTGCATATGCTTCTAGACAGTTGAAGACACATGAGATTAATTATCCGACTCATGATCTTGAATTGGCTGCGGTAATTCATGCTTTGAAGATTTGGAGACATTATCTATACGGGGAAAAGTGTGAGATATTCACAGACCACAAGAGTTTGAAATACATTTTCACCCAACGGGACTTGAATATGAGACAGAGAAGATGGCTAGAACTGATGAAGGATTATGATCTTTCAATAGAGTATCATCCGGGAAAGGCTAATGTAGTAGCCGATGCATTAAGCCAGAAGACGTCAAGGAATTTAGCCGACGAGCTAACACAACAAAAGGAATTGGTAAAAGAAATGAAACGTTTGGAATTAGATGTGATTCCAGGGACCAATGATGGCTTAATGATGGCAATCATAGCACACCCATATATTTTTGATGAGATCAAGAAAGAACAATTTAACGATGTCTATTTGTACAAAATGAGGGACGAGATACCTTTGGGGAGACGACCTAGTTTTGTGTTGGAACGAGGAACGTTGAAACTGGAAAATCGATTATGTGTACTGAATGTGAAAGACTTGAAAGAGAGGATTCTAGAAGAAACTCATAGTACGAAATATTCAGTGCACCCGAGAAGTAATAAGATGTACAGAAACTTGAGAGAAAACTTCTGGTGGAAGGGTATGAAGCGTGAAGTCGCTAAGTTTGTATCTGAATGTTCGGCATGTCAACAGGTCAAAGCAGAGAGACAAGTACCTGCGAGGTTACTACAGCCATTGCCAGTGTCGGAATGGAAGTGGGACGAGATCACGATGGACTTCATTTCTGGATTTCCGCGATCGCGTAACAAGAATGACAAGATTTGGGTTATAGTTGACCGATTAACCAAGTTAGCTCATTTTCTACCAATTAAGACTACTAAGCCGTCCAAATTAGCGGAATTATATGTGAAAGAGATTGCAAGGCTACATGGAGTTCCAGCTGTGATTGTATTAGATCGCGACAGTAGTTTTACCTCGAGGTTTTGGGGAAGTTTGCAAGAAGCCATGGGTACAAAGTTGAGTTTTAGTACTACATTTCATCCTCAGACCGACGGACAGTCAGAGCGTATGATTCAGACCTTGGAAGATATGTTGAGATTGTGTGTATTAGACTTTGGGAATGATTGGGAGCACCACTTGCCATTAATTGAATTTGCTTATAATAATGGATTCCAGTCAAGTATCGAAATGGCACCGTATGAAGCTTTGTATGGGCGTAAATGTCGATCACCGGTTTGTTGGACCGAGGTTGGAGAAAGAAAGTTGTTAGGACCTGAGTTAATACAGGTGACTACCGAGAAGGTGAAGTTGATCCAGGAGCGACTTAAAGTAGCTCAGAGCCGTTATAAGAGCTATGCGGACTCTAAATGACGATCGATGAATTTTGAAGTTGGAGATTTCGTATACTTGTAAGCATCGCCTTCGAAAGGCATTGTACGATTTGGAAAGAGGGGAAAGCTCAATCCAAGATTTATAGGACCTTTTGAGATCCTAGAGAGGGTAGGTCCAGTAGCTTACCGATTAGCATTGTCGTCAGAATTGGAACATGTACACAATGTATTTCACGTATCAATGTTGAGACGTTGTATGACTGATACGAGTAAGATCATTGTACCTGAACCGCTACAGATTCAGAGAGACTTGACTTATGTAGAACAACCGATAGAGATTCTAGATCGAAAAGAGCAAGTCTTAAGAACTAAGACAATTTCGATGGTAAAAGTATTGTGGCGTAGTCACATGGTGGAAGAAGCTACATGGGAAAGTGAGGAAGACATGAGGAATGAGTATCCGTACCTGTTCGACGTATGATGTATAAGTTTAGGGACAAACTTCCTTTTTGGAGGGGAGAGTTGTCACACCCGTTCCGAAAAATCATTGGTTTTTAATGCCTAAATTTAATTTCAAGGGTTTTCAATGTCATTTGAAAATTTGAATGAGGTTGACTGTGGGTCAATGGTGAGGTGTAAGAGAGGACACATGAATATGGTGTTTCATGTTGCATTGTCATGGTTAAATGACAATTATATGATTTAAATGTTATTTGACTTATCTGGTATTTCGTGAATAGTGAATTATACATGTGTAGTATAATTTCTGGTAATCTCGATATTGTTATATATATATCATTTTGAGCACTGTGGTGAGAACGGGAGTGACACGTTAAATAAAAAGGTAGATAATGTAGAGATTCCACATAATTTAGTTTTCGGACGTTATTTTTTTGGACCAAACGAGACTTAGTCAGAAACTTCTGAAATTTATAAATTTTACTCGTAAAGACATAAAATGGATGTGTGCGACGTTTCAGGACTTAATTTGGAGATTTAAGAACTCGTGGGGAGGTAAACGCAATTCCTGAGAAGTTTGCCTATATATAGTAGTGGATGAGATTCATTCTCATCCAAACTTTCTAAATATCTTGAGAGAGGAGAGAGAAAAGAGATTTGTTTGCCACGGACTTTGCGACACCGATCGACGACCTTTCGTCCGTCAATTTTTCACCAAATTCAAGATTTGAACTCGTGGAGGTAAGATCTACGTTTTGATACTGCTTAGGCCGTGTTTGGCCAATTTTTGTAAACATCTTAATTCTAGACTTTTGGGAAAAACAGGTATAAACTTGTAGGAGTTGTCTCAAATTCAAAATCCGACAATTAATTAGCCTCCTAGTCGATCCTTCAAAGTTTGGGGGAAATCGCACGAGGTATGAAGTTCTAACTTGTGAAATATAGAGCAATGCATGTTTTATATTTCGACGACGAAATTGAGATCCGGGTAAAATCCATGTATTATTTGTAGGCCCGTTAATTATGCACGCGCTAAATTGTGAAAAGCATGTCTAAATTTACGCGAGCACGTTGAGTTGTCTATGTGGGTCAAAGGGGGGTCTTATACAAATTCATGCCGGAGTAAGCTTCTCGTTGTTTGAGAATTTTAGTAGCGACGGCTACTGTGCATGGTTTAAGGCATAGACTTGCCAGGGCACTTGTGGGATGTAATGGTTGTAGGCTTGGACTAGCCATTGACATCGCGGTTTAAGGCTTGGACTTGCCGCTACCGGTTGAAGGCATGTTTTTCTCCCTAGAGACTATTGATATGATTTATGAGATTAAAGTATGTTTTGTCATATATTGCATATGTTAGACTTGTGCACTCAGCATATAGCTGAGCAGTGGAGATTTACTCCATTACAGGTAAGAAGAAAGACAAAAAGAAGCGTGAGGAGTGAGGCCGTTGTGGAATGTCGGGGAATCAATAGTCTATACTTTTGTTCTACTCCGAACTTGTAATAATAACCTTGAATTTGTAGCATGTTGTAGTATAATTTGAACTTAGATTTAGTACTTGTAATCCCTAGTAAACGCTCTTGTATTTATGTTTTTGAATGATGGAATGGAGTGGATATATGTTGGTTTGGATTTGGGAGAACCTTAATTGGGAAAAACTGCAGTTTTGGGTTTTGCTGACAGAAACCAGTCGACTGGTTTTCGATCCAGTCGACTGGATCACTGTGTTGAATTGGTTACTGCCTTGTTTCGCCTGAGGTTCAGTCGACTGGGTTGAGAAAACAGTCGACTGGATGGGGCCCCAGGCCATGACATTCTGCTGGATTAGGGTACCAGTCGACTGGATATTTTTCGGTCGACTGATAATTTTAGGCTTCAGTCGACTGGGTCCCCGACACAGTCGACTGGATGGGCTGTTATAATTTGAAACCTTTCTGTTTGAGATCACCAGTCGACCAGATCCTCGATCAGTCGACTGGACCTCTGTTTTCAAAACTGAATTCTTTCGGAACTAGTTTTATGGACAAAACTTTTTATAACTTTGATTCTAATGGTTTTGCTACTCAGCGGGTAATGTTTCCTAAAGTTTTAAAATACTCAGGGTTGTTTTAAAGTTCTTTCCGCTGCGTATAGTTATTTGATGTTTGGATGAGCCTTGGTGGCGTGCCACATGTCCTATTTCCACGCGTAGTGGGATGGGTCATGACAAACACAAAAATTTAAAACGTTCTTGGTTCTATGGGAGATAGCGGAGTAATCTTGCTGCAAGAAGGTTAGTCGTACACACATCCACATATGTAACAAATATATATAATCCATTGGAACCCTTAATTGATTTACACAGTACATAAACTCTTTACGCATTGAATTAGAACATTAAAATAGCATCTAACTTCTCTATCACGTTTGATCACTTGAACCTTCGATCGATTGAATATTGTTCAATCGCTTGAACATTCAATTTTACAGAATAATTTGAGAAAATTCTAGAATAATTTAAATTTTAAAACGTATAGTTTTAAAAACTTTTGAATCTATGAAAAGTACACCTGGACAAAAAATTATTCTCGAACGATCGAACTCCATTCAATCGATCGATCGAAACTCTTTCAATAGCTTGAGAATAGACAAAGTTCGATCAATCAAGACTACTTCGATCAATCGAATTCATCATGCATCCAATGCAATCACAGATTTGTATTATGTTGCGATAACATTGTAGAAATAGATCTGTGACGATGCAGTTTCAAAAACAGCTTTAAAATCAACATGCAAATCAAAACTAATGTTCCAAAACGCATCTATAGATCCAAACAAGCCTGGCTCTGATACCAATTGATGGGAAAACAGGTTTAAAATTATTTTAAATGCGCAGCGGAAAGATTGAGTTTTAAAAACTTATTGGTATGCCCGGATCTACTACCCGTTCATTCTATAGATGCGTATAACAAGGGGATAAAAAATTATACCTCGGGTCTTGAACCCAATTCTGATTTTCTTTCTCCTTGATGGTGCAATAGCTTCCACTAGGCTGTCTTCACTCTTATGTCTCCTATGAATGCTTCCCAGAGAGGCTAGAGATGGTAGAAACTCTAACGGGAGGATAAAAAGGCTTGGAAAAACCCTAAACAGTATCTGCAGCTTTCATATATAAAAAATGACGATCATTAAACCCTGTACGCAGCTGCCCTATTTATAGATTTCCAAAATTGACTTTTACCTTCGATCGATGGAAGTGGATTTGATCGATCTTACTTTCAATCGCTCGAACCTGCCTAGACTTCAATCCATCAAAAATTATTTGATCGATTGAACCTATCATGATAAGATCCTCTAGTGCCTTTTCCAAGCATCCTAGCAGAGCTAATAGTGGGACCTCCTAGGCTCTTTATTATTAACTCAGATCAGTTGTTAATTCCCATGACCAAACTCTTTGATCAGTAGATTATTTAACGTTTACTCTACTATAAAATGATAATTGAACTCCAACGCAAAAGAACATATCCGAAGCGATAACTAGACTTGTATGGTGTACTAATATCCCTCTACCTTCAACATTCGTAATCATATTCAGGTAATCGAATAACTGTTGCTGTCAACCTGAATCATGAACACTTCTTGTATTCCTTGAGTCCCATTCACCTCTCATGATTTCCATGTCGATAACTACTTATCAACAAGACTGTAGTTCTCAGCAATAAACTTGGTGACATTCTCAAGGGAATGCTTACTCTAAATCAGATATATGTTCACAACCCTATGAACATGACATACCCAAGATACCCAAGTGTTGATCTTCTATAGACCTCACTAATTGGTAAGTCAAAGCAGCCATATCCACAGTCTGTGTTCATAATCGTCTCAAGATTGAAAACACGTACCTTATACAAGTTATGAGTTCCTATCAACCGTTTGACAGTCTTGAGTATCAATAGGAAAGCTCAGGTCCGTCAATGGACTATAAGCACTAGCATATTAACTAAGAGTTACACTCTAGTGGTTGAGATTCATCACTCCATCCAATGGTAGTTAATCGTGCTACAAAGTATACCTGATGAGATATCCAGTCTCATCATCCACTGTGACAAGTTTTAAGTATCAACAAATAGTAATTCGTATCTCACTTGTATGTATCTCATACACACACGAATTACCTACTATGATACTTAAGGATTAAACAATCGTCTCATAAAAGAAACATACACAATGAAAAGTAAAGCTAATATCCATATATTAAAATGTCAATGTCTCATACATAAAGTAATGGTTTGAGGGCACAAACCCAACACACATGTACCACAATGATTTGTGTCAATAATCCTCTCAAAAACCATTTTTGGTATGATTATATGCTCCTCTTCTCGATCTCTCTGGGAAGCTCCTGTACATGGCTTATTTTAGTTTCCTCTTATTCAGATTTGGGTTGGGTGAGGTTTTTTTTTTCTTTTCCAAGAGGTGGAAGGAAGAGGAAGAGAAGAAGAAAGAGAGGAGGAGGGTGAGACAGAGAGAGGTTCATCAAAGAGAGAGAGAATGGGTGAGAAGGATAGAGAGATAGGGGACATAGAGGGTCTTTAAAAGGAAAGGAAGAGAGAGGGGGAGTAGATCCATGAGAGGGATAAGAAAAAGGGGGCAGGTGAGAAATAAAAGAGAAACAGAAAGAGAGGGTCAATGAGAGAGAGAGGGAGGGAGAGAGCTAGAGAGGTTGTTGAGACTAACATATAAAGAGAGAAAGGGAGAGAGTCTGTGAGAGTGATAGAAAGAGAGAGAGCGGGTAAGAAAAAAAGAAAAGAGAGAGAGAGAGGGGGGGGGAGAGGGGGGTGTCCGTGAGAGTGAGAGAGGGAAAGAGTGAGAGAGCGAGAGAGCACACGTGGAGAGTGACAAAAAGAGAGGGAGCACGTGAAAGAAAGAAAATGGATAGAGAGAGGGAGAGAGAGAGAGAAAGAGAGGGGGGTCAATGAGAGAGAGCACGTGGAGATAGTGAAAGCATGTGGAGAGCTTGATGTCTAATACAAACTTAAATCAGGCAGGCCTGATTCCCAAATCTTCAAACCTCCAGCGCCGAAGCACTTTCTCAGGTTGATGGTTCGAGCGGGAGAGTTTTGTGTGCGGTACCGATGGTGACACCACGACGGTCATGCCACAAACTCATCTCCCTACCTAATATTACAAGGTTTCCTCTCAAGGAAGGGTTATGTTAATCTTGCATGCTAGTGTGTAGTGTGCATAATGATTTAAGAATTGGCTTTTACAATTTTGGCATTGGCCTTACAATTTTATTTCAGCCTGAGTCGTGAATACATGTGCAAAAGAATATAAATTTACAAAAGAAAAGGTAAAACAAAAACTGCTAGTACAAAGAAATGCCCCAATGTAATGAAAATCACTAAAGTGACGGCCTTAGTCCTCTTAAGTGAGAGTCCCCAACAGAGTCGCCAGTTATCGCGCTCACGCCCTCAGAATAGGCCGGAAGTCGGGGTGGCCCCGACTTTCTGAAAGTGAGTGAAATGAGACGAATTTTTATTGAGAAGGATAGAAAGAGTATGGTAGGGCCTATTTGAAATGTTTAGAGTCGACACGTAACATGTGAGGTGTTTGGACCCCTGCAAAGACAATTATAGTAATCCATCTTTGACTTTTGAAAAAAAAATTCAAGAAAACCGGGCCCTTTAAAAGTGTGACTCTGAATAGCCATACGAAAACTATAGATTTTGAGATGGGTTCAGGAACTCGATTATGTCGAGATGCCACACCAAAGTGAGGGGTTGCGTGCGTATCTCAAGTCAAGAATCTGGCAATACGTAGTTCTATGCTTTGTATATGTGTGAGTGTGTGCAAGTGTTTTGAAAAAAGTTGGTCGATCTAGACCATGCGAGGGTGAAATAGTGTTTTGAGCAAAAGATGGTGTAGCTAGGAACTTTAATCTGTACGGTGTAGTCCTAGACTTTAACCTTTGAAGTGGTGAGTTTTGAAAAGTGATTTGAGTGAAAATTGGTGTAGTTAGGAATTTTGGAAAGTGATTGACATTGAATCGAGCTTATGCAAGTGAGTGGAGAATGAAGTGTGTGTGTGTGTGTGTGTGTGTGTGTGTGTTTTTTTTTTGTTTGTTTTTTTTTTTTTTTGTCCTTTTATTCCTACGCCGGAAGTAAGGGTCGGTGCCCAAGTGTTTGAAAATTTGTACTGAAAAGTGTGAAGACTTACCTGTGCTGTTTGCAGATTCCAAGCAAAGGTGGCATTGGAGTTTTATATTGAGAAAGTCCATTTTTTTGTAATTTTCTTTTTGTCTTCTTTGTTTTGTATTTTTGATTTTATACCGGAAGAAAGGGATGGTGCCCAAATGACCGAAAAAATATGTTCGAATTTCCTTTTATAAAAGTTATTGAGAAACTTGATAAGTTAGGAGTATTCGGTAAAAGAGTAAAACAAAATCTTAAAGTGCCCAAAAGGAGGACTTTATTAAGCAAACCTGTTGTGATTTTTCTGGCAAATTTTGAGCTGCACATGTTTGTGCTTTGAAAGTGGCTCAGACATTTTTTTTTAATAAAATCACAAAAAATCTCGGACGACTATCATCGAGTTGGAGAGGATCTCCAATTTGCAAAGGCAGTTGTTGAGTCCGATTAGTCCTTTCTTTCATTTTTTATTATTCTGTTTATGTGAATCAAACAATATTTCTTATTTAGATATGGATTTCTGTGTTATAAAACCGCGTTGTCCCCCGTAAAACATAGATCTCCGTATTAGCAATTGCATCATCCCCAGTATAACATGACTCTCCATATTAGAATCCATGTTGGATTTCCGTATTGGGAACCATGTAATCCCGAGTTGGACGTGATCTTTGTATTGGAAACCAAGTAATCCCGAGTAGGAAATGGATTATTATTATTATTATTATTTTATTTTTTGTCAAGCAAGAGTAAAGATGATATGTACAAGAAAAATAAATAAATTAAACCTGGGTTATTAGATGGAACTCGAGAAATCGGCTAGAACATTGACGGTAAGTGACGGGGATGTTGGGTGATGGTTTGAGATGGTACGATGATAGTGGTTAGAAGAGGTGGTATAGTGGTTGAGAAAATGCAAACTCTTTTTTTGTGGGTTTATTTTTGTATTTAATGATGAAGTGAGGGAAATGGAGAGAAAGGTGAGAGAGAGAGAGAGAGAGAGGCTGATACTAAGAGGAAGAGAGGAGTAGGTATGGTAGAGAATAAATGGTTAAAGATGTGGATCTTAGTGGTGCTCGGTTGGGGAAGATGAAGATGGAAAGAAAAATGAGAAACAGAAACTGAGAAGAAGAACGAAGAGAGAGAGAGAGAGAGAGAGAGAGAGAGAGAGTGTGTGTGTGTGTGTGTGTATGTGTGTGAGAGTTAGTAGTCACCCCCAGAGAGAGAGCCAATCCACTTCCTTTCCAAAATGGTCTCAGCAATTTATATAAAAAAAAAATGAAGTTGGCATTTGGTTCGGTGGGTGTGATAAGGTCAGATAAAAAAAAAGAATGAAAGGGAAATAAAGTTTAGAAAAGTTATCCCAACTTTTCCTGGAATGAGCTGTGTAATGAGGAAGAAAAATAGCATCTAATGCTATTCTAGCCATAGAATTATTGGGTGTGGAACAAATCATGTAAACTTGTTGAATTTTTTGACCAAATAATCTTGACTTGTGCTATTTCTTTCATTTGAGTCCAATTTGGATTATTCAAAAAGTCACGTACTCGTATCCATGAGCACTTTATTTTGGAATGATTTGGCAAAAATGGGGTGTCTACAATTATACATTATCGTCACAAAGAAAATAAGCAACGTCAACACACAGAATCTCTGTTGGGTTAGAACAGCAGTTTCACACACATTTCAAGACAAAAGGGTAGTTTCCTTCAATGTGGTGGCAATCGTTCTAAACCCGAATAACACCAACTGAATACTTACCTATCAGATATTTATGGTGAGTCTGGTTTGCATAAAAGTTAGTGGGGCCATCATCCTGCAAATTGAATGATCTTAAAACCAAGCGAACAATTCCGTATACAAACCGTCCACATTCTAACTTAAACGTTGCGTTCATTATTCTACGCTTATTAGCCTTATGAAATAATCCATATTCATTATTTATTAGCCTTAAATTTATCTTTGTGTTCCACAGGTTCACCACCTTTGCCACCCTTTATGGTACGGCCCACACATATATCCCATGTGTCCTCAAACATTATACCAACGCCCACTCCGGTACCAATTTGGGAAGGGTATCAACCAAACCAAATGTACACACGAAAGGTTGGCCACTATGCCAAAACATCTAATAAATAAGCCGAGCATAAGGCTTAAGCCAGCTTGATCACACAGCCACTGGCAAAGGTACGCTCAGCAAATCGAGGTACCAAAACATATCACACAACTAGGTGCGTGAACACTAAAGGAATTAGGTTGTATTATCGTTTATCGTTCGTATTATTCCCATATTTTTTTAAATTCACGTTTACCACATAGTTCCGGCTCATCATAGTCCAATCACATTTCTAACTTTTAGATGCGTTCCAATTTCTCACAAGGGGTTTTATCGATTTACCCATAACAATGATTTCACAAAATTTTCCAATACACAAGATCACCAATATGCAATTCAACGTATCTAGTTTACTATTTATCAAAATTTTTACAATAGAGAGCCAATTGTTTCTAATACGATTAGCTCAACCAAACATTCAATATCAGTATACATGAAACATGTAATAAGAAATCATATTCTCCATATCGTAAAATATTCAATTAGACATTTGGTCACTGCTACTGTATTTGTAAATTTCTGCCCAAACGGTGCAGAATCGTGAAAAATACCATTAGACAAAAATTGTGCAGAATTGCGTTTTACATGGGTCAAAATGGCAGAATCTTAAAAAAATCAACATACAAATTATTTATAATTTTTCTTTCAAACAGATCCGAGCTCGTTTAAATAAATCCGAAAATCATCAAAATAAATCTCAAAATTTAAATCCACTAATAACGAACATACATATATATACATACATATATATATATCAAAAATGATACATACACACATTATTTGACACACTAAATGACCCACAGGCCCATCTAAGGAAAAATTAAAACTTACTGTAAGACCCACACTCTTCTTTCTCACACAAACAACCTTTAATTTGACTAACATTTCCCTTCCCCAAATTCTGAATCAAGCACCACCGCAGAAACCAGCGCGACGCCAAATCCATCGCCCGAGCCAGCCCTTGCCGGAATATCAATTTCACAAAAAAAAAAATTTGGTTGTCCCTCTCAGTATCTACTGATTTGTTTGAAAAAAAACAGATTTGGGTTTTGTTGTGTTTTTCTTGTTTGATTCTATAAGCTTGAAAAGCTCTCTGATTCTGTGTATCCATGACTAGTTCACTGAAGACCAGTTTCTTTGTTTGTGGGTCTAATGAGATCATGATTGGGTCTAAATCCAAAGGGCTTATTGGATTTTGTTCTTCAATCCGTTCTCTATAGTTTGCTGAATCAAAATCAAGATTATGGGAAAATCATCTAAATCTCGTTGATCAAAAGGGTTTTAAAAAATGGACTCCAAAAGCCCCAAATAAATTCTCCCTCATAAGAATCTTTCTGTGTATACATATATATATGTCTATATAACCTCTCTGTTTTTTTAAGCACAACTTTCTTGATTGGGATATGGGTTTAAAGCTAACTTTTTCAATTGAACGGTTTTCAGGAAAAAAAAAAAAAAAAAGCAACCATTCCTTTGAAAAGAAAAAAAAAGATACCACTTCTAGCTTGATGTTGGAAAAACAAAGCAACCATTCCTTTGAAAAAAAAAAAGAAAAAAGAAAGAAAAAAAGATACCACTTCTAGCTTGATGTTTCAGGGGGAAAAGCAAAGCAATAATTTTGAAGCACATACTGCTATTGACATTTGAGTAGTCATGGAGAGAGAGAGAGAGAGAGAGAGAGAGAGAGAGAAGAAGAAGAAGAAGAAGAAGAAGAAGAAGAAAGGGGAGCAAGCACGACTCCGCGTCGAGGTCGACGAGGGGGCGCTGGGGCTGGGTCTCTGGCGGTGGTGTTTGATTTAAAAATTTGGGGTACGGGAAATGTTAGTCAAATTATGGTTGTTTGTGTGAGAGAGGGGTGTGGGTCCCACAGTAAGTTTTAGTTTTTTTTTTTTTTGCTTAGATGGGTCTGTAGGTCATTTAGTGTGTCAAATAGTATGTGTATGTATCATTTTTGTATACATATTCCAACATGATTTCATGGGTCCTCTGCTGATTCACTCAACCTATTATAATCGATGAGAATCGTAACGAAAACAAAAGGAAACGAATAAAACAAATGATTAACTCACCAATTATGAAACTATCGAGAAGATGATGAATATGATGAAGATAATGATGGATATGCAAAAATCCTACAACCCTCTCCTCTTCTCTGCTACTTTTCTTTTTCCGTGGCATCTCTCTCTCTCTCTCTCTAAGTGTATTGGGGGCTAGGGTTTGTTTTTCTTCTAAAGGTGGATGCATATAAACTCTTAATGATATAATTAAGTTAATTCCCGAGTTTTGGCTTGTGGGCTCCTAAAAGACACACACATATGGGTCCGAAATGTATTTTAAAATACTTAAACAACTAGCCCAAAGGGTACCCATGCCCCGGGCACTTAATTCTCATGTTAAATTCACTAATTAACTTACTTATGGGACCCGAAACACTACCTGAAACTAAACTCGTCATTCTACAAAAATTATAACTCGGTCATACAATAATCTATCATACAATTTAATTAAAGCTCAAAATCTCATGTTATAATAATAATGAAACATTAGAAATTTTAATACAAAAACAACTAGGGAATTGGTATTATTAACAAATTAAATGTGCTTATTGGCAATTAAATTCATGGGTTCTCCAAACTTAAAATTTTTAAACACGTGTTTTAACTAGGCACACCCATAAAATATTGCTAACTGAAAATATTGATTAAAATAATTATTTACACACTTAGAAATTTTAGGGTTGTTACATTCCACCCTACTTAAAGAAATTTCGTCCCGAAATGGGACGTGACAAATACAGATTAACATGCATAACGTTAAACACGCGTTGAAAGTAATCTAACACCGGAGTATCACTATCATTTAACTCTCGACCATAATCAGAACTAGTACATCGAGCGAATAATCCAAACAAGAAAATACTCATGTATATACCCATGGTCTCATATAGTCATTGGTTCAATTCTAACCTGGACACACACGACATGACACGACAGCAGTAAGATAAAGTACATAATTTCACATAAAACTCTAGATATTAACAATTTATTAAAGCAACAATTGATCAATTTCACAAAGATATGACTACATGCATGAACATGCTCCCCTCTTACCGTTCTCCCCACACTACTCCTTCTCAGGGCACCCAATTATCTTGTCGATCATATATTTAATCTCACTAACATATCCTTTTAGAATTCTACACTAAGAATAAGACTGAATAGAATACTGCCACTGATGATACTTTAATACTCGTCTAGATTATAATAAGTCACACAGAGGAGAATACCATTAACAATTACTCTTGAAAACCATAAAGAATAGAATTACCTGATAGAAGTATAACCCATGAATTCAATAATAGAAGAGCAGTAGAGAATAGAAACAACATAGTCATAAGAAACCCAGAATACTCGTTGATAATATACGCATCAGGAGATAAGAAATTCATAATGCCAATAGTAATAGATTCTGCATCAGAAAAATAGTAGAATATCAATAGAGATGAGAAACCCAGTTGATCACATAAGAATTCCTGATATCCAATCTCTGCCTCCAACTCCCAAATAAGATTTTCATAGTCCTTTACACAGATAGTCATCCACATTGCTACTCCATGAGCCAAAACAATTCTCTCTTCGACACGACCCCCATTGTTACAATAAAAGATGCATATGCACTAACATGCAAATCTATACAGTATCATGTATGCTCGTATTAAGTCATCCCGAAAATGACATGGATTTATGACTAACACATTATAAAGCACATGGTAGAACAAAACACAAAGTACCATAAAACACATAGCAGCATAAAGCACAAGCAACACGTAATAACATATAGCCCCTATCCCAAAAATCCGTAAACCTAAGGCTTTAACCAACACCCATCAACCACATCTGAGAATCACTTAGACTTACTAAGTCAACCATAAGCTCTGATACCAAACTGTCACAACCCCAATTTTTAGACAACTTCAATATTCAATCAATAGCATATACTGACCAATATTTAATAGCCCAAAAATCCAACATGATTTCATGGGTCATCTTCTTATTTACTCAACCTATTCTAATCGACGAGAAATCGTAACAAAAACAAAACGAAACAAATGATTAACTCACCGATTATGAAACTATTGAGAAGATGATGACTATGATGAGGATAATGATGGAAATACCTAAATCCTACAGCTCTCTCATCTTCTCGTTTACTTTTCATTTTCTGTGACTGTGTGTGTGTGTGTGTGTGTGTGTGTGTGTGTGTGTTTATAAGTGTATTGGAGGCTAGGGTTTGTTTCTCTTTTAAAGCTAAATACATATAAACTCTTAATGATATAATTTCCCGAGTTTAGGCTTGTGGGCTCCCAAAAGACACACATATGAGCCCAAAATGCATTTTAAAATACTTAAACAACTAGCCTAAAGGGTACCCATATCCCCGGCACTTAATTCTCATGTTAAATTCACTAATTAACTTACTTGCCCCGAAACACTACCCGAAACTAAACTCGTCATTCTATAAAAATTGTAACTCGGTCATACGATAATCTAACGTACAATTTAATTAAAGCTCGAAATCTCATGTCATAATAATAATGAAACATTAGAAATTTTAATACAAAACAACTGGGAGAATGTTACTGGTATTACTAACAAACTAAATATGCTTACTAGCAATTAAATTCATGGGTTCTCCAAATTTAAAATTTTTAAACACGTGTCTTACCAAGGCACACTCGTATAATATTTCTAATTGAAAGTCATAATTAAAATAATTATTTACACACTTAAAATTTTTAAAGTTGTTACATGTGTGGTAGTAATTGGTTGTGTTTTCAACTTTTTTGTTTTGATTCTTACGTTCTAGCTTTTGGAAACACAAAAAACAATTCTAAACTCGGAACCTTTGATTACTTGAGAATTCCAAGTTAGAAAAGAAAATCAATGAAGTATTGCTTCTTTTTCTTTTTTCTTTATTCTTTTTTTTTTTCTTCCTAATTAGAGTTTCAATTAGAGGTTATTTCAATTATACAAAAACGGATTATGCTATTTATTAGAAAATAATTAATATATATTTCAAGATTCATGTAGTTGTTCGTTGATTGCATATGAGCCTCTCTTTGTCTTATAAATAACATCATAACTTGTAATCTATCAAATTAATACACTATTAATTCTAGGATTAATTGCATTTTGCACCCTTGAAGTTTGGCTATTTTGCACTTTGTATCTTAAAGTTTTAAATTTGGCACTTTGGTCCATAAAGTTTGAGATGAGTGGCACTTTAGCCCCTCCAAGACTTTTTGTGATGAAATTTTTATTTTTAGTGACGAAATCATTCATCACTAAAGGGCTATTTGAACTTATTTGCCACATTTGTGAAACTTGAGAGACCAAAGTACCAACTTTGAAATGTTAGGATGCAAAGTGCTAAACTATCTAAACTTTAGGGGTGTGCAAAGTACAATTAATCCTTAATTCGAGTTAAAAGTTATTAAAAGAGAAAAATTACACTTTAGTCCATCAAACTATACACCTGTTTTCAATTGGGTCCATAGACTATTTTTTTTCAATGGGGTCCTTGAACTTCAAAAATTCATTCAATTAAACCCTGTTAGCTTAAATTATTAGAAATTGTCACGTACGTTACGCGTAATGCTTACCTTTCACATGTTAGGTTAAGACAATCATTGGAGATTGTGAATTGCTAAAAAATTATGCAATTTTGGGTGTGATTGAATGCGATTTTGGATCCAGTCGAATGTGTTTTCGAATTTGATTGAACACGATTTTGGATTTGATTGAATGCGATTTTTTGCACTATTCACAATCTCCCCTGTTTTTCTTAACCTAACATGTGATATATAGGCATTACGCGCAACGTACGTGACAATTTCTAATAATTTAAGTTAACAGTATCAGAATTTGGGTCTGATTGAATGAATTTTTGAAGTTCAAGAACCCAATTGAAAAAGAAAATTTATGGACCTAATTAAAAATATGTGTATAGTTTAATGGATTAAAACATAATTCGCCCTAACATCATGTTAGAGCAACATGGTCATTTTTAAGAAGTCTGTTTTGTATTGTTGTGGGAATAAATTTATAAAATAAAAAGAGTAAATTATTGCTTCTAATTTAAGTATATTTTTATCTTTAAAGTAAGAATAATTCTTGGGGCACAATATTCTCACAATTTTTTACTCGAAACCTCACTATCTCTCTTTATCTCTAACAAAGTAGGCTCTGTGGGGGTTATTGACATTGTGAGACCCATAAAGAGAGAGATAAAGTGGGAAAGTGAGGTTCCGAGTAAAAAATTATGAGAACAAAGAATTACTCTTAAAGTAAAATATATAAAAGCAATGAACAGGTTATTCCAAAAGACTCATATCTCTGGACAATCTCAAATAATTGATTGCTAGTACCAAATAAGCTCATCCAAACAACCTGTCACTCATTTGATGAAGGAAGCTTGTTTTGGCAAACGGTCATTGCCAAACAAAGTATATTAGTATCTAGAGACCCCTCTACTTTTTCACTTTTTACAGGTGGTTTGAGAAAGTAAACGATTGGAGTGTCAATTTCATTGGTTTACAAATTCAATGTTTGGTAGAGTGTCAATTTTCCGGTAGAGTTGGAGTTGGTGTTCAATCTAATAACTATGGTAAAAATGATTCTGCATCAAACCAAACATAACTATGGAGGGTGTTTTGAAAATTGGTTCTGTAATTCATAAGTGAACTAATTACACAAATGCAAGTGTTTAATGAGCACTAACTCATTTCATATGAGTCAGTGTCTTGTCTAATCAAATAACTCTCCTAAAACTCGTTTGTCAAACTAACATTACATTGTTTTTCACAAAAAAAAGTGAGATCTATCTAGTTTCTGGCTTTCCCAAACATATCCTTGATGATTCTCCATAATAGTCAAATAGAAAGTGACCCATGGAGTGAATCAATCCTATTCCCAAACAGGCCCTTATTGATTATGAAGAATCTGAAATCAGTTTAATATTTTTTTTTTCCAATCTTGAAAACCCTAGAATTCTGCTTCGGGTGGGGGGCGGGCTGTGTTCTTCTGGTAACTGGGGGAGGGCGGAGCGATAATGGTTTTCTACTTTAAGGCCCGACCAGAGGCCGGCGATTACACCATCTTCATGGGTCTCGACAAGTTCGAGAACGAGGAACTCATCAAATACGGCTTCCCAGAAGACATTTGGTACCATTTCTGTCCTTTGATTTATCTCTCTCTCTCTCTCTATATATATATATATATGTATATATATGTTATATGTTGGTGTGCGTGGGAAGGGGTTATTTCTGTTTATTTGTCTGTGAACCTGTGATACACATTATATGTAATCTGTTCTGTTCCTGAATTTGGTGATTAGTAGAAATTACTACCCAGTTTGTCATTTTTTGTATATAATCAGTTTTGTGTGTATCCAGTTTGATTCATCTCTCTCTCTCTCTCTCTCTCTCTATATATATATATATATATACACCTGTCATATGTGGCCATGTGGGTGTGTGGGGAAGAGGGTTCTCTCTGTATATTTGTCTGTGATACACTGTATATGTAATCTGTTCTGTTTTTGTGCATATAATCAGTTTTGTGTGTCTACTTTATCTATTTAAACATTTCTATTTCTGATTCCAGTGTAAAATTGTTTGATGCAACTGCAAGCACTCTAGCAAGCTATATACATACATACATACATACGTACATATGTATACACACATCTTGATTTGAAGCAAATTCTGCTTGTGCGCACATATAGACATACAGTGTTTTCTGTTATTGATAACATATTGTTTCACTTATGTATACACATTTATATACCTTGTATCATTCTTATATTGTTTAAGGTTTTTTCCCTAGTCATTCATTTAATCATGGTTTCAATTATATGATCTACTTTTTCATTGTGATTTCATTTACGAGATTTTAGCCAATTGCACACATTCAACTATAGCTTAAAGATTTGCTCCATCTGGTGAAGACAATAGAGAAGTTGGGATGATGGGGGCGTATGGAGACGGAGATGGATGGTGGTCATGATCCCCACAATGATTTCATCTCACAAAAAACATTTCATTTTGTTGAAATGATTTAAATTGAACAAAGACTTTTTAGTTATGTTTGGCTTGTTAGAATATTTGTTGGTAGACACCTAGTGGCTATAGGTCTCTCTCTCTCACACACATAGCAAAGATTCAAGGAGCTAGCCAGTTTATTTTATCTTCTTGCTATGTGACGTAAGGGGCTAAAGGCTTCTAATGAACTTTGCGAATCGAAGTAGTAAGCTGTTTGAACCTCGCTTGGGCTATTTTTATTTTGTCCAGGCTGGGACTAGGCTGGATAAAGGCATTCAGACTTGGCTCAAAATTTACATGAGCCATTTGGCAAGTCCATCTTATGTTGCAGCATTTTTTTGGCAATACGAAATGAATGGTTTTTTTTTTTTTTTTTTCGCGTCTACCATGCTGACATGCAATAGGAGAAATTGAACAAGGGTACTTTATGAGAGGAAGGATGTGATGGGCTGATACACTGTAGTCATGTTAATGTTTGTTTGTAACGCTTGCCTGTTAGTTTCTTCTTATAAGAAATACTTCAGGAAAAATGATGATTGTATTTACATCATATGCTATCAGTCCCGTCTTAGCTTGTATTTATAAATTTTTACGAGCCAAGCTTGTGTGTTCCTGGGCTCGGCTTGTCTAACACGAAAGCTTTGAAGAAAGCAGCTCATTTTACTTACTAACCAAGGTTGAATAAGTTCTTTAGTGACACGAGCTTGAGTTGTTCGTTAACAACTTGGTTCATTTGTAGTCCTATGTGATTGTCTAATTTGCGTAGTGTCCAGGTCCTTGAAAATCGCGTAAGGGGCACAACTTGCAAAAATGTGTATGCAAGGATTTATTGTCAAAATTAAGACAAATGGTCAAATGATGGTTGAATTCTAGAGGTAGAATGGCCTGATCTCATAATATTTGGAATGTGTCAGAATTTGAGCTAGTGTTCGTTCGGCTTTATAGTAAATTTTCAACGACAGTAGATATGGCAAGTTTAATGCTTCTTAACCCTTGGAGCTTGCAAATCAAATTCATAATGCTAAGATTATGTCTATTAGATGGTTGACATTGTTTTCATGAGTTACATGCTTAGTAGTGTTAAGCAATTGAAGTATTTTCATATTGCGCTTTGTGAATGCAGAGACCTTGCTTGGAATAAATTATCTTCTTGTGCTTTCGTATGTCGTGATATTTTTATACCCTACTTTTCTTTTAGTATGCGTAGCGAAATCGATTAGACTGGCTTCCACTAAGTGGACACAATATTGTACATCCAGTAGCTCAAGAAATAACTTGACATAGTTCACCCCCTACATGGTTATGTGTACGTTTGATTGATTTCCAAGATAGAAGTGCGTGTACTTAGTTGTGATCGTCATTGATGGTGCTTTCTTTAATTTGAGAACTTTCCTTACAGGTGTTCATTCTACGCAGGTTCCATGTGGACAAAATGTCATCAGCCCATGTTTATGTGAGGTTACACAAGGGTCAGACAATGGATGCTATGTCTGAAGGTCTACTGGAAGATTGTGTTCAACTAGTCAAAGCAAATTCAATTCAAGGCAAATCCTAGGACTTGCAACTATTTGTGCATTTTATTTAGGCTCCCTTTTGATTTGCAGATTTAAAGAAAGAAAAGGAAAAGGAGAAGAAGAAGGAAAGCAAAACTATGAGGAAAACGGTTTCCCTATTGACTTTTCCCTTGTGTTATCTTGAATGCTTAAATAACATTAGAAATGGAGAGTTTTTCAGAATACATTAGGAATTGAAGAAACTAGGAACGGAAGGAACTCACAAAGTTTAAAACTTTAGTTTATTTTTCACCATAATTTCTTTTACCTCCTAGTTTCCTCACAGATTTCCTTATTATCCAAACAAAGAAAAGTGTTCTCCACAATATTTTATTTTATTTTCTTTGCCCTCACTAAATCCATGAACCAAATGTAGGCTTAGTAGTTGACAGTCAATAAACATTCAGCTAAATTCAACTATATTTTTAATGTTGGGAGAGATATATTAGTGGGTTTGACCTCCCCAACATGGATTTGAATATAGTTAAGTGGCGTTCTTCTTTTCTTTTTTTCTTTTGCTTGCCGAGTACGTTAAGTGGGGAGGATCATTATAGTGGATGTGCTTGTCTGTCAAATGAGTGATGGGAGTACAATGTTTCTCTTTATCCGATGCTGTGGCAATCTAATAAGGAAGAACCGTCAGGTTCCATTTGGTTTGCAAATTTGGAGAATGAAAAGGAAAACGAGAAGGAAAACTACTTTCTAATGTTCTCTTTGGTTCAATAACATTAGAATTTAAATAAATAAATAAATAAACCAAATATGAGAGGAACTCGATAAAGATGATTCAAGTGTCTCACAACTTAAATATATATATTATATTGTTTAACCTTTTTTTTTCCCCTCACTGTGTGTTATCTTCAATGTTTTCTTTCCCTTTCCCTCACTAAATCTACGAACCAAAGAGATCCTAAGGTTTGGTGATTTTCTTAATGTGGCACTGGCAGGTAACAAGGTGAACAATGTTGATGTTGTTTACACTCCCTGGCAGAACTTGAAGAAGACAGCTTCCATGGATGTTGGCCAAGTTGGTTTTCACAATCCGAAAATGGTGAGCTTCTCTCTGTGTTGTGTTGGTTCGAACGTGCCCTATAACTTGCATATCCTTCTTTTGATTTGGATATAGTATGGAAGGTACATTCGTGTATAATGGGGGTGCTCTGTTTAGGTACGCACTGTGAGAGTGGAGAGGCGAATAAATGAGATTGTTAATAGACTGAATCGAACAAAAGTGGAAAGGAAGCCAGATTTGAAAGGTAATTTGAATCTTTGCTTCATTTTGTTATATTTAGGTAGAAATGGTTTTTTCACATCTCATTTGGAGTATAGTGTCTGTTTTTCTACTGAATGAAATCACAAAAAATCGGGGTTTATGGCCTCTTTCCTCCTATGATTTTTATCATTTTACAAGTCTTAGTCTTATGCTCCTTTTGGTTTTGCGAATTTAGTGAAGGAGAAGAGAAGATAAAAGGAAAAGGAAGGTGGAAAAAGGAAGGGAAAACCAATTTCTCCATTGCTCTCTTACACTAGTAATATTGGAATCTAAAAATATTCAAAAATAGTTGAAATCGAGAAAAAATGTAAAATAAAATAAAATTAAGAGGTTTTCATCTTTTCCTTCCTGTTTTTTTTTCACCGATTGCCATGGTAAGTTGGTACCAACAAGAAAAAGTGTTTTCCTTTGTGTTTTCTTTTCTTTTACTTCTAATCCGTGTACTAAAAGGAGCTTTAATCTATTGTGGTGGGTTGCTCTTTCTATTGTACGTGTGCAGCCGAACGAGAAGCTGTTAATGCAGCAGAAAGAGCAGAGAGAAAGCAGCAGCTCAGAGAAAAAGTGAGCCTTCTATTTTCTTGCCTAGTTTTAGAAAAGTGAGATCCAGAATGGGCGTGTTTCTCTCCGCCTTACATGGGTGCATCATTCTGCACTAGCACATTGATAAGTTCTATATATATATCATATTATATTAACTAGATTATGGAACTTTTGGAACCCGTCTAGGGGATTACACTATACGATACCAGCATTGGTTATTTATTAAAAAATTTGTGCGAGTAATTTTGGGTTCAACAATGGACAATTGCCGCATGTGTACTTAGCCAATTATCCCGTTAGGAATCATCTTGAATCTAAGGGGCTGTTTGATAAAACTGAAAATAAAGTACTGAAAATTAATTGCTGAATTTTAAGTACTGAAATTTTAAGTGATTGAATTTGCAATACTTAAAACAATGTTGAAGTACTGAAATGGAATACATTCGGTAATTATATTCGGTAGAAATTTTTTACTTAAAGTTTTCAGGAAGTTTTTGGTTAGATTTTCAATTAAGTGGTATGTTATCAAACGCACTGAAAATAAATAAGTGCTGAAATTTTTCATTTTCACCACTTAATTGTGTTATCAAACACACCCTAAGTCATTGGGCTTCTATTGCTAGTCCATCAAGGATTTGAAGATCTTTTCTGGCTTTTCCTTGCCTTTGTAGAGCCTTGATCATGCTTCTCTATGCTCTTTTTTGGGTGGGCCAAAGTTGGAGTCAAGTGAAATTGATGTTCTTTTTTGACTTAATGTGACCGCAGTTTTCATATAGCCCAGTACTTGGCTTCTGTTTTAATTTTGTTTTTAATGTGCATCTATTGAGATTAGACATGGTTTTGATGTTCTTAACTTAGTATTGGTTTTTAGTTGGATATCCTATCAGTAAATCTTCCTCCCTTGACATAAGCCCCTTTTGGAATTGTTGTGGCTTTTGCTTTTTTGGTAGAAGCATAAACCGTATTCAGAAGGGCACAGTGGGAATTAAGAAAAATTATTGAAACCCCTAATCTTCTTTCCGCATCCATCGCGCTTGGGTTGAAGCACCTCTTGACCTGCTTCGGCCAAATTGGGTTTGGGGGGCTCTATAAGTTCTTTCTAAAATGAATACCAAAAAAAAAAAAATGCTAAAAAGTGTTTTGGGTCTTAGAAGCACATTTGGGATTTGATTCCAAATAAATACATGAGATTGAAAGTTACTTCTAAAATAATTTGTTTGCTTTTAGATATCTAATGACAAATGTGCCTGTGTTTTTGTAGAAACGTAGAGAGGAGATAGAGAGGCTTGAAAAGGAGAGACAAGCAGAGGTAAGGAGCTACAAGAATTTGATGAAAGCTGAGAAGATGACATCTAACAAAGAGATTGCATCAACCAATAAGTCCTTGCAAGAATTGGAAGAGGACTTCATGTAGGCTCTCAGAAGAATTTGAACTATTTGCTAAACTTGCCAGCTTTTTTTTTTTTTTTTTTTTAAAAAAAACTGATAGATCTGCAAAAGGGGAGTGAAGGTGGAGGAAGGGGGTTCTGTTATGTGATTTCCATGAAATATTGAGATGTTGATTGGAAAAGGACATTCTTATTAAGAGGGAGGGAGATTGAATCTCTCAACGAGAGTGTGGCTGATAATAAATTTGTAATTTCGGGTTCATTGATACACTGAGGTACTGTTTGGTTTTTGTAATTTTATGTTATTTTCCATTCCTTTTTGCTTGATTTTTTGTTGCGACATTTTGAATGGATCTTAGGATACATCCTAGTGGTTTCGGTTGTATCATACATCTCAATTTATACCTTTTTGTTAGAAAAAAAAAATGAAAACGTTACGAAACGTGTTTTCAGTTTATTTTTTTGTCAAAAAAAACAAAACAAAAACAAAAACAGAAAACTGCAACGTTACCAAACAAGACCTTAATATTACTTCAAAAAGAGAGTGAAAGACAGGAAAAACTTCTCACATATACATTGTCTTCTTCGATTAGTATTAAAAATTAATATTTCAATATTGGAAAATTCTATGATTCATCTTATTGGTTAAGGATTTATCATATATCCTCTTATTGGTTACATATGTATCATACATCTTAATATATTATTGTCACGCCCGACGTAGCATAAATATGGAAAGCGTTTAATTTCCTTTATGGATGCGTAGGTCGTGACAGTTTGAAGGATCGATTCCGTCCCAAACGTCGAACAACAATAATATGATAATAAGAGTAGAGCAATCAAAGCTTACAAACATTTTTCTAACTTATTACATATTACAACACGGGGTCTCTAAAGGCACAGACCGTCTTAAAACAAAATACTAACTAATGTCTATTACAGTCATCATTATTACAAACCAGTTCATAACATGAAAACTTATAGCGTAAGATTTTAAATTATGCAATGACGATAACAGTTTCCCTTCCAAAAGCCGCCGTTCTCAATTAGCATAGTCATAAGGCCCAGCGTAGTCGTAACCTGAAAAAACCTGAACACGAATGTCCAGGACGCATCAACGTCGCCAGCTTCAAGAAGCTGATGAGTATTAAAAACATAACTGTGAATGTAAAACATATTCATTTACCATTTTTCAATTCTCATTGAAATCCACAGGTTTATAATTAAGATAAAGAGTTCGTTTTAGAAAAACAACCACAATATTATTTAAGAGATAAATTCACATATATGTGACCGTGTATGAGAACCATGCACCATCTCATCTTACCGACTCTTTTCTCTCGACAAAACCCAACAACACACCATCACACACCGGTATCTTTGAAAAGCTAAGATAGCCACACTTTAGCACAGGGGTGCCAGGGAATGTCCAGTTTGCCTCACACTTTGGTCCGGGGTACCAGGGAGTGTCCATTGCCTCACACTTTGACTACCTGATCCGCCATGCAAATACCGGAGGAACCCTCACGTAGTATCCAGACTCGGGTATCAGGGAGTGTCCGTAGGCCACACTTTAGCACTTCCATGGGTGCCAGGGAATGTCTAAGTTCGGCTTCACACACTTTGACGCTACCATGGTCGTCAGGGAGTGTCCAGTTTTGCCACCGTCGCATTTCAAAGACACCCTCGCCGCAATCACAATCACAACACACTTTGGTACTCACTTACCAGGGAGTGTCCACATCACATTCTCAACCGCACTCACTATGCCACACTGACCATTACTCTTTTCCACACTGACCAACACTCACACTCACCATGCATGTACAACTGACACCACATGTATGTCATGAAACTTTAAAAACATGAGGCAATTCACTGATTATATAACCGACGTGCGTACGGGGATTGATAAGTCACAATTCATTGTTTTAATCGTCCACACATAATCAAATAGGATTCTGCTTTAATAAATTTCCCAAATAGAGCTTTAACAGTTCATAAAATACCACTCAAACAGTCCTTTATTACAAAACAAGCAAGAACTAAAAACTGCCAGAAGTCGCGCACGCGGGCCGCTCGCGCGAAGTGTCGCTCGCACGGGCCGCTCGCGCGACCTGCCCATTTTACTTTTTATTTAAAAAAAAAACTTTTCTTTCTGCCTGAAATCAGCCACCTCGCGCGCGCGGGTCGCACGGGCGAAAGGTCTCTCGTGCGACCTGCCTATTTCATTTTCTTTATAAACTTTTCTGTCTGCCTGAAACCACGCGGCTCGCTCGCGCGAGGGGTCGCGCGCGCGAGATGTAGCAGAGGCTTCATCTTCTCTGCTGGAACTCCCCTGTTTCAGATTTCAGGGGTCTTTTTGACCCATTTTCAGATTTAACAATTCATAGGACATGTAATATATGATTCTCTTTAGTTTTTCACAAGGATTATAAATCCATGATCAATTTGACATGATTCAATCTACAACTCTAGAATTTTATGAGAGATTAAAAGTTGTCAAAACAATTTTTCTTATATACTTTCTCATATGAATGACTTAGACTTCAAAACTTTAACAGCAGTTTTTAGGGACTATAATCTTCCTAATTCATGTCTAAAAACTCATTTAGATTGAGTTTGAAATTCCCATGTTCTTGAGCTTCAAGCTTAAATATGAAATCAACAATGGTGGATTAAATTTCTAGCATATAAGCAGCAATAGAAATATGAAATACATTGAGTGAGTTGTTAACACTCACTGAGATAGAAGATGAAGTGTGTGTTGAGAAAGAAATAGAAATACAAGAATCCAATTCAAAAGCTTTGGCTATGGGGATTGTTTTTCCTTTAAAAATTCAGAAATTGTGGACTCTCAAGCTCTCTCTTTTCTCTCTGTGAATGTAATGTGCAGTAGAGTGTTGTGTGAGTGTAGCATATATAGGAGATAAAATTGGTGAACTTGGAGGCCAAGTTCTTTGAGATACACTCAACAAAAGAATTTTGTTTTTCAATATTAATACACAGTATATAAACACATACGTATGTATACTCTCCAGATTAGAAGGGCCAAGTTTAGAGTAGTAGGGGGCAAGCTTAGGTTGTTTGGCAATTCCAGCTTATGACACAATAATACACACACACACACACACACATAAAAAGCATTGCCAAACAAGGCCTAAATCAATGATCACTTGCCATAAATAGCAATAAAGCAAATGTCAAATCTTGCTTTACATCACTTTCAAAATCTGTGGAAGTTTAGCACAGCGCGGATAGTTTTGGACATAAACTGGTATTTCCGTAGCGCGGTGATCACCACAAAAATACAGAAAATTCATTTTAACGTAGGAAGTACTTTTCTGGTTTTATAAAAATATAATTTGATTCAAAAGAAATTATTTCTACCGTTTTGAAATACAGTTTTGAAATCTAACACGGGTGTTGCTAAATGTTATAAAATCGCAATTTGACCCCAAAAGAATTACAATGTACAACAAATAGGCTATAAGGTTATAAAACATGACCATTGAAATAAAATGAACATAGATAATACAAATTACATATGGAAATGCAAATTAAATTTAATTAATAAAATGTAGATTGTTACATCCTTCCTCCCTTAAACAGGATTTCGTCCCCGAAATCAAGACTAACTAGTCCTGAAACAACTCCGGGTACTTCTTCCTCATATCAGCTTCAACTTCCCACGAGGCTTCATCCTCGTCATGGTGATTCCACTGAACCTTCACCAACGGAATGTCCTTGTTCCTCAATTTCTTGATACTCTGATTTAGAATCTTCACGGGCCTCTCTTTGTAAGAAACGTTATGACTTGTCTCAATATCGTCATAACTAACTACATGTGAGGGATCTCGTATGTACTTTCTTAGCATACTCACATGAAATACATTGTGAACCCCAGACATCTTCGGTGGTAGCGCGAGTCGATAAGTCACTTTTCCGACACGATCCAAAATCTCGAACGGTCCGATGAAACATGGAGCTAACTTCCCCCTCTTGAGACCGAAGCGTACTACTCCTCGGGTTGGTGAAACCTTAAGAAGTACGTGATCTCCGATGCTAAACTCCAAATCCTTCCGGCGTCGATCGGCATAACTCTTATACCGGCTTTGAGCAGTTCTCATCCTTTCCTTGACCAAAGAAATCTTCTCGTTGGTTTCTCTAACCAAATATGGTCCCAACAACTCTGTATCTCCCACCTCTGCCCAATACAACGGAGAAAGACATGGTCGTCCGTACAATGCTTCGAACGGAGCCATCCCGATACTCGTGTGATAACTGTTGTTATAGGCAAACTCGACCAAAGGCAAGTGTGTCTCCCAAGATTCCTCAAAATCGATCACACAAGCCCTGAGCATATCCTCCATGATCTGATTAGCACGCTCAGTTTGCCCATCTGTCTGAGGGGGAAAAGCAATACTCATCTTGAGCGAGGTTCCCATAGCTTCTTGTAAACTTTCCCAAAACCCAGAGGTAAAACGAGCGTCACGGTCTGACACAATCGACACAGGTGCACCGTGAATTCGCACAACTTGTTGTATGTATATCCGGCTCATCTTCTCTACCGGGTAAGTCATACTATAAGCGATGAAATGCGCAGATTTCGTCAATCGATCCACGATTACCCAAATGGTGTCATGATTCTGCTGCGATCGAGACAATCCCACTACAAAATCCATCGTAATGTGCTCCCACTTCCAACCAGGAATAGGTAGTGGTTGCAACAATCCTGACAGTCTCTGATGTTCGGCCTTGACTTGCTGGCACGTCAAACACTTGGATACAAATTCGGCCACATCCTTCTTCATACCTTCCTACCAGAAATTTCTCTTCAAATCTTTATACATTTTCGTTCCTCCGGGTGAACTGTATATCTTGACCTATGTGCTTCTGCCAGAATATCATTTCTCAACTCCCCACAGTATGGTATACATAATCTATTTCTGCACCGATATCCTCCATCGGTTCCCACCTTCCATTCTGTCGGATCCTTCTCTGACATCTTAACAAACAATGTTTGAAACTTCTCATCTTCTTTCTGAGCTCCAATGATGCGGTCGATAAGAACAGGCTGTAGGATAAGACATCCAAAAATTTGTCCTTCTCTTTCCTCAGCACTCTGTACGTCGAACTCTGCTAATGTTTCCAATGCTCACCATTCTCTAACCATTAAGGAGGCGATCGTCTCACGAGTCTGCCGACTCAAGGCATCAGCGACCACATTAGCTTTACCAGGGTGGTATTCCAACGTGAAGTCGCAATCTTTGATCAGATCCATCCATCTACGATGCCTCATGTTCAACTCTTTCTGTGTGAATAAATATTTTAGGCTCTTGTGATCGAAGAATAAATCAAACTTCTCACCGTAGAGATAGTGTCTCCAAATCTTGGGTGCAAATACTACTGCTATCAATTCCAAATCATGAATGGGATAGTTCAACTCATTCGGCTTCAGCTGTCTGGATCCATAGGCGATAACTCTGCCATCTTGCATAAGTACACACCCCAGTCCTTGATATGACGCATCACTAAAGATAGTGAACTTCTCATTAGGCTTGGGTATTGCTAGTACCGGTGTAGTAGTGAGTCTCTCTTTCAACTTTAGAAAGGCGCGCTCATGCTTCTTTGTCCACTCGAACTTCAAATTCTTCTTTGTCAATCCAGTCAACAGTGCAGCTATTTTAGAAAATCCCTCAACAAATCTTCTATAATAGCCTGTGAGACCAAGGAAACTCCGAACTTCGGTAGGGTTGCTCAACCTAATCCAGTTCGACACAGCATCTGTCTTGGATGAATCCATAGAAATTCCTTGAGATGACACCTTGTGTCCCAAAAATTTCACTTCTTGCAACCAGAACTCACACTTACTGAACTTGGCATACAACTGATGATCCTCGAGCGTCTGCATCGCAATCGGTAGGTATTGCTCGTGTTCTTCTCCCGACTTAAAATAGATCAAAATATCATCTATAAAGACGATGACAAACTGATCCAAATAAGGCTTGAACACTCTGTTTATCAGATCCATAAACACTGCCGGGGCGTTCATCATTCCAAACGGCATCACCAAAAATTCATAATGACCATATCGGGTTCTGAAAGCAGTCTTAGATATGTCTTCCTTCCGTACCCTTAACTGATGATATCCCGACCTTAGGTCTATCTTGGAAAATGTCGTACTCCTTGTAGTTGATCAAACAAATCATCAATCCGCGGTAAGGGATACTTGTTTTTGATAGTCACACGGTTCAATTCTCTGTAGTCGATACATAACCTGAGCGTCCCATCCTTCTTCTTTATAAATAACACTGGTGCTCCCCAAGGCAATGTACTTGGACGTACAAAACCTAGGTTCTCGAGCTCTTGAACTTGTTCCTTCAATTCCAACAATTCGGTGGGGGCCATTCTGTAGGGAACCTTCATGATCGGTACGGTACCCGGTATAAGCTCAATACAGAACTATATACTTCTTTCGGGCGACAAACCAGAAACGTCTTAAAATACTTCTTCGAAGTCCTTGACTACAGGTATAGGCGACGCTGTCGCTTCTGTACTGACGACTTCGATGTTCGCTAAACATCTGGTGAGGAACATATCTCCCGAAGGGTTACATTGAAAATCAAAGGGTTGATTCTCATTGTCGGGGAATGTAATTCTCTTCCTCGCACAATCCAACTTCGCTTGATTCTGAGAGAGCCAATTCATTCCGAGTATTACGTCAAACTCCTTCATCGATAGGACAATCAATCTTGTAGGGATTTCACGGTCTCCTAACCGTAAGGGACAATCCTTGCACACGTGTCCTAATCTGACTGCAGCTCCTAATGGTGATGTAGCCTTTAAAGCTTTCTCTAAACGATGAGGTAAGATACCCAATCTCTGAATTGTATTAACCGATATGAACGAAAGAGCAGCACCTGTATCAAATAACACTTTAACATGGGAGTTAAACAGAGTTAATGTACCTTCCACTGCTTGCTGATCAGGTTGAGCTTCTCCATAATCTCGCTCTACATACACAGTCCCATCATATCCAGCGGCATCAGGAATAACAACATTCAAACGAGTCTAATTCTGTTGACCATACGTCACCTGCTTAGGAGCAGTACAGAACTTGCTGATATGACCTGGTTCACCACAGTTGTAGCAAACTATGTCTTGTTGAGTAGCACGTCTTGGTGCCTTGCAGTCTCGAGCCAAATGACCAGGGTTGCCATAGTTGAAGCATTTTCCACCACTACTTCCTTCTCCTACTCGGGATTGAGTCAGATAGGTAATAGCCTAGGTCTTCTTGCTCCCATCGAAATTTCTCTTCTGCCCTTGGGTACGATTCATTGGCAGTCTATTTCCAAAATTACCCCTCTGAGGCGGCCGAAATTCAAATTGCTTTTGGTTCACTCTGGCATCTTCTTCCAGATCGGTAGCCAAACCAACAAGTCCTTCAAAAGACTTATCTAGGTGGCCGAGAGTCAGGCGACGGATTTGGGTGCCAACTCCTGATTATACTTCCGTATCTTCTTATCTTCAGTACCCACCAGGTGAGGAGCGAACCAAGACAGTCTCTCGAACTGAGTGGTGTACTCTTGCACCGACTTAGTCCCCTGAGTCAAATCCATGAATTCTTTCTCCTTTCTGTGCCTTTTTGTAGCCGGGAAATATTTTTCCAGAAACCTTCCTTTGAATACGGTCCAAGTCATCCCCATAGCAGCTGTGTTCCCGATAGTGGCTATCACCGAGTCCCACCAATCTGCGACAGCATCGGTCAACTGGAAGGTAGCCAATCTCCTCTTATCCATCTCGTTGCATTGGACAGCCTCGAACATACGGTCCATTTGCCTTAACCATTGTTCGGCCTTCCAAGGTTCTGCTGTACCCGCAAACTGCTCGGGCCTTAGCGCACGGAATCTCTCTAGTAGTTTGTCTCCAGTTTGGCGGTCTCGTCGGTTGTCATTCGTATTACTGATTCTTTCCAAACGTCTAACAAACGCTTCGAACATCCCCGTAGGATCGGCAGCCTCAGGTGCTCCCTCAATCAAATTCCTGTTCCTCTTTAGTCCCCCGGCCATTCTATGCATGATAATAATAACAAGATGAGAAACATGCATGAAGCAGAAATGTAATGCAGTTTAAGCGATGACAACAACATTCAAAAGAGTATATTATATATAACTTCTTGTCAAGTTGATACAAAAAGCATGTATGATCAGATCAATGCCTACCCTATCTATATGGGTTAGGACGCATGCAAGAGTTAATGTTACAAAAATGGGGTCATTGCCCTATACTCTAATGCATGTAATTACAGTTTGCAAAAAGAGATAGAGCTAATAGTCAAAAGTAGTTAATATGTACAAAGTCATATCTAGAATGTCAATCGTCTCCATAAGTAGCTATCAGGAGATCTAGAGAGTTGACGGGGCAAAATTGCTGCACAAAGAACGGACCAACCCCATCATAGCCCTGAGAGGTCGACGATGAAGCAGGCACAGGGGCATCTGCCTCAACAAGCATCTCCTCAGGTAAGGCTAGCTCAAGTGCTAGGTCAGCGGCTTAGTCGCCTAGACCTATGTCATCCTCTACGTCCTCCCCACCTAGTGGGACCAAATTAACAGCCTCACCATCGTCCTCGGCAATGGGAACCACCGGCGGAGACATCTCTAGCTGTGCCAGATGGGCGTGCACAACCTGGATCTCGAGGGGGAGATAGAAAGCATCGCTATCGACCAACCTCAAAACCTCAACCAACACCAATCGTTAAGCCTCTGCAAAGTAACGAAGCTCTAGGTGGATACGAGTCAAGTCAACTAAGCCTACCACGTGAACCTGGTGCCATAAATCAGATACTATGGTCACTGTGGCGAACTGCTCAACGGCCACATGATACAAGTCGAGGAAGGCTGGGACCACTACCCCAGGTGTCACAAAGTGTCCCCCAAATTCGTCTGGTACATATAGTGGATGAGCTGGGTCCATACCTGATAAAAAGGTACTACTTTAGTCAGGACAGAAATAATCTTAGGCGTTTGGGTTCTGAGCCTATCCTCCCTGTCGTAACATCGGGTGCAAAGCTTAAGCTAACAGATCGTGGAATCGGGTCTATACTGGTAAACCCTAACCTGGCTAAACTATCTTGAGATAAATAATAACCTGGCTCTGATACCACTAAATCCTGTCACGCCCCGACGTAGCATAAATATGGAAAGCGTTTAATTTCCTTTATGGACTCGTAGGTCACAACAGTTTGAAGGATCGATTCCGTCCCAAACGTCGAACAACAATAATATAATAATCAGAGTAGAGCAATCAAAGCTTACAAATATTTTTCTAACTTATTACATATTACAACACGGGGTCTCTAAAGGCACAGACCGTCTTAAAACAAAATACTAACTAATGTCTATTACAATCATCATTATTACAAACCAGTTCATAACATGAAAACTTAAAGCGTAAGATCTTAAATTATGCAATGACGATAACAGTTTCTCTTCCAAAAGCCGCCGTTCTCAATTAGCATAGTCATAAGGCCCAGCGTAGTCGTAACCTGAAAAGCCTGAACACGAATGTCCAGGACGCATCAACGTCGCCAGCTTCAAGAAGCTGATGAGTATTAAAAACATAACTGTGAATGTAAAACATATTCATTTACCATTTTTCAATTCTCATTTAAATCCACAGGTTTATAATTAAGATAAAGAGTTTGTTTTAGAAAAACAACCACAATATTATTTAAGAGATAAATTCACATATATGTGACCGTGTATGAGAACCATGCACCATCTCATCTTACCGACTCTTTTCTCTCGACAAAATCCAACAACACACCATCACACACCATCACACACCGGTATCTTTGAAACGCTAAGATAGCCACACTTTAGCACAGGGGTGCCAGGGAATGTCCAGTTTGCCTCACACTTTGGTCCGGGGTACCAGGGAGTGTCCATTGCCTCACACTTTGACTACCTGATCCGCCATGCGAATTCCGGAGGAACCCTCACGTAGTATCCAGACTCGGGTATCAGGGATTGTCCGTAGGCCACACTTTAGCACTTCCATGGATTCCAGGGAATGTCCAAGTTCGGCTTCACACACTTTGACGCTACCATGGTCGTCAGGGAGTGTCCAGTTTTGCCACCGTCGCATTTCAAAGACACCCTCGCCGCAATCTCAATCACAACACACTTTGGTACTCACTTACCAGGGAGTGTCCACATCACATTCTCAACCGCACTCACTATGCCACACTGACCATTACTCTTTTCCACACTGACCAACACTCACACTCACCATGCATGTACAACTGACACCACATGTATGTCATGAAACTTTAAAAACATGAGGCAATTCACTGATTATATAACCGACGTGCATACGGGGATTGATAAGTCACAATTCATTGTTTTAATCGTCCACACATAATTAAATAGGATTCTGCTTTAATAAATTTCCCAAACAGAGCTTTAACAGTTCATAAAATACCACCCAAATAGTCCCTTATTACAAAACAAGCAAGAACTAGAAACTGCCAGAAGTCGCGCGCATGGGCCGCTCGAGCGAAGTGTCCCTCGCGCGGGCCGCTCGTGCGACCTGCCCATTTTTATTTTTATTTAAAAAAACATTTTCTTTCTGCCTGAAATCAGCCACCTCGCGCTCGCAGGTCGCTCGCGCGACCTGCCTATTTCATTTTCTTTATAAACTTTTCTGTCTGCCTGAAACCACGCGGCTCGCGTACGCTGGTCGCTCGCGCGAGGGGTCGCTCGCACGATCGCGCGTGTGAGATGAAGCAGAGGCTTCATCTTCTCCGCTGGAACTCCCCTGTTTCAGATTTCAGGGGTCTTTTTGACCCATTTTCAGATTCAATAATTCATAGGACATGTAATATATGATTCTCTTTAGTTTTTCACAAGGATCATAAATCCATGATCAATTTGACATGATTCAATCTACAACTCTAGAATTTTATGAGAGATTAAAAGTTGTCAAAATAAACTTTCTTATATACTTTCTCATATGAATGACTTATACTTCAAAACTTTAACGGCAGTTTCTAGGGACTATAATCTTCCTAATTCATGTCTAAAAACTCATTTAGATTGAGTTTGAAAATCCCATGTTCTTGAGCTTCAAGCTTAAATATGAAATCAACAATGGTGGATTATAATTTCTAGAATATAAGCAGCAATAAAAATATGAAATACATTGAGTGAGTGGTTAATACTCACTGAGATAGAAGATGAAATGTGTGTAGAGAAAGAAATAGAAATACAAGAATCCAATTCCCAAGCTTTGGCTATGGGGATTGTTTTTCCTTTAAAAATTCAGAAATTGTGGACTCTCAAGCTCTCTCTTTTCTCTCTGTGAATGTAATGTGCAGTAGAGTGTTGTGTGAGTGTAGCATATATAGGAGATAAAATTGGTGAACTTGGAGGCCAAGTTCTTTGAGATACACTCAACAAAAGAATTTTGTTTTTTCAATATTAATACACAGTATATAAACACATGCGTATGTATACTCTCCAGATTGGAAGGGCCAAGTTTAGAGTAGTAGGGGGCAAGCTTAGGTTGTTTGGCAATTCCAGCTTATGACACAACAATACACACACACACACATAAAGCATTGCCAAACAAGGCCTAAGTCAATGATCACTTGCCATAAATAGCAATAAAGCAAATGTCAAATCTTGCTTTACATCACTTCCAAAATCTGTTGACGTTTAGCACAGCACGGACAGTTTTGGACATAAACTGGTATTTCCGTGGCGCGGTGATCACCACAAAAATACAGAAAATTCATTTTAACGTAGGAAGTACTTTTTTGGTTTTATAAAAATATCGTTTGAGTCAAAAGAAATTATTTTCACTGTTTTTTAATACAGTTTTGAAATCTAACACGGGTGTTGCTAAATGTTATAAAATCGCAATTTGACCCCAAAAGAATTACAATTTACAACAAACAGGCTATAAGGTTATAAAACATGACCATTGAAATAAAATGAACATAGATAATACAAATGAAATATGGAAATGCAAATTAAATTTAATTAATGAAATGTAGGTTGTTACAATTATAATTTTGAAAACCACTTTAATTTTATGAATACATTTTTGTCACCACAAAATTGCTCACCTTTTTTTTACCCTCTCTCCCATTGACTAATGCAATAAGTACGGTGACCAAAATTGAACTTTGATTTTATAAACCAAATATTTTCAAAGTTGTAACATCTAGTAACTTTTGGGAACAAATTACTACTTGGGACAAAATCGAAACACCTAAACTCGTTTTCGAATTTTTAAAAAACGGAAATACGACCTAATCACCAGACCATGATTTTGAAAATTGGACTGGACCGGCCGGTTTGATTGGTTAGACTGTCTACCGGTTGACTTTCCGGTTCGGTTTGATTCGGTAAACCGGATTTCACCAAATACCACCCAAAACCGGTGACATGTTCAGTTGAACCAGAGAACAGTTACTCAAATTTTTACTGGTCATCGGTGCTAGCAGCTCACCTTACTGATCTCCGTGGCTGCTGCTGCTTTGTTCATGAGGCCAAATGTTAAGAGAGAGAGAGAGAGAGAGAGAGAGAGAGGTGGGACCAAATCTAGAGGATCAGGGTTAAAGAGAAAGAGAAAGAAATGTCTATATGCATCATGCATCAACTGGAGGAGTAAGCATAGGTTGACATAGCTCAAGTCGCAAAGAGCTTGACATATATGTCCCCTTAAGATCAGGGTTCCAACCTCATCCCCTCCCCCATATCAAAACCAAAAAAAAAAAAAAAAGAAGAAGGGAGTAAAGTCATGTTTGACAATTCCCAATGCAAAAGTTTCAGTTTTCAGAATGCTCTTTTGGATTTCCAGCACTCCATTTTTTTAAAATTTTTATTTATTTTATGTTCTAAAGTATCCTCACACACACACTCTCTCTCCATATATATATACATACATATATACACACAACAATTCAACTATTCAAGTACTTGAATTGATTCTCAAAAAGAAGTCTTGCTTCTTGAAATTGAGAGATTTTAACGGTTATGAAACTAAGAAATTTGTATACATTATTTTTTGACATTATTTAGTTTTATATTATGATTAAAGTTTATAAATAAATCTAATTATTATATAATTATGACATCACAGTTGAATTTCGGTTCACCCGACGGTTGAACCAGTAACACAATCATTTTTTCGATTTAATGAACGATCCAATTTTCAAAACATTGCACCAGACTATCTCCACGTTCCGACCACCACCCAAAAATTGCTTTCCCATACCAGAAATGCTACACGTAACAAACCACAAAAGGGGTATCTAAGCAAATTTTAAAAATTTGTAGGACCCAAAGAAAGAAAAACACCCTCCTCTCTTTGATGTCTCTATTTGACGGTCTAGACCTTCTGGAACAAAGAAATGCAAAATCCCCAAATGCGCTAGATCACCTCCAACTACACCCGATAGGACCCGACGACGACGGGCGGTAGTTTCTGCTTATTCTCTTAGTACTCTCTCTCTCTCTCTCAAATCATATATATATACATATATATATCATAACACTTCTAGTAAGGACGCCCTTACTTTATTAAGTTAAGGACTTCTGTCTCTGTCGTTAGATCAAGTTTTCATTAAGGGTACTGTTGTCATTTTAATTTTTAAAGTGGAGATCTAACGGCTGAAAATAGAAGTCCTTAACTTAATAAACTAAGGGCGTCCTTACTAAAAGTGTTCTGTATATGTATATATGTATATATCAATGTCCGTTTCTCTCACAAAATCAATGCCTCTACATGAATATGAAAATGCCCATATCAATATCAATGCCTATTACAGGAAAATGCCTCTACTTTAAAATAATCTCTAACCTTAAACATAGTTATATTTTTCATCCAAAAAAAACCGAGTACAAAGCTTTGGATTTAAGAGAGAATCTTGTATATATAGAATTCTTTCAATTCGTAAAGCATTTGTAAATGGAAATTCTTTCAATTTTTTTTTCCACATTTGGGGAAGCATTGCTTAGTTACAGAGCATAGTGAATAGCAAAGAATACTTGGATCAACATTCTGAAATGGTAGCAGGGAAGGAGCTCTCAGAGGAAGTTGGCAATGGAAATGCCCTACAAGGATGATGATTCAAATGACCTGCATTTCGACATTGTATTAGTAGGATTATATGATCATATATGACGAGGGTCAGCTCACTGGGTGACATTTTTTGTTGCCAAACTATATTATACAAGAGTTATACAAGCTAGTATGATTTTTTGTTGATGGCATCCTCCAAGTTAAAGACCAGAGGATTGTAAAAAAAAATGGTTGTAAACGCCAAAGTTCTTTGCTGAAACAATGATATATAATTTTTTTGTAAATGCCAAAGTTTCAAGATTTGCTGAAACAATGGTTGTGAACATTCATATATATATATATATATATATATCCATAGAGACATACATTGAGAGAGAGAGAGAGAGAGAGCGCACCGAGAGAAACAGAGAACAGCAGTCGAACCCTTTGCCGTCGCGTCGCCATCGCCGTCTCCGCTCCTTTGCCGTGAGCTAACCGGTCCGGTCGAGTGTGAGTTTAGGACAAGGGCGGACCCAGGAACTCTGAGAAGGGTGGATTATTCTTAGTTAAAGTGGTACAAGTAATCCTTAGACCTGAAATATTAGTGTTGCCTTGTGTATGAGTTATTATGCTTTAACGTGCACAATATTTATGTTTTAATTAAAGGCATATTCATGTATTGTTGGGTATAATAAGTCATACATGGAGACATGTGAATGTATAACATGGAATCTATCACTCTCAAGTAAGGGGGAGAGGATGTCCTATGTGATCTTCTATGATATATCTCAAGTAAAGCTCCCTGGCCAAGGCAGGGTATTAGAAAGAGTTTTCTAATTTCACCAGATGTGGAGAAATATCAATTAGTTCAAGAACATATAATTAAATCTGGGTTTGATAATATGTCCATTATCCAAAAGATTTAATTGAGACATTGTTTGATAGAAAGATTGAATTGTACGGTAATTGTTAACGGAAAAGTTCACTGTTTTTCAGACTGTCTGGGATGTGTTATGATACACTGCTAGGTGTCACTCATAACTAGTGGAGGCCCAGAAATAATAAATATTAATACGGAGTATTAATTATTTCTACAAGGGAGAATTAGAAGATGTTTTAATTTAAATAAATTAGAAAGGGTTCTAATTGTAATACTTTAAAAGTATTAGTACCTACTACCAGATTAATATGAACCTAAGGGGTCACACACAAAAGGGCAATGTGTAATTGGAAGAAGTTGTGAGGGCCTACTTGATATTAAGATGTTAATATGGAACCAAACCAAACCCAAACCCAAACCAAACCAAGCCTTGTGTCCCAATCAATTGGGGTCGGCTGTATGAATTCTTTTTCTCCATTCTGCACGTTCAAGAGCTATATGCTCATTCAAATTATATATATTCATATCTTGTTGCATTACATATTCCCAAGTCAGTCTATGTCTGCCTCTCCCTCTAACTATTCCAGACACTACGATCTTATCACTCTTTCGTACAGGTGCATCTACAGGTCTTCATTGCACATGGCCGAATCATCTAAGTCTATTCTCCTTCAACTTATCCTCAATATGTGTCACTCCTAAAGTCTCTCGGATGTACTCATTTCTAATTCTATCTTTCCTAGTCTTACCACACATCCATCTTAGCATCCTCATGTCTGCTACACTCACTTTGCTAATGTGTTGTTTCTTAGTTGCCTAACACTCTGTCCCGTAGAGCATAGCTGGCCTAATAGATGTCCTATAAAATTTTCCTTTCAATTCTGCTGGTATTCTCCGGTCACATAATACTCCAGAAGCACTCCTCCACTTAAGCCATCCCACTTTAATTCTATGGGTCACGTCATCACCAATCTCTCCGTCTCTACTGATCATTGAACCTAGATAGCGAAAGTGTTCCTTCTTTGGGATCTCCTGATCTTCGATCTTCACTGCTTCGTTGTCTCTACTTCCACTGTTGCTAAAAGTACAATCTATGTATTCTATTTTTGTCCTACTTATCTTTAGTCCCTTAGTCTCTAGTGCTTCTCTCCAAGCTTCTAGTTTAGTGTTGAGTCCCCTTTTAGTCTCATCAACCAAAACAATATCATATGCGAACAACATACACCATGGGACCTCATCTTGAATGTATCTAGTCAATTCATCCATAATTAGGGCGAACAAATAAAGGCTGAAGGACAACCCCTGGTGCAGGCCTACGGTAATTGGGAATTCGCTTGTTTCTCCGGCTGGTGATCTAATTGTAGTAACCACTTCATCATACATATCCTTCACCACGTCAATATAACCCTTGGTCACTCCTTTCTTCTCTAGAACCCACCAAATTAAATCTCTAGGCACTCTATTGATCGGGAGAGAACTAATCCTAATTATACGCTTTAACGAGCATTTGTTAGTACTTTTTTATCCTATTTTTGTATATTTTTACTCTGTTTTCTAGTTTCTGACAGGTTTTGGAAGAAATCAACTAAACCAGGCTAAACAGGGTGAAAAAGCAGAAGAAAAGAAGCTGAAAAAACCAAGTCGCGCGCGCGACCCGCGCCCGCGAGAATCAAGAAATCGCTCGCGCGATCCGCTCGCGCGAGAACCCCAGATTCGCTCGCGCGATCCGCGCGCGCGAAAACCAAAAGTCGCGCTCGCGCGACCCGCTCGCGCGATATACCCAAAAACCAAAGTTGCGTATTTCAGTATACTGAAGACTCCTGTGCAAACGAGACTGCTAAACGACGTCCAGACTGTAAATTACATGCGTTTCAGTCCGTTTCGAGTTGTAAAGGCTTCCAAAACATGTTGTAAATCTATATAAACTCTATTTTACTTCAATTAGAGGGTTGGCAATTATTATACACACATTCTACAACCATACTTCCAGCCATTGAAGAGAGGGAAGCAAGGAGAAGAAGAAGAAGACCAAGGGTTTCCATGGCCTCCTCCATCAACCTCTTGCTATCTACTACTTCCATGGACTGCTAGATCATTGATCTAGGGTTTCAATGAAGCCCTAGATGAGTAATAGGGTTTTATTTATGCTTTTATTTTAGTTTTATTATGTATGGATGACAGTCACATGTTTAGAGGATTTTTATAAATAAATCGTACTAACATTGATTAAATCATTGCTTTCAGAATTTATTCTTGTCTTAGATCTGTTTTGACTGTGATGTGCTCAACGATCTACTCTTGCTGTGCTTGTTTAGATTGTTTACATGTGATGGTGCTTTATTGATTCGTGCTATCAAGTATCCGAATAGTCCATGCCTAGGTTAGACGGATTAGATCACAACCCTAGTTTAGTGTGAGATAATTCGTGCTATCCGCAGATGGATTATGTTGGTGCTTGAACCATGATTATCTTCTTGTCGGAGGAATTGGGCTTGTAGCTACAATTCCCCATTATCATCCAATGTAATAAGCTAAAGTAATTCATAGATATTCCTATTATGAAGCTAGTGGTGGATTTGCAATCCTAGGTTACCTTTAAATATTATTTAAAAACACTTTTAACTGCTTTCATAGTTTAGATTTATTTTTATTGTTATTAGTTTAATTAAATCCAAATCAAATTCCGTTTTTCCTAATTAATTAGACTTAGGTTTTAAAATTAAAAGCTGTAGTAATCAATCTCTGTGGGTTCGACCTTTACTTCCACACTGCAAATCCTTTGAAAAGTAAAGAATACTTTTATATCTTGATTCTGACAAGATCAATTTTTGGCGCCGTTGCCGGGGATTGCATTACTACTCTTAGTTTTATAATCGTAGTTTAGTTAATTCGTAAATATTAGGTTAGTTTTATTTTTCTTATTTTCCGTTTTGTTTTTAGTTACTAACTTTTTCTTTTATTTTGTAGTCAACGTTTCCGAGTGGAGCAGCTAATTACATCAAAGGAGTTTACGCAAAAATAAAATAAATAAAAATTAAATAAATTGCTTCCTTTGGAATTCGCTTTAAACCGCTGTAAGTCAGGGCGCTGTGACGCACTATTTGCATTAGTTTAAGGTTAATTGCACTGCATTAGCTAGGAAACCCGGGGCGCTGGGCTTGACGCGGTCATTGCATTACAGGATAATTTGCATGCATCATAGTAGTTGTGTGCTTGTTGACCTAGTTGCGTGATTGCTTGCTATTTGTTTTTTTTTTTTTTAGTTGAGTCAGTCGTTGTTTTTAGTTTCTTTTTCTTTATTTTAGTTTATGTTGGGTACACGTTCAAATAAACCAGATTTAAAATCTTTCGATCTTGAACTCGAACGTACCTTAAGAACCAGTAAGTCCACAACCCAAGCTTCTAGAGCTAGGTTGCAAGACGACGAGTCAACTCCGATTCCGTCGTCGTTGTTTGAGGCCGAAATTCAAAGTACCCGTGAGCGGTTAAGGAGAGCTCGAACTTTTAAAATCGAACCAATTAAAATGGCTGACGGTGGAAATAACAATAACAACCAAAATAACGACGGTGTTAATATGAATAACCTTAATATACCGCCACCACCTCCACTTATAAATTATTTTATTCCTACTACTTACACGCCACAAGCTGGTATTGAATTACCGGAGGCGACGGCATCTCACTTTGAGATAAAGTCGTCTACGATCTCGCTACTACCTTCCTTCCATGGCCGTCTAAATGAAGACCCTTACCAACACTTAGGGGATTTTCAGGGTATATGCTCTACTTTGAAAATACAACACCTAAATAATGATGAATTAAAATTGCGGCTCTTCCCATTTTCCTTAAGAGACAAAGCGAAGTATTGGCTTCAATCACTTGAGCCAAACACAATAAAAACATGGGAAGCCTTACACACCGCCTTTTTACAAAAGTTTTTCCCTATTATGCGTACAAATAAGATAAGAAAAGATATAACTAATTTTGTAATGCAAGATGGGGAATCACTTTATGACACGTGGGAAAAATTTAAAGAATTATTACGTTCGTGTCCACATCATCAGGTGCCCAAGTGGCAATTGGTTCAAGTCTTCTACGAGGGACTTATTCCCTCTGTTAGGAATACTGTCGATGCCGTTTGTGCGGGAACTTTCCTACACAAAAGCGCCGACGAGGCCTGGAAGATATTTGAAACACTAAGCGAGAATTCGATGCATCAGGCTGTGTCGGTACGTTCTGAGGGATACATTCAACCTAAGCGAGAGGTGACAGTTGAGTCAAGTCAATCAATTCAAATTCAAGAATTAAATAGAAAACTTGACCGACTTATGCAAATGAACAAACCGTCTAATCCATCCTCTTTAGAAGTATGTGCATTATGTTCTGAACCGTCCCATAATATCTTTGCATGTCCTTCTGCATCTCAATATCCGGAATTTGTTGAACAACACGTTAATTCTATGCAACAATTCCCACAGAATAATTATAATCCTAGGTCGATTAATTTTCCAAATACGTACCGACCCCAATACCAACAAGGTCAATACCAACCACCTCCTCCACCTCCACGCAATAATGCCTTTGAGGAGAAGGTGTTGGCCTCACTTGAAAACTTTGGATCGGTGGTTCAGTTAGTACACTCTCACACACAATCCATCGCAAAACTGGAGTCCCAAGTAGGGCAAATTGTTAATACATTAAACCGTTTAACTGAGAGTAAGTTGCCGAGTCAACCTACTCAGCAACCTAAGGGGCAATACGCAGTGGGTAGTACGAGTGAGAGCGTGAACGCTGTGTCGACTAGGACGACTGCTCGAGATGAGGAAGTTGTTGTAATTCCGGATGAGAGTGAGAAAGATGGGAAAATTAACTTAAATTTGAATAAGGAGGGTGAGGGAACGAGTAGAATTCAAAACGATAAAGGACCGGCCCCAACAAACTATATTCCAAGAATGCCATATCCACCAAACGTTGAGGGACCGTCACATTCACCTAAGAAAGGGTCTAAGGTTGAGGATATACTCGAGGTGTTCAAACAAGTTAAAATCAATATTCCTTTCCTCGATGCTATAAAACAAATTCCCGCTTATGCTAAATGTCTAAAAGACCTTTGTACTCAAAAGCGCAAAATACGGAGTCATACTCCTAAAAAGGTCTTTCTCACGGAAAAAGTAAGCTCTATATTCCAACACGCTCCTCCAAAATATAAAGATCCAGGTACGCCTACGATTTCATGTGTCATAGGTGACACTATCATTCATAGGGCTCTCCTTGACTTAGGAGCGAGTGTTAATCTCATACCTTATCACGTCTATCAACAACTAGGATTAGGTGAACTGAAACCTACGGCCGCTACAATACAATTAGCGGATCGTTCTATTAAAATTCCTAGAGGAATCGTCGAGGACGTTTTGGTTAAAGTTGATAAATGCTATTATCCTGTCGACTTCATGGTCCTTGACACCGAACCAGTGCTAGATGTTAGGAAACATACTCCTGTCATCTTAGGCCGTCCATTCTTAGCAACCGCTAACGCACGCGTTAACTGTCGGACGGGGGTAATGAAAGTGTCATTTGGGAACATGAATTTAAAATTGAACGTTTTTAACGCTATGGATCAACCTCCTAAAAACGACGATTCCCTATGTGAGGTGGAAGGTGAGGTAACACGGAATATCGAGCCTACTAGAGAAATAAATGTGAGTGAGGAAAACAATATAGCGGACGATGATGAGTGGATGAATCCTAATCCCGTGGACCCTAATGCGGAATCTACTCGGAAGGTAAGAAATCGATTTGAACATAATGACAAACCGTCGATTGAATTAATTCAAAGCGACGTAATTTCTGCTTACCACCGAGCTCTGCCTGACATTCTTAGGGGTACACAGTCCGATATACGGCCTCCATAAAATCTTGAGCTAGAACGGTCTAGCTAAAGACGTAAAAGTTAGCGCTTCTTGGGAGGCAACCCAAGCTTTATTTCATCCGTTTATCTTGTTTTTGGTCGTTTTTGGGTCTGTTTGTGTCTGTTGTGGACATTTTGGATAGGTTTGGGGGTTGGAATTCAGTTTTTTTTTATAGTATATACAAAATTTTAACTAAATAGTGGAAAAAACCAAACTCGCGCGCGCGGCCCGCTCGCGCGAGACGTCGCTCGCGCGGCCCGCTGGCGCGAGTTTGTGCCTTAGGAGGTTTTCTTTGTTTTCTTTTTATGAGGCCTCAGGATCTCCTCGCGCCTGGAATCGCGGGCGCGAGGTACCTCGCTCGCGCGAGATAGCATTAAAAAAAATATATATATATATATAAATTTCGCTGAGAATTCGCGCGCGCGACGTCCGCTCGCGCGATTCCCCATTCTCTGTTTTTCTCTTTTGTTTTCTATATTTTCCCCCATACTTGTTCTGATAATGTTTTTGTTTCTGTTTTTGTTATTTTTCGTTTTATTTCTTTTCCATTTGATAGTTTAGTTTAATTTAGATTAGTTTTACATTTCTATTTTATATTTCTGTTTCATTTCCTTTTAATATTCTTTTGTTAGTTCTTTTCGTGTATCTAGAAGTAACAGGTAACATTGAATTTTATTGCCATATTCCTTTGTGTTCACCTGTTATACGCTTGTCAAGATCGAGGTATTATCGTTCCGTTCTTATGAACTCTCCTTTCTTTCGTTTTATTGTTTCATTGGGGACAATGAAAGGTTTAGGTTTGGGGGTATGCACACATTAGTTTATGCAAAATTTTAAAATTTTTTCAATAAGTGTGTTTAAATAAACGATGTTACCTACGGTTTTGCAATCGCTAGTTGATACTTCGTGTTATGTAATTATGATTGTTATAGAATGATAAACAAGGGAAGATGTGATTAAACATTTACTGAAGTTATGATGTAATGTTTTAAGTTATGTATTGTTTGAATCGTAGTTTGATATCATAGATTTGCACATAAACTTATACACTACACGTAGTCATTTGAATACATGTTGGTTGTGAACTATAATATGATTCGGATTTCTAGATAACATAAGGTGGAGACTAAGCCCGGTGAGCTTTTGAGCCTATCTTTTCTATTTTGAGGGTTATAAATACATTGTGTTTGTCGAATTTCATTAAAATAGCGCATCTACTTGTTGTTTAGTCTCATTATTCTTGCTTTGGTTGATAATCAAGTTAAAATAGTTGTTACCTTGCTAAATAATCTTCCGTCGTAAACATTGAAGAACCAGATAACCCTAGGAAATGATTTTAGGCCTTCTTTGTTTACTGCCGACCGATAAATGAAAAAAATTTCCTTAGTTCGCCCCTTGAGCCGTTAAAATGCCTCTTTTTCTTTGTTCACCATTATCCTCTTTAAAAGCTCCAACTTGATCAACTTGGAGTATACCACTGGAAGAGTGATCAACTTTTAGTAGTATTAAGGCGATGTGTTGATTGAGAAGAAGAAAATAAGATGTTATTGGGGTAGTTGTTTGGTATTCGATGAATAATCATTTGAGAAGCAAGAAAAGAAAAAGGAAAAGAAAACAAAATAAAAAGGAGAAGGTTGAAAAAAAAAAATATGAAAGAAAATGAATGAAAAGGAATGAAAAGAAAGAAAAGATGAAAAGTGTGTAGAAGAAGAATGAAAGAAATCGAACATGCCTTACAATGCCATTCTAAAACTACCTAACCTATCCGTTCTATCCTTTTTCATTACCTGAGCCACATTACAACCTTTGAAAAGTCCTATTTGATCCTAGGAAACATGGTTTGGATATGAAAACAATGGGAGGGGGATTAAAACATGGTAATGATTAATTTTTCTTGATTGATTGGCATCTTATCCATGAGACTATTGTTCTTTCGTGTTATGCGTCTTTTTCGAGTCATATGTGAGAAATCGCTCGTTTTGAAAATATATTTCCTTTACTCACATATTTTAGAAAAATTACACCTGTTTCTGAGTGTTTTATTTTTGAGTGTAATTCATTGTGAGATTCGTAGTCGAAGCATAGTTAGATGGTCATCCGAGTTATATTCCAAGTTCAGGATAAGCGCGTGTTCATTTGACTACCATATCACACACGTGCGATTTTATGAGAAACTCTATTGATTTATACGATGCATGTGCTTGAGATTGTTTTTCATGATGTATGTAGACGTTTAATTCTATTTCTTTATGTTCGTTATCCTATTTCAAATCTTTGTTGTATAATAAGGAGTATTGAATAGTATGTTCTTTGTTTTTAATAAAACTTTTTAAATTTTAAGTTAATAAAGATGGTTGTGGGTAACTTGTTGACGAGAACCCTCACGAGACTTCACTCGTCCGACTAGGGACACCTAGGGGTTTAAAAGGCTTGTTGCATACGCTAAATGCAATCGTGATCCATACGAAAATGGAATAGATTTTTATTAGTAGATTTTATTTTAGTTTTGCTCGAGGACTAGCAAAATGTAGGTTTGGGGGTGTGATCGGGAGAGAACTAATCCTAATTATACGCTTTAACGAGCATTTGTTAGTACTTTTTTATCCTGTTTTTGTATATTTTTACTCTGTTTTCTAGTTTCTGACAGGTTTTGGAAGAAATCAACTAAACCAGGCTAAACAGGGTGAAAAAGCAGAAGAAAAGAAGCTGAAAAAACCAAGTCGCGCGCGCGACCCGCGCCCGCGAGAATCAAGAAATCGCTCGCGCGATCCGCTCGCGCGAGAACCCCAGATTCGCTCGCGCGATCCGCGCGCGCGAAAACCAAAAGTCGCGCTCGCGCGACCCGCTCGCGCGATATACCCAAAAACCAAAGTTGCGTATTTCAGTATACTGAAGACTCCTGTGCAAACGAGACTGCTAAACGACGTCCAGACTGTAAATTACATGCGTTTCAGTCCGTTTCGAGTTGTAAAGGCTTCCAAAACATGTTGTAAACCTATATAAACTCTATTTTACTTCAATTAGAGGGTTGGCAATTATTATACACACATTATACAACCATACTTCCAGCCATTGAAGAGAGGGAAGCAAGGAGAAGAAGAAGAAGACCAAGGGTTTCCATGGCCTCCTCCATCAACCTCTTGCTATCTACTACTTCCATGGACGGCTAGATCATTGATCTAGGGTTTCAATGAAGCCCTAGATGAGTAATAGGGTTTTATTTATGCTTTTATTTTAGTTTTATTATGTATGGATGACAGTCACATGTTTAGAGGATTTTTATAAATAAATCGTACTTACATTGATTAAATCATTGCTTTCAGAATTTATTCTTGTCTTAGATCTGTTTTGACTGTGATGTGCTCAACGATCTACTCTTGCTGTGCTTGTTTAGATTGTTTACATGTGATGGTGCTTTATTGATTCGTGCTATCAAGTATCCGAATAGTCCATGCCTAGGTTAGACGGATTAGATCACAACCCTAGTTTAGTGTGAGATAATTCGTGCTATCCGCAGATGGATTATGTTGGTGCTTGAACCATGATTATCTTCTTGTCGAAGGAATTGGGCTTGTAGCTACAATTCCCCATTATCATCCAATGTAATAAGCTAAAGTAATTCATAGATATTCCTATTATGAAGCTAGTGGTGGATTTGCAATCCTAGGTTACCTTTAAATATTATTTAAAAACACTTTTAACTGCTTTCATAGTTTAGATTTATTTTTATTGTTATTAGTTTAATTAAATCCAAATCAAATTCCGTTTTTCCTAATTAATTAGACTTAGGTTTTAAAATTAAAAGCTGTAGTAATCAATCTCTGTGGGTTCGACCTTTACTTCCACACTGCAAATCCTTTGAAAAGTAAAGAATACTTTTATATCTTGATTCTGACAAGATCATCTATCATAAGTGTTGGCCCAAATATGGAAACCTTAGAGGGGGGGTGAATAAAAAACTTAATAGCAAATTAAACACAATCACAAGCAATTATGTAAAGAGATAAGGGAAGAGATACTTGCAAACCAATTTTTCAAGTAGTTCGGCAATCGCACCCCGCAGCCTACGTCCACCCCTCAAGAACACCTCTTGAGGATTCCTTTAATCCGATCTACTTAACGGGTGTAGACCAAACCATTCCCGGAGCACTTACGGGTGTGCACCAAACCGTTACAAGAGCCTTCAATCTCTTCCAAAGAAGAACACCTCTTCTTTGCACACAAGGGTTACTAACCATCAACCTTTACAAATTGAATTGAATACAAAGTGATAACTCTCTCTCTAGAGTGGATAATACAATTAAAGCTCACTACAATTTTGCTCTCTCAAGAAATACAAATGAAAGATTTGAGCAAATTGATAAACTCACACAACTAGGGCTCAAATGATAATATTTAAAGATCAAAGAGATGTGTGATCAATACTATATTTTCCAATCAAAATCTTAACCCCAAATAGCTTGGGAAAACATGTATTTATAGGCCTTGGAAGATTATAGCCGTTGGTGGCAAGTTTGGTAATTAAAAGCCCCTTTGAAAACTAGCCGTTATTGCCTTACAGGTCGATTCAGTCGACTGGACCTTGAAGCAGTCGACTGGGCCTTGAAGCAGTCGACTGAGATGTGTTTACAGAGGGTTCTGTTTGCATTCTACTCACTTCAATCGACTGCATCGGGCCCTCAGTCGACTGCCCCTCCCTGTTTGACAACCTGATACATCTCCACTAAAATGGCCATAACTCCCTCTACAAAATTCGGATTTTTGATCCGTTTGATGTTTTGGAAACTAGGTTCAAATACCTTTCCAACCATACAAGATTCAACATTTAATTATTTTCCAATTTATTAGGGCATTGCTTTAAAGATGACACACTTAAAGTTTATTTCCAAAACTTTAACTTTTAGAGTTTGTTTGAGCCCCTATGAGAGTGAGATCAAGATGCCTTACAATGATGGTCCTAGACTTCAAACAAGGATGGAATATCTTCAAGTCTTCAAGCTTGATCCTTGTTGAGCTCCTTATAATTGTTAGGGATATATACTAAAAGTCATGCTTTATGTAGTTGATTTATTATTCATTTAATAAAATCAGTTAATCCATTTTTTTATGAGAATCTGTGTGGGCAATGTTTGTATTATATTATTTATTTAATATTATACATGTGTGTCTCTCATTCTACATAGTAGGTGGTTTGGTGTGTAGAGTTCAGCTTACACACGGAAGATCAGACCACCAGATATTATAGAATGTAAGTTTTGGTTTACAGTCTTAGATGGGATTGGACACACCATCGGTAGAACTGCAGTATGGTGTTGTAGTAGGTTTGTCTTGACTGCGGGAAACGGTACAGTTTCAACTCACTATGCTGGTACACTTTGTGTATTAAACATGACCGACTTGGGGTAATTATCTTTATACTGACTTATAAGATAATTAATACCTCATGGCTATTATGAGTGCTTATGCTCTAAATCCTAAGTTAGTTTATAGACACGTACATTTGATATTTACACTGTGATCCTCAAAAGGGTGAGATCCTAAAATGGGTCAATATCTCATTGGATTGGGTGACAATATTAATTGTGTGGTGGATATTAATTAATGATGGAATCCATGTCTCAATTTTGGGATTGATGATATCCCCTTGAGAAAGCTTATAAGTTTTGATTATGTCAAACCCTGCAGGTGGATTTTGTATCCGACATATCAGATAAGTTAAGCAGAGGATCTCAAGGAATTTTAAGAGATTAATTAAATATGATTGTCAGTAATTATATTTAATTAATGGATATCTGTAATCTTAACATGGGGAGATAATAAGCATTTAATAACATGGAGCTCGAAATATATTTTTGAGATAAGGATAGGAGTGCAATTATAATTCTTTAGTGGTATGAATTATAATTTATGGAAATAGGAATCTGATTCAGTTCGAATTAGGGTTTCCTAATTCCATAAGGAAGCCTATTCCTTATTGACTTCTTATGGTCCCTATCGTAGCCTATATATATATATATATGTTGCCTTGGCTCTTCTCTCAGGTTGCATGATTTCACATTCTAAGCTTTCCTTGACCTCATAGCTTTCTTCTAGAAGGGTTTCCACCAAACCCTAGTCTCTGTGAGCATTCAAGAGACATAGGAGTGAAGATCACTAGCGTCGGACAACGCTCACTAAAAGGACTTCGGACTGCTCGATACTGATCGAAAGTTGCTAAATTTTTTACACGACGTTCCTGACGTCGAGACGGAGCTGCTGTAAAAAATTCAAGTAAATCGGAGATCATTTAGTCCTCCTGACGAACACATCTTTGTCGGATCAATGTGATCGGGATTGAATTGTCACAGCAATCAAAGAGAGTGTTATAACTGGGATTAGAAAATAGAACGTAAAGAGGGAAGAGCAGAAAACATAAAGGATTTCGAAAGAGCCGACACTCAGTTCGATATTCTGGCAGCAAAGGAATACGGTAGAAGATCGTGAGCTGTTATCGAGCCCGTGTTCTCGATTCGTCTACTACAGCAATCCATTTTTGCAGTTCAAGGTAACCCTAGTTTCCGTCCTTGTAGGGTTATTGTAGCTCTCACCTAAATTTTTGCAATACCAACTTATACACACTGTCCACGGATTCTGGGAACGCAGTTTTCTAACAGTAATCTTGATCTACATCAATTAAATCTCATGCACACAAAGATGTTAAAACATTGATACAATATTAATACATGAGATTATATATGAGCATAAAAATGACTATGATAATAACAAAGAATGAATCAATATGAATCATGTAATTATTATAACATATTTGACATCATCAAAACATAATTAAATATGCCTTAATATATCTTAAGGCTAACAATCTCCCCCTTTTTGATGATGGCAAACAACCAATGAAGGATATGCCAATATAAGCACATTTGGTCATTTTCATATTATCATTCATAATGGATATCATATGTTAAAGAATATGAATGATAACTACCCAAATACTTCTCCCCAATACTTCTCATATTTCTCCCCCTTTGACATTATCAAAAAGATTTGGGGATAAAACACAAAGCTCCCCCTCACAATAGGCATATAAATCAAAAGGCCAAAATGATATAAAAAATAAACAAATATAACCACATGTGAGCTAATGAAACATGAAAGTGCTCCCCCTAAGCATGTGCAATGATAAAGGATACCAAAAGATATGAATAGAGACCATATTCTCCCAAAAGATACCAATGATAAAGTTGGAGAACTCAAAATATAAGATAAACAAAAATTCAGTCGGATCAGTTGACTGTGCATTCCATCAGTCGACTTAACAATGCAGAAACAAAAAGTTCAAAGCCTCACACCTGACTCAGTCGACTGCGTCGGGGTACCAGTCGATTGCTTTGTTCAGCAGTCCATAAAAATGACAGTTCAGCAGTAAAAATTTGAATGATTCACAAAACATCATTTTGTCTAACTATTCTAAAAACTTTGTCTAATCAAACAAAAGCATATCTTCATTTTTCAAATAAGCAATATCAAGAGCATGATGATTTATGTAAAGACATATCCAAATCGCAAGTGGATGAAACAAGATTATGCATAAAAAAAATCAAGAGAAATATCAAAACAAGTTAATCTAGCCTACTCCTACTAGGCTTATGATTAGAGATTTAACCATTATTGTCCAAGCGCCTCTTGGATGCAACATTTGCCGAGTAGGTAGGAGATGATCTTTCACAACCCAAACCATGTTAACTTTCTTTCGAAATAAACATTTATAATTAACATGCCCCTTTTTCATGCAATAATGACAAGTTACATGGGGGAGGGTCTCATTTGAGATTGATTCCTTAACAAAGAATTTCTTGTGAGGAATTTGAGAATTTGAGGTAGAGGATGTGGACTTTACAAAGAAGCTTTTGTACTTCTTTTCCTTATATGTGGGATTAAATCCCAAACCGGCCTTATCAAAAACACATTTTTGTTTTCCCAAAAGCATATTCAAATTTTGTTCACCTTGGGTAAACTTGGCCAAAGTTTTTGTCAAATCATCCACCTCCTTTCTCAATTCAACCTTTTCCTTTTCAATAAATTCACTTGAAGGTTGATTGGTTGAAACAAGTTTTTCTTTTCTCAAAATTTCATTTTGAGATTTTAATTCATCCAATTGCTTTTTCAACTCCAAATTTTCTTTTTCAATCTTATTTGAAGATTGTGCTCTTAATACAAGTTTTTGATTTTCAATCTTCAAAGATTCATTTTGGGATTTCAAAATATTTAACTCATTTGAAAGTTTGGAAAAATTCTTTTTAAGAGTTATATATTTGATTTCCAAATTTTCCAACTCCTCGTGTAATTCTTCAAATGCACTTTGAAGTTCATCATAATCATGAGATTGAATAATTGAGGTTGGTTTAGAATTTACCTCATTTGCTAGAACTACTTCACTATTGCTTGAGTCGTCATCGGATGAGTCACTATCCAAGTCATCCCAAATGGCCTTGATTTCCTTTTTCTTCTTTTCCTCATCTTCCTTATTGGCAAATAGGCACACAAAGCTATCTTCGAGACAAAGATTATCTTCTCGAATTTCTCTTACTTGTGACTCTTTCTTTCTTTGTTGATGATCTTGACCTTCAATTTCTTCTATAACTTCATCAACATTATTTTCTTCAAAAATTTGGTTAGTACCATTTTGCATAGTTTCAAGAGATAACCAAATTTTATTAGTATTAGAGCATGAACGAATTCTATTATATGTGGTAATATCGAAAGCATCACATAGAATTTTCATAGCTCTAAGATTCAAGAAAACTTTATTTCTATCATTTTCATCCCATTCCAACTTTGGATTAAGAGCAAATCCATTTTTAACAATATCCCATAGATTAAAATCAAGTGATAGGAAATAAATTTCCATTCTCCTCTTCCAATGATCATACTTATGATCACTCAACGATGGAGGACTGTTAATACAATATCCACTTTCAAAAAATGTAGTTTCTATGGATCTTAACTCAATTTTTTCAAAAACTTTTGAAAATAGAAGAGCCGAAGCTCTGATACCAATTGTTGGCCCAAATATGGAAACCTTAGAGGGGGGTGAATAAGGTTTTAGCGGAAATTTAACCTTTCAAAAACTTAATAGCAAATTAAACACAATCACAAGCAATTATGTAAAGAGATAAGGGAAGAGATACTTGTAAACCAATTTTTCAAGTGGTTCGGCAATCGCACCCCGCGGCCTACGTCCACCCCTCAAGAACACCTCTTGAGGATTCCTGTAATCCGATCTACTTAACGGGTGTAGACCAAACCGTTCCCGGAGCACTTACGGGTGTGCACCAAACCGTTACAAGAGCCTTCAATCTCTTCCAAAGAAGAACACCTCTTCTTTGCACACAAGGGTTACTAACCATCAACCTTTACAAATTGAATTGAATACAAAGTGATAACTCTCTCTCTAGAGTGGATAATACAATTAAAGCTCACTACAATTTTGCTCTCTCAAGAAATACAAATGAAAGATTTGAGCAAATTGATAAACTCACACAACTAGGGCTCAAATGATAATGTTTAAAGATCAAAGAGATGTGTGATCAATACTATATTTTCCAATCAAAATATCAACCCCAAATAGCTTGGGAAAACATGTATTTATAGGCCTTGGAAGATTATAGCCGTTGGTGGCAAGTTTGGTAATTAAAAGCCCCTTTGAAAACTAGCCGTTATTGCCTTACAGGTCGATTCATTCGACTGGACCTTGAAGCAGTCGACTGGGCCTTGAAGCAATCGACTGAGATGTGTTTACAGAGGGTTCTGTTTGCATTCTACTCACTTCAATCGACTGCATCGGGCCCTCAGTCGACTGCCCCTCCCTGTTTGACAACCTGATACATCTCCACTAAAATGGCCATAACTCCCTCTACAAAATTCGGATTTTTGATCCGTTTGCTGTTTTGGAAACTAGGTTCAAATACCTTTCCAATCATATAAGATTCAATATTTAATTATTTTCCAATTGGTTAGGGCATTCCTTTAAAGATGACACACTTAAAATTTATTTCCAAAACTTTAACTTTTAGAGTTTGTTTGAGCCCCTATGAGTGTGAGATCAAGATGCCTTACAATGATGGTCCTAGACTTCAAACAAGAATGGAATATCTTCAAGTCTTCAACCTTGATCCTTGTTGAGCTCCTTGTAATCTTGATCTACATCAATTAAATCTCATGCACACAAAGATGTTAAAACATTGATACAATATTAATACATGAGATTATATATGAGCATAAAAATGACTATGATAATAACAAAGAATGAATCAATATGAATCATGTAATTATCATAGCATATTTGACATCATCAAAACATAATTAAATATGCCTTAATATACCTTAAGGCTAACAATAAGCTTTATCTAAATCAATAAAAACCATATGTATATCTTTTTTCTTCTCTCTATACTTTTCCATTAGTCTTCTAAGTAAATAAATTGCTTCCATAGTTGATCTCCTAGGCATTAATCCAAACTAATTTTCTGACACTGATGTTGCGCCTCTTAAGCGATGCTCCATCACTCTCTCTCATAGCTTCATAGTATGGCTCATTTACTTAATTAGATTAGTATAATAATACTATTAATTTATATTTGATTTATGGAAGTCTTCCAATCAAATATAGTTTTCTAATTAGATTAGAAAAGAGATTTATAGCATTATTATATATATGAGGTATGGAAAATAGTATATGAGCTGTCACATCTAATACTTTTCCCAAAACCACTTTCACCTACACAAAAATTGTACGGCCACATTGACATCAAGGATTATCTATTTTTCTTCAATTAAATATTTAGAGAAATTGGACATTCTTCCAATTCGTGATTTGCTCGTGTGGATACTTTAGAGATCAGACGCTTGGACGATTTGGTGAACTGTTCGTGGGACGAAAGAGAATTACTCCCTCCGTCCCTTTTTTTGAGTCCACCTTTGGGAACTCAACTTATTAAGGGGACAAAAAGAATCTACACCTACTTTCCACAATTACCCCTAATCATTACAATAACTTTTTTAGTTTTGTCTTGGTGTAGATTTCAAGGAAGGGTAGTTTTGGAAAGTGGGTAAAATTGTATACCAATTTAGGAAAGTGGACACTAATTTTTGGACATCCCAAAATGGAATATAAGACTCAAAAAAAGGGACGGAGGGAGTAATATTTTGTAAAGCACGCTTCAAGGGTAACTATTCTATTAACGCCTATGGATGTTGTATGTATTTTATATATATCATAGACTTGATCATGATTTTAGAAAACTATGAAAATTTTGTTTTCCGTTGTGTGAACCTTTAAGGGTTCCACATGGTTTTCTTTCAGGTAAAACCACTTATAGTTTGATATTATTCCCTTTAGATATATTTATTGGATTTGATATGCTTAGACATTTGTATTGGATTTGACATTATTATTCTTATTATTATCCAGTTAATAATAAATTTGTTGATTTCCATATATATAATTGTTGTATGAATGGAATGAATGCACATTTCTAATATGTCACCGGGCTTGAATTGACCTGCTCACACGGGTGATTCACCTTGGCGCCGAGAGAGCGAAGTAGGACATGCGTGTCCACGGCGCTTAGATGGCGAGCAAGATGAGACATTTGTGTTAACGGCGCTTAGATAACAAGCTAGGACATGTATGTCCATAGCGCTTAAAAAGTGAGCTTGAACACTTATATTTACGCAGTATAAGGACAACGAGCTAGATATAAATCCTATTATTTTTATATGTCGCCTTAAATGGATCTAAGATGAGACCTTTTACATTTGGTCGAACATAGAGATATGCCACAGCTCTATGTAGCCTGTTTACAGTCGAATGTGAATTTTCAGACGGGCGCTAAAAGAGCGACTGTGCTGAAGACTCAGGTTAGACGTTTTGTGTAACGTCTAGACTAAGATTCGTATAGCGTTACTTGTTTTTCCAAACACAGAGTGACATGCCCATTTTATGGAAGAACGCCATAGCATACATATCATACTGTATGTGCTTTTGCGATCGACTGTGGAGCAATGAATGGATTCCTCTTCATTGCTATGTGAGCCATGTAGCATATCCAAGATATTGGTTATCCTACAAACTGGTTGCCTTCACGACTTGAGACTGTGTCATGAAGAGAACGCTTGATGACAGCTGCTTTAGCATGCTATCCTAGAACGAAGAGATAATTCCGTTCTATGGGGCGTGTCTGGGTAAGCGGTTAAGTTAGTCAGATTGGCATGTGGGCTCAGGGAAGACTATTCAATAACACACCATGTTTTTGTGACTCATTAGCAGGCCTGCGACAATCGTAATTTGTTACTGATATGTCATGAGTACATTACATTAAGATGGTGCAGCAATTCTTTTCATCGAGGGATTGAGAATGCTGTGTCTGGTGTGGTTGAATCGTCTAAGGCATACACGAGAAGCCTCCCAGTAATGTGTCTTGCTGGTTATGGTGATGATTTGGCATTACACTCCTGTTCCTGTACTTTCTTTTCGTAAGGTTGCACGTTCTATTTCCCTGTATGAAGAGTTGAGAAGTTCCGTTGTGTTGAGAGATTGGTTTTAATACTAACCCTATGTGGGTGAGTGGGAGATGTAACACATAATGTGGTCGGACTATACGTGCACCCACATGACATTGGACTGGGTCCAGAGAGGCCTGGCTTAGACACCAAGTAACGGGCTTTGGAGTCCTAAGCCTAGTAGGTTATTATTGTGCCTATATATATACATATGTAGCACACATTATAAACCTAGATGAGATATCAATCTCAGCAGCCCCTCTCCCTCACGTTAGTTTCTCTCTCTCTCATTCAAGGTTTCTCTCTCTAGCTAATCACTAAAGAGCTAGGGATCTAGAGCGTGGCTTTATCGGAGAACGCTCAAGAAGTATTCTCTGCGACTAATACGAGACACAAGGGGGTACACGGAGGCAGTGGATTCGTGGTTCAAACCGTGGACCAGTAACAACTCCATTTCGACGATCCGACGAGCTATTCCGCTAGGTAACGCGCCTATGCTAGTCATATATGCATGTGTGTATGCATCTTACAGGGAGTTTTTCAAGATGTCCAAGGAAAATTTTTAGAGTGATTTCGAAATAATTTAAAGCATAAATACCTTTTTGGAGCTTGGGTTTGTGTACTATATATATATATATGAATGTATCCGATTGTGTAACTTCATCAAATGATTAGATTTATAAAATTTAGTTGTTAAATCAAGAGGTGGTTTACTATTTGGCAGTGGATTCATATGATGACTTCTGGCATGGGGAGATAAAGGAATCGTCCTAGATTATTGATTCTTCTCTATGTTCTTCTAAGGTTCTCTCAAATATCCATCTATGCCCGAAGTAATTAACATTCCGGTGGAATCTATAGAATGCCGTTGAGATTACCGTACTTCCAAATATGAACCCAGAGGTAGAATGCCAGTTAGTAGTTACATATAGATACCTATTTCTAAGATATACATGGTTATTCAATTTGACATGAAACTAATTTTTATTAGCTATTAGTTCTACATTTATTTTCAATATGAAGCGGATGCATGAGATATTGGAGGTTAGCTTCAAATGAGATTAGTTTCAAATTTATTTATTTATTTAAATCATGAGACACTTTTCTTATATTCTTCGGATCATGTAGTTGATTTCAAGTATGTTTGATTTCTACAGGGAAATTTAGACTATTGGCCCCAATGAGAAGGCACATTGTATATTTGTGTGAACTTTTTTCCTCCAATTTTTTTGTTCTTGTAAAGGAGTTTTGTGATCCTTTTGTTGAATCTCTGTGAATTGTGGAGTTAGTGATGCAGTTTTCAATATCATTTACAGGTACTTGGTTCCAGCCATTGTCATTGAACACACCGAAACCGTTTTTCCCCTTGGCAGCAAGACAACCAATGTTTCACCGTCTAATCTCTGCTTGTGAAAGGTTAAAGTGTACAATTCATTCAAATTTTCTTCTAAAACATTATCACTTGCAAGGAACATTGCTACTCTGTATTTGTACATAATTTTACTTTGTAAAATGCAGCCATTTAACATTAAAAGAGACAGTGGAGAAGAAACATTAGGCAAACTAATGTTATATCTATTGTTATTCCAAGAGCACAAAGGAACAAATGGGTATCCGGCTATTGATAGAAAATGTGAACTTGACAAATTTTCAAGTGAATGTGTCAATTACCAAAAGCAAAATAAAGCAAAGAATGACAAAATTTTGAAATTGAGTTTTTTTTTTCCTTCATGTATAGAGTAACTTCAACATTGCTGATGATGTAATTCCAAGTTCTTCATGTAAATGCTACTTAAAAGAAAATTAAGAGTGAAAATTTAGATATCGTACTACTCTTTTTGGTGAAGATTCCAAACCTTGCATGATCTATATTGTGGGTTTTCTACGAGATGCGGTGATTTTCTTTATATGTCTACTCAATATCTAAATTTCACTGCCATAGAAACTTCCAAAGAAACTGTCCTCTACATAATCACACCACCATAAGAGATGCAGTTTAAAGAAATTCTTTTTGTCAAGGTATTTTTCAACGTCGGATTTACTGTTTCATGGGATGTTATTTGATTTTCCCTTTTTAGGTTGGACTCATTTTGTAATTCATAATTGGGCGAGTGTGTTTAATTTGTCGTTTTAATTTCCTCAATTGATTGAATTTGGGAGATTAATTCTTTATGTTTTCGAAGTTTTAGTCAAATATATGTGTTCATTTTATATGGTATGACTCCTTACATTGTATATTGATTTTTGTTCATAATGAATGAATTCAGGGAGGTGGAAAATTATTTCCAGCCCCCCCCTCCCGCCCGTCCTTCTTACCGTGTAGGCCATGATAAGGACTGTTTAAGGAATTCATGAGTTGTTTATCTGGTGTTTTACTGTTTTTCTCTTACATATTTCAACTAATGGACGGTTTTGGGATGCTATGCAGTCATTATTTGGCTCTTATTATGGTTTTGCCTTTTGAAATTATAGAATGTTGGAGTTATTAGTGTGAAATGGAGTGGGTTGTAATAATGTTTGAATTGTATTGGTGTACCATAACTTTTTAGATATGCGGTTTAAATTGTTCATGTTCTCTGGAACTAGATCTGTAAAAATGTCCATTTTTAAGTTGGATATTTTTTAAGATCTATACTTTTCCACATTAATTTCATTTGTTAAAGTTTTTTATTTGAATTTGTATTGTAATTTTTTTTTCTTTCTTTTTTTTTTTTTTCCCTAGATGTTCTGCTTTATTATAGTTGATGAAGAAGATGTAGTCTTTTATTGTGAATAATATGTTGTTTTTGCTTCTTGACAATCCATGCATGTATCTGTTGTTGGTATTTTTTTTTTCCCATAATTGGGTGCTATGAAAAGATAAGTGGTCACATGAGTTCTTATTGTGAATGTTCAATATCATTTTTCCATTCTACAACCTGCAATTATGATTCTGGCAAAAAGAGTTGGAATGGTTATTTAAAACTCCCAACTTCATGTAGCAATGACATTTTCTTTTTGGCTAAATTTACACAGACATCCTTTTGATTCCTACTCTTTTCTTGGTAGCTTCCAAATTACTATGTCCTTTTAGAAATCTTTGTTATTCATTGTGTGATGATGACTCCAATTGAATTGAATCATTGGCAAATATTTGAGGCATTTCAATTCCTTCTCTCAAAACCTATTCTCATTAGAACTTCTCGTCGTGTGAAAAGTGAAAACACTAACGTCTTCCCCTCTTCCTGCGCCTCTCTCTCTCTCTCTCTCTCTCTCTCTCTCTCTCTCTCTCTCTCTCCAGGCCTTCCATTGATGGGGTCTTTGCTACTGTTCATTTGTAATTTATATCACAAATATGGTTGTTGCCTTTGTAACATAAGGTTCTGTTTTTTGTGAGTACTGTGTTTTTAGTGCTTTGCATTTTTAATCTCTCGGACTGGCCTAAAAGTTTGTAGCTTTCACATTCTTGGTCTCCCTTTCTCACTCTATTTTTCCCCCTTTGACAAAACTCAGTAAAAGAAATTAAATTCTGAGACTCTCACCCTATTTTTTTCTTTTTCTTTTTTTTTTTTTTTTGGGGGTGGGGGGGGGGGGGGGAATAAGGTTAGACTCACCTTGAAAGAGCAAAGCACCACTTTTGTATGGCTATTTGTAGTGAAGATTGATTTTCATAGCTTTTTTAAGGTTGTCAATTATTAGAGAACTTTTTTCATTTGTGAATGAATTAATGACTTCAGAAATTTTAACTTTGGAGGTTTTAATACTATTTGAAAATTTATTTTGGCAATTTTGTTCGCAACAGCTGTGAATAGTCAACAATTGATTTTTGGGCTCAAACAACCAGTGGTGATCGCGTTAAACAAGCTTGCTGATAGAGATACCAATCAGATAGGTGGTTTTTTTTTTTTTTTTTTGTTGCTCAAGTACCAGATTGTTGTTGAGGCGCTCGAAAAAAACCAATTGAATGTTTAACCCCCTAATGGGATTGCTCCATTTCGGCCATGTATGGAAGATACTAATTCTGATAAAAAAAAAAAGAGCGCAGTTCGCGGAATATATTAGGCAGGCTGATTGGTAGAATAATAAATTTCCATGGGACCCTTATTGGTCCGCATCTCGGGAAGATGGTTGCAAGCATTGTTGAACGATCCAAGAATCCAGATTCTGTTCTGATGAATGCATACGTAAAGACGGTGGGTGTTTTGGCATATCTATGTTGGGCGATGACGAGGGTGAGAGTGAGGGAATTTTCATCGTGCCGGTGAAGCTTCTTTTTGAAGCCGTGTGAGCAAAACAAGCAGATATAATTTGGTTAAGCACTGTGTCCAGTGTTAGATTTGTAGCGCATGTTGAATAGAACCATTAAGCTGCTGAAGAATCATTTCCATCAAAAATGAACGGATTTACATATGTATTATGTCCATCCTTCAATTTTTGATTTTGTGATAACAACCGATGTATAGCATGGGTTATTGGCTAGTTAAAAGAGTAATAGCAAAAGACCAAAAAAAAAAAAAACATAGGAAAGTGAGTTTAGAGAGAGAATGATGATATAGAGAGGGAATGGGAAAGACTAGTATGTAGTGTAAGAGGATGTATCTACTGTTTTGTATTGACATTGTATTTTGGTGATATCCATTCCAAAAAAAAGATTTGATATTGATACCGTTATTAAATGCTTTTCCTCTTTTGTTTTCATTTTTTTAAAAAAGCAATAAATTTACCAAACAAGTTTTCTGTTTTTATTTTTCTAAAAAAAAAAAACCGAAAGATGGTTCTCGTTTTTAAAAACTGAAAACTGAAATAGAAAACGTTGCCATGTGAGTCCTAAATTTTCGTTCAAATATCAAATAGATACAATCTCTTTGACCACATGACTGAAAATTTCGAGAGGTTATTCCTCCGACCAAACCTTAAACTCCTTCAATTTTGGCATGTCTAGGCTAGCTACCAAAATAGAAATTATTTAGGGAGCCCATCAAACAGTCTTAAAGAAACGGTGTTGGACGTAGTGGCCATGGGAAGCCACTTGAGTCCCCTATTCACTTCAGTACCCCGAGCAAGCTCCAAATGCTTCTCCAAGTGAAAGAGGGACTACTGTCCCGTTTTGCTTCTGTATATGTATTGTGGGTTTTGAGTCATCCACGTAATATTGGATCGGGTCTAATGGACCTTGCTTTGACTCTAAGAAATTCTATGTAGATTAGGCCTTAAAGTCCTAGGACTTCCATATATGTGTGTGTGCCTGTATATATGTATATATCACACACACAAAGTGGTTAATTGCTCAACACACAACACACCATTTGGCCACACTCTCTCTCTCTCTCTCTCTCTCTCTCTCTCTCTCTCTCTCTCTGATTCTTTCTCTCTCTAAGGCAATCACAAAGGGCCTTGGGATTTAGCACGTTGACACAAGTAGGAACACTCTGGTAGCCTTCTTCGCGACCACTCATGCATCAAAGAACGTACACGGAAGCAAGAAAGGAGTAGTAGTTCGAGTGAAGAAGTTCGTGGTATTCGCGGGCTCATAACAACACCGTATCATCGATCTCTTAGGTTATTCCGCTAGGTATGTCCTATACCCGACCTTATATGCTTGTGTGCATGTAGATTTACATTGGTATCAGTATGTCCTATACCCGACCTTATATGCTTGTGTGCATGTAGATTTACATTGGTATCAGAGCCACATATTGTTAGCTCGCCCAAAAATGAATCTGACATTGATGTGTTAGACTTCTTTAATTGATAAAACTATCATGCAGAAAAAATTTTATATGACAAGATCTTGAATACAACACACCTTAAGAATTTAAATAGTATAAATTACATACCATTATTTGTCATTGAAATTGATAGAGACATAATTGGAACCCCTTAGATTGAACTTTAATCTAGGCTTCTCCTTCTTCTCTCTGTCTCTCAGATATGCACACCCTTTTACTGTAATTGATTGAAGATTAACTTTCAAGGGAAAGGTGTACCTTTTGTAGAGGAGAGAAGAGGGGCCTTTAATGGCTGTCATAATGACAGTCTTGGAATATGTAATAATTTTCATAATTACTGTCTTGAAATATGAAAAGTCTCTTATTTAATAACTGTTGAAAGATGAACCATTCAATCATTAGCTCTCCCAACAATCAATATTGTATGTCATATATATATATATATTAATTAAGTGGGATACTTTTCTATTGGCTAAATAGTTGGTGGAGTCCAACTAATACAGAAGGCTAGTGGGCCACATTTTATACAACTTTTAAAAGTCACATAGGAACTTACATTCTCCCACTTATTCCACTAGGCCGATTATGATATTTGACTTAGTTGGATTCCACATATAAAACTTTAATATGTGATCACAAATGAGGTTAATTACTATGTGACATTGAGGTTAATTGCTGTGTGTGCCTATATATATGCATAGATCACACACACATTGAGGTTAATTGCTCAACACACAACACACCATTTGGCCACACACACACACACACACAAACACACACACTCTCTCTCTCTCACTCTCTCTCTCTCTCTCTCTTTCATTCTTTCTTTCTCTAAGGCAATCAGAAAGAGCCTTGGGATTTAGCACGTTGGCACAAGTAGGAACACTTTTGTACCCATCTTCGCGACCGCTTACGCAACAAAGAACGTACACGGAAGCAAGAAATGAGCAGTAGTTTGAGTGACGATGTTTGTGGTATATGTGGGCTCGTAACAACGCCGTATCGTCGATCTCTCAGGTTATTCTGCTAGGTATGTCCTATACCCAACCCTATATGCTTGTGTGCATGTAGATTTACATTGGTATCAGAGCCACATATTGTTAGCTCGCCCAAAAACGAATCTGATATTGATGAACAAGAAGCTTTTTCATAAAAACTACAAAATTGATTTTAAAGTGGGTCCAGGCAGGGGTGGATCTACTAAGGCACTATGGGGGGTAATTGCCCCCCTTGAGATTTTGAAAAAACCCCTATCAGGCATGGGCGAATCTACTAAGGCTCTATGGGGGGCAATTGCCTCCCCTCCCCCATATATGTATATATACTCTTCTATGTCCCATCGTTAGTCAAATGTATAATAGGACATTTTTGCCCCCCTACCCGTCCCTAAACCTAATTAGACCTTCTTTCATGCTAAGAGTTGCTACTTTGTGACCTTGTGAGTTTTGAATTTGTGATTTGTTTGCTTCGAGTTTTTTTTAATCATTGTTTGTTTTGAGTTTTAATTACATTGAGTCCTAAAGTTTGAATTACATTAAGAGCTCGCATGGTGTGGATATCGCATTTTTCCTACCCACAACTTTTTATTTAAAACCTTTTTAAATTCAAATTCAAAAACATGAGTCGCCACTTAATTTTTACAAGGGAAATTAAGAAACCATTTTAAAGCAAACTCATCTTTTTGGAAACTAGAGATTAACTAGGTCCGGGGATTATGGAATGAGAAAGGAAGGAGCTCGACGGACTAAAACACCCTCTCTCATCCTATCTTGCGATAGGCCTCTACTCAACATCCTTTTAATCGAATTATTAACCTAAACATGTCCTCAGTTAATACATAGGTATAGATATACATTACAAAAGCATGTCTAAAGGGTGTAAGATTGCAAATGACACAATATCATTTAAAAACCATATAATTTAATTAGCAAGCAATATGATATGCAATAGGGAGCAAAAGAACTTACCCAGGGTCCAGCCGCGAATATGAAAATGTGCAATGCATACAATAAAGAATTCCTAATAAAAGGGTCTCTAATCTCATATATACACATAAACCAAGACCTAATCTAAGGTGTCGCGCATGGAGTCGAAAATCAATAAAAAAAAAATCAAAGAGTAAAATAAAATTAGAGAGGGATCGAGGAATCATACCTTAAAAGAGCTACCAAACAAAGATTAGTCCACATGCTTCAAACAAGATATCAAATAATTAATCCTAAACTTCTAGCTTAAATCTATCAAGTATGAAAGAATTGACATAATTATGGATTCCTTCCAATTAGTTGGAAACACAACATCTCTATAGATATACAAGTCTCAACTAGGAGCCAATATAATGTCCATATAGAGGTGGCATAGTCCCAACATGATCACAAGGAACTCGTAATTGGGTTCAATCAAATACGATTTAATCTAAAAAAAAATGAATCCTAATTACAAGTATCAAACCACATGGATGAATGCATATAGATATATGAAAATGAACAAGAATAAGTTATGAATTATTCATTGATTTGGATCACTTAACCTTTGTATTTAAGTTTAATTGATCATTATTAAAACATAGTTTGAGCCCTAGGCCATAGAAAAGTCATTTGGACCATTATTTACAAAGTCGATCAAATCTGTCATAAAATTCTGAAAATTACAGAGAGCAGACCAAAAATTCAAAAAAATAAAAAGCATGCTTCCCATGGTTTGATGTCGGTGAATTTTGGACACAAGATGCCTCTGTGAGTCTAGTTTCCAACCCAAAATTAAAAAGCAAAGATCAATGATCCAATCTCTGAGAAAAGGGTCAAAACCTGACATCACTCAGAGATTTGCAAATCTTCGTCCAGAGATTTTGTACGATTTTTTACAAATAGTAAACAAATCATAAAGACTCTAATCTTTTTAGGAGATCTTATTAACACATTAAAATTCATAGAAAAATTTATTTGGAGCCAAGAATGCTTTATTAATGTTCTGATTTACTCATTTTGATACTGATTTGCTGTTCTGAAACTCTGGACAGAATATGGTTGTCTCACTAAACCTATGACCAAACCATATTATCCATGGGATCCTACTAAAACAAAAAATGTAGTGCTAGATCTTTGTGTTATTGATACTCTCCAGTTGGTTTCATTCAATTCCAATGGTCCAACATTTAACTAAAAATCTTTGATCAAAGGTGGTTTGTTAGCTCATTGCACCTTTGTCAAATTTTACTTATATGAAGTCTATCTCTCAAGCCATGGAGATTGGCTTAATCCAAACTACTTCTCCTTCCATTTGATGGTCATTGGAGATATAAGAATAACTTATAACTTATGGATTCCAAAAGGATATAGAGAAGATCCCATGAAATCCCAAGCTAGAGGATCCAAGTCATTGAATATGGACTTGGGTCCATCTACTTATTTACAAATGATGATCAATCTTTGGCCCTCATGTGAAGCATAGGCTTATATGGGATTAAAAGATCAAACTCAAGAGTTTTCAAGAGAGATATTGAAGATCTCCAAGAATCTCAAGAGAAAAGTACAAACAACAAGAAGAAATGAAATAAAGAAAACTAAGAGAGCAAGCTCTAAATCCATCAAAGAACCTCTTGGAAGAAAAATTGTTTACTTCAAATTCATAGATGCTTTTGACCCAAACTAAGAAGAAATAAGAGAAAACTAACAAGATTAGAGTATTACCTCCAACTATCCTCAAACTTCTATAGTTTAAAGATCTTCCAAGATCTTCTTCAAGCTCTCAAAACTCTCTTTATCCCAAAATTCTTTTTATTTTCTCCTTGAAAGTTCCCTCTCCAAAAAAACTGTGTACTAGTAGTTCCCCTTTTCCATTGAAGATACTCCTCCTTATATAGGCAAATTTAAAAGGGGTATTTCAGTAAATTCACAGTGAAAACCCTAATCCTGTATGTCCATTTGAAGGTACAAAACGTACTATTTCAAAGCTGACAGACACAAAACGCTGCATTCGATGGAGATGGAAGCGGCACTCAATGAATGCTGGACCGGCACTCATTGATTGCCGGTGCGGCATTTAGTGAATGCCGATGCGGCATTCAAAGAATGCTGTGGACAACTCTGCAGACTGTTGTATTTTCTAGAATTTTTTATTTTTTGCGGCATTTTATGCATTTTCACAGCTATCAGTGACTGCCGTTGCGGCACTTACTGACTGTCGTATGGCAATCAGAGAGTGTCGCACTGGCAACCCGTGACTGTCGCAAGCAGTGCCATGTGCCGTTTTCTTCTATTCTCTCTTTTTCTTTTCAAAAGGTTTTCGTTGAAGAATTTTCCAAAACCAGTAGTTTACACCCGAATTATCATGATCACCAGGTCTTTTTCTTTTTCTGTGAAAATTTTATCGCGACCGGAGAACCTTCCGAAGAGCCTGAAACACTTCAATTTTACCGGACTTCGTCATCATCGGACTTGGAGGTGATATTCCCCCAAATTCGATTGTTTGGTCAAAATTGAGGTGTCTACAGTTTGCTCCTCTTCGACAAAGCTTGTAGAGCAATGTGTTTCACAAGTGAATGTCGAAGCTTGTGTGAAGACAAGCCTTTGACCAAACTGTCGGATATAGATAAAACAAAATTCGATGCAAAAGAAAACAGGCGCGCTGCAATGGTTCATACTGGTCTTGCTCAATTATGAGCTGCCTACGTATCCACTCAGGAATCAGATCGAGACGTAGTTCGGGCAAGAGTCAAACACACAAGCACAAGTAGTTATACGAATGAATGCACCTATCCTATCGTGATGCACGTGCTCATGCAATGATGGTTTTCATGCCTTGTAAATGATGTGATTCAAGATCGTGCGATCCTGACGTTTTTAGATGCAATCCATGCTCTATGCTACTTAATGCTCGCAGTTGCCTCAACTTGCTAGGTGAGCTATCTTTAGAATTCAGAGTTTCTTTGACTAATGAGTTTGTCCTCTTTAGGATTCATAGCCATTTTGTCCAAACGGATAAACGCAATCGACTGGGTGCGCTTTTGCAACTTAGGCCCCGGTGTCAAAGCGGGTTTGCTCTCTCAATGCAATCAACTGGGCGGCGCCTTCGCGACTTTGGCCCCGGTGTCAACGCGGGTTTGCTCTCTCAACGCAATCGACTGGACGACGCTTTCGCGACTTAGGCCCCCGGCTTCAACACGGGTTTGCTATCAGTATCCTACAGGCATCTGGCCCCGTCGGATAGGTTTGCTCATGTCATTCTTTCAAAATTGGGAGTCCGTTAGACTAAATTCAATTCAAATTCTAAAATTAGGAGTCAAGCAAACTTCTATTCAGTTCGATTTCTAAAATCGGGAGTCAATTAGACTCAATTCATTTCAAAATTTCAAAATCTGGAGTCAAACAGAAATTTTTCAATTTTTTAAATCTGGGAGTCCACCAATCTCAAATTTTTTTTAAAAAATATCTATAGTAAAATCAGACTTAAATTTCAAAATTGAGAGTCCATCTGACTCAATTCAATTCAATTTTCAAAACTCGGGAGTCAATCAGACTCAAATCAATTTAATTCGTTCGATTTCTAAAATAGGAGTTAGTCAGACTCCATTTAATTTTCAATTTCTAAACCCGGGAGTCAATCTGACTCAAATCAATTCAATATCACAAAAATTAGAGTTTATTTGACTCAATTCAAAATTTCTAAAATTTGGAGTCAATTCGAATCAAGATTTCAATTTCACAAAATCGGAGTCAATTTGACTCCTTTCTATCGTCAAGATTCTATCTTTTGGTTAAATTCATGATTGAAAACTACAACATTTCATGTGTTGCTATGCTTTCCTCTTAAGCCTTTCAAAAAATTTGATTCTCTCACTCTTTCTTGCAGATCTATTCCTATGGCTAGCGGTTCTGGCTCCCCAGGACCTCCAAGGAAGAGACATAAGCCCTCCCCTGGCCACAATCCTTCGCTCCTCCTCCCTGACCCCGAATTGTGCCTCTCAGCACGTGCCTTTATCAAAGGAGTAAAAATCTAGACTTCACTTCGCATTTCTACTTCTCTAGATGATCAATGCAATGTATGATGCCTAATGCATGTATGAACATGATTTTAATCTTGCGTGCTTTGTGGATTTTAGATTCCCTTAAGACATTGTTAGGACCACATGTAGGATTTACACTTTTGCTTATCCTTGTTATCCCGATTTCATTGATTTTGTGCCGAGACCATTACCCAAAATTTTATTATTATTATTCACTCGGACCCCATATCTCATATTTTACACCCACGGAGACACTTGGACTCAACAATTCAAATTTATTCAATTTTCTGACAAAAGGAGTCACGCAGACTCAAAAATTCAATCTTCTGACAAAAGGAGTAACGCAGACTCAAAAATTGAAAGATCGATTGCATTGTCGAGGGCTACTTCTAGAGCTCTTTGTTGACATCTATGGTGAAACCTTATTCTCATTCTCTATTGTCTCTTTATATTTTCAATTTTGATTTCTTGTATTCCACATATAATTTGAGTTCTATTTTGATTTCTTGTATTTCACGATGGGAAGATCTATTTACTATGAAATTTAAAAATGAGGGAGGTAAGTGAGATTCCTAAAACGTGAGGGGATGTATGTGTATTAAGGCCAAACCTCAGGGGAGATATGTGATATTTAACCTTTTTTATTTTTAAATTTAGGTCTACTATGTTTTATTCAAATATTGTTCACTTATGTTTTATTGGAATACTTTTGATTCTTTCTTGTAGGTTAAAGAGTTATAGTGGAAGATGTCAAAGAATAAGAGCTAACTTCGGTTATCAGGATAATTTAATTGCTGAAAATTGTGGATTATTTTACTAGTTTTGTTTTGAATTGCATACTCTGAATTTATTTGATACTAAAAAGTGAAAAGTTTGAATGCAGGTGGAAATTATTTTTATGATTATTGTCTATTATATTTTTGATATTAAATAGTCTGTATTTGATTGGTACATCGAGTTATTGTATGGGGTTAAGAGAATTGATGTGAAAATGAGTAAAAGTTAAATAGTCTGCATATGAATACATGTTCACAGGTTTATTGCGAATAATTGCATTTTAATTTATGTTTATAAATAAAAAAGAAAAGCACTTATGGGCATTTTTGAAAAGGTGCCGGGAAAAAGTTATATGGTACAATAGTAGCATTTAATCAAAGCGCTGGTTGAGTTAGAAAAACAATGTCGGGCGGCATTTAACAAACGCCAGCAATTTGCGGCATTTAACAAATGCCAGTAAATCCTCCAATTTATTGCGGCATTAGTCAAACACGGGTATAAATACCGGCTATAACTATGATGACATTTTTGTCAAGTGCTGATAATTTACGATATCACTTTAGTCAATACAATGAAAAGTGCTTGTTAAAACGCCGACTATACATATGCCGACACTTTTTCTAACTATAGCGGTACTTTTCAAATGCCGATAAATGTCATTTTTCTTATAATAGAGCAACTAGAGTTTGTCGTTTGTTCCTTTGATGAATAAGGTATGATTTCATAATAAAACACCAAAAGGAGATCCGTCCATGTATATCGTAATACACAAAAACAAAAGACTTTATTTTACACTGTAGCTATAAATATATATAATAAAAAAAAAGGAAAAAAAAGAAAAGAGAAGAAGAATTTACATTTCTACTATAGTATAAAAACAGAGCAGGTGATTAACTAAGTTGCTCAAATTTTTCAAAATTCTCAAACTACCCTTTACAATCATTATAATTGGTTTCAAAAAGAGTCAATAAAAATGGCTATTTATATATATATATATATATTTACATATAGATCAATTTTATTTCTCTACGAATTTTTCTAAATTTCCAAATTGCCCTTTGCAACCATAATTACAATTGACTTCAAAAAGAGTCAATAAAAATGACTACTTACATAATATTTACATATAGGTCAATTTTATTTTTCTAAATTCTCAAATTGCCATTTGCAACCATAATTACAATTGGCTTAAAAAAGAGTCAACAAAATTGGCTACTTACATAATATTTACATACATATCAATTTTTGTAAGAAAAAAATTATCTTTTGCAACCATAATTACAATTGGCTTCAAAAAGGTCAACAAAAATGGCAACTTACATAAAATTTATATATCGATCAATTTTTTTCCTAAATTCCCAAACTGTCCTTTGCAACCATAATTACAATTAGCTTCAAAAAGAGTCATCAAAAATGGTTACTTACATAATATTTACATACAGGTCAATTTTTATTCCTACATTCCCAAACTACCCTTTGCAACCATGATTACAACTAGTTTCAAAAAGAGTCAACAAAAATTGCTACTTACATAATATTTACATATAGGTCAATTTTATTTTTCTACGAAAATTTCTAAATTCCCAAACTGACCTTTGCAACCATAGTTACAATTGACTTCAAAAAGAGTGAACAATAATGGCTACTTACATAATGTTTACATATAGGTCATTTTTTGTAAGAAAAAATAACTTTTGCAGCCATAATTATAATTGACTTCAAAAAAAGCCAACAAAATGGCTATTTACATAATATTAATTTATATATTGGTCATTTTTTTTTATAAGAAGAGCTTTCTACCAAGCAAGCAAGTGTCAAATAATATGGATTGTCCAAGTTGCCCTGCGTTTAAAAATGGCTACTTACGTAATATTTACATATAGGTCAATTTTTGTAAGGAAAAAAATACACTTTTGCAACCATAATTACAATTGGCTTAAAAAAGAGTCAACAAAATGGCTACTTACATAATATTAACATACCGGTCAATTTTTATAAGAAAATTTATAGAATGGTCATCTTTTGAGATAACAGTTTTTTTTAATGGTTAATTTAATCTTGTGATTACACACGCGCGCACACACATAATTATATGCTATTTTTAATGGGTAATTGGGCACAAAGACTCCACAAATAAACTACACTAATCAAATTCTCTAATATTAGGTGGTGCCCTATTTTTAAGAGAAAACTCGTACATTTGATGGGCACGTGCAAGTCACGTGCTAAGCACGTGCAAAGCCACTAGTATATATATATATATATGTATATATATACACACACACGGTCCTTTAATTTTCCTAGTTATAGAGTAACACAGCTAATCTAGCAATTCCCAAATAGTGCCTTAAAAGCTTAGTACATTTCAAAAACTTAGATGTTTGATACAGATCCTATATATATCTGCTATGCTCCTCTATAAGATGCATACTCGCATCGGCGATAGTGACAATGAGTCTTTCCCATGGTGAACCATGAACCAATGCACTCAGAATGAGCGATAGACATGTCTAAAGTTTGGGAGAGTCTCCCTCGTGGAACTCCTCAAGGCATATGATGCATCTATCTGCTGTGAAGCCTACATCATTCCCAATAGGGAACATTTAGATCGGGAATAATCCTATATATCTACATGTGGCGCGATCCGTATATGAGCAATATCACCTCTACGCCATGCACTTCGTGCGCGTCGTACACGTTGTACACGTCACGCGCGTATCCAACAATAGAAAATGTAACATAAAAAGAAAACAAGTACAAGCATAAGTAGTTTTGCCCATGATCCATCTTCTTGAGAGGGAGTTGCAAAGTCTTTAGGAATGAGCCTAGCTCCACTAAAGTAGCGGGCTGGCTGATAGGCAAGTGTGTGAGTAATAGCAAAGAGAACTGCAGTTACAAAAGATAGAATATTAGCAACTAAACTAGGGTAATAGGACAAACAATAAGCCAAAAAGTATTATTCGCAACCCATAAAAGAAAGTTCTTATGCAAAATTATAATGGCACATTTTCAGCCCAAATATATGTATCTCTATTGACAAATTCTTGTGCATTTGCATTGATTTTCGACTAGTTAGCCCTCATTTTTATTTCAAAATCTCAAAAAAGTATTGTTGTTAAAGTATGAAAACCCTATTTGGAGCATCTTAAAAGCTTACTTTTTCAGCTTCTTACTTAGTACAAGCTTAGGCTGCACCAAACAGATTTTAGCTTACAATTTATATTTTGAAAGGGAAAACAACCTAATAAGTGATAAATAAGCTGACTTTAATTTCAAAAGCAGAATTTCAGATACTTTTGATTTGAGATTATAGCTTTGCACCAAATGAGGTCTCAGTCTCTTGAGAAGAAGTAAAAAACAGTTATTTGCAATTTTGCATGATTCCAATCGATCTCTTGTCATGAAAATACGAAACAGTCATTAACTTGGACAAATAAGACATAAGCGTGTCGACAAGGTAAATTTTTTCTTTTTTGAGAAAGGCTTGCATTAGAATTAGTAAAGGTGGGTGTCTTAACTGATCCAGAAAGATTGCTGAAATACGAGAGTGGGATGAGAGAGAGAAGTTGAGGTCTGCCACAGCCATGCACCACCCATTGACGACCGCCACGCCACCGTTGTTGTACGTAGCTTAAAATTTGGGTAAATTATATAAACATCATCTTAACTATGAGCCATTCTAACTGAGTACCCTGAATTATTTTACCATGGATCCCTTAGGATATGAACTTGTAGCACTATAACCCAGCCAATCCATCTGATGTTAAGAAAATTACAAGAGCTTTAATTAATTACATGACCATCACATGGATTTCAGTGATTTATTATGACAAATCTTCCCTTCATTGACTTCCGAGAAAAATCCCATTAAAGAACCGTAAATTACATTAACATATCCTCCAAATTCCTCTCTCAAGAAATTAAACAAACCCATTGGGTCTCTGTTTTTCCACATATGGGAAACCCAATCCTCACAATTTGGACAAAGATTAGGCCAGTAAGGGGTTGTACAAAATATTTTTTTTTATTCTTTTATTATTATTATTTTTTAAATGTGACAATTCCATTAACTACCTACCGTCACTGTCATAAGTGCATCTATGACATAGCGATCACGTACGTAGTAATTGCACGCAACATTTTAACTATAAAGATAATGAATGTGAATGGCCCTCCTATCCCTCACATGAATAGTAAATATAGTGTAAAATTACAGTTTTGTCAAAACTGTTTTTACTATTTATGTGAGAGGAACCACACCAACCACACTGAAGGACCTTTACTGAAATTTTTTCTACTTAAAAGGTCAAAACTAGGAAAATTAAAATTGAATAGAGAAAAGATGAAAAAATGGTTGAATTGAGGCAATCGGACCTCCAAATGATGACTTCGAGGGTAATTAGCCTCCAATGTTAGATATAACTAGTCGATAACCCGTGCAAATGCACGGGAATTTGTCAAATGTAGGAATCCATTTTAAATTAAATATCATAAACAATTAAATATTGATATAAACACAATAAAAAACACTTAAAATACCTTTTATTATACACTATTGCAAAATTCCTAATAGTAAATTTGGCAATCACCAAATGAAATTCCAAACCGCTGAATGGTAAAAATATGACAGATTTTCTTGTAACAAAGTAAAGTTGATAACGGGAAAAAGAATTCAATTAAAACAAACTCAATAGACATTCCAATAAAAATAATAATAAAATAAAGAAACAAAATAAACTAACAATTACCATGCAGATTGTTATTACCCATTCTAACATAAAATAAAGAAAAGATTGCTGAAATAGCATCGACAATATCTAAACAATAATAATAGTATCCGCAGTATCTATTTCGCAAGCAAGATCGTACACACCCACAACAACCAAAAAAAAAAAACTCATCCACATGCATCACGTTTGAATTTGTAAATAAAATCAAAATTTAGCCAAAATTTGAATCAATTATATGACAAATTATTTCATGTTCAAAAGTGTAGATCAAAAGACGCCATCAATTAATATTACCAACAAAATAGCTAAATCAATGTTAAAATATGAATAAATAGATTAACTAATCACTTCTGGTAATAACTCACCATAATTTGTATCAATGTCTCTGGTAAGAACAGAGAAAGCACCCCAGATTTAATATTTTCAACCATTTTTTCAGCCCTCAAACTCTTCCATGAGTGTGGGCCCAAACAACTCCTCTTCACACTCCCTCTGATATTCTCCCCCTAAATTCCATTTTCTATTCTTTTGCTAACTTGTGCCTGATGCACATTGGCCTTCACGGAGGCACATCAAGAGTCCATTGCTTTATGCTCAATTCTATCACCATAGATGTTTATGGAATTTTAAGACTGCAATGCATAACCACAAAGAATATGATTTGTTAGTAACTCAATCATATGGAGACAAAAATACTGGAGTACTTTTCCGAAGATTCCACATTTATAAAGAAAGTTTACTTGAGCACTAAAAAATGCCAATACCCAGTTCAGAATAGTCATAAATTCGAAGTACCCAAATGAGAGAGAGAGAGAGAGAGAGAGAGAGAGAGAGAGGGAGAGAGAGAGAGAGACTAATTCCATGAAGAATGTGAAAGTGAAAGTGAAAGTGAAAGTCACTCTTGATTGGTTGTTGTATATATTTAAGGATTGGAGGTTTGGGAAGATGAACTGATAAGACAGTGTGGAAACCAAAAATTAATATGGGTAACCAAAAGTTTTACAAGCCTCATCTTGATTTTTTTTTTGTTAAGGCTGGACTTTAGTTGGAGAAAAAGCCACGTGGATAAAAGACTTGAGGAGAAAAAATCACATAGGTGCCATGTGGCACAATGTGGGAAGGCTTTTGGCCTTGTCTTTTAGATATATATATATAATAGATAACACAAAATAGATTTAAAGTGCTATATTGTTCCTTTAACAATAATGGTTTAAATAGAAAAGAAGTTACACATGATAGCACTATTCCACCAACCACCTACTTCAGAGATCCACCAACACAGTATTAGACCAATATTATTTTACCCACTAACCACAAACAGTATTAAACTAATTATTATATATTTAATAAGAGTAATTCTTTGGTGACAACTTTCATACAACTTCTTAAAAAGACGTGTCTATCTCTCTCTTGTGATATCACTGGACCCCACAGTGACACAGGAGAGAGATAGACACATCTTTTTAGGAAGTTGTATGAAAGATGTATAAAAGTTGTCACCAAAGAATTACCCATCTAATAAAAATGTATGAACACAGCATTCCTTCCTCCTTGAACACTACTCTTGTCCTCAAGAACAAATTTCGTCGTGTAAATCAGATGAACCAAAATTTATTTGCGAGCAGGCATCTGAGGTAGCGTCAAACGTTTTTCTATTTTTTTTATTGCTCAACAATAGAATTTTATTAAAAGAACAAAAGTCCAAAGATAGTACAACTGGCAAAAGCCGAGAGAAGAGCTCTATGAAGAGGAGAAAACAAAACATTCTGAAAAGAGCCATAAAATCAACCAAAAATTTTGAACCATAAAAACCACTCCCCAAACCGGCAAATGTTTTTCTATGGTTGTATCCTTTGGTTGGTGTTTTTCTTGCATTCAAATGTAGCATCTTTTGTTTCTTCAATCCAATTTTTGGTTGCTTCGACTTCAGATTTTCTTCTTGGCTTCGGGTAATTTTTGGAGCACATACTTGAAGTATTGAAAATTTGAGCAAATGCGCTTCAATGATATCATTGATTAGATACCTGAAATCCTTCAAATCATCTCACATCGACCCCACGATCTCTGCAGTAGCGACATAGCTGCATAGTCGAGCTGCTCAAATTGTTGGAGCATATGTAATGAGTAATGTTATGATTCTCAAACACTTTGTCAAGTGTAGCACATGCTGTAATATTTGGTGCTATCGATCACTATCACAGCAAGTTGTACAAGTGTTAAGTTATTTGAGATTCAAATTTTGGAAGCATTGAATTATTCTTGGTCCATATAATAAGAGCGATAGTATTATGCTTCTTAAATTTTATATCTCAAATGCCTCTGTCACACTCCAACTCGCCCTGGCAGATTAGGATAGTACTGTACGCGTCTCAAACTACACTAATTAGGAATAAAACATGAATTAAACCACGTAAAAGAACTTTACTGTGACAAAACAACCCCAAGGGTAAAATGGTATTATCAAATTTTACACCAAATGATAGATTTGTAAGTCCCGGTTCCAACGCAAAAAACGGCGCATGAATCTGAGTTTTCTAGAAAGAGTTATGCACGTTTCTGTAAAAGTTAACGTACTGTGAAATTTGTAAGCGGATCAATCCGCCCTTTAATCTGGATCAATCCTGTTAGAGTTTGATGGGGTATACCCTCAAACAAATTAGCTATGAACTATTTTGGACATCAGTTTTAGTATATGTTTATGGATATCATTGCTTACATTTTATTATGTTTGTCTTTCATGAGATGAATAGTGGTTTGGCATCCTTGAACTTCATTGTATGTGATTTATTTATGTGAAAGAGTTTTACACATGGGAGATATGAATCATACGATCCTTGGAAGTTTTAAATAGTCATAGTGGATGATAAGACTGGATATCTTATCAGGTTTACACTGTAGTATGATTAACTTCTATTTGATAGAGTGATGAATCTCATTCACAAGAGTGTAAGACTCTAAAGTTAATATGCTAGTGTATATGATCCATTGATGGACCTTGATTTTAATCCATTGATAAGAACTGTCAATAATTCATGGACACTCAAACATGTATGAGACATATGTCCTTGATCCTGAGATAATAATGGACACAAGATTTAGGCCTGGTTGTTTTGACTTACCAATCAGTGAGGTCTTTAAGATCAACACCTAGGTATCTTAAATGATTATGTCTGGAGTATTGGGAACATGTATTATCAAGATGAAATCTACCCTTTATTACAGAGTAAGTATTCTCTTGAGAATGTTGCTATGTTAGTCACTGAGAATTGCAATCTTTTAGTAAGAATGTTACTACATGTTTGGTGAACTATGAGTAGTGAATGGGGACTCAAGGATATAAGCTGTAATTATCAACTGGGAGACAGTACTGCTTAGTCTCAGTGATAATTATGAATACTAAAGGTAGAGGGGCATTAATGTCATTTTATATAGATCTAGGTATTGCTCTATGATTTGTCTCTTTTATTTGGAGTACAGTTAATGTCATGTGGTGAAATTGACATTGACTGATTGATTTGGACTGGTTGGATAATGAGATTAACTGGGCCCAGTTCATATTAGTCATAGCCAATAAAAAGAGCCTAGAGGTCCCACGTCTAACTTAATTAGAGTTTGAACCAAACTAGGGTTAGTGGATTGGAGGGTGTATAAATATAAGTTGTGGGAGAGAAATTGTGACTACTATATATTTTTCTCTTCATCTAATCCTAAAGATCTTCACTAAGTCTTGAAGGTTCAAGAAACTCCAAGAACATAGACGTGAAGGTTTTTGGACTGCAAAAAGGAAGGAGCATCTAGATCTGCCTGAAGTGTTCTCATAAGGATCTAACTGATCATAAAAGGTATTAGATCTCTTTCTTTGATAATCATACACATCTAAGTTTGAGCCGGATCTGTTTTGAAAAGAGTTTTCAAAGATTAACCGCTTCTGCAAACCCTAAAATTTAAAAAACAGGACCAACAACTAGTATCAGAGATACTTTTAACCTTATGCGTATGATTTTTTGCAGAACACTATGATTTAATGGCTGGAATATAGATCAAAAATAAAAGCACACGTAATTGTGCCCTAGGGTTACGCGCACATGGCAGATTGGATCTGTGCGCTGCTGTGGTATGCGCGACATGTGCGCTGGGTGTGCGCGCAGCTTGTGCACTGGTGCGCGTTGTCTGTGCGCAGGTTGTGGGCCTGTATGTTGTGTACGGCGTGTGTGTGCGTTCAGTGTGCGTGCAGTGTATGTGTGTGTGGTGTGCGTGCAGTGTGTGCATGTCTGTGCAGTATATATGCGTGCAATGTGTGCGCGTGTGTGCGTGCAGTGTGTGCATGTGTGCAATATGTATGCATGCAGTATATGCTGTGTGCGACGTGCTGTATGCGACTTGTGTGTGCGGGCAGTGTGCGTGCATGTGTGCGTGCGGTGTGTGCATGCGGTGTATGCGTGCAGTGTATACATGTGTGTGTAGTATGTGTACGTGCAATGTGTGCGTGTGTATGTAGTATGTATGCGTGCAGTGTGTGCTGTGTGCAGTGTATGTGTGGGAAGTGCAGGGGCTGAGTTGCGCAGCCTATGCGCAGCAAAATCATGGTGGGCTATCATAGCCCATGCGCCTATGCAACTGGGTTGTGGTGCACAGGTCCGAGACCAAGCATGTGCACGCTGTGTGCAACCCATGTGCGGGCAGACTGTGTGCAGCCCATGAGCATTGGGTCAAGGCCTATGCGTGGCTGAGCGTTGGGCTCGTGGCCTGGGCTGCGGTATGTAGCACATGCCATGCACGTGTTGGACACGTGCCATGCATGTGTTATCCACGTGTTAAGCACATGACGCACATGTGCAAAACTTCCTTGAAGGACTTATACGTGCTATTTTTTCAATAAATATTTTATAAATATAAACTTGAAAATTATTTTAAAATTGTTTTGCTATTTTATTTCTTGATGATTTTCCGGGAGCCAATTAATTGACAATGTTAATTGCTTTATGTGATATCTATTATGTATAATATGATTTATAAATTGTGTGGTTTGGATATATGCATTTATGGTAATCATATATATACAACTGCGTGGGATTGGCATATACTAACCCTATTTTGCAGCTTCCTAATCTCTCATGGCCAAAGCATTCACATTTATGTTTAATTTTGTTTCGGTTTATTTGTGGCATTGTAAAGGGCATTGTGGTAACACAATGGTTTCCCTTCGCCAAAATTTTATTTTAATTCCTAGATCATTATGTAAGTCCCCTTCGGGAAGGCATAGGACTTTGTAAATGTAACTTTTGGAAATGCACCACGACGGAACCATGGAGATGGGGCCAGGAGAACCGAAGCCTTTTGAAGACAGATCAACGGAAATAGAGCCATGAGAGAGAAGGGTCTGTTTATGCATGTTTGCTTATATGTTATTACATGTGATGTGATTGGTTCATAAATTATACATTCGGGGTTTTGATTCTGCTGGACCCGTCTCTCGACGGGCCTCAATTAGCATCCAAATAATCATCTTATACTATGTATGGTTCGACAATTAATACTATGATAGTATATTACATCACATAAGAAAATTTGAAATGGAAGATCAAAAGATAAGATATCATTCATAAGATCTAAGCCAAATATCACACAATGTAAAGTGAAAGATCACACAAACAAACCTAGGAAAAATCGTCTAATCATATATCAAATAATCAAGACTTCCTAATCTAAAGGGGGGCATGAATTGTTCTTGAAACAAATAAATAAAGAAATTGAAATATGCTTAGCAAGCTAGTATGATGCATGTTAATCTTTGAGAAAAGAAGATCTCTCAATCCCCGGGACGGATGAGAAAGGAGGATTAGATCGAGGGAAAGCATGAACGTGTGATCATGATCATTCCTTATAATCTTCTTAGATTAGGAGTTACAAAAACCCCAAGTCTTTGCATGGATGCAATGTATGTACCTAGAATGAGTAAAGGTTGTAGTGTGCTTTGTGTTCATGAATTCCTATAATGAATTAGAAGTCTAGAATGTGTATGAATGAATGAATAAAATCATCATGGGATATGTAAAAATGTATTATGAACTACTTCCTAAGATATGAACTAATTTGGAGTGCATGTAAGCATCAAATCAAAGGGGGAAAGTAAAAATGTGCTTGTGTGAATAGTGGACAGAACAATAACATGATCTTTTGGAAATTGAAAAGAGGGGTTAGAAATGTTTTCAATGCATGATTGTTTATGGAGATCTTCCTTATTGTGTCTAGAACACAACCCAAAAAGCAAATCTTTAATACCTATCACCGATTGAGAGAAATCATATAAACAATAGACATCACTCAGAAACAGAGTCCGTACTGTCGGCTGAAATGTTGAAAACTCTTAGAAAATGAAAACGAATGATCTAGAGGCACGTTTTATACAGAACGTTCCCTAAGACATTGAAGGTTAAGGTAAAAATAAGTTGGGACCACCCCGTTTGGAAACATTTTCTGAAAAAGAAGTTGGAAGTCAACCAAGCTGCTGTGACAGCAGAGGCAGAATGTCTGGAAGGAATGTTTGGGTCCAAATGGACCATTTCCAAGTATTTCCAAGTCAAACCAAAAATCATGGGTGTTCTCTAATGAGTTAGGAAGACTTTCCAAGTGGCCTTGCATCCATACATTGAGCATTGAGTTCTAGAGAAATCTTTGAACTCAGATCACTCACTGTTTTGAAGATTTTGGGAAAAACTAGAGTTTTCTTTCTTGAAATCAAAATGAAAGGGATTGAGAGGGGTTTTGAAATAGAAGTTTTGAAAGTATATTTTCAACATCAAATAGAGATTATAACCACTTGGAATATCAACATCAAACTCATCATGAAGAACCTCCAAGATTGTTGGAGAGATTTATTTTCATTTGAACATAACTTCAAGGATACCTTGGAGGTATTGAAGTTATAATCATCATCTATCAAACATGTTTTTGAGGTTAAGAGCTACTATCCATAACGATTCACTCACCTCAAACTTCATGTCATCACTTAGATGATGATGAACTAGTAAGTAATCAAAGAAAAACCAAGAAGAAATGGGGGGAGAAGAGATGAACACATATATAAACAAGCAAGTAAATAGCAATCAATAGATGATAATCAATGTGATTTTGGACTTGTAGCTTGGTGTTTCTCTCATAGATTTTGACATTTGGATATGGAAGTAGCTTCCTATCTCATGAATGCTCAAGAATGAAGGTTGGGGTGGACTTTGAATGTGAAGTATATAGAAGAATAATGGAAGAAAACAAGATTAAAACTCACTTTCTTATGGAAAATCAATGGGAGAAGCTCCCTTTCTCTCTTCTAAACCTATCTCTATCTCTCTTCTTCTCTACAACTTTTCAAGCTTTGCACTTGGCCCCCCCAAAATGAAGAGCAATGGGGGGTTTAAATAGGCCAATTTGGGGTGGTTTTGGGGTTTTAGAAGTACTCCCGTTGGTCCCAAACAACTGTGAACACAAAACTATGTCGTTTTGGCTTTCAATTAATCAAAATGGACCCCCAAAAAAATTACAAAAATAGACTCTGCGAGGGTTGAGTGTCGTGGCGACACTGGGCCTGTGCCGCGGCGGCAGTGGGCCAGTGCCGCAGCGGCACTGCTCCTCAGACGCCTAGAAATTTACATTTAGGCCCCCAGAGGTTTCGGTATTCGTGAAAAGGCCCTATTTCGTCCGAAATTCACAGAAAAACGCATACGAACTCCAAATTGAGGTTGTGATATACCGTTGGAAAGGTAATGGAGTCTATTTTACATAAAAAATAGTTCGGAGATAGGTCACTTTGAAAAGTTTTGCGGTATTTGCGATAAAAGCCGATTTGATCGCCTTTTTCGCCTTTGGAAATTCATAATAAACTCATTTTAATTCCAAAAGTTATGCGTGATATACCGTTGGATAGCTATTGACCTCTAGTATCTATGAAAAATGTTTGAAAATTGTTACGGTGCTCCATTTTCAAAGTCAAATTTTGGTCAAACTGGTTAAACCTGGGATTCCTCGGAAGTTCTGGAAACCTCTGGGAGCTCCCAAGAGCTGATGTTTTCGCTCGATTTTCTTTTAAAACTCATTTCAATACTTTCCACGTGATCTAGAATGATTTCGGCGAATTTGGACGATTATGGTCAAACTTGGTCAAACCTAGTCAAACCTTGGTCAAACTGGTCAACGGGGACTTTCCGGGAACTTTCGGGTCTTCCGGGGGTCTCTGGGAGCTAACGATTTCATCTGACTTTACTTAAAAACTCATTTTTTTTTACTTTTCTTACGAGATAGCATGTTTTCATAACTTTTGGACCAAATTTGGGAGTTTTCGGGCTTCCAGGGGCATTTTGGTCATTCTGAGCATTTTGAGAAATAGAACCAACTTCCAGGAGTCCTTTTGAGTCCTTTTTCGATCATTGTGAACCACCAAGCTATGGGTCTCCTAAATCTGATAGTCGACAAAATGGGGTGTCTACAGTTTGCCCCTCTTTGGCATGAACTTGCGAGGCAACGCATGTCGCAAACGAGTGCCAAAGCTTTGAAGAGACGAGACAGGACTTTTTGGAGGCTATAGATTTAGGATAAAAGCGTTGCAAAAGATTCAAAGATTCTGAGGTCTAGTGCTGGTCGTGCTCTGTGTGAGCTGCCTACGTATCCCAAGAGGAATCAGACCAGGGCGTAGTTCGGGGTATAAAGGAATGAATCGCACATGCACATACACAACAATCAGGCGGATGCTATGCTATGAGGATGGTATGCAATGCATGGATGTGATATGAATTGTGTCATGAATCCTATCATGCCTAGTGTTCTGATCCTAGTATGAGCTGGTGCTGTGGGGTGTACCACTCCGAGTGGACTTGTGTCGTGCTAGTGTTTCTAACTGTGATGCAGTTATTGACCCGAATAGGGATGCCAAGGTGTGAAGACACTGGGTCTTGGAGCAAACTTCTGAATTTTGGAAAGTGTGATTTGCAAGCGAATGTAATCGAACATGGGGTCCCAGAGGACGTTAATCAATGATGAAGTTTGACAGATAACCGATGGACATGGAAATCCTGGACACAGAAATCCTAAGAATTCAAGTGATGAAAACCAGAGATGTCAAGCGACGGACACGGAAGCACTGTTAATGGACATGGAAGCCCAAGATTTTGAACGAGAATGATGAACACAATATATTTTGAATGGGAGTGATGGTAAACTAATGATGATTAATGAACTGACGATGTACTAATAGAGATGACGAGTTGACAGTAAACTACTGTGACTGTCATGATTGAACTGACGATGTACTAATCGAGATGACGAGTCGACAGTAAACTACTGTGACTGTCATGATTGAACTGATGATGTACTAATCGGGATGACGAGTCGATAGTGAACTACTGTGACTGTCATGATTGAACTTCATGATTGAACTGACGATGTACTAATCGAGATGACGAGTCGACAGTGAACTACTGTGACTGTCATGATTGAACTGACGATGTACTAATCAGGATGATGAGTCGACAGTGAACTACTGTGACTGTCATGATTGAACTGACGATGTACGAATTGATATGACGAGTCGATAGTGAACTACTGTGACTGTCATGGATTGAACTGACGATGTACGAATCGATATGACGAGTCGACAGTGAACTACTATGACTGTCATGGATTGAACTGACGATGTACTAATCGAGATGATGAGTCGACAGTGAACTACTGTGACTGTCATGATTGAACTGATGATGTACTAATCGAGATGACAAGTCGACAGTGAACTACTGTGACTGTCGTGGATTGGATCAATAGTTGGGCTAACCGTGACCGAAAGAAGTGACGATGCACGAATCGAGATGATGAGTCAACAGTGAACTACTGTGACTATCATGGATTGGATCAACAGTTGGACTAACCGTGACCAGAAGAAGTGACGATATACGAATCGAGATGATGAGTCAACAGTGAACTACTGTGACTATCATGGATTGGATCAACAGTTGGACTAACCGTGACCAGAAGAAGTGACGATGTACGAATCGAGATGATGAGTCAATAGTGAACTACTGTGACTATCATGGATTGGATCAACAGTTGGACTAACCGTGACCAGAAGAAGTGACGAATTGATATGCCTACTGGGGATTAAATTGAATCTGTTGGGGGGTAAAGCGACTCTGCTAGGGATGAAAGTGGTTTCTTCTGTGGTCTTGACTGAGATACACCATATTCATTCAGGACACTTTTTTGGAGATGAACCAGCTCTGTTGGAAAAGACTTTGATGAGAAGATTCGACTGGGGAAAGAATGCGAATTAAGTAATTCAGCAGCGGATGAAGAACATTTGTGACATGATTTCGGGTTGGTTGCTGAGGAGCTGGTAAAAGATTGCCAGTGGATCTTGTGAATTGATTTTGTAAAGGCAAGTGAATGTGATTGGAGGGGTGCCACCAATGCTGGAGGTTCTTGGGACTCATATCATGTTGTAGACTCGACAAGTGCAGTAATGGTGTTTGGAATATCTGCTTGTATCCATAGGTTTTATAATTGGTAATCACTTTAAATCCACACATTTGAGACCATTAGGACAAATGAACTTGACAGCAACAACGATGACAAGGAAAATTGGATTGGTTTGTATGAACCTTGAACTCTGATACAGTTTCGATTAGATTATTACTGACTCAACCAAACAAGGATTGACTTGACAAAAGTAACGACACGAAGAGCCCAAATTAGCATAATTCAATGTGTCTTTGTCATAAGTGATGTACCGCTCATCTTTTATGTTCACTCCTCATCTTAATATGATAGCACTTTGCTGATAAATCTGGTTTTTGAAAATTCTTCCCTATTGATCTAATCAATTCTTTGCTTCCCCCAAGAAGTGCTTGGAATTAGTGCCTTAGCTTTTAGAATAAAAGATGCTCAATTTTTTTTTTTTTAAAACAACTTGGTGACTTGAAAACTCGCCCTTGGTGTGAAAGGATCGTGTTAGGCAAACGAAGTTTGCCCCTAGTTTGAGTTGTAGAAAGTAGAATTCATAGGCAAACGAGGTGGGTGACCGAAGTTTGCCCCTAGTTTGGACAATGGTTTATTGGAGGTTTTGGGCAAACGAGGTAGGTGACCGAAGTCTGCCCCTTGTATGGAGGGTAGATAGTAAAATTCAGGCAAACGAGGCAGGTGGCCGAAGTTTGCCCTTAGTGTGGAAGGTGATTTTCTGGCTTGAGGCAAGGACCGCGACTTTAATCTCTCAAATGCTCATATCTTTTTCCTAGGCACCAGTGAGGCGACCGAGCGAGCTCTTTTCTCTCTTTTGTTATTGCTCACCTTGGATTTAGCTCTAATTTTTTCCTAGGCGTCCTTTCGGATTTTCGACCTAGCGAGCCATCCTTCTTTTTTTTTCTTTTTTTTTTTTGAAAGTCTGCCTACGTACCCCCGAGCGGGGATTAGGTCCAACGTAGTTCGGGCCAAAGTTTTGAAAGAAATTGGTTTGATTATGATGGTGTTGACCGAACCGATGCGGTTGCCTACGTATCCCCGAGTGGGAATCAGGTCGAGCGTAGTTCAAGGCAAGGCTTGAAATAAGGGGTTTGAGGTATGAGGGTTTTTCAAACCAATCGTCAAAGAAGTTCAAACTTGAGCCACTTGTGGTAGCTTTGAATAAAAGGATTCAGTTTCAATCTCCCTTTCTTTTCTTTTTCTTTTTCTTTTTGTTTTGTTTTGAGGATTGATCCTTTTCACTTTCGCCTAGCCAGTCAATTTTGCTTTTTAATGTAGTCGATTCTTGTGAGATCTTTCAATCGCAATCTCAAAATTCCAGAATGTGCATGTCAGCTCTCGGAATTTATTTGTGGTCATTCCGTGTCTTTTGAAATGTGATCTTGGCACGTTATTAAGATGTATCTTGAAGCGTATGATTCTCTCATTTGTTTCATCAAAATTTTCTCCAACATTTCGACTGGCTAGGGTCAGATTTTGGAAATCAACACCTTTTTCAGCTCTAACTTTTGCCTAGGTGCCCTTTCGGGTTTTCAACCTAGCGAGCTTTTCTTTTTTTTTTTTTTTTTTTTTTTGAAGGGGGAAGAAACTCATTGGAATGTTTGGCTACCAACAATGACTAAGTCTGCATTGGACAGGTTTGTATGGCTCTTGATTGGACTGGGCTCAAGGCTTTAAAATGGTGGAAAAGGGTGTTGGGCAAGCCCCAAATCAGTTCCAAGTATGTCTTTTCGAGATTTGAGCAAAAGCATCCTTGAATTCTTAAAGTAAGACTATTCAATTCTCAGCTCTTCATCGGTGCCAGCGCGAAATTGACTTTGACCTTTTCAAGGTTCTTTTTTTTTTGTTTGATGCAAAAATTTATTAGCAGAGTAATATCCATAGTAATTTAAAAAGTGACATTTTCAGTTTAGCGATTCATGCACTTATGATTACACACATCAGATTAGGCAAAATGAGACTTCATTTCATCACAAGAGAATGATTTCATTACTCGATACAGACTCACAACAACTCGATGACAGACAGACTCGACCACTAGATCAAACTTGAAATAGACTCAAAATATAGAACAGACTCGACTTGGTCTCAAATGGAGTGTCTTTGTGACCCATTTATTATTCTTATTCTATTTTTTTCTTTTTAGCAGAAGTTCCAGACACCATCACTTTACTGCATAGCTTCAACACTCATTGGCATCATCAAAGGGATCACTCGAGCGGTTGATCCAAGCCAAGATATTGGATAGGATTAGGATGGGATACATCCTCTATGAGGTTCTGAATGTCATGGCGGAGGCGGATGCATTGATCGGTGGCATGGCCTAGTTTTTGGTGGTAAACACATTGTAGGCTCATGTTGTAGTGGGAGGGTATGGGATCCGGTAGCGGCTTGTGAGGGAGGAGCTGTAGGTGGCCCTTTCTAAGTAGGTAGTCCAAGGCTGTGGAAAGGGGAACATCAAGTTTGGAGAATTCGCGAGGGCCTTTTCGGCAATTTGGCAGAATGGACTGGTATGGACCAAGGGCGCAGGCCATTGATTGGTTGCTAAGTGCATTGATATCCGGGGAGTCCAGGGAGTAGTTAGGTCTCTTGGACTGGTGTTGGGGTTCATCCTTTTTGAACTTTCCTTCTCTGATGGCATCCTCTATTCTGGTGCCTATTTCAAATAGCTCTTCGAATGTGAAGATGGATTGGTAGAATAGCTTGTCATGATATACTGGTTGCATGTTCTTGACCAGCATACGTACTTGCTCTTTCTCAACAGGTCTGTGGATCATTTGAGCCATTTTATTCCTCCATCTGCTCAAGAACACAATGAAGGACTCATTGAAGTTCTGCCTGGTAGTCTCTAGATCCCGGATGGTGATATCAAACTCTTGGTTGTAAGAGTAGTGATAAATAAAAGTTCTAGCAACGTCTTCCCAGACTCAGGTCTTGGAGGCTTTGAGGGTTAGGAACCAGGATAGTGCGGCATTCTTAAGGGTTTGCGGGAACAACATCGCAATGTGCTCATGAGTGCAGCCCATCGATTGGAAGATGCTCATGCACAACTTGATATGACTTTTTGGATTCCCTGTTCCATCAAAATGGTCAATTTCAGGCATTTTGAAGTTCTCGGGCAACCTTAGCTTGATGGGCTCAAAGAGGCCTTCCAGGTCTAACATGTAATCATCAACCCCTTTGCTCTTCCTCAACACACTTTCAAGCTTGTCAACTTTGTCCATTTTCTCCTGGAGCTTCTTCTCATATGCAAGCGGCAGGACCCCTTGAAACCAGTCTTCTTCTCCATTATTCTTGGGAGGCGGTCCAAACCCAGGCGGTGGTGGTGGTATGAACCCTGGTTGTGGTGGGAAACCAGGTGGGTACTGTGGCTGCTGTTGTTTCAGTTCTTCCATGAAACTCAAAACTTGGGCCAGGCGATCAGATTGCTGGCTTATGGTTGTTCCCAACACAGTGACCTTATTTTCCAATTCTTCTTGATTCATGCTGAAGTAAGTTGGCGGGCAGATCTTGACCAAATGACTGTTTGAACTTCCAACCCAGGACGAGGATCCCAGTGGCTGACTTTGGGAATCTATACAAACTTACAGATTCGAGAGGAGAAGTGTATCAGATTCTGACAGAGGCAATCAGAGAGATAGTGACAGTTACAGGTATGGACAGACTTGTGTACAAACTGACTAAGACAGTGCGCACAGACTGGTAGGAATTGTGTATGCATATGAGACAAGCATGCGGATGCAAGCCCTAATCTATATGATGCTCCTATTTCTAATAGATAGCAGCTAAACAAATAAGGTCCTAGCCATACAAAGTGTGCTAACCTTACTTTCCAGTGTGATCACCAAGGGATAACAGGGATTTCCAGGATACTTCGGGAATTTTGGATAGAGTTTCTGGGAAAAACAGGGATTTGGAAGATTCGGAGAAATTTCTAGAAGTCATTTGAGTTTCTAGGAGAAATAGGGATTTCTGGTTGATTTGGACTGAGCTTCTAGGAGAAATTGGGAAATCAGAATTTCTGGGAGAAATTGGTACATCTAGGCATTTTTGGGAAGTTTGGATGGAGTTGCTGGAATTTTTGGAAAATCTTGGAGATTTGGATAGAGCTTATGGGAAAACATGAAAATTTGGGTAAGTTGGACAGAGTTTCTGGGAGAAATTGAGATTTCTGGGTAATCCGAGAGATTTGGACAGAGCTTGTGGGAAAACATGTATAACTGGGTAAGTCGGACAGAGTTTTTGGGAGAAACAGGGATATCCTGATGAGTTGGGTAGAGTTTCTGGAAGAAACAGGGATATACAACGGGAATAGGTGATGATGGTGATCATACTATCTAGCAAGTTTTCATACTCCTATGTCTCAGGACCAACAAACAAGGTTTGCGGTGTATATCTTTGTGAGCATGGAGCAGACATCCTTATCATGGTACCTAGGCAAGTCAACTCAATGTGATCACATGTGAGTGATTGCCTTGGGAATCATAAGAAAAAGGTTCTATTCTATGCCACATAAGCGTCTACATCGCGCAGGTAATCCCGTCAGGGCATACAGCAGTTATATCACATTGTCCTATCTGAAAAGATAAATGAACAGTCCTATGAAAGGTTCTACAGGAATCTATATGCAAAGGCTGGGTTTAGTCAAAGAGGGTCCGTTGACAAGAATTCCAATATACCGTTGGAGAGACAGTACGAAGGTTTTTACTCTTTTTGATATACCTTGGAAGGTACAGTATCAACGGTGACTTGTGCCCTGGCACAGCAAGACCTGAACAATGTCAGCGCCGCGTTTCAGACACAGTCGGAGGGGAAATGCAGAAGTGCAATGCGGTGAACCAGACACAGTAAAAAAGATGATTTTAAGGATGCTTCTTATGAGTCAAACCTCTGTATTTTTTTGTTTTGAAAATAAAAATCTCCCCAGCAGAGTCGCCAGATTGTGGATACCGGGATTCCACCACTTTTGTTATGCTTTCGTTTGAAATTGGTTTGGATTAAAGAAAAGGAAAGGTCTATTGAAAACAGATACAGAGTCGCCACTTGGTCTTTAAGGAACCAAGAAACCTAATTTGACTCACCCAAATGGATAAAGGGCACCGGCCCTTCATAACCAAAGAACTTGGTTCGGGGTTTTGGTACGAGAGAGGAAGGAGCCTTTGTCGCGACTAAAACACCCTCAACTCGCCCCGTCTCTCGACGGGCCTCAATTAGCATCCAAATAATCATCTTATATTATGTATGGTTCGACAATTAATACTATGATAGTATATTACATCACATAAGAAAATTTGAAATGGAAGATCAAAAGATAAGATATCATTCATAAGATCTAAGCCAAATATCACACAATGTAAAGTGAAAGATCACACAAACAAACCTAGGAAAAATCGTCTAATCATATATCAAATAATCAAGACTTCCTAATCTAAAGGGGGGCATGAATTGTTCTTGAAACAAATAAATAAAGAAATTGAAATATGCTTAGCAAGCTAGTATGATGCATGTTAATCTTTGAGAAAAGAAGATCTCTCAATCCCCGGGATGGATGAGAAAGGAGGATTAGATCGAGGGGAAGCATGAACGTGTGATCATGATCATTCCTTATAATCTTCTTAGATTAGGAGTTACAAAAACCCCAAATCTTTGCATGGATGCAATGTATGTACCTAGAATGTGTAAAGGTTGTAGTGTGCTTTGTGTTCATGAATTCCTAGAATGACTTAGAAGTCTAGAATGTGTATGAATGAATGAATAAAATCATCATGGGATATGTACAAATGTAGTATGAACTACTTCCTAAGATATGAACTAATTTGGAGTGCATGTAAGCATCAAATCAAAGGGGGAAAGTATAAATGTGCTTGCTGTGAATAGTGGACAGAACAGTAACATGATCTTTTGGAAATTGAAAAGAGGGGCTAGAAATGTTTTCAATACATAATTGTTTATGGAGATCTTCCTTATTGTGTCTACAACACAACCCAAAAATCCAATCTTTAATACCTATCACCGATTGAGAGAAATCATATAAACAATAGAGATCACTTAGAAACAGAGTCCGTACTGTCGACTGAAATGTTGAAAACTCTTAGAAAATGAAAAAGAATGATCTAGAGGCCCGTTTTATACAGAAAGTTCCCTAAGACATTGAAGGTTAAGGTAAAAATAAGTTGGGACCACCCCGTTTGGAAACATTTTCTGAAAAAGAAGTTGGAAGTCAACCAAGCTGCTGTGACAGCAGAGGCAGAATGTCTGGAAGGAATGTTTGGGTCCAAATGGACCATTTTCAAGTATTTCCAAGTCAAACCAAAAATCATGGGTGTTCTCTAATGAGTTAGGAAGACTTTCCAAGTGGCCTTGCATCCATACATTGAGCATTGAGTTCTAGAGAAATCTTTGAACTCAGATCACTCACTGTTTTGAAGATTTTGGGAAAAACTAGAGTTTTCTTTCTTAAAATCAAAATGAAAGGGATTGAGAGGGGTTTTGAAATAGAAGTTTTGAAAGTATATTTTCAACATCAAATAGAGATTATAACCACTTGGAATATCAACATCAAACTCATCATCAAGAGCCTCCAAGATTGTTGGAGAGATTTATTTTCATTTGAACATAACTTCAAGGATACCTTGGAGGTATTGAAGTTATAATCATCATCTATCAAACATGTTTTTGAGGTTAAGAGCTACTATCCATAACGATTCACTCACCTCAAACTTCATGTCATCACTTAGATGATGATGAACTAGTAAGTAATCAAAGAAAAACCAAGAAGAAATGGGGGGAGAAGAGATGAACACATATATAAACAAGCAAGTAAATAGCAATCAATAGATGATAATCAATGTGATTTTGGACTTGTAGCTTGGTGTTTCTCTCATAGATTTTGACATTTGGATATGGAAGTAGCTTCCTATCTCATGAATGCTCAAGAATGAAGGTTGGGGTGGACTTTGAATGTGAAGTATATAGAAGAATAATGGAAGAAAACAAGATTAAAACTCACTTTCTTATGGAAAATCAATGGGAGAAGCTCCCTTTCTCTCTTCTAAACCTATCTCTATCTCTCTTCTTCTTTACAACTTTTCAAGCTTTACACTTGGCCCCCCCAAAATGAAGAGCAATGGGGGGTTTAAATAGGCCAATTTGGGGTGGTTTTGGGGTTTTAGAAGTACTCCCATTGGTCCCAAACAACTGTGAACACAAAACTATGTCGTTTTGGCTTTCAATTAATCAAAATGGACCCCCAAAAAAATTACAAAAATAGACTCTGCGAGGGTTGAGTGCCGTGGCGGCACTGGACCTGTGCCGCGGCGGCAGTGGGCCAGTGCCGCAGCGGCACTGCTCCTCAGACGCCCAGAAATTTACATTTAGGCCCCCAGAGCTTTCGGTATTCGCGAAAAGGCCCTATTTCGTCCGAAATTCACAGAAAACGCATACGAACTCCAAATTGAGGTTGTGATATACCGTTGGAAACGTAATGGAGTCTATTTTACATAAAAAAATAGTTCAGAGATAGGTCACTTTGAAAAGTTTTGCGGTATTTGCGATAAAAGCCGATTTGATCGCCTTTTTCGCCTTTGGAAATTAATAATAAACTCGTTTTAATTCCAAAAGTTATGTGTGATATACCGTTGGATAGCTATTGACCTCTAGTATCTATGAAAAATGTTTGAAAATTGTTACGGTGCTCCATTTTCAAAGTCAAATTTTGGTCAAACTGGTTAAACCTGGGATTCCTCGGAAGTTCTGGAAACCTCTGGGAGCTCCCAAGAGCTGATGTTTTCGCTCGATTTTCTTTTAAAACTCATTTTAATACTTTTCACGTGATCTAGAATGATTCTGGAAAATTTGGACGATTTCGGTCAAACTTGGTCAAACTTTCCTAGTCAAACCTTGGTCAAACTAGTCAACGGGGACTTTCTGGGAACTTTCGGGTCTTCCAGGGGTCTCTGGGAGTTGACGATTTCATCTGACTTTACTTAAAAACTCATTTTTTTTTACTTTTCTTACGACATAGCATGTTTCCAGACCTTTAGGACCAAATTTGGGAGTTTTCGGGCTTTTAGGGGCATTTTGGTCATTCTGAGTATTTTGAGAAATAGAACCAACTTCCAGGAGTTCTTTTGAGTCCTTTTTCGATCTTTGTGAACCACCAAGCTATGGGTCTCCTAAATCTGATAGCCGACAAAATGGGGTGTCTACAGAGATATTTGCGATTAATGCAACAAAACAGATTTTTTCGAAAATAAATTCCTAACTTAAAGAATCTAGTGGGAGAGAATCTTATGTTAAGCATAACCTCACGGTCTTCCATCAATGGTCCATTATAAGGAGAATTGAATATTGCGAGTCACAGATTTATCTGTAACCACTCCCCTTGGACAGTATTCTATTCACCGGTTACTAGAGATGAACCTTCTAAGGATAGAATCGATGAGACGTGTTAGAGAGTGACCTCCCCTTGAAGGCACTGCTCAAGACGATTGTCAGTGGATAATTGATGGTGTACTCTAGACTGATGATTTTAATAAGAGATTTCCCTCGAAGTTTTATTGAAAATTATTAAAGAGCAAGGAATCAGGAGTCATGAATTAGTTTGCAAGAGTTGCATGGGAATAGTCATGATGGTTTAGCCAATTAAGTTGTGAGGTCTTGATCTCCCCTCGGAGGCTTGATTTTATAGACTTAAAATTATGATGATATGTATGTTAAATGTTTTAAAGGAATTTTTCATGCTTTACATACTTGTCGTTTTAAATGATAATCCATACTTATACTATAAATTGTGTGTGTAATTTTTTTTTTCTTCTGATTTTACTATGTCACATTTTAGCCCACTTGCAACCATTCTTAATCAAAACAAGTTAACTGGAATAAACTATGTGGATCGAAAAAGAAACCTTGACATTCTGTTGACGACGGAAGGATATAAATATGTACTCACCACTCCTTGTCTGCCAACACCCGGTCCTAATACCCAAATTGAAGAGAAAGATAAATATGAACACTGGAAGAAGGCTGATGAGATGGCCCGCTATTACAAATTGGCCTCTATGTCCAATGTATTGCAGCACCAACATCAGTCGATGACTTCGACTAGTAACATGATCTTGAATCTCAAGGAGATGTTTGGGGAACAGGGCTGGCATGAAAGGCTTAACGCCATGCAACAACTCATGAACACTAAGATGTCAGAAGGAACTTCGATAAGAGAGCACGTTCTGAAAATGATTGGTTATATGAACATACTGGAGGTCCTTGGAGCTGAGATCTGTGGGGAAACCCAAGTGGACATGATTCTTAACTCATTGCCTACTTCATTTAAGCAGTTCAAATTGAATTACAACATGAACAAACTGGAGTATTCATTGAGTGAACTGGTTAGCTCTCTACAAGCAATGGAGGGGATAATCATTGGTGGTCATGATGTCATGTACCTAGAGAAGGCTTCATCCTTGAAACCCAAGCCCAAGGGCAAGGGTGGCAAGAGGAAGAAGGGTCCTAAGGTTCAGATTGGCAGGCCTAACGTAGCAATTGGGAAGAAGGCAAGAAAGGACGAGAAGAAGGTTGAGGGGAAGCCGAAAGGAAAGTGTTTCAACTGCGGCATCCCACGACATTGGAAGAGAAACTGTCCGGACTACTTGGTCACTAAAAACCAAGGTATGATTGAGTTACTTGTAATTGAAGTAAGTTGTTTAACAGATACTTCGAATACATGATGCATTGATTCTGGAGCAACTAACCATATCTGCAATATGTTGCAGAGGTTCAGACCAACTAGGCAGTGTAGTGATGGAGAAATCAAGCTCACCCTGGGATCTAGTGCAACCATTTCAGCAGTTGCGATTGGAGTAGTAGTCTTAGTTTTTCCTAGTACTGAAACATTAGTGTTAACAGATGTACTTTACGTCCCTTCCATAGGACGTAATCTTATTTCAGTTTCTAGTTTAGTGAATAATGGTTATTCGTTTCATTTTGGAACTGAAGTATCAATAAAAAGAAATAGTTCTTTTATTTTTTCTGGTACACTATCTAATGGTTTATACTTGATTAATCCTTGCACTCAAGAATCATCTAAAGTGGAATTGAATAACTCAATGGTAACATTACCATCTAAAAGGAAAATACCTTCTTCAAATCCTACAAAACTTTGGCAATTGAGGTTAGGTCATATTAATCTGAAAAGAATAGATAGGCTGGTTAAAGATGGTGTACTCAACTCTTTAGTTGTAGAACTATTTCCTATTTGTGAGCCCTGTTTAGAGGGTAAAATGACTACAAGGCCCTTTTCCTCAAAGGGCAATAGGGCCAAAGATTTGTTAGAGTTAATACATAGTGATGTATGTGGACCAATAAACACCAAAGCACGTGGAGGTTATTGGTATTTCATTATGTTTATTGATGACTACTCAAGATATGGATATCTTTACCTGCTACACCACAAACCTGAAGCCTTTAAAAAGTTTAAAGAATTTAGAGTTGAGGTAAAGAAATAATTAGTAAAGAATATCAAGGCTATTCGATCTGATCGAGGTAGCGAGTATATGTCTAATGCATTTATTGATCACTTGAGAGAGAATGGAATTCTATCTCAATTGACTGCACCTGGTACACCTCAACAGAATGGTGTAGCTGAAAAAAGGAACAGGACCCTTTTGGACATTACTAGGTCGATGATGACCTATTCGGAATTGCCACTGTTCCTATGGGGTTTCTCTTTAGAAACAACATTATACATACTAAATCATGTTCCAAGCAAATCTGTCCCTAAGACGCCCCGAGAATTATGGAGTGGGTGCAAGCCTTCTCTGTAACATTTTCAAATATGGGGATGTCCAGCACATGTGCTAAAGGGACAAACGAGCAAGTTGGAAACAAGATCGGAAGTATGTTATTTTGTTGGATATCTGAAGGAAACAAAAGGTTGGTATTTTTATCATCCAAGAGATCAAAAGGTGTTCGTAAGTACACATGCTGTTTTCTTAGAAGATGATTATATCATGAACTACAAACCCAAAGGAAGGATAGTTCTAAATCGAGGAGGTAAAAGAGCAACCCTCAATTCCCCAAACAGCCAATGAGAATGTAGAACCAGAAATAACCATAACGACTTCTATTCCTGCACTGGAACCTCGTCGTAGTGGGAGGATTGTTAGGCAACCTGACAGATTCATGTTCTTAGGAGAAGCTGTTGAAGCTGTTCCTGAAGTCTGAATCTGATCCATCCACCTATGAGGAGGCCATTGCCGATGTAGATTCGGACCAATGGAAACTTACAATGAAAGCTAAAATGGAATCCATGTATTCTAATCAAGTCTGGGAGCTTGTAGATGCTCATGCCAATATTAAACCAATTGGTTGTAAGTGGGTCTACAAACAGAAGAGAGGACCAGATGGGAAGGTAGAGACCTTCAAGGCTAGGCTAGTGGCAAAGGGCTATACTCAACGAGAGGGTATTGACTATGATGAGACCTTTTCGCCCGTAGCTATGCTTAAATCCATCAGGATCCTCTTATCCATAGCAGCATGTCTCAATTATGAGAAATGGCAGATGGACGTCAAGACAGCATTCTTGAATGGAAATCTTGACGAGGACATCTTTATGCAGCAATCAGTCGGTTTCATAGCAAGCGATCAGGAAAACATGGAATTGCAAAAGTCCATTTATGGACTTAAGCAAGCATCTAGGAATTGGAATATCTGATTTGATCAAGTGGTCAAATCTTTTGGATTTATCTAAAATATGGATGAGCCTTGTGTTTACAAGAAACATGAGGAGAATGCGGTAGCATTTTTAATTCTTTATGTTGATGATATCCTTCTCATTGGGAATGACATAGGAGTATTATCAACGGTTAAGGTTTGGCTGGCTACTACTTTTGACATGAAAGATCTTGGTAAAACAAGCTATATCTTGGGGATAAAGCTATTACGGGATCAAAAGAATAAGATAATAGGATTATCTCAAGCTTCCTATATTGATAAGGTACTTTCCAAGTTCTCTATGGAGAATTCCAAGATAGGCTTTCTCCCTTTTAGGCATGGTCTAACACTCTCACAAGATCAGTGTCTTAAGACACTGAGTGAGAGAGATCACATGGCAGGAATACCTTATGCTTCGGTTGTGGGTACCCTCATATATACGATGTTGTGTACAAGACCTAATATCTGTTTTACCGTAGGCATGATTAGAAGATATCAGTCCAATCCTGGTCCAGATCACTGGACAGTTGTGAAGCATATTCTCAAGTACTTGAGAAGGACTAGAGATTATATGCTGGTTTATGGCTGAGAGGAGTTAGTTCCAGTAGGCTACACTAATTCTAACTTCATGTCGAATAAGGATTCGAGGAGGTCGACATCCGGACATGTGTTTATTCTTGGAGGTGGTGCTGTTAGATGGATAAGCATTAAGCAGAAATGCATTACGGATTCTACTACAGAGGCAGAGTACGTCGCAGCCTGTGAAGCAGCCAAGGAGGTTGTTTGGCTCAAGAAGTTCCTTATGGAGCTAGGAGTGGTCCCTGCAGTACGATCACCTATTAAACTTTATTGTGACAATAGCGAGGTTGTGGCACAGGCAAAGGAACCATGTAACCACAGAAGAGGAAAGCATGTTGAGAGGAAATATCATCTAATTAGGGAGATAGTGCAGAGAGGTGACGTATTGGTGACCAAGATTGCGATAGCAGATAATCTTGCGGATCCATTTACGAAAGCCTTGTCTATTAAGGTTTTTGATCATCATATGGACAGTCTTGGTATTAGTTGTAATTCTAATTGGTTATGAGTGTAAGTGGGAGTTTGTTAGAGAATACCCTCAAACAAATTAGTTATGAACTATTTTGGACATAAGTTTTAGTATATGTTTATGGATATCATTGCTTACATTTCATTATGTTTGTCTTTCATGAGATAAATGGTGGTTTGGCATCCTTGAACTTCATTGTATGTGATTCATTTGTGTGAAAGAGTTTTACATATGAGAGATATGAATCATATGGTCCTTGGAAGTTCTAAACAGTCATAGTGGATGATAAGATTAGATACCTTATCAGGTTTACACTGTAGTATGATTAACTTCTATTTAATAGAGTGATGAATCTCATTCATAGGAGTGTAAGACTCTAAAGTTAATATGCTAGTGTATATGATGCATTGACGGACCTTGAGTTTAATCCATTGATAAGAACTGTCAACAATTAATGGATACTCCAACATGTATGAGACATATGTCCTTAATCCTGAGATAATAATGGACACAAGCTTTAGGCCTGGTTGTTTTGACTTACCAATCATTGAGGTCTGTAAGATCAACACCTGGGTATCATCAATGATTATGTCTGGAGTATTGGGAACATATATTATCAAGACGAAATCTACCCTCTATTATAGAGTAAGTATTCTCTTGAGAATGTCGCTTTGTTAGTCACTGAGAATTGCAATCTTTTAGTAAGAATTTTACTACATGTTTGGTGAACTATGAGTAGTGAATGGGGACTCAAGGATATAAGCTGTAATTAACAACTGGGAGATAGTACTGCTTAGTCTTAGTAATAATTATGAATACTGAAGGTAGAGGGGCATTAATATCATTTCATATAGATCTAGGTATTGCTCTGTGATTTGTCTCTTTTATTTGGAGTGCAGTTAATGTCATGTGGTAAAATTAACATTGACTGATTGATTTGAATTGGTTGGATAATGAGATTAACCGGACCCAGTTTATATTAGTCATAGCCAAATAAGAAGAGCCTAGAGGTCCCACGTCTAACTTAATTGGAGTTTGAACCAAACTAGGGTTAGTGGATAGGAGGGTGTGTAAATATAAGTTGTGGGAGAGAAATTGTGACTACTACTATCACAAGGGTGGCCGAACCCCTCTCTCTCCTATACATGTATTTTTCTCTTAATCTAATCCTAGAGATCATCACTAAGTCTTGAAGGTTCAAGAAACTTCAAGAGCATAGATGCGAAGGTTTCTGGACTGCAAAAAGGAAGGAGCATCTAGATCTGCCTGAAGTGTTCTCGTTAGGATCCAACAGATCATAAAAGATATTAGATCTCTTTCTTTGACAATTATATGCATCTAAGATTGAGCCGGATCTGTTTTGAAAAGAGTTTTCAAAGATTAATCGCTTCCGCAAACCCTAAAATTTAAAAACGGGACCAACAGATCCATCTTAGTATTTCTTCAGTAGAATGTCCCTTGAAAATTCCGGATCAATCCGCCCTTTAACACAGATCGATCAGGGTTCTGTAGAACAGTTTCTGCTATTAAAAACCCCTGATTTTCAAGTTTAAATCATATCCCCAAACCAAACCAAACTTCAAAAAACTTTGGAAAAACATTTCAAACATACTCCCAAACATTCTTAATTAACTATTATCCAAACATGTAAAACATAAACATAGCCTCATTGGATCAAGACAAACCATGAACTCATCTCTTTTTAAATCAAAACACATTGACACGAAGAATTTTTCTGTGTGCGCTTGTGTGCTATACCCAAGTGTAGGTAATCGTGCAAGTAGTAATCTGGTTAAGTCCAGGTCGATCCCACAGGGAATGTGTTAAACTAAAGACTTAGATTAATCTCAAAAAGGTAAAATAAAATTCAATATTTTAAAGCAATGTAGAACATAAAGTCCTACAATTTATCAACTACTAAAAATAATTAAACTAAATTAAACTGATTACTAACTAATTAATTAAAGCGATAATTTAAATTGCGTTTTTCTTAATTAAAAAGGAATGTTGGGATTACACGAATCCACCGCAACCTTGCCATCTACCATGCAGTTACATTGAAGCTCAGTGGAGTACACTCTCTACAGTATTCCGTATTTTTTCTTAGAATAAAGAATCCATGGCCCTTTCATGTCCGGGACTATGTCATCACATTTAAATTTGAAATACACAAAAGCAGTTTGGCTCAATAGTTAGGACTCGCACCTACAATGGTATTACCATTGAGGGTGGTTTGCAAAAGGTATTGAAGAAAAATGCCTTAAGGCTTTAAGTTTAAAGACTGTTTTGACAAACTGAGTGATTCAAGTTGAAAAATGCATATTTATAGTGTATTACGTGGTCTTTTATGCATACTTTTATCCCCAAAGTCTCTACATTTAGGTGCATTCTAATAAAAATGTCCTTTTTATTGTGTTAATGCTAAACCATATGTTTTTGCATTGTTTTATAGGTATTAGAATGCAAATCAATGAAGTGGAGCTAAAGAAAAGTGATTCTGGTGGATAGAACAATAGAGGCAGCTGGAAAAATGCCATTTTTGACAATGAAGACTTCCGATTTGGAAGATTTTCCCAGAGATATAAAATGTAGATCTTTGAGTTACGGTCGCATGGCCACAAACGGGAGGTCAATCCGAGGTCCGAATGAAAAGTTATGGCCATTATCCCATCGGTGCACAGTGCTGTCAAAATCAGAGAAGTTCAAGCGATTGAGGAGAGTTCAATCGATCGAACCTTCGATCGATCAAACTAAGCTCGATCGATCGAACTTTATATTCACCCAAAAGTTGTGTAAACTCTGTGGGAACCCTATATATAAGTCGTTTTGACACCAGGCGAAGGGAGGACGCTCCAGAACGCAGAAAACAACAATTTTAGGGTAGTTTTAGGGTTAGATTAGGTGTAGATTAGGTTAGATTCAAGTTTTCTTCCTCCTTTTCCATTGTTAAACTCAAGATTGATGTTGATTACAAGTTATATTCATATTATCTTCAGGTTTTTCTTCTCTTTTTTCTTTATTTGATTGTTTATTGCTTTAGATGTTAATGATTGCTATGTTTTGTTATTTCAGTATTAGTTAATCATGTTTTCATAGTTTAGACGTTGGGAATATGTGATGAAACATTGATTCCCAACCTCTGCCATGCAATCTTTAGAAATCTTGGGCTCGATCGATCGAAGGTATTTCGATCGATCGAACCAGGGCCATAGTCAAGCGATCGAAGGCACTTCGATCGATTGAAGGATGAGGCTGTCCGATCGATCGAGAGCGCTTCGATCGATCAAACTTGCTAATTCCTGAGATGATTCTTTTAAGTATTCCATGACTTTCTGTTTTAGAAATCTGTCATCAAATTATCCCTATAAGCTCAGTTTGTCACAACAGTTTTTAGAACTTAAAGCCTTAAGGCCTTCTCTTCAATGACTTTTGAAAACCACTTTGAATGCTAACACCATTTAGAGTGCAAGTAATTACCATTGTTTTAAACCGTCTTTCAAGTATTTTAAATCAACTGTGATGATGTAGTCCCGGTCATGAAAGGGCTATTGATTCTTTATCTTTAGAAAAATACGGAATGCTGAAAAGGAGTGAACTCCATAGAACGTTAATGAATATGCATGGTAGATGGCAAGGATCAGTGTGGATTCACTTATTTCCAACACCTTTAATTTACCTGTTTAATTAGTTATGTTTCTTTATACTTTAGTCTATTATTTAGTTTAATTTAATTGATTAGGATTTGTTAGTACACCTCCAATCATTCATTCTTTTTTTTTTTTTCGTTAGGTTGTAACTTAGTATATATTCTCCCTATTCCTTCCCTGTGGGATCGACCTGGACTTATCCAGTATTACTTGCACGATCACCTACACTTGGGTGTTGCACAAGAGCGCACAACTTTTTAGTCGTGTCACTGAGCGTTTGAGGACAGTTTGATAACGAATCAGTGAAGCAGAAAGTCTAGGAATACTACATAGAATGTCCTCAAGAATCAGAGAGTTCGATCGATCGACACGCTTTCGATCAATCGAACATCTTCTTCTCTCGATCGATCGAACTAACTTTGATCGCTCGACTATGTCTCTGGTCCGATCGATTGAACTAACCTCGATCGATCGAACACAAGAATTATTCTGCTGCATGGCAGAGGCCTGAGATCACGGTTTCACTGTGATCTCCCAACCCGAGGACTACTCAGACATCGTCTGGAGTGTCACAGATTTATTCTTAACGTAAAAATTCATTAAGGTTGTGTTTGGATAAGATTTAAACATTAAAACTATGAAAAACCTATGGTTTGTCAACTACTAACAAGTAAAACTATGATCTATGTAGATTTAAACTATGTAAACTACTAAAAGAGTGCAACAAAACTGATATAATCAAACCTGGAACAAACAAGCTATGTTTAACCTTTAAACTTCACTTGAATGCAATATTCAATCACCAAAACCTACAAGAAACAAAGTAAAAAAAAAAAACTCTCTCTATGTAAAAACTAATAAAATGTAAAGTGGGCGTCCTTTTGGACGTCAATAATACGAGTATATAAAGCAAAAACCTAATGCTAGGGTTTTACATCCCCTCTGCTGCGTGCGCGTAAAAATCTGATAAAAGGCATGTTCGATCGATCGAACAATTCTCTATCGATTGAACTCTTGGGGACTTCGATCGCTTGAACTTATCTCGATCGATCGATCGAATGGTCTTCAATCGCTCGAACTCTACATTTCAGCTTTGACATGTCTTCTTTAGAATTCAGCATTTCCCTTCATCGTTATCTTTCAATTCTTCACACAGCAACTGCAGTCTGCACAAATTACAGCTAAAACACACAACTTATCATAGTTTAATCAATATGTGCATAAACCAGCATTGTAATTCAAATTGCAGATAAATGGAGGAATTGTAAACTAAATCCATACTTTTTCTTCTTTTAGCGCGGTTGTATTTTACAAATACCCCCGCTTGTCACAACCCCCAACTAGCGAGTTGCTAGTCCCTAGCAATAGAGCGAAAATGAAAACAAACTAAACTAATACTATAGAAGAAAACTAAAATAACTCAATCCAGATTAACTACACTGAAATAACAAGAACGAAAACTACCTAACTCACTTTCGCAGGAATCGCGGTTGCATTTAGCTAATGCAACAAGCCGTTAAACTCCTAGGTTTCCCCTAGTGGACGAGTGTTGTCTCGTGAGGGTTTGCAGTGAATATACCCACAAAATTCTCTGATTAAGCTCAACAAGATATAGAATAATCTTTTAAACCTTCCCTTTTTATTCAACTATTAATTTTGCTCCACAAATCATATCATCCTCATTCAAACCATGAAAGAAATACACATGCTCCTCATGCCACCAAGATAAAAATAATATATGCACCACATCCATGTATCCGTGTGTGTGTGAAATCAACAGCTATACATCGAACTTTATTTCGAGTTGTTTAGACTATCACACCTTTCAGAACTTGTAGTTTCAACTCAAGCCTCACATGGTTATTACCCTCAAAAATGAACATCCCTTAGGAACTTGGTTAATAATGATCGCACAGGACATGGAAGCTTTGATAAGAGTGATTTTTCGGATACTAATGCTTCCATACTCGACTCTATAAAAGACGAATACTTTAGAGTGTATAGTCTCAAGACAGGAATACTACTTACTAGAGGAGCGAAATACCGTGGATAACTCAAATTACACTTTCATGTTTAAACTAAGTTGTAGAGAATCATTAAGGCTTTGACTTTTCGGGTTTTTATTTAGTGGGGTAGAGATTAGAGGGTAAGAACTTGCACATCTTTTCAGCATGTGGCTGTATTCAGTAACTTCTTCACTTTAGTCCAACCATCCTCTCCATACATATCATTATTTTATTTTATTTTATTTTTTTAATCACTTCTTCTCCTTTCCTCGTTTTTTTTAATCAACACCTTTGTATATGCAGTCATTCTTACCACTATTTCCTCCTTATATTGCAATAATTCAATCACATTGGGTATGCAATGGGGTATATTTAGGTCAGGGTATAAAGTCAGGAATTTCGAACTTCATAATGGATTCGGCACGATTTATTAGGTGTGGGGTTAAGGACAGCACATATTCAGAGATGTCAACATGGGTAAGTAGAGAAGGTAAAGAATAAATACGATGGCTTAAATCATTTTCTCAACTTCTTAATTTTAACACTTAAATGTTCATTGAGTCTAATTGGTAAATCCTGAACGTTCTCCTCTAATAAGCAGCCAAAATAAAGAAATAGAGACTAGTCAACGAATTTTTAATCAGCATTTTCAATGAAAATAATTCGAACTTGATGTGATAATTCCCTTAGAAATGAAGATCGGATTCAAAAGGTCAATAAGGGTGACTAGTTTTCACTACTTCATTCTTTAAAGTATAAAAGTCGTATTAACTCTTATTTTAAGTTTTCTGCATAGCTATTAACATGTGCGAATGATTTGGATACATGACTGGTCAACATATGCTTCTATCCTAGAGAGCTAAAAAAACGTGTGAACTTAATCCATAAAAAGATGAGAATAAAATGATTGTGTCATTGCTGATAACAGCTAAATAGAAGTGAAAATTCAAAATTATGTATTTTTTTAAATTTGTTTTGAAATTGAGATTTTAATAATCATGGAGATTGTATGATGTTTGCCAATAAATCAAGTGGTCCAGATTGCTACGTAGAAGATGTGCACAGGTGATTATCTATCGATAACCCACCCCCAACTGAAAATTGCAATATCCTCAGGAGGCGATTTTCAAAAAACAGATAGAGAGATATCACCTGGTACGTCAGTGTAAGAAACGCAAATGTAACAACCTGTATAGAGAACATACAAACTCCAAGCAGCAAAGCTCAAGAAGATAGGAAATATAAAGCATCAGATCCAAAACATACAATGGAACGCAACACTGGACAGATAATAAGATGAAAGAACAGAACAGTGATAATATGCGCCATACAAACTAAAATACAAAATATACACCATCCAACACTACAGAATATCCAAAAATATATCCAATCAACCAACACATCCAACGCCATCCACAAGAACCAAAATACACAAACAATCAATAACACCCATCCCCCAGAAACTAGACATCATCGGCTACGTCCGATAATATCTCAACAAAAATATCAGGAGCATCCCCACCACTACCCTCAGCAACAGACGGTGCTGCTGGATCACTCGTAGTTGTGGCAGCTGGAATAGATAAGGGTGCGTCGGCCACAACAAGAGGAGGTGGAAGTGGTATCTCCATAACAACTGGTGACGCTGATGATGTAGAAACAGCAGGATCAATCGGGTAAGATGGATCGGTAGATGATGGACCGGTGGTGGATGGTGGAACATCAGATGTAGTCGGTGGGACGGTGGAAACGATAGGAGCAGCTGCAGGTGGCTCGCTGGGTGGTGGTGTAGCAGCTGCATGAGCTGCCTGGTCGACGCCGATCTGTATCAAGATCGCCTCCAGCAGAGTAGTCATCACATCCACCTTACCCTCAAGTCTAATCCTGGCCTCTCGCTCCTCCAATAACAACTCATGAATAGTCGGGAGAGGCGCAGAAGAAGACTCTCCCTGGGTACGAGCCTGAGACCTATGTCTCAACTCAAATCTCGTCACCTCCTCAACAGGGTCTAACTCCTCCTCCGAGTCATGCTCCTCAGCCTCTGTGGGCGTCCCAGAAGCGGCTCCCTTAGTATATGTCCCGCCTCCACGTCTCCTCTTCTCTCCTACCTTCACCTTACCTTTTCCTTTTCGCTTCCTCTTTTGCGCATCGGATCGGTGGGAAGCTGTCTCACCAAAACGACTGCGGGACTGGGCAGTCACGTCGCCCGCCAAAGGAATGATACCCGCATGCTCGATCACCCGATGAATAGCCCAAGCACCCTTCAGGTGCTTTTTAGCCTGAATATAACGTGTAGGGTGTCACATGAAGTCGATGTAAAGGCGGGGTAAACAGACTGGTTGTCGTGTCCCGATCGCATATAATACCCGAGCATACCACGCCGCGATCTTCTCCCGATACGAGGTCACCAATAGGCAATTGCTCAGGGCGAGGTGGAGTATATGGTAATTATCTGTGAGGTGGAGATCAGGAATGAGAGCCTCGCCATCCCATGTCGGAAGTGCTCCCCCGGTAATCTCTCGGATAATGATGCTCAGTGATAGCAGAGGTGTGTCGGGTTGATGTGGGCATACACAATCTGGTACCTCCGGTACCCCAATAGCAGCAGCTACGGTGGCCGGGCTGAAGATGATCTCCCAGCCACGGAAAAATGAGCAAAGGGTGAACGGAGCAACCGGATCCCGGATCATCGTCGCACATGCCTCCCGGATCCAAAATAGATTCACCTGCTTAGGCTGGGAGAATAGTGTGTACCACTGGGGCATGGCACGTATCCGTGAAAGGTACCGTGGAGTAGCCAGCCAGGCAGTCTCAAGGGGACGCTCGATCATGACCTTCCGTGACTGGAAATAACGTGTGAACCAAATGCGATCTTCCTCGTTTCTAAACCCGTGATCGGGAACTGGATCGGGTATAGCGAGGTCGAATGGCTTAGATTTGTGGTAGCCAGTGATTGGATTCATGATAAAGCCCTAAAAAGGAAGAAGCAACGAGAGAACATATTAGAACAGGGCAAATAGAAAAGAGAAAGAAACTGCCACACTCTGATCGATTGAATCATGTTCGATCGATCGTGCATATTGAAGGTTCGATCGCTCGAGAGTGTTCGATCGATCGAACTGATGCTGGGTTCGATCGATCGAAATTCGTTCGATCGATCGAGAACAGCAAAATATCAGTGGCAACGATGGAGAATGGGGATAGCCCGAAAACAACAAAAACGTTAATAACACTAAGAAAAAGAGTTAAAGAACAAATGGGGGGCACTCCCATATGAATTTGAAATGGAATGAAATACGAGGGGTGACTCGGGGCTCACCCGAGAGACGCACTGTATGGACGGTGCTGGCGATGCCACTGATGATCCGAGAGGACCCGGAGCTTCTGAATTGATGGATTAAGAAGGGGGCCAAAATCGAGGGACCCGGACCTCTGTGCTCGATCGCTTGAGTAAGGGAGAGAGAGAAGAAACTGACGAAGTGTCTTGGCGACGCCTCGTTTAAATGAAGGGTTCGATCGCTCGAGATGTTTCGATCGATCGAACATTCGATCGATTGAGCCTGTCTCAAGCGCTTGAGGTTCCAAAAAATTCTCGATCGATCGAGATTCGTTCGATCGATCGAACATAGAAATTCTACAATAATCCTGATTTGAGAAATTAACCACCCCCAACTAACCAACACTGGTCTGGACATACAGAATAGTAATAAAATAGTGCAGTGCCAGAATATGTGAGCCAAAAACGTCAACCACATAATAGAACATTATAAATTTTATAGAAATAAATCCTTAAAATATCATCCACTTATAATATTCCTGCCCCCAACTTGGTGTGTAAAACCTTATTGAAAAAGAAAAATGAAAAGAACACTGAAATTACTAAAACTCTGTCTAGGAATACACTTCAATTGATGAAATAAAGTAGAAATGACAGAAAACAATTGAAGTTAAACACTATGATTCGAGAATGAAAATTTCTTCTTCCACAACTTCTTCCTCCACCAGAACTGCAAATGTAGAGTCTGAACTTGATGATTCCCTTTCCCAGAACAAGCGGAAAGCAGCGAGGACATCATCGAGCAAGGCTAAACTCTCTAAGAAATTGATATTACCGACAACAGGAGATCCAGATGGAGACAAAGATAATGGAGTGTAACTGCGCATCGGACTGTCCTCTTGCGGCAGGGTGTCTGGGGACCTTATGTATGGTCCAAATCCATGTAAAAGTTGATGTGGAAGGAATAGCGGTGGGAATGGTAGATTCATAGTGATATTCCTGACAAAAGGAAACAAAAACGAAAACGGAGAAAATACGTTAACAAGAGCAAAAGAAAAAATCAACAGGAAGAATTAAACAAAACAAGCTGAAAAGACAAATAAAGGAATGTGACCTAGAGTTAACCTCACTATTGGCTGGATTTCCTCAGGTGCACTAGCAGGGAGAGGGCATTGATGTCGGAACAACAAATAGCTCAAATGGACATAAATATAAGGAACCACTTGGACGACCAGGAAGTCGTCAACATATGTGAAAACAACATTGTGGCGTTCAGGCACCACATCTTGTAAGTCCTCTTCTTCCCAAGGCTCCCACATTGAGTCATTTTCCCATTGTTCCATTAGAGCGTCATCGACCTCCCACACAGCATATCCTTCTGGCTCTCCCTCCTCTTCAGGGAGTTCTATGTGCGCAAATGGGTTAATTTGAAGGAGCGCAGGATCATACGGGATATATCCGTGGGATAAGTCAACGATGTCGTCGGCTCCTGGCCCTTGGTATGGAGATAAGCAAAATGCTATTTCATCAGCAGTCCACTGTGGATTCTGATACTCTGAATCAGCCCATGACCCTATCGAGTGAATATCGTCATCTCTCATGGTGGACAGCCTGCACGAGATAAAAGTAGAATAGCAGATTAGGATCAAGATCACATTCAAAAAGACAGACAAAAGATAAAACAAAACGAAAAACAGGAAAAGAACAATACAACAACATAGGGAGAACGCACTTGGGCGCTTTAGTTTAAAGTATAGTCGGGCTTATCCAGTTGGATGTGCTCGAGCTCAGGTTGGAAATCGTCCAAGAACGGTTTTATCCTCTGGCCATTGACCTTGAAACTTCCATCGTTCTTGTTAGGGATATATACTAAAAGCCATGCTTTATGTAGTTGATTTATTATTCATTTAATAAAATCAGTTAATCCATTTTTTATGAGAATCTGTGTGGGCAATGTTTGTATTATATTATTTATTTAATATTATGCATGTGTGTCTCTCATTCTATATAGTAGGTGGTTTGGTGTGTAGAGTTCGGCTTACACACGGAAGATCAGGCCATCAGATATTATAGAATGTAAGATTTTGGTTTACAGTCTTAGATGGGATTGGACACACCATCGGTAGGACTGCAGCATGGTGTTGTAGTAGGTTTGTCTTGACTCCGGGAAACGGTATAGTTTCAACTCACCATGCTGGTACATTTTGTGTATTAAACAGGACCGACTTGGGGTAATTATCTTAATACTGACTTATAAGATAATTAATACCTCATGGCTATTATGAGTGCTTATGCTCTAAATCCTAATTTAATTTATAGACACATACATTTGATATTTATACTTTGATCCCTAAAAGGGTGAGATCCTTAAATGGGTCAATATCTCATTGGATTGGGTGACAATATTAATTGTATGGTGGATATTAATTAATGATGGAATCCATGTCTCAATTTTGGGATTGATGATATCCCCTTGAGAAAGCTTATAAGTTTTGATTATGTCAAACCCTGCAGGTGGATTTTGTATCCGACATATCAGATAAGTTAAGCAGAGGATCTCAAGGAATTTTAAGAAATTAATTAAATATGATTGTCAGTAATTATATTTAATTAATGGATATCTGTAATCTTAACATGGGGAGATAATAAGCATTTAATAACATGGAGCTCGAAATATATTTTTGAGATAAGGGTAGGAGTGCAATTATAATTCTTTAGTGGTATGAATTATAATTTATGGAAATAGGAATCTGATTCAGTTCGAATTAGGGTTTCCTAATTCCATAAGGAAGCCTATTCCTTATTGACTTCTTATGGTCCCTATCGTAGCCTATATATATGCTGCCTTGGCTCTTCTCTCAGGTTGCATGATTTCATATTCTAAGCTTCCCTTGACCTCCTAGCTTTCTTCTAGAAGGGTTTCCACCAAACCCTAGTCTCTGTGAGCATTCAAGAGACATAGGAGTGTAGATCGCTAGCGTTGAACAACGCTCACTAAAAGAGCTTCGGACTGCTCGATACTGATCGAAAGTTGCTGAATTTTTTACACAACGTTCCTGACGTCGAGACGGAGCTGCTGTTAAAAATTCAAGGAAATCGGAGATCGTTTAATCCTCCTGACGAACACATCTTTTCCAATGTTATCGGGATTGAATCATCACAGCAATCAAAGAGAGTGTTATAACTGGGAATAGAAAATAAAACGTAAAGAGGGAAGAGCAGGAAACTAAAAGGATTTCGAAAGAGCCCACACTCAGTTCGATATTCTGGCAGCAAAGGAATACGGTAGAAGATCGTGAACTGTTATCGAGCCCGTGTTCTCGATTCGTCTACTACAGCAATCCATTTTTGCAGTTCAAGGTAACCCTAGTTCCGCCCTTATAGGGTTATTATAGATTTCACGAAATTTTTTGCAGTACCAACTTATACGCACTGTCAACGGATTCTGGGAACGCAGTTTCCCAACAGTTCTTAAGATTAAATAACTCCACGGCCCCATGTGGAAAGACAGATTTAACTGTGAAAGGTCCTGTCCACCTAGATCGGAGTTTTCCTGGGAAGAGATGAAGGCATGAATCATATAATAAAACTTTCTGTCCAAGCTCGAAAGATTTTTGAAAAATCGTTCGGTCATGGCGAGCCTTCAACCGTTCCTTGTGGAGTTTGGCATTGTCATATGTATCTTGTCGGATTTCTTCCAGTTCTGCCAACTGTAGTTTCTGAAGATGTCCTCCCTCTTTAATGTCAAAATTTAATGAGCATGTTGCCCAATAAGCTTTGTGTTCTATTTCGACAGGAAGGTGACACGCCTTACCATACACTAACCTATATGGAGACATTCCCAAATTTGTCTTAAAGGCTGTGCGGTATGCCCATAAAGCATCAGTCAGTTTGTAAGTCCAATCTTTTCTATTGAAACTAACCGTTTTTTCAAGTATATGTTTAATTTCACGGTTAGCCAACTTCGCCTGCCCATTTGTTTGTGGGTGGTATGCTAGCGTGATTTTATGGTGTACCCCATATTTCTTGAGGAGTGCTTCTAAGGGCTTGTTGCAGAAATGCTTGCCTTGGTCACTTAATAATGCTTTTGGGGTTCCGAAACACGATAAAATGTTTTCCTTAAGAAAAGACATGACTGTTTTATGGTCATTGCGTCTCGTCGGTATTGCTTCCACCATTTTGATACATACTCCACAGCTAGGAGTATGTATTCACAGTTGTTTGATTTAGGGAACGGGCCCATAAAGTCAATGCCCCAATAATCGAATATTTCAATTGTTATAATAGGTGTTAAGGGCATAGAATTTCTTTTTGAAATAGTACCTAGCTTTTGACAGCGTTGGCACGATTTACAGAAAGAATAAGCGTCCTTAAATATGGTGGGCCAATAGAATCCGCTGTGTAGGACTTTTTGTGCGGTCTTTTGGGAAGAAAAGTGGCCACCACACGCTTCAGAGTGGCATGAGGCTAGAATTATGGTTATATCCTCATTAGGGATGCAACGCCTGATGACCTGATCAGCACAATACTTGAATAAATAAGGGTCATCGAAAAAGAAATGGCGTGCAAACGAGAGGAACCGCTTCCTGTCTTGATTCGACCAGTGTCTAGGAGTTTCTCCTGTGGCTAGGTAGTTTACTATATCTGCATACCAGGGTAAACCCGAGACTGCCATAATTTGCTCGTCTGGGAATTCGTCTTTGATTGGTATGGGCTCAGTATTGTCCGTAAATGTTAACCGAGATAAGTGGTCAGCAACCACATTCTCTACTCCCTTTTTATCCTTGATAGTGATATCAAATTCCTGGAGTAAAAGTATCCGACGGATAAGCCTCTGTTTCGCGTCTTTCTTAGATAATAGGTACTTGAGGGCCGAGTGGTCTGTAAAACAGACTATTGGGGACCCTATCAGATAAGACCTAAATTTGTCCAACGCGAAGACTATTGCCAGTAACTCTTTTTCAGTAGTTGTATAGTTCATTTGGGCTTCGTTGAGTGTTCTGCTGGCATAGTATATAACATAAGGCTTGTCGTCATTCCTCTGTCCTAGGACTGCACCAATGGCGTAGTCACTAGCATCGCACATTAGTTCGAATGGCAAACCCCAGTTGGGTGCCTGTATTATCGGTGCGGAGGTAAGGTGTTCTTTTAGTGCATCGAAGGATATTTGACAGTTTTCCGACCATTCAAAAGGTGCATCTTTGACGAGTAGTTGGCACAGTGGTCGAGAGATCGCACTAAAGTTTTGGATAAAGCGTCGATAAAATTCAGCATGTCCCAGAAAAGAACGGATGTCTCGGACTGTTCGAGGGACAGGTAAATTCGAAATTATATCAATTTTTGCTTTATCAACTTGGATACCTTTGTCTGAGATAGTGTGGCCGAGGACAATCCCTTTGGTCACCATGAAGTGGCATTTTTCCCAGTTTAGTACTAGGTGTTTATCCTCGCATCTTGCCAATACATTTTTAAGGTTTTCTAGGCAGTTATCGAAACTATGGCCAAACACCGATAAATCGTCCATAAAAACCTCAAGTGTCTGTTCAACCATATCGCTGAAAATGCTTAACATACACCTCTGAAAAGTAGCAGGTGCATTGCATAATCCAAACGGCATGCGGCGGTAGGCAAACGTACCGAACAGACATGTGAATGTTGTTTTCTCCTGATCTTCGGGAACAATTTCAATTTGATTGTACCCACTGTATCCGTCCAAGAAACAATAATACTTATGACCCGCCACTCGTTCTAGCATCTGATCCATGAATGGCAGTGGGAAGTGATCTTTTCGGGTCACAGTATTCAACTTTCGATAGTCAATAAACATCCTCCATCCAGTGGGGATGCGTGTTGGTACTAACTCGTCGTCTTTATTTGGGATTACTGTTATACCGGCTTTTTTGGGCACCACTTGGGTTGGGCTAACCCAAGGGCTGTCAGAGACAGGGTATATCATTCCAATGTCTAGCAGTTTTAAGACTTCTTTCTTTACTACTTCTTGCATATTTGGATTCAAACGCCTCTGCATTTGTCGCGTAGGTTTGGAGTCTTCCTCCAAATATATCTTATGGGTACAAATAGATGGGCTTATGCCTTTTAAGTCGGCAATAGTCCATCCTAATGCCCCCTTGTGGAGTTTGAGCATTTGGATCAACTTATCCTCTTGTTCTGAATTCAACATGGCTGAAATTATAACGGGATAAGTCTTTTCAGTTCCCAAAAAGACATATTTGAGCTCTTTTGGAAGCTCCTTTAATTCCAAATCGGGAAACTGAAAGTTCGAAGGCATAGTTAACTTCGTTTTTGGAGGTAAGGGCTCGTATGGTGTGACCCACATGCATTCAGCTCTATCTTCCTCTTTGGTTTCCATCATGAGGCAGGCATAATTTAGGGCAGCATCCAACGAGGTAGAATCAACAGGTTGATAGGTAGTGTCGAATTGCGACACAACTACTTCCAAAGGGTCTTTGTATTCTACAAAATCCGCATCATCTTCGATGATCGTTTCGATGAAGTTAACTTCTCCTTCGTCCTCATATTCTTCTAGTCGGGGATTTGAGAAAATCTTGACATTCAAAGTCATGTTCCCGAATACGATGGTCATGATACCACTTCTTATCTTGATTGTGGCATCAATGGTGTTGAGGAATGGACGTCCAAAAATCACCGGGATTTGTGAACCTGGATTAGACACGGGTTCAGTATCCAATATCACAAAATCTACCGGAAAGATAAAAGTGTCTATTTGCACCAGAACGTCTTCCAATACTCCTCTAGGATATTTGACTGACCTGTCTGCCAATTGCAATGCAACTCGGGTGGGTTTGAGTTCACCCAACCCTAGTTGTTTATATACTGAGTATGGCAATAGGTTTACGCTTGCTCCTAAATCAAGGAGTGCATTGTCTATCCTTTGATTACCAATTCTACACGAGACAGTTGGGGTGCCAGGATCCTTAAGCTTTGGAGGCAATTCATTTTGAATGATTGCACTTGCTTGGCAAGCGACATAAGCTTGTTTTTTCACACTTTGCCTCCTTTTAACCGTTCATAAGTTTTTTAGATACTTAGCGTAGGCTGACACCTGTTTGATTGCATCAAGGAGTGGGAGATTGATTTTAACTTGTTTGAACAACTCCAAGAACTCTGGATTCTTAGCCTCGTTTTGGGGTTTCTTAAGCCTTTGAGGGTAAGGTGCAGGGAAAGGGCACTTAGGCAATTCGTCAATGACTGGCTCCTTTCCAGGCCTTCTCTCAACTTCTTCTACTTCTTTAGGAGTGTCTTCAATTGATTCTATTGGTTTATCATTAGTAGACGACTCCTCTTCTTGAGTGGGTGGTTTGTTCCTGATTACCATTTCCTCCTCTTCATATTCCTCGGGAATAGAATGAGGCATGTTTTGCCCTATGACTTTGTCGCTTCTTAGTATAGTCACGGCTTTAGCTTGTTCATGGTTAGGGGGACCATTATTGTATCCCTTGGGGTTTGGAAGTGGTTGAGCGGGAAATGTACCACTCGAACCCTCTTGACGTGCATCCATTCTCTCTAAGGTTGCGGACATTTTACTCATTATTTGAATTAACTGTTGTGTTAAGTTTACATTAGAGAGTGGATCTTCCTCCTGCACCTTCTTGTGAGGTGGCACGTAAATATTTGCTTGTTGGTTGTTAGAGGGTTGAGCTTGGTTGTAGTTATGTGCTCTATTCTGATTGAATGGCTGGGACTGCCTGTTGTATTGCCCTTGATATTGATTATTGTTATTATAGGGCTGTTGCTGAAATTGGTTTTGGGTCCCAGCATTGTTTTTCCAGTCGAATCCGGGGTGATTCCATCTATTGTTATTATTTTGTGAATTATAGTTATTGTAGGAATTCCCCGCCCCCCTATACCCTTGCATGGCATTCAGTTCCATGGGGGGTTGTTCTTAAAAATATGGCACATTTGGACAATATTGAGTAGTGTGTCCCAGCATGTTACATGTGCCACATGGTTCTTCAGGCAAAAACTGCCTAGAACTCTCTACTTTCATCCCCAATTCTTCCACTTTCTTTACTAGTTTTTCATACTTATTCATCAGATGATCCTCACTTTTTAGTTGATATAAACTTTTCTCTTCTACGCAGGATATCTGTGATCGTGGGATATCATCTGAATTTGACCACTCATGGGCGTGTTCAGCTAGCCACTCAAAATGAGCTTCAACTTCCTCCGTGTTTTTACGAAGAAATGGCCCCGAACTCATGGTCTCGACCAACTTTTTCGTTTCACCATTTAGCCCTTCATAAAAGTAGCTGATGGTTCGCCATTTTTCATACCCATGATGTGGGCATGAGAGTAGCAAATCCTTGAAACGCTCCCAAGTTTAGGTGAACGTTTCATTGCTCTTTTGTTTGTAAGAGTTTATTTGTCGTTTAAGCTCGGTGGTCATGCGAGGTGGGAAGAATTTCTTCAAGAAAGCGGTATTCATCGCATACCAAGTGTAGATAGAGTTTGGCTTCAAGGTGAGTAACCACGCTTTTGCTTTATCCTTCAGAGTGAAAGGAAATAGCATTAAACGTGTCACATCTACAGGACAATTCTGTGAGAAAGTTTTACAAACATCCTCAAAGTCCTTGACATGTAGATATGCCTTCTCGCTCTCCATTCCATGAAAGGTAGGAAGGAGTTGAATCATTCCATTGCGAAATTGAAATTCGCCTGCATGGGGTGGAATGAGAATGCAAGAAGGTGTGGGCGTATGTTCAGGCGTCATGAGATTGCACAACGGACGAAGTGAATCGTCGATTGGTACAACCACATTATCACCATTTTCGCTTTGATTGTCGGCCATTGAGTCGATCGGTGTAACTATGGGGTTAATAGAACCAGATGAACTGGATGAATAGAGTGGATTTCCAAAAATTCCTTCGATGGAATTATCGGACATAAAGGGAAAGACCCTAAGTAGTTTTTAATTAAAAGAAAAAGAAACAGAAACAGAAAGAGATAAGGATAGATTGAGGTAATCGCAGCGTTAGCTTGTCGCCTTCCCCGGCAACGGCGCCAAAAACTTGACACGAAGAATTTTTCTGTGTGCGCTTGTGTGCTATACCCAAGTGTAGGTAATCGTGCAAGTAGTAATCTGGTTAAGTCCAGGTCGATCCCACAGGGAAGGTGTTAAACTAAAGACTTAGATTAATCTCAAAAAGGTAAAATAAAATTCAATATTTTAAAGCAATGTAGAACACAAAGTCCCACAATTTATCAACTACCAAAAATAATTAAACTAAATTAAACTGATTACTAACTAATTAATTAAAGCGCTAATTTAAATTGCATTTTTCTTAATTAAAAAGGAATGTTGGGATTACACGAATCCACCGCAACCTAGCCATCTACCATGCAGTTATATTGAAGCTCAGTGGAGTACACTCTCTACAGTATTCCGTATTTTTTCTTAGAATAAAGAATCCATGGCCCTTTCATGTCCGGGACTATGTCATCATATTTAAATTTGAAATACACAAAAGCAGTTTGGTTCAATAGTTAGGACTCGCACCTACAATGGTATTAGCATTGAGGGTGGTTTGCAAAAGGTATTGAAGAAAAATGCCTTAAGGCTTTAAGTTTAAAGACTGTTTTGACAAACTGAGCGTTTGGGGACAGTTTGATAACGAATCAGTAAAGCAGAAAGTCTAGGAATACTGCATAGAATGTCCTCAAGAATCAGAGAGTTCGATCGATCGACGCGCTTTCGATCGATCGAACATCTTCTTCTCTCGATCGATCGAACTAACTTCGATCGCTCGACTATGTCTCTGGTCCGATCGATCGAACTAACCTCGATCGATCGAACACAGGAATTATTCTGCTGCATGGCAGAGGCCTGAGATCACGGTTTCATTGTGATCTCCCAACCCGAGGACTACTCAGACATCGTCTGGAGTGTCACAGATTTATTCTTAACGTAAAAATTCATTAAGGTTGTGTTTGGATAAGATTTAAACATTAAAACTATGAAAAACCTATGGTTTGTCAACTACTAACAAGTAAAACTTTGATCAATGCAGATTTAAACTATGTAAACTACTAAAAGAGTGCAACAAAACTGATATAATCAAAACCTGGAACAAACAAGCTATGTATAACCTTTAAACTTCACTTGAATGCAATATTCAATCACCAAAACCTACAAGAAACAAAGTAAAAAAAACTCTCTCTATGTAAAAATTGATAAAATGTAAAGTGGGCGTCCTTTTGGATGTCAATAATACGAGTATATAAAGAAAAAACCTAATGCTAGGGTTTTACATCCCCTCTGCTGTGTGCGCGTAAAAATCTGATAAAAGGCATGTTCGATCGATCGAACAATTCTCGATCGATTGAACTCTTGGGGACTTCGATCGCTTGAACTTATCTCGATCGATCGAACCTTCGATCGATCGAATGGTCTTCAATCGCTCGAACTCTACATTTCAGCTTTGACATGTCTTCTTTAGAATTCAGCATTTCCCTTCATCGTTATCTTTCAATTCTTCACACAGCAACTGCAGTCTGCACAAATTACAGCTAAAACACACAACTTATCATAGTTTAATCAATATGTACATAAACCAGCATTGTAATTCAAATTGCAGATAAATGGAGGAATTGTAAACTAAATCCATACTTTTTCTTCTTTTAGCGTGGTTGTATTTTACAAATACCCCCACTTGTCACACATTCTTGACATCCATCTCTTGTCAAAACTAACATCTAATGAAAAACTTGTTGAAAATGAATTCAACGCTATAACTAATATCATGGCTTCAAGAGGAACTTGTCCAAAACACTAGCGACGCCATTCAAACTTACCGGATCGGCTCAACACATCACTTACACAAAGCCAACCATAACATAGAAATATACATAAGTATTCTAAATTTAACTCCAAAACTACCAAATTACAAGTTAAAGGATTTAAGTTCCATGGTTACAACAAAAGTACCAACATCACCATTATAGGAGCTACATTTTACAACATATTACAAGTTTAAGAAGAGATAATATAAACAGGCCCCGAATCTCTCCCATTACCCCAAATAAGCTAGAAAATGCATAATTCCTTAGCAATTCTTGCCCAAATCCTACTCCGGAGTAAATCCTACAAGTATTTGGCAACTGCGTGTCACCGATTAGAATGAGTTACCAAAATCCGACAATTAAAACCTAAATAAATGGTATAGAAATTATCGTCTCACCTCCACGAGTCCAAATATGGCTTTGATTCACGAATCGGACGACGAACGGCGACGAAACGGCGAATTTACGGCATCGGAGTCTCGCAGTCTCTCGTCGGCTCTCATTCTTCTTTCTCTTTCCTTAATTTTTTATAAATGTTGATAGTGATATACACTCACTTGACACCTACACTCATACATGCATTGAGTTGTCAAGATTTTCCCGTATTTCTATTTACACCTCCGGAATTTCTTAAGATCTTATTATGAAATAACCCAAAATTAACTATCCAATTACGTATATGAGTGTTTGCTTAAGTCCTATATGGGTCCCACACGTGGTCCCAAATATTTTATGAAGTTACTATCGCACCTACTAATTAAATATCATTTTCATTTATACCCTTATATGAGTACCCAAACTGGTACTAAAAGCTAACATATTTAAACAATATGATATGAAAACTATTAACACATCTATTCAATTAATCACATAAAATATATCTATTCATTTAAATGCAAGTTATATTGTCCGGGCCCTTCACTGAGTCTTACGTCATTACCAGTCCTACCTCACTGGGGGACTTTTCCAATTGTGTCATTTTCTGAACACTTTTCACGGGCGAGTCCAAAGCCTCCCCTTAACCCATTTTATATACTATTTATATAAATTAATGCATATTAATATAATAATTAACCCTTTTCTGGGTAAGGGTGTTACAACATCCCAAATACATTTTGACAGTGGGTCTATTGGATTTTGATTAGAGGATATTGAAGTAGTCCCACGTCTCATTGCCTCATGTATTTGAGAAGCATTAACATACTCCCTCCGTCCCAAATTAAGAGTCCTAGATTCCATTTTTTGTTGTTCCATTTTTAAGAGTCTCTTTGAAAAATCAAAGTACTTTAATGCACATTTTTCAAGGTTGCCATTTATTTAATTAAAGCTCCTCACTTTCTTTGAGGTGATTTTAGAATTTTGAAATTCAAAAGGGATAAAATTGAAAAGTTGAAAATTTTACCACGATTAAGAATGTCCCCCTTAAAAAGTTTGAATTTTCAAAAGGGACTCTAAATATGAGACAAATGGAGTATAAAAATTTGGAGGCATAGCATTAGTCAATAAAAGTTTATTCACCTTTGACCTGCTAATTAGAGGTGTAAGAAAAATGCATAGACCGAACCAGCTGAATTCAAAGGGACACAAAATAATTCCCAACAGGTCACAACCTTTTGTGTAAGGGTTCCTAGAATCGTCCTATATATACTAAAGTTCTATTCAATTTACATATATCCATGGAAAATAGATTGAAAATGCATACAAGATATATATAACAGATTATGTGCAACCGATATGGATTTGGCATCCTGTCCGCCGCTAACGAGCTAAGTGGATCAAACCTATTGCTAGCATTCTTGGGTTGTATTGTATCTTGGAGTTGTGTGCGACCACTAAAATATGCACGAATAGAGTATCTTGAACAGTAGAATTGACAGATTTAAGGACATCCTTAATCAAGCCAGACATATTGAGATAGAGACAAAGGGGTACAGACTAAGTTGGTTATATATATATATATATATATGTATACTGTCTAACAAAAAACACAGTAGTACTCCAAAAATTGATATATAAACATTAAAGAAAAGTTTAAATTTAATGATGGATGGTGGACTTACAGTTTGGAGCTTCATTCCCGATAATGATTTGCTCAACTTCTTGGATTCCATCTCGGGTTGTGGTGGTTTTTTGACTTGGAGTTGGCTCTTCCTGGTTTTGAGCTTTTGGCCTTCATTGGTTTTCTAAACTTCAATCTTTTATCTATTACTATATTTTATTCAAGCATATTTATAGTTTGTGTTAATTGAATTAGTAGCATGAATCAAAGTGTAAATCATGAAATATTTTCCAACATATGCAACCAGAGAGTGAAAGAGAGTCTTGGTGCAACGGTAAGAGTTGCCACCGTGTGACCAAGGTCACATGTTCGAGTTGTGGAAACAACCTCTTGCAAAAAAGCAGGGTAAGGCTGCGTACAATTGACCCAATGTGTTTCGACCCTTCTCCAGAACCCGTACTATGGGAGCTTCGTGCACCAGACTACCCTTTTATATGCAACTAGAGAGTGTGATGGAAAGTTCAGAGAATAAAATAGCTGCATGAAAGTGGTCAGAAGGCGGGAAATGGGTAAAGTTTCTCGGGAGTCAAGAAGAAGGAAAGGAAAATGTGTCAAAAGGAAATGTTACTAGCCAATAGTTCTACTAATTAAAAGGATGATTGTGAAGAAGAGAAAAGCTACATACAGAGGTAAGCAAGTTCCTAGTTTGAGTGATGAAAATCTAATTGAAGTAGAAGTTAAGAATGATATACACATCCATATGATGAACTTGGTATTGGAATGGGTTGGGTGGTTGTCCCAAATTAACCCCAATGACACCATTGTGTTGGAACTGTCAGGGGTCCCTGACCTGACAGTTCAAGCCCTTTTAAGGATCTCTATATCCTGAAAAATCCTCAGGTGTTATGTCTTATAGAAACCAAGACAAGATGAATGATAAAATAAAAAATAAAAAAGCTAGTAGGTTGAAAAGGGTATTACATTTTGATGATATGATAATTATACCTCTAGTGGGTATTGCTGGTGGCATAGCTATTTTATGGAAAAGAGAGATTAGTTTAAAAGTTTTGAGGACTCTTGGTCTGATAATAAAGTTGAGTGGAGAATTTTCTTAATTAGTCTATGGGAATATGGATGATGTAGAAATGAATGATCATTGGAACAGATTGGCACAACTTCCTTACAATTTTGATCACCCATGGGTTTGCATGCAAGACTTTAATAAAATAATTCTGCAAGATAAAAAAAAACAGTGCAAGAGACCTAACGTGAACAGTAGAATTGACAGATTTAAGGACATCCTTAATCAAACCAGACATATTGAGATAGAGACAAAGGGGTGCAGACTAAGTTGGTTATATATATATATATATATATGTATACTGTCTAACAAAAAACACAGTAGTACTCCAAAAATTGATATATAAATATTAAAGAAAAGTTTAAATTTAATGATGGATGGTGGACTTACAGTTTGGAGCTTCATTCCCAATAATGATTTGCTCAACTTCTTGGATTCCATCTCGGGTTGTGGTGGTTTTTTGACTTGGAGTTGGCTCTTCCTGGTTTTGAGCTTTTGGCCTTCATTGGTTTTCTTGGGTTCAATTACGATTCTTTGAGGGTCTAAAACTTGGAACTGGTAATTTGCGGTATATAAAATGTATATGTATATATATACATATTTATGGAGAGAGAGAGAGAGAGAGAGAGAGAGAGAGAGAGATACTTTTGAATTGGAAATGGTTCTTAGAGTATATAATATATATATGTGTATATATATAATGGGTCTTGGTTTTGAATTGTTGTAAAGCTAAGCAGTGATTGAGTCAGACTGGTTTTGTTGGTCTGTTGGGTTTTGGTATTGATGTGTTAGGTGTTGTTTATGTTATTTTGGGAGGTCCTTTTGAGGGTTCTTCTTTGGGCTTGATTTTCTGGGTTTGCTGTTTTGGCCCTTTGGTGTTTGCATCTCTGTTTTTCTGGTGGTGTTCCACCCTTTAATGAAATCTGTCTTGTTGAGCCAAAAAAAAAATATGGAGAGAGATAAAGAAACTTTTGAATTTGAACTGGTTCTTTTAAATTTTTTGTGAATTTTAGCCCAATACTTAAAGGATGCACCTTGACAAGGAATTCAAATGAATGACTTCTATGAATTTTAAATTCCAAAAGGCCAGTGACTTGATTGCTATTTTGATATAAAATTCATTTTTGTATACTTTATTGTATTCTATATGTGTGTGATGTGTCATCTTTATTTCATAGTTAAGGGTAAATATCACCTACCTCTTGAGATTTGATCCGATCACATATGTTACCCTTCACGTTTTAGATATCATAGATATCTCCCTTGTCAGAGTTTGTGTAATCAGTTTATTTACCATTATACCCTTTTTTATTTGTGATATTTTATTGTATAGAATTAAGATATTTAAATCAAGAGTTAATTACACTTTCACCCCTGGACTATGACCCGTTTTTAACTCATCTCACTTAACTATCAAACCCGAAAGATTCACTCCCTATACTATTGCCCCATTACACATCGCACCCCTACATCCGTCAAGTTAACGGAGGTTGTTAGAATAACTAATCTAGGTTCATTTTGACTAGGTTCAATGTACCTCTAATTATACCCTAATTATTCTCCTTCTTAATTAGGTTTATCTCTCCTTATTAGGATTATCTGTAGGCCTATACAAAGGCACCTAATTGTAAAATTTTATATATCAATTCAATACAATACTCAATCTTGTATTGTCCCATTCTCTCCCTCTCTTTTATTATTCTAACATGGTATCAGAGCTATAAGCTCCTGGACCTTGGCTACAACTCTATCGCATTCCTCTGCCACCGGAGGGTGATGATCGTGTCACCTGCCAGAGCTCGGTCAAGATAAAATCATACCTTGGCCACTACTGCCTCAGGCACACTCTATAGCCGGACCTCTGTCATTACCAATCATCATCCACATCATCATTGATTCACCATCCCACCTCCAATCATCTATATACCTCACCAACCGGCCTCTCTATCGGACCTCCTGATGGGCCGGATCTCAACCTCATCAACCGGCCTCTCTATTGGACCTCCCGATTAGCCAGAGCTCTACCTCACTAACTGGCCTCTTTATCAGACCTCCTGATCGACCGGATCTCAACCTCATCAACTGGCCTCTTTATCGGACCTCCCGATCAGTCAGAGCTTTACCTCACTGACCAACCTCTTTGTCGGACCTCTCGATCGGCCGGATCTTAACCTCATCAACCAGCCCCTCTATTGGACCTCTCGATCGACCAGATCTTAACCCTCACCAACCGGCCTCTCTATCGGACCTCCCAATTGGCTGGATCTCTACCTCATTTACCTGACCTCTCTATCGATTCTCCCGATCGGCCGGATCTCAACCTCATTAACCCGGCCTCTATCGGACCTTTGATCGACCAGATCTCACACCACTCGGCCTCCTCCTCAGTCGAACCTCCGACCGACCGGACCTTAATTCACCACCTCTACCTCTAGATCACCTACTCTGTTAGAAATTTGTCTACTACCTCCTGACCACCACCGAACCTTTGGCTACCACTCCCTCCGGCATTGTCTACAACTGGACTATCTACTACACCGCCCGACTCACTTCGTTGTTCTTTGCAAAGGCTCTACCTCCAAGACGACTTCAGGATTCAGTTTCCAAACTCAAGTTGTTTCCATTTTCCACCTTGAGTTTGAGGGGCTGTTAGAATAACCAGTCTAGGTTCAATATACCTCTAATTATACCCCTTCTTAATTAGGTTTATCTCTTCTTATTAGGACTATCTCTAGGCTTCTATAAAGGCACCTTATTGTAATATTTTATATGTTAATTCAATATAATACTCAATCTTGTATTATCTCATTCTTTCCCTCTCTTATTATTCTAACAGAGGTGATGCTTGTGATGTTGCAAATCAAGTTAATGATCACCTAATATATATGCCAAAACTACCTGTTGTATCTAAAAAATACATTTTTTAAAATAAATTTGCCTAAGGCTGATTGAGATTTTTCAATCAGACTGAGAGACTGATTGCATGAATTAATGGTCAAGTAATTAGTTCAAAGTTGGTTGGGCAGAATTTTTGAATCATTTAGCTACAATTGGGCTGACTTACCAGACCAATCATCATCAGCCCAATTGAATTGTTGCCTTGTTGGTAGCACCTTGGTGGGCCACCTTAATTTAGTGATTTAGTCAATTTTTTGATCAATTTGTAATTTTGGTGAAGGGTTTACATGCAATTCGGACTGCCACTATGGCATAGTCGGACTAAGCACTAAAATGGCCAAGCTAGTCGTCCAATTTGGCCACGTGGGTATTAATTCACATCATCACATTTTGGCATGACTATTCAAAGCTTGATGGCCATGCAAAGATGGTACATATTAAATCAATTTTTCCAAACCATGCTTTATATCACCTTTTGATGTGACCATCATGCACGCGTCCAAGATCGGGCTACAGCTAGTTAATGCGTTCACGTATGTAACAAGATTTGGGTCAGCTCATTCAGTCCGATGCGGAGATAGTTAATACAAATTCAGAGACATTTTGGAAAGTATATATTAATCCCAATAAACTCTCTAAATATGGGTGATAATCAGGGGCGGAACCAAATGGAGACTGGGGGGGGGGGGGGGGGGGGGGGGGGGGGGGGGCATGGTCCCTGTAAAAATTTTAAAATTTTGAGGGTCTATATAGAATTTTGAATATTTGAAAATATTTTATATAGTGGCCCCCCCAAATTTGTGACTTTACATGTAGAGGTTCTTAATACATAGTGTCCATTTGACTTTCATTATGTTAAAATGGTGATGTGTTAAAAATAACATTGCAGGATTAATAACAGTATCCACTAATGTGACATCGTGACATTAAAAGTCCCTATTAATAGTGAAAAGGAAGAATAATATCCCCTTATTCAGCTCAGGAGATAAACAATGTCTAAATCAAATTTGCCACAACTACTTGTTCGACTCTTTGTCTCACTTAAAAAAAAATATATGTATAAGTGACCAAAAAAAAAAATTTCGGGGGCACTGCCCCCGAACCCCTGCATGAAACTTGGCCCCCCCTAGCACAAAATCCTGGGTCCGCCATTGGTGATAATGTGCTATATGTTTGCACCTAAAAAATACATTTTTTAGGTTCAAAATTTGTACAAGGCCGATTGAAATTTTTAATCGGACAGTAAGACCGATGGCATAAACTAGGGGCCAAGTGATTGGTTTAAAGTTGATAGGACCGAATGGGTTTTGAACTATTTTATTAAGTTGGACTGACATACACGTGTTAGTCGGACTGCCTCCTAAGACCGATCTGATTCAGCCACCCTTCATTCAGGGACTACTAAAATAGTCAACAGTGATGGGGCCTGGGTATCATTACTTTGATAATGTACTAAATCTCATATGTGATTCAAGTGGCAGTGTACTTCGGCGTACGCCTTGTTTGGCGCTACAATCGGGCTTCCATTGTGCTTGTTCCATCGGGCTGTGTGCATGTGATGTCATCGGGCTTAACATCTACCAATCACAAAGGATCAATGCCAATTGGTGGGACCGCCATAATGATTTCACAAATTGCCATTATTTCACAGCTTTGTTTGGCAATTGCCTCCACCGGGCTGACCACATATGCTTGCTTGTCAAGCATTTAATTCGATGGGCCACCACTTTGACAATTAGTTCACTTTGCAAAACAGCCACTTTATGCCAATTCGGACTGATGCACGAGATTTATTCGGGCTGATCATATATTGCCAGTTTTGGCCCCACCTCAAATATTGGCAATTCTTTAATCCCTACAGTTAGTGGTTGATCACTTATGGACATCTTTCTTGATTGGTATTGTATTATGATAAAGAAAGATAATATTGGTGGATATTATCTTTATGGAAAGATATTATCAATATTTTTAGGAGATAATATCAGCATATATATATATACTTGTATATATATTATTCAAGATATGACAGCTCTTATCAGATATGGAGATAAAATCTGGTATTTTTATACCAGATAATTATGGAAGTCAAGATCAGATATTGGAAAATAAATCTGGTAATTTTTACCAGATTATGTTTAGCAGATTTTACTTGCCTTATCTCTATCAGTTTAGGCCGCTATAAATCAACAGGCAGGCCAAGCTATCAACTCACTCCGCGTCACCTCGACAAATGCATCCAAAAAGCATTCTTAGCACTCTAAGCATCCTTTTTATTTTTTTCTTAGGCTTTCTTAGCATTTAAATTACATCCTTGTAATTTTCTCTTCCTTATTTCAATTAAATAAAAATGCTTTTTTATTCAATTTCTCTTGCTTGTCTTCATCACTTGCTAGGCTTGTGTGCTTCAAAACTGTCTAGGGACCTTAGGCCAAGGGTACTTTCCTACTTGGCCATCACAATCGTTTGAAGTCAGATTTCCAAACCTTGTGTATCACTCACACAAGTGACTTAGGAAATTTTGTTTTATTAGTTTGGGCCTACGTAACGAGGCTCTGGCACGCCCGAATAAATATTATAGCAAACACCATATTATTGTGATAATTCAAGAATATGAAAAGATAATATTTTTGATATTATCTTTTATGGGATAAATATTCACATACGGGAAACATAATAAAAAATATATGGGGGATAATATCAAGATATTATGGCAGTATACATATATTTATATATGTGTCTATATCTTTTACTTGGTGGCAAAGTCATACGTGTGAAGACCATATATGGACCAAATTCATCAAGTGCAGAGATATGGAAATATTACTTACTTCTACATTACGGAGATAAATCTGGTATATTTTACCAGATTAATTTTGAAGATAATTTCTACTTGCCTTATCTCTACAATCCAGGCCGCTATAAATCAGCAGGCTAGCCAAAGCTGCAAACCACTCCGCGTCACCTCGACAAAAACATCCTAAACAGCATTCAATAGCATTCTTAGGATTAGTTTTTATTGTTAGCATTCCATTTCTCTTGTAATTTGCTTTTCCTACAATTAAATAAAAATCTGTCTTTTTATTTGATTCTTCTCTTTTAATTATTTCATCGCTTGCTAGGCTTGTGTGCTTCAACACTGTCTAGGGACCTAGAATAAGGGTACTTTCCTACTTATTTGCACAATCACCTGTTAGAAGTTTAGATTATGAAATCTTGTGTATCACTCACACAAGTAGTTTTAGGAAAAATTGCATTTTATAAGTTTGGGTCTACCTCACAAGGCTCTGGCACGCCCAATGGGACCGCCAGGTGATGAGCAATGCATGCGCAGCATATCGAGAAACATGGCTGCAGTTCTACAACGATCAGATTCGTTGGCCGAGCGAAAAATTAAGTTTTCTCAGAGATTTAACTTTTGTCTCAACCTCGATAAGATGAGACTCTATGGCGATTTAATCCGACAGAAGATTGAATTTCCTTGGGATTCACAACTGCGTCATCGGCTTAATCATGAAATAAGCCGATGTGAGGATGAAATTAGTCAACTAAGAACTGAGAGGGGCCGATTGGAGACCGATTACAAAGAAATCGGTCTCCTTCTTGCCTTAAGTGAAGCAGAAGAGCGAGCAACCAACGGAAAAATTTTTATGTCAATGGAAGATTTTATGGACGGTGAATGGCAAACAAAACCAAGCAGTTTGTCAAATTTACCGCTTGGGGGGCAAGTCTGCGAAACAGTAGTTGAGGAAAGGCTGAAAATCTTATTTCGGCCAAAGAGCCTCTTGCTAGCGATGTCAAAGAAGACGACGAACCGCTCGGGGGGCAAACTCTAAACGAGCCTCACAATATTATTGAGGCCGAAAGTGAGGAGTATGATAGGCCGAGTGATCCTAATTTGGTCATAGATCCTCCTGTTAGTGATAAGACCGATGTCAGTCCAAAAAGTAATCAGTCTGAAAAGCAAAAATTTGGCTATTCAAAATTCAAGTTTTTTCATTTTAAACAGCCAGGGGGGCAATTGTTTGCACCTAAAAATTACATTTTTTATATCAAAATTAGTAGAGGCCGATTGGAACATTTTAATCAAACTTATGAGACCGATTGCAAAAATTAGGGTCAAGTGACTGGTTCAAAATTGGTAGGACCAAATGAGTATTTGGTGATTATTCGTATATTCGAGCTGACCATATATTATATTCGGACATTCCATAAAATGCAATTCGGGGGTCTTCACTCCTTTTTGGCATCATTTTAATTAGGACACTTTAAATACATGTTATGGGCCACATGCCAACATAGCCACCAATTTGGTCATCACTTTGATTCAGCAACATTCGAGCACCTCATGTTTGGCCATGGAAATTCATATATTCGGGATGCACCTTATTTACTTGATTGGTGTGCCACCACTGGTGATTAAATCATGCGCACTTATAGCCTTCACTAATTTAGTCGGTCTCATGCTTAGTTGACGTGCACACCAAGATGCTGTTAGAATGAATGAGCCCGATGCCGCTTTGGTTAGCAAGACATATAACTCTGCCATTGGGGTTAGGTGGGTCCCATTCAAGCTTATCACGTAATGTGGTTTTTATGTACCAATATATCATCTTCATTGGCTATGCACATTTGAATCGGATAGTAAGTCAAATAGGCAATTACAATTTTAGCCATGGGATATGGCCGGCTGTAGACACCCCAATTTTTACCAAACGTTGAATTAAGGGGAGTATTACCTCTAAGATCCAATGATGACAAGCGTCCGACTAATCCAAGACTTCCAAAGGTGATTCAAGCTCTTCCGAAGGTTCTTCCAATTCAAAACAAAAAGAAAAAAGAAAATGGACGAAAACGGCACATAGTGATGGTTGCAGTAGTCACGGGTTGCCGCACGGCAATCTATGGAGTGTCGTATGGCATTTTGTGAATGCCACAGATTTCACCAAGTACAGCAAAAAAATATAACTTTCACAAAAAGATGGCATTCCATGAGTACCGTACCGGCATTCTTTGAATACAATTCCGGCGAACAGTGAGTGCCAAATCGGCATTCACTGAGTGCCGCTCCTTTCTCCCCGAATGCCGCATTTTTATGATAGACTATCCTAAAGTAGGTCGGTTTATACCTTTAAAAGGCGGCTGGAATTAGGGTTTTGGCTGCAAATTTTTCAAAATAACCCTCTAAAGATTGCCTATATATAGAGGATATGTATCCCATTAATGAAGACTTGAAATTGAGAACGTTAGGATCCCAATATTGATTCTCCTTCAAAAACTTTCTAAATTAAGAGAAAAGTAGAATTAGAAGAAGGAGATAGAAGTAGAGCTTGATCATCATTTGGAATTAAGGTCCCAAAGCAACAAAAGAGTTGAGGATAATTAGAGGTGAACTCTAGAGTAATTAGTTTATTTAGTAGTTCAATCACAATATTTAGAATCTCTTAGGCTCTTTATACATTTTCAAAAACTCTCTTCCCACCTCATTTCATCACACACCACCAATATTGTGATTGAACTTTCATTTCATGAGTTTGGATCAAAATAGCTTAGGTTTTAAAGCTTAAATAAATCTTGAAATAGAACTTTGGTCTCCTTCCTTTTGATTATGTTTTTTATTTCTTAAGATTTATAAGATTTTCAATGTCTTACTTGAATCTTTTAAAAACCCCCAGTACTCTTATAAACTCATGATTTATGAGGGGAATAAGGTTGATATTAGTGTATTGAGTTAATGAGTTTGATCTTTTACCATAGTTTGAATTCATTACTTTGGGATTTTATGAAGTTTATTCATACTTCATTAAAATCCACAAGTTTAAGTGTCCTTAGGCTCCAATGACCATCAAATGGTAGGAGGAATAATTTGAGTCTAAACTTATATCCATGGTTTAGATTCATTGTGTTGAGGTTTTATGAAGTCTCTTCATACTTCATTAAAATCCACAAGTTTAAGTGTCCTTAGTCTCCAATGACCATCAAATGTTAGGAGAAGTAGTTTGGATTAAGTCCAACTTCATGGTTTAGTAGTTGAGGTTAACCAACAAAGATGAACTTGAAGAAATGGTGTAGTGAATTCAGCGACCACTTTTGATCGAGGATTTTTAGTTAAATAATGAAACATTGGAATTGAATGAAACCAACTAGAAAGAGTCAATAACACAAAGTTCTACCACTTCAATTTTTGTTTTAATGAGATTTCATGAATAAAGTGGTTTGGTCATGGGTTTTATGAAGCAACAATAATCTGTCCAGTTCCAGAACAGCAAATCAGTTTCAAATAAATAAATCAGAACTTTAATCAAACATTTTTTACCCTAAATAAATTTTTCTGTGAAGTTTAATGTGTTAACAAGATCCCCTTAAAAGATTAGGCCCATTATGATTTTTTTACTATTTTTAATAAATCAAGCAAAATCTCTGGACAGAGAGTTGTAAGTTTCTGAGTGACATCTAGTTTTTGCCCACTTCCCGGAGTTTGAACCGTTGATCTTTGATTTTTCTTTTTGGGTTAGAAACTAGACTCACAGAGGCATCTTGTGTTCGAAATTCATTGACATCAAACCATGGGAAGTATGCCTTTCCATTTTCGAAAGGTTGGGTCTGCTCTCTAGAATTTCCAGAATCTTGTGACAGATTTAACCAACTTTGTAAATAATGGTTCAAATGACCTTTTCATGACCTAGGGTTTATAACATGCTTTAACAATGATTGATTAAGCTTAAAACCAGAGGTTAAATGATCCAAATCAATGAATAGTTCATAGCTTTATATTGTTCATATTCATGTATCCATGTGCATTCATCCATATAGATTGATACTTGTAAATAGAATTCACCTTGTGTTAGGATTTGTTACTTAGGATTTAAAGATATGTTTTATTTAAAGTATGTGAACTAACCCTATGTTTTGTAGCGCTATCAAGGCACGATTTCTCAAAATCTCCTCTAGTTTGTTTTACTTTCTTGATTTTATTGATTTTCGACTCCATGCACGACACCTTAGACTAGGTCTTGCCTTATGTGTTTATATGCGATTAGAGACTTCTTTTCTAGGTTTTTATTTGTTCTCATGCATTGCACGTTTAATATTCACTGCTGGATCCCGGGTAAGTTCCCTTATTCCCTATTCCATATCATGTTGCTTGCTAAATGAATTATGTGGTTTTGAATGCTATTTTGCCCTTAGCAATCTTACACCCTTTGGACATGATTTTGTGATGTATATTTATACATACGTATTAGTTGAGGACATATTTAGATTAATAAATCGATTAAAAGGATGTTGAGTAGAGGCCTATCGCGAGATAGGGTGAGAGGGGGTGTTTTAGTCCGCCGGGCTCCTTCCTCTCTCATTCCATAATTCCCGGACCTGGTTTATTCTCTGGTTTCACAAAAGATCAGTCTGCTTTAAAATGATTTCTTAATTTTTCTTTAAAAATTAAGTGGCGACTCATATTTGTATTTTGAATTTGGAAAAAAAATGTGGTTAGCCTGCGATATCCACACCGGCCACTACTTTGGTTGGTCAAATAATTCATTTGATCACTTTTGGAATATATATATATATATATATATGTATACACCCCTACAACTTCTATAACCAAAGTGATAATATTTTCATATTATCTGATTAGGGAAGAAATTATCTTATTTTGGGAGATAATTGTTGGCAATATTATTACTTATGGAAGGATATTATGAATATATTATGGATATATTTTATTTGGAAGGGAAGCAAACCGAATGAAGACTATATTTGGACCAGATTTAAGATCAATATATAATCACAGATATGGCAACTTTTATCAGATTTGGGAGATAAATCTGGTATTTTATACCAGATAATTATTAGTGAAGATATTTTCTTGCCTTATCTCTATCAGTCCAGGCCGCTATAAATCAGCAGGCAGGCCAAGCTGTCGACTCACTCTGCATCATCTCAACAAACTACATTCTAAAGTACCCTTTAGCATTCTTAGCTTTTTAGGGTTTCTTAGTTTTTTATATTACAATATATCTCTTGTAATTTCTTTACTTTCAATTAAATAAAACATGTCTTTTATTTAATTCATTTTATTTCTTTTCATCATTTGCTAGACTTGTGTGCTTCAACACTGTCTAGGGAACTTAGGTGAGGGTACTTTCCTACTCACCTTTTACAATCGCTTTTTAGAAGTTTAGATTATGAAACCTTGTGTATCACTCACACAAGTACTTTTAGAAAATTTTGTGTTTATAAGTTTGAGTCTACCTCACAAGACTCTGGCACGCCTGAACAAATAAATATAGCAAACACTACCTTTCTATATATCCTTCAATTTTAAAGGACCAAAATGCCCTTGTTGTGTAGGTCTTATAGAAGCCAAGACAAGATGAATGATAAATTTTTTTTTTAAAAAGTTAGTAGGTTGAAATGGTATTACGTACATTTTGATGATATGAAAACTATACCTCCCGTGGGTATTAATAGTCGCATAGGTATTTTATGGAAAAAGATTAGTTTCAAAGTTTTGAGAATTGATCAATTCATCATTGATTTAAGGGTTTATTAGTCTTATATCCCTATACTATAGGATTTTTTGGTACTAGGTCCTTGGGTTTAAACTTATTTGTATAAGATTCAGCTTATTTTTTGGGTCCCAAAATACCCCTAGTAGCATTACCGTGCGAGAGAAAGTGTGGTCTTCATCTGCAACCGTTTCATCCCCAAATTTCTGCCCTGAATTCAGCGTTTTAAATTTGGACAGTTGAAAATCTATCATCAACATCCACCATTTAGTGAGTCGTTCAAAATCAAAGCCCACACAAACAACCTACCTAGGGTTTGCTTTGTTGAGTAGTACAGGGTTTCTTATAATCCGGTGACCTCCTCAGGGACTGTGCGAAGGCTTTGAAGTTTTGTATCTCACTGTGTAGTCCTCGAAGGACATCAGCGTAAAGAAATGGGGTAAGAAAGGTATGATTTTTTGCTGCAATTTGTGGTGCTAATGATCAAACAACCCACACCGACATTGGGTCATGTAATCCACAATCTATAATTGCATTACCTTGGTTTTGTTGAAAATTTTACAAAATATGAATTTTATATTTGTGAATTTCATCGTAAAAAATCAGTTTGTCTATGTGTGAATTGTTTTTTTTTTTTTTTTTCTCCAACATGTCTTGAATCTTTGTGGAACACAGCATTGGGGTGTTAAATGGAACCCTAATCTTCAAGCGTTGAACTACGTCAAACACCCACACACAATGTACTGCGTGAGAAGTACTACAAACCTATGACTTTTGAAGAACTTCACTATTAGACTTGGGGTTGTTGCATTTTAACCTGGGAATTTTGCAGACCCAAAAACAAGGGGAAAAAGATTATGTAAATTCTTCTCCAGTATTGTTGGAAGATTGCGAACATGATGGGTAAAAATGGATGGAATTCACAAATCTGTAGTTAGTATAGTAGTGTTTATACGTGGTGTATATGAATTTCACTATCCTAACATGTGGGTGTTGCAGCTCCATATGTGAAATTCACAGACCAAATATCATAGGAATCAAATCGTCCAACCTGTGAAATTCACAAACTGTCAACCCATCATTAAGTAGTTAAATTCAACATTCTAACTTGGGGGGGGGGGGGGGGGGGGGGGGGAGGGGGATGCAGAACCATCTGTGAATTTGACACACCCAAATTCAGGTATAAGTGAAAACCAAGAAAAATTGAAGGCATCAAACAGTCCAACCTGTGAATTTCACGACTGTCAATCCCTCATCACGATTTATCTTCTGAGATTGTGAATTTCACAGCCATAAATGCATTGTTAAAAACCAGTCATATAATTCGCCCGACTATATCACACATGCCATTTGATAGTTGTGAAATTCACTAACAGAATGATGGTCCACACTTGTGAACTCCACAAATAGTATATGGTTGACAATTTCGTTCCCATCCTACTTCATTATTTATAAATACAAGAACAATGGCGTTTATGAAATTCATAGCTCGATCTCAAAATAGAATTCCACAGTTTACATAAGTGTTGCCTAATGGTTTGTGAATTTCACAGCTCCTAATTCAAGAAATTCAAAATCTAAGTGTGTGTACTCGAACCAAGCTTGGGGCCTAGGATTAAGCCTGCTTGATTGATTCCATCACAAATCTCATGCCAACAGCCACGAGTGAAAATATAATCCATCTGTTTTACTTGTCCACATCTTCGGTTCACATAATTGTTTATCTAGCTTACTATAATTCAAACTGTGTAAATGACAAGACTAATGTTGATGTCATTGTTCCAAGTTTATGGTGGTGATATTTGCCAATATATATTGCATACCATATATCTAATTAAGGTATGTGATAAATATCGTAATGCAAAGAATCAATGATTGAAAGAAAACCAAATGCACTCCTTAAAACTAAAATGAAACCACGCCAAATAATTGAGAATAAATGAGTCGGAATAAGTTTTGCAAGTCTTTTTCTCTTATCAAGAAGGTAAATCATCAAGATGCATAGATTAAGGGGTATAAATTGGCAGCAATTGACCTATATTAAATTCAATATACTTAAAAGGAAAATTTAGGAAATAAATTCAAGCATTAAGTGAATGAAATCGTGATTATATAATGGATATATACATAAATATGTATATATATATCCCACAATATATAAGGGTATTTATGGAACAAAAAAATCTTTGACCATGATTAAGGTATATTAACTACGATTACAGGGATCCTGAACAATAATAGAATTTGATTTGTCCTTAATCCATGGAAGTACATAAATAAGGGATTTAGTGGCAATTCTCTATTGATTTATTGATAATAAAGTTGAGTGGAGAATTTCCTTACTTAGTCTGTACGTGGGATATGGGAATATGGATGATGTGGAAAGGCATGAGCAGTGGAACAGATTGGCTCAGCTTCCTTACAATTTTGATCACCCATGGTTTTGCATGGAAGATTTTAATAAAATTATTACGGAAGATAATAAAAAATAAAAATAATAATAAATATAAAAACAATGTAAGGGTGCGTTTGATAAAACTGAAATTAAGTATTAAAAATAAAGTGTTAAATTTAAGTGCTGAAATTTGTAAGTGATTTGTATTTACAATATTGAAAATAACATTTCAAGAAGTAAAATAGACTGTATTCAGTGATTATTTTCAGTAAAAAAAATTTCAATCAATGAATTTTTGGCTGCTTTTTCAAATAAGTGGCATTGAAGGAAATTAAGCGCTGAAAATTTTGTATTTTCACCACATAATTGGGTTATTAAAATAACCCTAAAAGAGACCCAAATTGAAGAGTAGAATTGACAGATTTAAAGACCTACTTAATCAAACCAGACTTATTGAGATAGTGACAAAGGGTGCACATTTGGGGCGCTGGCTAGGGTGCGCAAACAGTCGGTTCGGTTTCGAAGCGAAAAGTTCAGTTCGGTTTGTTCGGTTCGGGTTGAGAATTTTGATACCGAAATCCGAACTGAAATAAACTTCGAAAATATGGTTCGGTTTTGAAATTAAAGTTCGGGTTCGGTTCGAAACTTCGGGTTGAAATTCAACCGAAGTTTTTTTTTCATTTTTATTTTTATAAATTTTTTTATTACTCAATAAAGAGAAAAAAAATGTCTTTCAAGTTTCAAGATATCCATTTGGTAATCAAGAATATTAGTTAAACTAATGAAGTATCCTAGATCTAAAAAAAAAAAAACCATTTGGTAATCAAGAACAAAAGAACAACTCAAATAGTTACAGTTTGTATTTTGTTATTACTCACTAAGAGAAAAAAAAAAATGTCTTTCAAGCTTCAACAGGATATTAGTAAAACTAATGAAGTACCCTAAATCTATTTATAAAAAAATAAAAATAATAAAAATAAGGGTAAATTACACAAACCTCCCCTGAGGTTTGCCTTAATTACACAGACCTCCCCTCTTGTTTCAAAAATTACACAGACCTACCTCGAGGTTTGTAATTAGGTAACAAAACGCCCCCTCCCCTAATAATCCGTTAGTTGTTTTACATTAGCCTCCCCTGAAAATTACAATTAGCTCCCCTAATATTATAAAATTGTCATACTAAAGCCCCATTTCTCTTATATTTTTGTGCTAATTATAAAATCCCTCCTCCCTCTTATGTTTTTGGGTTAATTTTTTTAGCATTAATTTATATCATCTACACAAAACATATATAAATAGGTCCAAATTTTTTTTCCCCCGAACAAACCTCTATCAAGCCTCCCCTGTATTAATTTTCTAGATCCGTCCCTGTCCCTATGCTTCAAAAGTGGACACTTAATCCCCTGTGATTGTGGACTAAAATAGAACTGTTATGATTTCACTCAAAGAGCGTTAACCCCAAAATTAACATCACAAAATGGGTTAAGTGTTTATATTTTTAACCAATTTTAGAATTTTTGTCAGTTTTGAGTGAAATCATAACAATTCTATTTTAGTCCACAATCACAGGGGGTTAAGTGTCCACTTTTGAAGCATAGGGACAGGGGCGGATCTAGAAAATTAATACATGGGGGGCTTGATAGAGGTTTGTTTGGGGAAAAAAAATTCTGGACCTATTTATATGTATTTTGTGTAGATGATATAAATTAATGCTAAAAAAATTAATCCAAAAACATAGGAGGGAGGAAGGATTTTATAATTAGAACAAAAATATAAGAGAAATGGGGCTTTAGTATGACAATTTTATAATATTAGGGGGGCTAATTGTAATTTTCAGGGGAGGCTAATGTAAAAAAAACTAACGGACCGTTAGGGGAGGGGGCATTTTGTTACCTAATTACAAACCTCGAGGGAGGTTTGTGTAATTTTTGAAACAAGAGGGGAGGTCCGTGTAATTAAGGCAAACCTCAGGGGAGGTTTGTGTAATTTACCCAAATAATAATAATAATAATAATAAAACTTAAAAAATTCGGTTCGGGTTCGGGCTGAAAAACTCTACCGAAAACCGAAATGTACTTATAAGTTCGGTTCGGTTTCAAACCGAATTTACTTTGGTTCGGGTTCAAACCGAACTAAAATTGTTTAAAAGTTCGGTTTTGGTTCGAAAGTTCGGTTGGCCCGAAATGTACCCACCCCTAGCGCTGGCACATGTACCTACTAGTATTGGGTACTGTAGGTAACCCTAAAATAGAGCAGCCACCAAACAACAAGACATCAAATGTCACTGCCGAAAAAACACTGACCTCATTTCGAAAACCATCCAAAAAAACAGTGCCAAAATTACATATGCAGAAACACCACTTACAACCTGAATCCTATATAAAACTACAGCTGAAAGCCATAGTGCAGTGACAACCATGGACAACCCGAGCATCATTCTAAGCCAAGTGGAAGCCAACCATAGCTAAAAGCCAAACAACTAATATTCTCTCTCTCCCTCTGTTTGCTATAATATTTATTCGGGCGTGCCAGAGCCTTGTTAGGTAGGCCCAAACTAATAAAACAAAATTTCCTAAGTCACTTGTGTGAGTGATACACAAGGTTTGGAAATCTGACTTCTAACAGGCGATTGTGATGGCCAAGTAGGAAAGTACCCTTGGCCTGTAGTCCCTAGACAGTATTGAAGCATACAAGTCTAGCAAGTGATGAACAATAAAGAAATTAAATAAAAATAGCATTTTTATTTAATTGTAGAAGAAAAGAAAAATTACAAAGATGTAATTAAAAGCTAGGAAAGCCTAAGAAAATAAAAAGGATGTTTTTATTTTGCCTAAAAACTAAGAATGCTTTGTAGAATGCATTGGGATGCTTTTGTCGAGGAGACGCGGAGTGAGTTGATAGCTTGGCCTGCCTGTTGATTTATAGCGGCCATGGAGGTTGAAGTTGATTAGGAAATAAAAGCTCTTGAATGATAATCTGGTAAAATTGACCAGATTTATCTCCCAAATATGATAAAAGTCTTCCATAATATATACATATATACAGGTGTATATATATTAGCAGCTTGAATCTGGTCCATCTTGTGGCTTCATTCGGCTTGCTTCCCCTCCAAGTAAAAGATATACTTCCCTAATAAATTTGATATTATCTTCCCAAAAGTTGATAATATCTTCCCATAAAAGATAATATCAAACATAATATCTTTCCTAATCCTGATCATACTCCAAATATTGATAATATCATCATATACTTTCCTTGTCAATACAGTAATGTATATCACCAACATTATGAGAGATTGTAGGAATTAGGACTTCCAATTGTGGCCCACTACCATGTTATTCCCAATCTGGCATAAAAAGTCGTGGAAATAATCGCATAAGCATTTGACCGGACTTAACGTGTATTAGCCACTTATGGGTTAGCCCGATATGAAGGAAGCCAAATGATAAGATTAGTCCGATTAATGCTACACACTGCCCCAACTGATTCATGATCTTTAAGTGTTCCAATATTCAAATAGCCTACTCATTATGGTGTTGGCCCACTTTAACATATGACATCATCCATCATGATTTGAATCAATGCATTGCCAACCACGTGGGAGCTCATGAGATGGTAAGTGGTTAAAACATTGCTTGTAGGTTTGGCATAGTGCATAAGTGCACAACTCATGTATGGGACCCACCATCTAGACCTCCCAAATTGGCCATATATACATGGTCAGTCCGACTGACTTGTGTGCAATCGGGCTCTTCCCAACTTTTGCTCAGTGATCAAACTGGCGTGCCATTTGACTGGAGCCATGAAGTGGCAGCCCATTGGAAAGACAACAAAACTCAGGCCGGACTGAATCAATGACTGTCCAAAAGGTTGGTCAGCCCGATCTTGTATTGCTTCATTGTGATTGGTAGTGTTAAGCCCGATGACAATACATGCACAGTCCGAAGTACATGATACATTGGCACATGAGCTCTCATAAATCCAAGTAATGATAACCTGGCCCACCTCTTTTGACTAATTGAATCCTTATCAGCAACCCGGTTGATCATTGTGACATATAGAAGCCAAATTTATACAATGGTCAACAATAAACCATATAATTGTTGAAGTAAGATGGCCCACCTTCAAGTTCAACGTTGGGATGATTGATGAAGTTGATACCATATAGTAGCGCAGCCCGATTAAAAATACTAAGCCAGCCCGATCTTAATCTAGAATAGTTTAGAATACATTCGGCCCAACCAATATTGAACCAATCACTTGACCCCTAATTTATGCAATCGGTATCATAAGTCCGATTAAAATACCTCAATCGGCCTCTACCAATTTTGACTTAAAAAATGTATTTTTTAGGTGCAAACAATTGCCCCCCTGGCCGTTTAAAATAAAATCAAGTGAAATTTTGAATGGCCATATTTACTAGAGACCGATTACCTTTAGACTGCGATCGGGCTCATCATGTAGACCGATGATCTTTGGACCAACATCGGGCCTGGCCAAGAGACCGTTTGACTCCTCACGTTGTTACTTGACTGAGACATGTAATTACTTTATCGGGCTCCACCACTTGACAAGCACTCTTGAAATAAGTTACACCATCGGCCTCTATGTCCGACTCAGCATCCTAGCATTACTTTATTTTATTATTATTTCTTGCCTTCGGCCTTGTGAGTCCGAATAGCACTATTGACTGACTTAATTCAGTCCGGTCTTCAGTACATTTTCTGTCTTATGATAATACCACTGTTGTAAAAATAGCCACCAAATAACCGTAAGTTTTTGGTGACATCCACTCAGCCACCGTGGATGTAAATCAACCCAAGCCAAATAATTAATTGGCTTAAAATAAAAATAATAATCGGTCATAACAAAGAGACCGAAAAAATTAAACAATTCCTTGAGGCTGAGTTTCCTCAAAGGAATATTTTCAATAGCTTCATGGACCGATTTATCATCAACCGGTCTCTGCGAGACTTGCCCCCCGAGCGGTTCAACGCCGATTTCTTTGTCAACAATGGGGTCTTCATCATCGTCCTCCTCATCACTAGGAGGCTCTATGGCCGATACGAGATCACTCGGCCTATCACACTCTTCTTCTTCGGCCTCAACAGAATTTTGAGGCTCGTCTTGAACTTGCCCCCCGAGTGTTTCGTCGCCTTCAACATCAAGGAGGGACTCTATGGCCGATATAAAATTACTCGGCCTTTCCTTAGACATTATTTTTCCGCCGTCTTGGCCCCCGAGCGGTTTGGACAGCGTGGAATCAAGATGACCAGAGACATCAGTCTCTTGATTTGGAGTGATAACATCGGCCTTGTTGGGCCGTTGTCGTGACTTTAAGAATTGCTCGATCTTTTGCCCTTGAGCCTCTAGTATTGCCAGGCTTGCTTTCGTGTCTTCTTCAAACTGGCTAAGCCTTGCCTGCTGTTCCCTCGAGTGCGCCTTCATATCTTCAAGAGCACGAAGAATGTTGTCACAAACAAGATTCTTTCGCCAGTCACCGTGTAGAAACTCGTCTAGAGACATGAACGAATTTCCCTCGGGCGGCGGTTCATCAGCTCCACTCGAAGCTGTGAGGAGGCCGATTTCTTGATTAAAAAATCGCAAGTCGGCCTCAAAACGGTCTATCTCATTGTAAAGATGACCAGTTTCATTCCAATATCCATCGTTGTAGAGACGACAGATTTCTTCGCGAAGTTGGCGTATTGACTCATTCCGCCAACCAATCTGGTTGTTGTCGAAGTACAGCCATGCTTCAGTGTGTGCATGGCTCATCACTTGGCTGTCCCACCGGGCGTGCCAAATTGTTTGCTATAATATTTATTCGGGCGTGCCAGAGCCTTGTTAGGTAGGCCCAAACTAATAAAACAAAATTTCCTAAGTCACTTGTGTGAGTAATACACAAGGTTTGGAAATTTGACTTCTAACAGGCGATTGTGATGGCCAAGTAGGAAAGTACCCTTGGCCTGTAGTCCCTAGACAGTATTGAAGCATACAAGTCTAGCAAGTGATGAACAATAAAGAAATTAAATAAAAATAGCATTTTTATTTAATTGTAGAAGAAAAGAAAAATTACAAAGATGTAATTAAAAGCTAGGAAAGCCTAAGAAAATAAAAAGGATGTTTTTATTTTGCCTAAAAACTAAGAATGCTTTGTAGAATGCATTGGGATGCTTTTGTCGAGGAGACGCGGAGTGAGTTGATAGCTTGGCCTGCCTGTTGATTTATAGCGGCCATGGAGGTTGAAGTTGATTAGGAAATAAAAGCTCTTGAATGATAATCTGGTAAAATTGACCAGATTTATCTCCCAAATATGATAAAAGTCTTCCATAATATATACATATATACAGGTGTATATATATTAGCAGCTTGAATCTGGTCCATCTTGTGGCTTCATTCGGCTTGCTTCCCCTCCAAGTAAAAGATATACTTCCCTAATAAATTTGATATTATCTTCCCAAAAGTTGATAATATCTTCCCATAAAAGATAATATCAAACATAATATCTTTCCTAATCCTGATCATACTCCAAATATTGATAATATCATCATATACTTTCCTTGTCAATACAGTAATGTATATCACCAACATTATGAGAGATTGTAGGAATTAGGACTTCCAATTGTGGCCCACTACCATGTTATTCCCAATCTGGCATAAAAAGTCGTGGAAATAATCACATAAGCATTTGACCGGACTTAACGTGTATTAGCCACTTATGGGTTAGCCCGATATGAAGGAAGCCAAATGATAAGATTAGTCCGATTAATGCTACACACTGCCCCAACTGATTCATGATCTTTAAGTGTTCCAATATTCAAATAGCCTACTCATTATGGTGTTGGCCCACTTTAACATATGACATCATCCATCATGATTTGAATCAATGCATTGCCAACCACGTGGGAGCTCATGAGATGGTAAGTGGTTAAAACATTGCTTGTAGGTTTGGCATAGTGCATAAGTGCACAACTCATGTATGGGACCCACCATCTAGACCTCCCAAATTGGCCATATATACATGGTCAGTCCGACTGACTTGTGTGCAATCGGGCTCTTCCCAACTTTTGCTCAGTGATCAAACTGGCGTGCCATTTGACTGGAGCCATGAAGTGGCAGCCCATTGGAAAGACAACAAAACTCAGGCCGGACTGAATCAATGACTGTCCAAAAGGTTGGTCAGCCCGATCTTGTATTGCTTCATTGTGATTGGTAGTGTTAAGCCCGATGACAATACATGCACAGTCCGAAGTACATGATACATTGGCACATGAGCTCTCATAAATCCAAGTAATGATAACCTGGCCCACCTCTTTTGACTAATTGAATCCTTATCAGCAACCCGGTTGATCATTGTGACATATAGAAGCCAAATTTATACAATGGTCAACAATAAACCATATAATTGTTGAAGTAAGATGGCCCACCTTCAAGTTCAACGTTGGGATGATTGATGAAGTTGATACCATATAGTAGCGCAGCCCGATTAAAAATACTAAGCCAGCCCGATCTTAATCTAGAATAGTTTAGAATACATTCGGCCCAACCAATATTGAACCAATCACTTGACCCCTAATTTATGCAATCGGTATCATAAGTCCGATTAAAATACCTCAATCGGCCTCTACCAATTTTGACTTAAAAAATGTATTTTTTAGGTGCAAACAATTGCCCCCCTGGCCGTTTAAAATAAAATCAAGTGAAATTTTGAATGGCCATATTTACTAGAGACCGATTACCTTTAGACTGCGATCGGGCTCATCATGTAGACCGATGATCTTTGGACCAACATCGGGCCTGGCCAAGAGACCGTTTGACTCCTCACGTTGTTACTTGACTGAGACATGTAATTACTTTATCGGGCTCCACCACTTGACAAGCACTCTTGAAATAAGTTACACCATCGGCCTCTATGTCCGACTCAGCATCCTAGCATTACTTTATTTTATTATTATTTCTTGCCTTCGGCCTTGTGAGTCCGAATAGCACTATTGACTGACTTAATTCAGTCCGGTCTTCAGTACATTTTCTGTCTTATGATAATACCACTGTTGTAAAAATAGCCACCAAATAACCGTAAGTTTTTGGTGACATCCACTCAGCCACCGTGGATGTAAATCAACCCAAGCCAAATAATTAATTGGCTTAAAATAAAAATAATAATCGGTCATAACAAAGAGACCGAAAAAATTAAACAATTCCTTGAGGCTGAGTTTCCTCAAAGGAATATTTTCAATAGCTTCATGGACCGATTTATCATCAACCGGTCTCTGCGAGACTTGCCCCCCGAGCGGTTCAACGCCGATTTCTTTGTCAACAATGGGGTCTTCATCATCGTCCTCCTCATCACTAGGAGGCTCTATGGCCGATACGAGATCACTCGGCCTATCACACTCTTCTTCTTCGGCCTCAACAGAATTTTGAGGCTCGTCTTGAACTTGCCCCCCGAGTGTTTCGTCGCCTTCAACATCAAGGAGGGACTCTATGGCCGATATAAAATTACTCGGCCTTTCCTTAGACATTATTTTTCCGCCGTCTTGGCCCCCGAGCGGTTTGGACAGCGTGGAATCAAGATGACCAGAGACATCAGTCTCTTGATTTGGAGTGATAACATCGGCCTTGTTGGGCCGTTGTCGTGACTTTAAGAATTGCTCGATCTTTTGCCCTTGAGCCTCTAGTATTGCCAGGCTTGCTTTCGTGTCTTCTTCAAACCGGCTAAGCCTTGCCTGCTGTTCCCTCGAGTGCGCCTTCATATCTTCAAGAGCACGAAGAATGTTGTCACAAACAAGATTCTTTCGCCAGTCACCGTGTAGAAACTCGTCTAGAGACATGAACGAATTTCCCTCGGGCGGCGGTTCATCAGCTCCACTCGAAGCTGTGAGGAGGCCGATTTCTTGATTAAAAAATCGCAAGTCGGCCTCAAAACGGTCTATCTCATTGTAAAGATGACCAGTTTCATTCCAATATCCATCGTTGTAGAGACGACAGATTTCTTCGCGAAGTTGGCGTATTGACTCATTCCGCCAACCAATCTGGTTGTTGTCGAAGTACAGCCATGCTTCAGTGTGTGCATGGCTCATCACTTGGCTGTCCCACCGGGCGTGCCAAATTGTTTGCTATAATATTTATTCGGGCGTGCCAGAGCCTTGTTAGGTAGGCCCAAACTAATAAAACAAAATTTCCTAAGTCACTTGTGTGAGTAATACACAAGGTTTGGAAATTTGACTTCTAACAGGCGATTGTGATGGCCAAGTAGGAAAGTACCCTTGGCCTGTAGTCCCTAGACAGTATTGAAGCATACAAGTCTAGCAAGTGATGAACAATAAAGAAATTAAATAAAAATAGCATTTTTATTTAATTGTAGAAGAAAAGAAAAATTACAAAGATGTAATTAAAAGCTAGGAAAGCCTAAGAAAATAAAAAGGATGTTTTTATTTTGCCTAAAAACTAAGAATGCTTTGTAGAATGCATTGGGATGCTTTTGTCGAGGAGACGCGGAGTGAGTTGATAGCTTGGCCTGCCTGTTGATTTATAGCGGCCATGGAGGTTGAAGTTGATTAGGAAATAAAAGCTCTTGAATGATAATCTGGTAAAATTGACCAGATTTATCTCCCAAATATGATAAAAGTCTTCCATAATATATACATATATACAGGTGTATATATATTAGCAGCTTGAATCTGGTCCATCTTGTGGCTTCATTCGGCTTGCTTCCCCTCCAAGTAAAAGATATACTTCCCTAATAAATTTGATATTATCTTCCCAAAAGTTGATAATATCTTCCCATAAAAGATAATATCAAACATAATATCTTTCCTAATCCTGATCATACTCCAAATATTGATAATATCATCATATACTTTCCTTGTCAATACAGTAATGTATATCACCAACATTATGAGAGATTGTAGGAATTAGGACTTCCAATTGTGGCCCACTACCATGTTATTCCCAATCTGGCATAAAAAGTCGTGGAAATAATCGCATAAGCATTTGACCGGACTTAACGTGTATTAGCCACTTATGGGTTAGCCCGATATGAAGGAAGCCAAATGATAAGATTAGTCCGATTAATGCTACACACTGCCCCAACTGATTCATGATCTTTAAGTGTTCCAATATTCAAATAGCCTACTCATTATGGTGTTGGCCCACTTTAACATATGACATCATCCATCATGATTTGAATCAATGCATTGCCAACCACGTGGGAGCTCATGAGATGGTAAGTGGTTAAAACATTGCTTGTAGGTTTGGCATAGTGCATAAGTGCACAACTCATGTATGGGACCCACCATCTAGACCTCCCAAATTGGCCATATATACATGGTCAGTCCGACTGACTTGTGTGCAATCGGGCTCTTCCCAACTTTTGCTCAGTGATCAAACTGGCGTGCCATTTGACTGGAGCCATGAAGTGGCAGCCCATTGGAAAGACAACAAAACTCAGGCCGGACTGAATCAATGACTGTCCAAAAGGTTGGTCAGCCCGATCTTGTATTGCTTCATTGTGATTGGTAGTGTTAAGCCCGATGACAATACATGCACAGTCCGAAGTACATGATACATTGGCACATGAGCTCTCATAAATCCAAGTAATGATAACCTGGCCCACCTCTTTTGACTAATTGAATCCTTATCAGCAACCCGGTTGATCATTGTGACATGTAGAAGCCAAATTTATACAATGGTCAACAATAAACCATATAATTGTTGAAGTAAGATGGCCCACCTTCAAGTTCAACGTTGGGATGATTGATGAAGTTGATACCATATAGTAGCGCAGCCCGATTAAAAATACTAAGCCAGCCCGATCTTAATCTAGAATAGTTTAGAATACATTCGGCCCAACCAATATTGAACCAATCACTTGACCCCTAATTTATGCAATCGGTATCATAAGTCCGATTAAAATACCTCAATCGGCCTCTACCAATTTTGACTTAAAAAATGTATTTTTTAGGTGCAAACAATTGCCCCCCTGGCCGTTTAAAATAAAATCAAGTGAAATTTTGAATGGCCATATTTACTAGAGACCGATTACCTTTAGACTGCGATCGGGCTCATCATGTAGACCGATGATCTTTGGACCAACATCGGGCCTGGCCAAGAGACCGTTTGACTCCTCACGTTGTTACTTGACTGAGACATGTAATTACTTTATCGGGCTCCACCACTTGACAAGCACTCTTGAAATAAGTTACACCATCGGCCTCTATGTCCGACTCAGCATCCTAGCATTACTTTATTTTATTATTATTTCTTGCCTTCGGCCTTGTGAGTCCGAATAGCACTATTGACTGACTTAATTCAGTCCGGTCTTCAGTACATTTTCAGTCTTATGATAATACCACTGTTGTAAAAATAGCCACCAAATAACCGTAAGTTTTTGGTGACATCCACTCAGCCACCGTGGATGTAAATCAACCCAAGCCAAATAATTAATTGGCTTAAAATAAAAATAATAATCGGTCATAACAAAGAGACCGAAAAAATTAAACAATTCCTTGAGGCTGAGTTTCCTCAAAGGAATATTTTCAATAGCTTCATGGACCGATTTATCATCAACCGGTCTCTGCGAGACTTGCCCCCCGAGCGGTTCAACGCCGATTTCTTTGTCAACAATGGGGTCTTCATCATCGTCCTCCTCATCACTAGGAGGCTCTATGGCCGATACGAGATCACTCGGCCTATCACACTCTTCTTCTTCGGCCTCAACAGAATTTTGAGGCTCGTCTTGAACTTGCCCCCCGAGTGTTTCGTCGCCTTCAACATCAAGGAGGGACTCTATGGCCGATATAAAATTACTCGGCCTTTCCTTAGACATTATTTTTCCGCCGTCTTGGCCCCCGAGCGGTTTGGACAGCGTGGAATCAAGATGACCAGAGACATCAGTCTCTTGATTTGGAGTGATAACATCGGCCTTGTTGGGCCGTTGTCGTGACTTTAAGAATTGCTCGATCTTTTGCCCTTGAGCCTCTAGTATTGCCAGGCTTGCTTTCGTGTCTTCTTCAAACCGGCTAAGCCTTGCCTGCTGTTCCCTCGAGTGCGCCTTCATATCTTCAAGAGCACGAAGAATGTTGTCACAAACAAGATTCTTTCGCCAGTCACCGTGTAGAAACTCGTCTAGAGACATGAACGAATTTCCCTCGGGCGGCGGTTCATCAGCTCCACTCGAAGCTGTGAGGAGGCCGATTTCTTGATTAAAAAATCGCAAGTCGGCCTCAAAACGGTCTATCTCATTGTAAAGATGACCAGTTTCATTCCAATATCCATCGTTGTAGAGACGACAGATTTCTTCGCGAAGTTGGCGTATTGACTCATTCCGCCAACCAATCTGGTTGTTGTAGAAGTACAGCCATGCTTCAGTGTGTGCATGGCTCATCACTTGGCTGTCCCACCGGGCGTGCCAAATTGTTTGCTATAATATTTATTCGGGCGTGCCAGAGCCTTGTTAGGTAGGCCCAAACTAATAAAACAAAATTTCCTAAGTCACTTGTGTGAGTGATACACAAGGTTTGGAAATTTGACTTCTAACAGGCGATTGTGATGGCCAAGTAGGAAAGTACCCTTGGCCTGTAGTCCCTAGACAGTATTGAAGCATACAAGTCTAGCAAGTGATGAACAATAAAGAAATTAAATAAAAATAGCATTTTTATTTAATTGTAGAAGAAAAGAAAAATTACAAAGATGTAATTAAAAGCTAGGAAAGCCTAAGAAAATAAAAAGGATGTTTTTATTTTGCCTAAAAACTAAGAATGCTTTGTAGAATGCATTGGGATGCTTTTGTCGAGGAGACGCGGAGTGAGTTGATAGCTTGGCCTGCCTGTTGATTTATAGCGGCCATGGAGGTTGAAGTTGATTAGGAAATAAAAGCTCTTGAATGATAATCTGGTAAAATTGACCAGATTTATCTCCCAAATATGATAAAAGTCTTCCATAATATATACATATATACAGGTGTATATATATTAGCAGCTTGAATCTGGTCCATCTTGTGGCTTCATTCGGCTTGCTTCCCCTCCAAGTAAAAGATATACTTCCCTAATAAATTTGATATTATCTTCCCAAAAGTTGATAATATCTTCCCATAAAAGATAATATCAAACATAATATCTTTCCTAATCCTGATCATACTCCAAATATTGATAATATCATCATATACTTTCCTTGTCAATACAGTAATGTATATCACCAACATTATGAGAGATTGTAGGAATTAGGACTTCCAATTGTGGCCCACTACCATGTTATTCCCAATCTGGCATAAAAAGTCGTGGAAATAATCGCATAAGCATTTGACCGGACTTAACGTGTATTAGCCACTTATGGGTTAGCCCGATATGAAGGAAGCCAAATGATAAGATTAGTCCGATTAATGCTACACACTGCCCCAACTGATTCATGATCTTTAAGTGTTCCAATATTCAAATAGCCTACTCATTATGGTGTTGGCCCACTTTAACATATGACATCATCCATCATGATTTGAATCAATGCATTGCCAACCACGTGGGAGCTCATGAGATGGTAAGTGGTTAAAACATTGCTTGTAGGTTTGGCATAGTGCATAAGTGCACAACTCATGTATGGGACCCACCATCTAGACCTCCCAAATTGGCCATATATACATGGTCAGTCCGACTGACTTGTGTGCAATCGGGCTCTTCCCAACTTTTGCTAAGTGATCAAACTGGCGTGCCATTTGACTGGAGCCATGAAGTGGCAGCCCATTGGAAAGACAACAAAACTCAGGCCGGACTGAATCAATGACTGTCCAAAAGGTTGGTCAGCCCGATCTTGTATTGCTTCATTGTGATTGGTAGTGTTAAGCCCGATGACAATACATGCACAGTCCGAAGTACATGATACATTGGCACGTGAGCTCTCATAAATCCAAGTAATGATAACCTGGCCCACCTCTTTTGACTAATTGAATCCTTATCAGCAACCCGGTTGATCATTGTGACATATAGAAGCCAAATTTATACAATGGTCAACAATAAACCATATAATTGTTGAAGTAAGATGGCCCACCTTCAAGTTCAACGTTGGGATGATTGATGAAGTTGATACCATATAGTAGCGCAGCCCGATTAAAAATACTAAGCCAGCCCGATCTTAATCTAGAATAGTTTAGAATACATTCGGCCCAACCAATATTGAACCAATCACTTGACCCCTAATTTATGCAATCGGTATCATAAGTCCGATTAAAATACCTCAATCGGCCTCTACCAATTTTGACTTAAAAAATGTATTTTTTAGGTGCAAACAATTGCCCCCCTGGCCGTTTAAAATAAAATCAAGTGAAATTTTGAATGGCCATATTTACTAGAGACCGATTACCTTTAGACTGCGATCGGGCTCATCATGTAGACCGATGATCTTTGGACCAACATCGGGCCTGGCCAAGAGACCGTTTGACTCCTCACGTTGTTACTTGACTGAGACATGTAATTACTTTATCGGGCTCCACCACTTGACAAGCACTCTTGAAATAAGTTACACCATCGGCCTCTATGTCCGACTCAGCATCCTAGCATTACTTTATTTTATTATTATTTTTTGCCTTCGGCCTTGTGAGTCCGAATAGCACTATTGACTGACTTAATTCAGTCCGGTCTTCAGTACATTTTCTGTCTTATGATAATACCACTGTTGTAAAAATAGCCACCAAATAACCGTAAGTTTTTGGTGACATCCACTCAGCCACCGTGGATGTAAATCAACCCAAGCCAAATAATTAATTGGCTTAAAATAAAAATAATAATCGGTCATAACAAAGAGACCGAAAAAATTAAACAATTCCTTGAGGCTGAGTTTCCTCAAAGGAATATTTTCAATAGCTTCATGGACCGATTTATCATCAACCGGTCTCTGCGAGACTTGCCCCCCGAGCGGTTCAACGCCGATTTCTTTGTCAACAATGGGGTCTTCATCATCGTCCTCCTCATCACTAGGAGGCTCTATGGCCGATACGAGATCACTCGGCCTATCACACTCTTCTTCTTCGGCCTCAACAGAATTTTGAGGCTCGTCTTGAACTTGCCCCCCGAGTGTTTCGTCGCCTTCAACATCAAGGAGGGACTCTATGGCCGATATAAAATTACTCGGCCTTTCCTTAGACATTATTTTTCCGCCGTCTTGGCCCCCGAGCGGTTTGGACAGCGTGGAATCAAGATGACCAGAGACATCAGTCTCTTGATTTGGAGTGATAACATCGGCCTTGTTGGGCCGTTGTCGTGACTTTAAGAATTGCTCGATCTTTTGCCCTTGAGCCTCTAGTATTGCCAGGCTTGCTTTCGTGTCTTCTTCAAACCGGCTAAGCCTTGCCTGCTGTTCCCTCGAGTGCGCCTTCATATCTTCAAGAGCACGAAGAATGTTGTCACAAACAAGATTCTTTCGCCAGTCACCGTGTAGAAACTCGTCTAGAGACATGAACGAATTTCCCTCGGGCGGCGGTTCATCAGCTCCACTCGAAGCTGTGAGGAGGCCGATTTCTTGATTAAAAAATCGCAAGTCGGCCTCAAAACGGTCTATCTCATTGTAAAGATGACCAGTTTCATTCCAATATCCATCGTTGTAGAGACGACAGATTTCTTCGCGAAGTTGGCGTATTGACTCATTCCGCCAACCAATCTGGTTGTTGTAGAAGTACAGCCATGCTTCAGTGTGTGCATGGCTCATCACTTGGCTGTCCCACCGGGCGTGCCAAATTGTTTGCTATAATATTTATTCGGGCGTGCCAGAGCCTTGTTAGGTAGGCCCAAACTAATAAAACAAAATTTCCTAAGTCACTTGTGTGAGTAATACACAAGGTTTGGAAATTTGACTTCTAACAGGCGATTGTGATGGCCAAGTAGGAAAGTACCCTTGGCCTGTAGTCCCTAGACAGTATTGAAGCATACAAGTCTAGCAAGTGATGAACAATAAAGAAATTAAATAAAAATAGCATTTTTATTTAATTGTAGAAGAAAAGAAAAATTACAAAGATGTAATTAAAAGCTAGGAAAGCCTAAGAAAATAAAAAGGATGTTTTTATTTTGCCTAAAAACTAAGAATGCTTTGTAGAATGCATTGGGATGCTTTTGTCGAGGAGACGCGGAGTGAGTTGATAGCTTGGCCTGCCTGTTGATTTATAGCGGCCATGGAGGTTGAAGTTGATTAGGAAATAAAAGCTCTTGAATGATAATCTGGTAAAATTGACCAGATTTATCTCCCAAATATGATAAAAGTCTTCCATAATATATACATATATACAGGTGTATATATATTAGCAGCTTGAATCTGGTCCATCTTGTGGCTTCATTCGGCTTGCTTCCCCTCCAAGTAAAAGATATACTTCCCTAATAAATTTGATATTATCTTCCCAAAAGTTGATAATATCTTCCCATAAAAGATAATATCAAACATAATATCTTTCCTAATCCTGATCATACTCCAAATATTGATAATATCATCATATACTTTCCTTGTCAATACAGTAATGTATATCACCAACATTATGAGAGATTGTAGGAATTAGGACTTCCAATTGTGGCCCACTACCATGTTATTCCCAATCTGGCATAAAAAGTCGTGGAAATAATCGCATAAGCATTTGACCGGACTTAACGTGTATTAGCCACTTATGGGTTAGCCCGATATGAAGGAAGCCAAATGATAAGATTAGTCCGATTAATGCTACACACTGCCCCAACTGATTCATGATCTTTAAGTGTTCCAATATTCAAATAGCCTACTCATTATGGTGTTGGCCCACTTTAACATATGACATCATCCATCATGATTTGAATCAATGCATTGCCAACCACGTGGGAGCTCATGAGATGGTAAGTGGTTAAAACATTGCTTGTAGGTTTGGCATAGTGCATAAGTGCACAACTCATGTATGGGACCCACCATCTAGACCTCCCAAATTGGCCATATATACATGGTCAGTCCGACTGACTTGTGTGCAATCGGGCTCTTCCCAACTTTTGCTCAGTGATCAAACTGGCGTGCCATTTGACTGGAGCCATGAAGTGGCAGCCCATTGGAAAGACAACAAAACTCAGGCCGGACTGAATCAATGACTGTCCAAAAGGTTGGTCAGCCCGATCTTGTATTGCTTCATTGTGATTGGTAGTGTTAAGCCCGATGACAATACATGCACAGTCCAAAGTACATGATACATTGGCACATGAGCTCTCATAAATCCAAGTAATGATAACCTGGCCCACCTCTTTTGACTAATTGAATCCTTATCAGCAACCCGGTTGATCATTGTGACATGTAGAAGCCAAATTTATACAATGGTCAACAATAAACCATATAATTGTTGAAGTAAGATGGCCCACCTTCAAGTTCAACGTTGGGATGATTGATGAAGTTGATACCATATAGTAGCGCAGCCCGATTAAAAATACTAAGCCAGCCCGATCTTAATCTAGAATAGTTTAGAATACATTCGGCCCAACCAATATTGAACCAATCACTTGACCCCTAATTTATGCAATCGGTATCATAAGTCCGATTAAAATACCTCAATCGGCCTCTACCAATTTTGACTTAAAAAATGTATTTTTTAGGTGCAAACAATTGCCCCCCTGGCCGTTTAAAATAAAATCAAGTGAAATTTTGAATGGCCATATTTACTAGAGACCGATTACCTTTAGACTGCGATCGGGCTCATCATGTAGACCGATGATCTTTGGACCAACATCGGGCCTGGCCAAGAGACCGTTTGACTCCTCACGTTGTTACTTGACTGAGACATGTAATTACTTTATCGGGCTCCACCACTTGACAAGCACTCTTGAAATAAGTTACACCATCGGCCTCTATGTCCGACTCAGCATCCTAGCATTACTTTATTTTATTATTATTTCTTGCCTTCGGCCTTGTGAGTCCGAATAGCACTATTGACTGACTTAATTCAGTCCGGTCTTCAGTACATTTTCAGTCTTATGATAATACCACTGTTGTAAAAATAGCCACCAAATAACCGTAAGTTTTTGGTGACATCCACTCAGCCACCGTGGATGTAAATCAACCCAAGCCAAATAATTAATTGGCTTAAAATAAAAATAATAATCGGTCATAACAAAGAGACCGAAAAAATTAAACAATTCCTTGAGGCTGAGTTTCCTCAAAGGAATATTTTCAATAGCTTCATGGACCGATTTATCATCAACCGGTCTCTGCGAGACTTGCCCCCCGAGCGGTTCAACGCCGATTTCTTTGTCAACAATGGGGTCTTCATCATCGTCCTCCTCATCACTAGGAGGCTCTATGGCCGATACGAGATCACTCGGCCTATCACACTCTTCTTCTTCGGCCTCAACAGAATTTTGAGGCTCGTCTTGAACTTGCCCCCCGAGTGTTTCGTCGCCTTCAACATCAAGGAGGGACTCTATGGCCGATATAAAATTACTCGGCCTTTCCTTAGACATTATTTTTCCGCCGTCTTGGCCCCCGAGCGGTTTGGACAGCGTGGAATCAAGATGACCAGAGACATCAGTCTCTTGATTTGGAGTGATAACATCGGCCTTGTTGGGCCGTTGTCGTGACTTTAAGAATTGCTCGATCTTTTGCCCTTGAGCCTCTAGTATTGCCAGGCTTGCTTTCGTGTCTTCTTCAAACCGGCTAAGCCTTGCCTGCTGTTCCCTCGAGTGCGCCTTCATATCTTCAAGAGCACGAAGAATGTTGTCACAAACAAGATTCTTTCGCCAGTCACCGTGTAGAAACTCGTCTAGAGACATGAACGAATTTCCCTCGGGCGGCGGTTCATCAGCTCCACTCGAAGCTGTGAGGAGGCCGATTTCTTGATTAAAAAATCGCAAGTCGGCCTCAAAACGGTCTATCTCATTGTAAAGATGACCAGTTTCATTCCAATATCCATCGTTGTAGAGACGACAGATTTCTTCGCGAAGTTGGCGTATTGACTCATTCCGCCAACCAATCTGGTTGTTGTAGAAGTACAGCCATGCTTCAGTGTGTGCATGGCTCATCACTTGGCTGTCCCACCGGGCGTGCCAAATTGTTTGCTATAATATTTATTCGGGCGTGCCAGAGCCTTGTTAGGTAGGCCCAAACTAATAAAACAAAATTTCCTAAGTCACTTGTGTGAGTGATACACAAGGTTTGGAAATTTGACTTCTAACAGGCGATTGTGATGGCCAAGTAGGAAAGTACCCTTGGCCTGTAGTCCCTAGACAGTATTGAAGCATACAAGTCTAGCAAGTGATGAACAATAAAGAAATTAAATAAAAATAGCATTTTTATTTAATTGTAGAAGAAAAGAAAAATTACAAAGATGTAATTAAAAGCTAGGAAAGCCTAAGAAAATAAAAAGGATGTTTTTATTTTGCCTAAAAACTAAGAATGCTTTGTAGAATGCATTGGGATGCTTTTGTCGAGGAGACGCGGAGTGAGTTGATAGCTTGGCCTGCCTGTTGATTTATAGCGGCCATGGAGGTTGAAGTTGATTAGGAAATAAAAGCTCTTGAATGATAATCTGGTAAAATTGACCAGATTTATCTCCCAAATATGATAAAAGTCTTCCATAATATATACATATATACAGGTGTATATATATTAGCAGCTTGAATCTGGTCCATCTTGTGGCTTCATTCGGCTTGCTTCCCCTCCAAGTAAAAGATATACTTCCCTAATAAATTTGATATTATCTTCCCAAAAGTTGATAATATCTTCCCATAAAAGATAATATCAAACATAATATCTTTCCTAATCCTGATCATACTCCAAATATTGATAATATCATCATATACTTTCCTTGTCAATACAGTAATGTATATCACCAACATTATGAGAGATTGTAGGAATTAGGACTTCCAATTGTGGCCCACTACCATGTTATTCCCAATCTGGCATAAAAAGTCGTGGAAATAATCGCATAAGCATTTGACCGGACTTAACGTGTATTAGCCACTTATGGGTTAGCCCGATATGAAGGAAGCCAAATGATAAGATTAGTCCGATTAATGCTACACACTGCCCCAACTGATTCATGATCTTTAAGTGTTCCAATATTCAAATAGCCTACTCATTATGGTGTTGGCCCACTTTAACATATGACATCATCCATCATGATTTGAATCAATGCATTGCCAACCACGTGGGAGCTCATGAGATGGTAAGTGGTTAAAACATTGCTTGTAGGTTTGGCATAGTGCATAAGTGCACAACTCATGTATGGGACCCACCATCTAGACCTCCCAAATTGGCCATATATACATGGTCAGTCCGACTGACTTGTGTGCAATCGGGCTCTTCCCAACTTTTGCTCAGTGATCAAACTGGCGTGCCATTTGACTGGAGCCATGAAGTGGCAGCCCATTGGAAAGACAACAAAACTCAGGCCGGACTGAATCAATGACTGTCCAAAAGGTTGGTCAGCCCGATCTTGTATTGCTTCATTGTGATTGGTAGTGTTAAGCCCGATGACAATACATGCACAGTCCGAAGTACATGATACATTGGCACATGAGCTCTCATAAATCCAAGTAATGATAACCTGGCCCACCTCTTTTGACTAATTGAATCCTTATCAGCAACCCGGTTGATCATTGTGACATGTAGAAGCCAAATTTATACAATGGTCAACAATAAACCATATAATTGTTGAAGTAAGATGGCCCACCTTCAAGTTCAACGTTGGGATGATTGATGAAGTTGATACCATATAGTAGCGCAGCCCGATTAAAAATACTAAGCCAGCCCGATCTTAATCTAGAATAGTTTAGAATACATTCGGCCCAACCAATATTGAACCAATCACTTGACCCCTAATTTATGCAATCGGTATCATAAGTCCGATTAAAATACCTCAATCGGCCTCTACCAATTTTGACTTAAAAAATGTATTTTTTAGGTGCAAACAATTGCCCCCCTGGCCGTTTAAAATAAAATCAAGTGAAATTTTGAATGGCCATATTTACTAGAGACCGATTACCTTTAGACTGCGATCGGGCTCATCATGTAGACCGATGATCTTTGGACCAACATCGGGCCTGGCCAAGAGACCGTTTGACTCCTCACGTTGTTACTTGACTGAGACATGTAATTACTTTATCGGGCTCCACCACTTGACAAGCACTCTTGAAATAAGTTACACCATCGGCCTCTATGTCCGACTCAGCATCCTAGCATTACTTTATTTTATTATTATTTCTTGCCTTCGGCCTTGTGAGTCCGAATAGCACTATTGACTGACTTAATTCAGTCCGGTCTTCAGTACATTTTCTGTCTTATGATAATACCACTGTTGTAAAAATAGCCACCAAATAACCGTAAGTTTTTGGTGACATCCACTCAGCCACCGTGGATGTAAATCAACCCAAGCCAAATAATTAATTGGCTTAAAATAAAAATAATAATCGGTCATAACAAAGAGACCGAAAAAATTAAACAATTCCTTGAGGCTGAGTTTCCTCAAAGGAATATTTTCAATAGCTTCATGGACCGATTTATCATCAACCGGTCTCTGCGAGACTTGCCCCCCGAGCGGTTCAACGCCGATTTCTTTGTCAACAATGGGGTCTTCATCATCGTCCTCCTCATCACTAGGAGGCTCTATGGCCGATACGAGATCACTCGGCCTATCACACTCTTCTTCTTCGGCCTCAACAGAATTTTGAGGCTCGTCTTGAACTTGCCCCCCGAGTGTTTCGTCGCCTTCAACATCAAGGAGGGACTCTATGGCCGATATAAAATTACTCGGCCTTTCCTTAGACATTATTTTTCCGCCGTCTTGGCCCCCGAGCGGTTTGGACAGCGTGGAATCAAGATGACCAGAGACATCAGTCTCTTGATTTGGAGTGATAACATCGGCCTTGTTGGGCCGTTGTCGTGACTTTAAGAATTGCTCGATCTTTTGCCCTTGAGCCTCTAGTATTGCCAGGCTTGCTTTCGTGTCTTCTTCAAACCGGCTAAGCCTTGCCTGCTGTTCCCTCGAGTGCGCCTTCATATCTTCAAGAGCACGAAGAATGTTGTCACAAACAAGATTCTTTCGCCAGTCACCGTGTAGAAACTCGTCTAGAGACATGAACGAATTTCCCTCGGGCGGCGGTTCATCAGCTCCACTCGAAGCTGTGAGGAGGCCGATTTCTTGATTAAAAAATCGCAAGTCGGCCTCAAAACGGTCTATCTCATTGTAAAGATGACCAGTTTCATTCCAATATCCATCGTTGTAGAGACGACAGATTTCTTCGCGAAGTTGGCGTATTGACTCATTCCGCCAACCAATCTGGTTGTTGTAGAAGTACAGCCATGCTTCAGTGTGTGCATGGCTCATCACTTGGCTGTCCCACCGGGCGTGCCAAATTGTTTGCTATAATATTTATTCGGGCGTGCCAGAGCCTTGTTAGGTAGGCCCAAACTAATAAAACAAAATTTCCTAAGTCACTTGTGTGAGTGATACACAAGGTTTGGAAATTTGACTTCTAACAGGCGATTGTGATGGCCAAGTAGGAAAGTACCCTTGGCCTGTAGTCCCTAGACAGTATTGAAGCATACAAGTCTAGCAAGTGATGAACAATAAAGAAATTAAATAAAAATAGCATTTTTATTTAATTGTAGAAGAAAAGAAAAATTACAAAGATGTAATTAAAAGCTAGGAAAACCTAAGAAAATAAAAAGGATGTTTTTATTTTGCCTAAAAACTAAGAATGCTTTGTAGAATGCATTGGGATGCTTTTGTCGAGGAGACGCGGAGTGAGTTGATAGCTTGGCCTGCCTGTTGATTTATAGCGGCCATGGAGGTTGAAGTTGATTAGGAAATAAAAGCTCTTGAATGATAATCTGGTAAAATTGACCAGATTTATCTCCCAAATATGATAAAAGTCTTCCATAATATATACATATATACAGGTGTATATATATTAGCAGCTTGAATCTGGTCCATCTTGTGGCTTCATTCGGCTTGCTTCCCCTCCAAGTAAAAGATATACTTCCCTAATAAATTTGATATTATCTTCCCAAAAGTTGATAATATCTTCCCATAAAAGATAATATCAAACATAATATCTTTCCTAATCCTGATCATACTCCAAATATTGATAATATCATCATATACTTTCCTTGTCAATACAGTAATGTATATCACCAACATTATGAGAGATTGTAGGAATTAGGACTTCCAATTGTGGCCCACTACCATGTTATTCCCAATCTGGCATAAAAAGTCGTGGAAATAATCGCATAAGCATTTGACCGGACTTAACGTGTATTAGCCACTTATGGGTTAGCCCGATATGAAGGAAGCCAAATGATAAGATTAGTCCGATTAATGCTACACACTGCCCCAACTGATTCATGATCTTTAAGTGTTCCAATATTCAAATAGCCTACTCATTATGGTGTTGGCCCACTTTAACATATGACATCATCCATCATGATTTGAATCAATGCATTGCCAACCACGTGGGAGCTCATGAGATGGTAAGTGGTTAAAACATTGCTTGTAGGTTTGGCATAGTGCATAAGTGCACAACTCATGTATGGGACCCACCATCTAGACCTCCCAAATTGGCCATATATACATGGTCAGTCCGACTGACTTGTGTGCAATCGGGCTCTTCCCAACTTTTGCTCAGTGATCAAACTGGCGTGCCATTTGACTGGAGCCATGAAGTGGCAGCCCATTGGAAAGACAACAAAACTCAGGCCGGACTGAATCAATGACTGTCCAAAAGGTTGGTCAGCCCGATCTTGTATTGCTTCATTGTGATTGGTAGTGTTAAGCCCGATGACAATACATGCACAGTCCGAAGTACATGATACATTGGCACATGAGCTCTCATAAATCCAAGTAATGATAACCTGGCCCACCTCTTTTGACTAATTGAATCCTTATCAGCAACCCGGTTGATCATTGTGACATATAGAAGCCAAATTTATACAATGGTCAACAATAAACCATATAATTGTTGAAGTAAGATGGCCCACCTTCAAGTTCAACGTTGGGATGATTGATGAAGTTGATACCATATAGTAGCGCAGCCCGATTAAAAATACTAAGCCAGCCCGATCTTAATCTAGAATAGTTTAGAATACATTCGGCCCAACCAATATTGAACCAATCACTTGACCCCTAATTTATGCAATCGGTATCATAAGTCCGATTAAAATACCTCAATCGGCCTCTACCAATTTTGACTTAAAAAATGTATTTTTTAGGTGCAAACAATTGCCCCCCTGGCCGTTTAAAATAAAATCAAGTGAAATTTTGAATGGCCATATTTACTAGAGACCGATTACCTTTAGACTGCGATCGGGCTCATCATGTAGACCGATGATCTTTGGACCAACATCGGGCCTGGCCAAGAGACCGTTTGACTCCTCACGTTGTTACTTGACTGAGACATGTAATTACTTTATCGGGCTCCACCACTTGACAAGCACTCTTGAAATAAGTTACACCATCGGCCTCTATGTCCGACTCAGCATCCTAGCATTACTTTATTTTATTATTATTTCTTGCCTTCGGCCTTGTGAGTCCGAATAGCACTATTGACTGACTTAATTCAGTCCGGTCTTCAGTACATTTTCAGTCTTATGATAATACCACTGTTGTAAAAATAGCCACCAAATAACCGTAAGTTTTTGGTGACATCCACTCAGCCACCGTGGATGTAAATCAACCCAAGCCAAATAATTAATTGGCTTAAAATAAAAATAATAATCGGTCATAACAAAGAGACCGAAAAAATTAAACAATTCCTTGAGGCTGAGTTTCCTCAAAGGAATATTTTCAATAGCTTCATGGACCGATTTATCATCAACCGGTCTCTGCGAGACTTGCCCCCCGAGCGGTTCAACGCCGATTTCTTTGTCAACAATGGGGTCTTCATCATCGTCCTCCTCATCACTAGGAGGCTCTATGGCCGATACGAGATCACTCGGCCTATCACACTCTTCTTCTTCGGCCTCAACAGAATTTTGAGGCTCGTCTTGAACTTGCCCCCCGAGTGTTTCGTCGCCTTCAACATCAAGGAGGGACTCTATGGCCGATATAAAATTACTCGGCCTTTCCTTAGACATTATTTTTCCGCCGTCTTGGCCCCCGAGCGGTTTGGACAGCGTGGAATCAAGATGACCAGAGACATCAGTCTCTTGATTTGGAGTGATAACATCGGCCTTGTTGGGCCGTTGTCGTGACTTTAAGAATTGCTCGATCTTTTGCCCTTGAGCCTCTAGTATTGCCAGGCTTGCTTTCGTGTCTTCTTCAAACCGGCTAAGCCTTGCCTGCTGTTCCCTCGAGTGCGCCTTCATATCTTCAAGAGCACGAAGAATGTTGTCACAAACAAGATTCTTTCGCCAGTCACCGTGTAGAAACTCGTCTAGAGACATGAACGAATTTCCCTCGGGCGGCGGTTCATCAGCTCCACTCGAAGCTGTGAGGAGGCCGATTTCTTGATTAAAAAATCGCAAGTCGGCCTCAAAACGGTCTATCTCATTGTAAAGATGACCAGTTTCATTCCAATATCCATCGTTGTAGAGACGACAGATTTCTTCGCGAAGTTGGCGTATTGACTCATTCCGCCAACCAATCTGGTTGTTGTAGAAGTACAGCCATGCTTCAGTGTGTGCATGGCTCATCACTTGGCTGTCCCACCGGGCGTGCCAAATTGTTTGCTATAATATTTATTCGGGCGTGCCAGAGCCTTGTTAGGTAGGCCCAAACTAATAAAACAAAATTTCCTAAGTCACTTGTGTGAGTGATACACAAGGTTTGGAAATTTGACTTCTAACAGGCGATTGTGATGGCCAAGTAGGAAAGTACCCTTGGCCTGTAGTCCCTAGACAGTATTGAAGCATACAAGTCTAGCAAGTGATGAACAATAAAGAAATTAAATAAAAATAGCATTTTTATTTAATTGTAGAAGAAAAGAAAAATTACAAAGATGTAATTAAAAGCTAGGAAAGCCTAAGAAAATAAAAAGGATGTTTTTATTTTGCCTAAAAACTAAGAATGCTTTGTAGAATGCATTGGGATGCTTTTGTCGAGGAGACGCGGAGTGAGTTGATAGCTTGGCCTGCCTGTTGATTTATAGCGGCCATGGAGGTTGAAGTTGATTAGGAAATAAAAGCTCTTGAATGATAATCTGGTAAAATTGACCAGATTTATCTCCCAAATATGATAAAAGTCTTCCATAATATATACATATATACAGGTGTATATATATTAGCAGCTTGAATCTGGTCCATCTTGTGGCTTCATTCGGCTTGCTTCCCCTCCAAGTAAAAGATATACTTCCCTAATAAATTTGATATTATCTTCCCAAAAGTTGATAATATCTTCCCATAAAAGATAATATCAAACATAATATCTTTCCTAATCCTGATCATACTCCAAATATTGATAATATCATCATATACTTTCCTTGTCAATACAGTAATGTATATCACCAACATTATGAGAGATTGTAGGAATTAGGACTTCCAATTGTGGCCCACTACCATGTTATTCCCAATCTGGCATAAAAAGTCGTGGAAATAATCGCATAAGCATTTGACCGGACTTAACGTGTATTAGCCACTTATGGGTTAGCCCGATATGAAGGAAGCCAAATGATAAGATTAGTCCGATTAATGCTACACACTGCCCCAACTGATTCATGATCTTTAAGTGTTCCAATATTCAAATAGCCTACTCATTATGGTGTTGGCCCACTTTAACATATGACATCATCCATCATGATTTGAATCAATGCATTGCCAACCACGTGGGAGCTCATGAGATGGTAAGTGGTTAAAACATTGCTTGTAGGTTTGGCATAGTGCATAAGTGCACAACTCATGTATGGGACCCACCATCTAGACCTCCCAAATTGGCCATATATACATGGTCAGTCCGACTGACTTGTGTGCAATCGGGCTCTTCCCAACTTTTGCTCAGTGATCAAACTGGCGTGCCATTTGACTGGAGCCATGAAGTGGCAGCCCATTGGAAAGACAACAAAACTCAGGCCGGACTGAATCAATGACTGTCCAAAAGGTTGGTCAGCCCGATCTTGTATTGCTTCATTGTGATTGGTAGTGTTAAGCCCGATGACAATACATGCACAGTCCGAAGTACATGATACATTGGCACATGAGCTCTCATAAATCCAAGTAATGATAACCTGGCCCACCTCTTTTGACTAATTGAATCCTTATCAGCAACCCGGTTGATCATTGTGACATGTAGAAGCCAAATTTATACAATGGTCAACAATAAACCATATAATTGTTGAAGTAAGATGGCCCACCTTCAAGTTCAACGTTGGGATGATTGATGAAGTTGATACCATATAGTAGCGCAGCCCGATTAAAAATACTAAGCCAGCCCGATCTTAATCTAGAATAGTTTAGAATACATTCGGCCCAACCAATATTGAACCAATCACTTGACCCCTAATTTATGCAATCGGTATCATAAGTCCGATTAAAATACCTCAATCGGCCTCTACCAATTTTGACTTAAAAAATGTATTTTTTAGGTGCAAACAATTGCCCCCCTGGCCGTTTAAAATAAAATCAAGTGAAATTTTGAATGGCCATATTTACTAGAGACCGATTACCTTTAGACTGCGATCGGGCTCATCATGTAGACCGATGATCTTTGGACCAACATCGGGCCTGGCCAAGAGACCGTTTGACTCCTCACGTTGTTACTTGACTGAGACATGTAATTACTTTATCGGGCTCCACCACTTGACAAGCACTCTTGAAATAAGTTACACCATCGGCCTCTATGTCCGACTCAGCATCCTAGCATTACTTTATTTTATTATTATTTCTTGCCTTCGGCCTTGTGAGTCCGAATAGCACTATTGACTGACTTAATTCAGTCCGGTCTTCAGTACATTTTCAGTCTTATGATAATACCACTGTTGTAAAAATAGCCACCAAATAACCGTAAGTTTTTGGTGACATCCACTCAGCCACCGTGGATGTAAATCAACCCAAGCCAAATAATTAATTGGCTTAAAATAAAAATAATAATCGGTCATAACAAAGAGACCGAAAAAATTAAACAATTCCTTGAGGCTGAGTTTCCTCAAAGGAATATTTTCAATAGCTTCATGGACCGATTTATCATCAACCGGTCTCTGCGAGACTTGCCCCCCGAGCGGTTCAACGCCGATTTCTTTGTCAACAATGGGGTCTTCATCATCGTCCTCCTCATCACTAGGAGGCTCTATGGCCGATACGAGATCACTCGGCCTATCACACTCTTCTTCTTCGGCCTCAACAGAATTTTGAGGCTCGTCTTGAACTTGCCCCCCGAGTGTTTCGTCGCCTTCAACATCAAGGAGGGACTCTATGGCCGATATAAAATTACTCGGCCTTTCCTTAGACATTATTTTTCCGCCGTCTTGGCCCCCGAGCGGTTTGGACAGCGTGGAATCAAGATGACCAGAGACATCAGTCTCTTGATTTGGAGTGATAACATCGGCCTTGTTGGGCCGTTGTCGTGACTTTAAGAATTGCTCGATCTTTTGCCCTTGAGCCTCTAGTATTGCCAGGCTTGCTTTCGTGTCTTCTTCAAACCGGCTAAGCCTTGCCTGCTGTTCCCTCGAGTGCGCCTTCATATCTTCAAGAGCACGAAGAATGTTGTCACAAACAAGATTCTTTCGCCAGTCACCGTGTAGAAACTCGTCTAGAGACATGAACGAATTTCCCTCGGGCGGCGGTTCATCAGCTCCACTCGAAGCTGTGAGGAGGCCGATTTCTTGATTAAAAAATCGCAAGTCGGCCTCAAAACGGTCTATCTCATTGTAAAGATGACCAGTTTCATTCCAATATCCATCGTTGTAGAGACGACAGATTTCTTCGCGAAGTTGGCGTATTGACTCATTCCGCCAACCAATCTGGTTGTTGTAGAAGTACAGCCATGCTTCAGTGTGTGCATGGCTCATCACTTGGCTGTCCCACCGGGCGTGCCAAATTGTTTGCTATAATATTTATTCGGGCGTGCCAGAGCCTTGTTAGGTAGGCCCAAACTAATAAAACAAAATTTCCTAAGTCACTTGTGTGAGTGATACACAAGGTTTGAAAATTTGACTTCTAACAGGCGATTGTGATGGCCAAGTAGGAAAGTACCCTTGGCCTGTAGTCCCTAGACAGTATTGAAGCATACAAGTCTAGCAAGTGATGAACAATAAAGAAATTAAATAAAAATAGCATTTTTATTTAATTGTAGAAGAAAAGAAAAATTACAAAGATGTAATTAAAAGCTAGGAAAGCCTAAGAAAATAAAAAGGATGTTTTTATTTTGCCTAAAAACTAAGAATGCTTTGTAGAATGCATTGGGATGCTTTTGTCGAGGAGACGCGGAGTGAGTTGATAGCTTGGCCTGCCTGTTGATTTATAGCGGCCATGGAGGTTGAAGTTGATTAGGAAATAAAAGCTCTTGAATGATAATCTGGTAAAATTGACCAGATTTATCTCCCAAATATGATAAAAGTCTTCCATAATATATACATATATACAGGTGTATATATATTAGCAGCTTGAATCTGGTCCATCTTGTGGCTTCATTCGGCTTGCTTCCCCTCCAAGTAAAAGATATACTTCCCTAATAAATTTGATATTATCTTCCCAAAAGTTGATAATATCTTCCCATAAAAGATAATATCAAACATAATATCTTTCCTAATCCTGATCATACTCCAAATATTGATAATATCATCATATACTTTCCTTGTCAATACAGTAATGTATATCACCAACATTATGAGAGATTGTAGGAATTAGGACTTCCAATTGTGGCCCACTACCATGTTATTCCCAATCTGGCATAAAAAGTCGTGGAAATAATCGCATAAGCATTTGACCGGACTTAACGTGTATTAGCCACTTATGGGTTAGCCCGATATGAAGGAAGCCAAATGATAAGATTAGTCCGATTAATGCTACACACTGCCCCAACTGATTCATGATCTTTAAGTGTTCCAATATTCAAATAGCCTACTCATTATGGTGTTGGCCCACTTTAACATATGACATCATCCATCATGATTTGAATCAATGCATTGCCAACCACGTGGGAGCTCATGAGATGGTAAGTGGTTAAAACATTGCTTGTAGGTTTGGCATAGTGCATAAGTGCACAACTCATGTATGGGACCCACCATCTAGACCTCCCAAATTGGCCATATATACATGGTCAGTCCGACTGACTTGTGTGCAATCGGGCTCTTCCCAACTTTTGCTCAGTGATCAAACTGGCGTGCCATTTGACTGGAGCCATGAAGTGGCAGCCCATTGGAAAGACAACAAAACTCAGGCCGGACTGAATCAATGACTGTCCAAAAGGTTGGTCAGCCCGATCTTGTATTGCTTCATTGTGATTGGTAGTGTTAAGCCCGATGACAATACATGCACAGTCCGAAGTACATGATACATTGGCACATGAGCTCTCATAAATCCAAGTAATGATAACCTGGCCCACCTCTTTTGACTAATTGAATCCTTATCAGCAACCCGGTTGATCATTGTGACATATAGAAGCCAAATTTATACAATGGTCAACAATAAACCATATAATTGTTGAAGTAAGATGGCCCACCTTCAAGTTCAACGTTGGGATGATTGATGAAGTTGATACCATATAGTAGCGCAGCCCGATTAAAAATACTAAGCCAGCCCGATCTTAATCTAGAATAGTTTAGAATACATTCGGCCCAACCAATATTGAACCAATCACTTGACCCCTAATTTATGCAATCGGTCTCATAAGTCCGATTAAAATACCTCAATCGGCATCTACCAATTTTGACTTAAAAAATGTATTTTTTAGGTGCAAACACCCTCTCTCTTTTTTTTTTTCTTTTTTTTTTTTTGATTGGCAATAAGAATTCATTAAAATAATTAGGGTGTGCACGGTTGGGCCAGTTTGGTCCATTTTAGAGGCTTTTGTAGGTTTTTTTTTTTTGGTTTTTTAGGCTATAATTTTTAGAAAACCCGCCGTGATAGTCAGTTCGGTACACTTGGTTTTTTTTTTTTCCTTTTTTTTTTACGCCCTCCTAATTAAAATGATAAAGGAGAGAACTACTGGCTAAAAGCAAAAAAAGTACGACAGCCTTTAAGGTTCCCAAAAGCAAACTACATGCCACCAATATCAAACCCAAAGCTTGAAAGAAAAGCCCATCAACAATGATAGAGATACACATTAAATAACACATCAAATGACATACTGTATTTTAAATGGATGTACCTTGTGCTGTTTGAATTTTTCACACTTTTCTGTGCATCACTTACACAGCACACGGTACATACATTTAAAACTGGTGTGTCGTTTAGTGTGTCATTTGGTGTGTATCCCTATCATTTTTAAAAGCCCATACTCAAAACTGAAGAAAATAATATAAGAGTAACTCAAACAGCAAACCTCAAAACTACCAGCCACTTCGAAATTAATACATGACACATGCAAAAACCGCCACTTCAAAATACATGACAAGAACAGCGCGCCACAAAACCACCACTTCAAAATATATGTATATATGTGTCATGGAAATAACAATGATAAAACTTCATGAATGTCATTGAGAATTTAACAATCGCATGCTTGCAATGATTGAAGGGTTATTGAAGAAATAATTACCAACTTGTTGCAGCAGAATAAGAACATCTTCTTGGCACCAGCTGAAAAAGCAAGCAAAGCGTCATGCGTCTTATACCTTGGGATATGAGAGTTATGTGCTTGTAGCCTCAGTCGTGATATTGGGTGTGTGTTTGTAGCCTCTGATGAGGTTTTGAATGTGTTTGGGGAAGGAAGATTTACTGTATAGGGTAGCAAGAGAATTAATTTGTGTTTCTGGAAAGAATGAGAGTTGCATTTGAAGCTTTTGTTTGTAACTTTCTCAAATAGTTGTATGGTTTCGTGTGGAACTCAACTAATTGTATGTATATATATCATGTATATATGTGCGTGTTGTATATATATACAATTGAATGCAGGGTAGTGTTACACTGTTGTTAGTGGGTTCAAATGAACCCATGGGAAGAATATATTCAGTTTGATATATTAAGAATTATTATTTACTAATTCGATCTTGCTAAAATACAGAAAAAATAAAAAGTGTGGTCAAATTTGTACTTTGATTGGGTTTAAATAGATCCGTTTTATTTCACAATTGGTTCATATGTTCAATCAAATGGATACATGTAGTGCATCCATTTTGCGGTGTCATTCTATAACTAAATCATATTTTTGTAATGTTTGAGCCTCGTCAAATTTCATCCTATAAATAACCATAATTTTGATATGGATATAATTTTAGAATGAAACCACTGGAAATATATATATATATATATATATTTTCTGGCTACGCCATTGCTTGAATGAATAGTCTGATTTATTGTGCATGATCAAAATACTGCCACATGTATGACTGACTACGTACACATTCATTTATATTCTTGCATGGATAGTCTGGTCACATGCACACACACACACACACATATATATATATATATATATGTCTTTAATTTACTTGTTTTCTAACGTTTTTGTTTTCTCTTCCTTCAAACCTGCACAGCCAAACGTTAAAAAATTCGTTGAAAGCACCCACTAAAAGATCAAAATACTTTACTCTTTTCCTCGTCTGTGCTTTTGTCTGTGGCATTAGCACTGATTGGTGAAATTTTGAATATTTTCTTTCGATTTTGCATACTGTTTCCTTTTATTATTATTATCATCATCATCATCATTATTATTATTATTATTATTATTACAATACAATTCTGAAATTTCTCTCTCTCTCTCTCTCTCTCTCTCTCTGACTAGTTAAAAATTGTTAGACCAAAGAGATAATATACCTTTCCGGGTGCTCAATACAGGGAAGAAAAACGATAGAAAATTGTGTGATTGTGCTAAAAAGTGTAAGGATGAAAATAGAGAGCAACACTGTTGAAGGGGTGAATTGGAAGTTATTACTGAAACTATGTATGAATATTACAGGAGGTGTAAAAAGTAAGCCCAAAGAAGTTTTTAAATTGTTTAATAAGTTGGACTTGTGTGAAGGGAGAAAGAGGTGGCTTAGAGTTTGGATAGATTAACAGAAGTAGGTAGGTGGGAAGTTGCGTGGATTCAGATTAAATGAAACTAAACGAAATTAAAACAAAAAGAGATTGTAATATGTGGATGGAAAGTGAATAAGTGACTTCCACCAAATTGTGTATGTCACAAAAAAATGCCTTAATATGACATCTTAGAGGAGTAGTGCTATATGCTTCCTCCATTTTATTTTATTTTTAAATCTCAAGTTAATGTGCCAACACAACTATTCATCCACACGAGAAATGTAAGAGTATAGCAGCAAAAGCTGATCTATAATACTTTGTGGAGGAAAGTTTAGAAAGAAGGTTAAAACAGAGGGGACATCTTTTTCTTATATATATATATATCTATAATATATATAAATGTATCAATGTGAATAAGTGTTTTACACTTTTATCAATTGGTGCACTTTTCCTTAACAATTTTTCTTAGAGTTTTAAAAGTTTGGTATTCCACTTTTTTATTTGTGATGTGTCCATGAGAGTCCTACCTTTTTTTTTTTTTTTTTGTTAGATATAATGTACTATGATTGTATGTCACGTTTTTTCTTCCTCTTTGGAAGTAACTAATCTTATGAGAATCCTCATAAAGGTTGTTAATTAGAACTCTTCACACAACAAGACTCATTAATGGAATTGGAATCCTAATAAAGGCCTAAAACTTATGGTGGAAAAATTCTACAAGTTCATATGAATCCTAACAAAGTTCAACTTTAATTTGTATTTTTATCTTTTTCTTTTATCACTCAAGTTTAATTATATTCTTTAACTGTTATTTGAGTTATAGAACACCTTTTCTTTTTCACATTTACTATCTTATAATTCTCAGAGTACACATTCAATCATTTTTTTTTCTAATCTTTGTATCCCTAATATTCTCTCTAAAATCACAAAATGATGGGAATAGTAACCTACATATCATTGATCTCTATGTAAAATTCCAAATTAATGCTGCAACATAATCATTCAAGTATGATTTGAGATCCCATAGACAATACTAAATATAATAATAATATATTAACCTACATTTGTGATCCCATAGGCAATACTAAACATAATGATAATATATTACAACCTACTATCACTAACCATTGTACTCAATTAAGGAATCAAAATTTTTCACATTATTTGACACATCTTTTGCATGTTTCTTATTTCTCACTATACTTCTCTCAAAAACATTCCCAACAACATTCATTTCTCTTTATCGTATACAAATTGTAGTTATGTTTCTTTCTTTTTTAATTAATTTTCAAGCTATAAGGTTATTAATTACTAAAAAAAAAAAAGCATTTTTGTATCGTGGACTGAAATCAACATAATTTATTTTAATCATAGTTGTGTGATTAGTCATTATTGAAATCATATAGATTCAACAATTTCACTAAATTAATTAAATTTGTGATGGTATCGTGCGGCCCCCCTCATGGTTGAAAAAGAATTTTTAAGATGTTTTTATACAAGAATTATTTGAAGAATATCATGCCATAGAAAAATGCTTTATAAAATGTGAGATGACGTATTTATTCCGAAAAAAGAAAGGTAAATTAATGCATTTTTTGAAATTTATTCTTTTATGCTTTTAATTTGTAGTGATTTTCTCCCCTTAAACTGCATATAGTTTAGATCCTAGTGCAATTAGCAAAGCATGTTTAAGGTTTGAACATTTGGTCAAGATTGTCATAGTCATACTGCATGATATGGTCATGAGAATCTATTAAATGAAATTAGTAATGTTTATAATTTATTGATAATTAACCTTTTTTCTATACTATATAAAACATAATTTGCAATTTTATTCGTATGAATGCACATCCTATAGGTAATATGGTTTACTTAATTTTTTTAAACAAATGCAAAAGTCCAAGTTAAAAGCTTTTTTTTTTTTTTTGCTAGATAGGAAGTTAAAAGCTTATTTATAGCTTCATAAACACGCCTTCGTTTAAGATGCTTCGGTACATAATTGATTGTTATGAGTAAAAGCTAAATGATAATGTGCCTTTTAAAAAATGTAATTCCAAAGTACTCACACTTCTATGATACAATTTACCGTTTATTCTTTTATGAAATTAACACATAGATGATGTATCCTATACAAAATGGTTACGTATCATTTTTTTTTCCCTTCTAGGGATGGGAATATACCCTACCAAGCTCCATGGATGATAAGCACTTTTTCTAATATCAACTCCTATAAATATGTGACTCTAATTAGAATGAACTAAAATAAAATACTATACCATACATAAGTAGTTTGTCTAAGTATTCTCTCAGTATTTTTCTATAAATTGTGTTTATTGACATCGATAAATTACAGAACGCGTGAAAGATTGACACCCAATTCTAAGACTCAATTATCCATTGTTTATATCACCTCTAATATCGAGATCATACCTCATATACCCAAATAAAAAAGAGCAAAAAATAGCATGGTAATCCCCAATACTCTAAGTATCTATTAGCAACATAGTTCTTGTTTGGTCTATATATAGTATCAAAGTTTGAGGTATGCTTATTCTACGAATTTTTTTTAAAAATTTTTTTTAATATTTTTTTTTATGAATGAGTCTGTTTATTTCTAATACTTTGTTATCATTATTAGCATACATGTATGATGAAATAAAATAAAACTTAAAGCAATCAGCTAAGTTGAAGTAATGAGATTCTCAAGGAGCTAAATTATATCAGCAAGAGAGAATCTGAAAAATGTAAATAATTATTTTAACTTGGTTTCTGTGTTCGTGTATTCCAAATTATATTATTAGATGTTATTTGAATATTGACTTTACTTTCTATTTAATTTGGATGTAAGCCGAGATAATAATCTCTAAACATTTAAGTTGCTAATTTAATATTTTCAATAATATTTCAGAAGAAACCAAAAATCTATTATAGCGTGGTAACGAGACAAAGTAGCTAAGGTGCTGAATATTTAGAACGTAGAAGTTATAATTGAGACTTAATGAATGCTTCTGAAAATACATATATTAAGTTAGCTCTTATATTATAACGTTAATTTGCTGAATATTTAGTACGTAGAAATAATCTGGGACTTAATGAATGCTTCTGAAAATACATATATTAAGTTAGCTCTTATATTATAACGTTAATTACATTGTATCCCCTATGTTTATGCTCATTTTCACTTTATCCCCTTTTAGTTTCAGACTAAAATGAAACTGTTAAGATTTCTCTCATAACAGCACCACATGGGGATTAAATGTTAATCTCAAAATTAGCCCCACATTAGAGAGTCTAAGTGACAAAATTAACACTACATAGGCAGTCAATCTCAAAATTACCCTTACAAGGGATTTAGTGTTAAAAACTAGCGACACATAGGTGGGTTAAATGGCAACATTGTCCCCACATGTAGGGGTTAATCTAACCTCACAAAAGGTTTTAAGTGTTAATATTTTTGACCCATTTTTAGAATTTTCTTTATTGCCAGTTGTACCATATATAGTAGTATATATGTGCTATACTATTAATCACTGCCACAATATGTGATATATTTTTAAATTTTTGGAGAACTAAATTTGGGATTCAAATTTGGGAAACAATGCGTTATTATAGAATAAAATTTATTCTACTAATCACTATAAAACGCTCATTAAAAGAATATAAGAACAATTAGCCAAAAATTATCAAGCATTATACATTATGAGAATTCTGTTAATGGAAACGATATTTGCCTAAACTTAATAAACCATAATAATATATGTAGTTATGGTTCTTCCTCCACAAACAATAGTATATTATGTGTGTCTTAATTTTTTAATTTTTGTTTTTGATTGGATGCATGTCTTAGTTTGTTTCATTAGTTCTTAATTTTATTTTTTCTTTTTTTAATTTTTAGTTTGTTTTACTATGCTTCTTATCCACAATTTTATCAAGGGGAATTGGGTGATAAAAATGTAATCCCAATTAGTGGTTTTACTTGTGCATCATCCACGTGCAATGCATGTGCTTATAATCGTAGTTTTTTTCAAATTGGTTTCGAAGTTTCCATTCTAACTTGCATTTATATGATCACATAATTAGCAAGAATAAAACATAGTCATAATTGTGAGGATTGTTTTTTTTTTTTTTTTAATGATGAGACAAATTAAAGTAAACTTGGAAGTGTTTGAGTACTACACGTCAAAGATATTTTAAAATCTAAACAAATTAATATTAGACATCTGACATAATTCTCCTATATTTTAATACTTCTCAAAAAGATATTAAGAACAAGTCACTTGTTTAGCCAGTTTGATCATTCTATTTGTTCATATCTACCCTCTTGTGCATCAACCATGTGCAAAGCACGTGCTCTAAGACTAGTATATATATGAGCTACTACATAGCTTCTCTTATATAGATACATATGGAAAACTCTAGAGCAATCAAAGCAATAACTCTAGGTAGTTGGCAGCTCTTCATAACTAAACAAAAGAGTTCTTCAAAAAAACAACTTGGGAAGTCTAAAAGCCATAAAAAAAATTCTAGATTATTCTTAATTAATTTCTAACACTCCCCCTTAATTTTGAAAAATCTAGAACTCCAAGCTTATCTCGAAAGAAAAAAAAAGAAATTTATCTATAGCAACTGGTTTGGTGAAAACATCTGCCACTTGCTCCCCCATCTTGCAGAAATGTAACTGATCTCACTATTATTAACAAGCTCTCTGATAAAGTGATGATGTATTTCAATGTACTTTGTGCGACGACTATGAAAAACAGGGTTCTTGGTCATGGCTATGGCAGACATGTTATCACAATAAATGGAAGTTGGAAATCCCTGTTCATGTTTCATATCTTTGAGAATCCTCCTAAGCCGTACTGCTTCACTTGCTGCACTTGTGGCTGATATATATTTTGCCTCTGTTGATATAAAGCCACAATCTTTTGATTCTTAGATGGCCAAGAAATGACCTTCGATCCAAGGCAAAAAACATAGCCTGGTGTAATTTTTCTATCATCAATAGAACCTGCCCAATCACTATCAGTATAACCAATCAATCTGTCATCTTCTTCTACCTGATATAAAATCCCATAATTCTTGGTTCCTTGAACATATCTTAGGATACGCTTCATTGCTGCAAGATGATCTTTGTTGGGCTCACTAATAAATCTTGAGACAATGCTTACAGCATAGACAATATCTGGTCTTGTATTTGTAAGATAAATGAGGGATCCAATTAGCTTTCTGTATAAAGTCTCATCAACCTTTCCTTTTCCTTCATTCTTGGAAATCTTCTCATTAACTCCCATGGGTGTAGGCGCAGGTTTGCATTGGGACATGTTAAAATTTTTCAACAAAAACATACTTTTCTTGAGATAGAAAAATTTGGCCTTGCTCTTGCTTCACTTGCATTCCCAAAAAATACTTCATAAGGCCTAGGTTTGTCATTTCAAATTGATTCATCATGGCCTTTTTAAATTCTACCATCATTTGTAAATTATTGCTCATGTAGATTAAATCATCCACATATAAACACACCACTAAGAAGTTATTCATGCCTTGAGTCTTCACATAGAGAGATGGCTCACTTGGGCTTCTTGTAAATCCATGCATCTGAAAGTATTTGTCAATCTTGCTGTTCCAAGCACGAGGCGCTTGCTAACCATAAAGAGCCTTTTGGAAACGATATACCATTTCTTCTTTATCTTTGATAACATATCCTTGGGGTTGCTCAACATAAACCTCTTCCTCGATCTCTCCATTCAAGAAGACAGATTTTACATCTAGCTGAAAAATCTGAAGCTTCATTTGGGTTGCTAGTGCCAAGACTGTTCTTATGGTTTCCATGCGTGCAATAGGTGAAAAAGTCTCATTGAAATCAATTCTGGCTACTGCGAGTATCCCTTGGCAACAAGTCTTGCCTTATGTTTCTGAATAGAACCATCCTCATGGAACTTGGTTTTGAATACCCATTTCAAGCCAATGATCTCCTTGTCTTTTGGCCTTTCCACAAGATGCCAAGTATCATTCTTTTTAATCATCTTCATCTCTTCATCCATAGCCTTTTGCCAAATTTCTTCTTTTGCTGCTTCTTGATAATTTTGCGGTTCACAAGCAACAAAAGTAACAAGATTGGATTCATAAATTTCTTCCAATAATCGAATTTTTCAAGGAGGAGAATTTGTAGTGGATGACACTGAGAATCTTTGGGAAGATGATTGAGAAGAATTTGAATTTTGTCTTAGACTTGATGAATTTAAAGGCATTTGTTGGTCTTCTTCTCCTGGACTTATATCTCCTTGTTCCTCAAATCTTTCTTGGGCCTGTACTTTCTCCACACTCCATTCCCATGCTTTTACTTCATCAAAAATCACGTCGCTTGAGATAATTAATTTTTTGGTATCCGGTTGGTATAAGCGATAGCCTTTGGATTCATCGCTATCCCAATAAAAATACATTTTTCTCCTTTTTCATCAAGCTTTTCTCTGTCCTGAGACGGAATTAGGTGATATGCTAAGCAGCTAAAGACTTTGAAATGATTAACCTTGGGTTTCCTCTTGAACCAAGCTTCATATGGCATTGCATTCTGGATAGCCTTAGTTGGAGACCTGTTAAGAAGATAGACAGCAGTATTAACAGCTTCTGCCCAGAAAATGTTTGGCAAGCCTTTTCCTTTCAGCATACTTCTTACTATCTCGGCAATGCTACGGTTCTTCTTTTCCGCAACACCGTTCTGTTGGGGAATTCTTCGGACGGTTAGCTATCTCTTAATGCCTTTCTCTTTGCAATAATTCCAAAATGGCTTGTAAATGAACTCACCTCCATGATCTGTCCTTAGACACTTAATCTCCATGCCACTTTCTCTTTCAACATAGGCCATAAATTCAAGAAACTTGGTGAAGGTTTCTGATTTATGTTCAAGAAAATAAATCCACATCATTCTTGAACAATCATCAACAAATAGAAGAAAATATCATCTATTGTTGAGAGATGGTGTCCTAGTTGGACCCCAAATATCAGCATGTGTAGACACCCCAATTTTGACCAAACGTCATTGTTAAGGGGAGTGTTACCTCCGAATCCAATGATGACAATGTCCAGCTAATCTAGGGCTTCCAAAGATGATTCAAGCTCTTTGAAAGACTCTCCAACCTAAACGAAAAGTAAAAAAGAAAGAAAAAAAGGAAAAAAGAGGCAGAACGGCACTTGAGCTAATTTGCGGTAGTCACGGGTTGTCGCTGCAGCACTCCCTGACCGCCGGACTGGCAGTCAGTGAGAACCGCACCGATAGTCGCCAACTGCCGTCTGTTCATATCAAGTGCCGTTAAAAAGTGATTTCCAAAAAAAAGCGACAGTTCCTGGAGTTGTCTGCGGCATTCATGGAGTGCTGTACGGCGGTCACTGAATACCGTTCCTGCATTCAGCGAGTGCTGCTTCCATCTCCATTGAGTGTCACATTTTTGTAACAGCCAGCTGTAATACAACACATTTTGTACCACCAAAGGACAGTCCGAATTAGGGTTTTCTGCTCTAAAATGACTGAAATACCCCTTTAAATTTGTTTATAAATAGAGGATGAATATCCTCTTGGAAGGGGTTGGAATTTTCTTTGAATCTAGAGGTTGTATTAGTTTCCCATATCCTAAAACTTTCAAAATTTCTTCTCTAAACACAATTAGAAGTGAGTTTTAGAAGAGTTAAAGAGGGTGGAAAGCTTGATTAGTCTTTGGAAGTTCTTCAAAAGTACAAAGTTGAGGATATTTTGGAGGTAAAACTATAAGTTAATTAGTCTTAATTATATTCTAATCACAAATATACCTAGAGTCCTTAAATTTTCCTTTTTTTTCTCTTCCTTTTAATCTTTGAAATTCATAAGACCCTCTATGTCTTACTTGAATCCTTAAATTTGAAATCCTTTAGTTCTTTTGTAAGCTCATGATTTACAAGAAGATTGAAGTTGATATTAGTACACTTAATTAATAAATCTAAACCTATTTTCATGGTTTAGGTTTGTTATGTTTAGGTCTCATAGAATTTCTCCATATTTCTTTGAGACTTCCAAGATATGAATATAGTCAGTCTTCCATGACCATCAAATGGTAGGAGAGGTAGTGTGGTCCAAGCCAAAATCCATGGCTCATGGATGAAATTAAGCAACAAAGTTGCATTTGATAAATGATGCTGTGAGTTCACAATCTGTTTTTGATCATAGATTTTTAGTTAAACATCGAACCATTGAAACTGAATGAAACCAACGGGAAAGTCTATAACTCAAAGTTCTACCACTGTAATTTTTTTTAAGAAGTTTTCTTGTTTAGAGTGGTTTGGTCAAGGGTTTTATGGGACAACTACAATCTGTCCAGAGTTTCAGAACAGTAACACCTTTTTGAAACAAGTAAATTAGAGCCTTAACCAAACATTCTTGACCCCAAATAAATTTTTCTAAGTATTTTAATGTGTTAGGAGGCTACCCTAAAAAGACCAAAGCATTTCTGAATTTTTTACTATTTTTAGAAAATCATACAAAACTTCGGACGGAGAGTTGTAAGTCCCTAAGTGATGTCTAGTGTTTGTCCAATTCCTGGAGATCTAACAGTTCAAACCTCGATTTTCTTTTTGGATTAGAAACTAGACCCATGGAGGTTTCTTGTGTCCAAGAATCACTGACATCAAACCATTACAAGCATCCTTTTTATTTCCTTGAAGTTTGGGTCTGCTTGCTGAAATTTTAGTATTCTGGAATAGTTTTCGATATATCTTGTGAATAATGGTCCAAATGACTTTTCTATGACTTAGGGATCAAACCATGTTTTTAATAATGATTAGTTAAGCTTGAATTCAAAGTTTAAGTGATCTAAATCACTGAGTATTTCATAATTTATTCTTGTTCATATACATATTCATCCTGTGGCTTAATGCTTGTAATTAGGACTTGTTTGCTTTAGATTTGATTACATTCGATAGATTCAAGCTAGAAGTCTAGGATTGTTATTTAAGATCCAACTTTATATCTTGTATATCATGTGGACTAACCCTTTATTTTGTAGCGCTATTAATGTACGATTTCTTGAACTCCTCTTTAGTTCATTTTAATTTCTTGATTTTATCATTTTTTCAACTTAATGCGCGATACTTTAGAATTAGGTTTTGCCTTATATGAATATATGTTATTAGAGACCTTTTCTTAGGTTTCACTTTCTATTTGTATGCATTGCACGTTTAATATTCGCGGTATGGATCCCGGGTAAGTTCTATAGTCCTCTATTTGCATATCATATTGCTTGCTACTTGAATTATTTGGTTTTTGAATGATATTTTATCACTTGCAATCTTACACCCCTTTTAGACATGCTTTTGTAATGCATATTTATACATATGTATTAGTTGAGGACATGCTTAGATTATTAATTTGAATAAAAGGATGTTAAGTGACACAACTAAAAAGTTGTGTGCTCTTGTGCAACACCCAAGTGTTGGAAAATTGTAGAAGGATACAACTATGATACTGATTGAGGCGTGCAACAGTTTAAGCTGTCCTTAAGAACAATTCCGTCCCTCGGAGTCTATGACTCGATGCACAATGTCTCAACGCTATGTTCTCCAGGATTCAGCAATCAGTTTCTCCCAAACGTGCACTCGAATTGGAAGAATATATGAGTGCTCAGATTGCTCCAAAATGAAGATGAATATTTGAGAGAATGATTTTTGAAGAATACCAAAAAGAGAGAGGAATTTTCTATTTCTAAAATAGGAAGAGAGAATGCTATTTATATTAGACAAACTGCCCAACGGTCATTTTATTAAAAACAAATTTAATAGCCTCCAACGGCCATATTTTTAATACAGGATTTAATAGCCTCCAACGGTCATATTTTTAATAGATTTAATAGCCTCCAACGGCCATATTTTTAATACAAGATATTAGTCATATCAATGTAAATGACTTTGTTTGCATTTTTGAAATAGAAAGCCCAATGCCTAAATAAGAGGAAACCCAAAATTCCAACAATCCCCCCTATTTCAAAAATTTAAACACATAAAAGAATGGAGCAAGAGAATTCAATGCATCAAAACTGGTGCCTTTAGGGCTATGAACCAGTCCCTAGGAATATAAGAAGTGACTTACAGAGATTTGGTGAAATAAAAATTTCTATGAACCAGAATCCCTTAACGTAAACCAGTCGTCTTATACCCACATTGATTCCTCAGAATCTGAGCAACTCTAATCGGTGTGGCACCTCTAGGCCCTGCGCCAGTCCTGAATTTTCATAAGTGCTCTAGAAAACTTGCCTATATTTTCATAGAAAGCGGCCCACTTTCACACTTATATAGGTGAATCCATCAAGTATGTATTGCAATTAAACATACCATCCAAATAAAATGGACTATGGAATTCATTAAGAGTTTAACTCAACCTTTACACATTGCAATTGCACTATACACCATAGGAATGGACAACAATATAATCAAATTATAGTGCATCTCAAATCAACCAATGACTTGTTATTACCCATATGAACCTATTTATTGGGTTCTCCAATTACATAGGTTGGGTTACCATCATTGTTGATTTTTGTTATAGGCATAAGCCCCATTCCCCTCGATGCTTCATACACTAGTTTTCTCTCTAGCGGTTTTGTTAAATGGTCAGCCAAATTCACTTCTGACCTTGAAAAATTTAAGAGATATAAATTTATCTCAAACAGCTGTCTCACAATATTATGACTTAGGCGTATATGCCTACTCTTGCCTTTATAGGACTTATTCATAGCTCGGCCTTTTACAGCCTGGCTATCTCAATGTAAAGAAACCAATGGAACTGGTTTATTCCAAATAGGAATCTGCTAAGAAGCTTTTAAGCCACTCAACCTCAAAACCAGCTTTCTCAAGAGCTACAAACTCATATTCCATTGTTAACTTAGTTGTGCAAGTTTGCTTGGACGACTTCCAAGATACTGCACCTCCACTAAGTGTAAAAATAAACTATTCACTCATTGATTTCGTCTTATCTGAATTCGAAATCCAATTTGCATCGACATATGCTATCATAACTGGGGAAAACCAGAATGCATTTTTCAATTTAATTTTATTTCCAGAGAAGAAATCCAATTCCACAGTGGTAGTACCCAAATTTTGATTTTGTAAGATTCACCAAGTAAAACATTTAGGAGTATCACTCTTCACTATATTGAAGAGTATACACATATGCCTAGAGGCATTCACATAAATAAATTTCCTCCAAAAATTGTCATGAAAATTACTTTCATAACCATAGCCACAAATGACTTTTAGTCACATTACCCAGTGGAACAAACAATGCTTCTGGCACCATTGAGACTGAGTATAGTTTCCCACAATAAAATCTACACTGCGATCAGTTTGTTTTGGAAAAAGTTTTAGTGAGTATTTCCTTTCCTGTAATTCTCACTCTATTCCGAAAAATAATTTCCTTGCTCATAACTTCTCCAATCAAGTGATATTGACCAAACGAAATATTCTCAAGAGATTTTGTAATTTTAATCTATAAAATTACATAGGAATTCACCCAATCCTTTAATCAAAATTAATTTTGAAACTATTTGAAAAATAGTTTAATCAAAGTTTTTCAATTCACTGGTTGGGTGCCAGTTCTAAACCATATACAGAGTATACAAGTATGCCCACTTTATTTCTATTTGGATTTATTAACCCTCCCAGTTTATCCAAAATAAATATCATCCTCTAATTCTCCATTAAATAAAGTAATTTTAACATTCATTTCATCATAATGTAAATCATATCAACAGCAAATAAAATTCTAATGGATGAAATACATATAATAGGAGAATAGGAATCAGAAAAGTCAACATTTTCTTTTCTTTAAAAACCTTAGCTACTAAGGTAGCTTCATATATATATATATATATATTCAATAGAACCATCAAAAATCTTTCTATGGCTCCTTTCCACTTTCATTCATTTTACATCTAAGTAATATATTCACAAGTTCCCAAATATAGTTGGACATACTAGAGTCCATCTCATCCTAAAATAATTTTAGTAAAAATTACCATCTTGAAGAGTAAGAGCATTCTTTTAAACAAAAGAAATTTCCTTTTAAAATAAATGTATAAACTCGCTTCTAAATTCTTTATAACATTTACCTCTCTTACTCCACCGTGGTCCAAATCTTATGTCATGATCTTAATCATGCACTCTAAACTCAATAAATCTAGATGGAATGAAAACAAAAGGTTGAGAACTCCACTATATCCCTCAAATGAAATCTATGTCTACAAAAATAATATCGATAGACTCAAAAGTCATATCAATTTTATGTTTTAAAATTATAGGCATTGCTATCAAATGCACATCCCAAAAGACATATTTTATGGCTTTACTAGTAATTTCCTTAGGATTAAAAATCCTAACTAAAGCCAACTAACCCAATATTCAAAATAATAAAAATTGAGTTTTCTACTTTACCAATACTCAAAAAGAGTAATTTCCATTTAAGAGTAGGGTACTCTATCAAAAACACATTTAAACATTTAATAAGGCTTTTCCCAAAATATTTTAATCATCTCAAATTGACATCAGAAGTATAAGAAATCACGAGTCAAAGTTATAGGGTCAAAAAATATTCAAGTTCAAGAGAAACTTACCACACTCAATAATTTCTCAAAATATTCATGCAAGAGCTTTCTCATTCCTAGCACATGGAAAATATGTATACAATGTATAAATACATATACTCATTTTCACACATCAACATACAACACAAGACATGGTGCGGCCCCCTCATATATTATACAGAGTATATATATATATATATATTTTAATCACTTATTAACCAACCAATGAGCATTAAGGTCCTGAAAATACCAAGGAACTATAAAGACAGTAACTTAAACCCATAACAGGTTTTTATGGACTGAGTTCAAAGAAAAATAAATACCGTGTACAATACAAATTGAACTGCCATTAAAAGTTCATCTTGTTGAGCAAAAATAATTTTATACACAGTAATGCTTATAACCGTTGGACAATAAAGAAATTAAAAGTTATTGTCCATTGATAACCAAAATCTGTAACCACTAGTTAATGGCAAAATTTGTTGAGAACCAAAAACTGAAACTACTGGTTATTAACATTAACCAATGGATTAAATACATAAGATGCATGTATAATGCTTTAGATTTTGAATGGTCACAGACTCACAATACATCTCTTATATACATGTGTGCATGTGTCTACGAATCTAATATAACAACCAGTACATCTTTCCTTTGTTCGAGATCCTTTGTGTCCACTGTCCAGAAAATTTTTAATTTTTATTATTATTATTTTTTTATTAGTAGCCTTATTAACCAATGATTAATTGGTTACACAACAGAAGTCTGCTCAAGGTGACTTACTGACAAAACTATTGAATTTTAAAAGTCATAAGGCATGCATATGATATCATTTAATAAGATACACGCAAAAACGTTTGTGAAACCTTACCCCATTAACGTAGACATAATTGCCACTAAAGATACAATTATATATTTTCCCAACTGATATACATGAAAACATGTGTATATCTAACAAGTTCTTTTCTACCATTGTATAAGTATACTAATCTAGTAAAACTCGTAAACAATACCATAGTTTCACATGTATACATATATTATTCTTGAAGAAAGGTTCTGATATAGTAGGTGATAGTCAAATCCGAAATATTGCATTTTGAAGAAAGGTTCACTAATCTTGCATTTTGAAATTTCGGAAAATAATATATATATATATATATATTTATTTACTACTACACCTTTAAAAGTGAGTCAAATCCGAGCAACTTGTTAGAGACTCATGATTCAAGTTCATGGTAGATATTAAATGTCTTAACATTGTTAGCATTGTAAATAAAATAGAAACAATATTACCAGATTAATAGCATCTTGGACAAATCTGGGGTCGAGTCAATCATAGCAGCATCCATGAATTGTTCTTAAGATTGTTGGAAAATTGTAGAAGGATACAGCTATGATACTGATTGAGGCGTGCAACAGTTTGCACTGTCCTTAAGAACAATTCCGCCCCTCGGAGTCTGTGACTCGATGCACAAGGTCTCAACGCTATGTTCTCCAGGATTCAGCAATCAGCTTCTCCCAAACGTGCACTCGAATTGGAAGAATATATGAGTGCTCAGATTGCTCCAAAATGAAGATGAATATTTGAGAGAATGATTTTTGAAGAATACCAAAAAGAGAGAGGAATTTTCTATTTCTAAAATAGGAAGAGAGAATGCTATTTATATTAGACAAACTGCCCAACGGTCATTTTATTAAAAACAAATTTAATAGCCTCCAACGGCCATATTTTTAATACAGGATTTAATAGCCTCTAACGGTCATATTTTTAATAGATTTAATAGCCTCCAACGGCCATATTTTTAATACAAGATATTAGTCATATCAATGTAAATGACTTTGTTTGCATTTTTGAAATAGAAAGCCCAATGCCTAAATAAGAGGAAACCCAAAATTCCAACACCAAGTGTAGGTGATCGTGCAAGTAATATAGTACTGGAAGTCCAAGTCGATCCCACAAGGAAGGAAAAGGAAGAATATATACTAAGTTACAACCTAAAGAAAAAGAAAATAAGAATGAATGATTGGAGGTGTACTAACAAATCCTAATTAATTGAATTAAACTAAATAATAAACTAAAGCATAAAGAAACATAACTAATTAAACATATAAACTAAAGGTGTTGGAAACATGTGAATCCATATTGATCCTAACCATCTACCATGCATATTCATTAACGCTCTATGGAATACATCATAAAGAATCAATAGCCCTTTCATAACCGGGACTACATCGCCACAAGTGATTTAAAATACATGGAAGACGGTTTAAAATAATGGTTATTACTTGCACTCTAAATGGTGTTAGCATTCAAAGTGGTTTTCAAAAGTCTTTGAAGAAAATACCCTTAAGGCTTTAAGTTCTAAAAACTGTTGTGACAAACTAAGCTTATAGGGACAATTTGATGACAGATTTCTAAAATAGAAAGTCATGGAATACTTAAAAAATCATCTCAGGAATTAACAGGTTCGATCAATCGAAGCGATCTCGATTGATTGATATAATACCCCGTATTTTTCTAATACAAAATATTCTATTTTAAAATATGATAAGGTATCATTTTATTTTTTAGCAGTGTTTATAGGCCCTATATGTATTTAGTGATATAATTAACATGAGAATTAAGTACCCGAGTCATGTATACCCATTGGGCTAGTGTTTTAAGCACTTGGGAATGTGTTTCGGGCCCATATAAATTCTTTTTGTGAGACCTAAAACTAAAAAACAGGAATTAGTATTTATTTTGGTATTTTTAGTTTTTTAAACTTAATCTAACCCTAGCCACCTCTTTTTCTCCCTACTCACATTACACACACATAATCTACATCCAAGAAGAAGAAGAAGAAGAAGAAGGTCAAGAAGAAGAAGAAGGTGGAGAAGAAGAAGAAGAAGGAGAATGAAGATTGGGGCTTTCAAGCACTTTCAACTCCAAAAGTTCTATTATTTTCTTTCTCTTGTTTTGGTGAGTAAATCATATCCATTATTTTGTATAGTGTTTCATTAACTTCTATATTGTTTTACTTCTTTTTATGAGTTTTGAAGTTGTCAATTGATTAATTGAGTTAGGTTTACAAAAACTCATGATCATGCTCCGATTTGGTCTAGAATAGTAAAAATTAGGTTTCTCTTTACTCCGACCATTTTAAGATCTGAATTTTTAAAGGTAGACTCCTAAAATGCCCATACAACTACCCTTAAAACTGTTTTTCGATTTTCTTGCACGAAGGGTAAATTGGTCATTTAACATTCTGTGATTTGAATATGGTAATATCGACTCTTGATTTGGATTCTATGCAAAATTTCACACAAGATAGGATCTTGAATCACTTAAAAAGGTTAAGGAATGAGAGAGTTATGACCTTTCGAAGTTGGACATACTAGGCTGTCCAAACAGTGCATTATGCCCAGATTTTATTTCCGAAAATTTCATTTACACCCCTAAAACTTTAAACGGACGTATAGAGGTCTACCGATATCGGATTTGGTCACGGTTTCGAGCATGGTACTTGTAATTTTGTTTATTATAGTCTGAAATATTTATTTTACAGTTTTTGGATTTTTTTATAAAATTACTTTATTCTAGTATAATTACATAGTTGCCCCAAAACTTTTAAAAAGGCTATTTTGGACATTCTGAAATTTCGCTCAATCATTATAAATTATTTTATATTATTCTGTAAAATGTCATACTTTTATGATGATGGTATTTATTTATTTTAATTATATCACCTTTAAAATGTTTGTTTGTTCGTTATAGAAATGAGCATTAAATGCTTGAGGATTTTATAAATGTTAGAAAAATCCTATAAATATATTACTGGTATGGACACACTGTTTTAGAATTTATGAAATTATAAAACCTTATATTAGTATTTTAGTTGCTATTTGGGATTGAACTTAAAGGAAGGTTAAATCATTTTAGAGATTACGTACACTGTTAAACCTTTGGTGAAATACAACTTTATTTCTATGGAATTTTGTACCTCTTAAAGATTGTTTTATGTGTGATTTCTTATATTTGAGCATGGTTATGGAATTACGGTTCTATTACTACTATTGTCAAAATAGTATTTTTAAAGATGCGTAATTAATTATTGGTTTTTTTGAAAAATACGTCGTCAGTGCCTAAAGTCTTAGAATAATGTTTAGAATAGTTTTCCTAAGTTTGCAGACATTTCTACACCGTCTAAAATATATCTTATTTCTAGACTCCTGTTGTTCTAGAAAACCTCTGTTTTCACATAGAAAATAGTGACAGTCTCCATATTGAATCTCATCAATGTTGTTAAACTTAGAATAATGTAAGGATCATCATATTGATTTTCGGACATACTTTTGCTGAAATTATGAAAATGCCATTATAGGAGAATAAGTTATTGTTGTGTCCCTACATTTAGAATATAGATTTAATTGCTATTCTATCATGATATGAATTGTAGAGATCATGATATAACTTATATTTTGAGAAAAACTATCATATTGTGAAGCTAGCCACGTGTGTAAAGCTTTTTCCTTGATTAATGTGAATCGTTGTGTCGCTCTCATAGTTTGAGAATGATGAATTTCTGATATTCTATATTGTTGTGAGAAAAAGCTTCACCCTTGCAAATGTTAATTGTGGTGTTGATCTCATATGTTTAGGATTATGAATCCTTTGGTATTTTATATGAAAATGTGAGTGAAGCTTTACCTTGTGTATATAATTGTGGTATTGCTCTCGTATTGAGGAATATGATTCATTTGGGATGATTATAATTGATTTATTACTTACTCTCCTATGGTGGAGAATTGTGAATTTAATGTTGTAAGTAAAATTTACTTCGTTGAATTAAAGAGATGGATACGCAATTGAAAATACTTGTACAATATTGTGTTACTCTCTTATGGTGGAGACTTGTGAATATCTGAATATAAGATATGTGAAATTTGCAATACTTGATTTATCCAAAGATGAGTTTGGAATTTGTTATGATGATTTCATATGAAATATTTATATTTGTAATACTGTTTAAGGTGATAATAAACCTAAAGGAAAAATTCAAAGCCACCGCCACAACCCTTTTGTTTTTTATTTGAATCCACTGCTTACAGAGAAACTAACCCTTATGTCTTGCGGCAAGTGGTACTCATGTCCAATTAGAGGGACAAGCCTTGAGGAATGAGTTTGGGTTGATGCCCTTTTTGTTTTGTTCACCGAATAGTGGTGTTTTATCCCGTCTCAATATGTGATGTTGGATCTTATGCGCATTTTAGCCGAATAGTGGCTTATTATTATTTTCTCATACGTCGTAGCTATTCGGGATTGGGGAACACTCGATACTCGATACGCCCGATTGGAGTAAGTGTCAAACCCAGAGAAGTGGCTAGAGTATAAGGGGGACCTCTGGGTATGTAGGTTTTGGCATGATATGAGGTGCAATTGTGGTAGTAAGTATGGATTTGGTACAAACTAAAAAAATTGTATGCGCTTTTACGGTGTAATGTTCTAACATGTTTTCCTGGAATAGGGTGGTAGGCCACACACACTATTTTGCAGGTAGCCTACTACAAAGTGATATTTATATGCTTTGAAAATCGTGAATAAGAAACTAACTGCCTGATTGTCTTTTAGGAAGGGATGACGGAACTTCTGTCTTGACACGATATTGTACATTATTTTTGTTGTTCATGGATATGATAATGGGTTGCTTATATGTTGATCGTGAATAAGAAACTAACTGCCGGAGTCTCTTATTGGAAGGGATGATGGAACTTATGTCTTATCACGATATTTCGTATTGTTGAATCTGTTGTTTGATATGCGTGAATATGTTATACTATGATGATTTACTGTAAAGTACTATCCACACATTTTCTTTATTTGATATTATTATAATTGAGGTCATTTATTGCATTTAAATACTTATTTTTAGATATACGAATAATCTATCCCACACAGGCAGTAGAGTTTTATATTCTTTAAAAATAGTAAATGAACTGGTATACTTGAGGCATTTGTCATCTTAAAGAGAAATTTTAATTATTTGGACATTTTTCTTGTTTTATATTTTTCCTGAAAATGCCGTATAGAGTTTCAAAATTGGACTTTACAGTCAGGTGAGCGAGTGGACAAAATGTGCAGTTTTTCTTTTTTTCGTATGTTTGGTCTTCGGAATAAGAATATCTTTAATTCTTAAGTCTTCTACCTGTTTGTAAATGATGTGGTAGAGCTATTTTATGTTTTTGGGTCGTTCGAGATAAGGTCATAATGAAGGACTTTTAGTCTATTCAAGTTTAGCGTTTATATCATTATTTTGTGTTAATCTCTTTGATTGCAGGAGGGTGGGTCCACTAACACTTTTGTGCAGGTTAGACCTCCCCTATGTAAGGTAAGTAGAGTTGATATTTAGTATGAGCACGAGAAACTAAACTGTCATCCCTTGATTCAGATCTTGTGGGTGAAACTAAAGTCTTGTGTCTCATTATGTTATTATTGTAGAAGTTCAGAACCTGTTTCTATTCGGAGCATATTAAAAATAGTTAACGACCTCAGAAAATTATAAAGAGTTGTATGGACATGTAAAACTTAATTTCAGATAGTTGGCGTATTTGAGTTTTTACTAAAAACATAGTTAAGGACTTGGTATTGGTCTATTTCAGCGGAGGTACTCACGTTTTGACATGACATATTATTTTGATTTCTTTTTGTTTGTTCATGGATTATTTCGAGTCTCATGTTTTACTCATACCAGTTTATACTGACCCGGATGTCTCCATGCATCTCGAGTGCGTTCAATTTATGAACGTAGCCGGAGAGTGTTTTTAGGTTATGATCGTTGTATCCAGTAGTGGCTTGGATCATGTTGGTATTAGCAAGCTTGGAGTTCTAGACCTTGGAGTTTAGTGAGGTTTTGTACCTTCGGGATTTTTGGTGCATGTGCCAATTGTTATAGAAACTGATATTTGAGAGTTAGAATCATTTGTATTTTGGTTTAAATTTATCCTAATTTCGGAGTTATGTCTACTTTGGTTTTAGATTGACAATTACCGTTTAAGCTTCTAGTTTATTTTATTGTTGTTAGGTAGTGTTCAGATTTTGTGTTAGAAAATCGGGGCGCAACAGTTTGGTATCAGAGCAGCCAGGTTACCCTAGACAGCATCAGGTTACCCTAGACAACACTTGGTTGCCTTAAACTTCAGAGCAATTGGTTACTCTAGGTTACCCTAGATTTGAGAGTGACTAGGTGATCCTCGGATTGTGGTAATTGGGTTAGTAAGAGCACTTGGTTTCCTTCGATGAGTAAATGTCTAAGTTGCCTTCCGCTCTGTGGTTTAAAGGTCTTGTAGTTTTGTGCTTGCATTTTAAGTTGGCGTTGTTAGTTGAGGTTAGCTATTTTCTTTTTTGTTTATTGTTGGAGTTTTATTTTTAGCCTTGGTTATTATTACTTTGGACACTTGGTTTCTCATTAATTTCGGGGACGAAATTTCTTTAAGGAGGGTAGAATGTAATACCCCGTATTTTTCTAATACAAAATATTCTATTTTAAAATATGATAAGGTATCATTTTATTTTTTAGCAGTGTTTATAGGCCCTATATGTATTTAGTGATATAATTAACATGGGAATTAAGTACCCGAGTCATGTATACCCATTGGGCTAGTGTTTTAAGCACTTGGGAATGTGTTTCGGGCCCATATAAATTCTTTTTGTGAGACCTAAAACTAAAAAACGGGAATTAGTATTTATTTTGGTATTTTTAGTTTTTTAAACTTAATCTAACCCTAGCCACCTTTCTTTCTCCCTACTCACATTACACACACATAATCTACATCCAAGAAGAAGAAGGTCAAGAAGAAGAAGAAGGTGGAGAAGGAGAAGAAGAAGGAGAATGAAGATTGGGGCTTTCAAGCACTTTCAACTTTTGGGGAGAATGAAGATTGGGGCTTTCAAGCACTTTCAACTCCAAAAGTTCTATTATTTTCTTTCTCTTGTTTTGGTGAGTAAATCATACCCATTATTTTTTATAGTGTTTCATTAACTTCTATAATGTTTTACTTCTTTTTATGAGTTTTGAAGTTGTCAATTGATTAATTGAATTAGGTTTACAAAAACTCATGATCATGCTCGGGTTTGGTCTAGAATAGTAAAAATTAGGTTTCTCTTTACTCCGACCATTTTAAGATCTGAATTTTTAAAGGTAGACTCCTAAAGTGCCCATACAACTACCCTTAAAACTGTTTTTCGATTTTCTTGCACAAAGGGTAAATTGGTCATTTAACATTCTGTGATTTGAATATGGTAATATCGACTCTTGATTTGGATTCTATGCAAAATTTCACACAAGATAGGATCTTGAATCACTTAAAAAGGTTAAGGAATGAGAGAGTTATGACCTTTCGAAGTTGGACATAGTAGGCTGTCCAAACAGTGCATTCTGCCCAGATTTTATTTCCGAAAATTTCATTTACACCCCTAAAACTTTAAACGGACGTATAGAGGTCTACCGACATCGGATTTGGTCACGGTTTCGAGCATGGTACTTGTAATTTTGTTTACTATAGTCTGAAATATTTATTTTACAGTTTTTGGATTTTTTTTTTTATAAAATCACTTTATTCTTGTATAATTACATAGTTGCCCCAAAACTTTTAAAAAGGCTATTTTGGACATTCTGAAATTTCGCTCAATCATTATAAATTATTTTATATTATTTTGTAAAATGTCATACTTTTATGATGATGGTATTTATTTATTTTAATTATATCACCTTTAAAATATTTGTTTGTTCGTTATAGAAATGAGCATTAAATGCTTGAGGATTTTATAAATGTTAGAAAATTCCTATAAATATATTACTGGTATGGACACACTGTTTTAGAATTTATGAAATTATAAAACCTTATATTAGTATTTTAGTTGCTATTTGGGATTGAACTTAAAGGAAGGTTAAATCATTTTAGAGATTACGTACACTGTTAAACCTTTGGTGATATACAACTTTATTTCTATGGAATTTTGTACCTCTTAAAGATTGTTTCATGTGTGATTTCTTATATTTGAGCATAGTTATGGAATTACGGTTCTATTACTACTATTGTCAAAATAGTATTTTTAAAGATGCGTAATTAATTATTGGTATTTTTGAAAAATACGTCGTCAGTGCCTAAAGTCTTAGAATAATGTTTAGAATAGTTTTCCTAAGTTTGCAGACATTTTTACACCGTCTAAAATATATCTTATTTCTAGACTCCCGTTGTTATAGAAAACCTCTGTTTTCACATAGAAAATAGTGACAGTCTCCATATTGAATCTCATCAATGTTGTTAAACTTAGAATAATGTGAGGATCATCATATTGATTTTCGGACATACTTTTGCTGAAATTATGAAAATGTCATTATAGGAGAATAGATTACTGTTGTGTCCCTACATTTAGAATATAGATTTAATTGCTATTCTATCATGATATGAATTGTAGAGATCGTGATATAACTTATATTTTGAGAAAAACTATCATATTGTGAAGCTAGCCACGTGTGTAAAGCTTTTTCCTTGATTAATGTGAATCGTTGTGTCGCTCTCATAGTTTGAGAATGATGAATTTATGATATTCTATATTGTTGTGAGAAAAAGCTTCACCCTTGCAAATGTTAATTGTGGTGTTGATCTCATATGTTGAGGATTATGAATCCTTTGGTATTTTATATGAAAATGTGAGTGAAGCTTTACCTTGTGTATATATTTGTGGTATTGCTCTCGTATTGAGGAATATGATTCATTTGGGATGATTATAATTGATTTATTACTTACTCTCCTATGGTGGAGAATTGTGAATTTAATGTTGTAAGTGAAATTTACTTCATTGAATTAAAGAGATGGATACGCAATTGAAAATACTTGTACAATATTGTGTTACTCTCTTATGGTGGAGACTTGTGAATATCTGAATATAAGATATGTGAAATTTGCAATACTTGATTTACCCAAAGATGAGTTTGGAATTTGTTATGATGATTTCATATGAAATATTTATATTTGTAATACTGTTTAAGGTGATAATGAACCTAAAGGAAAAATCCAAAGCCACCGCCACAACCCTTTTGTTTTTTATTTGAATCCACTGCTTACAGAGAAACTAACCCGTATGTCTTGCGGCAAGTGGTACTCATGTCCAATCAGAGGTACAAACCTTGAGGAATGGGTTTGGGTTGATGTCCTTTTTGTTTTGTTTACCGAATAGTGATGTTTTATCCCGTCTCAATATGTGACGTTGGATCTTATGCGCATTTTAGCCGAATAGTTGCTTATTATTATTTTCTCATACGTCGTAGCTATTCGGGATTGGGGCACACTCGATACTCGATACGCCCGATTGGAGTAAGTGTCAAACCCGGAGAAGTGGGTAGAGTATGAGGGGGACCTATGGGTATGAAGGTTTTGGCACGATGTGAGGTGCAACTGTGGTAGTAAGTGTGGATTTGGTACAAACTAAAAAAATTGTATGCGCTTTTACGGTGTAATGTTCTAACATGTTTTCCTGGAACAGGGTGGTAGGCCACACACACTATTTTGCCGGGTAGCCTACTACAAAGTGATATTTATATGCTTTGAAAATCGTGAATAAGAAACTAACTGCCTGATTGTCTTTTAGGAAGGGATGACGGAACTTCTGTCTTGACACGATATTGTACATTATTTTTGTTATTCATGGATATGATAATGGGTTGCTTATATGTTGATCGTGAATAAGAAACTAACTGCAGGATTCTCTTGTTGGAAGGGATGATGGAACTTATGTCTTATCACGATATTTCGTATTGTTGAATCTGTTGTTTGATATGCGTGAATATGTTATACTATGATGATTTACTGTAAAGTACTATCCGCACATTTTCTTTATTTGATATTATTATAATTGAGGTCATTTATTGCATTTAAATACTTATTTGTAGATATACGAATAATCTATCCCACACAGGCAGTAGAGTTTTATATTCTTTAAAAATAGTATATAAACTGGTATAATCGAGGCATTTGTCATCTTAAAGAGAAATTTTAATTTTTTGGACATTTTTCTTGTTTTATATTTTTCCTGAAAATGCCGTATAGAGTTTCAAAATTGGACTTTACAGTCAGGTGAGCGAGTGGACAAAATGTGCAGTTTTTCTTTTTTCCTATGTTTAGTCTTCGGAATAAGAATATCTTTAATTCTTAAGTCTTCTATATGTTTGTAAATGATGTGGTAGAGCTATTTTATGTTTTTGGGTCGTTCGAGATAAGGTCATAATGAAGGACTTTTAGTCTATTCAAGTTTAGCGTTTATATCATTATTTTGTGTTAATCTCTTTGATTGCAGGAGGGTGGGTCCACTAACACTTTTGTTCAGGTTAGACCTCCCTATGTAAGGTAAGTAGGGTTGATATTTAGTATGAGCATGAGAAACTAAACTGTCATCCCTTGATTCAGATCTTGTGGGTGAAACTAAAGTCTTGTGTCTCATTATGTTATTATTGTAGAAGTTCAGAAACTGTTTCTATTCGGAGCATATTAAAAATAGTTAACGACCTCAGAAAATTATAAAGAGTTGTATGGACATGTAAAACTTAATTTCAGATAGTTGGCGTATTTGAGTTTTTACTAAAAACGTAGTTAAGGACTTGGTATTGGTCTATTTCAGCGGAGGTACTCATGTTTTGACATGACATATTATTTTGATTTCTTTTTGTTTGTTCATGGATTATTTTGGGTCTCATGTTTTACTCATACCAGTTTATACTGACCCGGATGTCTCCATGCATCTCGAGTGCGTTCAATTTATGAACGTAGCCAGAGAATGTTTTTAGGTTATGATCGTTGTATCCAGTAGTGGCTTGGATCATGTTGGGATTAGCAAGCTTGGAGTTCTAGACCTTGGAGTTTAGTGAGGTTTTGTACCTTCGGGATTTTTGGCGCATGTGCCAATTGTTATAGAAACTGATATTTGAGAGTTAGAATCATTGGTATTTTGGTTTAAATTTATCCTAATGTCGGAGTTATGTCTACTTTGGTTTTAGATTGACAATTACCGTTTAAGCTTCTAGTTTATTTTATTGTTGTTAGGTAGTGTTCAGATTTTGTGTTAGAAAATCGGGGCGCTACAATCGATCATCATCATCCTTCAATCGATCGAAATGTCTTCGATCGCTTGACTATGACTCTGGTTCGATCGATCGAAATACCTTTGATCGATCGAACCCAAGGTTTCTAAAGATTGCATGGCAGAGGTTGGGAATCAATGTTTCATCACATATTCCCACTGTCTAAACTATGGAAACATAATAAACTAGTACAGAAACAGTAACCTAAAGTAATCGTAGCATATAAACTAATAACAATCAAATAACAAGGATTGAAAAGAAAAAACCTCGATATAATCTGAAATAAACTTGAAATAAACATGAAATCCACTTGAATCTTCAATAATCTTCAACAATCTTCAACATATTAATGAAAAAGAGGAAGAAAAAGATGAATCTAACCTAATCTAACCCTAAAACTACCCTAAACTGTTGTTTTCTGCGTTCTGAAGCGTCCTCTTTTCGTCTGGCGTCAAAACGACTTATATATAGGCTTCCTGCAGAGTTTACACAACTTTTGGGTGAATATAAAGTTCGATCGACGATCGAAGGTTCAATCGATTGAACTTTGCTCAAGGGCTTGAACTCCTCAGATTTTGACAGCTCTACACACCGATAGGAAAATGGCCATAACTTTTCACTCGGACCTCGGATTGACCTCCCGTTTGTAGCCACGCGACCGTAACTCAAAGATCTACATTTCACATCTCTGGGATAATCTTCCAAATCTAATGTCTTTTTTTTTTTTGGTAGAAGCAAATCTAAAGTCTTCATTATCAAAATTGGTGTTTTCTCAGCTGCTTTCATTGTTCTCTTCACCAGAACCACTTTTCTTTAGCTTCATTTCATTGATTTACATTCTAATACCTATAAAACAACGCATAGACATATGTTTTAGCATTAACACAATAAAAAGAACATTTTTATTAGAATGCACCTAAATGTAGGGACTTTGGGGATAAAAGTATGCATAAAATACCATATAATACACTATGAATATGCACTTTTCACCTCGAATCATTAAGTAGAGGCCTATCGTAAGATAGGATGAGAGGGGGTGTTTTAGTCCGACGGGCTCCTTACCATTTCATTCCATAATCCCCGGACCTAGAAAATCTCTGGTTTCTTAAAAGATCAGCTTGCTTCAAAATGGTTTCTTAATATTCCTTTTAAAATTAAGTGGTGACTCTTGGTATGAAATTTGGAAAATGTTTTAGAATTAAAAAGCTGTGGGCCCAAATGCCAGTATCCACAATCTGGCGACTCTGCTGGGGATCGAACCCAGAATCTCTAGTTTCGCAGACCAGAATTCTGATTTTGGGTTCACTTGAGGATTAGACTTGAAAAACATCCTTTTAATCAAATTAATTAATCTTTGTGTGCCTGTTGCATTTCACTTGCATGTCCAGCCAGTCGATTGTATGGAACTATGACCTTGGAGGCTCGGGGTAACCCGGTCGGTCATGCCATCATGGGACTGTGTGATCACCCTTGATCTCGTACCATGTGTTGGTATATGAAGCATCCTATCGGATGTGTGTCAAGGGTCCCTTATTTGACCAAAACCTAGTCTTTGCATGATAGTTTCTGTAGAACCTTTCAATCTTAGGGAAATCAATTCTTAATTAGGGTTATATGCTAGGGAATTTTGTATGCCCAAATGGGATTACTTGAGATGATGATGATACTTGCTTGATGAAATATCTGTAACCTCTTAATCACTTTTGAGCAATTCCTCTTCATGTCCTATGACATTTGAGAACATGCCGAATCTTGATTATAAGATTACATTTCTTATATCATGTTTAGCTAAGCATCATTGACCTTGTATGTATCCAAATTCATGAAAAGTACAGTGATAATCCGATCATGTGATCTTTCTACCCAAAGAATTATAAATCCATCTTTGAAAGCAAAACAGATTTTTGCCATCTTTTTTCAAAGTTTTCAATCGCTCTTTCAAAAATCTTTGGAGTTCAGTTTTTTAAGATTCCAAGTCAACCTTTATTGAGGTATATTTTCACATTCTCATCTTCGAAGGGAGAAACCAAAATTCTCGGGAATTATGTTTGAAAAGTTTTGCCAACTAAAAAAATGTTTTTTTCAAATGAATTTCAAAGCAAAGTTTCAACCCAATCATCTTTTGTTGAGAAATGTTTTTCACATTCTCATCTTCGAAGGGAGAACCCAAAATTCTCGGGAATTATGTTTGAAAAGTTTTGCCAACTAAAAAAATGTTTTTTTCAAATGAATTTCAAAGCAAAGTTTCAACCCAATCATCTTTTGTTGAGAAATATTTTTTTTTTTTTTGCATTCAAAGGAAAAATCTAAAATTCTTGAGAATTTGAAAGATCCCATCATCTAGAGAAATGCTTTTCAAATGAATTTCAAAAATTTTAAAAATTTTCAATCTTTGAAGGGGTAATGAGGATCATAATGAAAAAAGAAATCGGCACACTTGACATGAATGAGGATTTTATGTGCTTATGTGCCTTATGTTTTAGGGTTAGGATTTTCTCTTCTTTTTGCATATAGAATAGGCACACATGCACACACGCACACATGCATTGCATCCGTATGACATATGAATCGTTCGTAAAAAGGGTTTTGCTTTACCAAGGGTCTTTCAAAACAATATATATATATATATATATGCGACAAAAGGAAGCGAATAAAAAGTTTTTTTTAAGAGAAAGTTAAACCTTTTTGTAGGGGCAAAAATAGCATCAAGTTCAGATCCAGGCTAGTTTAGGGGTCCCACAACAAGGCTAGTGAGAAGAGAGGACACTGAAATGGCAGAGGAAATGAATAATGGGGAAGTAGCGGAGTTGAGAACGCTAGTGGAACAACAAGCAGAGCAAATGAGGCGGCAGGCTGAAAATATGAACCGTATGATGGGAATGATAAAAGCACTGAATCGCCAACCACCACCTGTAATTCTGCCGGTTATGGACCCACCTCTGGGGGGGGAGAAAGAAGATTGGTTTGATGATCAGGAGGCACAATGGACTGATGCTCTACGGGCCAACAGAGAAAGGGAGAAAGTTGAGAAAGAGAGGCTACTAACCGAGAAGATAGATAAGATGGAAAGGGTAATGCGCAAGGCCCAAGGGGTTGACACTTATTTGCTGGAACTAGAAGGTATGTATGATGGGGTTTGTGAAGTACTACCTGCCGGATTCAAAATACCAGTCTTTGACAAGTTTGATGAAACCGGAAACCCTCGGAGTCATATCCGAATGTGCATAGGCACCTTTTAGCCAAGTGGTTTGAGCACAACCATGATGGCCGTCTTGTTCCAGCATACATTAACTAGAGTCGCACTATCATGGTACCTTACATTAGAACCGAACAAGACCCGGATCTGGGAGGAAGTTGTCAAATCATTCGTAGCCCAATACGAGTATAATTAAGACCTGGACGTTACTATCAGAGATCTGGAGACTACCAGGTAGGGAAATAAGGAGTCTTTCGCTGAGTACTTGAGTCGTTGGAGAGGGAAGGCGACTAAAATGGTCCAGAGGCCTACCGAAAAAGAACAAATCCGGATGCTGATGAAGAATCTTTAACCTGTTTACCAAGAGAGAATGAGATTTTAGTCGATCAACACTTTTGCTAAAGTATTTGATGTAGGGACTCAAATCAAAGATGCGATCCAAGAGGGAGTGATAAAGAAGGAGGAATAGCCAAATTGGTACAAAAGGCCGAACTATGGATCTAATGGAGGACAGTCGTGGGGTTACTCTGGCCTAACCGATGTCAACGCACTGAATGGGCCAGAGAGGAAATTTGACATAACACCAAGGAGAGGGGGGGAAAAACCACCAAGAAAATTCTCAGATCTGGGAGTATCACTGTCAACCGCTCTCAATAGGCTGTTAGCAAAAGGGCATCTCCGTCAGTTGGAACCTCGACCTCTACCGAGTTCGCCTCCGCCAATTTTTCAAGGGGATCTATTTTGCAAATTTTACCAACAGAAGGGCCACTCAATGGATCGGTGCATGAGATTAAGGCACAAAATCCAAGATCTTATTGATAACAAGGTGATATCAGAACCACCCGCCAGAGCTCCAAATGTTACGAGAAATCCATTACCAAACCACCATGTTGTACCACCACCGCAAGGCCTTTATTTCTTGGGGATAGAAGAAACCATCTTCTATCCGTCTAGGCTAATCACTAAGGCTAGGACACCAAGAAGGCCTTATCAACTACTAGAGGATCCGACAGTCTGTACTTTGGAGGGTGCTTCGAAGGGACAATCAGTAGGATGTAAATAGAAAATGGCAGAACATATGGATTGGTGGGTTCAGGAAACTGTCAATATAGATCAGATAGAGGATGATTTATGGTATAATAGTGATGAAGAGGCGGGAACCGAAAACGAGAGTTTAGAAAAAGTTTTAGAGGTCGACAATTTATGGATGAGTGAAGAAGTCAGTCACTTGACCTGGTCGGGCAATACTTCAAGCCGCACGAGCTAGAGGAAGATCACCCGGGGAGGGATCTAGACAAGGGAAAAGGAAAAATGGATGAAGAAGCAGAGGAAGACAGAGTCCTGAAACAATTGAAGAAAACTCAGGCTAATATCACTGTTTGGGGTTTGATGTTCACTTCCAAATGCCATAGGCAGTCAGTCTTGGATGCCTTAATTCAGTCGGATGTTTCCATTAACACGACCCCGGAAGATCTTGTAGGGTTGATCGGCAAAATTCCAGCCCTAGCTATCACATTCTCTTTAGATGACGTCCCCCCAGAAGGGCCTATTCATAATAAACCCCTATACGTCACTGTCGAATGCTTGGGAAACACCGTGCCTGCTTGTCTGGTTGATAATGGATCAGCTCTGAACGTATGTCCGTTCCGAACGGCTAAGTGAATGGGTCTAGATGAGTCAACATTCATCCCGTCAGAACAAAGGGTGAGGGCATATGATAATACCCAGAGGACGGTCATGGGGATTATTTTTCTTAATCTCACTGTCGGTCCTGTAAACAAAGAAGCCGAATTCCAGGTCATTGACATTCCCGCTTCCTTCAACCTGCTACTAGGGAGGCCGTGGTTGGAGAGTTTGGGTGCTATACCATCGACAATCCACCAGAAGGTTAAATGTGTCTGGGAGAACAAGGTCTGTGATATCCTCAGGGACAGTTGGGTCCGGTTGTCTGAAGCGTCATCAAGCGCACCAATTTTAGAACTTCAGTTGCAAGAAGAGGAAGTAGACTTGGGAGGGTTTGAGTTCATTAACATGATGGAAGGTGAGAAGCCAAGAGAGTTCCTGCCACTTTACTTTGATCAGTATGCAAGCTCGTTGGTCGCAAGGATCATGAAGAAAATGGGTTTCTTTCCAGGAATGGGGCTGGGGAAGAATCATCAGGGTCTGTCAGAGTTTCCAAAGATCTTTACCCAGGCTAACACTCATGGCCTGGGCTATCAACCATCCAATAAGGAGCTGAAGGAAAAGAAAAAGGTTGCCGATGCGCCAATGACTCTGTATCAGAAAATGATCAACAGGTACTTTGTGAAAGAGGGTGAGGATTTCCCCTTTTGTGGCTTTCCAGAACCATGGGTAGATCATAAAGACAATTGTTTAAAGCCAGGGTTTGAGATTTTCTTCCCCCACAAATTCTCTGAGTATGAAGATCTGTACTTGCAGGTGCCTGTTAAGTCAGTTACTGCTAAAGATTGGATTGGTGCGTTAGATGGCTCGGTCATGAAGAATCTGCTGGGCGAAGGGAGCACAGAAACTATGGAAATAGGTCATGAAAAGCCAAAGAAGAATAAGTTGAGGGTCTGGTTAAGGAGGCAGCAGAGAGTGAGGAAAATTGGGAGGGTCAAGAGAAGACCGGCGAAGAAGAACCAGGAAAAGAAGAGATGGAAGAAATCATGAAGATGGGGGATCAGGAAGAACGCTTCATCACTGACCTGGGAGGAGAAAGCAAGAGGGAATGGGTCTTTAAGTCTAGTAATAGGTATCCCACACACCCGGAGTCTGTAATGGTCCAAATGAGGCATCTTTCGATTTCCATGTCTGTTGTAATCACTCCCTAAAACAAGATCAATGAAAATATGACTAATTCTGCCTACTCGAATACGCTTAATGAATGTGATGATCATGAAATACCCATTGAATTGCAAAAGTTAATTGAAAAAGAAAAAGAATCTGCATGTAAGATCATTGAGGACACTCTAACAATTAATCTAAGAAATGAAAATAATCCTCAAAATATCTTTATCGGCTCTACGCTTAGCAATGAAGAAAGCAAAGAATTAATCAAACTATTAAATGAATTCAAAGATGTTTTAGCATGGTCTTATAGTGATATGACAGGCATTGATCCAGAGATAGTCCAACATCATATCCCCCTCTTTCCTAACTCTAAATCAATCAAACAAAAATTGAGGCGAATGAGGCCAGAATGGGCACTTAAGGTGAAAGAGGAAGTTGAAAAGTAGTTAGGGGCCGGATTCTTAATGGTCACCGAGTATCCAGAATGAATTGCCAACATCGTACCAGTTCTGAAAAAGGATGGTCGTGTTAGGGTTTGCGTTGATTTCCGAGACTTAAACAAAGCAAGCCCTAAAGACGATTTTCCTTTACAGCATATTGACGTCCTCGTTGATAACACTGCCGGGCACGAACTTCTGTCTTTTATGGATGGGTTCTCAGGTTATAACCAAATCCTCATGGCACTCGAAGGCAGGGAGAAAACCACGTTCATCACACCATGGGGGACATATTGCTATAGGGTAATGCCATTTGGCCTTAAGAATGCAAGAGCAACTTATCAACGGGCCGCTACTACGTTGTTGCATGACATAATCCATAAGGAGGTAGAGGTATATGTGGACGATATGATTGTAAAATCTAAGGAAAGAAGAGGTCACTTGGAGGCGTTAAGAAAATTCTTCGGGAGGTTGAGGGAATTCAGAATGAGGTTGACCCCGCAGAAGTGTACCTTCGGGGTAACCCCCAGAAAGTTGTTAGGGTTCCTTATCACTTACAGGGGAATAGAGGTAGACCCAACCAAAATAAAAGCTATCGTCGAAATGCAACCACCTAAGAGTGAAAAAGAGCTGAGGGGTTTCCTGGGTAGAATACAGTTCATAAGCCGTTTCATCTCAAAACTTACCCTGACTTGCAACCCGTTGTTCAAATTGCTCAGAAAAGGAGAGAAGTTCGAATGGGATACCCTCTGTCAATAGGCATTGAATAAAATCAAAACCTACCTCTAAAACCCCACTTGTCCTGTCACCACCCTCACCCGGGAGGCCTTTATTGTTGTACCTTTCTGTGTCCGAGGATTCAATGGGATGTATGTTGACCCAAGAAGAAGAAGAAGGGCATGTGGAAAAAGCCATTTATTATCTGAGCAAGAGGATAACCGTATATGAGCTAAAATACGAGCTGATGAAATACTCTTCTTTAGAAAAAGCCTGTTGTGCCCTAGTCTGGTGTACCCGTCGTCTTAGGCACTACATGTTGGCCTTTCCCGTTATCCTAATCTCCCGAATGGACCCACTCAAATAACTATTCAAAAAATCTATCTTGACCAGTAGAATTTCCCGTTGGACTATGATGCTGGTCGAATTTGATATCAGATATGTCATTTCTAAATTTGTTAAAGGAAGAGCCGCTGCTGAATACCTAGCCGACCTTGCCATAGAATCTGAGGAGAAAGGGGAGTTCAAGTTTCCCGACGAAGGGGTAATGGAGTTAAAAGAGGATCTGTGGAAGATGTATTTTGATGGAGCCGTCAACCAACTAGGCTATGGGGTTGGAATCATCCTCGTGGCACCTGATGGAACACCTACCCCGTTAGCCGTCAAGCTTAAGTATAAATCAACCAATAACACGGCCGAATACAAGGCTTGCATAGTCGGAATGGAGGCGACATTGGCCCTAAAAGTCGAGAAGATCGATGTGTTTAGAGATTCCAATTTAATTATATCTCAAGTGCGAGGTGATTGGAGGGTGAAACACGAAAAGTTGAGACCCTACCACGATTATCTGGAGAGTCTGAAGGTACAGTTCAAAAATATATTATTCTACTACCTCCCCCGTGAAGAGAACCAGTTGGCCAATTCCCTAGCAACCTTGGCCTCAATGATATAAATGCCTTTGGGAGTCACCATGATATCGTTATCCATAGAAATCAGAACCAACCTTCGTTCGAGATGATCACAATCATAAAGAAGGAGGTGAGTTGCCTTGGTACGTGGATGTTTAGAATTTCATTAAGGAAGGAGAATACCCCGAGGGAGCTTCAAAGAAGGACAAAAAGGCAATTCGAAGGTTCTCCACCCAATTTGTGATCTATGCGGATAAGTTGTGGAAGAAGTCGTATACCAGGTTCAATCTGGAGTGTTTATATGGAGGGGAGGCTAAGAGAATGATGGAAGAGATACACGAAGGAGTCTGTGGACCCCACATGAATGGACATATGCTGGCAAAGAAAAAAATTTGACAAGGGTATTACTGGACCACTTTGGATAAGGACTATTGTGAGTGTGTCAGAAGATGCCACAAGTGTTAGATCCATGCAAATCTGATGCATACTCCGCCTACCCAGCTCTATAGCATGACCACGTCGTGGCCTTTTTCTATTTGGGGCATTAATATCATCGATGAGATAGTTCCAAAGGCATCTAATGGACACCGATACATAATCGTGGTAATTGATTATTTCACCAAAGGGTAGAGGCGGCGTCATACGCCACTTTGAAGGCTAAGGATGTGGTGAGCTTCATAGAAAAGAACATAATTTACAGATATGGAGTCCCGAATGAGTTCATTTCGGACCATGGTAGCCATTTCCAGGGAGAAGTTATCCCACTCTTAGAAAAGTACAAGATCACCCGCCATCAGTCTTCTCCCTACAGGCCTCAAACTAACGGAGCGGTAGAAGCGGCGAATAAGAATGTTAAAGCAATCTTGGGGAAAATGACAGATACATACAAATATTGGCATGAGAAGTTACCATTTGCATTATAGGGATACCGCACCTCTATAAGAACTTCCACTGGAGCTAAGCCGTACTCATTAGTTTACGGGATGGAAGTCGTTCATCCAGTTGAGGTAGAAATACCTTCTTTGAGAGTCTTAGCGGAGTGTGAAGTGACTGAGTTGGAATGGATACGGGGAAGGTATGAGGAATTAATGTTGCTTGATGAAAAAAGGTTGGTTGCAATAAACCATACTCGGGGGTACCAAAAGAAGATAGCTCGTGCTTTCAACAAAAGGTCCGCCCAAGGAAGCTCACTGAGGGTGACCTGGTCCTCAAAGAACTGAAAGTGCCTGTTTACGACCCCAGAGGAAAATTCAAGCCAATTGGGTCAGGCCATACATTATTAAGACTCTCCTTTCCGGAGGAACGGCCTATCTTATGGACCTGGATGGGGTTGAATTTAAACACCCAATTAACCTCGATCGCCTCAAAAAATATTTTGCTTGAAGCCTTGTTTTTTTTCAAAACCTCCTACCTTGATGAACTACGCTCGACCTGATTCCCACTAGGGGATACGTAGGCAACCAGCTCGGTTCGATCATCAATAATCGCCCGAGTGGCACCTTCTGTTAAGCCTTAAACCGAACTACTGCAGATCTGATACCCATTCGGGGATAAGTAGGCGTGTCCTCAAAAGCCCTCTATACATAAGAAACCCAAAAGAAAATCCCTATGCCAAACTAGGGGCAAACTCCCGTTTGCCCAGAATCACACCAAAGCCCCAAAACTAGGGGCAAACTCCGTTTGCTAAATCAAAAAGAACCCAGATAATATCTAAACCCATCTTTGGACCTCCTGGTCGTCAAAATAAGTACTATAAAAGAACAAATGAGAATTCATGGTATATGATGATTAACACTTCAAGCAAAGATTCAAAGTCAAGTGACAAAAGCCGAGAAGAGATTTCGAAAGGGGGGATTTTCATAACTTAAAGATAAACTAAAAGAGTGAACACATTGATTGAACATGCTGAAACACTATTTTCAAACATAAAACATTCAGAGGCGCAAGAAAGTAGACAGGATTGGTCAGAAATTTTGTAAAGTAAAACAATGTCCCGTCTTGCTTTATACATGTCTATGGAGTCTGTCTCTCAACCAAGGTCTGAATCTACAAAAGGTACTCAGTAGTAGGTATGACCGAAGTAGGAATCCTCCGAAAGGGAGCAGTTACCCTGACGTGCCAAGCCTCAACAAATGCCTTCACAGTAGAGGAACGTATGATCGAACTCCTCATAAAGTCAACAGTAATATCCCCAGTAATGTCTTGGAGAAGTCCATACTGACAAACCACTCAGCTGGGAATGTAGAAGGTAGTAGCGTGCAGGCCAGGCAACAAGATATAGGGCCTCCCAGGAAGCTGCACTACGACAGAGCGGTAAGATCAAGTCTGGCAAGCCCAGCAAATGTCGCCTAAAGAGAGGCCTTGGAGCCAATCAAGCCAAGCATTGTTAGAAAAGATAAGTGATGAAATTCCATGCGGTCATAGGAATCAGCTCCTGGAGGTGTGAAGGATGCATAAATAGGTCCAGGCGTTCCATGAGCCAAATCTGTAAGACAAAAGGGGCTCCCGCAGATAACATAGCCCCAGCAGCGTGAGCACCATCCAAGCTTATTAAGGTCTCGTCGAGAACTAGCATGATGGCACTTTTCATCTCTCGCAGACCACAGACAATGGGTATGAGAATATCGGAAGATGACTGGAAGAAAAAGTAAGAGAGCATGGCAATCGATAGTGCACTACGCCGGATAATCTGATATCCGCCGTCATAAGGATCTCCCACGGGGGCATAAACCGAGGAAAGTCGCTCAAAGTTGATATATCTGCCATAAATAAAAGAGCTCGCAGGACTCTGTGATGTATGGAGTAGGATAGCCAAGTCTTGAACATAGCCCGCCTGCACCGGTGGAACCACTAGATCCAGAAAAGGGTCGGTATGAAGTATAGTGCTGAACTCCTAAAATAAAGGGCAGACCTCATGGGAACCAAAGCGGAAGACATGAAAGGAGGGATCTCAACACTGAATCGCAACTCAAAGCAAGCTTTCGTTCAAAAATATTCGTTGGAAAGAGAAGAGGTCGTTCAGTCTGAAACACTCGAAATTTAGCCTATCAATGCCCGAGAGAGCATCCATCCATGGGAAGAGGATTTAGGAGCTAATGGGGGCCATTTTGGAAAGAAGTGAAGAGGAGAGAAGAATGTTTTGCGGAGCATTAGGGGAAGAAAGTGGTATAAATAGGAGAATAAAACTGACTACCTACCCGCGACAGTCAATAAAGCAGAATGGCACTCAACAAAGTGCCGCGCGGCAGTCCGTGAATGCCGTTGTAGCATTCACTAACTGCCATTGCGGCATTCACTGAGTGCCGCAAAAGCCTAACCGAGTGCTATTTTGAGTTTTATTTTACCCAGGGTCTATTTGTAATGTTTTCAGCCCACCTGCAAACAAAAAACATAATAAAAGTGCGCATCATGCAGCACGTGCAAGCAAAACCTAGCTATAGTCACATACATCCATTCATTTGTTCATTCATTTTAAATAAATAAAAAAGATAGAAGCATTCAAGGTTAAAATAAAAAGACCAAGCTATGGTCACGCATACGGGGAGCAATAGTAAAAGCAGAAAAGATAAAAAAATAGTCATAAAGCATGCAGGCACCTATCCTACCACGGTTATCCAAAAGCCATCAGCAAAAGTAAATGTGTGTGATACAGACATCCAAATATAAGTGTGTGTATATATATAGAGTCATCCAAGTGTATATGTCTCCTCACCAAAACGCTCAAAAGATAAAAAAGGAAAGAGAGATAAGGGTTAGGTCAGCCCCGGCCCCGGCCTCGAGTCTGGCGGGTCACGCATCTAAGGGGCTCATCCTCTGACTATGTCCCGCTCGCTCCGCCTCTACCTCTGCCGCCACTGGTACCTCCGCTACTACCTTCGCCTCATCCGGCACCACTGAGCCCAGGAGCCCTTCCATAATCTCCATCGGGATCTATCCCAAACTGCCAAAGCCGCTGCTCAAGGTCCCTCACTCGCAGAGTCAGTCTCCTGACCTCATCATCCTGAGTAAAAGGAAAGGTGAATAACATAGTCTGTTTTGAAATAAAAGTGAAAAGTATGAATAAAAGGGGGTAACTCGACTTACCCTGGCTCTCGCCTGAGCCTCAGTAGTAACTCGCGCCCCGTCAGCCTGAATTAAAAAAATAAAAAAAATCAGAACAAGGATGCAAGAATCGAGAATGGAGATTCTAGAAGCTTACCCTCCACTCCCGGCCGTGGACCCACTCTCTAACACTATGAGCATAAAGGTGGCCCTCCTCTGCATAGTCCCGCGGGATATAATCATACTGAAGCAGAATGACAGGAGCACCCGTACGATACCGGGTGACCTCAATCACGACCTACTCACCATAGGAAATGGTCCTGATACTCCAATCCCAAGGCCGCAAAGCTGGAGCCCGAGTCGCAGCAGGAACAGGCTGCAAGAAGAAGAAATGTAATCAATAATAAAACACTTGGAAACTCAAAAATAGAAGGAAGAGTGCAGAAGCAAAGAGGACTCACCCGAGTCACTTCCATCAACGGGAAGTTCCTCATCAACTTCGCAGCACGGAAAGCTGCGTATTCATCGGGAGACTCCACGAGCGCCTGAATCGAAACTCCCTCAAAAGCAGCCATAAGCTGGGTACCCTGGAGCATATCCACGGCCCTCATGGAAGCAGGAGGATGATGTGTCATGAAATAATCAGAAGCCATCAGTGGTTGCCTGGTCACTCTCTAGCCTAAGTACCACTCCCTGGCGTCTGGGCCGTCCAACAGGATCCTCATCGAGTCGTACCTACCTGACCGCCGTATCCCGTCCGGAGCCTCAGGAAGCACGTCCCTCCAGGGCTGTCACTCCACATGCTGTAATCGTAAAGTCGTCAAGTTATTTTTGAACAAGATGAAATTATGGGCCCCAATCTTCCGCCCCACCCAGTCCTTCGCCCACTTCAGCCCCTGGGGCATGATGAGGGTGTCCGCTAGTCGCGTCTCAGGCGACATCATATGGAGATACTCATGGGACCAAATCTGCAAAACAAGAAAGAGAGAAATGTAAGGGTCACATTCTTTTGAAAATTGATTAAAAAGAAAATAAAATAAAAGGAAAAAAGAAAAGTGTTGTATACCTCCCACGTCCTCCAGAAACTGCCAGTAGTGGCCGACCGTTCTAAAGAGATGTCCCCCATATGCTGGTATAGAGTGGCCAACCCTACACCGGCCTAATCGTACTGATATATCTCATCCATACGCTCCAAGGACCCTACCAGCGATACGGAGACCCTGTCACCTTTGGTGCTCAGCAAGGAACACTCCAACATGTACATAATAAAGCCCCGAGCCATCTGTTCGTCGGTAAAGCCCGGCTAGCCTCTGAAGGTGTCGAGGAACCACTTGGTTGTAACCAAGGGCTCCTCTGGAACCACTCTGAGTAGCTCCGGCACCCGATCCAACTCGGTGACTATATCCAAATATCGACGGAGCTCTCCTCCAAACGGAATCCCCGTGATCATGCTAAAGTCCAAGGGAGTCGTCGTCATCTCTCCAAAATTGAAGTGGAAGGTATTGGTGGTATCCCACCACCGCTCCGACAACGCATGAATCTGTCGCAGGTCATTGGAGTTCTTCGTCAAAAGTTTGACGAAATCTCTAAAGCCTGCAGCGTCGATGAATCCCCGCACGGTCTCACTTTGATGTCAATAAATAAGGAAGGAATAGGAAACAAAAAATGAGGAGAGAAAAGTAAAAGAAAAGAAAATATATACAAAAAAATATGATAATGAAACAATATCCGCATTTTCGAGATATGAGGTTTTGAGAATGGCATAGCCAAGAGGTATAGGTGAATAAAAGATAGCTTTTGCGAGAACTTCACAAGCATGGATTTCACACTTATGAAAAGTTTGATCGTCATTTGTAGAATAATAAAAAGAAGCAATAATAAAGGATGAATGAATAACAAAAGTGTCTAGAGTGCTGGTTTATTATTCATGAAGGGATGTGCGAGGTTTTGATTGGCATACATCGCAGTCAAAAGTCTTTGAGAAGAGTTAATGAAACTGAATGTGCGCAGATACAGATGGGACACCCAAGAATTCATAAGCATAGCATTCATTTTCATACGAAGTCTTGTCCCCGCATTCATAAAGTTCATAGAAAATAGGACAAAGAATGCAAAATTGAATGAGCATTGGTTAAAGCATTCGAGACGCTCGAGAGCGCAACAAGCATAGCATTTGCATTTAAAAAAGGACATTTGAAGTTGTGTTGATGGCACATTACATTCGTAAAGTTCATATGGAAGAAGAATTACAAAAAAAGAAATGAGAAGGGCTTGAGTCCACAGATAACAAATGTTCAGGTAATAATAACTGAGATATCGATATTTAAATCGTTAACGCAACTATTAAAACCCATGACTTGTTTCTGGGGTTTGAGATGTTCAGATAACTTTGGCGGCGACCGATGTCCAAAAGGTGGCACTTGATGTCCAAAAAGCTATTCCAACCAGTAGAGTAATTAAAAGAAAAGTGTAATAAAATATTGTCCTTTCTGTATTATTATTATATTTTTATAGTAAATGAACCAAAGCTTGTATGTGGAGACTCTATGATGTACCCCAGTGTTGTACTTGAGCTTTTAAATACTGTGCCACTTGTAATAAAACATTTTTTATTTTCATTTTTTTTCAATGGATTTTTCCAAAAGTTAGGTGGTTAAGGATGGACACTTTGATTCATTGCTTATGAAGCTTATCCAACTTGTGAATCCTGTCTCATGGGCAAGATGACCAAATCACCCTTTGTAGGACATGGGAAAAGAGCTGCCGACATACTAGGACTAATTCACACTGATGTGTGTGGTCCTGTGAATTCAATTGCAAGAGAAGGTTTTTCATACTTCATAACCTTCACCGATGATCACTCACGGTTAAGGTATGTATATTTAATGAAATATAAATCTGAATCTTTTGAAAAGTTCAAAGAATTCATAAATGAAGTAGAAAAACAAATTGGGAAAAGTATTAAAGTTCTTCGATCAGATCGAGGAGGTGAATACTTAAGCTATGAATTCTTGGACCATCTCAAGGAAAATGGTATTTTATCACAATGGACTCCACCTGGAACACCACAATTAAATGGTGTGTCCGAAAGGAGAAATCGTACCTTATTGGATATGGTACGATCCACGACGAGCTACACAGATTTACCTACTCCCTCCGTCCCATAATAAGTGTCCACATTTCCTTTTTTAGATGTCCCACAATAAGTGTCTACTTTCTTAAATTGGTATATAGATTTTACTTACTTTCCCAAACTACCCTTATAATAAAGACAGAGTAGCATTTATTTGTGGTCCCAAAACAAGCAAAAAGTCAAACACCTATCACATCAAAGGGTAAAATTGGAAAGTGACTCTTTAAGGAATCAAAAAAATTAATATAAAACAACTTTCTTAAACATTGTGCAAAATGGAAGTGGACACTTATTATGGGACGGAGGGAGTATATCATTTTGGGGATATGCGCTTCAAACATCAACACATATACTGAATAGGGTGCCATCCAAATCTGTTCCTAAGACACCGCATGAGATGTGGCACGGGAAGAGGCCTAATCTTAATTACATTCAGATCTGGGGCTGTCCAGACTATGTTAAGAAACTAGAAGTGGACAAATTGGAATCTAGGTCAGTAAAATGTAGATTTGTGGGCCGAGAAAGATACTATTTCTATCACCCAAGCAAACGAAAGGTGTTTGTTATAGCAAGTTTGCTGTATTTCTTGAAAAAGAGTTTATTCAAGATGGAGGCAATGAGAAAGTGATAGAATTAGAGGAAATGTCCTCTAAACCACAAACCAACATTGACCAACATGAGGAAGAGTCCTCAAACCCTACTACAATAGCAACTTCAATCACACAACCTCCACGTAAGACTAGTAGGACTCCCATACCTAATACGAGATACTTGGATCTCCATCAAGGTGATGAGGCACCACATCATATGGCCTCATTACTAACGGATATTTCCGTTGGAAAAAACATTTCCAACGGATATATTCGTTAGTATTTTAGCGTTAGTAATATTACTATATATCCGTTAGTAAAATTAATTTTTCTAACGGATATATCTGTTAGAAAATCCGTTAGTCAATCAAACTTTTACTAACGGATATATCCGTTAGAAATCTAGTTACTAACGGTTAATTTTCCAACTATTTTAGAAGATTTATATTGAATACTAACGGTTGTCAATAATTTCTAACGGATATATCCGTTAGTAATTTCTAGAAAAATTAAAAAATACAAACGGATTTCCTAATGGGTATATCCGCTAGAAATATGTATAAATTAAAAAAAAAGTTATTTATATGCTTTCCAATTTTTATTTGCATCTAATTAACAAGCATAATAATTCATACTAAATACAAAAAATAACAAGCTCAATCCGCACCCAATGTAACAAAAATAATCCATATATAGAAATCATAAGAAGTCCAGTCATAGATAACCTACAATATCAATGAGAATATTCTCTATTAATCCCAAAAATAAAACATCAGTATATGTAAATTACAACATATACTTTACAATAATTCTCTATGAATCCTATTAAATAAAACATCAACATATAAATAACAAACATGTACTTTACACTCCTGCCTCTGACTGTACTCCATCCCTTAGCACATGAAAACCCACTTGCATGAGTGTGCTGTTTCATTGAATCTAATCTCAACTTTTCAATTTTCCATAAGGTCGGCGTCAATATCTCTTGTACAAGGAAAAATTGAAACAAATTATAAACAATAATTGATCCCTGCCACAAGAGAAAGAAGCATTTGGAGTCAAAGAAAGCATAATTTTAGGAACAATGATAAAACTCGGGGAGATATATCTTTTCATATCAAAAAGGTATAACCGAAAGTTTCTTAGTAATATCACTTACCGAAAACCACCACAACCCCCATAAGAAGCAGATCAAGCTTGTAAAGAAAAGATGAGTGCATATCCCAGTTAAGAAAATTTAAGAAAATAAACAATTTCTAGAGACCTCTTTTGGCAGAAAATTTCATCCATATGTCAAATGAAGTTTGTCGCAATTGCACTCCGGCCTTGACAAACTTTTTGAATATTTGGAAATCAACTCTCAGTTATCTGTGTTGTAACAAATTCTGCAATACATCAAACCCTATTTCAAAACACCAAGCATGTTAAGAACAACAGTAAACAAGTTATGCAAGAAAATGAAATTTGGCAATTGTGAAGAAGACAATAGAAGTCAATCGATTACTACTTGTGTTGCAATTAAATAAGTTATGCAGAACAGACGCAGCTTGCCAAAAACATTTTTGGATCACGACGACCAAACTAAGACTTGATTGAGCAATACTAAATTTCATTAAGACAACTTGGAAAAACAATATGGTAAAGGCCACAATCTGACTAATGCGAGACATCAAAGAATCTGCCATGGTCTGGATCGAGTGGCAAATGTGATCAAACAACAAAGCTGACAAAATTTAAGATCTAAAGACACAAAACATAGATACTGGGTCATTCAACCAAAAGATCGACTTAACAAAAAACGTAAAGTTAGATATGCTTCACATATAAGTGTGGCTATCATACACGCGCCCTGAACCCTTTCTTATTGCAACCTGGAAAACACATGTTATCAATAGATATCCAAAGGAAGTATAAAATAGCACTTCAGTAAGGATCCATCTTAAAATCAATTTTATGGTACAAAATGTCTAGCTTCAGCCAGAAACAATCCTTCAACAGCCATATAGGCACCAACTTTTACATTCTGACATTCATAGGTAAGTGTTGGGAGACTCCTTGGGTGGGGGGATGACCCTGATACACCCAAAATTAGCCCATGCCCGAGCGGTTCTATTCTGCAACTACTGACAAGCATCATCCCGAGCGGTTTGGTCCACCTGATGCCTCCCGAACGGTTCATCCACGACCCGGCCAACAGGTCGGGAAGACCGCACAGGCACATCCCACCGCGGGAACAGCTCATCCGGGCCCACAGGCATGATCCCGAGCATTCCGGGCAGTTTCCTACTCAAGCTAGAAGACTAATGGAAAGTGCAAACTATTTCCTAATCCAATTAGGAAACCCCCATAATTAATGTCAGTCAATCCTAATACAATTAGGAAACTTACTTGATTGGTGTCAATCACATCCTAAATAGATTATATTTCCTTATCCATGTACGAGTAGGTCTCTTACATCTATAAAAGAGACCTCTCACCCCCCATTGAAGGGGTGACTTTTCAGTCTACACAGCACCTCTATAGCATTCATCTACATGCCCGGCCGGCCTACGGTAGCTCCAGACTTGTTGGTTCACCACAGGCCCCCGGCTCTTTTACAGTATAGTAAACGTGCTAAAACACGCCCGTGGACGTAGGTACCTTCATTAACAGGGCCGAACCACATACAAAAAACCAGTCTCTCACTCTCTCTCTCCCCTTAATCTGCTCTACTTTACTCTTACCAATTTTCAGCATCATCAGCTTGGCGTCGTCTGTGGGAAACGACAAGTCTTCTCATCAACAAATCTCTTAACTGATCGTCATGCCACCGAAGAAGGGTAAGAAGGCTGATCAGCAGTCCAACCGGGATGTTCCTTCGGCCCCGTCCCCGGCTGCGGCAGTCATGACATCTGACCAGATCACCGCGACCCTCACACAACTCTTGGATGGCCAGCGTCAAATCCAACAACAGATTGAAGCCTTGCTAGCCCAGCAAAGCAGTCCTCCAGTGGCTGGGAAACGACCCGAGAACGTTGCGCACAGTCAGGAACCGATCTTGACCAGACAACATGCCCGAGCCAACCCGTCCCCGGTTGAGGATGCCAGAGACATCGATAGTAGGCGTACTGCCCGAGAGGAAAGGCATAAGCATATGGCTCGGGAATTAGTCCAAGGTCACTGGTCAAGAGCCGAGTTATCCCTAGGCATATGATGAACCGGAGTCATAGACAAACCCGATCCCAGAGGATAGTACACCGCCATAAAGAAAAAGCCTCTTCCACCGACCCGACCAACCCCTCAGATATCGGTCGGGAAGGAGTGGAAGCCCGAATCAAGGACTTGCAGAACCAGATTGACGGAGTGGCCAAAAAGCTTGGTCAGAACCCAATTCAGAATCACGCCAATACCGAGACAGAGTCACCATTCTCTAGCCAGATCACGAGGTTTGCCATCCCGCGTAAATTTAAGCAGCCTTGCCTAGATCCCTATAACAGCTCGGGAAGCCCGGTCGACTACGTCCGGACTTACAGGGCTCGGATGGCCCTGGTCACCCAGGCCGACGAGCTGTACTACCTAGCCTTCCTTAGCACTTTGAAAGGCCCCGCCGTGCAATGGTTCTACTCCTTGGAGCCCCGATCAATCTGCAGTTTCAAGTAACTCAGCAAGCAGTTCATCAAACCAGTTCATCGGTATCCATGAACAGCCAAAGCCTGACATGCAGCTACTGACAATCATACAAAGGGATAATGAGACCCTTAAGGAGTTCACTAGCCGGTTTAATCAAGAGAAGCTCAACATCTATGATCTTGATGAAACCGCCGCTATTATAGCCTTCTGCTCAGAAGTTCAACACACCAAGTTCGCCACGTCGTTTCACAAAAACTGACCGGTAACCTTGGTTGAACTCGCAGAGAGAGTTGGAAAATACATTGACACTGAAGAATTTCTAAAGACCAAAGACACCGGGCAAGAAAGTAACAAGTCTTCCAGAAGTAAGTGAAAGCGAGATCAGCCCGTGAGTTCTGACAGTTCTTCCAGTTCACGGCAGACCGGAGGCAGCCCCGACCCGACCTCCAGTTCACAGCGGTCTGAGTCCGGCCACCCTGACACGACCTCTAGTTTACAATGGTCTGAGTCCGGCAGTCCTGACCCGACCTCCAGTTCACATTGATCAGGATCAAGCAGTTCTAACTTTGTCTTCAGCATAGAAAAATCAGGAGCCCGACGATCCTGTTCCGACCTCATGTCTCCTTCAGTCTAGATGAGCCCGACTACAATGGTACTTGCCTGATCACCACATGAGGCTCCATCGATTGTCAAAGAGCCCTTTTAAAGACCTCGGGCCTAACCCCAAGGCATACAAAGACCTTGGGCCTAACCCCGCGGCATATAAAGACCTCGGGCCTAACCTCGAAGCATACAAAGACCTCGGGCCTAACCCCGAGGCATCCAAAGACCTCGGGCCTAACCCCGAGGCACAAGCTTCGCTTAGGTCCAACCGATGATGGGGGCAAACCCCCTAGGTGGCTGATGATGGCAAGCTTCAAAAGACCCTGCAACCACCATGTTCCAGGTCAGTTACCTATAGTCATAGCCTCTGTAAGACCCTCGTCTTAGAGAAAGCTTGGGGGGAAGATGGCGCAATGAACTAAACAGGCAATCATACCGGGTATCTACAGGCCTCACTGATAACTAAGTCAAAATCTTGGACAACCCGAGCACCTACAGTACTCAGAGGCATTAACTCCACTTAGGTCCAAACCAACGATAGAGGTGACTAAAATCTCTTACATTGGCCCACGATAGAGGAGCAAAAAGGACCCTACAGCAACACGCTCTAGGTCGGCTCCACCAACATGGTCGAGCTCTTCTCCCAACAGTCTTGACGAAGGCTGGCTGGGCGGAAGACCACCATCCTGGGGAGTTGACTAAAAGGACCCTAAAGCAATATGCTTTAGGTTGACTTTTCCAACATGGTCAAATTCTTCTACCCACAACCTTAACGAAGGTTTACGGGTAGAAGATAACCATCTTGGGAGCTAACTCAAGCAAAAGACTCTGAATTAGGATGGGTCTCAACTCCCGGTCAGTTCCCGAGCACTTAAAGACTCTGAGCTAGGCTAAGTCTCAACTCTTAGCCAGTTCCCGAGCATTTACAAGACTCAGAAGCTCCAAGGCAGCTTTCCTGAGCACTCAGACAGTGGCAGGTGGCATCAAGCAAATTTCCAAACTTGCCCCGATATAGCATCCAGCCAACCTTGGAAATGGGGGGCAACTGATACACCCAAAATCAGCCTATGCTCGAGCGGTTCTATTCTGCAACTACTGACAAACATCATCCCGAGCGGTTTGGTCCACCTGATGCCTCCCGAATGGTTCATCCACAACCCGGCCAAACAGGTGGGGAAGACCGCACATGCACATCCCACCGCGGGAACAGCTCATCCGGGCCCACAGGCATGATCCCGAGCATTCCGGGCAGTTTCTTACTCAAGCTAGAAGACTAATGGAAAGTGCAAACTATTTCCTAATCCAATTAGGAAACCCCCACAATTAATGTCAGTCAATCCTAATACAATTAGGAAACTTACTTGATTGGTGTCAATCACATCCTGAATGGATTATATTTCCTTATCCATGTACGAGTAGGTCTCTTACATCTATAAAAGAGACCTCTCACCCCCCACTGAAGGGGCGACTTTTTAGTCTACACAGTACCTCTATAGCATTCATCTACATGCCCGACCGGCCTACGGTAGCTCTAAACTTGTTGGTTCACTACAGGCCCCCGGCTCTTTTACAGTATAGTGAACATGCTCAGACACACCCGTGGACGTAGGTACCTTCATTAACAGGGCCGAACCACATACAAAAAACCAGTATCTCACTCTCTCTCTCCCCTTAATTTGCTCTACTTTACTCTTACCAATTTTCGGCATCATCAGACCCTAAAGGGAATAATCTAATATAAAGATGCTCCAGAGAAGTATGAAATACGTCTAATATACTTGAAAATAATGTTAGTTGTACTAGGTTGCAGTGGCAAATCATTCCTCTTCAACATTTAATTATTTCTACCATGGCCTAGAATCACTGTGCTGTTTAGCGTATAACTACAGTCGTATAATAACAAAAACTTAGCATATGATAAGAGTGAAGTTTAGATCAATATAAAAAAGGGTAATTTAGTATTCAGACCTTTAGATACACTCAAACTATATATAGGCCCAACCAATAAGCCCAATTAGAAATTAGTCCTCTAACAAATTAATGGACAAAAATACCCTGGTATCTCAACTTCGCGCCGATAGAGTCTTCTAACGGTTAGGCTATGGTTTTTAAATTGCTCATACACAAGCTGAAATTACTCTCATATCAACCCACAAACAATCATGGATTCAAAATTTCAACATTAAATTACTCCAATGATCATGGGATTACCATAAAGGAGATAGATATCTAGAATTTCTTGATTTATTTCTCACCCAGCTCTGCATCGTCGTGACGACCATATCAAAAAAAGCTTTGAAGCGAACAATGGTGGAGGAGGTATAACAAGACTATCAGGGTTTTAATCAAACTTCGAAGATGGCTAAAAAAGGTGAGAAGTTCAATCAATGGTAAAATTACATTGAAAGAACTAAAAAAAATTAGGCTTGATTGCATGTTACTTGACGTCATCTTTCTTGTCAAGCATTTCATGTAACAAAGGAACCCTTGATGGGTTTGAAGGGAAATTAGGGTTTATAAAAGTTCTCACTTTGTAGGATTATTTGTACAAAATCATAAATCAATTGATGTATCTACTAATATGTTAATGATTAGCGATTTGGGTGTATATTTTGATCATCAAATACATATAACAGAGAATACATTGATGGAAATTAGGAAAAATTAGGGTTTTTGCTGAATTATGACTTTACGATTTGTTGAAGAATGTCAAAAAAACATCTGAATATCTTAAAAACATCTTAATTATGACTAACGGATTTGGCTCATTTCTAACGAATATATCCGTTAGAAATTAGCAACGGATATGTCCGTTAGAAATCTTAAAATTTGTTCGTTAGAAATTAGTCTATATGGTGTAGTGAGGAATTCTTTCATTGTGGAGACAATGGCGACAAGAGTGATCCTACTAATTACTAAGAGGCGATGTTAGACATCGATTTGACTAAATGGCAAGTTGCCATGAAATCAGAAATGGATTCTATGTACTCCAACCAAGTCTGGACTTTGACCCGCCTCAAGGTATTGTACCTATTGGCTGCAAATGGGTTTACAAAAGGAAGATAGGCTTGAACGGAAAGGTAGAGACCTACAAAGCTAGGCTAGTGGCAAAAGGTTACAAACAAAGATAAGGAGTTGACTATGAAGAAACCTTTTCGCCAGTAGCCATGCTAAAATCTATCAGGATTATGCTTGCTATAGTTACACACTATGACTATGAGATATGGCAGATAGATGTAAAGACCGCTTTTCTCAATGGTCTGATTGAGGAAGAGATTTACATGGAGCAGCCAGAAGGCTTTATATCCCGTGGTGAAAACCACAAAGTGTGTAAACTGCAAAGATCCATTTATGGACTCAAGCAAGCATCTCAAAGTTGGAACATCCATTTTGATGAAGAGATCAAAGCATTTGATTTTCATCATAATATGGATGAACCATGTGTGTATAAGAAGCTCAGTGGGAGAGCGATTACGTTCCTGATTTTGTACGTTGATGACATCCTACTCATTGGGAACGATGTAGGAATGTTATCATCAGTCAAACTATGGCTTTCACAAAACTTCTTCATGAAGGATTTGGGAGAAGCATCTTATATACTGGGTATAAATGTTTATAGATCTAAAAGATTTCTTGGTTTATCTCAATCCTTGTATACAGACAAAGTGTTGAATCGGTTCAACATAGTAGATTCCAAAAGAGGGATGCTGCCCTTCAGACATGGAATTCATCTCTCGAAGGACATGAGTCCTAAGACACTAGAGGAAAGAGAGATCATGAGCAAAGTACCATATACTTTAGCAGTGGGAAGTCTCATGTATGCTATGCTATGTACCAGACCTGATATCAGTCTAATCCAGGTATGGATCACTTGATTGCAGTGAAGAACATCCTTAAGTACTTGAGAAGAACTAAGGATATGTTCCTCATTTATGGAGGAGGAGAACTGAGAGTTGATGGTTACACGGATTCAGATTTCCAGTCTGATGTGGATGATAGAAAATCCACATTCGGGTATGTGTTTACCCTTAATGGGGGTGCTGTTAGCTGGAAGAAAGCAAGATACAACGGCAGATTCCACGACCGAAGCAGAATATATTGCTGCTTCAGAAGCAGCAAAGGAGAATGTATGGATAAGAAAGTTCATCAGTGAACCAGGTGTAGTTCCAACCATTGAATCACCTGTGCCTCTGTATTGTGATAACAATGGGGGCAATAGCTCAAGCCAAGGAACCTAGGTCTTATCAAAAATCCAAACACATTCAACGTCATTTCCATTTGATTAGAGAAATCATTGGTAGAGGTGATGTGGAGATATAGAAGATAGCATCAGCATAGAATGTAGCAGATCCATTCACTAAGGCCTTAACCCAGCAGCAATTGGATCGCCACCTTGAGAAGATGGGTATAAGATACATGGTTGATTGACTTTAGCGCAAGTGGGAGATTGTTAGTAGTATGCCCTAAAAGCCAATTAGATTGGAGTAGTATTTTAGGAATATTACATTGTAATAACAGTTTCATATTAATAAAGGGCAAGTTTATTATTTATCATTATTGTTGTTTAACTTTGATTTAAAGTTGAGAAGGTATATACTTAAAGAGTTAAGGAACAAGACCATATACTTCTCAGTTGATTTATTCTAAAATTGTTCTTAGTCGTAGGATTATTAAATTGGGCATTGGATAGTCCGGTTACACTAACATGTGCCATGTTTATTTTATTTGATAAAATATGACTAGTCTTAAGTCATCAATGTGGGGACACTGGGACAGACATATGGGTGCTTGTTATAGAACAAGTTCACTGAACGTGATCAACTATTAAGAACATCTAAATGGAGTTTTACTTATTTATCAATGAATTGTTCTTAGTTACAATGGTACAAGTAATTCTTAGACCTGAGACATTACTGTTGTCTTGTATATAAGTTATTATGCTTTAACGTGCACGGTGTTTATGTTTTAATCCAAGGCATTTTCATGTATTGTTGGGTATAGTAAGTCATACATGGAGACATGTGAATGTACAATAAGAAATCTATCACTCTCAAGTGAGAGAGTGAATGTCCTATGTGATCTACTATGATATACCTCAAGTAAAGCTCTCTAGCCAGGGCAGGGTGGGAATTAGAAAGAGTTTTCTAATTTCGCTAGATGTAGAGAAATATCAATTAGTTCAAATTAAATTTGGGTTTGATAATATGTCCATTACCTAGGAGATTTAATTGGGACATTGTTTGATAGAAGGATTAAATTGTACGGTAACTGTTAATAAAAAAGTTCACTATTTTTTAGACTGTCTGGGGTGTGTCATGATATACTGCTAGATGTTACTTATGACTAGTAGAAGCCCGAAAATAATAAATAATGATATTAATTATTTCTATAAGGGATAATTAGAAGATGTTCTAATTTAAATTAATTAGAAAGGGTTCTAATTGTAATACTTTAAAGTATTAGTACTTACTATCAGATTAGTATGAACCTAAGGGATCACACAGAAAAGGGCAATGTGTAATTAGAAAAAAGTTGTGAGGGTCTACTTGATATTAAATTGTTAATATGGAAGTAGTATAATAATACTATTAGTTTATATTTGATTTAAAAAAGTCTTCCAATTAAATATAGTTTCCTAATTAGATTAAGAAATGGTCTTATAGCATTATTATATATATGATGTATGAAAAACTAAAAAGGTTGCTAGCACATTTAAGTTTCTCTTATATATTCCATCACCAAAGATCCGTACGGTCACTTGTGTCACCTCATTATTGTCTTCCGTCAATTTGTTGGAGAGAGTCAAAAGGTTCTTCTAGTGTACATTGCTTGTGTGGATACTTTTAGAGATCGAACACTTGGACAATTTGGTGAACTGTTCGTGGGACGAAAGAGATTTAATATTTTCTAAAGCACGCTTCAAGGGTAACTACTCGATTAACCCCTATGGTTGGTGTATGTATTTTGTATATATCATAAACTTGATTATGGATTTAAAAAATCATTAAATTTTTATTTTTTTACTGCGCGAACCTTTAACGTTTCACATCATTTTCTTTAAAATGTTACGCTCGAATTTTATTTGATTGTATCTTTTGTTATTCAATACATTAATATGACAATTAGTTACCACTCGGGTGGTTACAAAATTAAACTGCTATATATTAGAAGAAGAAAATGACTATGGATCGGTTGACAACCGTTTCAAGTGATTTTACATGGGTCGATCCCGGAATTAAAGTCTAAGAGCTTGTTTCGGTAATTTAAGAATCAAATTTTGTGATTCAGAAAAGTACCATATGAAATAGTTTGGTATTTTATAGCTCGTTTTTGGCTACATAAGAGTGTGCGACTTAAAATACTATAAGAACTTGTTCTTTTGGACACCAATTCATACTAAATTTTCATTATTAAAAAGAAATTATGATTAAAAGAGAGAGACAGCAGGCTGAACTTGATCTCATTTAAGCAATTCCCAAACAGGTTCTAAAACATACCATCCGTTCACTTCACATGGGTCGGAATTAAACGGTAAAGAGTAATGCTACACTTCCAAATTATTTTATACTAAATGGTTTCTTAAAAAAGGTGGTAGTGGACTCACTTGATTTTGATTTGAGGATGTTGAAGTGATCTCATTATTCTCGAAGGTGGTCTCATTGCCACATGTGTCTCGGGATTATTTGAGATACAAAATTTGGGAAGTATAACATTACAGGTTACCCTAATTTTCAATTTCAAAGACATGTGAAAGTGTACTCACTTAATTTTAATTTGACAATATTGAAGTGGTTTAATTATTATTGAAAGTGGTTCCACTGTCATGTGTGATTGGAAATAGATACAAAATTTAGCAAAATCTGGGAAATAATTGGCATACAAAAGAACTTGCAATCCGTTAGACCCGACAACCCGCTCCATTCCTTATCAAATGTTGCCGTTGAATGTTAAAAATTCAAAAAACACACCTAAATTGGAGGGTCAAGATCTAAAGTGGACAAACATTCAACCGTTGATATATACGAACATGCTCGACGTTTAAGCATAGGGTTTGAAATACGTTGTCCGCCCCCTTTGAATAGAGAGCTCAGGACCGTTTTAATTTTCTCTCTATACTCCCCACACACACACTCTCTCTCTCTCTCTCTCTCTCTCTCTCTCTCTCTCTCAATTCATCGTGCATTTGCAGATCTTTCTCTCTATCTCCATTTGGATCTGCGATGTGCGTTGAATTGATCGATCTCTTCGACTCGCTCTGTTATCCGATCACAAACTTTTGAGCTCAGTTTGGTGAGTCCTTTTCGCTTTTTAAATTGTTTTGGTAGAATTTGATTTATTTGGATTTTGATTGTTCATTTTATACAAATTTGATTTTCTAGGAATGGTTATTATACCTTCTAACAACGAATTTGTTTTCTAAACCCTAGTGGATCAGAATTTCAATTCAGTCGTTTTTTTTTTTGGAGAATTGATTCCCTATCTCCATTTAGATATGTGATGTGCGTTGAACTGATCGCGTTCTCGATCTCTTCGACTCGCTCTGTTATCCGATAACAAACTTTTGAGCTCAGTTAGGTGAGTTTGTTTTGCTATTTATTATTATTTTTTTTTGGCAGAATTTGATTTGTTTTAGAATTTGATTGTTCATCCCTAATGGATTAGAATTCAATTCAATCGTTTTTTTTTCCAGGAGAATTGGTTCTCTCTTGTGGACTTGATTGTTTTTGTTTGGTGTTTTAGTCATGATTTTGTTTTAGCACGGTTAATTTTGCCAAAACTTGGCTGAATTTGCAGAAATCGAGTAATTTCCTAATAAGAAAAGAACTTCCACAGCTTGGGATTCTTAACGGGTCTTGGGTATGCGTACATAAGATTGGCAACTTTAGATTCTCATTTTACTTTTACTTTTCCAAATTCAAGTTTGAAGTCAGTTGACTGGCATAAAAAAAATTCTGCATTTTGCAGAAATGAGATAATTCATAAATCTGAATATGACCTTCTGTTTCCGTAGCAAAGTGTTGATTGCCTTCTCTTAAGTGATTCGAGATGTGTTCTTTTACTTGATTGCATGTATTTTCTTTCTTACTTTTTTTATGCATCTTTAGTTAAGTTGTGGATTTCTCAGATGTAAGAAAAGGTTGATGAAGGATGGAACGTAATTTGGTTAGAGAAAACATTGCTTACCGAAAAGAAGATTTGTTGATGGCTGGCAATCATGCACGTTCTCTAGCTAAAGGCAATTGAATTAACCAGTTAATGCAAATTTAAAAAAAAAAAAAAAAAAGAAAAAAAAAGAAGCAGGAGTAGAGGAGGAGGAAAAAAACACACCCTGTTTTTCTTCCCGCCCCCTTCTCTTCTTGGCCACATACTTTGTTTTGACTTTCAAGTACTCATCATGAATCTCATTTCTAATTGACTTCTTCATTTTTACCCGTCATCACTCTTTAGATTGTGTATTAAGAATGAACTTTCAGAATTAAATATCAATTTTAGACTCCTTTATGTGGGTTTTGTTTTTTCTTTTACATTACCCTGATGTGCACTATGCTTTACCATTCTGATTCATATTTCATTTGTTTTCTTTCCTTTGGGCTTGTGATTTCCCCTTCCAAGAAGATTGATCCCACCACATCTTAGGAAGTTTGATAATGATTTGGGGAAGACATTTTGGAGAGAATTACTGCCAACTTGGACTTGGGATATGCAGTTTTTCCTGCCTTTCAAGTAACTATGGAAAGTAATCAGACAAACACTACTTCAGATGGCGACCGTGGGGTCAGAAATCGTTACCAGAGAACCCGACTACCACATGGGTATAATAGCTCTTTACATGTTCTATCGTAATTTTTAATTTCATTTTTAAAGTATTCTGTTAAGATTTTTTGGACATGTGCTCATGCCACATCTCATTGAACCTACAAGGCTACAAATTACAATATTTTGAACTAAGGAATGGCCACGTATGTTACATGGACTCGGGTCCAGGTTTTGGGTGCGGGTACGTGTGTAAGTGTCAGACTTCCCAAATTCACAAACTATTTGCACAGGGACATGACTATAATTTCCTTTTATTTTTAAGTGAGAATAGTGTTTTTATTTGACAACAGGACTTAAAGCATGAAGTTTGTACGATTAAACACTTTAATGCACGATTATAGTAGTCACTTCGCCCAAATTCTGGGACCTTTTTTGGAATTCCGACTATTTAAGGAAGCTTATTTTATTTTGCTAATTTTTTAAACTTTCCCATTGCCCTTCTTTTAACATTAAATTCATTGTCACATCAGAATGAAAAGTGAGAGTTTTATATGATGAAGGGTAAACTAAGAAAGTGTGTAGTTAAAGTACATTGACCTTTTATGGGACTCTTAAATGGATATCCTAAAATGGAATCGAGGACTCATAAATTGGGGCAGAGGGAATAGCTTCTTGGTGGGTGGCTTACCATAAATGTTGGACACATACCGGATACCCTTGTCTGAATGTCGAGTGTCCAACGCATAGTTCAACCTATTCAAAAATTCCATGTAACATAGAGGGCCACTAAACAACTATATTCTATCATGTTCCCGGTAGTCAACACCCATTTGTTGGTTAAAGAGTATTTGGCATCTTATAATGTGAGTACATCAATTTCACCCCGTAACAATGTTTATAATTCTGTTTTCAGCAAACTAAAACGTTAATGTTAACTTGCATTAGTATGTGGGTGTTGATGTGTCCTTTATGATTGTTATATTATTTGCTTTTCTAAAACGATTTTCATCTTCTCAACTTGTAGAGTGATGTGCTGTCAGCATCTTCTAGATGAATCACAACTCACAAGTGTGATTTCCACATCGTAATAGTTTTTGTTGGATACTTACACCAATCCTTTCAAAGTTTTTTGCGTGATAAGGACTTTTTGAAAAGCACCTAATAGTATGTTGCTCCATTATCGTTTTCCTATTCCATTTGTTAAGCTCCACTCCTTCAAACACCACATATACATTATCGTTTGTCTATTCTATTTGTTAGGCTTCACTCCTTCAAACACAGAAAATGATTGTTTTTATGTGGATAACATCTTATTTGACTGAAAAAATGATTGTTATGGCAATATATTGGCACTGCATAACATTATGCACTATTCTGTAGGAGGAAAAGTGGCCCAACAAGGCGTTCCACAAAGGGGCAATGGACAGCTGAAGAGGTAAATAAGTAATGCTTTTTCTTGAAACTTAGGATATTTAGGGCAATAACTTATTATTCTACTGCTGTCTAGTGCTTGCAAATCTGAATGTAAGTCATTCTAACTGAAAAACCACTAATTTTCCTTGAAACATTTCAATCTTTTGTCACTTGTAGTTTCTTCCCCCCATCTCTTCATATGTTATTTAATGCGGCGGATGTGGGGTGTAGTTTGTGCATTTAGTTCTGTTGCTTAAAATAAAAATATTTGCACTTGAATATGCATATTTACTTCTCCAATATTTTTTTTGTAGAATATTTGTATGTTCTGTTGAATAGAAGCATTTTTGTATTTACTTCTCCAACATTTTTTTGTAGAATATTTGTATGTTCTGTTTGACTAGAAGCATTTTTGTATGTTACGTATGCCCAATGGTAGGGTATAAAGTCGGGAGGGTAGGCAGAGCTAGGGATGGAAATGTGTTCAGCTTTTGTGTCTACGTCGCCTTGCTCCTAATTGCTCGGTTTGGGAAGCCCTTAAATGCCCTTAAATGGGGTAGGGGTGTGTTTGGTTGAGTATGATAAAACCCATTGCGGGTTGAGGACAAAGTTTGGATTGGATGAATCTAACTTGTCCTGCCTTCCATTTATGTATGGTTAGCTTTTGTAAGTTTATCCCATATCGAGAATGCAAGCATCAAGTTAGACATTTTGGGGTTAAATAAGTTATCAACTTCTTTAGATCAGTCTTACATTTACGTCAAGTGTGGCATTGTAGAACGAGCATGAACAGTTTGAAATCTTTCTTGAAATGCATTATTAACCGTGCACATTAGGTTGTGTACACGTACAAGTACAGGTGGTGCATTAATGACCAGTACTTAAGTTCATAGTTTTTTAAACATCTATATGATTCAAACCTTGACAAGTTATTGGGAAAGGTTGGGGACAGGATGGAATGATGTATGCCGGGCAGGGGATGGAGTCAGCAGTTAGACGGGTCGGGTTGGGGCTGGGAGATGACAATCTTGTACCATTATTGCCTTGCTGGGCAACCTTTTATAAATTTCAGGACAAGGTGAACTGGAAATCACAAGTGCGATCTGATTTCGAGTTGTACTTGGGAAAGGCATCAAGCAACAAACCGAGCCGCCATAAATTATGTTAATGTGAAACGTGTGTAGATCAACTTTAGATCGTGATTTGCTTGGGCTGGATTGCTTGGGCTAGAAGTCTGGCTTGGGCAAACTATATACTAAAACTTGGGCCAAGCCTAGACAGACCTAAAGTCAGTTCCATCCTGCCCGCCCGAATTACAGCACAACCAATGGCATGATTAAAACAACCTGGTTTGTCAGATATTATCCGATTGTATTTTTTATATGTCCAGCCTCTCAATGTATTTTCGATGAGTAGTATGATCCAAAGGGAAAAAAAAAAGGAGGTTACAATCTGTAATTGATGCCAATAAGTTTTTATTTTTGTAGATAAATATGCACGCAAGCATACGAGTCGGGTTTAGGTCACCTACCAACGATTTCACCCACGAACTACTGCTCCTTGTTAGCGAGGTGTACTCTCTTGTCCTTCGCATAAGTCATGGAAGATGCTACTAGAGCGGTCTCCGTCAATGTCACGCGCTAAATCCCATGGCTCCAATGGTGATGGCCTTAGAGAGAGAAAACCGTGAGAGATAGAAGGGAGAGAGAGAGAGGCTGCCCATTGTCTTAAAAGTACAGCTACAGGAGTGTAATGTCAAATCATCACCATAACCAGCAAGGCACATCACTCGGAAGCTTCTTGTGTATGCCTTAGACGATTCAACCACACCGGACACAGCATTCGCAATCCCTCGGTGAAAAGAATTGCTGCACCACCTCAATATAATGTACTCATGACATATCAGTAACAAAATACAATTGTCGTAGGGCCTGCTAATGAGTCACAAAAACATGGTGTGTTATTGAATGGTCTTCCCTGAGCCCACATGTCAATCCGACTAACTTGACCGCTTACCCAGACACACCTTATAGAACGGAATTATCTCATCATCCTAGGATAGCATGCTAAAGCAACTGTCATCAAGCGTCCTCTTCATGAAGGCAACCAGTTTGTAGGATAACCAATGTCTTGGATATGCTACATGGCTCACACAGCAATGAAGAGGAATCCATTCACTGCTCCACAGTCGATCGCAAAAGCACATGCAGTATGATATGTATGCTATGGCATTCTTCCATAAAAATGGGCATGTCACTTTGTGTTTGGAAAACAAGTAACGCCAAACAATCTTAGTCTAGACGTTACACAAAACGTGTAACCTGAGTTTTTCAGCACAGTCGCCCCTCTTGGCGCCCGTCTGAAAACTCACATTCGACTGTAAACAGGCTACATAGAGTCGTGGGATCCCTCTATGTTCGACCAAATATAAAGGTCTCATCCTAGCTCCATCTAAGGCGACATATAGAAATAATAAGGGTTTATATCTAGCTCGCTGTTGTGTTCAAGCTCGCTTTCTAAGCGCTATAGACACACATGTCCTAGCTAGCTATCTAAGCGCCATGAACACAAATGTCTCATCTTGCTCGCCATCTAAGCGCCATGGACATGCATGTCCTAGTTCGCTATCTCAGCGCCAAGGTGAATCACCCGTGTGAGCAGGTCGATTCAAGCTCGGTGACATATTAGAAATGTGCATCCGTTCCACTTATAACAAATATGGAAACCAACTAGTATATAAAAACTTAAATAATAATGTCAATACCACAATAAAATGTCTAGGCACATCAAATCCCCAAGTGGAGAGGTGCCTTAAAACAACTTCTCTTTACGCAAACCACATCTCAAATGTGACACGTGCTAGAATGGTTTTTGAGATCTTTTGCATATGCTCAAGCTTACGTGCTATCACCTTAGATTTGCACAACCTCATCGCTTATGAGGTGAGGAGCCTAGTCACTGCAAAAACTCTTCAACCAAAATAGCTTCTCAAACAGCTACAAAGCACACTACATATTATGCTTCCATCGTGGACAACATAAGGCAAGGTCTACAGTACTCGTGCCAATTCACTACTCTCTAGCGACAGGACCAGGGTTGCTACAACAACGACTAATTAAATCAACCGCATAGCAGACATCTGACTGAGTACACACATTAGCATACTTCAGATTCACTATTGCGGATGCATATGGCAGACTGGACATTTGTTTCCTCTTCTCATTATTCTTAAGACACTGATCTAAGGTTAGGGCGAGTCCCTTTTTAAAAATGGGATGTCAATGGGTTTACAGCTTTTTATGTGAAAAAACATTCAAGAACCCTCGAGAGAAGCTTCTGAGAACGAATATATAGTTGGCATCACCCATATCCTTAATCTCAAACTGAGAGGATAACCACTCTTAAGTGGCGACAATGGAACTCGTCTCATCCCCAACTTTCAGGATGTCATCAACATACAAAGAAATAGAACACTTTTCTTAGACCGTTTAATGTACACACATTGTACCACTACCTAGCCGATTGCTAGCTTGAGATAATAAACAGATCGTTTGAGACGGCATACTTTTGCGCTCATTCCCTTTGGTCACAAAACCAATGGGCTGATCCATATTTATCTCGTCATCTTGTTCTCCATTGAGAAAAGAATAGTTTAAACATCCAACTAAAAGGCTCCAAAACTAAATATGCGACAATTGCTAGGATAAGGCGAATGGAGGCAGATCTCATCCTTTGGGAGAACATGTTTCCATGGTTTATACCCTCTCTGGGTACAAACGATCGCAACAAGGCGCGCCTAATGCTTGTCAATTGAACCATCTGCCTTGCGTTAGATTTTGAAAACACACTTGTCTCCAATAGTCTTACGCACAAGCGGAATATCAACTAACTCCAAGACCTTATTCGCATCCATAGAGCTTATCTCATCTGGCATAGCAACTATCCACTCAGCTTCAGCAGACGAAGAAAAATGCTTCAACAAAAGAAGCAGGCTCATCCTTATCCACTCGTGCGCATATTTGCACACATATGAAAATGTCTTCCTCAATTTCAAAACAGCGATAGGGAACTTTTTCCTCATCACCATACATTGTATTACCTGAGAATCTTGAGTGCCTGGTGGTGCACTCCCACTATCTGATACACTCCCACTAGCGTCTAGCTGTGTACTCCCACTCGGCTGGAGACTAGTACCATTTTATAGCGATTATTGGATGTGGAATCTCAATCTCCCCACCCTCGCTTAAACATGGTATGTTGTCTTCAACATCCTCCAACTCATAGAGGTCAAAATATCTCTTAGTAGTACAAATCTGGGGAAGTTATTCTCAATATCATGTGGCACCATTTCTGTCATTCCTATACCCGTTTGTTCAATATACGTAACATAGGCTGTCGAGCTATTGGAATGCCTTATAAAGGTATGCTTTCTAGCTCTCGAGCGTAGTTTCTCGCGCTTATGTGAGGTATAGTGAACATAACCTCCTGAGCTCCACGGGCGCAAATGCTCCAAAATGAGCTTTTCGCCTTTCCATAGCACATTGGGGGGGTAGAAAGAACTGATTGAGAAGAGGCACTCTAGTATATAGGCAGCAAACGAGAGTACATCCCCCCAAAACAACATTGGGAAGTTGACTTGCGCCATCATAGTCCTAGCCATATCTAGGAATGTCCTATTCCTTCTTTTTGCAACACCATATTGTTGCGGAGTTTCCGGAATAGAAAGTTGTCTGCGTTTTTCCTTTTTCCTCACACAGTCCCATGAACTGTTTAGATAAGTACTCGCAATCCTCATATCGCGCGAAATCATCTATATAAAAAAAGAGAAAATAATAGGCGCCATGACATGCCTTTACAACCGTAGGTTCACAGATATCTGAGTGAACTAGTTCTAATGCTTGAGTAGCTCTAATAGCCTTTCTAAGAGGATTTCGGCATGCTTTGCCAACTAAGCAAGACTCACACATAGGTAGGTCAACCTTAGCGAGTGGGCCCAAAGGGGCTTTTCGAGCTAATCAAGTCATCCTATTACATCCTATGCGTTCAAGTCTAGCATGCCATGTCTCAGAATAAATGAATAACAGAGGAAACCACAAAAAACTTAAGTAGTTATCCCTAGATAACCATGTCCCAGTAACACTACCATCCATAAAGTATCCATCCTATTACCACCGAATTGGAGAAACGCCATCCATTGCATTCTCCCACCTTGTTAGCCTTGGACGGAAACTTGCTAGCCCCACCCTGCCTCTAGGCGGGTTTACCCTTACCATTGCGTTTAGGCCCACTGGCCTTGTGCTTACTTTCACTTATGGAAGTAGTGGTCAATAGTATAGCCATACGGTTCGCCTTACCCTTTTGGCGCTCCATATTCAGCTCAACATGTCGGAAAATGTCAAAAACCAAAAATTTAACATATCTATTGTGGATCATGATTTGTTTTCTATGGACCTCCGAATCAGGCAAAGAACTAATCATAGCCTGAAACTTCAGTTCGCCAATAAAGATGTTCCAAGTAATCTGAAATCACGAATCATTCTTGTCATCGACCTTAGATATCCAGTCATCGTGTACTTGGAGCGTTTCCTTTACTTTCCCGAACTTCATAACTAGATAATCTAGTAGTGAATGTGCCATCGTAAACAAATTCGAGATGATCTCACAATACTTTGGCTATTGGGTAGTACTTATAATTCCCAACAAGATCGTGGTGCATGCTGCTTATCACAAAGCGCGTGCTATGATGGGCTTTCAAGGTTTATTATGAAATTGGGCCGAAGGCCCATTATTCGGTTTAATGGGTTGGACTATAGAATAAGTCTAAAGCCCATAAGCTCTTACTTACTCTATAGGTGTGTTACTTTGCAGTGCCATATTACAAACATTAGTCCCTTTTAAACTTGTTACTTTTATAAAGATCGACGAAGTGTGGATTGGAAAACATTAGGTTTTGTGAATCCAGAAAATTTGAAGAAAAATATTTGAGAATATGCGCAAGGGATTGACATTATTATTTGCACATTTCGTAAAGTTTGTTTTAAAATCCAATTACAAATGAGTTTTCCCCTTTTTACAATTTAAGACCAAAAAATTCTCTATTGCTCATTAATCAAATCTTAATTTTGTAAATTAAGAAAAACCTTTATAATTGATTTTTCTAAACAAACATCAATTAGATGTACAATTACCTATCTAAGATCATCCACAATAATATAAATTGTTCCATACAACAAAAATGCGCATGGACCTCCACGTGAGTCCGAATTGACAACTTAGAGCTCATCTAAGATCATCCACAATAATACAAAGTGTTCCATACAACAAAACTGCGCATGGACCTCCACGTGAGTCCGAATTGACAACTTAGAGCTCATGCTAAGGTAATTCAAGTGTATGATGTATGAACAAAGAAAACCATCCCTTTACAAGTAGGCTTTTCCAAAACAAGAAAAATAACACTCGTCCTCACTTTACATTTATAGCCCATAAAAAAATAGGGATGCTTTGTTCATACACATACACAGAAATAACCTTAAACATACATTGTGAGGACACAAGCTCCATAAATTGTCAATTAATCGTCCATTCATTTTATCCAGATTAATGCATTACTCACATACACCAAGCACTCATGTGGTCTATTTAAAAAATGAATGGACTAATCCATCACTCCATTAAGGAGGAGGATTAGAGGTCTCGGGTCATCCAATCACAAATAACAGTAATTAAACGTGATCCCTTTATAAGTAGGCTTTTCCAAAACAAGAAAAATAACACTCGTCCTCACTTTACATTTATAGCCCATAAAAAAATAGGGATGCTTTGTTCATACACATACACAGAAATAACCTTAAACATACATTGTGACGACACAAGCTCCATAAATTGTCAATTAATCGTCCATTCATTTTATCCAGATTAATGCATTACTCACATACACCAAGCACTCATGCGGTCTATTTAAAAAATGAATGGACTAATCCATCACTCCATTAAGGAGGAGGATTAGAGGTCTCGGGTCATCCAATCACAAATAACAGTAATTAAACATGATCTATAATGCAACGAGCCTCTAAAAATAATAAAATGTGTAATAAAATAATTATTACACAGCCCGGACAGCTCCCATAAGCTAAAGTAAAATCAATGAAAAATATTGGATTTTTAACTAATTTTAACACACTTTTCAGTCTTAAAACATATTTTAAAACCAATTCATTAAACGCTTTTAAATTAACAAATTAATTTAATACCTCATGGAAAAATTTAAATAACTGAAAAGCTAATTTTTCATTATAAAGAATTTTCCAAAAAAAATTATCAAGGCCCAAAAACATTTTGAATCAATTTAACGAAATGAATTGATCTAGTTAAACAAAATTAACTATGAGCAACTAAATTCCCAAAAATACAAAAATTTCAAGGAATTTGCTCTCCAAGGATTTTCAGTGGTCTAATATGGTGTTCTAAAACACCCCATATTAATTTCAAAAATTGATAATCGATTTTGACTATTTTAAGCAATTAAATAAATGCCCATATGCATAAATTTTATTCTCTAAAATACCAAAGCAAAAATGAGATAATTCATAAAATTTTCTCAAGTCTCCAATCAGTGTACAAAAACACTAGACAATAATATTCAAGAATTAACAACTTTAATTGGTTATATTTTAAGCAATTAATATTGCGTAGTAAACACAATATATATGCTCTTAAATATGTCCCAAAGAACGAGAAAATCCACTAAAATAATTTTCTCAAGCTACCACTAGTGTTCTAAACACACTGTGTTAATTTCCTGAACTAATAATCAATAAAAATATTTTAAGCAATTTAATACGTGTACAAAAACACACAATTATATGCTCTAAAATATTAATGTAATTCAGATAATTTAACAAAAATTATATATGGGTCCCACAAAATTTTATATGGTCTCAAAACAGTGTCCCTTATGTCTCATATTAATTACAAAAATTAATAGTGTATTTTGTCTATTTTAAGCAATTAAATAAATGCCCAAAAACATAAATTACGTGCTCTAAAATATAAAAAATACATGATAATTTACACAAATTATCTTAGAGTCTCTTACAGTGTACTAAAAACTACATTTTAATTTCAAAAATTAATATGCATTTTTGGATATTTTAAGCAATTAAAAACACATTTAAACATATCTTTTATGCTCTAAAATACCAAAAAATAATGAAAAAATTTACCATAAAATTATTTCTGGTCCACTCAGTATCCATAATATAGGAAAAATAAAATTTTAATTTTTTATATTTTTCCAGAATTTTAAAGCAATTAAAACAGTTTAAAACATTAAAAACTATTTAATTTAATAGCAGAAACTGTTTTAATTGCAAAATAATTAAATATTTTTCTAATAAAAATATATAAAATATATATTATGGACCGGGACCTAGAGACACACCTCCACTCTCCAGACCCATGGTCGTCGAACCAACGTCGGCCGGTGAGTGGGCCCCACTCTCCTCAGTGAGAGTGGGCGTGGCCAATCTCTAATTCATCTTCCCCAAAACAAAACTAATCTGGGTTTTGGGGGCTGCTCAATCCTCCAACTTTGCAAGCTCATATCTCACTGTTTTTCGTCGAAAACTTACAAATTTTATATCTTTGGAAAGCTCTCACGGAGTACTACAAGATCATGCCAAAAAACAGATTTATTAAACAAAATCTTCCGAAAACAGAGAGCAAAGTTTCGAAAAAAATTCATTTTCAACCCAAAACCTAATCTTGGGTTTGTGATTTCTCCCACATGGGAGATAATCAGCCCATGAGACTTCATGGGGGAACTCTAGGGACCATAAGGAACACAACCATGTAAAAAATTCGGACCCCTATTGGAGTTTTGTATTAGACCCACTTGAAAATCAATTTTTCAACGTTTTTGTAAAAAAGCTTGAAATCCATCAATGGTGGATTCGTTTTTGGGCACATATAGGCGAACAACAATCTATAGGCTCTGATACCAATGTAGATAAATATGCACGCAAGCATACGAGTGGGGTTTAGGACACTTACCTAGCGGAATAACCCATCGGATCGCTGTGCGGTGTTGTTACGAGCCCAACGATTTCACCCACAAACTGCTGCTCCTTGTTAGCCTCCGTGTACTCTCTTGTCCTTCGCATAGGTCGTGGAAGATGCTACTAGAGCGGTCTCTGTCAATGTCATGTGCTAAATCCCATGGCTCTCCAATGGTGATGGCCTTAGAGAGAGAAAACCGTGAGAGATAGAAGGGAGAGAGAGAGAGAGAGAGAGAGAGAGAGAGAGAGGTTGCCCAATGTCTTAGGGATCCATGTATATGTGTGTTTATATCATATATATATACACACACATAAAACCAAACCCTAGGGCTCCAAGAGCCAAAGCCCATTGGACCCGGTCCAATGATATGTGGGTGCCCGTATGGCCCCACATATTTCTTACAATTTTAAAAATAGCATTTAGCGCATGTAAATGAAAAGTTGATGTTGTGTGTGCACGTATCACTGTAGTTGTGATGGGGTGCATTTATACATTCAATATATTCGTAGATAGTGTAGAATTGTATTTATCTACTAAATATTTCAGCGATAGAGTATCTGTCAAAATTTTGTTTTATTTGTGATGAATCCCTTGTGATGAACTTATTCCAGTCTGGTTTTTCGTATGCTCTTAATTTATTTTTACTTTTTTTAGAATTCCTAGCTGAAAAGTGCAGGTTCTTTTGTGCTACAATGCTGAGATGCAACTTCTTATATTTGAAGTTTTTGTTCGTTGATTTTCATGGACCCAATTCCTTAAGTTTTTATACATGTGCACCTTAAAAGTATTTCTTTGTGTGGATTCCTAACAAGTTGGAACTTGTCTTTCTTTATTTAGGATGAGATTTTGCGCAGGGCTGTTCAATGTTTCAAGGGAAAAAACTGGAAAAAAATAGGTATGCTTGTGAAACATGTCTTTATAGTTATTGACATCTCATTGAAGTGATTGAATTTGAGGACAATATTTGTCTTATCATTCTTTGATGTGTTGGGCTTCGCTTTAGTCATTCAACATTTACTAGTTGTTTTCTGGAAATTAGATATACTTTCTGGCTACATAAATCTTAATTTTGGATTTGTAGTCCACTTATTATGACCCTATTATTCTATTGGATTCCATGAATAAATTCGCATCTCTCACAAAAATATCATGAATGGAAAACAATATTTACTTCCCCTCAATTTTGGAAGTTCACTATCTTTGAGGAGCACTATCCTGTACTTGTAAGGTTATGATTTACAAAATGGACCCTTTCTATCTTCTCCAAACTGTGGATCAGACTTGTGTGTTTGTTGTTTAATTGCAAATGTTGTCTTTGGAGTCCTTGTAGTCTTGAATCAGGCATATGGAACAGCCCGTACAGTTCCAGTTTAGTACATTACTAATTGGTAGATTAATAATTACTTTTTCTGTAGCCTAGGAAGGTTAGATATTCAATTGAGATAATATTTTATTTAGGTATATGGAACAGTACATACAGTTCCAGTTTAGTACATTGCTAATCGGTAGATTAATAATTACTTTTTCACTAGCCTAGGAAGGTCAGATATTCAATTGAGATAATACTTTATTTAGGTGTCATTAATAGTATCGCTGAGAGTTGAGAAATGTTAATTGTAGTTGAAAATTCACAGGTTGAGTAAAGATCGTATATACTTAAAGAATGCAAGTAGGTATCAGGATGTATTCATCAATATTGGTATAGTCGGTCAACCTTTAAGGCTCCATAGCCCTGATAACATGGCTAAAATAAATAACTGAAACCATTAGTGGATTTCTGTGTCCTAAAAGCGTGCAGTTACTTTTAGTTGAGGTAAAAATTCATGAGAACACTGTGTGATCATGTGAATTTTGTGAAATACAAGAAAGAGCCAACTAAGTGTCTCAGAGCCATCCAAGTACTAACTCTCTGCAAGAAATTTTAAAGTGCTAATTGCCTTCTCTCTTTTTTCAATCTGGTTTTTAAACCCTGTTTCTAACACTTCACTGGTATTTGTTTTTATTTGAGCAAGAAGATTTCTTCTTGCATCTAAATATAGGCATCAGTTTCCACCATCTACGCAGCCTGACTATAATTTTACCTTGGCATGGTGGGAAAGGCCCGCTACTACCCCAAGTAGGGAAAAAAGAAAAACAAATTCTTGCGTGGGTCGTTTAGAGTTTTGGGCCAGTCTATTCTATATGTTGGGAACAAGGTTTTACACTGTATGAGCTTTCTAATCCAACTCTCCTCCAGTCCTCCTTATGTAAAGATATAGCTCTCCTCCTTGAGACCAATATGTAAAGATATAGCACTAAGCATGATGGAAGTGGAGGTTTACTGTTAATTCATTTGTAAAGTTTTAAGTTCATTTCAGGAATAGAAACGGCATTGTTACTTTGAAATACCTTGCATGTCTGTTTAGTTCACAATTTTATGAAACAAGAAAATGCTCCTATGGTGCATAAAAAAGCACATACCTAGACACTTTAGTATAAAATTATCCCACGAGAGATTTGCAAAATGTTGTGAAAATAGGACCAGTTTTCCACTTCGTTTGCCTTTTCATTATAAGCGTTTGTGCACATTTATTTTTTTGCTTGCTATTCACTTCTATAAGTTATTTCTTTCTTGGGGATATGGAATTGACAAATGTTTGAGGATATGCTTTCTGGCTGGAATATCCTAAGCATACTTAAGTAAACTGTACAGCGTTTACACAATAAGGCAGTTCTCCAACAACAGCGTTTACACAATAAGGCAGTTCTCCAACAACTTCCCAGGTCCATGAAGTGGATATTTTTCCTTCTCTTCACCCATACTCTCTCTGTAAGCATTTTGGCTGAATTTTCCAAGAAATCACAGCCTTACTGTTTTTGTTGTCCTTAGTGTGCTACTGCAGTGTGATTAATGGTTTCTCTTGCATTCAACCCAATTATTCAGCGCTAATCTTTTATTATTTTGATATCAATTGATTACATTTTACCTCTGATGTTACTCTATTGTTTATATGCTATAGACAAATTATTTCATGTAAATTTTTTTTCTTTTTGCAGCGGAGTGTTTCAAAGATCGGACCGATGTACAATGCTTACACAGGTGGCAGAAAGTTTTGAATCCGGAACTCATCAAAGGTCCATGGTCTAAAGAGGTGAGTCACTATGGTTGTTTCTAGCTTCGGTTGTATTTCTTACCTTCTTAAGTTATCTTATCCCAATATTTCCATTGGCTATTTTGTAAATTCACCATATGCTGGAAATGCAGGAAGATGAAATCATAGTGAAACTGGTGAAAGAATATGGGGCCAAAAAATGGTCTACCATTGCGCAGAATTTACCTGGACGTATTGGAAAGCAATGTCGGGAAAGGTAAGTTTAGGAGATTCTCTCGCTATTTTGTACACTTATTTTAATTTTCTCCTCATTGTCTGTTAAAAGTACTTTATGAGTGAAAAGTCAGCAATGCATGAGTAGTTTGTTTTCCTTTCTTTTCATATCTTAATATCGTGCTATAAGCAAGTAACCAATGTGTAAACACTAACAAACTATTGCAAGACAGTTATATTCCTTAAATTATCAATCACAATGAATTTGCTGCAAATACAACATGTCATAATAGTAACTAGTGTATGTAGTGATCGTATTGGTTGCTCAATTTGACGTAACTGTTAGTTTGCATTTGGGGTTTTGTATTTTTTTTTATCCAATTGTATTTTACCATGACATTAGGATATACCTATGTCACGCCTTGACGTAGCATAAATCAGGAAAGTGTTGTCACGCCTTGACGTAGCATAAATCAGGAAAGTGTTTCATTTCCTTTATGGACTCGTAGGTTGTGATTAGTGAAAGTAACCAATTGTCCCTGCAACAAAAACCTTAACAACATTTCTAAAGAAAAAATACTAATAGACATAAGCTCCCAAATTAAAACTTACTAAACTATTACATCAGTCATAGTCTTAGGCACAAACCACCTTATTCAAAATCTAATATTTAGTTTATTACATATCTGGAATGTAAAATATAAGAAAAGGTAAATCAATCCTTCTGGACATTCTCTGGTCTCTAACTAACATAGTCGAAATACTCTGGTTGCTCCTGACCTGTAATAAACTAAAATATACCTATGTCTCGCCCTGACGTAGCATAAATCAGGAAAGTGTTTCATTTCCTTTATGGACTCGTAGGTTGTGATTAGTGAAAGTAACCAATTGTCCCTGCAACAAAAAACTTAACAACATTTCTAAAGAAAAAATACTAATAGACATAAGCTCCCAAATTAAAACTTACTAAACTATTACATCAGTCATAGTCTTAGGCACAAACCACCTTATTCAAAATCTAATATTTAGTTTATTACATCTCTGGAATGTTAAATATAAGAAAAGGTAAATCAATCCTTCTGGACATTCTCTGGTCTCTAACTAACATAGTCGAAATACTCTGGTTGCTCCTGACCTGGAAAATTTGGACATAGAGTCCAGGGCGCATCAACGCCGTCAGCTTATGCAAGCTGGTGAGCAAAATAAACATATGCTCGCAATGTATATATAAGCATATATCACAACGTTACATTTTAAGTCTTTAAAACAATATTTCAAGGTGCCAACCTCATCATATATAAGCAATAAACATGTGACTGTACATGAACAATGCATCATCTCATCTTACTGGCTCTTTTCCCTCGACAAACTCGATTCACCCTTACCACTACCCCAGTTACCATGAATAATATCCGCTCAGTATCTGGGTCGTACACCATAACATCGCTTCAGATACAAGGAATAATATCCGCTCAGTATCCAAATCGTACGCCTCAGATACCAGGAATAATATCCGCTCAGTATCCAAATCGCCTCAGATACTAGGAATAATATCCGCTCGATATTTGGGTCATACACTACACCGTCGCCTCCGATACCAGGAATAATATCCGCTCGATATTGGGGTTGTACACAATACCATCGCCTCCAATACCAGGAATAATATCCGCTCGATATTGGAGTCGCACACTACACTGTCGCCTCAAATACCAGGAATAATATCCGCTCGATATTTGAGTCGCACACAACACTGTCGCCTCCGATGCCAGGAATAGGAATAATATTCGCTCGCTATCGAAGTCGCACAAAACCACCACTCTTTACTCTTTTCACACTTTCTCACACACTATGCATATCGACTCGACCTCGACACTACCATGCATGTCACTATCATGAACCATAACATCATTTATTAAGCACAATTTCAAATATCCGTACGACTATAATTCTCTGTCTTAATTGTTATTTTTAAATGCAATTCTTAATCGTGGGTATTTAAAACAGTACATCTTTCAAAACAATTCCTTAAAACTTTCAAAACCTTTTCCAAACAGTCCCTTGTTGAAAAATATGCAAACTGCCCAAAATACCTCATCGCACGAGCGGGCCGCGCGAGCGATCAAGCTGTTTTCGCAAAATCTATTAAAAGTTCATTTTTCCCCAAATCTGTACAGGTCGCGCGAGCGACGCGAACCAGAGACCTTCTTCGTTTTTTCCCTGTTTTCGAATTTCAAAACTGAAATTCACCCATTCCTAAATTCTGTTTCAACCAAGTCATGCAATATATGGATTTCTTCATTTTTCCGCGTAGATTAAGAATACGCGATCGGATTAAACTGATACAAATTGTATCTCTCGATATTTGCTATTAAAGTAAGAGTGTCGAAACTTTAAATTCATAATACGTCGCGATATGATTAATTAACATCGTAGTATTCGAACCACAGCTTAATGGGACTAAGATCTTTCATTTTCAATTCACGGAATTTATTTTGGTTGAGTTTCATAAAACTCCAACCTCAAGCTCATCAATGGTGATTCTATATATATACATATATATATACCTCTATATATACAAAAATACACATATTTACATTGGGAGTGAATTGAAATTACTCACAAAGGGGGTTGGGCAGAAAATTCGACGCCGATAAATCCGCCTTAAGTTCTGTCTCCTTGAAATTTATTCTCGTTCTCTCTTGATATATGAGTGTATATATCTATGTGTGTGTTTAGAGAGCAAGAGAGAGTTGAGAGAATTGAGAGGGATAGAGGGAGACAGTGAGTTGAGAGGAGAGTTCGTAGAGAGAGATGAGAGCTATATATATATATACTATAAAATGTGTAGGCTCCAAGAAAAGGAAAATCATCTGGTGAGGTTGAGCTCACATGCTCCCTCACCCAATATGCGGTAATGTCACAGCTTTAAAACATAAATTGGTATTTTACGGATGAAATAAAAATACAAAAAAATAATCCTAACGTAGGAATTAAATTCCTAGTTGTATAAAACTACAATTACAATTTTCAAATCCATAGAAAGTATCACTTTATTTATAAAAATTACGCTTTGACCCCAAACAAAGTATATATATATATATCTTAAAATACATTTTGCTCCAAAAGTCATTCTTATAGTCTCGAAAATAAAATAGAGTTTGGAAATCATATCAAAGAGTTTTATTCATAGAAAGAAATTGAAATATTTACTTATTAAACGAAAAGAAAATACAGGGCGTTACAACCTACTCTCTAAGAAGCACCGATATATGCGGTGACATGGACACGGCATAGACAAAACGGCGATATGGAAAACCCTAAGAAAACTGAGAGACGATACCACAGCGACACGGAGAATATTAATTATCTATATATATATATATATATTTTTATATGTAATCATGCAACATAAAATTAACAATATTCTTAGAATAACAAGGAACTATGATGTCAATTAAATTACCTCCAAACAACAATACCTTCTTTGTCGTCTCGTTACAGGTGATCTCTTTCGCTTCTCTCTCTGTCTCCTAACTCTATAAGATGGTGTAGCAAACAATGTGAAACTGTTCTGGCAGCAAATTTATTTTCTTCTTTTTTTTATTTTTAAATCCTTCAATTTTCTAGAATTTCTTCTATATATCATGAAATGTATCAACTTGTCAAAAATAAACCACTCTTTTGCTATCTTATTTTACATATTAAGACTTTTGTCCCAATTAAGACTTATCTTTAACAAACCAAAAAAAAAAATACCATGTCGATGATGTGTTGGATTTAAAAAGTAAACTAAAAAATTCCAGACACGTTTTTGGTGTGTTAGACACGCTTCAGAGGCGTGACACGCACACGAGTCAGTGTCAGAGGTAAGTCGGACACAAATAAAGTACTTCATTTGAAATGAAGTGTTGGTGCTTCCTAGCATTGGCGGGGAGCCACTTGTGTTTCATGGGTTCAATTGAACCCACTATATTGGAGAAAAGGAAATATATGTTGTGTTTTATAATTTGAGAATTATCTTCTAGTAAGTTGAACCCATTAAAATAAGGGAAAAATAAGAGGAGAGGTGTCAAATTTATAATTCTTAGAGGTTCAGACAATCCCATTATGTTTCACAATTCAATTAACGTGTTCAACTAATATATGGGGAAAGATGTCTTTGATGGCATAAGCAACAAAGTGATCATGCAACAGCTTAACAATATAAAAAGTGGCCAAATGATATTAGAGTACTCACGTTTAATTTCTTTTCTTTTATATGCAATTTTAGAATTTAGAAGTTTTTTGATATGGTGGTGTATGGTATTGACTAACACCACTAAGAAAAATTTCTGCCGACGCCACTGCCTTCCTAACCTATTCTTTGTCTCTGTTTTTTTTCCTGTGATACTACAAATCTATGCATTTCTTTTCTTAGATTGCTGAATGGCAGAAAATTGCATAACCTACCCTAACCAACTTGCGCCCATGTGTTCGCTTGGCGACACCCAATTGGAGCCTCAACCTATAGTGTTTTAAACCAGTACTTTAAAAAAACTTAGCTTTCTCATAGCCAAAAAAACTACAGTATGATCGAGATGGATCTACGTTGTCAATTCCAACAAATATTATTGTCCTTACAGTAGTAAGATAAATTTCTTTTGCTTTAGAATATTTTGACATATTGTATGACCATAACAATTAACTATTGGAACCTTAGGCTTAGAATACTGTTGCTTTAGGATTTGATTGAGTGTTGAAACTTTCGCTGTTATTACGATAGTGTATGTATTTCATTTATTTTTGAGGGATTTTGGTGACCTACAGTTATCCACAAAGTCTTACCGTATCGGAGATAAATTTACATAAGCTCGTGGGGGCATATATCTGGCTATTTATTACTGTTCCTCACAATCCCGTTGGTGTCGTGATCACTTTTTAGGCTCAATTGACATCTTTCTTCTGTTTATACTTCCATCAAAGATATTATATATATATATATATATAGTTTAGGTAATGAATGCTGTTTGATTGCATGGACATGTGTAGACATTTTTAAATTTCAACTTCTAGTTGTCTGAAACACTTTTTCTGCATTTGCCATGAGTCCCAACATTAATTGATGCCTTTTTCAGGTGGCATAATCATCTTAATCCCAGCATAAACAAGAATGCTTGGACGCAAGAAGAGGAGTTGGCTTTGATCCGTGCCCATCAAATTTATGGGAATAAGTGGGCAGAGTTAACAAAATTTTTGCCTGGAAGGTATTGGCCATCAATTTTTTGAAGGCATAACAACTATTTATTATCATTTTAATTAATTTCTAGCCTTCGCATAGTCTCGACGTCCTAATTCATCATCTTAATCCCAACGTAAACAAGAATGCTTGGACGCAAGAAGAGGAATCGGCTTTGATCCGTGCCCATCAACTTTCCCATAAGTGGGCAGAGTTAACAAAATTTAAAGAGCTTTCGCATATTCTCCACGTCCTAATTAATTACATTTCTCTAGAGTATTTTCTCTCCTACGAATTAGGGTGTGTTTGGAATGACAAGTTCGAAGCATTCTCATCAACTATAATTACATTATGCCCTGTTTGGTACTGAAGTATATATATTTTTTATTATATATATTGTATAATTTGTATTTTAAGTATGTGTCTCAACATTGATGTAAATTAAATATACGGAGAGAGAGAGAAAAAAAAAAAAAAAGGAGAGGTAGAGATGGCGATAGAAGCATAACAGGGTGAGAGTTCTTTGCTATAGAAGTTGAGGATCATTGGGTTATGTTAACCCCCAATTCATGTACTCATATACAAAATACCATCTTCGACTTAAAAGTGGAAGCAAGTAAGACTAGATTTTGTTGTATAAAGTTAAAGTTGTATTGGAATGCGTCTTTAAATAAGCTGAAAATGAAGATGGAAATATCATTATAAGGGGTGCAAATGCATTCCGAACATGTTTCAAACGCACCATTATTAACTTACTTTAAAGAGGCGTTCCATTAATTTTCTTACTCTCATTCTACTTTTAAGTTGGAGATGGTATTTTGCACATGAGAACATTGGTTGGGGTTGACAGACCCAATGCTTCTCAACTTCTATTACCCAGGCCTATAAGTAGCACAGACGGGGGTTGACAGACCCAATGCTTCTCAACTTCTATTACCCAGGCCTATAAGTAGCACAGACGGGGGTAGACGGACCCAATGTTTTCTCAATCTGTAGATAAATATGCACGCAAGCATACAAGACGGGTTTAGGTCACTTACCTAGCGGAATAACCCGACGGATCGCCGAACGGTGTTGTTACGAGCCCGGCGTCTTCACCCATGAACTGCTGCTCCATGTTGCCTCCGTGTACTCTCTTGTGCTCCGCGTAGGTCGTGAAGATCACTACTAGAGCGGTCTTCATACGTATCACGTGCTAAATCCCATAGCTCCTTTGGTGATGGCCAAGAGAGAGAAACCGTAGGAAGAGAGAGAGAGAGGCTACTGTGATGTTAGGGATTCCCAATATGTTGTGTTTATATCATATATATACACACATAATAACCAAACCCTAGGGCTCCAAAAGCCTAAGCCCATTGGACCCGGTCCAATGTATGCGGGTGCCCATATGTCCCACATATTTCTTACATCTCCCACTCACCCACATAGGGCTAGTACAAAAACCAATCTCTCAACACAACGGAACTTCTCAACTCTTCATACAGGGAAATAGAACGTGCGACCTTACGAAAAGAAAGTACAGCGACAGGAGTGTAATGCCAAATCATCACCATAACCAGCAAGACACATCACTCGGAAGCTTCTCGTGTATGCCTTAGACGATTCAACCACACCGGGCACAGCATTCTCAATCCCTCGGTGAAAAGAATTGCTGCACCACCTCAATGTAATGTACTCATGACATATCAGTAACAAAATACGATTGTCGCAGGCCTGCTAATGAGTCACAAAAACATGGTGTGTTATTGAATGGTCTTCCCTGAGTCCACATGTCAATCCGACTAACTTGACCGCTTGCCCAGACACACCCCATAGAACGGAATAATCTCATCGTCCTAGGATAGCATGCTAAAGTAACTGTCATCAAGCATCCTCTTCATGACATAGTCTCAAGTCGTGAAGGCAACCAGTTTGTAGGATAACCAATATCTTGGATATGCTACATGGCTCACACAGCAATGAAGAGGAATCCATTCACTGCTCCACAGTCGATCGCGAAAGCACATACAGTATGATATGTATGCTATGACGTTCTTCCATCAAAATGGGCATGTCACTCTGTGTTTAGAAAAACAAGTAACGCCATACGAATCTTAGTCTAGACGTTACACAAAACGTCTAACCTGAGTCTCCCAGCACAGTCGCTCCTCTTAGCGCCCGTCTGAAAACTCACATTCGGCTGTAAACAGGCTACATAGAGTCGTAGGATATCTCTATGTTCGACCAAGTATAAGGTCTCATCTTAGATCCATCTAAGGCGACATATAGAAATAATAGGGTTTATATCTAGCTCGCTGTTCTTATACTGCGTAGATATAAGTGTTCAAGCTCGCTTTCTAAGCGCTATGGACACACATGTCCTAGCTAGCTATCTAAGCGCCGTGAACACAAATGTCTCATCTTGCTCGCCATCCAAGCGCCGTAGACATGCATGTCCTACTTCGCTATCTCGGCGCCAAGGTGAATCACCCGTGTGAGCAGGTCGATTCAAGCCCGGTGACATATAAGAAATGTGCATTCATTCCATTCATATAACAAATATATATGTATGGAAACCAATTAGTTTATAAAAACTTGAATAATAATGTCAATACCACAATAAAATGTCTAAGCACATCAAATCCCCAATTGGAGATATGCCTCAAGACAAATTCCCTTTGCGCAAATTATATCTCAAAATGTGACAAAAACGAATGTCTATGTGCTAAAATGATTTTTGAGATCTTTTGCATATGCTCAGGCTTATGTGTTATCACCATAGATAAGCACAACCTCATCACTATGAGATAAAGAGCCTAGCCACTGCAAAAACTCTTAAACCAAAACAGCTTCTCTAACAGCTGCAGAGCACACCACATATTATGCTTCCATCGCGGACAGCATAAGGCAAGCTCCACAGTCCTCCTGCGAACATATCGCAAGATACTCTTCACTACTCTCTAGTGACAGGACCATGGTTGCTATGGCAACGACTAATTAAACCAACCGCATAGCAGACATCTGACCGAGTACACACATTAGCATACTTCAGATTCCCTATTGCGGACGGATATGGCAAACTGGACATTTGTTTCCTCTTCTCATTATTCTTAAGACATTGATCTAAGGTCAAGGTGAGTCCCCCAAAAATGGGATATTTATGGGTTTTCAGTTTTTCATGTGAAAACGTTCAAGAACCTACATCTTGTAAGTCCCTCGAGACAAACAGAGGAGCTTCTGAGAACAATATCTCACAGTCTAAACTTCCAACACATAGTTGGAATCACCCATGTCCTCAATCTCAAACTGAGAGGACAACCACTCTCAAGTGGCGACAATGGAACTCATCTCATTCCCAGCTAAAAGGACGTCATCAACATATAAAGAATTAAAACACTTTCCTTGGACCATTTAATGTACACACATTGTACCACTGCCTAGACGATTTGAGATAATAAATAGATCGTTTGAGACAGCACACTTTTGCGCTCATTCCCTTTGGTCACAACACCAATGGGATGATCCATATTTATCTCGTCGTCTTGTTCTCCATTGAGAAAAGAACAGTTTAAACATCCAACTAAAAAGGTTCAAAAACTAAATATGCGACAATTGCTAGGATAAGGCGAATGGAGTCAGATCTCACCCTTTGGGAGAACATGTTTCCATGGTCTATACCCTCTCTGGGTGCAAACTATCACCACAAGGCGCGCCTAATACTTTTCAATTGAACCATCTGCCTTGCGTTAGATTTTGAAAACACACTAGTCTCCAATAGTCTTACGCACAGGCGGAATGTCAACTAACTCCCAGACTCTATTTACGTCCATAGAGCTCATCTCATCTGGCATAGCAACTATCCACTCAGCTTCAGCAGACGAAGAAAAATGCTTCAACAAAAGAAGCAGGCTCATCCTCATCCACTTGTGCACACATTTGCACACATATGAAAATGTCTTCCTCAATTTCAAAATAGCAATAGGGAACTTTTTCCTAATCACCATACAGTGTACTACCTGAGAATCTTGAGTGCCTAGTGGTGCACTCCCACTATCTGGTACACTCCCACAGCGTCTAGCGGTGTAATCCCACTCGGCTGGAGACTAGTACCATTTTACAGCGATTATTGGATGTGAATTCTCAATCTCCCCACCCTCGCTTAAAGATGGTATGTTGTCTTCAACATCCTCCAACTCATAGAGGTCAAGATATCTCTTAGTAATACAAATCTAAGGAAGTCATTCTCAATATCATGTGACACCATTTCTGTCATTCCTATACCCGTTTGTTCATTATACATAACATAGCCTGTCGAGCTATTAGAATACCTTATAAAGGTATACTTTCCAGCTCTTGAGCATAGTTTCTCATACTTATACGAGGTATAGTGGACATGACCTCCTGAGCTCCACGGGCGCAAATGCTCCAAAATGAGCTTTTCGCCTTTCCATAGCTCATAAGGGGTAGAGGGAAACGACTTAGGAGAGGCACTCTCGTATGTAGGCAGCAATCAAGAGTACATCCCCCCAAAACAACATTGGGAGGTTGACTTGCGCCATCATAATCCTAGCCCTTCTTTCTGCAACATCATATTGTTGCGGAGTTTCCGGAACAGAAAGTTGTCTGCGTTTCCCCTTTTTCCTCACATAGTTCCCAGAACTGATTAGATAAATACTCGCGATCCTCATATCGCGCGAAATCATCTATAAAAGTGAGAAAATAAGAGGCGCCATGACGTGCCTTTACAACCATAGGTCCACAGATATCTGAGTGAAATAGCTCTAATGCTTGAGTAGCTCTAATAGCCTCTCTAAAAGGCTTTTGGCATGCTTTGCCAACTAAGCAAGACTCACACATAGGTAGGTCAACCTTAGCGAGTGGGCCCAAAAGGGCTTCTCGAGCTAATCAAGTCATCCTATCACATACTATGCGTTCAAGTCTAGCATGCTATGTCTCAGAATAAATGAATTAACAGAGAAAACTAGAATTTATGAAAACAATTCTTAAGCAGTTATCCTTAGATAACCATGTCCTAGTAACACTACCACCCAAAAAATGTCCATCCTATTACCACCGAACTGAAAAACGCCCTCGATTGCGCTCTTCCACCTTGTTAGCCTTGGGCGCAAACTTGCTGGCCCCACCATGCCTCTAGGCGGGTTTACCCTTATCATTGCGTTTAGGCCCACTGGCCTTGCGCTTACTTCCACTTATGGAAGTAGTGGTCAAGAGTGTAGCTATACGGTTCGCCTCACCTTTTTGGCGCTCCGTATTCAGCTCAACATGTCAGAAAATGTCAAAATAAAAAAAATTTGACATTTCCGTTGTGGATCATGATTTGTTTTCTATGGACTCGCAAATCAGGCAAAGAACTAATCATAGCCTGAAACTGCAGTTCGCCAGTAAAGATGTTCTGAGTATTCTGAAATCACGAATCATACCTGTCATCGACCTTAGATGTCCAGTCATCGTGTACTTGGAACATTTCCTTTACTTTCCCGAACTTCATAACTAGATGCTTAATCTAGTAGTGAATGTGCCATCGAAAACAAATTTGAGCCAATCTCATAATACTTTGGCTATTGGGTAGTACATATACTTCCCAACAAGATCATGGTGCATGCTGCTTATCACAAAGCGCGTGCTATGATCCTTCTCGAGCCAAGTATTATAGGCTATTAAGGTTATAATGATATTGGGCCGGAGGCCCGTTATTCGGTTTAATGGGTTGGACCATAGAATAAGCCTAAAGCCCACAAGCTCTTACTCATTCTATCGGTGTGTTACTTTACAGTGCCATATTACAAAAAATTAGTCCCTTTTAAACTTGTTACTTTTATAAAGATCGACAAAGTGTGGTTTGAAAAATATTTGTTTTTGTGAATCCAAAAAATTTGAAGAATATTACTTGAGAACATGCGCAAGGGGTTGGCATTATTATTTGCACATTTCATAAGGTTTGTTTTAAAATCCAATTACAAATAAGTTTCCCCTTTCTACATTTAAGACCAAAAAATTCGCTATTGCTCATTAATCAAATCTTAATTTTGTAAATCAAGAAAAACCTTTTATAATTAATTTTTCTAAACAAACATCAATTAGATGGTACAATTACCTATCTAAGATCATCCACATGATATAAATGCGCCATACAACAAAAGTGCGCATGGACCCCCACGTGGGTCCGAATTGACAACTTAGAGCTCATGTTAAGGTAATTCAAGTGTATGATTTATGAACAAAGAAAACCATCCCTTTACAAGTAGGCTTTTCCAAATACAAGAAATGTAAACACTCGCGCGTCCTCACATTACATTTATAGCCCATAAAAAAATAGGGATGCTTTGTTCATATACATACACAGAAACAACCTTAAACATACATACACAGAAACAACCTTAAACATACATCGTGAGGACACAAGCTCTTTAATTGTCAATTATTGTCCATTCATTTAAGCCAGATTAAAATGGATTAATCACACACATCAAGCACTCATGTGGTCTTATTTTAAAATGAATGGACTCATCCGTCACTACACTTAAGGAGGAGGAATTAGAGGTCATAGGGTCAACCAATCACAAACAACAGTAATTAAACGTGACCAGTAATGCAATGAGCCTCTATAATAATAAAATGTGCAATAAAATGATTATTGCACAGCCCGAATAGCTCCCATAAGCTAGGTAAAATGTATTAATGAAAAAATCCTGAATTTTTCATTAATTTTAACCCAATTTTAGGTCTTAAAACATAATTTAAAACCAATTTATTAAGGGCCCTTTAAATTAACAATTAATTTAAAACCTTATGGAAAATTTAATTAATTGAAAAACAGATTTTTCATTATAAATAAAAAATTTCCGGAATTTCACCAAGGCCCAAAAACATTTTGAATCAATTTAACATAATAAATTGATCTAGTTAAACAAAAATTAACTATGAGCAACAAAAATTCCCAAAAATACAAAAATTTTCAAGAATTTGTTCTCCAAAGATTTTTAGTGGTCTAATATGGTGTTCTAAACACCCCATATTAATTTCAAAAATTAATAATCTATTTTGGCTATTTTCAGCAATTAAATAAATGCCCATATGCATAAATTTTATGCTCTAAAATACCAAAAAAATGAGATAATTCATAAAATTTTCTCAAGTCTCCAATTAGTGTACAAAAACACAAGATATTAAATTCAAGAATTAACAACTTTATTGGTTATATTTTAAGCAATTAATATTGCGTATTCAACACAATATATATGCTCTAAAATATGTCCCAAAGAGCGAGAAAATACACTAAAATAATTTTCTCAAGCTACCACTAGTGTTCTAAACACATTGTGTTAATTCTCTGAACTAATAATCAATAAAAATATTTAAAGCAATTTAATATGTGTACAAAAACACACAATTATATGCTCTAAAATATTAATATGATTGAGATAATTTACCAAAAATTACCTGTGGATCCCACAAAATTTTACATGGTCTTAAAACAGTGTCCCTTATGTCCCATATTAATTACAAAAATTAATAATGTATTATGGCTATTTTAAGCAATTAAATCAACGTCCATAAACATTAATTATATGCTCTAAAATACCATAAATACATGATAATTTACACAAAAATTATCTTAGAGTCCCTTACAGTGTACTAAACACTAAAATAATAAAGTTTCAATAATATTAATTTTCCTGGATTTTAAACTAATTAAAAAACTTTGTTCTTAATAAACTTTGTGGTTTAAATAAATAATTTTAAATAGGGGCTGTTTGTAAGAATCAAAACTTATAGAAAATAATAGAATGTTAAAAAAAACATATGGCAGTGAATCAAGTGACCATTAAGGCCTTCGTTTGGCTACTATGGCACATATAACTTCTTCTTTGGATTTAAAAGCTTTGCCAAACAATACATTGACCTATTCGGCTCTTCATTAACCCACATATTAGCACGTGAGTGGGTCCCAATGATTGACAGTTCATCTTCTACATCTCTACCCTAACACGCAGCACTCCAACAGTGCGCGACGTCAATTATGCGAACATAGGTTTCGCACAGTATTGATCCAATACACATGTTTAATATATGGTTGGAAAGCCCACATACAGTAGATGAGATTTTTGCTTTAAAAAAAAGGAATCTTTGGCCACAAAAAAAGTCAGAAAATGGTGCACTCTCTGCCCAGATTTTTTATTTTATTTTATTATTATTATTATTATTATTTTTTTTTTAAACCAGAAATTAGGATTTGCGATTTCTCATTCATAGGAGATAATCAGTCCATGAAATTTCACAGGGGAACTCTAGGGACCATCAAGAAGACAACCATGTAAAAATTTTTGGACCTTTTATTGGAGTTTTATATTAGACTCACTTAAAAATTCATATTTCAAAGTTTTTATAAAAAAAGCTTGAAACCTCCAATGGCAGATTCGTTTTGGGTTGCATACGGGCGAATCAACAACCTATAGGCTCTGATACCAATGTAGATAAATATGCACGCAAGCATACAAGACGGGTTTAGGTCACTTACCTAGCGGAATAACCCGACGGATCGCCGAACGGTGTTGTTACGAGCCCGGCGTCTTCACCCATGAACTGCTGCTCCATGTTGCCTCCGTGTACTCTCTTGTGCTCCGCGTAGGTCGTGAAGATCACTACTAGAGCGGTCTTCATACGTATCACGTGCTAAATCCCATAGCTCCTTTGGTGATGGCCAAGAGAGAGAAACCGTAGGAAGAGAGAGAGAGAGGCTACTGTGATGTTAGGGATTCCCAATATGTTGTGTTTATATCATATATATACACACATAATAACCAAACCCTAGGGCTCCAAAAGCCTAAGCCCATTGGACCCGGTCCAATGCATGCGGGTGCCCATATGGCCCACATATTTCTTACACAATCTATATGTAAATAATGAATATTAACACATTATCCAAAAAAAAAATCACTTCCATACCAATCGGAGCATTATTCTGTTTCTTTTTGCATATTTGGCTGTGTTCTTGCTTCCTGTTTTGCAGTGCTGATTATTGAAATTTTGTCAAACACTGTTTTTTCCTGTGTTGAAACTTATATTTTACACCATAATTTCTGAAGTATTTGTGCTTGGATTGATCATCAGGACCGACAATGCCATTAAAAATCACTGGAACAGTTCTGTCAAAAAGAAACTAGACTCCTACTTGGCATCAGGGTTACTCGCACAATTTCAAGGCCTCCCTCATGTCAGCCATCCAGCCCAATCCATGCCTTCATCCTCTTCGAGGGTGCAACAGAGCAGTGGAGATGATAGTGTTTTCAATGATGGGACAGAAGCAGAGGAAATTTCAGAATGCAGTGAAGGTTCCACTTTCATGGGTGAATCTACATGTGATATGGCCAATGGAGTTGTACCTTCGGCTTCGTGTTCTGTAAATTATCATATAGCTTCAGGTGGAGATTGGCAGCTTGATTCCAATGGTTTACCCGCTGATTTAGCTTTACTGGATTTGGGGTCTGAATCAGAATTAGTGGTGAATTCTTTAAGTGAGAATGAAAATAATGATGTGGCCTTTCCATTACATAGTTCTACAGGTTTAAGTGCTACTTCCATTGGAGATATGATAACCGATTCTGACAAACCAGAGCACATTTCAATTATCACTGGCTTGGACGAATCGCGAGATTCTTTACTTCTTCAACCATCAACCTATCAGATCCCTGAAACTGCAGGAAGATTGGCTTCGCAATCCTATTATCCCGTGAGATCAGACCTGTTGGCAAATTCATGCTGTGAGTCTTTTACTGTTCCTATAGCACATTCTAATGATAGTTTAGGTGTCTTTGCTGGTGATCCGAATCAGTTTAATGATCTCTCACTTGGAAACCAAGAAGAGCATGATGGTTATATTTATACCAATGACTCTGCTATATCTCCAGATGATGGCACCGATAATGTGGGCACTCTAGATCTTGCAAAGTGTGATGAAAAACTAGTTTCTGTGGCTGCTTTTGGTTCAGTAGAATCAGGACCGTCAAATAGTATCCCAACTTTTCCTTCAAGGGATGAAAATCCAGTTCTGCCAAATGGTCAGCCAGAGGAGGGATCTTTATTCTACGAGCCTCCTCGTTTTCCTAGGTTAGATATTCCCTTTTTCAGCTGTGATCTGATACAATCTGGGAGTGATATGCAGCAAGAGTATAGTCCTCTTGGTATCCGGCAACTGATGATGTCTTCTATGGAATCTTTCACTCCGTTTAGGCTATGGGACTCGCCATCTCGCGATGATAGTGCAGATGCTGTGCTGAAAAGTGCTGCCAAAACTTTCACATTCACACCTTCAATATTGAAAAAACGGACCCGTGATATGTTTTCGCCTTTGTCAGAAAAGAGGTGTGAGAAAAAGCTCGACAGTGACATGAATGAGACCTTTTCCAGCTTGAGCAGTGAGTTTTCTAGATTAGATGTTCTCTTTGATGAGAATGCTGAAGATAAAGAAAATTTGAGAAACCCTCTTGTAGGGGACAAAGAAGAGACTTGCTCTGTTTCGGAGACCAGAATTTTAGAAAAGGAGTTTGATAGAAGCAATCCCTCACTGGATAAGACCAAGCAATGGTCCGCTGAAAATGGCATTCAATTCAAGGCTGATGTTGATGTTGATGTTGATGCTGCAGCCCAATTTGTGAGTTTTTATCTTTACCTTATAATACCATAATTATGAAAAGACGGGGGCCTATGTAGCACCGGTATGGACACGAGACACGGAAAACCATAAAAAGGTAGGATACGGACACGACAAATAAGGAATTTTTTTTTAAAGTTAATTGTACAATATATACCGTGCCATGTCCACTCATGTTTCCTGATTTTTCAAATAAACTCATTACTCAACTCCATTATTTGATACGGAGTATTAAGAATTTTTACCCCTAAATTTTAAAATCATTGTACAAGAGCCTGTCAGGCCACGTCGAATGCGTGTCCGGCATGTGAAAAAAATCAAGACGCATTTTACTGTGTGTTGGCGCGTGTTGAGGTGTGTTGGTGTCCGACATGTAATGGCATCCAATCTGATTTGTCTGTGCTACATAGGTGGGGCTTGTGGGGGTTTTAGTTTTTTTATTTTTTTATTTATTCAAATGTTCAGTTTTTCGTGGCAAGGAGAGAATACATTGAATGAATGGTGAATGGAACTGGGACGCTTTTTACTGAGGACAAATTGCCATAAAGAGGCGAAGAGTTGATACTCTCAACTCACCTCCCCTCTTCCACATGTATGATATACGTACTTAGAATTGTATTGATAAAGTGAAACTCCTTTAAATTGCTTCATGAGTCTTTACGTATGAAGGGGACAACTTGGTTGTCACTTCTGCAAAAAAAAAAAAAAAAAAAACTTTGCACTTCTGATGGAGTTCTCATTTTCCATTGTCTGCTGACCTTCACACTTGGGCGAGTTGCTAATATATATATATATATATATATTTTTTACTTTCTCGCCTGTTTTTCAGATTCTTCTTTTGCTTCATCACTTCTGAGATTCTATGTAGTTGGTTCGGAATTTATGGATTATATGCTAATTGAGTCTGATTTCTACTAGATGTAGAAAATCCATTACCATTGTTGGTCCAACCAGTGTCAGGGGAGGGGTGATTGTACTATTTACAAGAAATGGCTGCCATCAGACCTAAACTTTTGTCGTCAATCCCAGAATAATGCTGTGTTTTGGCACGGAGTGACTTTATTTTTTGGGTTAAATACATTTGGCCCCCTGTGGTTAGACACATTTTTGCTTTACCCCCTGTGGTTTAAAAGTGGACACATTTTAAACTAAAGTAAAATTGCCTCAAAACTAATGAAAATTCTAAAATTGGCCAAAAATACTAACACTTAACCCCTTTGAGAGGTTAATTTTAGAGTTAACCCCCTAATTGGGGATAATGGTGCCACTTAACCCCCACCTATTTGGGGCTAACTTTACTTAACCTCTTCTGGCTATTAATTTTGAGATTAACTGTCTATATGGGGTTAATTTTGACCCTAAAACTCTCCTATGTAGTGCTAATTTTAGTTCAAAACCACAGGGGGGTTAAGTGTCCTCTTTTAACCACATGAAGGTAAAGTAAAAATGAACCTAACCACACAAGGGGGTAAAATGTATTTAACCCTTATTTGTGTAGTAAATTAAGATGTATTGTTTTCAATTTATTTTGTACGTAGAGGGTGAAAAAAAGAAGAAAAACAAATGGTGTATATGAAGATAGGATCTGGATAAAGTGAGAGTTATTTGCTATAGTAGTTATTATAGCAAATAACATATGAAGATAGGATCTGGATAAAGTGAGAGTTATTTGCTATAGTAGTTATTAGTTAAGTAGCATGCTCCAACCCTAACTAGTGGCCCCATACTAGAACCACCATCTCCAAACTTGAAGGTCGAAGCAAGTTGATAACAAGGAGCATGATTGGTGAGAATGCATTCCGCAAATGTCATTCTAAAACACCATAATATACTCGTTTCTTTTTTTAATCATTGGACCAATAATTGCCCCACTGTGAGGAAAAAAAATCAATTAGAGTTCGTTTTGTTTGTAAATCACTCTTGAACCTATGGCTGAAGTTTGACCAGAATACTTGTCAAAAAAAAATTTCCACCAGAAAGTTGGAAGTTCATTATTATTGAATAAAGCTATTTTCACATTATTCTTTGCAGGTGCAACAGCCATGTGAAGTGCTTGCTGAACATAACGTGAATGATCTGCTTTTCTTTTCTCCTGATCGAAACGGAATTATATCAGACAGAGAAATGGGTCCAAGTACCAGGAACTTTGCAAATCAGCAAGTTAAAAGGTTGGAGGCTGCATCAAATCAAAGTGCTATTTCCAAAACTTCATCTGGAAATCCATGTTTATCTGTTATTAGTCCTCCTTCTATTGGTGGAAAGAAGGTTGAAAATCATAGGGTAACATCTGTGCAATCTGCTCCTCCATTAGTTCCCATGGAGATTCTGGCTGAAAGTTCTATCAATGTTGGTGCTGTTGAAAACTTGAGCATGTATGATACTGCATATTTCTTTATGTTATCATCTCATTTCCTGTGGAGTAAAATGCATTTTGCACACTTGAACTATTCACTGATTTGCAGTTTGGTCCTTCATCTTTCAATTGTAACAATTTGGTCCCTTAGATTTCAGCCTGTTGCAAGGTCAGCCTTCCGTTAGCTTTAAGGGACCAAATTGTTACTACTGAAAGATGAGGGACCAAACTGCAAATCGGTGTGTAGTTCAGCAGTGCAAAATGCATTTTACCCTTTCTTGCGTAATTTGTTGCTACTTGATGTTTTTTTTAATTGGTTTGGTCACTTGAGCTATTTTACTTTGTCATGAACCATCTGACATACATGCCCCCAAGTGAGGCCCTTTCTAAAAGCTGGTTCTTTATGTGATTTATGCGGAAATACGTAGAGATATTTTTTTTTTTCCGGATTAGTATCAAATGATGTTTTCTGTTCATCTCTTTTATTTCTCTCAAAAAATCATATGAATATCTCTTTCTTCCATGGTTGTTTCTCATAGTTTGAATGGCCTATGATTGTTGCCTCTAGCTTTGGCGAAACTCCTTTTAAGAGAAGTATCGAATCCCCTTCATCATGGAAGTCCCCTTGGTTCATTAACTCTTTTCTGCCAGGCCCAAGAGTTGATACAGATATTACAATCGAGGTATCTTCAATTATAGCAGTCATAAGTTTTGTTCAATTCTAGTAGATATGTTATCTATTGGCATGGTTGTAAGGATTGGTCAATTTATGATTCATACGAGTCCATTCGAGTTTCATACCGCCTTACACGATTCAATATGATTTGCAATTCATAATTTTGAAACGTTAAAGTTTATTGTGGAAAAGTTTCAACATTTTGAGCCTTGGTTTGCATAAAACTTCTGTTAATTTTTTCTTTTGTTCATTTTAAGAACTATACTAGTGTTGTTTATATACATTTACATTACTACTGATTTTCTAACAAACTAAATCTCATGATTCATAACTTTGGCAAATTGACTAATCGATTCACGATTTGATAGCCATGTATATAGGTTGTATTATCATTCGTACTCTTTCCTACAATTCTATTTTGTTTTAATACCTCAAATTTTCTTTCAGGATATAGGGTACCATTTGAGTCCAGGGGTGGATAGAAGCTATGATGCGATTGGGTTGATGAAACAGTTGAGTGAGCATAATGCAGCTGCATTTGCTGATGCCCAGGAGGTTTTGGGAAATGAAACTCCTGAAACGATATTAATACGCTCCAACAACCTGAAACAAGATCAAGAGAAAAGTCAAACTGCACATGGTCAGCCTGAGAACTGCTCTCTTGTGGCTTCAAATGTCCTGGTATGATTGTTCTGCATAATTTTTTATAAATGTAATATCATTTCCATTTCATATGGATTCTCTGATGTTTGGAGTCTGCTCCATTAAACAGTAAAATTAGTTTTTCACTCGGTCCATTTTGTTCTCGTTGGGGCTATTGTATTGGGTGGGTGCTTACTGTTAATTTAGCAATCAAAGAAGAAAGATGGAAGAGAAAGAAGAAATATTATTAACCTAACACTCTCCATTGTTTAGAAGCATTAGGAAAAACACAAAACAAAATAAGACTTTATAGTAGGTTTACATAAGAGCACAAAAGACAAGTATGCCCTTCATGTTTATTATTCTCACACCCCCCCTCAAACTGATGATGTGGCGGCAAGAAGCATCAGAAGTTTGTCCAGCAGAAAGAGGAAGCGTACAGAGGTATGAGACTTCGTAAAGATGTCAGCTAACTGCAAGGTCGAAGGAAGAAATGGAAGAGAGATAGTCCCAAGCTGAAGATGATAGCGTATAAAGTGACAATCAATCTCAATGTGCTTAGTGCACTCGTGAAAAACAGAGTTGTGGGCGATCTGAATGGTACTCTTGTTATCGCAATTCATAGGAGTAGGAGTAGATAGGGAGACACCAAGATCAGCAAGCAACCATCGCAACCAAACTATCTCAGCAGTAGTCGTAGCCATCGCACGATACTCAACCTCAGTAGAAGAGCGAGACACAACGGATTGCTTCTTGCTTTTCCAGGAAATAAGTGCATCGCCAAGGAATACACAGAAGCCAGTAGTGGACTTACGATCCGTAGAATTCCCAGCCCAATCCTCATCAGAATAAGCTCGAAGCTCCAAAGAGGAGGATGAAGGAAACAATAAACTCTGATGTAAAGTACAACGGAGGTAACGTAGGATACGAACAACAGCAGTCCAATGAACCGTGGTAGGGGAAGAAACAAATTGACTAACGATATGTACAACATATGCAATAACTGGTCTTGTCACAGTGAGGTAGACTAGACTACCCACAATAGTCCGATATAAGATAGGATCGGGCAATAAAACACCATCAGAAGAAGAGTAGTGAGCATTGAGCTCCAAAGGGGTCTCAGCTGTCCGGGTATCGGTAAGACGAGCTCTCTCAATGACATCAGAGGCATAAAGTGGATATGCAACTGTGATTTCAATAATGATATCCCTGCTATATCATCACCGGTAATGATCATATCGTCCAAACAGAGCAAGAGAAAAGTACATCCAGTAGAAATAGAGCGAAGACATAATGCAGAGTCATGATCACAAGGACGGAAGCCCAAAGAACAGATAACTGTAGAGAATTTGTCAAACCAAGCCCTAGGGGCCTGTTTGAGGCCATACAAAGCTTTCCGAAGTTTGCACACATCGCCCTTTTTATGATGGAGACCAGGAGGAGGAACCATATAAACTTCTTCAGTCAAGTCTCCATTAAGAAAGGCATTCTTCACATCCATCTGGGAAAGACCCCATGTACGGGCCGCTGCCATTGCTATCACTGTACGAACTGTAGTCATCATAGCCACAGGAGCGAAGGTCTCCTCATAGTCAATGCCGTATTCCTGAGTGAATCCCTTCGCCACCAATCGAGCTTTGTATCGCTCTATAGATCGATCAGATTGAGTCTTAATCTTGTACACCCATCGACACCCAACTGCATGTTTACTAGGGGGTAAAGGCACCAAGTCCCACGTGTCAGTTTTATGTAATGCAGAAAGCTCTTCAGTCATAGCCTGTTGCCAAAAAGGGTCAAGTGAAGCCTCCTTATAGGAGGTTGGTTCAGATAAAGAGTGAACAGAAGTTAAGAAGGAAAAATCAGAAGAGTAACAAGAGTTAGAAAATTCAAACCTAGTAGGACGCTTACGAGTACGCGTAGGATAGCGAGAAATGGGAGGATCCACATCCTCAGAACCTGGTTGAGAGTCAGCCAAGAGAGGTGGATCTGAACCTGCAGGAAAGACAACTGTATTCCGTCTAAAGTAAGTATGAAGAATTGGAGGACGAGTAACTGGGAGTTGAGAAGGTGTGTTAGAGACAGATAAATCACTAATATAGGAATCAGAAGGGACATCATCAGGATAAGGATCAAGAAAAACAAGGTCAGATTTGTTCAAAGTGTGTGGAGCAGAAGGAATAGAGAAAAAGGGAATGTGTTCCATAAGGACCACATGGCGGGAGACATAAAGTTTGTTCGCTATAGGGTCATAACACCGGTAACCCTTTTGTCCCTCGCCATAACCAAGAAAAATACACATCGATGTACGAGCAAAAAGTTTAGTACGAGAAACTGCAGGCAGCAAGACAAAACAGGTAGATCCAAAAACACGTAAAGAAAAGAAATCAGGAGATTTACCACTCAGCCGCTCAAAGGGAGAGGCTCCAGCAGTAATTACAGAAGGAATACGATTTATCAAATGAACTGCAGTGAGGACAGCTTCCCCCCAAAATGTACTAGGAACACTGGCTGATAACAAAAGAGATCGTGCAGTCTCCATGATATGTCTATGCTTACGTTCAGCCACACCATTCTGTTCAGGAGTTTCTGTACAAGAAGATTGCTGAATAGTGCCATCAGAAGTGAGTAAGTCAATAAAGGCATTGGAAGAATACTCCCCACCTAAATCACATCTAAAACATTTTACAGTTGAGGAATACTGAGTACGAATCATGGCACGAAAAGCAGTGAAGATAGAAAAGAATTCAGAGCGATACTTCATAAGATAAACCCAACAGTACCTAGAATAGTCATCAATAAATGAAACATAATATTTAGACCCTCCTTTAGTAGAAACTGGAGCAGGTCCCCACACATCAGAATGAATAAGATCAAAAGGAGCAAGAGAAACAGTATCACTTTTATTAAATGGTAAAGCAGAAAATTTAGCTAGTTTGCATCCACTACAATCAGAAATCTCATGACCCTCCAAATGTCCCAAACGACTAGTTGAAACTAAAAACTGTAAACGAGAACGTGATACATGACCAAGGCGAGAATGCCACAAATAAAAATTAGATGACTTAGGGTTCATACGAAAAGAAGATAAGTATACTGAAGAAGCAGCAATAGCCGGAACATGTAGCTCTTTTAACACATATAAACCTCCCTCTCAACAGCCGGTCCCAATCAGCTTCTTGGAACGAGGATCCTGCACAACACAACCAGAAGAAGAGAAATGAACCACATAGCCAGAATCAAATAATTCACTAACAGATATCAAGTTTAAGGTAAGTTGAGGAACATAATACGCATCAGGAAGAGACAAATAGGGAGAAACTATAGATTCGACACTAGCTAAGGACATAGGGGTACCATTGGCAGCATGCACAGAAACCGAGGGAGGAGAGTAAGTAGATGCAAATAAAGAAGAGTCACTAGTCATGTGGTGTGAGGCACCTGAGTCAAAAACCCAAGTGGTCGTAGACATACCTGAGGGAGCTGAGGAGAATGAACCTATTGAAGGAGAGACGGAAAAAGCATTAGGTGACTGAGAAGGAAATAGCTTCTGCAATTGTTCGACAATGAGTGATAAGTTGGGAGCTGATGCAGATGAGTCAAACAACTGGTGGGGCAACCGCTGCAGTGTGACGATCTTTGCCCCTAAAATGTTGTTGTGGTCCACATGATTTCAAATTAATCAACTGGCAATGCCTTCCAATGACCCTTCTCACGACAATAACTACACTCATCCGCAGCAACCTTACCTCGCCTAAGTTGTGTGTTACCATGGGGCTTTGTCGGGACAGCTAAGACTGTTTGGGAGGCAAGGGAAGAAGGCCCTTTTCTGGAAGAACCTTCAGACGAATCTCCTCAGCCATAAGCTCATTAACAACAGAGTCAACAGAGGGAAGTGGACTTCGATGAAGAATAGAGGCACGGAGTGCCTCAAAGTCATCCCTGAGTGCCAACAGAAATTGGACCAACCGCTGCTCCTCCCTATATGTACAATAAGGATCATAAGAAGTCAACATGGACGGCTCGGTGAGAGCCAACTGATCCCAATAGCCAGTCATAGTGGAATAGAACTCATGTATGCTCATATCGCCCTGTCTAGCACCTCGAATATTAGACTCTAACTGATATCGCTTAGCAAAGTTGGACTGAACAAATAACTTGGATAAATAATCCCAACTTACCTTGGATGTATCAAATTTAGCTAAGTGAACCCCAATTGATTGGTCAACCGAATTATTTATCCAAGTAATGATTTTTGCATTATTAATTTGCCAATGGGAAAGGAGCTCATCATAATTTGTTGCTTTCGGGTCAGGCGGTGTTGTGATAGTTCCAACAATGTAGCCCCACATATATTATTACCTAGCAAAAAATTTTGCATCACATATGCCCAATATGTATAATTGCTACCAGTTAATCGTACACTGATAGCCTGAAGAGAGTCTGAATTCCCGCTAGCCATGTCACAAAAGAAATATATTATAATAAAAGGAACCAGCAAGAATATAAAATCCCAAATAAAAAAATAAAATTACCCACTGATATGTGTAGAATCTGTAGACCAAGCAACCCTGCCCACTGATATGTGTAGAATCTGTAGACCAAGCAACCCTGCCCACTGATATGTGTAGAGTCTGTAGACCAAGCAACCCAAACAAGAATATAAAATTATATACCCATTGATATGTGTTGACAAAACAAGCAGCAGACAAAACCCACAATTATGTGTAGAGTCTGTAGACCAAGCAACCCAAATAAGAATATAAAATTATATACCCATTGATAAGTGTTGACCAAATAAGCAGCAAACAAAACCCACAATTTTGTGCGCACCACCACCGCAAGAAAAGAACAATCTAATCCAACCAAATGCAATCAAAATGCAACAAACTCTCCAATCAGTACCTAGAACCTTAGGCGCGCACCCCACAGCACAAGATTGAAGCAGCAGATTGCCCAAGAAGGATTGTAGCAAACAGATCTACAAATCGATTTGATGTCAGCACACTAAACCTTTTGTGTTCTGTTCTCCAACGATTTCTAGTAGGTTAATTAGCCCTTAACCTTGCTCTGATACCATGTTAATTTAGCAATCAAAGAAGAAAGATGGAAGAGAAAGAAGAAATATTATTAACCTAACACTCTCCATTGTTTAGAAGCATTAGGAAAAACACAAAACAAAATAAGCCTTTATAGTATGTTTAAAAAGAGAAGAAGAAGGTGTATTTTGTATTTACATTCCAAGGGGATTATATAGATACAAGAAGAAATCCAAGATAGGAAGGAAATAAAAAGAAAATAAAAGCTAATTAATACTGGTCAACATGACCTCTTAAATCTAGGACTAAAAATATGCATATAACTCCTAATTTAGTATTTAATTCCAACACTCCCCCTCAAGCTGGGAGCAAAGATATCGACGAGCCCCAGCTTGCCAAGAGAAGACTGCAGAAGCGTAGGGCCAACAGACTTAGTAAACATATCAGCTGTTTGACCAGTAGAAGGGACAAAACTTGGAGAAATAACTCCAGTCTGAACTTTTTCCCGAATAAAGTGAACATCAACCTCAATATGCTTAGTCCTCTCATGTAGAACTGAGTCAGAGGACATCATAATGGCAGACTTCTTGTCACAAAACAGTGTAGATGCACCTGTAACAGGAAAACCCAACTCCTGTAGAAGAGATCGAAGCCAGAGAAGCTCACAAGTGCCTTGGGCCATTGCCCGATATTCCGCTTCAGCTGAAGAACGAGAAACAACTGCTTGTTTCTTACTCTTCCAAGATATAAGATGACTTCCGCGAAAAGTACAGAAACCAGATGTAGAACGCCTATCGCTTTTAGAACCTGCATAGTCGGCATCCGTAAAGCAGGAGAGACCAGTCTGAACTCCTGCTGTAAAGAAAAGCCCAAGACCAGGACAAGTCTTGAGGTACCGAAGAATATGATATACGGCATCCAGATGAGAGGTACGCGGCGAATGCATGAACTTGCTCACAACACTAACGGCAAATGTGAGGTCTGGTCTTGTGTTCGTTAGATAAATGAGACGACCCACAAGGCGCGTTGATAAACTGAAGGATCTGGCAGGAGTTCTCCCATTTCTGGAGTTAACTTAAGGTTTGGATCCATAGGAGAGGAGGCAGGCCGACACCCAAGCATGCCCGTATCCTGAAGAAGATCAAGAGAGTACTTTCTTTGAGACAAAGAAATACCTTTGCGTGACCGAGCAACCTCAATACCCAGAAAAAACCGAAGTGGACCCAAATCCTTAATATCAAATGACACTCCAAGAGACCGCTTCACTTGAGTAATACCCGGTGCATCATCTCCGGTAATAATAATATCATCAACATAAACAGAAATAATAATACGCTTCCCCTGAGACTGACGGCGAATAAAGCACGTGTGATCTGAATGGCACCGAGAAAATCCCATGCGAAGAATCACCTCACTAAAACGGCTAAACCATGCACGAGGAGATTGTTTCAGGCCATAGAGAGATTTGCGAAGGAGACAAACTTTTCCCGAACACTCCCCCTGAGCCCGAAAACCAGGTGGGGGATCCATGTAAATAGTCTCAGATAAATCACCATTAAGGAAAGCATTTTTAACATCCAGTTGATGAAGCGGCCAGGAGTAAGAGGCAGCTAACGAGACAAGAAGACGAACCGTCGTTAACTTAGCCACAGGAGCGAAGGTAGCATTAAAATCCTTACCAGGCACCTGAGTAAATCCCTTAACAACCAATCGAGCCTTATAACGATCAATAGTCCCGTCAGCTAAATATTTCAAACTAAAGACCCATTTACAGCCTACAGTGCGCTCCCCTGCGGGAAGGGGAACAAGTTCCCACGTCTTATTGTCCTGAAGAGCATCCATTTCCACTTTCATAGCGGCCACCCACTTAGGATTTTGGAGAGCCTCGTGAACAGAACGAGGGACAGAGACTGCATCAACCTGACTAATAAATGAGTGAAAAGAAGCGGACAAGCCCTGGTAAGATATATACTTGGAAATAGGATGGTCAGTACTAGTAGAAAGAAGATAACGGGCAGGAGGGTGGCGAACACGGGTAGGATAACGGGGAGAGACAGGTGCTAAAGAAGGAGGAGAGATACCTGAATCCGGAGAAGACTGAGGCAGGGTAGCAGAGGAGCGCTGACGGCGAGTGTACACCTGCATAGGATCACCAGAGACAACCGGAGGCAATGACATATCCATAGAGTCAAGAATAGGAACAGGACGAGGCATGATAGAGTCATCATACAGGATAGGCTCCACAGGAGCGAGCCCGGACGAGGAAGAACCTGGGAAAAAAGAAACAGTCTCCAAAAAAGTAACATCTAAAGAGTTATAGAAATGACGAGTGACAGGGTCATAACACCTATACCCTTTAGACATAGAAGAATAGCCCAAAAAAACACAACGGATGGCTTTATTATCAAGTTTGGTCCGGGTAGGACTCCTATTTTGGACAAAACAAGTACAGCCAAAAACACGAGGAACAATGGGAAAAAGGGTGCAATCAGGCTTAAGAACCTGAAGAGGGGCTTTTCCTTGGAGGACACGGCTAGGAGTACGATTAATCAGATAAGTAGCAGTTAGAACAGCCATATGCCAAAAATATTTGGGAACATGCATCCCACACAAAAGACATCGAACAACAGCCATGAGGTGGCGGTTCTTACGTTCTGCCACCCCATTCTGTTCAGGAGTATAGGGACATGTAAGTTGTTGGAGAATCCCATCTTTATTAAGGGCAGCCCTAAACTCATCAGTAAGATACTCCCGACCATTATCAGACCGAATATTACGTACAACTGTATTATACTGGGTTTTAATCATTTGGAGAAAATTCCTAAAGTGACTAAAAACTTCAGATTTTTTCTTCATTAGAAACACCCAAGTGCAACGAGTGTAATCATCAATAAAAGTGACATAATATCGGTGCTGTGACAATGCAGTGACGGGAGAAGGACCCCAGACATCAGAGTGAATAACATCAAAGGTACTAGGTGCACGGTGCATACGTGGAATATATGAAGTGCGAGTATGCTTAGACAATTCACAAACCACACAATTAAACTGAAAATCTTTGCAAGCTTTATTTAATGGAGGAAATAGCCAACACAAATATTTAAAATTGACATGACCAAGGCGGGCATGCCACAAATCCAAAGTTTTAAGGGAAAAAAACATATTTATTAGAATCCGGTAAAACGGAGTTATTCGAAAGGGAAGAAACGGTAGCTTGCAAGTTGGAGGTCATCCCAGACGCTGGTGGATCCCCAAAGAAGTATAGACCATCCCGCTCATACCCCCTGCCAAAAATCTTCTTCGAAGTCAGGTCCTGCAAGTAGCAACCATGAGGTAAGAAGACAACACCACAATTGTGGTCTTTAGCAAGACGGTTAACAGACAGAAGATTATAAGCAAAGTTGGGAATATAATAAACAGACGAGAGATTAATATCGGGAGTCAAATGAATATCACTCTGACCATGAACAGGAATAGTACTTCCATCCGCAATACACACTGACTGATCACAAGGAGTGCAAGGAGAAATAAAACCAGAACACTCACCAGTCATATGATTAGAAGCACCAGAGTCCAGAATCCATGTGGGAGGGGCCGACTTACCAAGAAGAGCAGTAGGTGTACCGGTAGCAACAGCAGCCGTGGGGCCTGAAAGTGTAGAGCCTGAAGCAGAGGAAGAAGCACCTAAACCCAGATGGGACTGAAGCTGGGCAATCTGGGACTGAAGTTGACTAATATCAGGGGAAGGTGAAACAGCCTCAACAACAGCACACATACGAGGAGCACTTTTCCCGCGACCCGCGGGGGACTTGTTCCTAGCAAATTGTTGTCGTAATTCTGGGTGCAGGTCAAAACAACGATCCACAGTATGGCCCGGTTTTCGGCAATGCTGACAAAAAAATTTGGAATTCGTAGGACGAGAGCCTGGGGGGATAGCAAAAGCCATCTGATCCGGAATAGACGGAGAGGAGCTCGGCACAGAAGTGACGGAAATAAGACGACGACGGCGCTCATCTCCATCCACCGTAGCAAAAGCCTCAAATAAAGAGGGTAGAGGAATCGTATTAAGAATCTGGGTACGGAGGGCCTCAAACTCGGGTTTCAAACCCATTAAGAACTGGTAGGTATGACGACGATCCAATCGCTTGGACTCAACAGCACCATCGTTCGGAAAATCACTAAGGGGTTCATATTGGGAGAGCTCCTCCCAGCGAGTCTGAAGATACCCAAAATAATCACCAACAGAAAGGCCCAAGGTAGATTGAGAGGCATGAGCGATCTCCTGATAGAGCTCAAAAATACGAGAATCACTATGGGCGTGCGCATACATTTGATTAAGCGCAATCCAAAGATCATACACATTCCGATGATACATGAACATATTGTAGACCCGTTCGTCCATGGAATTAAACATCCAGCCTAAAATAATACAGTTATCAGTATACCATTCCTCATACTTAGCATCAGATTCCCCTGGGGATGTTTCCTTACCAAGTAACCATCCAATCTTACGTTTTCCCCCAAGAAACAAACGAAGTGAGTTAGCCCAGGCATGAAAATTCTTACCATTTAACAAAACACTAGTAACCCGTTGAGCCAGTGGTGTTGTGACAATATCTTTACCAGAAAAAGCCATGAATGCGCACACAAACAAATGCTGAAGGAAATCAACACCGGAAGGAACAGCAGACAAATTCTGACAACCGGATACTCGGCTGAAAAATAATGGGCAGCCGGACACTCGGCTTCACCCAACAAGAGACAGAGAGCACAAAAAAAGGCTCTAGTGCATACCAACAGGGCAGCCGGACACTCGGCTTCACCCAAAACAGAAACAAGGAGCACACTGAGGGCTCTAATGCATCACTAGGGTGCCCAAAGGGGGCAAAGAGGCAGCCGGCTTGGCTGCAGGGACCAGGCCGAAGGGCCTGAGGGCTGGAGGGTGGCGGCTGGCCTTGGTTGGCTGTGGGAGAGGTGCGGCTAGGCCTGGGGAGGCTCGGCTGGTGGTGGGCTGAAGGGCCGGAAGGCTGGAGGGACTGGCCGGCGGCTGGTGTGGTGCGGCTGAGATGATGGTGGTGGTGAGGTAGGGTTTGGTTTTGGCTCTGATACCAAAAAGAGAAGAAGAAGGTGTATTTTGTATTTACATTCCAAGGGGATTATATAGATACAAGAAGAAATCCAAGATAGGAAGGAAATAAAAAGAAAATAAAAGCTAATTAATACTGGTCAACATGACCTCTTAAATCTAGGACTAAAAATATGCATATAACTCCTAATTTAGTATTTAATTCCAACAGTTTACATAAGAGCACAAAAGACAAATATGCCCTTCATGTTTATTATTCCAACACTTACCAATCACCAAGTGATTATCAAACAAGGCCAAGCCTCTGGCAGACCTCATCGTGGAAGTGGTTTAATTTCTGAAAATTGGAAAAGTGAAAAAGAACTTAGTTTGGATTTCTTTCTTCTTCTTTTTTATGTCAAGTAGAGCATTGTTGTTAAGAAAGGATTTTATGAAGTCCTTTCCCAGCTATTTTTTTGTCAACTCCTCTATTCTAGCACTCCGACTTAAAGGCGCACAATATTAAATCATTCTCTGGACTTAACTTAGAATGAGTCTACTCCGAAAGAAAAAGGAAAAAGGAAAAAGGGACAATGCAGAAGGAGAAACATTTCCAATAATCAATTCAGTCGCACAGTATCACAGGCAGTCAATAGGAGGCCAAAGTCAGAAGGAAAATGGACAAAGCTACCCGTTTCAATTCGCCAAAGATTATGTACATTATTATAGACTTCAAATCAGAAGGAGAAACATTTCTAATTATCAATTCAGCGCACAGTATCACAGGTAGTCAATAGGAGGCCAAAGTCATCTCCTTGTAATGTAATCTACGTGTGATATTTTCAAGCTCCCATCATCTTTAAGCTCCCTTGATTAACGCTCAAAACAAGGAGATGACCTGTGGTGGACTGGTGGGATTGCTAACTTCTTTAGTATTTTCGTTAGTGTCGAAGCTTATAATAATTGTTGGCTCGCTCTCTGACAGGTTATGCTTTCGGAGTTTTTGATGATTTAACATGGTATCATATTCTTGTTTCTGATTTAACATGGTGTGCATATTCGCACTTTTGTCTCTATCATGATGGAGTGGTTTGTTCAGTTCTTTCTTTCTACATGCGAGATGGGTTGCATGTGACTATGTGAGGGAGGGTGTTAGAGGTTGATATTCATTGTTGGGCTCATTCTCTAAATGTCGAAGCTTTTAGAGTGATTGGTGACTTGGCAGTTAGTTCTTTTTCTTTGTTTCCCCCAATTTGCTCTTTAAATCTCTAGAGAAATTTTAGAGTGACACATAATCTCTCTCCCTCTCTCCTTTGTTTGTCATCCACTTATTTTAATTTTTTTGGGGGGAACTTTGCAGACGGAGCGACGAGTGCTCGATTTCAGTGAATGTGGGACACCTGGGAAGGGAACAGAAAGTGAGAAGTTTTCAAACGCCATGAGTTTCTCCAGTCCCTCTTCCTATCTCTTGAAGGGCTGCAGGTAGCAAGTTCTTATGGATGTAGGTTTATATATATGTGTGTGTGTGTGTGTGTGTGTGTGTGTGTGTGTGTGATTCTATATGTGGTAATTAATTTAAGTGCTGTCCTTTTGACCAAAAAAAAAGAAGAAGATTATATATGTGTTTTCCAATCCTTTTTTCTTTTTTTTCTTTGTAACTTCATCATATAGTGCCTGGATTTGATTTAATTACTGATTAAAAATTGTTAGTACATTCTTGTGACATTTCCTCATCTTTGTAATACGTAAGTTGAAACTTTATGAATGGGATGTAAAAATGCATAGAGAACTCAATATTTGATTAAATGAATGCTGTGAGGCATTTTGTTGCTCATCCTTCTAGTCAGAAGAAGGAACCATCCTTTTTCAATTACTTTAAGACAAGGTTTCAGTTCCGATCAACTTTAATCCTTTTCCTTCAGTACTTAACTTGTTACTTCAAAAGTTTAAGCTATTAAAAAATAGGCCCAACTATGTATATTAAGCTTCAACATGAATATACAATTGTGTTTTATGACACGCTTGGTCAATATGTGCAAGTGTTGCCTCTATGGAGCATGTGGACCAATGTACTGAAGTGATGTCCATTTGGGTTACATACATCTAATGTAGAATCAAGCCAAAAACAAAGGTTTGTGTTGAGCTTTCCTTTGATGACTTAATAGCTACTCATCAATGCCCAAAGACCTATAATGGGACAAATAGTGCAATACATATCTTAGTTTTCATATGGTGCAATTCATCTTTCCATTACTTAGAAAAGACTAATGCTATGCTTCTTAAATTCTAATCTCAAATTTTCATCCCAAATGATGTGGCAGTGGGACCACTTCAATAATGATGGGACCATTTCAACATCATTCAATCAAAATCAAGCGGCCTCACTGTCACATCATTTGGAATTAGAATTTGGAAAGCATAGCATTACTCCTTAGAAAATAAAGACATTAAGCTCTTGTAAAATTCCTTTAGCAGTAAGCGTGATTCTGTTAAAGCTACATTTTCAGAGGGCAATCATTTCTTAAACATATGGTGATTTTAGGTTATGTTTGGTTAGTAAATTTAGAGAAGGAGAAAAAATGGATAACCAAATGCAAATGAGAAGAAAGCTATTTGCGCAGTATTTTTCTTAATGTTCTTTTTGACAGATATTTAGGCGAAAATCTCTAATGTAACTGCCAAGAGCTTAAAGTCCAATTTTAATCTTAGTTTGTTAAAAAGTTTCTGGAAAAACTTCACCTAATATTTATTTAAGGTCTAGAAAACTTCGCTTAATATTCATGTAAGTATGACCTTACTCTAATCAGATATCTTAATTCTCCTTCGTTTCTAAAGTAAAATATAATTAAATAGCCTCACTCAAATTGCAATATAGGTTTTTTTTTTTTTTTTTTTTTTTTTTTCTTTTTTTTTTGTAATATAACGAAAACCTGAACAAAAATCCCGAATGGAAGTGAATCATGTGACTCATAAAACTCTAAAGTTTTAATGTGTTGTTCTTCACATTCTCTTTTCCTTTCTATTTTTCGCCGAGTTTTTCGTTGTAAAACGAACAAAGTAAAGTTTTTTGTTTGTGTTTCTATGCATTATCCTCCCGAAATTTATGAACCAGCCAAACATAGTCTTAATGGTAACGTAGACGTCCAATGCTACTTCAGATACATCTTAGAAAAATCAGAGATCATGAAAATGGTAAATCTGAAAGTTTAACACACTTGCTTACCAAGTGATTCATTGAATTCCTAGATAAAACAATTTTCTTACGACCTGTTTGGTTGCATAAATTGCCTATTTTTTTGAAGGGTGATGCTATTTCCACTCCATCATTGAACTAATGCACTCCATGGTACTACTCTTAAAGTATGTGGTACTATGCATGTCATGCATTGCATATATAGTTCGCATGCTCTGAGAGTGGTACCATGGAGTGCCTTAGTTCAATAATGGAGTGGCAATAACAATTCCCTTTTTGAATCATTCTATTTTGAATTAGCGCATTTGAAATTTGTTTATTCGTAAATGACTTAATTCTAATTTATGAACATGTTTGGTTGGTCAAAGGAAAATTTGTTTCATTATAAATTAACTAATTTTAAGGTATTTGGTAGCAACAATCCAAATTGAAAAGTATCCAACTTAAACATTATGCCAACGTTTTTTAGTTTTTATGGACGAAAAACTATATGGAAACTCAGAAAACTTCATTTTTTTTATTTTATTATTTCTTTCATTCTAGAAATACCATTTTCCCGAAAAAATGCCTTGGGAACCTTTCCTAGTAAGTTTTTTCCTATAAAACCAATTTTAAATAAGGTCAAAAATCACCTTGAATGTAACCATGCACAATGATTAAAAATCACCACTATAATGAACAAATTTCATTCTTCAATAGCTGCACTAAGAATACAATACAACTTCCCTTGAGCAATACAAAAAAAAAATGATGTCGAATACATTAATACATCCTAAATCTGTCCAAATAAACCAAACTAATATGTCTAAATAGTCTACATTTACAACTATTGATCGAAAAGCAAGAATGACAATTGTGAAAAGGAAAACCACAATTTCTTCATTCCGTGACCACGCACATTATTCTAGGTCTCATGACCATTCAATTGTTGGAATCACCACTCCAACTGCTTAGAGATGGAAAGGAAAGATTGAAGTTTGCTTTTTCTAAGATTTTAGCAGACGATGTAGCTTAATATCTAAGTATCTATGTAGTGTAAAAAAAAAAACTTTTGACACAATGAGTTTGAATGTAGTATAAGACACTTTTAGTTTAAAAAATATTCAGTTCTTTTTTCTTTTCTTTTTTATATGAAATATTCAGTTCTTAATAGTTTGGTTTTTTGTATGGTTGATTTTCGGTTACTTAGGATTTTGTGCTTAACTTAAACGTTCACCAAGATTGGTTCTGTATTAAATCAACTTTGCCTAGATTGTCTGAGTAAAACCATAACTGGTTCTGTGATTTCAGATAAAAATGAATTCTAAATAACTTTATATTTTTGTGCTACTTTTTAGGTACATAAGAGCCTGTGTCTGGGTTTGAACTGTCCCAAGAACTGGTTCTTTATTAGACCAAAGTCACACTGATTTCTAAAAGAACCAAATAAAGTGAAACTTGGTATGAATCGATCTGATCGTGGTTTCATCATTCTGGGCAAGCTTGTGGTTTTTATAAATAAATAAAAATTAAAATTAAAAAAATAAAAAAATAATTAAAAAACCAAATCAATGCAAGATTGTAATATCTGTAATTTCCCCAAAAATCCGAAATACAAATTATCAAAATTGAAAATTTAGAATAGTGACATCACCCTAGGATTATCCCTGTTATGGAATTACTATTAGGATAGTCATAGCTATAACCTACTGTAAGGAACAGCCCCTTACTCGGCTAATTACAAAATTGCAGAAGAAATAGAGAAAACGAAGAAGATGAAGAACAGAATCAGAGAAGTAGGAAGAACAGAGCTGTAAGAGAGAGAAAGAGAAACTAGAGAGAGAAAATCAGATTTGTTTATCATTTCACATGCTTGAAAATTACAGAGCATTTCAGCTCATATAATCCTCAAAACAGACAACTCAGCCACCAATTATAGAAAGTCACGTGTTCATTTAGTTATACCAATTGTTGTCTAAACCACACCCTCTAAATCACATCGCAACCCTTGAACTCAAATCTGTGGGTCATGACACATACCCCTAAGATTCAATTGTCGTCGTCATGACAGCAGAAGTGCTGTTAATAACCTAGTAATGATAGTAGTGGCCATGCCCTCGACGTTATATAGCTTCATTAGGATTTTCAGGTAAACATGTACATAGACTTATACCCAGTCTCGTACATAGGCACAATTGCATTTGTGCACATACCTCGGAACATGCACGCAACCCTATATATTGGCACGCATAATTCGGCACTTAGCCTGAGATTAGACTCTGCCAACTACCACATGGTAGTCATGCACCACACCACCACCTTTTGTCCCCTCATAATCTACCCTTCAACACACATATACACAATGCCCAAATGTTTGGACACATGGCCCTTCATTCACCTCCCCTGACACCCCACACTCCCATAACTCTCCTTTCTACCTACACAATCTGTTTATACAAATTTAAGAGAGAGAGAGAGAGAGAGAGAGAGAGAGAGAGAGAGAGAGAGAGAGAGAGAGAGAGACCCAGGAATAGAGAAAGAAATAGAAAACACCACACAAATATACTGATCACGTCAAAATCAAGATATAAAAGTATACTCTACTTAAAGATTTGTAGTGTGAAAGTAGAAGTCGAACCAACAGAAATTGAAATACTAAATCACTTTAATTTTAAAAAACCTAGTTAATTAAGAAAACATAATTTTGATTTTGATTTTAATTAAACTAAGCAACCAAGGAAATAAATCTAACTATGAAAGCGATTAAAAGTTGTTTTGATAAATATGTGTATTGAACCTAGCTTCATAATATAGGAAATCGTAGCTACAAGCCTGATTCCTCCGTAAAGAATATAACTACGATTCAAGCATCAATGTAATTCATCTTCAGTTGGCACGGAGTGTCTCACACTAAACTAGGGTTGCGGCACACTCCGTCCTCCCTAGGCATGAACTATTCGACTACTTGATATCACAATTTAAATAAGCACCATTACATGTAAATAATCCATACAAGCACAGCAAATATAGATCATTGAGCACATCACATTCAAAATAGATCTAAGACAAGAATAAACTTTGAAAGCAGTACTTTAAGCTATAAAGTACAATTTTACTATTCAAAATCCTCGAAACATGTAATCATCATCATCAATACATAATAAATCTAAAAGAAAAACATAAATAACACCCTATTACTTGGATAGGATTTCATAATTAAAACCCTAAATATCGATCTAGGAGGCCATAAAATTGAAGATTGGCAAGAGGTTGATGGAGGAGGCCATGGGAATCTTTGGTCTTGTTCTTCTTCTCCTTGCTTTTCCCTCCTCAATGGATGTAATTTCAGTTGTTGAAAGATGTGTATATTATTGTCTAACCCCCCCCCCCCCCCCCCCCTAAATTGAATTAAAGGTGGGTATATATAGATTTGGAACAAGTTTTAGAGGCTTTCCTAAACCTAATCGCACTAAAACTGTCGTATTTACTTTTCTGGACGTCGTATGCACAAACCACCTTCGCTAGGCACTCTAATTTGACGAAATACGCATTTTTGGTAATTTTTTTTTTAAAAAAAGGAAGGTCGCTCGCGTAACCCGCTCGCGCGAGGTACATTTCACTACTCTATGTGACTTTCGTAGAATTGCTATAACTTTTTGCTCTGACATCGGATTGACTCGTCGTTTACGGCCACACATCCGTAACTCGAAGATCTACATTTTCTATCTCTGGAGAAATTTCTCAAATCCAAAGTCTTCAATGTCAAAAATGCAATTTACCAAGGTTGCTACTATCTCCAGTTTTCTCCAAAATCACCTTTTGAGCACGGAATTTCTTCCAAAGCCACTAATCAATGAATTTTAGTGCATTTTCAAGTTAAAGTTCCAAAACCTACAAAACATAAAATACTTATTAAAAACACATAATAACTAAATGAAGTGGGCTAACAAAGTGTATTTTCAGGACTATAAACGGGAACTATTCGTTCCCGATCACACCTCCTAACCTACACTTTGCTAGTCCTCAAGCAAAGAAAAATATAAAAATAAATACTATTATACTTAAAAATCCTAACTCACTATCGCAGGCAACGTAATTGCCTTTAGCATATGCAACAAGCCTTTTAAAACCCTAGGTGTCCCTAGTAGGACGAGTGAAGTCTTGTGAGGGTTCTCGTCAAATAAGATACCCACAACCATCTTTTATTAACTTGTAGATGAAAAGTTTTATTAAAACGAAAAACATTTAATACTCCTTATTATAAACCACGATTCAAAATAGAATAATGAACAAAAGAAGAAACATAATGAAACATCTACTTAAGTCACGAGAACAATTCCAAGAGATTGCATCGAATGAAGCAATACCATATTTCATAAACTTGCACATGTGTGATATGGTAGTCAAGTGAATACACGCCTATTATAAACTTGGAATACAATCCGGATAACTGTCTAACGATGCTTCGACTTCAAATCTCGGGTCGTTAATTACACTCTAAAATGAAACACTCAGAAATAGGTGTAATTTCTCGAGTATATGCGAGCCAACGAAATATGTTTTCAAAACAAGCAATGCTCACATATGACACGAAAAGACGCATGACACGCAAGAAAAGTTGTCTCGTGAAAGGATGTCAAAAGTCAAGAAAAATCAATCGTTACCATGTTTTAATCCCCCTCCCTTCGTTTACATATCCAAACCATGTTTTTTAGGATCAAATAGGACTTTTTAAAGGTTGTAACATGGCTCAGGCAATGAAAAAGGATAGAAATGATTCATTAAGTAGTTTTAGAGTGGCGTCGTAAGGCATGTTCGATTTTTTTCATCATCTCTTCTGCCAACTTTCATCTTTTCTTTCTCTTCTTTTCATTTTTCTTTTTATTTCTTTCCTCTTTTTTTTCTCCTTTTAACCTTTTTTCTTTTTCTTTTCATTTCTTTTTGAATAATTTTTCATCGAAGTACAAGGCAACTACCCCAATAGCGTCTTATTTTCTTTTCCTCTTGAATCACGCATCACCTTATCAACACTAAAAGTTGATCAATCTTTCAGTGGTGAACTCCAAGTTGGCCAAGTTGGAGCAAAAAAAATAATGGTGTTTTAAGAAAAAGAGGCATGTTAAAGGCTCAAAGGGGCGACTACGGATATAATATTTTTTTTTTGGGTTAGGTCAGATGGTAAAAAAGGTGAAAAACAAAGAGGGCCTAAAATCACGTCCTAGGGTGATATGGTTCTTCAACGTTTACGACGGAAGATTATTTAGCATGGTAGCAAATATTTTGACTTGACTATCAACCAAAACAAGAATAATGAGACTAAACTACGAGTTAATGCATTATTTCAATGAAATTCGACAAACACAAAATGTATTTATAACCATCTAAAAAGAAAAGATAGGCTCCAAAGCTCACCAGGTTTAGTCTCCATACTATATGTTATCTAGAAATCTGAATGATATTATAGTTTACATCAAATATGTATTCAAGTGAGTACGTGCAGTACATAGGCTTGTGTGCAAATCTATGATATGAAACTATGATTCGAACGATACATATCCTAAATGTCGCATCATATTCAGCAAATGTTGAACCACATCTTCTCATGTTTACCATTCTATAACAATCCAAGTTACATAACAAGAAGTATCGACTCGAGATTGCAAAAATGTTGGTAACATTGTTTATTTAAGCACAAGTATCGAAAAAAAAATTAAAAAATAAGTGCATAATTATATGCATGTAAGTGCATACCCCCAAACCTAAACCTTTCATTGTCCCCAATGGAACAATAAGCAAAAAAAAAATGAGAGTACGTAAGGAGAATGACAATACCTCAATCTCGGCAATCACAAACCAGATGAACGTATATGAATGTTGCGATAAAGTTCAATTGCTCCAAATGGAGCCACTAATTCACCTGTCAATACTCGACAAAAGAAAATAAACAAACAAAAGAACAACGATAGCTAATAGAAAGAAAAAAAAAACATGTGTAATGTAGATTGTGGTGCACTCGTAGAAAAACTAAACTAAAACCGAAAGACTCAACGAAAATCAAAAAGAACAAGCACAAATGGAACTATCTAAATAAAGAAGGACTCGATCTAAAAGGGGCCTAAGAGAGCAAACAAAAAGGAGAAAAACACAAAGTAAGGGTTGGGAGTGAGAAGAAGAGAACAAAAGAGCAAAAACACAAAATCCAACCTTCACGCATGCAGGTCGCGCGAGCGACACATCGCACGCGCGATTGCTCATGCTAGGGTTGCTCGATTCCTCGCACGAGGAAATACTAAGGCTTATTTTTCAGAAACAGTAAAAAAATCCTAAGGTATAGGCTCGTGGGCGCAAGCCGCACACGTGGAAACACGATCGCATGAACGATCTAGTGCACGACAAATTAAAGAGAGCTGTTTTATTAAAAAAAAAAAACTTAAAAATTTTCTAAGTCCAAAACTCGAGCGTGCGGGCCACGCGAGCGACCTCTCGCACGAGCGAATCGCGTGCACGAGTAGCCCATTTTTCTCTATTGTCTCTTAGAAAGTTAAATGGATTCAAAATAAAACCCCCAAACCTATCCTGAACTAAAGAAAAACGGTCACGCCCCGGAGCAGTAAAAATAGAGAAAAATAAATTTCCTTTTTGGGTCCATAGGGAATGATAAGTGAAAGTCACTAATTATCCACACCATGCAGTACTAGTCCAACTAAAACAACAAGAACAGTAATAACAACTGAAATATAAGACAGTTCTAACTATTACAAATCATCAGAGTATGGTCCACAGGATCACAACAGGTCTGGAGACAACATATGCCCAAGTACCCGTTAACTAACAAAGTTCGATAGTAATATAAAGCTTGTATATGACTATCTTTGGATCTTCAGCTGGCGTAAGGATAGTCGTCAGCATAACAGCCTTCTCCGGCACAACCGGCATCAGTGGGGTCATCCTCTGCGTATTTCCCTTCCGGGTAATACCTATCATCATAAGCTCCATTATCTGCATTAAAAGGGACATGGTAATCTGGACAGGGAAATGTCCAGACAATAACGGCCGTCAGCTTACTGAGAGCTGAATGAATAGAAACTCGTAGGTTATCAATGATATAACGTATAACAAGTTATTGAAGTGTCTAAGATATAGTTCTACTAAATAATATCTCTTCTATATTCCAACGTCGTAATTCCACCCTTATTGTCTTGTTATCCTGAGACCGATAATCCACATACTCTATCTAGAAAGAATAGACTCAATCGTTTCACATATATAGACATATCATCATTCTGTCCATTGCTTGTTAAGGATATAAACCATCCACCGCATTCATGGACACCACGTCAGTCCATCCCCTGCTCGTTAAGGATATAAACCATCCACCGCATATCAGGGATACAATGCTTTGAACAACAGCACATCAAATCTATTACCACAATTTATCGATGTGTACCAGTGATCCCCCATCCACCACTCGTTAAGGATATAAACCATCAACCACTTGTTAAGGATATAACATGGATCATCTGGTTACCTTAGGACTACATGGTCCCACTCACTACTCGTTAAGGATATAAACCATCCACCACATGTGAAGCATATCATGACCAGGCGTCTACCCACGTACTATTCCCAAAAATTATCAAACCTACTTAAACTCGATACTACTATTGATACATGATAATTCCCATGTGGCCTGACTACTCTGATTGAAATGAATGGATATCAAACTCATACATGAATCGGAATCATCTAACGTCATCACATTAATCCATTATTCTTAGTCATACTTATCTGTGTTGTCACATTATCCCTGACTAACCCATAATCGCATAATAGAAGTCTGAATCGTGAATCGAGTATTCGAACCTTGTATATAATAAACTAAAAAACTAAACCATGTTCTGCATGTCTCGATCGATTAAAATCATTTCGATCGATTGAGGGAAAGTAATTTTCGAGCGATCAAAGTCTCTTCGATCGATTGAACCTTCGATCGATTAAACTTTGTGCAATCGCTCGAGAGTCATCTTCTCCAGCAGATTCTGAACAGCATAAAAATAGACTTCCTAAGGACATTTTAATACGTCTAAACATATCAAAAAGCTTATAAGCATTATAATAAAGATACCAAGTGAGCAGAAACTCACATAGGGTGCGTTTGGCAAAGCTTTGAGCTTTCGAGCTTTAATGGCCTCCAATGGTTTCTCCTTTCTCTCTCTGCTCCTCTCTTAGTCTCTGTCTCTCCTTCTCTTTTTCTTCTTCTTCTCTGTCTCCTTCTCTCTCCCAAAAATATATATATATATATAGGTATGGATATGTGTAGTGTATAATATATATGTATGAGTATATATAAATATATATATATATATATCAAAACACACACTCACAACTCTCTCAACTCACAAGGTTTAACAAAACCCAATACACACACGAAACTAGTGTATATATAGGGAAAAAATGGTGCAGGTGGCTGTTTCTGCGTGAAGCCTGGAATTTTGATGATTACAAGTTTGATCGATCAAAGTATGTTCGATTGATTAAGAGCAGATCAGTGAGGTTAGATCGATTGAAAATAGTTTGATCCATTGAAGTGGGGCCATGCATTAAATTTATGTCGCTAGGGTTTCGATCGCTCGAAAGTAGTTCGATCGATCAAAGGTTAAAATTTTACATATGAACAAGGGAAGTATATAGAATCTCTCTGCATAAATATTTATTAAAAATACAGGGTATTACAAACACTGACTCAAAATGACTATAAAGTGTATAAAAATGAGGGAACAAAATGATTAAAGCTTGGGTTGCCTCCCAAGAAGCGTTGTCTTTTACGTCTCCAGCTAGACCGTTCTATGCTCAAGACTTATGGAGGCCGAAACTCAGACTTTGTACCCTTAAAGGCATTAGGGATACTCTGGTTGAAAATAAAAATAATTTCGTTATTTGTTAACTCATTCGACAGTTCCTCTTTTTCAATTTTGAATCGATTCTTGACCTTTTGAGTAAATCTTGTTGGGTTTGTGCCCTCAAACCATTACTTTGTGTATGAGACATTGACATTTTAATATATGGATATCAACTTTACATTTTCTGATGTATGTTTCTTTCATGAGATGATTGTTAATCCTTAAGTATCATAGTAAGTAATTCGTGTGTATATGAGATACATACAAGTGAGATACGAATTACTATTCTTTGGCATTTAGAATTTGTCGTAGTGGATTATGAAACTGGATGTCTCCTCAGGTTTACACTATAGCATGATTAACAACCATTGGATGGAGTGATGAATCTCAATCACTAAAGTATAACTCTTAGTTGATAGCTGGTGCTTATAGTGCATTGACGGACCTGAGTTTTCCTATTGACACTTAAGACTGTCAGCAGTCGATAGGAACTCATAACTTGTATAAGGTACGTGACACGGAAATTATTTTGTGTGCGCTTGTGTGCAACACCCGAGTGTAGGTAGACGTGCAAGTAGTATTTGGTTAAGACCAGGTTGATCTCACTGGGAAGGTAGGAAACTAGAAACTTAGATTAAACTCTAAAGGAAAAGAAAATTCAAGATTTAAGCAAGGTGTAGAACACGGAGTTCCACAAATTAACTATTACTAAAGCGATTAAATTAAACTAATGATCAACTAATTAACTAAAACAATATTTAAAAATAGTGTTTCTCAATAGAAGGGAAACGTTGGGATTACACGAATCCGCAGTGACCTAACAATCTACCATACAGTTACATTAAAGCTCAATGGAGTACATCTTCTACAGTATTCCGTATTTCTCTTAAAATAAAGAATCCATAGCCCTTTCATGACCGAGACTATATCATCACAGTTGCTTCGAAACATAAGAAAGCGGTTTAAAACAATAGTTAAGACTCGCACTCTGAATGGTGTGAGCATTCAAAGTGGTTTACAAAAGTTATTGAAGAAAAATGCCTTAAGGCTTAAAGTTCAGAAACTGTTTTGACAAACTGAGCATTTGGAGACAGTTTGATAACGAATCTCTAAAGCAAAAAGTCTAGGAATACTACATAGGATGTTCCCAAGAATCAGAATATTCGATCGATCGACGCGCTTTCGATCAATCAAAAATCGTCATCTCTTAATCGATCGAAATGTCTTCGATCGCTTGACTCTATCACTGGTCCGATCGATCGAACTAACTTTGATCGATCAAACACAGGTTTTAAACTGCTGCATGGCACAGGCTAGAGATCATTGTTTCATCATGATCTCCCAACCCTAGGACTACTCAGACATGGTCTGGAGTGTCACAAATCTATTTTTAACGTAAAGATTCATTAAGGCCTTGTTTGTTTGCGATTTTAACATAAAAATTGTGAAAGCTATGGTTTAATCACTAAATAACATGCAAGACTTTGTTTAACTTTACTTGTGCTACGAATAACTAGAAATAGAATGCAAATATAACAATAAGATGAAACCTGAAACATTGTATTAAGCTTAACTTGCAGAAAATCCAAGAACAACCAATATCTAAACCTTTGAAACCTATAAAACAATGTAAAACTCTCTATCTCTCTCTAAAACTGTTGAAAACCAAGTTGGGCGTCCTAGGGACGTAAACAAAAACGTATATTTATGCTAAAACCTAAAACTAGGGCTAAAAACTACGTCTCCACTGCGATCGCGTAAGTTCTGATAAAAGCCATGTTTGATCGATCGAACATCACTCGATCTATGAACTTCTGGGATCATCGGGCGCTTGAACTTCCTTCGATCGATTGAGTTATCTTCGATCGCTTGAGTTATCTTCGATCGCTTGAGTTATCTTCGATTGCTTGAGTTATCTTCACTTTTCATATTTGAATTGTCTTGATTGGAATTAAGTCTTCCTTTTATCCTGTCATTAATTTCTCCCCTCAGCAGAACAGTAATCTGCACAAATAGTAGCTAAAATAATACAACTTATCATAGATTAGTTGCATTGTATAAAACTAGCAGTGCAATACAAATTGCAGATATAGCAGGGAATTGTAAACTATATCAGTGTATTTTTCTATTTTAGCGCGGTTGTATTTTACAAATACCCCCGCTTGTCAAAACCCCCAACTAGCTTATTGCTAGTCTCTAGCGATAAAGCGATAGTAGAACAAGCTAAACTAATACTACAACGACTAAAAGAAAACAAAATAAACTAAAGCAAACTAATCTAAATGGAGAGAGATACTTCCTAACTCACTTTCGCAGGAATCGTGATTGTATTTAGCGAATGCAACAAGCCGTTAAACCCCTAGGTTCCGCCTAGTGGACGAGTGTTGTCTCGTGAGGTTTTACAGTGAATATACCCACAAAATTCTCAATTTTAAGTTCAAAAAGATATAGAAAACTTTTAAACACTCCCTCCCATTCAACTATTAACTTAGCTCTACAAAGACATATTAACCTCAAGTAAACCATGAAAGAAACTCACATGCTTCTCATGCCACCAAGATAAGTATAACATATATATCACAATCATGTATCTGTGTGTGTGAAGTTAACAGCTATGCATCGAACTTTATTTAGAGTTATTTGGACTATTGTACTTCTAGAACTCGTAATATCAACTCAATCCTCACATAGGTTTACACTCATAAATGAACGTCTCACAAAAATTGGTTTAATAATGATACCCCATGGTATGAAAGCTTTGATAAGAGTGATATTTTGGCTACGAATGCTCTCACACCTGGCTCAATAAAGGATGAACATTTAGAGTGTATAGTCTCATGAATAGGATACTACTTACTAGAGGAGCGAACTACCGTGGATAACTTAATTCTCACGTTCATGTTCAAACCAAGTTGTTAAGAATCATTAAGACTTTAGATTTTTGGGTTTTATGTAGTAGATAAAGATGATGAGGAAGCACAATGCGCATTTTAACATATGACAGATCTTATCATCTCATTTTGTTCTTTTCACATCTTCAACCAACTTTCATCCTTTCATATTCTCCCTTTTTCTTCTTTTCATTTTAATTTTTTATTTTTTATTATTTTAACAAAACCTGAACTTCCAACTCCCCAACTACTCTTTTCCAATCACATACTTTGACAGTTATTCATAATAAATGCGCAATGAGGTCCATTGGGGTCAAGGTAAAGGATAAGGAGTTTTATAATAGAATCTACAGTATTGAATCGGTGTGGGGTTCGAGACAGAACGATTTCTATGGGTAAAGGGATATGGACAGTGGTAGGAGATGGGTAACGATGGCTTAAATCATTTTTTTAATTTCTTAGTTTTAGCATTACAGTGTTTATCGAGTTTAGTTGGTAGATCCTAAACGTTCTTCTCTAATAAGCAGCCAAAATGAATAAAATTTAATTGAGACTAGTGCAACGAATTTTTATAGGCATAATTAAGAAAAATATTTCGAATTTATGTGACAATTTTCTCAGAAACAAAGATTGGATCAGAAGCTCACTAAGGGTCCTTAGTTTCCACTACTCGTTTTATTAGCACAATAGTCATATTAACTCATTTTTAGGCTTTCTACATGGCTATCAATAGGTGCAAAAGGATGTTGGATACATGAGAGGTCAACACAAGCAATCATCTTAGTGATACTAGAAAAACGTGTGAACTTAATTCATAAAAGGATGAGAATAATATGAATGTGTCATTACTTGGTACAAGCTAAACAGGAGCAAATGTTCAAAGTTATTCTACCAATTAAGTTCAAAATAAAATTTTAAAATTTTTTCAAATTTCTTCAATTTTTAATTTCAAATTTCTTCAATTTTTAATTTCATTCAATTTTTAATTTTAATCCAATTCTAATTGAGATTGTATGAAATGTGCATTAAAGTTATCCAGATTGCTAAGTGTGAACATGTGCAGGTGATTATCTATCTACATCCCACTCCCAACTAAAAATAACAAAGTCCTCAGAAGTTGATTTTCAAATGTAAATAGATGGATATCACCTAATAGAAGTAAGGTAACAATAGCAAGCATAGCAACCTGTACCCTAAAAATACAATCTCCAAGCAGCCAAGATCAAAAGAAATAATGTATCATGATAGAACACGATCCAGATACATAATAAAATGTCCAATCACCGGGATGATAAAGTAATGGAAGTTCAAAACAGTGATCAAAGTGTTTAAAATAACCATGCAGTCCCATGACATCCAAACATCCAAAAGAATACTAAGAGAGAGGAGAGAGAAAATAGAAATAAACTAAATACAAGAAAATCCCAAACTCTCAACTAGCATACCCAACTACTCATTAGTAATATCTAATAAAATCTCAATAGGCGCCTCTGGATCAGCAGCAACAACCGGAGGCGGTAGAAGTGGAGTCTCAGAGATAATTGGTTGATTCATGGATGTTGATGGAGCAGCAGGATCAGCGGATGGTGGAGGTGCGGAAAATGATGATGAAGGGCCAAAAGGAGCATCAGAAGGAGGTGGAGCAGAAGATGATGGGTCAGATGTGGGTGGGGCAGCCGGGGGGTGGTGAGGTGTATGCAATGACTGAGCGACCCCCAACTGAACCAGTAATGCATCAAGCTAAGTGACCAGGTGGTCAACCTTTTCCTCGAGTCGTATCCACGCCTCCCTCTCCTTGATAAAGAGTGTGTGGAGAGACACGAAAGATGACTCTCCCTGGGCCAGAGCCTAAGACCGCTGTCTCAGCTCGAATCTTTCAATCTCCTCAACAGGATCAACCTCCTCCTCTAAATCATGCTCCTCAGCCTCGAAAGGCATCCCAAAAGCTGCACCCTCTATATCAATGCCTCCACCTCGCCTCCTCTTCACCCCAACCTTTGCCTTTCCTTTCCCTTTTCTCTTCCTTTTTTGAGCACCTGAGCGACGGGAGGCCATCTCTCCAAATCTGTTGGAGGAAGTCCGCACCTCGTTAGTGGGCAGCTGGGGAAGACCTATCCAAGCAATGACCCAATGGATCGCCCAAGCACCTTTCAGGTGCTTTTTGGCGACGATCTAGCGAGTGGGGTGGATCATGAAATCGATATAAAGGCGAGGCAAACAAACAAGCTGCCCCGTCCCTACTGCATATAAAACACGTGCATACCAGGTTGCTATCTTCTCCCGGTAAGAGGTCACCAAAAGGTAGTTGCTGAGGGCGAGGTGAAGTATGTGATAATTATCTGTGAGGTAGCGGTCCTCGATCAATGAAGAGCCATTCCACCATAAAACGGCACCCCCAGTGATCTCCCTGATGATAGTGGTCGGTGATGTCTTAGGTGCGTCAGGGCAGTGTGGACATACATAACCCGGTACCTCAGGTACCCCAATAGCGGCTGCGACAGTGGCTGGACTGAATATAAACTCCCGACTACAAAAGAAAGAACGATACGTGAACGGGGCGGTCGGGTCTCGGATCATGGTCACGCTGGCCTCACAGATCTAAGAAAAATTTACTCTCTTAGACTAGGAGAGTGAATCATACCAGTGTGGTATAGCCCGTATCCTGGCCAAGTACCAGGGGGTGGAAAGCCGCGCTGTCTCGAGAGGGCGCTCGGTCATCACCTTCCTAGATCGGAAGTATCGCGTGAACCACTGCCTATCTGGAGTATTCCGAAAGCCGTGCTGTGGGATCGGGTCGGGGATCGTGAGATCAAAGGGTTTTTCCTTGTGATAACCCATGACAGGATTCATCTTGAAGTCCCTGAAATTGAAAATGAAAATGAAAAGAAAAGACTAATGAAAATAAGAACTAAAGACCAAAAGAAGAATCTACATCTGCATCAGTTCGATCGATCGAACTGTTTGCAATTAATTGAAAAATGGGCTGGCCTCGATAGCTCAAAACCAGCTCGATCAATCGAGCACAGCGTACACGCAGAGACAGAAAAGAAAATGAAAAATTAAATGAAACAAACTAGTAACCTAATACTAAGATTACTAATAGTTGGTCTTCGGACCAATGGGGGGCACCCCCTCACATTTTGAATGGAGAGATACTTAGGGGGTTTAAAATTTTCCTTACCTCGGTAATCGCAGAGGAGAGGACAAGATGATGATGTTTTGGGGATGCTTGGGTTCTCCAATTGGTGTGTGTGATTAGGGAGAAAACAAATTGCCCCGAGTTCTCTCTCTCTCTCTCTCTCTCTGTCTCTCTCTCTCTCTGTGTTAAAGCGCTCGAGAGTGAGAGGGAGAGAAAGAAACTGATGAAGTGTACGCTGGATGCCTCGTTTAAATACAAGTCTCAATCACTTGAGACGGTTCGATCGATCGAACTTTCAATCAATCGAAACCCAAAATTTTCATAAATTCTTAAATAGAATACCTATGCATCCCCAACTAACAAAAACTGTTCTGGACATACAAGAATATGATAAAAGTAGTGCAAACGTAGACATGTAAGCCAGAATTCATCATCATAGTAATATAAAGTTGCAAATTTCATAAATATAAAGTTTTAAAAGCATCCATTTTGCAAATAATAATCTCCAAGTTGGCACTTAAGACCTTATTAAAAGAAAAACTAGAATTAAAAACAAAACTAACAATTCTTTGTCTAGCCCAATTGATAAAAATTGACTAAATGACAAAACATAACTGAAGCGAGTCACTAATCTTCGAACATGAAAATTCCTTTTTCTGCAATTGTTTCATACTCCGCCAAATCTTCAAAAGTAGAGTCCAAACTCGATAATTCACAATTCTAGAAAGATCTAAAAGCGTCCAGAATATCATCGAAAGTGTCTGAAATCTCCAAAGAATTGATTACACAGGCAGGAGGTGATCCGGATGGAGACATTGATAGAGGAGTATAATTTCTCAGCTGTTTGCTCTCTTATGGTGGAGTACCAGGAGACCCTATGTAAGGTCCAGGTCCATGAAACAGTTGGTGTGGAAGGAACACCGATAGACCGTTGTAGAACATAGTGATAATCCTGGACAAGGACAACAGAAGAAAACCAAAATGAAAGAAATTAAATAAAATAAGTGAAAGAACTAACAGAAAGGAATAAACAAAGAAAAACAAAAAGAAAATGAAATGTGACAACGAGTTAACCTCACTATTGGCATGATAGAACCATGTGCACTAGCAGGTAGGGGGCATTGAAGCCGGAACGATAAATAGCTCATGTGCACATAAATATATGAAATCGACTCGATGATGATTAAGTCATTCACATATGTGAAGACAGCGTTATGGCGTTCGGGCACCACATCCTGTAAATCTTCTTCAACCTATGGTTCCCACATCGAGTTGTTCTCCCACTGTATCAAGTGGGCATCATCAACTTCCCCGACGAAATACCCCTCTGGTTCTCCTTCCTCTTCAGGGAAGTCCATATGCTCAAAAGGATTAATGTTGAAGAGGGTAGGATTGTAAGGGATGTACCCTTGGGTCAGGTCAACTACATCATCCACCCCGGGCCCTTGATAAGGAGAAAGGCAGAATGTAATCTCCTCGGCAGTCCAGGGAGGGTTCTGGTATTCTGAATCAGTCCACGACCCGATTGAATGGACGTCGTCGTCTCTCATTTTTATAGCCTGTAGGGGAGAGATTATATGGAATAACAGATTAGAGTCGAGGTCACACTAAAAAAGACAAAAATAAATAAATGAACAAAGTGCAGTAAAAGAAAATAATACAATAAATTGAGAACACTCTTTGGTGTTTTAAGATCTAGGAGTAGTTGGGCTCATCCAGTTGGATGTGCTCAACTTCAGGTTCGAAGTTGTCCAAGAACGGCTTCAATCTTTGGCCATTGACCTTGAAACTTTCTCGTTCCTTGGATTTAATAGCTCAACGGCCCCATATGGAAAAATAAATTTAATAATGAACAGACTTATCCACCGGGATCGGAGTTTTCCTGGAAAAAAGTGAAGGCGAGAGTCATAAAGTAAGACTTTTTACCCCAGCTCGAATGATTTGCGAAAGATAGCTCTATCATGACGAGCCTTCATCCTCTCCTTATGCAACTTAGCAGAGTTATACGCATCTCTACAGATTTCCTCTAGCTCTGCAAGTTGGAGTTTTTTTAGCTGCCCTCCCTCTTTGATATCGAAGTTTAATGAGCGCGTCGCCCAATATGCTTTATGTTTGATTTCAACAGGGAGGTGGCAAGCCTTTTCGTACACCAGTCTGTACGGGGACATTCCTAGGTTTATTTTATAAGCAGTATGGTATGCCTATAGAGCATCAGTCAGTTTGTATGCCCAATCTTTTCTGTGTGAACTAACCGTCTTTTCGAGAATGTGCTTGATTTCTTGGTTAGCCAACTCTGCCTGCCCGTTAGTTTGTGAGTGGTAGGCTAGAGCGATCTTATGATTGACCCCGTATTTCTTGAGGAGTGACTCTAAGGGCCTATTGCAAAAATGTTTGCCTTGGTCACTTATTAGTGCCTTCGGGGTTCCAAAATACGATAGAATGTGTTCTATAAGAAAAGACATTACTGTTCTGTGATCATTGTGTCACGTCGGTATCACCTCTACCCATTTTGATACATATTCCATAGCTAGGGGGATGTAATTGCAGTTGTTTGATTTTGGGAACGAGCCCATGAAATCTATGACCCAACAATCGAATGTTTCAATTGTAATAATAGGAGTTAGGGGCATAGAGTTTCTTTTTGAAATTGTACCAAGCATTTGATAGCATTGGCATGATTTGTAAAAAGAATAGGCATCTTTAAATACAATGGGCTAGTAGAAACCGCTGTGTAGGACTTTTTATGCGGTCTTTTGCGAAGCAAAGTGGCCACCGCAAGCTTCAGAATGGCATGATGCTAGGATTATGGTTATATCCTCATTTGGAACGCAACGTCTGATGACCTGATCAGTGCAATATTTGAACAAGTACGGGTCATTGAAAAAGAAGTGATGTGCGAATGAGAGGAACAATTTCTTGTCTTGATTAGACCAATAACTTGGAGTCTCTCCCGTGACTAGATAATTTACTATATCCGCATACCAGGGAAAACTGGAAACAATCATCAGTTGCTCATCTGGGAATTCATTCTTAATCAGCATTGGTTCGATGTTGTCAACAAACGTTAACCGAGATAAATGGTCAGCGACCAAATTCTCTACTCCCTTTTTATCTTTGATTGTCATATCGAATTCTTGGAGTAGGAGTATCTAACGGATAAGCCTTTATTTCGCATCCTTCTTAGATAACAGGTATTTGAGGGCCGAGTGGTTTGTAAAATAGACGATTGGGGACCCTATCAGATAAGACCTGAATTTATCCAAAGTAAAGACTATAGCCAGTAGCTCTTTCTCAGTAGTTGTATAATTCATTTGAGCTTCATTAAGTATTCGACTAGCGTAGTAGATTACGTAAGGCTTATTATCCTCCCTCTGTCCTAGAACTTCACTAATGGCGTAGTCACTAGTATCGCACATTAGTTTGAATGGCAAACCCCAATCGGGTGCCTGTATTATCGATGCAGAGGTAAGGTATTCTTTTAGTGCATCAAAAGATGTTTGACAGTTTTTCGACCATTCGAATGGCGTGTCTTTAGCTAACAGTTGACATAGTAGTTGGGAAATAGCACTAAAATTTTGGATAAATCTACGATAAAATCCCGCATATCCCATAAAAGAGCGGATGTCTTTAACCGTACGGGGGACAGGTAGATTCGAGATTATGTCGATTTTTGCTCTATCCACTTGGATACCTTTGTCAAATATAATGTGGCCGAGGACTATTCCACTGGTTACCATGAAATGAAAATTTTCCCAGTTTAGTACCAAGTGTTTGTCCTCGTATCATGCTACTACACGTTCAAGATTATCAAGACATTTTTCAAAACTATGGCCAAACACAGAAAAATAGTCCATAAAACTTCAAGTGTCTACTCGACCATATCACTGAATATACTAAGCATGCACCGTTGAAAAGTAGCAGGTACATTTTATAAACCGAAAGGCATACGGCGGTAAGCGAAAGTACCGAACGGACATGTGAAAGTTGTTTTCTCCTAATCTTCAGGATCAATTTCAATTTGGTTATACCTACTGTATCTGTCCAAAAAGCAATAGTACTTATAACCCACCACTCATTCTAGCATTTGATCCATGAATGGTAATGGAAAGTGGTCTTTTCGGGTCACAGTATTCAGTTTTCGGTAATTGATACACATCCACCATCCAGTGGGGACGCGTGTTGGTACCAATTTGCTATCTTTATTAGGAATAACCGTTATGCCAGCCTTCTTTGGTACCACTTGGGTTGGACTGACCCAAGGGCTGTCAGATATAGGATATATGATCCCAACATCAAGTAGTTATAGAACTTCCTTTTTGACTACTACTTGCATGTTGGGATTCAAACGCCTTTGCATTTATTATGATGGTTTAACATCTTCCTCTAAATATATTTTATGGGTGCAAACAGACAGGCTTATACCTTTGAGGTCAGCAATAGTCCAACCCAATGCTCCCTTATGTTGTTTCAGCATTTGGATTAATTTACCCTCTTGTTCAAAATTTAATGTAGATGAAATTATGACAGGATAAGTCTTTTCAGTCCCTAAATAAGCATATTTGAGCTCTTTTGGAAGCTCCTTTAATTCCAAATTGGGAAACTGAAAGTTTGAGGGCATGACTAACTTCATTTTTTGAGGCAACGGTTCATATGGCATTACCCACATGCATTCAGCTCTATCCTCCTCTTTCGTTTCCATCATGAGGCAAGTTAGATTTAGGTCGCCGTCCAATGTGGTAGAGTTTTTAGGGTGGTAGATAGCATCAAATTGTGACACCACTACCTCCAAAGGATCTTTGTAATCGACCAAATCAGCCTCATCTTCAATGACTATTTCAATGTAGTTAACTTATTCCTCATCCTCGTATTCATCAGATCGGAGATTTGAAAAGATTTTGACATTTAAAGTCATGTTCCTGAATACGATAGTCATTATACCACTTCTTATTTTTATTGTGGCATCAATTGTGTTGAGGAATGGACGTCCGAATATCACCGGGATTTGTGCACATAGATTAGACACGGTTCAATTTCTAAAATCACGAAATCAACTGAAAATACAAACGAGTCTATTTGAACGAGGACGTTTTCCAGTATTCCTCTAGGGTATTTGACTGACCTATCTACCAGTTGTAGTGCAACTCAGGTAGATTTAATTTCACCCAACCCTAGTTGTTTATAAATTGAGTATGGCAGCAAGTTTACGCTTGCTCCTAGGTCGAGGAGTGCGTTGTCTATCCTTTGATTCCTAATTTGGCATGAGACAGTTGGAGTCCCGGGGTCTTTGAGTTTTGGAGGCAATTCATTTTGGATGATTGCGCTTGCTTGGCAAGCAACATAAGTATGTTTTTTTACACTTTGCCTCCTCTTGACCGTGCATAAGTCTTTGAGATACTTAGAGTAGGCCGGTACTTGTTTGATAGCATCATGGAGTGAAAGGTTTATTTTGACTTGTTTAAATAGTTCCAGGAAATCCTGATTCTTTATCTCATTTTTAGGTTTCTTTAGCCTTTGAGGATAAGGCGCAGGGAAAGGGCATTTAGGTAATTCATCATTAACAGGCTCCTTTCTGGGCCTTCTCTCAACTTCTTCTACTTCTTTAGGAGTTTCATCTTTTGAATCTAATGGTTCGTTATTAGTGGATGGCTCCTCTTCCTGAGTAGAAGGTTCGTTCTTGTTTAACACTTCATCCTCTTCATACTCATCAGGAGTTGAGAGAGGCATTTTGTGCCCTATAATCTTGCCACTTCTCAGAGTAGTCACGGCTTTAGCATGTTCTTGATTATTGGGACCATTGTTGTATCCCTTAGGGTTTTAAAGTGGTTGGGCAGGAAATGTCCCACCCAAGCCTTCTAGTCGTGCATCTATTCTCTCTAATGTTGCGAACATTTTGCTCATCATTTGAATTAACTGTTGTGTTAAGTTCACATTAGAGAGTGGATCTTCTTCTTGTACCGTTTTGTGCGGTGGAATGTGCACGTTTGACTGTTGATTATTCGAGGGTTGAGCTTGGTTATAATTATTAGATCTGTTTTAATTGAATGGCTGGGGTTGCCTATTATATTGCCCTTGATATTGGGTATTATTATTGTAGGGCTGTTGTTGTTGGTATTGATTTTGGGTCCCAGCGTCGTTTTTCCAATCAAAACCGAGGTGATTCCATCTATTGTTATAATTTTGAAAATTATTATTGTTACTATAGGAATTTCCCTCCCCTTTATATCCTTGCATGGCGTTCATTTTCATGGGGGCTTGTTCTTGAAAGTACGGCACATTGGGACAGTATTGAGTGGTGTGTTCCAACATATTGCATGTGGCGCATGGTTCTTCAGGTAAAATCTGTTTAGAACTCTCTCCTTTCATCCATAACTCCTCTACTTTCCTAGATAATTCTTCATATTTGGTCATTAGGTGATCTTCACTTTTTAGCTGGTATAAACTTTTCTCCTCTACACACGATATTTGTGCGTGTGAGACATCTTCAGAGTTTGACCATTCATGAGCATGCTCAGATAACCACTCGAAGTGGGTTTCAGCCTCTTCGGTATTTTTGCGAAGAAATGTACCTGAGCTCATAGTTTTAACCAGTTTTTTTGTTTCACCATTTAGTCCTTCATAAAAGTAGCTTATGGTTTGCCATTTCTCATACCCGTGATGTGGGCATGAGAGAAGCAAATCCTTAAAACGCTCCCAAGTTTGGGTGAACGTTTCATTGCTCTTTTGTTTATAGGAGTTTATTTGACGTTTAAGTTCGGTGGTCATGCGAGGTGGAAAGAATTTCTTTAAAAATTTAGTGTTCACCGTATGCTAGGTAAAGATTGAATTTGGCTTAAGGGTGAGTAGTCATGCTTTTGCTTTATCCTTTAAGGTGAAGGGGAATAGCATTAGGCGTGTCACATCTATAGGACAATTTTATGAGAATGTTTTACAAACATCCTCAAAATTTTTGACGTGTAGATATGCCTTCTCGCTCTCCATTCCATGGAAGGTTGGCAGGAGTTGAATCATTCCGTTGCAAAATTGGAATTCGCCCACATGAGGTGGAATGAGATTACAAAAAGGTGTAGGTGCATGGTCGGGTTGTATAAGATCGCATAACAGACGTAGTGAATCATCATTAGGCACAACCACATTCTCACCATTTTTGCTTTGATTATCAGCCATTGAATCGGTAGGTGTGACTATAGGATTTATAGAACTAGAAGATTCAGATAGGTAGAGCGGATTTTCGTGAATTCCTTCAATGGAAGTATCGGACTTGAAAGGGAAAAGATCCTAAGACGTTTTAATCTAAAGAATTAAAAGAAAAAGAAAATAGAAAGAGATAAAGATAGATTGAGGTAATCTAAGCGTTAGCTTGTTGCCTTCCCCGGCAATGGCGCCAAAAACTTGACATGAAAATTATTTTGTGTGTGCTTGTGTGCAATACCCAAGTGTAGGTAGACGTGCAAGTAGTATCTGGCTAAGGCCATGTCGATCCCACAGGGAAGGTAGGAAACTAGAAACTTAGATTAAACTCTAAAAGGAAAAGAAAATTCAAGATTTAAGCAAGGTGTAGAACACAGATTTCCACAAATTAACTACTACTAACGCAATTAAATTAAACTAATGATCAACTAATTAATTAAAACAATATTTAAAAATGGTGTTTCTTAATAGAAGGGGAACGATGGGATTACATGAATCCGCAGTGACCTAGCCATCTACCATGCAGTTACATTAAAGCTCAATAGAGTACATCTTCCACAGCATTCTGTATTTCTCTTAAAATAAAGAATCCATAGCCCTTTCATGACCGGGACTATATCATCATAGTTGATTCGAAACACAAGAAAGCGGTTCAAAACAATAGTTAAGATTCACACTCTGAATGGTGTGGGCATTCAAAGTGGTTTGCAAAAGTTATTGAAGAAAAATGCCTTAAGGTTTAAAGTTCATAAACAATTTTGACAAACTGAGCATTTGTGGACAGTTTGAATACGAATCTCTAAAGCAGAAAGTCTAGGAATACTGCATAGGATGTTCTCAAGAATCAGAATATTCGATCGACGCACTTTTGATCGATCGAAAATCGTCATCTCTCAATCGATCGAAATGCTTTCGATCGCTTGACTCTATCACTGGTCCGATCGATCGATCGAACACATGTTTTAAACTATTGCACGGCAGAGGCTGGAGATCACTGTTTCATCGTGATCTCCCAACCCTAGGACTACTCAGACATGGTCTGGAGTGTCATAGATCTATTTTTAACATAAAGATACATTAAGGCCTTGTTTGTTTGCGATTTTAACATAAAAATTGTGAAAGCTATGGTTTAATCACTAAATAACATGCAAGACTTCGTTTAATTTTACTTATGCTACGAATAACTAGAAACAAAATGCAAATAAAACAATAAGATGAAACCTGAAACATTATATTAAGCTTAACTTGCAGAAAATCCAAGAGTAACCAATATCCAAACCTTTGAAACCTACAAAATAATGTAAAACTCTCTATCTCTCTAAAACTGTTAAAAACCAAGTTGGGCGTCCTACGTAAACAAATTAAAACATATATTTATACTAAAACCTAAAACTAGGGTTAAAAACTACGTCTCCGCTATGTGCGCGTAAATTCTGGTAAAAGCCATGTTCGATCAATCGAACATCACTCGATCGATTGAACTTCTGGGATCATCGAGTGCTTGAACTTCCTTCGATCGATCGAATTCTAGATCGCTTGAGTTATCTTCAATCGCTTGAACTTCACTTTTAAAAATTTGAATTGTCTTGCTTGGAATTAAGTCTTTCTTTTATCCTGTTATTCATTTATCCCCTCAGTAGAACAGTAATCTGCACAAATAGTAGCTAAAACAATACAACTTATCATAGATTAGTTACATTGTATAAAACTAGAAGTGTAATACAAATTGTAGATATAGCAGGGAATTGTAAACTATATCAGTGTATTTCTCTATTTTAGTGCGGTTGTATTTTATAAATACCCCCGCTTGTCAGTACATGTTCTTAATTTTGAGACAATTATGGACATAGACTATGGATATGGCTGCTTTGACTTACCAATCAGTGAGGTCTATAAAAGATCAACACCTGGGTATCTTGGGTATGTCATGTTCATAGGGTTGTGAACATATATTGTCAAGATAGAATCTACCCTTTGGTATAGAGTAAGCATTCCCTTGAGAATGCTACCATGTTGATTACTGAAAACTGTAGCCTTGTTGATAAGTAGTTATCAACATGTTTGGTAATCATGAGAGGCGATGGGACTCAAGGAATACAAGAAATAATCATGATTAGGTTGACAGCAACAGTTATTTGACTACCTTAACCTGATTATGAATGTTGATGGTAGAGGGACATTAGTACACCATACAAGTCTAGTTATCGCTTTGGATATGTTCTTTTGTGTTGGAGTTCAGTTATCATTTTATAGTGGAGTAAACATTAACTGATCAGTTGAAGTCTTGGCAGGTTCGATCGATCAAAGAGTCTCGATCGATTAAAGTCTTGGCAGGTTCGATCGATCGAACACGGTTCAATCGTTCGAAGGTTCGATCAATTGAAGCACTTCGATCGATTTAACGTAAGGTCGGTTTTGGGAATCTATAAATAGGGCAGTTGAATCCAAAAAAAGGAGATCCTTGGTTTTATATACCATGGGCTGCAGAAACTATTTTAGGATTCCCAAACCTTCTCTATCCTCTCTATTAGGGTTCCCACCAACCCTAGTCTTTCCGAAAGCATCCGCAGGAGTCATAAGAGTGAAGATCATCTAGTGGAGGTTGCTAGAAGTCAGAGATTTCAGAATTGGGTTCAAGACCATGAGGTATAATTCTTGTCCCTCTCTTGTATGCATCTATAGAGTTAACGAGTAGTAGATCCGGGATACCAATTAGTTTTTGTAACTTAATCTTTCTGCTGCGCATTTAAAATAATTTTAATCCTAATTTTGCTTCAATTGGTATCAAAGTCACGCTTGTTTGGATCTATAGATGCGTTTTAAACACTAGTTTTGATTTGGATGTTGATTTTAGAACTATTTTTGAAACTACATCATCACAGATCTATTTCTTCAGTATTTATGCAGTAGAATACAAACTTGTGGTTACATTGGATGCATGATGGGTTCAATCGATTGAAGTAGTTTCGATCGATCGAAGTCTTCTATTCTCACGTGATCGAAGTAGTTTTGATCGATCGAGACTGATTCTCTGTCCAGGTGTTCTGTTCACAGTTTTAAAGGTTTTTAAAATTATGTACTTTAATTTTATATTATTCTATAAATTTTTTCAAACCATTCTATGAAATTGAAAGTTCAATCGATTGAACATAGTTCAATCGATTGAAGGATTGAATGATCTAACATTTGTCGATCGATCAAAGTGTGACAGTGAACAAAGATGCTGTTTTAAGTTCTAATTCAGTACATAAAGAGTTTATGTACTGTGTGAATCAATTAGGGGTTTCAATAGCTACATATATTTGTTATATATACGTGGATGTGCGTACGAATAACCCTTTTGCAGTAAGATTAGTCCACTATCTCCCATGGCACCAAGTTATTTTAAACTTTGTATTTAAATGTTTTAGATTGGTGTATGTTGTATTAAATTATTGGTTTGGTTTTAAGGCATGTGTAAAGGGCGCTGCGACTTCAATCCTACAAAAAGGAAAGTTGCATCAGTTTTCCTAGCCTTTTTATTTTATTGTTGCTATTTCCTTTTCAGGATAAATTGTAAGCTTCGAAAGAAGCATAGGTCCAATGTAATAGAATTAGGGAGTCCATTAAGATGGAGTGACAAGCCGTTGTCCATGAAGATGGAGCCGGAGGCGATTAAATCAAGAAGGAGGTTCTATAGAGATAGAGCCATGGGAGATAGAGGCATTGTTGAATGCCTTTATTTTCATTTTAGTTTTTTGTTTATGTGCTTGGTTTGTTATTGGCATTTAATTATATTTTACTACTTACACACACTAAAACAAGTTATCTAAAATAAAATTCAAAAACCATTCCTATGCATTAATAAACATTGGATGTTTATGGGTAATGTGTGGAAACATTTTTTCCAAAAGCAAAATCCTTAATTATTAAAACTAGTGGGAGAGAGTCTTATTAATAACACCCACGATCTTCCATTAATGATTCATTATAAGATGAGTAGTGCATTCTGTGTCACCTTGTCAAGGGTGGTCATTCCATACGGAGGGTACACTGCTCATTGGTTACTAGATGTGAACTTCCTATGGACAGGATCAATCAAACGTGTTAGAGGGTGACCACCACGCAGAGGCATTACTTGAGGTGGTTATGATTGGATCCTAGTTAATGGTACACACTAGCTAAGCTATGGATAAGGGATCCCACACAGGGCATTATCCAGAAACTTAGAGATCAAATAGGTTCGGGAGTCATAACTTGTTTTGCAAGAGTTGCATAGCTTACAAGTCATGATTAATCAAAAGATCAAGTATTGACCATCACAAGAAGGCTTTACTCTTTCGTTTTGATATTCCAACGACTTTGTTTTAAAATAAGAGTTTTAAGGATTCTTTTATTTCAAATTGTCAAATTCTGATATCCATATTTATTTTGTCTTTTGATTTTTCAGTAATCATAATGTCTAGATCTGCATTTAGTCCACTTGTCACTATACTCACTTAGAACAATTAACTGGGAATAATTACACAGAATGGAAACAAGACATTGACATTGTTTTAACTACAGAGGATCACATATATGTCCTCATCACCCCATGCCCCGAAGAACCCGCTGTAAATGCTTCGACTGCTGTTAGACACGAGTTCGACAAGTGGAAGAAGTTGAATGGGATGGATCGTTGTTACATATTGGCCTCTATAGCTAATGTGTTGCAACACCAATACCAGTCGAATGATTGTGCTAGTGCTATTATCAAATCCTTGAAAGAAATGTTTGGGGAGCATGGCAGGCTTGCTAGACAGGTTGCCATGCAGAAGATAATGAGTGCAAAGATGTCAGAAGGGACTCCAGTCAAAGAACATGTTTTAAAAATGATTGGTTATTTAAACACACTAGAGACCCTAGGTGCCAACATCAACGCACATACCCAAGTTGATATGATCCTTAATTCGATGTCGCCATCATTTGCTCAATTTAAACTTAACTATAATATGAATCAAATGAATTTTTCAATGAGTGAATAATGAGTTCTTTACTGGCAGCAGAAGGGGCGATCAAACCTGGGGGCAGCAGTTTAAACATTAAGAAAAGCTCTTCCTCTTCCTGATCTGCACCGAAAGGTAAGAAAGGGAAGACGAAGGCTGGCACTAGTGGTCCAAGTGCTGGGCCAAACCCTAAGATTGCAAAATCTAAGGGAAAAGGTAAGTGCAGGGAAAAGGTTGGTGGCCAAGGCAGAGGAGAGTGTTTCTAATGCGGTGAGAAGGGCCACTGGAAGAGGAACTGTCCAGAATTCTTAGCTACAAGAGTTCAAGGTATGATTGAATCACATGTGATTAAAGTAAGTTTTATAACGGATTCTTCAAACACTTGGTGCATTGATTCTGGTGCGACTAACTATATCTATAATCCATTATAGGAGTTCAGATCAACCAGAAGGTGCAGTGATAGGGAGATCATACTTACTCTAGGTTCTAGTGTAACCGTATCTGCGGTTGCTATAGGAGTAGTAGCTCTAGAATTTTTAGACAATACAGTTTTGATTTTATTAGATGTACTTTACGTCCCTTTAATGAGACATAATTTAATTTCAGTTTCTAATTTATCGAATAATGGTTATTCTTTTCATTTCGGAGCTAAAGTTGTGAACAAAAGAAGTGGTTCTTTTGTATATTCTAGTGTCAAATCAAATGGTTTGTATGTGATTACTCCTAACATTTCTAAAGACTCATGTATGGAACTTAATAACTCAGTGGTAACTTTACCATCTAAGAGAAAAGAACCTTTCACTAATCCAACAAGGCTTTGGCACATGAGGCTTGGCCATATCAATCTAAATAGGATTGGCATACTAGTCAAAGAAGGGGTCTTAGGCGATTTGGTTGTCGAACCAATGGAAGTCTGCGAGTCTTGTTTAGAGAGAAAGATGACCAAAAGGCCCTTTGCCGCAAAAGGAAATAGGACTAATGTATTGTTGGAATTAGTTCATGCTGATGTGTGTGGACTAATAAATATTAGAGCAAGGGGTCGTTATGAGTATTTCATAACATTTACTGATAACCAGTCTAGGTATGGATATGTGTATCTAATGCAACACAAGTCTGAAGCCTTTAAAAAGTTCAAAGAGTTTAGTGCTGAAGTGGAGAACCAATTGGGCACACATGTTAAGAACATTCAATCTGATCGAGGTGGCGAGTACCTCTCTTATGAGTTTATTGATCACCTTGTATAGAATAGGATTCTATCACAGTTGACTGCACTTGGTATGCCTTAGCAGAGTGATGTAGCGGAGAGAAGGAACTAGACTCTTTTAGACATGACTAGGTCGATGATGAGTTATTCGGAGTTGCCATTATTCCTTTGGGGTTATGCTTTGGAAACCGCTACTTACATACTAAATCTAGTACCAAGCAAATCTATTCCCAAGACACCACGGGAGATGTGGATTGGGCGCAAGCCTTCTTTGCAACATCTCCGAATATGGGGGTGTCTAGCACATGTGCTAAAAGGAAAGATGAGCAAGTTGGATTCTAGATCGGAAGTATGCTACTTTGTAGAGTATCCAAAGGGAACTTGTGGATGGTATTTTTATGATCCAAGAGAACAGAAATTGTTTATTAGTACCAATGTTGTTTTCTTGGAGGATGACTATATCATGAACCATAAACCTGTGGGAATGATAGATCTAAGAAAGATAGAGTGAGAGCCCTCAGTCCTACCCGCAGTTAATGACGATGTAAGACAAGAAAATACCACTTCTTCACCCATTTTCGCACCGATACCTTGTCATAGTGGGAGGATTATCAGCCAGCCTGATAGATACATGTTCTTAGGAGAGGTTTTTGAAGCTGTTTCCATAGAAACTGATTCTAATCCTACCATGTACGAAGAGGCAATCGCTGATGTAGACTCAACTCATTGGGTTAAATCTATAAAGGTTGAATTGGGATCTATGGATTCCAATCAGGTCTGGGATCTTATGGAACTTCTAGCCAATATTAAACTCATTGGCTGTAAGTGGGTTTACAAGAGGAAAAGTGGACCTGATGGAAAGGTTGAGACCTTTAAGGCAAGGCTTGTAGCGAAAGGTTACACTCAGAGGGAGGGCATTGACTCTGAGGAAATTTTCTTGCCAATAGCCATGCTCAAGTCCATCAAAATAATCTTATCCATTGTAGCATGTCTAGATTATGAGATCTGGCAGATGGACATCAAGACTGCATTCTTGAATGGCAATCTTGAGGAGGACATCTATATATAGCAACCAGAAGGGTTCATAGCTTGCAGAAAAGGTAACTTGGTATGCAAGTTGCAAAAGTCCATTTATGGGCTTAAGCAGGCATCCAGGAGTTAGAACATTCATTTTGACCAAGCGGTCAAATAGTTTGGTTTCATACAGAATTTGGATGAACCTTGCGTATACAAGAGGTGTGAAGGAAAGGTGGTAGCTTTTCTTGTTCTTTATGTTGACGACATTCTACTCATTAGGAATGATGTAGCAACATTGTCAACGGTTAACGTTTAGCTAGCTAGCACTTTCGATATGAAGGATCTAGGAGAGGCGGGCTATATTATTGGGATAAAGCTCTTTCGGGATCGTAAGCAAAAGATAATGGGATTATCTCAAGCTGGTTATATCGAGAAGGTGCTAACTAGGTTTTCTATGAATAATTTGTAGAAAGTTTTGTTACCTTTCAGGCATGGTTTGGCATTCTCCAAGGACCGGTGTCTAAAGACACAGGAGGAGAGGAATCGTATGATAGGAATTACCTATGCTTCAGCAGTGGGAAGTCTTATGTATGCGATGTTGTGCACTAGATCGAATATGTGCTTTGCTATAGGTATGGTCAGTAGGTATCAATCGAATTCAGGTCCAGAGTACTAGACAGCCGTTAAGCACATTCTTAAGTACTTGTGTCACGCCCCGATGTAGCATAAATATGGAAAGAGGTGGCAGATGGACGTCAAGACTGCATTCTTGAATGGCAATCTTGAGGAGGACATCTATATGCAACAACCAGAAGGGTTCACAGCTAAAGGAAAAGGTAACTTGGTATGCAAGTTACGAAAGTCCATTTATGGGCTTAAGCAGGCATCCAGGAGTTGGAACATTCATTTTGACCAAGCGGTCAAAAAGTTTGGTTTCATACAGAATTTGGATGAACCTTGTATATACAAGAGGTGTGAAGGGAAAGTGGTAGCTTTTCTTGTTCTTTACTTGTGTCACGCCCCGACGTAACATAAATATGGAAAGCGTTTAATTTCCTTTTGGACCCGTAGGTCGCGATAGTTTTAAGGATCGATTCCTTCCCAAACGTTGAACAACATAAAACCATAATCAGAGTAGAGTAATCAAGGCTTACAAAACTTTTCTAACTTAGTAAATATTACAGCACGGGATTAACTAAGGCACACTCTTCCTGGAAACAAAATAATATCTATCTATTACAGTCATCCTTATTACAATAACAGTTCATAACTTAAAACATATAATCATAACTTCCTCTTCGGGTGGTCATTCTCAGTTCGCATAGTCATATTGTTCAGCCCGATCAGAACCTGAAAAGCCTAAACACGAATGTCCAGGATGCATCAACGCCGTCATCTTCAAGAAGCTGGTGAGTATTAAATACATATGCTCGAATGTAACACATACTCATTTACTATTTCCATTTTACAGTTTAATAATTCAATAGGTTAACCATAGGAATGAACTCAATTTATAAAACATTAAGAATAATATCAAAAATCTTCCATGCATATAACATATGATCGTGTATGAGACCGATGTAACCATTCTCATCTTACTGACTCTTTTCTCTCGACAACACCCAACTCTCTCACTCCAGTATCTTTGAAACACTAAGATGACCACACTTTAGCATAGGGGTACTAGGGAGTATTCAGTTTGCCTCACACTTTAGTAAGGGGTTCCAAGGAGTGTCCAATACCTCACACTTTAGTACCTAATCTGCTTCACAAATATCGGAGAAACCACACACAGTATCCAGACTCGGATACCAGGGAGTGTCCGTAGGCCACACTTTAGCACTACCATGGGTGCCAGGGAATGTCCAAGTTCGGCGTCACACACTTTAGCGCTACCATGGGCGCCAGGGTGTGTCCAATTTTGTCACCATCGCATTTCAAAGATACTCTAGCCGCAATCTCAAAACATCACACTTTGGTACACAATTACCAGGGAGTGTCCACAACACAATCTTAACCACTTACTCTTTTCCACACTGACCATCACTCACCATGCATGTACAACTGACTCCACATGAATGTCATGCAACTTTATACAGAAGGTATAAACTACTAGAAATAGGAACAGCGTGCGTATTAAGTCGTAGTTTATCGCTTTTATAATCCAAACATATTAAATAGTATTCTGATTTAGAAAAATTCCCAAATAGGACCTTAACTGCCTTTAAAAGTTATTCCAAATAGTCCTTTAGCAGAAAACAAACGAAAACTAAAAACTGCCAGGTAGCGCGCGTGGGCCGTTCGCACGAGGGGTCGCTCGCGTGATATGCCCATTTTTCGAATTTCTTTTAAAACTTTTCCAAATGTCAAAAATTACGAAGATCGTGCGTACGGGCCGCTCGCGCGATGGGTCACTAGCGCGGGCGGGCCGCTTGCGTGATAAGTAGCTCGCACGGGCCCTTATGCGATCGCGCGCGCGAGTTTAGGAAGAGATTTCATCTTCTTCGCAGATTTCCCCTATTTTAGTTTTTTTTAGGGTGTTTTTGACCCATTTTGAAATCTATAATTATATATGACATACAATATATGAAATTCTTCATTTTTCTACAAGGATTTCGAATCGACAATCAATTTAACATGAATCGATCCATAGCTCTCGGATTTTACAAAAATCCGAGAGGTGGCGGAAATTTCATTTTTAATATACGTCGCAATACGAATGATTTTTAGGCTCTAAAACTTAAACCGTAGTCTCTACATACTATATTAATCTTTCAATTTCATCTCTGAAAACCGATTTTGGTTTAGTTTGGAAAATCACCATTTTTGAGCTTCAAACTTTTATATAAAATTAACAATGGTGGTTTTACAATTACAATCATAAACACAGTAATTAAGCATAAATTACATTTGTAGTGAGTTAGTAATACTCACTGTTATTAGAAGATTGAACTTGATGTTGAGAAAGATAAGAAATAGATAACCCAACTTCAAACTTTGGCTAAGGTGAATGGAGCTCTCTCTCTCTCTCAAATTTCCTAGATCAAACTTTTTGTGCTCTCTCTAAACTCTCTGTTTTGGTTTGTAGAATGTGTGATATGTGTGAAGGTATGTATGTTAAATAAGAATTCCCAACTTGGAGCCCAAGTTGTGTCTTTCTCACTCTATAAATGAATAAGTTTATACATTCTAAACACACAAGTATACATATAACTAATGCATACATATGAATATACACATTCACAATTTGAAAGGGTAGTTTAGATGCATAGGGGTCAAGAGTGGGTGTTTGGGAAACAGAGATTATGGCATAACATTGACACATACACACACAGCATGACCAAACAAGGCACATACAAATTGCTTAGGAATCACTATAAGTGTTTGGGTAAATTAACTTATGGCACTAAGTTAACACACACACCAAAATGCATTCCCAAACAATCCTAGATAATGATTAGTTACATTAATGACTAAAAAGCAAGTGTCACCTCTTGATTGGTGGAGATTCCCAAACTGTAGGAGTTCCACGCGGCGCGGACAGTTTTGAACATAAACTAGTATTTTCGCGGCAGGGTGATCACCACAAATATACAAAAAAATTCATTTTAATGAAAGAAATGATTTTCCGGTTTTATAAAAATATAGTTTGAGTTAAAAGAAAACATTTCCACTATTTTGAAAAACGAATTTTGGAATCCAATACAGATATTACTAAGTTTACAAAAAAATTGCATTTTAACCCCAACAAGAATTTTGACATGAAATAAAACAAGTAATTAGATTTTCGAAACATGAGAATTGCAATTTAAATTAACACTGGGAATACAGATTAAAAGTGAAAATGCAATGAAAATACAGGTTGTTACATCCTTCCTCCCTTAAATAGGATTTCATCCCCCGAAATCAAAACTAACTAGTCATGAAACAACACCGGGTACTTAATCCTCATATCAGCCTCGACTTCCCACGAGACTTCATTCTCGTCATGGTGATTCCACTGAACCTTTACCAATGGAATGTCTTTATTCCTCAGCTTCTTGATACTCTGATCCAGAATTTTCACAGGCCTCTCCTTGCAGGAAATGTTATGACTCGTCTCAATGTCGTCAAAACGAACCACATGGGAGGGATCTTGTATGTACTTTCTCAGCATACTCACATGGAATACATTGTGAACCCCAAACATTTTTGGTGGCAATGCGAGTCGATAAGCCACTTTTCCCACACGATCCAAAATTTTGAACGGCTCAATGAAACGCGGGGCTCACTTCCCTCTCTTGAGACCAAAATGTACCACTCCTCGGGTTGGTGAAACCTTAAGAAGTACGTGATCTCCCACACTAAATTCCAAATCTTTTCGGTGTTGATCAGCATAACTTTTATACCTGCTCTGAGTAGTCATCATCCTTTCTTTGACCAAAGAAATCTTCTCGTTGATTTCTCTAACCAAATCTGCCCCCAACAACTCTGTGTCTCTAACTTCTGCCCAACATAATGGAGAACGACATGGCCATCCGTACAATGCTTTGACGGAGCCATCCCGATACTCGTGTGATAACTATTGTTACGATAAATTTGACCAAAGGCAAGCACAACTCCCAAGATTCTTCAAAATCGATAGCATAAGCCCTAAGCATATCCTCCATGATCTAATTAACACACTCAGTTTGCCCGTCTGTCTGAGGGTAAAAAGCAGTACTCATCTTGAGCGAGGTTCCCATAGCTTCTTGAAGACTTTCCTAAAATCCAGAGGTAAAACGTGCGTCGCGGTCTGACACAATTGACACAGGTGCACCGTAAAGTCGCAAAACTTGTTGTATGTACATCCGGCTCATCTATTCTACAAGGCATGTCATACTATAAGCAATGAAATGAGCAGACTTCATCAATCTATCAACAATTACCCAGATAGCATCATGATTCTGCTGAGATCGAGGCAATCCCACTACAAAATCCATAGTGTTAAAGTTGGTTTTGGAAATCTAGAATAGGGCAGCTGCGTACAGGGTTTAATAATCGTCGTTTTTCCTATATGAGAGTTGCAGAAACTATTTAGGGTTTTCCAAGCCTTCATATCCTCCCCGTTGGAGTTCCCACCAACACTAGCCTCTTCGGTAGCAACCGTAGGAGTCACAAGGGTGAAGACAACCTGGAGGAGGCTGCTGCACCATCAAGAAGGTTGAAGATTTCAGAATTGGGTTCAAGACATAAAGGTATAATTCTTGTTCCCCCTTGTACGTATCTATAGAATTGACGAGTAGTAGATCCGGGCTACCAGTAAAGTTTTTGTAACTTAACCATTCCGTTGCGCATTTAAATTTAATTTTAAACCTAATTTTTTCCATCAATAAGAGTGAAGATTGCTGGAAGTTAGAGATTTCAGAATTGGGTTCAAGACTGTGAGTTATAATTTTGTCCCCTCTGTCAAGCCCCGGCGTAGCCAAAATATGGAAAAATTTAAAATTTTCATCTTGGACCCGGAGGCAGGTGACTGGTTGCAGTACTGAATTGTCCATGACCAAATAATAATATTTAAACGATATAATAAAAGGATAAAACCATCATCTGCTCACATTGATATATTACAAAGAAAGGCCACAGTACTAGTTAACTATTACATCAGGGTAGATACATCAGAGTCTTATGGCTCTAGGACCTTACAAAAGCTATAACAACATATATGCTAAGTCTTCTGGTTATAATCAAAAACGTTCACAGCGGATAACTGCTAGTCTTCTCTCTAACTAGCATAACCATAGCCATCTTCGGTGTACTCTTCCTCCACGTTCTCCGCTTGCGTAGCATCATAACCCGTGTACTCGTTACCTGGATAAGCTGGACATGGGAATGTCCAGCGACATGAATGTCGTCAGCTTATGAAAACTGAGTGAGTAAGCTAAATCAAATGGAACGTATATAGTAAAACACAATAGGAATACATTTACTACCTTTCAACATATCTTTTAGGATCTTCACGTTCTCACCGTCGAATTATAACTAGTAGCGTACCCGACTACGTATTCGATAGGAATACAAACAATTCAAGAGACCCGTCTAGACATTCTTAATGCCACTACCATTCATTTTTAACATCCGACATCATTTACAAACCCAAAGTGTCTCTTGCTAACCAAACCATCTTTCATCAACCACTTCATCTTTCATTAACCACTTCGTCACAAAGAACCGAAGTGTTACGGAGTACAAGAACATCCATTGATCACGAAGAACCGAAAGGAGTCTTTACTCAAAGAATCACCGCTTCCTCACGAAGAACCGAAAGCGTTACGGAGTACAAGAACATCCATTTCGTCACGAATAACCGAAAGGAGTCTTTACTCAAAAAATCACCGCTTCGTCACGAAGAACCGAAAGCGTTATGGTGTACAAGAACATCCATTTCGTCACGAAGAACCGAAAGGAGTCTTTACTCAAAGAATCACCATTTCGTCACGAAGAACTGAAAGCGTTACAGAGTACAAGAACATCTATTTTGTCACGAAGAACCGAAAGGAGTCTTTACTCAAAGAATCACCGCTTCATCACGAAGAACCGAAAGCATTACGGAGTACAAGAACATCCATTTCGTCACGAAGAACCGAAAGGAGACTTTACTCAAAGAATCACTGCTTCGTCACGAAGAACCGAAAGTGTTACGGAGTACAAGAACATCCATTTCGTCATGAAGAACCGAAAGCGTTATCGAGTACAAGAACATCCATTTCGTCACGAAGAACCGAAAGGAGACTTTACTCAAAGAATCACCGCTTCGTCACAAAGAACCGAAAGCGTTACGGAGTACAAGAACATCCATTTCGTCACGAAGAACCGAAAGGAGTCTTTACTCAAAGAATCACCGCTTCGTCACGAAGAACCGAAAGCGTTACGGAGTACAACAATATCCATTTCGTCACGAAGAACCGAAAGGAGTCTTTACTTAAAGAATCACCGCTTCACAACTCAACAACACATCCCTTTTTCTTACTATCCTGATCTCCGCTGCCCAGATTACCTATCCGACAATTCTCCTTATCATAATCTGCATCTAACATAGGACAACCGACTCTTACGTTTTCCCGACCGCGCATTCCTCACTCATTTCGGAATGTAGTTCATTAAAGGACTTCCGAATATACTTTCGAAGTTACGTTTATACACCCGTCATCCTGTTTTATGTCATAATATACTTACATTTGAAACCCATCCAATCACTATCAGCGCAATAATCGTGCCGTACAACATACTTATAGCTTGGGTATGAACTCTCTATGGTCATCACACTATATTCATAACAACGGAAACCTAGCGTGTAGCTCGTGGATCTATAACATGGATTTGATATCAATAACCATATAGATGAAACCCTTAACATACTCATATACGCGATAGCACTACCATAGTACAAGATATCCATAACCACATAGGTACCGGAAAGCAAGCATCATTAATAAACACATCATACAAGTAGTTATACAATCTGCTAGAACTTAATTTTACTATATCGACTGAATTGATATGATTTATTTGGGCATGATAAATTGATTTGTAGATCAAACTCAAAACTAGAACATTGTAGATAATTGGATTAGCTTCATGTACAAAAAAATCTAGCTTCAATTACATTTTTGAACTGCTCAAAATATTTATTTTACTTAGACATTTCTATATTTTCGGACTGCTCTGTCTTAGATTTATAGTACTGTGTTGCATGTGAATTTCACCTATCAAGGAATCATTTTTACACCAGGCTATAGAAGAGTTATTTGTAGATAAATGAGTTAGCTTTCTCCACAAAAAAACCTAGCTTAATTCAGATTTCGAAGCTGCTTGAAACATTCATTTTACTAAACTACATTCTGCTGGAGGTTTCTGTTTTTCAGATTTAAAGGACTTCGTTGCATGTACATTTCACCTATGAAGAAGTGATTTTAAGACTGAGCTGTAGAAGAGTTATTTGTAGATAAATGAGTTAGCTTTCTCCACAAAAAAAACCTAGCCTCATTACCATTTGTTTACTGCTCGAAATGTTTGTTTTACTAAACAACACTCTGCTGGAAGTTTCTGCTTCCCAGATTTGAAAATTTATCTTGCATGGCATGGATCTCTCAAACTATCAACATCAAGCACATAATAAACATTACTACATACTATATAGGTTCTAAATTGAGTTAGAATACTCATATAAACTTGAAATTGAGCTTGGGCTTTGGATTTGAGCTTAGGAAGCTTGAACACATGCTTCAATGGTGGAGACTTCTTCCTAGTTCTTCTTCTCCATCTCCATGTATCTCTTATCTCTCCATGGAGTTCATCTCCTAGCTCTCTCTAACTCTATATGCAGATTGTTAATGGACAAGAGTGTAATGCATGAATATAGGCATGTTTATATAGAGATGGTGGTGGGATATGTGTCACCATGCATGTGCTAGAGTGTACATGCATGGACAAATGTCCTAGAGGTGGACAAGTGGCAAGGGAGGTGGTGCCATGTGGTGCATGGGCTGCCATGTGGCCGACCATGTGGGGTCCACCTCGAGTTTTGTGTCACTACCTCAGTTTGCGTGTAAATATTCTTAATATGCGTGTCAGTCTCAATTTACGTGCAATCGGGTATTATTTCTAACGTCCGGGTCCGGTTACGGGACTAAGTTAATTCTAATTACGGTCGAGTCGGTGCAGTGATAATAGTCTAATTAGTAATTATATTACACTGATACAGTCACATAAATAAAATAATAACATAATAATAGACCAGATATAGAAATTCATAAAACTCGTATTATTGCACGTAGAAAAATTACAGGCATTACATCTTCTACCACCTATTACAGGATTTCATCCTCGAAATCTGAGCTATCTAGGCACTAAAAAGAAAAGGAAATTTCTCTTGCATTTCCGATTCCAGCTCCCAAGAGGCTTCTCCTTCGTCATGGTGTTTCCACTGAATCTTTACCAGCAGAATCTCTTTGTTTCTCAACTTCTTGATTCCATGATCCAGAATCTTTACAGGTCCTTCAATGAATGTAGCATTGTCATTTACTTCGATATCTTTGAAGTCGATCTTGTGTGCCGGGTTATATAGACATTTCCTTAGCATGCTTACATGGAATACATTATGAACTCCCGACATCTTGGGTGGTAACGCCAATCTATAGGCGACTTTTCCCACGCGATCCAGAATTTCAAATGGTCCAATGTAGCGTGGCGATAGCTTTCCCTTCTTCTATCCAAACCTTACCACGCCTCGAACCGGGGAAACTTTCAGGTAAACATGATCTCCCACTTCAAATTCTAGGTCTCGACGTCGTTTATCCGCGTAGCTCTTGTATCTACTTTGTGTTGCCTTCATTCTTTCCTTTACTGTATTGATTCCTTTATTGATCTCCTGGACTAAGTCTAGTCCCAATAGTTTGCCATCCCCAATTTCAGCCCAACACAAAGGTGATCGGCACGGCCTTCTGTATAGTGCTTCAAATGGTGCCATCCCTATGCTCGAATGAAAACTGTTGTTATAAGCAAACTCAACCAATGGTAAGTGAGTTTCCCACGAACTTTCGAAATCGATTACACAGGCTTGAAGCATGTCCTCCATTACTTGATTCGTCCTTTCTGTTTGTCCGTCAGTTTGTGGATGAAATGAAGAACTTAACTTCAGAGATGTTCCCATCGCTTTCTGAAGACTCTCCCAAAATCCGGCGGTGAATCTCGAATCTCGATCTGATACTATTGACACCGGTACCCCATGTAACCGCACAACCTGTTGCAGATAAAGTCGACTCATCTTCTCGACAGGATAGGTCATATTATATGCAATAAAATGGGCTGATTTGGTTAGTCGATCAACAACTACCCAAATGGCATCATGGTTCTGCTGGGATCTTGGCAATCCCATAACAAAATCCATGGTGATATGCTCCCATTTCCATTTTGGGACTAGTAGAGGTTGTAGTAATCGTGGAGGTCATTGGTGTTCTACCTTGACTTGCTGGCAAGTAAGGCATTTTGCTACATATTCCGCGACTTCTCTCTTCATGCCTTCCCACCAAAAGTTCCTTTTTAAGTCTTTGTACATCTTGGTTCCACCGGGATGTATTGTCATTCTCGACTTGTGTGCTTCATTCAAAATGTCTTTTCTCAAATCATCCGTGTTGGGTACACATAACCTGTCCTTACATCTGAATCCCCCATCTATTCCAATATTCCATTCAGTCGGATCCTTTGCTTTCGCCTTCTCAAACCATTTCCTCAATCCTTCGTCCTTCTTTTGAGCTTCGAGTATTCGGTTAATGAGGGTTGGCTGCACCATAAGACATCCAAAAGGTCGTCCAATACCTGGTCTTGTAGTCTGGAAGTCAAATTATGTTAAAGCTTCTAAGGCTTTCCATTCCCTGATTAAAATGAGGCGATTAACCTTTGGGGTTTTCTGCTTAGAGCATCTGCGACTACATTTGCCTTACCGGGGTGGTATTACAAATTAAAGTCATAGTCCTTAAGTAGCTCCATCCAACGTCATTGTCTCATGTTTAATTCCTTTTGAGAGAACAGGTATTTCAAGCTTTTGTGGTCTGAGAACAGGTCAAACTTCTCTCCATAGAGGTAGTGCCTCCAAATCTTAAGTGCAAAGACAATTGCAGCCAATTCCAGATCGTGTGTAGGGTAGTTTAATTCATGTAGCTTTAATTGCCTAGATCCATAAGCGATCACCTGACCATTCTGCATAAGTACACATCCTAGTCCTTGATATGAAGCGTCACTGTAGATAGTGTACTGTTCACCACTCTTGGGTATAGCTAGCACTGTCGCTGAGGTCAACCTCTCCTTTAATTCCTGAAAGGTGCGTTCGTGCTTGTCCTTCCACTCAAACTTTATATCCTTCTTTGTTAGTTCGGTTAAAGGAGACGCGATCCTTGAGAAACCTTCCACGAATCTCCTGTAGTATCCAGCCAATCCAAGGAAACTTCGTACTTCCGATGCGTTGGTTGGTCTATTCCAACTAGAAACTGCGTCCGTCTTGGTTGAGTCCACCGAAATTCCATTTTGTGAGACTACATGTCCCAAGAATTTGACTTCTTTCAGCCAAAACTCACACTTACTGAACTTAGCATAAAGACTATTTTCTCTAAGTGTCTGAAGTGCAATCTTTACATGCTTCTCGTGTTCTTCATCACTCTTCGAATAAATAAGGATGTCGTTGATAAACACGATGATGAATTGATCCAAGAAGGGTTTGAACACCCAATTCATCAAATCCATGAATACCGCCGGGGCATTAGTTAATCCAAAAGGCGTAACTAAGAACTCGTAGTGCCCATATCTTGTTCTGAAAGCTATTTTTGGTATATCTTCTGGCCTGACAAGTAACTGATGGTACCCAGATCGTAAGTCAATCTTCGAAAAGGTCGTCGCTCCTTGTAGTTGATCGAACAAATCGTCTATCCCGGGAAGCGGGTACTTGTTCTTAATAGTAACCTTATTCAACTCTCTGTAGTCGATACAGAGTCGAAGATTTCCATCCTTCTTTCTAACAAATAGAACCGGGGCTCCCCAAGGTGACGTGCTTGGTCTAATAAATGCAAGATCTTCTAACTCTTGTACTTGCTTCTTCAACTCCAGCATTTCTGTTGGGGCCATACGATAAGGAGCCTTGGATATCGGTGTCATTTTGGGTATCAAATCAATACAAAAGTCGATCTCGCGCTTTGGTGGTAATCCAGAAACGTCCTGAAAGACATCCTCATAGTCTCGGACTATCGGAATCCGAGCGATCGTCAAATCTGAGCCTGTAGTTTCCATAGCGGCTAAACGACTTGTAAGAAAGGCGTCACTAGTAGGGTTGCATTGAAAACTAAAGGGTGTACTTCCAGGTACTGAAAATGTGATCGACCTACCAGCACAATCTAACTTTGCATGATACTTAGTAAGCCAGTCAAATCCTAAGATTACGTCGAATTCCTTCATTGACAGAACAATTAAGTCTGCATGTAGGTTCCTATCCTCCAATGTCAAAGTGCAGTCCTTGCACACCTTTCCTAGCTTCACGGTCACTCCCAAAGGTAATACCGCATTCAGGGCTACCTCAAGTGCTTGGGGTACTAAACCCAATCGTCGTATAATCTCAAAGGCAATAAACGAATTCGTAGCACCTGTATCAAAAAGTACTTTAACTCGACTAGCATATAATGAGAGTGTACCTTCCAAGTTCTGCTGTTCCTTTTCATCATAGCTGGCCGCCTCGGGTATGATAGGATTTAGTCGACCTTTGCTAGTTTGACCTTGAGTAGTAGGCCCATGATAGTTTTCTCTTGGTGCATTGCAATCCATGCTCATGCGTCCTCTTTTGCGTCAGTTGTAGCATATAACATTAGCTCGATTGTTGGTTCTGGGGGCTGTGTAGTCCGGGGATCCCACAATTGAAACATCCATCCTTGTTGTTCCCGGTAGTAGTGGTTGGTACTTGTGGTGCAGTTGGTTTTGCATGCTTATTCCGGGGAAAGGTGTGTCCTGGTTTCTTACCACTATTCCACGGGTGTTTGTTTCCTTGGAAACGGGTCGGAGGTCTTCCCCTTGGTCCATTCCTAAGCTGAGGTGGCTGACTTGTCATCTGTTTGTGTGTTATGAACCTAACTGAATAACTACCGGTTACCCTCCAGTCCTAACTATGGTTACGAGATATATAAACGATATAAGGTATAGCTAACAATTCTAATATGAGTACATATCACATCAATACATTTCATCAAGTAGAGGAAACAAATCTTTATAGATAACTTCAAGTATTTACATAGAAAGGTGTACACGCTACCACTAGTTTGTGTTATATGCCTGGGTACATACTATATACACAAAAAGATGGGCTACTAGTCCTAATACAAGTAAAGCTCTAGATCCTGGGAGTCCTATCCCAAAAGTCCTTCATATCTGACTTATATGGTAGAACATCATCCAAGAATGGAATCTCCATAGGTGGAACCCAGTCCAAGTACGGGTCAAACTTATCAACCATCTCATCTTCATCCTTATCCAAAGGCTCTATATCTGCATCCTTAGAGTCATCCTCAAAGTCATCCTCAACCTCTGGCTCTCCAGCCTCCATGACTATCATTGCTTCCCCCTCACCAGCACCCTCTGTTGGGTCAACATCCTCTGCTAGGTCAATACCCACTGCTGGGTCAATCTCCTCATCAACCCCATCCTCCATATCCATCCGGGATGTAATAAGGAGTCATGCTAATCACAAAGCTACCATAAGGTTTATGTATTTATGGATGGAAAAAGGTCTAACAGTTTATAACTTAAGTGTGTAGGACAATCGGTGTACACGTCTTAACCTAAAGCTTTGATACCAAAAATCCCTGTCACGCCCCGGCGTAGCCAAAATATGGAAAAATTTAAAATTTTCATCTTGGACCCTGAGGCACGTGACTGGTTGCAATACTGAATTGTCCATGACCAAATAATAATATTTAAACGATATAATAAAAGGATAAAACCATCATCTGCTCACATTGATATATTACAAAGAAAGGCCACAGTACTAGTTAACTATTACATCAGGGTAGATACATCAGAGTCTTATGGCTCTAGGACCTTACAAAAGCTATAACAACATATATGCTAAGTCTTCTGGTTATAATCAAAAACGTTCACAGCGGATAACTGCTAGTCTTCTCTCTAACTAGCATAACCATAGCCATCTTCGGTGTACTCTTCCTCCACGTTCTCCGCTTGCGTAGCATCATAACCCGTGTACTCGTTACCTGGATAAGCTGGACATGGGAATGTCCAGCGACATGAACATTGTCAGCTTATGAAAGCAGAGTGAGTAAGCTAAATCAAATGGAACGTATATAGTAAAACACAATAGGAATACATTTACTACCTTTCAACATATCTTTTAGGATCTTTACGTTCTCACCGTCGAATTATAACTAGTAGCGTACCCGACTACGTATTCGATAGGAATACAAACAATTCAAGAGACCCGTCTAGACATTCTTAATGCCACTACCATTCATTTTTAACATCCGACATCATTTACAAACCCAAAGTGTCTCTTGCTAACCAAACCATCTTTCATCAACCACTTCATCTTTCATCAACCACTTCGTCACAAAGAACCGAAGTGTTACGGAGTACAAGAACATCCATTGTCACGAAGAACCGAAAGGAGTCTTTACTCAAAGAATCACCGCTTCGTCACGAAGAACCGAAAGCGTTACGGAGTACAAGAATATCCATTTCGTCACGAAGAACCGAAAGCGTTACGGAGTACAAGAACATCCATTTCGTCACGAAGAACCGAAAGGAGTCTTTACTCAAACAATCACCGCTTCGTCACAAAGAACTGAAAGCGTTACGAAGTACAAGAACATCCATTTCGTCACGAAGAACCGAAAGGAGTCTTTACTCAAAGAATCACCGTTTCGTCACGAAGAACCGAAAGCGTTACGGAGTACAAGAACATCCATTTCGTCACGAAGAACCGAAAGGAGTCTTTACTCAAAGAATCACCGCTTCACAACTCAACAACACATCCCTTTTTCTTACTATCCTGATCTCCGCTGCCCAGATTACCTATCCGAAAATTCTCCTTATCATAATCTGCTTCTAACATAGCACAACCGACCCTTACATTTTCCCGACCGCGCATTCCTCACTCATTTCGGAATGTAGTTCATTAAAGGACTTCCGAATATACTTTCGAAGTTACGTTTATACATCCGTCATCCTGTTTTATGTCGTAATATACTTACATTTGAAACCTATCTAATCACTATCAGCGCAATAATCGTGCCGTACAACATACTTATAGCTTGGGTATGAACTCTCTATGGTCATCACACTATATTCATAACAACGGAAACCTAGCGTGTAGCTCGTGGATCTATAACATGGATTTGATATCAATAACCATATAGATGAAACCCTTAACATACTCATATACGCGATAGCACTACCATAGTACAAGATATCCATAACCACATAGGTACCGGAAAGCAAGCATCATTAATAAACACATCATACAAGTAGTTATACAATCTGCCAGAACTTAATTTTACTACATCGACTGAATTGATATGATTTATTTGGGCATGATAAATTGATTTGTAGATCAAACTCAAAACTAGAACATTGTAGATAATTGGATTAGCTTCATGTACAAAAAAATCTAGCTTCAATTACATTTTTGAACTGCTCAAAATATTTATTTTACTTAGACATTTCTATATTTTTGGACTGCTCTGTCCCAGATTTATAGTACTGCGTTACATGTGCATTTCACCTATCAAGGATTCATTTTTAGACCAGGCTATAGAAGAGTTATTTGTAGATAAATGAGTTAGATTTCTCCACAAAAAAACCTAGCTTAATTCAGATTTCGGAGCTGCTTGAAACACTCATTTTACTAAACTACATTCTGCTGGAGGTTTCTGTTTCTCAGATTTAAAGTACTTCGTTGCATGTACATTTCACCTATGAAGAATTGATTTTCAGACTAAGCTATAGAAGAGTTATTTGTAGATAATTGAGTTAGATTTCTCCACCAAAAAAACTAGCCTCATTACCATTTGTTTACTGCTCGAAATGTTTTTTTTACTAAACAACACTCTGCTGGAAGTTTCTGCTTCCCAGATTTGAAAATTTATCTTGCATGGCATGGATCTCTCAAACTATCAACATCAAGCACATAATAAACATTACTACATACTATATAGGTTCTAAAGTGAGTTAGAATACTCACATAAACTTGAAATTGAGCTTGGGCTTTGGATTTGAGCTTAGGAAGCTTGAACACATGCTTTAATGGTGGAGACTTCTTCCTAGTTCTTCTTCTCCATCTCCATGTATCTCTTATCTCTCCATGGAGTTCATCTCCTAGCTCTCTCTAACTCTATATGCAGATTGTTAATGGCCAAGAGTGTAATGCATGAATATAGGCATGTTTATATAGAGATGGTGGTGGGATATGTGTCACCATGCATGTGCTAGAGTGTACATGCATGGACAAGTGTCCTAGAGGTGGACAAGTGGCAAGGGAGGTGGTGCCATGTGGTGCATGGGCTGCCATGTGGCCGACCATGTGGGGTCCACCTCGAGTTTTGTGCCACTACCTCAGTTTGCGTGCAAATATTCTTGATATGCATGTCAGTCTCGATTTACGTGCAATCGGGTATTGTTTCTAACGTCCGGGTCCGGTTACGGGACTAAGTTAATTCTAATTACGGTCGAGTCGGTGCAGTGATTATAGTTTAATTAGTAATTACATTACACTGATACAGTCACATAAATAAAATAATAATATAATAATAGACCAGATATAGAAATTCATAAAACTCGTATTATTGCACGTAGAGAAATTACAGGCATTACACCCTCTCTTTTACACATCTATAGAGTTAACGAGTAGTAGATCTGCGCTACCAATAAGTTTTTGTAACTTAATCTTTCCACTACGCATTTAAAATAATTTTAAACCTAATTTTCATTAGGATCCAGTTTGGTAGGGTCCCTTTCATTAAGGTTCATATGTGCACTATATACTACATTGTTTTCCTTCTTTAAGTTTTCTTGTCTATTCAGTTCTTTACCGTGCCTTACCTCACTTTCTGCCGCATATGAGTAATCGTCATCCTTGGGACGTTGATCGATGGCATTGAACACATTCAATTTTAGGTTCATATTCCCAAATGACACTTTCATTAGCCCCATTCGACAATGCGGACACGCGGCCTCCCGGAGTCCACCCCCGTTCCGTTTTTGTTTTTGGCAGGGTTTCAGAATTGATTTTCCTTGGTTTTGAAATTGATTTGAAGAAATGAAAAGGAAGGTCTGTTGAAAATAGATACAGAGTCGCTACTTGGTCTTTAGGGCACCAAGAAACCCAATTTTGACTCACCCAAACGGATAAAGGGCACCGACCCTTCATAACCAAAGAACTTGGCTCGGGGTTTTGGTACGAGAAAGGAAGGAGCCTTTGTCGCGACTAAAACACCCTCAACTTGCCCCGTCTCTCGACGGGCCTCAATTAGCATCCAAATAATCATCTTATATTATATTTGGTTTGATAATTAATACCATGATAGTATATTACATCACATAAGAATCTTGAAATGGAAGATCTAAAGATAAGATATCATTCATAAGATCTAAGCCAAATATCACACAATGCAAAGGTGAAAGATCACACAAACAAACCTAGGAAAAATCGTCTAATCACATAGCAAGTAATCAAGCTTGCCTAATCTAAAGAGGACATAAATTGTTCTTGAAACAAATAATCAAAGAAAATAAAATATGCTTAGCAAGCTAGAATGATGCATGTTAATCGTTAAGAAAAGAAGACCTCTCAATCCCCGGGATGGGTGAGAAAGGAAGACTAGATCGAGGGGAAGCATGAACGTATGATCAAGTTCATTCCTTATAATCTTCTTAGATTAAGAGTCACCAAAACCCCAAATCTTGCATGGATGCAATGTATGGTCTTACGTGTGCAAGGTAGTAGTATGTTTGTGTTCATGGATTTCTAGAATGACTTTGAAGTCTAAGAATATGCATGAATGAATGAAGATTGTTATTATAGAATATGTGCATATGTATTATGAACTACTTCCTAAAATATGAGCTAATTTGGATTGCATTTATGCATCATATCAAAGGAAAGAACTCGAAACATGCTTGCTGTGAATATCGGACAAAATAGTGAGTTGATTTTGTAAAAATGGAAAAGTGGGGTTAGAAATGTTTTCAGTTCATAATTTTTTATGGAGATCATCCTTATTGTGTCTAAAACACATATCAAAAAGCCAAACTACAATAACCATTACAGATTGAGAGAAATCATAGGAAAAAGAGAGATTACTCAGAAACACAATATGTACTATTGACTGAAATGTTGAAAAATCTTAGAAAATGAAAACAAAACATCTAGAGGCCCATATTATACCTAAAGTTCCCTAAGACACTGAAGTTTAATGGAAAAATAATTTGGAACCACTCCTTTTGGAAAAGTTTTCTGAGAAAACAAGTTGAAAGTCAACCTAGCTGCTGTGACAGTAAAAACAGAATGTTTGGAAGGAATGTTTGGACCAAAATGGAACCCTTCCAAGTGTTTTCAAGTGAAACCAAAAATCATGGGTGTTCTATAATAAGTTAGGAAGACTTTCCAAGTGGTCTTGTAATCAGAATATTATTTTAAAGTTGAATAACTCACTGTTTTGAAGATTGAGAAAAACAAGGTTTATTTCTTGGAATCCAAATATTGGGGTTTTAGAGGGGCTTTGAAATAGGGATTTTCATCATCAAATGGAGATTATAACCTTTTGGAATATCAACATCAAACTCAAATCAAGAACTTCCAAGATTGTTGAAGAGATTTGTTTTCATTTGAATGTGACTTCAAGAATACATAGGAATGTATTAAAGTTATAATCATCATCTATCAAATATGTTTTTGAGGTTAAGAGCTACTATCCATAAGAATTCACTCACCTCAAACATCATGTCATCATCTAGATGATGATGAACTAGTAAGTAAATAAAGAAGAATAAAAAAGAAATGAGATTAAGAAGATATGAACATAGTATGTAAATAAGTAAGTTAAGCAATCAATAGATGATATTCAATGAGATTTTGAGTTGTAGCTCGGTGTTTCACCCATATGTGGTGACTTTGGACATGGAAGTAGCATCCTATCTCATAAAAATTCACTAAAATGGTGGTTGGGTGTATTGAATGTGAAGTAAAGAAGAGTACTGAAGTAAAAACAAGGTTGAGAACTCACTTTCTTGTTGAAAATCAGCAAGAGGAAGCTCACTTTCACTATTTTAACCTTATCTCTACAACTTTCTCTAAACTTGTATTTGGCACCCCCAAAATGAGAAGTCAAGGGGGGTTTACATAGGCCAATTTGGGGGGAGTTTGGGATTTAAAGAGTGCTCCCATTGGTCCCAAACATTTGTGAACAAGAAACTATGTCGTTTTGGTTTTCAATTAATCAATTTGGACCACCAAAATAAATTACAAAAATTGATTGTTCTGGGGGAGAGTGCCGCGGCGGCACTGGGCCTGTGCCGTGGCAGCAATGGGCCATTGCCGCGGTGGCACTGCTCCTCAAACGTCCAGATAATGATGTTTAGGCCCCCTGAGGTTCTGATATTCTCGAAAAGGCCCTATTTCGTTCGAAATTCACAGAAAATGCATATAAACTCCAAACCAAGGTTGTGATATGCGTTGGAAAGGTAATGGAGTCTACTTTTTATAAAAAAAATAGTTCGGAAATAGGTCACCTTGAAAAGTTTTGCGGTATTCATGATAAAAGTCGATTTCATCGTCTTTTCCACCTTCAAAAATTCATAAGAAATTTGTTTTAAATCTAGAAATTATGTGTGATATACCATTGAAAATCTATTGACCCCTAGTATCAATGAAAAATGTTTGAAAAATGATACGGTACTCCGGTTTCAAAGTCAACTTTTAGGTCAAATTGGTCAAATTTGGGATTTCCAAGAAGTTCTGGGATCCTTTCGGAACTCCCAAGAGCTGACGTTTTCGTCCTATTTTCTTTTAAAACTCGTTTTTAGTACTTTTCACATGATCTAGAATGATCTCAAAACTTTTTGGCAAATTTGGATGATTTCGGTCAAACCTAGGTCAAACCGGTCAACGAGGACTTTCTAGGAACTTTCGGGGTCTCTGTGAGCTAACGATTTCATCTGATTTTGCTTTAAAACTCATTTTACCAATTTTCTTATGATGTAGCATGTTTCTAAAACTTTTGGTCCAAATTTGGGAGTTTTGGATTTTTAGGGGCATTTTGGTCATTTGTACCACTTTCTGGGCGTTTGAAGAGATACTAACTTCCAGGAGTCCTTTTGAGCCCTTTTGATCATCGTGAACCACCAAGTTATGGGTCTCCTAAATCTGATAGCCGACAAAATAGGGTGTCTATAGACAATTGACAAAAGCATTGACTATGGCTAAGAACAGACGACCAAGAATGACAAGAGTGTGTCTCCTAGCATCTAACACCGATTCAGTGTCAAGGACCATGAAATTGATGGGATAGTAACATTTATCGACTTTGACCAAGACATCTTCAATAATTCCTCTAGGGATCTTGATTGAATGATCTGCTAATTATAAGGTAGAGGCCATGGGTTTAAGTTCACCTAGACCTAGTTATTTGTAAGCCGAGTTAGGTAGGAGATTCATACTGCTCCTAAGTCAAGGAGAGCCCGATGGATTAAAGTGTCACCTATGTGACAAGAAATAGTAGGAGTTCCAGGATCCTTATACTTTAGAGGAGTGTGTTGGAAGATCAAACTTACTTTTTCAGTGAGGAAGACCTTTTTTCAGAACATGACTGCACAACGGCGCATTTGAGTGCATAGATCTTTTAGACATTTAGCGTAAGTGGGAATCTGTTTTGTAGCATCGAAGAATGGGATATTGATTTTAACTTATTTAAAAACCTCGAGTATGTCTTCTGTTTTTGACCCTTTCTTCGAAAAAGGTGACGATTCATCGACAGCTAGGGGAGGAAAGAGCATTTTTGACACGTAATATGTCAGGGCTGGTGCATAGAATGTGGAATTCTCATCATTCTTAAGTTAATTCGTGTTCTCACCCCGCTCTTGATTAGATCTATTATTCGTATCTTTCCTACTCTCTCTCAGGATCTCAACAACTTTTTCCTCTCGAGTAGTTGTCCTAGTTGAAACGACATTCACTTGCTCACTCGTACCACACACCTCGTATTGACCCTTAGGTTCCTGAATAGGTTAACTTGGCAACTTACCCTCGGTCAAACGATTTAGTATGTTAGCTATTTATCCCACTTGGGACTCAAGCTTTGCGAGGGACTATGTGTGAGAGTATACTAACTGGATCACCAAAACAAAATTTCAAGTGAGGCTAGCACTTTCTCCTCAAATGCATTATTACGTGGAAGTGGAGAGGCGGAGTGTTGGGTTGTGTATATTGATATTGCTGAGACCGATGTTGCCATGCATTGGGAAAGTTAGTTTCAATTTGAGGTCATTGGGAGGAATATGGACCGTCATTATTTTGAGATCGTCACCCAAAATTTGGTGTGACTTCTCCATGGAGCATCATAATTATTTCTCGAAGGGTTGTGAGCATGTCATGGGAATTGTTGAAAAGAGCTAATGTGTTGTTGGACAAACTCCTGGAACTGAGAAGCAGATGGACATGCGAAGATATTATGAGAAGGTTCAGAACACAATGCACATACTTCGAAAGGAGGTGGACTGATATATGGGCCATCCTCACGACTTGACTCGAAACGCTCCTCTCGCTTAGGTTGAGGTAAAAGACACCCGTTAGGACGGACGGACACAGCTTGTTGCATGGAGTTTTTGCTTAACGTTTCAAAAATTTTCTAGGCCTCATCGGCGCTTTTGTGAAGAAGTGTTCCAGCCAAATAGCATTGACTGTGTTACAGACAAAGGGAATAAAAGCTCATAGAAGATTTGAACCAATTGCCACTTAGGGATTTGATGATGGGGGCAAGTGCGTAAAATTTCTTTAAATTGCTCCCATGTTGATAGAGCGTTTCCCCATCTTGCATCACAAAGTTCATTATGGATTTTCTTATTTGATTAGTTCTTGTGATGGGGAAAAACTTTTGTAAAAATGCAGTATGTATTGCTTCCCAAGTTCTAATAGTGTTTGGCTCAAGAGATTGGAGCCAATACTTAGCTTTATCTTTTAGAGAAATGGGAAAAGGCACAATTTTAACTCATCATCAGTTAAGTTTTGTATATTTTTAAGGTCGTACAAATATCTTGAAATTCTCCTAAATGGTGATATGGGTCCTCTTTAACACGACCATGGAATAAAGGGAGTAGCGCGATGGTAGATGACTTTATCTCAAAGTGAGATGCCATCACCTCCGGTAATTCCATACATGCTTGTGGTGTGTAGGCCGTAGGAATGAAATAATTTTTTAAGGGAGGCAGTTGAGGTATATTAGGACTATTTCCGTTATTTCCGAAGTTGGCCATCGGAATCAGTTCTATGTTATTGATGCTTGTTTTCTTTAGTCGTTTAAGGGTACATTCTATTTCAGACTCAAACAAAGACGACGGTTTTGGGAATGATTCATCGTCTAACATCAACGAGCTTTAGAAACTTGGGTTGAGGTCCTACTGACTCTTAGGGTTCGCTCGGGTTCAGGATTCAAAGAATGTAAAGCCGGTTTACTCGAACGCGTACCAAATATAAACTAAAAAAATGAAAAGACTGACTCGAACAAATAAGAAAATGAACAACGCAAATAAGGAAACCAAGCACACAACACTACTGTGATGCCTGCAATTATCCTGTTATGCATTGTGTTGCATCAAAGCCCAATGCCACGGGTTTTCTAGCTAATGTGCATACAAAATAGCCCTAAACTAATGCAAATAGTGCATCTCAGGGCCCTGACTTACAGTGGTTTGAAGTGAAATTTAAAGGAAGCAATTTACTTGAATTGTTGCCTTTTTTTGCAATTTTTCAATTGATTCACGTAATCTCCTTTAATGTGCTAAGCTCTTCTATTCCGAAATGCTAGAATTTGATGACTCGAGAAACTACAAAATAAAAGGAAAAATTAGTGACTCAAAACAAAAACGGAAAATAAGAGAAAAAAAATCTAATCTAATATTTACAAATTAACTAAACTAAGATTCTAAAACTAAAGGTAGTAATTTGCAATCCCCGGCAATGGCGCCAAAAATTGTTCTTGTCAAAATCAAGATGTAAAAGTATACTCTACTTTAAAAGATTTGTAGTGTGGAAGTAGAGATCAAACCCACAGAGATTGAAATACTAAAGCACATTAATTTTGAAACCTAAACCTAGTTAATTAAGAAAACAGAATTTTGATTTTGATTTTAATTAAACTAAGTAACCAAGGAAACAATCTAACTATGAAAGCAATTAAAAGCTATTTTGATAAATATGTGTATTGAACTGAGGATTACGAATCCACCACTAGCCTCATAATAAGGGTATCGATGCATTCAATTAGCTTATTACGTTGGATGATAATAGGGAATCATAGCTACAAGCTTGATCCTCCGTCAAGAAGATAACTACGATTCAAGCATCAATGTAGTTCATCTTCAGTTGGCACAAAGTGTCTAACACTAAACTAGGGTTGCGGCACACTCCGTCTTCCCTAGGCATGAAATTCGAGTACTTGATATCATAATTCAAATAAGCACCATTACATGTAAATAATCCATACAAGCACAGCAAATATAGATCATTGAGCACATCACATTTAAAATACATCTAAGACAAGAATAAACTTTGAAAGGAATGTTTTAAGCTATTAAGTACGATTTCATTATTCAAAATCCTCGAAACATATAATCACCATCCATACATAATAAATCTAAAAGAAAAACATAAATAACACCCTATTACTTGGCTAAGGTTTCATTGAAACCCTAGATATCGGTCTAGGGATCCATAGAATCGATGATTGACAAGAGGTTGATGGAGGAGGCCATGGGAATCCTTGGTCTTCTTCTTCTTCTCCTTGCTTCTCCCTCTTCAATGTTTGTAGTTTCAGTTGTTAAAGGATGTGCATATTATTGTCTAACCCCCCAATTTGAATTAAAAGTGGGTATATATAGATTTGGAACAAGTTATGGAGGCTTTCCTAAATCTAACGCACTAAAACTGTCGTATTTACATTTCTAGACATCATATGCACAAATCACCTTCGCTGGGCACTCTAATTTGACAAAATACGTGTTTTTGGTAACAAGGAAGGTCACTCGCGCAGCCTGCTCGTGCGAGGTACATTCACTACTCTGCACGACTTTCGTAGAATTGCGATAAATTTTTGCTCGGACCTCGGATTGACTCGCCGTTTATGGCCACGCTTCCGTAACTCGAAGATCTACATTTTATATCTCTGAAAAAATTTCTCAAATCCAAAGTCTTCAATGTCAAAAATTCAATTTACCAAGGTTAGGTAAGGTTATTGTCACTCTTATTCCACTAAGGTCTTAGGCCCATGTTTCTACCCTTTAAGTCCCAGGTGAGGCAGGGGCATTAAATATATAGAAAATTGTGGAGTAAGTTTGCAATGAGCTTATTTAATCGAAGCATCTCTTCGAGGTCATCTACAGTTAGCTGGTGAGGTTATCAATAGGGAAAAACGAGAAATTAGTAATTGTAACTTAGAATCTTTTGATAAATGGAAAATACCCAAATTTCCTATTTTAGAAATATACAAAAAAAAATCAACTTTTGATTTCCAAATAGGATATTCCATTCAAACTGTTGAACAAGCAATTCCCTTAAAAAAAACCTTTTGAAACTCTTCAATTATTTTGCAAAAAGTCCTTAGACGAATATCACAAAAACATACAATTTTCTCCATGTAGGCTTAGTCCAAGTAGCAGTCCAACCTTAGGTCTCAACACTGTTGTCATGCTTTGCCTAAGAGACTGTAGACAATAAATTTGATGATTCTTTATCAGGTACTTTTCAACTAGTCTGTGTTCAGGACCCCAATATTTTAATTGTTTTCCCAATTTTTTAGTATCTCTCACTGATCCTACTATTGTCCATGCCCTTACATTAAATGTTAAGTCCCATGAATATGACATGATGGCCCAAGCCCAACCATTCAATATCATTTATCATATTCATTATAAAATTTATACTACTCAAGTTAGTCCCAAAGCACTCAAATATTCACCAAATGTGAAACTCTCCTTATCTAATCTGGCAATTCATAGTCTGATATCTATGTCCACAAAACCATCAAATGGGATGAAGTTACTGTCCCAGATGAATGGAAACTAGATGAAGTTGTTCCTATACCCACACCGACCAAAAGAAGCCTAGACCAAGTTGTCCAATATTCTGATAGTTCTGTCAATATTAGATTTGCTTCCTCTAGATTAAATAGGACTCAATCTTTGTATCCAGGATCTACATCTAGTCGAATTAGCCAACTAGATCCTGCCCAATCCGTTTTCAGTGGAAGACAATCTTTCTCTGAAGCCCCTTTAATCAAAGAATTTCCAACCCCATTTCCTATCAAAATCACTAATATTAGTGGCATGAAAAATAAGGAAATTGCCCATCTTATTTATGAACCAGAACCAAAAAATGCTTCTAAAGAAGAACCCCCTTCCCCCAGATTGTCCCAAATGTGTGATACTTCTTATGATCCCGCTATTACACCATTACAAAAGTCTTTAAAATCAACAAAGAATTTCTTACAAAAGATTTCTACTCTGGTGAAAACAAAGAAAAGAAATAATGGTTTTTCAAACTTTTTTACAAAGACAAAAGACAGACTATTCAAGAAGAATATTATTCTTATTTACATATTCATCAAGTCCATAAGCTATTTTTTTAATTGGTTTACACTTTATTGTAAAGAAACACAAATTGTTTTCCCCTTTAAACATTTATGTGTCACATCCAAAGTCACAAACACATGGCACACTCACTCTAACCAAACCATTGAAACCATCCATCCCTCTTTTGATACTATTCAATTTACACAAAACAATGTTGTTCTTATTGCCTCTCCAGTTAAAGCATGGTAGGACAATAGTGCTGCCCCACAACTAAAAGACATGCAAAATATCATTGAGCAAAACAATTTTACTAACCAACACCTCAAAACCATAGATGACCAACTTACTAGACTTGAGAATCTCGTCCAAAAGGACAACCTTTACTTGCCAAACCCAAAATTGATATTGCACCTCCTTTTATTCCGCACAACTTTAGCACATCAACTGTCCTCTATCTGTGTTCGAAACCACCCAAGAAAAACTCATCCATATAGAAACCTTCCTCAAACATACAGTTGTCCAAGACAACCCAGACCCATAAACACCCAAAGCTCCTATTCGAAATCCTAAAGATACTAAAGATCGCACCTTCAGAACTCTCCAATATGGTTCTAATCCAGACCACAATATCTCTCTAATAGTTAATTCCATTTATCCTACTTCTACTAGAAATTATTACCCAAGAACTTCTCTTCCTAATATGCAATATGAGGAAAGAGGGCAGTTCTACCAAGCCAAGTATGAAGCCGGTACTATCTATGAATGGAATATAGATGGAAAAACTGAACACCAAATTTCAATACTCTCCAAGAAATGACAATGCCCCAAGCCACCTTCATAGCTACAGATCCTAATACTTCTGATCATGCCATTGTCCAGGCCTTAATTGTTGGGTTTACTAGCCAACTCAAAGGATGGCGGGACCATCTCCTTAGTAATATCAAAAGAGATTTCATCACCAATTCGATCTGTCTCGATGATAATGGATCTCCTCTCCTAGATCCAGAAGGCAATATTATCCAAGATGGTGTTCCTACTCTTATTTATTCTATTGCCAAACAATTTTTAGGAGACGTCTATGTTGTTAGAAACAATACTTTGGAGGTTTTATCCAACCTCGGATGACCAAAACTCCAAGATTTTAGATGGTACAAAGATGTCTTCCTTATAGTAGTCCTAACCAAGTCTGATTGCAACCAATCTTTTTGAAAAGAAAAATTCATTAATGGATTACCCAACACTTTCTCCCAAAGGGTTCGCAAATCCAATCGTGACAAAAACAATGGCTTAATTCCTTATGATGATCTCACCTATGGTGATTTAGTCAGCAGCATTATGGCAGAAAGAATCACCCTGTGCATAGATTTCAAACTTCAGCAATAAATCCAACATGAGAAAGCCACTTCTAAACAAGAATTAGGGTCTTGTGCCAATAATTTGGTTTTGAGAGACTTATTCCTCCCTCTAAAAAAAACATGAACATCACAATATAAAATGATCTCATAGAAATCGCTCTCATTCCCAAAAACAAAATCCCCAATCTCTTGATTACTATAAGAAACCCCATGAAGTTTCCAAAAAGACTTTTTCCCCCAAAAATAATACTCCTCAGAAACCATTTGATAAATCCACAATCAAGTGTTTTGATTGTGGCAGATTGGACCATATTAGGAAAAATTGTTATGCTAAATGAAAAATCATTGAACTCGATCTTTCTGAGTCAGTCAAACAACAACTCATGAACATTCTCCTCACTGTTAATCATGAAGAAGAAAATTCTTTGAACAATGGACCTTTAACTAACAATGAAATTAACCATATTCAAGGTGATGATCACTTGACTGATAGTGATACTATCCCTCCTTTTGATGATATAAAAAACCCTAAACCCATCATCAGCAATTGTTATTCCAAAAACTAATGTAATGGTGCTTGTAAACATCCTTTTATTTACATGATTACTAAGGAACAAGCGTTCATCTTTGACGCACCATCGATAAAATAGAATATCTCCCTGCTTGCCATACCTATCTCAAAAAAGCCGCCCAAACTTTTTGTGAAAAACCAACCATCACTAACCTGCTAGCCTTGAAGATATTTTTGTCCGGTTTCAAAAGAGACCTTCCAACTCAGTTTCTATTCCAGATCTACAACTTGATATTTTTACTCTCAGAACTGAAATGCAAACACTTAAAACAAGAATTTCAAGATTTGCATCTTTCTATGATAAAAGATATGTCAGATCTTCGCAAACAAATCCTAGAGACCTCCAGTCCTATTACTGAACCTGTCACTGATCAAGAAAATACTTTCCTCAATTTGGTTACTCAAGGCCACTTCCAAAATGGCATGTCAATCTGAAAATTGTTGCTGATAACGACCATGACATCAATACTATTGCACTTATTGATTCAGGTGCAGATCGTAATTGTATAAATGAGGGATTAATACCTCCTAGATATTTTGAAAGGACAGATGAACAACTACACAGTGCCAATGGTTCTAGACTACAGATTAAATACAAACTCACCAAAGCCCACATTGTTAATCAAGGGATTTGCATAAAAACTCCAGTTGTCCTTGTCAAACAGCTCAATACTCATGTTATCTTAGGAACCCCTTTTCTTGCTCTTCTATACCCAATTTCTAATATTGATCCACATGGTATGACCACTTCAATCCTTGACCGAGAAATTCTCTTTGAATTTGCTGACACTGTTGACACTAAAATGGTAGAAATAATGAAAGGCTTGTCCATCTTTCCACAACTTAATACGATCTCCCTCAGAGTGTTCCTAGAAAAAATATATCTAAGGTAGCCAATAGATCCATACTTCCTTATAATATTTTTTGTCAAAATTATAGTATTTTACAAAACAAGTGTATTTTTGGCTTTTTTCATTTTTTATTTACTTATAATACTTTTTGTCAAAATTATAGTATTTCTAGATAAAATAATCTTTTTACAAAACAAATGTATTTTTGTCTTTTTGATTTCTTATTTACAGGATTGTCGGATTATCTCCTGATTGCTCTTCATATGGCTATAAAAGATAAAGGCAAATCATTAAATGATGAGGACACTCTTCAAGTAAAATTTGAAGAGCTTCATGTAAGAAGGGTCTACTCTCCTGAATTTGAATTTTAAAACAAATGAAAAGGTGTCCTTTTTTCCAAAGAACTTTGTTGGATAATATTATCCAAGATTTTGATTTTGGTGATAAAAAAGAATTACTCAAACATTTAGCTCTTATAGCTAAAACTTTTTCCAAAAATAATATCTTCCAAAAAAAATTTATATGGGACTTCTCTTATGCAAAGGACACAACTCCATACACAAGTCCTCCAACTTCCTGTAGAACTTGTCTCCATGATTGAAGAAAAGTCAAGTTTTTCTGCTAAGACTTGGCTTGAAATTCAATTAAACTACTCTATGGACTGGTCAATGTCCCCGCCATTATGCAATCACTGCTGGTTTCTCCAATATCCATCTCCAACTCATGAGGATTTGGCTTGCTCCTCTATCTATCTCATTTCCCTAACCTGATTATGATTAAATTTCCTATTTTGAACTTGGCATCCTCAAAAAATTGACAATTCACTCCCCAAAAGAAATTTTAGGATTTCCAACAATCATCCAAGAGTCTGTCACAAAAGTTTTTGAAAAATGCAATCCTCCAGCTGTTTATCTCAATTTTGAAATTGCTCGTACTACTTATCCAACTTTTACCCTCGTCCAAATTGAACCAAGATATACCAGAGATTATGAAGTATGACGAAAAATCGTCTTCACAAAATATATTATGAAATATCATGGATTTTGCAATTGGTCTAATGTTAAAATTAACCGACATGATATCCAGATGGTCCGAATATTTGCCCTTGCTAAAATCAAGTTCAAACTCAACCATAGTTACATGCACCTACTTGCAACAGGACCAAACTATTTAATTGTTAGCTTCGGTATTCACAATAGTATGTTCAATCCAACTTTCCAACAAGCTATGGAAGGAACTTAGCAATTTAGTCCACAAAACCAACAACTTTTCAACAAGGCATATGAAGACAGGTCCTCTGAAGGGGGATTTTCCTCCCCAGCAAATTCATGGGAAGATGATAATGAAGAATGGGATGATAATGGTATAGATAGGGGTGTCATTTGGAACGGAAATTCCGATTCCGACCGATTCCGATCCGAAAAAATCCGATTTTGACAACTAAATATGCATTCCAAATTTCGAATTTCCGAATTTCGAAAATTCCGAAAAAAATCGAATCGGAATCGAAATTGTTTTTAGAATTTCGAAAATTCCAAAAAAAATCCGAAAATATTCCGAAATTGTATTTTTCGAAACTTTTCCGAAAATATTCCGAAATATTCCAAAAAAATTTCGAATATATTCCGAAATTGTATTTTTTGAAACTTTTCCGAAAATATTCTGAAATATTCCGAAAATTGTGTTCATCCCACATCGAAAAAACACAAAAAATGGGATGTAATGTGCTTCTATAAAAGGCCTACAAGTCTCAAGTGAAATCCCATTAAGCTTGAATTCCGAATATTCCGAATATTCCAAAAAATTCCGAAAACATTCTGAATATTCCGAAAAATTCCGAATCTGATGAAATTCCAAAAATTCCGAAAATTCCGAAATTTCGGAATCGGAAATAATTTTGGAATTTCTGAAATTTCGGAACGGAATTTGGAATGCATTTCTGGCTTCCGAAAATTTTGGAATTTTTTTCGAAAAGGAGTGTTTCCGATCTGTTCCGGCCGAAACACACCCCTAGGTATAGACAATGAATACCCATTTGATGTCATTGCATTAGACAACATTGCAAATAGATAAGATTGAGATTCCAAAGCAATAACTCCAATAGGTCCAGATTTTCCCCCATTTCCAACAAAATAATAACTCCAATAGGTCCAAACGTGCAAAATTCCAAAGCTCAATAGTTGTTCAAACAATTTGGGCCCCAAGTTCCCCAAAGTTCCCCATATATTTAGGCTTTCCCATTTTCCCAAAAGAGAATCAATAAGTTCAATATTACAAACGGTATATATCCGTTAGTAATTGTCTCGAAAATGTAGAAAACTGCCACATTACAAACTTTTAGTAATGATATTACTAACGGACAATGTCCGTTACAAAATCTGTTAGTATTTTGTATACAAAACTATTAGAAAATAAATCGTTGGTAAAAATATTACTAACGAACTATTTCCGTTAGAAATAATCAATTACTAACGGAAAATTGCCATTAGGAAACACATTACTAATGGACTATGTCTGTTAGAAAAATAATTTTTCTAACGAATTTTTACCATTAGAAATATTAGCCATGCCCTATTACTAACAGTATTAGTCCGTTAGTAATAATTTTATTAACGGTAATTTACCGTTAGAAATTTGCCATTTTGGTGTAGTGATACAGATGTTCCAGAAATAAGAAGAAGTCTTATAAAAATATACATCTAAAAATACAGGGTATTACATAAATAAAGACCCATTTAAATTTGGGATAGTTTTAATATAGTTTATAACTAGTAGGGGTGTAATTGTAATAAACTAGAACCTTAGGGGATGTAATAATAATTCACATAAGTTGGATTGCTAGCAACATGACATGTGGATGGTGATTCATGTCACTAACTTCATCATTTCTATTCTTTACATTGGTTGATATAGAGATAAATATACGAAAATTACTGCAAAATTCCGCCAAGCTTTTGACGTCAATCATCGCGTCGTTTGACGTTCAATTTCAATTCTGACTACATATTCAAACTCCTGGAGGTGGGACTAGCATTTTGGTACCACTTTGGTTGAGTTCTATGACAATTTTTCTACGATCCATTTTAGTGTACTAGCTTATAATTTGTAGATTGTGTATAGGATTTGTTCCCGGTGATTAGAGGAGCATTAATTTCACGTTTAGGAGCGAAAAACCAAAAGGTGAGTGACATTAGTTATGATATATGGATTGTTCCATGTTTGGGTTCATTTGAGATGTAAAAGCATGTTAATTACCTTAATAAAGCTTATTTAGTTTATTAATGGGCAAAATTCATGTGGTTAGTTATGATATATGGATTGCTCCATGTTTGGGTTCATTTGGTATGTAAAAGCATGTTAATCAGCTTATTAAAGCTTATTTAGTTTATTAATGGGCAAAATTCATGTGGTTAAATTAGGCCAAATTTGGTAAAAGCATGATGTAATGACTTATGTGAGAATCTTGAGTTGCCTATTTGGGAATGGAGTTACTAGGTTCTAGACCACCGCGAGTGAAAGGTGCTGACGATAACGATTGCCAGAGGCCTTTGGATTGCACGTGTAGAGGCGTGGGTCATGACTAGGTCATGTGGGCTTAGAGAGTGGAGCCATGGGCTAATCAATATTGGTAGAAGTGAACTAGTAATTTCCGGAGACTATAGATATGTGTATTGAGATGAAATTGGGCATGCCTATTATCCATGCGCATAATTGTTGTTATTCACTAAGCATATAGCTTATATATTGTAGTGGTTATTGAATAACCATTGTAGGTGTTCAAGGTGAAGCTTCGAAGAAATAAAATAGAACTGGTATTCGTGGGTATAGGACTATAAATGCGTTGTTTAATAGACTTATGTTTAATAAGTAAAACTTGTAAGATGTTTTAATCGATTGTGTTTGCACCCAAAAAATGGCTAAAGGTTTTTGAGCCCAGATGGGGTGTTGAAATGGGCTCGGGGATGATCAGCCTAAAACATGTCCAAGAGTGACCAGTCCAGAGGCCGCAAAGGCCCATCGGGCTCAGAGAGAGAACGTCACACAGTTTGGAGAAGCAAGGTTGTTATCCCAGCTTAGTGGAGCCCGATAGGCGGTTTGAGTCATGTGCTGACTGATCGTGCACCATCTTTAGAATAAGCAATAGCGAGAGGCATAAGCTGGTGTCAAAAGGAAAGTCTGATGAATGACTAAGAGAGTGAACTTACCAATCGAACACCCTACTTGAAACAAATGGTAAAGGCCGGTGGCACAAGCCCGATTGGTTATGAGCATTCGTAAGACCGTCATCGGACATGGAAGTCAGAAAGCAGGACAAGTGGAGGTTGCACCAGCTCGATGAAGCTAAAAGTATGATCATGAGGGTCCGATGAGCAAAAGGGGAAGGCAGTTCTGTTCTTAGCTATCATGGTAACTGTAGACACCCCGATTTTGACCTGACCGTCGAATTTAGGGGAGTATTACCTCTAGTTCGATGATGATAATGTCCGAACAAACCTAAGGCTTCCAAGGTGATTCAAGCTCTTCGAAAGGCTCTTCACTTCAAACAAAAAAAGAAAGAAAGAAGAAAAAGAGAGGGAAAAGGAAAGGATAGAATAAAATGGCACATGGCATACTCTGCGGCAGTCACGGGTTACCACTACGGCACTCTCTGTTTGCCAGACCGGCAGTTAGTAAGTGCTACAACGACATTCACTGATCGCCGCAAAAACACACCAAATGTTGCAAAAATAAAAAATCCAAAAAAGACGGCAGTCCGCGGAGTTATTCGCAGCATTCATTGAGTGCCGCATAGGTATTCATTGAATATCGCGTCGGTAATCAGTGAGTGCCGCTTCCAACTCCACTGAATGCTGCATTTTTGTGGCAGTCTACTTTGAAATGGTACATTTTGTACCATCAAAAGGACACCCGAGATTAGGGTTTTACCCCTAAAATTACCAAAATAACCCCCCAAAATTTGCCTATATAGGGGATGAATATCCCATTACAAAGGATCTCAACTTTAGGCTTGAATCTTGTCTTGAATTCCTTTTTTGAATATTGAATCTCTTAAAATTCTTTGATACAATTAGGAGAGAGTTTTAGAGGAGTTTAAAAAACTTAAGAAGTTGCATGAGTTAGAAGAAGAAGAGCTTGAACCACTTTTTTGAAAGACCTTCAAACACTTAAAAGTTGAGGATAATTGGAGGTAACCTCCAAGATAATTAGTCTTTAATTCAAGTTCAATCACAATATATATAATTCTTTAGCACCTTTTACACATTTTCAAAAACTCCCTTCCTACCTCATTTCATCACACACCAATAATATTGTGATTGAACTTTCATTATATTGGTTTGGATCAAAGTAACCTAAGGTTTAAGATTAAATAAATCATGAAGTAAAAGTTAACTTGAATATTATTTTAACCTTGATTTCCTTTTCTTTTGATTATGTTCATCTCTTGGGATTCATGAGACCTTCAATGTCTTACTTGAGTCCCTTAACTTGGAATCCTTTGATCTTCTTGTAAACTTATGATTTATAAGAGGATTAAGGTTGATGTTAGCATGTTTGGTCAATGAGTCTAAACAAATCTTCATGGTTTAGGTTCATTATCTTGAGATTTCATGAAGTTTCTCCATACTCCATTGAAATCCATAAGTATGAGTGTCCTTAGTCTACAATGACCATCAAATAGAAGGAGAAGTAGTTTGGGTTAAGCCAATCTCCATGGCTTGGTAGGTAGAGTTAACAAATAAAATAATAACTTGACAATGGTGCAGTGAGTTCATAAACTACCTTTGATCAAAGATTTTTTGTTAAATAAATGACCGTTAGAATTGAATAACACCAATTGGAAAGTGTCAATAAACCAAAGTTTTACCACTGTGATTTTTGTTTTAATGAGATTTCATGTTTAAAATGGCTTGGTCATGAGTTTTGTGAAGCAACCATAATCTGTCCAGAATTTCAGAACAATAACACATTTTTGCAATAAGTAAATCAGAGCCTTAATCAAGCATTCTTGACCTCAAATATTTTTTTCAATTAATTTTAATGTGTTAATAAGATCTCCTAAAAAGATTAGTGTCATTCAGTTTATTCACTATTTCTAAAAAATCAAACAAAATCTCTGGACATAGAGTTGTAAATTTCTGAGTGATGTCTGGTTTTTGTCCAATTCCCAGAGATTGAACCATTGATCTTTGATTTTTCGTTTTGGGTTAGAAACTGGACTCTCAAAGGCATTTTATGTCCAAAACTCATTGACATCAAACCAAAGGTAGCATGCTTTTTCTATTTTTGAATTTCTGGTCTGCTCTCTGTAATTTTCAGAATTTTGTTGCAGATTTGATAAACTTTGTAAATAATGGTTCAAATTACTTTTCTATGACCTAAGGCTTAAACCTTGTTTTGATAATGATTAGTTAAACTTAAATCTAGAGGATAAATGACCCAAACCGATAAATATTTCATAACTTACTCTAGTTCATGTATTCATGTGCACTCATGCATATAGGTTAATATTTGTAATTAGGACGTGCTTTGCATCGGGATTAAATTGCACTTAATTGAACCTAATTATGAGTTCCTTATGACCATGTTGGGACTACACCATCTCTCTATGGACTTTACATTGGCTCCTAGTTAAGACTTGTATATCTATAGACGTGATGCATTTCCAACTAATTAGAAGGAATTCATAGATATGTCAATTCTTTCATACTTAATAGATTTAAGTTAGAAGCTTAAGGATGCTATTTAGAATTTCATACTATATATTGATTAAGGCATGTGGACTATCCCTCTATTTTGTAGCGTTATTAAGGTATGATTTCTCAACCCCTCTCCAGTTTATTGTATTCTTTGATTTTAATTAATTTTCGACTCCATGTGCGACACCTTAGAAATAGATCTTGTTTTATTTTAATAGTGAAATAAAGACCCCCTTTTAGGTTTTATTTGTATGCATTGGACGTTTCCATATTTGCGGCTGGATCCTGGGTAAGTTCTCTCGTTCCTTATTGCATATCATATTATTTGCTAATTGAATTATGTGGTTTTGAATGCTATTTTTATCATTAGCAATCTTACACCCTTTAGACAAGCTTTTGCAATGTATATCTTTATCTATGTATTAGTTGAGGGCGCATTTAGATTAATAATTCGATTAAAAGGATGTTGAGTAGAGGCCTATCACGAGATAGGATGAGAAGGAGTGTTTTAGTCAGTTGAGCTCCTTCCCTTCTCATTCCATAATCCCCGAATCTAGAAAACTCTGGTTTCCAAAAATCAGTTTGCTTTTAAAATGGTTTCTTAATTTTCCTTTTAAAAATTAAGTGGCGACTCATATTTGAATTTAAAATTAAAATTTGAAGAAGTTTTAAAAAAAAAACTATGGGTAAGAAAAATGCGATATCCACAGTAACGTTACCCTCAATTTAAGGAATCTGAGTCCGTTTAAGAATGGAATCAGATCACGTCCAGCTGGATATGGAAGGCAAATCCTTAAAATATTGGGATTGATTCAATCAGTATAGAGATAAGGAAAGAATTAGAGCTAAGGAAGGATTCTTCTTGCTTGGGGCATAATTCAAGGAGTCCCTGCCATATCCGGACTATTTAAGGCCGCCATACGTACAAAGGCAGGCCAACTGTGCAAAGGACTCTGCGCCATCTCGAAAACAGCACTTATACAACATTCAAAGCATTCAGAAATTTGTGTTCTTGTTATTCTGCATCCATAGCATCCGTAGCAAATAGGTCTATTCCTCTTTGATATTTTTACCGTTTTCACTCTCTTGAACAATCAGAGCATGTTTTGATCCTGTTCTTTAGTTCTTGTATTATTTTTCCAAACATTCAATAAAATACCTTCGTATTTTGTTAATCGTTTGTGATTGTTTACTTGGTAAACTCTTGCACTAATTGGTTTGTGCGCTTCAGTACTGCCATAGGATTTTTGATGAGGGTACTTTCCTACTCATCACACACAGTCACCTTTTAGAAGTCAGATCTCAAAGCCTTGAGTATCACTCACTCAAGCGTATCGGAAATTAGTTTGCACTCACACCGAGCTCATTTAGCTCTGGCACGCCTGCACAAAACTACATAGCAAACATTTTTGGCACGCCCGGTGGGACCCTAGTACTGGAATATGCCTCTAAAGAAAGATAAGCAGATAAAAAAAATGAACAGGATGATGTGGACCGATGCGCGTGTGCGGGTGTCCTGGCATTTTCCCTCGATAGTGTCCCGGGACGAATCTCAAGGAGCACACTTAAGGAAAACTAGGACTTCCTCACACGATCCTAGAGACAAAGAGTCGCCACCTATTTTTTATCGGGAATTAGGAAACCCAAGTTTGACTTGCCAAAATTGAATAAGGTTACTTGCCCTTCATTACCAGAAACTAGGTTCGGGGGTCTTGGTACAAGAGGGGAAGGAGCCCAAGCAGGACTAAATTACCCCCTCCTCGCCCTACTGAACGGTAGGCCTTGATTCAAATATCCTTGTTCTTAATTCATAATTGGTGTTGTTTCCTCAAACATACTAGATAATATATACATGTCAAAAAGGGACCATCTAAGGAAAATCATGTCAAGAGATTAAATCAAGTAGAAGTTGGATGCACATGCAATACAAGGGAGAGGTATACTTACAGTGGTTAGTCCTGCCCGAGACCGATGCAAGTAAAGGAAACATGTCATGATATGCAAAAGAGAACAAGGAGTACATTGGGTTGACTCAAGCGAAGTCGCAAAAAGCAAAAGAAAGGAAATGTGCAATGCAATCATGCAACAGTCCTAGATAAGATGTCTCTAACACATAAGCATATAAACGAGGACTATCCTAAAGGAAATGTGTCATTGAAAATAAAGTTGTAAACCTAGAAAAATTCTACGAGAAAAGATAGTGATAATACACGATACATGGGCACTACGCCACATGTAGACGAGGCAAACCCACAAGTCAAAGTCCGAATCCATGCCATTCAATTCTCTGCACTAAGACAGCAAGAAATACCCAAGCATTGTAAAAATACAAGCAAACAAATGATATGCATGATATAAAAGAAAAAGATGCCATCAATCAAATTTCCAGATTCAGCAACCTCTAATGAATCCTATCAAAAGTGGTCTTAAACATGAGCTGGGTTAAAACCCTTTTATAGAAAGTTAGATACATGTCTTAGGGAACTTCTCCAAAAAGTAGAATCTCTTTACCATTTTTTGAATTTTGAGAAATAAGAGTTTTGGGAATAGTGGACCAAGACTGTCCATTATTCTTGTAAAAATCATAATTAATTCTACAAAAATCATGTGAAGCTCTATTTGGTGTCAAAAGAAAGCTATTTCATTGTAGTTTATGAAACAAATAATCCCATGAACATGTCATGAACTTAAGGTTTCTGAAAAGTTTTTTGAAACAGACTCTATTATTCTGGAAGTTTGGTATTATTTGACAAAGGAATGCAAAACATAATAGAAGTTCATGAATCATGTTAATCAAGTTATTCAAAGCTTTTGATCTCTTATCAATTTATCCTAGATGATTTTTAAACCAAGTTTTATTCATTAATTATTGTTGAGTGATCAAGATATGAACATTTTGTATAAATAATAATGCTTGTAGTTAAACTTAAAAAATTCCAGAACAGTTATATCAACTTCAAATGCTTAGAAAACGATCTTAACTCGATCGTATGCTCACGATTTTACATCGGCATATAGATGCACGAGTTAGGAATCATCTCCAAGAAGCAGAATATCGATAACTATTATAGATTTTTTGAAATTCAAGCACAAAGAGACTATGTTCAAATATGTCAACCGATTTCTTAACAATTTCTAAAAATAGCATATGGATCCTAGAGGTTCTCAAAACAAATAGAATGAAAGCTAATTCATCAAAGTTTACCTAAAAATTTTGAAATCCATCATACTATGGGTTTTGGTGGACCAAATCTTATGGACAAAACCAATCTGTTTTGCTAAATTTTATCTAGTTCATTTTAAAGTGTGAGAAAACATCTTAGGTGATGGTTGAAGCTTATTTAGAGAGACCAAACTCATAGATCTACTTGATTAACATAATTCCCAATCAATTTAGCCCTCAAGTTCTATGAAGAACTCCAGATCATGGATCAAAGGGACTTACAAATATCCTATTGGAGATGAAATTCAATAGGAATTCTAGGTTATAGGAATAATCAAGAGATGGTATGAACATAGGAATCATCCTTCTCATAGATCATACTTCCAAACCATCATAGAATTCAAAATAGATACATATATATAATCATGTATGCATGAATCTAAATTAAATAGAAGAATGGAATCAAAATTGAAAACCAAAGTGAAAATCAATCTCTAATTTGAGAATTATCAATAAAATCAAAAGAGACTTGGATCTAGCTATGTGAGTGTGTGAAGAACAAGAGTGGAAGAAGATGAGCATTCTAACAAAGAAAATAAAACTAAACTAGATCCAAATCTTATAGATCTATATATAAAAGTAGGAATTAGAGATGAATTGTGATGTCTATCTACCTCTTGGAGGATTCTCAATTATGCAACCAAAGTTTAATTGAAGAGTCTTCTTCTTCAAGTGTTCTTTAAGTTCTTCAAGCACTCATCCATGAAAGTTAATGGAGGTAATTTGATGTCAAAACCTCTAATCTAATTATTTAGTTTAGAAATTTTTAATTCATAATTCACTTCATCTCTCTAGAAATCTCTCTTAAATTGAAAGTATTTTACAAGTATATTTAGTTGTATGTACTTCTCTTTTCTATATACTCTCTTGTATATGTACTTGTGTGTGAAAGATGATCTCATATGGATCTATATATAGAGTTTTGAAAACTTAACTCTTAAGTTACAGGGTTAAAATAGGATTTTCAAAGACCAAAAAAGTGTTAAAATGGTCATTTCGGTGCCTAAACGTAGTTTTCAGGAAATTTCCTCACAGTGGGAGGCTTCTAGAAGGGTCTGGAACTCAAAAAGCTCAATGGGGGGGGCAACATATAGGTGGCGGCTTAGGGGAGACCCGCCACCCCACATGTGAGAGCCGCCACTTACTTTTTGGGTTCCCTTGGTTGCCCTCATGTCCTGTTTCAAAAATTACGTGCACTGCTTTTCCAGATTTTTGTAAAAATGCTTTTTAGTTTCCAAAATCATCTGTTGACATACCGTTGGAAAGCTATTGAGTTGAATTTTAGTATAAAAATATTCCAGAAGGTTTTGAAATGAAAATTGAAGTTCAATTGAAGTCCAGAAGTCCTTTGAAACTTTCGTCATCTTTTTGAAATCAAGCGACTTCTTTTCCAAAATTACTTTTAAATGTGCGTCAATTTTGAACTTTTCTTTGAAATTGAATCTCTAGATACCTAGAATACTGCATTTAGAACACTTTCTATTCATATAACCCTGAGTGAATATGAATTTTGAGAGACAATTTTGACAAAATCGGGATTTATGCATGGAAAGGGGCTTTTCTGAACTTGAAGTCACTTTCCGAAGTTTGATCTTTCGATTATGTGGAATCCAGTACCTTCCATAGGGTACTTTTCATCATCGAATCCTCCAAGACATTGTCCACCCTAAATCCTATCAATGTGGTCAAAATTGGGTGTCTACAGATGACCTAAACATTGCTGACCCACCAGAGGAAGAGAGCATAGTCCGTTCGCCAGCGGAAAGTGCCTTGACTCTAGAAGCAGTGCCAGAGCTTATGACGAATACCATGGAACCTATGAGGCAAGATTATCATGAACTCCTAGGCTCTATGGGAAATTTTCAAATGCTAACTAAACAAACAACCGAGATGCAAAGAGTCCATAATAGGATGATAACATCAATGGAAAAAACATATTCGAAGCTGGACGGCTTAACAGATATGATAGGCCGACTCATAACTACTTATGAGGCTAAAGGTGATAAGGAGCAGGTCATTGGATTGGGTTCTGGCGAATTGCATGTATCCGATAGGCCAAAGGATCCATGATATGTGATTCCGAATCTTAGAGAGCACAATGGCTCGAGCAAGCCGCCCGAGTTACAGTTAGGAGAGGCTAGCAGTTCAATAGTCATCGATCCTGTTGGATTGGTGACACAGTGACCCTTCAACATAATGGCTGTAACGTAGAACCAATCGGCCAAACAGACCCCCTTGCCAATGCTGCTGGGGGACAAAGAGCTAATAATTGTGTTTTTTTAACTCATACGGCCAATGACAACCAACACCAAATGCCACCTCCAATAGCACCCCCAGTGGTGGTAGACCTGTTGTTCCACAACCTATCAACATGGAGGAGTTGGTGGCGGCCATACATGAAGAGTACAGCCCGTTCATGAGAAGGATGGAGTGGCCTACGTGTAGACGGCCATACCCACTTGAAATTGACCAAGTCAATTTTCCCCAAGGATACAAGGTCCCAAACTTTACATTATTTTCTGGAGAAGGTGAACAGTCCTCAGTAGAGCATATTGGCCATTTCATAGTAGAATACGGCCATATGGTTGGTAGTGACCCATTGAAGTTGAGGTTGTTTCCAAACTTTTTCACATGGGTAGTTTTCTTATGGTACATTAATCTGCCAGCCAACTCCGTGCGAGATTGGCAGGAGATGGAAGAATTATTTCACGGCTAGTTCTATAGGACTGAGCCCAAAACATCACTGGCAAATTTATCCAGAATGCTACAACTAGTAGGGCAGAAAGTCGAGACCTATATAGCCTATTTCAGAAAGGCTAAGTATAGGTGCAAAACTGTATTGCCTGAAGAAGAATATGTTAAGATGGCCATGGGAGGAATGCCATTCGAGCTATGTAAAAGATTCGAAGGGACTGACTTTCGTGATTTGTTTGAGCTGGCCACGAGGCCCGCTCGCTATGAGTGTATCCTCCTAGATGAGCAGGAGAAGAGAAATTCATCCAAGGGTACATATTATAAAGATCCCAATTACGAGGTACATCTAGCAGATTGTGACCTTGAAACTGAGATTGATATGGCCGAGTTAGTTTGAAAATGGCCGATAGTCTGCAATGCCTTGAATAAGCCCGTAAATAATAATGCCATAGCCAAAAAGATGGCATTTGATGTAGGAAAAAATTACACTTTTGACATCAGAATGGCTGATCAGATTTTTGATGCCCTTCTGGCCGAAAAAGCGATTAAGCTAAATGATGGTCATCAGATCCCAAAGGCCGATGACATTAAAAATAAGGAAAATTGTAAATAGCACAATTCTTGGAAACACTCTACTAATAATTGCATGGTTTTTTGTAATATGATACAAGAGAACGTAGAGAAGGGAGTTTTCAAGTTTTCTGACAAAGCCATGGGTATCGACACAAACCCATTCCCTCAAATCACCGGCACAAATATGGTAGTGCCCGATCTGACCAAGATGACAAGGCCCAGACCTAAGGTGGACCTATCCGAAATGGAAGAAAGGCCAAGGCAAAGAGAGGGAAAACAAATTGTTGTATCGGCCATGGAAGAGCCAAAGGTAACAATTCACGAGCTCCAGAGAACTTACCAGGTAAGAAAACAAGTGGAGCAGAATGCCAAAGTTGAATTGGCCCGTTCAACCACTCACAGCTTGATAGGTGACCTGCTACACCAATTTGATCTGATAGAACAAGGCCTCTGCCCAAGATACAAAGCCGATATCAAGAAGGAAGCATCCACCCAAGCAAGAGGCCTAAAGTTAACGAACACCGTGGCATAGCCCGAGAAGGCCAGTGTACAAGAGGCTATCGCTGGCTAGGGTAAGTCAGTGTAAACCTAAATGTCAACTGAAGCCATCACTAGCTTTTCGGACCAACCTCAGAAACTCTGGCCGGGTAGGAATAAGGCATAATCAGATGTTTTCCAAACCAGACGTGCAAGAAAAGGGCCCAACCTTGAATAGACTCTGAGGATGGTCATACCACCAAAGGTGGATGAAGGTAAATGGTATCGGGCTGAGCATCCTAAGTTCCCCATGCAGCCCAGATACAACAAGTCTCGGAAGAGGAGATATCAATGCGCAAGACAGGCCGAAAGGGAATGACAATACTGGGAAGATCATGGTCACGGCTCCCTTAAGCCTGGTACACCCTTGGTGTCTGATCCCCAGGAACATCTAATAGGGGAAGAGCTCACCTTTGATAATAAAAAAAGCAGGAAAAGGAGCGATGCATGCCACTGAACGCCTGAAGGAAAGATTTAGGCAAGAAAAGCCAAAGGAGGAACGTGATTCTAAGACCAACTTAATGGGTGTGGTGACTGACGATTCTGGGGATTCAGACAACTCATCGATTTAATTCAGAACCATCCCAAAGGGTCTATCTTCAAACATGGTGTTCACTCTACCCATGTCCTTCATGGCCAAGCCGGATAAGCCCACGGCTATGAAGAAAGATGTGACAGAAGCCAAACCAAAGAGTCGGCCATTATAGAAGACGTGTGTTGGAACGGAGGAGAAACCGTCAAGCCTGATGTAGTAGAAGCCATAAGCAAGAACGTGAATGCCATTGATCTATAATCCGATCGGCCTAAGATCACTATCTTAAGGCTGAAAGGGCAACAAACTAAGGAAGGGCTGAAGCTAGCAAGGCCCGTCAAGGTGGTCTTCGAGAAGCCTACTTATCAGATGTCCCTGCATTTAAAACCACTATATATGAAAGGGCATATCGAAGGGGTCCTTATAAATAGAATCTTGTTGACAGAGGATCTACCATAAACATTATGCCCCAAATAATGCTGAAGGTCCTCCAGAAATCTAAGTTGGAGTTGATTCCGACCGGTATAAATGTTTAGAGTTTCACGGGGACACCCTCAAGAACCGAGGGTATCCTACCTTTGGAACTGACTGTTGGTAGCAAGATGGTCATGATATCCTTCTTTATCATGGAAACATCAGCCGCTTATAATGCACTATTAGGCCAAGACTGGATACATCCCAATTACTGTATCCCCACTACCCTCCATCAGCTATTGATTTTCTGGAGAGGTGACGAGGTGGAAATAGTTGGGGCCGATACAAAGCCATTCGTAATGCGTATATAAATGGATGATGCAGTCTTATATGAAGATGATATTGGGCTGGTCAAACTATTAGGATATGGCAATCTAGAAAAACCGAAAGCAGCCACATTCCGCAAGGGAGCTCCACCGGACTTAAATTCTTATTATCATAATCTAAATCGGACAGAAGAGTTAAGGCTGATAAAGATTAATGAACAGGAGGATATCGATGAATCCACATCTGACTTAAATACGGAGACAGCTGGCCTTAAGGGCCAGCATGGCCAGATGGTGCACATATTTGGCTGATAGAAGATTAGAAATCGGCCCAACTGATGGTATGGTTAACCTGGATAATTGTATCTATGAAAAAGAGTTGCCAAGGGAGAAAGAGATCTAATTGGATGAAATGGAAACGGCCACAGCAAAGCTGGATGATTTGAAGGCCGATGTTTAAGACCCCCTTTTAGAAGTCAACCTGGGCGATATAGGGGAACACAAGCCAACTTATGTGAGTCAAATGTTAGAACCACAATTTCATGCCGAGGTAATAGTACTTCTACATAAATGTAGAGATTGTTTTCCTTGGAATTACGACGAAATGCCAAGGCTATCCAGGGAACTGGTAGAGCACCGATTACCAATCAAATAGGGGTTCAGGCCGTTCAAGCAGCTACCTAGGCGAATGTCACCAGAAGTTACTCTGAAGGTGAAGGAAGAAATTGAGAGACTCCTTGGGACCGGCTTCATTCAGACTGCAAGGTATGTAGAGTGGGTATCTAATGTGGTCCCGGTGGTAAAGAAGAATCAAAAGCTCAGGGTGTGTATTGATTTTCGCAATCTAAACTTGGCTACCCCAAAGGACGAATACTCCATACCCATGGCCAATCAGTTGATTGATTTGGCCGCCAAACACAAAATCTTATCCTTTATCGATGGGCATTCAGGGTATTATCAGATTTATATCGCCGAAGAAGATGTCCCAAAAATAGCTTTTCAGTGCCCGGGGCAATTGGAACCTTAGAGTGGGTTGTAATGCCTTTCGGACTAAAGAATACAAGGGCTACCTATCAACGGGTGATGAATTCAATCTTCCATGACATGATTGGACGTTTTATGGAGGTGTACATTGATGATGTGGTGGTCAAGTCCGGCGACAACGCCGAGCATTTGAGGGACCTGGAGAAAGCATTCGAAAGAATGCGGGCTCACAAATTAAAAATGAATCCCCTCAAATGTGCATTCGGCATCTCAGTAGGGAACTTCTTGGGTTTCCTGGTGCACCAAAGAGGTATAGAGGTTGACAAGAATAAGGCTCGGGCAATTCAAGGAGCAAAAGCCCTAGCCAACAAGAAGGAGTTACAAAGGCTACTCGGGCAGATCAATTTCCTTAGGAGATTCATCTCCAACTGTGCATAGAAGACTCAAGTGTGGACCCCACTACTAAAGATCAAGTTCGATGAAGAGTTCATGTGGAAAGACAGCCACTAGCAGGCATTTGAAGGAATAAAGCAGTACTTGTCTACCACTCCAGTGTCGATGCCGCCCAAGAAGGGCAAGTGTCTTAAATTATATATATCTGTCTCTAATTGCTCAATAGGAAGTATGTTAGCGCAAGATAATGAGCAAAACAATGAGCAGACCATTTTTTACTTGAGTAGGATTTTAACTCCAATCGAGCAACGCTATGCGCTGATTGAAAAGTTGTGCTTGGCATTGTATTTTTCATCATAAAAGTGAAGAACATATATGCTTCCTATTTCTACTTACATTATATGTCAAACTAATGTGATTAAATACATATTTTCAAGACCTATTATGCGTGGCCAAATTGGAAAATGGACCTTGGCCCTGATGGAGTTTGCCATCCAATACCGATCATAGCAATTGGTCAAGGGCCAGGCCATAGCCAATTTTCTGGTTGATCACCTAGATCCTACTGATCTGGAAGATCTATTACTAGCACCGAAATACTAAACATGTCCCTAGTCCTATGGACATTGATCTTTGATGGGTCTAAGAATGCAGAAGTTGCTGGGGCTGGGGTGATCATTGTATCGCCCAAATATAAGAAGACAAAGATGTCATTTCAGCTCGATTTCAAATGCACTAATAATCAGGCCGAAAATGAAGCACTTATCATCGGACTCGAGATACTCCTTGAGATTGGGGCATCGTCCGTGCATATCAAAGGGGACTCAAGGTTGGCTATTGGGCATATTAGGTGAATTCCAAATAAAGAGTTGAAAACTCTGCCCGTTTTACTCAGTGGCCACTCAACTTATGGATGCGTTTGATGACATAAGTGTGAGTTATATCAGTAGGTCAACAAATCCTGAGGCCGATAAGCTAGCAAAAATAGGATCGGCTTCGTCTGCCAGAAAGGGTTTGGAAGATCAAGCTATCACGGTACAAGTCCGATCATTACCTTTAATAGCAAAGAGAGGTTGGTATACCGCAACCAATTTGGTCTTAATGGAGGACGATGATTGGAGAACCCCTATCATCAAATACTTAAAGCACCTAAATGTAAGGGTGGATTGAAAGGTCAAACTATTCGCAGTACGATTTATGGCACTTGATGGAGAACTATTCAAGAAGCCCATTGGTGATGACTTGATCCTAAAATGCTTAGGCAGGAAATAAGCCATGCAGGTAATGGCCGAGGTACATGAAGGAATCTGTGGAGTTCATCAAGTCGGTACCAAGAAAAAATGGTTGTTACGAAGGTATAACTATTACTGGCCAGGCATGCTAAAAGACTGCATCAGCTACGCTAAAGGGTGCAAGGTTTGTCAAAAGCATGGCCCGATTCAACGAGTGCCCGCCAAGGAGCTCTAACCTATAATAAAGCCACGGTCGTTTAGAGGATGGGCTATGGATTTAATTGGCAAGGTTCTCCCACCATCATCTGTCCAGCATTGTTTTATTATAATGGCTACGGACTACTTTACGAAGTGAGCCGAAGCTATACCATGCAGGGCGGTGACTTAGGCCACTGTAATAAAGTTCATTGAAGAGCATATAATATACTGGTTCGACTTGCAGAAACCATAACGACCGATCAAGGGTTAGTGTTTACAGGTACAGAGACCACAGCCTTTACAGAAAGTAGAGGGATTACCATTCTCAATTCTATTCCATACTATGCACAGGCTAACAGACATGCCGAATCAACCAACAAGATCCTCAAGGGAATCATTAAGAAGATGATCAACGTAAACCCAAGAGAATGGGATAAGCTGTTGTCCAAAGCACTTTGGGCCTATCGGACATCCAAGAGGTCTAGCACTGGGGTTACACCGTTGATGCTGACCTAGAGGCATGACACTATGCTACCTATGGAAGTCACAATCTGATCAGCAAAAAGGGCATTGCAAAATCAGCTTGAGCCCGCTGAATACACTAAGGCTATGATAACTGAATTGGAGGGGCTTGATGAAACGAGGTTGGCAGCCCTGAATTCTTTAAAAGTACAAAAGTAACAGGCTGTCTGAACATACAATAAGAGGGTAAAAGAGAAGTCCTTTTACACAAAAGATCTAGTATGGAAGGCTGTCTTACCCATCGGAGACAAGGATAACTCCTATATGTAGACACCCCAATTTTGACCAACCGTTGAATTTAGGAGAGTGTCGCCTCCGTATCCAATGATGACAAGGACCGGAAGATTCGAAGTATTCCAAACTCTTTAGAAAGTTCTCTAAACGCGGTAAAATTTCACAGAAAAGACGAAAATACCAGGTATTTAAGAGAATTCAGGTATAAAACACAATTTTCGGAAAAAATCCTCAAAAATCATTTGCTTTGGGAAAAAGAAAATCTAAAAAGGGAATGTTAACAAAAAAATGGCACACGAAGGAATGTCGCGACACTCACTAAGTGCCGGACGGCACTCAGAGACTGCCGCACGGCACTCAGTGAGTGCCGCCAACATTTTCTGACTGCCGTCTATTTTGAAAGTCTGTATTTTGTAGAATAATACGTATGCGTATGCAAATAAAAACAAAAAACTGATAAAGTAAGACTGCCAAAAATGTGGCAATCCATTAATTTGTCGCGGCAGGTGATGAGAGCCGTGCGGCAGTCACGCAATGCCGGGGCGGCAGTCACGGAATGCCGCCGCGGCATTCACGGACTGCAGCAACAGTTTTTTGACTGCCGCCCTGGGCAGCAGTCTGCCCAATTTCAGGAAGTACACATTGTACCACCAAATGAGAGAATTACACCTGTTTTTTGCTCCGAAATTCACTAAAAATACCTGGTAATTTTGCCTATAAAAGAGAAGGGATCTTCCTTGGAAGAGGAAGAAGATGAGAATACAAAATGAGCTACCCACCATATACAACATAATAGCCATTACACCACCACATTTTCTTTGGAGAGAAAAAGAGAGTTGAGAAAACTAGAAGAGCTTGGGAGATCTTCAAAGAAAAGAAAAGCTTTGAGGATAATTTGGAGGTGATCCTCTAACCATAGATTATTTGCTTACTCTTTTTCTTTAAAAACCTCTAATCCTAAAACCTTTTATTACTTTCTTTGTTTATCAAGTGAACTTGGGAGTCTTTGTTTCCAATACTTTCCTCTATTTCTTTGCTTATGCTCCTCTCTTGAGATTCTTGGAGATCTTCAATATCTCTCTTGATTTCTTGAATATGATCCTTTGAATCTCATGTAAGCCTATGCTTTACATGAGAGTCAAAATTTGATCATCAATTTATTTCATATAGATGGATCCAAGTCCATACTCATGACTTGGATCCTCTAAACTTGGTATTTCATGAAGTCATTTCCTTATTCCCTTTAAAACTTGTGAACACTAGTCTTGTCTTCATCTCCAATGACCATCAAATGGTAGGAGAAAATGTTTTGAGTCCAAGTCCATCTCTATGGTTTAGAGTCCTCATTTTGAGATTTCATGAAGTCTATTCATACTTCATTGAAACCTACAAATATGAAGGTCTTTAGCCTCCAATGACCATCAAATGGTAGGAGAAAATGGTTTAGTTTAAGTCCAACTTCATGGTTTAATAGTTGGGGTTAACAAATAAAGTTGAACTTGACAAATGAAAACAGTGAGTTCACAAACTGTTTTTGATCAAATATTTTTAGTTCGAAATCTAACCGTTGAAATCGAGTGAAACCAACGGGAAAGTGTCAATAACACAATATTCTACCACTGCAATTTTTGTTTTAAGGTGGTTTCATGTTTAAAATGGTTTGGTCATGAGTTTTGTGAAGTGACAACAATCTGCCCAGAATTTCAGCACAGCAACACTCTTTTGAAATAAATAAATCGGGATTTTAATAAAGTGTTTGTGACCCAAAATAATTTTTTCTACGCCACTTAATGTGTTAGTAAGTCACCCTAAAAAGAACAAAGCATTTCTGATCTTTTTGCTATTTTTAAAAAATCGTGCAAGAATTCTAGACGGAAGGTTGCAGAATGCTGAGTGATGCCTGGTTTTTGCCCAATTCCCGAAGATCCAACCGTTGAAACCTTGATTTTCTTTTTGGGTTGTAAACTAGACTCACAGAGGCATATCATATTCAAATATCATTAAGATCCAACCGTTGAAGACATGGTTTTTGCATTTTTCATGACCCAATCTGCTCTCAGCAATTTTCAGAATTCTGCATTAGTTTCAATTAATCTTATGAATAATGGCTTAGATGGACACTTTCATTAGTTGAGATTTAGACCTCGTTTTAATAAGGATTATTTGAATTTGACATCAAAGTCTAGGAGTATGTCATAACTTATTCTTATTCATGTTTATATTCATTCATATGATTTGACTTTGTAATTAGAATTTAGTTGCTCTAGATTTAATCATATTTGATAGATTTAAGCTAGAAGTCTAGGATCAATAACTAAGATCCAATTTTGTATTTTTTGATATCATGTGGACTAACTCATTGTTTTGTAGCGCACTTGAGGTACAATCCCATATCTCATAACTCATTGTTTCAATTCTTTGATTTTATTTGATTTTCCGATTTAATGCGCGTCACCTTAGAATTAGGTTTTTGCCTTATGTGTATATGTGATTAGAGACTCTTTTTAGGATTTTCTTTTGTTTGCCTGCATTGCACGTTTAATATCGCTGCTGGATCCCGGGTAAGTTCTCTTGTTCCCTATTGCATATCATATTGCATGCTATTTGACCTATGTGGCTTATGAATGATATTTTGTCATTAGCAATTTTACACCCTTTGGACATGCTTTTGTGATGTATATGTATATATGTATTAGTTAAGGGCATGCTTAGATTAATAAATTCGATTAAAAGGATGTTGAGTAGAGGCCTATCGCAAGATAGGATGAGAGAGGGTGTTTTAGTCCGACGGGCTCCTTCCTCTCTCATTCCATAATCCCCGGACCTAGTTAATCTTTGGTTTCGCAAAAGATCAGTTTCCTTTTGAAATGGTTTCTTAATTTTTCCTTTTAAAAATTAAGTTGCGACTCATTTGTTTTTCGAAATTGATTTTGAAAAAAAAAATTTAAAAGAAAAGCTGTGGGTAAATCAACCTGCGATATCCACAATCTGTGAAAAAAAAATATTTTAAAAGAAAACCTGTGGGTAAATCAACCTGCGATATCCACAATCTGGCGACTCTGCTGGGGATCGAACCCAGAATCTCTGGTTTCGCAGACCAGAATTCTGATTTTGGGTTCACTTGAGGATTAGACTTGAAAGCATCCTTTTAATCGGATTAATCAATCTTTGTGTGCCTGTTGCATTTCACTTGCATGTCCCGCCAGTCGATCGCACGGAACTATGACCTTGGAGGCTCGGGGCAACCTGGTCGGTCAAGTCATCATGGGACTGTGTGATCACCCTTGATCTCGTACCATGATTTGGTATATGAAGCATCCCATCGGGTGTGTGTCAAGGGTCCCTTATTTGACCAAAACCCAGCCTTTGCATAATTGTTTCTAAAGAACCTTTCAATCTTAGGAAATCAATTCTTGGTTAGGGTTATGTGCTAGGGAGTTTTGTGTGCCCGGAAGGGATTATTTGAGATGATGACGATACTTGCTTGATAAACGACGTATAATCTTTTAATCACCTTTTAGCAATTTCTCCTCATGTTCCACGACATTTGGAGGACGTGCTGAACCTTGATTACGATATTATACTTCTTATATCATGTTTAGTTAAGCATCATTGACCTTGTATGCATCTGAATTCATGAAAAGTATGGTGATAATCCGGTCATGTGATCCTCCTACCCAAAGAATTTCCTCTTTCCAAAGTTTTTATTCATTCACTCTTTCAAAGAAATACAAAAAATCTTCCTTCTCCTTTCAAATCGAAATTTCCTTTGTTAAGGTATATTTTCACTTGATCAATTTCACAAAGAAATAAATTCGAAAAATCTTTGAAGTTATTTTCGAAAAAAAAACTCTTCAAATGAATTTTAAAGAAACCCAAACATCTTTTAATAAAAGATAAAAAAATCTTTGAGAATCATTTTTGAAAAATCTCACCTCTGAGAGGGTAGTAAGGATCACAATGAGAGGAGAAATTGGTGTACTTGATATGAGTGAGGATCTTATGTGTTTATGTGCTTATGTGTTAGGATTAGGATTTTCTTCTTTTTTTTGGCATATAGAGTAGGCACACACGCACACATGCATTGCATCCGCATGATATACAAAATAAAAGTTTTTTTAAAAAATAAAGGTAAAAAGGTCTTCTAAAAGAGAAAATTTTCAAAATTTATTGTAGGAGCAAAAATAGCACCCAGATCAAGTCTAGCCTGCTTTAGGGACCCCACAGCAAGGCTAGTAAGGAGAGGACACGCTGACATGGCCGAAGAGAGAAACAACGAAGAGTTGTTCGGTTTAAGGGTACTGGTAGAACAGCAAGCAGAACAGATGAGGCGACAGGCTGAAAACATGAACTGCATGATGGGGATGATAGAAGAGCTGAATCGCCGACAAGTAGTTCCGCCTGTTATGGACCCACCTTTGGGAGGAGGGAAAGGAGATTGGTTTGATGATCAGGAGGCCCAATGGACTGATGCACTACGGGCCAACAGGGACAGGGAGAAAGTTGAGAAAGAGAAGCAACTGACTGAGAAAATAGAGAAGTTGGAAAGGGTGATGCGCAAGGCTCAGGGGGTTGATACCTATCTGATGGAGTTGGAAGGCCTGTATGATGGGGTCCACGAGACGCTGCCTGCCGGGTTCAAAATGCCAGTTTTTGATAAGTTCGATGGCACCGAGAATCCTCGCAGTCATATCCAGATGTGCATAGGAGCTTTTCAGCCTAGCGGCCTAAGCACTACCATGATGGCCGTTCTATTTCAACAAACCCTAACCGGAGCTGCTCTGTCGTGGTACCTTACGCTTGAGCCAAGCAAAACCAGAGTTTGGGAAGAAGTCATAAAATCATTTGTGGCCCAATATGAGTACAATCAAGACCTGGACATCACTGTCCAAGATCTAGAAACGACCAGGCAAGGGAACAAAGAATCGTTTGCTGAGTATCTGAGCCGATGGAGAGGGAAAGCCGCAAAGATGGTGCAGAGGCCATCAGAAAAAGACCAAATCTGAATGTTAATGAAAAACCTATAGCCAGTCTATCAGGAGAAGATGAGGTTTTAGTCAATCAACACTTTTGCCGAGGTGTTTGATGTGGGAACCAGGATAGAAGACGCGATTCAAGAAGGAGTGATCAAGAAAGAAGAACAACCGAACCGGTATCAGAGGCCCAGTTATGGATCAAATGGAGGGCATTCGGGGGGTCACTCTGGCCCCACCAATGTCAATGCACTTAGCAAGCTAGAAAGAAAATGCGATATCACCAGAAACCATCCCAGAGGAGGAGGAAATAAGCCACCAAGAAAATTCTCAGATCTGGGAGTATCATTGTCAACCGCTCTTGATAGGCTGTTAACGAAGGGACATCTCCGTCAGTTGGAACCACGACCTCTGCCAAGTCCGCTTCCGCCAAATTTCCAAGGGGACCTCTTCTACAAATTTCATCAGCAGAAAGGCCATTCGACGGACCGGTGCATGAGGTTAAGGCATGAAATCCAAGACCTCATCGACAATAAAGTGATATCCGAACCGCCTGTCAAAGCCCCCAATGTCACCAAGAATCCTCTGCCAAACCATCGTGCTGTGCCGCCGCCGCAGGGTCTTTATTTCTTAGGGGTAGAAAGAATGACATTTGATCCATCCAAGCTACTCACAAAAGCCGGGGAACCAAGTTTTATCAGTTACCAGAAAATCTGGGGATCTGTATGCTTGGAAGCCAGCCAGAGATATGGGAAAATGAAGCAACAGGGCAGTCAGATTGGTGGGTTCAAGAAGGCAACGATCGGAACATAGACCAGGTGGGGGATGATGATCTGTGGTATCAAAGCGACGAAGATGCAAAGGTTGAAAAAGAAAGCTCGGAGGCCGTTTTAGAAATCGACAACATTTGGGCAAGAGAGGAGATCAATCACCTGACTCGGTCTGGTAGACACTTCAAACCACATAAGCTAGAGGAAGATCACCCGGGGAGGGAGCTGGAAAAAGGAAAAGGGAAGGTGAATGAAGAAGAGGAAGAAGACAGAGTTCTAAGGCAAATGAAGAAAACTCAAGCCAATATCACCATTTGGGGGTTGTTGATTGCCTCCAAGCGTCATAGACAAGCAGTCCTAGACGCTCTGAACCAATCCGATGTGTCCATCAACACCGCCCCGGAAGACCTCATAGGGCTAATCGGCAAAGTTTCGACTTCGGCTATCACTTTCTCATCAGATGATTTACCTCCCGGGGGACCCGTTCATAACAAGCCCTTGTATGTCACCGTCAAATGCTTAGGGAACACTGTGCCTGCCTGTCTGTCTGGTGGACAACAGATCAGCCTTAAATGTGTGCCCATTCTGAATTGCCAAACGCATGGGTTTAGATGAATCGACATTCATACCATCTGAGCAAAAGGTGAGAGCATACGACAACACCCAGAGAACTGTCATGGGTATAATTCTCCTTCGCCTCGCCGTCGGTCCGCTTGAGAAGGAAGCTGAATTTCAGGTCATCGACATTCCTGCATCTTTCAACTTGCTGCTTGGGAGGCCATGGTTAGACAGTTTGGGCGCCATACCATCGACGATCCATCAAAAGGTCAAATGTATCTGGGAAAGCAGGGTCTGCGATATCCTTGGGGACAGCTGGGTTCATCCGTCTGAAGCTTCATCAAGCGCGCCGGTCTTGGAGGTACAGCTGCAGGAAGAGGAGACAGGTTTGGGAGGATTTGAGTTCATTAGCGTAATAGAAGAAGAAAAACCAGTAGAATTTCTACTGCTCCAGTTTGATCAGTATGCCAGTCCAGTCGTCGCAGGGATCATGAAAAAAATGGGTTTCTTTCCAGGATTAGGATTGGGAAAGAACCTTCAAGGCATGCCTGAATTCCAGTTCATCCCAACTCAGACTCACACCCATGGTTTGAGATACCAGCCGACAAAGAAGGAGCTAAGGGCAAAGAAGAAGGCCGTCGATGCGCCACTAGACCCTTACCTGAAGACACTCAATGGGTACTTTGTAAAGGAAGGAGAAGACTTCCCCTTCTGTGGCTTTCCAGAGCCATGGATGGACCAGAAGGATAAAAGGCTAAAGCCGGGGTTTGAGATCTTTTTCTCCCACGAATTCTCCAAATACAAGGATCCATTTCTGCAAGTGCCTGAAAGCCTGTTACCATCAACGATTGGATCGGTGTACTAGAAGGACCAGTCATGCAGAATCTGTTGAGCAAGGAAGGGGTAGAAGCCGAAGGAAAAGGGGAAGAAAACAAGGGTTCGGAAGTCAAGACCGAGGAAGGGAATGTTGAGGATGTGTTGGAAGAGGATGCGCTGGAAGAAGAGCTGAAACCAGAAAAGGAAGAGAAGACGGAAACCGGGGGGCTGCCAGGTTGTAACACCATGGAGCTCAAGCAGGGAGCCAGCAAGGAGTGGGTCTTTGAGTCTAGTGATAAGTATCCCCCTCACCCAGAGTCTGTAATGGCCCAAATGAGGCGTCTTACTATTGCTATGTCTGTTGTAATCACCCATAACAAAATCAATGAAGTATGACTGATTCCGCCTACTCGAATGCGCTTAATGAATGTGATGAATGTGAATTACAAAAATTAGTTGAAAAAGAAAATGAATCTGCATGCAAAATCATAGAAAACACCCTAACAATTAATCTAGGAAATGAAAATAATCCTCAAAATGTCTTTATCGGCTCTACATTTAGCAATAAAGAAAGTAAAGAACTAATCAATCTATTGAATGAATTCAAGGATGTTTTTGCATGGTCTTATAATGATATGCTAGGTATTGATCCAAAAATAGTCCAACACCACATCCCCCTCTTTCCCAATTCAAAACCCATAAAACAAAAGTTGAGGCGAATGAGGCCAGAATGGGCACTTAAAGTGAAAGAGGAGGTTAAAGAGCAATTAAAAGCTGGATTCTTGATGGTCACCGAGTATCCCGAGTGGATTGCCAACATTGTACTTGTCCCAAAGAAGGATGGTCGTGTTAGGGTTTGCATTGATTTTCGAGATTTAAACAAAGCAAGCCCTAAAGACGATTTCCCACTACCCCACATCGACGTGTTGGTCGATAACACTGCGGGACATGAGCTTCTATCTTTCATGGATGGATTTTCTGGGTATAATCAAATCCTCATGGCACCCGAGGATAGAGAGAAAGCCACGTTCATCACTCCGTGGGGGACATATTGCTATAGGGTCATGCCATTCGGACTTAAGAACGCAAGCGCAACTTATCAAAGGGCCGCCACCACTTTATTGCACGACATGATCCACAAAGAGGTGGAGGTATATGTGGATGATATGATTGTGAAATCCAAAGAGAGGGAAGGGCACCTAGAGGCTTTGAGGAAGTTCTTTGAGAGGTTGAGGGAATTCAAAATGAGGCTAAACCCACAGAAATGTACGTTCGGAGTCACCACTGACAAACTGTTGGGATTTCTCATTACTCAAAGGGGAATAGAGGTGGACCCTACCAAAATAAAAGCCATAACTGAAATGAACCCACCGAAAAATGAGAAAGAATTGAGAGGTTTCTTGGGGAGAATACAGTTCATCAGCCGCTTCATTTCCAAACTGACCTTAACCTGCGACCCTCTTTTCAAACTGCTTAGAAAAGGAGAGAAATTTAAGTGGGACGCCCCTTGCCAACAAGCCTTCGACAAAATCAAAACCTACCTCCAAAACCCACCTGTCCTATCACCACCTCTACCTGGGAAACCCCTGCTACTTTATCTCTCTGTATCCGAAGATTCGATGGGGTGCATGCTGGCCCAAGAAGGAGAGGAAGGGCACGTGGAGAAAGCCTTTTACTACTTGAGCAAAAGAATGGTCGGATACGAGTTAAAGTACTCGCCCTTGGAAAAGGCCTATTGGGCCTTGGTTTGGTGTACCCGTCGCCTTCGCCACTACATGCTAACCTTCCCTGTAATCCTAATATCCCGGATGGACCCATTAAAGTACCTGTTCGAAAAACCCGTCTTGACCAGTAGAATTTCCCGTTGGACCATGATGCTAGCTGAGTTCGATATCAAGTATGTCACTGCCAAGTCTGTAAAAGGAAGGGTTGTCGCTGAGTTTTTGGCCGACCTCACTATAAAATCCGAGGGCAAAGGAGAATTTAAGTTCCCGGATGAAGGAATAATGGAAGTTAAGGAGGAGTTATGGAAAATGTACTTCGATGGGGCAGCCAACCAATTAGGTTACGGAGTTGGAATCATTCTCATAGCACCCGATGGGACCCTTACCCCATTAGCCGTCAAGCTCAAATATAACTCTACCAATAATACCGCGGAGTACGAAGCATGCATAATTAGGATGGAAGCAGCCTTGTCTTTGAAAGTCGGATGGATTAATGTCTTCGGAGATTCCAATTTGATCATATCCCAAGTCCGAGGAGATTGGAAGGTAAAACATGAGAAGCTGAGACCCTACCACGACTATCTGGAAAGTCTGAAAGCACAATTCCAAAAGATGTCTTTTTACTACCTCCCCCGTGAAGAAAACCAGCTAGCTGAATCCTTAGCTACCCTGGCCTCGATGATCCAGATCCCCTCCAAAACTGCCATGATCCCGCTATCCATAGAAGTGAGGAACCAACCATCATTCGAAATGATCGCTGCTATAGAAGACGAAGAGGAAATACCGTGGTATATGGATGTATGGGAGTTCATCAAGAAAGGAGAATACCCCGAAGGAGCCTCGGAAAAGGACAGAAAGGCAATTCATCGATTCGCCGCTCAATTTGTGATCTATGCAGATAAGCTATGGAAGAAATCCTACACCGGGTACAACCTAGAGTGCCTATATGGAAGGGAAGCTAAGAGAATGATGGAGGAAATACATGAGGGAGTGTGTGGGCCCCACATGAATGGGCACATGCTAGCAAAGAAGATCATCCAATAGGGGTACTATCGGACGACCTTGGACAGAGACTGTTGCGAATATGTTCGAAGATGTCACAAGTGTCAAATTCATGCAAATCTGATGCATACCCCGCCATCACAGCTCCATAGCATGACCACCCCTTGGCCATTTTCTGTGTGGGGGATTGATATCATTGGTGAGATAGTCCCAAAGGATTCCAATGGGCACTGATACATAATCGTAGCGATTGATTATTTTACAAAATGGGTAGAGGCAGCCTCATATGCAACTTTGAAAGCCAAGGACGTGGTGAGTTTCATTGAGAAGAACATAATCTGCAGGTATGGGGTCCCGAATGAATTCATCTCTGATCATGGCAGTCATTTCCAAGGAGAGGTTATCCCGCTCCTAGAAAAGTATAAGATCACTCGCCATCAGTCATCCCCGTATAGGCCTCAGACGAACGGAGCAGTGGAAGCAGCAAATAAGAATGTTAAAGCAATCATGGGGAAGACGACGGATACATATAAAGATTGGCATGAAAAGCTGCCGTTTGCTTTGTGGGGATACAGGACCTCGGTGAGAACTTCAACAGGTGCTACACCGTATTCGTTAGTGTACGGAATGGAGGTGGTCCTTCCAATTGAAGTGGAAATACCCTCTCTCAGGGTCTTAGCAGAATGCGAAGTGACCGAATCAGAATGGGTACAAGGAAGGTATGAGTAGTTGATGTTACTCGACGAGAAGAGGCTGGCCGCAATAAACCATACTCGGGGGTACCAAAAGAGGATAGCCCGTGTTTTCAACAAAAAGGTCCGCCCAAGGAAGCTTGCTGAGGGTGACCTTGTCCTCAAAGAACTGAAAGTGCATGTTTATGACCCCAGAGGAAAATTCAAACCCAACTGGGTCGGGCCATACATCATTAAGACTCTCCTTTCCAGAGGGGCGGCTTATCTTATGGACCTAGACGGGGTTGAATTTAAACAACCAATTAACCTTGATCGCCTTAAGAAATACTTTGCTTGAAACCGTTTCTTTCAAAACCTCCTACCTTGATGAACTACGCTTGACCTGATTCCCGCTAGGGGATACGTAGGCAACCTACTTGGTTCGGTCACTTAAATAAAACCGCACGAGCGGCGTCTTCCTTCAAACCTTGAGCCAAACTACTGCAGGCCTGATACCCGTTCGGGGTTAAGTAGGCGGGCTCTCAAAAGCCTTCGGCCCATGAAAACATAAAAAGAAAAAAAACCTGTGTTAAACTAGGGGCAAACTGGCGTTTGCCCGGAACCACTTTGAAGCCCTAAAACCAGGGGCAAACTTCATTTGCTAGCTAAAGAACCCAGATACAAGACCCTCCTTTGGATCACCTGGCTATCAAAATAAGTACTATAAAGAAACAAATGAGAATTCGTGATACAGAAGGATTAAAGCTTTAAGCAAAAAGCAAAGTAAAGAGCCAAGTAAAGACATTAAAAGGAGAATTCTTCATAAAAGATTAATCGAAGGGGCGAACACTTTGATTGAACATGTTAGAACTTTCCTAAAAAGATAACAACACTTTTTGAAAAGAAAAATAAGGAAAATCACATTCAAAATCAAACAAAGAGTAGGCAGGGTCTGTCAGAAAGTTTTGTAAAATGGCAAGCTTTTCCCTGTTTTCGTCTACTCTATTATGCATGTGTCTGTCAAGCTCGCCTCGCAACCAAGGCTTGCATCTCTAGGAGATACTCAGTAGTAGGCACAGTCAGAGCAGGAACCCTCGGAAACGGAGCATCCATTCTGCCGTGCCAAGCCTCTATGAAAGCCTTCACGATAGAAGGACGCAAAGCGGACCCCCTAGTAAAATCAGCAGTCATAGAATCGGTAGTGCCTTGTAAGAGTCCAAACTGACGGACCACCCGGCCAGGAATGTAGAAAGTAGTGGCGTGTAAACCTGGCAGCCAGATGCCAGGTCGCCTAGGGAGGCGTACTGCAACAGAGCGATAGATCCACGATGGACAAACCCAGCAGATGTCACTAGAAGAGAGGCCCTGAAGCCAACCAAGCCACGCGTCAGCAGACTGAAACAAGCTATGAATCTCCATGCGATCATAAGGAAGTGACCCATGGAGATGGGAAGCGTGTATGAAGAGGTCCAGATGCTCCATGAGCCAAATTTGCAAAACAAAAGGTGCCCCGGCAGATAACATTACCCCAGTAGCATGGGCGTGGCCCAATCCAATCAGAGTTTCGCCAAGGACCAGCATAACGGCACTTTTCATCTCCCGCAAACCACAGGCAATGGGTATAAGAGTGTCAGAAGATGACTGAAATAGGAAGTAGGAGAGCATGGCAATTGACAAGGCACTACGTCGGACGATCTGGTACTCACCATCATAAGGGTCCCCTATGGGAGCATAAACGGAGGCAAGGCACTCAAAATCAATATGCCTGTCACAAATAAAGGAGCCTGCCACATTTCGAGATATGTGGAGAAGAGTGGCTAGGTCCCGGACATACCCAGCCTGAACTAGAGGAACCATCAATTCAACAGAAGGATCAGTATGAAGAATGGCGCTGAATTCCTCAAACAAGGGGCAAATCTCTTGGGAGCCGAAGCAGAAGATGTTGAGAGCAGGATCCCAACACTGAATGGCAGCTCGAAGTAGGCCCTCATTCAAGTTCATTTATCAGAAAGAGAAGAGATCGTTTAGTCTAAAGCATTCAAAATTGAGCTTGTCGATACCTGAGAGAGTATCCATCCATGGGAAGAGGGTTTAAGAACTAATGGGGGCCATTAAAGGGAGAAATGGAAAGAAAAGAGAAGTATTTTGCGAAGCTTTGAGAAAGAAGGGGTATAAATAGAAGAATAAGGCTGTCTACCTACCCGCGGCACTCGATAAAGTGCAGCGGCACTCGATGAAGTGCCGTGCGGCAGTCCGTGAATGCCGTTGCGGCACTTACTGACTGCCGCCGCGGAGACCTAACCGAGTGCCGTTCCAAGTTTTTCATTGGCCAGGGTTTGTTTGTAACACGATCAGCCCACCTGCAAACAGAAAACTAGATAGAAAAATAATAAAACGTGCGCATCATGCAGCACGCGCAAATGCATACATTCATTCATCCATTCATTTCATTCATTTGTACATATCAAATAGATAAAAGAAATAGAGGCATTCAAAGATAAAAATAAAGACGGGATCAAGCCATGATCCCACATACGGCAAGAGATGGACCAAGCTATGGTCACACATATTGTGAATATCAACAAAAAGCAAAAATATAATAATAAAGATATCCAAAGTGCCTATCCTACTGGCTATCACGAAGCCATCATCAAAATAAAATGTGTATATACAATCATCCAATAAACTATAAGTCCTCCCAAAACCCTCAAAAGAAAAAGAGAAAGAGATATGGTCAGCCCCGGCCCCGGCCGCGAGTCTGACGAGTCGTGCGCCTGAGAGGCTCCTCCTCCGACTCGGTCCCACTGCCTCCACCGCTCCCTCCACGTCCGCCGCTACTGCCGCCTCTGCCTCTGCTAGTGCCCTCGCCGCCACCTCCGCCACGCCCAACACCACTACCTCCGGGGGCATCGCTGAGAGGGATGCCGAACTGCTGGAGCCGCTACTGGAGCTGCCCCACCTGCTGGGACAGGATCCTGATCTCCTCCGCCTGAAATAGAAAAGAGATAAGTCCATAAAGTGTTGAAAAGGCGAATGAAATACTAAGAATAAAAGGATAAAGATCATACCTGGGCCCTCAACTGAGTCGCAGTAGTCGCCCGAGCTCCCTCAACCTGAAAAACAAGAACCCGAGAATAAAGGTTAGTAAAAGAAGAGGCAATCAAAGTCAAAGTGAAAGGTGGAGAGAAGTCCCTTACCATCCACTCTCGCCCGAGGACCCACTGTCGCACGCTATGGGCGTACGCCAAGCCCTCCTCCGCGTAGGCACGCGGGACTACGTCTTAATGGATAGGAATGGTGGGGACGCCCTGTGATAGTCGAGGGATCATCTTCAAGTGAGGCTCGCCGAATGAAACGGTCGACATAGTCCAGTCCCACTCAGGCAAGGCAGGAGGACGAGTGGCGGTGGGAACAGGCTGCAAATAAAAGGAATAAAACATGAATAATAAAGAATGAAAGATAATTCATAAAAAGGTTGAAGGAAACTTACTCACCCGAGTCACTTCCATCAGAGGAAAGTTCGGCATCAGCTTGGCGGCCCGGAAAGCCGCATATCCTGCAGGGTCGTCCAGAAAGCCGTGAATACCGAAACCGGCTCGAGCGGCCATGAAGTCGCTGCCCTGGAGTGTGTCTGTGGCCCTCATGGAGTCGGGAGGAGGGAACGGCACAAAGAATCCCGGGGCCGCTAGTGACTGCTTGGTCACCCTCTTTCCTAGATACCACGCCTGGCCCTCTGGCCCACAGAGGAGTCACCTCGTCGGGTCGTACCCGGCCGACTCTCAGATCCCCACGCGAGCCTCAGGTAGCACCCTGAGCCACGGCTGCCAGTGGACGTGCTCTTCCCGTAGGTTCGTCAGGAAGTTCCTGAACGAAACGAAGTCGTGGGCCCTGGTCTTCCGCCCAACCCTATCCTTCGCCCATTTCAGCCCCTGGGGCATGATGAGGGCGTCAGTACTGCGAGTCTCTGGGGACATCATGCGAAGATACTCGTGAGACTAGATCTGCAATAATTGAAATAAGGGGGTTAGTCTCACAATGTAAATAAATTTCTGAAAACATAAAAAAGCAATGAAATGTGGAAAAGAATATACCTCCCACGCTCTCCAATACCCGCTGGTAGAAGCCGGCCTGTCCCGGGAGATGTCACTCATATGCCTGTACAGGATAGATAACCCTGCACCAGACCAATCAAACTCGACAACCCGGTCCAGGCGCTCCAGCGACGCCACCAAGGAAGCAGAAATCCGATCACCCTTGGTGCTCAACAAGGAGCACCCCAGCATGTACATCAAGAAGCCTCTGGCCATCTGCTCGTCCGTGAAATCCGGTTTGCCCCGGAATGTATCCATAAACCATCGAGCTGTGACTAGAGCCTCCTCCGGGACCACCCCTAGCAACGGCTCCATCTGGTCCCACTCCTGATCTGTCAAATATCTCAGAGGCTCTCCGCCGAAGGCTATCCCGGTGATCATGGAGAAGTCCAGCGGCGTCAATGTCATCTCGCCAAATGAGAAGTGGAAAGTGCTGGTGGTATCCCACCACCGCTCGGCCAGTGCGTGAATCTGCCTCAAGTCGTTGGAGCTCTTCGTCAAAAGTTTGACGAAGTCTCCAAACCCAGCCGCGTCCACCAGGGCCCTCACCGCCTCACTCAACTTAGTATACCACTCATATCCATGCGCGAGGCTGCCATGCCCCTTCAGCACCTTCGGCTGTAGCTGCAAGAAAGAATCACAAATTTTGATGTTAGTAATTGGATAAAAGAAAAAGCAAATAAGCAGATGGCAGTAAAAGACAAAGAAGAATAAAGAAATGGAAGAATCTAGAAAAACTCGCAGAAATTTCCTAGCAAAGTTTCAAAGAAAAGGAAAAGAAAAGAAAAACTTGTTCGCATTTTTGGGAGTACATGCATATATAAACATATGAAGGTACAAAAGAAATTTGAAGTCCAAAAGAAGCATAGTCTTAAAGAGAAGTGTGGGATCACGAACGGTCAACAATCAGTTTTGAATAATAAAAGGGCGTTTGGAACACCCGAGAAAACTCACAAGTATAATGAATACAGGGGAATGTTAAAATGAGCATAAGATTCTTTATTCACGAGAAGTATTTTGAAATCTCGATTAACATAAATGGCTTTCAGAAGTCCTTAAACAATAATAGGAAAATTCAAACATAGCATTCATTTTTTTTGTGGGAAGTTTTGAAGTTCATAAGAAATAAAGAAGAAAAAAGAAGAAAAGAAAACAAATGAATAATAAATTTCTTTAAGAAAGGGGGGCATGGAATAAAGCATTCGAGACACTCGAGGGCGCCACAAGCATAGCATTCGCGTTTGAAACAGGGCATCTAAAAAGTTGTATCAATTGTACGTTGCATTCATACAGAAAAAGGAATACCAGAGAAGGAGAAGGTGTTTACCTCGAGCTTGAACGCGCGGGAAGACAAATGCTCGTCCGGGTCCCGGAGAAGGAGCGTAGCATCCGGATGATGGGTGGCCGTATACTTGGCCTTCTTCTTCCTCCCTGAACCACTCGCCATAATCTGTCAAAGAAAAAGAGAAATCTACACGTTAAATTCATGAAAAATACAGGAAAATAGTGAAATAAAAGGGATTAAGCAAGTATTGATCGAGTAGAACGAACCTGCTAAGTCCCGGGTAGATCGATCCAAGCGAAGAGAGGAAAAGAGAAAAATTCTCCAGAGAGAAATCGAGAGAGGGAAGAGTGAGAGAATGAGAGAAATGTAATGAACCCGGCAGTTTTAGCCACTGCCGCATAATCGCATCACTCGGTTTTCCGTGCGCGGCAGTCAGTTAACTGCCGGGCGGTACTCGCTGAATGCCGCAACGGCACTCCGTGAGTGCCGCACGGCAGTCACGGACTGCCGCACAAATCCGCGTGTGCCGCGGTTATGGCGGTTCAGAGATACCTCATTTTTTCCCCAAAATTCAAATCAAGTCCCGAAAATTGAATTTGAGCCCCCCAAAATTTGCCCTCATTACACTTTTTGCCCTCGGGGTTGTTTTTAGGTACACATTGACTATAAATTTTGAAATTTAAGAGTATATTTGAGCCCGTGGCTCCCAATTTTTGAAAATTGAAGATATTTGAGCCCGTGGTTTCCCAACTTTTGAAAATTGAAAATATTTGAGCCCGTGGGTTCCCAATTTTGAAAAGTGAAGATATTTGCGCCCGCAGGCTCCCAATTCTTAAAAAAGAAAATATTTGAGCCCGTGGGCTCCCAATTCTTGAAACCTGAAAACATTTTCTTGAAGCATTTGAGCCCGCAGGCTCCCGAATTTTGGAAAGAATTAAGCCCGCCGATTCTCGCAACAGATTTGCGTTAACCCTCGTTTTGAGAATATAACAGGTTTATATTCTCGGTTCTCGCAACAGATTTGTGTTAAGCCTCGTTTTGGGAATATAATAGATTTACATTCTCGGTTCTCGTAACAGATTTGCGTTAACCCTCGTTTTGGGAATATAATAGATTTATATTCTCGATTCTCGTAACAGATTTGCGTTAACCTCATTTTGGGAATATAACAGATTTATATTCTCAGTTCTCGTAACAGATTTGCGTTAACCCTCATTTTGGGGATATAACAGATTTATATTCTCGGTTCTCGCAACAGATTTGCGTTAACCCTCATTTTGGGGATATAACAGATTTATATTCTCGGTTCTCGCAACAGATTTGCGTTAACCCTCGTTTTGGGAATATAACAGATTTATATTCTTGGTTCTCGCAACAGACTTGCGTTAGCCCTTGTTTTGGAAATATAACAGATTTATTTTCTCGGTTCTCGCAACAGACTTGCGTTAGCCCTCGTTTTGGGAATATAATAGATTTATATTCTCAGTTCTCGCAACAGATTTGCGTTAACCCTCATTTTGGGAATATAACAGATTTATATTCTCGGTTCTCGCAACAGATTTGTGTTAACCCTCGTTTTGGGAATATAACAGATTTATATTCTCGGTTCTCACAACAGATTTGCATCAATCCTCAAAATCAAATTGAGAACATTTTTACGACCCCCGTAACTGATTTGCATTGGTCAAAGAATTAGATGATCTCCCGACACGCCACGTAAAGCGCGTCACACGTGGGGAAGACACGATAAGCATGACACTTGCACAACCGGTTTAATTCAGAAAAAACCGTGGCATGGCATTTGCATCACGATAAGATAGGTGCATCCATCCGTGTGACTACTTGCGTTTGTGTGTGTTCGGCCCCCCGTGTTTGAACTACGTTTTGGTCTGATTCCCGATAGGATACGTAGGCAACTCGCCATCGAGCACGACCAGCATAAACCGTTCGTGCAGCCGATTCTTGCAACGCATTTTGTTTTTACCTAAATTCGACAGTCTGGTCAAAGGCTTGTCTTCACACAGGCTTTGACATTCACTTATGGGACGCGTTGCCCCACAAGCTCTGTCAAAGAGGGGCAAACTGTAGACACCCCAATTTTGACCAACCGTCAAATTTAGGAGAGTGTCGCCTCCGTATCCAATGATGACAAGGACCGGAAGATTCGAAGTATTCCAAGCTCTTCAGAAAGTTCTCTAAACGCGGCAAAATTTCACAGAAAAGAGGAAAATACCAGGTATTTAAGAGAATTCAGGTATAAAACACAATTTTCGGAAAAAATCCTCAAAAATCATTTGCTTTGGGAAAAAGAAAATCTAAAAAGGGAAGCTTAACAAAAAAAACGGCACACGAAGGAATGTCGCGGCACTCAGCAAGTGTCGGACGGCACTCAGAGACTGTCGCACGGCACTCAGTGAGTGCCGCCAACATTTTCTGACTGCCGTCTATTTTGAAAGTCTGTATTTTGCAGAATAATACGTATGCGTATGCAAATAAAAACAAAAAACTGATAAAGTAAGACTGACAAAAACGCGGCAATCCATTAATTTGTCGCGGCAGTTGATGAGAGCCGTGCGGCAGTCACGCAATGTCGGGGCGGCAGTCACGAAATGCCGCCGCGGCATTCACGGACTGCCGCAACAATTTTTTGACTGCCGCCCTGGGCAGCAGTCTGTCCAATTTCAGGAAGTACACATTGTACCACCAAATGAGAGAATTACACCTGTTTTTTGCTCCAAAATTTACTAAAAATACCTGGTAATTTTGCCTATAAAAGAGAAGGGATCTTCCTTGGAAGAGGAAGGAGGTGAGAATACAAAAAGAGCTACCCACCATATACAACATAATAGCCATTACTCCACCAACATTTTCTTTGGAGAGAAAAAGAGAGTTGAGAAAACTAGAAGAGCTTGGAAGATCTTCAAAGAAAAGAAAAACTTTGAGGATAATTTGGAGGTGATCCTCTAACCATAGATTATTTGCTTACTCTTTTTCTTTAAAAACCTCTAATCCTAAAACCTTTTATTACTTTCTTTGTTTATCAAGTGAACTTGGGAGTCTTTGTTTCCAATACTTTCCTCTATTTCTTTGTTTATGCTCCTCTCTTGAGATTCTTGGAGATCTTCAATATCTCTCTTGATTTCTTGAGTATGATCCTTTGAATCTCATGTAAGCCTATGCTTTACATGAGAGTCAAAATTTGATCATCAATTTATTTCATATAGATGGATCCAAGTCCATACTCATGACTTGGATCCTCTAAACTTGGTATTTCATGAAGTCATTTCCTTATTCCCTTTAAAACTTATGAACACCAGTCATGTCTTCATCTCCAATGACCATCAAATGGTAGGAGAAAATGTTTTGAGTCCAAGTCCATCTCTATGGTTTAGAGTCCTCATTTTGAGATTTCATGAAGTCTATTCATACTTCATTGAAACCTACAAATATGAAGGTCTTTAGCCTCCAATGACCATCAAATGGTAGGAGAAAATGGTTTAGTTTAAGTCCAACTTCATGGTGTAATAGTTGGGGTTAACAAATAAAGTTGAACTTGACAAATGAAAATAGTGAGTTCACAAACTGTTTTTGATCAAAGATTTTTAGTTCGAAATCTAACCATTGAAATAGAGTGAAACCAACGGGAAAGTGTCAATAACACAATATTCTACCACTGTAATTTTTGTTTTAAGGTGGTTTCATGTTTAAAATGGTTTGGTCATGAGTTTTGGGAAGTGACAACAATATGTCCAGAATTTCAGCACAGCAACACTCTTTTGAAATAAATAAATCGGGATTTTAATAAAGTGTTTGTGACCCAAAATAATTTTTTCTAAGCAGATTAATGTATTAGTAAGTCATCCTAAAAAGAACAAAGCATTTCTGATCTTTTTGCTATTTTTAAAAAATCGTGCAAGAATTCTAGACGGAAGGTTGCAGAATGCTGAGTGATGCCTGGTTTTTGCCCAATTCCTGAAGATCCAACCGTTGAAACCTTGATTTTCTTTTTGGGTTCTAAACTAGACTCACAGAGGCATATCATATCCAAATATCATTAAGATCCAACCGTTGAAGACATGGTGTTTTCATTTTTCATGACCCAATCTGCTCTCAGCAATTTTCAGAATTCTGCATTAGTTTCAATTAATCTTATAAATAATGGCTTAGATGGACACTTTCATGAGTTGAGATTTAGACCTTGTTTTAATAAGGATTATTTGAATTTGAAATCAAAGTCTAGGAGTATGTCATAACTTATTCTTATTCATGTTTATATTCATTCATATGATTTGACTTTGTAATTAGAATTTAGTTGCTCTAGATTTAATCATATTTGATAGATTTAAGCTAGAAGTCTAGGATCAATAACTAAGATCCAATTTTGTATTTTTGATATCATGTGGACTAACTCATTGTTTTGTAGCGCACTTGAGGTACAATCCCATATCTCATAACTCATTGTTTCAATTCTTTGATTTTATTTGATTTTCCGATTTAATGCGCGTCACCTTAGAATTAGGTTTTTGCCTTATGTGTATATGTGATTAGAGACTCTTTTTAGGATTTTCTTTTGTTTGCCTGCATTGCACGTTTAATATCGCTGTTGGATCCAAGGTAAGTTCTCTTGTTCCCTATTGCATATCATATTGCATGCTATTTGACCTATGTGGCTTATGAATGATATTTTGTCATTAGCAATTTTACACCCTTTGGACATGCTTTTGTGATGTATATGTATATATATATATATTAGTTGAGGGCATGCTTAGATTAATAAATTCGATTAAAAGGATGTTGAGTAGAGGCCTATCGCAAGATAGGATGAGAGAGGGTGTTTTAGTCCGACGGGCTCCTTCCTCTCTCATTCCATATTTCCCAGACCTAGTTAATCTTTGGTTTCGCAAAAGATCAGTTTCCTTTTGAAATGGTTTCTTAATTTTTCCTTTTAAAAATTAAGTGGCGACTCATTTGTTTTTCGAAATTGATTTTGAAAAAAAAAAAATTTAAAAGAAAAGATGTGGGTAAATCAACCTGCGATATCCACAATCTGTGAAAAAAAAATATTTTAAAAGAAAACCTGTGGGTAAATCAACCTGCGATATCCACACTATAGTAAGTGGTCAGTTAATTGGGAAGGTCCCTTCATTGTCTACCAAGTTAAGAAAGGTGGAGTATACAGGTTGTGCAATATGGATGGAACGATTCATGTTAGGTTAATAAATGGTCAGCATTTAAAGTCCTATTATCCTACTTTATGGGAGACCATAGATCTAGAGTACAAACCAAATCCTAAATTAAAGTACGAGCCATTCAATTATGAGCCTGAACCTGAATGATGAGAAAAGCTCTATTGTTTTAAAAATAGCTGAGCACAACTTACTTACAAAATTAAATACAAAAAAATTACAAGAATATAGGCTGGCCTCTGGGCCAACTCAAAACTCCTAAGCTTAGCTCTTAGATCTTCCCAAGTCTTCGCAAGTGCAGCCCTATCTCGCTTAGCTTTATCCAGCTTTTGAGACCAAGCACGGGAGAGGGGAAATGCTGGATTATAATTGGTCACTGCACTTCTGAGCATCCCCGCCGAGCTGGGCCAAGACTCCATCAATATTTACCAAGGCTACGTCATTGGTAATGACCTCCACCTCGCACTGCTCCAGTTGAGCCTTGAGTATAGCTATACAGGCTTGCAACCAAGCATCTCGAGTAATCACTTGAGCCCGAGATACCTTCCTAACTTCATATTTGGTCTTGGCAGCCTGGAAAAAATGGACCGCTTTCTGTCGAGCTCCAAGATGAACTTTGGCCTCAGCTTGAACAGAAGAGGCTGATCACTCCAAAAGACGGCAACCTAGCAGCTTTTCTTGTATTTCCTGTATTAGAGAAAGTTGCCCGTCAGACAGTGACCAATTGGCCAGAAGTGCATTCAAGGCGACATTAATGTCGCTAGCAGATGGGAGGTTAGGTAAATCCTGATTAACTAGCCCAAGGAGAAGGTCCTTCGTTCGTTGAATGCTCATACGAGAGGCAGCTTTAGGCTCATAGGATCCTAGGTCAAAAGCTCCCAGGTCCAGGATGGTAAAACAATCATCGAAATGAATGAACGGCTCTGGACCCAAAGGGATGGCCTGTTCAAATATTCCAAAGTTCAAGGGTTAATACTTACAAAAGGGCAGAAGAAAAAGAAAAATAAATGTCCGAATATAAAATACTTGGGCAAGCAATGATGTTAAGGTTGATGCGTCTTGTGGTAAAACGGCCTCGCTGCTTGGTTGAGAGGTAGACGGTTGGGATAATTTTTGGTCTGGCTTAAGAAGGGGTAGCATAGTGGTTACCTCTATTGCAATACCAACACCATCACTTGACGTAGTTTGAACAGCCTCTGTGGTGGTTGAGGCATCAGTCGGAGCCCTATCTTTACCACTTGGGGCTAAAGGATCCTCAGAAGTAGAGAAACGGGATCAGCCATGATCATTTCTTCTATATGCTCAGCGACTGGTCCCATAGCAAGGGTAGGATCAGCATGACCGTCAGAACATCTTCTTGATTTCTTTCTGCCGTTGGTTAGACCCTTTGTTCCACCTCCTTTCCAGCGGTCTCTATTATTGTGCTATCCCCAAGCAGACCTTCACTACAGGAGGAAAGAATCACTTGTTTGGGTGCACCCTCTTCAGTTGGATTGGGAGAATCATCTCTGTTTGATGAGGTGAGGGATGGGACAACTCTTAAGGGGACTATCCTATTTGCGACTTATTCAAGGAAAGACATCGCCTGTTCAGGGAAGGTTGGAAGGTCGGTAGGAAGAAATTAAGATCTGGCGTCAGAGGATTGGCCTGCTGGTGGTCAAGAGCCCTGCCCAGTTAGTAATATATCCTCTCTAAAATCCTCATCCATAAGCTAGAACAGGACAGAGAGGATTAAGTGGAGGAAAGAGGTTAATCGGACAACACAAAAAGTAAGGAGAAGTAGAGTTATACCTGAGTGGATGAGGTTATTGCTTGTTTCTTCTTGGATGGCCTTTGTCTTTGTGCTTTCTTAGGAGTTGGTCTTTTTGCTATATGTTTCCTTTGAGCAGCCATGGGTGAAGGGATGTCAGCCTCAATGGCTGATGATGTGGTAAATTGAAGCAGCACCTCGGCGACAGTACCCCTGAATATTTGAGTGGCACGGTCGGGCCACCATCTTTGAAACTCGTCAGTCACGATCAGTTAGGCTAAGAACGGTGTGAATTTGAATTTTTTTTCAACTTGCCAGATTGTTCTTTGATCTTCTTTACTTGGCCGTCATTAATAATCAGGCTACGTTAAACCCAATCCACATTTTATGGTTATGGCCGGCGGGATGGGCACTAACTGGGAAAGCCCAAATTGGCGGGCATAGAGCGGGGCAAAACAGTACTCCGTTCCACAATTATTGTTACTAGAAGGGATACTCGAACTGAAGATAATATCTCTAGCTACCAGGTAACTAGAGAAAATCTCATTATAAGTGGTCTAAGTGCTTGGGCCCCAGTTGGAAGAGTTATTGAGAGTTGGAGAAAAGAGTGGAACTAAAGAGAGAAGAATGGGGTGAAAAGATGGGGAGCCCGAGGAGAGCATCCCTACTAAATGAACGTGAAACACTCCTCAAAGGAGTGGGAAGTAGGAGCAACATCCACATACTAAACTACATAGATGGGAACATCGGCTAGTTGACGGACATTTGGCTGGAATTCTGGGAAGTATAATTATAGCCAGAGCTAGAGGATCCAAATCGGACTTCTAGCACTAAAGTCTGATTAGACGAAGTCGGTCATACCCCGAGCTAAATGAGCCCAGACTAGAGTGGCCAAGGCCAAAGGTTTCCCGAAAGCTAGAGCCAAAGCCAAAGTAGTGTGTTATGGCTTGGTTGGCTTAACATAATAAATACCTATTCAACTAATAGATAAGGAACATTGTGCGCTCAACATCAGAAACGTCTGCTCCTTCTTTAACCATACAGGCAGTCAGAAAACCACCGTAGGTGATGATCAGCCTATAAGATGTGGCTCCATCTCTGATGGACTCTTGTGGATGGTTAATAAAGCTAGCCATTCCAGCGTCTAGCCCAGGGACTATTTCGTGCCTATGAGGAATAAGACCAAGCAAGTAGCTAATGTCTTTGATGGTTGGTGCCATCGGGCTGCAACAAAAGAGGAACCCATTGCAGGACGATGACCAGAATAACATGGCAGAGAAGAAAAGAGGTCGGTCCATGTCAAGCTGTGACCGACTCTACATGATGGCATTGTGGATGCCCGTTTGTCTTTAGAGATCAGCCTTAGATGCCGAAACCTTGAGGAGCCATTTATCCCAGTTTACAGAAGGTTGGGGCCAACCTCTAATTGGGTAAGAGGAGGTCCATACTTTGATCTAGTTAGCCGATGGTTGTAGGAATAACTCATTCTTCATTAGAGAAAAGTAGGGGTTGAAAACTGCCCGAGGATCGCCATAGAATACCGTGCCCAAGCATTGTGCCGCCGCCGAGCCGTCGAAAGTGCTATAGTTGGTGAAATTGTCGGTGTAAATGGCGGATGCATGGATTTTTGCTAACTGCCTCACCTCTTTGCACCAATTTTGTAGGGGTGGAGCATCCAAAAAAGGTTTTTTTTTTCCTTTTGACGGTGCTATTGGAACAATTTTGGGAGCCATTGCTATGAGTAGATGGAGTTTTTCTTTCATCGAAAAAGATGGAGTTTTAGAGAGAAGCTCTGGGTCACTGGTTTTAGAGAGAGAAGAAGATGTAAACGGTGCGAAAAAGTGGGGAGACGTTTGAAATCACACCACTTTATAAGCATCAACATTAAATGGGCAGTGATTGGTGGGATTCTCGAGATCTGACAACCTCTACATGATGGACACGAGGCAATCTTTAAATTCAAAATGTCACATCAATCAAGGGCGGGATGATTGACATGACCTTTTGGGGAGCAATTGTTTGCACCCAAAAACCGCCAAAGGGTTTTTAGCCCGAAAAGGGTGTTGAAATGGGCTCGGGGATGATCGGCCTAAAACATGTCTAGGAGTGACCGGCCCAAAGGCCGCAAAGGCCCAACGAGCTTAGAGAGAAAACGTCACACGGTTTGGAGAGGCAAGGCTATTATCCCAGCTTGGTGGAGTCCAATAGGCAGTTTGAGTCATGTGCTGACTGATCATGCACCATCTTTAGAATAAGCAATAGCGAGAGGCATACGCTGGTGCCAGAAGGAAAGCTCAATGAATGATTAAGATAGTGAACTTAGCAATCAGACACTATACTTGAAATAAACAATAAAGGCCGGTTGCACGAGCCCAATTGGTCATGAGCATTTGTAAGACTGTCATCGGACATGGAAGTCAGAAAGTAGGACAAGTGGAGGTTGCATGAACCTGATGAAGCTAAAAATATGATTATAAAGGTCCAGTGAGCAAAAGGGGAAGGCAGTTTTGTTCTTAGCTGTCATGGTAATGTTACCTTTAATTTAAGGAATCAAAGTCTGTTTAAGAATGGAATCAGATCACGTCCAGCTGGATATAGAAGGCAAATCCCTAAAATATTGGGATTGATTCAATCAGGATAAAAGATAAGGAAAGAATTATAGCTACGGAAGGAGTATGCTTGCTTGGGGCATAATTCAAGGAGTCCCTGCCATATCCGAACTATTTATGGCCGCTATACATACAAAGGCAGGCCAACTGTGCAAAGGACTCCGTGTCATCTCGAAAATAGCACTCATACAACATTCAAAGCATTTAAACCTTTGTGTTCTTGTTATTCTGCATCCATAGCATCCGTAGCAAATAGGTCTATTCCTCTTTGTTATTTTTACCATTTTCACTCTCTTGAACAATCAGAGCATGTTCTGATCTTGCTCTTTGGTTCTTGTATTATTTTTCTAAACATTCAATAAAATACCTTCGTATTTTGTTAATAGTTTGTGATTGTTTGCTTGGTAAACTCTTGCACTAATTGGCTTGTACGCTTCAGTACTGCCATAGGATTTTTGGTGAGGGTACTTTCCTACACATCACACATAGTCACCTTTTAGAAGTCAGATCTCAAAGCCTTGAGTATTACTCACACAAGCGTATCAAAAATTAGTTTGCACTCACACCAAGCTCGTTTGGCTCTGGCACTCTAGCGCAAAACTACATAGTAAACAGATTGATAATACAGTTTGTAATATACTAGTTTGATCACTAGACTATGTCTTGGCGTTATTGTAGAACTTAGTCCATTAATAGGATTTTGAATTGTGAAGAGGAAAATTAGCGGTTATAACAATTGTAATATATGGGTTATGTTATGTTGGTTGGTTAGGTTGAGATTGTATTTCTGTAGCTTGTATAGTTGGAATGGGGCAACGAACTCAAAGTTTCTACTCAACGAGTTTGATATGAATTGATTATAGTTTATACTTTCTTAAAGTGTTTTAAACTCTTACTTTGGGTTCTAAAAGCTCATGTTTATGACCTTGGAATGGTTCCAAATTGGTTTGGAGTTTGGGTTTTTAATCCAACTTGTGTTTTGGTGATATTGAACATGGATTTTCAACTTGCAAAACAGGGTATTTGGCTATATGGACTCACAGAGGGGTGTTCGACCTGTCGAAGGGACCCGTTGGACCGGTCGAAGGCACCCAAGCTGGGATGCTGTTCTATAGAGGAAAGTTCGACCGGTCCAAGGGACTGTTCGACCGATCGAAAAACCCCTACCAGACTTTGGTTTCAATACCTTCCCAATGTTTTAAATTCAAGCTTTTTACTAAAATGAGATCTCTTGGGACTCCTTTGAACTCTTCAAAAGGAACTTTTGAAAATGGACTTTGTTAAGGTGTGTTTAGGTGAGTGCAGTCCAAAACCTTTGAAAACGTTCATTGTTGGATGAGTTACTTTGGTTTAAGCTTGTATTAAACTTATTTTTGGAACTTTAATAACTTAAGACGAGCCTTGGTGGAGTGCCACTTGTCTTAGGATCATTTGGATGGTTCCGGGGCATGACACATGGGATCAACGGTTGACAAGCCGGGATTTTCTGATATATGGGTTTTATGTATTCCAACGGCTATTTAAGCTGTTAGTCTTCGAACTAGGTCATGTAGACTGATATTTGCTTTCGTGCAGGTCGTGTAGGCTGGTATAAGCTTCGTGTCAGTTGTTTAAGCTGGTATTATTGCGTATTGGATATTCAAGCTAGATATTATCGGAATGTTATGATGTTGAGCGTGTAGACGACCAGTGTGGTCTACATGTGGAGCGAGACGAGATAATATTATTTCCGATTTCTTATTGTATTTTGAAAGAGACAAGATAGTTTGGGAAATCATGGACTTAGCATCCCGACGTGAGGTAAAATGCATTGAACATGCATCGATATGCATGAACATGATGGGAATGATGAAATGAGATGGCATGATAAGAGTTTATATGAAAACGAGAATAATGAGATTTGGTTATGAGTTGTTTGATTTAAGATATTATATGCGAATACGTTTTAAGTTGTGTTAATGATGATAAATGTAAATGATTCGTTTACTGAGTTGTTAATACCTTTGATATGCCCAGGGGAGATATGTCTTTTGATAAGAGTCTAACCGCATCTTATGGTGTTGAACCTTAACGTGTGGGTGGGGATGCTTTATGTATGTTGGTACTATTTATGGTTGTAATACCACTCGACTTGTATTCAAGCTGATGACGTATTTTACCCTGGACAATCCAACATTCAGATTCTTTGCAGGTGTAGTTAGATAAGCGCAAGGATGAGGTGCTAAGATGTACAGGATGGGTAGAGTCAGGCTGAAGACCAGAGATAGCTATTTAGTATTGTATTATTATGGTTAGAAACTTTTGTAATTAGTATGTATTTTATATTGGACAAGTTTGAGGCTAGGTAGGCCAACCAGTTGTATTATTTTCCGCGGTTGTTTAATATTATGACAAGTTTTTGGGTTAATTCCCAGTGTTTAAATTCTAGTATAATTAGTTATGAACTGTTTAGCAGGACAAGGCGGTATTCTACCACTCACGTATCAACGGGTCCAAAAGAAGAAATTTAAAATTTTCCTATTTTGCTACTCTGGGGCGTGACAATCATTTTTTCTGGATTTGATCTTGTTTTAAACATTTACAAGGATATAAGTTGTTCTTATAGAATCCAATCTATATGAATTGACAATCTCTGCTGATGGGTTCTCATTGCACATAGACAGTAATCCTCTATTTTGATACAAATTTGAATATTTTCATGGAAATAGAAACAACAATTTGAAAAAAATAAAAAACTAATTACATGTTTGAAAATAAGATTAAAAGTCTATTTCGGAATGCTTAAAAATAATATTTCGCTCAATTGCAGTCACATTTTCTTTGTGAGAACTCTTATATAAAATAGACATTATTCACCAAATTCTTGGATTGAAAGAACTAATTCACTTAACTACTTCTTTACCATCCCATTTCTGTAAAACTAAGTCATTCTAGATTACTTTGAGAAGTCAACATGCCTTTAACTAGTCAAGTTAAAATAGCGTCGCCTTTAGTATTTTCCCAAGACTAGTGTTATGCTTCCCAAATTTGAATTCCAAATTTTATTTTCAAATATTGAGTTAGTTACACCACTTGCAAGTAGTATGTGATTTCACTAATCACTGTCACAACATATGGTACAATTATTAATGAAATTGGGAATCAAATTTGGGATTCAAAAATTCGGGAAGATAGCATATGTGAGTCTATGTCACACCCGTTCCAAAAATTTTATAGTTTTATCATACATAAATGGAAAATTGTGAGTATATCAATATTAATTGATATTTGGATTGAAATGGAGTTGATTGTGAGTCAACGACGAGGTGTCAGTAAAGACACGGGAACTTGAAAGTTTATTTTTGCATTGGTACGGTTAAATGACATTTATGTGATTTAAATGTTATTTGACTTTTTGGTATTTTTGTGAATAGTGAATTATACCTGTGTAGTATAATTTCTGGTAATTTTGATATTGTTCTATAGAATTTTGAGAACTGTGGTGAGAACGTGAGTGACACATTAAACAAAAGGTAGATTGTGTAGAGATTCCACATAATAGAGTTTTCGGACGTAATTTTGGACCCAAACAAGAATTAGTCAAAAACTTTTGTAATTTATAATTTTCACTCGTAAGGACATAAAATGGACGTGTGCGACGTTTCACGGATTAATTAGAAGTTTTAGAAACTCGCGGGGAGGTAATCGCGATTCCCGAAGAGTTTGCCTATAAATAGGTGAGGGTAAGATTTCATTTCTCACAAACATTATAAAATATCTTCAGAGAGGAGAGAGAAAAGGGGATTTGATCCTACCAGTCTTGCGACACCGATCGACGACTTTTCATCCGCCAGATTTTCCTCAAATTTGATATTTGAACTCGTGGAGGTAAGACCTACGTTTTGATAGTCATTAGGCCATGTTTGGCAAACTTTTGTATAAAAAATCTAATTTCTAGACTTTTGGGAAAAACCTAGTAAAACTTGTAGGAATCGTCTGAAATTTGATATCCGACGATTAATCGGCCCTCTAGTCGATCCTTCAAAGTTTGGAGGAAATCGCATGAGGTATGAAGTTCTAACTTGTGAAATATAGGTAAATACATGTTTTAAATTTCGACAACGAAATTGTGATCCGGGCAAAATCCATGTGTTAATCTTAGGCCAGTTAATTATGCACGCAATTAAATGTGAAAAACATGTCTACTTTTACGTGACCACGTTGAGTTGTCTATGTGGGTCAAAGGGGAGTCTTATACAAATTCATTCCGGAATAAGCTTCTCATTGTTTAAGAATTTAGTAGCGACGGCTACTGTGCATGGTTGATAGACTTGGACTTGCCATGGCACTTGGGATGCAATGGTTGATAGACTTGGGCTTGCAGTTGGCATCGCGCTTTAAGACTTGGACTTGCCGCTACCGAATGAATGCGTATCTTTCTCCCTAGAGACTAATTATTATGAAATGTGAGATTAAGGCATGTTTTATCATATATTGCATATGTTAGAACTTGTGCACTCAGCATATAGTTGAGTAGTGGAGATTTACTCGATTGCAGGTAAGAAGAAAGACAAGAAAAAGTGTGAGGAGTGAGTCTGTTGAGGATCGCCGGGGAAACACCTTGTTTATACTTTTGTTCTCTTTCTAAGCTTGTAATAAGAACTTTGAATTTGTAACGTGTTTAGTTTGGATTCTTGGAAGAGATAGTAGTGTTGTAATATGTTTAAACTCTTATTTTATGTTGGGAATCATGAATCGTAGTTGCGTGGGTTTTGAATCAGGGAAGTGTAGCTTGAAATGTTGTAGAGTTTTAGTGTGCTGGAGCCGATCAGTCGACTGGTTTTCGATTCAGTCGACTGGATCACTGTGTAGAACTGACTGGTTTTTGATTCAGTTGACTGGATCACTGTGTAGAACTTAACACTGCTTTGTTATGTTTGGGGATCAGTCGACTGGGTTGAGAAAACAGTCGATTGGATGAGGTCCCAGAACACCACTTTCTGTTAAAATGAAGTACCAGTCGACCGGATGACTTCAGTCGACTGATAATTTTGGGCACCAGTTGACTAGATCACCGATATAGTCGACTGGACAGGCTATTAGTCTTGAAACCTTTCTACTTCAGGTTCCTAGTCGACTGGACCCCTGATCAGTCGACTAGACCCCTGTATTTCAAAATGAATTCTATTGGACTCGTTCCAATTGACCAAAACTTTTTATAACTCTGATTTTTAATGGATTTCACTTATTATTTTCCGCTGCTAAATTACTTTAAAGGAACTGGATAAGCCTTAATGGCGTGCCACGTGTCCTATTTCCACGCGTAGTGGGATGGGTCTTGACGTTTATTGGTATAAGAGCTACAGGGAACAAAACTTTGGGAATGTTCGACAACGAGTGGAGTGTTGAGTGATTTATCACATGTTATAGATTGCATCCATATAAGGTAGAGATGTTTGATGCATATGTATGTGTTGTACATACATGGTTATTTATTGTCATACATGCACAGTGTTTATGCATTGAGATTAACAGGATTGTAACCATGAGTGATGGCCGAGAATTATTGCCTCATACCCGACGTGTGAATGAAATGGTAGAAATGATGGGGAATATGGGAGATATGATCCGGAACATAGCAGAACGATTACCTCTAACGCCTTCAATTAAAGTAGAACCAATAACTGTAATGCATGCACTTGAGAATAGAGGTATAAGATTAGTATCTGAACAATTTGTTCTTAAGAAGCCAATGGAATTCCATGGGACACCTGACCCAACGCTCGCAGAACATTGGATAATGGACATGGAATGCATCTTCCGATCTATCCCAATGACCGATAGGGAGAAAATGGAAAATGCAAGTGATGTACTGAAGGGTGAAGCCCATAATTGGTGGGTAAATATTCTAGACCAAGGGGCACCGATTACTTAGGAGGGGTTTAAGGTGTGATTCAATCGCCGGTTCTTTCCGCAAGCCGTCTACAATGCGAAAAAGCGAGAGTTTGATAACCTCAAGCAAGGGGACAGGACCCGTAACTGAGTATACTTCCAAGTACAATGATTTATTGAGATTTGGAAAGGGTTCAGTGCCAGAGGAGGATGATAGGGTGAGGAAATTTGAAGAGGGTTTACGAGAAACTATCCGGTTGAGGGTAGAAACCTATGAGCATTCGATTGTGGTAGTAGTTCAACAAACGGTGCTTGTGGCCGAGAGTGGAATGGAAAGATCGAGGCAAAATTAGTACGGTAAACGGGGAAATGAGAGTGGTGATAGGAACCACGACGGATCTTTCAAGAGTCCATTTCAAAGAGGCTCTGGTTCTAGTTTCAGTGATTCCAGCAGGACGCCAAGTAATATACCGTTGTGTTCACTTTGCAATAGACCACATACCGGTCGATGTTTTATGACAAACTTCTAAAACAAATCTCAAGGAATGAACAATACTAGCTGGGCACCAGATACGAGGGGCAAATGTTATGACTGTAGGATGGTTGGACATCAATCTAGAAATTGCCTAAGGAAGCATTCTCAGTAAGGAGCTAGTTCTATGGCTTCTAGTGGGACAAAACCTAGACAATCACATGACGGGGGACAAAGGACTGAACAACGTCAAGGAGGAGCCTATCAGATGAACCCAGGAGATATGACTGCTTCAGAGACAGTGGTCTTAGGTATGGTGCTTGTATGTTCGTACTTAGCACACATACTTGTCGACTCGGGATCTACGTATTCATTTGTATCGCATGCCTTTGTTGACCTTTTGAATGTTACATCGGCACCGTTAGGAGATGAATTGTCTATTGTTGTACCACTTAGTAAATCAATAATAACGTCTACTATATATAAGAACTGTGAGATCAAACTAGACGAGAAGTTGATGACCGTAGACCTTATACCGATTGTGGTGAATCATTTCGATGTGATACTGGGAATGGATTAGTTAGCTCTTAACCAAGCCACGATAGAATGTGGACGGAAAGAGGTTAATTTTCGATCATCGATGCATGGGAACTTTTGTTTCCAAGGAAGTGGGGTTATACCGCCGCCGTACTTGATTTCAGTTATCCGAGCGGAAAGGTTATTAAAAAAGGGATGTCGAGGATTCCTATGTTCAGTGACTGATGTCTCAGTGACCGAATCAAGAGTAGAAGACATTCCGATAGTACGAGAATATTTAGATGTATTTCCTGATGACTTGCCAGACGTACTAATTAAGAGGGAAATTGAATTCACCATTGAGGTTATGCCAGACGCAAGACTTGTATCCAAGGCACCATATAGAATGGCACCCGTAGAACTGAAAAAGCTGAAAGTTCAACTACACGAATTACGTGACAAGAGTTTTATTCGACCTAGCGTATCGTCGTGGGGAGCTCCAGTGTTATTTGTAAAGAAGAAAGACGGCTCAATGCGTATGTGCGTTGATTATCGAGAACTAAATAAGTTGACAATTAAGAACAAGTATCCATTGTAGAGAATTAATGATCTATTTGATCAACTTCATGGAGCACAAGTATTTTCAAAGACAGGTTTAAGATCGGGTTTTCATCAGTTGAATATAAAAGCGGAAGATGTAGAGAAAACAGCTTTCAGAACACGCTACGGACACTACGAGTTCTTAGTCATGCCATTCAGAGTTACTAATGCACCAGCCGCATTCATGGATCTTATAAACCGAGTCTATAAGGACTACTTGGATGATTTTGTGATAGTGTTCATTGATGATATTCTTATTTATTCGCCAAGTGAGATAGAACACGAGAACCATTTGAGATTGATACTTCAGAGATTGGGGGATAAGCAATTGTTTGGCAAATTCAAGAAATGTGAATTTTGGCTACCTAGCATTACTTTCCTTGGTCATGTGATTGACAAAAATGGAGTATCAGTTGATCCTCACAAGGTAGAAGCCATATCTAATTGGCAGAGGCCGACGTCCGTATCCAAAATCTGAAGTTTCTTAGGATTAGCGGGATACTATCGCCGTTTTATTGAGCACTTCTGTCACGCCCCGACGTAGCATAATACAGGAAAGCATTTAATTTCCTTTATGGACTCGTAGGTCGTGATAAGTGAGTATGACCAATTGTCCCTGCAACAAATAACTTAACAACATTTCTAAAAGAAAGGATACTAGTAAACATAAGCTCCAGAATTAAAACTTACTAACTATTACATAGGTCGAGGTTTTAGGCACAAAACGCCCTTATTCAAATTCTAACAAGGTTTAATACAACTCTGAAAGGAAAGACATAAGGAATATAAAACAGCTCTTCTGGAACACCTCCGGTCATCTAACTAGCATAGTCAACGAACTCTGGCTGCTCCTGACCTGGAAAATCTGGACATAGAGTCCAGGATGCATCGACGCCGTCAGCTTATGAAAGCTGGTGAGTAAAATAAACATGTACTCGCAATATATATATATATATGAGCATATAAAAACAAAGGTACAATTTAACATTAACAGTAATATATTCAAGGTTCCAATTTCAACAAAAATCACGGGGGAATATAGTAAGAAATAAATACGTAATTGTACATGATTTGTGTAATGTCTTATCTTGCCAATTCTTTTCTTTAAAACAACCCAATTCAACCAACACATCATCTCAGATACCAGAAGTAATAACTACTCAGTCATTTAATTCACACGCTACATTATCGCCTCCATTACCAGGAATACTATCCGATCGGTATTGAAGTCACACACCACACTACTGCCTCAGATACCAGGAATACTATCCGATCGATATCTAGGCCATCACAACCAACCATCGCTTCGGATATCAGAAATACTATCCGATCAATATCCGAAACGCGCGCCTTAGATACCAGGAATACTATCCGATCGATATCTAAGTCGTACACAACACTATCACCATCGCTTCGGATATCAGGAATACTATCCGATCAATATCCGAAACGCGCGCCTTAGATACCAGGAATACTATCCGATCGATATCTAAGTCGTATACAACACTGTCGCCTCCAATACCAGGAATAATATCCGATCAATATTGAGGTCGCACACCAGACCGCCACTCTGTACTCTTTTTATGCTTTCTCACACCCATGCATGTTGACACAACCTCGACCCTAATATGTATGTCAATGTTCACAGTTTGCAGTAGCAGTTATTTATATCAAAGCTGAATGTTCGTTCAACATAAATCTCAGTCTGAAACGTTCTTACAAGTCAAATTTCTAACAGTAAGCCTTTAAAACAGTATATTTGTCAAACAGTTCTTTAAAAACTTTTAAAACCTTTTCCAAACAGTCCCTTTTAAAAAAATACAGAAACTGCTCAAACTGCCTAGTCACGCGAGCGGGTCGCGCGAGCGAAGGGGAGAACAAATCGCGCGAGCGGTCCGCGCGAGCGAAGGGGCAGAACAGGTCGCGCGAGCGGTCCGCGCGAGAGAAGGGGGGAAATGGTTCGCGCGAGCAGGCCGCGCGAGCGAGCCTCGCGCGATCGGGTCGCGCGCGCGAGTTCTTGCAGTTTCATCATCTTCCTCGTTTTTCCTCTGTTTTCAATCTCAAAACTGTATTTTACCCATTTTCAGAATCTATTTCAACCGAGACATGTAATATATGAATCTCTTCGGTTTTCCGTGTAGATTACAAATACGCTATCAATTTTAACTAATACGGATTGTATCTCTAGATATTCGCGATTAAAGTAAGGGTGTCAAAACTTTAAATTAACGGTACGTCTCGATACGGATGAATTACTACGTAGGATTTGAACCGTAGCCTATTGAGACAAAGATCTTCCATAATCAATTCACGGAATTGAATTTGGTTGAGTTTTACAAAACTCCAATTTCAAGCTTCCAAGGTGTATCACATATATATACACGTATACACACACATATACACTGATTTATACATATATAAACATTGTGAGTGAGTTTAAATTACTCACAGAGTCTAATTAGACTGAAAATTAAGACCGAGAGTTTCCGCCGTCGATTCCGTCGTCCAATTCTACTCCTCCGTTCTTGATTGTGATATATAAATATGTATGCGTGTAAGTGTATATGTATATGTATATACTATATGTGTGTGTGTGTGTGTGATCTTGAGAGAGTTGAGAGAATGGAGAGAATTTGAGAGAAATGAGGGAGATTGAGAGAGACACAGTTATACACCCATATATATAAACTGCCCAAAATTGGGCTCCAAGAAAGAGGTGGAAAACGCACGGTGTGGTTGAGCTTACGTGCTCCCACACCCAAGCCGCGGTATAGACGCAGATTGAAATTAAAACTGGTATTAACTGGTTGAAATAAAAGAATACAGGAATCATATCAGTGTAGAAATTAAATTCCCGGGTTGTACAAGAATATAGATATCAATTTTGAAACCGCAGAAAATATTTTCTATATTTATGGAAATTACAGTTTCACCCCCAAACAAAATATTATAAATAGAAATAAAAAGGAAACATTCATTTATTAATGGAAAAGAAAATACAGGGTGTTACACTCTACCCACCTTAATAGAGATTTCGCCCTGAAATCTGAGCTAACTAATCCTGAAACAACTCGGGGTATCTAGTCCTCATGTCTGACTCTAACTCCCACGACGCTTCTCCCTCATCATGATGCCTCCACTGAACCTTATCTAAGGGAACGTCCCTTCTTCTCAGCCTCTTGATACTCTGGTCGAGAATCCTCACTGGTCTATCCTTGTAGACAACATTCTGACTTGTCTCTATATCGTCAAAATTAACCACGTGTGAAGGATCCCTTATGTATTTCCTTAACATACTGACATGGAACACGTTATGAACACCAGACATCTTTGGTGGCAATGCGAGCCGATAAGCCACTTTCCCAACACGCTCCAAAACCTCGAACGGTCCGATGAAATGAGGTGCCAACTTTCCTCTTTTCTGACCAAAACGTACTACTCCCCGAACAGGTGAAACCTTAAGGAGTACGTGGTCACCGATACTGAATTCCAAGTCCTTTCGACGCCGATCCGCATAACTCTTATGCCTACTCTGTGCAGTTTTTATTCTTTCTTTGACCAGTGAAATCTTCTCATTGGTTTCTCTTACTAACTCTGGTCCCAAAAGTTCGGCGTCTCCCACTTCAGCCCAACACAACGGAGATCGACATGGCCATCCGTACAAGGCTTCAAACGGTGCCATCCCAATACTCGAGTGATAACTGTTGTTATACGCAAATTCGACCAACGACAAGTGCGTCTCCCAAGACTCTTCAAAGTCGATTGCACAAGCTCTGAGCATATCTTCCATAATCTGATTAACACGCTCGGTCTGTCCATCGGTTTGAGGATGGAAAGCAGTACTCATCTTGAGCGAAGTTCCCATAGCCTTCTGTATACTTTCCCAAAATCCCGAGGTAAAACGTGTATCGCGATCTGATACAATCAACACAGGCGCACCGTGCAGTCGCACCACTTGCTGTAGATACATTCGACTCATCCTTTCTATTAGGTAAGTCATATTGTACGCGATGAAGTGTGCAGACTTCGTCAAACGATCCACAATTACCCAAATCGCGTCATGGTTCTGTTGTGACCGAGGTAATCCAACCACGAAATCCATAGTTATGTGTTCCCACTTCCATCCTGGAACAGGTAAGGGTAGCAACAATCCCGAGGGTCTCTGATATTCGGCCTTCACTTGTTGACAAGTCAAACATTTAGACACAAACTCGGCTACTTCTCGCTTCATCCCTTCCCACCAGAAGTTTCTCTTTAAATCCTTATACATCTTTGTTCCTCTTGGGTGTACCGTCAATCTCGATTTATGTGCTTCTTCGAGAATATCTTTTCTCAATTCTCCTAAATCTGGCACACACAATCTGTCTCGACATCGGTATCCTCCATCGGTCCCAACCTTCCATTCCGTGGGGTCCTTTCCTGACATCTTGGCGAACCATGCTTGAAATTTCTCGTCTTCCTTTTGGGCCTCAATGATTTGACTCACAAGTGTTGGTTGTACTACGAGGCATCCAAAGTGTTGCCCGACACTTCCCTCAGAAATCTGCATATCAAATTCTGCGATTGTCTCTAAAGCTTTCCATTCCCTCACCATCAATGAAGCAATCGTTCCTTGAGGTTTCCGACTTAAGGCGTCAGCGACTACTGTGGATATCGCATTTTTCTTACCCACAGCTTTTCAAAATCAAATTAAAAACAAACGAGTCGCCACTAAATTTTTAAAAGGAGAATTAAGAAACCATTAAAAGCAAACTGATCTTTTAGAAACCAGAGATTAACTAGGTCCGGGGATTATGGAATGAGAGAGGAAGGAGCCCGTCGGACTAAAACACCCTCTCTCATCCTATCTTGCGATAGGCCTCTACTCAACATCCTTTTAATCAAATTTATTAATCTAAGCATGCCCTCAACTAATACATATATACGTATACATCACAAAAACATGTCCAAAGGGTATAAAATTGCTAATGGCCAAAATATCATTCATAAATCACATATTTCAAGTAACAAGCAATATGATATGCAATAAGGGACAAGAGAACTTACCCGGGATCCAGCAGCGATATTTAAACGTGCGATGCATACAAACAAAAGAAAATCCTAAGAAAAAAAGTCTCTAATCATATATACATATAAGGCAAGCTCCTAATTCTAAGGTGTCGCGCATGAGGTTAAAAAATCAATAAAATCAAGGAATGAAATAAACTAGAAGGGAGATGAGAAATTGTACCTCAAATGCGCTACAAAACAAAGATTAGTCCACATGCTTCACATAATAATATGATGTCAAATAATCAATCCTAATTCCCTAGCTTAGATCTAACAAGCATGAAATCCAAATTTATTCAATACCTATTTCTAATCATGGGCATTAGATGAACATGGATGAGTGAATGTGAACAAGAATGAAACATGGATTTATTCACTAATTTGGATCACTTAACCTCCGGATTTAAGCTAAATTATCATTATTCAAAACATGATTTGAATCTCAAGACATTAGGGAACCATTTGAGTTGAAATAAATAAGATTAGACAAAAATAGTAGCAGTTTTTTATGAATTGCAGAGAGCAGACCAGATCTTAAAAAAAAGAACTAAAATACTTCCAACGGTTGGATCTTAATGATTTTTGGATATGTTATGCCTTTGTGAGTCTAGTTTCTAACCCAGAAAGAAAATCAAGGTTTGAACGGTTAGATCTCCGGGAATGTGGAAAACACTAGGCATCACTTAGCGTTTTACAACTCTCTGTCCAGAGATCTTGTATGATTTTTTAAAAATAGCAAACAAATCCGAATTGCTTCATTCTTTTTAGGGAACCTTCATAACACATTAAGGTTCTTATAAAAAATTATTAGAGGTCATGAAAACTTGGTTAGAGCTCTGATCTATCAATTTTAATACCGGTTTGCTGTTCTGAAACTATTCTGAAATTCTGGACAGATTATTGTTACTTCACAAAACTCATGACCAAACCATTCTAAACACGAAACAATCTAAAAACAAAAATTACAGTGGTAGAACATTGTGTTATTGACACTTTCCCGTTGGTTTCACTTGATTTCAACGGTTAGATTTCGAACTAAAAATCTTTGATCAAAAACAGTTTGTGAACTCACTGTTTTCATTTGTCAAGTTCAACTTTTATTTGGTAACCCCAACTATTAAACCATGAAGTTGGGTTAAACCAAACCACTTCTCCTACCATTTGATGGCCATTAGAGACTAAAACTTTTATTTTTCATAGATTTCAAGTGAAGTATGGATGGACTTCATGGAATCTACAAGATAAGGAATCTAAACCATGGAGATGGGCTTAGACTCAAAACTACATTCTCCTACCATTTGATGGTCATTGGAGATGGAGACATGACTACTACTCATGGGTCTCAAAGGAATATAGAAATGATTCCCCAAGACATCAAGTTTAGAGGACCCAAATCATGAGTATGGACTTGGATCCATCTATTAAGTGGTGATCAACTTTGACTCCCATGGGAAGCATAAGCCTACATGGGATTCAAAAGATCATGTTCAAGAGATTTCAAAAGAGACATTGAGAATCTCTAAGAGTCTCAAGAAAGAAGTATGATTAGCAAAAGAAATAAAACAAAAGAAAACAAAGTAGTTTGAGGATTAATGATTTAAAAGAGAAGGAATGTAAATAAATGACTTATGGTTTAAAGGATCACCTCCAAACTATCCTCAAAGTTTTCTTTTCTTTGAAGATCTTCCAAGCTCTTCTAGTTCTCTCAACTCTATTTTTCTCTCAAAAAATGTTGGTGGAGTGATGGATGTTGTATGTAGTGGGTATCTCTTGTTGTATTCTCTCCTCCCTCTTCCAAGGAAGATGCCTTCTCTTTTATAGGCAAAATTACCAGGTATTTTTGGTGAATTTCGGAGCAAAAAAACAAGTGTAATTCTCTCATTTGGTGGTACAATGTGTACTTTCTGAATTTAGACAGACTGCTGCCCAGGGCGGCAGTCAAGAAACTGTCGCGGTATTCCGTGAATGCCGCCGCGGCAGTCCATGAATGCCGTGTCGGCACTACGTGACTGCCGTGCGGCACTCATCAAATGCCGCGGCAATTAATTGATTGCCGCATTTTTGTCAGTCTTACTTTATCAGTTTTTTGTTCTTATCTGCATACACATACATATTGCACTGCAAAATACGGACTTTAAAAGATAACGGCAGTCAGAAAATGTCGGCGACATTTGGTGAATGCCGGTCCGGCATTCACTGACTGCCGTGCGGCATTATTGAATGCCGCGGTATCTGCCGTGTGCCGCTTTTGTTGAGCTTTTCCTTTTTTGACTCTTCCTTTTTCTCAAAGCAATTTATTCTTGAAGATCTTTTCCGAAAATTGTGTTTTATACCTGAATTCTCTTAAACACCTGGTATTTTTTCTTTTCTGTGAACTTTTACCGCGTTTTAGAGAACTTTCTGAAGAGCTTGGAATACTTCGAATCTTCCAGTCCTTGTTATCATCGGATACGGAGGCGACACTCTCCTAAATTCGACGGTTGGTCAAAATTGGGGTGTCTACAGTTCTCGCAACAGATTTGCGTTACCCCCATTTTTGGGAATATAATAGACTTATATTCTCGGTTCTCGCAACAGATTTACGTTAACCCCCGTTTTGGGAATATAACAGACTTATATTCCCCCCCCCCCAAGATCAAATCAAAAAAAATCTACGTATCCCATCGGGAATCAGACCAAAGCGTAGTTCAAACACGGGGGCCGAACACACACAAACGCAAGTAGTCACATGGATGAATGCACCTATCCAATCGTGATGCAAATGACATGCCACGTTTCTTTCTGAATTGAACCGGTTATACAAATGTCATGCTCATCATGTCTCCCTTTACGCATTTTGTGTGACGTGTTAGTTAAGGAAGATCACCTAATTTAGTGACCGATGCGAAGATCTCTTACAGGGGTCATGATTTTTTTTGATTTGATCTTGGGGGAGGAATATAAGTCTGTTATATTCCCAAAACGGGGGTTAACGTAAATCTGTTGCGAGAACCGAGAATATAAGTCTATTATATTCCCAAAAATGGGGGTAACGCAAATCTGTTGCGAGAACCGAGAATATAAGTCTGTTATATTCCAAAAACGGGGGTTAACGTAAATCTGTTGCGAGAACCGAGAATGTAAGTCTGTTGTATTCCCAAAACGGGGGTTAACGCAAATCTGTTGCGAGAACCGAGAATATAAGTCTGTTATATTCCAAAAACGGGGGTTAACGTAAATCTATTGCGAGAACCGAGAATATAAGTCTGTTATATTCCAAAACGGGGGTTAACGCAAATCTGTTGCGAGAACCGAGAATATAAGTCTGTTATATTCCCAAAACGGGGGTTAACGCAAATCTGTTGCGAGAACCGAGAATATAATTCTGTTATATTCCAAAAACGGGGGTTAACGCAAATCTGTTGCGAGAACCGAGAATATAAGTCTGTTATATTCCCAAATGTCTTTTCAATTTTCAAAAATCAGAGCCCACGGGCTCAAATATTTTCACTTTTCAGAATTGGGAGGCCCACGGGCTCAAATATTTTCACTTTTCAGAGTTGGGAGGCCCACGGGCTCATATATACTCTTAAATTTCAAAATTTGTAGTCAATGTGTACCTAAAAATGACCCTGGGGGCCAAAAGTGCAATGAGGGCAATTTTTGGGGGCCTCAAATTCAATTTTCGGGACTTGGTTTGAATTTTTGGGGGGAAAATGAGTATCCTTGAACCGCCTTAACCGCGGTACACGCAGATTGTTGCGGCAGTCCATGACTGCCGCGCGGCACTCTCGGAGTGCCGTTGCGGCATTCAGTGAGTGCTGCCCGACAGTTAACTGACTGCCGCGCACGGAAAATCGAGTGCCGCGATTATGCGGCAGTGGCTTAAACCGCCGGGTTCATTACATTTCTCTCATTCTCTCAACCTCCTTTCTCTCGAAATCTCTCTGGAGAAAAAATTTCTCTTTTTCTTTTCTTGCTTGAATTGATCTACCGGAGTTTATAGGTTAGTTCTACTCGATCAATACTTGCTTAATCTCTTTTATTTCACTATTTTCCTGCGTTTTTCATGAATTTAACGCGTGAATTTCTCCCTTCCTTTGACAGATTATGGCGAGCGGGTCAGGGAGGAAAAAGAAGGCCAAATACACGGCCACTCATCATCCGGACGCCACACTCTTACTGAGGGACCCCGATGAGCACTTATCGGTCCGCGCGTTTAGCCGCGAGGTAAACGCTCACCTCTCTCTTTTCAATTTTTCTTTTCTTTCTTTCTTTTTTTAGAACGTATTGTGAATCACGACTTTCAATGTCTCATTTCAAAATTGTGAATGCCATGCTTGCAGCATTTTTTACGCGTACTCTATTCGCACTTCATTTTACTTTTCTCGAACTCCGTGAATAACATGCTCGATGAATCAATCAATTTATTATTCTCCTTCATTGAAACTCGCAAATTTTCTGGAGCGTTCCAAACGCCTTTTATTATCCAAAATCGATTCTTGACCGCTTGCGACTTAAATTACGCCTCTTTATGATTTTCACGGACTTCTCTTTTTAAAATTGCGCTTAAATTTCTTTTGCACCTTCGCATGTACTCCTGAAAACAAGTCATTCTTTTCTTTTCTTTTCTTTTCTTTTTTTTTTTTTTTTTCGAAACCTTTCTAGGATAGCTGAACTGAACGTAAACGAGCGCCACGTTTGTGCAATTTCTGCGAGTATTTTCAGATTTCATTATTATTACTATTATTTTTTTTTATTTCATTTCTTTCCTTTAGCTGCCATCTGTTTATTTACCCTTTCTTTATCCAATTACTAATATCGAAATTTGTGATTCTTTCTTGCAGCTGCAGCCCAAAGTGCTGAAGGGGCATGGCAGCCTTGCCCATGGTTACGAGTGGTATACGCAGTTGAGTGAGACGGTGAGGGCCCTGGTAGACGCGGCCGGGTTTGGAGACTTCGTCAAACTTTTGACGAAGAGCTCCAACGACTTGCGGCAGATTCACGCGCTGGCCGAGCGATGGTGGGATACAACGAGCACTTTTCATTTCTCGTTCGGCAAGATGACGATGACGCCCTTGGATTTCTCGATGATCACCGGGATCGCCTTTGGCGGAGAGCAATTGTGATACCTGACAGACCAAGAGTGGGACCAGGTAGAGCCCTTGTTGGGGGTGGTCCCGGATGAGGCTTTGGTCACGGCGCGATGGTTCATGGACACGTTCCGGGGCAAACCGGACTTTACAGATGAGCAGATGGCCAGAGGTTTTCTGATGTACATGCTGGGGTGCTCTTTGTTGAGCACCAAGGGTGATCGGATCTCTGTGTCCCTGGTGGCGTCCCTGGAGCACCTGGACCGGGTTGAGGGGTATGATTGGGCTGGTGGAGGGCTGGTGGAGGGCTAGCTATCCTGTACAGGCATATGAGTGATATCTCCCGGGACAGGCCGGCCTCCACCACTGGCTATTGGAGAGCGTGGGAGGTATGCCTTTTCTATATTTCATTACTTATTGCATCTTTCAGAAATTTATTTGAACTGTGAGATTAACTCCCCCCCCCTTTTTTGTTTTATTATCACAGATCTGGTCTCACGAGTATCTTCGTATGATGTCCCCCGAGACGCGTGAGGCGGACGCCCTTATCATGCCTCAGGGGCTGAAATGGGCGAAGGATAGGGTCGGGCGGAAGACCGGGGCCCACGATTTTGTTTCATTCAGGAACTTCCTGACGAACCTACGGGAGGAGCATGTACACTGGCAGCCGTGGCTTAGGGCGCTCCTCGAGGCTCGTGTGGAGATTCGAGGGTCGGATGGATATGACCCGACGAGGCGACTTCTTGACGGGCCCGAGGGCCAGGCGTGGTACTTGAGAGAGAGGGTGACTAGGCAGTCACTGGCGGTCCCCGGATTCTTCGTGCCATTCCCTCCTCCTGTCTCTATGAGGGCCACAGACACGCTTCAGGACAACGAGCTTACGGTTGCTCTGCTGGGTTTTGGCATTCATGGCTTTGTGGACCCCCCCTGACGGATACCCAGCATTTCGCGCTGCCAGGCTGATGCCGAACTTCCCTCTGATGGAAGTGACTCGGGTGAGTAAGATTCTTTCAACCTTTCTATGAATTATCTTTCATTCTTTATTCATGTTTTATTACTTTTGTTTGCAGCCTGTTCCTGCCGCGGTTCGACCTCCTGCCTTACCCGAGTGGGACTGGACCATGTCGACCGTCTCATTTGGTGAGCCCCACGTGACGACGATCCCCCGGCTATCACGGGGCGCCCCCACTATTCCTATCCATTATGACGTCGTCCCGCGTGCCTACGCGGAGGAGGGTTTGGCGTATGCCCACAGCGTGCGATAGTGGATCCTTGGGCGAGAGTGGATGGTAAGGGACTTCTCCCCGCCTTTCATTTTGACTTTGATTGCCTCTTCTTTATTCTTGATTCTTGTTTTTCAGGCTGAGGGGGCTCGAGTGACTGTTGCGACCCAATTGAGAGCCCAGGTATGATCTTTGCATCCTTTTATTCTTAGTATTTCATTTGCCTTTTCAACACTTCCTGGACTTATCCCCTTTTTTATTTCAGATGGAGGAGAACAGGATCCTGTCCCAGCAGGTGGGGCACCTCCAACAGAGGCTCTAGTAGTTTGGCATCCCTCTCAGCGATCCCCCCGGAGGTAGCGGTGCTGGGCGTGGCGGAGGCGGCGGCGAGGGCACTAGCGGTGGCAGAGGCCGAGGCAGCGGACGTGGAGAGAGTGGTGGAGGCAGCGAGACCGAGTCAGAGGAGGAGCCTCTTAGGCGCACGACTCGTCAGACTCGCGACCAGGGTCGGGGTCGGAGTTGATCCTGCTTTTATCATTTTTTTGTTTTTGAGCGAATTTTGGTAGATGACTGTATATATACACATATGCTTTATTTTTTATGGCTGCTCCCTGATAGTTGGTAGGATAGGTATTCCTAATACTTTTATTATTACATTACTGCTTTTCACTGTATGTGTGACCATAGCTTGGTCCAATTCTCGCCGTATGTGGGATCATGGCTTGATCCCGTCTTTATTTTTATCTTTGAATGCTCTTATTTCTTTTATCTTTTGGAATGTACAAATAAATGAAATGAATGAATTAATGAATGAATGTATTTGTACGTGCTGCATGATGCACACGTTTTATTGCTTCTCATTTAGTTTTCTGTTTGCAGGTGGGCTGATCATGTTACAAACAAATCCTGGCCAATGAAAAACTCAGAACGGCACTCGGTTAGGTCTCCGCGGCACTCAGTGAGAGCCGCGACGGCAGTCAGTAAGTGCCGCAACGGCATTCACTGACTGTCGCGCGGCACTTCATCGAGTGCCGCCGCACTTTATGGAGTGCCACGGGTCGGTAGACAGCCTTATTCTTCTATTTATATCCCTTCCTTCTCAAAGTTCCGCAAAACACTTCTCATTTCTTCTCATTTCCTCTCCAAATGGCCCCCATTAGTTCTCAAATCCTCTTCCCATGGATGGATACTCTCTCTGGCATTGACAAGCTCAATTTTGAGTGCTTCAGACTAAACGATCTCTTCTCTTTCCAACAGATGAATCTAAATGAGGGTCTACTTCGCACCGCCGTTCAATGTTGGGATCCTGCTCTCAATGTCTTTCGTTTCGGCTCTCAGGAGATTTGCCCCTTATTTGAGGAGTTTAGCGCCACTCTCCACACGGATCCTTCTGCTGAATTGATGGTTCCTCAGATTCAGGCCGGGTATGTTCGGGACTTAGCCACCCTTCTCCATATGTCTCGGAATGCGGCGGGCTCTTTTGTCATGACAGGCAAATCGACTTTGAGCGCCTTTCTTCTGTTTATGTTCCCATAGGGGACCCTTACAATGGTGAGTATCAGATCATTCGACGTAGTGCCTTGTTGATTGCTATGCTCTCTTACTTTCTCTTTCGATCATCTTCGGACACTCTCATACCCATCACCTGCGGTTTGCGGGAGATGAAAAGTGCTGTTATGCTAGTCCTTGGTGAAACTCTGATTGGATTGGGCCATGCTCATGCTACTGGAGTCATGTTATCCGTTGGGGCACCTTTTGTCTTGCAAATTTGGCTCATGGAGCGTCTGGACCTCTTCATACATGCTTCCCATCTCCGTGGGTCACTTCCTTATGATCGCATGGAGATTCATAGCTTGTTTCAGTCCGCCAATGCGTGGCTTGGTTGGCTTCAGGGCCTCTCTTCTAGTGACATCTGTTGGGTTTGCCCGTCGTGGATCTGTCGCTCTGTTGCTGTACGCCTCCCTGGGCGACCTGGCATCTGGTTGCCGGGTTTGCATGCTACGAATTTCTACATTCCTGACCAAGTTGTCCATCAGTTTGGACTTGTGCAAGATGCTACTGAATCTGTGACTGTTGATTTCACCAGGGGGTCCCCTTTGCATCCTTCTATTGTGAAGGCTTTCATGGAGGCTTGGCCCAGCAGAATGGCTGCTCCTTTCCCGAGGGTTCCTGTTCTGACTGCGCCTACTACCGAATATCTCTTAGAGATCCAAGCCTTGGTTGCGAGGCGAGCTTGATGAACACATGCATAATAAAGTAGATGAAAATAGGGAAAAGCTTGCTATTTTACAAAACTTTCTGACTGACCCTGCCTACTCTTTGTTTACGCTTTTGAATGTGATTTTCCTTATTTTCCTCTTCAAAAAGTGTTGTTATCTTTTAGGAAAGTTCTAACATGTTCAATCAAAGTGTTCCCCCCCCCCCCCCTTTCAATTAATCTTTTATGAAGAATTCTCCTTTCAAATGTCTTTTCTCGGCTCTTCACCCTACTTTGAATTTTGCTTTAGGCTTTATTCTTTCTATACCATGAACTCTCATTTGTTTCTTTATAGTATGTATCTTGATAGCCAGGAGATCCAAAGACGGGTTTCAGACAGATATCTGGATTCTTCGGCTAGCAAACGAAGTTTGCCCCTGGCTTTAGGGCTTTGAAGTAGTTCTGGGCAAACGCCAGTTTGCCCCTAGTTTTTTTTTTTTGAGTGGACCGAGGACTTTGGAGAGCCTGCCTACTTATCCCCGAGTGGGCGTCAGGTCCCGAGTAGTTCGGTTCAAGGTATGAAGGAAGACGTCGTTCGGGCGGTTTTATTTAAGTGACCGAACCAAGTAGGTTGCCTACGTATCCCCTAGCGGAAATCAGGTCAAGCGTAGTTCATCGAGGTAGGAGGCTTTGAAAAGAAAGGTTTCAAGCAAAATACTTCTTGAGGCGATCGAGGTTAATCGGTAGTTTAAATTCAACCCCGTCCAGGTCCATGAGATAAGCCGCTCCTCCGGAAAGGAGAGTCTTAATGATGTATAGCCCGACCCAGTTGGGTTTGAATTTTCCTCTGGGGTCATAAACAGTCACTTTCAGTTCTTTGAGGACAAGGTCACCCTCAGCAAGCTTCCTTGGGCGGACCTTTTTGTTGAAAGCACGGGCTATCCTCTTCTGGTACCCCTGGGTATGGTTGATTGCGACCAGCCTCTTCTCGTCGATACCTTCCTTGTACCCATTTTGATTCGGTTACTTCGCACTCTGCCAAGACCCTGAGAGAGGGTATTTCTACCTCAATTGGGAGGACCGCCTCCATTCCGTAGACCAATGAGTACGGCGTAGCACCTGTTGAAGCTCTGACCGAGGTCTGATACCCCCACAAAGCAAATGGAAGCTTTTCATGCCAGTCCTTATATGTATCCGTCGTTTTTCCCAGGATTGCCTTACCATTCTTGTTTGCCGCCTCCACTGCTCCATTCGTCTGAGGCCTGTACGGGGATGATTGGTGACGAGTGATCTTATACCTTTCCAAGAGCGGGATGACTTCTCCTTGGAAATGACTGCCATGATCGGAGATAAACTCATTTGGGACCCCATACCTGCAGATTATGTTTTTCTCGATGAAACTTACCACATCTTTGGCTTTCAAAGTTGCATACGAGGCTGCCTCTACCCACTTTGTAAAATAATCAATCACCACGATTATGTATCGGTGCCCATTGGAAGCCCTCAGAACTATCTCACCAATGATATCGATCCCCCATACGGAAAACGGCCAAGGGGTGGTCATGCTATAAAGTTGTGACGGCAGAGTGTGCATTAGATTTGCATGAATCTGGCATTTGTGACACCTTCTAACATACTCACAACAATCTTTGTCCAAGGTTGTCCAATAGTATTCCTGCCGGATGATCTTCTTCGCTAGCATGTGCCTATTTATGTGGGGCCCACACACTCCCTCATGAATTTCTTCCATCATTCTCTTAGCTTCCCTTCCATATAGGCACTCTAGATTGTACCCGGTGTAGGATCTCTTCCATAACTTACCTGCATAGATCACAAATTGAGCGGCGAACCATCGAATTGCCTTTCTATCCTTTTCTGAGGCTCCCTCGGGGTATTCTCCTTCTTTAATGAACTTCCACACATCCTCATACCATGGTACTTCCTCTTCGTCTTCCACGGCTGCGACCATTTCAAACGACGGTTGTTTCCTTACTTCTATGGATAGCGGGATCATGGTAGTTTTGGAGGGGATTTGGATCATCGAGGCCAAGGTAGCCAATGAGTCGGCTAATTGGTTTTCTTCATGAGGGAGGTAGTAAAAAGAAATCTTTTGAAATTGCGCTTTCAGACTTTCCAGGTAATCATGGTAAGGTCTCAGTTTCTCATGCTTTACTTTCCAATCTCCCCGGACCTGGGATATGATCAAATTGGAATCTCCGAAGACATCAATCCGTCCGACTTTCAAAGCCAAGGCCGCTTCCATCCTAATTATGCAGGCTTCGTACTCCGCGGTATTGTTGGTTGAGTTGTATTTGAGTTTGACAGCTAATGGGGTAGGGGTCCCATCGGGTGCTATGAGAATGATTCCGACCCCGTAACCTAATTGGTTGGCTGCTCCATAAAAGTACATCTTCCACAACTCCTCCTTCACCTCCATTATTCCCTCATCTGGGAACTTGAATTCTCCTTCGTCCTCGGATTCCACAACGTGATCGGCTAAAAACCTGACGACAGCCCTCCCTTTCACGGACTTGGCAGTGACATATTTGATATCGAATTCAGCCAGCATCATGGTCCAACGGGAAATCCTACTGGTCAAGATGGGTTTTTCGAATAGGTATTTTAGTGGGTCCATTCGGGATATCAAGATCACAGGGAATGCTAGCATGTAGTGGCGAAGGCGACGGGTACACCAGACTAAGGTCCAACAGGCTTTTTCCAAGGGCGAGTACTTCAACTCGTATCCGATCATTCTCTTGCTCAAGTAATAAATGGCCTTCTCCACGTGCCCCTCTTCTCCTTCTTGGGCCAACATACATCCCATCGAATCTTTGGATACGGAGAGATAAAGCAACAATGGTTTCCCAGGTGATGGTGGTGATAGGACAGGGGGGTTCTGGAGGTAGGTTTTGATTTTGTCGAAGGCTTGTTGGCAAAGGGCATCCCATTTGAATTTTTCTCCTTTTCTAAGCAGTTTGAACAATGGATCACAGGTCAAGGTGAGTTTGGAAATGAAGTGGCTGATGAATTGTATTCTCCCCAAGAACCCTCTCAGTTCTTTCTCATTTCTTGGTGGGTTCATTTCGGTTATGGATTTTATCTTGGCTGGGTCTACTTCGATCCCCCTTTGGGTAATAAGGAACCCTAACAACTTTCCTGTGGTAACTCCGAAGGTACATTTCTGCGGGTTCAGCCTCATCTTAAACTCCCTCAATCTCCCAAAGAATTTTCTCAAAGCCTCTAGGTGCCCCCTCCTCTCTTTGGACTTCACAATCATATCGTCCACATACACTTCCACCTCCTTGTGGATCATGTCGTGCAGTAAAGTGGTGGCAGCCCTTTGATAGGTCGCACCTGCATTCTTAAGTCCGAATGGCATAACCCTATAGCAATATGTCCCCCATGGAGTGATGAATGTGGTTTTCTCCCTATCCTCGGGTGCCATGAGGATTTGATTATACCCAGAGAATCCATCCATGAAAGATAGAAGCTCATGTCCCGCAGTGTTATCGACCAACACATCGATGTGGGGTAATGGGAAATCATCTTTAGGGCTTGCCTTGTTTAAATCTCAAAAGTCAACGCAAACCCTAACACGACCATCCTTCTTTGGGACAGGTACAATGTTGGCAATCCATTCTGGATACTCGGTGACCATCAAGAATCCAGCCTTTAGTTGCTTTTCAACCTCCTCTTTTACTTTAAGTGCCCATTCTGGCCTCATTCGCCTCAATTTCTGTTTTATGGGTTTCGAATTGGGAAAGAGAGGGATGTGGTGTTGGACTATCTTTGGATCAATACCTGGCATATCATTATAAGACCATGCAAAAATATCTTTGAATTCATTTAATAGATTGATTAGTTCTTTGCTTTCTTCATTGCTAAGTGTTGAGCTGATAAAGACATTTTGAGGATTATCTTCATTTCCTAGATTAATCGTTAGAGTGTCTTCAATGATTTTACATGCAGATTCTTTGTCAATTAACTTTTGCAATTCATTAGGTATTCCATGATCATCACATTCATCACATTCATTAAGCGCATTCGAGTAGGCGGAATCAGTCATACTTTCATTGATTTTGTTAGGAGTGATTACAACAGACATAGCAATAGTAAGACGCCTCATTTGGGCCATTACAGACTCTGGGTGAGGGGGATACATAACACTAGACTCAAAGACCCACTCCTTGTTGGCTCCTTGCTTGAGCTCCATAGTGATGCAACCTGGCAGTCCTCCGGTGTCTGTCTTCTCTCCCTCTTCTAGTTCTAGCTCTTCTTCCAGCACATCCTCAACATTCCCTTCCTCGGCCTTGACCTCCAAACCCTTGTTTTCTTCCCCTTTTCCTTCAACTTCTACCCCTTCCTTGCTCAACAGATTCTGCATGACCGGTCCTTCTAGTACACCGATCTAATCGTGGACAGTAACAGGCTTTTCAGGCACTTGCAGAAACGGATCCTTGTGTTTGGAGAATTCGTGGGAGAAGAAGATTTCGAACCCTGGCTTTAAGCGCTTGTCCTTCTGGTCCACCCATGGCTCTGGGAAACCACAGAAAGGGAAGTCTTCTCCTTCCTTCACGAAGTATCCATTGAGCGTCTTGAGGTAAGGGTCTAGCGGCGCATCGAAAGCCTTCTTCTTTGCCCTTAGTTCCTTCTTCGTTGGCTAATACCCCAGGCCGTGAGTGTGAGTCTGAGTAGGAATTCTTGGAAACTCATGCAGGCCCTGAAGGTTCTTTCCCAATCCTAATCCCGGAAAGAAGCCCATCTTCTTCATTATCCCTGCGACCAACGGACTGGCGTATTGATCAAAATAAAGCGATAGGAATTCTCGCGGCTTTCCCTCTTCCAGCATGTTAATGACTCGAATCCCCCCAGACCTGTCCCCTCTTCTTGCAGCTGTACCTCTAAGACTGGTGCGCTTGACGAAGCTTCAGACAGACGAACCCAGCTATCCCCGAGGATGTCACAGACCCTGTTCTTCCAAACACATTTGACCTTCTGGTGGATTGTCGATGGTATGGCGCCCAAACTGTCTAACCACGGCCTTCCAAGTAGCAGGTTGAAGGATGCAGGAATGTCGATGACCTGAAATTCGGCCTCCTTCTCAAGTGGACCGACAGCGAGGTGGAGGAGAATTATGCCCATGACAGTTCTCTGAGTGTTGTCGTACGCTCTCACCCTTTGCTCAGATGGCGTGAAAGTTGATTCGTCCAAACCCATGCGCTTGGCAGTTCGAAACGGGCATACGTTTAAGGCTGATCCATTGTCCACCAGACAGGCAAGCACAGTGTTACCCAAGCATTCGACGGTGACATACAAAGGCTTGTTATGCACGGGCCCTCCGGGAGGTAGGTCGTCGGACGAAAAGGTAATAGCTAGAGCCGGGATCCTACTGATCATCCCCACGAGGTCTTCCGACGCTGTATCGATAGAGACATCGGATTGGTTCAAAGCATCCAAGACTGCCTGCCTGTGTTTTTTGGAGGCGGTCAGCAGTCCCCAGATAGTGATGTTAGCTTGCGTTTTCCTCATCTGCCTTAAAACCATGTCCTCTTCTTCTTCTTCATTCACCTTCCCTTTCCCTTTTTCCAGTTCCCTCCCCGGGTGATCCTCTTCTAGTTCGTGCGGCTTGAAGTGTCTACCAGATCGAGTCAGGTGAATGACTTCTTCTCTCGTCCATAGATTATTGGTTTCCAAATTAACTTTCAAAGTACTTTCTAACACCTCTATTTCCTTGTCGCTTTCGTACCAAAGGTCATCCTCCACCCGGCTCACGTCTTGCTCGTCGCTCTCTTGGGTCCACCAATCTGACTTTTCCATTTCATTTTCCCTTAGCTGATCCCCCAAAGCACAGATTGTTGAGTCCTTAGGCAGCAGTTATGGTTTTCTTGGTGCCCCAGACTTAGTGATTAGCTTAGATGGATCAAAGGTTGCTTCTTCTATCTCCAAGAAATAAAGGCCCCGCGGCGGCGGCACGGCACGATGGTTTGACAGAGGATTCTTGGTGACATTGGGGGCTTTGACAGGCGGTTCGGATATCACTTTGTTGTCAATGAGGTCTTGGATTTCATGCCTTAACCTCATTCATCGATCCGTCGAGTGGCCTTTCTGCTGATGAAATTTGCAGAAGAGGTCCCCTTGGAAATTTGGCGGAAGCGGACTTGGCAGAGGTTGTGGTTCCAACTGACAGAGATGCCCCTTCGCTAACAGCCTGTCAAGAGCGGTTGACAATGATACTCCCATATCTGAGAATCTTCTTGGTTGCTTATCCCCTCCTCCTCTTGGATGGTTTCTGGTGATATCAAATTTTCTTTCCAGCTCGCTAAGTGCATTGACATCGGTGGGGCCAGAGTGACCCCCTTAATGCCCTCCATTTGATCCATAACTGGGCCTCCGATACCGGTTTGGTTGTTCTTCTTTCTTGATCACTCCTTCTTGAATCGCGTCTTCTATCCTGGTTCCCACATCGAACACCTCGGCAAAAGTGTTGATTGACTGAAACCTCATCTTCTCTTGATAGACTGGCTGCAGGTTTTTCATTAACATACGGATTTGGTCTTTTTCTGATGGCCTCTGTACCATTTTTGCAGCTTTCCCTCTCCATCGGCTCAGATACTCAACAAATGATTCTTTGTTCCCTTGCCTGGTCATTTCTAGATCTCGAACAGTGACGTCCAGGTCTTGATTGTACTCATACTGGGCCACAAACGATTTCACGACTTCTTCCCAAACTCTGGTTTTGCTTGGCTCAAGTGTAAGGTACCACGCTAGAGCAGCTCCTGTTAAGGTTTGCTGAAATAGAACGGCCATCATGGTAGTGCTTAGACCGCTAGGCTGAAAAGCTCCTATGCACATCCGGATATGACTGCGAGGATTCCCGGTGCCATCAAACTTATCAAAAACTGGCATTTTGAACCCGGCAGGCAGTGTTTCGCGTACTCCGTCATACAACCCTTCCAGTTCCATTAGGTAGGTATCCACTCCCTGAGCCTTGCGCATTACCCTTTCCAACTTTTCTATCTTCTCAGTCAGCAGCTTCTCCTTCTCATCTTTTTCTCTGTCCCTGTTGGCCCTTAGTGCGTCATTCCATTGTGCTTCCTGATCGTCGAACCAATCCCAGTCCCCTCCTCCCAAAGGCGGGTCTATAACAGGCGGATTCATTTGTGGTGGTCGGCGATTCAGCTCTTCTATCATTCCCACCATGCGGTTCATGTTCTCGGCCTGTCTTTTCATCTGTTCCGCTTGCTGTTCGACTAATACCCTTAAACCGGACATTTCTTCGTTGTTTCTCTCTTCGGCCATGTTAGCACGTCCTCTCCTTACTAGCCTTGCTGTGGGGTCCCTAAACCACGCTTGATTTGCTATTTTCGCTCCTACAGTAAATTTAAAAAAAATTTAGAAGACCTTTTACCTTTATTTTAACAATAACTTTTTTGAATATCATGCGGATGCGATGCATGTGTGCGTGTGTGCCTACTCTATATGCCAAAAAGAAGAAAAATCCTAATCCTAACAGGTAAACACATAAGCACGTAAAATCCTCACCCATGTCAAGTGCGCCAATTCCTCTTTTCATTGTGATCCTACTACCCTCTTAAAGGTTGGATATTCAAAAAATTTCAAAATCCATTTGAAAAGCATATCTTTAGAACGATGAGATCTTTCAAAAACAATTCTCAGGAATTTTTGAATCTTTTATAAAAAATGAGGATGTGAAAACATTTCTCAATGAAGATGATTGGATTGAAATTTTGCTTCAAAATTCATTTGAAGAGCATTTTTGTTTCAAAAACAATTCCCAAGATTTTGGATTTTTCTTTAGAAATGATCATGTAAAAATGTACCTTAACAAAGGTAATTAATTTGGAGTTTTAATCAAAAAAAGTGAACTTCAAAGATTTTTTTCGAAAGGGTAATTGAAAACTTTGGGATGAAGATTACAAAAATCCACTTGCTTTCAAAGATGGTCTTAAAATTCTTTCGGGGTAGAAGGATCACATGATCGGATTATTACCGTACTTTTCATAAATTTGGATGCATAGAAGGTCAATGATGCTTAACTAAACATGATATAAGAAGTATAATCTTATAATCAAGGTTTAGCATGTTCTCCAAATGTCATGTAACACGAGGATAAATTGCTAAAAGGTGATTAAAAGATTATACATCTTTTATCAAGCTAGTATTGTCATCATCTCAAATAATCCCTTCCGGGCACACAAAACTTCCTAGCAGATAATCCTAATCAAGAATTGATTTCCTAAGATTGAAATGTTCTATAGAAACTACTATGCAAAGGCTGGGTTTTGGTCAAATAAGGGACCCTTGACACACACCCGATAGGATGCTTAATATACCAAATCATGGTACGAGATCAAGGGTGATCACACAGTCCCATGATAACTTGATCGACCGGGTTGCCCCGAGCCTCCAAGGTCATAGTTCCGTGTAATCGACTGGCTAGACATGCAAGTGAAATGCAACAGGCACACAAAGATTAATTAATTTGATTAAAAGGATATTTTTCAAGTCTAATCCTCAAGTGAACCCAAAATCAGAATTCTGGTCTGCGAAATCAGAGATTCTGGGTTCGATCCCCAGCAGAGTCGCCAGATTGTGGATATCGCATTTTTTTACCCACAGCTTTTCAAAATCAAATTAAAAACAAACGAGTCGCCACTTAATTTTTAAAAGGAGAATTAAGAAACCATTAAAAGCAAACTGATCTTTTAGAAACCAGAGATTAACTAGGTCCGGGGATTATGGAATGAGAGAGGAAGGAGCCCGTCGGACTAAAACACCCTCTCTCATCCTATCTTGCGATAGGCCTCTACTCAATATCCTTTTAATCAAATTTATTAAACTAAGCATGCCCTCAACTAATACATATATACGTATACATCACAAAAACATGTCCAAAGGGTGTAAAATTGCTAATGGCCAAAATATCATTCATAAATCACATATTTCAAGTAACAAGCAATATGATATGCAATAAGGGACAAGAGAACTTACCCGGGATCCAGCAGCGATATTTAAACGTGCGATGCATACAAACAAAAGAAAATCCTAAGAAAAAAAGTCTCTAATCATATATACATATAAGGCAAGCTCCTAATTCTAAGGTGTCGCGCATGAGGTTAAAAAATCAATAAAATCAAGGAATGAAATAAACTAGAAGGGAGATGAGAAATTGTACCTCAAATGCGCTACAAAACAAAGATTAGTCCACATGCTTCACATAATAATATGATGTCAAATAATCAATCCTAATTCCCTAGCTTAGATCTAACAAGCATGAAATCCAAATTTATTCAATACCTATTTCTAATCATGGGCATTAGATGAACACGGATGAGTGAATGTGAACAAGAATGAAACATGGATTTATTCACTAATTTGGATCACTTAACCTCCGGATTTAAGCTAAATTATCATTATTCAAAACATGATTTGAATCTCAAGACATTAGGGAACCATTTGAGTTGAAATAAATAAGATTAGACAAAAACAGTAGCAGTTTTTTATGAATTGCAGAGAGCAGACCAGATCTTAAAAAAAGGAACTAAAATACTTCCAACGGTTGGATCTTAATGATTTTTGGATATGTTATGCCTTTGTGAGTCTAGTTTCTAACCCAGAAAGAAAATCAAGGTTTGAACGGTTAGATCTCCGAGAATGTGGAAAACACTAGGCATCACTTAGCGTTTTACAACTCTCTGTCCAGAGATCTTGTATGATTTTTTAAAAATAGCAAACAAATCCGAATTGCTTCATTCTTTTTAGGGAACCTTCATAACACATTAAGGTTCTTATAAAAAATTATTAGAGGTCATGAAAACTTGGTTAGAGCTCTGATCTATCAATTTTAATACCGGTTTGCTGTTCTGAAACTATTCTGAAATTCTGGACAGATTATTGTTACTTCACAAAACTCATGACCAAACCATTCTAAACACGAAACAATCTAAAAACAAAAATTACAGTGGTAGAACATTGTGTTATTGACACTTTCCCGTTGGTTTCACTTGATTTCAACGGTTAGATTTCGAACTAAAAATCTTTGATCAAAAACAGTTTGTGAACTCACTGTTTTCATTTGTCAAGTTCAACTTTTATTTGGTAACCCCAACTATTAAACCATGAAGTTGGGTTAAACCAAACCACTTCTCCTACCATTTGATGGCCATTAGAGACTAAAACTTTTATTTTTCATAGATTTCAAGTGAAGTATGGATGGACTTCATGGAATCTACAAGATAAGGAATCTAAACCATGGAGATGGGCTTAGACTCAAAACTACATTCTCCTACCATTTGATGGTCATTGGAGATGGAGACATGATTACTACTCATGGGTCTCAAAGGAATATAGAAATGATTCCCCAAGACATCAAGTTTAGAGGACCCAAATCATGAGTATGGACTTGGATCCATCTATTAAGTGGTGATCAACTTTGACTCCCATGGGAAGCATAAGCCTACATGGGATTCAAAAGATCATGTTCAAGAGATTTCAAAAGAGACATTGAGAATCTCTAAGAGTCTCAAGAAAGAAGTATGATTAGCAAAAGAAATAAAACAAAAGAAAACAAAGTAGTTTGAGGATTAATGATTTAAAAGAGAAGGAATGTAAATAAATGACTTATGGTTTAAAGGATCACCTCCAAACTATCCTCAAAGTTTTCTTTTCTTTGAAGATCTTCCAAGCTCTTCTAGTTCTCTCAACTCTATTTTTCTCTCAAAAAATGTTGGTGGAGTGATGGATGTTGTATGTAGTGGGTATCTCTTGTTGTATTCTCTCCTCCCTCTTCCAAGGAAGATGCCTTCTCTTTTATAGGCAAAATTACCAGGTATTTTTGGTGAATTTCGGAGCAAAAAAACAAGTGTAATTCTCTCATTTGGTGGTACAATGTGTACTTTCTGAATTTAGACAGACTGCTGCCCAGGGCGGCAGTCAAGAAACTGTCGCTGTATTCCGTGAATGCCGCCGCGGCAGTCCATGAATGCCGTGTCGGCACTACGTGACTGCCGTGCGGCACTCATCAAATGCCGCGGCAATTAATTGATTGCCGCATTTTTGTCAGTCTTACTTTATCAGTTTTTTGTTCTTATCTGCATACACATACGTATTGCACTACAAAATACGGACTTTAAAAGATAACGGCAGTCAGAAAATGTCGGCGGCATTTGGTGAATGCCGGTCCGGCATTCACTGACTGCTGTGCGGCATTCAATGAATGCCACGGTATCTGCCGTGTGCCTCTTTTGTTGAGCTTTTCCTTTTTTGACTCTTCCTTTTTCTCAAAGCAATTTATTCTTGAAGATCTTTTCCGAAAATTGTGTTTTATACCTGAATTCTCTTAAATACCTGGTATTTTCTCTTTTCTGTGAACTTTTACCGCGTTTTAGAGAACTTTCTGAAGAGCTTGGAATACTTCGAATCTTCCAGTCCTTGTTATCATCGGATACGGAGGCGACACTCTCCTAAATTCGACGGTTGGTCGAAATTGGGGTGTCTACAACTACGTTAGCCTTACCAGGGTGGTACTCTAATGCAAAGTCGTAGTCCTTAATCAGCTCCATCCACCGACGTTGCCTCATGTTCAACTCCTTCTGAGTAAACAAATACTTAAGGCTCTTGTGGTCCGAGAACAAATCAAACTTCTCCCCATAGAGGTAGTGTCTCCAGATCTTGAGCGCAAACACAACGCCTGCCAGCTCCAAATCATGAGTTGGGTAATTCAATTTATTCGGCTTCAACTGTCGTGAACCATAGGTTGTGACATTTCCGTCTTGCATAAGGACACATCCCAATCCTTGATACGAGGCGTCACTGAAAATAGTGAACTTCTCACCATCCCTTGGTATCGCAAGTACTGGCGCTGTTGTCAATCTCTCTTTCAATTCCAGAAAAGCGTGTTCATGCTTATCTGTCCATTCAAACTTCAAATCTTTCTTAGTCAAACCAGTTAACGGGGCTGCTATCTTTGAGAAACCTTCTACAAATCTCCGATAGTAACCAGCTAGTCCCAGAAAACTTCTGACTTCTGTAGCATTAGTCGACCGAATCCAATTCGCCACTGCATCAGTCTTTGATGAGTCAATTGCGATTCCTTGTTGCGAGATCACATGCCCGAGGAACTTAACTTCCTGAAGCCAGAATTCACACTTGCTGAATTTAGCATACAGGCGGTGATCCTTGAGAGTCTGCAACGCGATCCTCAGGTGTTGCTCATGCTCTTCCTCTGACTTGGAATAGATCAAAATATCATCAATAAAGACAATAACGAATTGATCCAAATAGGGCTTGAATACTCTGTTCATCAAGTCCATAAACACAGTTGGAGCATTCGTCATCCCAAACGGCATCACTAAGAACTCATAGTGTCCGTACCTCGTCCTGAAAGCAGTCTTAGGTATGTCTTCCTTCCGCACCCTCAACTGATGATACCCTGACCGTAGATCAATCTTAGAAAAGGTCGTGGCTCCTTGCAACTGATCAAACAGATCGTCTATCCGAGGTAAAGGATACTTGTTCTTGATAGTAACCTTATTCAGTTCTCGGCAGTCAATACACAACCGCATCGTCCCATCCTTCTTCTTCACGAACAGCACTGGTGCTCCCCAGGGTGAAGTACTTGGATGAACAAAACCCAACTTCTCAAGTTCTTGAACTTGTTCTTTCAGCTCCAATAACTCTGTAGGGGCCATCCTGTAGGGAACCTTGGTTATAGGTCGAGTACCTGGTACCAGCTCCACACAGAATTCTATGTCCCTCTCAGGGGGTAATCCAGAAATATCTCGGAATACTTCCTCGAACTCTTTGATTACCGGTATTGATGATACTGTCACCTCTGCACTGACAACCTCAATGTTTGCTAGGCATCTGGTGAGGAACATATCACCTGAAGGGTTACATTGGAAATCAAAGAGTCGATTCCCATTCTGATTATTGTTCCTCGCATTCTGATCACTAACCCTCTCTAATCTTCTTACAAAAGCCTCAAACATTCCGGTTGGATCTATTACCGGGGGTGCATATTCAATAGCGGGACGATTCCTGAGATTTCTTCCAGCCATATCTCAAGAGAAAGGTACCTATCCACCAATCAACAAAATTCGATCAACCTCTCGAGAAGAAAGAAAATTCTAAACGATAGGAAGCAACTAAACACGGAATGAAGTCGAACTATCTTATCTTAATTCTATCTTAACGGGAGATCCTATGTGTCTTGGACAATTGGTCGAGCCATAACCTGGCTTTGATACCAAAAAGCCTGTCACGCCCCGACGTAGCAAAATACAGAAAAGCATTTAATTTCCTTTATGGACTCGTAGGTCGTGACAAGTGAGTATGACCAATTGTCCCTGCAACAAATAACTTAACAACATTTCTAAAAGAAAGGATACTAGTAAACATAAGCTCCAGAATTAAAACTTACTAACTATTACATAGGTCGAGGTTTTAGGCACAAAATGCCCTTATTCAAATTCTAACAAGGTTTAATACAACTCTGAAAGGAAAGACATAAGGAATATAAAACAGCTCTTCTGGAACACCTCCGGTCATCTAACTAGCATAGTCAACGAACTCTGGCTGCTCCTGACTTGGAAAATCTGGACATAGAGTCCAGGACGCATCGACGCCGTCAGCTTATGAAAGCTGGTGAGTAAAATAAATATGTACTCGCAATATATATATATATATATATGAGCATATAAAACAAAGGTACAATTTAACATTAACAATAATATATTCAAGGTTCCAATTTCAACAAAAATCACGGGGGAATATAGTAAGAAATAAATACGTAATTGTACATGATTTGTGTAATGTCTTATCTTGCCAATTCTTTTCTTTAAAACAACCCAATTCAACCAACACATCATCTCAGATACCAGAAGTAATAACTACTCAGTCATCCAATTCACACGCTACATTATCGCCTCCAATACCAGGAATACTATCCGATCGGTATTGAAGTCACACACCACACTACTGCCTCAGATACCAGGAATACTATCCGATCGATATCTAGGCCGATCACAACCAACCATCGCTTCGGATATCAGAAATACTATCCGATCAATATCCGAAATGCGCGCCTTAGATACCAGGAATACTATCCGATCGATATCTAAGTCGTACACAACACTATCACCATCGCTTCGGATATCAGGAATACTATCTGATCAATATCCGAAACGCGCGCCTTAGATACCAAGAATACTATCCGATCGATATCTAAGTCGTACACAACACTATCACCATCGCTTCGGATATCAGGAATACTATCCGATCAATATCTGAAACGCGCGCCTTAGATACCAGGAATACTATCCGATCGATATCTAAGTCGTATACAACACTGTCGCCTCCAATACCAAGAATAATATCCGATCAATATTGAGGTCGCACACCAGACCGCCACTCTGTACTCTTTTCACGCTTTCTCACACCCATACATGTTGACACAACCTCGACCCTAATATGTATGTCAATGTTCACAGTTTGCAGTAACAGTTATTTATATCAAAGCTGAATGTTCGTTCAACATAAATCTCAGTCTGAAACGTTCTTACAAGTCAAATTTCTAACAGTGAGCCTTTAAAACAGTATATTTGTCAAACAGTTCTTTAAAACCTTTTCCAAACAGTCCCTTTTATAAAAATACAGAAACTGCTCAAACTGCCTAGTTGCGCGAGCGGGTCACGCGAGCGAAGGGGAGAACAAATCGCGCGAGCGGTCCGCGCGAGCGAAGGGGCAGAACAGGTCGCGCGAGCGGTCCGCGCGAGCGAAAGGGGGAAATGGTTCGCGCGAGCGGGCCGCACGAGTGAGCCTCGCGCGAGCGGGTCGCGCGCGCGAGTTCTTGCAGTTTCATCATCTTCCTCGTTTTTCCTCTGTTTTCAATCTCAAAACTGTATTTTACCCATTTTCAGAATCTGTTTCAACCGAGACATGTAATATATGAATCTCTTCGGTTTTCCGTGTAGATTACAAATACGCTATCAATTTTAACTAATACGGATTGTATCTCTAGATATTCGCGATTAAAGTAAGGGTGTTAAAACTTTAAATTAACGGTACGTCGCGATACGGATGAATTATTACGTAGGATTTGAACCGTAGCCTATTGAGACAAAGATCTTCCATAATCAATTCAGGAATTGAATTTGGTTGAGTTTTACAAAACTCCAATTTCAAACTTCCATGGTGTATCACATATATATACACGTATACACACACATATACACTGATTTATACATATATAAACATTGTGAGTGAGTTTAAATTACTCACAGAGTCTAATTAGACTGAAAATTGAGACCGAGAGTTTCCGCCGTCGATTCCGTCGTCCAATTCTACTCCTCCGTTCTTGATTGTGATATATAAATATGTATACGTGTAAGTGTATATGTATATGTATATACTATATGTGTGTGTGTGTGTGATCTTGAGAGAGTTGAGAGAATGGAGAGAATTTGAGAGAAATGAGGGAGATTGAGAGAGACACAGTTATACACCCATATATATAAACTGCCCAAAATTGGGCTCCAAGAAAGAGGTGGAAAATGCACGGTGTGGTTGAGCTTACGTGCTCCCACACCCAAGCCGCGGTATAGATGCAGATTGAAATTAAAACTGGTATTAACTGGTTGAAATAAAAGAATACAGGAATCATATCAGTGTAGGAATTAAATTCCCGGGTTGTACAAGAATATAGATATCAATTTTGAAACCGCAGAAAATATTTTCTATATTTATGGAAATTACAGTTTGACCCCAAACAAAATATTATAAATAGAAATAAAAAGGAAACATTCATTTATTAATGGAAAAGAAAATACAGGGTGTTACAACTTCTTGAAGATTTCATTACTTATGATAAGGTTGATGAGGAAAGGGGTTACCTTTGAATGGAGTCAAGAATGTGAAGACAGCTTCCAAGAGTTGAAGGCACGACTAACGAGAGCACCTATCTTGACAGTACCATCTGAAATCGAGGGATTTGTAATTTATAGCGACGCTTCACATCAAGGATTGGGATGTGTGCTTATGCAAGGCGGTAAGGTGATTGCCTATGCGTCTAGACAGTTAAAGACACATGAGGTTAATTATCCGACTCACAATTTAGAATTGGCTGCTGTAATTCATGCCCTAAAGATTTGGAGACACTATTTGTACGGGGAAAAGTGTGAGATATTTACGGACCACAAGAGCTTGAAATACTTATTCACCCAACGAGATTTGAATATGAGACAGAGAAGATGGTTAGAGTTGATGAAGGATTACGATTTTTCGATAGAGTATCACCCGAGAAAGGCTAATGTAGTAGTCGATGCATTAAGCCGAAAGACGCCAAGGAACTTAGCCGACGAGCTAACTAGTCAAAAGGAATTGATCAAGGAAATGGAACGTTTAGAGTTAGATGTGATTCCAAAGACATATGGTGGTTTAATGATGACCATCATAGCGCACCCAGATATTATTGATGAGATCAAGAGGGAACAATTTCATGATGTTTACCTATTCAAAATGAGAGATGAGATACCTTTGGGAAAATAACCCAGTTTTGTGTTAGAACAAAGGGTATTGATGCTTGGAAATCATTTATATGTACCGAATGTGAGGGACTTGAAAGAGAGAATTCTGGGTGAAGCTCACAGCACTAGATATTCAGTACACCAGGGAAGTAACAAGATGTATCAAAAATTTGTAAGAGAATTTTTGGTGGAAAGGTATGAAGCGTGAAGTGGCAAAGTATGTTTCTGAGTGTTGGACATGTCAACAGGTTAAAGTAGAAAGACAAGTACCTGTGGGGTTACTACAACCGTTACCAGTGTCAGAGTAGAAATGGGATGAGATCATGATGGATTTTGTATCCGGATTCCCACGATCGGCTAACAAGAATGACAAGATCTGGGTTATAGTTGATCGATTAACAAAGTCAGGTCATTTTCTACCAATCAAGATGACCAAACTGTCTAAGTTAGCAGAGTTGTATGTGAAAGAGATTGTAAGACTACACGGGGTTCCCGCAGTGATTATAACGGATCGTGACAGTAGTTTTACATTGAGGTTTTGGGGAAGTCTATAGAAGGCTATGGGTACCAAGTTGAGTTTCAATACCACATTTCATCCTCAGACCGATGGACAGTCAGAAAGCATTCAGACATTAGAGAATATGCTTCAATTGTGTGTTCTAGACTTTGGGAGTGATTGGAAAAAACACTTACCGTTGATTGAATTTGCTTATAACAATGGATTTCAGTCAAGTATTGGAATGGCACCGTATAAAGCCTTGTATGGACGTAAGTGTCGATCACCAGTTTGTTGGACCGAGGTTGGAGAAAGAAAGTTATTAGGACTTGAGTTAATACAGGTGACTACTGAGAAAGTAAAGCTGATCCAGGAGTGACTTAAGATAGCTCAGAGTTGTTATAAGAGTTATGCAGACTCGAAGCGACGACCGATGGTATTTGAAGTGGGAAATTTTGTGTACCTGAGAGTATCACATTCGAAGGGCATTGTACGATTTGGAAAGATGGAAAAGCTTAATCCGAGATTTGTAGGACCGTTTGAGATCCTAGAAAGGGTAGGACCGGTGGCTTATCGATTAGCTCTTTTGTCCGAATTAGAGCATGTGCATAATGTATTTCATGTATCGATGTTGAGACGTTGTATGACAGATACGAGTAAGATCATTGTATCTGAGCCATTACAGATTCAGGAAGACTTGACTTATGTGGAACAACCAATGGAGATTCTAGATCGAAAAGAGCAAGTCTTGAGGACTAAGACAATTCCAATGGTGAAAATACTATGGCGTAGTCACACGGTTGAAGAGGCTTCATGGGAACATGAGGAAGACATGAGGAATGAGTATCCGTGCCTGTTCGACGTATGAGGTATAAGTTTGGGGACAAACTTCCTTTTTGGAGGGGAGAGTTGTCACACGCGTTCCAAAAATTTCATAGTTTTATCATACATAAAATGGAAAGTTGTGAGTATATCAATGTTAATTGATATTTGGATTGAGATGGAGTTGACTATGAGTCAACGACGAGGTGTCAGTAAAGACATGGGAACTTGAAAGTTCATTTTTGCATTGGCACGGTTAAATGGCATTTATGTGATTTAAATACTATTTGACTTTCTGGTATTTTTGTGAATAGTGAATTATACCTGTGTAGTATAATTTTTGGTAATTTTGATATTGTTGTATAGCATTTTGAGAACTGTGGTGAGAACGTGAGTGACACGTTAAACAAAATGTAGATTGTGTAGAGGATCTACAGAATTTAGTTTTCGGACGTAATTTTGGACCCAAACAAGACTTAGTCAAAAACTTTTGTAATTTATAATTTTCACTCGTAAAGACATAAAATGGACGTGTGCGACATTTCACGGATTAATTAGAAGTTTGAGAAACTTACGGGGAGGTAAACGCGATTCTCGAAGAGTTTGCCTATAAATAGGTGAGGGTGAGATTTCATTTCTCACAAACCTTATAAAATATCTTGAGAGAGGAGAGAGAAAAGGGGATTTGATCCTACCAGCCTTGTTACATCGATCGACGACTTTTCGTCCGTCAGATTTTCCTCAAATTTGAGATTTGAACTCGTGGAGGTAAGACCTACGTTTTGATAGTCATTAGGCCATGTTTGGCAAACTTTTGTATAAAAAATCTAATTTCTAGACTTTTGGGAAAAACCCAGTAAAACTTGTAGGAATCGTTTAAAATTCGAGATCCGACGATTAATCGGCCCTCTAGTCGATCCTTCAAAGTTTGGAGGAAATCGCACGAGGTATGAAGTTCTAATTTGTGAAATATAGGGAAATACATGTTTTAAATTTGACAACAAAATTGTGATCCGGGCAAAATCCATGTGTTAATCTTAGGCCCGTTAATTATGCATGCGATTAAATGTGAAAAGCATGTCTACTTTTACGCGAGCACGTTAAGTTGTCTATGTGGGTCAAAGGGGAGTCTTATACAAATTCATGCCGAAATAAGCTTCTCGATGTATGAGAATTTAGTAGCGATGGTTACTGTGCATGGTTGATAGACTTAGACTTGTCATTGGTGTCGCGGTTTAAGACTTGGACTTGCCGCTACCGGATGAATGCGTATCTTTCTCCCTAGAGACTAATTGTTATGAATTGTGAGATTAAGGCATGTTTTATCATATATTGCATATGTTAGAACTTGTGCACTCAGCATATAGTTGAGCAGTTGAGATTTATTCCATTGCAGGTAAGAAGAAAGACAAGAAGAAGCGTGAGGAGTGAGGCCGTTGAGGAACGCTGGGGAAACACCTTGTTTATACTTTTGTTCTCTTTCTAAACTTCTAATACGAACTTTGAATTCGTAACGTGTTTAGTTTGGATTCTTGGAAGAGATTGTAGTGTTGTAATATGTTTAAACTCTTGTTTTATGTTGGGAATCGTGAATCGTGGTTGTGTGGGTTTTGAACCGGGGAAGTGTAGCTTGGAATGTTGTAGAGTTTTAGTGTGCTGGAGCCGATCAGTTGACTGGTTTTCGATTTAGTCGACTAGATCACTGTGTAGAACTGAACACTGCTTTGTTATGTTTGGGGATCAGTCGACTGGGTTGAGAAAACAGTTTATTGGAGGAGGTCCCAAAACACCACTTTCTGTTAGAATGAAGTACCAGTCGACCGGATGACTTCAGTCGACTGATAATTTTGGGTCACTGATACAGTCGACTGGACGGGCTGTTTGTCTTGAAACCTTTCTACTTCAAGTTCCCAGTCGACTGGACCCTTGATCAGTCAATTGAACCCCTGTATTTCAAAATGAATTCTTTTGGACTCGTTCCAATTGACCAAACCTTTTTATAACTCTGATTTTTAATGGATTTCACTTATTATTTTCCACTGCTAAATTACTTTAAAGGAACTGGATAAGCCTTAATGGCGTGTCACCTGTCCTATTTCCACGCGTAGTGGGATGGGTCGTGACAGTATAGAAATGTCAACGAGGCGAATTTGATTTGGAGTCCTTCATGAATGACTCTACTCTGTCTAAATGTATATCTACTCTTACTCCTCCCTAACCAGTCTAATGAGTTCTACCAACTCATACTCTATTTATTATTAGCCACTCCAACTACATTCCTCCCCAACCCGTTTAAAGAAATTTTTTATTTTATTTCATTTTTTAAATAATTTTTTTAATCACTTTCGCATGCCATTTTAGAATAGAGGTTTTTGGTGTTCTTAAAGGAATACCATATCTAGAACATGTGATGTCCACCACAAAATGTCCATAACATAAGTTTTAGTATGATCAAAATATATTATTTATATGGTGGAATGGTAGATGCACAAAGATAATTTATGCAATAAAGTATTGGAGTAAAGTTAAAACATTAACATTTTTTTGTCTCATAATCGGTGCAGAGCGGGTTTATAGGAGCTTTTACCAACTTGGACCCCACTACCTCCGCCAAACCCTTATTATTAAGAATTGGGTGGGATGGAGTATTAGCCGGGTAAGAATTTTTCCACCTCTAATTAATGAATTTGAACCAAGCGATTTGTAGCCTAATGGTATCACCCTCACTTATCTTCAGGATAGGAGGGGGGGAGGGGGTGGGGGTTTCAATTCTCCCAAGGGAAGAGTTAGCATGATGGGCATGAATGTTTAAGTAATAGTGGGTCTTTGGCCTCTTTCTAGTCATGCTCCGCTATGCGCCTGTGTGAGTTTTATCTCTGTGTGTGTGTGTGTGTGTGTGTGTGTGTGTGTTAGCGCTTGTGTGTGCCTTGTCCATAGCAAAATAAAATAAAATAAAATAATGAGTTTGACCTAAGGTCCTAAGCTTAGTAAATCAGATAAAATATACTAAAATTTGACTTGTATATCTTGCCAAATGATTCCAACTTTGTGTAATTTGGTTTTACTTATAGGACAATACTTATGCCTTTTCTCATGTCATTTTTAGGCCTTTTTCTTGCTTACTTTGAAGTGTTACATATATGCCACATAGACATAGTTATAGACTAATCATATTTCAAAACAGTAGAAAAAGTATGTAAGTCTTTTCCTTATTTGTACTTGTAGATTTAGCTACTTTCATGCCCGCTTTGGTCCTGTTTGGCAATAGTTATTGACATCTGAAAGTGATTATGGAACTCTTAAAAAGTTAATGTCAAAATGAGATTGTCTGACAAACTAGCTTCTATGGTTTGATTGTGAAAAAAGTGAGTTAATTGCAAGATTTTTAACCAAGCGTAGTTTTCTGTGATTGAATTGCGAGTATAAACTGTTGTTAATGAGAGGTGATGACGTGGCCAATACCACAAATCAATTGATGACGTGTATGGGTGTCAATCGGTCGATTTTCTTCAATTTTTCAAGCTTGACCAAATGTTCAAAGATTTGTCGATTTTTGTCGATTGCAAATCCTTTTTCCCCAGTTCAAATCGATTTTTGTTGATTTTTCTTTGGTTCAATTTATTTATTTAATTATTTTATAACAATTCGATTATTTTTTAAACTCAGTGTATTTTATTTTTATATTCAACTAACCGATCGACCAGTTGGTTTAGTCCAATCGAGTTGTGCAACAACCTAATGACGTGGCAGACAGAAGTAAGGGTGTTCACGGTCGGTTACTGCCATTTTTTTTGCCAATGTCATCAATCGAACAAAAAATGCTCGGTTTCCAATTAATGAACACCGACTTCGACCGATCGGTGTGCAGGTCAGCACCGACTGCAATTGAAGTTGGTAGTTGGTTAATTGACCAATCTGTTATCAACACCATTCAAGGAGTGTAGATATGGATTTCATAGAATTACTTCTAGAACACTGATTACCAATTCCTCAGAATAAAAAATTGACAAACAAGACTCAAATCTGAGACACGCTTCAACTAAACTAAGAACTATCTACAAATTGCAATACATTCAGTGAACACATTTTCTCGCAAAAACGCAGTCATATACCTTCACTTTCAACAAATTCACGTAACCTCAAAAATTTGAGGAGAGAAAAAAAATTAGAGAGAGAAACTAGATTTGAGAATAAGGAGACAAAAAAACAAGTGAGAGAGATGAGGGAAGATAAACGATGGCTTACCTTCATACCTTGGGCGTCGGGTGATTTGCACAAGAACTTTATACCCTGGCTCCTCGGCAAATGAACGAGAGAGATTACCTTCGTACAATCGTACTTGGGTCTTCAAGATGGACGAGAGCTAGAGAAATTTTGAGAGAAATCAAGAGTAAGAGAGAGGAATCGCGGAAGACTAAGGCAAGAGAGAAGAATCATGATCTCCTATGTATGCGAAGTGAGAAAATTAGAGGAGAGAGAAAGAGGCATGAAGACTGTTTGAGACTTTAAGATGACTACGGTTTTCAGGATATATATATACAGTTAGGCTCTAAAGATGGCGCACTCTCTTTATTAAAGAGAGAGCATCTGTTTTGGTCGTCGGATCGTGTTTTCATTAAGGGTAGTTTTGTCATTTCACAGTTTTTAAATATGATCCGATGGCCAAAGCATGGGCCCTCTCTTTAATAAAGAGAGGGCCCCCATCTTTAAAAAATCTTTGTATATATATACACCATTTAAGCGGCCGGTTCAGTGGGCTTTGGAATTCTTTTAAAGATAGAAACCGCCCATCAAATCGTTAAAGAACAAATTTTAGAACTGCAAACCACAGTTCGGCTGGGACTCTATTTATTCGACCAAAATCGACAAAACTGGTCGGTTTCGATCGGCCGGTTCGATCTCCTGGTTAAAATGAACAGTCCTAATTGAGGAGTAAATATTGGATATCACAGGAATACCATGTTGAATTTTATCTCCTCTCGTAAGATTTAAATTTACTGAGTTGGATAATTTTTTTGCTAAATTGACATATAAAAATAGAGGATCAGATAAATTGATAAATAGGAGTACCAATTAGTGTTGTGCCGTTGATCGAAATGGTCGGCTACCAAAAATTGTGACGCAATAAATAAACACGTGTAAGCAGTTAATTGGTTTATTTTTTCCTTCATATTCCCAAATTTCAACTTTTTGTAAAAAATCGGCATTTCTTAACAGAAAAGTAGAAACTAGCGATCACAGGTATAGGGAGAGAAGTTAGAGAGAGAAAATAGAGTAAATAGGAGATTCCATTGTGAGAGGAGAGAGAGCTATATAGATATAGAGAAGCTATATATATATATATATATGGTTTAGCACTGTTCGATCTATTTTTCATTCAATTATTTGATCATTGATTTGATTGAAATTCTGTATTGGTGGTTTGATCTGCAAGAATCTGAGAATCGCCTGAATTTTTCTGTGATCTCGCCGGAATTTTGTATTCTAGGGCTAAAATTCGAAGCCAAAAATGGTCAATTCGATGGTGGAACGAGCCACGAGCGATATGCTTATAGGTCCAGATTGGGCGATGAACATCGAGATATGTGACATGTGCAATCGCGATCCTGGGTATACTTGCTCATCTCTCTCTCTCTCTCTCTCTCTCTCTCTCTCTCTCTCTCTTTGTTTTTGTGTAAATTTGAATCTCGCTCTCTTTTTCTTGATTTTGTCCTTGTAAAATGGCAGTTGAATGTTTTTGTAGGATGGCTTGGGAATGTTAGGTTTTGACTTGAAAAAAAAATTTGTATTTTGGTTGTTGAAATGGAAAAGATTTGATATAAAACAAAGCCATTTCTGTAAGCTGTGTTTTTCATTATATAAATCCCCCTTAGTCATTTGTGTAACCAAGTTTTTGAGCATTAAAGATGAGTTTACAGTGCTATACCAACATAAGAAAGAAGGGGCTGGTGGATGGAGTAATGCATTGTTATTGATCAGTTAAGTTTGTAGTTTCGTCTTAATTGGAGAAGATTATTTGTTTTGTTTGTGTTGCATTCCTGTTTGTAAGAAAAGAAATGGAATAAAAATGAAGAGAATTGAGAAGGAAATAGACAAAAGAGTCCACATCGAGGGGGACAGTAGCCTTTGGTTGGTTCAGGTCAAGGAGTACTAGAACTCCAGCTCTTCGCAAGGAAGTGCAATACAATTCAATTTCCTTACTTCATTGTTGTTAATTACTATAATATACTACATGATGACAATTAGCTAAACCACTAATCTAACCATGACTCCACTATCTAGCAATATCTAGGAACCCACTAACAACACTTCACTGTTTTACCAAATACTATTAAAGTTTATTCTAAGAAGATATAGTTATTTGAACGCAATAGTGCTGGCGGGTGGGTGGGCGGGTGGGGTCAGGGAGACACAGAAACTACGTACTAGTAAGTTCAGTTTCGAAACATGTTTACTTTTCGTGAACCAACATGATGTATAAGAAGGCAATAATATAGAAGCAGGGATTCATTGTTTTGAGTATGTCTTGGATTGTGCAGTTTCCTTGAGCAAGTTGTTGGTTCGCTTGAGCAAAGTGCAGTTTGATTGGCGAGCTGTCAGTTTGCTTGAGCAAGTAGTTGGTTCGCTTGAGCAAAGTGCAGTTCGATTGTCGAGTAGTCAGTTTGCTTGAGCAAGTAGTTGGTTCGCTTAAGCAAAGTGCAGTTCGATTGACGAGCAATTAGTTCGCTTTGAGCGATTGTAAAGTTTTGACGAAACTTGCAAGAGGGCAATAACGCTTGAACGAGGTTCTCCCTTGCTTGGGCAAGATTGTGCCAATTTGGTTTCCAAATCCGTTTTGCATTATGGGTTTTGTTACCAAAACGGTTCAGGATTCCAAATATTATAAAGGGGATCTAGAGAATGTGTTTAGGATGACACAAGTGTTGAACAATTATTTTCCAAGCTTAGAGAGAATAATAGTTCCTCAGTTATTTTATTAGATGGTAAAATGCAATAATGACTAATTACAAGATGGTCCCTCAAAATAAAATAACTCTATACAACTACTAACAAAAATAAAAACTCCAGCACTCGTCCTCAAGCTGGTGCAAAGATATCTCTCATACCCAGCTTGCTAAGAATGAAGTGAAATGCCCTACTCGCAAGGCTCTTGGTAAGAACGTCAGCTAACTGATCTCTGGACTTCACATATAGAGTACAAACCTTCCCACTATTTAGTTTTTCCTTATTAAAATGACGATCAATTTCCACATGCTTAATCCTGTCGTACTGAACAGGATTATGGCCAATGTCGATGGCTGCTTTGTTATCACAGTATAGCTTCATTGAGTCTTCAGGATTAAAACCAAGATAAGATCAGGATAATCTGGATCCACAGCAACTCACACACCCCCTGAGCCATGGCTCTAAACTCTGCTTCGGCACTGGATTTAGCTACCGCGGGCTGTTTTCTGCTTCTCTAAGTTACCAGGTTTCCTCCAACAAAGGAACAATAGCCGGTTGTCTATCTTCTATCGGTAACTGATCCGGCCCAATCCACATCTGTATATGCTTCCACTTTCGTGTGACCATGTTTCGCAAAGAATAAACCTTCCCCAGGCGCTGACTTGAGATACCTCACAATTCGGAAAACAACGTCAAGATGAACCTGTGTAGGAGAGTGCATACACTGACTTACCACACTCACTGCAGAGGCAATGTCAGGTCTGGTATGTGAGAGATAAATCAGTTTACCCACCATTCTCTGCTATCTTTCGTTTCCTACTGGTTCTCCTCCCGAATCATCACTAAGCTTCAGATTAGGATCCCTTGGAGTATCTGCTGCCTTGCTACCAAGCATTCCTGTTTCCTTTAGTAAATCCAGCACATACTGTCTCTGGGATAAAAAAATCCCATCATTGGATCTGGCCACTTCAATACTCAAGAAATACTTTAAGCTTCCCAAGTCCTTGATTTCAAATTCCTTGGCCAGGTAATTTTTCAACTTTCCCATCTCTTCTAGATCATCTCCAGTGAGAACGATATCATCAACATAAACAATTAAAGCTATCAATTTACCAATTGAATAGTGTTTATTGAAGAGAGTATGATCACCTTGGCTTTGTTTGAACCCATACCTAAGCATAGCCTGAGAAAACTGATCAAACCACGCCCTCAGTGACTGCTTGAGCCCATACAATGACTTCCAATGACGACAAACTTTCCCTTTTGTTTTGGTATCCTCAAAACCTGGAGGGACATCCATGTACACTTCCTCCTCTAAATCACCATGGAGAAAGGCATTTTTTACATCAAATTGATGTAGCGGCCACTCCAAATTTGCAGCAAGAGATAACAGAATTCATCTTGGCCACTGGAGCAAATGTCTCCTGATAATCTACTCCATAAGTCTGAGGAAAACCCTTAGCTACCAGTCGGGCTTTATACCTCTCAATTGTCCCATCAGCCTTATATTTCACAGTGAACACCCACTTGCACCCTACTGTCTTCTTCCCTTGAGGTAATTCTGTTAATTCCCATGTGCCATTTTTAGAGAGTGCTTTCATCTCCTCAACCATGACAGACTTCCACTTAGGATTAGACAAGGCTTCCTAGACATGGTTAAGAGTAGACACAGAAGAAGACTAGAAATAAAAAGGTTTATGGGATGGTGACAAACGAGAGTATGAAACAAAATTAGTAAGAGGATGTTTAGTACATGTCCTAGTACCCTTACGATGAACAATAGGTATGTCTAAATCATTACCAGATGAAGGAGTAAAAGATGGGGAGATACCTGGATCATCATCACTAGAAGAGATTGACTGGAGTGAAGGGACAGGAACAACTTCCATTTCTACTGCCCTAAATAATCTTCTCTCGTTGTTCTTTGAGTAGGTAAGTAACTCTTTCTCCCTTGTTACAATTCCTTCCTGCTCTTCAACATTCTCCTCTTTTTCTCTTTCTTTTCCTTTTTCTTTTTCCCCCTCATCTTTTTCTCTTTCTCTCACAAACTCCTCATCATGTTCTACTTACCCTTTCTCTACTCCCTCCTCATTATTGTCTCCTAACTCCACTACTCCCTCAATAGGAACCAGCATCTCTGCCACACTCATTTTCTCCCCCTGAAGAGGTGACTGTGGAAATTGAAAGTAGGACTGGGCTTCATGGAAAGTAACATCCATGAAGACATACCACCGGCGAGAAGGAGGATGGTAACACTTGTACCCCTTTTGTGTCGGTGAGTAAACCAACAAAGACACACTTAAGAGAACGAGGCTCAAGGGGGTGTGTGTGTGTGTGTGTTTTTTTTTTCTTGGAAGGAGAACGGTTGTGAACAAAGCAGATGCAACCAAACACTTTAGGAGGAATAGTAAACACAGAAGATGGATTGAGAAGAACTTCAACCGGAGACTTTTTATTAAGGACACGGGTGGGCAATCGGTTAATGAGGTAGGCAGCAGTTAAAAATGCTTCCCCCCAATAAGACATGGGAACCTGCATGGAAAACATCATAGACCTAGCACTTTCTAGTAAGTGGCGATTTTTTCTCGCTCGGCAACTTCATTCTGTTGGGGAGTATTAGTGCAGGAGGTTTGGTGTATTATGTCATGTTCAAGGGAAAAATTCTCGATACCACCATAAATATATTCCCCCCCTTTGTTAGAATGCACAGCTTTGATAACAGTACTAAATTGAGTGCAAATCATACTGTGGAAGTTTTTGAAAATAGAAAACACATCACTCTTCTCTCGCATCAGATATACCCAAGTAGTACGAGAAAATCATCAATAAACATAACAAACCACTTATACCCATGTAAAGAAGAAATGTGCGATGGACTCCAAACATCAGTATGAACAATCTGAAAAGGAATAGTACTTTTATTCAAACTCAAATTAAAAGAGGCACGGTGATGTTTGCCAAGTTCACATGCTTCATACATAGCATTATTAACATTATCATTATTTATTAATGATAGAAATAAATGACGAAGAAGAGAAAATGAAGGATGTCCTAGTCTCTGGTGCCACAGCCAATCGCTCTAGGGAGTGTCTCTCTTAAAGAATGATGAGCCCTCTGAGCCAAACTTCCATCTCCAGTATCCACTTCACTAGGCAGCAGAAAATAGAGTCCATTCTTTTCCCTACCATTGCCAATCACCTTCCTGGTGGAGAGATCCTGAAATGCACAGTGAGAGGGGAAAAAGGTAACACAACAATTAAGGTCACTAGTAATGCGACTAATTGAAAGAAGGTTAGTCGAAAAAATTGGTACATCAAGAACCGAAGATAAGGATAGAGACTCAGAAGCATGAATAACACCTTTACTAGAGATGGAAGAAAGACTACTATCGGCAGTTTAACCTTATCTTTACCTGAACAAGGATTATAAGTAGAAAAAACAGTGAACAGACCGGTCATATGATCGGAGGCCCCAGAGTCAATGATCCATGGTTGTGGAGAACAAACATTTAAAGCACAAGTAAAATTAGCAACATTACCTGCTTGGGCAAAAGAAGTAGAAGAACTCGTAGAGGTGTCCAACTGTGCCATAATGCGTCTCAGGGTCTCCAAATCAGTACTACTAATACTACCAGTAGCAGGTAAAGCAGAGGAAATCTCCTCGGACTGATGAGCTTCAGGACCCGTGGATAAGTGGGCTCTGGGTCCATTAGCTCAGCCACCAGTCCGGCCTTCACCTCTTCCCCTAGGGAAAGATAGACGACCATGAAACTTCCAGCAGGTTGCACGAATAAGGCCTGGCTTATTACAGTAATCACACCACTTATCTTTAGCCTCAGAACTGATTTCTGATCCTTTTGTGAATTATAGTTGGGAGCCTTACCCCATTTCTGATCCATTAGCTCAGCCACCAGTGCGGCCTTCACCTCTTCCCCTAGGGAAAGATGGATGACCATGAAACTTCCAGCAGGTTGCACGAATATGGCCTGGCTTATTACAGTAATCACACCACTTATCTTTAGCCTCAGAACTGATTTCTGATCCTTTTGTGAATTATAGTTGGGAGCCTTACCCCATTTCTGACTAGAAGATACCAAAGCAGATTGATCGGTGGGTTTAGGAGACAGCATAGCGGAACAACGACTCTCTTTGTTCTGAACATAGGCAAATGCCTCTTGAAGTGACGGTAATGGCTCCATCCCAAGAATTCGACTCCTCACTTGATCGAATTCTGAATCGAGGCCAACTAGAACTTAAAGATTCTTTCACCCTCAATATACTCCTTGAAATTTGAAACTAGTGGCATCCGTAGAACAAATAGGATGATAATTCTTCAAGTGATCCAGACGCTTCCACATAGTACTCAAGGAGGTGTAATACTGAAGAATCGAACGCTCACCTTGTTCATCCGCCTCAATATGCCGGCGAAGCTCATAAACTTCAGCTATATTCCCTTTCCTAGCATAAGTCTGTGCTAATGTATCCCATATGTAGAGTGCTGTCTCCATCTCCAGGAAGAATGCGGCAATACTAGGCTCCATTGAATGCACAAGCCAACTCATAACAAGATAATTGTCCACTTCCCACTTCGCATAGGTGGGATCCTCACGACTAGGTGCCTTAAGAGTGCCATCAACATAACCAAACTTTGATCTACTGCGTAGCCAAAACGTAGCCGATTGAGACCAAGTAATATAGTTCTCTCCATTGAACAATTTTGTGGTAATTTTGGATCCAGGGTTTTCAGTAATGAGGGAATGCTTCTCATGACTTATAGGAGAACTCACAACACAGGATTTGTCACCAATCACCCTTCTTTCGACATTATGAAGGAAAAACGATTGTCACAGAATCGATTTATATGGCAAATAAGGCAGGCCTAGTCGTCACAGGCACAGTGCTGGTGCAATCGTCCAATTTATAGACAACTCATGGGTCCGTACACAGACCTAAGATGTTGGAGAGATGAAACTTGTGATTAGATCATGTATCCGTAGAATACCCACTGATCTAGGGTTGAGAAAACAAGAAAGAAAGGAAAAAATGATTGTTGTGGATCACTTCAGGAGGGCTGCTATGAGAGTACTGAGCAGAGGGGCTCGTCGAAGGAAGAGAGAAGGGTAAGGTGGGGTTCGGTTCAAGCTAGTAGGCCAGGGTGGCTCTCGGCTAGGTCAGTGGGGTTCGGCGCAAGGCTGGGGAGTTAGGTAGGGCTCGGTTCAGGCTGGGTAGGCCAGGGTTGCGCACTCGGTTGGTCTTTGGGGTTTCGGCACAGCTTGTTAGGGCTTGTGGGAGGAGGCGCAAGTGGTGTGTGGCTGTGGAAGGTGGCAGCGATGAGTATGGTGGTGTTTGGTGGTAGCGCAGGTGGTGGTGGTGATGGCTTGGTAAGAACCCTAGCTTGGGGTGGCTCTGATACCATGTTGAACAATTATTTTCCAAGTTTAGAGAGAACAATAGTTCCTTTAAGTTATTTTATTAGATGGTAAAATACAATAATGACTAATTCCAAGATGGTCCCTCAAAAATAAAATAACTCTATCCAACTAGGAATGGCAATGGGTCGGAGTTGGTATGGAGTCCTCCTTTATCAACTCCTACTCCGTTTATTTTCCTCCTACTCCGAGTCCGCCCCGTCCCGTTTAAGTAAAATACCAACTCCTACTCCACTCCTACTCCGTTTACTATCGGGTACTCCTATTATACTCCTACTCCGTTTGCTAATCACCATTCCAAAATTAAATGTTCTTTTATAATTCAAACCCCACTTATATTTTGGCTTGATTTCCTCAAAATCACTTACACAAATGATTCTAAATTTGTTAATCACAATTCAGAAATTAAATATTAATACGGAAGAGAAAGAGATGTATATATATGTCCTGATTATTTGTAAATAACTATAACTATGAGGGTAGTTTAGTAACTTAATGATTTAATCGGGGCAGGGCGGGTTTTAAATGGTAGTATTTCATGGATACCAACTCCGCCCCAACTCCTATAGGGTTTTTATTTTTCCATACCAAATCCACTCCTACTCCTATTATGACTCCTCCAAACCCGTTCCATTAGGAGCGGATCGGGGCGGAGGTCCAGCGGGGCGGAGAAAATTGCCATCCCTATATCCAACTACTAATAGAAATAAAAACTCCAACAATAAGCGCCTTATTGTGAGAAATACTCAAGGATTGAAAGTTTTAAGGAGTTTCTTGGGTGTTGACTCTTGTATTGTACTTGAGAGTTTTACCTCCTTTGTGGTTGTAATCTTCTTAAGATAATAGGATTCATCTTCCGTGGACGAAGGCGTGTTTACCTAACCACATATAGTTGTGTGTCTTCTATGATTCCGTTTATTCCTCTTTTTTTGTGTGTGTGTGTGTGTGTGTGTTCTCTCTGTAGTTCTTATTTTTTCGTCGACTTGTCCACAAGTGGTATTTGAGCTTTCGGTGCCAGGTCTTCCGCAAAGTATGAGATAGTGAAGTTTGATGGAATAAATGGCTTTAATTTGTGGTGTATCAAGGTGCATGCAATGGTAAGACATGCAAGATTGGCGAAGGTTTTGGATGACAAGTTGCTATCCGCGTTGATCAAGTAGCAAGCAACATATTTAGAAGAAAGGGCGCATAGTACGACCCAACTATGCTCAAGTAGGACATTGACGAAGAAACAACCAATGGGTTGTGGGACAACCTGGAAAGCTTGTAAATGAAGAAGTCTCTCACAAATTGATTGTATTTGAAGCAACAATTGTATACTCTATAGATGACAGAAGGTATATTCGTGAACGAACATTTTGATAATTTTTGTAAATTGTCATGAACTTGAAGAATGTTGGCATCAAAGTTGATGAGGACCACCAAACACTTACTCCTTTGTGTTCACTATCGGGCTAGTATGATTGATTGGTAAATCTATGTTTATGGAGGGATAGATGAACTCAAAAGAGTTATGCACTAGATTGATCAGTGAGGGTAGTGAAGAACACGCGGAAGGTCTATTGGTGAAGAGTAAGAAGGGGTCCGGTAAAGGTGGCAGCAAATCTATAAAGAATGCTAGGTGTTACTTTTGTTAGAAATTTGGGCACATCATGTCGGATGGTCTAAAGCACAAATATAAGGAAGTCAAAGAAAAAAGTGATGATGTTGGTGGTGTTGAATATGTTTCTCTCGGTTACAGTTCCATAGATCCACTATGAGGAGAAGTGGAGTTTAGATTTACCTTTTCCTTCTCGTGCATCTCCTTATATGGATTGGTTTAAGACCTATTATTCTGTTCGAGGTGGCACAATCTTGATGGGTAACGGTTCCTCATACAAGATTGTTGGGATAGGTTCGGTTTGGATCCGGTTGCAAGGTGTTGCTCTAAGGACTTTGACGGGTGTATGGCACATACCAAAACTAAAGAAGAATTTCATGTCTTTGGACATGTTGTATTCTAATGGCTATAGGTACTCCACTGTTGGTGGAGTTAGGAGGATTTGCCGAGTGTATAGGATAGTGTTGACAGGGAAGAACATTGGCGACCTTTATGTTTTTCAAGTTGGTAGTACAACGATTGGGTGGTGGTTCGTTGTCGCCGGTGGGTTAACATTTTTGGTGGAGGTGAAATGCGGGTTAGTACTCTGGTTTGGTCCATTGTGGCTAAGTAGAGGAGGTGAGATTGGTCTTCTCATGGTAGTGGCGCAGATTCAGGTACACTTACTATGCCAAAGAATATGGAGGGTTCACGTTTGGAAGCTGTCAAAGCAAGTAAGTTTGCATAGTGGATATGGGTATCTCTGTTGGTTTGTTGAAAGCAGCTCCGGCAGTCAAGTTCACAGGGCGTTTGGACTTGGCTGGTGTTTGTCTCTGAGATTGAGATGGCGTGGAGAAGACAATGGGAGGAAGAATGTCCAGAAGAAGAAGATTCAGTTTCGGTTTCATGGGATTATGAGTCAAGGTGGAGTTTGTTGAGTATATGGCTCGTATTGTGCAGTACTGCAGTTCACTTGAAAAAGCTTGAGTGAAGTGCAATCGCTTAAGGGAGGTCGGCAAAGTTTTGACGTAACTTTCCAGATGGCAATCTTGCTTGAGCGAGGTTCCAGCTCGCTTGAGTGAGGTCGTGCTGATTTGGTTCCTAAGCCCGTTTTGGACTCTGGTTTTTGTTTTTAAAAGGTTCGGGAGGCGACCTAGAGAACGTATTCGGGGAGGACATGAGATCCTTATTGTGAGAATATATTCAAGGATTGAGAGTCTTAAGGAGTTTCTTGGGTGTTAGCTCTTGGATTTGAGAACTTTAACTCCTTTGTGGTTGTACATTTATAATCTTCTTTATGTAATAGAATTATAGAAATCTTTGTTGTTCTCTGTGTATGGACGGGCGTGTTCGCTGAACTAGGTATTGTTGTATGTTTTGTGTGATTACGTTCTTTCCATTGGTTTCCGTCGTTTTCTCTGTAGTTTGTATTTTTCGTCGTCTTGTACACAACTAATCATCATTTGTCGCGGTTCAATGCGGGGCGGCTATGAGTCAATAGATATTGGTCATGGGAGTGGGGGCTGAGAACATGAGATGAGTAGGGTGCCTTAACCTTGGATTGAGTTAACTATATATTCATGTCACATATTTGTTTGGTTTGACGAACTTGTGAACCGGTCTTACTGATTGTTCGGTTTATCCAGTTGTTGATACTGGTTCCCTGAATTGAACAGTTTCTCGGTTATGGTACTGGAAAGGGCAGGGAAACCTGGATCCAGTGTGGCCAGTCCGGTCCGTGTTTTATACGTTGAGTTGAGATTGGTTTTGTGCTTCTGACCTAGAGCATGTTTGGTTAGCTTTTTCGGGGGCCAATATTCACTAGTTAGTGATTGAATGCTACCCTTTTTCACAGCTTTTCCACAAATTCTAAAATTCCTTTTTAAAGCTAAATACAAGTATACAACCTTGTAATAAATTTTGAGGCTTTAAATCTCTGATTCCTAAAAGTAATTATTGTAATAGCTATAACCTAGCGGGCTTTTAATAGCTAGGACCTATAAGTGGAAATGTCGTTTTCCATCATCTTTATAGAAGAGAACTTGTTTTCTTCTAGTTCAGAGTATATGCTATATATCCTTCTTATGTTTCATCAGTAAGTGAGTGAATTAGTTAGTAATTAATGCGCAGTAATTGTTGCTTGATTTCTGGTATTCATTTATTTTCTTTTGCTTCACCAGGCAGGCGAAGGATGTTGTAAGAGGCGTAAAAAAGCGTATTGGGAGTAAGAATCCAAAAGTTCAACTGCTCGCTTTGACAGTAAGCCCAGATAAACTAAATTCACTTCTGATTTGAATTATGCATGTGTGATCCTATATTTACATTTTACAGTCCTTTCATCATGTGATATGCACATTGCTTTTCCATCAAGTTCTACTTCAAAAATATTCATTTTGGTTTCCCTAGAATTGTTGACGCCTGTCATCTTGGGTGCATTTGTTGTAAAGAAAGATAATTCTTGCTGGAGCTGTAGCATCACTTCTCTCTCTCTCTCTCTCTCTCCTTTTACCCCTTGCGCAACACAATTCTTAATCTTTTGCAATCTGGTTGTTACATTACTCTATAAAATGTTTTACTTGCGGCAAGTGGTAACTATTTTAATTTCTGTCTGTGTCGCCTTTTTTTGAAAATGATTGTTGTTTCTGTAAATAATTTCACTTTAGAGGCTGTTTTGGAAACCAAAGAACCAGCTTTGCGGTTCTTAAGTAATCTACAAATTCAAATGTTTGGTAAATGGCTATTTTTTGCACAGGAGTTCATGGCCAGCCTGATATGTCTCTTAAAACTGTTTCTTTGTCAAACTAACAGGACATTGGTTCTCATAAAACCAGATTAAAAGTGAGACTTGGACTGAACCAGGTCCAGGTTTATGCATTCCTGAACAGGCCCCAGTTGTGGTTAGGAATCGTTTTTGCTCATCTGTAAGTCATAATGTATTGTTCACGATCTGGGGTCAACTCTCTATGAAAGCTGAGAAAGAATTATGTTTCTGGTTGTGAGCCCAACGGCGAGCGATACTTTAATTATCTTCCATGGTCAAGTTTCCTTGTTATGCTTTGCTGACTCCTGCAGCTTTTGCTATAGCCACTTGACTTATGTTTATATATTGACTTTTGTTATTTTTATTCGTTGACAAATGGACAAAAATTGACTATTTATATCGTCCCAGATAACTCCACCTTCTCAACACGATATTAAATTTTTTCTAAAAGAATAAAAGAATTGTTTATTATTTCCAGTTGCATGCGATTAAATGGGGATCCTATTGACCGGAGTCGTCCCTTTTGAAGTATATGCATTTTTTTTACTATCCCCATTCTGAGTACGGCTTGTATGTTTCGTGCTAGATGTGATGTGCGAATATGGATGTAGAATCAGAAAAATATGTCAAATTGTTGGTCTTGTTGGTTCTCCTCAATGGTTCTTCTTTGACTCAATGTATTCCCTGTTCTGTCGTGCTGTTAAGCAGAATGTTGCAGTGTTCTGAAGGGGTGGTTTGGTCTTGTTTGACTGCTTTGGTAGGAGTCTCCGAGTCTGTGTTTCTTTTCTTTAGTTTGCTGTCACCGCCTTATTGTTTTGGTGCATTCACTGTGATTGTTTTTAAAATTGCAGCTGCTTCTTTTGATGCTTTCAATTAGTTTTAGGGTTCACGGACAAATTTCAAAACTATCTTAGATTGTTGGGCGGATCACCACTGACAGTAGTGTTTGTGTGTGTGTGTGTGTGTTTTTTTTTTTTTCCCTTCAATTTACTAGAAAAGTGAATTAGCGTCTTCCTGGTAATGAATTGAGATGCAGTGGTTTTTGTTATAAAGCATATGTTGCATCTCAGTGCTAAAAGTTTAAATTATTGGAAAGCTTCTTTTGTTGTGGGTCCATAGTAATACAGCCTATGTAGCACGGACCACTTCATTTGGGGTGCTGTTTGCGTTTCAGACACTCCACGGACACGGACATGCGTGTGACATGTACGGGACACGGCTATGGAAGTGTCTGGAATAATTTAATTTGAATCATAATGCCCGACACTTCTAGGACACGGCAAGACACGTCTGGACACTCCTGGGACACTTTTGGCCTGGTGGTAAATTTTTTTTTGGAGGAAAAGGTGGTGTTTTTAAAATAAGTGTTTCTTTGGGGGTCCAAACAAAATATTGGGAAAATAAATGATATATAAGTACGTATATTTTATAAAGCCCTAGCCTCTTACTCTTTCTTTTTAAATCTTGTTTCGTCTATATTCTTTATTAGTTATTACATGAGTCTCTAAGGGTTTTGAGTTTAGGGTTTACAAATTAAAAGGTTTTTTTGGATGGATATGTAATATAGTGTTGATGTTTAATCCTCCCTTCTTATATATATATATATATATTTTTTTTACTTGAAATAAAATTATATTTAAATTTTTTTTTTATTCGAAGTATCCTAGCTGTCTCAGTATCCTATATTTTTGGGATTTGCCGTTTCGCCATCTCCGTGTCGTATCGTGTCCGTGTCACGTGTCCGTATCCATGCTACATAGAATACATCAGATGCAGGACAAGTGCGAAGAAACACACTGTCCGAATATCAAGATTGAAATGGACACTGCCAAAGGAGATTTAAAAGGCTTATCATTATCCAATTCATTTGCATCTTCAAGATTAAAGGGGAAAAAATTTGGGAGGTGTGAATAATAGCCGTTGATACTGTTTACTGTGTTCTTTTAAGTGCCGAGGGTGAGTCAGGAATGAATTGGGTAAGGGATAGGGTGGGTGTTGAGAGGGTTCGGTAGATTAGCCGTGTTGGAAGTGGATATTCAACTTTGGGCCTATTCTCTAACAACTTCAGACAGCCTAAGCTTTTGGAGTAGTTGGTAACTCAACAAAACGCTTGGGATCTGCATGTGCCTTTTTTGTTTTTGTGCTTTTCAAAATGGCAATAATTGTTTAGAACACTGTCAAATGGTCAATATTAAACTGGAAACAAGAGCGAAACGGGAAAATATGACCATGGAACAGCAGAAAAAGGTTAGAAAACGCATAATCCTTGAAATTGGCAGATTTGAGAGAGTCATGGGACTTTCCTTTGTGATTAAACAGCCAAGCAAACTTCCTTCTACTATCTAATAGGGATCCAGGAAACTTGAAGCCATCTCAACAGAGATGTCAGCGCCTTTGCTAAGAGGTGTTGATTGCTTTAGGGTCCGTTTGGATTGACTGTGGCTTTTGAATTTAGGCAGAAGTGGAAACCCTAATCACGAGGTATGATGGAAGTAAGAAATTCTTGCATCACGTTGGGATGAAGCACATTCGGACCTACTTTAGCCAAAACATGCTTTGGAGTTTGGGGGCTCTGAAGTGCTTCCTAAGTTTAATCTAAAAAGGTCCTTGGACATATATTGGTCCAACTGATCACATCAGAATAAAATACTCCCCATGTCTTTTTCCCTTCTCTTTTAATTTCTCTGCATATACCAGCTCTCTTAGGCCTGGTCCAGGAATGTAAGTAGACTATGTAGTACAGATTGTCCACCTAATCGCTTACTCTGAGAAGTGAGAACCCTCAAACAAGCATCATATTCTAGTTGATTGTAACTTAACTGACTTGAATTAATTCTTCAAATCCGTTTGCTAACTTGATCTCTTGGAAGCATTATCGAAAATTTCTTCGAGAAGTATATATCATTGAAAGAAATGCAACATGCTTTTGTCTTTCTTACATCTTTAACTCACGGAGGACTCCACTGAATTTACTTTGTCTGTTTCATTATAGCTATTGGAGACGATCATAAAGAATTGTGGGGACATTGTACATATGCATGTAGCGGAAAAAAATTTACTTCAGGAAATGGTGAAAATAGCGAAAAAGAAGGTCTGAACACAATTTTCTTGAATGATTTATTGATCCTTTAAGTTTCTTTTAAAAGCATTTCTGACATGTTCTGTAAAATTGTAGCCGGACTTCCATGTGAAAGAGAAGATATTGATGTTAATTGATACTTGGCAAGAAGCTTTTGGGGGATCGAGGGCGAGATATCCACAATACTATGCAGCGTATCAGGAATTGTTGGTATGTTCTGTAAAACTGTTTTGATTCAGAGTATGTTGCAGAATTGAGAAGCAAATGAATAGATATGAAGAACGGGTCTTCCATCTGTTAAATATCAGTGACCTCCCCTCCCCTGAGGTACATAAAATCACTAACCTCCCTTATCTTTTGCAGTTGTGCTTCAGTTCACCCCACAGATACGTAATGCCCCCAAAATGACTATGATGCCCCCAAATTATTTCACCAGGTTATAAGCAACATCCATAAATGATCCAAAATCAGCATACAATTGAAAGTAATGCATGTCAAATGTGGGCATTTTGTCGTTTGATAAATTTTAAAATTTTTGTTTATGGTTTTTATAATATAATGGGGATATTATTTTCATTTTGGGGGCATTATATATCTGGTGGGGTGAACTGAAGCACAAATACAAAAAGTAAGGATGTCAGTGATATGATGTCCAAAGTTTCGAACGAACTAGCATTAAGGTAAACTTTGGGGATGTCACTGATATATAACTTTTGTTACCAATTCATATTAGAAAGAATGAAAAAGGAAAGAAGAAAAAAGGCAGAGAAAAGGAAGTACTATTTTTAGAGCATGACCACCAAATATGTTGCTTCTATCCTTGAGTTATGGTGTCATGATCTGGCCTTTTTTCGTATTGTGTATATGTTTCAGCGTGCTGGGGCAGTATTCCCGCAGAGATCTGAAAGTTCTGCGCCCGTATTTACACCCCCACAAACACAGCCTCTGACATCATACCCTCAAAATATTCGTAATCCAGAACTTCGGCAAGAAACAACCGAGTCATCTGCAGAGACCGAGTTTCCAACTTTGAGGTATGTTAATTACCCCTTCTTTTGCTTTTTGAAGAAGTGGAAACCAAGTTGTCAGTAACTAGGGCTCGCATGGTAACGTCTCCTGTTTTCCGTTTTCAGTTTTTTTAAAACGAAAACCGGTTTCTTATTTCTTTCTTTGTTTTTTTTTGGAAAAAAATGAAAACAAAAACCTTGTTTAGGAGCATTGTTGATTTAAAAAAATAATAATTGAAAATTGATATACAGTGAACAGCCAAATGATAATAATAAGGGTAAATTATAGATACACCCCTGTACTTAGACCATTTTTCATTTTGCCCCCTGTAGTACAGATCATGTCACTAATATTGAGTAATACCCCTTGTACTTTGGTCTAAAGTGAAACAGTTAGCAATTCCGTTGAAATTAACAAAACAGAAGCTTGTTTAGTGGAGTATTTTCCACTTTGACTCCCTATGGTGACTTGGTGAGCACGTTTTTCTATTTGCCCTCGTGTAGTCTCAAATGGGTCACTAATGCCCCTTGTGGACTGTTTGGTAGTTTCTTTTTCTTATACAACAAAATCACAAAAAATGCGTTTGGTATAAGTTGTCCAAGGTAGCTTTTTGGCCCATTGTAATTGTAGAAGTTATTTTGCTAAATAATTTATTTTAGCTTCTGAATTTCATAATTATTGTAAACTCCAAAAGTTGTTGCCAAACATGGCTCATGCCCGTTAAATTTAATTGAGTTACAAACGGTTTCACTTTAGTCCAAAGTACGGGGAGTAGAGGGGGCAAAGTGAAAAACGGGCTAAGTACAGGGCATGTATTGCAATTACCCTAATAATAATTGTCATCATAGACCATTTAATTATTAGAGGTGATAATTCATGATCATAACATGAACTTAATTCCTAGAAACTTCGTTATATTGGATTAAAATCAAAGGTTAATTAGGTATGATGACTCCATGAACCCAAGAACATCACAGCCCTTATAGGGTCTTCCATGGCAGAGCTTCTTTTCTTCTCACAATCTCTTCTAGAATTGGGCCTCAGACCTCCATTTCTTGAATCTTACCATGGCCACCATGGTAGCCTCATAAAGCTAGCTCCACCATTTCTCTCACTGTTCTCTATGATTTATATGTATCACAGAGCTGTCACTGAAGAATTGGTGAGGCTTCATCTTCACAATTAATGTTTTGAGACATATATATATATATATTATGCGTCTATCTTCAATTGCATTTGGTTGTAGGCTTTAGCCTAGCTGTACGAGTCGATACCATCGGGTTTTCTGTTTTATAAAATTGGAAAACACCTATTTGTTGTTTTCAGTTGTGCCCAGGATTTTGAAAACGCCTTTTGTGATAAAAAAAACAGAAACGTTACCCAACGTGTTTTCAGTTTTGCTTTTAAAAAAACTGAAAACAAAAAAGGAAATAGAAAACGACTACGTTACCAAAGGAGCCCCAATTTTCTGGTTATAGAAAATCTCATTTTCTTTTTAGAGGTGATAATTCATGATCATAACATGAACTTAATTCCTAGAAACTTCGTTATATTGGATTAAAATCAAAGGTTAATTAGGTATGATGACTCCATGAACCCAAGAACATCACAGCCCTTATAGGGTCTTCCATGGCAGAGCTTCTTTTCTTCTCACAATCTCTTCTAGAATTGGGCCTCAGACCTCCATTTCTTGAATCTTACCATGGCCACCATGGTAGCCTCATAAAGCTAGCTCCACCATTTCTCTCACTGTTCTCTATGATTTATATGTATCACAGAGCTGTCACTGAAGAATTGGTGAGGCTTCATCTTCACAATTAATGTTTTGAGACATATATATATATATATTATGCGTCTATCTTCAATTGCATTTGGTTGTAGGCTTTAGCCTAGCTGTACGAGTCGATACCATCGGGTTTTCTGTTTTATAAAATTGGAAAACACCTATTTGTTGTTTTCAGTTGTGCCCAGGATTTTGAAAACGCCTTTTGTGATAAAAAAAACAGAAACGTTACCCAACGTGTTTTCAGTTTTGCTTTTAAAAAAACTGAAAACAAAAAAGGAAATAGAAAACGACTACGTTACCAAAGGAGCCCCAATTTTCTGGTTATAGAAAATCTCATTTTCTTTTTATTCGCCTTTTCAATCTTGCAAATTAACAATTCATTCTTGCATCTCGAAATTAGGGAAAGTTTCACTTACCTGCTCCAAGGTTTAACTGTTGACAACCATCTACTCTAAAAGTTTAAGCTGGGTGTAACTTAAGTATTTATACTCTCAACATTACAACATTCCACTTATCCACCACAGCTTCAGCCTTCAACGTTCGTTAACTAATTTTAGGATAACAAAGTGACAGCTGACTAAGAAATGGTTAAAAAAGCTAAGAAAAAGGGAGAATTCCCCCCCCCCCCCCCCCCTGCCTCCTTTTTTGTATGACCTCTCTTCTTCCCTCGCCAAACTCAACTGAAATGCACTACCACCTCTCTTCTACCACCACTATTGCATTCACCATTGGACCTCCATCTTTTCACGATCGTCTTCTATCCACCAGATAATGATGCAGTATTTTGTAGTCCCTTATTTTGTAAGAGCTGTACTTGTTTTGGAGTGTTTATTTTGGCATTTTCATGTAGTTACTACCATGTGAGGTTTGCATAGTTGAAATAGTGTATAAATAAGTTGGCTAGGGCCGTTAGTTGTCAGTTGTGATGATATTGTAATTTGTAATTGAGACTGGTTAAAACCATACGGGCCTTTTAGCTCTTGTTGAAGATTTCAACCTCCAAAACCATAGTTCGTTAATTGTTATTCAATTCCTCTTTAATTTGAACATTCAATAGCATATTTGCGTGCATCAGATACTGCAATCTCTCTCTCTCTCTCTCTCTCTCTCTCTTGCTGTCTCACAACTTTCTATTGTTCACTTTCTTGCTTCACTCTGTCACTAAACTAAACAACAAATTCAAATAGTGCTGTCAATGCGCTAGTAGATCTGTGAATTTACATTGAGGGGCTCGTTATAGCTTCAATTTGTATTGAGAAATAGTGACTGAGGCAACCGGTGGTGGTGATATTCTCTCTTCCTCTAGCCACCATCACCATTGCCATCGGTCATCAAACTACGGTTTTAAAAGTGATGAAAAATTAGGTATCATTGTAGGATTTAAATTTGTTTTTTAAGAATTTGGAAAAATTAGATATTTAGTTGAACCGATGGTTTCTAATTTTTCGGTCCTGTTTTTGTATCCAAACTCTTTGATTAAAGTCACTTGTGATATTGAGATTGTCCCCAATTTAGCATGATATATCTTGAAACTTTAAGGCTTGGAGCATGTTTCATTTTTGGATTCAATACTTCCAGTACGGGTTGTACTATAGGTTTGATTTTGTACTGTGTGTGGGGTTCGATGAGTGGAGCCTGTGATGCTGATGTACAATGTAGTTTCATAGGTTTGTTTTTTTTAAGAGAAAAGAAGATAGAAGTGGGGGTTTTTCTCTTGTATTTATTCTCACTCTCTCTGTCTACTTTGTCCCAAATTAATTGGAGTTGGCTGCATTTATTCTTTTTCTCCATTCAGCTCGGTACACATTGTCTTCTTTCTTTGTTACCTCTACCCAAGTCAATGTGGTCTTCCCCTACCCCTATCATTCCCCTCAATGTGTATGCTATCAATTTTCCTAACGGGTGCATTTATTGGTCTTTCTTTGTATATGTCGAAAGTCGGAATCATCTTAATCGCTTCACTTATTTTATTCTGAATAGGAGATACTTTACCATTTTACGAGAGTTATTTCCCATTCCATTCTTTCTTTTTTAACCACACATCCCGCTTAACATACACATTTATGCTACACTCATTTTTACTAATTTGTTATGTCTTAGTTGCCAAACACTCGGTTCCACAAAGCAGAGGTTGCATAATAGCTGTCTTATAAGATTTTTTTTTTAAAAAAAAAGAAAAAGAAAAGAAAACGAAAACGTTTGTGTGTCAATTGCTCTCTCTGCTCCCTCTCTTAAAATTCATTTTTCAATTTCATTCTCTAGATCTCCACTACCACTTTCCTAACCCACACCATTTCTCACAAGTTTAAATTTCATTGAAATTGCTTTTGTAGGTAATCTGTAGCCAAGTGGCATCTACACACCTCACCATTAAAGACACATGTCTCTAGTATCACCACTACTTACATGTCCATATAGATTGATACATGTTCACTTCTCCATAAATCTCCAAGAGGGCTCCACTTCTTGTTAAGTTTGACAACAGAGATTAATCCAAAAGCTTAGGGTTGACTAATAAGTCACACCCTTGTATGTTATTCAAGAATAAGAAGAAAAAATAATTACAACCTAGTCCTTTTAATTCTAATAATATAAAACAAAGTAACATATCTAACACTCCCCCTCAAGCTGGTGCGAAGATATCTCCCAATCCCAGCTTGTTAAGTATATCACGAAACTGTCTAGCCCCAACCCCTTTAGTAAGAACATCAGCAAGTTGATCACTACTCTGCACAAAAGGAGTGCAAATTGTTCCATTGTTGAGGTTTTCTGTAATGAAGTGCCTGTCAATCTCAATATGTTTAGTCCTATCATGCTGGACCAGGTTGTCTGCAATACTCTATCACAATCAAGGATCAAAATTTCGTTTCGGTGTAGTGTTTCGGTGTTCCCGGAAACGGAAACGTTTCGGAAACGTTTCGGAAACATGTGGAAACACCGGAAAAAACTGGAAACACAAAGAAACTTGTGGAAACATAACTTCAAACTAAACTGTATGCACATATAAAGCTTATAATTGATTAATTAAACCTTTGAGAGGTCTATATATGTAGTTATATCAATAGCATATAGTTTAAATTGAAAATACCTAATAATGTAGGCGTCAATCTACTGTCAAGCAGTTCATAGAATACATAAAACACCATTCATAGAAAAGAAAAGTGACATATAAGCACATAAGGACCAACTTGGAGACATCTACAATATATATATATAGTTGTTCATCCAACAAATTCACATCCAACCGGCTGTAGAGTGTCGAGCAGGCGCATAAACTGGTCCAGGCTCCGGGTATTCACCAAGAGGAACATTATACGTGTTCTGGATATATCGGCAATACTCAGTCCAACCCATGTAAGCACGAAACCATGCCTCATATTGAGCCCTAAACCTCTCATAATCAACTTGACTACATCCAAATTGAAACCCATGGCCATGTCCATAGCCTTGTGAGGATGATACTTGGGAGTCGTATCCAGATGTATAAACTTGACCAGCTGTATGTGAATCGTATCCTGAGCCATAAGCATTTGAAGATGATGATCCTTGCCCATAGAAATCACCCCCACTCATACTCATACTAGACATGCCAGTGTCGATCATATCAATATCCATAGCATCAATTGGTGCGGGATTATTTCTCTGATTACGTGGATTACAATGTCGACCTTGACCACGTTCATACTGAAGCACACGACGGGAGCCATGATCTTCATCTTGTGTAGCATGAGTGAATCCTTGCTCTTCCGTGAATATAGGCCCTGGAGGACTTTGGCTACCCCTCCCTATTGGTGATGAAAAACCAACATTGCCACCCGGACTCCCACCTTGTGGAGGACTAGTATCATCGTCTTCGTCATCATTGTTTCCATTTCCATTATCACTATCATCGTCATGATCGCTACTAACCATAGGTTGCTTACCACGTGCTTTTGACCCCCTTTCACTGTTATCCTGAGCCATACCGCCATCTCTCGGGTGATTTACCCATGTAGCTACGTATGTATTTGGCCTATTCGGATTACCGTTTCCATCAATCTCATCTAGGAGTGCATCCCCGGGGTCATCTAGCCATTCTGAAAGTCCCATATTTTCTTCATCTTCGTCAAATATAGTACTCAAGTCAATTGGTTGGAATTCTTGATTTCTTTGTTCTTTAAACATGTGTTTAACCTTCAACCGCATGTTGTACTGTGCGAAAACCAACTTTTCTAACTTGTCATAATGGAGTCGATTGCGCACTTTTGTATGAATAAGAGCAAACGTGCTCCAATTTCTTTCACAACCACTAGATGACGCTGTTTGTGATAAAATTCTTATAGCAATCCTCCTTAAGTTAGGAGCGTCCGTGCCATACAAAAGCCACCATTCAGCTGTAATTAATAGATAATTGTTAATTAAAAATGAAAACAGTTTCAAACTGGTAAATATGGCACAAAATTCACCTGGATCTGTCCTAGTTCTCCCCCTGATTGCCGCTTGGTCTGAAAACCCATACATTGCCTCACGAAACATTTTAACCTCTGCAAGTGCTTGAGAAGCACGATTACCATCAGGCTCCAATCGAGATACTACGGCTCTAAGCGCTTTCAGCAAACTTTCTTTCACACCTACACCTTCTTCGTATTGGTATGCGGGATTCAAATAGTAAGCTACAATGAAGCACATGAATATCGTGAATTAGTCACTACATATGCAATGACTAAATATAGCATAGTAAATAATCACTACCATACCTGCCATGTGAATTGGCTGAATGATTTGCTTCTTCCATCGAGCATCAACAATGTCAAGATACTTCTTGCAAGATTTAGGGGCAATCTCTGTAATGGCATGTCTTGCTCGTATCATTGCATCATATACATATGGCATTGTAGCTCTTCTCTCCCCATCCACCATCTTTAGAACCTTTGCAATAGGTGCATGAATGTCGACAACAATCTTGGCTTTTTCCCAAAATTTAGCATCGAGTATAGTAGCTTGTACTCGCTTCCCTATTGCGTCTTTGCTACCAGCACTCATACCCCAGTCATCTGATGTGAACATCCTTTGCAAACCACTTTTATGCTCTAAAATACTTTGAAGAGCAATGTAATTAGTTCCAAATCGTGTTTGCCCTGGACGAATCAATTCTCCCTTGCAGTATGTTCGATATATTGCCAATATTCTGTTGTGGTTGTAAATAAAGTTTGTGACCCTCTTTGCCTTATCTAAGACATTCCGCACAGCCTCAATACCAGCAAAATCATGTAAGATTAAGTCAAGGGAATGAGCTGCACAAGGAGTCCAATATAAGTGTGGATTCACTTCCATCAACATTTCACCGGCCTTTTTGTATGCACTCCCATTGTCTGTGATGATCTGAACCACATGTTTATCGCCAATTTGTTGAATGGTCTGATCCATCAGATCATAAATGAATGTTGCATCCTTATCATTATTTGATGCATTAAAAGATCGGTGAAAAATAACATTTCCATCACAATAAACCAAGAAGTTGATAATTGCTAATCTGGTAGTTGAAGACCACCCATCACACATGATAGTGACTCCATAAGTGTCAAACTTCTTCTTGAAAAGCTCAATATATTCCCTTAGCTCTTCTATTTCATCATCTAATAATGGCCCTCCAATCTCGTAGGGTGTTGGCCCCACGACACCTGCACCAGCTAATGCAATTTCATCTATCATCAATTGATAAAAATGGCCTTGAGCCTTGGATGGTGGGATATTTTCGTATATGAAGAACTTTGCTATTGCATGTTTTGCCGACATTGCCCACTTTTTTGGATTCCACAAATGAGTTAACTTTGCTTGTTGGACTTCCTTATTTCGATGCAATGAAGGAGTCATTTCGTGAATGTCAAGTCCTTTCTTCTTATCTTTTTGTGATTTGGTAGACATTTTATTCCAAGCTTCTTTCACACTACGAGATCTCATTAGTTTATGCATTGCATTTGCACCTCCCTTTTGAGTGGATGGTTCCCCCTTTGCTCTTCTATACATTTCACCAGCCATATGAATATCGTGAATAGATTGTTGTTTGGCGTACTCTAAATCATCTCTCTCCTCCTTTGTCATACCATCATCATCATCCGAATCGTCCGAATCATTGATTTCAATCCCACTTCTCTTTCTAGCAGTTCCGATCAAATTCCTCCTCATTTGAGCTCTTTGTTCTACCACTTTCTCATTCTCTTTCTTATTACGATTCAAGTAGTCCCTCATTGCTTTAGAGACTGCTGAAGGGCACTTATCACATCCTTCAACATTTGAATTACCTCCAGCCACGTGTTGCTTCAAACGTGACACACCACCGCCTTTCATTATTTTGTGACAGTAGTTGCATTGCACATGTTGCCGATTATCTCCAATCTGTGTCCCATGCTTCCAACCAATATCTCGTTGCCGTCTCTTTTTTTCAGTTGGCTGTGAACTGTCATCTATATTTTTTTCTGACATTCCTACACATAATAGATAATTAATTTCGATTGGAATATAGTCATATAGCATAGTATATTCTATTATACTATAATATATGATATTTTTTTTTTTTTTGTTCTTTTTGGAATTAGTGTGCCACAATTATAGGACTACTAATTAGTATTAATTGTAATTAGTACACTTATAGGACTACGAAATAAATTTAGTATAACTAATTATATATATAAGAATATTAATTATATAACTCATATAAGTTATATAAGTATTACTAATTTAAAATTTATTATTATTATTATTTTTATATTTATAGAATATTTATAAACTAGAAATAGTGTACCACAATTATATGACTAAGAACTAATTAGTATTAATTGCAATTAGTATACACTACTTATTAATTTTACAGCTTATTTTATATTTCTAAGAATATTAGTTATAAAACTTATATAAGTAATAAGTTATAAGTTGTAACTAATTTATTAAATTTCTAAGAATGTTAGTTATATAACTCATATAAGCTATATAAGTATTACTAATTTAATTTAATTTAATTTTTTTTATATTTATAAACTAGAAATAGTGTACCACAATTATATGACTAAGAACTAATTAGTATTAATTGCAATTAGTATACACTACTTATTAATTTTACAGCTTATTTTATATTTCTAAGAATATTAGTTATAAAACTTATATAAGTAATAAGTTATAAGTTGTAACTAATTTATTAAATTTCTAAGAATATTAGTTATATAACTCATATAAGCTATATAAGTATTACTAATTTAATTTTTTTTTTTTTTATATTTATAAACTAGAAATAGTGTACCACAATTATATGACTAAGAACTAATTAGTATTAATTGCAATTAGTATACACTACTTATTAATTTTACAACTTATTTTATATATCTAAGAATATTAGTTATATAACGTATATAAGTAATAAGTTATAAGTTGTAACTAATTTATTAAATTTTTAAGAATTTTAATTTTCAATGAGTATTATAAGAAATTATAATTTATAAATTGGAATTAGTATACAACAATTATGTGAGTATACACTAATTAGTATTAATTGCAATTTGTATACACTAATTAGTAATTGACAACTAATTTTTATATGAATACAGTTTTGCTCACCCAAAATTGCTCACCTCCTTTGGTTAATGCAGTGGGGGCACAATATTAAATGAGAATTAGTTAATGGTGTAAATTACTGGGTCTTACTGTATTAACCAATGAGAGAGGAGGGTGAATAAAGGGTGAGCAAAACTATACTCTCTTTATATTTCTAAAAATATTTTTAATAACTTATATAAGTAACATAAGTTATAAACTTATATAAGTAGTATTAAGTATAAAACTAAAGTTATAAGTAGTATTAAGTATAAAACTAAAGTTATAAACTAAATAAAGTATTACATATATAGATATATACACAGGAGCTTACCTTAGGATTAGGGCTTCTCTAATGAGAAAATAAACCCAGCAGCTCCAGCGGCTCTAGCGGCAGAAGACACGATAGAGAGAAGAAGAAGAAAGAAGAAAGAAGAAAGAAGAAGAAGCGAGAAGAAGAAGAGGAGGACGAAGATGAATCCAGCGAAGAAGAAGAAGAAGAAGAAGAGGAAACCAGATCTGGACCAGACAACCAGCGAAGAAGAAGAAGAAGAAGAAGAAGAAGAAGAAGAAGAAGAGATGAAGATGAGGAAGAACTTACCTGAATGAACTCGAGTAAGTGTTTTATAAGCAGATTTTCCCCCAAAATTTCTCTTCTTCAATTATTTCCGCAAGAATTTCTACTCTTAAATCATTGCTCTGCCCCTGCGTCGAATCACGTTACTGTTTCGCTCGAAACAAACGTGTTTCGTTCGAAACACATGGAAACGCACGAAACCTGTCGATTATCTGGAATTTCGAGATTCCCACGATGATTCGTGTCGGTGGGCCACGAAACCGAAAAGTTTCGGTGGTTTCGGCCGACACGACACGATATTTTGTTCCTTGATCACAATACAACTTCATTGAATCCTCATGCCCGATCTTCAAATCTCTCAATAGCAATTTGATCCATAGAAGTTCACACACACCTTGAGCCATTGCTCTAAATTCAGCCTCTGCACTAGACCTTGCCACAACATTCTATTTTTTGCTTTTCCACCTAATAAGGTTACCTCCCACAAATGTGCAATACCCTGAAGTGGACCCTCTGTCGGTCACTGAGCCTGCCCAATCAGCGTCTATTCTGAAATGTTCATGCTTACCAAAGAACAAGCCCTTACCAGGAGCAGACTTAAGATGTCGCAAGATTCTGTAAACCGCATCCATATGTGTCTCATAAGGAGCGTGCATGAATTGACTTACTACACTTACAACAAATGTAATATCAGGACGAGTATGAGAAAGATAGATAAGCTTCCCTACAAGTCTCTGATATCTCCCCCTGTCTACCATTTTCCCACATTTTCATCACTCAATTTCTGGTTTGGTTCTATAAGAGTATCACATGCTCTACTTCCAAGCATTCTGGTTTCACTTAAGAGATCCAAGACATACTTTCTTTGAGAGATGAAGATTCCATGCTTAGGCCTGGCCACTTCAACTCCCAGAAAGTATTTAAGCTCCCCTAGATCTTTTATTTCAAACTCCCTTGCCATGTACTCATGGTTCGAGGTCGCGGTATCGGAGTCCGTTGTGATGACTCGGGGTCGCGGTATCGGCTTGGTATTGGACGATATGCAATGAAACGCTAGATTTAAGGTTCAAAAAAATATGAAAAAATAACCAAAAATTCTAAAATAATAAAAATAACAAAATTGGCATAATAGATTGTCACAATATCCAATGTACCAACTATAAAATCACAAATTATTCAATTCACATGCTGCCGATCTACTGTTTGAAGATTTTTTTATTACACACATTTTAAACAAATAAGTGAACATTTTAAGTATTTTTTTTATTACACGTACACATTTTGAACAAATAAGTAAACATTTTTTTTGTATTACACACACATTTTAAACCAATAAGTAAACATTTTTTTTTGTATTAAACACACATTTTAAACAACAATTTTTTTTGTATTACACATGCACATTTTAAACAAATAACTGAACATTTTTTTGTATAACACACACACATTTTAAACAAATAAGTAAACAGTTTTTATAAACAAACATTTTTTTTAATAAATAAGTAAACATTTTAAACAAATAAGTAAATATTTTTTTACTTATAATGAATTGATCACATGCCTATCAAGATGCCCCATCTTCCAGCATGCCTTCACATAAAGTTGTACTGCCTATGACCATTTCAAGTAATTCTGGCCATTGAATACGATAGTAATTTTGAGATTGGGATCCAAGGGGGTAACCACAGTCTGAATAGGAGTGATAGCAGCCATTGGCTCAATAGTTGTTGGTTTGTCAAGGTCAGTCATGATTCCGTGGCCCGAATGGAAAACCCACAAAATGTGAAGACGAGGGGAGTGGGGAACTCATAGAACAACTAGGTCAATTCAAAGGTCCATAAAGGGACCCAAAAAAAGAGAGAGTGCTAAGTTGTAACTCTAATCAAAGCAATGGACTAGTAGATGGGAGATGCGATCTGGAAATTAGTTGGGTAGGTTTAGTTGACGCACTATAGGGTCATATATGATGGAGGCTGGGGTTGAAGGGTTGACGCAGGCTGGGAAAGAGGAGAGGGGGGCTCGGCGCAAGAAGGGAAGGGGTAGGGACTGTCGGCGCAAGCTGGGAGGCTCCTGGTGGCAGCGGCGCAGCCTGGATAGGTTGGGAAGAGGCAACGCAAGTTCAGGGGTGGCGCAGGGTTAGGGTTTGGCTGTTGGTGGTGGTTCGGTGGTGATTAATGGTGGTATGTGGTGGTGGTGGTGGTTGGAGAACCCTAAGGCTCTGATACCATGATGATTTACAATATTTTGTAAAGCTTAGGTTCTAACATAAGTTAGAACCTTTTATATTAACCACAAAAAGAGAAGAAAAGAAATATTATAAATACATCCATGAACTAATAACAAAATAAGAACCAATAACTAAATAATTCTAACAGTTAAGTGGTGTGGTGGTGTACCCTTCGGGTTTGATGAATTGATGCCCTTAAAACTAACAACGTTGGATCTCCCCTAGTCAAGGTAAGGGAAAACAAAAAATTCACACCTACATCAATATATATATATACACGTGTATGTATCTAGATTATATATTTACTTATTTATTTTATTTTATTTGTGCTTTTAAAGGTCCAGGCACCTACACCAAAACGGAAAAGGGCAGTCTTTATGAAAATTGGGAGGAGGTCGACAACTGCTAGGTACACCTCAGGGGAGGAGACAAGTTCGGGAAACCTACTCACTTTCAAAGTTCCAAAGCAAACCTCAACATCGTAAATATGGGCCGTTCTCAAACGGGCCTCGTACTCGTGATAGCATAGGTCCATTCGCCCAACTGAGTCATGGGTGCTGTCCGGCTCAAAAACTTCACCTCTGAATATGGAAACTCACCAAGTTCTAACTGGAGTCGGGCTATGCTACTCCCTTGTAATGGCTCCACTTTAGGAGGATACCGAGGAAGGGAGGTCGGACCATCACCCATTTCCCCAAAATCCGACGCTGGCTGTGGATTTGTAATCTTATCCACACTTTCCCAGAATTTTTCTTTGTCACCCAGATAAGGGACTAATTAATAGAAACGTCTAGAATTTATCTAGCGCTGGCTCCTGGTTAGGTCGACGCTAGATTAATTGATAGCAGAGATGTATTGTTATTCAGCCCTTCTCAGGATAAACACATAGAGAGTTGGTCCAGGTCTCTTTTTTTGTCCAAGAGATATTCCATGGGCTCCTTCATCTAATTGGTTAAGTGGTGTGGTGGTGTACCCCTTTAGGTCTGATGATTTGATGTCGTTAAAACTAAAAACGTTGGGATCTCCCCCAATCAAGGTAAGGGAAAACAAAAAATTCACACCTACATCAATATATATGTACACGTGTATGTATCTAGATTTATTTATTTATTTATTTATTTTTGTGCTTTGAAAGAGGTGTCTTTCCAGGCACCTACACCAAAACGGAAAAGGGCAGTCTTTATGAAAATTGGGAGGTGGTCGACAACGGCTAGGTACACCTCAGGGGAGGAGACAAGTTCGGGAAATGACTATGTGGTGCGGCGCGACTTGAGTGGTATTATCGACGATGTTGATGGTGACGACTCTGCTTGTACCCTTTGTGATAAGGGCAAGCGAGTAGTGTTAAAGGAGAGCAGTGACGAGACCTCTGGTGGTGATGACATGCCTAACGATTGAGAGTAGTCAATATCTGGTGATGATGAGGATTGGGTAGATTAAGAGGAGGAGCTGAGACCTCCAAGGGATGTTTCGGCAGTTCGTACGCCCTCGTTGGGCGCAGACATGGTACCTAATATTTTGCCACCACTAGGGGGGGGTGACTCCGCCTGGAGGTTTACCCCCTTTCACCACATTTGGATATTCTTCCTTTGATATTGGTTCTAAGAGTTTATCTTCTGTTGGTGGCACTTCTAGCTTCACTAGTGCAGTTGTTTCCGGGAGTTCCCGCTCAGTTGGGTTCGTTTGGGAGTGCTTGTACTTCTGCCTTTGGTAGAGTCGCCTCTTCTCTTGGGAGCACTAGTACTCCGAGCTTCACGAGCGCAACCAAGGTTTTTGGAAGCTCATGTCCTTCTTTTGGGAGTACCTCTTGGAGTTCTTCCTCTATGTTTGGGAGTGCTCTAGGTTTCATGGGTGATGGGAGCTCATCTTCCGCCTTGGCGAGTACTTCGGGCCTCATGACTATTTGTGCCACCTCCCTTCCTCTTATTGGCACATTCCTTGGCAAAGTTGCGAGTGTGGCCGCTCCTTGTAGGTCTGTTATTGGCGCCACGTCATTGACTTCGGGTGGGCTTGCGTTTTCTAGCACCGCCACTACACCTGTGGTTCTGCCTGCCACCTCTGGTGATGTTCTGGTTGGTGTGGTTTATCATGCGATGCTGTAGAGGGTGCCCTTTTGGTGATGGTTTACATAGATTACCGTAGCACTTTTGTACCCTTAGTTGATTTTTCTTGTGAGTCTGGTGCTTTCTACTTTCACAAGCTTGCGAGTCTCCTTTGATCTACGAGGGAGACGAGAGTAGCTGCTCTTTCTTCCATGGCCCTTGCTGGTTTTAGAGTGAGGATTCGAGATCTCCGGTGTTCCTCAAGGATGGGCTTGAGTTGGTTGGAGGCGCATATGGCCTTGTTGGGCCCCCATCAGCAATTTCTAGAGATGGTCACTCGCGATACGAGTTTGAGTACACGAGAGCTCACTATTCGAACAGAGTTGATGGAGGTTAGCGCATGTATGGTGGAGCTGTTGGGGGCGCTCCATACAGTTAGGGTGTTCATGCACGAGTTGAAACTCTATTATGCAAGCCCCTCGACTTCCAAATCTCCCATACCGCGGTAAAAAGACGTACCTTTAGAGGTGAAATTATTTTCTTCCATGTCGGGGAAGGTGGTTATTTGTAGTTCTCCGTTAGCTATCATTTGATGGATGATATTTCGAAAGTCCGAGAATCACTTGTTGGATGCCTTACCATTTGATGGTACACGCAAAAATTGTGGTTGCCTTTTCTTCCTCCATAGTAGTGTGGCCGATTTGGCAGGGGGTGAGGCCTCTGTCCCTCACCCAACTTTTGACCACCATTAGGCCTTCTTTTATGCGTTGTGGGTCAGGGGATGGACATCACGGTGTACTCTTGCTTGTCTAACATCCTCAGCCAAATTTCGATCGGCAACTAACAGATTTGAGAAACTTCAAAAGGAGTGATTAGTTAGGTGTACTCCGTAGTCCCTCAGCATTCCATGAATGTACAACTGTCCAGACTTTCATCAGTGCTATTGTCATGACATTCGATGGCGCGGTCCCTAAAATCTGTCCAAGTATTCGATGGCACGGTGCATGATTTCAAAATTTCTAGAAAAAGTCGTCCATTTTCGTAAAAGTTGTCATTTTGAACAGTTAAAAACAGTTTATTTCGATCGATCGAAATTCAGGTTCTGTCCAAACTTTATTTCTCAACATTGGCCATATCGATTGAGCGAAAATAGTTTCGATCGAAACAACTTTTGTCCACAAACTCTAGCCATGAACATATAAGAGTCTTATACATCAAGTCCTACACATACTTATTTAACACAACATAATTTACAAGTCCTTTAGTTCCAAACTACTACAACTACACCACATACAATATGCACATTAAACACTTACTCTCCTCTTTCTTCCTCTATTTCACTTTCTCCTTTCCTTTCACCTGAAATGGTTGTACAATAACCACATGAGCTTGAAGCTCAGTGAATGATGCTCTTTGACATAAATTCGTGTATATCATTTAAACATGTAATATGCAATTCAATATAGCATAATGAATCACAGCCAAGTAAGTATTTGTCTCCAAAGTTTCTTTGTTCTTCTCACTACCCCGTGCTTGTAATGGCACCCTTTATCCTTGTTCCGAGCTATCCAATACCTTATACAAGGCGTATTAAACACTCAAGCCTCAGGAGGCCTTTCTACACTCCCTTTTGGAGCCTTCTCTTTGTAGTTACTAGTTATAGAACAATTGCTTCTTCAACCACATATTCACGTAAACATGATACCAGCAACATAATCCTTTCTATCTCTTGCATATATAGTCAATCATGATATACAAGCATGCTCTGCTTGAAAGGCGCGCCTAGGCGCAAAGCGTAGGCGGGTGCAAGGCATGAGTCTCGCCTAAGGCAAGGCGCAACACATGCAAATCGAGGCGCGCCTAGGCTCATGAGGTGCGCGCCTAGAAGAAGGGAGGCCCAATCACAAATTTTTACCCCCCTAATCCCAATCCCTCTCAGTTTTAGCGTGGGAAAAAAAGAAAAGAAGAAAGGAAAGTAGAAAAAGAGCTGTGAAGTGCGAACCAGTCGCAAGCCCTAGGAATTTCCAGTTGCTGCCAGGTATCTTCTTTCTTCTTTCTTCTTCTTCTTCTTCATGAACCGAACCAGTCGCGAGCGACTCTTTTTTTTTTCATTTCTTTCTTTCTTCTTCTTCGGCCTTCGCTGCCTTCTTCTTCTTCTTCTTCTTCACGAACTGGTCGCGAGTGACTTTTTTTTTTCCCCTTCTTTTTCAAGTCTGTGAAATAGACAATTCAAAGTGACAGTCATTTTTTTTCCTTTTTCTTTTTCTTTTTCTTTTTTCCTTTATAGTTGTTTCATGACTTCTTTATTGTTATTTTTATTTTTGTGTTCTTTTATTTTTATTTTATTTTTTTTTTTTCTGATCTCTCCTTTTTTTTTTTTGTTCTGTTCTGTCCTTTTTGTTTTTTTTTTTCCTATTATTATTATTATTATTATTATTATTATTTTTGGTATGATACTATACTATTCTACTATAATATCTTAATCTATGGACTATGGAATGTTTGGAATCTATGGATTTTCAATTGATAATGCCCTTTTTACACTTAGATAAAATGGAGAGTGGTGCTAGTGTAAGTTCAAAGCAAGATCCGCATACAATAAGCTATTTAAGTGTAGTGTAAAATAATGGATTTTCAATTGATAATATCTTTAACTTGTATATAATAATGTAAAATTACTAAAATCAGATTATAATCATCTAAAATCAGATTTTGGATATGCTATTTACATGTAAAATAAAATCATGTAAAAGTGCACCTCGCTACGCTCGGGCGCGCGCCTTGGATTGCGCCTCACGCCTAGGCTCCAGGAGACCTTTGCGCCTCAGTGTGCCTTGCGTCTTAAATAAACTTGCAAGTATGTTCATAATTCATGAATTGAAAGTAAATCATTTATATGCCACAGTTTCATTACTTGAAAAGTTTCCTCAAAGATAGAGGTTACTCACCTTGCTCTAGATATAGAATTGACAAGATATAATGCTCACTTCATAGTACGCTCACTTTCAAACTCCTACAAGCCATGTAAGATTCCATAGCATATGAATATGAATTCTTCTTTTTTTTTTTTTTTTGCTGAGAATGAATTCTTCTAATTAATCCATCAAAATTCTTATGGAAATGAAATTATGAAATTAAATCACATAGAAAGAATCCTCTTACCCGTGGCTTCTCAAGTCTAGCTTCAATTTGAGATAGAAATCTCCCTAGCACCCTTTCCCCTTTGGTTTCCTTCTTTTCTCTCTTGTTTTTCACTTTCTTCGTTGCACCTAGTTGCTTAACTTGCTTATGTAGAGATAAGAACCTCAAAAAGATGTACATCTTATTTAACTAGTTATTCTTCAATTTCTCTCTTGCCCACTTAAATACACATGGACTTAGCCAAATATAGCCCAAAAGCTAGCACCTTGATTAGGCTAATTAATCATCATTAAGCTAATTAATCCCAATTAAGCTAATTAATCTTGATTAAGAAAATTCTTCCAAATTCTAGAGATCAAGTCTCCTAAATTATACTTTCACCTACTATATTTCTTACTAATTACACAATAGCTCCTCTAGTTCTCGTGAATTGCTAATTCACCTACTAGTTATGAGAATGTTTTCTTTTTACTCCTACCATTTATGCCCTTGTCTAGGAATTCAACATCTAACATCAAATATGTATCCAATGCAAGGCATCAAATAATTCCATGTCTTTCAAAATACGCAAATGCCAAATAGACATGTATAACACAACAAGTGATTATCAACTCTTCCTTTCTTTCCTCCACATTTCCCATATCCATTTCAATATGGATTCTCTCTTTCTTTTCCTTGTCTCTTGAAAAAGGACACCTCTATCCATCTCCTTCCATCACTTGATAATAAGATCAAGTATGCAATGCAAATCACATAAATATTCATGTCATTACCATATAATGCACATTAAGATGTTATAATCATAAGTCAAAATGTTGGGATATTACAGAATTAGCAATGGTTTCTGGTAGTGGTGAAGAAGTATGCACTTTAGCAGTGACACGGTGCTGCTAGTATTGTGCTGTTGTGCATATGTTCCTGTGAAGTATAGAAAGAGTTTGTTGCGACAGTTTTACCCACTTTATCTGGATTCTAATTTTTTTTTAGTTATGCGTCATCTGCTTTTAATAAACATTTCCTTTGTCAGCTTGTCAGAAATCCAAAATGCACGGGGTATTATGGATGTCCTTGCAGAAATGCTAAACGCATTGGATCCGGAAAACAAAGAGGTACATTTTCTATAAAATAAAATTATGTTATAAAGAAGGGTAAGTTCTTTTGTGTAACATGTTATATGACTCATGTTGATATACGTACTACTGATTGAAGTGAAATTGAGTACTAGACTTGGTGTTAAAACTCTTATTAGATTGTGGCTCAAAATAATGCATAGAAATTTCAAGTTCTTACTGATGTTGACAATTTGATATCAAATATCCGAAATTTATTGACAATTCCATATATTGTCTCCCATCTATTATTCTTTTTCCGCAGACTTGTCTGTGTTATGATGTAGTTTTTGATCTATATTTTATCTTTTTTCCACCTTGCAGGCACTTAGGCAGGAAGTTATTGTTGATTTGGTGGAACAGTGCCGTACATACAAGCAAAGAGTGGTACACCTTGTTAACTCGACTTCGTAAGGCCTTGTATTACTTTTCCCACTACCAACAATGTCCATTTTTCAATGGCTTTTGATGCTTTCTCACTTATGATTTTGTAGTTTTTCTTCTTTTGTTCTCTACTTTATGGGTTGAGGAGACAAACTTACTTGTCAATTGATAGAGAAATTAGGTGTAAGTAATGTGCTGAATGAAAAGGTGGTCTTCCAAGAGAAATAATTTCAAAATTAGGCCTAAGTGGTTGTTTGCAGAAATACACGATCAGGGTTGGTAAAGCAAATAGTCCCCAGTGTTAGGGAGGGCAACACTGCACGCATTGTTGTCAAATCGTTAATTGAGTCGTGAATGGGTTTGCCAATCTATCAAATTGTGATATTCATTTTCTTTAGACAATGGAAGAAAAACATGTTAGTCTATATTGTATATCATATAAAGAAACACATGTAGAATGCTTAAAATGAACAAAATAAAAATTCAACACACGTTTCATGCAATTTCGAGGCTCAAAATGTTGAAAGCTTTCTGTTCAAAGTTCAAAATGATGAATTGTGAATTGTAAATTGTATATGGTTTGTATGAATCACCTATTCTTACAGCCATGCTCGCTAGAACTTTAGCAAGACTTGATACTCGGATCGAATCCAAGGATATAAGCTCAAACATGGCTTGGCTTGTCTTGCCTTATATTGTGTGCTTAGTTCACTGTGTTTGAATCTTTAGGCCATAGCATGTGATAAAGTTGTGTATTTAAGTCCAAAAAAAAAACTTAAGGTAGTTCTGAGAGATTGAGAGTTTGACTTGCCTTCTGTATGAAAATGGGTATGGAGTCTAAACGCTGGGAACTCTTTATCCAATCTTTTCCTGCCAGGGAATCACTTACATTTGACTGTCAAGCGAAGAAATGTTGCCTCTAGCTTTTTGATTGATGACATCATGCTTCTTACCCTTGGACCTATCTGTTTCTCTCCGTTGTTTCTTGCTAATGCTTGCATATCTTTGTAAAAACTTGAGAGTTTGGAGGAGTACAAAGGCACATGGAGTAGATGATCTAGATGGTCGAGCTGTTGGCATGTTAATCGATCCCCTTCATCTGTTGCTAGCGTTTTGAGCCTGATAAAGTTAGATTACAGTACAATAAAAAACTTGTCCATCTAGAAAATTTTCACAATTGACTTGGCGCATAGTTTCCCTCGTGGAATATATAAACAACTTTGGATCACTAAATGTTTAGTAGCTCTAGTGATTCAAGGAAAGGTAAGAAAACAGCATTTGAGGTGGTTACTATTAGAACACAAGCCAAGGAAATCAAAATTACAAGTACCCTTTTACTAGTTTTGAAGTTCTCCTTTGCTTCCGGCATGAAGGAATGTAGTTCAAAAAAAAAAAAAAATTTCTCGTAGTACGCAAGCGTTGAGGCTTTCATCAAAACAAAGAGATAGGCTTGGCTGGTACTTTTTTGCGAGTTAGCTAGCTAAAAGGCTTGCTCGACTCTGAAGAGATACTACTAAATCCACTATTCCCTTTTTTTGGCTACAAGATTCTTGGCTTCTACTGGGCTACATCCATAAGCTTTCTGTCACTAAAAACCATTTGTCCCCATCTCCAAGTGAGGAGAACAAACCTGGAAAATTTGGAAGCTAGAGAGTTTAATAGAAGCTGTCAGAAATAAAATAGAGAAATGGAATTTTGTGTATTCTTCTCTAGGAGGTGGATCTATTTATACAAGATACAAGCTAGCCATAAAACGAAAAGAAATAAGATAAAATCGCACTTGATTATAGATCCCATAAATTATTCTAACACATCCCACCAATTATGCTAATATATCCCATTGGTGATAATAGACAATAAGCACAAGATATATGATATTCTTCAACAATCCCTCTCAAGTTGGTACACGGAAACTTGTTGAAGTGTCAAACTTGAAAATAATACTATGGTTGCCGGTCCTTCCTAGCCGAGAGAGCCAAGAATCCGAGAGTTCCGCGAAAGATCGTGAGGCCAGGTAGTGTTCGCCAGAGAGGCTAGGTATTGCTGATAACACCCCTTTAAGCTGGAGAGGGAATGAAAAATGCAACCGAAGTTTGGGATTGAAATTACAACCGAAAACAAGGACCGTGTCAAGTGAATCAAAAGTCAAAATATAGTGATATCAATGAGTGAGATATAAATCTCCGAGTAAATTCCATTTCCAACCTCCAACATCCTCCCTCAAATTGAAGGTGGTAATAAAAATTACAACCGAAGTTGAATGAAAATTACAATCGAAACAAGACTGTATCAAGTGACCGAAAGTGGTGATATCAACAAGAAGTGGGATATAAAATCCCCAAGATTGGCCAAGGTGGGACAACACCCACCTACAACAACGAGAAATTGTGGAACAACAATGTCCACAATAGTGGCCAAGGTGAAAAAATCTATTCACCAACAAAAAAATAAAGTGTGGGACTAAAACCCACAACAAAATCACCAAATTTCTGCCCAAGAACAGTGAAACAAAGAGGTTAAAACATTAGCCACACGACAGCCAAACAAGGCCTTAGACAACTCACCACATCAAAACCCAACAGCCCAAGAACACCAAGCAAATTTCAGAAATTTATGGACTCTTCTGGGAATATCAAAAAAATTGGGGCTGTTTCTGAAAATATCAGAGAGATCAAGGGACTTTCTGTAAGTATCAAAATTGACATGGAAGCCATGAGCGAATTCACTTTTTTTTTTTGGGTCATAGAGGGAATTCACTTGAAGACCAGCAACCAAACAGGCCCTTAGAATATTTTAACCACCAAACAGACCCTTGTGCATTCTTACCATGTGAGTCCAACCAAGCATAATCCTTTGCATGACAAAATTCTTTAAATGGAAATGGAAGAGCCAACATGCGTCTACACAAAGTGGATGGCATGAAAACCCATGAAATACAGCTAATATCCACCACCAAATGATCAACAAAAACATATTAGAGGAGGACCACCAAACATCCCATAGATGGCAGCCTCTTTTTTGGAGTTGAAATATATCTCGTGCAAAACCGTGTCTGAAAAGCAGAGCACGACCGAGTCAAGCAAGGCCAGCCACACACCCCCACACCCATACACTTGGGTTAGCTAAATTGAACCCCTTAGGCAAGATTTGAAGCTTCTAGCTCCAAACATGGCAGATCCAATAGACCAAAATTGAGTAATGAAAGGTTGCAACGATGAAGCCTAATCAGCGAATACAAAATAAAAAGGGAACCAAACAGTCCCTAGGGTTTCGGCCAACAGAAGGATAGTCAAATTTGTCGCACAGAATTTGCGAAGCTTAGAGGACAGATGGTGAAGGGGTCGCGAGGGGTAGGGTTTCGAACAGATGTGGTAATCAAATAGATGCTACAAAAAAAAAAAAAAAAAGAGGCTCGAACAAATAGGGGTCCGGCGGGTGGCGGTAGACAAAATATTGTGTAGAGCTACCACAGGTAGATCGCCTGCTCTGCTACCATGCTCGAAAGAAAATAGAGAAAATGGAATTTTGTTTACTCTTCTCTAGGAGGTGGCTCTATTTATACAAGATGCAAGCTAGCTATGAAAGGAAAAGAAACGAAATAAAATCGCTCTTAAGTGTAGATCCCACAAATTCTTCTAACACATCTCACCAATTATGCTAATATATCCCACTGTTGATAATAGACAATAAGCACAAGATATATGATATTTTTCAATAGAAGCTACAATGCCATGCCTCAACATGTAACGTATGCTTATCTTCTTCCTGAAATTATCAAATGTTAATACTACGAGTGTTTATCGCTCGTGGTTGCAAGTTAGAGCTCCTCCTTTGAGCAACGTGCGTGGTTTTGGGGTGTTTGCTTACATCCAGAGTTTTACCTCCAAAAGTCCTGTGGTCGAAAGGATTCTTCATCACACAACAAGGGTGGCCTGGGTTTAATGAAGGTTGAAGATAAGAATAACATGTTTGAAAATTTAGGTTGGAAGATTAGCCCAACAATAGATTCATGTGTTCTAGTGATGCCCAAAAAAAGAAGAAAAGAAAAAAAGAAAACGTGAATAGTGGTAATTAATACAAGTGGAACTCAAGGTAAACTCAACTTGCGCTTGGAGGAATATTCTGAAGGCAAAAACATTATTAGGGACTGCACTAGATGTATCCCAAGAAATTAGAAGACTATGTACTTTGGGGTGTGCCAAGGGACTGAGACCTAATTATCTGGAAGTGTCTAAATATTATAGGAGGGGTGTTGTGAACTTTCTACTGTAGATAAGATCGTTATGCATGATAAGAGGTGGGATGGCAATGGTCATTACAATTAGAACCTGGACATTTATTTACATCGATGTTAAAGATTCATATTCCTATTGAGGTTTGGAACTAGTTGGGTGATGTGGGGGGTGTCTTGGCTTACAAAGTATTTAATAGGATCTTAATGACTAGGAAAATGCATGATGAGTGGACGAAGAGAATTCTAGTGCCTATATATAAGAATAACAGATATGCACAAATAATGCAACAACTATAGAGGTACAAGCTGTTGGAGAGAGTGATGGAGCATCACTTAAGAGGTGCAACAACAGTATCAAAGAACCAGTTTGGATTTATGCCTGGGAGGTCAACTATGGAAGCGATATATCATATACTTATTAAGGCGACTGATGGAAAAGTATAAAGAGAAGAAAAAAGATCTACATATGGTTTTCATTGATTTAGAAAAAGGCTTATGATAGGGTGTCCAGAGATTTAATAGGGAGGGTGCTGGAGAAGAAGGGACTGACAAATGGTTATATTGGTGTGATAAAGGATATATATGATGAAGTTGTGACTATAATTAGATCACCGGCCGGAGAAACAAGCGAATTCCCAATTGCTGTAGGCCTACACCACGGGTGGACGCCTTAGAGTCCTTATTTGTTCGTCTTAGTTATGGATAAACTAACTAGACACATCCAAGATGAGGTCCCATGGTATATGTTGTTCGCAGATGATATTGTTTTGGTTAATGAGATAGAGGAGGACTCCACACTAAAATAAAATTGAAACTTGGAGAAAAGCACTAGAGACTAAAGGGCTTATGATTAGTAGGACGAAACATAATATATGGAATGTAACTTTAGTAACAGTAGAAGTAGAGAGATAATGAAGAGATGAAGATCGAAAATCAAGAGATCCCAAAGAGGGAACCTTTTTTGCTATCGATGATCAGTAAAGATGGAAATCTTAGGGATGATGGGACCCATAGAATTAAAGTAGGCTGGCGCAAGTGGATGAGTGTTTCCAGCATATTATGTGACTGGCGAATACCAGCAAAACTGGAAGGGAAATTTTATAGGACAACTATTAGGCCAGCGATGCTCTACGGGACAGAATGTTGGGCAATCAAGAAACAACACATTAGCAAAATGAGTGTAGCTGAGATGAGGATGCTAAGATGGATGTGGTAAGACTAGGAAATATAGAATTAGAAATGAGTACATTTGAGAGACTGTAGGTGTGACACAAATTGAGGATAAGTCGAGGGAGAATAGACTCAGATGGTTTGGCCATGTGCAACGAAGACCTGTAGATGCACCGTTGCAAAAGGGTGATAGGATCGTAGTGCTTGTTGATGCTAGGGGGAGGGGAAGACCTAGACTGACTTGGGAGTCTATAGTGAAATAGGATATGAATATATTTAATTTAATATATAGCTCTTGATTGTGCATAATGGAGTTCGTACAGCCAACCCCAATTGATTGGGACATAAGGCTTGGTTTGGTTTGGTTTAAAGATTCGTATTCCTTGTGATTATGATGAGGCTGGAGATCCAATGTGGCAACATACTAGTTAAGGATAATTTGCAAAAAAAATTGCTTAAGCCCTTGTAGAAGGGAAAGGGAGTTACTACATTAGTGTTAGAGACTAGACATTGCACCGAGGTTGTAACGTTGTCTTTGGGTATGATAGAGGATTATCATTCCTACGAAAAGCTTCCTGTTAATAGGAATAGGCTTAAAATGTGAAACTTTTGGGGAATATGTCGAGGAACAAGATCAAGGAATTGAAAGGTGTGAAGATTGGTTGAAAATAAATCCCCTATTCTCTTGGTAAGTGAATCCATTGTGGATTGGTTGGAAGGTAAGATTGTTGGCCCAAAAAGGCAACCTTGGGGTCACTCTGTGTGTGATGTGAATAAGGCTGTATGAGACAAATTACCAATTAAGAAATTAATCACAAACCAAACACACAATTGAACAAGTAGAGAGAGAGAGAGAGAGAGAGAGAGAGAGAGAGAGAGAGAGAGAGAGAGAGTTTCCAGCCTACGTCCACTCCTCAAGAATACCTCTTGAGAATTCCACTAAAACAATCTTCTTCACGATGTAGATCAAACCGTTACACAATCAATTTCGTGAGTGTAAACCAAATCGTTGCAAGATCTTCTTCAAGCTCTTCTTTTCACTCCAATGAGGACACTCTTCAATGGCTTTCCAATGGTTGTACTAACCCTCTTGTATGTACACAAGACGTAGAATTGATTTGGTACAATGAATAACTCTCTTCAATAGTAGATGAGAAGTATAAAAGCTCACTTTATTGACCTCAAAAATTACAATGAAGAACGAGAGCAATATTGATTGAAATCACACTACTAAGGATCAAGCTTTGAATGTGAGAAATTCTAATTGATTGTGTGTTCAATTTGTTCACCAACCATGAAAAGTTCGGCTAATATAGGCATTTATAAGTATGTAGTTGTGTGGTTGGTGGCAATTTAAGAAGCATTATATGCTCTGAAAACTAGCAGTTACTGTTCGCTATGGGTTTCGGTTGATTGAGAAAGACCTTCGGTTGACTAAATTTTAAAATATATGTGAGACAGTAGGGTTGGACGTTTAATTCAGTCAACCTAACAAATGGTTCAGTTGAGCAAAGCGTAGTCTATCGATAAAAATGTTAGGTCGACTGCTTTTACCATCCTCAACATTTGGTTTAAGAATTTGCAGAAGTAGTCAACCGATCAAAAATGTAAGGTTGACCAAAATTACCACTAGTTGCAAAAGTAGTCAACTGATCCAACACCCCAGGTCGACTGTTTTGTCCATTTCAAAAGTTGTAACTTTAAAAAACCTTTGAGCCATAACGAGAGAGAATAAAAAATGCTTTACACATCTAACACTCAAACAAGAGATTGCAATAAAATAAGGGAATTGCTATTCGCACTCCACGGATGAACCAATGCACCTTATGGAATGCATTGACTGCATGATACTACATGGTGCGTCAGCAGTACCATGGAGTGCATTAGTTCAATTTCGGAGTTGGAATTGCAATTTCCTAAAATAAAAGTGTCAAAAATAAAAGAAAAGGGTGAAATATTCATTGCTACGTTGATATTGTATGAATTACATCTCTATATATAGGGTGAAGAGATAGAATCAACAAGAAATAAAAAATCATAATAAAATCATATTGAAATTTATTCCTAAATATTTCCATATTTTTCATGATCCACAAAATCATGAGAAGATTACGACATATTCTTCAACAAAAGGCTTCAACCTTAATCCTCTTGATGCACTTGATGTGTTCAAAAGTTTGTGAATTGAATTTACCACCTTTGCTCCTACATGAACAATCTCATTCAACTAAACAAGTGACTACATAAAGGGCATGAAACATGCAATCAAGTCATGAAAATGACACATTATAAAAAACCAAGACGATTCCAATACTAAGTTTGTTATTTTAAAACAAGTTTGATATCATCTAAACATAATTAATAAAATCTTAACAAAAATTAAGGCTAACAAAAATAAATAAGGAAAATTAATCTTGGGTGTAGCCGTGTAGGATAGTGAGAATGTTGATTCTTAATTGATAATCAGAGCAACTACAGTGGTGTAGTTGCATAGGGTAAGTTAGGGTCAATTATGTATTGGTTGGCTGCAGTGGCATAGCTTAAATGGTAAAATAGGGTAAAGTATGCTAGCGAAACTTAAGTTTAGCATACGGCTAACTTTTTTACCCTTCGGCCAAACGGCAGAGTCTCTGCCGTTTGGTGACTAGCCGGCAAAGTCTCTGCCGGTTTGGTATTTTTTTTTTTTCAATCTCTTGAGATGGAAAAAAAAAAAAAAAGAAAAAAGAAAAAGAAAAAGAAAAATGGTTAGCCGGCAATAAGTCTGCCGTTTAAGAAGAAAGAAAAACAAAACAAAACACACCGAACGGCAATAAGTCTGCCGTTTGGTCACCGAACGGCAAAGAGTCCGCCATTTGGGCTCCTACACCACTGTGACCATCCACCATTTCGTATGGGAAATTAGCTTAAGTGTACCCTACATTTATCTACACCGCTGTAGATGCTCTCAGCAGAGACAGAATGTACAAATCGGCATCCAAAATATAAGTTGGCTCAAAGTTGATTTTGGTGGTTTTTTGGGCCATACTAAAGATGGTCGGAGAGGTGGTATGTTTCGAGTTTCGTTAAGGTAAATTAACATTAGAAATCCTCTTGCTGACCAAAAGCATCAGTTTTTAGAAGCATACTAGTTGTAGTGGGGGGAAAAAGTTTTCTTAGAGAATTCTATTTAAGGAGACCCCAAGACTGTAATTCATATTATTAAAGGAAGATTGAAGGGTCTATGGACATTTTGTCCATTAATACAAGAGTGTAAAACATGGATGAAAATTATTTTGAGCCAAATAAAATTACCCACATTTATGGGCAACCAAATAAAACTAGGTTTTCAGAGTAGTTGAGTGAATGTTGGGTGGAGCTTAAGAGAGGATGTTGAGTGGGAGGAGTGTTTTTCTCTCCAGAAAGATGGATAGAATGATGGAAGATAGTATTAGGGCTTACCCTAGGCTTGTCAGCCAAGCCCATAACTGGGGAAAGAGAAAAGGAAAAAAATTAACTTGCTCGTTATCTCTTTAAATGAGAAAATAGTTTTTACATTGTGTATACAAATCATTGTGTCGTGTCCACTCCCGTTTCATAACTTTTCAAATTAACTCATTGCTTATCTCCAATTTTATTATACTACGGCTTTTACCTCAAAATTTGAAATTTTTTAAATGATTCATCGTGGCATGCCTACTCACATTTCAGTTCTTGTTGGCTGCGTTTCCGCCTTTTGTTTGATGTGAAAAAATGGAGATATTTTTTTCGTGTGGCCAACATATGCCTACATGGGCACAGCGCCCAAATTGAAGTGTATGTGCAACATAAGCTAAACACATGGGTTGCCAAAATTCTTCTTCTTCTCATTCGCTTGACTGAGATATTCTGTTAAGTTGGTTTGTTCTGTTAAGTGGGTTTTTTTTTATATTTTTTTTTTACATTGATGGGTACGGAGCTAATAATTGATGGAATGTTTTTCAAGGATTTTCCTTATGAGCTCTCTGTAATTTTAAACTAATACAGTTCTCAGTTGTTACTGTGGTAATTCTTGTTTACCTCTTGCAGGGATGAATCGCTGCTATGTCAAGGATTAACACTTAATGATGACTTGCAGCGCCTCCTAGCCAAGCACGAAGCCATGTTTTCAGGGACTCCAATTCAACCTCAGCAATCAAAGTCTGAACCTGTTCAAGCACTGGTCAATGTTGATGTTCCTCTAATTGACACAGGAGATAGCAAACAGCCTGATGGAGGGTAATTAAATTTACTTGATTTCTTTTCCTTCCTTTGCAGTTTGCACTTATCGGGACAATCACTCGTGGCTTTGGAAGATTTAGGCACCTATCTTTAAGACTCCGTTTGATTCATGGATTTGGTGAGGGAAAGGAAAAGAAAACGTCAAGTAGAGCACTTTTCTTTATACGGTCAATACAGAAAACAGTGAGGAAAATAGGAAGAAAAATAGATGGTAGAATTAAATTTTTTTTTTTTTTCACAGATATGGTAGAATTAATTTAAAAACTTAAGCGTCACTTTTTTCCCTTTTCTGTTATTCCTATTGTATGTTGAGATCTTATTACTTTCTTCTGTTGTTTAAGCATGGAGAAAACACTAGGCAAATTATTTTTCCTTCCTGTTTCCCTTTCCTTTTTTATTTTCGTTCTTTATATCTGCAGACATACAAAGCCTAGAGTTACGAAATTTCTTTGTCACTGATTTTGTACTATACGAATTATTGGTTTATGCTAAGCGGTTGCATTTGAAATTACCTTTTCTCCTTAGAATTCCTCTTTTTTTCTTTTAGAGGCTGAAATTCTCATATGCAGCTTCTCGTTTTGCTAAGCTGTGTATCGTCCAAATTTCTACAGATCGATCTCTAGTGCTGCTGCTGGTGCAGGGATGGAGTTATTACTCCCCGCTCCTCCTTCAAGTAGTGGTCAATCAACAACTCCAACGAAGGCTGATCCTAAAATGGACCTTTTAAGTGGGGACCTCTTCGACTCTCCCACGGGGGAGAATTCACTAGCCATTGTTCCCGTGGGCCCACCTCAGCCACCAAGTCCAGTGATTAATAATAATAATGCCCTTGCTCTTGTAGACATGTACTCACAAACCAATAATACTCAATCAGCCAACCCAGTTGGACAAGTATACCCTTCGCCATCACCGTATCATCATCATCAGCAGCAGCAGCAGCAGCAGCAGCAGAATTTTCAATCTCCACAATCCCCGAATTATCCAAATGGAAGTGTCCCAAACATGATAAGTCCTCAATATGAGCAACAACAATTTTACCCACAAGGAGCTAATCCTGCATGGAATGGGCAAATATCTCACCACCAGCAGCCGCCTTCGCCAGTTTATGGTGCATTTCTCTCTCACTTTATGGATTCTGTATTGAAAAAATTCTGTCTTAATTTTTAGGCTCTGCTTGGTTCATGGATATAGTGAGAGAAGAAAGGAAAGCACCAAAGAAAACATTTTTCTTTGTTTGTTAATGAAGAAAATAGTGTGGACAATAGAAAGGAAGAGAAAACATCGAGAGAAATAAAATGAAAATTTTAGAAAGTTGCGAGTCACTTCTATCCTTCTCTTCTTAAGTTACAATTATATTTGGGAAATTTTTAATTTGGATGTTATTTAAGCATGAAGGAAAACATAAGGGAACTAGTTTTCCTTTCCTCTCTAAATCTGCAAATCATATAGAACCTTACTGATTTGGGCAAGTTAACAATTACTGTACGCCACATCACAAACAACTATGAAGCATGGACATAATTACGTCGCCATGGCAAATCCTAAAAATGAGAACACGACACGATGAAGAGATGGCAAAATTTTCCTTTTATTAAATATAATTTAGATGTAAAATACGTGTGTTTTAAAAAATCTAATACAACTCTTTATGTATATTATGTAATACAACTCTTATGTATGTTGTGTACACTTCTTATTGGTAGTAAGTTACTGTTTGACATGAACAAAACAAGGACAACACGCAACAATGGCCACCCAATCATAGACTATCCTAGCAAGGGAGATGGAACGAGGGTCTTTGAGATGCTACTGTTGTGGAAAAATGGGAGAACTAGTGTTGCAATTTTTGAAAAAAAATTGACACAGTTTAGTTATAAATAGATAAATAAATTACTACCAAAATGATGCTTTTTGGTCCAGAAAAATATTTGCCTCCATGTTCCTTGCCATGTCGGTGGCATGTCCACCTCTGCAAAATCTCAGGAAAAACAGAATACTTATTTGCCATGTCCAACATGTGTCGGATGGCATGTCGGTGTTCGACATGTGTCGGGCATGGGTATGGCATTACTTGCGAAGTGTCGGTGCTTCCTAGCCAAACAACTATTTAGTCATTCATACTGTGGAGCTTATTGTTGATTTTTTCAGTTCTTTTCACCGACCTGGCATACAGTGATTAGCAGAGCCCGCCCCTGTGCAGTATGTGCTTAGAGCGAGTCTATGCGTAGCAAATATACACCATGGTTTTGAAAACCGGACCGGACCGGCCGGTTCGACCGGTTGGACCGTCGACCGGTCAGTTTTCCGGTCCGGTTTGACTCGGTAACCGTCAGTGACACACCAAAACCGCCGCCCAGAACCAGTGAGAACCGTTCAAAAACCGTTTTTTGACCAAAACCGCTGAAAACCGTTTTTTGCCTACAAAAGTTTTTTTATTATTTTTGAATTTTTGAATTTTATTTCCCCTACATTTATACTTATGATAGGATAGTGTGAATAAATTTTGAGTTTTTGTATATTTTTGTATATTTTTTTGTTTATATTTACTTATTAAAACTTATGTATAAATATAAATAATTAAATATTACATAATTATGACATCACGGGTTGATTACGGTTCACCCGACGGTTGAACCTCTAACCCGTGACCCGGTCAATTTTCCGGTTCGACAAACGGTCCGGTTTTCAAAACACTGATATACACTATAATGTCGATTTTGAGGTTAATAACATGAACAATATTTGACAGGTGGTCAGAGCAATGAGTCACTACCGCCACCACCATGGGAAGCTCAGGCACCGGATAATAGCCAACTAGGAGGCACTCAATTTCCTCAGCAAATGCAAGTCACTCAGTCCCAGCCAATACCGAGTAGCCCATATTCTCCGGTGTCTCCACAAATGGGAAACGGCCAGATGGCGGGTATGTATATTCAGCCAATCACAGGGGGCCAGGCATTCAATAGCCAGGGTGACCAATCAATGGGTATGTACCCACAGCAAATGCAATCTGGTATGTATCCACAGCAAATGCAATCTGGCCAGACAGCTTATATGTATCCTCAACAGATGTATAGCAACCAAATGGGTGGCTATGGTTATGGCTATGGTCAGCAACAAAACGCTCAGTTCCTCAATCAGAGAATGTCCGGTCTCGCAATGAGGGATGATAGTGCCTTGAGAACTTCTTTGTACGGATCGGCTACACCATCCTATGTGCCACCGGGAAAGCCCACAAAGCCAGAGGATAAGCTGTTCGGAGACCTTGTCGACATAGCAAAATTTAAGCCAATAAATACCCCTCCTGGTAGAGCTGGCAGCCTGTGAAATAAATGACTGCTTTTACTTTTTCTTCTTTATTTTATTTTGCCTTTTATTTTTTATTTTATTATTATTATCTGTTTGCCAACTTGCATTGATTATTTTTCATTATACATATTCTGAGCTTTTTTTGGCTTCATATTTGTGCTTGTTTTGTATTGGAATTGTGTACATCCCTTTTAGAGAAGAAATATTGTTCAACTTTTTTTTTTGGGTGAGTTAGATTGAATTTTTAGGTTTTGGGTTTCTTTCAGTTGGAAGTCTCACTGGAAACTATATTGTAATTATGTTTAGAATACTTTGTTCTAAAATACGGAGAGACTATTCTTGGACCAAACTTACTATAAGAGCTATTAACTGTTGTCTTACTAGAGTTGTAAGAGCAATGGTAGAATGTGGTGGTTCTTTGGTAATCCTTGCTGTGCAAAAGCCTCCAGGACTGAAAATCACAAAAAACTACTCACTGAAGACCGTATTCTTAGGGAAAAAATCTTTGCCTAAATCCATAACAAGTTTAAATTTGCGGAAACATACACCTCCTCCAATCCTAGACTCGACGCATATCAAATTGAGGTTTACTCTAGGTTAAACCCAAATTGAAATAATAGCATTCACATGCTCAAATCTTGAAATGGATTTAACTAAGGGCTCTAGTTCCCCACCTAAAGATTTTGACCCAAATTATATTTGCTATGGGTTTATTGTTTTAAATGCTTTTACTCAAATTTTACAATTTTTTGGAAGAAAATGATAATATTATGAGAAGATTTGGGATAAGCATTGGAGCGTTTCATTTCAAATGAAGCTTTTAACTCAAATTGCGAAAGAAATTCTTGGTTGCCAATTGCCACCCTGATCCAAAAGAGAGAAAAAAAAAGAAGAAAAAGCCCATCTATTTCTTTTTTCTAAAGTGTTTGAGCGGTGAGGACTTAGGACTTGCCGGTTACTACTCGGCTTCACACTTACTTTTCGACCACTAGTAATACTGTGCTTCTCAAATGTAAATTCAAATTGGCTAAAGTTCTTTGGCACACTATACTTATAGTGAAGTCTCACTTTGAACTGTACAATTTCAATTAACACACTTTGGACCCTTAATTTAAAAACTTGTTTCAATTAAGGACAATCGTTAACGGTGTTAGAAGGGGAAAAAAAAAAAGCACAACGGAATGGGCCATGCAGCTCAAAATAATTAAGGTTTAAAAACACTTTAGTACCCTATAATTTCGCAAAAGTTTCATTTTGGACCCACCATGTGGTCTATTCCGTTATACTTTTTTTTAATGCCGTTAAGGTTTGTCCTTAATTGAAACAAGTTTATGAATTGAGGGTCCAAAGTGTTGCGATCGAAAGTTTAGAACCCAAAGTGAAACTTCACTATAAGTATAGGGTACTAAAATATTTTTTAGCCATCCAAATTTGGAAAGCATAGCATTACTCCTCGATCAATACCCCATCTTTTTTGTTTTGTTTTGTTTTGTTTTTATTTTATTTTTATTTTATTTTATATTTACCTGGATCCGAACTGGATACACACACACGCACACCCCAGCGTCAACCCAACCCTAAAGCCCCACACTGGCCCACAGCAAAACCCAATAAGGGCCACTCATTCTGATTGAAGAATAATTGGGGGGCAAGCAATTAAAATCCCCTATGGGGATTCGAACCCTCTCCCTCCCTCCCCACGGGGAAGAGAGACTATGCTAATTGGATTACAGCCCGCTTGGCGACCACTAACCCTTTCTGTTAATTTTTTTTCTTATAATTTTTTATCATGTGAAAACCTTGAAGTCGGGCGACAAATCTTGCTAGGTAGATCCCTTAATATTGACAAACACACTATCAGGTAAAACAGTGTGATTAGCAAGAGGAGTTGAAATAGGACGCAGTTAGTCCAAGTAAACTCCATTCCAACTGGACTAGCCGCGCTAATTTGCTCTCCCAACTTTGTGATAACATAGCACGGGAAAAAGTTTACCTTGGAGTTTGGACGCATTCACTTGGAGGCAAGCAACATCCAACCTATGAAGCACGGACACGGACACACCGACACGATACGACACGACACGGACACACCGACATGACAAGATTCTTAAAAAAAAAATGCACGTCGACACTCCAATAAAAGTGTTCATGAAATGTCGTGTCCGTGTGTCGGACACGATGCGACACGCGACACGTTACCTTCTTAAAAGTGTCGGTGCTTCCTAGCATCCAATAGCAGAATTTTTCAGAGGCAAATATTGGACCTTATTTCATCAAATCAAGCTAAAAAGGTTCCTCTATTTTCCTGTTTTAGGTTAACTCATTTCTTTCTCGCATAGTAACACCCATTTTTCATTTCTCTAGTGCCACACAAACACAATTGGACTAAAAATTACCCGATTGTAGCAGTATTTATTTTCCAAATTAGAGGTTGTCTTTGATGTGCATGTACTGGCATAGGCTTGTCAATAGATCAGATTTATGTCCCAAATGTTCTGAATCCATGGATTTCTTTTAGTACTATAAGAATGCAACTACACATTCCCATCAAATCGGACAAACAAGGGAATCCCCTAGAATCTTACGCTTTCATTTCTTAGACGTATTTGGATTGTTTTTTTTTTAATCCAAACTTGTTAGAGAGTTCAATTGGCGAACAGGATTTGAAATGATCCGATTAGTACTATCGTATTTAATATATTTATAATTTTATACTACATGTATCACTTTTGATGCTAGAAATTGATCATTTCAATCTAATGGTAATGCTTCTCTCTCTCTCTCTCTCTCTCTCTCTCTCTCTCTATATATATATATATATATATATACATACATACATACATATATAACAAAAACATGGTTTAAGTTAGAAAAAACTTAAAAGATTGAGTTGCTTAGCACCAAGAGAATAATGTGTTTTCAGACAACTGGCAGCTTATAGCACACGATGGACATTCGACAGACATCCAAAGCTTAACCAATCCGGAGATGGATTTCATTTAGGCAATCCAACAGATATTCGAATCCGATTGTCGTAACAAATCAAATATGGATTTCATTGATCCAGTCCAAATCCAAATCCAAATCCAAATCCAAATCCGTTTTACATGCCTATAGTATTGGCGAGGAGGAACATTAACCCAAATGGCTGAACAATACGTATTAAGTGACGAGGAAAAAAACAATAAATGTTGAGACACAACTACCATCATACTAATGCTAGTAATCTGCATGCTCCATTTTATTCAGCCATATACCCAGAATTATAAAAAGAGGAAAGCCAGCTTGAGAAAAAAATGAGAAATTGCAGGAGAATTATTAGATCAACTAGTTTAGTACATCTTAAGCTGAAGACAACGTGTTTGTATATCAGAGTCGCAGCAAAAAGAGACTCGAATTAACTAAAATTCTTGAACGAAAAGAAATGCCGCATAATCAAAGCAGTTTGATTATAAAAGGAAAAGAAAATACATATTTCACCGCTCTCGCCTTTTGGAGTTCGAAATCCGAAGGGAGACGGGACATCCCTATATCCTACTGTCTGTCTGGATGAACCTGTAGTGAAGAGGATGCCATCATAAAGGCATTGAGTTCCCTGCGACACAGAGGACAAAGCTTAGAAAACATTTAGGCTTGGTTTGGTTCTTCTATTTAGTGAGGAAAAAGAAAAGAAGCAAAGAGGAAAATAATCTCTTTTGTTTGTTTAAAAGGACAATGGTGAGAAAAATAGGAAGAAAATAAGTTGAGAAATACGTTAAAACATTATGAACGTTGCGAGTCATTTCCATTCTCTTTTTCTTATATTACAATTATAGTCTAAATTTTTTTAAAATTTTCATGTCATTTAAGCATGAAGGAAAATACAAGGGTAAACACGAGAACTAGTATTCCTACTTGTTTTCCTTCTCCTTCTCTTTTCCTTCACCAAATCCGAAAACCAAACAGAGCCTTCGGAATTGTTTGGTTTGTGGACATATGGAGGAAAAAGAATGGGCGAAAGAAAACAAGTAAGCAAGCTATTTTTCCTAGTCCTCCACGCTAAATAACATTAAAAACTAAACTTTTTCAAAGTATAGTAGGAACTACAGAAAACAAGAACGGAAGTGATGCACAAACTACTAAAATTTTTCTTTTTGCGTTTTTCTCATTTACTTATTAATCAAACAAAGATAAGTGTTTTTCCTTTCCTTTCCTTCACTAAATCCATAAACGAGACGGATCCTTAATGATATTATGATACAACAACCGAGATTTGAAAATATATATTAAGATTTGCATCTGATCCTTAAAAAAACATATAGTATACGACAATGTTAAGTAGCCTATGAAAAAGGCAAGGCTGGATTCCTAACAAACTGCGAGGAACAATTCCTGTTCAACCGTCACCTGAAAAAGTGTACTACAATCTTGGGAGGTCCATGACATGCTTATAATTCTTTGTTTCTGAGCCTTCCAATTTAAGATCAGTTGCTAATGAAACCTAGTTTCTGCTAGATCCATCACAAGGTGGTTTTTAAATGATTTGCTTAAGGTTTATGCCCCGTTTGATAAAACTGAAAAATTAAGTACTAAATTTTTAGTGCTAAAAATTTCAAGGTAATGAAATTACACTTACAAATAATGTTTTACTCAAAAGTTTTTCATTACAATTTTTTTACTTAAAGCTTTGGGTAGGTTTTCAGCTATTTTTTCAGTAGTGATTCCATTGCCCGTATACATTATCAAACACGCCCTTAGTGTTTTCCAGGCTTTTTACTTTTCCTCACTGCTATACCTTGTTAGCATGGTTTTGTGAGTTCTACTGATATTGGGAACTTAAAAACTTCTTTGTTAGCTTATGAGGTAGCATGAATATTAGGTAACGTCTATTAGTTAAGTGTCTTATGAAGATGGAGTAGAATAGGATTAACCTCAATTAATAATATTTGAATAAAAACGAATGTGCTGTATTCTGTCTATTTTTACTCGCATACACACACACATACATACATACATACATACATACATACATATATACATTCTCTCTCTCTCTCTCTCTCTCTCTCTCTCTCTCTCTCTCTCTTTACATCATTCCAACGAATGCCAGCAGATGCAACATCACTGAACAAAACCTAAAGCCTTTGTTAGAATTTAAGTATTAGTATTAGTGTCTTAAGGGTATTTCTGCAATTGTTCTTTGATTCATATATATACATATAGATGTTGGCTAACCTAATTTGGTTAAGCCTTCTCTTTCTCTTAATCACATCTCTTAACATGGTATCAGAGCCCATGATCTAGGGTTTCTGCGCCACCACCACATACCACCTGCGCCACCACCATGCGCCACCACCATACGCCACCACACAACACCACATTCATCACCAACCGAACCTCCCATGCATTAGCCGCAACCCACCAGACCCTCCAAACCACTAGACGAACCCCACACAACCCACCGGACCCAACCGCAACCCACACCGGACACTCTAGCCTAAACCGAGACTCACCCAACCCTCATCTACCCTAGCCGAGCCCCACCTACACTAGCTGAGACCCACCCTGACTACCCTGGCCTAAACCGAGACCCCCCAACCCTCCCTTACCCCAGTCGGCATCCTCAATCAGACTGAGACCCACACTGGCCACTCTAGTCTGATTCTTCCTTCGTGTTTCTCCTTCGTCTCTATCCGTGGACATATTTACATCGCGGATTCTTTGATTGGACTGGTTTGATTGGTGTTTTCCTCTGTCTGTATTGGCTCGGTCCCTCCATGGACCTCTCTGGTTAGTTCTATTTGTGTTTCTGGTTTTTGATGTTGCTATTGCTTCGAGTTTAGTGTTCAATCAACAATATTTAGTACTCGTCTAAGACTCCCATTGTTATTATGGCTGACAAGAAGGGTTCGATCTCCTCGTCTGATGTTGCAAGTATGCAAATTATAATCACCAAGTTAAATGGGTCTAATTATTTGATGTGCGCTCAATCTATGAAAGTTGCCTTAGGGTCTAGGAAGAAGTTGAATTATATTGAATCTGGTGCTCCGTCTAAGGATAGTAAGGGATATGAAGATGGGGTGTCTGAGAATTATATTGTTATGTCCTGGTTGTGGAATAGTATGGAACCTTCTGTCTGCTCGGGTGTTATGTTTTTGTCACCAGCTAAAGAAATTTGGGAGTCTATCCATGAAACTTTTTTAATGGAAAAGAATGTTTCTAGAGTGTATGAGGTTTATCAAAATTTGTTTCTGCTCCAACAGGGTGATAAACCTGTTAGTGAATACTACAACACTTTCAAAGGTTTAATGGACGAGTTAAATCAATATCATCCTGTCACAAATGACATTGAAATTAACAAGAAACAATATGAAGAGTTTTATGTCTCCAAGTTCTTATCTGGGTTACATTCGAATCTCCAGTCAGTTAAATCCCAAATCTTGGCAAGTGATGGTAGTATTCCCTCTTTGGGCAATGTGTATTCTCGTGTGCTTCGCGTTACTACTGAATCTTCGTCCTCTCCTAAGCATGTTAGGAAAGATAACTCTGCACTTGTTACATCTATGGGAAATAGAGGGGCCTTTCGTGGTCGTGGTAACAATCGAGGTCGTGGTGGTCGTGGTTTGGCAATTCCCCTCCGATGTTTAATGGTAATCAAGGAAGAGGTAGGTCCTCCGGGACAAGGTCGTGGTTTTGGTCGAGGTCGTGGTTCTCTTTATTGCACCCATTGTGAGGGTGACAACCATACTGTGGATAGATGCTATGATCTCTATGGTAAGCCGTGGGAAACCTTGCCTAATCCAGCCTTGTTTTCTTCTGACAATACTTCGGGGTCTCAACAGGATGTTAGTACTCCTACACCACCTGCAGTGACATCTTCAAATGAGTCTATTACTCTTTCCCGAGAGGAATACAATGCCTTAATCCAACAACAACAACTATTCGTGTGATCGTGTTTAATACTGCTGGTTATGTACAATCAAGTAACATTGCGTGTTTTTCTTCATCTGCTCCTTCATCATGGGTCATCGACTAAGGGGCTTCGACACATGACTGGTAAGTCTCAATGTATTTACACAATCACTTAGTCCACCCACACAGCCCTCAGTTGTTTTAGCTGATGGACGATCTTATACTATTATTGGTCATGGTCCTATTTCTCCCACTTCATCTCTTTCACTGTCATCTGTAAATTATATTCCTCAGTTTCCCTTTAGTCTTCTATCAGTCAGTTAACTTACTAAATCTCTAAACTGTTCTGTAACGTTTTAACCCTCTCATTGTGTTTTTCAGGACCTCAACTCGAAGAAGATGATTGGTGGAGGTCATGAGCGGGATGGTATTTATTTCCTGGACCAACATTCAACAGCAAATAAATCGACGGTTTTACATACAGTTGTTTCACCGCATCAATGGCACTGTCGCCTGAGTCATCCTCACTGCAGTCCTTGAAGTTGGTTTCTCCATTATTCAAGTCTTTGCCTAGTTTAGAGTGTGAGGCTTGTCAGTTAGGTAAGCATCATATGGTGTCTTTCCTTTACGTCAAAATAATCGTCGGGCCACTCCTTTTGAGTTTGTTCATTCCGACGTTTGGGGTCCATCTAGATATAAAAAGTCTATTAGGTTTTTCTTATTTTGTGTCTTTTGTGGATGATTGTTCCAGGATGTCATGGTTATTTTTAATGAAAGAACGCTCACATATGTCTTCTGTTTTTCAATTATTTCATAAAGAAATTATGACTCAGTTTGGTTGCACTATTCGTATTCTACAATCTGATAATGCTTTGAAATATGTTAAAGGACCAAACATATTGAAGTTGATTGTTATTTTATCAGAGATATGGTTATGAGAAAACAAATTGTGACTTCTTTTGTTAGGTCTAGTGATCAACTAGGAGACACTTTTACCAAGGCGTTAAATAGAGGTCTGTTCTATGATCTTTATAACAAGCTGTGCATGATAGATATCTATGTTCCATCTTAAGGGGGAGTGTTAGAATATAAGTATTAGTATTAGTGTCTTAACTCTTAAGGGTATTTTTGTAATTGTTCTTTGATTAATATATATATATATATATAGATGTTGGCTAACCTAATTTGATTAAGCCTTCTCTTTCTCTTAATCACATCTCTTAACAGCCTCTAATGCACATGCATTACATATGGGCCGTGACAAAAAGTTTTTTTGTTTTACAGATTTTCAATGTGTTCAGAAGCTTCTTACCCTCATGCTTATTATAACTGAATTTTGTACGATATGCAATGTTTCAACTGCAAAAATTCCAGAGCATTTTGTAATATGTGTAAGCCCGTATTATTTAAATTACTTTTTTTTTTCTATGCCCGATTTCCATCAAATTTCTGAGCCATTCCCTAGATTCTACAAGGCTGTTTGGGAAAGAAAAAGAACTGGTTTTGTGGTCATAAGAACCAATTCTACAAATTCAAGTGTTTGGTGAGTGTCAATTTCTTGGACGAAAGTCAGCGCCCCAGTCTAATAGCTCACTTAAAATTAGTTCTTTGTCAAACTAACATAACCTTGGTTCTCACAATAACCAAGTAGAATGTGAGACTTGGACTGAACCTGGTCCGGTTTCAAACATTCCCAAACAAGCCCTATGGTAACTCTTCTGCATTTGTCTTGTTCAGATTTTTTTCTCCTACACTAATTTAATAGATCTATTTCTCCTTCCCCCTCTATCCCCTCCACACCTGTCCACACACACCCCCCCCCCCCCCCCCCCCCCCCCCCCCCCAAAAAAAAAAAAAAAAACAATCCAACGTTTGGAGTAACAAACATAACATACAGGGGCAACTATTTGATGCCGTAACAAATAAAACATCCATGATATCTGCTTTCATTCTCTGAGAAGGCATACAAGAAGATCCTAAATGTTATGGAAGGCATACTATTAGGAATTTAGTAGTGCAGGATTTGAGGAGTGGCCGAGCAATATTTAATCCAGCTATGCAAATAAAAGTTACCATTTGAGACTAGCATGATTTAAAGAAAGTGATTGTGTTGTCACTTTCTTACCAAAAAATTAATGCCATTAATATATAAGATAGTTGAGCTTTTCTTCTTCTCTTATGGATTTATTCACTTTTTCCCCTTATTAACTAAGCTTCAAAGATAGTTTGATAATGCAATGTCAGACCTTTGGCAGATTTGAGACCTAAAAACTGATTAGATCAGAATTCAAAGAAAGTTCCATAACAGGACGTGAGAAATGTTGACGGCAATGAGAGCTAACAATCAGACAATCACAAACGCTCCGCTTGTTTTAATGCAAAATGTTTTCCGGAAAATGCTTTCATGTACTAATGATAAGGTGAAAGCATTTTCTGGAAAACATTTTACATCAAAACAAAGCGAGCGTAGAATTCCATTTTCAAAGCTATTCAAACATGTTATACTTGACTATCCATCTTAAATTAGTCATGCACCGTACCATAATCAGTCAACTTATGGTATTTCAAGAAAATGAAGCTGAAAGGAGAGAATTTCATTTGACAATACTTACTTATTTGGCGTTCATTCTTTCTCAAAATCCTTGTCCAAAATAGTTATAATCTTTTAGTACCCACACTGGTTATTAAATCTGGATTTTCAAATCTATAAATTTGATTTTATTGCCTTGGACAATAGGATAAAACACATAAGAGATAGTGTACAGACTCGGATATGACAAACTCAAAAGCTCACAACAGACTCTGAATGAGAAATAAAAAGGTTGGATGGTTTGGGGTCAACTCAACTATATTGCACCTTTTCTATCATTATTACCGGCGCTGGGGAGAAGGAAAGGGAGAGGAGCCATACTATTCGAATTTCAGGGGCTACTATAAGACTATAGAAGGTGTTAAAGGAATTAGAAAACATGAGGGAGTTATGGTCCCACATTGGTAGCAGCCAAGTTAAACTAAATAGAAAACCACCTATTTATGCTACGTCTAGTAGGAGGGGCGGAAAGATGGAAGGAAGGAAGGAAAGGGAGGACGGAGGAAGAGGTATCTTTAGGAAAAGGAAGGGAGTCTTCCCTCCTTTTGTTTGGTCAAATAAGAAGGAAGTAGGCAAAGAAAGAAGATAAAACTATAAGTTTTACTATTGTTTTCAGACAGAAACGCCAAAAAAAAAAAAAAAAAAAAAAATATTTAGGACAAAAATGTAAAAAGATGAGGTAAGTATTTTCTCTCTCCCAATCCGTTCACTTTTGGACGGAGTGAAATTTGGGGGCCCGAAGGGAAGAGGAAAAGATGAGGGAAGTATTTTCTCTCTCCCGATCCGTTCACTTTTGGATGGAGTGAAATTTGGGAGCCCAAAGGGAAGAGGCATTCCTCAACTCTTCCGTTCCCTCTTCCAGGTGATCGTACCTCCTCCCCCCTCTCCTTCCTTTTCCCTATTCCCTTATACCAAACAAATTGTTAATCACAGATCCTTTATAGTTCAGATAGAGTAAACTAAGGATGATCCTTCCCGGTAATGAAACATATTCCGCTAGCATTAAGAACCACAATCAGGTCTGAGAACTATGATTGGGGCCTACGACTCAAATTTTAGTCATTTCTATAACATTACATGACTTTGAGTGAAGCTTTGTTTGATGCAAATCAGAACTAGGAAAAGTGAGTGCAAAGATGCTTTATGTAGAGATATAAATTACTTGCTCATACCAGTATGATTTTTTTTTTTTGGGTAGAATGTCCAAATTTATGCTAGTGTTACCCAGTACTAGAAAAAATAGTTATTACCTACCAAACAAGAAAAAGAAAGACAAAAATGGGAATTATTTAAGTATGAAGGAAAACCCAAGGGAAAACATGAGAGAACTAGTTTTCCTTTGCCTCACGAAATCCATGAACCAATCAGATCGTTTAAGGGATAGCATGCTATGTTGGAGAGGGGTGCAAAAATAAAAAATCAGTACTAGGAAAAATAGATATTACCTATAAAATATGAATAAAGAAAAGAAAATCACTCACACCGTCACATGTCACAACATTCAGAATGTTTAACTCTTTTTTTCCTATTTTCCACGTTGTTTTCCTTATTAACACCGCCCCCACAACCACAACACCTCCCCCCCCCCCCCCCCCCCCACACACACACACACACACACACACACACAAAACGGTTTTACTCTACCCAATAACTTATATATAAATGCGGGCGGCATCTATACATACATGTATACAAATATATATACACAAGACAGCAGAGAGATATTCACCTTGAGGAATCAAACCCCAGCTCTGAGAATCAGCTGAGAGGATTGATGTTAACCGACAGGAAGCAATTGCGCTGTGCAGAGGCATAAGTGATACCAAACAGCTCAGCTCCACTGGTAATCTAACCCAAAAAAAAAATAATCCCAAACCCATTATAGAAATAGTGAGTTATTTACAAACGCTGTACAATACACACATGTATAGTTGTATATCCACAAAACAAAACTATAAATTGCACCTTGAAGTAGCAGAAATGCGCTTTGCTGAAGTGAAGACCTGGGGATGAGAGGTCTGCTTGGGAGGAGAAATTGGTGGTGGGATTGATTTAGATTTGAAGGACTTGAATGATAGAGATGGTAAGTTTCTGGATAATCTGGAAACAATTCTTGATGCAGACATTGCAGACGTTACAGTAGGTTATTGCTTTGAAGGGTTTAGGCAATTTCTAGGGTTTTATGTTTTTGTGGTTGCGTGTGTGTGTTTTGTATGGTATAACTTACGTGGCTTTTTAGAATGGAGTAATGCTATGCACATCTTGAAATTCACTGAATTTGACACTCGTCTTAAAATTCATACTGAATTTGACACTTATCTTTAAATGCATGTACTTTGTACTACATAAGTGGCGCACAAAAAAATGTGAAAAATTCACACAACACAAGGTACATGTATTTAAATAATAAAATGTCAAAGCAACAGCACAATTCATACTTTATAAAATCCTTAGTGATGGTAGGTGTAGTTATTTCCCAGTTCAAGCAACAACACAATTCATACTTTATAAAAAGTAAGAGGGGTTGCAAGCAACAACACAATTCATACTCTATCCTATGTACTCAAATCTCCCTAGGCTAAGAAGAGGTAGAGGTGGAGGGAGAAGTGGAGGAAGGGGAAGAAGGGCTAGTAATGCTCCTTCAATTACTGATGTATGGCATATATATTGCTATTACACAGATCCTAAAGGGCAAACTTGGTATGAAAAAAGACGTCATTTTGTCAACACACTGTTTGGTTGGAAAATTTATAAGTGTGTGCGAGCGTGCCAGGCAAGCAAATTGCCAATGTGTAAATGTAATGATCCAAACTGCGCCTCACCAGGGAGATTGTGGTGACGTTCGATGCCTTAACAATGACTTTTAATCGTGTGAGATGAAATACCAAATGAACGGCCTTCGAGGCACGATTACCCACTTCGAACCAAAACTAAACTAAAGAAGAAAACAACTAACACTGAAATTAAAGCAATAGTGGGATTATACTGCTTCGTAGTACATGATCAGTAAGTAAAGACTACTTTGAAATATCAAACCAACTACAAACTATTCTGAGTACTTGAAACTATTCAACATACTTATCACTACTCCTATTGAAAGATGGAAGGAATTAGCATTAAAGGCAAAGAAAGTAAACTAGACTAAACTGAACTTAATTAAGATAAAGTAATTAAACTAAAAACTAAGATGGCCATAGTGGCCGAAAGAGAAAGAAGAAGACAAATATGAAATGTAATGTAATGAAGAATTACATAGTGTATTGATATGATTGTTTGGTCGAGGACCATTACAAAGGATTACATCATGTGTATTTATAGATACAAACCATAACTACCAATATTTGAATTTAAATATCTCCCTCCCAAATAACTACCAATTTAAATTCATTACACATGTGTTTCTTCTAGGAGAAGCTCCTTCCAAAATGACTTTCATCTTCATCATCACCATTAAACTTCAAGTAATCACCTTTGATCTTCCCTTGTGATGTTAAGTGTCCTACAAGTAAAGCTACTAAATGGCTTCTATGACAAGCCAAAATAGCTTATAATAATAATAATAATATTATTATTATATAGTAATATAGCAACATAATAAAATGGCATAACTATAGTAATATAGTAAAATTATATTTTATGGTATAAACATAAGCCCCCTTGGTTCTTTGAAAATGAAGCATACGTAATTTTTGAAGAACCAACTTCTTAATTTCAATAAAATAACATAACTTGTTTCGAAGCCAACACAACTACTTCGAACATGAAAAATGACTTTAAATTTGCTTCGAAGTATACACAATAACTTCGAGCGCCAAAACAATGGCTTTAAACTTAGTTCGAAGCCAATCTAATAATTTCAAACAGAAAATAAATGAATTTAGACTTGCTTCGAAGCCAATATAATAATTTCGAACACAATATGAACTGTTTTTAAATTGGTTTAAAACCAATAGACTAACTTGGAATACCAAAAAATGGTTTTAGACTTACTTCGAAGTCAATATAATTGCTTCGAACACTAAATAGATTGCTTTTAAACTAATTCGAAGCCAATGAGATAGTATCAAATGCAACATAAATGACTTTAAATATATTTAAAAGCCATTAGAGTACTTTTGAACACAAAACAAATCAACTTTATATGGACTTCGAAGTCAATACAAGGTTTCAAATATAAAATAAATGGCTCTACATAGGCTTCGAAGCCTATTGAACTGTTCAGAAAAAATTAGAAAGAAACACTCTTTCTTTGCCATTATCTCTATTGGCCTTGAAATTTAGGCTTCGAATTTATACCCAGGAAACACATTACAGTTTCTTTTTTGATCAAACAAATCTCCAAGTTGTTTGTCTAATATAAAAATATTCCTCAAGAATTTCAACTTTAAAGTTGGGCCCATTTCATCATACATGCATGTATGACTCAAAAAAGTTAAACTCACACCATCTACATAGTACCATGATTTTGGGCCAACTCCTCTTTAATCAATAAAAAATTATTGCTCACTCCTTGGTTCTATAAAACCAATCGGCACAGTGACCGAATTAGATCAAATTTCGGTCAATAATTTTCGTTTCCCTCGTAAAATTCTTGCCATAGAAAATTCCACATGGTCATAACCCATTTTTGATGAGCCCCACAAAGCCAAAGTGGGTATTGACCAATTAAATCCATAAGTGGCTTAAATAATTCATAGATTTCAACACTTTGTATAGAAATGTTGAAAAACTCAAATTCATGAACAAAAGTTTGTTCATGATTCTCAACCAAAGTTGGTTGAAAAATACACCCCTCGAGTGTATTTTCACCGCTATTATTTGGTTGATTAACCAATATGGGTGATGAGGGTATTGGTGAGTTTTTTACTTCCACCATTAAAGGATCTTGAAAATTGTTCATAATTAATTTATTTCCATCAATTGGCTCATAATTTTGAAGAATGGTTGACACCCCTCGAGCCATTTCATACATTTTAGTTTTCAAACTAAATGCTTGATCCTTTAATTCTTCCAACAATGGAACTAAATCATTGATCCATTTTTCACCACCATAATTTGGTGTTGATGGTGGAGAAGCATACAACACTTTAAAATTGTTGTCACCAAGATTTGGTGTTAATGGGGGTGACACATACACCCATTCGTAATTGCTACTACCAAATTTTGGCGTTGATGAGGGTGCAATATACCACCCTTCAAAATTCATCTTGACACTTGGGTCTCACCGGGCGTGCCAAAAATGTTTGGTTGGAAAATTTTTAAGTGTGTGCAAGCGTGCCAGGCAAGCAAATTGCCAATGTGTAAATGTAATGATCCAAACTGCGCCTCACCAGGGAGATTGTGGTGACGTTCGATGCCTTAACAATGACTTTTAATCGTGTGAGATGAAATACCAAATGAACGGCCTTCGAGGCACGATTACCCACTTCGAACCAAAACTAAACTAAAGAAGAAAACAACTAACACTGAAATTAAAGCAATAGTGGGATTATACTGCTGCGAAGTACATGATCAGTAAGTAAAGACTACTTTGAAATATCAAACCAACTACAAACTATTCTGAGTACTTGAAACTATTCAACATACTTATCACTACTCCTATTGAAAGATGGAAGGAATTAGCATTAAAGGCAAAGAAAGTAAACTAGACTAAACTAAACTTAACTAAGATAAAGTAATTAAACTAAAAACTAAGTTGGCCATAGTGGCCGAAAGAGAAAGAAGAAGACAAATATGAAATGTAATGTAATGAAGAATTACATAGTGTATTGATATGATTGTTTGGTCAAGGACCATTACAAAGGATTACATCATGTGTATTTATAGATACAAACCATAACTACCAATAACCACTTATTTGAATTTAAATATCTCCCTCCCAAATAACTACCAATTTAAATTCATTACACATGTGTTTCTTCTAGGAGAAGCTCCTTCCAAAATGACTTCCATCTTCATCATCACCATTAAACTTCAAGTAATCACCTTTGATCTTCCCTTGTGATGTCAAGTGTCCTACAAGTAAAGCTACTAAATGGCTTCTATGACAAGCCAAAATAGCTTATAATAATAATAATAATAATAATATTATTATTATATAGTAATATAGCAACATAATAAAATGGCATAACTATAGTAATATAGTAAAATTATATTTTATGGTATAAACACACGCCAATACCTTATAATTTCTTTTTCTCTAATGTTGGCCACATAATTATTGGAGACGCTCACACTTGACTACCAAATAATGCAGTTCTTATTGGAGATGATTTACGATGGAAAAATTGTTTAGCATAAGGTGTGAGTGCGAAGTATATTATTGTTGGCACGGGTTGCTGTACCAATTTCTCGTGCTGCTGATTTGATGCAAAATCCGAATAGGGATGACGATCGAGTCATACGTTTGTTGAAGCAAGAGATTTGACAGATCAAACGACGATTGCATCGTTTTCACGCAATCGAAGATGCAAAAAAGTATTACGACCCCCTAGTCTTTGCCATACAAGATATTGAAGATGATCCATGTTACGCTGATGTATATCTAATCTACCGGATTATAGTGAAGATAATGTTGATGGGGATTTTCAACGTTTTCTTTCTGGGTGTCTAATCAGAGATGATGGACAGCCTTTCTGTTGTTATGAATGCTATGTCGATCTATCTGGTTTGGACATCCTTCTGAATAATGTTATGAATTCCATGATTAAGAAATATTATTTTCTTAATGATCCATGTTTAAGAAATTATGTACCCTTCATGTACCCTTGTTGTTTTATGATAAAGAAATATTGTACTCTAACTGTTTCGTGATTAAGAAATATTGTATCTTAACTGTTCCATCATCAATAAATTATGCATCCTTCTTTTTCCATGATGAAGAAATTTTGTTTCCTTCTTGTTTCCTTACTGTTTTCGTATTTTCTTCTTATTTTTTTTGTACTAGTAAAGTACAAACACTCTTATTCCTAAAAATGTTTGTAGCTACATTAAATAAATAATGTTCCATTATTGTTCCATGTTTAAGATGTTATGTACCCTTTCTGTACCCTAGTTGTTTCATGATTAAGAAATGTTGTTTCCTCCTTGTTCCGTTGCTGTTTTCGTATTATTTTCACGACACTAACACATCATGTACCCTTTTTTCCGACCAATAAAGTATGAACATGCAAATGTTTGTAAGCAATACATTTCAATGATGTATCTTATTTATTTTCACTTAACTAATATTTTTTTTGTACTAATAAAGTAAGAACACTCTTATTCACTAATATTTATTTTTACTTCACTAATATTTATTTTTTTTATCACAAATAAAGTAAGAAATACTCGTATTTCTACAAATCTTACAATAAAAATAAATTAATATGATAAATTAAAAAGAAATATTTACCTCTTTTTTTTTTTAACAATTATTGTCTTCTCACTATTAGAATTAGTTTTATTAGCTTTAGGGTAGTTTAGACTTTTCCTTTATATTAGGGTAATACTGTATACCTAGATATTCTATTATTATTGTATCTTCTTTTCCATTGTATTCATTCATTCAGTTTTTGTGTTATGAGAAACTTTAGCTCTCTTTTCTCTTTCGCTTTGTTGTTTTCTTGATTATTTAATATATTCACATGGTATCAAAGCAGGTTTGAATCTCATCCATGATTTTCGCAGATCCAACTCTGCGGTAAATGTTTTTTTTCGGATGATTTTGGTTCGTTGTTGGATTTCTCACTGATTCGGATTCGTATTTAGATCTCGCACTGCTTCGCGCTCGTTTTTGGATCTGTCACTGATTCAGGTTCGTTTGTTTTGTGTTTTTGGATCTGTCTTTGATTTTGGGTTCGCTTGTTTTGTGTTATTTAATTGTTTCGTTTTCATAATGGCTGCTGAACGTAATGATTCGCTTCAAGCGATTAGTGTTAAACTTGATGGCAAGAATTTTGCATATTGGAATTATGTGATGAAAAATTTTCTGAAGGGGAAGAAGATGTGGGGTTATATCAATGGGGATTTTAGTAAACCTGCGAATGAAAATGCTGATAAATTTGCAAAATTGCTAGATATTTGGGATACAAATAATTCGAAAATCATTACTTAGATCAACAACTCCGTTGCTCCCTCAATAGGTATGCAGTTGGCAAAGTTTGAATATGCAAAGGAGGTGTGGAATCATTTGGCTAAATTATTTACACAATCCAATTTTGCGAAAAGGTACCAATTAGAGTGTGATATTCATGCCCTTCAACCAAAAAAATTTGAGTATTCAGGAGTTCTATTCTACAATGACAGATCTTTGGGATCAGTTAGCTCTCATGGAATCGCACGAATTGTGGGCCTTTGCACCATATATCGCTAGTAGGGAGGAACAACGTTTGGTTCAGTTTTTGATGGCTCTACGTGATGATTTTGAGGGCCTTCGTAGGTCCATTCTCCATCGTAGCCCACTTCCGTCAGTTGATTCTGTTGTCAATGAGTTAGTGGCCGAGGAAATACGTCTCAAGACACAGTCTGGAAAGGGAATTCTCTTTTTGGGGATTGAAGTAGCATGTTCTCTAAAAGGTTATCTTCTTTCTCAGTCTAAATATATAGGTGATCGACATTCTTGAGCGTGCTCGCCTCACTGATAATAAGATTGTTGATACCCCTTTGGAGCTTAATGTTCGTCTTTTCCCTTCTGATGGCGTTCCTTTGCCTGATCCTACCTTATATCGCACTATTGTTGGTAGCTTGGTCTATCTTACTATTACTCGTCCGGATATTGCTCATGCTGTTCATGTTGTTAGTCAGTTTGTTACTTCCCCTACTACAGTTCATTGAGCTGCTGTTCATCGTATTTTGAGGTACTTGAGGGGCACTAGGCTTCAAAGTCTTTTACTTTCGTCATCATCTTCCTTGGAGGTACGTGCATACTCTGATGCTGATTGGGCCGGTGATCCTACAGATCACAAGTCTGTTACTGGGTTTTGTATATTTTTGGGTGATTCTCTCATTTCTTGGAAGAGTAAGAAGCAAGATGTTGTTGCTGTGTCTTCCACAGAAGCTGAGTATCGTGCTATGGCTTCGACTACCCGTGAGGTTATTTGGTTACGCCGACTACTTACAGATATGGGTGTCTCCCTTCCTCGGGCCTGCACCTATGTATTGTGATAATAAGAGTGCTATTCAGATTGCTCACAATTCCGTTTTTCATGAGAGGACCAAGCATATAGAGATTGATTATCACATTACTCGTCATCACCTTAAGCATGGAGCTATCACTTTGCCTTTTGTTTCTTCTTCCGCACAGATTGCTAATTTGCTTACAAAGTCACATCCGATTCAGCGTTTTCGTTTTTTAGTTGGCAAACTCTCTATGCTTTTAGTTGCAGCACCGTGAGTTTGAGGAGGGGTATTAGAATTAGTTTTATTAGCTTTAGGGTAGTTTAGTCTTTTCCTTTATATTAGGGTAATACTGTCTACCTAGATATTCTATTATTATTGTCTCTTCTTTTCCATTGTATTCATTCATTCAGTTTTTGTGTTATGAGAAACTCTAGCTCTCTTTTCTCTTTCCCTTTGTTGTTTTCTTGATTATTTAATATATTCACACTCACTTCTGCTCCAAAATAAACATTCACCTCTTTTTTTTTTAAAACAACAAAGTATTGTCTTCTCTCTCTCTCTCTCTCTCTCTCTCTCTCGTGCTCCAAAATAAATCTTCACCTCTCTCTCTTTTTTTTATAACAAACAATTGTCTTCTCTCTTGTGCTTCAAAATAAATTTTCTTTCTCCAAGAAATGGCTACACTTGAATTGGTTTAGAAAAGAGAAGCTTTTCAAAATAATAATCCTAGGATTTGTGTGGTTGGTGTATTATCCTAGGATTTGTGTGGTTGGTGTGTTGTTATTTAATGAATAACCTTAAATTTTACAAAGGAATGTTGGTGTGGTACCACTTGGTTACATTAGGTACAAGTGTGTCAGCTTAAATTCTACAAAGGAATACTGGTATGGTACCACATTGGTTACGTTAGGTACAATGTGTAAGAAAATTGGCCGCAGGAACAAGTTTTCCTTATACCGGAAACAAGTCTTATTAAATACAGGAACAACATTTACAACACAAGGGGTGAGCATGACCAGCTCTACCAGTCAATAGTGCATTAACTGCGCATTTAATGCGCCCAACTGTGCTGTCCAGAAGTCAGCTTTACCTTTATGAATTAATCTCAGCCGTTGGATTGGCCTGAACACGCATCTCCTAGCCATTAGATGAGCCGCACCATACATCCCAAACTACCCTTTTTTAATATGATCATTATTGTTCTAATTACAAATAATAATAATAATAATAATAATCATAATAATAATAATAAATAAAATAAAATAAAAACTCTTGTATACAGAGAAAAACAAAAGGTTATGCGGATCAGACTTACAATCTTCGTTACAATACATTGGAACATATGTAAGATTCCATGTCATTGTCCAAAATTATTGGTTGAAGTTTATGCCATGTCAAGGCTTTGTTTTGTGTGGCAATTTAATGGATGAAAGCAAATGAAAAAATGAAAAAAAAAAAAGAAGAAGGAAATTTGAAAAAAGGAAAAAAAAAAATACACTTTACACTTTGCGAAAATTACAATTTGAAAAGAGAAAAAAAAATCACACTTATGAGATATCATTTAGGGGCTGTAGACACCCCATTTTGTCGGCTATTAGATTTAGGAGACCCATAGCTTGGTGGTTCACAATGATAAAAAAAAGACTCAAAAAGGACTCCTGGAAGTTAGTTTTATCTCTCAAAATGCTCAGAATGACCAAAATACCCATGAAAGCCCAAAAACTCCCAGATTTGGACCGAAAGCTCTGGAAACATACTACATCATAAAAAAAGTGGTAAAATGAGTTTTAAAATAAAATCAGATGAAATCGTCAGCTCCCAAAGACCCCCGGAAGTGTCAGAAGTCCCCGGAAAGTCGCCGTTGACCGGCTTGACCAAGGTTTGACCAGGGTTTGACCGAAATCATCCGGATTCACCCAAAAGTTCCAATATCATTTCAAATCATGAGAAAAGTATTAAAATGAGTTTAAAAAGAAAATCGGACGAAAACGTCAGCTCTTGGGAGCTCCCAGAGGTTCCCAGAACTTCTTGGAAATCCCGATTTGACCTAAATGTTGACTTTGAAACCGGAGTGTTGTATCATTTTTCAAAAAAATTTCATGGATACTAGAAGTCAATAGTTTTCCAACGGTATATCGCACATATTTTCTGGATTTAAACGAATTTATTATGAATTTCCGAAGGTAAAAAAGGTGATCAAATTTGCTTTTATCTCGAATACCGCAAAACTTTTCAAAGGGATCTATCTCTAAAATATTTTTTTTATGTAGAGTAGACTCCATTACCTTTCCAATGGTATATCACAGCCTCAGTTTGGAGTTCGTATGCATTTTTTGTGAATTTCGGAGGAAATAGGGCCTTTTCGCGAATACCAGAACCTCTGGGGACTTAAACAGCATTATCTGGATGAAGGAGGAGCAGTGCCGCTGCGGCACTGCTCCACTGCCGCCGCAGCACAGGCCCAGTGTCACCGCAGCACTCTCTCCCAGAACAATCCATTTTTGTAAATTATTTTGGGGGTCCATTTTAATTAATTAGAAACCAAAACGACATAGTTCCTTGTTCACAGACATTTGGAGCCAATGGGAGCACTCTTTAAATCCCAAAACCACCCCATATTGGCCTATATATAAATCTCCCTTGACTTCTCATTTAGGGGGTGGCAAGTACAAAGCTTGAGAAAGTTGTAGAGAGAAAGAGAGATAAAGATAGGTTTAGAAGAAAGAAATGGAGCTTCTCCCACTGATTTTCTTTAAGAAAGTGAGTTCTAATCTTGTTTTCTTCCATTATCTCTCATATACTTCACATTCAAATACCCCCAATCACCATTCTTGATCATTCTTGAATTAGGAAGCTACTTCCATGTCCAAATGTCAATATCAATGAAACACCAAGCTACAAGTCCAAAATCATATTGATTATCATCTATTGAATGTTATTATTTGCTTGTTTATATAAATGTTCATCTCTCCTTACCTCATTTCTTTTTAATTTTTCTTTATTTACTTACTAGTTCATCATCATCTAGATGATGACATGGTGTTTGAGATGAGTGAATCCTTATGGATAGTAGCTCTTGACCTCAAAAACATGTTTGATAGATGATGATTCCAACTTCAATACTTCCAAAGTATTCTTGAAGTTATGCTCAAATGGAAACAATGCTCTCCAACTTTCTTGATATGCGTTCAATGTTGATATTTCAAGTGGTCATAACTTGCATTTAAATTCTGAAAATATAATCTCAAAACTTCTATTTCAAAACCCCTCAAAAATCCCTCCTTTTGATTTCAAGAAATAAAACCCTTATTTTCTCAAGAAATCTTCAAAACAGTGAATGATCTGAGTTCAAAGATTTCTCTAGAACTCAATACTCAATACTCAATACTCAATGTATGGATGCAAGACCACTTGGAAAGTCTTCCTAACTCATTATAGAACACCCATGATTTTTGGCTTGGCTTGAAAACACTTGGAAGGATTCTATTTTGGTCCAAACATTCTCTCCAGATATTCTGTCTTTACTATCACAACGGCTTGGCTTACTTTCAACTTATTTTACAGAAAACTTTTCCAAAAGGAGTGGTCCCAACCCATTTTTCCCTTGAACTTCAGTGTCTTAGGGAACTTTCTGTATAATATGGGCTTTTAATTATTTTTCTTTTTTTCATTTTGTAAGATTTTTCAACATTTCAGTCGACAGTACGGACTCTGTTTCTAAGTAACCTCTATTGTTTATATGATTTCTCTCAATATGTAATAGTTAATAAAGATTGGAATTTTGATATGTTTTATAGACACAATAAGGATGATCTCCATAAAAAAATCATGCATTAAAAATACTTCTAACCTCACTTTTCCATTTTCACAAGATCAGCCCATTGTTCTGTCCACTATTCACAGCAAGCATACTTTTACTTGCATTCTTTGATCTGATGCTCACAAGCACTCCAAATTAGTTCATATCTTAGGAAGTGGTCCATACTACATTTGTACATATCCCATAATGAAATTCTTCATTCATTCATGCATATTTTAGACTTCTAAGTCACTTTAGAAAGTCCATGTATACAAACACACTACAACCTTTGCATATTTTAAGATCATACATTGCATCCGCGCAAGAGTTGGAGTTTTTGTGACTCCAAATCTAAAGAGATTATATGGAATGAACTTGATCATGCGTTTATGCTTCCCCTCGATCTAATCTTCCTTTTTCATTCGTCCCGGGAATTGAGAGGTCTTTTTTTTTCTCAAAGATTAACATGCATCATCCTAGCTTGCTAAGCATATTTTGATTTATTTGATTATTCGTTTCAAGAACAATTCATGTCCCCTTTAGATTAGGAAAAATTGATTACTTGATATGTGATTAGACAATTTTTTCTAAGTTTGTTTGTGTGATCTTTCATTTTTGCATTGTGTGATATTTGGCTTAGATCTTATGAATGATATCTTATCTTTTGATCTTCCATTTCAAGATTCTTATGTGATGTAATATACTATCATAGTATTAATTGTCGAACTATACATAGTATAAGATGATTATTTGTGCTAATTGAGGCCCGTCGAGAGACGGGGCGAGTTGAGGGTGTTTTAATTGTGACAAATGCCCCTGCCTCTCTCGTACTAAAATCCCGAGCCAAGTTCTTTGGTTATGAAGGGTCGGTGCCCTTTATCCGTTTGGGTGAGTCAAATTGGGTTTCTTGGTTCCCTAAAGACCAAGTGCCGACTCTGTATCTGTTTTCAAAAGACCTTCCTTTTCTTTTCTTTGATCCAAATCAATTTCAAACAAACTAAAAGTGTAATAATTAACCTGCATTTTCATTTATTTATCGGTACTTGCATTTCATATTTAAATTCAATTGTATTGTTTACTTTTATTTTTATTTCAATTCTCATGTGTTAAAATCTTGTGACTTGCCTTACTTCATATTTGAAATTCTTATTGGGGTCAAACTGCAATTTTATAAAATTTAGCAATACTTGTGTTGTATTTTAAAATTGTATTTCAAAACGGTGGAAATATTTCCTTTTAACTCAAGCAGTATTTTTATAAAACCGGAAAAGTATTTCTTACGTTAAAATGAATTTTCCGTATTTTTGTGACGAACACCGTGCCACGAAAATACCAGTTTATGTTCAAAACTGTCCGCGTCGCGTGGAACTCCCACAGTTTGGGAATCTCCACTAATCATGAAGTGACACTTGCTTTAATCTCATAAATGCTAGCAATGATCACTTAGGCTTGTTTGGTTGATGCATTTGAGTATGTGCAAATTCTTGTGCCATAAGTTGTTTTTCCAAACATGATAAGTGCTTCTAAGCTAGTTGCTTATGCCTTGTTTGTCAACACTTTATAAATGTGTGATTAATTGTGACCAAAAGCTAATTACCCAAACAACTTAAGGTGACCCCTACCTATCTATTTTGACCCCTATGAACTAATTCTCATAATATATGTACGTATATATGAATTGTGTATAAGCTAAGTATATGGTGTATGATAAGTAAAATTGAAAAATAATTATCATTTGGAGAGTGTAGAAGGCTTTTCTTGGCCTCCAAGTCCATTAATTTGTTCTATATATGCACATACACTCCTTCCCATTACTCACACAAATCTGGAGAAAACAGAGAGCTTGAGAGAGTTCTACAGAATTTTAGAGAGAGAGAAAACTTCAATCCACCATAGCCAAGCTCAAGTGGATTTCTTAATTTGGTCTTTCTTTCTCAATAATCTCTACACTCTTGATCATAGTGAGTATTTTAAACTCACTCTAAATGTAATTCTATGCTTAGTTACTGATTGTGTATATGTATAGATGAACTACCATTGCTAATTTCGTCCATGGAAGCTTGAACTTCAAAATCATAATTTTTCAAACTTGATCAAAATTCGTTTTTAGAGATGATTATGAAAGATTATACATCATATATGCTATGTTTAAAGTTTTAGAACCCAATTTGTTCATATGAAAAAGTATATAAGAAATTAAGTTTTGACAACTTTCAATTTTTCATAAAATTTGAGAGCTATGGTTTGAATTATGTTAAATTGATTTTATATTCTTAATCCTTGCTGAAAAACAAAGAATTTCATATATTACATGCCCTATTTGCTTCCGGATTTGAAAATGTGTCAACAAAGGCCCTGAATTCTGAAACAGGGGAGTTCCAGCAAGTAAGACGAAGCCTCTGCTTCATCTCGCGCGCGCGATTGCGCGAGCGAGGGTCGCGCGAGGTGCCTGGTTCTAGGCAGACAGAAAAGGTTTTTAAAAGAAAACGAAAATTGGGCATATCGCGCGAGCGAACCATCGCTCAAGCTATCCGCGCGCGCGATCTTTCTGTATTCTGGCAGAAGGAAAAGTTTTTATAATAAAAGGGAAAATTGGGCATATCGCGCGAGCGACTTCTGGCAGTTTCTAGTTTTTGCTTGTCTTGTGTTAAGGAACTGTTTGGGTGATAATTTATGAACTGTTAAAGCTCCGTTTGAGAAATTTACTTAAACAGAATCCTATTTGGTTATGTTTGGGCGATTAGAACATTGTATTGTGACTTATCAATCCCCGTACGCACGTTATTTTTATAATTCAGTGATTTGCCTCATGTTTTAAAGTTTCATGACATACATGTGGAGTCATTTGTACATGCATGGTGAATGTGAATGTTGGTCAGTATGGAAAAGAGTAATGGTCAGTGTGGCATAGTGAGTACGGTTGAGATTGTGTTGTGGACACTCCCTGGTAAGTAAGTACCAAAGTGTGTTGTGATTGAGATTGCGGTGAGAATGTCTTTGAAATGCGACGGTGGCAAAACTGGACACTCCCTGACAACCATGGTAGCATCAAAGTGTGTGAAGCCGAACTTGGACATTCCCTGGCACCCATAGTAGTGCTAAAGTGTGGCCTATGGACACTCCCTAATACCCGAGTCTGAATACTGCATGAGGGTTCCTCCGGTATTTGCATGGCGGATTAGGTATTAAAGTGTGAGGCATTGGACACTCCCTGGTATCCCGGACCAAAGTGTAAGGCAAACTGGACATTCCCTGGCACCCCTGTGCTAAAGTGTGGCTATCGGAGTATTTCAAAGATATTGGTGTGTGATAGTGGGTTGTTGGGTTTTGTCGAGAGAAAAGAGTTGGTAAGATGAGATGGTGCATTGTTCTCATACACGGTCACATATATGTGAATTATATCTTCTAAATAATATTGTGCTTGTTTCCTAAAAGGAACTCCTTGCTTTAATATAAACTTGTTGAATTAAATGAGAATTGGAAAAATGGTAAATGAGTATGTGTTACATTCAAAGTTATGTTTTTAATACTCACCAGCTTCTTGAAAATGACGATGTTGATGTGTCCTGGACATTCGTGTTCAGGTTTTTCAGGTTATGATCAGACTGAACATCATGATAATGCTAATTGAGAACGACTGCTTGGAAGATAGACTGTTATCTATACTCCATGTTTTAAGTTATAAAATGTTTTGTAATAAGGATGACTGTAATAGACAATAGTTATTGTTTTGTTTTAAGGCTGTTTGTGCCTTTAGAGACCCCGTGCTGTAATATGTAATAAGTTAGAAAAAAATTTGTAAGCTTTGATTGCTCTACTCTGATTATGGTTTTTTTTTTGTTCAACGTTTGGGACGGAATCGATCCTTCAAACTGTCGCGACCTACGGGTCCATAAAGAAAATTAAACGCTTTCCATATTTATGCTACGTCGGGGCGTCATAGGATTTAGTGGTATCAGAGCCAGGTTATTATTTATCTCAAGATAGTTTAGCCAGGTTAGGGTTTACCAGTTTAGACCCGATTCCACGATCTGTTAGCTTAAGCTTTACACCCCGATGATACGACAGGGAGGATAAACTCAGAACCCAAACGCTTAAGATTATCTCTGTCCTGATTTAAGTTAGTACCTTTTTCAGGTATGGACCCAGCTCAGCCACTCTACGTACCAGATGGGTTTGGAGGACATTTGGTGACTCCCGGGGCAGTAGTCCCAGCTTTTCTCAATTTATATCACACCGCCATTGAGCAGCTGGCCACGACGACCATAGTATCAGATCTGTGGCACTAGGTTCACATGGTAGGGAGAGTTGATTTGGCGCGTATTCGCCTTGAGATACGCTATTTCGCAGAGGCTCAGCGTTTAGTGCTAGTTGAGATTCTGAGGCTAGTTGATAGTGATACTTTCTATTTCCCCTTTGAGATCCAGGTTGTGCATGCTCATCTCGCACAGCTAGAGATGCCTCCGCCAGTGGTTCCCATCGCCGAGGACGATGCTGAGGCTGTTCATTTGGTGCCAGTAGGTGGAGAGGGTGTATAGGATGGCATAGGTCTAGATGGTCTCGCCGCTGAGCTCGAGGAGGAGCTAGCACTTGAGCTAGTTCTGCCTGAGGAGGTGCCAGTTGAGGCAGATGCCCCAGCGCCTGCTTCCTCGTCGACCTCTCAGAGCTCTGATTTTGATTTGGTGGGCCCGTTCCTTGTTCAGCGATTTCACCTCGTCTACTCGCTAGATCTCCTGATAGCTGCTTATGGAGACAATTGACATTCTAGATATGGCTTTGTACATATTAACTACTTTTGACTATTAGCTCTACCTCTTTTTGCAAACTTTAATTACATGCATTAGAGTGTAGGGCAATGACCCCATTTTTGTAACTTTAAACTCTTGCATGGACGATGTACGTCCTAACCCACACAGATAGGGTAGGCACTGATCTGATCATACACGCTTTTTGTATCAAATTGACAAGAAGTTATATATATTATACTCTTTTGAATGTTGTTGGTATCTGACTCGATGAAAGTTGGATAAATTATAAGAAAAAAGTAAGACTAGGTACACCTAAACGGAACACTTAAACTATTCACCTGTTAATGTGTCGTGGCATATAGAAAATTAATTCGAACTTTGTTTGGTAACTGATGAATGATTTTGAAAATCCACATCAGCATGTGAATAATTTAGCTGTCCCGTTCAGGTGTACCCAGCATTACTCATAAGGAAAGCACAAACTAAGTAGCTATGGTCTGGCAGTTATTGTTGCTTGACCTTGAACTGGGAATAATCCATACCTCTTCAATGCATGTGTACTAAAGTTACACTTTTGTGAGTGGGCAAAAATGAGAACCTGTAATTTATGGGTTTTTCATATCAAAATGGTGGAAACCAATAACATGTAATTCCTAGTCCTATTTAGTTCAATATAAAGAGAGGGCGCCTTATTTAGAATCTGACTGTGTATATATGTGCACACACTTGTATATACTTATATGTATGGATCTGTATACTTAGATTTCATTATTCTCGTAGTTGATGTTGTTCAACCTTTTCTAACAATTCATTTCATTAACGAAAAGAAAAATAGAAATTTAGGCAAAAAAAAGAAAGAAAGTCCATAGAAGCAACTGTCAAGATTTTAAAGTCCAATTTGATTATCAGTTTGTTAAAAAGTCTATTGAAGGTGAATTTTCATCTAATATTCATGTAAAATCTTGCGAAATTTTACTTAATATTCATGAACGAATCCCCTACCAAAAGCTTGAGGATGTTGAGATCTAGGTTAAAATTGACCAGTTCGATTTGTAAAAGAGGCCATTGCTGAGAACTGTGAGTCTTGTACAGAGATTGCATGGAGTGCTTCTATAGTCTGTTCTTCCCCTTTCAGTAGAGCATGTAGTTCATCAAGAGATAGATTTTCAGATCTAGTACGAATAGCAGTTCGAAAACCATTATATTATGGTGGTAATCCATTGAGAGTGTACAACATGTCTGTTGGAAATAATATTGAAAATATATCGGAAGGATTTCAAAAATTTCTGGATCCTCACAGTGGTTTATTATTCAAACAATTAAGTAATACAATATTTTATTCGTTACCTCAAACTCTGAAGTTGAAGATGATACAGTATATAGACTTTGTCACCACCGGACCTTCACCGTTGTTCTCCAACCTTCAGATGCGTAGGAAGATGGTAGAAATCTCCCAAGCCACTCAAAGCTCTCAATATGGTGTATGTGATATTTCAGAACGTTAGTTTTTTCTAACAGATATACTGTATATATATAAGATATGGATACAGAGATATAGTAGCACTAAATCTCTTTTAAATTCAAATTAAAAATTAATATAAATTTAATATATGTATATATATTTATCTTTACAAAAAGATAAATTATCCATATACTTATATATAAATAGAATCTATTATATACAAACACTATACACAACTTTAATACGGTTAGGAGCCAATGATGGGATCTGATGGCCATCCTTTTTCTTGGCTTCCAATCATAACTTAGCCAATCTGATCAATCCTTGATCTAACTAAAACTGATTAATTACAGACACACCCTACTACAATGCTGTAATTGCACTCCAAGAAAATGGAAATTATATTAAGGCCTAACTCAATAAATTTATCTGCAAATATACCCCTCCAAGTTAATAAGCAACACAAGGTAAAATATTAATTGACTGTCTACCTTTTTGGTCACCTATTATTTACCACTTTTGGAAACTCTATTTATCCACAATCGATCATGTATGGAAAGACCATCCTACCCTTTTGCAAATAATTATTATTTAACTATAAATAATATATATAAAACCTGGTTTAGGAAAAACCCAACTGAGTACTCAGATTTCTGTGATCGAATGAAACTATCCAAAACTTATCCAACATGGATTCCATATTGAAGATACACGTTCACAGACCTCATATACTAATCACCCAACATACCGAGGTATTGATCCTAAGATCTCACTATGTAGTATATCAAAGTAATTAGCATAAGAGTGCTGAGTTCATTTATCTCCTCAGAATTAAGAGTAATTTACAATTTAATGAACTAGATAAACAAACACTTAAGAGACAGTCATTTAGTGTAGTAATCTAGTTAGCGATCCTGTTCAACGCATCAACCACGTTAACATATAAGTTGTGAGTTCATCCACTCCAATGACAGAGTTATGTCACCCCACCATGTAGCAACTATATGTTACAGTTGTCCATATGAATTGTCCCAAATTCATACTAATTGTGAAAGTTTCAAGTTGAAAGAAATTGATGATCATGAACTCCCGTGTGTGAATCCTTTCCATACACCTAGATCATCTACAATTCAACTTGAGGACACATCAATACACTGCTCATGTATTGAAATGATACAGATATACCCATAATATGTAATAACAATCAGAAATAAATTCAATTTATTAATAATAAAATGTCTTAACGAGTGGCTTTAAGGGCATACAATCCCAACATTCTCCCACTTGCACTCAAAGCCAATTAACATTACATCGTACTCCTAATCCATCCACATGAGAATCAAATTTCTTTGTCGGCAGTGTCTTTATGAAAGGATCTGCTAGGTTTTCTGCCGATGCAATTTTGGCCACAGTGACATCGCCTCTCTGCATGAACTCGCGAATCAGGTGATATTTCCTCTCTATATGCTTTCCACGCTTGTGGTTTCTGGGGTCCTTACTCTGTGCAACTGCTCCGCTATTATCGCAATAAAGAACAATAGGAGAACTCGCATAAGGTACTACCCCTAGATCCATGAGGAACTTCCGGACCTATACGACCTCTTTTGCTGCCTCAGAGGCTGCTACATATTCGGCTTCCATTGTGGAGTCAGCAATACAAGATTGCTTTACACTCCTCCAACTAATGGACCCACCTCCAAACGTAAACACATAACCAGAAGTTGACTTTCTGGAATCATGATCTGATTGAAAATCAGAATCAGTGTAACCAACTAGAACCAAATCCTCTCCACCGTAGATTGACACATAATCCTTAGTCCTACTTAAATACTTAAGGACATGCTTTACTGCTTGCCAGTGTGCTGGCCCTGGGTTAGATTGATATCTGCTGACTATTCCTACAGCATAACAGATATCTGGTCTAGTGTATAGCATAGCACACATGATACTTCCTACAGCCGAAGCATAAGGAATCCTTCTCATTTGCTCCTCTTCCTCGGGTGTCTTAGGACATTGATCCTTAGATAGAGGGACTCCATGTCTGAAAGGCAGAATGCCTTTCTTGGACTCATGCATTGCAAATCTGACCAAAATCTTATCTATGTATGCTGATTGGGATAGGCCTAACATCCTTTTCTTGCGATCTCGCATAATCTTGATCCCAAGGACATAACTGGCCTCACCCAAGTCTTTCATATCAAACTGGTTAGAGAGCCATATTTTCACCGTAGATAATACTCCTACATCATTTCCAATAAGGATATATCATCCACATAGAGAACTAGATATACTATTACACTACCCTTAGCCCTCTTGTATACACATGGTTCATCCACGTTTTGATCAAAACCAAAAGACTTGATTGCCTGATCAAAACGAATGTTCCAACTACGTGAAGCCTGCTTAAGTCCATAAATAGACTTATGTAATTTGCATGCAAGGTGCTCTTGGCCTCTTGCCATGAATCCCTCTGGCTGCACCATGTAGATGTCTTTCTCAAGATGACCATTCAAGAAGGCCGTCTTGATATCCATCTGCCATATCTCATAGTCATGATGTGCAGCTATGGACAAGAGAATCCTAATGGACTTAAGCATGGCAACCGGTGAAAAAGTTTCCTCATAATCGATCCCTTCTTTCTGATTATAACCTTTTGCAACCAGCCTTGTTTTGAAGGTCTCAACCTTTCCATCCATTCTTCTCTTTCTCTTGTAGACCCACTTGCACCCAATGGGTTTTATCCCTTTAGGTGGTTCTACAAGCTCCCATACATGATTGGAGTACATAGACTCCATTTTGAATTTCATAGCAATGTGCCATTGCTTAGCATCTCGGTCAAAAATAGCCTCATTGTAGTTGCAGGGATCTAGGTCATGTTCATCAGGAACAGCCTCGTAAGACTCTCCCAGTAGAGTATACCTACTAGGTAGTCTTACTTCTCTCCCACTACGACGAGGTACTGGTGTAACATCAGGATGTGGATCTACTTGTGTAGCCTCAGGTATATCACTCTGTATAGTAGGCTCATTCAGGCTGGCAACTACTGGATCATTTGACAATTCTTGCAGTACAATTTTACTCTTGGGTGTATGGTTCATGATATAATCTTCTTCCAGAAATACAGCATTTGCACTAACAAACACCTTCTGATCTCTGGGATCATAAAATAAACCTGTCTTACATCCTTTTGGATACCCAACAAACAAACATACATCTGATCTTGATTCCAACTTATCCATCTTTCCCTTCCTCACATAAGCAGGACACCCTAAATATGCAAGTGTTGTAAGCTTGGCTTTCGCCCTGCCCACAACTCTCTAGGTGTCTTGGGAACAGACTTAGAAGGAACTAAGTTCAGAATGTACATTACTGTCTCTAGGGCATATCCCCAGAAAGATAATGGTAAAGTTGAGTAACTCATCATCGATCTTACCATGCAAAGTAAAGTTCTGTTCCTCCGTTCAGCGACACCATTCTGCTGGGGAATTCTAGGTGCAGCTAACTGGGATATAATCCCATGATGTATTAAGTAGTCCTTGAACTCTCCTAAGAAGTACTCACCTCCTCGGTCAGACCGAAGAGACTTAATGTGTTTACTTAATTGCTTCTCAACTTCTGCCTGAAACTCCTTGAATTTCTCAAAAGAATCAGACTTGTGATGCATTAAGTAAACATAGCCATATCTTGAGTAATCATCAGTGAATGTGATAAAATACTCATAGCCTCCTCTAGCTCGAATGTTCAAGGGACCATACACATCCGTGTGAACTAGCTCCAACGGCTCTTTGGCTCTTAATCCTTTGGCCGAAAATGACCGTCTAATCATTTTCCCTTCCAAACAGGATTCGCAGACTGGTAGCGGTTGGACAAAAAGAGATATGAGAAGTCCATCAGCTACTAGTCTTTGGATCCTATTCAGATTAATGTGACCAAGACGTAAGTTCCAAAGATACGTTGAATTCACTTGAGAAACCTTCCTTTTTAATGGTAATATCTTGGATGAATCAACAGTCTCAGTGTCATGTACAATGTAGGTATTAGGATATATCAAGTATAAATCATCTTGCAAAACACCAGAGCACAAAATAAAATGATCCTTTATTAAAACTTTATCACTAAAAAACACTGAATATCCAAATTTTGAAAGACATGATACAGAAATCAAATTTCTTCTTATTTCTGGCGCATAAAGACAGTCTTCTAATACTAATACCCTACCACTACCAAACTCTAATCTCATGACTCCTACTGCTTCCACTGCGACTCTTACATCAGATGCAAGAAAAAGGTAAATCTCATCTTTACTGAGCTTTCTGGTTACTTGGAACCCCTGCAATGAATTTCAAACATGATTAGTGGCGCCAGAGTCTACACACCAGGTATTAGTAGAATCTGCCACAAAATATGCCTCAATAATAAAAAACTGAAGTATACCTCCATTAGCCTGCTTCTTTGCCAAATAGACCGGGCAGTTTGCCTTCCAGTGTCCTTTCACTCCACACTCAAAGCACTTGCCTTGAGGTGCCTGATTCTCAGCCCGAACTACCTTCTTGCCTTTCCCCTTATTTTTCTTAAATTTACCTTTGGGATGTTGTGTGGGTTTCTTCTTTCCAAATCCTTTAGCCTTAGGTTTAGACCCAGAAGAAACCTCAGCAACCATAACACTGACCTTGGATTTTACAACAGTCTCTGTTGCCTATAAGGCATTCAATAGTCCAGGTAATGTGTAATCAAGCTTGTTCATATTATAGTTAAGCCTGAACTGATTGAATGACTCGGGCAGAGACTGCAAAATAAAATCAACTTGGGATTCTGCATCAAGATCTTTTCCCAAGACCTCCAGTTCATTTAAGTAAGCAATCATTTTTAGAACATGGTCTCGAACTGGAGTACCCTCAGCCATCTTAGTGTTAACTAGGTTGCGGAATGCAATTTGACGTGCATCACGTCCATGCTCACCAGACATCTCCTTAAGGTTGAGCATTATATCTTTATCAGTAGGCATATACTGATGCTGGTGCTGGAGGACATTTGACATGGATGCCAATATGTAGCACTTAGCCATCTCATCAGCCTCTGCCCACCGCTCATAATGCTCACGGTCCTCTTTAGGAGAATCTAAGGCAGGAAGTTCAGGTCAATCACTTGAGAGCACATATTTGTACCCTTCAGCAGTAAGCACTATATCTAGATTACGTTTCCAATCCACATAATTTGGTCCAGTTAATTTATTTTCCTTGAGGATAATTGACAATGCGTTGAATGAAGACATTTTATCTGAAAATCAAAACATAAACAAACATATATGAATACATGTACGCCAATGGGTATTAGCATCAAATATGTATAAGTATCTAGTGACCCCTCTACAAAATCACAACTACATATTTGAGTAAATTAGAATACTAATTCTGTAATTACACGGCTCCTTGGGGAGATCATATGTTGCCACTAGTCAGCGGGAATCCCATCACTAACATACCATCTAGACATAAATGTCAAATATTTAGTGACTTCCAATTTATCTTTAGCCTTCTAAAATGTGAAAGTACTGTCACTCCTTGGGGAGAATACCTATCATATTTTAGTCAAGTGTATACCATGACCTTAAGTTCAAATTAGTTTTGTGAGTTAGTGTTTCCTTGGGGAAAAATTTCACTCCCACTCATCCTGATTTTAGCTAAAAAAAAATTTGACCCAGCTTAGTAACTTAGTATGTTGACACCCTCTATAGGGGAGCCCTTTATGATTAGAGATGAGGTGACAACATCCCTTACCCTGAGTTGGTCATGGAAAGCCGTGGGGTATTGTATCTATATCCCTCACACACTTGAATTTATTGTAGAGGATGAGTACTAATTCATATTTCACATCACAAATATATATATATATATATACATATATGAATCTATTTGAGGTTGTCTATGCAAATTATTTGAAAATGTCCTTGTATAATTTAATAGTAAAAATTGTGGGTAATGTCTCCCACTAAATTTTTAGAAAACACTTTTGTCACATTTTTATTTTATTAGAAAAATAAATTAATATTTTATAAAATAAAATGATCTGGACAAATGAATTCTAGAAAATCTAATTCAAAAAGGATTTTATTATTAAAATATTTTATTCTAGATAAACTAGGGTAAATTAAATCCCTTTATCTAATTAGAATTATACATTGCTTATGACCCTTTTCAAATTCCAACTTGCATAGATAACAACAATATGCATGATTTAAGTCCATGGATCAAATACATAATAAATGTCATGATCCTATCATGTAAGCATAATTATCATGCAACAAATAAGATAAGCATAAAAATAAACAAGATAAGCACAACAAGCTGGGATTCCTTCAAGCCAAAAAAAACTATTAAAAAAATCTAACTAAATCTGATAAGCTTGAAAATATCTTCTTCGGCACATTCCAACGCAGATGAAGCAAACTAATTTTGTTGACTGTGTCATGCACATCCCGTACGTATCTGTTGTTGTATCAATTGATGGACTCCTCCTATGGTAGTTAGACTCAAATAAACCAAAGTCCAAGCCCATGTGCTTATGACATCAGCAAGTGATATCATGATATACATGGAGTAATCAAACATACACAGTCACCAAAAAAGCAAGAGTATATCCCACGCATTTGTTAGCCGGGGCCACTACTTCGGTTCTGTTGTCATTGCTTTGATCATGCCCTTTTTCTCAGATATTACAGACTATATGTACGTAGTACATTAATTTACATCATAAGAAAATTAAATGGCATAAGCAAAATAGATCTAGATCGCCCATTCATGGGAAATTCGATCCAAACCACCCCCTCTCCCCTTTTTACAATTGCCAAACAACCTACTACATCAGATCTACTTCTAGGCTTTGAAGGAATTCAATAAAAAAATTATAATCATCACACAACCAAAAACCACATATCTATGAACGATTCAAATGCAGAATTAAATATAATGATCCATGAATTTTTTATTTAACCTTTTGATCAATCAACGATCAGTGAGACCGCTCTGATACCACTTGTTGGAAATAATATTGAAAATATATTGGAAGGATTTCAAAATTTTCTGGATCCTCACAGTGGTTGATTAATCAAACGATCAAGTAAAACAATATTTTATTCGTTACCTCAAGCTCTGAAGTTGAAGATGATACAGTATATAGCCTTTGTCACCACCGGACCTTCACCGTTGTTCTCCAACCTTCAGATGCGTAGGAAGATGGTAGGAATCTCCCAAGCCACTCAAAGCTCTCAATATGGTGTATGTGATATTTCAGAATGTTAGTTTTTCCTAACAGATATACTGTATATATTAGATATAGATACAGAGATATAGTAGCACTAAATCTCTTTTAAATTCAAATTAAAAATTAATATAAATTTAATATATGTATATATATTTATCTTTACAAAAAGATAAATTATCCATATACTTATATATAAATAGAATCTGTTATATACAAACACCATACACAGCTTTAATATGCACCCTACGGTTAGGAGCCAACGATGGGATCTAATGGACAACCTTTTTCTTGGCTTCCAATCACATCTTAACCAATCTGATCAATCCTTGATCTAACTAAAACTGATTAATTACAGACACACCCTACTACAATGCTGTAATTGCACTCCAAGAAAATGGAAATTATATTAAGGCCCAACTCAATAAATTTATCTACAAATATACCCCTCCAAGTTAATAAGCAACACAAGGTAAAATATTAATTGATTGTCTACCTTTTTGGTCACCTATTATTTACCAATTTTGGAAACTCTAGTTATCCACAATCGATCACGTATGGAAAGACCATACTACCCTTTTGCAAATAATTATTATTTAACTATAAATAATATATATAAAACCTAGTTTAGGAAAAACCCAACTGAGTACTCAGACTTCTGTGATTGAATGAAACTATCCAAAAGTTATCCAACATGGATTCCATATTGAAGATACACATTCACAAACCTCATATACTAATCACCCGACATACCGAGGCATTGATCCTAAGATCTCACTATGTAGTATATCAAAGTAATTAGCATAAGAGTGCTGAGTCCATTTATCTCCTCAGAATTAAGAGTAATTTACAATTTAATGAACTAGATAAACAAACACTTAAGAGACAGTCATTTAGTGCAGTAATCTAGTTAGCGATCCTGTTCAACGCATCAACCACGTTAACATATAAGTTGTGAGTTCATCCACTCCAATGACAGAGTTATGTCACCCCACCATGTAGCAACTATATGTTACAGTTGTCCATATGAATTGTCCCAAATTCATACTAACTATGAACTAAGTTTCAAGTTGAAAGGAACTGATGATCATGAACTCCCGTGTGTGAATCCTTTCCATACACCTAGATCATCTACAATTCAACTTGAGGACACATCAATAAACTGCTCATGTATTGAAATGATACAAATATACCCATAATATGTAATAACAATCAGAAATAAATTCAATTTATTAATAATAAAATGTCTTAACGAGTGGCTTTAAGGGCATATAATCCCAATAATGTCCTCATCATCAATATGAACAGAGACAATGGCTAGTTTGTCTCTTAACTTCTTAATTTTCTTAATGTATGAATCGATGCTATCTGATTTCTTGGTTATTGTTTGCAGATCTGACTTCAATTGCAGAATATTGGATCTGGAGAGAGAGGAATATTGTCGTTCAAGAGCGATCCAAACTTCACTGGAAGTAGTTTTTCCAACCACATGAGAGAGGGCATTCTCTGTGAAAGTCGCATTCAGCAAGGTGATAAGAGCTTGATCTTGAATCAACCATGTTTGATAGGCTGGATTTGCAGAACTGATCTGTTGATCTGTGGTATCAATCAAGAACTGAGATGGACATGGTTTCGAACCATCAATAAATCCAAAAAGCGAATGAGTTTGGAGAATAGACGAGATTTGATATCGCCATAGAATGTAGTTCGAGTCATCTAGCTTAAATAGAACCAAATTTGTGATATTTGAAAGAAGAAAAAGAGGATTAAACTGTGGAAAATTGCTTAATGTAGTTGAATCAGTCGAAGACGAAGATGATTAAGCCATTGATGAACGTTGGTTCATGTAGGCTCTGATACCATGAAATGAAAGCAGAAACTAAAGAAGCTCAAGAGAGATTTTATGATTCATTCACTTCTTAACATTTACAATGCTAGTCAATTACATATATAGAACTCTATTTAAGCTCTTAACAGAAATCAACCTATAACAGAATGTCATCAATTCGGTAAAACAGATTCTGTTAGACAGTAAGCTAATCAGTTGAGCTGGCAAGGCTGTGTTTGGCTGCTTTGGTTAACACGAATGACCTTTCTCTAATCAGGTGTCGCAATCATCTTTAACAGTAAAATAAAATTGCATAGTGGACTTATTACTAAATCGCTCAAAGAAAAATTACAAAAAGAGATTGAACTGTTCTTCCCACCACAATTTTCTTTTCTTTTGTTTTCTTTTCTTTCATTACATATTACTTACACAAAAAATAAATAAATTGTACCATATTAGCTAGCGGAGGATAGGGAGTACCTACAAACTTTAGCTCCTTCATAAACAAGACCAGATTGACACAAATACCCTTTTCCAGGGCTACAATGTCTGTCCTCTGAACACACACATTGTCCCTCCAAAGCACACCCATCCACTTTTCCATTCTCTCCCCGAAACAAAATTTGATCAGACCATTCACTAGAAAATATATTTTGAGGGTCCAATTTGTTTTTGGTGGCCATAAAATTGCTAAAATTTGGGTACTTTTTTTGCACATCCAAGAAAGCTAAATTTCTATTTTTAGCCCAATGTGGCTTAGCACCATACTTGAAAAATGCCATTTGTTCAATCTCTTCCCACACATCTTGATTTAATCTTGGGATTGAAGGGTCGTCGGAGCGATAGTAGTTGAAGTCAATGACCACGGATTCCTCGCTCTGGCCTAGATATGCCCCGGAGGACTTAACGAAACGTATGAGAATTCCGTTATATATGTCTAACCCACAGAAGTTTTGGGGATTAATGTCCCTTAGTTTCTTCACATCACGAATAAAATTGGCAAAATTTTGAGCTGAAAAAATTGCTGTGGACTCATAGAAGAATAGGCCTTTGATTCTTGGGTCCCAAGCGCACGATATATCGATTCTTGACGATGATGAGTATAGACATGACCCTGAGGTTTGCATCTTGGAATTCTGACCCACCACGGGATAACCGGTGAAGATTAGATTGTTTTTCAATCCGTTGGCAATTAATTTCTTGTATCCCACAGTTGAAGCTGCCATCGTGCATTTTCCATTTACATTTTTCGCATTCTCAAATGCTTTCTCTGTGTATTTAAAGGCGAAAATACGTGTTAGATTTAAAGGTTATCATAGATAGTAATGTTTTTGAAGATTATAACTATTTGGGGTGAAAACGGTTCGAATCGGTCTAATTTTTAGTCAAACCGATCAGTTCGATTTTTATACTGCACGAAATTTTGAAAAAGACCGAACCAAACTGAACCACTTAGTTCGATCGATTTGCTTACACACGTAATAACTAGTGGTCTATTCCATAAAAAAGAAACTACGGTGTAAAATGGTCAGGCACAAGACCTGTAGTGCCATGCTGGCCCAACCCCAGCGTTATTGGGTCATTAGGCACTAATTCGCGGTCGGTCCGCTTTACACATCTCATAATGACAATGGTAAAATGACTTGAGAGTTTGGAGAAAGAAACATAAACCTGTTCCTCTGACAGCTTTGGAGACCAAAATAGAATTGGATTGGAAGCCTAGAAAGTCATATACACCATTTCCAGATGAGTTTAAGGGAACTCTATCATCAATTCTGTAAACAGCCTCATGTCTTGATGGGTACCATGTAATATCAGCAAATTCATGTTTCCTTGCATGTTCCATATATTTATCCTCAATACCCACATCATCTGTGAAATTATAGGTTATGCTTCTTTTGAATCCTGGCTCCAATGAGAATGTCACCTGTAATTTTTTTTTTTTTTTTTTTTTTTTTCAGATTTTGATTCAATAAGCATTCATGTACTGAGAAAATATTGAACCTGACCATGTTGGTTATACTTCAATTTTCACATATGCACATGTTATTAGTATACCCCTCTGACAGAAATTAAGGGACCATCTTTTTAAGCATTCTTACTTTTTATTATTACCCTCCTTTTAAATTTAAAAATATTAATGTCTTACAATCCTGAAAAGTAAGAGAGTTTTATATAACAAATGACAAACTTGAATTTTTTTTAGTTAAAGTACATTGACTTTCCGAAGATAACCCCTCTTAAAAGGTTAATACCCACACTCAAATCTCACTTCCATTCATCCACACTCTGACGTAGATCAATGACACTCTGACGTGGATCAATGAGGAGACCTCTCCTCATTCTGAAGGTCTAGTCTAGAAAAAGCCGGATTGGATCAATGAGGAGAGGTCTCCTCATTGATCCACGTCAGAGTGTCATTGATCCACGTCAGAGTGTGGATGAATGGGAAGGTGTGGATTTAGCATTACCCCTCTTAAAATAGGACATCCTTATATAGAGTAAAGAACTCTTAGATTGGAATGGAGTGAATAATTAGTTCATTTAGGGTTGCCACTCGGATGGGTTAGACTTGACTTTTTATTTGTCTAAGCTCGATTCAAGGTTTTAACAAAGTCAACCAAAACTCATTTACCCGATCCAATCTACATTTACTTTACAAAGATATATGGATATATTCCAGTTGTCTAATGATTTTACTCACTCAATTCAGGTCAAGATTGTGATGTCTTTTTCTAGGCCAAACCCGTCCATAGATTATAATAAAAAAAAATAAACAAAAAAAACAAAAAAAAACAAAAAAAAAACAGAAATTTAAAAAAAAAAAAAAAAAATTGCCCAATCACATCTATTATATCTATTATATATATATATATATATAAATGATGAAGCAAAAGCCTTTCCATTGATGTTGTGCACCTCAACCTTCCTCATTTCTATTAAAAATTCCAGGTGTCAATCTCTCCAAACCCTCTCTCTCTGTGTACATATTTATCTATTAACTATGTATAAAAGCCAAGAGGGAAAGCCTTCATCTAGCCTATCAACATGGAGCCTATGTGGCATTTTTTGGTAAAAGAAATAATCCCACATGGCTCTCCACTAAATAGATTTACGTCTTTCTCTTGATTTACGTCTTTCCCTCTTCCCCCCCTCCCTCCCCCCCCCCACCACCAACATATGCAGACCAAATCACACCTCTTGCAGACCTTCAATGACTTCTATTATTCCTATTTCGTTATATTTATGAGTAAAGATTAGGACACACTCAAATACATAATTTTTGGGACACAATCCAAGAGATATAAAGAAATGTATCTATATCTCTCATGTGATGTCACTGGTACAAAAACAACACACCTTCATCATTTCCTAATTAATGCTTTTCTCTCTCTTCCACTTACCGTTCCCCTTCACGTTTTTTTATTCAAACTTTGACAGTTTGGTTCATCTTCTCCATCTTCCCATTATAGTTCGATAGAAAAAAATAGCCCTCTTTTACTCCACTTAATTTATTTTTTCGGTAATCGGGGTGTCTCGTCCAGTTTGGGCTCACCTCGACTAATCTCTGGATGCCCTAGAGTCGTCGGATGAATTCCCCAGTGGCCACGCTGCTCATGACTCGAACACTATACCTCTTCGCTAGTACACCCAAGAAGTTTACCACTAGACCATAAGAGATGTGGTTGCTCCACTTAATTTGTCTTTGAATAGATCAAACCAAATCCAAACCATCGCTTATGTTGTTTTTTTTTTTTCCTTTTTCTTTTTTTGTCATTTTGGTTGTTGCAGATCTTGAAGGTTGTTTGCTTCTCAACCCTTACTAATGCTTTTGCTATTTTTTCCCCTTCCTTGCAAATTTTAACAGTGTTCGCCTGGATTCTTCGAGGTGTCAGCTTGAAGTTTTTGCTAAAATTTATTCAGGAGATTTTGACTTAGGGCCTCTAAAAATTGATTTTCCCTTTCGGTAAGTTTTTTTTTTTGTTTAAGGCTTCTAAGTATTTTAATTTTTCATTTAGGACTTCTAATTATTTGATTTCATCCCATGGTTATGTTTCTGAGTGCTTTATGTTCACAATGTGGTTAGGCATTTGCTAAAGGGTCTGTTTTGGGTTTGGCGGAATGCATTGGGCACTATTACCTTTTTGATGATCTCTCTGCATAGCATGTGTTTGTCTATGAGACTATGAGCCTAAGAGACATGTGGCTCATTTCTGGGCATAGCTGCTATTTATTTGACAACGCCATTCCCAAAGATTTGCTGGTCAGTTTATATATCATAATATATTGTGTTTTATAATATGAATTATTCATCTAAGTTTGATTTGTTGGCAGTAAACGCCTTTGTTCTTAGTCACATAATTCGCCCCTTTAGATGCCTCATGCCACACCAGCAGCTTGTGGGTTTGCAATGCAAATTTAGTTTATCAGCTTGTGGATTGTAATTTTTAACATGCTTTGTAATCTTCATACTCTAAAATGTATAATGATCTAATCTTTTCAATTGCCTAAGGGCCTGTTTGGTTGTCCCTTCAAATTGAATGGTTTCATTCAAATTTTGTATAGAAGGTAAAGGCAAAATTCATCACCATGAATGAATCCATTTACAAATATGGGAGATTTCACCATATTTCTTCTTATGATGCAATTTGTTCATTTTTCTAGAATGCCAAAATTCATGATTGCAAGCCTCATGTTCAATAACCTTTTTTTTTTGTTAAGAGAAACGGGTTGGAGAGGGGCAATTGTCGGTGGCCTACCTCCCTGGACGTGATCATAGGAGCCTCGTACACACGGGGTTAGAGTTCCTAATTGACAGGACACCCCGTGAAAGGCACACTAACCAAAGAGGTTGCTTGGCCAAAGCTGTCCTCCCGCCCCACCAAAGCACCACAGTGGGAGTCTTTGTTGCGTAGGACCAATTATCGCAAGTCAAACTGGGGTTTAATTCACATAACAAATCCAATAACTTGTGTCCCTCCCAACTTAAGACCTACCTGTCCACAACAAGAACCCCAACCACTGGACCACCCACCTCGGTGATAACATGTCCAATTACTTAATTGCTAACTAGATTGGAGTGGTGAAATTGCTTCATCTTGAGCCAAAACTTCAAAGTGAACATGCATAGAACATATTTTAGTGAGCTTAAAAGATGTAACTTACCTTAGAGATGACACCCAACAAACCCAATGAAACTTTTGCTGCATTAAGAAGTGGATCTTGGGCCCCCAATCTCATAACTTTAGCAAACCCTTCAGACTTTCTAGCAGGAACAATGAGGCTGAGCCCAACCACATGGTCATGGACGGCACCGCCCTTGCCCCACCACGAGCTTCCATGTGCCCCGGTGCTTATGACTCCGCCTATGCTCACACCCTCCCAATACGGTGCAGCCGCTAGGCTCAGCCCTGCCTCTTCCACCGCATCGATTAGAGCCCGAAGGCTCACTCCTGAATCTGCCGTCACCACCAGATTTTTGACATCGACTTGGATAGTAGAATTATAGTTTTCGGTACTTATAAGGATTGCATTTCCATACTGTGTCATGGGACAAGCCAGCTTTGGGATGGTGTGCGAAAATTTTGTCACCACTTTCGCCTGTGTTATGTCAGTGGATTAGAAACAGATAAGAAATATAAAATCAAGACAACACTTGTACAGTGTGAATTTTCGAACCCTTGGACGACGTTGTTCCATGGGTACTTTAGATGTTATCTTTACATGCTATTGGTCTAAATAATGTCAACGTAGACAAAAATTGCTTATATACCAATAGTATCTAAAGACGACACCTAAAAATTCTAACGAACAACCCCCAATAATAAATCCAAGAGTTACAAGAACTGAGTGTTGTAATCCAAGACGCAACACATTGGAATAACAAAGATTCCCTTTCATTCTCCCCGAAAAAAAAAAATTAGAAAAAAAAACTTCCTGAAGTTTGAGCTACTTTAAGACTTTGTTTGGTGTACGAATTTAGTGGAGGAAAATTAGGAGAAAAGAAAAGAAGAGGGAAATAGCGGAATGAAAACCAACATTAAAAATTTCAAAATTGTTTATATATACATATAAAAAAGAAAAAAAAAAGAAAAAAAAAAAAAGGGTCAAAAAATCTAACAACGACAAAAGGAATAGAAATGTAAAATCAACAAAATTCTTTTTACTTTCTTTTCCTTCTTATTTTCCTACCCGGTACTTTTTGACAACCGAATTAGTAAAAGTATTTTCCTTAGTGATTTCGTCTTTTCACCTCCCTAAATTTATAAACCAAACAGATACCAAAATAAAGAAAAAGGTTTACAACTTTCCATGTGGGACAAAGATTATAACACAAACCTAATTAACATCAATCCACATATGATATGTAGGACTATCACCTTGATGTTGTTCTTGTTTGCATTAGCTACAACCAAACGAAGCTCTTCTTCTGTTGTTGGGTAGACAATGTTTGGGACATGGCACTCCTTTCTATCTCCCCAAACACCATAAGAGTTGGAAAAGGTGCAACCGGTTTGGTTGCACTGGACCGGTGGTGGTGGTGGCATGGCTTGGATGGTGAAGAGGGTCCAGCCCCATATGAGCCAGACCAAGCTATGGAAGAGGCTCACAATCTTAGCCATGATCAAGAACTTGACTTTTTTGCTTCTATTGCAATGGATAGGTTATATAAGTTTGGTGGTGGCTTTTAAATTACTTGAGGTTTAATTTAAAGACAATGATTTGAAGGGAAGGGAAAGGAAAAGGGCAATGTTCACGTGAAGTGGAAACCATGACAACCACGCAATTAAATAATTGACTTATACATAAGGAGAAATTATTGTGTGTGACAGTCACTTTGATGTTTTCATAGTTATGCGATCCACGTGCGATCCAAAGAATACTCAAATCATGTGAAATAATTTCACTAGAATAAAACTACATGTTTTTCCTTCCATGCATAGCTTTCTATTTTGAAGTATAATTGGTACACGTGTGCTTCATATAGACAATACTTGCACATGGACCAACATTTGCAAAAGACAACACGCTAACCTACTACATCTTTAAAATAACTATCTCAAATATCACAAAAAGTCTAAACGAGCTCTTAAAATGGGGCCACGTAACTTTGCAAAGAACGTAAAATATATTACTACGTATTTGAGTGTCCTTATTCTATATTTACTTTAATGCTATCATTTAATAAGGTGACAATTAAGGACGTTTCTTTGGGTCTGACACTGTGTTTTTGGGACCCTATGCAAACTCTTAAAATAGGGTTCCTCTACACACTTGACTGGTTATTTTTTGGGCTGAGACTAGGAAGAACAGATGCGACTGCCTTTCCGAAGAGTCTTAGCTTCCTTAGTTGGGATATTAAGTAATACCTGAAATTTTGGGGCCATAAATTGAAGCAAACTTTGAAGGCTCTGGCAATGGCCTATTTGGCTGTTGCTCAAGGTAGACACAGTGGTTTTTTATTCATTTAAAATTGAATAAAATGTTATTCTACTACTTCCGTGTAGTAGGATAGCAAGTCTCTATATGTGTATATATATATATATATGTTTTCCTACTATGGGGAAAGAATTAATTTAATCATTTTTTGAGATGAGTGAGAAAGAATAGTTCACATTTGCTCAACCTGGTTGAGCATAACCCAAGCATCCCATTGGCCAATGCAGTGGGACCCAAGATTAAACAATTTAATCCTAGGTCCAACTGCATTGGCCAATAAAATATTTGAGTTATGCTTATCCAACCATTTGTTGGGTGAGCAAAAATGCACTCAAGAAAAAAATGTTTGTTGGGATGCACTATTCTACAATTTGTCTTGACAGAGCAAGTGTTTTAGGATTATACGTAACTCTGTTTGACCTCTAATCTAAAGCATTCCTAAAAGGATTATCTAAATTGAAACCACATCTTTATAATTAAATATTCACTACAATCTCCCCCTCATTCGGATGCCAAATATTGTATTTTTGGACATGCCTTTATTGTCAAACTTGAATATATACTTGGATATATACTAGTTTTGGTTGATTTAGCTTAAGTGAAAGAAAGTTAAAAAAACTAAATAAATAATTAACAATTACATTCCAAATTGGTAAATATTCTTAATTAGTTAGACTCTCAACTAATGGAATTTGCATACATAAGTTTTGTTTTTTTCCTTTCGGGTAAGAAATTTTCCTAGACTATAAGAGCAACTCCGAAGACTCAATAGAATGGCTAGATAGTTAAAACTACTAGTCAAAAATTCACTTTTCAACTTCAGCATGCTGGCTATTAAAGAATTTATAGAATTTCAATAAATTAATTCTTCCTCATTCCTTTGATTTGAGGATATCTTTATTATATATTATAATCTGAAATCCAAATACATATGGAAATTCACATAATAGCACATAATTAAAGGACTTAATATATTCTGTCATTAGTTTCTATTATGAGTAAAACTTCAGGCACACCGATTTCCACAACCTCACTCCCCACAACCTGATATGGTAATCATGTAGTGGGAGTATCATATGTGATATTGTGTTAAATGGTGGGTCCCATCCCACTACATAGTTGACACATCAAATTGTGGGGGGTGAGGTTGTAGAAATGAGTGTGGCTGAAGTTTTACTCTTCTAGTATAATGTTCAAGAGATGATAGTCTTACAAATATTGATCACATGGGAATATTGAGAGACTGATGTCTTGCTTCCTTCCATATTTAATTTCCCTATATTTTGAGCTGGAGTACTGTGGTCAATGCCCACATGGGCATATGATGTTATTGCATGCTATCAATTGAATTGAATTGCATGTGATCTACTTCAGCTACTCCATTGGCTCTTTTGGTTAGCTAGCCAAAATTTTAAAACAAAAATGATAAGCACGCAATACATTTTATAATAAGGTTTTAAATGTGTTATATCCTGTGTTGTTTAAAATTTTCACATTTTTCTATGCACCACTTACACAGCACAGAGTATATATATTTAAAGTCCTATTGTTAAATGTATTGTAAAATGTATTGTGTGCCTAGCATTGTTGTTTTAAAATTAACAAATTAAATTTAGCTAGTAACATTCTCTCACCAAATCTCAATCATTAAAAAAAAACAATAAGGAAATGCGTGGCTAGCTAAAATCATAAATTAGATTTTATTGCTGAAATAGCTAAACCAAAATGGTTAGCATTGCTGGAGATGATCCTCTGTCGTAATTCTATTATTGAAATTTTTGTAAGTGAATTTGGGGTTGATTCACTAACTTCCTCGGAATCTTCTGACAAATGTAGACAGATGCCGTCTTATTTTTTAGGGGAAAATACCTTTTACCCCCTAGTTACACCCATATTTTCATAACCCATGTGGTTCATTTTGTAACACTTAACCCCCTGTACTATGGACTAAAGTGACACTGTTAACTTTTCTAACAGAAAAAAAGGAAATGACGTTAATACCCCTAAGCCCCTATACATACTCTTTAGGGAAAAATATCTTTTACCTCCCTATGGTTACGCCCATGTTCTCATAATCCCCCGTGGTTCATTTTGGTAACACTTAACCCCCCGGTACTAATGACTAAAGTGGGACTGCCGTTAGAAAAGTTAACAGTCTCACTTCAGTCCGTAGTACGGGGGTTATGAGAAAATGGGTGTAATCACAGGGGGTAAAAGGTATTTTCCCCTATTTTTTAAAACGAAAATGTTAAGTATATCATTAGATTGAGTAATGTTTGGGGCACACTCTTACACATTCAAAAAGTATCCACACCCTGAGCAAGGTCTACTGTCAGTCTCTTCTCTTTGATCCACCTCATAGGTGTGGATACTTTTTGGGTGTGTAAAGGGTGTACCCTAGCACTATTGTATCAGACTTATTTACTTAAATTGTTCACTTTTTGATGTGTTAATGACAATTGTGGAATTAAATCTGAATTTGTATCATTTTATTTTATAAATTAATGAAGAATTTTAGTTATTCAGGTATCATGTGATTTCTATTTTAGGTGACTTTCTTATTTGCCTTTAGCATTAATTACTCTTTCGACAAAAAACATTGATTTTCAGGCTCGGATCCTCAGCATTGTTGTGGACATAGTAGCCCCTATGCTTAGAACTTATGAGCTGAGTTGATATTGATTGAACTTGTGCAATCACAAGTTTACCCCTCCCATTCAAATATAAAATCAAAGCAACTTTGATGATTGTATAACTTAATTTGAGAAGCCATTATATATATACTAGTAATTGTCCGTGCCCGAGGCACTAACCCCTCAAAATAATACCACCACATGAGATAAGCATATCGATAACATTAATTTGGATACATGATTGGACCTGTTTGTATCTTGAAAACTGTTTTGACAGCTTAAGATGACATTTCCCCGGCCAAAAAAGAAGAAGAAGAAGGGAAGATTGCATTTTGGTCAAAGGACCTTGAATATTTTAGTGTATTAGGGCCTTAGGAGGATATATGTTTGTACTGCTATGAGCAACACTTGATTGAGCAAGAGATGTAAATTACACATCTAACATTCTAAAATAGTAATTAAAAGAATAATCTAGTAGAAACTCCATGAGAGGCCCTTCTAAAATCCCTTCACAAATAGTTCTTGCTCAGCCATGTGTATCATGTCATCAAAGTTCTTGTTCATATCAGTTGAACCACCTGTTAGGAACAACTTACAGACTATTGGCCGAATGAAAAAAACAAAAAAACAAAAAACAAAAAAAACAAAACACTCAGAAAAGAAAAATAGAAGATACAATCAAAATCTATTCTTGGTTGCCAAATTAGTTGCCATTGAAACAAACCAATTTCATACTCTAATGACACCAAATTTAATCTCCAAATTCTTTCCCTTCATTGTTTATTTAAAAAAGAAGAAGAAGAGAATAGATATTAATAAGTCAAGAACTATTCGAATACTAATAAAAGAACATAAACTATCAGTGATGACGCTCGAGTTTCTCCCAAAGATAGGAGGTACGACTATTTAGGCAAACATAGGATGGTGTAATTACAAATTCATAGTATTGTGATCTCGTAATCTTGTATTATACTGTAAATTCTGTATCTATGAATTGTTTGATTAAATGGTGTATTAAATCCACCTGACAATACATCACATAGATGGAGAAACTATAATTACCCAAATAAAGTTGAAAAGCGAAAAACAAATTTTCTTTGAAAATTTACCTAAACAACAATTACCCACGTGACAATTCCGGGCTAACTGCTTTTTCTTCGGAGATCACAATTAGAAAAGAATCCATACGAAATACTAACACCAAATTCTGGTTTCAAGCATCAACAGACACGTTCAAAGTGGACATTACACAACAACAATTGAACTTTAGCATAACGGAAACGATTACCCCACGTTCTCAGTAAAAAAAAAATAGAAAACTAAACACGTTTTCTGCCAGCATTTTAAGGGAGGAAAAAATACAATGCAAAAACTGAATACCACAACATCGAACAAAAAAAAAGTCTTAAAGCCTAAAAAAAATAACTCCACAACTGATAAACCAGTACTCAAAATGCAATTCAATGTTAAAGGACCTACAATCTAATTGAATCTAAGAAGTCACAATATTTACCCCTATAAATTATGTGAGATCATCACTTTTCCTTACACGTAACCTAAGAAAATCCAGTGAAAATCCAAGGAAAGAAAAAAATTAATTAAAGCTTGAATTGTTATTATATTTTTTTTGAAATCTTACACAGATCAGTATACCTTACAAAACGAAAAACAATTGGTGAAAGTAGCTGTATAATCGGTCTAAACTTAACTCCTGAGAAATAAACACTTCAAACTTAGGATTAAATCGAACCAAATCAGCGTTTATAACGATATAAATTAATCAAAAAAAATTGAAAATCAAACCTTTAAAGGACTTTTCTTGCGGTGGTGGTAGTGGTGTTGGTGGTGAAGAATATGAAACGAATCCTACAGAGACCGAGCGAGAGACATAGAGAGAGACTGATTATGATCGCAGGTGAGGAGCTTTGCAAGGGTTAGGGATGAGGGCTAGGGTTTCAAATCTGTGAGTGTGTTCTTATCATGAGGATAGGATATGAATCATATGAGAGAGAGAGAGAGAGAGAGAGAGAGAGAGAGAGGGATTTGCGATTGAGAGGGAGGGATTTGATGCATATTTATGACGGGGAGAGAGAGAGAAATGTGAGATGCGTTATGCGGGAGAAAGGGAAGAGTGTCAGATAAGGGATGTTTAGATACTTTGACCCTCATCAATTATACTTTGACCTTCTTCCTAGTCATTTCATCCTAGTCATCTTTGAAGCTCATTCTTGTCAAAGTCACTTGTCTTAGTAGGAGAGAGTCCTACAATATAATATAGATATTGATACACCCAAAATTAGCCCATGCCCGAGCGGTTCTATTCTGCAACTACTGACAAGCATCATCCCGCGCGGTTTGGTCCACCGGATGCCTCCCGAGAAGTTCATCTATGACTCGGCCAAAAGGCCGGGAAGACCGCACATGCACATCCCACCACGAAAATAGCTCATTCGGGCCCACAGGCATGATCTCGAGCATTCCGGGCAGTTTCCTACTCAAGCTAGAAGACTAATGGAAAGTGCAAACTATTTCCTAATCCAATTAGGAAACCCCTACAATAAATGCCAATTAATATCAATTGGATTATGTTTCCTTTTCCTTGTACGAATAGGTCTCTTAGATCTATAAAAGAGACCTCTCACCCCCTATTGAAGGGGCCGACTTTTCAGTCTACACACCACCTCTATAGCATTCATCTACATGCCCGGCCAGCCTGCGGTAGCTCCAGACTTGTTGGTTCACCACAAGCCCCCGGCTCTTTTACAGTATAGTGAACGTGCTTAAACACAGCCGTGGACGTAGATTCCTTCACTAATAGGGCTGAACCACTTACAAAAAATCAGTCTCTTACTCTCTCTCTCTCTCTCTCCTTAATTTGCTTTAATTTATTTTAGCCAAATTTTGGCATCATCAGCTTGGCGCCGTCTGTGGGAAGCGACAAGTCTTCTCATCAACAAATCTCTTGACTGATCATCATGCCTCCGAAGAAGAGTGAGAAGACTGCACAACAGGCCAACCGGGATGTTACGCTGGCCTCGGCACTGGCTGCGACAGTCACACAAAGGGATAATGAGACCCTCAAGGAGTTCACCGGCCGGTTTAATCAAGAGAAGCTCGGCATCTATGATCTTGATGAAACCGCCGCTATTATAGCCTCCTGCTCAGGAGTTCAACACACCAAGTGCGCCACGTCGTTTCACAGAAACCGACCAGTAACCTTGGTTGAACTCGCAGAGAGGGTTGGAAAATACATTGACACTGAAGAATTTCTAAAGATCAATGACCCCGGGCACGTAAGCAACGAGTCTTCAAAAAGTAAGCAAAAGCAAGATCAGCCCGGGAGTTCTAACAATTCTTCCAGTTCACAGCGGTCTGAGTCCGGCAGTCTCAACCCGACCTCCAGCTCACAGCCAGCAGGGTCCGCCAGTCTCGACTCGACCTCCAGTTCACAGTAGTCTGAGTTCGACAGCCCCGACCGAACCTCTAGCTTATAGCAGGCTGGGTCCGACAGTCGCGACCCGACCTCCAGTTCACATTGGTCAGGATCAAGCAGTTTCGATTTTGCCTCCAGCACAAAGAAATCAGGAGCCCGACGATCCTAATCCGACCCCTGTCTCCATCGGTCTAGATGAGCCCGACTACAGTGGTACTTGCCTGATCACCACATGAGGCTCCACCGATTGTCAGAGAGCCCCTACAAAGACCTCGGCCCTAATCTCGAGGCATACAAAGACCTCGGGCCTAACCCCGCGACATCCAAAGACCTTGGGCCTAACCCCAAGGCACAAGCTTCGCTTAAGTCCAACTGACAATGGGGGCAAACCCCCTAGGTGGTTGATGATGGTAAGCTTCAAAAGACCGTGCAACTACCATGTTCCAGGTCAGTTACCTACAGTCCTAGCCTCCAAAAGACCCTCGTCTTAGCGAAAGCTTGGGGGGCAGAAAGGTAGTGAACTAAACAGGCAATCACACCGGGTATTTATAGGCCTCGCGGATAACCAAGTCAAAATCTTGGACAACTCGAGCACTTACAGTACTTAGAGGCATTAACTCCACTTAGGTCCAAACTGGCGATAGAGGTGACTAAAATCTCTTAGGTTGGCCCACAATAGAGGAGCAAAAAGGACCCTACAGCGACACGCTCTAGGTCGGCTCCACCAACATGGTCAAGCTCTTCTCCTAATACTCTTGACGAAGGCTAGCTGGGCGGAAGACAACCATCCTGGGGAGTTAACATAAAAGGACCCTAAAGCAATACGTTTTAGGTCGGCTTTTCCAATATGGTCAAATTCTTCTACCCACAACCTTGACAAATGTTTACGGGTAGAAGATAACCATCCTGGGAGCTAACTCAAGCAAAAGACTCCGAATTAGGTCGGGTCTCAACTCCCGGTCAGTTCCCGAACACTTAAAGACTCCGAGCTAGGCTAAGTCTCAACTCTTAGCCAGTTCCCGAGCATTCAGAAGACTCAGAAGCTCTAAGGCAGCTTCCCCGAGGACTAAGACAGTGGCAGGTGGCATCAAGCAGGTTTCTAAACTTGCCCCGATATAGAATCCAGCCAACCTTGGAAATGGGGGGCAACTGATACACCCAAAATCAGCCCATGGCTGAGCGGTTCTATTCTGCAGCTACTGACAAGCATCATCCCATGCGGTTTGGTCCACCTGATGCCTCCCGAGTGATTCATCCACGACCCGGCCAACAGGTCGGGAAGACCACATAGGCATATCCCACCACGGGAACAGCTCATCCGGGCCCACAGGGCATGATCTCGAGCATTCTGGGCAGTTTGCTACTCAAGCTAGAAGACTAATGGAAAGTGCAAACTATTTTCTAATCCAATTAGGAAACCCCTACAATTAATGCCAATTAATATCAATTGAATTGTGTTTCCTTTTCCTTGTACGAATAGGTCTCTTACATCTATAAAAGAGACCTCTCACCCCCCATTGAAGGGCCCGACTTTTCAGTCTACACAGCACCTCTATAGCATTCATCTACATGCCCGACCGGCCTACGGTAGCTTCAGACTTGTTGGTTCACCACAGGCCCCCGGCTCTTTTATAGTATAGTGAACTTGCTCAGACACAGCCGTAGACGTAGGTTCCTTCATTAACAGGGCCGAACCACATACAAAAAACCAGTCTCTCACTCTCTCTCTCTCCTTAATTTGCTTTAATTTACTTTAACCAAATTTTAGCATCATCAGATATATATATATATTTATAAATCTTTTATTTTTTATTTTTTATTTGAAATGTCTTAATTTCAAAAGTCAAAATTTGATTCATTGATTTTTTACTATCATGGGAATCTGTTACCATAAGGTATTAAGGCCCATATAACTGAAGTAATTAGGAAATTGGTGTAACTTCTTCATAAACAGGTTTACTCAATAAACTTAGTAGGGTTAATTACATTACACCCCTTGTGGTTAGATTCATTTTCACTTTGAACCCCCCTCTCTCTCCGTGCTTCAAAAGTAGACGTCATGTGGTTTTGGACTATGTGAAACTATTAAGATTTCTCTCCAACTAGCCATAAAGTGTTAAAATTAGGCCCACATAGGAAGAGCTTAGTGTCAAAATTAATCTCACATAGACACTTAATTCCAAAATCAACTCCACAACGGATAAAGTGTCAAAATTTGGGTGAATCACAATTTACCCCTCCGTGATTAGGTTTATTTTCACTTTATCCACTATGGCTTAAAAGTGGACACTTTGCCCTCATATGATTTTGGACTAAAGTGAAACTATGAAGATATCTCTCAAAATATCCCTACATGGGAATTAATTATCAAAATTAGCCCCACATAGGAGAGTTTTAGTGTTAAAGTTAACCTCACATGGGCAGTTAACTCCAAAATTAGCACCACAAGGAGGTTAAGTACGTAAAACTTAGCCCTACATATGTAGGTTAGAAGGCAACATTTTCCCAGCATAGGGGTTAACCCCAAAATTAACCTCACAAATAGAGTTAAATGTTAATATTTTGTGGCCAATTTTAGAGTTTTCTTCAGTTTTAAGGGAAATCTTAAATGTTTCACTTTAGTTCGAAATCACAGGAGGTTAAGCGCGTACTTTTTTAAGTATAGGGGTAAAGTGAAACGTGCCAAATCACAGGGGGTAAAATATAATTAACCCTTAAAAAATTAGCCCCACATAGGTTAAATTGCAACATTATCGCCATATAGCAAAGTTGACCTCACAAGGGGTCAAGTGTTAATATTTTTTTGTTAATACTAAAAATTTCATCAGTTTTGAGGAAAATGACCTTAAAAGTTTTACTTAGTCCAAAACCACAGGACTTAAGAGTCCACTTTTAAAACACATAATGTAAAATGAAAATGAGTGTAACCACATAGGATAAAATATAATTAATCCAACTTACTATTCCTTTGTTCATTCAGATTTGAATGTGGCAAATCTTCAAATAGTTACAGACATACATGAAATTAGGGTTCAACAATCCACTCTTAAATCCAAACCAATCCTTCTCCTATACCCCCAATCATTCAATTGAATAAAATCCAAAGTACTCCCAACAAGACCTATCATTTAATTGAAGTATACAAGAACCTCATCCATGACTGTCACTGTCTTATGTCAGTTTATACCATATGTGATCAGTAACTACATTATGTGAAGGTAATAATTGACATAGGTTGGTCTACATACTCCACACTCCCAACATCTTATTCCATGACATAGTGATTGTTTGTGAAAGTTTAAAATTTGACTAGTTTCAGTTCAAGTCTCACCTTTTTATTGAATTTTTGTAATTATCAAGTTGGTTATGCTAATTTGGCAAAGAATCGATTTTAATAGAGTTATTAGTCTGGGCACAAACTCTTATGCATGACACTCACCAAACACTTAAATTTATAGAATTTATTCATTTATGAACCACAATATTGGTTGTTTGTTTTCCCAAACAATCTTTGTAATCTATATTTGCCCTTTTAATGAAAGGTATGCTGATACATCAATTAGTAGACACCTTCATGAGCTACTGATACTATCACTTCTACTCAGGGCCGACTCCGAGCATTTGGAGGAACGAATTACTAAAAGGGAGGCCCCTAAACAGGGGTTCGGGGGCAGTGCTCTCGAGGCGATTTTTGTGGGGTCTACTTCTACGTAATTGGCAATTTTTTTAGGGTCTACTTATACATAATTGGTGAATTTTTTGAGGTCTACATATAATATGAGTCTATTTTAAAACTAAAATATTGTATAGTATCTTTCAAGATTCTAAGGGGGGACCTATTTTTAAAACTCAAAAAAATTTTACATTAAAAGTGTTATTTTCAAAATTCTAGGAGCATTTGCTTTTAAGTTTTATATACATGTATATCATGGCATTAAACTGGCTCCTTTAGGGGGCCTGAACATAAGTTGATGGCTAAGCTTTAATGTGAAATATTAAAAAATCTCAAAGTAAAAATGTAATTATGAAAATTCAAGGGATCTTTAAAATTTAATAAACTTTGATGGCTCAGTGCAGTTGCCAACTTGCCCCCGCCCTTGGGCCGACCCAACTTCTAACCGATAAATTATATAATGTAACTGTCACACTACATCATTGTGTCACGACACACCAACCATATTCACAGATGTATCGCTTATTAATTTATTGGCTTTGCCATTTTTAACTAAATTACAAACCACTTGTACGGAATTTTTTTTTATTAAAAAAAAAACCACCTATAAGTTTTATACCTTCAAGTTTTGGGTTGTAACACCCATACTCGGAGAACGGGTAAATTATTATTATTATATGCATTAATTAATATAATTAGTGTATAAATTGGATTAAGGGGAGGCTTGGACTCGCCCATGTAAAAAGTGTTCAGAGAGGGACACTAGTTGGAAAAGTCCTCAGTGAGGTGGGACAGGTATTGAAATGAAAACCAGCGAAAGGTAAATTAATAATTTGCATTTTAAATGACTAAATGCATTTATATGATTACATGAGTATTTGTTTAAAATGCTTCCATATTATATGTAGATATATGTGTTAGCAATTGGTTTTATGTTGGATACTCATATAAGGGTATCAATGAAAAAGAATTAAAATTAGTAGGTGCGATAGCAATTTCACAAAGTATGTGGGATCCACGTTGGGACCCATACCAAACTTAGACAAATACTCATTAGGTAATTGGGCAGTTAATGGAATGTTTGGGGGAGCTCACAATAGAAACTTAAGAAAATTTGGGGATGAAAATGAAAAGAAGGAAAATTGTAGCTTGACACCTCAACATGCAAAGCATGTGTGTCAAGCATTGAGAGAGTCTTTCAATTCACAGTAGAAATTAAACAAAAGAGAAGAGACCCAGGAGAGAAATACGAGCTCGAGACGCCGATGTTGAAATCTCACCGTTCCGTCGTCGCCGTTCGTCGGATTCACGAACCGAAACCGTTTTCGGACTCGTGGAGGTGACACGAACGTTCCTATACCTTTAATTTATGTTTTAATTATCGGATTTTGGGTAGCTCATACTTAACGGTGAGACATCGTCTACCGAATTCTTGTAGGATTCATTTTGGTGTTGAAATTGAGCTCTAATTGGTGAAATTCAGCACTTCTATAGCTTAAATTTGGGTATAATATTGTTTAAGGTGAGTTTTCTACACAAATCAAATGATTGTATTTAATGAGTTCAAAGCTATATGTGATGTTAGAGATGATAATTCTTGATTAGGAATTATAGAGATGTTAATCATGTGAATTCCATGTCAATTCTATGAAAATTATATGTTGATACATGAATATGTGTTTATGTGCTTATATGTCTATGTGGTAGTCAATGAGCACTAGGGAAATGGTTCATTGTTGGGAGTAATAATGGTAGTATAGAGGAAGAATTTGATGAATACGGAAGTCCAAGGAATAAAAGTGGCCACGGGACCAAGGGAGGTCTTCGGGTCTGAATGAACCATATAACTGGTGACTCGGCGATTACGGTTACGTCTTATGTGTGAATTGTAGCATTGTACATGTTAAACATACAATCATGCTAGAATTCTCACTAAGCGTAATGCTTAAGAAAATCGTTTTCCTATTTCTGTTGTGGTACATAACAACCACCGCAGGTTTGAAGCCATATCCGGAGGGAAAATGACGCGCATGATGGGAGAGATGGGAGAGATGGGGAGATTTGGGATCTTGAGTATATGAACTTATTTTGAACTTGTAAAATGATGTAAATTATGGTTTCTTTTATGTTAATGTTAACACTTGAGTGGCAGAAAAAGAGTTTGGATCCTAAAGTTGTATCTTGGAGAGTTGGAAGTGAATTTGAGAACTTGTGTGTAATCTCTTTTGTTTTTCTCAAGTGGTGTAAGTTGGTAGTTAGGACCATCTTGGCAAGTTCGGATGAATAGCAAGTGTTGTTGACAAGTTAAATTTGTATGTGTAATGTTGGTTATACTTTTGGGTTCATGTCTACCAAGTTTTATAAACTTTGGACGAGAATTGAGTTTAAAACTTCAAAACTTGTTTTTAATTCAAATTGAGGTGAATTCATAGTTGGTTTGATCCAATCATAAGTGTGAACGTGTTTCATACACTTGGTTAGTTCTCAAATGTATTTAGAAATGTGTTTGAGAAGTTTCTTGCAAGTTGCATGTGGTTTGGATAAGTGTTGGTAGGTTTTGGTAATGTTTGACAGCAAAATTTAGCAGCAGAACCTGTTCTGCAGGTTGCGGATCGATCTGGGTTTAGTGGATCATATAAATGGATCGATTCGGGTTTCCTGAAGGGATCGACCCGCTTGTATTTTTTTTCACAACACGTCCACTTTTACGGAAACGTGCATAACTCTTTCTGGAAAATTCGGATTCGCCCACTGTTTGTTGCGTTGGAACCGGGACTCACAAATCTAACTTTTGGTATAAAAATTTTGCTTACTTTTTTAATGACCATTTTGCCATTGGGGGGCTATTTTGTCACAATGGGGTTCTTTAAAGTGGTTTATCCACATTTTCTTCCTAATTAGTGTGTGTTTTGGGTGCAGTTACTCTTGTTACACGTGTCCTAATCTGCCGGGGCGGGTTGGGGTGTGCCAATTTTTAGTATCAGAGTAATAGGCTAAAGCCTTTGGGGACAAGAGACGTATACGACTCGTAGTATGCACACAACGACACGTAGTTGCATAAACATGCATACACGTTTACTTAGCATGCTTTTAAATGTTGATTAGCATGTCATGTGTTTCTTAAAAGTAACGTGCATGTGTGTACTAGTGCCATGCATTATGTCTGGAGGTGACACCTCAAACTGAATGGAACGGGTTGAAAGAGCAATTGAAGGGTTGGTACGAGTAGCCGAAACTCATGTGGTCGAAGAAAGGCCGGTACAATCGAACCCAAATCCGAGGGAGGAAGTTGTCACTATTTCTAAATTTCATAAGCAGAACTCGACCATATTCCGTGGGAAAGCCGACCCAATGAAGGCAAACTTTTGGGTTTTTGATATGGAGAAAATTTTCAGGGTGTTACCATGGATGGAAGAGCAGAAAGTTCTATTTGCCGCAGACACATTAAATGATGAAGCACAATATTGGTGGTGAATTAAGCTGGGCCCGAGTCAACCGACAACGTGGGACCAATTTCTTGAGATTTTTAATGAACAATACTTTCCAAAATAGTTTGGGTATCAAAAAGCTCAGGAGTTTATGGAATTGGTGCAAGGGGAAAAGTCAGCCCACGAATATTCATACAATTTACAAGCTTGGGAAGGTTTGCGGGAGATATGATAACAACTAAAAAAGTGCAAGCAAGGAAATTTGTGGCAGGACTTCGAAACGATACCCGAGGACGAGTGACTATATTCTGGCCAGAGACTTATGCTAAGGCATTGGACATTGCTTCTATTGCTGAAAGAGACCATGGGTATTCTTCAAACTTGCCACCACCACCAAGTCAACAAAGTAAATGACCGGGATTAAGTCAATTTATTGGACAGGGTAGTGCAACGAGGCAGAGTTCAGGGGGATCATCGGTTAGTATCGGTAGTGGTTCTAGTGGGAACAAGCCGAGATGCCGAGATGTCAGACTTTCAGAAATTCCATTGGGGACGATGCAATCAACTTCCAAATCCGATCACTTGTAACAAATGTCCACAACCAGGCCACATCGCTAGGAATTGTCCGAATCAGAATATGGATATGAATGCTTTACTTGTAAGGAGTTGGGACATCAAGCTAAGGACTATCCTACTAGACGCCAAGGAGCTTCAGGTTCTGGTTCTTCCACGGCCAGCGTTATCACACCAAGGACTACTCAACCTCCGAGGAGGGAGCAGCGAGAGGCAAGATCATTTCAACTCAGGCTGGGAGATACTGCTTCTACTGACACTGTTGTCTCAGGTATGGTTCCCATTTTCTCACATCTAGCAAATGTGCTTATAGATTCGGGATCCACACACTCATTCGTGTCACACCACTTTGCTAAACGTTTAGATAAACCATTAGAGGTCCTAAAGTATGATTTATCTGTCATGATACCGTTGGGGGCTCCATTGGTTAGTTCAGGTGTGTTTAGAAAATGTGAGATTAATGTGAATGGTAAAGAGTTAACCATTGATTTGGTATCGTTAGTTATTCAGCACTTCGATATTATATTGGGTATGGATTGGTTAGCGGCTAATCATGCTAATATTGATTGTAACACTAAAGGAGTAGCATTCTGTATTCCGAATCAAGATGAGTTTTATTTTCAAGGTAAGGGTGTTGTATCACCGCTGTATATCGTGTCAGCTATTGAAGCTTGTTGTTTGTTGAAAAAAGGTTGCCGAGGGTTCTTGTGTAGTATTCTGGATACTAGTGGCCCTGATGTAAAACTTAAAGATATTCCAGTTGTTAGAGAATTTCTGGATGTATTTTCAGAAGAGTTGCCAAGTGTATTAATTGATCGAGAGATTGAATTTGGTATTGATGTTATGCCGGGAACCCAACTAATTTCACGAGCACCATATCGTATGGCACCAGTTGAGTTGAAAGAGTTAAAGATGCAGTTGCAAGAGTTACTAGACAAGGGCTTTATCCGACCTAGTGTGTCTCCGTGGGGTGCACCGGTATTATTTGTGAAGAAGAAGGATGGTACGATGCGGATGTGTATTGATTACCGAGAAATCAACAAAGCAACAATCAAGAACAAGTACCCGTTGCCACGTATTGACGATCTATTTGATCAACTTCAAGGGCTAAGGTATTTTCAAAGATTGACTTACGATCTGGGTACCATCAACTGAAAGATAAAGTTGAGGATGTGGAGAAGACAACCTTTAGGACTCGCTACGGGCACTATGAATTTCTAGTGATGCCGTTTGGGGTTACTAATGCGCTTGCCGCCTTCATGGATTTAATGAATCGGGTGTTCAAATCGTATTTGGATGAATTTGTGATTGTTTTTATTGATGAGATTCGTATTTATTCTAAGAGTCCGGAGGAGCACAAATGACACTTGAGACTAGTTTTGCAGTGACTATGAGAAAAATAGTTGTTTGGGAAATTGAAGAAAAGCGAGTTTTGGTTGACGAGTGTCACTTTTTCTGGGGCAAGTGATCTCTAAACAAGGTATTTCTGTAGACCCACAGAAGATTGAAGCTGTTATGAATTGGTCAAGGCCGACAAATGTGTCCAAGATTCGAAGTTTCTTGGGGTTAGCCGGATATTACAGAAGGTTTGTTAAAGACTTTTTTAGAATCGCGACTCCGATGACAAGGCTAATGAGAAAAGACGTACCGTTTGAGTGGAATAAGGAATGTGAAGATTGCTTCTTAGCATTGAAGGAGAAATTAACAACGGCACCGATACTTACAATTCCAACAGGTACTGGAAATTTTAGAATTTATAGTAATGCTTCTCACCAAGGCTTGGGATGTGTGCTAACACAAGATGATAAGGTAATAGCCTACGCTTCAAGACAATTGAGACCCCATGAGAAGAACTACCCGACCCATGACTTTGAGTTAGCGGCGGTAATTTTTGCGTTAAAGATTTGGAAACATTATCCATACGGGGAATCTTGTGAAATTTTTACCGACAACAAAAGTTTGAAGTACTTGTTCACTCAGAGAGATGTTAATATGAGACAAAGAAGATGGTTGGAACTTATGAAAGACAATGACTTGAAGATTCAATATCACCCGGGAAAAGTAAATATAGCTGCCGATGCTTTGAGCCAGAAGTCATCAAAAAACTTAGCTTATGCCTTAACTGGATAGGAAAAGTTGGTAAAAGAATTTGAACAATTAGAACTTGAGGTGATTCCCAATATTAGAGGTGGTTTAATGGCGGCGATTGTGGCATAGCCGAGTTTAATTGGTAAAATCAAGATAAATCAACTTCTAGACCCAAGATTCAAGAAGATTGTGGATGAATTACCTGAGGGGAGAAGGCCAGAATTCAGTTTCCAAGATGGTGTTCTGAAATATATCAATCGATTATGTGTTCCTAAAGTTGGTGATTTGAAAAATAAAGTTATGGAAGAAGCTCACAATACCAGATATTCATTACATCCGGGAAGTACCAAAATGTACCGAGACTTGCGAGAAATTTACTAGTGGAGTGGTATGAAGCGAGTGGTATGAAGCGAGAAGTCGCAGAATTTATGTCTAAATGTATGACTTGCCAAAAGGTGAAATTGGAACATAAAGACCCAGAGGAGAACTACACCCGCTAGAGCTACCAGAGTGGAAGTGGGAGCATATTACAATGGATTTCGTATCGGGGTTTCCAAAATCTCAAAAGTCGAATGATAGCATTTGGGTTATTGTAGACCGATTGACTAAGTCAGCCCATTTCTTACCTATCAAGACCAAAGATCCATCGAAACTTGCAGAAATTTATATCAGAGAAATTATTCGGCTTAGTGTCAGATCGTGACACTCGATTCGTGTCGAGGTTTTGGGAGAGTTTACAGAGGGCTATGGGGACAACATTACAGTTTAGCATCGCTTTTCATCCCCAGGTCGATGGTCAGTCCGAGAGGGTGATTGAGATCTTAGAAGACATGTTGAGAGTATGTGTTATGGATTTTAAAGCTGATTGGGAAACTCATTTACCGTTGATTGAATTTTCTTATAACAATAGCTTTCAAACTAGCATTGGAATGGCATCTTATGAGGCACTGTATGGTAGAAAATGTAGATCGCCAGTTTGTTGGACCAAGGTTGGTGAAAAATAACTTTTGGGACCGGAGATAGTGCAAATTACTACCGACAAGATTAGATTGATTAAACAGCGATTGCAAACGACTTAGAGTCGTTACAAAAGTTACGCGGATACAGGTAGACGACTGTTGGAGTTCGAGGTAGGTGACTATGTGTTTTTGAAGGCATCGCCTTCAAAGGCCATAGCACGGTTTGGTAAGCGAGGTAAGCTCAGCCCGAGATATGTTGGACCGTATTTGATTCTGAATCGAGTTGGACCGTTGGCTTATCGGTTGGAATTGCCACAAGAGCTGGCGAATGTTCATAATGTGTTCCACGTGTTGATGCTTCGACGTTATGTGCCGGATTCGAAACATGTAATCGTTTCAGAATCGTAAGAGATTTGGGAAGATTTGACTTATGTGGAGCATCCAATGCAAATTCTTGATAGGAAAGATCAAATCTTGAGAACTAAGGTAATTCCTTTGGTGATGGTTCAATGGCGTAGCCATTCCGTCGAGGAAGTAACTTGGGAACGCGAGGATGGGATTCGAGCCAAGTACCCGCATCTCTTCAATTCTTGAGGTAAGAGTAAGTTTGGGGACCAAACTTCCTTTTAGGGAGGGAAAAATATAACACCCGTACCCGGAGAACGAGTAAATTATTATTTTCAGATGCATGAATTAATATAATTAGTGTATAAAATGGATTAAGGGAAGGCTTGGACTCGCCCATGTAAAAAGTGTTCAGAGAGGGACACTAGTTGGAAAAGTCCCCAGTGAGGTGGGACAGGTATTGAAATGAAACCCAGTGAAGGGTAAATTGGTAATTTGCATTTTAAATGATTAAATGCATTTATATGATTACATGAGTATTTGTTTAAAATGCTTCCATATTATATGTAGATATATGTGTTAGCAATTGGTTTTATGTTGGATACTCATATAAGGATATCAATGAAAAAGATTTAAAATTAGTAGGTGCGATAGCAATTTCACAAAGTATGTGAGACCCACGTTGGGACCCATACCAAACTTAGACAAACACTCATTAGGTAATTGGGTAGTTAATGGAATGTTTGGGGGAGCTCATAATAGAAACTTAAGAAAATTTGGGGATGAAAATAAAAAAAAAAAATTTGTAGCTTGACACCTCAACATGCAAAGCATGTGTGTCAAGTATTGAGAGAGTCTCTCAATTCACAGCAAAAATTAAACTAAAGAAAAGAGAGCCCGGGAGAAAAAGACAAGCTCGAGATGCCGACGTCAAAATCTCACCGTTCCGTCGTCGCCGTTCGTCGGATTCACGAACCGAAACCGTTTTCGGACTCGTGGAGGTGACACGAACGTTCCTATACCTTTAATTTATGTTTTAATTATCGGATTTTGGGTAGCTCATACTTAACGGTGAGACGTCGTCTACCGAATTCTTGTAGGATTCATTTTAGTGTTGAAATTGAGCTCTAATTGGTGAAATTCAGCACTTCTATAGCTTAAATTTGGGTATAATATTGTTTAAGGTGAGTTTTCTACACAAATCAAATGATTGTATTTAATGAGTTCAAAGCTATATGTGATGTTAGAGATGATAATTCTTGATTAGGAATTATAGAGATGTTAATCATGTGAATTCCATGTCAATTCTATGAAAATTATATGTTGATACATGAATATGTGTTTATGTGCTTATATGTCTATGTGGTAGTCAATGAGCACTAGGGAAATGGTTCATTGTTGGGAGTAATAATGGTAGTGTAGAGGAAGAATTCGATGAATACGGAAGTCCAAGGAATAAAAGTGGCCACGGGACCAAGGGAGGTCTTCGGGTCTGAATGAACCATATAACTGGTGACTCGGCGATTACGGTTACGTCTTATGTGTGACTTGTAGCATTGTACATGTTAAACATACAATCATGCTAGAATTCTCACTAAGCGTAATGCTTAAGAAAATCGTTTTCCTATTTCTGTTGTGGTACATAACAACCACCGCAGGTTTGAAGCCATATCCGGAGGGAAAATGACGCGCATGATGGGAGAGATGGGGAGATTTGGGATCTTGAGTATATGAACTTATTTTGAACTTGTAAAATGATGTAAATTATGGTTTCTTTTATGTTAATGTTAACACTTGAGTGGTAGAAAAAGAGTTTGGATCCTAAAGTTGTATCTTGGAGAGTTGGAAGTGAATTTGAGAACTTGTGTGTAATCTCTTTTGTTTTTCTCAAGTGGTGTAAGTTGGTAGTTAGGACCATCTTGGCAAGTTCGGATGAATAGCAAGTGTTGTTGACAAGTTAAATTTGTATGTGTAATGTTAGTTATACTTTTGGGTTCATATCTACCAAGTTTTATAAACTTTGGACGAGAATTGAGTTTAAAACTTCAAAACTTGTTTTTGATTCAAATTAAGGTGAATTCATAGTTGGTTTGATCCAATCATAAGTGTGAATGTGTTCCACATACTTGGTTAGTTCTCAAATGTATTTAGAAATGTGTTTAGGAAGTTTCTTGCAATTTCCATGTGGATTGGATGAGTGTTGGTAGGTTTTGGTAATGTTTGATAGCAAAATTTAGCAGCAGAACCTGTTTTGCAGGTTGCGGATTGATCCGGGTTTATGAAGGAATCAATCCCGCCTTTCCAAGGAGCATTCTGCTAGTGGATCATATAAATGGATCGATCTGGGTTTCCTGAAGGGATCGATCCGCTTGTATTTTTTTCACAGCACGTTCACTTTTACGGAAACGTGCATAACTCTTTCTAGAAAATTCGGTTCGTGCGCCATTTGTTGCATTAGAACCGGGACTCAGAAATCTAACATTTGGTATAAAAATTTTGCATACTTTCTTAATGACCATTTTGCCATTGCGGGGGCTGTTTTTTCACAATGGGGTTCTTTAAAGTGGTTTATCCACATTTTCTTCCTAATTAGTGTGTGTTTTGGGTGCGGTTACTCTTGTTACACGTGTCCTAATCTGCCGGGGCGGGTTGGGGTATGACATGGGTAGTTATGAAACTAAAGGAAAATTAAAAATCAATCAATAGTTTGTTAACAATTTAAAAGTCAATCATATGTTTTTGAAAAATAAATGGAAATTTATTTAGTATATAAATTAGAAATCAGTCAACTTTTTTCCTAAAATGTCTAAACTGCCCCTCCCCATCTCTTTCTCTCTCTCTCTCTCTCACATGGCCACCAACACCACAACCACCACCACCACCTGTCGCCACCACATACCGCCGCCGCCTACCGTCGCCACCACCACCACCTATCGTTGCCACCACCATCGCCACCACCACTACCTTTAAAGGGCCACCACCACCACCAAACCCAACCCAAACCCTAACACCACCCTCAAAGGGCCACCACCACCAAACCCCAACCTCTATCTCTCTCTCTTTCTCTCTCTATCTCTCTCTCTCTCTTTGGTCTCTTCTCTCTCTCTTCACATGACCACCAACCCCACCACCACCTTCAGCCGTCGCCTGCCGCCACCACCACCACCACCACCACCACCTGTTGCTGCCACCACCACCACCCCCACCACTACCCTTAAAGGGCCACCACCACCACCTCCACCACCAAACCAAACCCCCAAACCAAACCCTAAACTCTCTCTCTCTCTCTCTCTTTGATCTCTTCTCTCTCTCTCTAGGAGGAAGAAAAAGCATAGACTACCACCACCACCACTGACCGCCACCATTGTAGGAAAAAAAAAGTTGCAGGTTTTGGAGCAACTGGCCAAACATAAGGAGCAACTCACCAAATAGTATCGGGAGCAACTTTTCAAACTTAAGGAGCAACTCTCCAAACATAAGGAGCAACTCACCAAACGTTATCGGGAGTAACTCACCAAATGATATTGGGGCAACTTTCCAAACATAAGGAGCAACTTTCCAAACGTAAGGAGCAACTGTCCAAACAGCTTGGAGAGTTGCTCCCGATCCACTTTGGTTAGTTGCTCACGATACCGTTTAGTAATCAGTTGCTCCTGGTAACGTTTGGTGGGTTGTGTGGATATCGCAATTTTTCTTACCCACAGCTATACTTTAAAACCTTTTCAAATTCAAATTCAAAAACTATTCGCCACTAAATTTTTAAAAGGAAAATTAAGAAACCATTTAAAAGGAAATTGATCTTTTAGAAACCAGAGATTAACTAGGTCCGGGGATTATGGAATGAGAGAGGAAGGAGCCCGACAGACTAAAACACCCTCCCTCATCCTATATCGTGATAGGCCTGATTCGTGGTGAAAAGTGCATATTTCTAGTGTATTACGTAGTATTTTATGCATACTTTATCCCCAAAGTCCCTACATTTAGGTTCATTCTAATAACAATGTTCTTTTTATTGTGTTAATGCTAAACTATATGTTTTTGCATGGTTTTATAGGTATTAGGATGTAAATCAATGAAGTGGAGCTAAAGAAAGTGATTCTGGTGGATAGAACAACAGAAGCAGCTGAGAAAATGGCAATTTTGACAATGATGACTTCAGATTTGGAAGATTTTTCCAGAGACATGAAATGTAGATCTTTGAGTTACGGTCACGTGGCCGCAAACGAGAGGTCAATCCGAGGTCCGAGTAAAAAGTTATGGCCATTCTCCCATCGGTGTGCAGTGCTGTCAAAATCAGAAGAGTTCAAGCGATTGAAGAAGGGTTCAATCGATCGAACCTTCGATCGATCGAACTGAGCTCGATCGATCGAACCTTTTATTCACCCAAAAGTTGCGTAAACTCTGTGGGAACCCTATATATACGTCGTTTTGACGCCAGACGAAGAGAGGACGCTCCAGAACGCGAAAAACAGCAGTTTAGGGTAGTTTTAGGGTTAGATTAGGAGTAGATTAGGTTAGATTCATCACTTTCTTCCTCCTTTTCCATTGTAGATTGAAGATTCAAGTTTGTTTCAAGTTTATTCAGATTATATTCAGATTATTTACAGGTTTTTCCTTTCCAATCTATGTTATTTGATTGTTTATTAGTTTAGATGTTGATGATTGTCTTGTTTTACTATTTCTGCATTAGTTTTATTATGTTTCCGTAGTATAGACGTTGGAAATATGTGATGATATATTGATTCTTAGCCTCTGCCATGCAATCTTTAGAAACCTTGGGCTCGATCGATCGAAGGTATTTCGATCGATCGAACTAGGGACAGTCAAGCGATCGAAGGCACTTCGATCGATTGAAGGATGACTGTTCGATCGATCGAGAGCGCTTCGATCGATCGAACATGTTAAATCTTGAGATGATTCTTTTAAGTATTCCATGACTTTCTGTTTTAGAAATCTGTCATCAAATTGTCCCTATAAGCTCAGTTTGTCACAACAGTTTTTAGAACTTAAAGCCTAAGGCTATTTTCTTCAATGACTTTTGAAAACCACTTTGAATGCTAACACCATTTAGAGTGCAAGTAATAACCATTGTTTTAAACCGTCTTCCATGTATTTTACTCAAATGTGATGATGTAGTCCCGGTCATGAAAGGGCTACTGAGTCTTTATCTTTAGAAAAATACGGAATGCTGAAGAGGAATGAACTCCATAGAACGTTAATGAGTATGCATGGTAGATGGTTAGGATCAATGTGGATTCACGTGTTTCCAACACCGTTAGTTTATTAATTTAATTAGTTATGTTTCTATATGTTTAGTTTAATATTTAGTTTGATTTAATTAATTAGAATTCATTAGAACCTCCAATCCTTCATTTTTCTTTTCTTTTGCTTTAGGTTGTAACTTAGTAGATATTCTCCCTATTCCTTCCCTGTGGGATCGACCTGGACTTCCAGTACTATATTACTTGCACGATCACCTACACTTGGGTGTTGCACAAGAGCGCACAACTTTTTAGTCGTGTCAAGGCCTCTACTCAACATCCTTTTAATCGAACTATTAATCTAAGCTTGCCCTCAAATAATACATATGTATAGATATACATTACAAAAGCACGTCTAAAGGGTGTAAGATTGCAAATGATAAAATATCATTCAAAACCACATATTTCAATTAGCAAACAATATGACGTGTATTTAGGGAACTAGGAAACTTACTCGGGATCCAGCCACGAATACTAAATGTGCAATGCATGTGAACTAAAGAAAATCCTGAAAAAAGGGTCTCTAATTCAAGTATACAGGTAAAACAAGACCTATTTCTAAGGTGTTGTTCATGGAGTCGAAAATCAATAAAATCAAAGAAGCAAATTAAACTAGAGAAAGGTTGGGAAACTGTACCTCAAATGCGCTACAAAACAAAGATTAGTACACACATTTTAAACAAAGCATATTATTGGATCCTAAGTAATAATTCCTAAACAAGAGGCAAATTCTATTTTTAAGTGTCAATCTACACGAATGAATGTTCATGGATACATGGATATGAACAATATAAAGACCACGAACTAATCATTGATTTGGATCATTTAGCCTTTGGTTCCAAGCTTGAATAATCTTAAGCCTTAGGTTAAGGAAAGATCATTTGAACCATTATTTACAAAGTTGGTAAATTGTGACAGGACTTTGAAAATTTCTGAGAGTAGACCCGAAATTCAAAGAAATAAAAGGGATGGTTACCATGGTTTGATCTTGATGATTTTTGGACACAAGGTGCCTCTGTGAGTCTAGTTTTTAATCCAAAAATAAAATCAAGGTTTCAACGGTTAGATCTCTGGGAATTAAACAAATACTAGATGTCACTCAGGACTTCATAACTCTCTGTCCATAATTTTTGTATGATTTTCTAAAAATAGTAAAAAAATTAGAAACACTTGGATCTTTTTAGAGGATCTTTTTAACACATCAAACTTCATATAAAAAATTATTTGGGGTCAAGAATATTTGATTAAGGTTCTGATTTACTCATTTTAAAAGGATGCTACTGTTCAGAAACTCTGGACAGATTGTTATTGTTTCCCAAAAATCATGACCAAACCATTTTAACCATGGATTCTTGTTAAAACAAAAAAAATACAATGGTAGAACTTTGAGTTATAGACATTTTCCCGTTGGTGTCATTCAATTCCAACGGTTCGATGTTTAACTAAAAACCCTTGATCAAAAGTGGTCATTGAATTCACTGCACCATTTGCCAAATTCAACTTTATTTGTTAACCCCAACTATTAAACCATAGAGTTGGGTTTAAACCAAAACCATTCTCTCCTACCATTTGATGGTCATTGGAGACTAAGGACGCTCATATAAATTTCAATGAAGTATGAATAAACTTCACAAAATCTGAAGACAATAATTTAAACCATGGAAATAGGCTTAGATTTACACTACTTCTTCTCCCATTTGATGGTCATTGGAGACTAAGAACATTTGGACTTATGGATTTTAAATGAAGTATAAGGAACTTCATAAAATCTCAAAGTAGTGAGGCTAAGCCATGGAAACAAGCTTGGACTCAAATTATCCTTCCTACCATTTGTTGGTCATTGGAAACTAGGGACATTTAAAAGTATGAAGAAACCTCATAGAACCCCAAGGTAATGAATTCAAACTATAGTGAAAGTTTGAACTCATTGACTCAATACACTAATACCAACCTCAATCCTCTCATGAATCACGAGTTCATAAGAATGTTGGCGGATTCTAAATACAAGGATTCAAGTAAGACATTGAAAGCCTTATGAATCTCAAAAAAAGACATAGTGTAGCACGTGAATTTCTCTAGAAATTCCACATAGGAATTAGAGGTGATGACGTCACCATGGGAACGATTATAGAAGGTCCATTAAGATAATCCTATTTAGGAACCGTTCATATGAACCATTTAGTTAATGTCTTAACGGCGTCATTATTTAGTTAGTAGTAATAATATTGGTTGTGCCTTCGACTTATAGGTTTACTTAGAATTTATGAGAAGCCCATTTGCTTGTTGTCCCAACGACGACGTCATTATATACATATTAGTAATATTGGTACTAATAGTAGTAGCATCGACTTTTAGTTTCTAGTTTAGAATTCATAGACAAATTATACTTAGGCTCATACACAGCCTTGCACCTAGGCATAGTTGCATTTGTGCACGTAATTCGAGATTAGTACACATAAATTGAGACGTGGGCCCCACACATGGTAGCGTGGCAACCATGCATGGCTCTAACTGCCACTTGTCAACCATGTGGACACTTGTACAATTCATTCCATGCAATTTATGAATATGATATATACATATATTACGTATGAACACACACACCCATAGTTACATTGTACACACCCACACAGATTATAGTAAGAGAGAGAGAGAAAGAGAGAGAGAGAGAGAGAGAGAGAGAGACTAAGAGAGAGGGCTTGAGATTAAACACCACACACCACCACCCCCGTTCATACAACACCCCACATTGTACACACACACATCCTCTCTTCACTTTCTGCACCCTCTCTTCCACACACACGCATACTGTATACACCCTCACACACACCTTATATAGATTTTAAGAGAGAGAAACCGAGAGTGAGAGAGAATTTGGAGAATAAGATATACACCACACTCACCCCCTACATTGTATCCACAACCACCTACCATCTTTGTTCACTTCCTAACACACACATGCACACTGTCTCAGACTAAAGAAGAAGCAGAACGAAGAAGAAGACTGGGAAAGGAGAAGAGACGCACAGAGGAAAGAGAAGAAAAAAAGAGATAGAAGAGAGAGATCGGAGGAGATAGAGACCACCAGGGTAAAACCCAACCCTCATATTCATTTCTAGACACTTGCATGTCCCTCTCACACCCCCTGGAGCTACATGCATGAAGCTAAGTAGAGCCTAAGGCTTTGACTGAGATCCGGCAGCCATTAGAGCTCAAGACTGAGCTTGATTTTGGAATCACAACCAAATCCCCTAAAACTCATACCAATCTGACCATATTAGACCCAGATAGCTGTTAGGGATATATACTAAAAGCCATGCTTTATGTAGTTGATTTATTATTCATTTAATAAAATCAGTTAATCCATTTTTTTATGAGAATCTGTGTGGGCAATGTTTGTATTATATTATTTATTTAATATTATGCATGTGTGTCTCTTATTCTATATAGTAGGTGGTTTGGTGTGTAGACTTCGGCTTATATACGGAAGATCAGGCCATCAGATATTATAGAATGTAAGATTTTGATTTACAGTCTTAGATGGGATTGGACACACCATCGGTAGGACTGCAGCATGGTGTTGTAATAGGTTTGTCTTGACTATGGGAAATGGTATAGTTTCAACTCACTATGCTGGTACACTTTGTGTATTAAACGGGACTGACTTGGGGTAATCATCTTTATACTGATTTATAAGATAATTAATACCTCATGGCTATTATGAGTGCTTATGCTCTAAATCCTAAGTTAATTTGTAGACACGTACATTTGATATTTACACTTTGATCCCTAAAAGGGTGAGATCCTTAAATGGGTCAATATCTCATTGGATTGGGTGGCAATATTAATTGTGTGGTGGATATTAATTAATGATGGAATCCATGTCTCAATTTTGGGATTGATGATATCCCCTTGAGAAAGCTTATAAGTTTTGATTATGTCAAACCCTGCAGGTGGATTTTTTATCCGACATATCAGATAAGTTAAGCAGAGGATCTCAAGGAATTTTAAGAAATTAATTAAATATGATTGTCAGTAATTATATTTAATTAATGGATATCTGTAATCTTAACATGGGGAGATGATAAGCATTTAATAACATGGAGCTCGAAATATATTTTTGAGATAAGGGTAGGAGTGCAATTATAATTCTTTAGTGGAATGAATTATAATTTATGGAAATATGAATCTGATTCAGTTCGAATTAGGGTTTCCTAATTCCATAAGGAAGCCTATTCCTTATTGACTTCTTATGGTCCCTATTGTAGCCTATATATATGATGCTTTGGCTCTCTTCTCATTTTGCATTTTTCTATATAGAGAATTATAACTCGGAATAGTAAAGAGAGCGAAAAAGAGGGAGAGCAGAAAACAGAAAGGATTTCGAAAGAGCCCACTGATTCGTGGTGAAAAGTGCATATTTCTAGTGTATTACGTGGTATTTTATGCATACTTTTATCCCCAAAGTCCCTATATTTATGTGCATTCTAATAACAATGTTCTTTTTATTGTGTTAATGATAAAACATATATTTTTGCATTGTTTTATAGGTATTAGAATGTAAATCAATGAAGTGAAGCTAAAGAAAAGTGATTCTGGTGAAGAGAACAACAGAAGCAGCTGAGAAAACGCCAATTTTAACAATGAAGAATTCAGATTTGGAAGATTTTTCCAGAGATATAAAATGTAGATCTTTGAGTTACGGTCGCGTGGCCTCAAACGAGAGGTCAATCCGAGGTTCGAGTAAAACGTTATGGCCATTCTCCCATCGGTGCACAAAGTTGTCAAAATCAGAGAAGTTCAAGCGATTGAGGAGAGTTCAATCGATCGAACCTTCGATCGATCGAACTAAGCTCGATCGATCGAACTTTATATTCATCCAAAAGTTGCGTAAACTCTGCAGGAACCCTATATATAAGTCGTTTTGACGCCAGACGAAAGTAGGACGCTCCAGAACGCAGAAAACAGCAGTTTTAGGGTAGTTTTAGGGTTAGATTAGGTGTAGATTAGGTTAGATTCAAGTTTTCTTCCTCCTTTTCTATTGTTAAACTCAAGATTGATGTTGATTACAAGTTATATTCATATTATCTTCAGGTTTTTCTTCTCCTTTTTCTTTATTTGATTGTTTATTGCTTTAGATGTTAATTATTGCTATGTTTTGTTATTTCTGCACTAGTTTATTTATGTTTCTGTAGTTTAGACGTTGGGAATATGTGATGAAACATTGATTCCCAACCTCTGCAATGCAATCTTTATAAACCTTGGGCTCGATCGATCAAAGGTATTTCGATCAATCGAACCAGAGCTATAGTCAAGCGATCGAAGATATTTCGATCGATTGAAGGATGATGATGTCCGATCGATCGAGAGCGCTTCGATCGATCAAACATGCTAATTCATGAGATGATTCTTTTAAGTATTCCATAACTTTCTGTTTTAGAAATCTGTCATCAAATTGTCCCTATAAGCTCAGTTTGTCACAACAGTTTTTAGAACTTAAAGCCTTAAGGCTATTTTCTTCAATGACTTTTGAAAACCACTTTGAATGCTAACACCATTTGGAGTGCAAGTAATAACCACTATTTTAAACCGTCTTCCAAGTATTTTAAATCAACTGTGATGATGTAGCCCCGGTCATAAAAGGGCTATTGATTCTTTATCTTTAGAAAAATACGGAATACTGAAGAAGAATGAACTCCATATAACATTAGTGAGTATGCATGGTAGATGGTTAGGATCAATGCGAATTCGCGTGTTTCCAACTTCATTAGTTTACTCGTTTAATTAGTTATGTTTCTTTATGCTTTAGTTTTCTATTTAGTTTAAGTTAATTAATTAGGATTCGTAGAACCTCCACTTCTATATTCTTATTTTCTTTTCTTTTGGTTTAGGTTATAACTTAGTAGACATTCCTCCTATTCCTTCCCTGTGGGATCGACCTGGACTTATCCAGTATTACTTGCACGATCACCTACACTTGGGTGTTGCACAAGAGCGCACAACTATTTAGTCGTGTCACCCACACTCAGTTCGATATTCTGGCAGCAAAGGAATACGGTAGAAGATCGTGAGCTATCATCGAGCCCGTGTTCTCGATTCGTCTACTACAGCAATCCGTTTTAGCAGTTTAAGGTAACCCTAGTTTCGCCCTTGTAGGGTTATTGTAGTTTTCACGTAATTTTTTTTGTAGTACCAACTTATACGCACTGTCAACGAATTCTGGGAACACAGTTTCCTAACAATAGCTTCCACTTGAGTGGTTTTCATTTTGATATTGTTTTGCTAGGACATGCAGAGCATTATTCACGTTTTGGGCCGAAAGAATAATCATTTGGTTCAAATAACAAATGAGGTTTCTTGTTTATCAGCTTCTAGTATGTGATGGAGCACGTGATTCTGCGTATTTTGGCGTTAGAATCACCAATTTTCATGAAGAAATTAGAGATATTTGGCCCCATGAAGTTTTCTGGCGAGTTCGGGCTGCATCGGCGACGGGTCGTCTCGCCTGGGAAGGACCGACCCACTTTGGGTTCGGGTTATATCGTTTTTGATTTGGGTCGAGTCAGTCTTGGGTTTGGGTGGGTCATGTTGAGTCTGTATGTGGGTTAGGGTCTAAGCTCGGGTTCGGGTTAATGGGGCGGATCGTCTTGTGTCTAGGAGTGGGTCAATGGTTTGGTCTGGGTCTGGTTAAGGTTCGAGTTAGGATTAGTTGTGAGTGTAATTGGGTTTTGTTTCGGGTCAGGATTCGATCCGATGGGTCTTCGGGATAGGGTCAGCTCGATGGGTTTAGTTGTGAGCGAATTTGGACTACCATATTAGGTTCGGTTCGGGTCATGGTTGACCCGATGGGTCTCTCAGTTGGGCCCCTTTGTGTGAGTAAATGGGTAACCCGTTTATGTTACGGTCAGTTCGGGTTTGACCCGTGGGCCTGGATTAATAATAATAATAATAATATTACTACTAATTCCTTATTAATAGTTTTTAAATAGTTTTAATAATTATAATGGTTTATAATTGTACTATTAGTGCTTTATACTATAGAATATTATCATATAATATTCTTAATACCCTGTATGTTATTATTATAATATTATATTATATATTTATTATTTATATGGTTAATATAAATAATAAATTTCAGTTTTAAATGAGATTTAGATAGTTAATTAATACCTATAGATGTTTATAAATTATGGAAAATTCAGGGGGATGTCCCCAATGCTATTTAATAATATCCCTAAGGTTATAAAGCTATAATACTATATCTTAGTATTTTTGATAATTAATGAGGAGCTATTTTAAGAGTATATTAATTATTAAAAATACCAAATGAGCTCCGAAAATTATGGGATAAATACTGGGAGTGTGTTTGAACATCTAATATTTAATAAAAATATTCTCAGGTGCTGGTTTCCATATTTGAGTATAATTATTTAATTAAAAGTCCTTTCACTGCTATTTTCTGTAAATGAATTATCTTCGATAATTCATAATAAATAATGTAGGACTCCGAAAAATACGCGGCCAGTTCCCAGAGTCTTAGAATAATGTCTAGAACTTTTCCTTAAAGTTTGATGACCTTTTGATAAAATAAAAAATACAGCTTACTGTTAGGACCCACACTGGTGTAGAAAACCCAGCCTTTTATATGACGGACTCCGATTTGAGTCTAGTCAATGGCGTTGGACTTAGAATGACACGTAGATCACTACCTTAAGGTTTATATCTCATTTGGTAAAATTGCTGTTTTGTCCCTGTAGTTGTACTCATACTTTATTATTGTTTCTTCCGTTTATTGTTGTAGAACTTGACGATTATCTGCTACCGAGGATCGGCAACTCAATGTGAGTTTCCTAACCTCACTCTAATCCTATTAAGATTAATTGAAGACACTTATAAGCTGTTGAAATGATGTGTTGTATAGTAATGCATTGTGTATGTTGCTATATCTTTCCCAGAATCTGTATCGCCATGATTACTCATGATATGGTAGTGTTAGTGCTTACGTGAGCATGTCAAGGGTTTTATCTATTTGTTTATTGGTATCAAATCCTTGTTATAAGATCCATGGTTATATAATTATGTTTTCGCTGTTAAGATGATAAATGCATGCTTTGTGATGATTGCTAATCAGAATAGTTAACGCATGGCATGGTAATGAAGTAAATGAAAGGAGTAGAGATGTATATGAATAATTATTAATTGTTAATGGATATTTGCATTTCATGACACAATTTAGTATGCATTGTATGAAGAGCGAGATGTGATTGAATGAGAAATGTGATCGAGAGAGAGAAGTGAATTTGAGTTAATATGCCAGTTGGGCGATAGTTAATGTACCAGTTGGGCGATAGTTTGAATGCCAGTTGGGCAAAATCAACGTGTCAGTTGGGCGATAGTTTTGAATGTCAGTTGGGTGACAGTTAATGTGCTAGTTGGGCGATAGTTTGAGTGCCAGTTGGGCGACAGTTAACGTGCCAGTTGGGTGACAGTCAGCGTGCCAGTAGGGCGATAGTAACAGGGCGACAGTCAGCGTGCCAGTAGGGCCATAGTAACAGGGCGACAGTCAGAGTGCCAGTCGGGCAATGGATAGGTGAGGAAAATATAGTGATGAGAATGTGTTGATGAGTGACATGTTTGGTTTTGATAAAGATTATGAGTTCATTGTTTAGGTTGAGGATTCAACATCCCGATGCGAAGGTAATTGCAAGGGTCATGCATTGACACGCACGAGCATGTTAACGAAGGGAGAATGTATTCTATGATGAAATGCGATTATATGGTTACGTGTTTACATGTCATTATTGAGACCTCTGCTATGCCATTAAAAGAATGCGTCTTTTGATAAGAGATTAACCGTATCCTAAGATACAGAACAATAACGTGAGTGAAGAGATATTTGTATTTATTGATTATTATGCGGTTGAGCTCTCACTCATCTTTGTTCCAAAGCTGACAGCATGTTACGCCTTGGACATTCCTATGTCCAGAGTGATGCAGGTTTGTTAATAGAGAGGTGAACTTAAGATGCGGTACTGAGGAGCTAAGAAGGATCTAGCCAAGCTGGAGATTGAAGATAGTTTTCTCCGTAGTTCTTATGTTCAAGTTTATGTAATATGTTTAGTATGGACCTCTTGTATTAAGACTAATGTATTGTAACTTGCTCTATTTCTGCTGTTGTATTTATATTTTGTTAAGTTTAAGTTATGTTTGTACTTTAGCATTGCCCTTATGAATGTCGTGCAGAGTTAGAAAGACAGAACGGTTAATCAACCAGTCACGTGTCTATGGACCCATAAAGGAAAATTTTAATTTTGCCTATTTTTGGCTTACTCCGGGGCATGACACATAGTCAAAAGAAAAGAAATCAAGGTTCAAGCAACATCAAACTCCAAGATTTATTCAAACTTTAATCTCAAGGCTATTTTGATCCAACTAATAAAATGAGAGTTCAATCACAATACATGTGGTGTGTGATGAAATGGGGTGGGAAGAGAGGTTTTGAAAATGTGTAAAAGGTCCTAAGCATCCATGTATTATGATTGAACTTGGGTGTTAAAATTAAGTGATTTAGAGTTTACATCTAATTATCCTCAACTCCTTTTGTTGCTTTGAAATCTTCCAAGAATGATGATCAAGCTCTTCTTCTTCTTCTAATTCCACTTCTCTCTTAATTTAGAAAGTTTTGAAGAGAATCAATATTGGGATCCTAACATTCTAAAATTCCAAGTATCTATTAATGGGACACACATCCTCTATATATAGTCAATCTTTAGAGGGTTATTTTGGGAAATTCGCAGCTAAAACCATAATTTCAGCCGCCTTTTGATGGTATAAACTGACCTACTTTAGGACAGACTATCACAAAAATGCGGCACTCTCTGGAGATGGAACTGGCACCCAGTGATTGCCGATGCAGCAGTCACTGATTGCCGAAACGACATTCAGGGAGTGCCGCAGACAACTACACAGACTGCCATTTTTGATGCAGAAATCTATTTTTTTGCGGCATTTAATGAAATTAACGGCATTCAGTGAAAGCTGTACGGTACTTCACTGAAAGCCGTACGGTACTTCACGTAGTGCCGTACGACAACTCGTGACTATTGCAACCTTCATTATGTGCTATTTTATCTGTTTCCTTCTTTCTCTTTTTTTTTCTTTTTTTTTTTGAATTGGAAAAACCTTTGTAAGAGCTTGAATCACCTTTGGAAGTCTTAGATTAATCGGACGCTTATCATCATCGGATCTTAGGGGTAATACTCCCCTTAATTCGACGCTTGGTCAAAATTGGGTGTCTGTAGTTTGCTCCTCTTCTACAGAGCTTGTGGAGCAACGCGTGTAACAAGCGAATGTTGAAGCCTATGTGAAGACAAGCCTTTGACCAGACCGTAGAATTTAGGTAAAAAATGAAATGTGTTGCAAAAACGGCTGTGCAAACGGTTCATGTCGGTCGTGCTCAGAGGCGAGCTGCCTACATATCCTTTCAGGAATTAGACCGAGACATAGTTCGGGCAAGGGTCAAACACACTGTAGACACCCCATTTTGTCGGCTATCAGATTTAGGAGACCCATAGCTTGGTGGTTCACAATGATCGAAAAAAGACTCAAAAGGACTCTTGGAAGTTGGTTCTATTTCTCAGAATGCTCAGAATGACCAAAATGCCCCTGAAAGCCCAAAAACTCCCAGATTTGGACCAAAAACTCTGGAAACATGCTACGTCGGAAGAAAAATAATAAAATGAGTTTTTAAGAAAAATCGGATGAAATCGTCAGCTCCCAGAGACCCCCGGAAGTCCCGGAAGTTCCCGGAAAGTCCCCGTTGACCGGTTTGACCAAGGTTTGACCAAAGTTTGACCAAGTTTGACCGAAATCATCCAAATTCACTAGAATCATTCTAAATCATGAGAAAAGTATTAAAATGAGTTTTAAAAGAGAATCGAGCGAAAACGTCGGCTCCTAGGAGCTCCCGGAGGTTCCCAGAACTTCCCGGGAATCCCAAGTTTGACCAGTTTGACCAAGATTTGACTTTGGAATCAGGGCACCGAAATAATTTTCAAATATTTTTCATGGATACTAGAGGTCAATAGCTTTCCAACGGTATATCGTACATAATTCCTGGATTTAAAACGAATTTATTATGAATTTCCAAAGCCGAAAAAGGCGATCAAATCGGCTTTTATCGCGAATACCGTAAAACTTTTCAAAGTGACCTATCCCCGAACTATTTTTATGTAAAGTAGACTCCATTACCTTTCCAACGGTATATCACAACCTCAATTTGGAGTTCGTACGCATTTTCTGTGAATTTCGGACGAAATAGGGCCTTTTCGCGAATACCGGAACTTCAGGGGGCCTAAACAGCATTATCTGGACGAAGGAGGAGCAGTGCCGCCGCGGCACTGGTCCAGTGCCGCCGTGGCACTCCCCTCCAGAGCAGTGTATTTTTGTAATTTGTTTTGTGGTCCCAATTTGATATATTAGAAATCAAAACGACGTAGTTTTGGTTCCCAGCTTATTTTGGACCAATGGGAGACCATTTTAAACTTTTTATAACTCCATTTACCACCCCTCCTTTGCCTATAAAAGAAGCCATTTACTTCCATTTTGAGGAGAGACATGGAAGCTTAGAGAGAGCTTAGGAAGAAACTCTAGGGAAATATAGAGAGAGAAAGAGAAGAAGTAGTCTTCTTCTTCCATTTTTTCTAATCAAAGTGAGTTCTAATCTTGTTTTCCTCTACCATTATTCTATATACTTCATCATCAACATACCCAATCACCATTTCTCTAAGCATTTTTGAGTTAGGAAGCTACTTCCATGTCCAAATGTCTATATCTATGAGTGAAACACCAAGCTACAAGTTCAATACATTATGAATATCATCTATTGATCATTATCTACTTGCTTGTTTATACAATGTTCATCTCTTCTTACCTCATTTCTTTTTGACTTTTCTTTATTTACTTACTAGTTCATCATCATCTAAATGATGACATGAAGTTTGAGGTGAGTGAATCCTTATGGATAGTAGCTCTTGACCTCAAAAACAAGTTTGATAGATGATGATCATAACTTCAATACCTTCAAGGTATTCTTGAAGTTATGTTCAAAATAAAAATGAATCTCTCCAATAATATTGGGAGTTATTCAATGATTCAAGGTTGGATGAAGTTCTAAGTGGTCACATGGTCATCTCAAGAGTTTAAGTTCATGCTTTGAACATCTATCTCAAAACCCCCAATCAAGAACTCAAACTCTATTTCAAAACCCAAATCCATTTTCTTCAAGAATGATCCAAAACAGTGAGCTGTTCAGATTCAAAGATTTGTTTTGAATTAAATACTTGAGTTATGATGATGAAACCACTTGAAAAATCTTCCTAAGACATCATAGTTTGTCTCTGATTTTTCTCATCAATTATAGAGATATGAAAGTATTTGTTTTGGATGTGAGAAGTTAATATTCATAATCTGCCTCTGTTCTCACAGAATGTTCACCCAACTTCTTGCACTTATTCTGGATATTTTCGTCACTGTACATATATCTTTTCTATTTTTTTTTATAAAACTTGGGTGTCTTAGGAAACGTTTGGTATATAATGGGTCATCATAAACCTTTTCTTTGATTTATGAAAAATCATACAAATCAGTCAACAGTGCAGCTTTTGTTTCTGAGTCATGTGTACATTCTGATTTATTTCTTTTAATCTGTGATATCTATTGATGTTTGGCTTTTTGGGTTATTTTCTAGACACAATAAGGATGATCTTTGATTTTGCTCACATTTTCCTAGGCATGTTTGACCTCCCATTATAATGTTACAAAGTAATGCATATAGTCTGTCCACTATTCACAGCATTTCACTTTTTGGCTTTCACACTTTGATGCAACACTCTCTTGTATCTAGATGAACCCATATCCCATGCACATGTTCTTTACCACTTTTAGCATGCTATATCATATCATGTATCATCTATCCTCTCATGTATCATACTCCCATAGATTCTTGAGTTTGATTTCCAAATAAAACCATGGTTTGCAAATACTTGGGAAGTTCTTGAAATAAGTTAGGAATTGATATTCCAAGTGGTTAGAATATTCATCCAAGATCTGGAAGTATACTTTCAAAACCCTCATTTCAAAACCCCCCTCTTAAACCCCTCATTTTGATTTCAAGAAATAAACCTTGTTTTTCTCAAAACCCTCAAAACAGTGAGTCATTTAACTTCAAGGAATTATTTTGAGTTCAATACTCAATGTATGAATGCAAGACCACTTGGAAAGTCTTTCTAACTCACTATAGAACACCCATGATTTTTGGCTTGACTTGGAAGTACTTGAAAATGGTCCATTTGGACCCAAACATTCCTTCCAGACATTCTGTCTTTGCTGTCACAGCAGCTAGGTCCACTTCCAACTTGTTTTACAGAAAACCTTTCCAAAAGGGGTGGTCCTAAATTATTTTTCCCTTAAACTTCAATGCCTTAGGGAACTTTATATATAAAATGGGCCTCAAGATCATTAGTTTTCATTTTCTAAGATTTTTCAACATTTTAGTCGACGGTACGGACTCTGTTCCTGAGTGACCTTCATTGTTTATATGATTTCTCTCAATCTGTGATAGATATTCAAGATTTTCCTTTTGGGTTGTGTTCTAGACACAATAAGGAAGATCTCCATAAAAAATCATGCATTGAAAACATTCCTAACCCCTCTTTTCAATTTCCAAAAGATGATGCTACTGTTCTGTCCACTATTCACAGCAAGCACATTTTAACTTTCATTCTTTGATTTGATGCTTATATGCATTCCAAATTAATTCATATCTTAGGAAGTAGTTCATACTACATTTGTACATATTCCATGTTGATTTCATTCATTTATTCATACACATTTTAGACTTCTAAGTCATTCTAGAAATCCATGTACCCAAAACACACTAGAACCTTTGCACATTTTAGATACATACATTGCATTCATGCAAGATTTGGGGCTTTTGTGACTCCTAATCTAAGAAGATTATAAGGAACGATGATGATCACACGTTCATGCTTCCCCCGATCTAATCATCCTTTCTCATCCGTCCCGGGGATTGAGGGATCTTCTTTTCTCAAAGATTAACATGCATCATACTAGCTTGCTAAGCATATTTTGATTTTTTTGTTTATTTGTTTCAAGAACAATTCATGTCCCCCTCTAGATTAGGAAGTCTTGATTATTTGATATATGAATAAACGATTTTTTTTCTAGGTTTATTTGTGTGATCTTTCACTTTACATTGTATGATATTTGACTTAGATCTTATGAATGATATTTTATCTTTAGATCTTCCAATTTCAAGATTCTTATGTAATGTAATATACTATCATAGTATTAATTGCCGAACCATACATAGTATAAGATGATTATTTGGATGCTAATTGAGGCCCGTCGAGAGACGGGGCGAGTTGAGGGTGTTTTAGTCGCGACAAAGGCTCCTTCCTCTCTCGTACCAAAACCCCGAACCAAGTTCTTTGGTGATGAAGGGCCGGTGCCCTTATCCGCTTGGGTGAGTCAAAATTAGGTTTCTTGGTTCCTTAAAGACCAAGTGGCGACTCTGTATCTGTTTTCAACAGACCGACCTTTTCTCTTTCCTTAATTCAAAAATCAAACAAGTTTCGAAAACATAACAAAGCGGTGGAAGCCCGGTATCCACACACACATAAGCGCAAATAATCATACAGATGAATGCACCTATCCTATCGTGATGCACGTGCTCATACAATGATGGCTGTAAATGCAAATTCATGCTCTATAAATGATGTGATTCGAAACCGTGCTATCCTGACGTTTTTGATGCAATCCATGCCTTAATTAATGCTCGCGTTTACTCAAACTTAAAGATGAGTTATTCTTTAGAATTCGGAGTTTCTATAATCCATAGGTTGATTCTTCTTCAAGATACTTGGCCATCTCGGCTAAAAGGACGAACGCAATTAATCGGGTGACGCTTCGCGACTTAGGCCCCAGTGTCTTCCAAAAATCATCTGATCGACTGAGATGCGCTTTGTGCCTTATACTCTGGTGTCGAATCAGTCTTTCAAAATCACCTGATCGACTAAGATGCGCTTCGTACCTTATACTCCGGTGTCGAAGTGAGTTTGCTCTGAAAAATCTGCAGCCCTTTGGCCCCATCGGATATGTTTGCTCTGAAAAATCTGCAGCCCTTCGGCCCCGTCAGATATGTTTGCTCTGAAAATTCCACAGCCCTTCGGCGTCGTCAGATATGTTTGTGCTGAAAAATCTGTAGTCCTTCGGCCCTGTCGAATATGTTTGCTCTAAATTAATTCAAAATCAGGGGTCAAACGGACCCAAATCCCTTTTTAATTTTGAAATTAGGGGTCAATCAGACCCAAATTCATTTTCAATTTTGAAATCAGGGGTCAATTAGACCCAAATTCATTTTAAATTCAAAATCAGGGGTCAATTAGACCCAAATTCATTTTAAATTTGGAAATCGAGGGTCAAACAGACCCAAATTCATTTTAAATTTGGAAATCAGGGGTTAATCAGACCCAAATTCATTTCAAATTTCAAAATCTTGGGTCAGTCAGACCCCAAAAGATATTATTTGGGGAAAAAGTGCCAAAAGTGGGCAAAATCAGGGGGTTTGAATTCAAATTTTGGTGTTCATTTTGAATTTTGGGGGGAAAATCAGCGGCACTTAAACTGCCATACTCGCGGCACACGCTTCAAAATGCGGCAGTCCGTGAATGCCTTAGTGAGTGCCGCACGATAGTCAACTGACTGCCGGTCACAAATTTTTGAGTGCCGTTCGGAGCGACAGATTGCTTAAACTTCGGTTTTTCACTTCATTTTTGTTCACTTCTCACAATCTCTCCAATCTGAGGCTCTCTGGTGTTTTTCCCTCTTTTTCTTACATTGATCCAAGGTATCCACAGGTAAGTTTTCCTCGATCAGAACTTTGTTATTTCCTTTGTTTTAGTTGTTTTCTTGATTTTTCCAAAAGAATTGACGTTCCGCTCTTTCACTTTTTTAACAGGTTATGGCTAGCGGCTCGAGGAGCAAGAAGAAGGCTAAGTACACGGCCACTCCCCTCTCCGATCCTAGTTTCCTACTCTGGGACACGGACAAGTACTTGTCTGCCCGAGCATTCCAGAGTGAGGTAAACACGCTCTCACTCGTTCATTTCTCTTTCAGTCATTTCTTTTATGAATCTCATGAATTATATTCTTCCATATAAATGCGACGCACGATAAAAACTCCTCATGCTTACGATTGTCATTCTTATGAACCAAGTTTATTTAACCATATTGAGTTCATCGTTCTTCACTTTATTATTTATTATTTTTCAAAAATTTATGAATGCGATGCACATCAAACAAGATTCTATGCACCTCCCCATGGATACGACTTTTATGCTCATGATGCTGCAATTGTTCTTCTTTTATTCATTGCCCTTTGTCTATCCACCTTTTGCTCTTACTTTGTTCCATTCCCTCCATTTTTATTTCATTTTATTGCCTTTACTCATTCACTTGCTGACGTTTGAATCTTGTAATTTTCTTTTGCAGCTTCAGCCCGACGTGCTGAAGGGGTACGATAGCTTGGCTCACGGCTTTGCTTGATACGAGGGGTTGAGCGAGACCGTGAAGGATCTCATTATTGCTGCTGGCTTCAGAGATTTCGTTAAGCTCTTGACAAAGAGCTCGAACGATCTTCGTTAGATATATGCCCTAGTAGAGCGTTGGTGGGATACTACCAGCATGTTCCACTTTGACTTCGGGGGGGTGACTATGACCCTGCTGGACTTCTTGATGATCACAAGGATCCCCTTCGGGGGGGAGTGCCTACTGATCGGCGACGAATAGTTTCCATTTATAGTCTTACAAATACCCTTTGTTAGTCCATTTTATGTAGTTATTAGTTATTTTTTAATAGGTATTCTAAATTTTGTAGGATTTGGAGCTTTAACTTGAAAATGCACAAAAATCCAATGATTAGTGGCTTTGGAAGTCATTTTGGGCTCAAATCGTATTTTTAGTAAGGAATACTTTGGATTTGAGAAATTTCTCCAGAGATATAAAATGTAGATCTTTGAGTTACAGACGCGTGGCCATAAACGGTGAGTTAATCCGAGTTCTGAGTAAAAAGTTATCGCAATTCTATGAAACTCGCGCAATGTAGCGAAAAGTACCTCGCGCGAAAGGGCCGCGTGAGCGACCTGTGAAAAAAAAACCAAAAATGCGTATTTTGTTAAATTAAAGTGCCCAGTGAAGTTGGTTTGTGCATATGACGTCCAGAAACGTAAATATAGCAGTTTTAGTACGATTTGGCTTAGGAAAGCTTCCTAAATCCTTCTAAACTCTATATAAATCCTATTCTAAATCAATTTTGTGGTTACACAACATTACACAACATTAGATACATCCATACACAACTAAAACTTCAGCCATTGAAGAGAGGAAAGCAAGAAGAAGAAGAAGAAGACCAGGGATTCCTATGGCCTCCTCCATCAACCACTTGCTGTTTATCATTTCTATGGCCAACTAAACTCAAGATCTAGGGTTAAGATCTAGGGTTTCAATGAAACCCTAGCCAAGTAATAGGGTGTATTTTGTGTTTTTATTTTAGTTTTATTATGTATGGATGAAAGTTACATGTTTTGAGGATTTTTATAAATAAATCATGATTTTATTGATTAAATTGTTACTTTCAAAGTTTACTCTTGTCTTAGATCTCTTTTGATGGTAGTGTGCTCAATGATCTATGCTTGCTGTGCTTGTTTAGATTATTTACATGTAATGGTGCATAAATTGAATTGTGCTATCAAGTATCCGAATAGTCCATGCCTAGATTGGACGGATTATACCATAACCCTAGTTTAGTGTGGGATAATTCGTGCTAACTGAAGATGGATTATGTTGGTGCTTGAACCATAGTTATTTTCTTGATGGAGGAATTGGGGTTGTAGCTATAATTCCTCATTATCATCCAACTTAATAAGCTAAAGTAATTCGTAAATGATGATGCCAAAATTTGGTTAATATAAATTAAAGCAATTTAAGGAGAGAGAGAGAGAGAGAGAGAGAGAGAGAGAGAGAGAGAGAGAGAGAGAGAGAGAGAGAGAGAGACTGGTTTTTTGTATGTGGTTCGGCCCTGTTAATGAAGGAACCTACGTCCACGTGTCTATCTGAGCACGTTCACTATACTGTAAAAAGTCGGGGACCTGTGGTGAACCAACAATAGTTTGGAGCTACCATAGGTCGGTCGGGCATGTTGATGAATGCTATAGAGGTGCTGTGTAGACTGAAAAGTCGGCCCCTTCAATGGGGGGTGAGATGTCTCTTTTATAGATGTAAGAGACCTACTCGTACAAGGAAAAGTAAACATAATCCAATTGATATTAATTGGCATTAATTGTAGGGGTTTCCTAATTGGATTAGGAAATAGTTTGCACTTTTCATTAGTCTTCTAGCTTGAGTAGGAAACTGCCCGGAATGCTCAAGATCATGCATGTGGGCCCGGATGAGCTGTTCTCGTGGTAGGATGTGCCTGTGCGGTCTTCCCGACCTGTTAGCCAGGTCGTGGATGAACCGCTCGGGAGGCATCAGGTGGACCAAACCGCTTGGGATGATGCTTGTCAGTAGTTGCGAAATAGAACCGCTCGGGCATGGGCTGATTTTGGGTGTAGCAGTAAATAACCTTATTATGAAGCTAGTGGTGGATTTGCAATCCTAGGTTCCTTAAACTTATTATAAAAATAATATTTAATTACTTTCATAATTTGGATTTACTTTTATTGTTATTAGTTTAATTTAAATTAAATTCAAAATCCATTTTTCTTAATTAACTAAATTTAGGTTTTAAAAATTAAAGTGCGTAGTATTCAATCTCTGTAGGTTCGACCTTTACTTCCAAACTACAAATCTTTTGAAAGTAAAGCATAAGTAAGCATACTTTTATATCTTGATTTTGACGAGATCAATTTTTGGCGTCGTTGCCGGGGATTGCATTACTACCTTTAGTTTTAGAATCATAGTTTAGTTAATTTGTAAATACTAGATTAGGTTTTATTTTTTTTTTCTTATTTTTCATTTTTGTTTTAAGTTACTAACTTTTCTTTTTTGTTTTGTAGTTTCTCAAAGTAATCAAATTCTAGCATTTTGAGTGGAGCAGCTGTGCATGTCAAAGGAGCTTACGCAAAAATAAAAAATAATAAATAAACTAAATCGCTTCCTTTGAAATTTGCTTCCATCCACTTTAAGTCAGGGTGTTGAGACGCACTATTTGTATTAGTTTAGGAGTGATTGTTCACGTGCATTAGCTAGGAAACTCGGGGCGCTGGGCTTGATGCGGTTATTGCATTACAGGATAATATTCATGCATCATAGTAGTTGTGTGCCTGTTGCCTTATTTGCGTGATTTCGTCTTATATTTGTGGAGTCAGTTTTTGTCTTAGTGTCGCTATTTTCTTTTTAGTTTATGTTTGGTACACGTTCTAGTAAACCTGAATTACAAACTTTTGATCCTGAACTTGAACGTACCTTAAGAATTAATAGATCTTCAACTCAAGCTTCTAGAGCTCGGTTGCTAGACGACGAATCGACTCCAGAACCATCGTCTCTATTTTAGGCCAAAATTCAAAGTACCCTTAAAAGTTTAAGGAAAACTCGAATTTTTAAAATAAAATCTATTCCAATGGTTGACGTTGGAAATAACGGAAATAGCAGAAATAATGTAAATAATCATAATATACCTCCACCACCTCCGCTTAGGGATTAGTTTATTCCTACGACTTACATGCCACAAACATGTATTGATTTACTGGAGGTGTCGGCATCTCACTTTGAGATAAAGTCATCTACTATCTCACTACTTCCTTCTTTCCATGGCCGCATTAACGAAGACCCTTACCAACACTTAGGGGATTTTCAAGATATCTGTTCTACTTTAAAAATTCAAAACTTAACTGATGATGAATTGAAACTGCGGCTCTTTCCATTCTCTTTAAAAGATAAAGCGAAGTATTGGCTCCAATCTTTGGAGCCGAATACAATTAAAACCTAGGAAGTCTTACACACCACATTTTTATAAAAAATTTTCCCTATTATGCATACAAATTAGATAAGGAAATTCATAACAAACTTTGTGATGCAAGATGGGGAAACGCTTTATGATACTTGGGAAAAGTTTAAAGAATTATTATGCTCATGTCCACATCATCAGGTTCCTAAGTGGCAATTAGTTCAAGTCTTCTACGAGGGGCTTATTCTCTCTGTTCGGAATACAGTCGATGTCGTTTGTGTGGGTACTTTTCTGCACAAAAGTGTCGACAAGGCATGGAAGGTTTTCAAAACATTAAGCAAGAACTCGATGCACCAGGCTATGTCGGTACGTTCTGAAGGATAACTGCCACCGCCAAAAAGAGAGGAAAAAGTTGAGTCAAGTCATTCAATTGAAATACAAGAATTACATAGAAAACTTGACCAATTTATGATGATGGAAAATAGGTCCAATTCACCTCCTTACGAAGTATGTGCATTGTGTTCTGCACCGTCACATAATATCTTTGCATGTCCTTCCGCATCTCAATTCCCAGAATTCGTGGAGCAACACATTAATTCTATTCAACAATTCCCACGAAATAATTATAATCCTGCGCCGACTAATTTTTCTAATACTTATTGAACTCAACCTCAACAATATATATACCAACAACCCAATCCTCCTCCACCTCCACATAATAATGCATTTGAGGAGAAGGTGTTGACCTCACTTGAAAACTTTGGGTCAGTAATCCAGTTAGTACATTCCTACACTTAGTCCATCGCAAAACTAGAGTCCCAAATGGGACAAGTAGTGAGTACATTAAACCGTATGATCGAGAGTAAGTTGCCAAGTCAACCTATTCAGAAACCTCAGGGTCAATACGAGAATGGGGGTAAGAGTGAGCAAGTGAATGCTATTTTGACTAGGATGACTATTCGGGAAGAGGAAGTTGTTGAATTTTCGAACGAGGGTGAGAAAAATTTAAGCGTTAAATCGAATAAAGAAATGGGTGAGGACGTGTATCAAAGTAGAAAAGAAAAAGAACCGGTCCCAACTAATTATATTCTGAAAATGCCTTTTCCACCAAACGTTGAGGAACCATCAAATTTTTCTAAGAAAAGTCAAAAACTGAATATATACTCGAGGTGTTTAAGCAAGTTAAAATCAATATTCCATTCCTCGATGTGATAAAACAAATTCCCGCTTACGCTAAATGCCTAAAATACCTTTGCACAGAAAAGCGCAAGTTGCGCAGTCATACTCCTAAAATGGTCTTTCTCATAGAAAAAGTGAGCTCAATTTTTCAACACACTACTCTGAAATATAAAGATCCAGGTACGCCTATGATTTTATGTCATAGGTGACACTAACATTCATCGAGCTCTCCTTGACTTAGGAGCTAGTGTTAACCTCTTACCTTATCACGTCTGTAAACAATTAGGACTAGGTGAACTTAAACCTACGGCCACTACAATACAATTACCGGATCGTTCTATTAAAATCCCTAGAGGAATCGTCGAGGACGTCTGTAGACACCCCATTTTGTCGGCTATCAGATTTAGGAGACCCATAGCTTGGTGGTTCACAATGATCGTAAAACACTCAAAAGGACTCTTGGAAGTCAGCTCTACCTCTCAGAATGCTCAGAATGACCAAAATACCCCTGAAAGCCCGAAGACTCCCAGATTTGGTCCCAAAGTTCTGAAAACATGCTATGTCGTAATAAAAATGATAAAATGAGTTTTTAAGTAAAACTGGATGAAATCGTCAGCTCCCAGAGACCCCCGGAAGTCCCGGAAGTTCCCCGAAAGTCCCCGTTGACCGGTTTGACCAAGGTTTGACCAGGTTTGACCAGAGTTTGACCAGGTTTGACCGAAATCGTCCGAATTCACCGGAATCATTAGAAAAGTATTAAAATGAGTTTTAAAAGAGAATCGCGCGAAAATGTCGGCTCCCAGGAGCTCCCGGAGGTTCCCAGAACTTCCCGGGAATCCCAGGTTTGACCAGTTTGACCAAGATTTGACTTTGGAACTGGGGCACCGAAACAATTTTCAAATATTTTTCATGGATACTAGAGGTCAATAGCTTTCCAATGGTATATCGCACATAATTCCTGGATTTAAAACGAATTCATTTTGAATTTCCGAAGGTGAAAAAGGCGATCAAATCAGCTTTTATCGCAAATACCGCAAAACTTTTCAAAGTGACCTATCCTCGAACTATTTTTTATGTAAAGTAGACTCCATTACCTTTCCAACGGTATATCACAACCTCAATTTGGAGTTCGTATGCATTTTCTGTGAATTTCGGACAAAATAGGGCCTTTTCGTGAATACCGGAACCTCTGGGGGCCTAAACGTAAATTTCTGGGCGTCTGAGGAGCAGTGCCGCCGCGGCACTGGCCTAGTACCACCGCGGCACTCATCCCTCGCAGAGTCCATTTTTGTAATTTTTTTGGGGGTCCAATTTGATTAATTGAAAGCCAAAACGACATAGTTTTATGTTCACAGTTGTTTGGGACCAATGGGAGTACTTCTAAAACCCCAAAACCACCCCAAATTGGCCTATTTAAACCCCCCATTGCTCTTCATTTTGGGGGGGCCAAGTGCAAAGCTTGAAAAGTTGTAGAGAAGAAGAGAGATAGAGATAGGTTTAGAAGAGAGAAAGGGAGCTTCTCCCATTGATTTTCCATAAGAAAGTGAGTTTTATTCTTGTTTTCTTCCATCATCCTTCTATATACTTCACATTCAAAGTTCACTCCAACCCTCATTCTTGAGCATTCATGAGATAGGAAGCTACTTCCATGTCCAAATGTCAAAATCTATGAGTGAAACACCAAGCTACAAGTCCAAAATCACATTGATTATCATCTATTGATTGCTATTTACTTGCTTTGATTATATATATGTTCATCTCTCCTTATCTCATTTCTTTTTCTTTTCTTTATTTACTTACTAGTTCATCATCATCTAAGTGATGACATGAAGTTTGGGGGTGAGTGAATCCTTATGGATAGTAGCTCTTGACCTCAAAAACATGTTTGATAGATGATGATCATAACCTCAATACTTCCAAGGTATTCTTGAAATGTATTGAAGTTATGTTCAAAATAAAAATAAATCTCTCCAACAATCTTGGAGGTTCTTGATGATGAGTTTGATGTTGGCATTTCAAGTGGCTATAATCCTTATTGAGTATTGAAAATATGCTTTCAAAACATCTACTTTAAAACCCCTCTCAATCCCTCTTATTTTGGTTTCAAGAAACAAAACCTTGTTTTCTCCAAAATCTTCAAAATAATGAGTCAAAACAGTGAGTGAGCTGAGTTCAAGGATTTCTCTAGAACTCAATACTCAACATATGGATGCAAGGCCACTTGGAAAGTCTTCCTAACTCATTGGAGAACACCCATGATTTTTGGTTTGACTTGGAAGTACTTGGAAATGGTCCATTTGGACCCAAACATTCCTTCCAGACATTCTGTCTTTGCTGTCACAGCAGCTAGGTCAACTTACGACCTCTTTTCCAGAAAACTTTTCCAAAAGGGGTGGTCCTAACTTATTTTTCCCTTAACATTAAATGTCTTTGGAAACTTTCTGTATAAAATGGGTCTCTAGATCATTCGTTTTCATTTTCTAAGATTTTTCAACATTTCAGTCGACAGTACGAACTCTGTTTCTGAGTGACCTCTGTTGTTTATATGATTTCTCTCAATCTGTGATAGCTATTCACGATTGGCCTTTTGGGTTGTGTTCTAGAAACAATAAGGAACATCTCCATAAAAAATCATGCATTGAAAACATTCCTAACCCCTCTTTTCAAATTCCAAAAGATCATGCTACTGTTCTGTCCACTATTCACAGCAAGTACACTTTAACTTTCATTCTTTGATTTGATGCTTATATGCATTCCAAATTAGTTCATATCTTAGGAAGTAGTTCATACTACATTTGTACATATCCCATCTTAATTTCATTCATTCATTCATACACATTTTAGACTTCTAAGTCATTTTAGAAATCCATGTACACAAAACACACTACAACCTTTGCACACTTTAGATACATACATTGCATTCATGCAAGATTTGAGGTTTTTGTAACTCTTAATCCAAGGAGATTATAAGGAATGAACTTGGTCACACATTCATGCTTCCCCTTTGATCTAATCATCCTTTCTCATCCGTCCCGGGGATTGAGAGATCTTCTTTTCTCAAAGAATAACATGCATCATACAAGCTTGTTAAGCATATTTTGATTTCTTTGCTTATTTGTTTCAAGAACAATTCATGTCCCCCCTTTAGATTAGGAAAACTTGATTAATTGATATATGATTAGACGATTTTTTCCTAGGTTTATTTTTGTGATCTTTCACTTCGCATTGTGTGATATTTGGCTTAGATCTTATGAATGATATCTTATCTTTAGATCTTCCATTTCAAGTTTCTTATGTGATGTAATATACTATCGTAGTATTATTTGTCGAACCATACCTAGTATAAGATGATTATTTGGATGCTAATTGAGGCCCGTCGAAAGACGGGGCGAGTTGAGGGTGTTTTAGTCGCGACAAAGGCTCCTTCCTCTCTCGTACCAAAACCCCGAACTAAGTTCTTTGGTTACGAAGGGCCAGTGCCCTTATCCGTTTGGGTGAGTCAAAATTAGGTTTCTTGGTTCCTTAAAGACCAAGTGGCGACTCTGTATCTGTTTTCAACAGACCTTTCGTTTTCTTTCCTTGATTCAAATCGATTTCAAAACAATCTTGAACAAGAGAAGTGGTCCGATTCCGCGTGTCCACAATCTGGCGACTCCACTGGGGATATTTATTTTCAAAACAAAATAATACAGAGGTTTGACTCATAAGAAGCATCCTTAAAATCATCTTTTTACTGTGTCTGGTTCACCGCATTACACTCTTGCATTTCCCCCCCTCTGACTGTGTCTGAAACGCGGCGCTGACATTGTTCAGGTCTTGCTGTGCCAGGGCACAAGTCACCGTTGATACTGTACCTTCCAAGGTATATCAAAAAGAGTAAAAACCTCCGTACTGTCTCCCTGACGGTATATTGGAACTCTCGTCAACGGACCCTCTTTGACTAAACCCAGCCTTTGCATATAGATTCCTGTAGAACCTTTCATAGGACTGTTCATTTATCTTTTCAGATAGGACAATGTGATATAACTGTTGTATGCCCTGACGGGATTACCTGCGCGATGTAGACGCTTGTGTGGCATGAGGCAGAACTTCTTTCTTATGATCCCCAAGGCAATCACTTACATGTGACCACATTGAAGTGACCTGCCTAGGCACCATGGTAAGGAAGTCTGCTCCATGTTCACAAAGATATACACCGCAAGCCTTGTTTGTTGGTCCTAGGACATAGGAGTATGAAAACTAGCTAGACAGTATGATCACCATCATAACCTGTTTCTCCCAGAAACTCTGTCCAGATATCCCAGATATAACCATATTGTCCAGTTTCTCCTAGAAACTCTGTCCAGATATCCCAGATATAACCATATTATCCAGTTCTCCTAGAAACTCTATCCAGATATCCCAGATACACCCATATTAACCAATTTTTTCCAGAAACTCTGTCCAGATATCCCAGATATAACCATATTTTACCAGTTTTTCCCAAAAAAAAAACTCTGTCTAAATCTCCCTGATTTCCCAGATATACCAGTTTCTCCCAAAAACCCTGTCCTATCTCCTAGAAACTCTATCCACATTTCCTAGAAATATAAAGTACCTGTTTTCCCAGAAGCTCTGCCCAAATCTCCCAGATTCTCCAAAAATCCAACATCTCTGCCCAAATCATCCAGAAATGCCCAGATATACTTGTTTCCCCTGGAAACTCTATCCATATTTCTCAGAAATACCCAAAATACCAGTTTCTCCTAGAAGCTCAGTCCAAATCAACCAGAAATCCTTTTTTCTCCTAGAAACTCAAATGACTTCTAGAAATTTCTCCGAATCTTCTAAACCCATGTTTCTCCCAGAAACTCTATCCGAAATTCCGAAAGTATCCCGGAAATCCCTGTTATCCCTTGGTGATCATACTGGAAAGTAAGGTTAGCACACTCTGTATGGCTAGGACCTTATTTGTTTAACTTCTATCTTTTAGAAGTAGGGGCATCATATAGATTAGGGCTTGCATCTGCATGCTTGTCTCATGTGCATGCACCATTCTCATCAGTCTGCGCATACTATCTCAGTCAGTCTGTACATAAGTCAGTCCATCTTCCTTAACCTCACTGTCATTGTCTCTCTAGTCATCACTATCAGAATCTGATACACTCCTCTCGAATCTATAGGTCATTGTAGATTCCCAAAATCAGCCACTGAGATCCCCATCCTGGGTCAGAAGTTCGAGCAGTCATTTGGTTAGAATCAGTCCGCCGAGAAAATTCAACATGAATCAGGAAACTTTGGAAGCCAAGGTCACTGAATTAATAAATCAACAGTCAGATCGGCTGACTCAAGTCCTGAAATTTATGAAAGAGTTCCGACAACAGCAACCACAGTACCCACCTAGGTTCCCACCACCACAAGGGTTCATGCCACCACCACCGCCTAGATTTGGACCGCCTCCCGAGAACAATAGGGAAGAAGAACGGTTTCAAGAGGTCCCGCCGCCTGTATATGAGAAAAAGCTCCAAGAGAAAATGGACAAGGTCGACAAGCTTGAGAACATACTAAGGAAGAGTAAGGGAGTCGACGATTACATGTTAGATCTGGAAGGATTGTTTGAGCCCAACAAGGTGAGGCTACCCGAGAACTTCAAGATGCCTGAAATCGACCGTTTTGATGGAACTGGAAATCCGAAGAGCCACGTGAAGTTTTGTATGAGCATTTTCCAGTCAATGGGCTGCACCCATGAGCACATAGCTATGCTGTTCCCTCAAACCCTCCAGAAAGCCGCACTATCCTGGTTCCTAACCCTTGAAACTTCCAAGACCCGAGTTTGGGAAGATGTTGCTAGAACATTCATTGATCATTACTCCTACAACCAAGAGCTTGATGTCACCATCCGAGATCTGGAAACTACCAGGCAGAATTTCAATGAGTCCTTCGCTGCATTCTTGAGCAGATGGAGGAATAAAGTAGCCCAAATGATCCACAGGCCTGCTGAGAAAGAGCAAGTACGTATGCTGGTCAAGAACCTGCAACCAGTATACCATGAAAAACTATTCTACCAATCCATCTCAACATTTGAAGAGTTGTTTGAGGTTGGGACTAGAATCGAGGATGCTATCTGTGAAGGCAAGATCAATGGAGCTGGGTCACTGAAAAAGGAGAAGAGACCCCATACCTTTGGTGAAGATCAAGAGAGCCTAGATGTCAATGCCTTAAGCCCATCATCAAGCCAAAATGACTGCAGTAAGAGGCACAAGAAAGGAAACCAAAGAGTCTTCACACCACTTGACATGAGCTTATCCTCCGCTCTCAATCAGCTTGTTCAAAAGGGCCACCTTGTACCTTTGGAGCCCAGTAAGCCTCCTAATCACCCACCTCCTGGGTACAATGAATCCAAGTATTGTGATTACCACCAAGACCAAGGCCATGAGACCGACAACTGTAAGAGGCTCCGTCACTCAATTCAGGATCTCTTAGATGATGCGCCGCACCCTAATCCAATCCACTACCTCGGTCTGGACCAACCCTTGACCTATCCGTTCGAATGATCCTCTTCATTGAGGCCCATGAATGTTGAACCTGTGCTGGTGAAGTGATGGTGTTTGGGACTCTTGCTAGAAAACCAAATGAAGATGCTCTTTAGAAAAAAAAAAGAAATAAAAAGAATAAATGGGTCACAAAGACACTACATTTGAGACCGGGTCGAATCAAGTTGAGTCTGTTCTATGTTCCGAGTCCGTTTTAATTCTAGTCTTGTGATCGAGTCTGTCTGTCATCGAGTTGTTAATAAGTCTGTAAACCTTCTCTATTGATGGAATGAAATCTCATTTTGCTTGATCTGATGTGCCTAGTCATAAATGCATGAATCACTAAACTGAAGTGTCACTTTTCAAATTACCATGGATATTACTCTGCTAATAATTTTTCTACAACAAAACAAAAAAAGAATCCTAAAAGGTTAAAGTCGATTTCACGCTGACACTGATGAAGAGCTAAGAATTGATAGTTTTACTTTAAGAATTTAAAGATGCTCTTACCTCAATCTTGAAAAGACATACTTGAAACTGACTTGGGGCTTGCCCAACACCCTTTCCACCATTTCTACCATTTCAAAGCCTTGGGCCCAACCCAATTGATAGCCATGCGAACCTGTGCAGACTTGGTCCTTGATGGTAGCCAAACATTTCAATGAGTTTCATCTCCACTTTCAAAAAAAAAAAAAAAAAAAAAAAAAAAAAGCTCGCTAGGTTGAAAACCCGAAAGGGCACCCAGGCAAAAGTTAGAGCTGAAAAAGGTGTTGATTTCCAAAATCTGACCCTAGCCAGTCAAAATGTTGGAGAAAATTTTGATGAAACAAATAAGAGAATCATACGCTTCAAGATACATCTTAAGAACGTGCCAAGATCACATTTCAAAAGGCACGGAATGACCACAAATAAATTCCGAGAGCTGACATGCACATCCTGGAATTCTGAGATTGCGATTGAAGGATCTTGCAAGAATCAACTACATGAAAAGCAAGAATTGACTGGCTAGGCAAAAGTGAAAAGGATCAATCCTCAAAACAAAAGAAAAAGAAAAAGAAAAAGAAAAAGAAAAAGAAAAGAAAGGGAGATTGAAACTGAATCTTTTTTATTCAAAGCTACCACAAGTGGCTCAAGTTTGAACTTCTTTGACGATTGGTTTGAAAAACCCTCATACCTCAAACCCCTTATTTCAAGCCTTGCCTTGAACTACGCTCGACCTGATTCCCACTCGGGGATACGTAGGCAACCACATCGGTTCGGTCAACACCATCATAATCAAACCAATTTCCTTCAAGCCTTGCCTTGAACTACGCTCGACCTGATTCCCGCTCGGGGATACGTAGGCAACCACATCGGTTCGGTCGCCCCACCAACAAAAAATAGCCATTCCTTTCAAGCCTTGCCTTGAACTACGCTCGACCTGATTCCCACTCGGGGATACGTAGGCAACCGCATCGGTTCGGTCACCCCACCTACCCAAAAATCAACCCGCTTCTTCCCAACCATGCCCGAACTACGTTGGACCTGATCCCCACTTGGGGGTACGTAGGCAGACTTTCAAAAAAAGAAAAAAAGAAGGATGGCTCGCTAGGTCGAAAATTCGAAAGGACGCCTAGGCAAAAATTAGAGTTAAATCCAAGGTGAGCAATAACAAAAGAGAGAAAAGAGCTTGCTAGGTCACCTCACTGGTGCCTAGGCAAAAGTTATGAGCATTTGAGAGATTAAAGTCACGGTCCATGCCTCAAGCCAGAAAATCACCTTCCACACTAGGGGGAAACTTCGGCTACCCGCCTCGTTTGCCTGACTTTTACTATCTACCCTTCACACAAGGGGCAAACTTCGGTCACCTACCTCGTTTGCCCAAAACCTCCAATGAACCTTCCTCCAAACTAGGGGCAAACTTCGGTCATTTGCCTCGTTTGCCTACCGATCCCACTTCATGCCCTTCAAACTAGGGGCAAACTTCGTTTGCCACCTGATCCCTATACACCAATGGTAAGCCTTCAAGAACATTGTCTTGAACAGATGGAAATGGAGTGTCTTTCATTCCATAAGCTAAGGCACTAATTCAAAGCACATCTTGAGAGAAGCAAAGAAATTGATTAGATCAGCAGGGAGGAATTTTCAAAAATAAGATTCACCATCAAAGTGATGCCATGTTAAGGAGAGAAGTAAACACAAAAGAGAAATGGTACATCATTTATGACAAAAGCACATCAAGTTTTGGCAAGTCGACCTTGTTTCATTTTGGTGTCAAATGTGTCGTCCTCGTGCGTCAATGTCTGTCAAGTTTTTGAGTCTGTTGTAGTCTCAAATGTGTAAGTCAATAGTGACTAATAAAATTTTCAAATCAAGTTATAAAGAGCATGCCAATACAAGCAGGAGTACCAAACACCATTACTACACCGGTCAAGGCGTCAGCATGAGAAGCGTCCAAACTTGGAGAAAATTTCATCCCTTTCCAAACCGTCGAAAGTTGACCATCATCTTTCTTCGTTCATGCAACATAAGTCCATGAGTGGCTGTTGATGATCTTCATTTCTCCTAGCAACATAAGTCCATGAGTGGCTGTTGATTCATCATCTTTCCTCGTTCATGCAATATAAGTCCATGAGTGGCTGTTGATGATCTTCTTTCATCTGTGCAACATAAGTCCATGAGTGGCTGTTGACCATCATCTTTCTTAGTTCATGCAACATAAGTCCATGAGTGGCTGTTGATGATCTTCATTTCTCCTAGCAACATAAGTCCATGAGTGGCTGTTGATTCATCATCTTTCCTCGTTCATGCAACATAAGTCCATGAGTGGCTGTTGATGATCTTCTTTCATCTGTGCAACATAAGTCCATGAGTGGCTGTTGACCATCATCTTTCTTTGTTCATGCAACATAAGTCCATGAGTGGCTGTTGATGATCTTCATTTCTCCTAGCAACATAAGTCCATGAGTGGCTGTTGATTCATCATCTTCCTTTGTTCATGCAACATAAGTCCATGAGTGGCTGTTGATGATCTTCCTTTCTCCTAGCAACATAAGTCCATGAGTGGCTGTTGGTCATCCTCCTTCATTCATGCAACATAAGTCCACGAATGGCTGTTGATGATCTTCTTTTCTCGTAGCAACATAAGTCCATGAGTGGCTATTGATCTCTCTTTCTTCACGCAACATAAGTCCACGAATGGCTGTTGATGATCTTTCTTTCTCCTAGCAACATAAGTCCATGAGTGGCTGTTGGTCATCCTCCTTCATTCATGCAACATAAGTCCATAAGTTGCTATTGATTATCACCCTCCATCAGTGTCAAACCACCGCAAATCATCTCTGTCACAAATAAGAATGATACCTTCACTCCCATTTAACGGACGTATTTCCTTCTTCCTAGTAGAGTATGTTATCCTTCAGCTCCCGGAGGCCCCGACCGGCCCTCTTGGATTGAGCGCCGAAAGATTGATCAACCGTGAGAGATTCAGAGATGGATCCTGGTTCCCGATCAAGAAGAGAGATTCTCAAAGAGTTCCCTACCATCCCCTGCAGAAGATAACAGAAGTCCGGACCGATTCTCCGGCTTGTCATCATAAGGATCTGCCAACGATTGAAAACATCATCCATAGTCAAATCACCATGATTCCCAGGGCAAGCACTATCTATTCACAATTCAAGGATCCGTGTCCACTGATCATCATGAGCTTTCTCATCTGTCCATTTTTATCACAAAATCCCTCGGTCACCTTTGGTTGTCGTCTGCTAAACAAAGCACATCTGATCTGCCTCACTCATTTGCAAAACGCACTTCCCAAGTTTCAAAAGTTTTGCCCCCAGACCCTGAGCCTCCTAAGCCTTGGTGTCCTTATCCGAGTCATCCACCACATCACAGCCACAAATACTAACACAACACCAGCCCACTCGGAGTGGCACACCCCACAGCACCTGCTCATACTAGGGTCATAACACTAGGCATGATAGGACCCATGACACAATTCATATCACATCCATGCATTGCATATCATCCTCATAGCATAGCATCCACATGTCTTGTTGTGCATGTGTGATTTGTTCCTTTGTGCCCTGAACTACGTCCTGGTCTGATTCCCCTTGGGATACGTAGGCAGCTCACGCAGAGCACGACCAGCACTGACCTCAGCATCTTTTTTTCATCATTGCATCTTTTGCAACATTTTTATCCTAAATCTATAGCCTCCAAAAAGTCCTGTCTCTTCAAAACTTTGGCACTCGCTTGCGACATGCGTTGCCTCGCAAGTTCCTGCCAAAGAGGGGCAAATTGTAGACACCCCATTTTGTCGGCTATCAGATTTAGGAGACCCATAGCTTGGTGGTTCACAATGATCGTAAAAGACTCAAAAGGACTCTTGGAAGTCAGCTCTATCTCTCAGAATGCTCAGAATGACCAAAATACCCCTGAAAGCCCGAAGACTCCCAGATTTGGTCCCAAAGTTCTGAAAACATGCTATGTGGTAATAAAAATGATAAAATGAGTTTTTAAGTAAAACTGGATGAAATCGTCAGCTCCCAGAGACCCCCGGAAGTCCCGGAAGTTCCCCGAAAGTCCCCGTTGACCGGTTTGACCAAGGTTTGACCAGGTTTGACCAGAGTTTGACCAAGTTTGACCAAGTTTGACCGTAATCGTCCGAATTCACCAGAATCATTAGAAAAGTATTAAAATGAGTTTTAAAAGAGAATCGCGCGAAAACGTTGGCTCCTAGGAGCTCCCGGAGGTTCCCAGAACTTCCCGGGAATCCCAGGTTTGACCAGTTTGACCAAGATTTGACTTTGGAACTGGGGCAACGAAACAATTTTCAAATATTTTTCATGGATACTAGAGGTCAATAGCTTTCCAACGGTATATCGCACATAATTCCTGGATTTAAAACGAATTTATTTTGAATTTCCGAAGGAGAAAAAGGCGATCAAATCAGCTTTTATCGCGAATACCGCAAAACTTTTCAAAGTGACCTATCTCCGAACTATTTTTTATGTAAAGTAGACTCCATTACCTTTCCAACGGTATATCACAACCTCAATTTGGAGTTCGTATGCATTTTCTGTGAATTTCGGACAAAATAGGGCCTTTTCGCGAATACCGGAACCTCTGGGGGCCTAAACGTAAATTTCTGGGCGTCTGAGGAGCAGTGCCGCCGCGGCACTGGCCCAGTGCCGCCGCGGCACTCATCCCTCGCAGAGTCCATTTTTGTAATTTTTTTGGGGGTCCAATTTGATTAATTGAAAGCCAAAACGACATAGTTTTATGTTCACAGTTGTTTGGGACCAATGGGAGTACTTCTAAAACCCCAAAACCACCCCAAATTGGCCTATTTAAACCCCCCATTGCTCTTCATTTTGGGGGGGCCAAGTGCAAAGCTTGAAAAGTTGTAGAGAAGAAGAGAGATAGAGATAGGTTTAGAAGAGAGAAAGGGAGCTTCTCCCATGGATTTTCCATAAGAAAGTGAGTTTTATTCTTGTTTTCTTCCATCATCCTTCTATATACTTCACATTCAAAGTCCACTCCAACCCTCATTCTTGAGCATTCATGAGATAGGAAGCTACTTCCATGTCCAAATGTCAAAATCTATGAGTGAAACACCAAGCTACAAGTCCAAAATCACATTGATTATCATCTATTGATTGCTATTTACTTGCTTTGATTATATATATGTTCATCTCTCCTTATCTCATTTCTTTTTCTTTTCTTTATTTACTTACTATTTCATCATCATCTAAGTGATGACATGAAGTTTGGGGGTGAGTGAATCCTTATGGATAGTAGCTCTTGACCTCAAAAACATGTTTGATAGATGATGATCATAACCTCAATACTTCCAAGGTATTCTTGAAATGTATTGAAGTTATGTTCAAAATAAAAATAAATCTCTCCAACAATCTTGGAGGTTCTTGATGATGAGTTTGATGTTGGCATTTCAAGTGGCTATAATCCTTATTGAGTATTGAAAATATGCTTTCAAAACATCTACTTTAAAACCCCTCTCAATCCCTCTTATTTTGGTTTCAAGAAACAAAACCTTGTTTTCTCCAAAATCTTCAAAATAATGAGTCAAAACAGTGAGTGAGCTGAGTTCAAGGATTTCTCTAGAACTCAATACTCAACATATGGATGCAAGGCCACTTGGAAAGTCTTCCTAACTCATTGGAGAACACCCATGATTTTTGGTTTGACTTGGAAGTACTTGGAAATGGTCCATTTGGACCCAAACATTCCTTCCAGACATTCTGTCTTTGCTGTCACAGCAGCTAGGTCAACTTACGACCTCTTTTCCAGAAAACTTTTCCAAAAGGGGTGGTCCTAACTTATTTTTCCCTTAATATTAAATGTCTTAGGAAACTCTCTGTATAAAATGGGTCTCTAGATCATTCGTTTTCATTTTCTAAGATGTTTCAACATTTCAGTCGACAGTACGAACTCTGTTTCTGAGTGACCTCTGTTGTTTATATGATTTCTCTCAATCTGTGATAGCTATTCAAGATTGGCCTTTTGGGTTGTGTTCTAGACACAATAAGGAACATCTCCATAAAAAATCATGCATTGAAAACATTCCTAACCTCTCTTTTCAAATTCCAAAAGATCATGCTACTGTTCTGTCCACTATTCACAGCAAGTACACTTTAACTTTCATTCTTTGATTTGATGCTTATATGCATTCCAAATTAGTTCATATCTTAGGAAGTAGTTCATACTACATTTGTACATATCCCATCTTAATTTCATTCATTCATTCATACACATTTTAGACTTCTAAGTCATTTTAGAAATCCATGTACACAAAACACACTACAACCTTTGCACACTTTAGATACATACATTGCATTCATGCAAGATTTGGGGTTTTTGTAACTCTTAATCCAAGGAGATTATAAGGAATGAACTTGGTCACACATTCATGCTTCCCCTTTGATCTAATCATCCTTTCTCATCCGTCCCGGGGATTGAGAGATCTTCTTTTCTCAAAGAATAACATGCATCATACAAGCTTGTTAAGCATATTTTGATTTCTTTGCTTATTTGTTTCAAGAACAATTCATGTCCCCCCTTTAGATTAGGAAAACTTGATTAATTGATATATGATTAGACGATTTTTTCCTAGGTTTATTTGTGTGATCTTTCACTTCGCATTGTGTGATATTTGGCTTAGATCTTATGAATGATATCTTATCTTTAGATCTTCCATTTCAAGTTTCTTATGTGATGTAATATACTATCGTAGTATTATTTGTCGAACCATACCTAGTATAAGATGATTATTTGGATGCTAATTGAGGCCCGTCGAAAGACGGGGCGAGTTGAGGGTGTTTTAGTCGCGACAAAGGCTCCTTCCTCTCTCGTACCAAAACCCCGAACCAAGTTCTTTGGTTACGAAGGGCCAGTGCCCTTATCCGTTTGGGTGAGTCAAAATTAGGTTTCTTGGTTCCTTAAAGACCAAGTGGCGACTCTGTATCTGTTTTCAACAGACCTTTCGTTTTCTTTCCTTGATTCAAATCGATTTCAAAACAATCTCGAACAAGAGAAGTGGTCCGATTCCGCGTGTCCACAACGTCTTAGTAAAAGTTGATAAATGTTATTATCCTGTCAATTTTATGGTTCTTGTCACTGAACCCGTACTAGATGCTGGGAAGCACACTCCTGTCATTCTAGGTTGTCCGTTTTTAGCGACCGCTAATGCATATGTTAACTGTCGAACGGGGGTGATGAAGGTGTCGTTTGGGAATATGAACTTAAAATTGAACATTTTTAATGGTATTGATCAACCTCTCAAAGATGACGATTATATATGTGAGGCGGAGAGTGAGGTAAGACAAACTATTGAACCCAATTACGTACTACTTGTGAGTAATGAAAATGATATGGTGAGTAGTGAGCGGATGAATTTGAATAATCAGGACCCCAAAGATGAATTTACTCAGAAGGTACAAAATCGTTTTGAACATAATCAGGATGAACCGTCAATTGGATTAATTCATAGCGACATGATTTCTGCTTACCACCAGAGTCTTCTGGATATCCTTAGGAGTACAAAGTCTGATTTTCAGCCTCCATAAGTGTCACGCCCCGGATCCATACATATGAATCTAGGTCACGTGGCACGCCATCAAGGCTTACCAACAATGATTAAAGTTCCCAAAAATGACCTTAATAAAAGTTTTGCACCAAAACCACCAACTTCCAAATAGTTTTTCAAAGGTTATATTAAACACGTGCCCAAACACGCCTTAACGAGTTTCATTTTCAAAAGTAATAGTTTCATAGGTCAAAGGGTTCCCAAAGGTACCTCCATGCCTAATTAGAAGTTGTTCCGAACATTGGAAGTAGGAGTTTGAAATTTCTGGCAGGGGGCATTTCGACCGGTCGAATTGCCCCGTTCGACCCGTCGAATGGGGTCTGTGCAGAAACCAAACCTCCAAAAGACCGTATTCACAATTGCCGGCGTTTTTCCGCAAACGCTGTTAATGTTGGGAATATGCCCTCAAACCAGTTAGTTGGACAATGGAAAATCATAATGTATTTATGCATGTTAGTTCATGAGATGAATATTAGACTGGAATCCTTAAACAACATTGTATGTGGTTCATTTGTGTATGTGATTACACATGTGAGATATGAATCACAAATCCTTGTTGTTTCAAATAAGTCACAGTGGATGATAAGTCTGGATAACTTATCAGGTATACACTGTAGCATGATTAACGTCTACGGGGTAGAATGATGAATCTCATTCATAAGAGTCTTTGACTCTTGGTTAATATGCTAGTGCACTCGGTGCATTGACGGACCTGAGTTAAACCTATTGACACCTAAACGCTGTCACCGTCAATAGGAACTCAAAACTTGTATAGGGATACATGTCCTTAATCCTGAGACAGTTATGGACGCAAGTTGTATGCTTGGTTGCTTTGACTTACCAATCAGTGAGGTCTTGCAAGATCAACACCTGGGTATCTTGGGTAAATCAAGTATGCAACGTTGGGAACATATATTGTCAAGATGGAATTCTACCCTCTTCAATAAAACGAAGAGTAAGTATTCCCTCGAGAATGTCACTAGGAGTGATTACTGAGAGCTGGCCAGCCTTGTCAACAAAGTGTTATTGTTGACATGTTTAGTAATCCAAGAGTAGTGAATGATACTTGAGGAATATAAGATGTACTATCTATTGGGTCGACAGTATCTTAAGACATACATCCCAATGATAGATACGAATACTGCCTGGTAGAGGGACATCCGTATCATATTATACAAGTCTAGCAATCACTTATGTATGTGTGATTATGTTCTTATGCACTGGAGTGCAATTATCATTTTATAGTGGCATTAATGATAATTGATTAATTATTGATTCCTTAGTCAAGAGTACTGACTAGATGGAATAATAATTAATCGGAGCCAGTAATTAAGAACCTAGGAGGTCCCACTCTTAGCTCCGCCAGAATGCTTGGAAAGGCAAATGAGATTGCTGTCAAGACTGGTTCGATCGATCGAAGTTGTTTCGATCGATTGAAGTCTAGATAGGTTCGATCGATCGAAGTCACTTCGATCGATCGAAAGTTAGGTCGGTTCTGGGAATCTATAAATAGGGCAGCTACGTCCAGAAATAAGAGGTTCGTCGTTTTGACATACCAGTTGCTGCAGAACCTGTTTAGAGTTCCCAAACCTTCCCTATTCTCACTATTAGGGTTCCCACCAACCCTAGCCACTCTGGGAGCATTCAAGGAGACATAAGGGTGAAGATCTCTTAGAGGTTGCTGCTGCACATTGAAGGAGAAGGACTAAATCAGAATTGGGTTCAAGACCATAAGGTAATGCATCTATCCCCTCTCCTGTACGCATCTATAGAGTTAACGAGTAGTAGATCCAGGCAACCAATAAAAGTTTTGAACTTTGTTTTTCCGCTGCGCGTTTAAATAAATTTTAAACCTGTTTTTCCATCAATTGGTATCAGAGCCACGCTCGTTTGGATCTATAGATGCGTTTTTGGAACCCTAGTTTTGATTTGCATGTTGATTTTAGAACTGTTTTCGAAACTGCATTGTCACAGATCTGTTTCTGCAGTGTTATCGTAGCAGAATACAAAACTGTGATTGCATAGGATGCAAGGTGTGTTCGATCGATCGAACTTGTTTCGATCGATCGAACATTCTGTTCTCAATCGATGGAACTAGTTACGATCGATCGAAGTCTTCTGGTGTTCGATCGATCGAATAGTGTTAGATCGATCGAGACAGATTCTCTGTCCAGGTGTTCTGTTCACAGTTGTAAAGGTTTTTTAAATTATACTTTAATCTTAAATTATTTCTGTAAAATTTTTAAATCATTCTGTGAAACAGAATGTTCAAGCGATTGAACAGTGTTCAATCGATCGAAGGTTCGAGCGATCGAACGGTCTTCGATCGATCGAACTGTGACAGAGAAGTAAGATGCTGTTTTAAGTTCTAATTCAGTATGTAAAGTGTTTATATACTGTGTGAATCAATTAAGTGTTCCAATAGTTACATATATTTGTTATGTATGTGTGGATGCGTGTACAACTAACCCTTTTGAAGCAAAATTAGTCGCTATCTCCCATGGCACCAAGTCGTTTAAATATTTATATTTATATTCAAATTGTTTGAGATTGGTGCATGTTGTAATTTATTAATGGTTTGGTTTTAAGGCGTATGTAAAGGGCGCTGCGGCTTCAATCCTACGAAAAGGAAAGTCGCACCGGTTTCCCTAGCCTTTTATTTCTTTTTTGCTATTTCCTTTTTCTAGATAAATTGTAAGCTTCAAAAGAAGCATAGGTCCAATGTAATAGAATTAGAAATTCCATGAAGATGGAGCAAGGAGCCGTTGTCCATAAAGATGGAACCGGAGGCGACCAAACCAAGAAGGTGGATCTATGGAAATAGAGCCATGGGAGATAGAGGCATTGTTGAATGTTTTTATTTCATTTTAGTTTTTGTTTTATGTGCTTAGTTGTGATTGGAATTTTATATATTGTTACTACTTGCATGCACGTAAAACAAGTTTTCTAAAATAAAAATTCAAAACATTTTTCCAACACATTAGTAAACACTTGATGTTTATGGGCAATGTGAAGAAACATTTTTTTTTAATTGAAAAATTCCTATTAGTTCATTGTAAGTATGAGAAATACTCTGTGTCACTCATTTATGAGTGATCATTCCATACGGAGGGTATTTCTTATTGATTACTAGATATAAACTTCTTATAAAAATCTAGTAGGAGAGGGACTTATTTTATAACTCCCACGGTCTTCCATAAACGGTTCATTGTAAGGTGGGTAGTATATTCTGTGTCATCCAGCCATGGGTGATCATTCCATACGGAGGATAGGCTATTCATTGGTTACTAGGTATGAACTTCCTTTGGATAGAATTAATGAGACGCGTTAGAGGGTGACCACTACACTGAGGCACTACTTGAGGCGGTTGTCATTGGATTCTAGTTAATGGTAAACACTAGCTAAGCTATGGGTAAGGGATTCCACACGGAGCATTATCCAGAAACTTAGAGACCAAAAGTTCAGGAGTCATGAATTGTTTTGTAAGAGTTGCATGACATTCATGATGGGTTTCCCAATCAGGCTATGAGGTTATGATCGCCACACGGAGACTTAATTTCATAGGCTTGACATCCTGAAGACAATTAATGAGTTGGTTAAGGGAATTCCAATGTATCATATAAATTGTCATATTCATGATTTCCATATTGTAATTCTGTTACATTATTTGTATTTCAGATTCATAATGTCTAGCCCACTTGCTATAACCATGATCCAGAATAAGCTAATTGGAAATAACTACGTTGAATGGAAACTAGAACTGGATGAATTATTAACTGCTAATGGATGTAAATACGTTCTTACCATTCCCTGTCCGCCTATTCCATACCATGACACCCCAACTGATCTTGCGGATCAATATTGGCAGTGGATAAGATTTGATGGTATAGCTCGCTCTAGCATCTTAGACTCTTTGTCTGATGTGTTGAAGCAGCAACATCAACCTTTGAACACTGCCCGTGCTATAATATTGAACCTCGAGGAGATGTTTGGGGAGCTGAGTCAAACTGCAAGGCTTAGAGCTTTGGAGTTAGTCATGGACACCAGAATGTTGGAAGGAACTTCTATAAGAGAGCATGTTTTTAAAATGATTACTTATTTCAAAGTGATGGAAGTTCTGGGTTCCGACATTGATGGTGAGACTCAAGTTGACATAATCTTGCATTCGTTGCCTTCATCATTCACTCAATTTAAAAAGGTTTTTAAAATGAGTAAAACAGTTTTTTCAACAAGTGAATTGATGAGCTCTCTTGAGGCAACGATGGATATAGTCAAAGAGGAGTCAAATGTTCAGAACATTGGAATTGCTTCATCTTCTGGAACTAAGCCTAAGAGCATAAGTTCAGAGAAGGAGAAGCAAGACTCAAGGATAGGTGAGCTTAAGCCAACTATTGGGAAGAAGGAAAGACTTGGAAAGGGAAAGGCTGGTGCCGTGCCAAAAGGAAAGTGTTTCCATTGTGGCATGAGAGGGCATTGGAAAAGGAACTGTGTGGAATACTTGACTGCCAAAAGGCAAGGTACGATCCTTTCACTAGTTTTTGAAGTAAGTTGAAAAACTGATACTTCAACTACTATGGGCACTAATTCTATATTTTCTAAAATTATATCTGTAATTATTGCAGGGAATTGGAAAATAAGAATGTGCAGTGATTAGAAGATCTTGATTGCCTTTTGGGATCTGATGCAAGAGTTGTTATTAGATTAATAGTTTTATATTGTAATAAAACTTTGGAGTTATTAGATGGATTTCAGTTTTGAATTAATAAATAATATTTATTCTTTTGATTTTGGTACTGAAATTCTTGATTAAAAGAAAGCGTTCTTTTATGTGATCTAGATAACTTGTCAAGCAAGTATCTCACCAATTTACTCTTGTTTCTCATATATTATCTAATGTAGTATTTAAATGACTCATGGGAATTTTACCATCTAAAAGGATAGCACCCTCAACTAATTCTATAACTTTTTGGTTTTAAGGTTAGATCATATTTAATCTAAATTAGGATAAATGGGGAGTAAAGGATTGGATCCTAAACTCTTTTTGGTTGCTAAGACTATTGCCTATTTGTCAATCCTATTTAGAGAGTAAATGTGATCAGATCATATTAATCTAAATTAGGATAAATGGGGAGTAAAGGATTGGATCCTAAAACTCTTTTGGTTGTTGAGACCACTACCTATTTGTCAATCCTATTTAGAGGCTAATATGATCAGGTGACTTTTCTTTTAAAAATCACACGACCAAGGACTTATTAGAATTAGGACATACTCATGTATGTAGGGCAATAAACATTAGAGTTGAAAAGTAGTTTCAGCTACTTTGGATACTGATATACATTTACTTATTGCATCTTCATCCTCAATTTTGAAGAAATTCAAAAGTTTTGGAATGAAGAGTAATTGGTAAAAGAATATCGTTGTTTTTTGATTTGATCAAAATGGTGAGTATCTATCTAATGTATTTATTGACCAAAGGAGATAAGAATGAGATTCTTTCTCGACAGTCTACACCTAGTGCGCCTCCACGGGATGGTGTAGCAGGTAGAAGGAACTATCTTCTTTTAGATATGACTGGGTCATGGGATGAGTTATTTAGAGTTACTACTATTCCTTGTTTTTCTCGATGGAACTACAATGTATATACTGGATCTTATTTAAAAGCAAATCTTTTCGATAGACATCCCCAAAGTTGTGAAAAGAATGCGACTTCTTTCTCATGGTAACTTTGGATAAGGATGCCTAGCACTTTGGTGTAAAGAAATGATTAGCCTTTTGAATCTAGATTAGAAGTATAATACTTTTGTAGTGTTTCCAGAGAAAACAAAAATTGGCTAGAGACCAAATTTTGCAAAGGAAAGATAATATAAAAGAGTAAAGTAATTTATATCTTAAAGCAATCTATAAATCATCTAGAACTAAAATCTACTACCTCTTCATCCATTCCTACATTGGTACTTCATTGCAGTGGGAGAATTCTCAACATTGTTGAAATTCCCTGGTGCATTGAAGTTTTGTGATAAGGAAGCTCTGGTATATGATTTGCATAAGTCTATGGACTAAAGCAATCATCCAGAGATAAGGACATCTGTTTTGATATGCTTGGTCAAAATACTTTAGATTCATCTAAAGTGTGGATGTAGCTTAAGTGGATGAAAGGATCCTTGCGCAAAGGAAGTGTGGTGGTGATTATGGTTCCATATATTGATGACATCTTTATCATTGCGAGATGTTAAAGTAGTATTATCAATGATTGAGGTTAAGTTTCTACAGTATACTTGATATTTATGATCTCGGTGAGGCGAGCTATAATCTTTAGATTTCTGCTCATTCAAGATCGGAAAGTTAAGATAATGAGATTATCTCAAACTCCTATATCAGAAAGTTGCTGGCTAGATTCAACGTAGAACATTTCGATAAAGGTTTTTCACCTTTGAACATAACCTATTGCTCTTTCAAGACTTGTATCTTGGGATACAAGATGAAAGAGGTCGCATGAAAGGTATATCATAAGCCTTTGCCATTGATAAACCTTGTATGTGATATTAGGTATGGATATCAGTTATACCGTTGAGGTTGTTCACAGATATCAGTCCAAATGAAAATTCAGTTTTATGAACTATCATAAGGTATATATTCTCTAGGACTTGAGAAAGAACTAGCGGATATATGCAGGGTGATGGTGTTTTGGACAATGTTCAAATTAGCTTTACTGGATACATGTCATGTGGCGTCTTTTGTCTAGGGATATAGTATAACATGAAGATGTTTTACTATGGATTGTTTCAGTCGATGATCATCAGTCCCTATGCAAAACCTTACGGGTTAAGGATTTTGACAAGTCACAGAGACTATGCTAGTGTTAGTACTAACGCTATATGGTTATGAGTGCAAGTGGGAGTTTGTTGGGAATATGCCCTCAAACCAGTTAGTTGGACAATGGAAAATCATAATGTATTTATGCATGTTAGTTCATGAGATGAATATTAGACTGGAATCCTTAAACAACATTGTATGTGGTTCATTTGTGTATGTGATTACACATGTGAGATATGAATCACAAATCCTTGTTGTTTCAAATAAGTCACAGTGGATGATAAGTCTGGATAACTTATCAGGCATACACTGTAGCATGATTAACGTCTACGGGGTAGAATGATGAATCTCATTCATAAGAGTCTTTGACTCTTGGTTAATATGCTAGTGCACTCGGTGCATTGACGGACCTGAGTTAAACCTATTGACACCTAAACGCTGTCACCGTCAATAGGAACTCAAAACTTGTATAGGGATACATGTCCTTAATCCTGAGACAGTTATGGACGCAAGTTGTATGCTTGGTTGCTTTGACTTACCAATCAGTGAGGTCTTGCAAGATCAACACCTGGGTATCTTGGGTAAATCAAGTATGCAACGTTGGGAACATATATTGTCAAGATGGAATTCTACCCTCTTCAATAAAACGAAGAGTAAGTATTCCCTCGAGAATGTCACTAGGAGTGATTACTGAGAGCTGGCCAGCCTTGTCAACAAAGTGTTATTGTTGACATGTTTAGTAATCCAAGAGTAGTGAATGATACTTGAGGAATATAAGATGTACTATCTATTGGGTCGACAGTAGCTTAAGACATACATCCCAATGATAGATACGAATACTGCCTGGTAGAGGGACATCCGTATCATATTATACAAGTCTAGCAATCACTTATGTATGTGTGATTATGTTCTTATGCACTGGAGTGCAATTATCATTTTATAGTGGCATTAATGATAATTGATTAATTATTGATTCCTTAGTCAAGAGTACTGACTAGATGGAATAATAATTAATCGGAGCCAGTAATTAAGAACCTAGGAGGTCCCACTCTTAGCTCCGCCAGAATGCTTGGAAAGGCAAATGAGATTGCTGTCAAGACTGGTTCGATCGATCGAAGTTGTTTCGATCGATTGAAGTCTAGACAGGTTCGATCGATCGAAGTCACTTCGATCGATCGAAAGTTAGGTCGGTTCTGGGAATCTATAAATAGGGCAGCTACGTCCAGAAATAAGAGGTTCGTCGTTTTGACATACCAGTTGCTGCAGAACCTGTTTAGAGTTCCCAAACCTTCCCTATTCTCACTATTAGGGTTCCCACCAACCCTAGCCACTCTGGGAGCATTCAAGGAGACATAAGGGTGAAGATCTCTTAGAGGTTGCTGCTGCACATTGAAGGAGAAGGACTAAATCAGAATTGGGTTCAAGACCATAAGGTAATGCATCTATCCCCTCTCCTGTACGCATCTATAGAGTTAACGAGTAGTAGATCCAGGCAACCAATAAAAGTTTTGAACTTTGTTTTTCCGCTGCGCGTTTAAATAAATTTTAAACCTGTTTTTCCATCAGTTAATTTCCGGCGCTTCCTACTAACGCCGTTAATTCCCGGCACTTCCGCGACAAACGCCGTTAATAAATCAATACCTCTTTCACCCGAAGAAACCAACCCAATCCATTTTAAATCAAACCAAACAAAACCATTTCCACCAAACCTTTTCAAAACCAAACAATTCAAAGCTTTGCTAAACATTCAAAGAACTACCAAAACATATATATATCCATTTATACAACCACCATAAACCCATCCCGGATTACAAGTATCAAAACTACAAGTTTCACACGTCTTGGCAACCAAGGTCCTAAAGTGAACCAAGCGCCGTACTCGCATATATAACAAGTCTTAATACAAGTTGCACGGTTAAACAACCGGCAAGAGTTAAACACATATTACAAAAGTGCTACAAGTTCTATAAACATTAGGAGCTTCCAGTCTTTCCTCGCCTCAATACCCGCGATTCTCCCCTCCCGTCCTTGCACCTGAATGGTTATTTATATAACCACATATATAGATTTGTTTAAGCTAACGCTTAGTGAATAATATGAATCAAGCATACGGATGACAAATATGTTCCAATCCATCATAACACATAACTATTGGTCTCTAGGGAATAAGTGCACATTCACCGATCCAAAGTCTTAAGACTCAACCACGACCCATGCCCCTTCGACATGTCGCGTAAATGCCTTTCTCGGCAAGTGACCGTCATCACTACTAATCCTCCCCCTTCGAGAGGACGTCTCACGGTGAATTAGCACAAATCCCCCTTTAACCCACATAGGCACATAAACATGCTCAACTAGCAACTCATCATGCTTTTCATTTCAACATGCCTTGGGCCTACTTTACACATTAGTTTTGCCCAATATGAACTACACATGTTATCTATATAAGGTTCCTAGCATATCAATGCATTAAACCATAGAATCATCCAAAACTCAAGATTTAATATCACTCACCTCCGATTTACGCTCTTAAACGCCGATCCAAGGAAAACTCAAGCACAAAGAACGTGCAGCAATTCTTCTAATACAATTCCTATTAATCAAAAGTCCAATTATCAACTTTGTATGAAAATTCTATAAAATGAGTTTTCGGAAAACTTAACCAAACAAGGCCTAATAGGTATCAAAACGATGGCCTTACCTCGTAGAGTTCAAATACGGAATTTGATGAAAAACAAACGGGTAGAACTCCTTCGATTCGAGTCTTGAAGCTCTAAGCCAAGAAATCCTCCATTTGGCCTCTTTCTTGAACTTAGGTCAAAAGTTTATAAAATTATGAAAGTCATCTCTAACTATATATAGGCAACACTTTCGGAAATTGTGTTTACCTCCCCACGAGTTTTTAAAACTTCAAATCAGTCTCTTGAACTTTCTACACAGCTAATGCATAGCTCTACAGGTAAAACCTCAAAATTAAAAAGGTTTCTGACTAAGTTCTGTTTGGTTGTTAAAATGCAAGTTTCTACAAATTTTATGAAATTGCTAATTAGCTTACCAAATTACGTAACGTGTTCAATTTCGTCCTCACCAGGCATCTAATGACTCCGATGAGTCGCTATCAACAATATAATAATCAATTATATTTGCATATGCCTAAATAAACATTTAAGCACATAATCATGAGTCATTACTCATTTTCCCAACCGTAGGGAATTCTCATATGCCCACCTTCTGGACTGCCTTCAAGGCCAAATACTGGGTTCTTAAAAGACACCCTCCAACAACTAGTGAGTCATCACTCACTTCACACGTGTTCATTAACACAACAGTAAGCATAACATGCATGCTAATATAATATAATTACATGCCGCGGGAGCGAGTATGACATCCTCTCCCCCTTAAAGGAAGTTTGTCCCCAAACTTTCAGTACCTCATGCTTCAAATAGAAATGGATACTTTGCCTGCATCTCATCCTCTCTTTCCCACGTGGCTTCTTCCACTGAGTGATTTCGCCACAAGACCATTACCAATGGAACCGTCTTGTTTCGTAATATTTTATCCTTTCTATCTAGGATTCTCACTGGACGTTCAACATACGTTAAGTCTTCTCTGACTTCCAATGGCTCTGGAGTAATCACATGACTTGAATCAGATATAACTCTTCTCAACATCGACACATGAAATACATCATGTACATTAGTCAACTCCCGTGGTAACTCTAGCCGATACGCTACTGGCCCCACTTTTCCAATAATCTCAAATGGTCCAACGTATCTAGGATTCAACTTCCCTCGCTTTCCAAACCTCGTAATCCCCTTGGAAGGTGAAACCTTCAAGAACACACGGTCACCTACTTCGAATTCTAGTGGCCTTCGCCCCATATCCGCATAGCTTTTGTAACGACTCTGAGCCGTTTTCAACCGTTGTTGTATTACCTTTACCTTATCTGCTGCCAACTGAACCATCTCAGGTCCTTCTAGCCTTCGTTCCCCTACCTCAGTCCAACAAATCGGTGATCGACACTTACGCCCATATAGTGCCTCATATGGTGCCATCCCAATACTAGACTGAAAACTGTTATTGTAGGCAAATTCAATCAATGGTATATATTTTTCCCAGTCACCCTTAAAATCTAAAACACATAGTCGAAGCATGTCCTCTAATATTTGAATCACACGCTCGGACTGCCCATCCGTCTGTGGGTGAAAAGATGTACTAAAGTTTAACTTTGTACCCATAGCTGCTTGTAGTCCTCTCCAGAATCTAGATAAGAAGCTACTATCCCTGTCTGAAACTATAGACACTGGCGCTCCATGTAGCCTCACAATCTCTTTAACATACAACTCCGCGAGTTTTATCGGTTCCTTTGTCTTAATCGGCAAGAAATGTGCAGACTTAGTCAATCGATCTACAATTACCCAAACACTGTCGTTCGATCTTGAAGACCTTGGAAAACCCGATACAAAATCCATGGTTATCTTTTCCCATTTCCATTCTGGTACATCCAAAGGTTGCAATAACCCTGCAGGCCTTTGATGTTCCGCTTTGACTTGCTGACAAACCAAACATTTGGCCACGTACTCAGCTACCTCTCTTTTCATTCCAGACCACCAATATACCTCTCGCAAATCTCGATACATCTTGGTACTACCTGGATGAACTGTATATTTGGTATTATGAGATTCTTCAAGTATTAACTCCTTAATCCCATCCACATTGGGTACACATACCCGATTATTGAATTTTAGAATATTGTCCACTAACGTAAACTCTGGCTGTTTATCTAGCGGTATTTCATCGCAAATCTTCTTTAAAACTGGGTCTTGAAGTTGTTTCATTTTTATCTCATCTATCAATGTCGGTTGTGCGACAATAGCTGCTAGTAAACCTCCCTCAGTTGTTGAAATCACCTCAAGTTCTAACTTTTCCATTTCACCAACGAGTTGCTTCTGCGAAGTCAAATCATAGGCCAAATTATTAGTGGACTTCCTACTTAACGCGTCAGCAACTACATTTGCTTTCCCAGGATGATAGTGAATCGACAAGTCGTAGTCTTTCATCAATTCTAACCATCGTCTCTGCCTCATATTCAATTCTTTCTGAGTAAACAGGTACTTCAAGCTCTTGTGATCTGTGTAGATATCACACTTTTCCCCGTAAAGATAGTGCCGCCAGATCTTCAATGCAAAGATCACCGCTGCTAACTCCAGATCATGAGTCGGATAATTCACTTCATGTACCTTTAACTGACGTGAGCCATAAGCAATCACCTTGCCGTTCTGCATCAGAATACACCCCAGTCCTCTATGTGAAGCATCACTATAGATTACAAACCCTTCTGTACCAGACGGAATCGTCAAGATCGGTGCTGACATAAGTCGAGTCTTCAGCTCTTTAAAACTCTTGTCACATTCCGAGTCCCAATTAAATACTGCGTTCTTTCTCATCAGTTGAGTCATTGGCATCGCTATCCTGGAGAAATTTTCCACAAACCTTCTATAATAACCTGCCAATCCTAAGAAACTTCGAATTTCTGACACATTTGTTGGTTTTGACCAATTAGCTATAGCCTCAATCTTCTTCGGGTCCACTGAAACTCCATCTTGCGAAATTACATGCCCCAAGAAAGCTATCTCAGTCAACCAAAACTCACACTTCTTTAATTTTCCAAACAATTTTCTCTCCCGTAATCGTTGTAATACCAATCGTAAATGCCTTTCATGTTCTTCAATACTTTTAGAATACACCAAGATATCATCTATGAACACAATCACAAACTCATCCAGATATTCCTTGAATACCCTGTTCATCAAATCCATAAACGCCGCCGGTGCATTTGTTACTCCAAATGGCATGACCAAAAACTCATAATGGCCATATCGAGTCCGAAACGCTGTCTTCTCAACATCCTCCACCTTGACTTTCAATTGGTGATAATCCGATCTCAAGTCAATCTTTGAAAATATATGGGCCCCTTGTAGTTGATCAAACAAGTCATCAATGCGTGGTAGTGGATATTTGTTCTTGATCGTCAACTTGTTCAACTCTCTATAATCTATGCACATTCGCATTGTTCCGTCTTTCTTCTTAACAAACAATACCGGTGCTCCCCATGGTGAGACACTTGGTTGAATAAACCCTTTATCAAGTAGTTCCTGTAGTTGGATTTTCAGTTCCTTCAATTCCACTGGTGCCATTCGGTATGGTGCCTTCGATATCGGTTGTGCTTCAGGTATCGTATCAATGGTAAATTCAATCTCCCTTTCAACTAGAGTATCAGGTAACTCCTCAGGAAACACATCAGGAAATTCTCTCACTATTGAAATATTTTCAATCCCTGATCCGGTGACTCTTGTATCAAGAATACCACATAAAAATCCTTGACAACCCTTCCTCACTAGTCGACAAGCTCGTGCAGCTGATACAATATATGGTGGTGACGTGATCCCTACCCCATGGAAACAAAACTCATCCTGATCTGGCATTTGAAATATAACTCTTTTCCTTACACAATCAATTGAAGCACAATTCGCCGATAGCCAATCCATTCCCAAGATTACATCAAAGTGATGAATGGTTAATGGTACCAAATCAACAGCTAAGGTCTTTTCATTTACTTTAATGTCACATGCTTTGTATACCAAGGAACTTATTATAGGATTTCCTAATGGAATTGAAACAGACAAATCAAATCCCAATGGTTCTGACGTCACATCCAAGCACTTAGCAAATTCATGTGACACAAATGAGTGTGTGGATCCTGAATCCATAAGTATACGTGCAGGGCGTGAGCAAATAAGTAGTGTACCTGACACCACAGAGTCCGCATTGGCCGTCTCTCCTGGCAAAAGGTTAAATGCCCGTGCCTCCCTTTGTTCCTTCTTTCCTTTATCTGGTTATTGCACTGTTCTCGTTCCACTAGAAGCCACAGAACCGGCCCCACGTTGTCGCTTGTTCGGGCAATCCCTCTCTCGATGACCAGGCATACCACATTCATAACATTTACCCATCATATCCACATTCACACTTTGGGTTCTTATCTGCGTACAATTCTTGGCAACATGTCCCGGTTGATTACAAATATGACAAATCGTATTTGCCATATAACAAACACCCCAATGTCTACGGCCGCAAATAGTACACATCGGTTTATCTCCTCCAGAGAATGAACTTCCCCCTTGAATTCCTGAACCAACACCAGGTGCCCTTGAATAGGATTTCTTAAAGTTACTCTGATTCCTCCCTTGATTCTCATTCTTCCTCTTCCCTTGTTGGCTAAGCTTATAGTTCCCAATATCTCTTTCCGCGATAAGGGCGACATCGAGAACTTCAGCAAATGTTGGGAGACAAAATGTATCCACGCGACTATGGATATTTTCCCTCAGACCTTCTTCGAATTGTCTGGCTCTATCCACCTCTTCCAAAACTATACCCGGTGCAAATCGAGCCAACCCATTAAATGCAGTCGCGTACTCGTTTACCGTCATATCCCCTTGTTTCAAGTTCATGAACTCTCGCTTCTTTTGGGTCTTTACTGAATCTGGAAAGTATCGCTTGTCAAATTCTTCTATGAAACCTGCCCAAGTAGTCGGTGCTCTACTTGCGAGGATACCAACCCACCAATTCTGAGCTCCCTCTTTTAAAGTATCAGTGGCATTGTCTATTTTCTCTCTATCGGTGCATGCCAGGTTACAGAATATACGTTCCATATCCATTTTCCAAAAGTCTGCCACATCAGGATCCGATCCCCCAGTGAATATTGTCGGATTCTTCTTTGCAAACTTTTCGGCAATTGATTGCCCAGCCCTTGGTGCCAAATTTTGATTTTCCAGCTCTATTCCCCTTGGTGGCACTCTGTCATCCACTGCTCTAATAAACCCCTCAATAGCGGCCTCTATTCGATCCATTCTTGCATTCGTTGCATTGTCATTATTTATATCCATACTTTCCACCACTTATTCCTGATAACCATCACATAATGCTATCATGCATGTCATGACATATATCTTAAAGTATGCATGTAAGGTACGATGCATACAACCATTATTCATATGCAAAAATAATGCAATAATCCAAATTTTGCACACATTAATCAATGTTCAAACTCATGACGTCGTCTCTCGTCCCCAAGGCTCTAAACCTAAACCAATAGCTCAAGGTCTATAACCTTTTGCTCTGATACCACTACATGTCACGCCCCGGATCCATACATATGAATCTAGGTCACGTGGCACGCCATCAAGGCTTACCAACAATGATTAAAGTTCCCAAAAATGACCTTAATAAAAGTTTTGCACCAAAACCACCAACTTCCAAATAGTTTTTCAAAGGTTATATTAAACACGTGCCCAAACACGCCTTAACGAGTTTCATTTTCAAAAGTAATAGTTTCATAGGTCAAAGGGTTCCCAAAGGTACCTCCATGCCTAATTAGAAGTTGTTCCGAACATTGGAAGTAGGAGTTTGAAATTTCTGGCAGGGGGCATTTCGACCGGTCGAATTGCCCCATTCGACCGGTCGAATGGGGTCTGTGCAGAAACCAAACCTCCAAAAGACCGTATTCACAATTGCCGGCGTTTTTCCGCAAACGCTGTTAATTTCCGGCGCTTCCTACTAACGCCGTTAATTCCCGGCACTTCCGCGACAAACGCCGTTAATAAATCAATACCTCTTTCACCCGAAGAAACCAACCCAATCCATTTTAAATCAAACCAAACAAAACCATTTCCACCAAACCTTTTCAAAACCAAACAATTCAAAGCTTTGCTAAACATTTAAAGAACTACCAAAACATATATATATATCCATTTATACAACCACCATAAACCCATCCCAGATTACAAGTATCAAAACTACAAGTTTCACACGTCTTGGCAACCAAGGTCCTAAAGTGAACCAAGCGCCGTACTCGCATATATAACAAGTCTTAATACAAGTTGCACGGTTAAACAACCGGCAAGAGTTAAACACATATTACAAAAGTGCTACAAGTTCTATAAACATTAGGAGCTTCCAGTCTTTCCTCGCCTCAATACCCGCGATTCTCCCCTCCCGTCCTTGCACCTGAATGGTTATTTATATAACCACATATATAGATTTGTTTAAGTTAACGCTTAGTGAATAATATGAATCAAGCATACGGATGACAAATATGTTCCAATCCATCATAACACATAACTATTGGTCTCTAGGGAATAAGTGCACCTTCACCGATCCAAAGTCTTAAGACTCAACCACGACCCATGCCCCTTCGACATGTCGCGTAAATGCCTTTCTCGGCAAGTGACCGTCATCACTACTAATCCTCCCCCTTCGAGAGGACGTCTCACGGTGAATTAGCACAAATCCCCCTTTAACCCACATAGGCACATAAACATGCTCAACTAGCAACTCATCATGCTTTTCATTTCAACATGCCTTGGGCCTACTTTACACATTAGTTTTGCCCAATATGAACTACACATGTTATCTATATAAGGTTCCTAGCATATCAATGCATTAAACCATAGAATCATCCAAAACTCAAGATTTAATATCACTCACCTCCGATTTACGCTCTTAAACGCCGATCCAAGGAAAACTCAAGCACAAAGAACGTGCAGCAATTCTTCTAATACAATTCCTATTAATCAAAAGTCCAATTATCAACTTTGTATGAAAATTCTATAAAATGAGTTTTCGGAAAACTTAACCAAACAAGGCCTAATAGGTATCAAAACGATGGCCTTACCTCGTAGAGTTCAAATACGGAATTTGATGAAAAACAAACGGGTAGAACTCCGTCGATTCGAGTCTTGAAGCTCTAAGCCAAGAAATCCTCCATTTGGCCTCTTTCTTGAACTTAGGTCAAAAGTTTATAAAATTATGAAAGTCATCTCTAACTATATATAGGCAACACTTTCGGAAATTGTGTTTACCTCCCCACGAGTTTTTAAAACTTCAAATCAGTCTCTTGAACTTTCTACACAGCTAATGCATAGCTCTACAGGTAAAACCTCAAAATTAAAAAGGTTTCTGACTAAGTTCTGTTTGGTTGTTAAAACGCAAGTTTCTACAAATTTTATGAAATTGCTAATTAGCTTACCAAATTACGTAACGTGTTCAATTTCGTCCTCACCAGGCATCTAATGACTCCGATGAGTCGCTATCAACAATATAATAATCAATTATATTTGCATATGCCTAAATAAATATTTAAGCACATAATCATGAGTCATTACTCATTTTCCCAACCGTAGGGAATTCTCACATGCCCACCTTCTGGACTGCCTTCAAGGCCTAATACTGGGTTCTTAAAAGACACCCTCCAACAACTAGTGAGTCATCACTCACTTCACACGTGTTCATTAACACAACAGTAAGCATAACATGCATGCTAATATAATATAATTAAATGCCGCAGGAGCGAGTATGACAATAAGTCCTGAGCTAGAATGGTCTAGCTGAAGACATAAAAGATAGCACTTCTTGGGAGGCAACCCAAGCTTTATTTCGTCTGTTTCTCTTGTTTTTGAGCATTTTTGGTCATTTTTGGGTCATTTGAGTCAGTTTTGGTCATTCTGAACAGGTTTGGGAGTCGAGGATAATTTATTTTAAACTTATTTACACTGAAAGAAAGAAAAATGAGAAAAAAATGCCTCGCGTGCGCGGCCTACTCGCGCGAGGTTGTCACTTAGAGAATTTTTTTTCAAGTTTTTATATTTATGCCTCAGGTTCTAGTCGCGCCTCAAAATCGCGCGTGCGAGGGGTCTCGCCCGAGCGGCCTGCTCTCGCGAGCCTGGGACTTAGAAATTTTTTCTTCAGAAATCATAAAAGTAGCCGTAGTAATGTCTCGCAGAGGGATTCGCGCGCGTGACGCTCGCTCGCGCGAGGTAGGATATTCAGGAATTTTCTCTATTGTTCTCTAACCTCCTGTCTCCCACACCTGGTCAGTTGTTTTTATATTTTGTTCTCTTAAGTTTATTTTAGATTGTGTATTTATTTGTTTTCATAAGTTCTATTTGTTTCTTTTATTGAGTCTTTTTAATTATAGTTTAGTTTCTATTGAATAAAAAAAAATTATATTCCTTTCTTTTCTTTATCATTGTTCTTTTGTTGTTTAATTTCTTTTGTCAAGTATTGGCAGGTGCTTTTAGCCCCATCTGGAGCATTTGAACTTTATCGCCATATTTATATGTTCACCTGTTTGTTGTTATCGAAATCGAGGTACTATCGTTCCTTCTCTACGTACTTTCCTTTCTTTCATTTTATTGTTTCATTAGGGGCAATGAAAGGTTTAGGTTTGGGGGTGTGCACTCACATGCACATTATTATATACACCAAAATTTTGAAATTTTTTTCAATACTTGTGCTTAAATAAATGATGTCACGTACAGTTTTGCAATCTCTAGTCGATACATCTTGTTATGTAACTTGGATTGTTATAGAATGGTAAACATGAGAAGATGTGATTAAATATTTGTTGAAGTCATGATATGACGTTTTAGGTCATGTATCGTTCGAATCGTAATTTTATATCATAGATTTGTACACAAACCTATGCATTATACGTAGTCGTTTGAATACATGTTTGATGTGAACTATAATATGATTCGGATTTCTAGATAACACATGGTGGAGACTAAACCCGATGAGCTTTTGAGCCTATCTTTTCTTTTTAGAGGGTTATAAATACATTTTGTGTTTGTCGAATTTTACTTGAAATAGTGCATTAACTCGTTGTTTAGTCTCATTATTCTTGTTTTGGTTGATAAGTTAAGTTAAAATATTTTTTACCATGCTAAATAATCTTCCGTCGTAAACATTAAAGAACCATATGACCATAGGAAATGATGATAGGCCCTCTTTATTTGCCACCGACCGATAAATGATAAATTTCCTTAGTTCGCCCCCTTGAGCCGTTAAAATGCCATTTCTTTCTTTAATCACCATTATCCTTTTTTTTTGCTCCAACTTGACAAACTTGGAGTTCACCACTAAGAGATTTGTCAACTGTTAGTGGTGATAAGGCGATGTATTGATTAAGAAGAAGAAGAAAACAAGATGATATTTGGGGTAGTACCTTGGTATTCAACGAACATTCATTTCAAAAGCAACGAAAAGGAAAAGAATAAGGTTGGAAAAAAAAAAAGCAATGAAGAAAGAAAAAAAAAAGAAGAGGAAAGAAATTAAAAAATTATACGAAAAGAAGAGAATGAAAAGATGAAATTGGTAGAAGAGACGAATGAAAGTAATCGAACATGCCTTACAATGCCATTCTAAAACTACCTAATTAATTCTTTCTATCGTTTTTCATTGGCCGAGTCACTTTACAACCTTTGAAAAGTCATATTTGATCCTAGAAACATGGTTTGGATATATAAACGATGAGAAGGGGATTAAAACATGGTAATGATTAATTTCTCTTGACTGTTGGCGTCCTATCCATGAGACTGTTGTTCTTTTGTGTCATGCGTCTTTTTCGAGTCATATGTGAGCATTTCTCGTTTTGAAAAGATATTTCCTTTGTTCTCATATATTGGATAAATTACACATGTTCTGAGCGTTTCATTTGAGAGTGTAATTCATTGTGAGATTCGTAGTCGAAGCATTGTTTGATGGTTATCCGAGTTATATTCCAAGTTCATGACATGCACGTGTTCATTTGACTACCATATCACACACGCGCAATTTTATGAGAAACTCTATTGATTTATACGATGCATGTGCTTGGGATTGCTTTTCATGATGTAGGTAGACATTTGGTTACGTTTTTTCTTGATCATTATTCTATTTCAAATCATTGTTTTATAATAAGGAGTATCGAATATTATGTTTTTCGTTTTTAATAAAACTTTTTAAATATATAATGAAATAAAGATGGTTGTGGGAGACTTGTTGACGAGAACCCTCATGAGACTTCACTCGTCTGACTAGGGACACCTAGGGGTTTAAAAGGCTTGTTGCACATGCTAAATGCAATCGTGATCCATGTAAAAATGGAGTAACATTTATAGTAGTAGTTTTGTTTTTTTTGTTCTTTTTGCTCGAGGACTAGCAAAGAGTAGGTTTAGGGGTGTGATCGGCGACGAATAGTTGCCGTTAATAGTTTTACAAATACCCTTTGTTAGCCCATTTCATGTAGTTATTAGTTATTTTTTAATAAGTATTCTAAATTTTGTAGGATTTGGAGCTTTAACTTGAAATTGCACAAAAATCCAATGATTAGTGGCTTTGGAAGTCATTCAGGGCTCAAACGGTGATTCCGGTGAAAGCTAAATGCAGTAACAGCCTTGGTAAATCGCATTTTTGGCAAGGAATACTTTAGATTTAAGAAATTTCTCTAGAGATATAAAATGTAGATCTTCGAGTTACGGACGCGTGGCCACAGCGGCGAGTCAATCCAATTTCCGAGCAAAAAGTTATCGCAATTCAACAAAAGTCGTGCAGTGTAGCGAAAAGTACCTTGCGCGAGCTGGCCGCACGAGCGACCTGTGAAAAAACCAAAAACGTGTATTTTGTTAAATTAAAGTGCCCACCGAAGGTGGCGAAGGTGGTTTGTGCATATCAAAAGATATGGCAATATATACACAACATAACCTGGTCTAGAATTACACAACAACCCACCATTGTAATATAAATAAGCACATAGAACTAACAAGCAGTGGTAGAGTTGTTAATGCAGAAGTAATTGATCGGGAGAGAACAAATCCTAATTATATGCCTTAATTCACATTTGTTAGTTGTTATTATTCTATTTTTGTATAATTTTACTTTGTTTTCCACTTTCTGTTAGGTTTTAGGAAAAAAGCAAGGATTTCAGGTTAAATGGGGTGAAAAAGTAGGAAGAAAGAAGCAGAAAAAGCCATATCACGCTCGTGCAAAACCAAGGAAATCGCTCATGTGGCCCGCTCGCGCGACCTCCCTTTTTTTACGCGCTCACGCGGCCCACTCGCGCGATCCGTACGGAAAAACATAAAATGGTATTTTGAAGAGCTAAAGACCCCTATGTGGGCGAAATTGTCCAATTACGTCCAGAATGCAAATTTCAGCAGTTTTAGTGAGATTAGGTTTAGGAAAACCCTCCTAATCTCTCTATAACTATATATATCTCATTCTTAATCAAAAGGGGGGTTACACATTCATTGATTGAAGACTTTTGAAGGAAAGAGGAAGGAGAAGAGCAAGCTTGAAGGTCTCTAAAGGCTACTATCAACTCAACCTTCATGCTTTCACCCACCATGTGCAACTAAACTCCTAATCTAGGGTTTTAATGAAACCCTAGCTATGTAAAGGGGGAATTCTATGCTTTTTTATTTTAGGATTTTATGTATTGGATAGTGATTGTATGTTTGTGGATTATTTATATATAATCAATTTTTAATGTAATAATCAAGAGTATTTTGGATCTATTCTTGTCTTAGATTTTCCATATGCTTATTGAACTCAATAGTCCTTGATTTCTGTGATTGATAGGAGTATTTACATGCAATAGTGCTTATGTGATTGTGATGTTTACATCTTTTATAATTCATGCTTAGGAAAGATGAGTTATGCTACACCCTAGTTATAGGTAGATGATTCATGTGAACCATAGATGGATTATGCTTAGATTAAACTAACAACATCCTCTTGACGATACTATTGGGCTTGTAGCTACGATAGATCATAACTATCCAAACATAGAACTTAGAATAGAAAGTCTAGACCCCCGATGCATACTTAGTAGTGGATTTGTAGTCCTAGATCTCATCTGCTTATATTTAAACCAATTCTGAATTTAGCATATTAGTTTACTTAGATTTAATTCCAGATTTTATTTCCATAATTGCATAGTTTAATTCATAGTTTAATTAATAGTAATAATCGAATCATCAATCAATCAAACTTCCGATTTTCTTATAACTAAATAGATTAGATTTTATTAATTAAAGGATAAAAATTAACAATCTCTGTGGGTTCGACCTTTAATTTCACTACTACAAATCTTTTAAAAAATAAAGTATCTTTTCATATCTTGATTTTGACAAGATCAGTAATAATTAGGAAGAGAGGAAAGAAGACAAAATAAAATAAATACAGCAAAAACTCTTACTCGCTCATCTAGATTATCCTAGTAGACCTCAATCAGGTCATCGATAGCTGGATCAGAGGGATCGGTCTAACATGCAGTCAGAAGGATGTCAGTAGCAGCAATGGCACTCCCATCTCCACCCTCAGCAACCACTGGGGTAGTCACTGGGTCACTTGCGGTTACAGTGGATGGTGAAACTATAACTGGAGGTGGTAGAGATGGAGGCTCGAATTCAGGGGGCTGAGCAGATGATGAGGATGGAATGCCGGTAGGTAGAGCAGTAGGTGCATCGGTAGATTTATCTGGGGGCAATGGTGTATGGAGGGACTGGTCAACTCCAAGATGTTGCAATATCAGATCCATCTTGCCCTCAAGTCGAGCTATAGCCTGGTCAATCCTGCCCTCATGTCATATCCGTGCCTTTCTCTCGTCAACTAGCATCGCGTGAATGCTCTGACAAGACACGAACGATGACTCTCCTTGGTCCTGCGATCTCTGTCGGATCTCATATCTCTCAATCTCAGCAATAGGGTCGGACTCATGGCCAAAGTTATGCTCCTTAGCCTCAAAAGGCGTTCTAGAAGCTCCCTCAGTATGAGTACCACCTGTTCTCGTCCTCTTTGTCTTCCCCACTTTGTCTTTCCTTTTTCCTTTTCTCTTTCTTTTCTAGGCATCAGAGCGCCTAGCAGCTGTTTCTCCAAAGGGTCCTAACCCGATCGTAACTGTATCAGTCACTAATGTAGGTAATGGTGGCTGAGACTGTGCAATCACCTGATGTATGGCCCAAGAGTTCTTTAAATAGCTCTGACTTGTAATAACATGGGTGAGTCTTGCCATAAACTCTAAATAAAGACGAGTCAAGCAGGCCTTCTGCCCCGTCCCTACGATGTAGAGCACTCGAGTGTACCACCCTGCCAAGGTGTTATGATACGGCGTCATCAAGATACAGTTACAAATGGCGAGGTGGAGTATGTGGTAATCGTCAGTGAGGTACTGGTCGGGTAGGACCTTTCGACCGCTCTAGGATGGGATAGCTCCTCCAGTGAGCTCGTTGGCAATTGTAGAAAATGAGATGTCTGGAGTGACATGATGTGTTGGGTATACATAATCAGGAACCTCACGTACACCAATGGCTGCGGTGACTGTGGTAGGGCTAAATGGAGTGACAGGATGTGTTGGGTATACGCAATCAGGAACCTCATGCACACCAATGGCTGCGGTAACTATGGCAGGGCTAAAAATGAACTTATGGCCATGAAAAAAGGATCAATAAGTAGATGGTGCAGCCAGATCTCTAATTATGGTCGCGCATGCCTCCCGGATCCACGTGATGTTAACCCATTTCGGTTGGATGAGAATCGTGAACCAGTGGGACATGTCGTGTAGGTGGGCCAAAAAGCTTGGATCTGAAATCCATACAGACTCTAAAGGTTGCTCAATCATAACACCTTGCCAATTGAAATATCATGTGAACCAAGTTTGGTCCTGAATATTCTGGAATCTGTGTTCGGGATTGGGTTCAGAACCAAGAGGTCGAGGGGCTTCTCTTTGTGGTAGCCCGTGACATGATTCATCTGGAACAAAAACAAAAAGAAAATGAAGAAAAAGTAAGTAAAATAGCACAGGAAGGAACAAACTATTACTGCAAGTGTTAGATCGATCGAACTTTTTTGATCGATTGAAACTGGGTTAGGTTCGAGTGCTCGAGCCCAGATCGATCGAACATAGCATTTTTTTAGCCTGAACAAAAACCATAGAAACAACAACACAAACGAAGAAAATAGATACAAAAGGAACTAAAAATAGTCTGAAAACCAAAGGGGGGCACCCCCTCAATATCTAATGAGTATAGGGATAGGGGGTTCGTTAGAACCTTACCTCAGGGTATACACAGTGGAGAGATGGGGGTGATGATGATGATGTGGTTAGGGTGAGCAGAACCCAAATTGATTATTGTGCACTACACCAGAATGGCTGATTCGTCGCAGTTTTGGACTGTGACAAAGGCCCTTTGTCACGATTCTAAACTGTGAGATTTCAGGGTGTGACAAAAACAATTGTCACTGTCCAAAACCATGATAAATGCACTTTGTCACGATTCATTTGTTACCCTTTAAAAGTGACATATAACTTCCAATTGTCATAGTTTTGTCACTATTTTGAATAGTGACAAATTGTTTAGTTGTCACGATTATAAACCCTGACAATTTGTGGTATTTGTCACATTCTTTGTCACGGTCTAAATCCGTGACAATATATTGTACAAGTCATATTCTTAGTCGCGGTTTGGACTGTGACAATTATTAAGAGTAGTGACTAAAATGGAAAAATAATGTCACGATTTACTCTAATTGTCACTGTTTATAACAGTGACAACTTAGAATTTAAAAAAAAAAAAGAGCTTATTTTTGCAAAATATAGCCTATTACTTTTGGTACCTGACATATATATGATCAGTCAGGCTATAAAGAGGGCGCCCTTTCTTTATTAAAGAGAGGACTTCTGTTTTGGCCGTTGGATCGTGTTTTCATTAATGGCAGTTTTGTCATTTCACAGTTTTTTAACACAATCCAACGGCCAAAACAGAGGTCCTCTCTTTAATAAAAAGAGGTGGCCCTCTTTAGAGAATCTTTGTATATATGATAGGTTATAGGACACATAAAAAGGAGTATTGAAATCCTTGAAACATCCTGCTAAAGCCAAAAAAAAAAAAATATCACCATCACATCGTTTCGAGCATAAATCTAAATCTACATGGTCAAATCTTTGGAATTACTTCACATCAAATTGATTCAAAATTTGACACACATGACACACACACGAATAAATATTTATGAACTTTAATAGAAATTAACACACCCAAACCAAACCATAATCACAAGGTCATTATACATATTGCAAAGATTGAGTACCACAAGCCACATAATTGCAATTAAAATTTACAAGATAATTAGCATATACGTATTACTGATTAGGCAACATATATGCGACTAGACCGTCTATAATTTTCCTTATCTCAACTGGATTGGCACCGACCAACTTGTCAACCTGAGCTGGCTCCTTCATTAGCAAACAAACACTTCAGCAACTTCGTATTCAGTTTAGGCAAACTAAAAAATATAAGCTCACTAACTTTAAATCAAGACATTCTCAACGACATAGAGCATAAAAGAGTGTTCGATAGTATACTAATCCAGTTGTATACAAGCTGGTTTATTGTGGAGGATAATGTCAGGAAAAACTAATAACTACAAAATAGTTTTCCTTCTCGCTTTCCTATCCTTTTACTTTTCCTTTTCCTTCTCAATATCCACAAACCAAACACAACCTTAGGGAAGCAGAGAAAAGAAAAGGTTACCATGGGCTTGAGCGAATCTTCAAGAACCTCACGTGCTTGCATTAGACGAGCATCAACTATCTCAACTAGTAAATCTGCCTCAACAAGTATGTGGAGATGTTCATTCAAATGCTCATACCCTGGTTTTCCTCTCATCATTTCTTCCTTCAAGTAAGAACAAATATGAAATTACAAAGACATCTAGAACAAGAAGCATTATATGAAGAATATATATATCTATATACACACACAAAATTTAACCACATTGTTTTAGACTAACAGTTAGTCCCCAGTTTGTAAAAGAAGTTCCTAATTAATTTAAAAGATATTTTCCTATTTAAAACAAATGAAGACATGAAGTAATTCAGGAGCAAGACATTTTCTAGAAAATAGATGGTGTGTAGAACAAATTTCTGTTCAAATTATCAAATAAAAAAGTTTCAAGTCGATGAAAAGAGTACATAATGGGTTAGTTAAAACCAATGCTTCTCCTTTGTGACAAACTTAGGCTGTCAGAAAAAGTCCTAGTAAGGAAGGTGATACGTCCAGAAATATTCTGCTAAAGCCAAACCGCCATATCAGCAGCGCAGGACCCGGACTATCCGGAATGGGCGCTTGTGGCCCACCAATCCTGAGGTCTTTTCGACTGTTACCGCTCGGGATGCTCGCACAGCTCGGGCATGCAGCGCAGCAGCTCTCCACGATGTGCAGTTTGACAACCAAGCTGCTCAATAGTTTCCTAAATCAATCAAAAGATTAATGCAAAGTGTAAATAGTTTCCTAAGCCACTTAGGAAACCTCCCATGATTTATGCTCATCAAATTGTAATTAGATAGAGCTTCCTTATCCAATCAGTTGCCTTGTGCGGGTGGTCTCTTGCACCTATAAAAGGGGCCACTCACTCCTTAAGGGGGATCACATTCTTAAACTAGAGAATAGCTATTTATACTAATTTCATACGCATACACCTGGCCGATCTTACAGGTAGTGTCGCCCAACTGTTGGCTCACCAAGCCCGCCGGTGATCTGCTAGTGAAGCACACTGACGCACTCATGGATGTAGGTCACCTCATTAACGGGGCAGAACCACATACAATTGATTGTGTCACAATATCTCTCTTCTTAATCTCTCTTACCAATTTTTGGCATCATCAGTTTGGTGCCATCTGTGGGAAATGAAAGTTTTTCATCAACAAATTCTTGACTGATCGACATACCACCGAAGACGGGTAAGAAAAATACCGCTCTGGTCGGTTAGGAGAACTTGTAGCTCGAGCAGTAGGCCGCTTCCATGACCTTCGAGCAGATGACAGCAGCGCTCGCGCAACTCCTAGAAGGCCAACGGCAAACCCAACAACAAATCAAAGCTTTATTGGCCTTACAGGAGAAGCACCCTTAATCAGAGAACCAGACCGGAAAAAGTGCCCCCCACTGGGAACCCAGAAGAGTCCAGAACCATACCCACTCTACGCCGGTATCCCAGTCGAATTGGGAATGCGCCCAGGATGGTAACCATAGCAGAGCGCCCAAGCACACCAGACGGCGACCTCGGACCAATCCTCGTCGGGTGGAAGATGCCAGAGACATCATCAACAGGCGACGCGCCACCAGGGGGGAGGGATCAGGGCCAAAGCCCCGGGAATTAGCCAAAGACCGTCCGACCCAGAGCCGGGGAGATCTTAGGCATACGATTACCTGGAGCCAGAGCCAAATTCTATCCCCGAGGTCAACACACTTCGAAGAAGAAGCCTCGTTGTCTAATCCGACTTACCGCTTGGACATTCAAAGGAAGCCCGAGCGGGAAGATGTGAATGCTCAAATCCAGGGCTTGCAAAAACAAATCGAGCAGCTGAGCCGTAAGTAGCGTCATGACCATACCAACACGGAGACCGAGTCACCCTATACCGCTTGGATCACCAAATTCCCCATCCCGCAGAAGTTTAAGCAACCGCATCTCAGTTCTTATGACGGGATAGGGAGCCCAGTGGATCATATTCTCACCTACAGGGCCCAAATGGCGTTGGTCACCACTGCCAATGAATTATTGTGCCTGGCCTTCCCTAGCACTCTCATGGGGCCAGCCGTGCAGTGGTTCCATGCCTTCAAGCCCTAAACGGTTGATGACTTCAAGACGTTGAGCAAGCTGTTCATTAGCCAATTCATAGGGATGCTCGACTGGTCACAACCGGAAACTCAGCTATTGACTGTCAAACAACGCAAGGGCAAATCCCTAAGGGAGTATATGGATCGCTTCAATTAGCAGAGGCTCCAGATCCGTAATTTGAACGAAACAACAGCTATCATGGCTTTCTGCTTGGGAGTTCATCATACCAAGGTTGCTTCGTCGTTCCATCAAGACCGACCGGCAACCCTGGTGGAGCTCTTGGAGAGGGTCGGAAAGTATATAGATACAGAAGAATTTTTGAAGTCCAAACGCACCGGCTTCACGGGAATGAGTCCCCAAAAGCCAAGCGGAGGCGTGAGGGCTCTGAGAAGGGCACGGTAAAAAAGCCCAGGCAAGACCAGCAGAGAGGAGGTCAAGATCAGCCCCAGATCGCTTTCATGTCTCTGTCTCGACCAATCCACAAAGTCATGGCTGCCGCCGAGGCACAAAGGTTGCTTCAACAACCAGAAAAATTCAAAGCCCCGACCGAAAAAAGGAATCAGGATAAGTTTTTTCGCTTCCAAAGAGATCACGGTCACGACACAGAGGATTTCTTCAAGCTAAAGATAGTCATAGAAAAACTGATCGAGCAGGGTCATCTCTCAGAATACATCGCTACAGATGGACGGCCTATGCAAGGAGCCCGAGCTCCCAGTCAAATACAACCTCTTGGTCAAATCAACGTTATATCCAGAGGAACGTCTGGCAGCGGGGACTCATAGTCGACAAGGAAGAGGCATGCTCGGGCATCCCAGGTCTGGCAGGTCCAATCCATCGGCTCCCCGCCAACTGACATACTGACATTCACCTCCAATGATTTACAGGGCGTCCACTGCCCCTATGACGACCCGTTAGTTATGACGCTCTCCATAGCCAATTATGTGGTCAAAAGGGTGTTGGTGGACACAAAGCTTGATCGACATCATGTTCGTGTCACCATTTGATCAGCTCGGGATGTCCAAGGATTGGCTTTATTCGGTTGCTACTCCCTTGGTGGGTTTTAACGGATCCAACACCCAACTGCTCGGTACCATAGAGCTCCCCGTGCTTATGGGAACTTACCCTCAGTAGATCTCCCTGCTGGCAAACTTTGTAATTATGGAGGCCCCATCTACCTACAATGTCATTCTTAGGAGGCCTACACTCAATAAAGTCAGGGCCGTCGTCTCTACTCATAGCTTGACAGTTAAGTTCCCGACCCCTCATGGACCCGACAGCCTGCGTGGAGATCAGGCGACTGCCCAGAGTTCCTATGTTAGTTCCCTTTGCCAGGAAGTCATCACAAAACATTGAACATCCAGGAGATGGACCCGAGGGATCAGAGCAATAGAGTGGGCCTCGATCAAAGAATTGGAACAAGTGGCGTTGGACCCGTAACTCCCAGACCGAACGGTCAGCATCGGCCCCCTGCTGGAGCCCCGTCTTAGGGAGAAGTTGATTCAATTCCTGCAACAAAGTCAGGATGTGTTCGCCTGGTGCCATGAAGATATGCCCGGGATCGATCCCCAGATAATGTCTCATGGGCTCAACGTTGACCCAGACTCCCAGCCGGTGAAGCAGAAGAGACGGGGCATGGCCCCCGAGAGACAGAAGGCAGTGTGTGAGGAGGTCGAGAAGCTCCTTAAAGCCCAATCTATCCGAGAGGTCCACTATCCCGACTGGTTAGCAAATGTAGTACTTGTCAAAAAAAGCAACGGGAAGTGGAGGATGTATGTGGACTTCCCCAACCTGAACAAAGCCTACCCCAAGGACTGCTATCCACTGCCCAAGATAGATCTCCTTGTGGATTTCACAGCCGGCCATTCGCTCATTTCGTTCATGGACGCCTACTCCGGGTACAATCAGATTAGCATGTATCCCGGGGACGAAGAAACGACCTCATTCATCACATATTAGGGGACCTACTGCTACAAAGTTATGCCCTTCGGCCTCAAAAATGCCACGACAACTTATTAATGCCTGGTCAATCACATGTTCAAAGACTTGATCGGGAAATCAATGGAGGTATACATTGACGATCTGCTAGTCAAAAGGCGAGACGAGTCCGACCATCTGGAACATTTAGCCGGGGCCTTCATCATATTGAGGCAGTTAGGGATGAGGTTGAACCCAGCCAAGTGCACATTTGGCGTCTCATCCGAAAAGTTCTTAGGGCACCTGGTCAGCAAGCGGGGAATCGAAGCAAACCCCGAGAAAATCCAGGCCGTCATCAACATGCGGTCGCCCAGGTCAACCAAAGAAGTACAGAGTCTGGCTGGACGGGTTGCCACATTGAACAGGTTCGTGTCCCGAGCAATCGATCGGTGCTTACCATTTTTTAATATCCTCCGCAAGGCATTTCAGTGGTCGGAAGAGTGCAAGGAGGCGTTCCGGGAACTCAAGAAATATTTGGCGTCACCCCCTCTACTCTCAATGCCCGTGTTAGGCGAGGAACTGTTCTTGTACTTGGCGGTGTCACCCTCGGCAGTCAGCTTGACACTTACTTGAGAAGAACACGGGATACAGTTCCCGGTCTACTATACAAGATGAGCACTTCAGGGTGTAGAAAGTAGATACTCCCGCATTGAAAAGGTCACCTTCACCCTCATCACTTCAGCTCAGAGACTGCTCCCGTATTTCCAGGCCCACGTTATCGTGGTCCTTATGGATCAGCCCCTCCGTAAGATCTTGAGCAGGCCCGAAACAACCAGAAGGCTCGTCAAGTGGGCCTTGGAGTTAGAAGAATTCGAAGTGGTCTACAGACCCCGCATAATAATCAAGGGACAAGCAGTAGCGGATTTCCTTGTTGAATTCACATACCAAGAAGACCCGGTTGTAGAGCTTGACCCACCGGTCCTACTGCCCGGTTTGCAATCAGATATCCCAACCTGAGTACTCTATGTAGACAGATCATCCAACAAATAGGGAAGTAGAGCAGGAAACATCCTAACCATGCCCGACGGGATCCAGCTCGAGTACGCGCTTAGGTTCGGATTCATAGCCTCCAATAACGAGGTCGAGTATGAAGCCCTCTTGGCCGGATTACAACTGGCCGCTTCAATGGGTGCATCGCAGGTCCAAGGGTACAGTCACTCTCAGCTCGTGGTAAATTAAGTCAATCAAGAGTATGAGGCTCGAGAAGATTACATGATAGCTTACTTAGCCCTTATCTGAGCAGTTTCAAAGAAGCTTTGGGGGTTCTCTGTCACATAGATACCAAGGGAGGAGAACACTAGAGCCGACCGGTTAGCCCGCCTCGCCTCATCCTCTGAGTTAGACTTGTCCGGGATAAGGATAAAGTACCTACTCAAGCCAAGTGTGATCAACTCAGAATGCATGGAGGTAGAACCGGTCACCCCAGGACCTAGCTGGATGGACCCAATCACGGCATTTTTAGCAACAGGCGTGTTACCAGAAGATAAGGAGGAAGCCCACCGGGTTAAATACCGAGCGGCAAGATACCACATTATCGATGGAATCATCTACAAAAGAGGATTCTCCATACTATATCTCCGATGTGTCCATCCTATACAGGTCCAAGGGGTGTTGCACGAAATCCATGAAGGGGTGTGTGGGAACCACATCGGAGACTGGGCACTCTCGCATAAAGCCCTGCTAAAAGGATACTACTGGCTAACCATGGCCAGAGACTCTCAAGAATATGTGAAGAGGTGTGATACGTGCCAGAGGTTTTCTCCTATAATCAACCATCCAGGAGAGCTTCAGACGCCAATCCTCAGCCCCTGGCCGTTTGTTCAATGGGGCATTGACATTGTCGGGCCCCTAGTCAAGTTCGCTGTCATCGCTGTGGATTACTTCACCAAATGAGCGAAAGTCGAGCCCTTTGCAACAATTACCAAGAAGAAAATGGAAAACTTCGTGGAGAGGAACATTCTCAGCAGGTTTGGTGTCCCCCGGGTTCTGGTTAGTGACAACGGCAGGCAGTTTGACACCCTGGTATTCAGGGAGTTCTACTCGGTCTATGGGATATCCAACCACTACTCATCCCCCGAGCACCCCCAGGCCAACAGCCAAGCTGAGGTGACAAACCGGACTATTCTTCAATCAATAAAGATGAGGCTCGAAGACGCCAAAGGACTATGGGCTGAAGAGCTGCCGACTCTCTTGTGGGCCTACAGCACTACACCCCGGGTGGCAATAGGCGAGACGCCGTACTCTCTAACCTATGGTTTTGAGGCGGTGGTCCTCACAGAGCTTGGGTTACCTACCTACCGGGTGGTAAGTTATAGCGAGCCAGACAATGAAAATGCCCTCAGGGCGGAGCTCGACCTGGTAGAGGAGAAAAGAGACCGGGCGTATCTAAAAGTTGCAGCCAACAAGCAAAGAGTGCCTCGGTACTATAATAACAGGGTGAAGCATCATAGTTTTCTGGTGGGAGATCTAGTCCTTAAGGCCGTCAATCAGTCCACAAAAGTCCCGAGCCATGGCAAGTTGGGGCCAAACTGGGAAGGCCCATATCTAGTTACTCGAATAAACCGCCCGTGAACCTATTAGTTACAAACTCTGGACGGGCGTGATCTATCTCACCCTTGGAATGTACAACACCTCTGCAAGTACCATCAGTAACAGTTAGTCATGGGCGGATTAACACTAGTTAGGATACTTGTAGCTCCATTCAAGCAGTTATTATAATTTTACAAAAAGCAATAAAACAGTTCTTACTTTGCAACCCTTGTCAGTATTTTGTGCACAAAGACCTCGGGCTAACACCTGAGGCAAAAGACCCTAGCTCAAAACCAAGGCACAAAGACCTCGGGCTAACACCCGAGGCAAAAGACATTGGCTCAGAACCAAGGCACAACCTCGGGCCGACACCCGAGGCAGAAGACTTTGGCTCAAAACAAAGGCATCAAGACCTTGGGAACATACTCGTGGCATAAAAGACCTCGGGCCTAACCCCAAGGCACTGGCTTCACTTAGGCCCAACCAGCGACGGGGGCAAACCCCCTAGGTGGCTGATGATGGCAAGCCTCAAATGACCCTGCAACCACCCATGTTCCAGGTCAGTTTCCTATGGTCCCTACCTTCCTAGACACCTGCCTTAGCAAAATGTTTGGGGGGCAGGGGGATACACCAAACTCAAAAAAGGAAATCATACCGGTCACTAATTGGGCTTGGAATCCTAACATTCCTAAGTACCTACAGAGGCCAGAGAAAAACCGTCTGGTCAGTAAAAGAGGATAAATTCCTATAATAAACCGGAAGGGACCTTCAAACAGGTCAAGAGGCCAGTTATTCTACCGGTTATGCTCTAAAACCATTTGCTAAGGCAAAGAGTTAAGGAATGGTCAGCTTAAAATAAAAAACCGGTCGGGGATTGGCAAACTCAGGCACACAAAAGTATAAAAATAGTAAACAATTGATGGAAAAGTGGCCTCCAAGGGCCTTTTCATTAAATACAAAAACTGTACAGTGCTGGGGGGGCAGTTGTAGTAGCCTCCCCCCCCCCCCCTTCCTACCCAAAAAAAAAAAAAAAAAAAAAACTACAACAATAAAAATAAAAACAGGCCGGGTGACACGAGAGAAATCTTGTGCGCTCTTGTGCAACACCCAAGTGTAGGTGGACGTGCAAGTAGTAACTGGTAAGACCAGGTCGATCCCACAGGGAAGGATGAGAAGTTAATTACTTAGATTAGACTCTAAAAGAAAAGAAAATTCAATATTTTAAGAGAAGCGTAGAACACTAAGTTCTACAATTAACAACTACTAAACTAAATTAACTAAACTAGTGATGAACTATTTATCTAAAGCAAGATTTGAAAATGGTTTTTCTTAATAAAAGAAAGTGTTGGGATCACGCGAATCCACCATGATTCAGCCATCTACCATGCAAATGCAATTAAGCTCAACGGAGGGCAACCTCTACAGTATCCCGTACCTCGCTAAGGATATAGAATCAATAGTCCTTTCATGACCGGGACTATATCACCACAATTAATTTTGAAATACACAAAGGTAGTTTAATTCAATAGTTAAGACTCTCACCTCCAATGGTATTAGCATTGAGGGTGATTTGCAAAATATATTGAAAGAAAATGCCTTAAGGCTTAACGTTTAAAGACTGTTTTGACAAACTGAGCATTTTGGGACAGTTTGATAACGAATCAGTAAAGCAGAAAGTCTTGGAATACTGTATTAGATTTCCTCAAGAATCTGAAACCTCGATCGATCGACGCGCTTTTGATCGATCAAACTTCTTCATCTCTCGATCGATCGAAATACCTTCGATCGCTCGACTATGTCTCTAGTCCGATCGATCGAACTACGTTCGATCGATCGAACTACGTTCGATCGATCGAACACAGGAATAAAAATAGTGCATGGCAGAGGTCTGAAATCACGGTTTCATCGCGATTTCCCAACCCCGGACTACTCAGACATGATCTGGGAAGTTTCAGATTTATTTTTAATGTAAAAGTTCATTAAAGACATGTTTGTTTGCGAGTTTTTCATGAGAACTATGAAAACAAAGGATTTTAATTTATCTAGCGTACAATACTACGAGATTAAAAGCTAAACTACGAACAAAGAAGTGCAGAATGTAGATAAACTAAAACGAAATAACCTGGAGAAAACAACTACTATTAGTCTTTCAGAAATCCAAGCTAAAATGGTGAATCTCGGCACAACCTACAAAGAAAACACAAGAGAAACTCCCTATCCTCTATGAAAACTGATGGAACAAAGTTGGGCCTCCCTCTGGACGTAAACAAAACAAATATATATAGCCTAAACCTAATGCTGGGGTTCAAAACCCGTTTCTGCTGCATGCGCATATAATCTGATAAAAAGCATTTTCGATCGATCGAACAACTCTCGATCGATTGAACTTTCAGACACTTCGATCGCTTAAACTACACTCGATCGATTGAAACGTCGATCGCTCGAAACCTTCTCGATCGCTCGAACCCTGTATTTCAGCTTTGAGTTGTCTTCATCAGGTTCAAGCACTTCCTTTTATCAACATTCTTCAATCTTACATACAGCAGCAGTAATCTGCACAAATAATTACTAAAACAATACCACTTATCATAGTTTAATCAATTTGTGCAAAAACTGGTATTGTAATTGAAACTGCAGATAAACAGGGGAATTGTAGACTTTTCTAGTGTATTTTCCTCTTTTAGCGCGGTTGTATTTTACAAATACCCTCGCTTGTCACAACCCCCAACTAGCGATTTGCTAGTCCCTAGCAATAAAGTAAAAATAAAACAAGCTTACTAAAACTACAATGACTACAATAACAAAAATAAGACTAAAGCAACTAATCTAATAAAATAAAAGAAACTTCCTAACTCACTGTCGCAGGAATCGCGGTTGCATTTAGCAAATACAACAAGCTGTTAAACCCCTAGGTTTCCCTAGTGGACGAGTGTTGTCTCGTGAGGGTTTGCAGAGAATCTACCCACAAAATTCTAAATTTTAAGCTCAAAAAGATATAGAAAAACTTATAAACATTCTTTCCCATTCGACTATCGATTTAGCTCCACATAACATATCAACCTTATACAAACCATGAAGAAATCCACATGTTCCTCATGTCACCAAGATAAATATACATATGCGTTACATTCATGTATCCGTGTGTGTGTGAGGTCAACAGTTATGCAACCAACTTTATTAAGAATTGTTTAGACTATCATACTCTTGGAACTCGTAGTTTCAACTCAATTCTCACATAGGTTTGCACTCAAAAATGAACATCTCACAGAAACTTGTTTAGAAATGATCGCTCATGGTGTGAAAACTTTAACAAGAGTGATGTTCTGGCTACTAGTGTTTCACACCGAACTCGATAAAGGACGAACATTTAGAGTGATATAGTCTCATGAAAAGAATACTACTTACTAGAGGAGCGAAATACCGTGGATAACTCAATTTACACTTTCATATTCAAACTACATCATCAAGAATCATTAAGGCTTAGACAATTCGGCTTTTATTCAATGAGATAAGGATAAGAGGGGTAAGAAATTACACATCCTTGGCATTTAATGAAGACGAGTTGATTTCTTCTTCATTCCCACCATCCTCTATTTATTTCTCTCTCTTTTTTTTTTATTTTTTATTTTTTTATATTCAACATCTCCTTGCATATTTTCTTTTTATACAACCACTTCCACAACTGTTCCCTTCTCGTCACATACCTCAACAATTTTTAGTCACATTAGATGTGCAATCAGGTTTATAACGGTTAAAGTATAAGATGAGGGGTTTTAGGCTCTCATATTGGCAATATTCAATCAGTGTGGGGTTAGAAGGTTCTTGGATGTTGATATAGGTATAAACAAAATGAATAACGAAGGCTTAAATCATTTTCTTAACTTCTTAGTTTTAGCACTTCAGTGTTCATTGAGTTTTAATTGGTAAATCCTGAACGTTCTCCTCTAATAAGCAGCCTAAATGAAGAATTTTTGAGACTATCCAACGAATTTAAGTATATTCAAGAAAAAAATAATTCGAATTAATTATGACAATTCCCTCAAAATTGAAGATTAGGTTCAAAAGCTCACTAAGGGTTGTTAGTTTCCACTAGTTATTCCTTGAAGCATAAAAGTCATATTAACTCTATTTTCAGTTTTATGCATAACTCTTAACATGTGCAAATGATTTGGATACTAGAATGGTTAACACATGCCTTCCTCTTAGTGAAGCTAGAAAAAACGTGTGAACTTAAGTCATAGTGGGATGAGATGAATATGAATATGTCATTGCTTGATAACAGCTAAATAGGAGAGAAAATCCAAAATTTTTCTACCAATTTAGTTCCAAAACTTGGTTAATTATTTGAAAATTTGCAATTTTATTATTTTTTTATTTTTAATGGGAGATCTACAATAAATGGAGTGATACGGATTGCTAAGTATAGATATGCACAGGTGATGATCTATCCACATCCTACCCCCCACTGAAAATTACAATGACCTCAGAAGTTAATTTTCAAATAGATAGATAGAGTGATATCACCTGATAAAGCAACGCAATGACTGCAAGCGTAACAATCTGTAAAGAAATATACAATCTCCAAGCAACCAAGATCAAACGAAAGATATACAAACATAAATTAACAAAAAACATCACTGGAAGGATAAGATAATGAGAAAGTCAGAGCAGTGATAATAAAATGCACACCAACCAAACCAACCAACAAAAACAAATACCCACAAAGATTACCACAATGCTAAAATCCAGAAGACAAAAGAAGAACGGAGAGATATAAATAAGAAAAAGAAAATACTACAAAACTCTCCAAACATTCCCAAAATCAAGACCTACACATCCTCCGCAACATCTGATAGTATCTCGATCGGTGCATCGGGGGTATCCTCAACTCCACCCTCAGCAACAGTACTAGCCGTCGCCGGGTCACTCTCAGTCATGACTGGAGGTGGTGGAAGTGGAGGCTCCGCAGAAAATGGTGCTGCTGAGGAAGATGGTGCAGCAGGATCAACATGCGGCAGTGGGGGATCAGCTGCGGATGGATCGACAGTAGTATGTGCAGTAGGGGGAGTAGTGGTAGGTGGGTCAGTGGTAACCGGTGCAGTAGCAAGAGTAGCGTGAGGTGGAGGTGTATGTAAGGACTGATCAACCCCCAGCTGAATCAAGATAGCCTCCACTAATGTCGTCACGTGGGCCACCCGGCCCTCGAGTCTGATCCGAGCCTCCCTCTCCTCCAATAATAGCTCATGAACCGTCGGGAGAGGTACGGATGACGAAGACTCTCCCTGGGCCTGAGTTTGAGCCTGAGATCGCTGTCTCAGCTCAAACTGTGCAACCTCCATCAGAGGATCAACCTCATTGTCAGAATCAAGCTCCTCAGCCTCTGTCGGCGTCCCTAAAGCTGCACCCTCAGTATCGGTGCCATCAGCTCTCCTCCTTTTCTTTCCAACTTTCGCTTTCCCCTTACCCTTCCTTTTTCTCCTCTGAGCATCTGAATGGCGAGAAGCTGTCTTGCCAAAGCAACTGCGAGCCTAAGAAGTTGCATCATCAGGTAAGGGAAGGAGGCCAGCCTGCTCGATCACCCTGTGAATGGCCCAAGCACCTTTCAGGTGCTTCTTGGCAGCAATGTAGCGAGTGGGGTGCCTCATAAAGTCAATATATAGGCGAGGCAAACAGACTGGTAACCCCGTCCCGATGGCATATAAAACATGAGCATACCAGGCAGCAATCTTCTCCCGGTAGGAGGTCACCAACAGGCAGTTGCTCAAAGCAAGGTGGAGCATATGATAATTATCCGTCAAATAAACATCAGCAATAAGGGCTGTACCATCCCAGATCGGTAAAGCACCCCCTGTAAGCTCTCGGATAACAGCAGTGGATGAGAGCACTGGCGTGCCAGCACGATGCGGGCATACACAATCGGGCACCTCCGGGACTCCTAGAGCAGCTGAGACGGTAGCCGGACTGAACACAATCTCCCGGCCGCGAAAGAATGATCGCAGTGTGAATGCGGCATTGGGATCTCTAATCATCATCGCGCAAGCCACACGAATCCACGAAAGATTCACTCTCTTCGCCTGAGAGAGCAAATCGTACCAGTGTGGCATGGCTCAGAGGCGGGCGAGATACCAGGGAGTAGCGAGCCATGCCATCTCAAGTGGTCGCTCTATCATGACCTTCCTGGACTGGAAGTAGCGTGTGAACCACTGGCGGTCGGGAGTATTCCGGAAGCCATGATGTGGGACTGGGTCAGGAATGGCTAGGTCAAAAGGCTTCTCCCTGTGATACCCTGTAACAGGGTTCATTGCAAAGATCCTGAAATGGAAAAAGAAAAGAAACGATAAATGAAAATAGAAAACTAAAAAGAAAAGAGAAAACTGCCACTGCTATAGTTCGAGCGATCGAACTTTTATCGATCGATCGAACACCATAAATCGTTGATCGCTTGAACTCTCTCGATCGATTGAACAACGCGATTTGTCGATCGCTTGAATATGCTCAATCGATCGAGCACAGAGATGCGGCAGCAACGAGAAGACGAATCGGAAATGCAAAGAAAGAAAGAAAAAAATAAAGAAAACTATGCAAGGGGACTATAAACTGCAGAAACTGGTCATATGACCAATGGGGGCACCCCCATTAAGATTCGAATGAGAAAACTGGAAAGGGGGGAGGACTCGGAGCTTTACCTCGGGATATGTGTGCAGGGGGAGGATGATGATGAAGATGATGAGTCTGGGAGGAGGGGATCCTCGCCTCGGCGTGTGTGGTTGGAGGAGGGAATAAAAATCGCCCCCGAGTCTTCTATGTCGCCGATCGCTCGAACAGAGTGAGGGAGATGAAGAGACTGATGAAGTGTACGCTGGACGCCTCATTTAAATACAATTCTCGATCAATCGAAGTAGTTTGATCGATCTAACGTTAGATCGATTGAGAACCTTTCAAGCGCTCAAGGATATGACATTGTCGATCGATCGAAACCAAAAATTAAAAAGCTATCACAGAATGAATAAAACTATGCACCCCCAACTAGCGAACATTATTCTGGACATACAGTAAAAGTGATAAAATAGTGCAGTACAGGACATGTAAGCCAAAAAAGTCGCCTCATAATAGATAAGTGCAATTTTTTATTTAAATAAAACTTTATAATAGCATCCATATTGCACAATTATTACCCCCAATGGTGTTTAAGACCTTATTTCACTAAAGAAAACGAAAATAAAACTAGAACTGAAAATATTGTTGTCTAGGATTACACTTCAATTGCTAAAATACTAATGAAAAGACAAAGCACAATTGAAGTGGGACACTAATCATCTAACAAGAAGATTCCTTCTTCCACCATTGCTTCATTCCCCGCTAAATCTTCGCATGTGGAGTCCAAACACGATGATTCCCTTTCCCAGAACAGTCGAAAAGCCGCCAGGACATCATCAAGCAAGTCTGAAGTCTCTAAGGAATTGAAAGCCCATGCAAGAGGTGATCCCATTGGAGACACGGATAACGGAGTGAAATTGTGCAACGGACTTTCCTCTTGCGGTAGAGTGTCTAGGGACCGTATGTATGGTCCAAAGCCATGAAAAAGTTGATGTGGAAGGAATACCGGAATACCATTGAGAAACATAGTGACAATCCTTGACATAGACAACAAACCGATAGTAAGATAACAGAACACCAAAAACACGGATTAAACACGAAAAGAAAAACAATGAACAGTAAACAAAAATACAACGAAATGTGACTAAGTTCCAACCTCACTATTGGCATAGATTCCCAAAATGCACCAGTTGGTAAGGGGCATTGGAGCCTGAATAGCAGAAAGCTCTGGTGCACATAGCGGTATGGGACCAACTCGGGAACAAGGAAGTCGTCAACAAAAACAAAAACTGCATTGTGACGTTCTGGGACAACATCCTGGAGGTCATGATCTTCCCATGGCTCCCACATATCATCATTTTCCCATTGTGCCATGAGTGCGTCATCCACCATTCTCCCCATGTACAGGTCTTCTTCCTCATCCACATCATCGTCGTCCTGAAATCCTATATTTTCATATGGATTGATGTCAAGGAGGACCGGTGGGTATGGAATGTACCCTTGAGCAGCATCAATAAGAGAGTGAGCTTCAGGATCTTGATGAAGCAAGGGGCAGGGTGTGAGTTCACCCTCAGTCCAGGTGCCATAGCGACATTCTGAATCAGCCCATGAACTGATAGAATGAACATCATCACCTCGCATCTATGCACCTGCAACAGAGTGGTTTAAGGTATAACGGATTAGAACTAGATCACAAACACAAAAGAACGAACAAAGACTTAAAAACAAAAGAGAAAAACTAAAATGCAGGGAAAGATAAGGAATACAACAACAATATGGAACTCCACTTTGGAATTTAAGTAGGAGAATAGTTGGGTTCATCCAGCTGGATGTGCTCAACTTCAGTTTGGAAGTTCTCCAAGAACGGTTTCAATCTTTGGCCATTGACCTTGAAACAATCATCGTTCTTTGGATTGACGAGCTCAACCGCCCCGTGTGGAAAAACAGTTTTTACAATGAACGGGCCTGTCCAACGGGAACGGAGCTTTCCTGGGAAAAGGTGGAGGCGAGAGTCATACAGCAAAACTTTCTACCCCGGCTCAAATGATTTATGAAAAATCGTACGATCGTGGCGAGCCTTCAACCTTTCCTTATGCAACTTTGCAGAGTCATACGCATCTCGTCGTATTTCCTCTAGTTCTGCAAGTTGGAGCTTGCGTAACTGACCTCCCTCTTGGATATCAAAGTTCAATGAGCGTGTCGCCCAGTAAGCTTTATGTTCAATTTCAACAAGAAGGTGGCAAGCTTTCCCGTAAACCAATCTATACGGGGACATACCTAGATTCGTCTTATAAGCAGTACGGTATGCCCATAAAGCGTCGGTCAGCTTGTATGCCTAGTCTTTTCGGTTAGAGCTAACCGTCTTTTCGAGAATATGCTTGATTTCTCGGTTAGCCAATTTTGCTTGCCCGTTCGAATGTGGATGATAGGCAAGAGCGATTTTATGGTGGACTCCGTATTTCTTGAGGAGTGACTCCAAAGGCCTATTGTAGAAATGCTTGCCTTGGTCACTTAGTAAAGCTTTTGGAGTTCCAAAACAAGACAAGATATGCTCTCTTAGAAAGGACAAGACCGTTCTGTGGTCATTGCGTCTCGTTGGTATCGCTTCAACCCATTTTAACACATACTCTACAGCAAGGAGTATGTATTCACAGTTATTAGACTTGGGAAATGGGCCCATAAAATCTATGCCCCAACAATCGAATATCTCAATTATGATGATAGGGGTTAAAGGCATAGAATTCCTTTTGGAAATGGTTCCAAGCTTTTGACAGCGTTGGCATGTCTTGCAAAAGGAATATGCATCTTTGAAAATTGTGGGCCAGTAAAAACCGCTTTGTAAAACTTTTTGTGCGGTCTTCTGTGACGCGAAGTGGCCAGCGCATGCCTCAGAATGGCATGATGCTAAAATTACGATTATATCCTCATTGGGAATGCAGCACCTAATAACCTGATCAGCACAGTACTTGAAAAGATATGGGTCATCAAAGAAGAAATGGCGCGCGAATGAGAGGAACCGTTTTCTGTCTTGGTTTGACCAATGATTCGGTGTTTCTCCCGTGACAAGGTAGTTTACAATATCAGCATACCAAGGCAGACTACTTACTGCCAGTAGCTGTTCGTCCGAAAACTCATCCTTAATGGATTGGGATTCAGTATTGTCGACAAAAGTCAACCGTGACAAATGGTCCGCAACCACATTCTCTACTCCTTTCTTGTCTTTGATTGTTAGATCAAACTCTTGGAGTAAGAGTATCCAGCGAATGAGCCGTTGTTTAGCGTCTTTCTTGGAGAACAGATACTTGAGGGCCGAATGATCTGTAAAACAGACGATTGGTGACCCTATCAGATATGACCTAAACTTATCCAAGGCGAATACTACAGCCAGCAGCTCCTTTTTAGTAGTTGTATAATTCATTTGAGCTTCATTTAAAGTTCGGCTGGCATAGTATATCACATATGGCTTCTTGTCCTTTCTCTGGCCTAGGACCGCGCCATTGGCGTAATCACTAGCATCGCACATTAATTCGAAAGGCAAACTCCAATCGGGTGCCTGTATTATAGGTGCGGAGGTGAGGAGCTCTTTTAGATCCTCGAAGGACTTTTGGCAATTCTCTGACCACTCGAATGGTGCATCTTTGACAAGAAGTTGACAAAGAGGTCGAGAGATTGCACTGAAGTTCTGGATAAACCGACGATAAAATCCCGCATGCCCCAAGAATGAACGGATGTCTCTCACTGTACGGGGGATAGGTAGATTTGAGATTATGTCGATTTTGGCCTTATCCACTTGGATTCCTTCATCGGAGATTATATGGCCGAGGACTATCTCCTTGGTCACCATAAAGTGACACTTTTCCCAATTCAAAACTAGGTGTTTGTCCTCACATTGCATTAATACCTGCTCGAGATTGCTGAGGCAATCTTCAAAGCTATGGCCAAACACTGAAAAATCATCCATGAAGACTTCAAGGATGTTTTCGACCATGTCACTAAATATGCTTAGCATGCACCGCTGAAAGGTAGCCGGTGCATTACATAAGCCAAACGGCATTCGACGGTAAGCAAATGTACCAAATGGACAAGTGAATGTGGTTTTCTCCTGATCTTCAGGAGCAATTTCAATTTGGTTGTATCCACTATATCCATCCAAAAAACAGTAATACTTGTGACCTGCCACACGTTCTAGCATTTGATCCATGAATGGAAAAGGAAAATGGTCCTTTCGGGTCACAGTATTCAACTTTCTGTAGTCAATACACATCCTCCATCCAGTGGGAACACGTGTTGGTACTAATTCACCATCTTTGTTCGGGATGACCGTTATGCCTGCTTTCTTTGGAACCACTTGGGTTGGACTAACCCAAGGACTATCAGATATCGGATAAATCATCCCAACATCAAGTAGTTTAAGCACTTCTTTTTTTACTACTTCTTGCATGTTGGGATTCAGATGCCTTTGCATTTGCCTTGAAGGTCTAGCGTCTTCCTCCAGATATATCTTATGCGTGCATATGGATGGGCTTATGCCTTTGAGGTCAGCAATCGTCCATCCCATAGCATCCTTATGCTTGGTCAGCATTTGCACTAGCTTACCTTCCTGTTCATGAGTTAAAGCAGATGAAATGATCACAGGATAAGTTTTTCCAGTCCCTAGGAATGCGTATTTTAGCTCTTTGGGCAGCTCCTTTAATTCTAACTCCGGAAACTGAAAACTAGAAGGCATTGTCAACTTAGTTTTAGGAGGCAATTGTTCATATGGCATTACCCACATGCATTCTGCTCTATCCTCCTCTATTGTATCCATCATAAGACACGTCTGGTTCAGGTCAGCATCCAATGGAGTTGACTCTGCAGGCTGATAGATATCGCCAAATTGAGTCATCACAACTTCCAAAGGATCTTTGTAGTCGACCAAGTCAACTTCATCTTCAATGACCGTGTCTATGTAATGAATTTCTTCCTCATCATCGTATTCTTCAGGTCAGGGATTAGAAAAGATTTTTACATTCAATGTCATGTTCCCGAATACGATAGTCATGATACCACTTCTAATCTTGATCGTGGCATCAATAGTGTTGAGGAATGGACGTCCAAAGATAACCGAGATATGTGCACCAGGATTTGACACAGGTTCTGTGTCCAATATCACGAAATCAACCGAAAAGACAAAAGAGTCTATTTGGACAAGGACGTCCTCTAACACCCCTCTAGGGTACTTCACAGATCTGTCTGCCAATTGCAAAGTGACTCGGGTGGGTTTGAGTTCACCCAACCGTAGCTGTTTACAGACTGAATATGGCAGCAGGTTCACGCTTGCTCCTAGATCGAGGAGTGCGTTATCTATCCTTTGATTCCCAATTCTACAAGAGACAGTAGGTGTACCGGGGTCTTTGAGTTTTGGAGGCAACTCATTTTGAATGATCGCACTTGCTTGGCACGCGACATAAGCATGTTTCTTCACGCTTTGCCTCCTCTTGACCGTGCATAGATCTTTGAGATACTTCGCATAGGCCGACACTTGCTTGATAGCATCTAGGAGTGGAAGGTTAATTTTGACTTGTTTAAACAATTCCAGAAACTCCTGATTCTTTGTCTCATTCTTGGGTTTCTTCAATCGTTGAGGATAAGGTGCAGGAAAAGGGCATTTTGGTGGTTCATCCTTCACAGACTCCTTTCCAGGCCTTCGCTCAACTTCTTCCTCTACTCTTGGAGCTTCAATGTTTGACTTTATTGCCCCGTCATTAGTAGACGGCTCCTCCTCTTGAGTAGATGGTTGCTCAAGCTCATTATCCACCACTTCCTCCTCTTTGTACACTTCGGGTGTAGACAGAGGCATGCTTTTCTCAATGATTTTTCCACTTCTCAATGTAGTCACGGCTTTAGCATGTTCTTGATTATTAGGACCATTGTGATGTCCCTTGGGGTTCGGAAGTGGTTGGGCAGGGAATGTTCCTCCTGAACCCTCTTGCCGTGCATCTATCCTTTCTAACGTGGCAGACATTCTACTCATCATCTGTATAAGGTGCTACGTTAGATTGGCATTAGCAAGTGGCTCTTCTTCTTGTACCTTCTTGTGCGGAGGCACATAGGTATTGGTTTGTGGTGCATTGGAGGGTTGAGCTTGGTTGTAATTATTGGTTCTGTTTTGATTGTATTGATGGGACAGCCTATTGTTTTGCCCTTGATATTGATTGTTATTGTAGGGCTGCTGTTGATATTGATTTTGGGTCCCATCATTATTTCTCCAATCAAAACCGGGGTGATTCCATCTATTGTTGATAGAATTTCTTTAAAAATGCAGTGCTCATCGCATGCCAGGTGAAAATTGGATTTGGTTTGAGGGAGTGGAGCCACGCCTTCGCTTTATCTTTCAAAGTGAAGGGGAATAACATTAGATGCGTCACCTCCCTAGGACAATTTTGCTAAAATGTTTTGCAAACATCCTCGAAATCAGTGACATGTAAGTACGCCTTCTTACTTTCCATCCCATGAAAGGTGGGAAGCAGTTGGATCATCCCATTGCGAAATTGAAATTTGCCATTATGCGGTGGGATTTGAATGCAAGAGGGCGTAGGTGCGTGTTCTGGTTGCATAAGATCGCAAAGAGGACGTGGTGCCTCATCAATTGGTACCACAACATTGTCACCATTTTCACTCTGATTATCACCCATTGATTCAGTTGGAGTGGCTATCGGGTTAATGGAACTATCAGAGTCAGAACGGTAGAAAGGATTTCCAAAAATTCCTTCAATAGAATTATTGGACATGAACTAGGAGAGTCCCCAAGGTGAGTGTTTACCAAAAGAACTGAAAAGAAGAGAAAATAAAAACAGAAAGAGATGAAGAGAGACTGAGGTAATCTAAGGAATTGATCGTCGCCTTCCCCGGCAACGGCGCCAAAAACTTGACACGAGAGAAATCTTGTGCGCTCTTGTGCAACACCCAAGTGTAGGTGGACGTGCAAGTAGTAACTGGTAAGACCAGGTCGATCCCACAGGGAAGGATGAGAAGTTAATTACTTAGATTAGACTCTAAAAGAAAAGAAAATTCAATATTTTAAGAGAAGCGTAGAACACTAAGTTCTACAATTAACAACTACTAAACCAACTTAACTAAACTAATGATGAACTATTTATCTAAAGCAAGATTTGAAAATGGTTTTTCTTAATAAAAGAAAGTGTTGGGATCACGCGAATCCACCATGATTCAGCCATCTACCATGCAAATGCAATTAAGCTAAACGGAGGGCAACCTCTACAGTATCCCGTACCTCGCTAAGGATATAGAATCAATAGTCCTTTCATGACCGGGACTATATCACCACAATGAAGTTTGAAATACACAAAGGTAGTTTAATTCAATAGTTAAGACTCTCACCTGCAATGGTATTAGCATTGAGGGTGGTTTGCAAAATATATTGAAAGAAAATGCCTTAAGGCTTAACGTTTAAAGACTGTTTTGACAAACTGAGCATTTTGGGACAGTTTGATAACGAATCAGTAAAGCAGAAAGTCTTGGAATACTGTATTAGATGTCCTCAAGAATCTGAAACCTCGATCGATCGACGCGCTTTCGATCGATCGAACTTCTTCATCTCTCGATCGATCGAAATACCTTCGATCGCTCGACTATGTCTCTGGTCCGATCGATCGAACTACGTTCGATCGATCGAACACAGGAATAAAAATAGTGCATGGCAGAGGTCTGAAATCACGGTTTCATCGCGATTTCCCAACCCCGGACTACTTAGACATGATCTGGGAAGTCTCAGATTTATTTTTAACGTAAAAGTTCATTAAAGACATGTTTGTTTGCGAGTTTTTCATGAGAACTATGAAAACAAAGGATTTTAATTTATCTAGCATACAATACCACGAGATTAAAAGCTAAACTACGAACAAAGAAGTGAAGAAGGTAGATAAACTAAAACGAAATAACCTGGAGAAAACAACTACTATTAGTCTTTCAGAAATCCAAGCTACAATGGTGAATCTCGGCACAACCTATAAAGAAAACACAAGAGAAACTCCCTATCCTCTATGAAAACTGATGAAACAAAGTTGGGCCTCCCTCTGGACGTAAACAAAACAAATATATATAGCCTAAACCTAATGCTAGGGTTCAAAACCCGTTTCTGCTGCATGCGCATATAATCTGATAAAAAGCATTTTCGATCGATCGAACAACTCTCGATTGATTGAACTTTCAGACACTTCGATCGCTTAAACTACACTCGATCGATCGAAACGTCGATCGCTCAAAACCTTCTCGATCGCTCGAACCCTGTATTTCAGCTTTGAGTTATCTTCATCGAGGGTTCAAGCACTTCCTTTTATCAATATTCTTCAATCTTGCATACAGCAGCAGTAATCTGCACAAATAATTACTAAAACAATACCACTTATCATAGTTTAATCAATTTGTGCAAAAAATGGTATTGTAATTGAAACTGCAGATAAACAGGGGAATTGTAGACTTTTCTAGTGTATTTTCCTCTTTTAGCGCAGTTGTATTTTACAAATACCCTCGCTTGTCACCGGGGACTAAGCGTCGTCCACCACGACCACATCCTCTGTTGCCCCTGCCTCTTCCTCTGAGTCAGCTCCTCCTCTAGGGACAGAGCCCCCGCCAAGGGCAGGCTCCTCAGCAAGGCCAGCATCAGTGGCTGGGCCCTCGCCCGTAGCAGGACCTACATCCCAGAAGTCTGAATCAATCCCCTCATAGGATGAGATGTCCCACTCGGGGTGATCCCGGGATAGCCTGCGCTTCAGATCTTCATAGCCCTGGAAGAAGCCATCGTCAAAAGCTTCCTCTCGGGCCCGCATTGCTGTCGCCTCTGCCAGCGCCTTCTCCCATGCTTCTGCGACCGTTGAGCTGGCCCGAGCGGCCTTTATGTCGGCCAGGGCTGTAGCCAGCTCGGCTTGAGCAGCGCCAAGGCTCAAGGCCAAACCTTTTACCTTGTCCTTTTCCACGGCCAGAGTGGTCTCCCTGGCCTCTGAGGTCGCTCGCTCCTCAGACAGAGCAGTTTCGGCAACAGCTGCCCTCCCGGCCAAAGAAGGTAGGAAGTACTCAGCCCCGGCGGCCATACATCCGACCTGCGAGAAGTAAAAACCGATCGGTCAGTAAATAAGCATAGTTGACAAAATAAATGAGGAAAAGAGAAACAGAGGTGGGAGACCTCACTATATGAGAGAGGCTGTACAACCAGCTCTGGAAGACCTCGGGAGACATGTTTGCACATGCCTCCACTTGACTGGGGAGCAGACTGGGTTTCACCCGTACCCTAATCTCGATCGAGGCAGGTATCTATGCCACGGTCGGTACCCCTGCCTGTGGGACAATCTCTTCAACCACCACCACGTGGGGCGTTGAGGTCCCCACGGGCTCCGGACGGTTTGCTACTCTGTGCCGGATCTGCCTCAGAGGGCGCTCGCCACCCAGGGCCTCGGCAGCGGGCCTTTTCCCTCTGCAACGTCTCCCCATGAACGGGGAATGGTCGGTGTATCTAGAGGAACTCCTGGACGGAGAGATCGTATCCAAAAACTTGGGGCCATAGGGAGATGGACCCCATGAGGAATCTCTAACCGTTCGGGGCCAACTGGCCCGGAGCAATCCCCAAGTATATCAGGACATCCCGAGTTACCGAATGGAGGGGGATGTAGAACTCAGCCATGAGGATGTCCTCATATAGGGTAGTAAAACCCCGCTGGTAGATTTTGGCCCCATCGACATTCACGGCCAAGGAGCAGTGGTCGAGAAGGTCGTACCTATCCCTAATGCGCCCAAGATCTTCAGTACGCAGGGTGGATGGGATGAACTCACTGGAGAAGGCTACCTCTGGGTCGGGTTCCCCTGGTGTTTCGTCACCTGAACCCCGAGAAACGAAAGCAACAGGGGCTTCCTGGTCTGACTCATCATCGGAAAGACGGATTGGGATTCTACCTTCGCTATGGTGATCGGAGGGGGACGTGAAGGATGGCGGACTCAGACTTGTGTCCAGCATCTCTTACCCGGACCGCTCATTCTCTGACCGGGAGGACAAGTCAAAACTAGAGTGGCACATCCTTGTGGTTTCTGTAACTGGGCCAGGAAGAAGAGGACGACCAAGGTATGGGTCAGGAACTCCGATTCTGAGGTTCAAAGGAGGCAGGATCACTAACCTAGAAGGCTAAGAATAAATGGTCCTTAACACCAGGTAGCACTCTCTTAAGACTACCCGAAAACTCCCGCTTAGTTTAACTACCCTAAGGTGCCTCCTGACTTGAAGAAAGAACAGAACCGAAGAAAGAAAAAATTCCACTCCCGTTCTAACCTAAGTGGGTTCGCTCTTTCTAGCCTCGCTCAGAAAAGAAGAGAAAAGGGGAAAGAGAAGGAAAAGAGTGATGAACTGAAGCTGGAAAGGAAAGACTTACAAAGTTTAGCACAGAAAAGGGATCGGGAATCTTGCTCGGGATCTTGTTCGCTCTCAAACTGCTCCTAATCTAAATCTTTGTAGCAAAGAGTTGAAGAAATGGACAAGTATCCTTCATATAGGAATCACGGACGGTTCAAGATCAAAACAGATCCAACGGCTTATACGCTTCCCTGCCAAAGTGACTGACAGTTGTCACCTCAGGCACGCGAACCGTTGCTTCAAAAGGCGCACACATTAAATGTATGACGAGACGGTTTGGTTACCTCGTAAATGGCCTGGTTACATCCACGCTGGCATCTTCTGATCTTGACCAGGCCAGTCACAATATGACACATGGTAGAGGTAGGACTCGGGCCCACAGGGCCACCGCTCGGTCCATACCCCGGCTGACCACTACGACCGGTCTCACCTCTGGTAGAGTCCCGACCTCCTACCGGACGGTTCCTCGGAAGCAGTCATTATTTTCAAACTTCATCTGATATGACATCACTTCAACTTCGAAAATGGGAGGCAGCTGATACGTCCAGAAATATTTTGCCAAAGCTAAATAGCCACGCCAGCAGCAAAGGACCCGGACTATTCGGAATGGGATCTTGGGGCGCACCAATCCCGAGGTCTTTTCGACTGTTATCGCTCAGGATACTCGCACAGCCCGGGCATATAGTGCAGCAGCTCTCCACGATGTGCAGTTTGATAACCAAGCCGCTTAGCAGTTTTCTAAATCAATCAGAAGACTAATGGAAAGTGTAAATAGTTTCCTAAGCCACTTAGGAAACCTCCTATGATTTATGCTCATCAAATTGTAATTAGATAGAGCTTCCTTATCCAGTCAGTTGCCTTGTGCGGGTGGTCTCTTGCACCTATAAAAGGGGCCACTTGCCCCCATTAAGGGGGATCGCATTCTTAACCTAGAGAATAGTTGTTTATACTAATTTCATTCGCATACACCCGGCCGGTCTTACTGGTAGTGCTGCCTAATTGTTGGCTCACCAGGCCTGCCGGTGATCTGCTACTGAAGCGCACTGACACACTCGTGGATGTAGGTCACCTCATTAATGGGGCCGAACCACATACAATTGATTGTGTCATAATATCTCTCTTCTTAATCTCTCTTACCAATTTTTGGCATCATCAGAAGGGAAACGAAATAAGTTAAGTTTTAACTAGTTAAAACTCGATGGTCAATACACATTCCTAACTACAATTGCTAGATTTTTTTGTTTTCTTTTTAATTGTATTCATAATCTATTGATGTCACTAACTTCATCATGCATTTAGTTATAAGAAGGAAAGAATTGAAAGAAAATTATATTCCAGTGAAACAGTTGCTATTTGGAACCAGACAACAAAACATGCCTTCAAAAAATCAAATGCAAATCAAGATAATTTATTGTCCATAGAATGCTCAAAAGTTTTATCTTGAAAGGGTGGAGTGCAAGGTTTCATCATGAAAGGGAGAAGGAACAACAATTAACAAGAAGAGGAAAAAAAATTCAAGTAGCTAAGCAATTTTGAATATTCAAATATTTGTACCTTCACTCAACAAGTTAGAAGAAATAGAGGGCTTCAAAATAAGGTGAATCTGAATGTTCTTGAAAGAATAAAATGAAGGAAATTACCTTGATTCATGAAAGAAATTAAAGAACTATTGTTGAAAAATGGCTTACCATGTTCTTCTACTTCTTGTGTATCGTTGGATGGGAATTTGATGGTCAAAACTATCCGAGAGAGATATGTATCCTGCTGATAGTGTCTGTGAGAGAGACAAATCATGGGTGAGAGAAACATTAGCAAAATCTATGGAAAAAAATTATGGGTGGGAGAAAAAACAATATAAGTAACTAAGGTAGTGTTGAATAGAAATCAACCTTGTTAGTTTGTGGAAAGAGAAACCATACAAGTTTCTATGTTCTAGCATCCTAGCTTGATACTTTGATTGAAAGGGGTGATGAAAGCTCAAAAGCCTCCCTTGATTCTCAAATTTGGGATACCCCAAATGCTACTGAGTCGTACCTAAACTTGGGAACCATAGCATTAGTTGCATTACCTAGTTACTGAAGCCAAACTTTAACTATTGTTGCACAACTATTTGCCCCAAACCGCAAAAACGACATAGACTTCCATGGAGCATTGCAAAGCATAGCATTAATCAGTAATAGGAAAGAGAGAGAGAGAGAGAGAGAGAGAGAGAGAGAGGGAGAGAGAGAGAGAGTAATGTGCAGCCCCAAAACTTCCACATGATCACTAAAATTCAGGTAGAACAAAATTTGTGAAAAAAAAAAGTTGAATAATCACAACACAATATTTTTCACAAAGAGGCTAAAAGTTGAATAAACAAATTTAGGTAGTTCCCTTTTAGCTTGGCTAGTGCTAATGCCAAAGCAGAAAGAGTTGCTAAAAGTTTTAGCCATAGTTACCTAAGTGTCGCTAAAACTTTTAGCGACACTTTCTGCTTTGGCATTAGCATCACCCTTTAGCTTTTCCTTTTCAAGAGTATCTTACTTCTTTTGAAAGTGCAGAGTCTGAATTTTTAACTTGTAACAAAGGATGAATTCCTAAAATCTTATGTTCCAAAAGCAAAGTGGTTTAAATGCAAAATACCACCACTAATGAGAGAGAGAGAGAGAGAGAGAGAGAGAGAGAGAGAGAGAGAGAGATAGTGCTTTACTTGTAAACCCAAGGTAACAAACCTCTCATCAAAATCCTAACGTAAAAAATAATAATAATTAAAAATAAACAATGCAAAGTTGAAGGTTGAAACCCCATCCCATTCCCACTTGCTCATGACCTTATACAAAGGAGAAAAAAACACAACTTCAGAGAGGGAGGGAGAAGAAAAATGAGAGAGGGAGGTCTTACTGCCAACAAAGTAAATGTGAAATCACATTGGAACCCTCGTGTATAAACTATCCTTAAAAGAAAAGGACAATATAAATCAAACATGGCAAGTGTACTGCAAGAAAAAAAAAAAGAAAAGAAAAAGGACTAAATACTAGATAAGGACACAGTCACACAAGGATTAAACATGAAATTTTTTGTAGAGAACACTGAAACTGTGGAAAGAATAGAATAAATAAGCAGATGATCATTCTTTCACATGTTGCCCGGATGCAAATTCCAAAGTGTGAAAAAAGTAAAAACCCACATACGAATTCCAAAATTGTAGTTGTAGTATCAATGTTTATAAAGTAGCACCAAGTACACAAGAGCATCATAAGTAGTTTCACATAGACCCTCCATGAACAATGGAAGTTTCAAGAATAGGCATTGGATATTTTTTTATTCATTAGTTGTTTTTAACTGTTTGAGTTTTCTAGAAAATTTAATCATAACAATTCTTGGTAGCTAAATGCTGACAGTTCTTGTGAAACCCCAACCCATCTCGTGTGGATTAGAACACGTGTAACAATGCTACAAGCACTCAATTATACTAAGAAGGAAAGAAACATGCAAAATACTAAGAAACACATGTGTTTAACAACATAGAAAAACTCAATTGTGACAAAATATCCTCAAGGTAAAAATGTTCATTAATAAAGTATAGCAAATTTTATACTAAAATATAGGTCTTTGAGTCTCGGTTCCAATGCAAAAAATGGCGTGCAAATTTAAATTTTTTTAGAGAGTTGTGTTCGTTTCTGTAAAAGCCGTCTGGCTGGAGCCAGACTTGCGTATTGATACGCTCCAAAACTGGATCGATCCGATTTTAGCAGAATGGAATTTCTAGTTCCTCCAGAAGTCCTGGATCGATCTGCCCATGACCTGGATCGATCGGGTTTCTGTAGAACTTGATTTTAGCAAAAATCCCCTGTTTAACAAGTCCAAACATATCCAAAACCAATCCACATCATATAGGACTTGAGAAGACTTTCCAAAACCTTTATATCAACATCCAAAAGCATTCCTAAACATTTTTAAACCATAGTTACTATCACATGAGGATCAAAACAAGTTTTTGGAATACAAATTTCCTCCAAATTAGCAATTTACCAAATACTTGCTGGAATGAACTCCAAGTTAAACCAACCCTTATAAACACTTCCAAAAAAACCATTTCCAAAGCATTTCAAGGACTTTACAACTTTCATAAACATGTCAACAAACTTATTTAAACACTTCCACACATTCAAAATATGACTTAAACCTCATTTGGAACAATTAGATCATGGGAACCCCATACTTGGTAGTACCAACACTAGTGATGAAAATTTTTGGAACCAAAGATTCAAGAACTTTACAACCAACTTGCTTGCATACAAACCTTGCCCAAAATGATTGTGACACGAATCCGAACTTGCCAGGAATGTCCAATCTCAACCAATTCACATACCCATAGTCGTTATGACATAAGAAATACATAAGGTTGTTAAAATTAAACTACAACTTCCCAACCACTTACATTACAACACAAGTCAAGGTTTCAAAGCCATAAGTTATACCATATTACAAGTGATAGACATAATTACAAGTCCCAAATCTCTCCGCCATTCCCAAGCACGTTACTTCCTCTTTGAATATTGCTCCGTACCTATAGTGGTGGTTATTTACCACAACAGAAAAGGAAAATGGTTTTCTTAAGCATTAGGCTTAGTGAGCAATCTAAACATTATTGAATGTTTAACATGTGCAATGCCACAATTAACACATAAATCATATCCGTAATCGCCGAACCACCGGCTCAATGATTCATTCAGACCCAAAGACCCTCCCTTGGTCCCATGGTCACTTTTATTCCTTAGACTTCCGTATTTATCAGATTCTTCCTCTTTACCTCCCTTATTACTCCCAATAATGAATCATTTTCCCTTTGCTCCTTGATTACAACATAATTAATAAGCACATAAACATGTAAGCACATATAATTCTCATAAGATTAGCATGTAATTCACATTTTAAACATCTCCATGACTTCTAAGCATGAACAATCAGTTCAATAAGACATTATCATGCCTCCTAAGCATAAATTGTTATCTCTAACATCATTGAAGCCTTGAACACATTTAAACACAATCATTCTTTAAAGTAGAAAACTCACCTTAGCAAGATCTACCCAAATTAAACCATGAAGTGCAGAATTTCACCAAATCCTAGCCTAAATTTCACTCCGGAGAAATTCCTATAAGAATTCGGCAACTACATGTCACCGATTAGCTTAAGCTACCAAAATTACAACGATTAAAACATAAATTAAAGGTATAGAAATGATCATCTCACCTCCACGAGTCCGAAAACGGCTTCGGTTATCGACTTGGACAACGGACAGCGACGAAATGGCAGAAGACGTCGTCGGTCATGGTTTTTTCGTTCTCCTTCTCCATGCTCTCTCTATTTTTCTTTATTTTCTATAAATTGGAGAGCTCTCTCTCTCTCTCCTATTGACACACAAACACACATGCAACATGTGTTGAGGTGTTAAGCCTCATTTTTTCCCACTTTTCACTTACACCCCCGGATTTTTTTAAGTTCTTATTATGAAATCCTCAAACATTCCATTAACTACCCAATTATCCAAATGAGTATTGTCTAAGTTCCGCATGGTCCCAAACGTGGTCCCAAATATTTTGTGAAGTTGCTATTGCACCTACTAATTATGAATCCTTTTTCATTTATACCCCTATACAAGTATCCAAACTGGTACCAGAAACTAACACATACAACCATATAATACAAAGCAACTTAAACATGTACTCATTTTACCATATAAAATGCATATAACATGTAAATGCAAATTTTATCATTTGGGCGCCCTTCATCGGGTCCCACTTCAATTCCTATCCCACCTCACTAGGGAATTACCCACTGTGTCCTTTACTGAACACTTTTCACAGGCGAGTCTAAGCCTTCCCTTAATCCATTTCATATACACTAATTATATTAATTAATGCATATTAAAATAATAATCAACCCCCTTCCTCCGGGTAAAGGTGTTACATTTTTCCTCCCTAATAGAAAGTTTGGTCCCCTAACTTACTTGCCTCAAATATTGAATAAGTGCGGGTACTTTGTTCGAATCTCATCCTCTCGTTCCCAAGTGGCTTCTTCAACTGAATGGCTATGCCATTGAACCATTACAAGTGGAATTACCTTGGTTCTCAATACTTGATCCAGTAGTAATTTGTCAGTAGTAATTTGCACTATCTCTAGTCCCAAAAGCTATTTTTCACCAACTTCTACCAACAAACCGGCGATCTACACTTTCTTCCGTACAATACCTTGTAAGGCGCCATTCCAATAGTAGTTTGAAAACTATTATTATAAGATAACTCAATTAAAGGTAAGTAGGTCTCCCAATCGGCCTTGAAGTCTATTACACATACTCTCAACATGTCTTCTAGAATTTGAATCACTCTCTCAGATTGACCATCGGTCTGGGCATGAAATGCAGTACTAAAATGTAAAGATGTCCCCATACCCTTCTGTAAACTCTCCCAAAATCTCAACATGAATCGTGTGTCATGATCCGACACTATTGAAATCGGTGCCCCATGAAGCCTAACAATTTCTCTGATATAAATTTCTGCAAGTTTTGATGGTTCTTTGGTCTTGATAGGTAGGAAATGGGCTGACTTAGTCAACCGGTCGACAATAACCCAAATGCTATCATTAGACTTCTGTGATTTTGGAAATCCTAAAGCAAAATCCATTATGATATGCTCCTACTTTCACTCCAGTATCTCTAAAGGATGTAATTCTCCCCCGCGTCATTAATGTTCCAATTTCACCTTTTGGAAAGTCATACATTAAGTGACAAATTTTGCTACTTCTCACTTCATTCCACTCCACCAATAAATCTCCTGTAGGACTCTGTACATTTTGGTGCTACCCGGTGTACTGAATATCTGGTGTTGTGAGCTTCTTCCATAACTTTGTCCCTTAAATCACTAACTTTAGGAACATATAGGCAGTTGATATACCTTAGTACACCATCTTGGAATCTGAACTCTGGCCTTCTACCCTCAGGTAATTCATCTATGATGTTCTTGAATTCTGGGTCTAGAAGCTGATTAGTCTTGATTTCACCAATTATACTCAGCTGTGCCATGATCCCAACCATTAAACCACCTTCCATTTTAGGAATTACTTCAAGTTACATGCCTTCAAATTCTTGTATTAACTTCTCTTGCCCCCTCAAAATATAAGCCAAACTTTCCATCGAGTTCCGACTCAAAACATTGGCAACTACATTTGCTTTTCCTAGGTAATATTGAATTTTTAAGTCATAATCTTTCATAAGTTCCAACCATTTTCTTTGTCTCATATTAAGATCTCTCTGAGTGAACAAGTATTTCAAACTTTTGTGGTTGATAAAAATTTCACACATCTCCCTGTACAAATAATGTCTCCAAATCTTCAAGGCAAAGATTACTGCTACTAACTCCAAATCATGAGTCGGATAGTTCGGTTCGTGATATCTCAACTGCCTTGAGGCATAGGCTATTACCTTATTGTCTTGTGTCAGAACACATCCTAAGCCTTGATGACAAACATTACTATAAATTCTGAAATTTCTGGTACATGTTGGAATTGTAAGTATCGGCCGTTGTTAACTTCTCCTTCAATGCTAAGAAGCAATCTTCACACTCCTTATTCCACTCAAGCAGTACATCTTTCCTCATTAACCTTGTCATCGAAGTCGCAATTCTAGAAAAGTCTTTAATAAATCTTTTATAACATCCGACTAACCCCAAGAAATTTCGAATCTCGGACACATTCATTGGCCTTGACCAATTCATAATGGTTTCAATCTTCTGCGGGTCTACTGAGATACCCTCTTTAGAAATTACGTGTCCTAGGAAAGTGACACTTGTCAACCAAAACTCACCCTTTTTTAATTTACCAAATAACTATTTTTCTCGAAGTCGTTGCAAAACTAGTCTCAAGTATTGCTCATGCTCCTCTAAACTCTTAGAGTAAATGAGAATATCACCAATAAAAAATATAATGAACTCATCCAAATACGATTTGAACACATGGTTCATTAAATCCATGAAGGCGGCAGGCGCATTAGTAACCCCAAACGACATCACTAGAAATTCATAGTGCCCGTATCGAGTCTTAAAAGCTGTCTTCTCTACATCCTTGGCTTTAACCTTCAATTGGTGATATCCTGATCTCAAGTCTATCTTCAAAAATACCTGAGCTCCTTGAAGTTGATCAAATAGGTCATTGATACGCGACAACAGATATTTATTCTTGGTTGTTACCTTGTTGATTTTGCAGTAGCCAATACACATCCGCATTGTACCATCCTTCTTCTTTATAAATAATACCGATGCACCCCACGGGGGTACACTAGGTCGAATGCAACCTTTGTCTAACAATTCTTGTAACTAAATCGTTAACTCTTTCAACTCGGCCAGTGCCATTCGGTATGGTACTCGTGAAATTGGTTGTGTCCCCTGCATAACATTAATACCAAATTTAATTTCTCGATCAATTAGCACACTAGGTAATTCATCTGGAAACACATCTGGGAATTCACTAACTATCGGAATATTTTCAAGTTTAATATCAACACTTCTAGTATCAAGTGTACTACACAAAAAACCCCCGACAACCCTTCTTTAATAATCGACAGGCTTCAATGGCTAACACTATATGGCGGTGACACAACACTTTTTCCTTGAAAATAAAATACATCCTAATTCGGAATATTACCCCTTTATTATTACAATCAATGTTTGCATAATTAGACACTAACCAATCCATACCCAATATAACATCAAAGTGCTGAACGATTAACGGTACTGAATTAACTGTTGAACTTTTACCACCTATATTTATGTCACATTTCCTAAACACCCCTAACCTAATCATCAGAACCCCCAATGGTATTGCAATAGACAAGTCATAGTTCAAAAACTCTAATAATTTATGTAGTTGCTTAGTAAAATGATGTGATATGAATGAGTGTGTGGATCCCGAATCTATGATTACATTTGCTAGATGTGAGTAAATGGAAATCATACCTGAAATAATAGTATCCGCTGAAGCAGTCTCTCCCAACCAGAGTTGATATGACCTCGCCTCCCGCTGCTCTCTCCTCGGAGGTTGAGTAGTCCTCAGTATTATAGCACTAGCCATGGAAAAACTAGAACCTAAAACTCCTTGTCACTTGGTATGATAATCCTTAGCCTGATGCCCCAACTCCTTGCAAGTAAAACATCGGCCCCCCATATCCACATTTTGATTTGGACAGTTTCTTGCCATGTGTCCTGGTTATCGGCAAATGTTACACGTGATCAAATTTGGAAGTTGATTGCACCGTCCCTAATGGAATTTCTGACAAGTCTGACACTTCGATTTGTTCCCACTGGAACCACTGCCAATACTAGCTGTTGATCCTCCTGAACTTTTCCTTTTTGCACTTCCTTGGCCACTGAACTAACTTGATCCCACCCTTTTACTTGGTGGATTTGGTTGTGGTGGCATGTTTGAAGTATACCTGAGATCTCTTTCAGCGATAGAAGCAATATCTAATCCCTTAGCATAGGTCTCTGGACGGAATACGGTCACTCGCCCTCAAATGTCGCCTTAAAGTCCTGTCACAAATACTTTTACTTTCTCAATCGTTACGATATCCTTGGCAAACCTTGGTAAAATGTAAATTGTGTCGAATACTCTCAGACTGTCTTTTCCCCTTATACTAGTTCTATAAATTCTTGAGCTTTTTGATCCCCAAATGATTCTGGGAAGTATTGTTCATTAAAAATCTCAAGAAATTGATCCCAAGTAGTCGGTTAACTCGGGCCCAGCTTAGTTCGCCACCAATATTGCGCTTCATCCTTTAGTGTATCGGCTGCAAACAACACTTTTTGTTCCTATGTACATGGTAATACCCTGAAAATTTTCTCCAAGTCGGAAATCCAGAAATTTTCCCTCATCGGATTGACTTCCCCATAGAATATTGTCGATTTCTATTTATAAAATTTTGAAATGGTAACAACTTCTTCCCTTGAATTCAGAATTGGTTGTACCAACCTTTCCTCAACCACATGAGTTTCAACCACACGGACTAATCCTTCAATTGCCCTTTCGACTCATTCCATTCGACTTGGATTCTCACCTCTAGACATATTGCCTGGCACCCACATTATAACATACACATACACATTACTTTTAAGAAACACATGGCATGCTAATCAATATTTAAAAGCATGCTAGGAAAACATGTATGCATGAGCATGTAGCTGCATGTCATTGTGTGGACACTATGAGTCATACGTCTCTCATCCCCAAAGGCTCTAGCCTATTACTCCGATACCAAAAATTATCACACCCCAACTCACCTCGTGCAGATTAGGAAACCTGTAACAATTCTACAAGTGTTCAATTATACTAACTATCAAAGAAACATGCGAAATACTAAGAAACACATGTGTTTAACAATATAAAAGAACTCTATTGTGAAAAAATAGCCTCAAAAGCAAAATGGTTATTAATAAAGTATACCAAATTTTATACCAAAAGATAGTTCTATGAGTCTCGATTCCAACACATAAAATGGCGCGCGAATCCAAATTTTCTAGAAAGAGTCGTGTTCATTTTCATAAAAGCCATCTGGCTGGAACCAGACCTGTGGATCAATCCACTCTAAAATCGGATCGATCCAGTTTTAGCATAATGGAATTTCTAGTTCCCCTAGAAGCTCCGGATCAATCTGCCCATGACCCAGATCAATCCGGTTTCTGTAGAACTTGATTTTTAGCAGAAATCCCCTGTTTAACAAGTCCAAACATATCCAAAACTAGCCTACATCATATAGGACTTGAGAAGACTTTGCAAAACCTTTATATCAACAATTAAAAGCATTCCTAAACATTTTTAAACCATAGTTACTATCACATGAGGATCAGAAAATTTTTGGAATACAAATTTCCTCCAAATTAGCATTTTACCAAATACTTGCTGGAATGAACTCTACATTAAACCAACCCTTATGAACACTTCCAAAAAAACCATTTCCAAAGCATTTCAAGGACTTTACAACTTTCATAAACATGTCAACAAACTTATTTAAACACTTCCACAAATTCAAAATATGACTTAAACCTCATTTGGAACAATTGGATCATGGGAACCCCATACTTGGTAGTACCAACATTAGTAATGAAAATTATTGGAACCAAAGATTCAAGAACTTTACAACCAACTTGCTTGTATTCAAACCTTGCCCAATATGATTGTGACACTAATCCGAACTTATCGGGAAGGTCCAATCTCAACCAATTCATATACCCATAGTGAACGTTGTTTACTCCCGATCGGTGGTAGACAAAAGTACCAAATGGACAAGTGAACGTTGTTTACTCCCGATCTTTAAAAGCTATCTCAATCTGATTACATCTACTGTACCCCTCCAAAAAGCAATAAAACTTGTGTCCCGCCACTCTTTCCAACATTTGGTCCATGAATAATAGTGGGAAGTGGCCTTTTCGGGTCATAATGTTTAACTTTCGGTAGTCTATGCACATTCGCCAACCGGTGGGGATGTGTGTTGGTACCAACTCACCATCGTTATTTGGAATGACTGTTTCCTGCTTTCTTTGGTACTACCTAGGTTGGATTAACCCATGGACTATCAAAAATTGGATATATTATCCCAATGTCTAGTAGTTTTAAAACTTCCTTTTTCACGAGTCCTTGCATATTGGGATTTAGATGCCTCTGCATTTAACATAATGGTTTAGCATCTTCTTCCAAGAAAATTTATATGTGCAAATGGATTGACTTATGCCTTTGAAGTCGGCAATAGTCCATCCCAATGCACCTTTATGGCATTTTAAAATTTGGGTAAGTTTATCCTCTTGCTCTGAATCTAAATAAGCTGATATGATGATAGGGTAAGCTTTGTTAGTTCCTAGACAAACATATTTGAGTTCCTTTGGAAGCTCTTGTTATTCTAAATCAAGAAACTGTAGATTTGAGTGTATTGCGAGTTTTATTTTTTGAGGCAACAACTTGTAGGGTGCTACCCATAGACACTCCCCATGTTCTTCATCAATGGTATTCATCATTAGACAAGTCTGATTAAGGTCGACATCCAGTGTGGTATATTGGTCGAATTGATAAAAAGGATCAAATTTTGACACTACAACCCTCACCGGATCTTTATAATCAACAAACTCAGATTCGTCTTCAACAATTGTTTTAATGTGGTTGAGATATTACTCATCCTCATATTCTTTGGGTCTGGGATTTGAAAATATTTTGTACTTTTAATGTCATGCTCCCAAATACTATTGTCATAACACCACTTCTGATTCATATTGTGGCATCGATGGTGTTTAAAAATGGACATCCAAAAATTACCAGTATCTGTGCACATGGCTTAGCGACGAGCTTCGTGTCTAAGATCAGAAAGTTTACCGGGAAAACAAAAGTGTCTATCTGCACTAGGACATCTTATAATATCCCTCTTGGGTATTTCACTAATTTGTGTACCAATTGGAAAGCAACTCAGGTAGGTTTGAGTTCACCTAACCCTAATTGTTTATATTCAGAATATGGCAGTAAATTTATACTTACTCCTATATCGGGGAGTGCATTATCGATTCTTTGATTTCCAATTTGACATGAGACTATATGAGCATCAGGGTCCTTGTTTTGGAGGCAGTTCATTTTAAAGTATTGTGCTTGCTTGGCAAGCAACATAGGCATGCTTCTTTACACTTTGTCGCCTCTTGACCATGCATAAGTCCTTTAAAAACTTAGCATAGGATGGTACTTGCTTGATTGCATCAAGGAGTGGGAGGTTTATTTTAACCTGTTTGAATAGTTCATAAAACTCCTGATTTTTTGTCTCATTTTTTTTAGGTTTTTTAAGTCTTTGAGGATAAGGCACAGGAAAAGGGCTAATTGGAAATTCTTCAAGAACGGGTTCTTTTCCATGCCTTTTTTTCTATTTCCTATACTTCTTTTGGAGCTTCTTTCGTTGGTTTTAAAGTTTCATTTTTGGTAGAGGGCTCCTCCTCATTCACCAATTCATCATCTACTTCTTCAATGGTAGAATGAGGCATATCTTGCCCAATTATCTTTTCACTTCTAAGGGTAGTCACAGCTTTAGCGTGTTCCTGATTATTGGGGCCATTGTTATGCCCCTTAAGATTTGGAAGTGATTGAGCAGGAAACATTCCTCCCGTTCCCTCTTTCCTAGCTTCCATTCTCTCTAAACTTACACACATTCTACTCATCATTTGTAATAGTTGTTGTGTAATAGTTGCATTAGAGAGTGGGTCTTTTTCTTGTACCTTTTTATGAGGTGGTACATAGACATTTGAGGATTGAGCTTGATTTTGATTATTACATATATTTTGTTGGAATTGTTGGGACGACCTATTATGTTGCCCTTGATATTGATTGTTATTGTATGGCTGTTGTTGATATTGATTTTGGGTCCCAGCATCATTCTTCTAATCAAAACCAGGGTGATTCCATCTGATATTATTATTATTATTATTAGATTGAAAGTTATTATTATTATGACTATAGGAATTCCCTACCCCTCTATACCCTTTCATGGCAATCATTTCCATGGGGTTTTGTCCTTGGAAATATGGCACATTAGGATAGTATGGAATAGTGTGTCTCAATATATTACATGTGCTGCATGGTTCTTCAGGTAAAGCCTACCTAGAACTCTCTCCTTTCATTCCCAACTCTTCCACTTTCCTAGCTATCTCCTCGTATTTTTTCATTAGAGCATCCTCAATTTTTAATTGATAGATACTCTTATCATCTCTACTTTGTGTTTGAGTTCTCGAGACATCTTCTGGGTTGGTCCATTCATGGGAATGTTCTGTTAACCAATCGAAGTGAGCCTCGGCGTCTTCAGTATTTTTACTCAGAAACTCGCCTGCACTCCTATATAGTGTCTACTAGTTTTTTAGTTTTTCCATTAAGTCCTTCACAGAAAAAGCTAATTGTTCACCATTTCTCATACCCATGATGTGGGCATGAGAGAAACAAATCTTTACATCGCTCCCATGTTTGAGTGAAGGCTTCATTATTTCTTTGTTTATATGAGTTAATTTTACGTTAAAGATCAGAGGTCATGATTGCAGGAAAGAATTTCTTTAGGAAAGCAGTGTTCAACGCATGCCATGTGTGTATACAATTTGGTTTGAGGGTGAGCAACCACTCTTTCACTTTATCCTTTGGGGTGAAGGGAAATCGCATTAAGCGAGTTACATCTATAGGACAGTTTTGGGAGAATGTTTTACAAATATCCTCAAAATCCTTGACATGTAAATAAGCCTTCTAGCTTTCCATCCTATGAAAGGTTAGAAGGAGTTGAATCATTCCATTATGAAATTGAAATCCGCATGCACGTGGAGGAATGAGAATGCACAAAGGTGAAGGTGCATGTTCAGGTTACATGACTTCGCGCAAGGGATGCAATGAATCATCAATGGGTATAACCCTGTTATCACCTTGTTCACTCTCGCTGTTAGACATTGTGATACAATTTGAAGGAATAGCTACGGAATTGATTGAACAAGAGGAATCAGATGAGTAGAGTGGGTTGCCAAAAATACCTTCAACGGAATTATCAGGCATGAAAGGGAAAGACCCTACAAGATTTTAATCTACAGAACTAAAAGAAAATGAAAAGGCAGAATTAGGTAAAGATAGAGTGAGGTAATCTAAGTGTGTAGCTAGTCGCCTTCCCCGGCAACGGCGCCAAAAACTTGACATGAAATTAATTTGTGCGCTCTTATGCTACGTTTAAGTGTAAACGATCGTGCAAGTAGTAAATCTAGTAAGACCAGATCGATCCCTCAGGGAAGATTATAAAGTACTAACTTAGACTAATCTCAAAATAAAAATTAAAAATCAATAATTTAAATGAAGCGTAGAACACAAAGTTCCAGAATTAACAACTAGTGTAACAAAATAAGTAAATTAAACTAGCAATTAACTAATTAACTAAGTAGATCTTAAAATGGGTTTTTACTTTATAATAAAAATGCGTTGGGTTCACACAAATCCACAATGTCTTAGCCATCTACCATGCACATTCATTATCGTTCTATAGAGTACATCCCTCTTCGGTATTCTGTATTTTTCTACAGATAAAGAATCAATAGTCCTTTCATGATCGAGACTATATCATAACAGTTAGTTTAGAATACTTAGAAGACGTTTTAAAACAATGGTGATGACTCACACCCTCAATGGTGTTAGCAATCAAGGTGGTTTGCAAAATTCATTGAAAAAAAAGGCCTTAAGGCTTAAAGTTTAGAAACTATTTTGACAAACTGAGCTTAACTGGACAATTTGATAACACATCTCAAAAGCAAAAGTCATGGAATACTTTAAAGGATCATCTCAAGATTTTACATGTTCAATCGATCAAAGTGCTCTTGATCGATCGAACTGCATCATCCTCTAATCGATTGAAATGTCTTCGATCAATTAACTTGTCTCTGGTTTGATCGATTGATTGAACATAGAGTTTCTCTACAGTGCATGGCAGAAGCCAGAGATCACTATTTCATCCTGACCTTCCAACAACTGAACTAAGCTGACATTATTTTAAGTGCAAAAAATAGGTTTTTAGTATTAAACATGATTAAGGCTATGTTTGGTTTGATTTTAAACATAGAACTTATAGAAAAACTATGGTTTATCAAACTAACATGCAAAACTATGATTGAAACAGAATAAAGCTACTATAAACTACAAACAGAATGAAGAGAGAACTATAAAATAAAGCTTGGAACAAGGAACTCATATTAAACTTGCAAGAATCCAAGAGAACCTAATATCCAAACATGCAAAACCTACAAAACAAGAAGGAACCTCTCTATTTCTCTCTATAAAACTGATGAAAAACTAAAGTGGGCGTCCTTTTGGACGTGTTTACAATGCATATTTATGGAGGAAACCTAACTAAGGTTGTCACAATATATCTCTAGTGTGCGCCTGCAAAATTCTGGTAAAACCATGTTCGATCGATCGACCTATGTTCGATCGCTTGAACTTCACATTCCTCAAGCATTTGAGAAGACTTCAATCGCTTGAACTCTCGATCACTTGAAACTTCTTCGATCAATCGAGGTCCTCTTTTTAATTTTGCAATGACTTCTCTGCACCTTGGCTTTACCCTTTTCCTGTAATTCATTCCTGCTCATGCCACACAGCATATCTACACAAAATATGGTCTAAAACAATAGAACTCATCATAGATTCATCTCATTGTATCCAGACATGCATTGGAATGAAACTGCAGATGAAACGGGAAATTGTAAACTAAATTATGTTGTTTTCTTATTATAGCGTGGATATATTATAAAAATATACCTACTTTCTCCTATCATGAATAGATTATTGTTTATTATTAGTATGAACTTGAGATTTCTAATCGACATGTGTGGACATGCTGAATCGTTCATCCACTCTTTTTAGATTTTTTGAGATTGTTTTTGAAAAAGGAAAGGAAGAGGTCTGTTGAAAATAGATACAGAGTTGCCAATTGGTCTTTAAGGAACCAAGAAACCTAATTTTGACTCACCCAAATGGATAAAGGGCACCGGCCCTTCATAACCAAAGAAATTGGCTCGGGGTTTTGGTACGAGAGAGGAAGGAGCCTTTATCGCGACTAAAACACCCTCAACTCGCCCCGTCTTTCGACGGGCCTCAATTAGCATCCAAATGATCATCTTATACTATGTATGGTTCGACAATTAATACTATGATAGTATATTACATCACACAAGAATTTTGAAATGGAAGATCAAAAGATAAGATATCGTTCATAAGATCTTAGCTAAATACTATGCATTGCAAAAGTGAAAGATCACAAGAACAAACCTAGGAAAAATCATCTAATCACATATCAAGTAATAAAGTTTTCCTAATCTAATGGGACATGAGTTGTTCTTGAAACAAATAATCAAATAAATCAAAATATGCTTAGCAAACTAGAATGATGCATGTTAATCTTTGAGAAAAGAAGACCTCTCAATCCCCGAGACGGATGATAAAGGAATATTAGATCGAGGGAAATCATGAACGTATGATCCAACTCATTCCTTATAATCTTCTTAGATTAGGAGCCACAAAAGCCGCAAATCTTGCATGGATGCAATGTATGATCCTAGAATGTGCAAAGGTTGTAGTGTGTTTGTGTACATGGACTTTCTAAAGTGACTTAGAAGTCTAAAACATGAATGAATGCATAGAGGAAATTATCATGGAATAGGAACAAATATAGTATGGACAACTTCCTAAGATATGAACTAATTTGAAGTGCATATAAGCATCAAATCAAAGAATGAAAGTAAAAGTGTGCTTGCTATGAATAGTAGACAGAAAAGTAACATGATATTTTGGAAATTGAAAAGAGGGGTTAGGAATGTTTTCAATGCATGATTTTTTTATGGAGATCTTCCTTATTGTGTCTATAACACAACTAAAAATTCCAATATTTAATAACTATCACAGATTGAGAGAAATCATGTAAACAATAGAGGTTATTCAGAAACAGAGTCCGTACTATCTACTGAAATGTTAAAAAATCTTAGAAAATGAAAACAAAAGATATAGAGGCCCATATTATACAGAAGGTTCCCTAATACATTGAAGTTTAAGGGAAAAATAAGTTGGAACAACTCGTTTTGGAAAAGTTTTCTGTAAAACAAGTTGAAAGTCAACCTAGCTGCTGTGATAGCAGAGGCAGAATGTTTAGAAGGAATGTTTGGACAAAAATGGACCCCTTTCAAGTGCTTCGAAGTCAAACCAAAAATCATGGGTGTTCTATAATGAGTTAGAAAGACTTTCCAAGTGGTCTTGCATTCATATATTGAGTATTGAACTCAAAATAATTCTAAAGTTAAATGACTCACTGTTTTAAAGGTTTTGAGAAAACAAGGTTTATTTCTTGAAATCAAAATGAGGGGTTTAAGAGGGGGTTTTGAAATGGGGGTTTTGAAAACATATTTTCAATACTTAATGAAGATTATAACCACTTAAAATGTCAACATTTGACTCACATCAAGAACCTCCAAGATTATTGGAAAGTATTATTTCTATTTTAAAGACAACTTCAAGAATACATAAGAATGTATTGGAGTTGAAATCATCATCTATCAAACATGCTTTTGAGGTCAAGAGCTACTATCCATAAGGATCTACTCACCACAAACTTCATGTCATCATTTAGATGATGATAGACTAGTAAGTAAACAAAGAAAACAAAAAAAAGAAATGAGGTAAGAAAAGATGAACAACAAAGTAAACAAACAAGTATATAAACAATCAATAGATGATTTTCAATATTGTATTGGACTTGTAGCTTGGTGTTTCACTCATATGTGGTGACATTGGACATGGAAGTAGCTTCCTCTCTCTTAAATGCTCACTAAAATGGTGGTTGGGTGTATTGAATATGAAGTAAATGGAAGTAATGAAGTAAAAACAAAGTTTAAAACTCACTCTCTTGTTTGGAAATCAAAGAAGGAAGCTTCTTTTCTCTCTACTCTAACCTTATCTCTACAACATTCTGTCTAAAACTTTTCAAAGCTTGCATTTGACACCCCCAAAATGAGAAGTCAAGGGGGGTTTATATAGGCCAATTTGGGGTGGTTTTTGGGTTTTAGAAGTACTCCCATTGGTCCCAAACATCTGTGAACATAAAACTACGTCGTTTTGATTTCTAATAAATCAAAATGAACCCCCAAAAGAAATTACAAAAGTGGACCATTCTGGGGAAGAGTGCCGCGGTGGCACTGGGCCTGTACTGCGGCGGCAGTGGGCCAGTGTCGCGGCGGGACTGCTCCTTATTCGTCCAGATAATCCTTTCTAGGCCCCCAGAGGTTCCGGTATTCGCGAAAAGGCCATATTTCGTCCGAAATTCACAAAAAAATGCATACAAACTCCAAATTGAAGTTATGATATACAATTGGAAAGGTAATGAAGTCTACTTTACATAAAAAAAATAGTTCGAAGATAGGTCACTTTGAAAAGTTTTGCGGTATTCGCGATAAAAGCCGATTTGATCACATTTTTCACCTTTGGAAATTCATAATAAATTCGTTTAAAATCCAAAAATTATGTGCGATATACCGTTGGAAAGCTATTGACCTCTAGTATCCATGAAAAATGTTTGAAAAATGATAGGTGCTCCAATTTCAAAGTAAACTTTTGGTCAAACTGGTCAAACTTGGGATTCCCGGGAAGTTCTAGAAACCTCTGGGAGCTCCCAGGAGCTGACGTTTTTGTTCAATTTTCTTTTAGAACTCATTTTAGCATTTCCCACATGATCCAGAATGATCCCGGAACTTTTCGGCAAATTTGGACGATTTTGGTCAAACTTGGTCAAACCTTGGTCAAACTGGACAACAGGGACTTTCTGGGAACTTCCGGGACTTCCGGGGGACTCTGGGAGCCAACGATTTCATCTGGTCTTACTTTAGAACTCATTTTATTGCTTTTCTTACAACATAGCACATTTCCAGAACATTTGGTCCGAATCCGGGAGTGTTCGGGCTTTCAGGGGTATTTTGGTCATTCTGAGCATTTTGAGAGATAGAACTAACTTCTAGGAGTCCTTTTTTTAAGTATTCTTCGATCATTGTGAATCACCAAGCTATGGGTCTCCTAAATCTGATAGCCGACAAAATGGGATGTCTACAGTTTGCCCCTCTTTGGCATGAACTTGCGAGGCAACGCATGTCGTAAGCGAGTGCCAAAGCTTTGAAGAGACAGATCTTTTTGGAGGCTATAGATTTAGGATAAAAGCGTTACAAAGATGTAATGATAGAAAACATGATATTGGGGCTAAGGCTGGTCGTGCTCTTCGTGAGTTGCCTACGTATCCCAAAGGGAATCAGACCAGGATGTAGTACGGGGCACGAAGGAACAAATAACATATGCACATCAAGACAGGCGGATGCTATGTTATGAGGATGATATGCAATGTATGGATGTGTCGTGAGTCCTATCATGTATAGTGTTCTGATCCTCGTATGAGTGAGTGCTAGTGTCTCCAACTATGATGCAGTGGCTGATTTGGATAAAGACACAACGGTTTGGAAGACTCTAGGTCTCGGGATAAACTTCTTAAATTCCAAAAACGTGCTTTGTAAGCGAAATGGATCAGACGCAGGGTTTTAGAGGATGACAACTAAAGGTGACCGAGGGATCCCGTGATAACCGATAGGTAAGAAAGCTATAAAAATGGACACATGAGAAAGCTCATGATAATCAGAAGACACGGAGTCGTGGAACGATAGTGCTCGTCTTCAAAATCTGGACACGGGTGATGTTCTGGTTGTTCCTGATGACCGATCTTTGGGAGTCGGTTCTGCTTTTGCTACTTTCTGCTGGGGATAGTGGGAAATAGGATCCTTCCTTATTTGTCCTCGGGGGATGGCATAGGACTTTCAGAATATCTTCTCTTTTCTTGATCGGGAACTAGGACCCATTTTTGAATCTCTCACGGTTGATCAAATCTTCCAGCGCTCAATCCAAGAGAGCCGGTCGGGGCCTCCGGGAGCTGGTATCTCTATTCCTATCCTCGGGGGATGGTGTAGGACTCTCGGGGAATCTTCTCTTTTCTGTTTCTTGATCGGGAACCAGGACCCATCTCTGAATCTCTTACGGTTGATAAGGTCTTTGCAATGGTCAGTCCGGAAAGCCAATTCGGGCCTTCGGGAGCTGATATCTTTCTGTTTCTGTCCTCGGGGGATTAACTAAATCTGCTAGGGATAAAATGGATCTGTTGGGGATAAAACCTCATAAATCTTGACTAATGGGCCACCGGGGCTAATCGGGACCACAAACGGACTAAAACGGGTCAGAATGGGTTGAAACAGGATAAAACAGAGCGAAGCGGGGCCCACGAAGAGTAGTACCGCAGTAGTACTGCGCCACTGCCATGGCAACAATTGTCCAGTGCTGTGGAGGCACTGGGTGGCCGGACTTCATGTGTATATATCTCGGGTTTTTTTAGCATTTCAAGCTCATTTTTGGCCATTCGGGGTGCTTTTGGGGCCAAAATCCGTCAAAACACAGCTTGTGCATGCTCAGGTGAGTAATCTTTTCCCATGATTGGAATTTTGATTGGTGTTTTAGTTTGTTCCATTTTTCAAGAAGAATGTTTTGTTTTAGCTTCCATTTTTCTTGCAGATCCATGGCTTCGAGCTCAAGGAGACTGTCTAAGAAGGCCAAGGAACGAATGAAAGTCAAGAGCCAAACCCCGGACTTGATTTTATGGGACCCCCAAAGTCATCTTTTGGCCACGGCTCTAGCGAGCCTGGTATGTGAAGCATTCGACAGTTTAGGACTATTTTATACATTGTGCTAGTTTTATGAACTGTAGTGTGCACCTACAGTTTGTTGGAAGCTTGTTTTGTGCTTGTATGTTGATTTTGTGAAGTTGGACTTTGGGTCGTAAATAGTGATTTTGTGCTCATTTTTTGTTGTTTTTGATGTGTGCAGGTGCCGGAAGTGACATTGAAGGGCCATGGTAGCCTTGCTCACGCTTTTCTGTGGTACACCCAACTCTCGCCTGTCGTCAAAGGTAGACGATGCCGGGTTTGGCGGCTTTGTCCGCCTAGTTTCAAAGAGTACCAACGATCTAGCGCATTTTTACACTCATGCTGAGAGATAGTGGGACACCACCAATAATTTTCATCTGCCATTTGGTGAGATGACAATAACGCCTTTTGATTTTTCAATGATTACCGGTTTGAGAGTTGGCGGGAAGTGCCTGATTCTAGACTACTTCTATGAGATTGATCCCGAGGCTGTCGAGATGTTGATTGGGGCTATTCCCCCTAATCTGGAGGGGGCACAAATTTCCTTACGGTTGGCATTACCGGGCTTACGGCAGAGGGAATTATAACCTGAATAATTCTCAGCTTCTGAGGGTATTTCTTCTGTATGTCCTTGGTTGCTCGATTTTCGTGACATAGAATGACCTGGTGAGCTTAAGGCTTCTTTCTTGCCTGGCGACCATTGGTGAGATCCCCTCTTATGACTGGGACGGTGCTGCCTTGGCCCACCTTTACAAGCATATGGGTGAGATTTCCCGGGGTGATATCAAATCAACGGGGGGATTCTGGCGAGCTTGGGAGGTAAGTACTGCAACCTCTTTTATCTTTCGGCCTTTTGATTTCCGTACTTCTTGTCCTTTCTGATTTTCCCTTTGTCTGTGCAGCTTTGGAGCTTTGAGTACCTAAAGATGTTGGCTCCTTCTCCTGCTGATGAATCAGGTGAAGATGAGGACGCCATGGCTCCTGTGCCTTTGTTCCCCCGGGGCTTGAGATGGCGGAGGGATGTTGTCGGGGTAAAGAGCGGGGCTCATCGGATTGTTCTCCTCAGAAACTTCTTATCTGGACTGACAACTGCTAGCATTGATTGGACGCCTTGGGAGCGCATTACCTATACTGCCCCAGAGGAGATACAGGCGCTCAGGCCCCTTGACTCTTGCCGACTTCTGATGGAAAGTACCGAAAGCAGGTAATGGTTCCTTGGCGAGTGAGTATCTCGGCCGATGGTTGGCAGTCTGAGGTATCGCGTCCCTCATAATCCTCCTATGATGGATGCTGATGACCTTTCCGGTGATGCTTTATTGGCGGCCTTAGCTGGTTCTGATGTTTGGAATCACTTACTCTTTGAGACTGGCTATGAGACTTACCGTGGCCGCTTCCTGATGCCCAACTTCCCACTCCTGGATGTGAGTTTCTTTTACGTTTTTGTCTCTATCCGTCGCCTATGTTTTTTGGACTTATCTTTGCCTAATTTGTTTTGTGCCCACAGATGTACAGGAGGTAGGCTCCTCCAGTTTCTGATCCTACCACTACTTAGGACTCGACGGACAATGTTTTGGGTGCTGATTTTTCTCCCCAGGTTATGGAGGTGGCACGAGTCACATGTGGGTATCCCACTCAGCCAACAGGCGTCCTCAATGACACGAGAATTTTTCTGTGTGCGCTTCTGTGCTATACCCAAGTGTAGGTAATCGTGCAAGTAGTAGTCTGGTTAAGTCCAGGTCGATCCCACAGGGAAGGTGTTAAAGTAATTACTTAGATTAATCTCAAACAAGAAAACAAAATTCAATATTTTAAAGGAATGTAGAACACAAAGTCCCACAATTTATCAACTACTAAAAATAAAAAAATTAAACTAAATTAGACTAATTACAAACTAATTAATTAAAACAAAGATTTAAAACGTGTTTTCTTAACTAAAAGGAAATATTGGGATTACACGAATCCACCGCAACCTAGCCATCTACCATGCAATTGCATTGAAGCTCAATGGAGTACACTTTCTACAGTATTCCGTATTTCTCTTAGGATAAAGAATCTATAATCCTTTCATGACCGGGACCATATCATCACAATGGAGTTTGAAATACACAAAAGCGGTTTAAAACAATAGTTTTGACTCTCACCTACAATGGTATTAGCAATGAGGGTGGTTTGCAAAATATATTGAAGAAAAATGCCTCAAGGCTTAAAGTTCACAGACTGTTTTGACAAACTGAGCGTTTTGGGACAATTTGATAACAACCTAATAAAACAGAAATCTAGGAATACTGCATAGAATGTCCTCAAGAATCAGAGGGTTCGATCTATCGACGCGCTTACGATCGATCGAATATCTTCATCTCTCGATCGATCGAACTGACTTAGATCGCTCGACTGCATCTCTGTTTCGATCGATCGAGATTTCTCGATCTATCGAACACAGAAATTATTCTGCTGCATGGCAGAGGCTTGAGATCACGGTTTCATCGTGATCTCCCAACCTGGGGACTACTCAGATATCGTCTGAAGTGTCTCAGATTCGTTTTTAACGTATAGTTCCATTAAAGGTGTGTTTGTTTGTGATTTTTGCAATAAATCTATGAAAACTAAGTATATAACTATAACTAACATTCAAGACTACTAGATAGCAGATTAAACTTCTATAAACTAAGTGCAGAACGTAAATAAAGTAACCTAAAAACGAATACTTGTATTGAACTAATGAGGAATCCAAACAACCAATGTAAATCCTTGCTTAAACCTACAAAAAATCAAAGTAAAAGCTCTCTACTCTCTATAAACTGATGAAAATGAAATTGGGCGTCCTTCTGGACGTACATAATATGAGTATATATACTTAAGGCCTAATGCTAGGGTTAAACATCCGCTTCTGCTGCATGCGCATAAAATCTGATAAAAGCTATGTTCGATTGATCAAACATCCTTCGATCGATTGAACATCTGACATCTTCGAGCGCTTGAACTCTTTCGATCGATCGAACCTTCGATTGATCGAATGGTCTTCAATCGATCGAGGTTCACTTTTCATCCTTTACTTGTCTTCATTAAAAATCAGCACTCCCTTTTATCTTTTTCATCTAATTCTTTACACAGCAACAGTAATCTGCACAAACTACAGCTAAAATAAACAACTTATCATAGTTTAATCAATATGTGTACAAACTAGCATTGTAATTCAAATTGCAGATAAATGGAGGAATTGTGAAGTAATTTAACACATTTTCTTCTATTAGCGCGGTTGTATTTTACAAATACCCCCTCTTGTCACAACCCCCAACTAGCGAGTTGCTAATCCCTAACAATAGAGCAAAAATAAAAACAAGCTAAACTAATACTACTATAACTAGAAAAACTAAAATAACTAGATCCAGATTAACTAAATTAAAATAACAAGAAAGAAAACTACCTAGCTCACTTTCGCAGGAATCGCGGTTGCATTTAGCAAATGCAACAAGTCGTTAAACCCCTAGGTTTTCCCTAGTGGACGAGTGTTGTCTCGTGAGGGTTTGTAGTGAATGTACCCACAAAATTCTCTGATTTTAAGGTCAAAAAGAGATAGAATAACTTTTAAACATTCCCCTTTCATTCACTATTGATTTAGCTCTACAAAACATATCATCCTCATTCAAACCATGAAAGAAATGCACATGTTCCTCATGTCACCAAGATAAAAATAACATAAGCGTCACATCCATGTATCCGTGCGTGTGTGAGACTAACAGCTATACATCAAACTTTATTTAGAGTTGTTTTAGACTATCATAGTCTCAGAACTTATAGTTTCAACTCAATCCTCACATAGTTATTACACTCAAAAATGAACATCCCACAGAAACTTGGCTAATAATGATCGCACATGGTATGAAAGCTTTGATAGGAATGATTTTTCGGATACTAATGCTTTCATACTTGACTCTATAAAAGATGAACATTTAGAGTGTATAGTCTCATGAAAGGAACACCACTTACTAGAGGAGCGAAATACCGCGGATAACTCAACTTATACGTTCATGTTTAAACTAAGTTGTTGAGAATCATTAAGGCTTTGACTTTTCGATTTTTATTTAGTAGGGTAGAAATTAAAGGGGGGTAAGAAATTGCACATTTTCAGCATGTGGCTGTGTTCAGTAGGTTCTTCACTTTATTTCAACCATCCTCTCCATACGCATACATATAGATATCATCATTTTTTTTTAAACCTGAACAGCCCTTCCCACTACTGTTCCCTCCTCATACTTCAACAATTTAATCACATTGGGTGTGCAATGAGGTATATTGAGGTCAAGGTATAAAATTAGGGATTTAGAATTTCATAATGGATTCGGCATTATTTATTAGGTGCGGGGTTAAGAACAATGTATATTCAGAGATGTCGATATAGGTAAATGGAGAAGGTAAGGAGCAAATACGATGGCTTAAATCATTTTCTTAATTTCTTAATTTTTACACGTCAATGTTCATTGAGTTTAATTGGTAAATCCTGAACGTTCTCCTCTACTAAGAATCCAAAATGAAGAATTAGAGACCAGTCAACGAATTTATTACGCTTATTCAATAAAAACAATTTGAATCTTAATGTGATAATTCCCTCAGAATTAAAGATTGGATTCAAAAGCTCACTAAGGGTAACTAGTTTTCACTGCTTCATTCTTTAAAGTACAAAAGTCGTATTAACTCTTACTTTAAGTTTTCTGCATAGCTATTAACACGTGCAAATGATTTGGATACAAGAATAATCAACATATGCATTCATCCTAGCGAAACTAGAAAAACGCGTGAACATAATTCATAAAAGGATGAGAATAAAACGGTTGTGTCATTGCTTGACAACAGGTAAATAGAAATGGAGATTCAAAATTATTCTACCAATTTAATTCAAAAACTTACTTAATAAATTGAAAATTTTGCAAAGTTTGTTGAATGTGAAATTAAGTTTAATTTACTTTAGTTGCTAATGGGAGTATGACATACGCAATATATAGAATGGTCCAGATTGCTACGACTAATGTGCACAGGTGACTATCTATCTACATCCCACCCCCAACTGAAAATTGCAATGTCCTCAGTAGGCGATTTTCAAAAATAGATAGAGAGATATCACCTGATATATATCATCAGAAGAATCACAAGTGTAACAACCTGTATAGAAAGCATACAAACTCCAAGTAGCAGAGATCAAAAGAGTATGAAATATAGAACATGGGATCCATGCATAGAATGGAACTAGTCACTGGAAATATAATAAAGTGAAAGAACAGAACAGTGATAAAATGCACCATACAACTAAAATACAAAGCATCCAACAATACAAAATATCCAAAAATATATCCAACAACCAACCAACACATCCAAATCCAACCAAAATGATCAAAATATCCCAACAACCCAAGAATAAAAAATAATCAGCAACAGTGATCCCTCAGAAACTAAACATCATCGGCGACGTCCGATAATATCTCAATAAAAACATCAAGATCATCCCCACCGCCACCCTCAGCAATAGTCGGTGCTGCTAGGGCACTCGTGATCATGGCAACTGGAATAGATAAGGGTGTGTCGGCCACAACAAGAGGAGGTGGAAGTGGTATCTCCGTAATAGGTGGTGAAGCCGATGATGTAGAAGCTGTAGGATCAATCTGGGAAGAAGGGTCGGTAGATGATGGATCGGTGGTGGATGGTGGAACAGCAGATGTAGTAGGCAGGACGATGGAAGTGTCTGGAGCAGCTGCAGGTGGATTGCTGGGTGGTGCAGAAGTAGCATTAACTGCCTGGTCGACTCTGATCTGTATCAAGATCGCCTCCAGCAGAGTAGTCATCTGATCCACCTTACCCTCAAGTCTAATCCTGGCCTCTCTCTCCTCTAATAGGAACTCATGAATAGTCAGGAGAGGCGTAGAAGAAGACTCTCCCTAGGTACGAGCCTGAGATCTCTATCTTAACTCAAATCTAGCCACCTCCTCAACAAGATCTAACTCCTCATCAGAATCACGCTCCTCAGCCTCTGTGGGCGTCCCAGAAGCAGCACCCTCAGTATCAGTGCCTCCTTCTCTCCTTCTCTTCTCTCCAACTTTCGCCTTGCCCTTGCCTGCCTCTTCCGCTTTTGTGCCTCAGACCGGTGGGAAGCAGTCTCGCCAAAATGGCTACGAGACTGGGCAGTCATATCACCCGCTAATGGAAGTAGACCTGCCTGCTCAATAACCCTGTGAATGGCCCAAGCACCCTTCAGGTGCTTCTTGGCCTGAATGTAGCGAGTAGGGTGCCTCATAAAATTAATGTAGAGGCAAGGCAAACAGACAGGCTGCCGGGTCCCAATCGCATATAATACACGGGAGTACCACGCTATAATCTTCTCCTAATAGGATGTCACTAGGAGGCAGTTGTTGAGGGCGAGGTGCATCATATGATAATTATCGGTAAGATAGACATCAGGAATAAGAGCCTTGCCATTCCAGCCCGGAAGAGCACCCCCAGTGATCTCTCTAATAATAATAGTCGGGGAGAGCAACGGTGTGTCGGGGCGATGTGGACAAACACAATCAGGTACCTCGGGTACCCCAATAGCAGTGGAGACAGTGGCCGGACTAAAAACAATCTCCCAGCCACGGAGGAATGAGCAGAGTGTGAATGGAGCAACTGGATCCCTGATCATCATCACACACGCCTCCCGGATCCAGGACAGATAAACGAGCTTAGGCTGGGAGAAGAGCGTGTACCACTGTGGCATGGCGCGTATCCATGCAAGATACTAGGGAATAGTCAGCCAAGCAGTCTCGAGGGGTCGCTTAAGCATGACCTTGCGCGACTAGAAATATCTGGTGAACCATACCCGGTCTTCGTCGTTTCTGAACCCGTGATTGGGTATAGGGTCGGGTATGGTGAGGTCAAATGGCTTGGCTTTGTGATACCCAGTGATAGGGTTCATTGTTTAGCCCTGAAACAAAAGAAAGAAACAAAGAAACATTAAAAATAGGGAAACCAGAAAAGGAAATGAAACTGCCATACTTCGATCGATCGAAGCATGTTCGATTGATCGGGAATATTACAGGTTCGATCACTCGAGACTTGTTCGATCAATTGAAAGAATGCTGGGTTCGATCGCTCGAACTCAGTTCAATCGATCGAACACAGCTAAATGGCAGTCTCGCGCGATGAGAAAGGAAAAGACCCGCAAACATGAAATATAACAAAACAAAGAGAAAATGAGTAAAATAACCAATGGGGGGCACCCCCACATGAATTAGAAATGGAAAGAACATGAGGGGGTTCTCGGGGCCTCACCTCGAGAGACGCACCGAGAAGACGATGAGGATGGTGATGATGATGATCAGTGTGCCCCGTTGCTCCGCAATTGATGTAGTAGTAAGTGGGGGGTTCAAAAATCGCGTGCGTCGCCCTCTGTGTTCAATCGCTCGAGAAAGTGAGAGAGAGAGAAGCTGCTGAAGTGTATAGACGACACTTCGTTTAAATACAGGTCTCGATCGCTCGAGATGGTTCGATCGATCGAATCTTCGATCGATTGAGCCCTGATGAAGCGCTCGAGGTTCTGATGCTCTTGATCGATCGAGAATCCGTCGATCGATCGAACCCTAAAATTCTACAAGATCATAAAAATGATAACTCGAACACCCCCAACTAACTAATATTGGTCTGGACATACAGAATAATGATAAAACAGTTCATTGGCAAAATCTGTAAGCCAAAAACATCATCCTCATAGTAGAAAATTGCAAATTTTACATAAATAAATCTTTACAAAAGCATCCACTTGTAATAATATTGCTCCCGACACGGTCTTTAAAACCTTATTGAAAAAGAAAAACTAAATTAAAACTGAAATGAACAAAACTTTGTCTAAGAATATACTCCAATTGATGAAAGAAATATGAAATGACATAAAACAATTGGAGTGAAACACTATTCTTCAAGCAGAAAGATTCCTTCTTCCACAACCTCCTTCTCTGCCGCAACTTCAAATGTAGAGTCTGAACTTGATGATTCCCTTTCCCAGAACAAGCGAAAAGTAGTGAGGACATCCTCGAGCAAGTCCGAACTTTCTAAGGAATTGATTCCACTGACAATAGGGGATCCGAATGGAGACAAGGATAACGGAGTAAAATTGCGCATCGAACATTCCTCTTGCGGCGGAGTACTCGGGGACCTTACATATGGTCCAAATCCATGAAAGAGTTGATGTGGAAGGTACAACGGTGAAAATGGTGGATTCATAGTGATATTCCTGACAAAGGGAAACAAAAATGAAACAGAGAAAATTAATTAACTAGAGCAAAAAAGAAACAAACAGGAAGAATTAAACAAAGCAAAACGAATAGAAAAAGAAAGGAATGTGACCAAGAATTAACCTCACTATTGGCTTGATATCCCCAGGTGCACTAGCAGGTAGAGGGCATTGAAGTCGGAACAACAAATAACTCAAATGGACATAAATGTAGGGAACCACTTGGATGACCAGGAAGTCGTCCACATAAGTGAAAACAGCATTGTGGCGTTCGGGCACCACATCTTGTAAGTCCTCTTCTTCCCATGCCTCCCACATTGAGTCATTTTCCCACTCTTCCATCAAAGCGTCATCCACTTCCCACACAGTGTATCCCTCAGGCTCTCCCTCCTCTTCAGGGAGTGCTATGTGCTCAAATGGGTTAATTTGAAGGAGTACAGGATCATACGAGATGTATCCATGGGTTAAGTCAACGATGTTGTCTGCTCCTGGCCCTTGGTATGGAGATAAGCAGAATGCGATTTCATAAGCAGTCCAAGGTGGGTTCTGATATTCTGAATCAGCCCATGACCCTATCGAGTGAACATCATCATCTCTCATGGTGGACAGCATGCACGAGATAAAATTGGAATAGCAGATTATGATCAAGATCACACTAAAAAAGGAATAGATAAACAAAAGAACAAAACAATACAAGAAACAACAAAAGAAAAAAGTACAACAACATTGATAAAACGCACTTGAGCGTTCTAGGTGGAGGCATAGTCGGGCTCATCCAGTTGGATGTGCTCGACCTCGGGTTGGAAATCTTCTAAGAACGGTTTTATCGTTTGGCCATTGACCTTGAAACTTCCATCGTTCTTAGGATTAAATTACTCAACGGCCCCATGTGGGAAGACAGATTTGACTGTGAAGGGTCCTGTCCACCGGGATTGGAGTTTTCCTGGGAAGAGATGAAGGCGCGAATCGTATAGTAAAACTTTCTGCCTAGGCTCGAAAGATTTTCAAAAAATCGTTCTGTCATGGCGATCCTTCAATCGTTCCTTGTGGAGTTTGGCATTGTCATATGTATCTCGTCGAATTTCTTCTAGTTCTGACAACTGCAGTTTCCGGAGATGTCCTCGCTCTTTAATGTCGAAGTTTAATGAGTGTGTTGCCCAATATGCTTTATGCTCAATTTCAACAGGGAGGTGACATGCCTTGCCATACACTAGCCTATATGGGGACATTCCCAAATTTATCTTGTATGCAGTACGGTATGCCCAAAGAGCATCAGTCAGTTTATAGGCCCAGGCTTTTCTGTTGAAACTAACCGTCTTTTCTAATATGTGCTTGATTTCACGGTTAGCCAACTTTGCCTGCCCATTCGTTTGTGGGTGGTAGGCTAGAGCGATCTTGTGATTCACCCCATATTTCTTGAGTAGTGCTTCCAAAGGCTTATTGCAAAAGTGTCTGCCTTGGTCACTTATTAGGGCTTTTGGGGTTCCGAAGCGCGATAAGATATTTTCCTTAAGAAAGGATATTACCGTTTTATGGTCATTGCGTCTCGTCGGTATCGGTTCTACCCATTTTGATATATATTCCACAGCAAGGAGTATATATTCACAGCTATTAGATTTAGGAAATGGGCCCATGAAGTCGATGCCCCAACAATCGAATGTTTCAATTGTGATGATGGGAGTTAAGGGCATCGAATTCCTTTTCAAAATTGTACCAAGCTTTTGACATCGCTGGCATGATTTACAAAAAAACATAGGCATCTTTGAACACAGTGGGCCAATCGAAACCATTGTGCAATACTTTGTGTGTGGTCTTTTGGGAGGCAAAATGGCCACCGCAGGCTTCAGAATGACAGGAGGCCAAAATTACAGTTATGTCCTCATTTGGAATGCAACGCCTGATGACCTGATCAGCACAATACTTAAATAAGTAAGGGTCATCAAAAAAAGAAATGGCGTGCGAATGAAAGGAACCTTTTCTGGTCCTGATTTGACCAATGGCTCGGGGTCTTTCCTGTAACAAGGTAATTAATTATATCCGCGTACTAAGGCAAATTGGAGATAGCCATCAGTTGCTCGTCTGGGAATTCATCTTTTATAGGTACCGGCTCAGTGTTGTCAGTGAATGCCAACCGATATAAATGGTCAGCGACCACATTTTCTACTCCTTTTTTATCCTTGATAGTGATATCAAATTTCTGGAGTAGGAGTATCTAGCGGATAAGCCTCTGTTTCGCGTCTTTCTTAGATAGCAGGTACTTAAGGGCCGAGTGGTCTGTAAAACAGACTATTGGTGACCCTATTAGATAAGACCTGAATTTATCTAGTGCGAATACTATTGCCAGTAACTCTTTCTCAGTAGTTATATAGTTCATTTGAGTTTCGGTCAGTGTTCGGCTGGTATATTAGATTACATAAGGCTTGTTGTATTTCATCTATCCGAGGACTGCGCTAATGGCATAGTCGCTAGCATCGCACATTAACTCGAACGGCATACTCCAATCGGGTGCCTATATTATCAGTGCAGAGGTAAGGTGTTCTTTTAGTGCATCAAAAGATATTTGACAATTTTTCGACCATTCGAAAGGTGCATCTTTGACTAGTAGTTGGCACAGTGGTCGAGAGATTGCACTAAAATTTTGGATAAAGCGTCGATAGAATCCTGCTTGTCCTAGAAAAGATTAGATATCTCAGACTGTACGAGGGACAGGTAGATATGCAATTAGATCGATTTTTGCTTTATCGACTTGGATACCCTTATCGGAGATAATGTGGCCGAGCACAATTCCTTTGGTCACCATGAAGTGACACTTTTCCCAGTTTAACACTAAGTGTTTGTCCTCACATATCGCCAACACATTCTCTAGGTTTTCTAGGCAGTTATCAAAACTATGGCCAAACATTAAGAAGTTGTCCATAAAGACCTCGAGTGTCTGTTCAACCATATCACTGAATATTCTTAACATGTACCGCTGAAAAGTGGCAGGTGCATTGCATAAGCCAAAAGGCATATGACGGTAGACGAATGTACCGAACGGACAAGTGAAAGTCATTTTCTCCTGATCTTCAGGAGCTATTTCTATTTGGTTATAGCCACTATATTCGTCCAAGAAGCAATAAAATTTATGACCCGCCACTCTTTCTAGCATTTGATCCATGAATGGCAATGAAAAGTGGTCTTTCCGGGTCACAGTATTTAACTTTCGGTAATCAATACACATCTGCCATCCAGTGGGGATGCGTGTTGGTACTAACTCGCCGTCTTTGTTTGGGATGACTGTTATACCAGCCTTTTTGGGCACCACGTGGGTTGGACTAACCCAAGAGCTGTCAGAGATGGGATATATTATCCCAATGTCCAAAAGTTTTAAGACTTCCTTTTTTACTACTTCTTGCATATTTGGATTCTGACGCCACTGCATTTGTCGCGAAGGTTTAGCGTCTTCCTCCAGATATATCTTATGGGTGCAAATAGATGGGCTTATACCTTTTAGGTCGGCAATAGTTCATCCTAATGCTCCCTTGTGCAGTTTGAGCATTTGAATCAACTTATCCTCTTGTTCTGAATTTAACGTGGTTGAGATTATAACGGGATAAGTCTTTTCAGTCCCCAAAAAAGCATATTTGAGCTCTTTTGGAAGCTCCTTTAATTCTAGATCAGGAAACTAAAAGTTCGAAGGCATAGTTAACTTCATTTTTGGAGGCAAGGGTTCATATGGTGTGACCCACATGCATTCCTCTCTATCTTCCTCTTTAGTTTCCATCATGAGGCAGTCATGATTTAGCGCAGCATCCAATAAGGTAGATGATGAGAACATGGCGGCTAGCACAAGGTGGAATGCGGACCCGAACCACGTGCCAATTGGTCCAGTTACAAGGGCACGAGCAAAATGGTTCAAGGACAATCTCAATGAGCTGATTCAACAAATTTGGGTTGAGACTAATCTTTGTGGCCCAAAGGAGGATACTAGTGATCCACAAGGCTGGGTGGGTGTCCATGATTCAAGCTCTAGAATAAATTAAAGGCTTCCATGCCAACTTAGGGACTTTTTATTATTTTTATTAGTTTCCTTTTATTTTAGTTTTGGGGCAATTTATATTGGGCGATTATATTTCGTAGGTTTATAGGGCCCAACTATAAGCCTCAGCTATTTAATCAGTTTTAGGGTTTGTAATATTCAGTTTTGATCATTAATAATATTGTGAGAGTTTTCTCTTTGGTTCTTTGAAGAACTATTCGAACTTATCAGAATTACTCTGTGGCGTTCATACCTTGACTTATCAATCGAGTTTCCCATCCTTGATTGTGGCGTCTTCATCCTTTATACCAAGGTTCGCATCTGTTATAGGTGTTGGGTCGCGGTTTCCATTGAATCTGACAGTAGAACGGTCTGAGGCATTAATCGTGTTACGGGTTTTGTCACATTATTGGCGTGGTTCGTATCAGTTGGTATCAGAGCACAGTTCTAGTCTCAGGTTTATATTATCTTTTTCGTTTCTGTTTTTCTTCGTTTCTTCTGGTTATGTTTTCTTCGTCTTTTTGTTTTTGTTTGTTTCTTTTTCTTATTCGTCCTCGTTTCTGAACCGAATCTAAAAAAAAAAAAAAAAACAGTTCGATTACGATCTGGAATTTCGTGTTTAGGGTTTGCGAATCTGATCTATGATTTTTGCCTGTTACTTCGTGTTTGTTCATTCTCGTGAGCGTTGTTATTGTGGTCTTTTCCTTCTCAGGAATTAGGGTTTCTGAATCAGATACGTGAACTGTGAAGTCTCCCTGATTATTCGAAAAAAAAAAGAAAGAAAAGAAAAGAAAAAAAAAAGAGAAGAAAAGAATAGAAGAGAAGAGAAGAGAAGAGAAGAGATCGGTAAGCCGCGATAAAAAAAAATTAAATAAAAAAAATAATATTAATAATTTATTTTTGTTTTGCGATATTTGGGGTCTAAGGAGTCCGAATCTGACCTTACTCCATAGTGTAAAAAAAAATTTCTGAAAATTCCATTTTTTTTGTGCTTTTGGAAACCTAGCCATTCGCGTTCGTTTTAGTCGTGCTTTCAACTTCCAAAATTGATTGGTCTAGTTTGGGTGTGGATTGTTACTAAGAAATTCTGGTCATTGTTTGAGCAGTTTCATAAGAACCGAGTGAGAATTACTACGAGTGGAAAAAGGCAAGAGTGGTGAGCACATAAGAGGGTAAAAGCCAAATTGATTTTCAGTTTAAACACGAGTGAACTTGAGTGATACAGCCTAGTTACGTGAAACACGTGAGCGAGAGTTGTGAGGTCCTGTATTTTTTTTTCTAATCTTTGTTTTGCAGCGAAATATGGTCCATAAAGACAAAATTAATGCCGGGGAGGTTTCGGGAGAGACTGATCAGAAACTACTATTGGAGGCATTAATGGGTGAAATGAGGAGGGTATTGAGGACAGAGATGGAACAAGTTCATGAACGGTTAGATCGAGTAGAGATGGCTCAATGATAGTGGAGAAGTAAGGGTGACTAAACAGGTGTTAGTTTCTTTCCGTATTGGAAAATATGAAGATGAAGTTTTGAGTGATGTGGTTCCAATACAAGCTGGACACTTGTTGTTAGGGAGGCCATGGCAATTTGATCGACGTGTTAAGCATGATGGTTTCACAAATAAATACTCGTTCGTTCTTAATCAAAGGACAATCACCTTAGTGCCTTTGACACCGAAGCAAGTTTATGAAGATCAAGTGAGGTTGCAAAAAAAGAGTGAACAAAAGAGAAAGAGTGAGAAAAATGAGAGAGAAAAAGAAAAGAAAAATGCAGCCATTGAGGGAAAATTAGAGGGAAATCAAAAGAATTTTTATGCAAAAGCGAGTGAGATTAAACGAGCGTTGTTTTCAAATCAGCCCATGATTGTACTTCTGTACAAAGAGACATTTTTAAACACTAATCAAATTGACTCATCTTTGCCTAGTTCTGTTGTTTCTCTTTTGCAGGAGTTTGGTGATATCTTTCCCGAGGAGGTTCCACATGGTTTACCCCCTATTCGAGGGATTGAACATCAAATTGATTTCGTGCCCGGTGCTACCATTCCAAACCGACCAGCCTATAGAAGCAATCCCGAGGAGACAAAGGAGCTACAAAAGCAGGTTAGTGAGTTGATGGAAAAGGGGTACGTAAGAGAAAGTATGAGTCCATGCGTCGTTCCGGTGATTTTGGTTCCTAAGAAGGATGGGACGTGGAGAATGTGCGTTGATTGCCGATCCGTCAACAACATAACGGTAAAGTATCGACACCCTATTCCTCGCTTAGATGATATATTAGATGAGTTGCATGGTTCTTGTATATTTTCTAAAATTGATTTGAAAAGTGGGTATCATCAAATTAGAATGAAAGAAGGGGATGAATGGAAAACTACATTTAAAACAAAATATGGTTTGTATGAATGGTTAGTTATGCCTTTTGGATTAACTAATGCTCCTAGTACTTTTATGAGATTGATGAACCATGTTTTGCGTGCTTTCATTGGAAAATTTGTGGTTGTTCATTTTGATGATATCCTTATTTATAGCAAAAACTTGGAAGAGCATTTGAAGCATTTAAAACTTGTGTTAGATGTACTTAGAAAGGAAGAGTTGTTTGCTAACCTAAAGAAGTGCACTTTTTGCACCGATAAGCTTGTGTTTCTTGGTTTTGTTGTCTATGCACAAGGAATACAGGTTGATGAAGAAAAGATTCGTGCTATCCAAGAATGGCCAAGCCCATCTAGTGTAAGCAATGTGCGAAGTTTTCATGGACTTACTAGTTTTTACAGAAGGTTCGTGAAAGACTTCAGTAGCATAGCTGCACCAATAACCAAAGTCATCAAGAAAAATGTTGGGTTCAAATGGGGGAAAAAGCAAGAGAAGGCATTTCAATTACTCAAGGAAAAATTAACTCATGCACCTTTACTTGCTTTACCTAACTTTACAAAAACTTTTGAAATTGAATATGATGCTTCAGGATTAGGTATTGGCGCCGTGCTTATGCAAGAAGGACGACCAATTGCATATTTTAGTGAGAAGTTAAGTGGGACTGCCTTAAACTATCCCACTTATGACAAAGAGATGTACGCATTGGTTCGAGCTTTGGAGACATGGCAGCATTACTTGTGGCCAAAAGAGTTCGTGATTCACACCGATCATGAGTCTTTAAAGCACCTTAAAGTCCAACACAAGTTGAACAAGAGACATGTACGATGGATTGAATTCATTGAGACGTTTCCATACATCATACGATATAAACAAGGTAAGGAGAACATCGTTGCCGATGCACTTTCTCGAAGGTACATTCTAATCTCCACTCTTGATGCTAAGATTCTTGGTTTTGAGCATATTAAAGAATTGTATCCTTTAGACCTAGATTTTAGTGAAGAGTTTGAATCTTGTGGAAAAATTGCCCATAATAAATTCTATAGGCATGAGGGGTTTTTATTTCGAGAAAATAAATTGTGCATTCCAAATTGTTCTGTGAGAGAGTTGCTTGTGAGAGAGTCACATGGGGGAGGGTTAATGGGACATTTTGGGGTAGTTAAAACATTAGCCGTTTTGCAAGAACACTTCTATTGGCCACGCATGAAACAAGATGTTGAGAGGATTTGTGGTAGATGTGTCACATGTAGGCGAGCGAAATCTAGAGTACAACCCCATGGCTTATACACACCTCTTCCAATTCCTAGTGAACCATGGATTGATATTTCAATGGATTTTGTGTTATGTTTACCTAGGACTAAACACGGTCGAGACTCAATTTTTGTGGTTGAGGATAGATTTTCCAAGATGGCACATTTTATTCTATGTCACAAAACTGATGATGCTTCACATGTTGTTGATTTGTTCTTTAAGGAGATTGTGAGATTACATGGTATGCCTAGGACTGTTGTTTCAGATAGAGATGTTAAGTTCTTGAGTTACTTTTGGAAGACCTTGTGGTGTAAGTTGGGGACTAAGTTATTATTTTCTACTACTTGTCATCCACAAACTGATGGTCAAACCGAAGTAGTAAATAGGACTTTATCTACTTTGTTAAGGGCTATTATTAAAAAGAACATCAAAACATGGGAAAAATGTTTACCACATGTTGAGTTTGCTTATAATCGTACTATCCATTCTACTACTAAATTTTTACCCTTTGAAATTGTGTATGGTTTTAATCCTTTAACTCCTTTGGATTTATCTCCTTTACCTGTGACTGAGCGTGTTAATTTAGATGGCAAAAAGAAAGCAGATTTTGTTAAGCAGATTCATGAGAAAGCAAGGCTCAATATTGAGAGAAGAACGGAGCAATATGCAAAGCAAGATAACAAAGGGCGACGCAATATCATCTTTGAACCCGGAGATTGGGTTTGGGTACACATGCGAAAAGAAAGATTTCCTGCACAAAGGCGTTCTAAATTGCTTCCCCGAGGCGATGGTCCTTTTCAAGTTCTTGAGCGCATCAATGATAATGCCTACAAGTTAGAGTTGCCTGGTGAGTATAATGTTAGTACTACTTTCAATGTTGCTGATTTATCTCCTTTGAATGTAGGTGACGATTTGAGGACAAATCCTTTTCAAGAGGAGGGGAATGATGAGAACATGGCGGCTAGCACAAGGTGGAATGCGGACCCGAACCACGTGCCAATTGGTCCAGTTACAAGGGCGCAAGCAAAACGGTTCAAGGACAATCTCAATGGGCTGATTCAACAAATTTGGGTTGAGACTAATCTTTGTGGCCCAAAGGAGGATACTAGTGATCCACAAGGCTGGGTGTCCATGATTCAAGCTCTAGAATAAATTAAAGGCTTCCATGCCAACTTAGGGACTTTTTATTATTTTTATTAGTTTCCTTTTATTTTAGTTTTGGGGCGAATCATATTGGGCGATTATATTTCGTAGGTTTATAGGGCCCAACTGTAAGCCTCAGCTATTTAATTAGTTTTAGGGTTTGTAATATTCAGTTTTGATCATTAATAATATTGTGAGAGTTTTCTCTTTGGTTCTTTGAAGAACTATTCGAACTTATCAGAATTACTCTGTGGCGTTCATACCTTGACTTATCAATCGAGTTTCCCATCCTTGATTGTGGCGTCTTCATCCTTTATACCAAGGTTCGCATCTGTTATAGGTGTTGGGTCGCGGTTTCCATTGAATCTGACAGTAGAATGGTCCGAGGCATTAATCGTGTTACGGGTTTCGTCACATTATTGGCGTGGTTCGTATCAGTAGAACTGTTAGGTTGATAAGTAGCGTCGAATTGTGACACCATCCCCTCCAAAGGATCTTTGTATTCTACAAGATCTGCCTCTTCTTCGATGATCGTTTCAATGAAGTTAACTTCTTCTTCATCCTTGTATTCTTCGGGTCGGGGATTTGAGAAAATCTTGACATTTAAAGTCATGTTCCTGAATACGATGGTCATGATACCACTCCTTATTTTGATTGTGGCATCAATGGTGTTGAGGAATGGACGTCCAAAATTCACCGGGATTTGTGAACTTGGGTTGGACACAGGTTCAGTGTCCAGAATCACAAAATCGATCGAAAAAACAAATGTATCTATCTGTACCAGAATGTCTTCTAGTATTCCTCTAGGATATTTGACTGACCTGTCTGCCAATTGCAATGCAACTCGGGTGGGTTTAAGTTCACCCAACCCTAGTTGTTTATATACGGAGTATGGCAGCAAGTTTACGTAGCTCCTAGATCAAGGAGTGCGTTGTCTATCCTTTGATTCCCAATTCTACACGAGACAGTTGGGGTGCCAGGGTCCTTAAGCTTTGGAGGCAACTCATTTTGAATGATTGAGCTTGCTTCGCAAGCAGTATAGGCATGTTTCTTTACACTTTGCCTCCTCTTGACCGTGCATAAGTCCTTTAGATACTTAGCGTAGGCCGGCACTTGTTTGATTGCATCAAGGAGTGGGAGATTAATTTTAACTTGCTTGAATAACTCCAAAAACTCCTGATTCTTTGCCACGTGTTGGGGCTTCTTGAGCCTTTGAGGGTAAGGTGCAGGGAAAGGGCATTTAGGTAATTCATCAATGACGGGCTCCTTTCCAGGCCTTCTCTCAACTTCTTTTACTTCTTTAGGAGCATCCACGTTGGATTCTAATGATTTGTCATTAGTGGATGATTCCTCTTCCTGAGTAGATGGGTTGTTTTTAGTTACCACTTCTTCTTCTTCATACTCCACGAGAGTAGAATGAGTTATGTTTTTCCCTATGACTTTGCCGCTTCTTAGAGTCGTCACGGCTTTTGTCTGTTCATGATTAGGGGGACCATTGTTCAATCCCGTAGGGTTTGGAAGTGGTTGAGCGGGAAACGTGCCACTCGAACCCTCTTGACGTGCATCCATTCTCTCTAATGTTGCTGACATTTTACTCATCATTTGAATTAACTGTTGTGTTAAATTCGCGGTAGAGAGTGGATCTTCCTCTTGCACCTTTTTGTGAGGTGGCACGTAAACATTTGCTTGTTGATTATTAGGGGGTTGAGCGTTGTTGAAGTTATTAGCTCTATTTTGATGGAATGACTGGGACTGCCTATTGTATTGCCCTTGATATTGATTATTGTTATTGTAGGGTTGTTGTTGTTGATATTGGTTTTGAGTCCCAGCATTATTTTTCCAATCGAACCCGAGGTGATTCCATCTATTGTTGTTATTTTGCGAATTGTAGTTATTGTAGGAATTTCCAGCCCCCCTATACCCTTGCATGGCATTCATTTCCATGGGGGGTTGTTCTTGAAAATACGGCACATTGGGACAGTATTGAGTAGTGTGTCCCAGCATGTTGCATGCGCCGCATGGTTCTTCAGGCAAAAACTGCCTAGAACTCTCTCCTTTCATTCCCAATTCTTCCACTTTCTTTGCTAGTTCTTCATACTTATTCATTAGATGATCCTCACTTTTTAGTTGATACAAACTTTTCTCTTCCACACAGGATATCTGTGAGCATGGGACATCGTCTAAATTTGACCATTCATGAGCGTGTTCATCTAGCCACTCAAAATGAGCTTCAGCTTCCTCCGTGTTTTTGCGATGAAATGGCCCTGAACTCATGGTCTCGACCAATTTCTTAGTTTCACCATTTAATCCTTCATAAAAATAGCTAATGGTTCGCCATTTCTCGTACCCGTGATGTGGGCATGAAAGTAGCAAATCCTTGAAACGTTCCCAAGTTTGGGTGAATGTTTCATTGCTCTTTTGTTTATAAGAATTTATTTGTCGTTTAAGCTCGGTGGTCATGCGAGGTGGAAAGAATTTCTTCAGGAAAGCAATGTTCATTGCATGCCAGGTGTAGATGGAGTTTGGCTTCAAGGTGAGTATCCACACTTTCGCTTTATCCTTCAGAGTGAAAGAAAATAGCATTAGACGTGTCACGTCTACAGGACAATTCTGTGAGAAAGTTTTACAAACATCCTCAGAGTCCTTGACATGTAGATACGCCTTCTCGCTCTCCGTTCCATGAAAAGTAGGAAGGAGTTGAATCATTCCATTGCGAAATTGGAATTCGCCTGCATGAGGTGGAATGAGAATACAAGAAGGTGTAGGCGCATGTTCAGGTGTCATGAGATCGCACAAAGGACAAAGTGAATCGTCGATTGGTACAACCATATTATCACCATTTTCACTTTGATTATCAGCCATTGAATCGATCGGTGTAACTATGGGGTTAATAGAACTAGATGAATTGGATAAATAGAATGGGTTTCTGTAAATTCCTTCGATGGAATTATCGGACATAAAGGGAAAGACCCTAAGTAGTTTTTTAATCTAAAGAATGAAAGAAAAAAAAAAGAAAAATAGAAGAAGATAAGGAAAGGTTGAGGTAATCGAAGCGTTAGCTTGTCGCCTTCCCCGACAACGGCGCCAAAAACTTGACACGAGAATTTTTCTGTGTGCGCTTGTGTGCTATACCCAAGTGTAGGTAATCGTGCAAGTAGTAGTCTGGTTAAGTCCAGGTCGATCCCACAGGGAAGGTGTTAAACTAATTACTTAGATTAATCTCAAACAAGAAAATAAAATTCAATATTTTAAAGGAATGTAGAACACAAAGTCCCACAATTTATCAACTACTGAAAATAAAACAATTAAACTAAATTAGACTAATTACCAACTAATTAATTAAAACAAAGATTTAAAACGTGTTTTCTTACCTAAAAGGAAATATTGAGATTACACGAATCCACCGCAACCTAGCCATCTACCATGCAATTGCATTGAAGCTCAATGGAGTACACTTTCTACAGTATTCTGTATTTCTCTTAGGATAAAGAATCTATAGTCCTTTCATGACCGGGACCATATCATCACAATGGAGTTTGAAATACACAAAAGCGATTTAAAATAATAGTTTTGACTCTCACCTACAATGGTATTAGCATTGAGGGTGGTTTGCAAAATATATTGAAGAAAAATGCCTCACGGCTTAAAGTTCACAGACTGTTTTGAGAAACTGAGAGTTTTGGGATAATTTGATAACAATCCAATAAAACAGAAAGTCTAGGAATACTGTATAGAATGTCCTCAAGAATCAGAGGGTTCGATCGATCGACGCGCTTTCGATCGATCGAATATCTTCATCTCTCGATCGATCGAACTGACTTCAATCGCTCGACTGCATCTCTGTTTCGATCGATCGAGATTTCTCGATCGATCGAACACAAAAATTATTCTGCTGCATGGCAGAGGCTTGAGATCATAGTTTCATCGTGATCTCCTAACCTGGGGACTACTCAGACATCGTCTGAAGTGTCTCAGATTCATTTTTAACGTAAAGTTCCATTAAAGGTGTGTTTGTTTGTGATTTTTGCAATAAATCTATGAAAACTAAGTATATAACTATAACTAACATTCAAGACTACTAGATAGCAGATTAAACTTCTATAAACTAAGTGCAGAACGTAAATAAAGTAACCTGAAAATGAATACTTGTATTGAACTAATGAGGAATCCAAATAACCAATGTAAATCCTTGCTTAAACCAACAAAAAATCAAAGTAAAAGCTCTCTACTCTCTAGAAATTGATGAAAATGAAATTGGGCGTCCTTCTGGACGTACATAATATGAGTATATATACTTAAGACCTAATGCTAGGGTTAAACACCCACTTCTGCTGCGTGCGCGTAAAATCTGATAAAAGCTATGTTCGATCGATCAAACATCCTTCGATCGATAGAACATCTGACATCTTCGAACGCTTGAACTCTTTCGATCGATCGAACCTTCGATCGATCGAATGGTCTTCAATCGATCGAGGTTCACTTTTCATCCTTTACTTGTCTTCATTAAAAATCAGCACTCCCTTTTATCTGTTTCATCTAATTCTTTACACAGCAACAGTAATCTGCACAAACTACAGCTAAAATAAACAACTTATCATAGTTTAATCAATACGTGTACAAACTAGCATTGTTATTCAAATTGCAGATAAATGGAGGAATTGTGAAGTAATTTAACACATTTTCTTCTTTTAGCGCGGTTGTATTTTACAAATTCCCCCGCTTGTCACTCAACGTCCCTTGAAGTTATGCTAAGGAGGGCCACGTCTTGGCAGCTAGCTTACGGTCTTTGGTTCTCACACGAGACCATCGGTCATGTCTTTAATTTTACGCTCCTTAAGATTATGAGGTCCTAACCCTAACTTTGCCCTTGATAAATGGATGATATGCGGCAGTTTGCCACTAGTCAGATGGCGTGCTTGGTAAGTGATCGGGAGAGAACTAATCCTAATTATACGCCTTAATTCACATTTGTTAGTACTTTTTTATCCTGTTTTTGTGAATTTTTACTTCGTTTTCTATTTTCTGACAGGATTTGGAAGAAATCACCTAAACCAGGTTAAACAGGGTGAAAACGCAGAGGAAAAGAAGCTGAAAAAGCCAAGTCGCGCGCGCGAGAAACCGAGAATCGCTCGAGCGATCCGCTCGCGCGAAATCCCAAAATCGCGCGCGAAGTCCTAAATGTCGCGCTCGCGCGGTCCGCTCGCACGATCCGTACAGAAATCAAAGTTGCGTATTTCAGTACACTGAAGACTCCTGTGCAAACGAAACTGCTGAACGACGTCTAGACTGTAAATTACATCAGTTTCAGTCCGTTTCGGGTTAGGAAGGCTTCCAAAACTTGTTGTAAATCTATATATACCCTATTTTTTTACAATTAAAGGGTGAGACATTATTAGAAATTAATATACACACATTCTACAACCATACTTCCAGCCATTGAAGGGAGGGAAGCAAGGAGAAGAAGAAGAAGACCAAGGGTTTCCATGGCCTCCTCCATCAACTACTTGCCATCCATCACTTCCATGGACGGCTAGATCATAGATCTAGGGTTTCAATGAAGCCCTAGACGAGTAATAGGGTTTTATTTATGTTCTTATTTTAGTTTTATTATGTATGGATGACAGTCACATGTTTAGAGGATTTTTATAAATAAATCGTACTTCTATTGATTAAATCATTGCTTTCAGAATTTATTCTTGTCTTAGATCTATTTTGGTTGTGATGTGCTCAACGATCTATTCTTGATGTGCTTGTTTAGATTGTTTACATGTGATGGTGCTTTATTGATTTGTGCTATCAAGTATCCGAATAGTCCATGCCTAGGTTAGATGGATTAGATCACAACCCTAGTTTAGTGTGGGATAATTCGTGCTAACCGAAGATGGATTATGTTGGTGCTTGAACCATGATTATCTTCTTGTCGGAGGAATTGGGCTTGTAGCTACAATTCTCCATTATCATCCAATGTAATAAGCTAAAGTAATTCATAAATATTCCTTATTATGAAGCTAGTGGTGGAGTTGCAATCCTAGGTTCCCTTAAACATTATTTAAAACAACTTTAATTGCTTTCATAGTTTAGATTTATTTTTATTGTTATTAGTTTAATTAAAATCAAATCAAAATCTGTTTTTCTTAATTAATTAGATTTAGGTTTTAAAATTAAAGCGCGGTAGTTAATCAATCTCTGTGGGTTCGACCTTTACTTCCACACTGCAAATCTTTAGAAAAGTAAAGTATACTTTTATATCTTGATTTTGACAACATCAATTTTTGGCGCCGTTGCCGGGGATTGCATTACTACCTTTAGTTTTATAATCTTAGTTTAGTTAATTTGTAAATAATAGGTTATTTTTTATTTTTTTTATTTTATTTTCTATTTTGTTTTTAGTTACTAACTTGTTCTTTTATTTTGTAGTCAACGTTTCCGAGTGGAGCAGCTAATTATACCACAGGAGCTTAGGCAAATAAAAATATAAATAAAATAAAATAAATTGCTTCTTGTGAAACTCGCTTTAAACCACTGTAAGTCAGGGCGCTGTGATGCACTATTTGCATTAGTTTAGGGTTAATTGCACTGCATTAGCTAGGAAATACGGGGCGCTGGGCTTGATGCAGTCATTGCATTACAGGATAATATTCATGCATCACAGTAGTTGAGTGCTTGTTATCTTAGTTGCGTGATTGCTATTTGTTTTTTTTAGTTGAGTCAGTTTTTGTTTTTAGTTTACTTTCTTTTAGTTTATGTTAGGTACACGTTCAAATAAACCGGAATTAAAACCTTTTGACTCTGAACTTGAACGTACATTAAGACTTAACAAGTCTTCAAACTTAACTTCTAGAACACGGTTTTTAATAGACGACGATTTGACACCAAAACCAACGTCTTTATTTGAGTCCGAAATACGTAGTACTCTTACAAGACTAAAGAAACCACGCTTTAATAACATAGAACCAATTAAAATGGCAGACATTAGAAATAATAACGAAAACAACCAAAATAACAACGGAGCTAATATGAATAATCTTAATATACCACCACCTCCTCCACTTAAAGATTATTTTATTCCGACGACTTACACGCCACAAACTTGTATCGACTTACCGGAGGCGACGGCATCTCACTTTGAGATAAAGTCGTCTACCATCTCGTTACTTCCATCTTTCCATGGCCGTTTAAATGAAGATCCTTATAAACACTTAGGAGATTTTCAAGATATATGTTCTACTTTGAAAATCCAAAACTTAACTGATGATGAATTAAAATTGCGGCTCTTTCCATTCTCTTTAAAAGATAAAGCTAAATATTGGCTTCAATCTTTGAAGCCAAATACAATTAGAACATGGGAAGACTTACACACCGCATTTTTACAAAAGTTTTTCCCGATTATGCGTACGAATCAGATAAGAAAATCTATAACAAACTTTGTGATGCAAGATGGGGAATCACTCTACGACACGTGGGAAAAATTTAAAGAATTATTAAGTTCGTGTCCACATCATCAGGTTCCTAAGTGGCAGTTGGTCCAGGTCTTTTACGAGGGACTTATTCCTTCAGTCCGTAACACCGTCGATGCCGTTTGTGCGGGAACTTTCCTACACAAAAGCGCCGACGAGGCCTGGAAAATTTTTGAAACATTAAGCGAGAATTCGATGCATCAGGCTGTATCAGTACGTTCCGAGGGATATCATTCACAACCTAAGAGGGAGGTAAAGTTCGAGTCAAGTCAGTCAATTGAAATAAAAGAACTATCTAACAAACTTGACCGACTTTTAACAATGAACCAAATGACAGCCCCACCCGTTCATGAAATTTGTGCATTATGTTCTGATCCTTCACATTCGATACTTGCATGTCCATCGGCGAGTCAATTTCCGGAATTCGTGGAGCAACACATTAACTCTATTCAACAATACCCACGAAATAATTATAATTCGACTACTAATAATCCGGATGCGCCATGAAGAAACCATCCTAACTTATCATGGAAAAATAATAATAATAATCCTAATGAGGCGACTAATTTTCCTAATGCGTATCGACCTCAGTTTCAACCTAATCAATACCAACAACCGCATCCTAATCCGAACCCTCCAAGGGGTAACATTTTTGAGGAAAAGGTGTTGGCATCCCTTAATAAAATTGAAACGCAAGTACAGGCACAAGCACAAATAGTGTACTCTCATACACAATCCATTGCAAAGCTTGAATCCCAAATGGGACAACTAGCTACTGTAGTGAGTCGTAGAAACGAGGGGACGTTGCCTAGTCAAACAATTCAAAACCCTAAGGGACAATATGAGGTTAAGGGGTCGAATGAACAAGTAAACGCCGTCTCAACTAGGATGACTACACGAGAGGAGGTGATAGAAACCCCTAATAAGAATGAGAATGTGATAGATATGAACATCGACTCTAATAAAGAGAGGGGTGAGGACGTGAATCAAAGTAGAAAAGAAAATGAACCGGTCCCAACAAATTATATTCCGAGAATGCCATATCAACCTAATGTTGAGGAGCCGTCTAATCTTACAAATAAAAAGTCTAAGGTTGAGGATATACTCGAGGTATTTAAACAAGTTAAAATAAATATTCCATTCCTCGATGCTATTAAACAAATTCCCGCTTATGCTAAATGTTTAAAAGACCTTTGTACACAAAAGCGCAAAATACGTAGTCATACTCCTAAAAAGGTCTTCCTCACGGAAAAGGTAAGTTCTATTTTTCAACACTCACCTCCAAAGTATAAGGATCCTGGTATGCCAATGATTTCATGTGTCATAGGTGACACTATCATTCATCGGGCTCTCCTTGACTTAGGTGCGAGTGTTAATCTTTTACCCTATCACGTCTATGAATAATTAGGACTAGGTGAACTTAAACCTACGGCCGCTACTATTCAATTAGCGGATCGTTCTGTCAAAGTACCTAGAGGAATCGTCGAGGACGTCTTGGTTAAAATTGATGAATGCTATTATCCTGTCGACTTCATGGTCCTTGACACTGAACCCATGCTAGATGCTAGGAAACACACTCCTGTCATTCTAGGCCGTCCATTCTTAGCAACCGCTAATGCACGTGTTAACTGCCGGACGGGGGTAATGAAGGTGTCATTTGGGAACATGAATCTCAAATTAAACGTTTTTAACGCTATTGATCAACTTCCTAAAGACGATGATTACCTATGTGAGGCGGAGATTAAGGTTAGACGAACAATTGAACCAAATAACATACAACCTGTGGGTGAGAAAAATAATTTGGTGAGTAGTGAGCGGACGAATTCGACTAATCTGGACCCTAATGCTGAATCTACTCGGAAGGTAAGAAATCGATTTGAACATACTGACAAACCGTCGATTGAATTAATTCGAAGCGACGTGATTTTTGCTTACCATCGAGCTCTACCTGATATTCTTAGGGGTACAAAGTCCAATTTACGGCCTCCATAAAGCCTTGAGCTAGAACGGTCTAGCTGAAGACGTAAAAGTTAGCGCTTCTTGGGAGGCAACCCAAGCTTTATTTCGTTCGTTTTTCTTATTTTTGGTCATTTTTGAGTCTGTTTTGGACATTCTGGATAGGTTTGGGGGTTGGACTTAATTTATTTTAATATTATATACATAATTTTAGCTAAAAAATGAAAAACACCCAAATCGCGCGCGCGATCCGCTAGCGCGAGGCCTCGCTCGGGCGGTCCGCTGGCGCGAGTTTGTGACTTAGTGGAATTTTCTTTCTTTTTCTTATATGATGCCTCAGCTTTTTCTCGCGCCTCATTTCGCGGGCGCAAGGTGGCTCGCTGGCGCGAGATTTAAAAAAATACATATATATATTGGGAATTCGCGCGCGCGACGGTCGCTCGCGCGATTCCTCATTTTCCTGTTTTTTCCCTTTTGTTTTCTATATCCTTTCCCCTACCTTTATTATTTGTGTTTCTTTTTTGTTTTTGTTTATTTGGTTCAGTTTAGTTCGTGTTCGTTGTTTTCCTTGTTACATTTATACTTTTTCGTTTTATTTCTTTTCCATTTGCTCGTTTAGTTTAGTTTAGCTTAGTTTTTAGATTTATATTCCATATTTAGGTTTCATTTACTTTTAATATTCTTTTGTTAGTTTCTTTTTATCTAGTATTAACAGGTGGTTCCATTTGGAGCAATTGAACTTTATCGCCATATTCTTATACATTTACCTGTTTGTCATTGCCGAAACTAAGGTACTATCGTTCCTTTCTTACTTACTCTCCTTTCTTTCGTTTTATTGTTTCATTGGGGACAATGAAAGGTTTAGGTTTGGGGGTATGCACTCACACATGCACATTAGTTTATGCAAAATTTAAAATTTTTCAATAAGTGTGTTTAAATAAACGATGTTACCGACGTTTTTGCAATATCAATTTGATACTCTTTGTTAGAGAATTATGATTGTTATAGAATGGTAAACAAGGGAAGATGTGATTAAGCATTTGCTGAAGTCATGATATGATGTAACGTTTTAAGTTATGTATTGTTTGAATCGTAGTTTTATATCATAGATTTGCACATAAACCTATGCATTGCACGTAGTCACGTGAATACATGTTTGATGTGAACTATAATATGATTCGGATTTCTAGATAACACATGGTGGAGACTAAGCCCGGTGAGCTTTTGAGCCTATCTTTTCTGTTTTGAGGGTTATAAATACGTTTTGTGTTTATCGAATTTCACTTGAAATAGCGCATTAATTTGTTGTTTAGTCTCATTATTCTTGTTTTGGTTGATAGTCAAGTTAAAATATTTGTTACCATGCTAAATAATCTTCCATTCTAAACATTGAAGAACCAGACGACTTTAGGACATGATTTTAGGCCCTCTTTGTTTACTGACGACCGATAAAAGATAAAATTTCCTTAGTTCACCCTTTGAGCCGTTACAATGCCTCTTTTTCTTTGTTCACCATTATCCTCTTTAAAAGCTCCAACTTGATCAACTTGGAGTATACCACTGGAAGAGTGATCAACTTTTAGTAGTATTAAGGCGATGTGTTGATTGAGAAGAAGAAGAAAATAAGATGCTATTGGGGTAGTTGCTTGGTATTCAATGAATAATCATTTGAGAAGCAAGAAAAGAAAAAGGAAAAGAAAACAAAATAAAAAGAAGAAGGTTGAAAAAAAAATGAATGAGAAAAAGTATGAAAAGATGAATGTGGTAGAAGAGACGAATGAAAGAAATCGAACATGCCTTACAATGCCATTCTAAACCTACCCAATTAATCCGTTCTATCATTTTTATTGCCTGAGCCACATTACAACCTTTGAAAAGTCCTATCTGATCCTAGGAAACATGGTTCGGATATGAAAACGATGGGAGGGGATTAAAACATGGTAATGATTAATTTTTCTTGATTGTTGGCATCCTATCCATGAGACTACTGTTCTTTCGTGTCATGCGTCTTTTTCGAGTCATATGTGAGCAGTTCTCGTTTTGAAAACATATTTCCCTTACTCACATATATTAGAAAAATTACACCTGTTTCTGAGTGTTTCATTTGAGAGTGTAATTAACATTGTGAGATTCGTAGTCGAAGCATAGTTGAATGGTTATCCGAGTTATATTCCATGTTCATGACATACGCGTGTTCATTTGACTACCACATCACACACGTGCAATTGTATGAGGAACTCTATTGATTTATATGATGCATGTGCTTGAGATTGGTTTTCATGATATAGGTGAACGTTTGATTCTGTTTCTTCTTGTTTGTTATTCTATTTCAAATCATTGTTTTATAATAAGGAGTATTGTGTATTAGTTTTTCATTTTAATAAAACTCTTTAAATTTCTATGTTAATAAAGATGGTTGTGGGTAACTTGTTGACGAGAACCCTCACGAGACTTCACTCGTCCGACTAGGGACACCTAGAGGTTTAAAAGGCTTGTTGCATATGCTAAATGCAATCGCAATCCATGCGAAAATGGAATAGTTTTTATTTTAGTTTTGCTCGAGGACTAGCAAAATGTAGGTTTGGGGGTGTGATCGGGAGAGAACTAATCCTAATTATACGACTTAATTCACATTTGTTAGTACTTTTTATCCTGTTTTTGTGTACTTTTACTTCGTTTTCTATTTTCTGACAGGATTTGGAAGAAATCACCTAAACCAGGTTAAACAGGGTGAAAACGCAGAGGAAAAGAAGCTGAAAAAGCCAAGTCGCGCGCGCGAGAAATTGAGAATCGCTCGAGCGATCCGCTCGCGCGAAATCCCAAAATCGCTCGCACGATCCGCACGCGCGAAGTCCTAAATGTCGCGCTCGCGCGATCCGTACAGAAATCAAAGTTGCGTATTTCAGTACACTGAAGACTCCTGTGCAAACAAAACTGCTGAACAACGTCTAGACTGTAAATTACATCAGTTTCAGTCCGTTTCGGGTTAGGAAGGCTTCCAAAACTTGTTGTAAATCTATATATATCCTATTTTTTTACAATTAAAGGGTGAGACATTATTAGAAATTAATATACACACATTCTACAACCATACTTCCAGCCATTGAAGGGAGGGAAGCAAGGAGAAGAAGAAGAAGACCAAAGGTTTCCATGGCCTCCTCCATCAACTACTTGCCATCCATCACTTCCATGGACGGCTAGATCATAGATCTAGGGTTTCAATGAAGCCCTAGACGAGTAATAGGGTTTTATTTATGTTCTTATTTTAGTTTTATTATGTATGGATGACAGTCACATGTTTAGAGGATTTTTATAAATAAATCGTACTTCTATTGATTAAATCATTGCTTTCAGAATTTATTCTTGTCTTAGATCTATTTTGACTGTGATGTGCTCAACGATCTATTCTTGCTGTACTTGTTTAGATTGTTTACATGTGATGGTGCTTTATTGATTTGTGCTATCAAGTATCCGAATAGTCCATGCCTAGGTTAGATGGATTAGATCACAACCCTAGTTTAGTGTGGGATAATTCGTGCTAACCGAAGATGGATTATGTTGGTGCTTGAACCATGATTATCTTCTTGTCGGAGGAATTGGGCTTGTAGCTACAATTCCCCATTATCATCCAATGTAATAAGCTAAAGTAATTCATAAATATTCCTTATTATGAAGCTAGTGGTGGAGTTGCAATCCTAGGTTCCCTTAAACATTATTTAAAACAACTTTAATTGCTTTCATAGTTTAGATTTATTTTTATTGTTATTAGTTTAATTAAAATCAAATCAAAATTTGTTTTTCTTAATTAATTAGATTTAGGTTTTAAAATTAAAGCGCGGTAGTTAATCAATCTCTGTGGGTTCAACCTTTACTTCCACACTGCAAATCTTTAGAAAAGTAAAGTATACTTTTATATCTTGATTTTGACAACATCAGTAAGTCTCTGACTCGACTTCATTTTTGTACTTTTTGTTATTTCTCTACTGATTGCTTTCATTTTATTTATGTGTGCAGTATCGTGGGGGTAGTGTTAGCTTGTCGAGGATTAGGCCGAGGTGCAGAGGTGGCAGGAGTAGGCCATCGCTGACGTACACTCCAGGTGGTCTGACAGAGGATGAAGAAGAAGAGGACTGAGGCCTTCTAAGCGGGGACTTTGTTTTGTCTCCTTTTCATGTCTTCGATTGGGTTGTACTAGTGAATAATGTGTAGGATGATCTTTAGGATGATGTCTAGGATGATTTATCACCCTTGACAGAGTATTATGATGTTTTGCCTTTCGAGCCAGATAGTTTCGGTTTGAAGGCGTAGTTGTGTGCTCGCTTTGGTTGGTGGTTGTGCACTTTGATTTTGTGATTTTTGATGTTACTGCAATGAGCAGCTTTGTGATAGTGAGTGTGTTTTCCTTGCAGGCGGGATAGTTCGTGAAACGGGGAGGTACTGCCAAAATTTTGAATTTTGCTAGAGCCGCGACAGAAAATATGGCATTGTACGATCCAGCTCAACTCACAGCTTGGCTGAACATCACGGATGGTGTGGAGTGGATCAACCTCCTCAGCTACGGTCTGACCGAGCTATTCTCTCTTCGCCAGATGGCTCTGAACACTGAGTTCATACGTGCTGCTATTGTCTACTAAGACCCAATGAACCATGTCTTCAATTTTAAAGGCCTGGAGATATGTCCCCTGTTTGAGGAGTTCTGTCCTATCCTTGGCTTTGATTCTGACTTTAACCTGATTCTTCCTTCTGCTGATACCCCTAGTCCCACGCGAGGCTTGGCTGAATACCTACACTATTCCACTACTATTTACCGCCGGCTAATTCATGGTGAGTTTCTTGACATTGCTTCCATCATCGCCCGGTATGCTAGTCCTGGGAATCCTAGCGTATATGATGCTACCCAAGGGGCCGCTCTGATATTGTGCATGACTTTGCACTTTTTGTTCTCGAGTGCTTCTATTGACTTGGTACACGTGTGCCTTGGGCTGAAATTTAGCAGGATTCCCATGGCCATAGTTCTGGCTGAAACCCTGAATGTTTTGGATTGCGCTTTCAATTAAGGAATGCTTCTTCTTTCTGGGACGCCTTTGGTGTTACAGGCTTGGCTCTACGAGCGCCTTCAGTTATGGACAAGTAATGTGCCGTCATTTTATTTTTGTGGGACCGTGCCTCATTCTCATTACACTTCTACTGATTTGGTTAACATGATGGGTACTTTATCCGAGGTCGATATTTGCTGGATCGTGAGGCGTTGGTGCCTTCAAGTTGTGACCACTAGTCTCGGGGATTACCAGAGAGTGTGGCTGATGGGTCTGAGAGAGACATTTTTCTACCATCCTCGCCGATTGGCCAGACAGTACGGGCGAGTTCAAGAGGTCCCCCGGGTGTTTACTGAGAGGGTCATTGCTTCCAGAGTCAGAGCCACTACTATTGCTGCTTTTATCAGGGGCTGGGCCGGTCGAGCAAGAGCCTATTTCTAGAGACCCTTGAAGAAATAAAAGACACAAAATAAAACTAGACTTGACTAATTCTGCTTCTTTCCGCCAAGTGTCTTTGATATTTGGGATTGCTTTCTGAAAGAACTTTTTGTATTTTCATTTATCCCTGCTTATATAATATTCAAAGTTTGTTTATCGGTGAATCTTGGTTACTTGGAGAACCTTATTTTATGCATTTGGCTTTCTGAAAACATTTATAGTATGATTTTGATCAGATGTTTGCTTTTGGTACTTATTGGGCATGCTAGGACGATTAGAGGCAAACGAGGCGGGTGGCCGAAGTTTGCCCCTATTTTGGGATATGTATGGTTGTACGGCAAATGAGGTAGATGACCGACTTTTGCCCTAGTTTAGAAGAGGTTCAGGCAAACGAGGTGGGTGGCCGAAGTCTGCCTCTAGTGTGAAGGGTGATTTCTGGGTTATGGTAAGGACCGCGACTTTATTTTTCTCACATGCTCATAATTTGCCTAGGCACCAGTTAGGTGACCTAGTGAGCTCTTTTCCCTCTTTTGTTATTACTCACTTTGGATTTAACTCTAACTTTTGCCTAGGCATCCTTTCGGATTTTCGACCTAGCGAGCCATCCTTCTTTTCTTTTTTGAAAGTCTGCCTACTTACCCCCGAACAAGGATCAAGTCCAACGTAGATCGGGCAAACGTCTTGAAAGAAAAGGGTTTGATTATGATGGTGTCAACCAAATCGATGTGGTTGCCTACGTATCCCCGAGTGGGAATCAAATCGAGCGTAATTTAGGGCAAGGCCTGAAGAAGAAAAAAAAAGATATTTTTAAGTGGGCGGGACAACTGAACCGATGCGGTTGCCTACGTATCCCCGAGCGGGAATCAGGTCGAGCGTAGTTCAAGGCAAGGCTTGAAGGAAACTGGTTAGAGTCAGCCATAGTACTTTTTGAGATGATCCATGTTCATCGGTTCTTTGAATTCATCACCATCGAGGTCCATGAGGTAGGTCGCCCCTCCAAAAAGGATAGTTTTGACGATGTAAGGGCAAACCCATTTAGGTTTGAACTTTTCGCGTGAGTCAAAGACCAGGGCTCGTAGTTCTTTCAAAACAAGGTCACCCTTGACAATTTTCCTTGGACGAACCTTCTTGTTAAAAGCACAGGCCATCCTTTTTTGATAGATTCGAACGTGGTCGACCGCTGCTAGGCGCTTTTTATCTATGAGAACCAATTCTTCGTACCTTTCTCTTAACCAATCAGATTCTGAAATTTCACATTCTGCCATCACGCTCAGGGACGGTAGTTCTATCTCGATTGGAAGTACTGCTTCCATTCCATATACTAGTGAGTAAGGAGTTGCTCATATGGACGTCCTTATCGATGTTCTGTATCCCCAAAGTGCGAACGGTGGCTTTTCATGCCAGTCTTTGTAGGTATCGGCTGATTTCTGCAGTATAGCCTTGACATTCTTATTTGCAGCATCGATTACCCCATTAGTTTGCAGCCTGTATGGTGACGACTTGTGATAAGTGATTTTGTATTCCTCAAACAGATCCCTGACTTCAGCTTTGAAATGACTACCATTATCTAAAATGATCTCATGGGGGACTCCATAGCGACAGATGAGGTTCTTCTTGATAAACTTGGCCATTTCCTTGGCCCCCTAACTTGCTGTAGGATGCAGCTTCTACCCATTTTGTGAAGTAGTCAATGGCCATCGAAATGTATCGGCTCCCATTTGTGGCCTTCGGGATGATTTCGCCATTGATATCGATTCCCCAAGTCGAGAATGGCCACGGGGAGGTCATACTATAGAGCAGAGATGGTGGTACATGCATCATGTTTGCGTTGATTTGGCACTTGTGGCACCTTCTCACATATTCACAACAATCTTTCTCCAATGTCATCCAGTAGTACCCTTGTCTTACGATCTTTTTGGTTAGCATGTGACCATTAATATGTGGACCGCACACCCCTTTGTGTATTTCTTCCATCATTCTTCTGGCGCACTTTCCGAACAAGCAAGTTAGATTGTGACCATTGTATCCTTTCTTCAACAATTTTTCCCCGCAAATGATGAACTCTGCTGCAAACCTTCGAATTGCTCTTTTGTCTTTCTCAGAAGATTCTAGGGGATATGCTCCCTTTTCTATGAAGTTCCAAACATCTTGGTACCATGGTGTTTCGTTCTCTTCTTCTTCGATCGTGGCGACCATGTTGAATGAAGGCTCGTATCTTTGCTCAATTACCAAAGGTATCATCTTGACTCCTACGGGAATTTTGATCATGGAGGCTAAGGTAGCCAACGAATCTGCTAGCTGGTTCTCTTCCCTTGGCAAGTAGAAGAATGTGATGTTCCTGAAATGTCTCTTGAGTCCATCGAGATGATCATGATAGGACTTTAACCTTTCTTCTTTCACTTTCCATTCTCCTCTATCTTGTGATATAATGAGGTTTGAATATCCGAAGACATCCAACTTTTGAACTTTCAGTTCTATGGCTGCTTTCATCCCCAGAATGCATGCCTCATATTCAGCAGTGTTGTTGGTTGAGTTATAATTGAGCTTAACTGCCAGTGGGGTGTGGTCCCCATTTGGTGACACTAGAATCATTCCTACTCCGTAGCCTTTCATGTTGGCTGCTCCATCAAAGTACAACTTTCACTGTTCTTCCTTGATTTCCATGATATTCTCGTCCGGGAATGGAAAATCTCCATTTACTTCAGAATCAATGGCGTGTTCAGCAAGATGTTCAGCTATAGTTCTCCCTTTTACCGATTTGCTTGTTATATATTTGATATCAAATTCGGGCAGTAAAAATAACCAACGGGATATACAACCGATCAGGGCGGGTTTTTCAAGGAGGTATTTTAGAGGATCCATACGAGATATGAGCACAACAGGGAAGGCTAGCATGTGGTACCTTAGTCGGCGAGTACACCAAACCAAGGCCCAACATGTTTTTTCGAGGGTAGAGTAGTTGAGCTCATACCCAGTCATCCTCTTACTAAGGTAATATATGGCTTTTTTGGAGTGGCTTTCTTTTCCTTCTTGGGCTAGCATGCATCCCATGGCATTCTCAGAGACAGATAGGTAAAGAAACAAAGGCTTATGAGGGGTAGGTGGTGAAAGGACGGGTGGTTTTTGGAGGTAGGTTTTTATTTTGTCGAAGGCGGCTTTGCATTAGTCGTCCCATTGGGACTTCTCTCCTTTCTTTAGCAATCGGAACAAGGGATCACATGTGATTGTGAGCTTGGAGATGAAACGGCTAATGAATTGGATCCTCCCGAGGAATCCTTTCACTTGTTTCTCATTCTGTGGCGGTGCCATTTCTAAAATTGCTTTGATTTTGGAGGGGTCCACTTCTATCCCTCTTTGCGTGATGAGAAAACCTAGAAGCTTTCCAGAGGTCTGTAGACACCCCATTTTGTCAGCTATCAGATTTAGGAGACCCATAGCTTGGTGGTTCATAATGATCGAAAAATACTCAAAAAGGACTCCTGAAAGTTAGTTCTATCTCTCAAAATGCTCAGAATGACCAAAATACCCTGGAAAGCTGGAAAACACCCAGATTTGGGACCAAAAGCTCTGGAAACATACTGCGTCATAAGAAAAATTCTAAAATGAGTTTCAAAGCGAAACCAGATAAAATCGTCGGCTCCAAGAGACCCCCGGAAGTCTCAGAAATTCCCAGAAAGTTCCTGTTGACCAGTTTGACCAAGTTTGACCAAGGTTTGACCAAAATTGTCCAAATTCACCAAAAAGTTCTGAGATCATACTTGATCATGTGGAAAGTATTAAAATGAGTTTCAAAAGAAAATCGAACGAAAACGTCAGCTCTTGGGAGCTCACAGAGGTTTTCAGAACTTCCCGGGAATCCCAAGTTTGACCAGATTGACCAAAGGTTGACTTTGAAACCGGAGCATTGTATCATTTTTCAAACATTTTTCATGGATACTAGAGGTCAATAGCTTTCCAACGTTATATCGCACATAATTTTTGAATTTCGAACGAATTTATTATGAATTTTCGAAGGTGAAAAAGGTGATCAAATCAGCTTTTATCGCGAATACCGCAAAATTTTTCAAAGTGACCTATCTTCAAACTATTTTTTATTTAAATGATACTCCATTACATTTCCAACGGTATATCACAACCTCAATTTGGAGTTCGTATGCATTTTCTGTGAATTTTGGACGAAATAGGGCATTTTCACGAATACCGAAACCTCTGGGAGCCTAAAAAGGATTATCTGGACGAATGAGGAGCAGTGTCGCTGCAGCACTGGTCCACTGCCACCGCAGCACAGGACTAGTACCGCCGCAGCATTCTTCCCCAGAATGGTCCATTTTTGTAATTTCTTTTTGGGGTTCATTTTGATTAATTAGAAACCAAAAAGACGTAGTTCTATGTTCACAGATGTTTGGGACCAATGGGAGTACTTGTAAAATCCCAAAATCACCCCAAATTGACCTATATAAACCCTCCTTGACTTCTCATTTTGGGGGTGTCAAATGCAATCTTTGAAAAGTTTTAGAGAGAAAGTTGTAGAGATAAGGTTAGAATAGAGAGAAAATAAGCTTCCTTCTTTGATTTTCAAAGAAAGTGAGTTTTAAACTTTGTTTTTACTTCATTACTTCTATTTACTTCACATTCAATAAACCCAACTACCATTCAAGTGGGTATTTATGAGAGAAAAACTACTTGCATGTCCAAAGTCACCATACATGAGTAAAGCATCAAGCTATAAGTCCAAGATCATCATGAATATCGTCTATTGATTGCTATCTATTTGCTTGTTTATATTTGTTCATCTTCTTTTACCTCATCTACATGATGACATGAAGTTTGAGGTGAGTGAATCCTTATGAATAGTAGCTCTTGACCTCAAAAACATGTTTGATAGATGATGATTTCAACTGTAATACATTCCTATGTATTCATGAAGTTGTCTTTAAAATGAAAATGATACTTTCCAATAATTTTTTATGTTCTTGATGTGAGTCAAATGTTGATATTTAAGTAGTTATAATCTTCATTAAGTATTGAAAATATGTTTTCAAAACCCCCATTTCAAAACCCCCTCTTAAACCCCTCATTTTGATTTCAAGAAATAAACATTGTTATCTCAAAACCCTCAAAATAGTGAGTCATTTAACTTCAACAAATTATTTTGAGTTCAATACTCAATATATGAATGCAAGACCATTTGGAAAATCTTTTTCACTCTTTATCGAACACCTGTGATTTTTGGCTTGACTTGGAAGCACTTGAAAGGGGTCCATTTTTGTCCAAACATTCTGCCTCTGCTGTCACAGCAGCTAGGTTGACTTTCAATTTGTTTTACAAAAAAACCTTTCCAAAAAGTGTGGTCCCAACTTATTTTTCCCTTGACCTTCAATGTCTTAGGGAACTGTCTGTATAATATGGGCCCCTAGATCTTTTGTTTTCACTTTCTAAGATTTTATAACATTTCAGTCGGCAGTACGGACTCTGTTTCTAAATAACCTCTATTGTTTATATGATTTCTCTCAATCTGTGATAGTTATTAAAGATTGGCTTTTTGAGTTGTGTTCTAGACACAATAAGGAAGATCTCCATAAAAAATCATGTATTGAAAACATTCCTAACCCCTCCTCTCAATTTCCAAAAGATCATGTTACTGTTCTGTCCACTATTCACAGCAAACATACTTTTACTTCCATCATTTGATTTGGTGCTTACTTGCACTCCAAATTTGTTCATGTCATAGGAAGTGGTCCATACCATATTTGCACATATTCTATGATGATTTTCTTCATGCATTCATGCATATCTTAGAATTCTAAGCCACTTTAGAAAGTTCATGTACACAAACACACTACAACCTTTGCACATTCTAGGATCATACATTGCATTCATGCAAGATTTGGGGTTTTAGTAACTCCTTATCTAAGAAGATTAAAAGGAATGAATTTGATCATACGTTCATGTTTCCCCTCGATCTAATCGTCCTTTCTCATCCATCCCAAGGATTGAGAGGTCTTGTTTTCTCAAAGATTAGCATGCATCATTCTAGCTTGCTAAGCATACTTTGATCCTTTTTTATTTGTTTCAAGAACAATTCATGTCCCCTTTAGATTAGGAAAACTTTATTACTTGATATATGATTAGACGATTTTTCCTAGGTTTGTTTGTGTGATCTTTCACTTTGCATTGTGTGATACTTGGCTTAGATCTTATGAACGATATCTTATCTTTTGATCTTCCATTTCAAAATTCTTGTGTGATGTAATATATTATCATAGTATTAATTGTCGAATCATACATAGTATAAGATGATTATTCGGATGCTAATTGAGACTCGTCGAAAGACGGGGCGAGTTGAGGGTGTTTTAATCGCGATAAAGGCTCCTTCCTCTCTCGTACCAAAACCCCGAGCCAAGTTCTTTGGTTATGAAGGGCCGGTGCCCTTTATCTATTTGGTGAGTCAAAATTAGGTTTCTCGGTTCCTTAAAGATCAAGTGGCGACTCTGTATCTGCTTTCAACAGACATTTTCTTTTCCTTTTCAAAATGATTTCAAACAAACAAGAGGTTGAATTTCGCATGTCCACAATCTGGCGACTCCACTGGGGATTTATTTTCAAAACAAAATAATACAGAGGTTTGACTCATAAGCATCCTTAAAATCATCTTTTTATTGTGTCTGGTTCACCGCATTGCACTTCTGCATTTCCCCTCCGACTGTGTTTGAAACGCGGTGCTAATATTGTTCAGCTCTTGCTGTACCAGGGCATAAGTCACCATTGATACTGTACCTTCCAAGGTATATCAAAAAGAGTAAAAACCTCCGTAATGTCTCTCTGACGGTATATTGGAACTTTAGTCAATGGACCCTCTTTGACTAAATCCAGCCTTTGCATATAGATTCATGTAGAAACTTTCATAGGACTGTTCATTTATCTTTTCAGATAGGACAATGTGATATATCTGCTGTATGCCCTGACGGGAGTACCTGGGCGGTGTAGACGCTTATGTGGCATGAGGCAAGAACCTCTTTCTTATGATTCCAAAGACAATCACTCACATGTGATCACATTGAGTTGACCTGCCTAGGCACCATGATAAGGATGTCTGATCCATGCTCACAATGATATACACCACAAACCTTGTCTGTCGATCCTAAGACATAGGAGTATGAAAACCTGCTAGACAGTATGATCACCATCATCACATATCAACCTGTTTCTCCTAGAAACTCTGTCCAGATATCCCAGATATAACCATATTAACCAGTTTCTCCAAGAAACTCTGTCCAGATATCACAGATATAACCATATTAACCAGTTTCTCATAGAAACTCTGTCCAGATATCCCAGATATAACCATATTAACTAGTTTCTCCTAGAAACTCTGTCCAAATATCCCAGATATAACCATATTAACTAGTTTCTCCCAAAAACTGTGTCCAGATATCCCAGATATAAACATATTAACCAGTTTCTCCCAGAAACTCTGTCCAGATATCCCAGATATAACCGTATTAACTTGTTTATCCCAGAAACTCTATCCAGATATCCCAGATATAAACGTATCAACCTGTTTCTCCCAGAAACTCTATCCAGATATCCTAGATATAACCGTATCAACCAATTTCTCCCAAAAACTCTGTCTAAACCAACCAGAAATGCCCAGATATGCCAGTCTCTCTCAAAAACTCTATCCAAACCAACCAAAAATTCCCAGATATGCCAGTCTCTCTCAAAAACTATGTCCAAACCAACCAGAAATGCCCAGATAAACCAGTTTTCTCACAAAAACTCTGTCCAAATCAACCAAAAATGCCCAGTCTCTCCTAGAAGCCTTCATAAAACCCTGGAAACCCCTGTTATCCCTTGGTGATCATACTGGAAAGTAAATTTGGCACACTCTATATGGTTAGGATCTTATTTGTTTAGCTGCTACCTGTTAGAAATAGGAGCATCATATTGACTAGGGCTTACATCCGCGTGCTTGTCTCATCTGCATGCACCATTCCTATCGGTCTGCATGCACTATCTCAGTCAGTCTTACACAAGTCATGTCCACGTCTATTCACATCATGGTCATTTGTCTATCTAAAGTCATCACTGTCAGAATCTGATACAAGTCCTCTCGAATCTGTAGGGTCACTATAGATTCTCAAAGCCAGCAATTGGGATCTTCGTCCTGGGTCAGAATTTTAGATAATCCTTTGGTCAGAATCAGCCCAACAAGTTACTTCAGCATGAATCAGGAAGAGCTAGAAAATAAGGTCACCGAATTACGTGCCACCATAAGCCAGCAATCCGACAGCCTGGCCCAGGTCCTAAAGTTTATGGAAGAACTGAAACAGCAGCGGCAGCAGTGTCCCCCTGAGTTCCCACCACCACCGTTCGGATTCATACCGCATCCCGAGAATAATGGAGAAGAAGACTGGTTTCAAGGGTCCCCACCGCCTGCATATGAGAAAAAGTTCCAAGAAAAAATGGACAAAGTCGGCAAGCTGGAAAGCGTATTGAGGAAGAGTAAAGGGGTTGATGATTACATGCTAGACTTGGAAGGACTTTTTGAGCCTGTTAAGCTGAAGCTGCCGGAAAACTTCAAGATGCCTGCCATTGACCGTTTTGATGGTACCGGAAATCCGAAGAGCCATGTAAATCTGTGAATGAATATTTTTCAATCAATGGGCTGCACTCATGAGCACATTGCAATGCTATTCCCACAAACACTCGCGAAGTTTGCACTATCATGGTTCCTTACCTTGAAAGCTTCCAAAACTCAGGCATGGGAAGAAATAGTTCGGGTATTCGTTGATCACTATTCCTACAACCAAGAACTTGATGTCACTATCAGAGATTTGGAAACAACTTGGCAGAACAACAATGAATCATTCGCCGCGTTTCTGAGCAGATGGAGGAATAAAGTAGCCTAAATGACCCACCGGACGATTGAAAAGTAACAGGCAAGGATGCTAATCTGGAATCTGCAGCCGCTCTACCATGAGAAATTATTTTACCAGTCCATCTCCACCTTTGAGGAATTGTTTGAAGTTGGGAATCGAATCGAAGACGCCATAAGGGAAGGAATGATCAGAAAAGAAGAGCCTCCGAGTCAGTCAAAAAGGCCAACTACTCCCGCAACCCTCTGGATGTAAATGCCCTTAGAAGTCAACCTATGCCTTACCCTCCTAGGCCGTACCAACCTCCCAACCAAGCTAACTCCTCCAATCGTCCTTTTCTGAGGAAGCCTCCTCGCAACTTCGCCAAATTAGAAATCCCCCTCTCCTCAGCCTTAGATTGCCTTCTTAAAAAGGGCCATCTGCAACTACTCCAACCTCGAAATACCCCACTCTCACCGAACTGCGATATGTCCAAAAGATGCACCTACCACCAAGCCCCTAGCCACAACACCGATGATTCTATGCGCCTTCGCCATGATATCCAAGACCTCATTGACCAGAATATCATTGAGCCACCTCCAAAGCAGCCCCATATCACTCAAAATCCTCTACCAAGCCACCAAATATCAGCCTCATTGAGTCCAACCATGTATCTTTCAACCCTGCTACCTATATCACCCCCTTAGGTCAACCTATACCCCTCATTGTCATCCCAGAATCTGTGGGAATCCATCTGATTAAAGGAGGGGATGATGAGTGGCAACAACAGCTGGCTGATGAACAAGATCTATTCTTCTTGGAAGAACACGATCTAGGGGCAGTGGACCTCAAATGGTATGATCCCGATAATGAAAGCAATGCTTCCATGTGGAACGAGCCGGAGAAACCATTTGTGGGAACAGATTGTGACTGGTTCAAAGAAGATGGGATTGTAGAAGGGCCAACTCCTGTCGAGATTGATCATCTGACTAGGTCAGGCAGTCATCATCAGCCTCTGCAGCCTACCATTGAAGCAATCGAAAAAAGTCCAGTCAAAGACAAGGGAAAGGGAAAAATGGATGAGATCATTGAAGAAGACAATGAGTTGATAAAGCAGTTGAAGAAAACCCATGCACATCTCTCGATGTGGGACATCATGGTAACATCCTACAAGCAAAGGCAAGCTGTGTTTAATGCCTTGGTTGGAATTGAGGTCCCCTTCGACGCTGCACCGGAAGACATGGTGGTTTTCTTGGGTGCACTCACCCTGACCCAATCATTACATTTTCCGATGAAGACCTGCCGCCGGAAGGGTCTACACATAACAAAGTTTTGTACATCACTGTTGGATATAAGGGACATCAGGTGCCATTCTATCTAGTTAATACAGGTTCTACCCTAAATGTTTGTGCTCTAAGGACTGCCACCGCCTTAGGGGTCAATGTCTTTGACATCACACCATCTGTGCAATCCATGAAGGCTTACGATAACACCAAGAGAAATATGATGGAGACTATTTTCTCCAAATCCGGGTAGGATCTTTGGTTAGCACTGAAATCTTTCAAGTTATGGACATACCTGCCTCATTCAATTTGTTGATCAGAAGGCACTAGTTGCATGTCAACAAAGCTGTATCATCCACTGTGCATCAAATGATCAAGTACATTCATGAAAAGGAGGTGAAAATCATCCTCGGAAATAGTTAGGGTAATGCAGCTTTTCCAAACTACGCTCCCATCTTTGAAATGCAAATACCTGAGCTAGAAGAAGGAGAAATCAGGGGATGCTTCATGGAAGAAGTCCACATGATCAATAATGAAGACAGGTTCCCCGAGATCCACTCTGCAGTTGTCAACATCGTCCACAAAATGAACTACTTCCCTGTAATGGGATTGGGCCAGCGCGAGCAATGGATTCGTGAGTTCCCTCAGATCAAAGGGCAACAAGGCACTTTTGGGTTGGGGTATAAGCTCACTGAAGAAGACATCGAGCTACAGAGGCCATGGAAGAAAAGAGTGAGGAGTCTCCCACCATACCGCAAAACCTTGAATGGGCAATTCATCAAAGAAGGGGATGATTTCCCCTATTTTGGGATCCCAGAACCTTGGATCCATCAAGCCACTAGAAAAAGGCACCCTGGGCTGGAAATCTTCGCTGACTGCGAAAGGCCCCCCTATCAAGATCTGTTCTATCCCGAAGAAATTGAGAAAACCCCAGAGGAAGACTGGTTGGAGTATCTGGACACTGAAGCCATCGACAAAATGTGGGAAGAGTTCACCGAAGAAAAGGAAAAAAAGAGGGCCAAGAGCCAAGATGATCAGATCAAGCCAACTGAGAAGGGTCTGAGCAACCAGGCTGTAGAGTCATCTGTCTCCCTATCCCCTGTTCCCTCAGAGTCAGTACTTCCAATTATCGAGTCTGTACTAGAGTCAGTTTCTGTAAGCCCACCACTGTCTAATGTAATCACTCCACCTATCATGAATGAAATGAAAGACGATTCTACTTACTCTTCTGTGTCTAATACTTATGAATGCACAGATCCCTCCGAGGATCTCCCAATCGAACTTAAGCAACTAATTAAAAAACCACCTGCTTATGAAATAATCGAAGATACTTTATCAATTAACCTAGGTAAAATAGATAACCCACAAATTGTGCAAATTGGCTCAACTCTTAATAAAAAAGAAAAAGAAAAAGAAAAACTGACCCTCTTGCTAAAGGAATTCAAAGATGTTTTTGCTTGGTCTTACGAGGCCATGCCTAGGGTCGATCCCGACATCGTCCAACATCGCATTCCCCTCCTTCCCAATTGTAAACCCGTCATGCAGAAACTTAGGCACATGAGACCAGAATGGGCACTCAAGGTCAAAGAAGAAGTGGAGAAACAATTCAAGGCAGGGTTCATCATTGTTACCGAGTATCCGGAATGGGTTGCCAATATCGTGTCAGTCCCCAAAAAGGATGGAAAAGTTCGTGTGTGCGTCAACTTCCATGATCTAAACAAAGCCAGTCCTAAGGATGACTTCCCGCTTCCCCACATCGATGTCTTAGTGGATAACACCGCAGGACATGAGCTACTGTCGTTCATGGATGTCTTTTCAGGGTACAATCAGATTCTAATGGCACCAGAAGATCGGAAAAAGATGACATTTTTGCCACACCTTGGGGAACCTATTGTTATAGAGTAATGCCTTTTGGACTTAAGAATGCTGGAGCAACCTACCAAAGAGCTGCCACCACTCTGCTGCATGGCATGATTCATAAGGAAGTAGAAGTGTACGTAGATGACATGATCGTGAAGTCCAAGGACAGAGAAGGACATTTGGTGGCACTGGAAAATTTTTTTGAAAGGTTGCGCAAATACAAGATGAGGTTGAATCCAAAGAAATGCACTTTCGATGTGACCTCCGGTATGCTCTTGGGTTTTCTCATCACACAAAGGGGGATAGAGGTGGATCCCTTTAAGATCAAGGCAATCCTAGAAATGGCACCACCACAGAATGAAAAGGCAGTGAGAGGATTTCTCGAAAGAATCCAATTTATCAACCGCTTCATCTCCAAACTCATAACTACATGTGATCCTTTGTTCCAATTACTGAAAAAAGGAAAGAAGTTCCAATGGGACGACCAATGCCAAGCCACCTTCGACAAAATAAAAACCTACCTCCAAAATCTGCCCGTCCTTTCACCACCCACTCCTCATAAGCCCTTATTCCTTTACCTATTTGTCTCCAAAAATGCCATGGGTTGCATGTCAGCCCAAGAAGGAGAAAAAAGCCACTCCGAAAAAGCCATATATTACCTTAGCAAAAGGATGACTGGGTATGAGCTCAATTACTCTACCCTCAAAAAAATATGTTGGGCCTTGGTTTGGTGCACTCGCCGACTGAGGCACTAAATGCTGGCCTTCCCAGTTGTGCTCATATCCCGCATGGATCCTCTAAAATACCTCCTCGAAAAACCTACCCTGATCGGTCGTATATCCCATTGGTTACTTCTACTATCCGAATTCGATATCAAGTATGTGACAAGCAAATCAGTAAAAGGGAGAACTATAGCAAAATATCTTGTTGAACACGCCATTGATTCTGAAGTAAATGGAGATTTTCCGTTCCTGGACGAGAATATCATGGAAATCAAGGAAGAATAGTGGAAGTTGTACTTTGATGGATCAGCCAACATGAAAGGCTACGGAGTAGGAATGATTTTAGTGTCACCAAATGGGGACCACACCCCATTGGCAGTCAAGCTCAATTATAACTCCAACAACAGCACTGCTGAATACGAGGCATGCATTTTAGGAATGGAAGCGGCCATAGAATTCAAAATTCAGAAATTAGATGTCTTCGGAGATTCCAACCTCATTGTGTCACAAGCCAGGGGTGAGTGGAAGGTGAAAAAAGAAAGGTTGAAACTCTATCATGACCATCTCGATGGGCTCAAGAAGTAGTTCAAAAGTGTGACGTTCTTTTACCTATCTTGGGAAGAGAACCAATTAGCAGATTCATTGGCTACCCTAGCCTCTATGATTCAAATCCCCGTGGAAGTCAAAATAATGCCTCTAATAATCGAGCAAAGGTACTGGCCTTCATTCAGCACAATCGGCGCAATCGAAGAAGAAGAGAACGAAACACCATGGTATCAAGATGCTTGGGACTTCATAGAAAAGGGGGCATATCCCCTAGAATCTGCTGAGAAAGACAAAAGAGCAATTCGAAGGTTCGAAGCACAGTTTATCATTTGCGGGGGAAATTGTTGAAGAAAGGTTACAATGGTCACAACCTGACTTGCTTGTTCAGAAAGTGCGCCAGAAGAATGATGGAAGAAATTCACAAAGGGGTGTGTGGTCTACACATGAATGATCACATGCAGCCAAAAAGATCGTAAGACAAGGGTACTACTAGACGACATTGGAGAAAGATTGTTGTGAATACGTAAGAAGGTGTCATAAGTGCCAGATCCATGCGAACATGATGCATGTACCGCCATCTCTTCTATACAGCATGACCTCTCCTTACCCATTCTCAACCTGGGGAATCGATATCATCAGTGAAATCGTTCCAAAAGCCTTGAATGGAAATCGATACATTTTAGTGGCCATTGACTACTTCACAAAATGGGTAGAAGCCGCAACCTATAGCAAATTGGGGGCCAAGGAAGTGGCCAAGTTCATCAAGAAGAACCTCATCTGTCGGTATGAAGTCCCCCATGAGATCATTTTAGATAATGGCAGTCATTTCAAAGCTGAAGTCAGGGATCTGTTTGAGGAATACAAAATCACTTGTCACAAGTCGTCACCATACAGGCCGCAAACTAATGGGGCAGTCAGAGCTGCAAACAAGAATGTCAAGGCCATATTGCAAAAATCAGCCAATACCTACAAAGACTGGCACAAAAAGCTACTATTCGCACTTTGGGGATACAGAACATCAATAAGGATGTCCACAGGAGCAACTCCTTACTCACTAGTATATGGAACGGAAGCAGTACTTCTAGTCAAGATAGAACTATTGTCCCTGCGCGTGATGGCAGAATGTGAAATTTCGGAATCGGATTGGTTAAGGGAAAGGTACGAAGAATTGGCTCTCATAGATGAAAAGCACCTAACGGCAGTCGACCATTTCCGAATCTATCAAAAGAGGATAGCCCGTGCTTTCAACAAAAGGGTTCGTCCGAGGAAAATTGTCAAGGGTGACCTTGTCCTTAAGGAATTGCGAGCCCCGATCTTTGATCTGCGTAGAAAGTTCAAACCCAAATGGGTCAGCCCTTATATCGTCAAAACCATCCTTTCTGGAGGAGCAACCTACCTTATGGACCTCGATGGCATTGAATTCAAAAAACCAATCAACATAGATCGCCTCAAAAAGTACTATGCTTGACCATTCCCCAAAACCAACTTTCTTTCAAGCCTCCCCTCAACTACGTTAGACCTGATTCCCACTCAGGGATACTTAGGCAACCGCATCGGTTCGATCGACACCATCATAATCAACCCCTTTTCTTTCAAGACTTTGGCACGAACTACGTTGGACCTGATCCCCATTCGGGGGTACATAGACAGACTTTCAAAAAGAAAAGCAGAAGGATGGCTCGCATGGTCAAAAATTCGAAAGGACGCCTAGGCAAAAGTTAGAGTTAAATCCAAAGTGAGCAATAACAAAAGAGAGAAAAGAGCTCACTATGTCACCTAACTGGTGCCTAGGTAAAATTATGAGCGTGTGAGAAAAATAAAGTCGCGGTCCTTACCATAACCCAGAAATCACCCTTCACACTAGGGCCAAACTTTGGCCACTCGCCTCGTTTGCCTGAACCTCTTCTAAACTAGGGGCAAACGTTGTTCATCTACCTCGTTTGCCTCACAACCATACATATCCAAGGGGCAAACTTCGGCCACACACCTCATTTGCCTCTAATCGTCCTAGCATGTCCAAACAAGTACCAAAAGCAAACATCTAATCAAAATCATACTACTAATGTTTTCAGAAAGCCAAATGCATAAAATAAGGTTCTCCAAGTAACCAAGGTTCGCCGATAAACAAACTTTGAATATTACATAAGCAAAGATAAATGAAAACACAAAAAGTTCTTTCAGAAAGCAATCCCAAATATCAAAGACACTTGGAGGAAAGAAGTAGAATCAGTCAAGTCTAGTTTTATTTTGTGTCTTTTATTTCTTCAAAGGTCTATAGAAATAGGCTCTTGCTCGACTGGCCCAGCCCCTGATGAAAGCTGCAATAGTAGTGGCTCTGACTCTGGAAGCAAAGACCCTCTCAATAAACCCCCGATGGACCTCTTGAACTCGACTGTACTGTCTGGCCAATCGGCGAGGATGATAAAAAGAAGTCTCTCTCAGGCCCATCAGCCACACACTCTGGTAATCCCCGAGACTAGTGGTCATAGCATGAAGGCCCCAATGCCTCACGATCCAATAAATATCGGCCTCAGATAAAACACCCATCATGCCAACCCAATTGGCAATAGTGTAATGAGGATGAAGCAAAACCCTGCAGAAATAAACTTGTGACACATTACCTATCCATAACTGAAGGCGCTCGTAGAGCCAAGCCTGTAACACCAAAGGCGCCCCAGAAAGAAGAAGCATTCCTTGATTGAAAGCGCGATCCAAACCATTCAGGGTTTCAGCCAGAACCATGGCCATGGGATTCCTGCTAAAGTTCAGCCCAAGGCACACGTGCACCAAGTCGATAGAAGCACTCAAGAACAGAAAGTGCGAAGTCATACACAATATCAGAGCAGCCCCGCGGGTAGCATCATATACGCTAGGATTCCCAGGACTAGCATACCGGATGATGATGGAAGCAATGTCAAGAACCTTACCACGAATTAGCCGGCGGGAAATAGTACTTGAACAATTCAGGTATTCAGCCAAGCCTCGCATGGGATTGGGGGTATTAGCAAAAGGGAGAATCAGGTAAGAGTCAGAGTCGAAGCCAAGGATAGCACAGAACTCCTCAAATAGGGGACATATCTCCAGGCCGTTGGAATTGAAGACAAAGTTCACCAGGTGCCAGTGGACAATAGCGGCACGAATGAACTCAGTGTTCAAAGCCATTTGGCGAAGAGAGAATAGCTCGGTCAGATCGTAGTTGAAGAGGTTGATCCGCTCCACACCATCCGTGATGTTCATCCAAGCTGTGAGTTGAGCAGGATCATACAATGCCATATTTTCTGTCGCGGCTCTAGTAAAATTCAAAATTTCGGCAGCACCTCCCCATTTCATGGACTATCCCACCTGCAAGGCAAAAAAACTCACTATCACAAGGCTGCTCATTGCAGTAACATCAACAATCACAGAATCATAATGCACAACCACCAACCAAACACAACTGCGCCTTCAAATCAGAAACTATCTAGCTCGAAAGGCAAAACATCATAATACGCTGTCAAGGGTGACACATCATCCTACACATTATCTTACACATTGTCCATCAGTCACATTATTCACTAGTATAACCCAATTGAAAACATGAAATGGAGATAAAACAAAAATCCCCGCTTAGGAGGCCTCAGTCTTCCTCTTCTTCGTCCTTTGTCGGGCCACCCGGAGTGTACGTCGGTGATGGCCTCCTCCTGCCACCTCTGTAACTAGGCCCCGTCCTCGATGAGCCAGCGCCACCCCCACGATATTTCACACACAAATAAAATAAAAGCAATTAGTAGAGAAATAATAAAAAGTATAAAAAACTAAGTCGAGTCAGAAACTTACCAAGGACGCCATCCAACTGGTGTCAAACTGCCGCATACCATCCATCTGTCAAGGGCAAAATCAGGGTTAGGACCTCATAACCTTAAGGAGTGAAAAATTAGAGACATACCCGATGGTCTCGCGTGAGGACCAAACACCGTAAGCTAGCTACCAAGGCGTGGCCCTCCTCAGCATAACTCCAAGGGATGTTGAGGACGCCTGCTGGCTCGGTGGGATACCCACATATGACCCATGGTACCTCCATAACCTGGGGAGAGCCATCTGTACTCAAAACATCAACAGTCCAATCCCAAGGAGGAATAGGATCAGAAACTGGGGGAACCTGTCTCCTGTACATCTCGCGAAGCTATAGGCACAAAACAAGTTAGGGAAAAGATGAGTCGAAAACGTAGGCAACGGATAGAGACAAAAACGTAAAAGAAACTCACATCAAAGAGTGGAAAGTTGGGCATCAGGAAGAGGCCACGGTAAACCTCATAGCCGGTCTCAGAGAGAAAGTGATCCCAAACATCAGTACCAGCTAAGGCCGCTAGCAAAGCATCACCAGAAAGGTCATCAGCATCCATCACAGGAGGATTATGAGGGACGCGATACCTCAGACCGCCAACCACCTGCCGAGACACTCGCTCGCCAAGGAACCATTGCCTGCTTTCAGTACTTTCCATTAGAAGTCGGCAAGAGGCAAGGGACCTGACCGCCTGTATCTCCTCTGGGGCAGCATAGGCAATGCACTCCCAAGGCGTCCAATCAACGCTAGCAGTTGTCAGCCCAGATAAGAAGTTTCTAAGGAAAACAATCCGATAAGCCCCACTCTTTACCCCAACAACATTCCTCCGCCATCTCAAGCCCCGGGGGAACAAAGACACAGCAGCCATCCTCATCTTCACCTGATTCACCAACAAGGAAAGGAGCCAACATCTTGAGGTATTCAAAGCACCAAATCTACACAGACATAGAAAAAATCAAAACAGACAAGAAGTACGGAAATAAAAAAGCTGGAAGATAAAATAGGTTGTAGTACATACCTCCCAAGCTCGCCAGAATCCCCCCGTCTGATATCGCCCAGAAAACCTCACCATATGCTTATAAAGGTGGGCCAAGGCAGCACCGCCCTAGTCATAAAAGGGGATCTCACCAATGGTCGCCAGGCAAGAAAGAAGCCTCAAGCTCACCCGATTATTCTGTGTTGCGAAAATCGAGCAACCAAGGACATACAGAAGAAATATCCTTAGAAGCTGAGAATTATTCAGGTTGTGATTCCCTCCGCCGTAAGCCCGGTAAAGCCAGCCACAAGGGAACCAGTGCCTCTCTAGATTAGGAAGAACAACCCTAATCAGCATCTCTATAGCTTCAGGGTCAATCTCATAGAAGTAATCCAAGACTAAGCGCTTCCCGCCAACCCTCAAGCCGGTAATCATGGAAAAATCAAAAGGCACCATTGTCATCTCACCAAAAGGCAGATGGAAAGTATTGGTCCTGTGCCCCCATCTCTCAGCAAGAGCGTAAAAATGCGCCAGATCGTTGGTACTCTTTGAAACTAGGTGGACAAAGTCACCAAACCCGGCATCGTCTACCATTCTCTTGACGGCAGGCGAGAGTTGGGTGTACCACAGAAAAGCATGAGCAAGGCTACCATGGCCCTTCAATGTCACTTTCGGTACCTAAACACATCAAAAATGACAAAAAAAACGAGCACAAAATCACTATTCACGACCAAAAGTCCAACTTCACAAAATCAACATACGACACAAAATAAGCTTCCAACAAACTCCAGGTGCACACTATAGTTCATAAAACTAGCACAATGCACAAAATAGTCCTAAACTGTCGAAAGTTTCACATACCAGGCTCGCTAGAGCTGCGGCCGAAAGATAACGTTAGGGGTCCCGTAAAATCAAGTCCGGGGTTTGGCTCTCGACTTTTATTCATTCCTTGGCCTTCATAGACGCTCTCCTTTAGCTCGAAGCCATGGATCTGTAAGAAAAATGGAAGCTAAAACCAAACTTTTTTCTTGAAAAATGGAATAAACCAAAATACCAATCATGGGGAAAGATTACTCACCTGAGCATGCACCAGCTGCGTTTTGACGGATTTTGGCTCCATAGGCACCCCGAAATGGCCAAAAAATGAGCTTGAAATGCTCAAAAACCCATGATATACACACATGAAGTCCGGTCACCCAGTGCCGCCGCGGGACTAGCCAGCTGCCGCTGCAATAGTGGCCCAGTGCCGCCGCGGTAGTGGCCCAGTGCCGCCGCGACAGTGGCCCAGTGCCACTGCGGCATTGCTCTCCACGGGCCCCGCTTTGCTCCGTTTTAACTTGTTTCAGCCCATTCTGACCCATTTTCAGACTGACCATTACAAAGACCTGATCAACCGTGAGAGATTCAGAGATGGGTCCTGGTTCCTGATCAAGAAACAGTTAAGAGAGATTCTCCGGGAGTCCTACATCATCCCCTGAGGATAGAAATAGAAAGATACCAGCTCCACCAGACCTCTTGGATTGAGCGCCAAAAGATTTGATCAACCGTGAAAGATTCAGAGATGGGTCCTGGTTGCCGATCAAGAAAAGAGAGATTCTCTAAGAGTCCTATGCCATCCCCCGAGGAAAAATACAGAAGGATACTAGTTCCCACTATCTCTAGCAAAAAGTAGCAAAAGCATAACCGACTCCCAAAGATCGGTCATCAGGAACAACCAAAACATCGCCCGTGTCCAGTTTTCAAAGATGTACACTGTCCTTCCACGACTCCGTGTCTCCTAATTATCATGAGCTTTCTCATTTGTCCATTACCATAGCTTTCGCACTTATCAATTATCACAAGATCCCTCGGTCACCTTTAGTTGTCATCCTCTAAAACCCTGCGTCTGATCCATTTCGCTTACAAAGCACGTTTCTCGGAATTTAAGAAGTTTGCCCTAAGACCCAGGGTCTTCCAAACCATTGTGTCTTTATCCGAGTCAACCACTGCATCACAGTCAGAGACACTAGCACGGCATAAGTCCACTCGGAGTGGCACACACCTCAGAGCACCAACTCATACTAAGATCAGAACACTAAACATGATAGGACTCAGGACACAATTCATATCACATCCATGCATTGCATAACATAGCATTCGCCTGTCTTCTTGTGCATGTGCAATTTGTTCCTTTGTGCCCTGAACTACGTCCTGGTCTGATTCCCCTTGGGATACGTAGGTAGCTCATAAAGAGCACAACCTGCCCTGGCCCCAGCAGCATGTTTTCTATCATTGCATCTTTCGCAATGCTTTTTATCCTAAATCTATAGCCTCCAAAAAGACCTGTCTCTTCAAAGCTTTGGCACTCGCTTGCGACATGCGTTGCCTCGCAAGTTCATGCCAAAGAGGGGCAAACTGTAGACACCCATTTTTTTAGCTATCAGATATAGGAGACCCATAGCTTGATGGTTCACAATGATCGAAAAAGACTCAAAAAAGACTCCTGGAAGTTAGTTCTATCTCTCAAAATGCTCAGAATGACCAAAATACCCTAGAAAGCTAGGAAACTCCTAGATTTGGGACCAAAAGCTCTAGAAACATACTGCGTCATAAGAAAAATAGTAAAATGAGTTTTAAAGCAAAACCAGATGAAATCATCGGCTCCCAGAGACCCCCGGAAGTCCCGAAAATTCCCAGAAAGTCCCTGTTGACCGGTTTGGCTAGGTTTGACCAAGGTTTGACCAAAATTGTCCAAATTCACCATAAAGTTTTGAGATCATGATAGATCATGTGGAAAGTATTAAAATGAGTTTTAAAAGAAAATCGAACAAAAACGTCAGCTCCTGGGAGCTCCCAGAGGTTTCCAGAACTTCTCGGGAATCCCAAGTTTGACCAGTTTGACCAAAAGTTGACTTTGAAACCGGAACACCATACCATTTTTCAAACATTTTTCATAGATACTAGAGGTCAATAGCTTTCCAACGGTATATCGCACATAATTTTTGGATTCCAAACAAATTTATTATGAATTTTTGAAGGTGAAAAAGGCGATCAAATCGGCTTTTATCGTGAATACCGCAAAACTTTTCAAAGTAACCTATCTCTGAACTATTTTTTATGTAAATTAGACTCTATTACCTTTCTAACGGTATATGACAACCTCAATTTGGAGTTTGTATGTATTTTCTGTGAATTTTGGACAAAATACAGCCTTTTTGCTAATACTGGAACCTCTGGGGGCCTAAAAAGGATTATCTGGACGAATGAGGAGCAGTGCCGCCGCAGCACTGGCCCACTGCCGCCATGGCACAGGCCCAATGTCGCCGCGGCACTCTCCCCCAGAATGGTCCATTTTTGTAATTTCTTTTGGGGGTTCATTTTGATTAATTATAGACCAAAACGACATAGTTCTATGTTCACGGATGTTTGGGACCAATGGCAGTACTTCTAAACCCCAAAACCACCCCCAAATTGGCCTATATAAACCCCCCATGACTTCTCATTTTGGGGGTGTCAAATGAAAGCTTTGAAAAGTTTTAGAGAGAAAGTTGTGGAGATAAGGTTAGAATAGAGAGAAAAGAAGCTTCCTTCTTTGATTTTTCAAACAAGAAAGTGAGTTTTAAACTTTGTTTTTACTTCAATACTTCTATTTACTTCACATTCAATACACCCAACTACCATTCTAGTGGGTATTTATGAGAGAGAAAGCTACTTCTATGTCCAAAGTCACCATACATGAGTGAAACATCAAGCTATAAGTCCAAGATCATCATGAATATCATCTATTAATTGCTATCTATTTGCTTGTTTATATTTGTTCATCTTCTCTTACCTCATTTATTTTTTGTTTTCTTTATTTACTTACTAGTCTATCATTGTCTAGATGATGACATAAAGTTTGAGGTGAGTGAATCCTTATGGATAGTAGCTCTTGACCTCAAAAACATGTTTGATAGATGGTGATTTCAACTTCAATACATTCCTATGTATTCATGAAGTTGTCTTTTAATTGGAAATAATACTTTCCAATAATCTTGGAGGCTCTTGATGTGAGTCAAATGTTGACATTTTAAGTGGATATAATCTTTATTAAGTATTGAAAATATGTTTTCAAAACCCCCTCTTAAACCCCTCATTTTGATTTCAAGCAATAAACCTTGTTTTCTCAAAACCCTCAAAACAGTGAGTCATTTAACTTCAAAGAATTATTTTGAGTTCAATACTCAATACATGAATGCAATACCACTTGTAAAGTCTTTTTCACTCATTATATAACACCCACGATTTTTGGGTTGACTTAGAAGCACTTGAAAGGGGTCCATTTTTGTCCAAACATTCCTTCCAAACATTCTGCCTCTGCTGTCACAGCAGCTAGGTTGACTTTCAACTTGTTTTACAGAAAACTTTTCCAAAAAGAGTGGTCCCAACTTATTTTTCCCTTGAACTTCAATGTCTTAGGGAATTTTCTGTATAATATGGGCCCTTAGATCTTTTGTTTTCATTTTCTAAGATTTTCTAACATTTCAGTCGTTAGTACGGACTCTGTTTCTTAATAACCTCTATTTTTTATATGCTTTCTTTCAATCTGTGATAGTTATTAAAGATTAGATTTTTGGGTTGTGTTCTAGACACAATAAGGAAGATCTCCATAAAAAATCATGCATTGAAAACATTCCGAACCCCTCTTTTCAATTTCCAAAAGATCATGTTACTATTCTGTCCACTATTCACAGCAAACATACTTTTACTTCCATCCTTTGATTTGGTGCTTACATGCACTCCAAATTTGTTCATGTCTTAGGAAGTGGTCCATTCCATATTTGTACATATCCTATGATGATTTTCTTCATGCATTCATACATATCTTAGACTTCTAAGCCACTTTAGAAAGTCCATGTACACAAACACACTACAACCTTTGCACATTCTAGGATCATACATTGCATTCATGCAAGATTTGGGGTTTTTGTAACTCCTAATCTAAGAAGTTTATAAGGAATTAATTTGATCATACATTCATGTTTCCCCTCGATCTAATCGTCCTTTCTCATCCATCCCGGGGATTAAGAGGTCTTCTTTTTTCAAAGATTAGCATGCATCATTCTAGCTTACTAAGCATACTTTGATCCTTTTTTATTTGTTTCAAGAACAATTCATGTCCCCTTTAGATTAGGAAAACTTTATTACTTGGTATATGATTAGACGATTTTTCCTAGGTTTGTTTGTGTGATCTTTCACTTTGCATTGTGTGATACTTGGCTTAGATCTTATGAACGATATCTTATCTTTTGATCTTCCATTTCAAAATTCATGTGTGATGTAATATACTATCATAGTATTAATTGTCGAACCATACATAGTATTAGATGATTATTCGGATGCTAATCGAGGCCCGTCGAAAGACGGGGCGAGTTGAGGGTGTTTTAGTTGCGACAAAGGCTCCTTCCTCTCTCATACCAAAACCCCGGGCCAAGTTCTTTGGTTATGAAGGGCCAGTGCCCTTATCCATATGGGTGAGTCAAAATTAGGTTTCTTGGTTACTTAGACCAAGTGGTGACTCTGTATCTATTTTCAACAGACCTTTTCTTTTCGTTTTCAAAACGATTTCAAACAAACAAGAGGTGGAATTCCGCGTGTCCACAAGGTCACACCAAAAGTGCATTTCTTTGGATTTAACCTCATCTTGTACTTGCGCAATCTTTCGAAAAAAATTTCCAGTGCCACCAAGTGTCCTTCTCTGTCCTTGAATTTCACGATCATGTTATCCACATACACTTCTACTTCCTTGTGAATCATGTTATGCAGCAGAGTGGTGGCAGCTCTTTGGTAGGTTGCTCCATCGTTCTTGAGTCCGAAAGGCATAACCCTATAACAGTAGGTTCCCCAAGGTATGGTGAATGTTGTCTTTTCCCGATCTTTTAGCGCCATTAGAATCTGAATTGTACACTGAAAAGCCATCCATAAATGATAGTAGCTCATGTCCTACGGTGTTATCCACTAAGACAAGCGGGAAGTCATCCTTAGGACTGGCTTTGTTTAGATCACGGAAGTCGATGCACACATGAACTTTTTTGTCTTTCTTAGGGACTGGCACGATGTTGGCGATCCATTAAGGATACTCGGTAACAATGATAAACCCTGCCTTGAACTACTTTTCTACCTCTTCTTTGACCTTGAGTGCCCATTCTAGTCTCATGCGCCTAAGTTTCTGCTTGACGGGTTTAGAATTGGGAAGGAGGGAAGTGCGATATTGGACGATGTCGGTATCGACCCCAGGCATATCCTCGTAAGACCAAACGAAAACATCTTTAAAATTTTTTAGCAAGAGAGTCAATTTTTCTTTTTATTCTTTATTAAGAGTTAAGCCAATTTGCACAATTTATGGATTATTTCATAAGCAGGTGGTTTTTCAATTAGTTGTTTAAGTTCGATTGGGAGAACCTCGGAGGGATCTGTGCATTCACAAGTATTAGACACAGAGGAGTAAGTAGAATTGTCTTTCATTTCATTGATGATAGGTGGAGTGATTACATTAGACAGTGGTAGGCTTACAGCAACCGACTCTGGTACAGACTCGATAATTAGAAGTACAGACTCTGGGGGAATAGGGGATAGGGAGACAGATGACTCTACAGTCTGGTTGCTCAGACCCTCCTCAGTTGGCTTGATCTGATCATCTTAGCTCTTGGCCCTCTTTTCTTCCTTCTCTTCAGCGAACTCTTCCCACATTTTCTCGATGGCTTCAGTGTCTAGATACTCCAACCAGTCTTCCTCTAGGGTTTTCTCAACTACTTGGGATAGAACGGATCTTGATAGGGGGGCCTTTCACAGGCAGCAAAGATTTCCAGCCCGGGGTACCTTTTTCTAGTGGCCTGATGAATCCAAGGTTCTGGGAACCCAAAATAGGGGAAATCATCCCCTTCTTTGATGAATTGCCCATTCAAAGTTTTGCGGTATGGTGGGAGACTCCTCACTCTTTTCTTCCATGGCCTCTGTAGCTCGACGTCTTCTTCAGTGGGCTTGTACCCCAACCCAAAAGTGCCTTGCTGCCCTTTGATCAGAGGGAACTCACGAATCCCTTACTGGCGTCGGTCCAATCCCATTCCAGGGAAGTAGTTCATTTTACGGACGATGTTGACAACTGCAGAGTGGATCTCAGGGAACCTGTCTTCATCATTGATCATGTGGACTTCTTCCATGAAGAATCCCCTGATTTCTCCTTCTTTTAGCTTAGGTATTTGGATTTCAAAGATGGGAGCGTAGTTTGGAAAAGCTTCATTACCCCAACTATTACTGAGGATGATTTTCACCTCCTTCTCATGAATGTACTTGATTATTTGATGCACAGTGGATGATACAGCTTTGTTGACATATAGCCAGGGCCTTTTGATCAACAAATTGAACGAGGCGGGTATGTTCATAACTTGAAAGATTTCAGTGCTAACCAAAGATCCTACTCGAATTTGGAGAGAAACAGTCCCCATCACATTTCTCTTGGTGTTATTGTAGGCCCTCGCGGATTACACAGATGGTGTGATGTTAAGGATATTGACCCCCAAGGCAATGGCAGTCCTTAGAGCACAAACATTTAAGGCGGAGCCTGTTTCGACCAGACAAAATGGCACCTACTGTCCCTTACATCCAACAAAGATGTACAAAGCTTTGTTTTCGGCGATAGGTCTTCATCAGAAAATGTAATGATTGGGTCAGGGGTGAGTGCGCCCAAGATAGCCACCATGTCTTCCGGTGCAGCATTGATGGGGACCTCAATTCCAGCCAAGGCATTCAACACAGCTTGCCTATGCTTGTAGCATGTTACCATGATGTCCTACATCGAGAGATGTGCTTGGGTTTTCTTTAACTGATTTATCAACTCATTGTCTTCTTCGATGATCTCATCCATTTTTCTCTTTCCCTTGTCTTTGACTGGACTTTTTTTGATTTCTTCAGTGGTAGGCTATGGAGGCTGATAATGACGGCCTGACCTAGTCAGATGATCAATCTCGGTAGGAGTAGGCCCTTTTATAGTCCCATCTTCTTTGAACCAATCACAATCTATTCCTACAAATGGTTTCTCTGGCTCGCTCTAGTTAGAAGCATCACTTTTATTGTCAGGATCATACCATTTGAGGACTACTACCCCTAGATCATGTTCTTCTAAGAAGAATAGATCTTGTTCATCAGCCAGCTGTTGCTACCACTCATCATCCCTTCTTTCAATCAAATGTATTTCTATAGATTCCGAGATATGAATGAGGGGTAAAGGTTGGCCTAAGGGGGTGATATAGGTAGCAGGGTTGAAGGATACATGGTTGGACTCAATGAGGCTGATATTTTGGTGGTTTGGTAGAGGATTTTGAGTGATATGGGGCTGCTTTGGAGGTGGCTCAATGATATTCTAGTCAATGAGGTCTTGGATATCATGGCGAAGGCGCATGCAATCATTGGTGTTGTGGCCAGGGGCTTGGTGGTAGGTGCATCTTTTGGGCATATCGCAGTTTGGCGGGAGTGGGGTATTTCGAGGGTGGAGTAGTTGGAGGTGGCCCTTTTTAAGGAGGGGATCTAAGGCTGAGGAGAGGGGGATTTCTAATGTAGCGAAGTTGCGAGGAAGCTTCCTCGAAAAAGGGCAATTAGAGGAGTTAGCTTGGTTGGGAGGTTGGCACGACCTAGGAGGGTAAGCCATAGGTTGACTGCTAAGGGCATTGACATCTAGAGGGTTCCGGGAGTAGTTGGGCCTTTTTGACTGATTCAGAGGCTCTTCTTTTTTAATCTTTCCATCCCTTATGGCGTCTTCGATTCGAGTCCCAACTTCAAATAATTCCTCAAAGGTGGAGATGGACTGGTAAAATAATGTATCATGGTAGAGCAGTTGTAGATTCTGGATTAGCATCCTTACTTGTTCCTTTTCAATCGGCCGGTGGGTCATTTGGGATACTTTATTCCTCCATCTGCTCAGAAACGCGGTGAATGATTCATTGTTGTTCTGGCAAGTTGTTTCCAAATCTCTGATAGTGACATCAAGTTCTTGGTTGTAGGAATAGTGATCAACGAATACCCTAACTATGTCTTCCCATGCCCAAGTTTTGGAAGCTTCCAAGGTAAGGAACCATGACAGTGCAGACTTCGCGAGAGTTTGGGGGAACAACGTTGCAATGTGCTCATGAGTGCAGCCCATTGATTAAAATTGTTCATACATAGCTTTACATGGCTCTTCGGATTTCTGGTTCCATCAAAACGGTCAATGGCAAGCATCTTGAAGTTTTTCGGCAGCTTCAACTTAACAGGCTCAAAAAGTCCTTCCAAGTCTAGCATATAATGATCAACCCCTTTACTCTTCCTCAATACGCTTTCCAGCTTGTCGACTTTGTCCATTTTCTCTTGGAACTTTTTCTCATACGCGGGCGGCGGGGCCCCTTGAAACCAGTCTTCTTCTCCATTATTCTCGGGATACGGTATGAATTCGAGCAGTGGTGGTGGGAACTCAGGGGGACACTGATGTCGCTGATGTTTTTGTTCTTCTATAAACTTCAGGACCTGGGCCAGGCTGTCGGATTGCTGGCTTATGATGGCTCCTAATTCGATGACCTTATTTTCTAGCTCTTCCTGATTTCTGCTGAAATAACTTGTTGGGCTGATTCTGACAAAACGATTATCTGAATTTCTGACCCAGGACGAAGATCCTAGTTGCTGGCTTTGAGAATCTATAGTGACCCTATAGATTCGAGAGGATTTGTATCAGATTCTGACAATGATGACTTTAGATAAATAAATGACAGTGATGTTAACAGACGTGGACTGACTTGTGTACAGCCTGACTGAAATAGTGCGTGCAGACCGATAAGAATGGTGCATGGAAATGGGAGAAACTGGCATATCTTGGCATTTCTGGTTGGTTTGGACAGAGTTTCTGAGAAAAACTGGCATATCTGGGCATTTTTGGTTGGCTTGGACAGAGTTTCCGAGAAAAACTGGCATATCTGGGCATTTCTGGTTGGTTTGGACATAGTTTCTGAGGAAAACTGACATATCTTGGCATTTCTGGTTGGTTTGGACAGAGTTTTTGAAAGAAACTGGCATATCTGGGCATTTCTAGTTGGTTTGGACAGAGTTTTTGAGAGAAACGGGTTAATGCGGTTATATCTGGGATATCTAGACAGAGTTTCAGGGAGAAACATATTAATGCGGTTATATCTGGGATATTTAGACAGAGTTTCTGGGAGAAACAGGTTGATATAGCGGGAGCGTGTGATGATGGTGATCATACTGTCTAGCAGGTTTTCATACTCCTATGTCTTAGGACCGACAAACAAGGTTTACGGTGTATATCTTTCTGAGCATAGAGCAGACATCCTTGCCATGGTGCCTAGGTAGGTCAACTCAATGTGATCACATGTGAGTGATTGCCTTGGGAATCATAAGATAGAGGTTCTGTTCTATGCCACATAAGCGTCTACATCGCGCAGGTAATCCCGTCAGGAAATACAGCAGTTATATCACATTATCCTATCTGAAAAGATAAATGAACAGTCCTATGAATGGTTCTACAGGAATCTATATGCAAAGGCTGGGTTTAGTCAAAGAGGGTCCATTGACGAGAGTTCCAATATACCGTCAGAGAGACAGTACGGAGGTTTTTACTCTTTTTGATATACCTTCGAAGGTACAGTATCAACGGTGACTTATACCCTGGCACAGCAAGACCTGAACAATGTCAACACCGCATTTTAAACACAGTCAGAGGGGAAATGCAGAAGTGCAATGCGGTGAACCAAACACAGTAAAAAGATGATTTTAAGGATGCTTCTTATGAGTCAAACCTCTGTATTATTATGTTTTAAAATAAAAATTCCCAGTAGAGTCGCCAAATTGTGGACACGCTGAATCGCTCATCCACTCTTTTTAGTTTGTTTTGAGATTGTTTTTGAAAAAGGAAAGGAAGAGGTCTGTTGAAAATAGATACAGAGTCACCAATTGGTCTTTAAGGAACCAAGAAACCCAATTTTGACTCACCCAAATGGATAAAGGCACCGGCCCTTCATAACCAAAGAACTTGGCTCGGAGTTTTGGTACGAGAGAGGAAGGAGCCTTTTTCGCGACTAAAACACCCTCAACTCACCCTGTCTTTTGACGGGCCTCAATTAGCAACCAAATAATCATCTTATACTATGTATGGTTCGACAATTAATAATATGATAGTATATTACATTACACAAGAATTTTGAAATGGAAGATCAAAAGATAAGATATTGGTCATAAGATCTTAGCCAAATATCATGCAATGCGAAAGTGAAAGATCACATGAACAAACCTAGGAAAAATCATCTAATCACATATCAAGTAATAAAGTTTTACAATCTAAGGAGACATGAGTTGTTCTTTGAACAAATAATCAAATAAATCAAAATATGCTTAGCAAACTAGAATGATGCATGTTAATCTTTGAGGAAAGAAGACCTCTCGATCCCCGGGATGGATGAGAAAGGAAGATTAGATCGAGGGAAAGCATGGATGTATGATCCAACTAATTCCTTATAATCTTCTTAGATTAGGAGCCTAGAATGTGCAAAGGTTATAGTGTGTTTGTGTACATGAACTTTCTAAAGTGAGTTAAAAGTCTAAAACATGAATGAATGCATGGAGGAAATCATGATGGAATAGGTACAAATATAGTATGGACAACTTCCTAAGATATGAACTAATTTGAAGTACATATAAGAATCAAATCAAAGAATGAAAGTAAAAGTGTGCTTGCTGTGAATAGTGGACAAAACAGTAACATGATCTTTTGGAAATTGAAAAGAGGGGTTAGGAATGTTTTAAATGCATGATTTTTTTATGGAGATCTTCCTTATTGTGTCTACACAACCCAAAAGCCAATCTTTAATAAATATCACAAATTGAGAGAAATTATGTAAACAATAGAGGTTATTCAGAAACAGAGTCCGTACTGTCGACTGAAATGTTGAAAAATCTTAGAAAATGAAAATAAACGATCTAGAGGCCCATATTATACAGAAAGTTCCCTAAGACATTGAAGTTCAAGAAAGAAATAAGTTGGGACCACTCATTTTGGAAAAGTTTTCTGTAAAATAAGTTAAAACTCAACCTAGTTGCTGTGACAGCAGAAGCAGAATGTTTGGAAGGAATGTTTAGACAAAAATGGACCCCTTTCAAGTGCTTCCAAGTCAAGCCAAAAATCATGGGTGTTCTATAATAAGTTAGAACAACTTTCCAAGTGGTCTTGCATTCATATATTGAGTATTGAACTCAAAATAACTCTTTGAAGTTAAATGACTCAGTGAAAGGTTTATTTCTTGAAATCAAAATGAGTGGTTTAAGAGGGGGTTTTGAAATGGGGGTTTTGAAAACATATTTTCAATACTTAATGAAGATTATAATTACTTAAAATGTCAACATTTGACTCACATCAAGAACCTCCAAGATTACTAGAAAGTATTATTTTCCTTTTAAAGACAACTTCATGAATACATAGGAATGTATTGGAGTTGAAATCATCATCTATCAAACATGTTTTTGAGGTCAAGAGCTACTATCCACACTCACCTCAAACTTTATGTCATCATCTAAATTGTGATAGACTAGTAAGTAAATAAAGAAAACAAAAAAAGAAATGAGGTAAGAGAAGATGAACAACAAAGTAAGCAAACAAGTATATAAACAATCAATATATAATATTCAATGATGTATTGGACTTGTAGCTTGGTGTTTCACTCATATGTGGTGACATTGGACATGGAAGTAGCTTTCTCTCTCTTAAATGCTCACTAAAATGTTTTGAATATGAAGTAAATGGAAGTAATGAAGTAAAAACAAAGTTTATATCTCACTCTCTTGTTTGGAAATCAAAGAAGGAAGCTTCTTTTCTCTCGACTCTAACCTTATCTGTACAACTTTCTCTCTAAAACTGTTCAAAGCTTGCATTTGACACTCCCAAAATGAGAAGTCAAGGAGGGTTTATTAGGCCAATTTAGGGTGGTTTTGGGGTTTTAGAAGTACTCCCATTGGTCCCAAACATCTGTGAACATAGAACTACGTCGTTTTGATTTCTAATAAATCAAAATGAACCCCCAAAAGAAATAACAAAAGTGGGCCATTCTGGGGGAGAGTACCGCGACAGTACTGGGCCTGTGCCGCGACGGCAGTGGGCCAGTGCCGCGACAGCACTGTTCCTCATTCTTTCAGATAATCCTTTTTAGGCCCCCAGAGTTTTCGGTATTCGTGAAAAGGCCCTATTTCATCCGAAATTCACAGAAAATGTATACGAACTCCAAATTGAGGTTGTGATACACCGTTGGAAAGGTAATGGAGTCATCTTTACATAAAAAGTCATTTAGAGATAGGTCACTTTGAAAAACTTTGCGGTATTCGCGATAAAAGTCGATTTGATCGCCTTACCTTCAAAAATTCATAATAAATTCGTTTGAAATCCAAAAATTATGTTCGATATACCATTGAAAAGTTGTTAACCTCTAGTATCCATGAAAAATGTCTAAAAAATAATACGGTGCTCTGGTTTCAAAGTCAACTTTTGGTCAAACTGGTCAAACTTGGGATTCTCGAGATGTTCTGGAAACCTCTGGCAGCTCCCAAGAGCTGACGTTTTCGTTCGATTTTCTTTTAGAACTCATTTTAGTATTTCCCTCATGATCCAGAATGATCCCAAAACTTTTTGGTGAATTTGGATGATTTCGGTCAAACTTGGTCAAATCTTGGTCAAACCGATCAATGGGGACTTTCTGGGAACTTCCGGGACTTCCGGGGGTCTCTGGGAGCCGACGATTTCATCTGGTCTTGCTTTAGAACTCATTTTATTGCTTTTCTTATGAGATAGCACGTTTTCAGAACATTTGGTCCGAATCCGAGAGCGTTCGGCTTTCAGGGGTATTTTGGTCATTCTGGGCATTTTGAGAGAGAACTAACTTCCAGGAGTCCTTTTTTTGAGTCTTTTTCGATCATTGTGAATCACCAAGCTATGGGTCTCCTTAATCTGATAGCCGACAAAATGGGGTGTCTACAACATGTTAGACTATGAATGTCCACTTATCACACAAACACTTAGGAACACTTGATAAATGATGATCTTTGATGATACATATAACTCATACATTGATCCTAATACATAGAATCAGTCTGCAAACTTTGATTACGTACGATGACGACTTCTATTTCTACGAATTGGTCATTGTTGTTAACCCTTTTGTATGAGTCAGAATCGAGATTGAAGAAGTGGATTCTGACTAGACTTTATTGATATAGTCGGCTGTTAAGGCATGACACTATCTTGATGCGCTGAGGGTAATCAAGTAATTGTTAAGGCATGTATAGTATACTAATCAATCGATTGTTAAAGCATATTAGGACAGGTCTTTGACCTTGAATATCTTGATTGAGTTGGCTGTTAAGGCACGATACTATGTTAATGCGCCGAGGGTGATCAGGCGGCTGTTAAGGCATGTATAGTATACTCATCAAGTGGTTGTTAAGGCACACATATTCTAAACCAACGGCTTATGCCAGGATTGCGAGAAGAGGAGACGTGGAGTTTAAGAACGTGAAATTGAGTCGCTTATTACACGATTCTTCCTATTATAAGTTATGTTAAAGGACTGAGTCTATTTTCTTCTCATACTTCGATTAGTCAGAATTCCTTGATACTTGGTGAGTACGTAAATAAATCGACTAATAAATAATCAACTTACTTGCTTGTTTAACTGTTTCTATTGGAGTTTTGTGAGACTTTATACTCATTCAGCTTGTATTCAAGTTGACGGTATTTTTTACTGCTGGACCTTCCATGTCCAGCTATGCTAGACTTAGCAGGTGGTGTACAACCCACGGATAACTACGGTGATGATGGATATGCCATTGATAGTCTTGCTGAGGGAGGTTACTATGAGGAAGGCTATCCTGGAGAGGACTTCTACTAGGACCATTACGGGATCGCTAGTTGAAGACCGCCTTCTAGTCTTCTTTTCCCCTTTTAGTATTATGATGCAATAAATAAACTATTTTGGATATTAATGACAAGTATTGTCACAAGACTTATGATGTTTAATTATGTTTTCTTTTGAATATTGGGTCTGTAATATAACTGCTACCTTATGACTACTTATGTTCAATATAGTTATGTTGAGCTTAAATTAGTCACATACCATTCTTATTGCATTTCTTGTTATCATTGTTATTAAGGACAATTGAGCGACTTTCAACCAACCATGTGTCCACGAATCCAAAAAGGAAATTTTAAAATTTCCCTATTTTTGGTCTACTCTGGGGTATGACAGGGATTTTTGGTATCAGAGCTCTAGGTTTAGACGAGCTCAACGATTTTCCTACACATCTCAAACATTAAGATGCCTTACGCTAGTACTGACTATAAGATAGTTGCATTTTCATGTCAGCATAGAGCCAGTTTTCGAAAAGGATGCATTCGGAGGGTACTTTTTATTTCCCGGTCATCTATAGCTCGCTAATCAGGATCTATATATCCAAAGGGTTAGATCATGTGCGCAGCATCTCATTCAGGATGACTTTTGGAGAGATATACACATCGATGGTGCTCAGGACTTGGAAAGGATACATATTGAGGTTCTATACTGAGTACTCACTCTTCTACGAGTCGATCGAGAGATGGAGGATATATTACGAGATATTCGGCATTACTAGGAGATTCTGGTTCAAGTCACACACATGCCACTAGTTCATGCAGCTCCGTCGCCACCACCAGTACAGTCAGTACCTCCAGCACCAGTCATACCTGAGCCAGAGTAGGATGATGATGATGATGACGTTGATGTCGACCTAGAAGAGGACACTATGGAGGATGGTGACAGAGGTGAGGATGAGAGAGATGACGATGATGATGATGATGCAGAGCCCGATGATCATGTCGAGGATGATGGAGTTGAGGATGAGGATCTGGAGGAGGAACTGAAGGATGATGGTTATGGAGGGAGATTTTGAGGATGAGATTGGAAAGGAGTCGGAGTTAGTTCTGGATGACGATCTAGAGGAAGATCAGGCTAATGACGACCTAGATGATGGATCGGAAGAAATTAATCTAGCAGTACTAGTTCACCTTGTTCACCCTATAGCACAGCAGGATCCACTGATGGGAGACGTAGCATGGGTAGAGGATTTGGGCAATCAGCTGGATGGCCCTAGGGTTGATGAGTTTGACTTCTAGTTGGATTGGGTATCGCCAGAGGAGATCGTCTTGCTAGAGGATGAGGTCCCACTGATAGTGTCTGATTTGGAGGATTTCTGAGATCTTTTCAGAGACTAGCTTTTCTATTGCTTATCTTCTGTAGGCCTCAGGCCATCACTTTTGTGTATATAATGTGTACATGGTAGTGGTATGATGTTTATATATGTAGATAGTGTGGTAGCTACCACGCCGCTTGTGGTTCTAGATGAAGCCACCTTGTACATGTTTTTGACTATGTAAACTCTACTTGTAAATTTCATGTTCATATTAATGAAAGAGTTATTTTAAATATTTGTTTCACTTATCGATGTTCCTAATCTTATTGCTTATTGAATTTGTGTAACAATCTCTTGTGTATCATATTATGTAACCACTTATTGGAAGTTGTCATATCAACCATAAGATGCTTATATGAATGTACTGGTAATCAGGACATAATGGCCCCGGACACTAGAGGAGTGAGGAACCGAAATAAAGTAGGACTAGCCAATCTGATTCCACCTGAGATTGATCCGACTAGACTTTTGGAAGCTCTAGTAGGACGAATTAAAAGAGCTAATGCTACAGTGGGGAATATGGAGAATTGAGGAAACAACGGGAATAACCATCATTGTGCATAACATGGACATACTGGAGATCGATTGCTAGAAAGATTTTATACGCTCCGTCCTGAGAAGTTTGATGGATTGGGGGAACCTTGGAAAGCAGAGCAATGGTTGAGGGATATGGATTTGATCTTCAATACCATAGATTACGACGAACAAGAAAAGCGCCATTTGGCCACCTTCTAGTTAACATTCACTACAACAGAATGGTGGGAATTGGAGAAGGCTTCGTCTGGAGAAGATGGAGTCTGGAGGATGACTTGGGTCGCATTCAAAGTGAGATTCTTAGCTTAGTAATTTCCATTGGCTGAAGGAATGCAAAGAAGAAGGAGTGTTTGGAATTGGTTCAATGAAATCGGCCAGTCAGGGAATATACGATATAGTTTTAGCACTTGTCTCATTTTGTGTCACATATGGTTGACACACCGGAGAAGAATAACTAGCAACATTGTTAGGGTCTTTCACTTCGTCTTCAGAGTTTGACAGCTATCTACCAAAATCAGTCCTTTGAATCCATGGTAGACTTAGTGACATGACTAAATAGTTGTGCGCTCTTGTGCAACACCCAAGTGTAGGTGATCGTGCAAGTAATACTGGATAAGTCCAGGTCGATCCCACAGGGAAGGAATAGGAAGAATGTCTACTAAGTTATAACCTAAAGAAAAGGAAAAGAAAATAGAATGTTGGGAGTGGATGTTCTAACAAATCTTAATTAATTAAATTAAACTAAATAATAAACTAAAACTTATAGAAACATAACTAATTAAATAAATAAACTAAAGGTGTTGGAAACACATGAATCCACATTGATCCTAACCATCTGCCATGCAAATACATTAACGTTCTATGGAGTTCATTCCTCTTCAGTATTCCGTATTTTTCTAAAGATAAAGAATCAATAGCCCTTTCATGACCGGGACTACATCATCACAAGTGATTTAAAATACTTAGAAGACGGTTTAAAACAATGGTAATTACTTGCACTCTAAATGGTGTTAGCATTCAAAGTGGTTTTCAAAAGTCATTGAAGAAAATAGCCTTAAGGCTTTAAGTTCTAAAAACTGTTGTTGACACGACTAAATAGTTGTGCGCTCTTGTGCAACACCCAAGTGCAGGTGATCGTGCAAGTAATACTGGATAAGTCCAGGTCGATCCCACAGGGAAGGAATAGGGAGAATGTCTACTAAGTTACAACCTAAAGAAAAAGAAAATATTAATATATGGGTGGAGGTTCTACGAATCCTAATCAATTAAATGAAACTAAATAATAAACTAAAACTTATAGAAACATAATTAATTAAATAAATAAACTAAAGGTGTTGGAAACATGAGAATCCACATTAATCCTAACCATCTACCATGCATATTCATTAACGCTCCATGGAGTACATCCCTTTTCAGTATTCCGTATTTTTCTAAAGATATAGAATCAATAGCCCTTTCATGACCGGGACTACATCATCACAAGTGATTTAAAATACATGAAAGACGGTTTAAAACAATGGTAATTACTTGCACTCTAAATGGTGTTAGCATTCAAAGTGGTTTTCAAAAGTCATTGAAGAAAAGGCCTTAAGGCTTTAAGTTCTAAAAAACTGTTGTGACAAACTGAGCTTATTGGGACAATTTGATGACAGATTTCTAAAACAGAAAGTCATGGAATACTTAAAAGAATCATCTCAAGATTTAACATGTTCGATCGATCGAAGCGCTCTCGATCGATCGGACAGTCTCATCCTTCAATCGATCGAAAGGTGTTCGATCGCTTGACTATCCCTGGTTCGATCGATCGAAATACCTTCGATCGATCGAGCCCAAGGTTTCTAAAGATTGCATGGCAGAGGCTGGGATTCAATGTTTCATCACATATTCCCAACGTCTAAACTACAGAAACATGATTAAACTAATACAGAGATAGTAAAACAAAGCAATCATCAACATCTAAACTAATAAACAATCAAAGAACATAGATTGGAAAGAAAAAACCTGTAAATAATCTGAATATAATCTGAATAAACTTGAAACAAACTTGAATCTTCAATCTACAATGGAAAAGGAGGAAGAAGAAGATTAATCTAACCTAAACTACTCCTAATCTAACCCTAAAACTACCCTAAACTGCTGTTTTTCGCGTTCTGGAGCGTCCCCCCTTCGTCTGGCGTCAAAACAACGTATATATAGGGTTCCCACAGAGTTTACGCAACTTTTGGGTGAAAATAAGGTTCGATCGATCGAGCTTAGTTCGATCGATCGAAGGTTCGATCGATTGAACTCTCTTCAATCGCTTGAACTCTTCTGATTTTGACAGCTCTGCGCACCGATGGGAGAATGGCCATAACTTTTCACTCGGACCTCGGATTGACCTCCCGTTTGCGGCCACGCGACCGTAACTCGAAGATCTACATTTTATATCTCTGGGAAAATCTTCCAAATCTGAAGTCTTCATTGTCAAAATTGGCATTTTCTCAGCTGCTTATGTTGTTCTCTTCACCAGAATCACTTTCTATGCAATGTTTGATTTCCATGACCTGTAAAATAGTGTAAAAACACATGTTTGAGTCTCAACATCATAGAAAACACTTAATCATTGATATGCATCTAAATCTAGGGACTTGGGGATAAAAGTATGCATAAAAGACCGTGTAATACACTATAAACATGCACTTTTCACCTCCAATCAGTTGTGACAAACTGAGCTTATTGTGACAATTTGATGATAGATTTCTAAAATAGAAAGTCTTAGAATACTTAAAAGAATCTCAGGAATAAGCAAGTTCGATCGATCGAAGCGCTCTCGATCGATCGGACAGCATCATCCTTTAATCGATCGAAAGGTGTTCGATCGCTTGACTGAGGCTTTGGTTCGATCGATCGAAATACCTTCGATCGATCGAGCCCAAAGTTTCTAAAGATTGCATGGAAAAGGTTGGAAATCAATGTTTCATCACATATTCCCAACGTCTAAACTACAAAAATATGATTAAACTAATTCAGAAATAACAAAACATAGTAATCATAACAACTAGATTAACAAATAATCAAATAAAGAAAAGGAACTAAAAAAACCTGGAATAAATCTGAATATGACTTGTAACAAACTTGAAATAAAGTTGAATCTTGAATCTACAATGGAAAAGAAGGACGAAAACATCAAACTAAACTAATCTACTCCTAATCTAACCCTAAAACTATCCTAAACTGCTGTTTTCTGCGTTCTGGAGCGTCCTCCCTTCGTCTGGCGTCAAAACGACTTATATATAGGGTTCCCACAGAGTTTACGCAACTTTTGGGTGAATATAAAGTTCAATCGATCTAGCTTAGTTCGATCGATTGAACTCTCCTCAATCGCTTGAACTTCTCTGATTTTGACAGCTCTGCGCACCGATGGGAGAATGGCCTTAACCTTTCACTTGGACCTTGGATTGACCTCCCGTTTATGGCCACGCGACCGTAACTCAAAGATCTACATTTCATGTCTCTGGGAAAACCTTCCAAATCTGAAGTCTTCATTGTTAAAATTGGCATTTTCTCAGCTGCTTCTGTTGTTCTATCCACCAGAATCATTTTTCTTCACCTCCACTTCATTGATTTACATCCTAATACCTATAAAACAATGCAAAAACATATTTTAAGCATTAACACAATAAAAAGAACATTGTTATTAGAATGCACCTGAATATAGGGACTTTGGGGATAAAAGTATGCATAAAGAACCATGTAATACACTAGAGATATGCACTTTTGACCACGAATCACACCCCCCAACTAGCTCGTTGCTAGTCCCTAGCAATGAAGCGAACTACAACAGTGTTTATTTAACTCTGAAAATTAAAAATAAAAGAAGGTAAAAATCCTAAATCACTTTCGCAGGAATCGCGATTGCATTTAGCGTATGCAACAAGCCTTTAAACCCCTAGGTTCACCCTAGTGGACGAGTGTTGTCTCATGAGGGTTTGCAGTGAATTTACCCACAAAATTCATGTTTATTGCAATGGTTCTCATTTAAATATTTTCAAGAAATTTTTCCTCTCTCATATAGCAATGTGGTTAAGCTCAACAATGTTATGAAAATTCTGTAGTACGCCATAGCCATGCAACACACACATTACAGTTAATCTACTATCAAAGTCATTAGAATATTCCATACCTGTTAATCTTCAAGTGTGTGTGTGAATGGACAACCAAAATACAAAACTTTAATTTCAAAGCTTGCATAACCTAAGATACTATCAAGACGTTCATTTTGACTCAACTCTCACCAGGATTACACTCTCAAGATGAAATCACTTTGAATTAGGTGTAATAATTATCACTCATGATATGGAAGTTATAAAGAGTAAATGGAATGGAATCTAATGCTTCTCATATCTAAATTGAAAAACGGACATTTTACTGCATAAAGTCTCATGAAAGGATACTTTTCACTAGAAGAGCGAGATACCGTGAAGAACTCTCTCGTTACCTTAACTTCAAATCCAATTAACTTAAAATCATTAGGACTTTGAAAAAGAGGTGTTCGATGAAAGAAGAAAGAGCTCGTGATATTCAATTAGGTCAAAGGATGTGATTGTAATACCTAATACATTGTATGCTTTTCAAACTTCCCCACATCTCCAATCTCTCTCTTCTTCTCTTTTTTTTTTTTAATTTTTTTTTCTTTCCCACAGTCTTCTTTTTATTATTTTATTTTTTCCTTTATCTTTTGTAACAACCATTGGCATTTTTTTTTCTTTTCATGCATTTTTTTTTCTTTTCTTTTCTTTTTTTTTTCTTTTGTTCATCATTTTTTTTTTTGCCAACTTTCCCTTATTCACAGAACCAAACTTCTTGTCAAGATAACACACTCCAATCACACACCTAAATAAAGAACTGAGGCTTAAACTCCTAATTTGGAGTTAGGTAAAGACTTTAGGATTGTGAAGACAAGGAAAATATGATAAGGCTCAAAGGGTGAAGTAAAGGAATAGCATAGAAGTAGGCCAATGTTTTATTATGCGTGGATGGCAAAAGATAGCCTAAATCATCTTCTAAGTTCATAGGATTATTCATTTCAGTAAATTCATGAGCTCTAAATTTGGTAAATTCTGAAAGTTCTCTTCTAGTAATCAGTCAAAATGAAGAAAATTGAGACTTACAACGAATTAATACGCTTTTCAAAAAGTAAGAGAAATTTTATAAAACCCTCAAAAACAAAGAAAGGCACAAAAACTCACTTGGGTTATTAGTCTCCACTATAGTCTCTCAAGACACTTAAGCTATGCTTACTAATCCATTTTAACTATGTACAAGTTGTCACAACGTGCTCAAAGTTGTTTGAAGATTAAAAGGCATAAAACATACTATAACTAAGATAGTAAACAAACTATCATAGTGTTTCACATACTCATAAAATACAGAAAATAACACTAATGCATCATAACTAACTACATTAACTAAGAGAGAAATATAAGAATCATTTTATTATCTTTAAAATAATTCAAAATAGTTTTTTTTTTTTTTTAATTTTGACAATTTATTTTACTGAGTTACATGTTGCTAAGCAGGTATATGACACTACAGCATAAAAAGAAATAAACGAGGCATCCAATGACTCACTCCCCCCAACTAAAACTAAACATTGTCCCCAATATTCTAAACTAAGCACATGGACATTTAAAGTAAAGCGAGAGAAGGAAGGATGTTACCTCGAGGCATTAATATCCATATATTTTTTTTATTTTCTTTTATTTCTTTGTTAAGTTACCTGCAAAATCATTAGTAGCAACAAGGAAAAAAAAATAGAGAATATACTAAACTACTCAGTAAATAAATTCGGTTAATTAAGATATTTATCATATAGTAATAACCGAAATTTTTGAGGATCCTCCCAATGAAATAATTTAACAGTGAGAAGAATGTTGGGGTACTTATAAAAATGGAACTCCCCCCAACTAATATCGGGCTCAAGGTCAGAGGAGATGATGCAAAACCTTTGGCTTCCAAATTTGTTGGGGACAGTTATAAGAGATATACCACACTTTTTAGGAATTATACTCAAAGAAAAATCCTTGGTGTTAGTATTTCTTATAATAGCCTCTATTTTTTTATTATCAAAAACAGGCGGAGGCCATGGTTCAATAAAAGGGGCAGGGTCTAAGTGATGTTCTAATGAAGTTTTACTACCCTCCTCTTGTTCTAGAACAGAATCTATAGATATATGATCATATGAATGGGATTTCTGTTCTATGTAGATCGTTTTGGACTGGACTTGGATAAAGTTATCTATTTGGGCCTCTATGTCATTTTCAGTCAAGAAGGTTAAGCAGTCTAGCAGATTACTAGCTTCTTGTTGGAGTTTAAGATCATCTAATGTGGGCTCAATATTTTCCAAGTCTTCTCTCAAAGAATTATGAAAGTTAAAATTTTGTGAAAAACATGTGCTAGAATCCTTACCATCCTCTTCCACAACACATTCTTTTTGTTCAATATTAAGGTACACATGATTTTCAAACTCGGAATGAGAGCATTGATTGATAGAGAGGATAGGTGATGGGCAACTTGGTGACATCAGCTCTTCGGCCGAAAGAGGTGAGGGTTCATGAATATCACATGAATCTAAATCAAATTTAGAATTTTCAATAACGTCCTCCCTAGGGTCACTATCAAAGGTAGGGGTAGAGTCAACAGGGGACTCATCCTTTCCTAATTGCGTGCAATCACATAAACTGTCATTATCTTTTAAATCCTCATTCTCATCCTTGTAACTTTCCTCACTATATATATCATCTATTGAGGTGCTTTGGATAAAGAGATTGTGCAATTTTATCAAGGTAGTGAAGGAGTTGATGTCTGGGGATGCATATTGAGGAGAAGATGGTTCTACAACTTCATGCTTAATGGTTTGGTTTTGGAGTTCTTGTTGGGTTATGACTTTCTCGAGTGAGTTGTTAACCTCATTCGGTATAAACCTATCATAGTCCTCTATTTCCATTCCATTGTTAGTGTCTTGAAATTTGGGTTGTAATGTTGAAGGATTGGTATAGGCTTCTAAAGGTTGGCTAGCATATGCATATCTAGTTTCTAATTTATCAAGTGCACTATCTAGCCTTTTCATTTCACTAAGTAGCAATTTTAATATACCATTATCCTCAACATGGTTATTCTCCTCATTATTACTATATGAAGTTTCGCCCCATTGTTGTTGGTAGTAATTCCCATCCCATTGTGTTTGTGGACAAGACTCGCCAAAGTGAAAGTCTTGGTGCGTTTGGTAATCGTGGGAACTACTACTATATCCTACATTATTATTTTGGTTATTGCCCCATTGCGGTTGATAGAACTCTTCATGTGGAGGTTCTTGATACGTTTGATAATACGGGGGACTACAACTATTGTTTTCCCATTGTGGTGGTTGGTAGCACTCAGGTTGATAATGCGAGTCATAAGTGGGTGCTTGCCAACTTGGGGAATAATTTTTTTAATTTTGAAGTGTGTACCTATTATTGGTGCTTGTGTTGTATAGAGGGTAATATGGATAAGACATGCTTATCCAAAATTTTTAAACAATGTAATTTTTAATTATTTATTTGTGAGAGAAAAAAGTCCAAAGGTTTTATTTATTTATTTATTTATTTTATTTTATTTTTTTTGCAAAGTAAAAAAAATAACTTGGAAATAACTTAGTAAAATCCTAACCTAGTTGCCTTCCCCGGCAACGGCGCCAAAAACTTGACACGACTAAATAGTTGTGCGCTCTTGTGCAACACCCAAGTGTAGGTGATCCTGCAAGTAATACTGGATAAGTCCAGGTCGATCCCACAGGGAAGGAATAGGAAGAATGTCTACTAAGTTATAACCTAAAGAAAAGGAAAAGAAAATAGAATGTTGGGAGTGGATGTTCTAACGAATCTTAATTAATTAAATTAAACTAAATAATAAACTAAAACTTATAGAAACATAACTAATTAAATAAATAAACTAAAGGTGTTGGAAACACGTGAATCCACATTGATCCTAACCATCTACCATGCAAATACATTAACGTTCTATGGAGTCCATTCCTCTTCAGTATTCTGTATTTTTCTAAAGATAAAGAATCAATAGCCCTTTCATGACCGGGACTACATCATCACAAGTGATTTAAAATACTTAGAAGACGGTTTAAAACAATGGTAATTACTTGCACTCTAAATGGTGTTAGCATTCAAAGTGGTTTTCAAAAGTCATTGAAGAAAATAGCCTTAAGGCTTTAAGTTCTAAAAACTGTTGTGACAAACTGAGCTTATTGGGACAATTTGATGACAGATTTTTAAAACAGAAAGTAATGGAATACTTAAAAGAATCATCTCAGGAATTAGCAAGTTCGATCGATCGAAGCGCTCTCGATCGATCGGACAGCATCATCCTTCAATTGATCGAAAGGTGTTTGATCGCTTGACTGTGGCTCTGGTTCGATCGATCAAAATACCTTCGATCGATCGAGCCCAAGGTTTCTAAAGATTGCATGGAAAAGGTTGGAAATCAATGTTTCATCACATATTCCCAACGTCTAAACTACGAAAACATGATTAAACTAATTCAAAAATAACAAAACATAGTAATCATAACAACTAGATTAACAAACAATCAAATAAAGAAAAGGAACAGAAAAACCTGGAATAAATCTGAATATAACTTGTAACAAACTTGAAATAAAGTTGAATCTTGAATCTACAATGGAAAAGAAGTAAGAAAACATCAAACTAAACTAATCTACTCCTAATCTAACCCTAAAACTACCCTAAACTGCTGTTTTCTGCATTCTGGAGCGTCCTCCCTTCGTCTGGCGTCAAAACGACTTATATATAGGGTTCCCACAGAGTTTACGCAACTTTTGGGTGAATATAAAGTTCGATCGATCTAGCTTAGTTCGATCGATTGAACTCTCCTCAATCGCTTGAACTTCTCTGATTTTGATAGTTCTGCGCACCGATAGGAGAATGGCCATAACTTTTCACTCGGACCTCGGATTGACCTTCCGTTTCGGCCACGCGACCGTAACTCAAAGATCTACATTTCATGTCTCAGGGAAAACCTTCCAAATCTGAAGTCTTCATTGTTAAAATTGGCGTTTTCTCAGCTGCTTCTGTTGTTCTATCCACCAATATCACTTTTCTTCAACTCCACTTCATTGATTTACATCCTAATACCTATAAAACAATGCAAAAATCTATATTGAAGCATTAACACAATAAAAAGAACATTGTTATTAGAATGCACCTAAATATAGGGACTTTGGGGATAAAAGTATGCATAAAGAACCATGTAATACACTAGAAATATGCACTTTTGACCTTGAATCACACCCCCCAACTAGCTCGTTGCTAGTCCCTAGAAATGAAGCGAACTACAACAGTGTTTATTTAACTCTGAAAATTAAAAATAAAAGAAGGTAAAAATCCTAAATCACTTTCGCAGGAATCGCGATTGCATTTAGCGTATGCAACAAGCCTTTAAACCCCTAGGTTCACCCTAGTGGACGAGTGTTGTCTCATGAGGGTTTGCAGTGAATTTACCCACAAAATTCATGTTTATTGCAATGGTTCTCATTTAAATGTTTTCAAGAAATTTTTCCTCTCTCATATAGCAATGTGGTTAAGCTCAACAATGTTATGAAAACTCTCTAGTATGCCATAGCCATGCAACACACACATTACAGTTAATCTACTATCAAAGTCATTAGAATATTCCATACCTGTTAATCTTCAAGTGTGTGTGTGAATGGACAACCAAAATACAAAACTTTAATTTCAAAGCTTGCAAAACCTAAGATACTATCAAGACGTTCATTTTGACTCAACTCTCACCAGGATTACACTCTTAAGATGAAATCACTTTGAATTAGGTGTAATAATTATCACTCATGATATGGAAGTTATAAAGAGTAAATGGAATGGAATCTAATGCTTCTCATATCTAAATTGAAAAACGGACATTTTAGTGCATAAAGTCTCATGAAAGGATACTTTTCACTAGAAGAGCAAGATACCGTGGAGAACTCTCTCGTTACCTTAACTTCAAATCCAATTAACTTAAAATCATTAGGACTTTGAAAAAGAGGTGTTCGATGAAAGAAGAAAGAGGTCGTGATATTCAATTAGGTCAAAGGATGTGATTGTAATACCTAATACATTGTACGCTTTTCAAACTTCTCCACATCTCCAATCTCTCTCTTCTTCTCTTTTTTTTTTAATTTTTTTTTTCTTTCCCACAGTCTTCTTTTTATTATTTTATTTTTTCCTTTTTCTTTTGTAACAGGCATTGGCATTTTTTTTTTCTTTTCATGCTTTTTTTTTTCTTTTCTTTTCTTTTCTTTTTTTTTTTTCTTTTTTTTTCATCATTTTTTTTTGCCAACTTTCCCTTATTCACAGAACCAAACTTCTTGTCAAGATAACACACTCCAATCACACACCTAAATAAAGAACTGAGGCTTAAACTCCTAATTTGGAGTTAGGTAAAGACTTTAGGATTGTGAAGACAAGGAAAATATGATAAGGCTCAAAGGGTGAAGTAAAGGAATAGCATAGAAGTAGGCCAATGTTTTATTATGCGTGGATGGTCAAAAGATAGCCTAAATCATCTTCTAAGTTCATAGGATTATTCATTTCAGTAAATTCATGAGCTCTAAATTTGGTAAATCCTGAAAGTTCTCTTCTAGTAATCAGTCAAAATGAAGAAAATTGAGACTTACAACGAATTAATACGCTTTTCAAAAAGTAAGAGTAATTTTATAAAACCTTCAAAAACAAAGAAAGGCACAAAAACTCACTTGGGTTATTAGTCTCCACTATAGTCTCTCAAGACACTTAAGCTATGCTTACTAATCCATTTTAACTATGTACAAGGTTGTCACAACGTGCTCAAAGTTGTTTGAAGATTAAAAGGCATAAAACATACTATAACTAAGATAGTAAACAAACTATCATAGTGTTTCACATACTCATAACATACAGAAAATAATACTAATGCATCATAACTAACTACATTAACTAAGAGAGAAATATAAGAACCATTTTATTATCTTTAAAATAATTCAAAATATTTTTTTTTTTAATTTTGACAATTTATTTTATTGAGTTACATGTTGCTAAGCAGGTATATGACACTACAGCATAAAAAGAAATAAACGAGGCATGCAATGACTCACTCCCCCCAACTAAAACTAAACATTATCCCCAATGTTCTAAACTAAGCACATGGACATGTAAAGTAAAGCGAGAGAAGAAAGGATGTTACCTCGAGGCATTAATATCCATATTTTTTTTTTATTTTCTTTTATTTCTTTGTTAAGTTACCTGCAAAATCATTAATAGCAACAAGGAAAAAAAATAGAGAATATACTAAACTACTCAGTAAATAAATTCGGTTAATTAAGATATTTATCATATAGTAATAACCGAAATTTTTGAGGATCCTCCCAATGAAATAATTTAACAGTGAAAAGAATGTAGGGGTCCTTATAAAAATGTAACTCCCCCCAACTAATGTCAGGCTCAAGGTCAGAGGAGATGATGCAAAACCTATGGCTTCCAAATTTGTTGGGGACAGTTATAAGAGATATACCACACTTTTTAGGAATTATACTCAAAGAAAAATCTTTGGTGTTGGTATTTCTTATAATAGCCTCTATTTTTTTATTATCAAAAACAGGCGGAGGCCATGGTTCAATAAAAGGGGCAGGGTCTAAGTGATGTTCTAATGAAGTTTTACTACCCTCCTCTTGTTCTAGAACAGAATCTATAGATATATGATCATATGAATGGGATTTTCTGTTCTATGTAGATCGCTTTGGACTGGACTTGGATAAAGTTATCTATTTGGGCCTCTATGTCATTATCAGTCAAGAAGGTTAAGCAGTCTAGCAGATTACTAGCTTCTTGTTGGAGTTTAAGATCATCTAATGTGGGCTCAATATTTTCCAAGTCTTCTCTCAAAGAATTATGAAAGTTAAAATTTTGTGGAAAAACATGTGCTAGAATCCTTACCATCCTCTTCCACAATACATTCTTTTTGTTCAATATTAAGGTACACATGATTTTCAAACTCGGAATGAGAGCATTGATTGATAGAGAGGATAGGTGATGGGCAACTTGGTGACATCAGCTCTTCGGGCGAAAGAGGTGAGGGTTCATGAATATCACATGAATCTAAATCAAATTTAGAATTTTCAATAGCGTCCTCCCTAGGGTCACTATCAAAGGTAGGGGTAGAGTCAACAGGGGACTCATCCTTTCCTAATTGCGTGCAATCACATAAACTGTCATTATCTTTTAAATCCTCATTCTCATCCTTGTAACTCTCCTCACTATATATATCATCTATTGAGGTGCTTTGGATAAAGAGATTGTGCAATTTTATCAAGGTAGTGAAGGAGTTGATGTCTGGGGATGGATATTGAGGAGAAGATGGTTCTACAACTTCATGCTTAATGGTTTGGTTTTGGAGTTCTTGTTGGGTTATGACTTTCTCGAGTGAGTTGTTAACCTCATTCGGTATAAACCTATCATAGTCCTCTATTTCCATTCCATTGTTAGTGTCTTGAAATTTGGGTTGTAATGTTGAAGGATTGGTATAGGCTTCTAAAGGTTGGCTAGCATATGCATATCTAGTTTCTAATTTATCAAGTGCACTATCTAGCCTTTTCATTTCACTAAGTAGCCATTTTAACATACCATTATCCTCAACATGGTTATTCTCCTCATTATTACTATATGAAGTTTCGCCCCATTGTTGTTGGTAGTAATTCCCATCCCATTGTGTTTGTGGACAAGACTCGCCAAAGTGAAAGTCTTGGTGCGTTTGGTAATCGTGGGAACTACTACTATATCCTACATTATTATTTTGGTTATTGCCCCATTGCGGTTGATAGAACTCTTCATGTGGAGGTTCTTGATACGTTTGATAATACGGGGGACTACAACTATTGTTTTCCCATTGTGGTGGATGGTAGCACTCAGGTTGATAATGCGAGTCATAAGTGGGTGCTTGCCAACTTGGGGAATAATTTTTTTGATTTTCAAGTGTGTACCTATTATTGGTGCTTGTGTTGTATAGAGGGTAATATGGATAAGACATGTTTATCCAAAATTTTTAAACAATATAATTTTTAATTATTTACTTGTGAGAGAAAAAAGTCCAAAGGTTTTATTTTTTTATTTTTTTATTTTATTTTATTTTTTTTGCAAAGTAAAAAAAATAACTTGGAAATAACTTAGTAAAATCCTAATCTAGTTGCCTTCCCCGACAACGGTGCCAAAAACTTGACACGACTTAATAGTTGTGCGCTCTTGTGCAACACCCAAGTGTAGGTGATCGTGCAAGTAATACTGGATAAGTCCAGGTCGATCCCACAGGGAAGGAATAGGAAGAATGTCTACTAAGTTATAACCTAAAGAAAAGGAAAAGAAAATAGAATGTTGGGAGTGGATGTTCTAACGAATCTTAATTAATTAAATTAAACTAAATAATAAACTAAAACTTATAGAAACATAACTAATTAAATAAATAAACTAAAGGTGTTGGAAACACGTGAATCCACATTGATCCTAACCATCTACCATGCAAATACATTAACGTTCTATGGAGTTCATTCCTCTTCAGTATTCCGTATTTTTCTAAAGATAAAGAATCAATAGCCCTTTCATGACCGGGACTACATTATCACAAGTGATTTAAAATACTTAGAAGACGGTTTAAAACAATGGTAATTACTTGCACTCTAAATGGTGTTAGCATTCAAAGTGGTTTTCAAAAGTCATTGAAGAAAATAGCCTTAATGCTTTAAGTTCTAAAAACTGTTGTGACAAACTGAGCTTATTGGGACAATTTGATGACAGATTTCTAAAACAGAAAGTCATGGAATACTTAAAAGAATCATCTCAGGAATTAGCAAGTTCGATCGATCGAAGCGCTCTCGATCGATCGGACAGCATGATCCTTCAATCGATCGAAAGGTGTTCGATCGCTTGACTGTGGCTTTGGTTCGATCGATCGAAATACCTTCGATCGATCGAGCCCAAGGTTTCTAAAGATTGCATGGAAAAGGTTGGAAATCAATGTTTCATCACATATTCCCAACGTCTAAACTAAGAAAACATGATTAAACTAATTCAGAAATAACAAAACATAGTAATCATAACAACTAGATTAACAAACAATCAAATAAAGAAAAGGAACAGAAAAACCTGGAATAAATCTGAATATAACTTGTAACAAACTTGAAATAAAGTTGAATCTTGAATCTACAATGAAAAAGAAGGAAGAAAATATCAAACTAAATTAATCTACTCCTAATCTAATCCTAAAACTACCCTAAACTGTTGTTTTCTGCGTTCTGGAGCGTCCTCCCTTCGTCTGGTGTCAAAACGACTTATATATAGGGTTCCCACAGAGTTTACGCAACTTTTGGGTGAATATAAAGTTCGATCGATCTAGCTTAGTTCGATCGATCGAAGGTTCAATCGATTGAACTCTCCTCAATCGCTTGAACTTCTCTGATTTTGACAGCTCTGCGCACCGATAGGAGAATGGCCATAACTTTTCACTCGGACCTCGGATTGACCTTCCGTTTGCGGCCACGCGACCGTAACTCAAAGATCTACATTTCATGTCTCTAGAAAAACCTTCCAAATCGGAAGTCTTCATTGTCAAAATTGGCGTTTTCGCAGCTGCTTCTGTTATTCTATCCACCAGAATCACTTTTCTTCAGCTCCACTTCATTGATTTACATCCTAATACCTATAAACAATGCAGAAACATATATTTAAGAATTAACACAATAAAAAGAACATTGTTATTAGAATGCACCTAAATATAGGGACTTTGGGGATAAAAGTATGCATAAAGAACCATGTAATACACTAGAAATATGCACTTTTCACCACGAATCACTTAGCAATTCATCCGGAGAATGTTCATCGCCTTGAGCAAGATAGGTTCACCAGCATACCCCTACAAAGGTTTTACCTAGGATCAAGACCTTCAGTGTGGTACTAAGGGAATGAACGCACATGGATAGGTGGAAAGAAACCTCAGCCAGCACACCCTCGATGCCAGTCAACACAACAATAGCACCACGACCGCCACCTGCCTAGAACAGAACACTTGCCCCCGTGGGAGGATATGTTGTACCTCCTGTTCACCCAAGGAAGGAAGATGGGAATTACTTTAACTATGGAACCCCCGGGCATCTGGCTAAGGATTGCTTCAACTGGAATGAGATCACCTATTTCAACTATGGTGAGATTGGCCACTTGAGCCGAGACTACAAATTGCCTTATCAAGGATACTATGGATCAATAGCTCAGAATGGGATTTCAATGGATACTTTGAAGATCAACACAGTTCTAGATTGGCAAAGGCCGAGTAACGCTTTGGAAGTTAGAAGTTTTCTTGGTTTGGCTGACTATTATCGATGATTCTTAGAAGGTTTCTCTATGATTGCAACCCTATTAACTAGTCTTCCAAAGAAGAATCTGAAGTTTGAGTTGAAGGGTAAGCATGAACAAGCATTCCAGGAGTTAAAAAGAGAGATTGACTTCAGCGCTAGTGCTTGTAATTCCAAAGAGTGGCGAGAGATACACCATCTATAGTAATGCATCGTACCAAGGATTAGGGTGTGTGCTTATGCAAGATGGGAAGGTTATAGCATACAGATCAAGACAGCTAAAGCCTTATGAGATAAACTACCCTACACACAATCTTGAGTTAGTCGCAATCATTTTTGCCCTGAAAATTTGGAGACATTACCTCTTTGGAGAGCAGTTCGATTTATTCTTAGACCATAAGAGCTGGAGGTATTTATTTTCACAGAAAGAACTCAACATAAGATAGAGGAGGTGGATGGAATTATTAGAAGATTATGACTTTACCTTGTAGTATCATCCTGGTAAGACAAATATAGTCACAGACGCTCTAAGCCAAAAACCTTGTCAGAGGAAGGACAACACTTAAGATGTCTAGTGGTGCAACCAACACTCATTGATCGTATTTTAAAAGCTCAACTGGAGGATGAGGAATTGAAAAAATGGTTCGCTAAAGTTTCAACAAAAGAACCAGAGGAATGGAATGTTGGATTGGATGGAGGATTCAGAGGCAGAGGTCGACTTGTTGTACCCAATGTAGGAAAGCTTAGAACAGACATATTGGGTAAGGCACACAAGTCTAGATTGACCGTTCACCCAGGAGGAACGAAGATGTACAAGGATCTGAATAGGAATTTTGGGTGGGAAGGCATGAAGAGAGATGTTGCTGAGTATGTGTCCAAGTGCTTTACATGTCAGCAAGTTAAGGTAGAGCACTAAAAAATGTCTAGACTCCTACAACCACTGCCGATTCTGGAATGGAAGTAGGAGCATGTCACGATGGACTTTGTGGTTAGATTGCTAAGATCACAGCAAGGTTATGATGCCATTTGGGTAATAGTAAATTGGTTGATGAAGTCTGCTCATTTCATTGCATATAATATGCTATACATGTTAGAGAAGCTAAGTCAGATGTATATCGAACAAGTGATATGACTCCATGGTGTACCGGTCTCGATAGTATCAGATCGTAATTTGAGGTCACCTCAAGATATTGGGAGAGTCTATAAGCAGCCTTAGGGACTTCTTTGAAGCTAAGTCCCGCTTTTCATCCACAGAATGATGGACAGTTCGAGCAGATGAATAAAGTTATGGAGGACATGCTTAAATCTTGCATGATTGTTTGAAAGTTTGTGGGAAACCCAAATGCCTTTAATCGAGTTTGCGTATAACAACAGTTATCATTCGAGTATAGCAATGGCACTGTTTGAAGCATTGTACAGGAGAAATGAGCTCAATTGATACAATAGTAAGAATAACATTATAAACTTTGGTTTATAAACATATGACCGTGCATGAGACCAATACCACCATTCTCATCTTACCGTCTCTTTTCTCTCGATAACACAAAACCCAACCCTCTCACACCAGTATCTTTGAAATACTACGATAGCCACACTTTAGCACAGGGGTACCAGGGAGTGTTCAGTTTGCCTCACACTTTAGTACAGGGTACCAGGGAGTGTCCAATGCCTCACACTTTAGTACCTAATCTGCCTCGCAAATACTGGAGAAAACCTCACGCAGTATCCAGACTCGGGTACCAGGGAGTGTCCGTAAGCCATACTTTAGCACTACCATGGGTGCCAGGGAATGTCCAAGTTCGGCGTCACACACTTTAGAGCTACCATGGGCACCAGGGAGTGTCCAGTTTTGCCACTGTCGCATTTCAAAGACACTCTAGCTGCATTCTCAACACGTCACACTTTAGTACACAATTACCAGGGAGTGTCCACACAATCTCCACCACATACACTTCCACACTGACCAACACTCATACTTACCATGCATGTACAACTGACACCATATGAATATCATGTAACTATAAACAGAATATAGGAAATGCCAAAAATGATAGCCATGTATATTTGAAAAGAAATGAAACCATAATCACTATTTGATAACCAAAACACTTAAACATTTTTGTGGGTTATACCTAGAGAAATTTAACCTATCAATGAAGCCACAGAAGGTGGAATAATGGATACGGAAATGGAATTGATTTTTGAAGTTTTGGAATGTACTGGGCAAGATAAGCGTCGTCTTGCCACATTTCAATTGACTTATGCTACCGCAGATTGGTGGGAAGCCGAAAGAGCTACAATAGGAGCTGAAGTTACATGAAGAATGCCTTGGGGGATATTCCAGGAAAGATTTCTGGAAAAGTATTTCCTAGAAGATGAGAGAGATCAACAGGAAAAAAATTTCATCAGCGTGGTCCAAGGAGTATAGACTGTACGAGAATATACTACACAGTTTGAGCGTCTATCTTGATTTTCTCAACATATGATAGACACTCCACAGAAAAAGGTGAAGAGATTTTACAAGGGATTGAACCCCCACCTCAGATATATGATGGTTGGTCATTTGAATCAGTCGTTTGAGGGGATTGTCATATTTGCTACAGGGTTGGAAAAGGACATTTATCTAGCACAGCGACCACTGATGAATCGATCCCAGCCATCGAGAGGTTTTCAGCAACAGAGGAATTTCCAAAACCAACCACCAAGAAATACACAAGGATGGAAACCTTAGGAGAGCGTCCAAGGGAACAAGAGAACCTGGGAGGGAGCTAGGAAGCCCCAACAGGGTCATCCACGACCCCATCAATGTCGCCAGCAGAGACCATAGCCTTAGGCGCTGCTAACAGCCCTGCCAACCAACAATGAAGGATGTTTTACTTGCAGAAAGCCAGGGCACATTGCCAAGTTCTACACAGCCCTCAGGGTTAACCTCTGAATGGATGCTAATTACCGAAATTGCAACAAGCTTGGACATTTGAATAGGGATTGTTGTGCACCTTATGGAGGGTATTATAGAGCACCAGTTCAGGGAATAAAAGGACCCCAAGATTAGATAAGGATGAATGCCATCATCCCAGCAGAAGCAGGCTTTAATGATGACGAATAGTAGCATTTGGAAGGTACGCTTGTACTCTTTCATGTCCAGTTAAAATTTTATTCGATACTAGAGCTACATGTTCATTTATTACTGTTAGGATTATGCGTCAGTTGGGTTAGAACCCCAGACATTTGAGCTAGCACTTAATGTTGTGTCACCATTGGGAGTGACGGTTAAGCTAGGTAAAGTGTATAAAGAATGCCCATTGACCTTGGAGGATAGAAATCTTCTAATAAACTCAACGGTTTTGTCAATATTAGAGTTCGACATTATCCTTGGGATGGATTGGTTGACTAAATATGGTGCCAACCTGGATTGCCCTAATAGGATGATTGTATTTCCAATACTAGGATAACCAATATTAGATGTCAGTGTTGTTAGTCAACAAGCGACCTATTTCTTGCAAGTTATTTGGCTACAATCGGGAAGCACCAGTTCTGTTTGTCAAGAAGAAGAACAGAACACTTCGACTCTGCATAGACTACAGGGAGTTGAATAAGATAACGATTAAGAATAGGTATCCACCTCCTCAGATAGATGATCTATTCAACCAATTACAAGGATCAAGGATCTTTTCAAAGATCAATCTGCGTTCAGGATATCATCAACTATTGGTTCGACCAGAGGATGTGATGAAGACTGCGTTCAGGACGAGATACAAGCATTATGAATTTCTAGTCATGCCTTTTGGATTAATGATTGCACCAATAGTATTTATGGACTTGATAAATAGAGTATTCAGACCATATCTGGATCAATTCATTATAGCGTTCATCAACAACATCTTGATCTACTCAAAGACGGAGAACGATTATAAGGGACACTTATACATTACTTTACAGAATTTCTAGTCATGCCTTTTGGATTAATGATTGCACCAGTAGTATTTATGGACTTGATAAATAGAGTATTCAGACCATATCTGGATCAATTCATTATAGCGTTCATCAACAACATCTTGATCTACTCAAAGACGGAGAACGATTATAAGGGACACTTATACATTACTTTACAGATACTTCGAGATAGTAAGTTGTATGCTAAGTTCAGTAAATGCGAATTCTGGCTATAGGAGGTCAAATTCTTGAGATATGTTATATCTCAAGATGGTATCTCGGTGGACTCATCTAAGATTGATGTAGTCTTAAGATGGAACAGACCAACTAATGCGACAAGGTCAGAAGTTTTCTTAGTTTAGCAGGATATTATCGAAGGTTTGTGGAAGGATTTTCCAAGATTACAGGACCTTTGACAAACTTGATAAGGAAGGAGATAAAGTATAAATGGACGGATAAGCATGAAGGTACATTTCAGGAGTTAAAGGAAAGATAGACTTCTGCACCAGTACACGCAATACCTAAGAGTGGAGAAAGGTATGTGATCTATAGTGATACATCGCACTAAGGACTGGGTTGTGTACTTATGCAAGACGGGAATGTCATTGCATATGGATCCAGGTAGTTAAAAGTACATGAAAAAAAGTATCCGACACATGATCTGGAATTGGCAGCAATAGTATATGCATTAAAGATTTAGAGACACTACTTTATGGAGAGAAGTTTGATCTGTTTTCAGAGCATAAGAGCTTAAAGTATTTGTTCTCTCAGAAGGAGTTGAACATGCGACAACGAAAATGGATGGAGTTAGTCAAGGACTAGAACTTTTCGTTGCAATACCATCTGGGAAAAGCAAATGTTATAGCCGATGCTTTGAGTCATCGACCTCAATTAGTGATCGCTGTATTACTAATTCAAGAATGGAAAGCATTGGAGACCTTAGCCGAGTTTGACCTTTGGCCAGTGGAACCAATGGAAGGATAACATCTTCGATGTCTTATGGTACAACCAACTTTGATCAGCCATATCATGGAAGCTCAACAGATAATGGAAGATTTAAAGTTATGGTTTGTAACAATGTTCGCGCAAGAACTAGAGGTCTGGAGTATTGGTACAGATGGAGCCTTATGATGTAAAGGTAGACTCTGTGTACCTGGAGAAGAAACTCTCCAAAAAGAAATATTGGATGAAGCACATAAGTCACGGATGACTATTCATCTGAGAGGTACGAAGATGTACAAGGATTTAAAGAAGTATTTCTGGTACGAAGGAATGAAGCGAGAAGTGTTGAGTAAGTAGCTAAATGTCTTACATGCAAACAAGTAAAGGTAGAACATCAGAACCTACCTGAATTATTGCAACCGTTGCCAATTCCCTAATGGAAATGGGAACACATCACCATGGATTTTATGGTAGGTTTGCCAAAGTCACAGCAAAACCACGATGCTATTTGGGTAATCGTGGATCGACTTATGAAGATGGCACATTTTATTTCCTTTAGCATAACGTATCCAGTGGAATATTTGAGCCGGATGTATCTATAGCTCGTTGTATGATTACACAGTGTACCTATTTCTATCGTGTCATATAGAGATTTGCGCTTTACTGTAGAATTTTAGAAGCGTCTCCAAACAGCAATGGGAACTACACTGAACTTAAGTTCAGCCTTTCATTCCTAGACTGATGGATAGACTGAATCAGTTGATCAAGTGATGGAGGTTATGATATGCGCGTACATTATCGATTTTGAGAGTTCATGGGAGATGCACCTGCCATTGATCGAGTTCGCCTACAACAATAGCTACCATACGAGCATTGGGATGGTGCCATTTAAAGCATTGTATGGAAGACCTTGTCGATCAACGCTATGTTGGGCCAAAGTCGGAGATACTCAACTTCTTGGGCCAGAGATGGTACGAGAGACCAACGAAAAGTTTCAAGTTGTACATAAGAAGATGAAAATAGCACAGACCCGATATAAGAGTTATGCCAACAAGCGACTGTTGGAGACCACGTGCTGCTTAAAGATTCACCTGTTCGAGGCATCATCGGATTTGGTGAGAAGAAAGGCAAGCTATTATTGGGATTCATTGGACCGTTCAAGATTCTAGAGTATGTTGGAAAAGTTTCTTATCGACTCACAATGCCGCCAAAGATGTCAGGAGTGCACAACGTGTTCCACATCAGCATGCTACAGAAATGTGCTCACAACCCAGCGCATGAGATCAACTTTAAAGACATTGAGGTCAATGACAATGTCACGTTCAATGAAGGAACAATGTGGATTCTAGACCTTGGAATCAAGAAACTCAGGAACAAAGAGATTCCGTTGGTGAAGATTCAGTAGAAGCATCATGATGAGGGAGAAGCTTCGTGGGAGCTAGAGTCAGACATGCAAGAGAAGTTTCCGTTTTTATTTTAGACCTTGGTTTGTTTTCAATTTCGAGGATGAAATCCTTAATGAGTGGTGGATGATGTAATATCCTGTATTTTCAGTAATTATTAATACAAAAGATTCTATATACTTCCCTTGTCCATACTTGAAGTTTAGCTTTCAATCGATCAAAGTCCTTTCAAGCGATCGAGAACTTTTGCTTTCAAGCGATCGAACCATGTTCAATTGATTGAAACCCTGCAGACATGAATTTATTACCTATTCCCCACTTCAATTGATCAAACCCCTTTTTCATCGATCAAAACTGGCCGAATCACTCTCAGCCAATCAAAGTCACTTCAATCGATCAAACTTGTTAGGATATTTCATCTCAGTTTGTGCGTTGGACTGCTGCCTTTAGACACCCCAATTTTGATCGACTATCGAATTTAGGGGATGATTACCTCTAAGCGACGATGATAATGTTCGACAGAATTCAAAGATTTTTTAAGTGATTCAAACTCTTCGGAAGGTTCTTCGGTCTTGATAAAGTTTTCAAGAGAAAGACCGGACATTCAGGAAAATTCGGGTATAAAATACGTATAAAATATAGAAAACTATTTGAAAAGAAGGAAAAGAAGAAGAAAAGAATTTCAAATTAAAAAAGGAGGGGGGGAGAAGAAGAAAAAGATTTTTAAAAGAAAAAGAAAAAGAAAACAAAACAAAAGATAAATAAATATATGAATATACGTATGTATATATAATCTATGTAAATATATATAGAAGAAAAAAAATTAAAAAAAAAGGGAGAAGTCTGTTAGAAACGGCACCCGGTCGTTGGGTGCTGCAGACAACTCTCCGAGTACTGCCCGCTGTAACAGAATATTTTTTTATATACGTATTAATGCCATGGCATATGGGTTTCTATCCCAAATTTACTAAATTAACCTCTTAAGATTGGTCTATCTAAGGGGATGTTAATCTCCATTATAGATGAGGTTGGAAAAAATATTGGAAATATAGATACAATTGAGAGAATTTTTGAATAAAACCCAAGAGATCCCAGAAGAACTTGAAGGAGAATTTGAATATTTTGAAGATCTTCATCAATAAACAAGAAAAATATGAGGATTTCTAGAGGTAATCTTCTAATCATGACTTAGTTTGTCTCCAATTCAATCACAATTCATAAAAATCTAGGACCTTTTACACAAATTTTAAAAAGTTTCTTCCTACCTCATTTTCTCACACACCACTAGAATTATGATTGAATTCTTATTTGTTTTCATTGATTTGGATTTAAGTAGCTAAGGATTTGAGACAAAACAAGTTTCTAAAAAGAGTTTTGACTTTGAACATCAATTAAACTTTGATTTCCTCTCTTTTTGCTTATATTCTTCTCTTGGAATTCATGAGATCTTCAATATCTCACTTGAATCCCTTGAGTTTGATCCTTCAATTCCCTGTAAATTCATGATTTACATGGGAATTAAGGTTGATCATAGTTATATCCATACATAATTAGTGGATCCAATTCTTGGTTCATGAATTGGGTCCTCTAATTTGAAGTCTCATAGAATCCTCTTCATATTCCATTGAGGCTCATATGGATTGTTTATATTTAGTCTCCAAGGACCATTAACTTGGGAGGAGAATTGAATAAAATGGGTCTACATTCCTCAAGGATCATCCACTTGGGAGAGGAGTTAGGCTTACCAATTTTCATGGCTTAGATGTCAATATTGGTACAGCGAATTCATTAACCAACTGTGATCAAAGATTTTTTAATTAAATCATGGTCTATTGGAATTGAATGAGGCCAATTAGAATGTGTTCATAACACAAAGATGCACCACTAGAATTTTTGTTTTGGTAAGATTCCATAGTTAACATGGTTTGATCTTAGGATTCATGAACCAGTTGCTCTCTGTCCAAAATTTTAGAATAGTAAAATCAATAAATGATTCTTAGCTTGTTCATACTCATACATTCACTATCATCATGTGCATATTGATTCTTATAATTAGGACATTGTTTTGTGTTATAATGAGTCATAATTGGTTGAACCTAGTCATAGGTTCCTCGTAATCATGTTGGGATTGTATCATCTCTATATGGACATTACATTGGCTCCTAGTTGAGACTTGTATATCTATAGAAGTGTTATAATTTTAACTAATATTTGATTTTTGATTCAAAGCATGTGGACTAACCCTTTGTTTTGTAGCACTATGGAGGTACAATTTCTTGACTTCTCTCTAATTTATTTTACTTCTTGATCTTATCAATTTTCGACCTCATGAGCGACACCTTAAACTAGGTCTTGCCTTATGTGTATATGTGTTAGAGACCTTGTTCTACGCTTTCTATTTTATGTATGCATTGCACGTTTCTATATCACGGCTAGATCCCGGCTAATTTTCCTTGTTCTCTATTGCATATCACCTTCCTTGTTATTTGAATTACGTGGCTTTGTATGCCTTTTATCATTAGCAATCTTGCACCCCTTTTGACATGCTTTTGTAATGTATATATACATATATGTATTAGTTTAGGGCATGCTTAGATTATTAGTTCAATTAAAAAGAATGTTGAGTAGAGACCTATCACGAGATAGGCTGAGAGGGGGTGTTTTAGTCCGCCGGGCTCCTTCCCCTCTCATTCTATAATCACGGGACCTGGAAATCTCTAGTTTCCAAAAGATCAGTTGCTTTTAAAATGGCTTCTTAATTTTCCTTTAAAAATTAAGTGGTGACTCGTATTTGGAATTTTGAATTTGAAAAGTTTTAAAAAGCGTGGTTAAACTGCGATATCCACACCACCTTCCACACCCCATTCTCTATATATATGAACCACATTCGTGAGGGGGAGGTTTTTACCCAGAGATCTTAGAGAGTGTGTGTGTGCTTGTGTTTACATATATATACACATTTATATACATATATACACACACATATCTATATATATAGTTAGAGAGAGAGATACGGACAGAGAAGAAGAAGAAGAAGAAGGAGAAGATCAGAGATAGAAAGATAAAGGAGGCAGAGACAGAGGAGAGAGAAGAGGGGATTGGAGAAGCTCGGAGCTCGCGCTTTGCCAAAGATGCCCTTATGATCTTTCAGTGAGTTCCAAACTCACTAGGTAGCATTAGTGTAATGTTTTACAAGTTTTTGGACACAAATATTGATCCCAAACACCCCCTAGCACCTCTGAACGTTCACTGTCCAAAACTGCTAAAGAAGACAACTCTCGAGCAATTGAACTAAGTTTTCCATTCGATCAAAAAGACTTCAGTCGAACGAAGCTCTCTTTTCTTAATCGTTTGAAATGTTTTCAATCGTTCGAACTTAACAGAATATGGTTGTTGTTTTTGAGGTTGTTATTTCATAATGCTTAATCATTTAATGTTGTTCCATGTTTCTATTATGCGATATCATGGATTACAGAGGTAATGGGATATGATAATGAGATTGAGATAATATGGTGAGTAACGTAGTAGGGCTGGAACATTAGCAATAATACGATGTGATAACGAGATACGGCTTAAGGTATAATGGTGGGTAACATTTGATGACCTGGTGATTGAGTTAGTGGGGTATTAGTTAATTTCAATTTTGTTTTTAGTCGAGCGGATGATTCGCTCAGGTTGAATCCGATAAGCGAGTAACAAGAATTTGACCAGGATCGTAGGAGCTATGGGTGAACAGTACTCGCAAGCATTCTTAAAAGCAGTGAACAGTAAGAGTTCTTAAAAGCAGTGAACAAGAGTAATTGTACGTCCATAGACTAGTCATTATATGAGAACAATGTATAGTGTTCACAAGAGTTCTTAAAAGTGATGAATAGTAAGAGTTCTTAATAGAAGTGAACAAAAGCACTAGTATGTCGTGATGATATAATTAATTCATGGTAGTCAGTCGGGGCGAGTACAGTCAATCTTAGAGTTGGAAGATGATAAGAATAGGATAATGATGGGTCTGAATAAAAGAGGAAAAGATATTATTAGCATAACTATGTTAATTATGCATAAATGGTAAGGACATTATACCTATCATACTGTGGGAGTTTCTATTAACTCAGCTGAAGTAAACTGATGTTGTTTATGCCTGGACATTCCCTGTCCAGACTACCCTATCCCTATTAATACAAGTGATAGAGCCTACGATGATGGCTACTACCCAGAGTTGGATTCTGTAGAGGGTGGCTCCACTAATGACAATTATTCCGGGGAAGATTACTACGCTGATGACTACCCTTACGCCAGCTAAAGATGAAGAAGCTATATCTACTATATTTCTATTATTTCTGTTGAACTTTATTTGTAGCGGGTACTTGAGCATATGTTGTCTCTAGACATGTTGTGATCCTAAGGACCACTCTGATATTGTAATTGATAGAATCGTTATGATATATTCAGTTGTTTACTGTTGCTTCTAGTTGACTAGTACTATATGGTGTGGATATTTAGTGATATTCACCCGTCATTGCCTATGGACCCAAAAAGGAAATTTATTTTTCTCTATTTTTGCTGCTCTGGGGCATGACAGCTTGTTAGAGAGAGAGAGAGAGAGAGAGAGAGAGATTTTTTAGAAATCATCATCTTTCTTCACAAATCCACTTGCATGACTGCTTAGATGCATGATCCAACACCTCATTCACACACAAGCAAACATCCACTCTGAAGTTTTGAAGATGAAGATTCAAAGGACCAAGAAGATTTGAAGAGGATCTTAGCCTGAAGTCTTGTTTGAAGTAGAAATTGGAGTTCATAGCTAAAGCTTTCTCAACATTCATTTATTTTCTTCATTTATTCACCATCCAAGCTTGAGTGAGTATCTAATCTCACTTAGAAACCTATAGGATCAGTCTTTACATGATTTTATATACATGCATGTGATCCATATGTAATTCTAGTCCTTGTATGTGAAGTAATAACTAAGGATCAAGTTAATCCTCAATGAACTAGTACCATGATTATCATCCAAACAACATCTAAGCTTGTATGAATATTGACTTTCACTTTGATGTCTCTGTAAATAGTTTTTACATGTTTCTATGTCCATGCATGTGAATTATTTGGGGTTATATTCCTTGCATGTGAAGAAAAACTCATAATCAAACTCTTTTTTTTTTTTTTTTTTTTTTTTTTTTTATAGTTTTGGTGATTTTGATCATCATCCAAACATACCCTAAATTATAGTGGATGAAGAATTTCATCTAAAAACCTTAAGACATAGTTTTTACATGTTTTTGTGACTTGCATGTATCCTTAGAACAAATTCTAGTCCTTGCATACAACCATAAAACAAGGATCTATTTTACTACAAAACCTGAGTGCTCGCACCTCAGGAGCGCGAGCCCTCTGAGCACTCGAGCCCGACAATTTTGCCACATTGCTTTGTTTTTCCTATCATGAATAGATTATCGTTTGTTATTACTATGAACTTGAGATTTCTAATCGTCATGTTAGACTATGAATGTCCACTTATCACATGAACACTTAGGATCACTTAATAAATGATGATCTTTGCCCATACATATAACTCATACGTTGATCCTAATATATAGAATCAGTCTGCAAACTTTCATTACGTACGACGACGACTTCCATTTCTATGAGGACTCTGATAATGAGAATAACATACGCGTAATAAGATCAAAACTTTCTAATAATCACGCTCTTTATCAAATTTAGCTTTGTGCATCAACACATATACTTCGGTTTATCTTTTGTTGAGTAAGTGTTGTTACCATATCTTTGAAGGTTGTCGATTTGGTCGTTGTTGTTATCCCTTTTGTATGAGTCCGAATCGAGATTAAAAAGTGGATTGTGACTAGCCTTTAATGATATAATCGACTATTAAGGCATGATACTATCTTGATGCACCGAGGGTGATCAAGTGGCTATTAAGGCATGTATAGTATACTAATCACTTGGCTATTAAAGCATGTTAGGATAGGTCTTTGACCTTGAATATCTTGATCGAGTTAGCTATTAAGGCACGATACTATCTTGATGCGCCGAGGGCAATCAAGGGGCTAGTATACTCATTAAGCGGCTATTAAGGCACGCATATTCTAAACCAATGGCTCATGCCGGGATTGCAAGAAGAGGAGACGTGGAGTTTGAAAACTTGAAACTAAGTCACTTATTATACAATTCTTCCTATTGTAAGTTGTGATAAAGGACTGAGCCTATTTTCTTGTCATACTTCGATTAGTTAGAATTCCTTGATACTTGGTGAGTGCGTAAATAAGTCAACTAACAAATGATGAACTTAATTGCTTGTTTAATTGTATCTATCAGAGCTTTGTGAGACTTTTACTCAGCTTGTATTCAAGCTGACGATGTTTTATATTGTTGGAGCTTCCACATCCTGCTATGCCAGATTTAGAAGGTTGTGTACAGCCCGAGGATAACTATGGTGATGATGGATATGTCGTTGACAGTCTTGCTGAGGGAGGTTACTATGAGGAAGGCTATCCTAGAGAGGACTTCTATAGGGACCATTACGACTTCGCCATTTGAAGACTGCCTTCTAGTCTTCTTTTCCCCTTTCAGTATTATGATGTAATAAATCAGCAACTTTGGATATTAGTGACAAGTATTGTCATAAAACATATGATGTTTAATTATGTTTTCTTTTGAATATCGGGTCTGTAATATATTTGCTACCTTATGGCTGCTTATGTTTAATATATTTATGATGCGCTTGAATTAGTCACATACCATTATTATTGCATTTCTTGTTATCATTTTGTTAAGGACAATCGAGCGACTTTTAACCAGCCACGCGTCCACAGATCCAAAAAGGAAATTCTAAATTTTCCCTATTTTTGGTCTGCTCCGAGGCATGACAGATCAAACCTTGGTTTCTTCAATCGATTGAAAGGACTTCAATCGATCAAACATTTCAAAATACGATTGTTTCCTGTTAGGTATGATTCATATATCGATACATGCTTCCTATATGCGATAACTAATTTGAAAAAGGAGACAATGGGATGCGGTAATGAGAGTACATTGCGAGCAACATATTCAGGATCGAACGTTAATAATGGTTGATTCTAATCGAGTTCGATAAATTCATTCATTTCAATCAGAGTAGTTAGGCCACATGAAACTATCGTGTATCAGTAGTAGTATGAACGATATGTAGGTTGTTGGGCTCTGGGATGGTTAAGCTGTAGACAAATGAATGTGTCTATGACATGCGGTGGCTGAGAATATGTCGATATCAATAAGTCGTGGCTATAGAACTGATGTATCTTTTCTCAAAGCGTTATATCCCTGACTTGTGATAAACTAAGCATATGTTCTTAAAAGCGGGGGATGGACTAGCGTAGTGTATATGACTTATAATGTATACGGTAGATGGCCTTGACAACTTGCAGTGTTACACGATAAATGGTATTTATGACTTGTGATGATGCGGTAGATAGGGCATTGGTGTATCTAGGTGTATTACAATCAAGTCTTTCATTGATGAGTCTAATATTCTAAGCTCTGGTATACAAGACGTGAGTTACTGATTAACGAGATGGGAATAAAGAGAAGGATATTATTAGTAGAACTATATTTTATGTCCTGTATAACTGGTAATCAATGTACATATGATACTATGTTAGTTGGTATTCACTCAGCTTTCATTAAGTTGATGGCATTTATGCGTGGACATCCGTTGTACAGACTACCCTATTCCTAACCCTGTAGGTGATGATTGACAAGCGGGGATATGTAAAATGCAACCACGCTAAAAGAAGAAAATATGCTGATTTAGTCCACAATTCCTTGTCATTTCTGCACTTTGTGTTACAATGCTAGTTTTTACACAATATGATTAATCTATGATAAGTTGTATTGTTTTAGTTTTTACTTGTGCTGATTACTATTCTGCTGTGTGAAGAAATGGATAGCAAGATAAAAAGAATGCTTGATTTTAAGGAAGATAATTCAAACATGAAAAGTGAGGCTCGAGCGATCGAAGATCTCTTAAGTGATCGACGCTTTGATCGATCGAGATTAGTTCAAGCGCTCGAAGATTCCAGATGTTCAATTGATTGAGTTATGTTCGATCGATCGAACATGGTTTTTATCAGACTTATGCGCACACAGTAGGGATGGAGTTTTTAACCCTAGCTTTAGGTTTATCTATATATAATCATTTTGTATACATCCATAAGGACACCCACTTTAGTTTTCATTAGTTTACATAGAGAGAAGAGAGTTTGTTCTTGATTTTTGTAGGTTTAATGCTTTGAATAGTGCTTTTGGGATTGATTTCTATGGTTTAATATAAGTTCTTCCAATCCAGGTTCTGTAGCCTTAGTTTATTTACATTCTTCTTGCCTTATATTATAGTTTAATCTGTTAGATTGTAGCTTTACATGTTAATTAGAGTTAAACCATTAGTTTTTATAGATTTCATGTTTAAATCACAACCAAACATAACTTTAATGAATTTTTACGTTGAAAACTATTCTGTGACACTCTAGACCATGTCTGAGTAGTCCTAGGGTTGGGAGATCACGATGAAACAGTGATCTCCAGCCTCTTCCATGCATCAGTTTAGAACCTGTGTTCGATCAATCGAATTCCGGACACAGTCAAGCGATCGAAGGCATTTCGATTGCTCGAAAGATGACAATTCTCGATCGATCGAAAGCGCATCGATCGATCGAGCAGTCCAATTCTTGATAAGATCCCCTTTAGTATTCCTATACGTTTTGTTTTAGAGATTTGTTATCAAATTGTCCCCAAATGCTCAGTTTGTCAAAATAGTCTCTAAACTTAAGGCCTTAAAGCATTTTTCTTCAATATCTTTTGCAAACAACCTTCAATGCTAACACCATTGTAGGTGTGAGACTTAACTATTGATTTAAACCTCTTTCACATGTTTCAAATTAACTGTGATGATATAGTCCCGGTCAAGAAAGGACTATTGATTCGTTATTTTTAGAAAAATATGGAATACTATAGTGAGATGAACTCCTTAGAGCTTTAATGTTGGTGCATGGCAGATGGTTAGGTTACTGCGGATTCGTGTGATCCCAACGTTCCTCTTTTATTAAGTAAGAACCGTTTTTAAAATACCGCTTTAGTTAATTAGTAGTTTAGTTTAATTGCTTTATTTTTAGTAGCCATTACTTGTGGAACTACGTGTTCTACACTTTTCTTAAACATAGAATTTTTATTTTCCTTTTAGAGTTTAATCTAAGTTAGTAGTTAGTTGATAACCTTCCCTGTGGGATCGACCTGGTCTTAACCAGATTACTACTTGCAAATCTACCTACACTTGGGTATAGCACACAAGCGCACACAAAATAAATATCGTGTCAAGTTTTTGGCGCTGTTACCGGGGAAGGCGACTAGTTAATACTTAGATTACCTCAATCTTTCTCAATTTATTTCTGTTTTCTTTTTCTTTTAATCCTTTAGATTAAAACCTTTTAGGATCTTTTCCCTTTCATGTTCGATAACTCCATTGAAGGAATTCTAGGAAATCCATTCTACTTATCTGATTCCTCTTATTCTATTAATCCCGTAGCCACACCTACAGATTCAATGGGTGATATTGAAAGTGAAAATGGTGACAATGTGGTTATGCCTTTGGACGATTCTTTGCGTCCCTTGTGCGATCTCATGCTAGCTGAACACGTACCCACGCCCTCTTGCATTCTAATCCCACCACATATGGGCGAATTCCAATTTCACAATGGGATGATCCAACTTCTTCCAACCTTTCATGGAATGGAGAGCGAGAAGGCATATCTACACGTAAAAGATTTCGCGGGTGTTTGTAAAATATTCTCCCGAAATTGTCCTATAGATGTGACACGCCTAATGCTATTTCCCTTCACCCTAAAGGATAAAGCAAAAGCGTGGCTGCTCACCCTCAAGCCAAATTCAATCTTCACTTGGCATGCGATGAACACTGCCTTCTTAAAAATATTCTTTCCACCTCGCATGACCACCGAGCTAAAACGTAAAATCAATTCCTACAAACAAAAGAGCAATGAAACATTCACTTAAATGTGGGAGCATTTTAAAGATTTGCTTCTCTCATGCCCACATCACGGGTATGAGAAATGGCGAACTACTAGCTACTTCTATGAAGGATTAAATGGTGAAACGAAAAAACTAGTTGAAACCATGAGCTCAGGTCCATTCCTTCGCAAAAATACCGAAGAAGCTGAAACTCACTTCGAGTGGTGAGCCGAACATGCTCATGAATGGTCTAATTCTGAAGATATCCCATGCGCTCAAATATCAGGTGTAGAGGAGAAAGTATATATCAACTAAAAAGTGAAGATCACTTAATGACAAAATACGAGGAACTAGCTAAAGGGATGAAAGGAGAGAGCTCTAGGCAGGTTTTGCCTGAAGAACCATACGGCACATGCAATATGTTGGGACACACCACTCAATACTGTCTTAATGTGCCGTATTTTCAAGAACAACCCCCCATGGAAATGCATGCCATGCAAGGGTACATGGGGGCTGGGAATTCCTATAATAACAACAGCTTTCAAAATAATAATAATAGATAGAATCACCCCGGGTTTGATTGGAAAAATGATGCTGGGACCTAAAATCAATACCAACAACAGCCCTACAACAACAATAATCAATATCAAGGGCAATACAGTAGGGAGTCCCAGCCATTCAACTAAAATAGACCTAATAATAACTACAACCAAGTTCAACCCTCTAATAATCAACAGTCAAATGTTTATGTGCCACCACATAAAAAGGTGCAAGAGAAAGATCCACTCTCTAATGCCAATTTAACACAGCAGTTAATTCAAATGATGAGTAAAATGTCGGCGACATTAGAGAGGATAGATGCCCGACAAGAGGGAACGGGAGGGTCTTTCCTGCCCAACCACTTCAAAACCCTAAGGGATACAACAATGGTCCCACTAATCATGAACAGGCAAAAGCCGTGACTACTCTGAGAAGCAGCAAGATTATAGGGCACAATATACCTCTCTCTACTCCCGAAGAGTATGAGGAGGACGAAGTGGTAAATAAAAATGAATCTTCTATTCAGGAAGAGGAGCCATCTACTAATAACGAACCATTAGAAACAAACACTGAAGCTCCTAAAGAAGTAGAGAAAATTGAGAAAAGACTCGGAAAGGAGCCCGCTAACGATGAATTTTCAAAATGCCCTTTCCCTGCACCTTATCCTCAAAGGTTAAAGAAACCCAAAAATGAGGCAAAGAATTAGGAGTTCTTGGAAATGTTCAAACAAGTCAAAATAAACCTTCCACTCCTTGATGCCATTAAACAAGTACCAGCCTACGCCAAATATCTCAAAGATTTATGCACGGTTAAGAGGAGGCAAAGTGTGAAGAAACATGCTTATGTCGCTTGCCAAGCAAGTGCAATTATCCAAAATGAATTGCCTCCAAAACTCAAAGACCCCGGTACTCCCAATGTCTCATTTCGAATTGGGAATCAAAGCATAGACAACACACTCCTCGATCTAGGAGCAAGCGTAAACCTACTACCATACTCAGTCTATAAACAACTCAGCTTAGGTGAACTTAAACCTACCCGAGTTACACTACAACTGGTAGATAGGTCAGTCAAATACCCTAGAGGAATACTGGAGGATGTCCTCATTTAAATAGACTCATTTGTCTTCCCGGTTGATTTCATGATCTTAGACACTGAACTTGTGTCTAATCCATGCTCATAAATCCTGGTAATATTCGGACGGCCATTCCTCAACACAATTGATGCCACAATATAAATAAGAAATGGCATAATGACCATCGTATTCGGGAACATGACTTTAAATGTCAAAATCTTTTCAAATCCCCGACCTGAAGAATACGAGGATTAGGAAAAAGTTAACTACATCGAAACGGTCATTGAAGATGAGGCCAATTTGGTCGATTATAAGATCCTTTGGAGGTAGTGGTGGCACAATTTGATGACGTCTACCAACCTAAAAACTCTACCCCATTGGACGGCGACCTAAATTTAACTTGCCTCGTGATGGACACGCTAAAGGAGGATTGAGATGAATGCATATGGGTAACACCATATGAACCATTGCCTCCTAAGATAAAAATAGTCATGCCCTCCAACTTTAGTTTCCCAGTTTGGAATTAAAGGAGCTCCCAAAAGATCTTAAATACGTTTTCCTAAGGATCGAAAAGACTTATCCTGTCATAATCTCATCGATGTTAAGTTCTGAACAAGAGGATAAGTTAGTCCAGATGTTAAAACAACATAAGAGAGCATTAGGATGTACTATTGCTGACCTCAAAGGAATAAGTCCGTCTGTCTGCACCCATAAAATATATTTGGAGGAAGACGCTAAACCTTCGCGACAAATACAAAGGCGTCTGAATCCCAACATACAAGAAGTAGTCAAAAAAGAAGTACTAAAACTACTAGATGTTGGGATTATATATCCTATTTCTGATAGCCCTTGGGTCAGTCCAACCCAAGTGGTGCCCAAAAAGGCAGGCATAATGGTTATTCCTAATAAAGATGGTGAATTGGTACCAACACACGTCCCTACCGGATGGCGAATGTGTATTGATTACCAAAAATTGAATATCGTGACCCGAAAAGACCACTTTCTATTACCATTCATGGATCAAATGCTAGAACGAGTGGCGGGTCATAAGTACTATTGCTTCTTGGACGGATATAGTGGATATAATCAAATCGAAATCGCTCTTGAAGATCAGGAGAAAACAACTTTCACATGTCCGTTCGGTACTTTCGCTTACCATCGTATGCCCTTCAGCTTATGCAATGCACCTGCTACCTTTTAGCGGTGCATGTTAAGTATTTTTAGTGATATGGTCGAACAGATACTCGAAGTTTTCATGGATGACTTTTCTATGTTCGGCCATAGTTTTAAAAATTGCTTAGACAATCTGGAACGTGTGTTAGCACGATGCGAGGACAAACACATGGTACTAAATTAGAAAAAGTGTCACTTTATGGTGACCAAGGGAATTATCCTCGGCCACATTATCTCCGACAAAGGTATCCAAGTGGATAAAGCTAAAATTGATATAATCTCAAACCTACCTGTCCCCCGTACAGTTAAAGATATCCGATCTTTTCTGGGGCACGCGGGATTTTATCGTCACTTTATCCAAAACTTTAGTGCAATATCCCATCCACTTTGACAACTGCTCGTTAAGGACACACCATTCGAGTGGTCGAAAAGCTGTCAAACATCATTTGATGCATTAAAAGAACACCTTACCTCCGTACCAATAATACAGGCACCCAACTAGGGTTTGCCATTCAAACTAATATGCAATGCTAGCGACTACACAATTGGCGCAGTCCTAGGACAGAGGAAGAATAATAAGCCTTATGTAATCTACTATGCCAATCGAACGCTTAACAAAGCTCAAATGAATTACACAACTACCGAAAAAGAGCTACTGGCAATAGTTTTCGCTTTGGATAAATTCCGATCTTATCTAATAGGGTCCCCAATCGTCTATTTTACAAACCACTCGGCCCTCAAATACCTGTTATCCAAGAAGGATGCGAAATAAAGGCTTATTCGTTGGATACTCCTACTCCAGGAATTTGCTATCATAATCAAAGATAAAAAGGGAGTAGAGAATGTGGTCGCTGACCATTTATCTCGGTTAACGTTTATTGACAATACTGAACCAATACCGATTAAGGATGAATTCCCAGATGAGCAACTGATGGCTGTTTCTAGTTTGCCATGGTATGCTGATATCATAAACTATCTAGTTACGAGAGAAACCCAAAGTCATTGTTCAAATTAAGACAAGAAACGGTTCTTCTCTTTCGCACGTCACTTCTTCTTCGATGACCCGTACTTATTCAAGTAATGCACCGATCAGGTCATTAGACATTGCGTTCCCAATGAGGACATAATCGTGATTTTAGCTTCATGCCACTCTGAAGCATGCGGTGGCCACTTTGCTTCACAAAAGACCGCACAGAAAATCCTACATAGCGGTTTCTATTGGCCAACAATATTCAAGGATGCCCACAAATTTTGTAAATCATGCCAACGTTATCAAAAGTTAGGTGCAATCTCAAAACAAAATTCTATGCCTTTAACTCCCATAATCACAATCGAAATTTTTGATTGTTGGGTCATAGATTTCATGGGCCCATTCCCGAAGTCAAATAACTGTGAGTATATACTCCTTGCCGTAGAGTATATCTCAAAATGGGTAGAGGAAATTCCAACAAGGCAAAATGATTATCGAACAGTAATTTCTTTCTTAAAAGAAAATATTCTTTTGCATTTTGGAACCCCAAAGGCATTAATAAGTGACCAAGGAAAGCACTATTGCAATAGACCCTTGGAGTCACTTCTCAAAAAGTATGGGGTTAACCATAAAATTGCCTTAGCTTACCACCCTCAAACTAATGGGCAGGCAGAACTGGCTAACCGAGAAATCAAACATATCCTCGAAAAGATAGTTAGTTCAAATCGGAAAGACTGGGCATACAAGCTAACCGATGCTCTATGGGCATATCGTACTGCTTATAAGACAAACCTGGGAATGTCCCCGTACAGGTTAGTATAGAGTAAGGCTTATCATCTCTCTGTCGAAATCGAGCACAAAGCATATTGGGCGACACGTTCATTGAACTTTGATATTAAAGAGGGAGGTCATCTCCGAAAACTCTAGTTAGCTGAACTAGAAGAAATACGTCGAGATGCGTACGACAATGCCAAATTACATAAGGAAAGGTTGAAGGCTCACCACGATAGAACGATTTTTTGCAAATCATTTGAGCCAGGACAAAAAGTCTTATTATATAACTCTCGCCTTCACCTATTTCCTGGGAAGCTTCGCTCCTAGTGGACAGGACCGTTCATTGTTAAATCTGTTTTCCCACACGGGGCCGTTGAGCTTATAAATCCTAAGAACGACGAAATTTTCAAGGTCAATGGCCAAAGATTAAAACCATTCTTGGAAGGTTTCCAACCGGAAGTTGAACACATCCAACTGGATGAGCCCAACTCTTCCCCTACTTAAAACACTAAAGAGTGTTCTCACACTATTGTTGTATTTATTCCATTTGCTGCACTTAGTTGTTTTATTCATTTCTGTCTTTTTGAATGTGTCGTTGCATTTAACCCACTATTCTTTATTATCCATCTCCCGCAGGCTGTTTAGAATGAGAAATCGTGATGGTACCGGTCCATGTTTTTGATTAGTTCATGGGCTAACTCAGAAGATCAAAACTCTGCATGGACTGCTTATGAGATTGCATTTTTCTTTTCACCGTACCAAGGTCCGGATGTTGATGATGTAGTTAACCTGACTCAAGGGTACATCCCTTACAATCCTACCCTCCTCCAAATTAACCCTTTTGCCAATATGGATCTTCCAAAAGAGGAAGGAGAACCAGAAGGGTATTTCGTTAGGGAGATGGATGATGCACTCTTGGAATAATGGGAGAACGACTCAATGTGGGAGCCATGGGTGGAAGAAGATCTACATGATGTGGTGCCCGAACGCCATAACGTTGTCTTCATATATGTGGATGACTTCATCATTATCGAGTCGGTTCCATATATTTTTGTGCACATGAGCTATTTATTGTTCTGCCTCCAATGCCCTCTACCTGCTAGTGCACATGGCTTTATCACGCCAATAGTGAGGTTAACGCTTTATCACATTTCATTTTCTTTTCATCGTGTTTTGTTTATTCCATTCTATTAGTTCTTTCATTTGTTTTATTTACCTTCTTCCTTTTGTTTTGTTTTCCTTTGTCCAGGATTACCACTATGTTTCACAATGGTTTGCCAGTGTTCCTTCCACATTAACTATTTCATGGACCTGGACATTACATAGGGTCTTCTGGTACTCCACCACAGGAGGGCAAACAGCTGAGAAATTATTCTCCTCTATCGATGTCTCCATCCAAATCTCCTCTTGCATGTGCAGTCAATTCCTTAGAGATTTTAGACTTTCTCGATGATATCCTTACTGCTTTTCGACTATTTTGGGAAAGGGAATTATCAAGTTTGGAATCCACAATCGAAGATTTGGGGGAGAATGAAGCAGTTATGGAAGATGAAGTTTTCATGTTCGAAGTTTAATGCTTAACTTCAATTGTGTTTTGTCTGCTGATCATTCTTTTATCAATTGAAGTGTAATCCTAGATAGTAGTTTTATTAGTTTCAGTTTTATTTTAGTTTTTTTTTTCATTATTAATAAGGTCTTTGGTGCCAACTTGGGGGTTATAATTTTGCAAAATGGATGCTATTACAAAGTTATATTTATAAGAATTTGCAGTTTTCTTTTATGAGGGTGACTTTTGGCTTACATGTCATGTTCATGAACTGATTTTATCATTATCATGTATGTCCAGAATAATGTTGGTTAGTTGGGGGTGAATAATTCTGTCATCCAGAGTGATCCTAGAATTCTCAGGTTCGATCGATCGAACCATTCTCGATCGATCGACGGTGTACAATTCTCAATCGCTTTAACAAGTCTCAATCGATTGAGAGTTCGATCGATCAAACTTTCTCGATCGATAGAGAATTGTATTTAAACAAGGCGTCCAGCGTACACTTCCTCAGTTATATCTCTTCCTCTCCCTTTCAAGCGCTCAAGCTCAGAGAGAAGTCTCGCAAATTTTTTCCCCTACTCACCACACCTTTCATTTGGGCAGCCTTCATTACCTCCGTTCATCATCCTCATCACACTCACCTCTCCGCTGCGTATATATCCAAGGTAAGGTCCTGATTCACCTCCTTTTCATTTTCATTTGAAAACTTGTAGGGGTGCCCCCCCCACTGGTCTTTAGACCAATTAGTCTTTATTTTCATTGTGTTATTCTAGTTCTCTTTCTATTCTGTGATGGGTTTCTGCCCCTGCTGAATTTTTGTGTTCAATCGATCGAACTGGGCTCAAGTGATCGAGCCCAGCCATTCTTCAATCGATCAAAAATAGTTCGATCGATCGAACTGATGTAGGACATATTCTTCTTTTAGTCATTTGTTCTTATTTTCATTTGTTGTTTCTTTTCATTCTCAATTTTAGGGCCTTTAAGATGAACCTGGTTACAGGTATCACAAATCCAAACCCTTCGATGTTACAATACCTGATCCGGTACCCGATCATAGGTTTCAAAATGACGAGGACCAATTGTGGTTTGATCGCTATTTTCATTCATGAAAGGTGATGTTGGAATAACCGCTAAAGACGGTTTGGCTCTCAGCCCCATGGTTCCTGGGAAAAATCAGAGCCATGCCTCTATGGTATGGCATGTTGACCCAAACTAAACGGGTCAACATTAATTGGGTTCAGGAAGCCTGTGCCATGATGATTAAGGATCCTGCAGCTCCATTCACATACCGCTCTTTCTTCTGCGGACACGAGATCATTTTTAGCCCTGCCACAGTTTCTGCTGCTCTGGGGATAGCCAAGGTGCCAGACTATTTTTATCCTCAGCTACCAGGAGCCCCATAGATCCCTCCTGCCACTATTATCCTATAGATTACGGGAGGAGCCGTCCAGCGATGGAACAATGAATCTCTTATTGAGGATAGGTTTCTTACTGAGGATTACCACCTCCTCCATCTAGCGCTGGTCAACTGCATTTTGATGACTTCTTACTATGAAAAGTTGGCAGTGTGGTATGCTCGAGCTCTTTATTCTATTGGGACGGGACAGCAAGTCTGCCTGACTTGCCTCTATATCGACTTCTTTATACAGCCAACGATGTACATTGCCACTAAGCGCCATTTGAAGGGCGCTTAGCCTATTCATCGGGTTATTGAGTAGGCTGGGTTACTTCTGTTGGCCACTAATACAACTTTGTAGGCCTCCAGTCGATTTGGCAAGACAGCGGCCTGCCGTTCTAATGCACAGAAGAAGCGAAAAGCAAAAGGAAAAGCCAAGGTTGGGGTGAAGAGGAGAAGAGGAGGAGGCATTGATACTGAGGGTGCTGCTTCTGGGACGACTTCCGAGGCTGAGGAGCATGATTCAGGTGATGAGGTTGACCCTGTGGAGGAGGTTGCACGTTTTGAGTTGAGACAGAGATCTCAGGCTCAGGCCCAGGGAGAGTCGTCTTTCGTGTCTCCCCAGTCTTTCCACTCGTTGATTATTGAGGAGAGGGAGGCATGGGTACGGCTTGAGGGCAAGGTCGACCATATGACATTTGTGCTGGAGGCGATTTTGGTACAGATAGGGGTAGATCAGTCTATTCACACAGCTTCACATCCACCTACTGCTCCTTCTGCACCACCCACCACTGGTCCATCTTCTTCTGTTCCGCCACCATCTTCTGATCCTACCGCTCCATCTACATCCATAGCTCAGCCTAATATTTCTGATACTCCACTTCCACTGCCTGCTGATCCCTATGCCCCATCATCATCATCTGCACCACCTCCAGTTTTGACTGACCCATCATTCTCTACATCAGCTGTCGCGATTGTGAGTGACCCGGCGACGACTACTACTGTTGCTGAGGGTGGAGATGAGGATGATCCTGTTGCACCTATCGTGATTTTATCCGACATTAGGGATGATTAGATTCTGCCAGTTGAGGTGGGAGTTTTGTTGTATTTTGTTTATTTCTATTTTCTCTCCTCTTTTGTTGTTTTCTTTTGAGTATGTGGATATTTTGGACTGTATGGCTATGTTTAAACATTTTGATCACTGCCATGTTGCTTTTATTGTTTTATCTTCCCAATGATCAGTTTTTATATTATGTATGAATCTCATGTTCTACCATTTCATATTTTCTTTCTTTTGATCTTGGCTGCTTGGAGTTTGTATGACTTCTTTACAGATTGCTATGCTTGCGGTTATTATTTTGCCTTATCAGGTGGTATCTCTCTATCTCTATTTGAAAATCAACTTCTGAAGACATTGCAATTTTCAGTTGGGGGTGGGATGTAGATAGATAATCACCTCCACATGGTTAGACATAGCAATCTGGATAACTTTATTGCACATATCATACAATCTTGATTAGAATTGGAGTAAATTTAAAAAATAATTTAAACAAATTCAAATTAATTAATTTATTATTGAAGAAATGTGAAATTTTTTGAAATTATGAACTTTATTAGTAGAATGACTTTGAATATTCACTCCTATTTAATTGTTATCAAGCAATGATATGTTCATATTAATCTCATCTTTTTATGAAATAGGTTCACGCGTTTTTTTTTAGTTTCACTAGGATGATTGCATATGTTGACCATTCTTGTATCCAAAATCCATATGCAAATGTTAATAGCTATGTAGAAAACCTAAAATAGAGTTAATATGACTTTTGTGCTCTAATGAATGAGTAGTGAAAACTAGTTACCCTTAGTGAGCTTTTGAATCCAATCTTCAATTTTGAGGGAATTACCACATTGAATTCGAATTGTTTTTCTTGAATACGTGTATTAAATTCGTTGAATAGTCTCTAATCCTTCACTTTAGCTGCTTAGTAGAGGAGAACGTTCAGGATTTACCAACCAAACTCAATGAACACTGAAGTGCTAAAACTAAGAAGTTAAGGAAATGATTTAAGCCATCGTTATTCATTCCTTAACCTTTTCATATACATGTATCAACATTCAAGAATCTGCTTTATTCTCAACCCCACACCGATTAAATATTGCCAGTTCTAGTATGGAAACCCGAATTCCTAATCTTATACTTTGACCTCAATGACCATTGCACATCTAATATGATTAAACTGTTGAAGTATAGGAGGGAGTAGTTGTGGGAGTGACCTTATAAAAAGAAATATACAAGGAGATGTTTGAATGTGGATATATATAGGTTCCAAAAAAAAGAAGAAAAAAAAACATATATGAAAATAGAGGATGGTTGGAATGAAGTGAAGAAAAAATCACTAGACTCAATCAAATGCTAAAGATGTGTGACTCTTACCCCTCTTATTTCTATCCTACAAAATAAAAAACCAAAAAGTCAAAGCCTTAATGATTCTTAAACAACTTAGTTTGAAAATGAAAGTGTAATTTAAGTTATCCATGGTATTTTGCTCCTCTAGTAAGTAGTATCCCTTTCATGAGACTATACACTCTAAATGTTCGTCCTTTATTGAGTCAGGTGTGAAAGCACTAGTAACCAAAGTATCATTCTTATTAAAGCTTTCACACCAGGTACGATCATTATTAAATGAGTTTCTGTGAGATGTTCATTTTTGTGTATAAATCCATGTGAGAATTGAGTTAAAACTACAAGTTCTGAGAGTATAATAGTCTAAATAACTCTAAAATAAAGTTTGATGCATAGCTCTTAACTTCACACTGTGGACACGCGGAATCGGACCACTTCTCTCTTTGTTCGAGATTGTTTTGAAATTGATTTGAATCAAAGAAAAGGAAAGGTCTGTTGAAAACAGATACAGAGTCGCCACTTGGTCTTTAAGGAACCAAGAAACCTAATTTTGACTCACCCAAGCGGATAAAGGTACCGGCCCTTCATAACCAAAGAACTTGGTTCGGGGTTTTGGTACGAGAGAGGAAGGAGCCTTTGTCGCGACTAAAACACCCTCAACTCGCCCCGCCTTTCGACGGGCCTCAATTAGCATCCAAATAATCATCTTATACTATGTATGGTTCGACAATTAATACTATGATAGTATATTACATTACATAAGAAACTTGAAAATGAAAGATCTAAAGATAAAATATCATTCATAAGATCTAAGTCAAATATCATACAATGCAAAGTGAAAGATCACACAAACAAACCTAGGAAAAATCGTCTATTCATATATCAAATAATCAAGACTTCCTAATCTAAAGGGGGACATGAATTGTTCTTGAAACAAATAAACAAAGAAATCAAGATATGCTTAGCAAGCTAGTGTGATGCATGTTTTTCTTTGAGAAAAGAAGACCTCTCAATTCCCGGGACGGATGAGAAAGGATGATTAGATCAAGGGGAAGCATGAACGTGTGATCGAGTTCATTCCTTATAATCTTCTTAGATTAAGAGTTACAAAAACCCAAATCTTGCATGAATGCAATGTATGTATCTAAAATGTGCAAAGGTTGTAGTGTGCTTTGTGTTCATGGCTTCCTAGAATGACTTAGAATTCTATAATGTGTATGAATGGATGAATGAAATCAACATAGGATATGTACAAATGTAGCATGAACTACCTCCTAAGATATGGGTTAATTTGGAATGCATATGAGCATCAAATCAAAGAATAAAAGTTGAAATGTGCTTGCTGTGAATAGTGGACAGACTGCATATGGCACTTTACAACATTATAATGGGAGGTCAAACGTGCCTAGAAAAATGTGAGAAAAATCTGAGATCATTCTTATTGTGTCTAGAAAATAACCCAAAAAGCCAAACATCAATAGCTATCACAGATTAAAAGAAAGAAATCAGAATGTACACATGACTCAGAAACAAAAACTGCACTGTTGACTGATTTTGTATGATTTTTCATAAATCAAAGAAAAGGTTTATGATGACCCATTATGTACCAAAAGTTTCCTAAGACACCCAAGTTTTATAAAAAAAATAGAAAAGATATATATACAGTGATGAAAATGTCCAGAATAAGTGCAAGAAGTTAGATAAACATTCTGTGAGAACAGAGGCAGATTATGAATATGAACTTCTCACATCCAAAACAAATACTTTTACATTTCAATAATTGATGAGAGAAATTAGGGACAAACTATGATGTATTAGGAAGGTTTTCCAAGTGGTTTCATCATCATAACTTGAGTATTTAATTCAAAACAAATCTTTGAATCTGAACAGCTCACTGTTTTGGGTCATGGTTTTGGAAATTTTAGGGAAAACCAAATTTTGTTTCTTGAAACCAAATGAGAGGGATTGAGAGGGGTTTTGAAATAGATGTTTTGAAAACATATTTTCAACACTCAATGAGGATTAGGACCACTTAGAATACCAACATCAAACTCATCATTAAGAACCTCCAAGATTGTTGGAGAGATTTATTCTATTTTTTTGAACATAACTTCAATACATTCCAAGAATACCTTGGAAGTATTGAGGTTATGATCATCATCTATCAAACATGTTTTTGAGGTCAAGAGCTACTATCCATAAGGATTCACTCACCCCAAACTTCATGTCATCACTTAGATGATGATGAACTAGTAAGTAAATAAAAGAAAACAAAAAGAAATGGGGTAAGAAGAGATAAACAATAAATAAACAAGCAAATAGATGATGATCAATAGATGATATTCATGAAGCATGAACTTGTAGGTTGGTGTTTCACTCATATGTAATGACACTTAGACATGGAAGAAGCTTCCACTCTCTTGAATGCTCACTAAAATGGTGGTTGGGAGTATTGAATGTTGAAATAAATGGAAGTAATGAAGTAAAAAACAAAGTTAGAACTCACTTTTGTTTTGAAAATCAAAGAAGAATGCTTCTTTTCTCTCTACTCTAACCTTATCTCTACAACTTTTCTCTCCCACACTTTTCAAAACTTACATTTGACTCCCCTAAAATGAGGAGTAATGGGGTGTTTATATAGGCCAACTTGGGGTGGTTTTGGGGTTTTAAAAGTGTTCCCATTGGCTCCAAACATCTGAAATCATAAAACTATGTCGTTTTGGCTTTTAATTAATCAAAATGGGACCACAAAAATAATTACAAAAACTCACTGTTCTGGGGGAGAGTGCCGCGGCGGCACTGGGCCACTGCCGCGGCGGCAGTGGGCCAGTGCCGCGGCGGCACTGCTCCTCCCTTCGTCTGGATAATGCTGTTTAGGCCCCCTGATGTTCCGGTATTCGCGAAAAGGCCCTATTTCGTCCGAAATTCACAGAAAATGCGTATGAACTCCAAATTGAGGTTGTGATATACCGTTGGAAAGGTAATGGAGTCTACTTTACATAAAAAATAGTTCGGGGATAGGTCACTTTGAAAAGTTTTGCGGTATTCGCGATAAAAGCCGATTTGATCGCCTTTTTCGCCTTTGGAAATTCATAATAAATTCGTTTTAAATCCAGAAATTATGTGCGATATACCGTTGGAAAGCTATTGACCTCTAGTATCCATGAAAAATATTTAAAAAATTACTTCGGCACCCCGGTTCCAAAGTCAAATTCTGGTCAAACTGGTCAAACCTGGGATTCCCGGGAAGTTTTAGAAACCTCCGGGAGTTCCCGGGAGCTGGTGTTTTCGCTCGATTTTCTTTTGGAACTTGTTTTAACACTTTTCCCGTGATTTAAAATGATTTTGGTGAATTCGGACGATTTCGGTCAAACTTGGTCAAACCTGGTCAAACCTTGGTCAAACCTGGTCAAACCTTGGTCAAACCGGTCAACGGGGACTTTCCGGGAACTTCCGGGACTTCCGGGGGTCTCTGGGAGCCGACGATTTTATCTGATTTCTCTTTAAAACTCTTTTTATCGCTTTTCTTACGACATAGTATGTTTTCAGAACTTTGGGACCAAATCTGGGAGTTTTCGGGCTTTTAGGGGCATTTTGGTCATCCTGAGCATTCTGAGAGATGGAGCTGACTTCCGAGAGTCCTTTCGAGTCTTTTGCGATCATTGTGAACCACCAAGCTATGGGTCTCCTAAATATGATAGCCGACAAAATGGGGTGTCTACAGTTTGCCCCTCTTTGGCATGAACTTGCGAGACAACGCATGTCGCAAGCGAGTGCCAAAGCTTTGAAGAGACAAAACTTTTTGGAGGCTATAGATTTAGGATAAAAAGCGTTGCAAAAGATGCAATGATGCTGAGGCTAGTGCTGGTCGTGCTCTGCGTGAGCTGCCTACGTATCCCAAGGGGAATCAGACCAGGACGTAGTTCAGGGCACAAAGGAATAAATCACACATGCACATACACAACAATCAGGCGGATGCTATGCTATAAGAGTGATATGCTATGCATGGATGTGATATGAATTTTGTCCTAAGTCCTATCATGTCTAGTGTTCTGATCCTAGCATGAATTGGTGCTGCGGGGTGTACCACTCCGAGTGGACTTGTGTCGTGCCTGTATTGTGTTCTAAAACGCTTGTGGTCCTAGTACATGTGTTCAGTGTATTTGCCACTCTCAGTGGGCGTGGTGATCTATGCTTCACTATGACTAATAGACTTGTGAGGGAGCTCGACCTGGAGGTCTTACTCAAGGAAGAGCGTGGTGCTCAAAGTGATACTGTGGTGCTCAAAAGAATGCTTATGGTGTGTTTGCCACTCCAGTGGGCTTTGTGATTTGTGTGCGCCGCAACCGATGGGCTATGTGTCATGTTGGGTGAAGTGATTCTTGACTCGTGCTCTTCTTAGTCGTGACACTATGGACTCGGTGACTCCCAAATTCTCAACGGTGCTTCTCAATCCTCAATTCTCAATGGCGCTTACGTTGTTCCTCGAATCTTTGACGGTGCTTTCTCAAGGCTTCTTGATTGTCAACGGTGTTCTTCAAATCTTAACGATGCTTCTCGATTTTTCCATGATGCTTCTCAACAAATCTGATGTTCCTCAACCCATCCGATATTCCTCAACTCTTCAAAGACGCTTCTCAACAAATCTGATGTTCCTCAACTCATCCGATATTCCTCAACTCTTCAACGACGCTTCTCAACAAATCTGATGTTCCTCAACCCATCCGATATTCCTCAACTCTTTAACGACGCTTCTCAACAAATCTGATGTTCCTCAACCCATCCGATATTCCTCAACTCTTTAACGACGCTTCTCAACAAATCTGATGTTCCTCAACTCATCCGATATTCCTCAACTCTTCAACGACGCTTCTCAACAAATCTGATGTTCTTCAACTCATCCGATATTCCTCAACTCTTCAACGACGCTTCTCAAAAAATCTGATGTTCCTCAACACATCCGATGTTCTCTTCAACAATACTCTCTTCTGATGTTCCTCGACACATCTGATGCTCTTCCTCAACAACACACTTGGACTTTGGGCACTAAAACGCATCTTATCAACACTCCTTATCAACACATCTAGACTTTGGGCCCTAAAACACCTCAACAACACGTCTCATCGACACACCTTATCAGCAATAGTTTCTCGGTGTTGGCGATATTTCCTCCGATCGGCCGCCTTGAAAAACAAGTGTCGGTTTGTAGTTTGCAACCACTTACGAGTTTATGCCACTCGTACCTGGGACATTCTCATGTTGCAACCTTGACTGGTGTAGTAATAATGTTTGGCACTTCTGCTTATATCCAAAGTTTTTTTTTATAATTGGGAATCACCTTTAACCCACACATTTGAGACTATCAGGACAAATGGACTTAACAGGAACGACAAGGAAAGTTGGGTTAGTTTGTATGAAACCTTGGTCTCTGACACACTTGTGATCAGATTACTACTGACTCAAATAAAGAAGGATTGACTTGGACATGAAATTCTCAAATTGCCACGATCCAAAGTGCCTTTACCATGAATGATGTACCGCTCATCTTTTATGTTCACTCCTCATCTTGATATGTCAGCACTTTACTAATAAATCTGATTTTTTTGAAAATTCCTCCCTACTGATCTAATCAATTTCTTTGCTTCTCCCAAGATGTGCTTTGAATTAGTGCCTTAGCTTTTAGAATAAAAGATGCTCCATTTCAAAGTATTTCAAAACAACTTGGTGACATGAAAACTCGCCCTTGGTGTGAAGGGATCGTGTTAGGCAAACAGAGTTTGCCCCTAGTTTGAGGTGTACGAAGTGGAATTCACAGGCAAACAAGGTGGGTGACCGAAGTTTGCCCCTAGTTTGGACAATGGTTTATTGGAGGTTTTGGGCAAACGAGGTAGGTGACCGAAGTTTGCCCCTTGTATGAAGGGTAGATAGTAGAATTCAGGCAAACGAGGCGAGTAGCCGAGGTTTGCCCCTAGTGTGGAAGGTGATTTTCTGGCTTGAGACAAGGACCGTGACTTTAATCTCTCAAATGCTCATAACTTTTTGCCTAGGCACCAGTGAGGTGACCTAGCGAGCTCTTTTCTCTCTTTTGTTATTGCTCACCTTGGATTTAGCTCTAACTTTTGCCTAGGCGTCCTTTCGGATTTTCGACCTAGCGAGCCATCCTTCTTTTCTTTTTGAAAGTCTGCCTACGTACCCCCAAGTGGGGATCAGGTCCAACGTAGTTCGGGCCATGGTCGGAAAGAAGTGGGTTGATTTTTAGGTAGGTGGGTTGACCGAACCGTTGTGGTTGCCTACGTATCCCCGAGCGGGAATCAGGTCGAGCGTAGTTCAAGGCAAGGCTTGAAATAAGGGGTTTGAGGTATGAGGGTTTTTCAAGCCAATCCTCAAAGAAGTTCAAACTTGAGCCACTTGTGGTAGCTTTGAATAAAATGATTCAGTTTCAATTTCCCTTTCTTTTCTTTTTTCTTTTTCTTTTCGTTTTGAGGATTGATCCTTTTCACTTTCGACTAGCCAGTTAATTTTTCTTTTTAATGTAGTCGATTCTTGTGAGATCTTTCAATTGCAATCTCAGAATTCCAGAATGTGCATGTCAGCTCTCGGAATTTATTTGTGGTCATTCCGTGCCTTTTGAAAAGTGATCTTGGCACGTTCTTAAGATGTATCTTGAAGCGTATGATTCTCTTATTTGTTTCATCAAAATTTTCTCCAACATTTTGACTGGCTAGGGTCAGATTTTGGAAATCAACACCTTTTTCAGCTCTAACTTTTGCCTAGGTGCCCTTTCGGGTTTTTAACCTAGCGAGCTTTTTCTTTTCTTTTTTTTTTTCTTTTTTTTTTGAAAGTGGAGATGAAACTCACTGAAATGTTTGGCTATCATCAAGGGCTAAGTTTGCATTGGACAGGTTTGTATGGCTCTCAAGGCTTTAAAATGGTAGAAAAAGGTGTTGGGCAAGCCCCAAATCAGTCTCAAGTGTCTTTTCGAGATTTGAGCAAAAGCATCTTTAAATTCTTAAAGTAAGACTATTCAATTCTCAGCTCTTCTTTGGGGTCAGCGCGAAATCGACTTTGGCCTGTTTGGGATTCTCTCTTTTTTTTTTTTTTTGTTTGATGCAAAAATTTATTAGCAGAGTAATGTCCATGGTAATTTGAAAAGTGACATTTTTAGTTCAGCGATTCATGCACTTATGAATATACACATCAGATTAGGCAAAATGAGACTTCATTCCATTAGAAGAGAACGATTACATTACTCGATACAGACTCACAACAACTCGGTGATAGACAGACTCAACCACAAGATCAAACTTGAAATAGACTCAAAACATAGAGCAGACTCGACTTGGTCTCAAATGGAGTGTCTTTGTGACCCATTTATTATCATTGTTTTTTTTTAAGCAGAAGTTCCAAACACTATCGCTCCATTGCACGAATTCAACATTCATGGGTGTCAATAAAAGGGACCATTTGAAAGGATAGGCCATGGGCTTAGGTGAGATGGGGTTGAATGGGTGGTGGCTCGATAATTCCTCGATCAATGAGGTCTTGGATATCATGGCGGAGACGTATGCACCGGTCGGTGTCATGGCCTGGGCCTTGGTGGTAGGCACATCGTTTGGACACGTCACAGTTAGGTGGTGGGGGATCGGCACGAGGCTGAAGGAGTTGGAGGTGTCCCTTTCTTAGCAGGCGGCCCAAGGCTACAGAGGGAGAGATATCTAGCTTGGAAAATTCACGGGGTACCCTATTTTGGTAAGGGCGGCTAGGCGAGCTGGTTTGGTTTGTGAGCTGGTATGATTGGGGAGAATAGGCCATGGGTTGGTTACTAAGGGCGTTGACATCCGAAGAGTTTCGGGAGTAGTCTGGCCTCTTGGACTGGCTTTGTGATCCTTCATTCTTGATTTTCCCTTCCCTGATTGCATCCTCAATTCTAGTCCCAATCTCAAACAGTTCTTCAAATGTTGAGATGGACTGGTAGAATAGTTTCTCATGGTACAGCGGCTGTAGATTCTTGATCAACATCCGGACTTGTTCCTTTTCGACTGGTCGGTGGGTCATTTGGGCCACTTTGTTCCTCCATCTGCTCAAGAATGCAGCGAATGACTCATTGAAGTTCTGCCGGGTAGTCTCCAGATCCCGAATGGTGACATCGAGCTCTTGGTTGTAGGAGTAATGATCAACGAAGACCTGGACTATATCTTCCCAAGTCCGCGTCTTAGAAACCTCCAAGGTCAGAAACCAAGATAGAGCAGCCTTGGCTAGGGTTTGAGGGAACAACATTGCGATGTGCTCATGGCTGCAGCCCATTGATTGGAAAACACTCATGCAGAACTTTACATGGCTCTTTGGATTCCCAGTTCCGTCAAAACGGTCGATTTCAGGCATCTTGAAGTTCTCGGGTAGCTTCACCTTGTTGGGCTCGTACAATCCTTCCAGATCTAACATGTAATCGTCGACCCCCTTACTCTTCCTTAGTATGTTCTCGAGCTTGTCGACCTTATCCATTTTCTCTTGGAGCTTTTTCTCATATGCAGGCGGCGGGACCCCTTGAAACCATACTTCTTCTCCGCCGTTCTCATGTAGGGGTGGTTCAAACCCAGGTGGTGGTTGCGGCCGCTGTTGCTTCAATTCTTCCATGAAGGATAAAACTTGGGCCAACCGTTCAGACTGTTGGTTGATCATTTCTGTCATTCTTGCTTCCAAACCTTCTGGATCCATAAAGCTGACTTTCGGCTGAGTGATTCTGACAAGGTGTCTCCTTAATCCCCTGACTCACAAATGCAGATCCTGGGTGCTCAAAACTTGTACTGACATATAGGTGTGAAAAGACCGTGTTAGACTTGTAACAGTGATGATTGAGATGACAACTATAGTGATGTTAACAGACGTGGACTGACTCGTGTACAGCCTGACTGAAACAGTGCGTGCAGTCCGATAGGAATGGTGTATGCAAATGAGACAACCATGCGGATGTAAGCCCTAATCTATATGATGTTCCTATTTCTAACAGATAACAATTAGACGAATAAGGTCCTAACCATATAGAGTGTGCCAACTTTGCTTTCCAGTATGATCACCAAGGGATAACAGGAGTTTCCAGGGTTTTATGAAGGCTTTTAGGAGAGACTGGGCATTTCCGGTTAATTTGGACAGAGTTTTTCGGAGAAACAAGTACTATGGGTATTTCTGGGAAATTTGGACAGAGTTTTTCGGAGAAACAAGTACTATGGGTATTTCTGGGAAATTTGGATAGAGTTTCTAGGAGAACAGGTACTTTGGGTATTTCTAGGAAATTTGGATAGAATTTCTGGGAGAAACTAGTATATCTGGGAATATAGGACAGAGTTTCTGGGAGAAACTGGTATATCTGGGAAATCTGGGAGATTCAGACAGAGTTTCTGGGAAAAACTGGTTAATATGGTTATATCTGGGATATCTAGACAGAGTTTCTGGGAGAAACTGGTATATATGGTCATGTCTGGGATATCTGGACAGAGTTTCTGGAAGAAACTGGTTAATATGGTGATAGTGATCATACTGTCTAGTAGGTTTTCATACTCCTATGTCTTAGGACCAACAAACAAGGTTTGCGGTGTATATCTTTGTGAGCATGTAGCAGACATCTTTGTCATGGTGCCTAGGCAGGTCAACTCAATGTGATCACATGTGAGTGATTGCCTTGGGAATCATAAGAAAGAGGTTCTGTTCTATGCCACATAAGCGTCTACACCGCGCAGGTAATCCCATCAGGGCATACAGCAGTTATATCACATTGTCCTATCTGAAAAGATAAATGAACAGTCCTATGAAAGGTTCTACAGGAATCTATATGCGAAGGCTGGGTTTAGTCAAAGAGGGTCCGTTGACGAGAGTTCCAATATACCGTCAGGGAGACAGTACGGAGGTTTTTACTCTTTTTGATATACCTTGGAAGGTACAGTATCAACGGTGACTTGTGCCCTGGCACAGCAAGACCTGAACAATGTCAGCGCCGCGTTTCAGACACAGTCGAAGGGGAGGAAATGCAAGAGTGCAATGCGGTGAACCAAACACAGTAAAAAGATGATTTTAAGGATGCTTCTTATGAGTCAAACCTCTGTATTATTTTGTTTTAAAAATAAAATCCCCAGTGGAGTTGCCAGATTGTAGACACGCGGAATCGGACCACTTCTCTCTTTGTTCGAGATTGTTTTGAAATTGATTTGAATCAAAGAAAAGGAAAGGTCTGTTGAAAACAGATACAGAGTCGCCACTTGGTCTTTAAGGAACCAAGAAACCTAATTTTGACTCACCCAAGCGGATAAGGGTACCGGCCCTTCATAACCAAAGAACTTGGTTCGGGGTTTTGGTACGAGAGAGGAAGGAGCCTTTGTCGCGACTAAAACACCCTCAACTCGCCCCGCCTTTCGACGGGCCTCAATTAGCATCCAAATAATCATCTTATACTATGTATGGTTCGACAATTAATACTATGATAGTATATTACATTACATAAGAAACTTGAAAATGAAAGATCTAAAGATAAAATATCATTCATAAGATCTAAGTCAAATATCATACAATGCAAAGTGAAAGATCACACAAACAAACCTAGGAAAAATCGTCTATTCATATATCAAATAATCAAGACTTCCTAATCTAAAGGGGGACATGAATTGTTCTTGAAACAAATAAACAAAGAAATCAAGATATGCTTAGCAAGCTAGTGTGATGCATGTTTTTCTTTGAGAAAAGAAGACCTCTCAATCCCCGGGACGGATGAGAAAGGATGATTAGATCAAGGGGAAGCATGAACGTGTGATCGAGTTCATTCCTTATAATCTTCTTAGATTAAGAGTTACAAAAACCCAAATCTTGCATGAATGCAATGTATGTATCTAAAATGTGCAAAGGTTGTAGTGTGCTTTGTGTTCATGGCTTCCTAGAATGACTTAGAATTCTATAATGTGTATGAATGGATGAATGAAATCAACATAGGATATGTACAAATGTAGCATGAACTACCTCCTAAGATATGGGTTAATTTGGAATGCATATGAGCATCAAATCAAAGAATAAAAGTTGAAATGTGCTTGCTGTGAATAGTGGACAGACTGCATATGGCACTTTACAACATTATAATGGGAGGTCAAACGTGCCTAGAAAAATGTGAGAAATATCTGAGATCATTCTTATTGTGTCTAGAAAATAACCCAAAAAGCCAAACATCAATAGCTATCACAGATTAAAAGAAAGAAATCAGAATGTACACATGACTCAGAAACAAAAACTGCACTGTTGACTGATTTTGTATGATTTTTCATAAATCAAAGAAAAGGTTTATGATGACCCATTATGTACCAAAAGTTTCCTAAGACACCCAAGTTTTATAAAAAAATAGAAAAGATATATGTACAGTGATGAAAATGTCCAGAATAAGTGCAAGAAGTTAGATAAACATTCTGTGAGAACAGAGGCAGATTATGAATATGAACTTCTCACATCCAAAACAAATACTTTTACATTTCAATAATTGATGAGAGAAATTAGGGACAAACTATGATGTATTAGGAAGGTTTTCCAAGTGGTTTCATCATCATAACTTGAGTATTTAATTCAAAACAAATCTTTGAATCTGAACAGCTCACTGTTTTGGGTCATGGTTTTGGAAATTTTAGGGAAAACCAAATTTTGTTTCTTGAAACCAAATGAGAGGGATTGAGAGGGGTTTTGAAATAGATGTTTTGAAAACATATTTTCAACACTCAATGAGGATTAGGACCACTTAGAATACCAACATCAAACTCATCATTAAGAACCTCCAAGATTGTTGGAGAGATTTATTCTATTTTTTTGAACATAACTTCAATACATTCCAAGAATACCTTGGAAGTATTGAGGTTATGATCATCATCTATCAAACATGTTTTTGAGGTCAAGAGCTACTATCCATAAGGATTCACTCACCCCAAACTTCATGTCATCACTTAGATGATGATGAACTAGTAAGTAAATAAAAGAAAACAAAAAGAAATGGGGTAAGAAGAGATAAACAATAAATAAACAAGCAAATAGATGATGATCAATAGATGATATTCATGAAGCATGAACTTGTAGGTTGGTGTTTCACTCATATGTAATGACACTTAGACATGGAAGAAGCTTCCACTCTCTTGAATGCTCACTAAAATGGTGGTTGGGAGTATTGAATGTTGAAATAAATGGAAGTAATGAAGTAAAAAACAAAGTTAGAACTCACTTTTGTTTTGAAAATCAAAGAAGAATGCTTCTTTTCTCTCTACTCTAACCTTATCTCTACAACTTTTCTCTCCCACACTTTTCAAAACTTACATTTGACTCCCCTAAAATGAGGAGTAATGGGGTGTTTATATAGGCCAACTTGGGGTGGTTTTGGGGTTTTAAAAGTGTTCCCATTGGCTCCAAACATCTGAAATCATAAAACTATGTCGTTTTGGCTTTTAATTAATCAAAATGGGACCACAAAAATAATTACAAAAACTCACTGTTCTGGGGGAGAGTGCCGCGGCGGCACTGGGCCACTGCCGCGGCGGCAGTGGGCCAGTGCCGCGGCGGCACTGCTCCTCCCTTCGTCTGGATAATGCTGTTTAGGCCCCCTGATGTTCCGGTATTCGCGAAAAGGCCCTATTTCGTCCGAAATTCACAGAAAATGCGTATGAACTCCAAATTGAGGTTGTGATATACCGTTGGAAAGGTAATGGAGTCTACTTTACATAAAAAATAGTTCGGGGATAGGTCACTTTGAAAAGTTTTGCGGTATTCGCGATAAAAGCCGATTTGATCGCCTTTTTCGCCTTTGGAAATTCATAATAAATTCGTTTTAAATCCAGAAATTATGTGCGATATACCGTTGGAAAGCTATTGACCTCTAGTATCCATGAAAAATATTTAAAAAATTACTTCGGCACCCCGGTTCCAAAGTCAAATTCTGGTCAAACTGGTCAAACCTGGGATTCCCGGGAAGTTTTAGAAACCTCCGGGAGTTCCCGGGAGCTGGTGTTTTCGCTCGATTTTCTTTTGGAACTTGTTTTAACACTTTTCCCGTGATTTAAAATGATTTTGGTGAATTCGGACGATTTCGGTCAAACTTGGTCAAACCTGGTCAAACCTTGGTCAAACCTGGTCAAACCTTGGTCAAACCGGTCAACGGGGACTTTCCGGGAACTTCCGGGACTTCCGGGGGTCTCTGGGAGCCGACGATTTTATCTGATTTCTCTTTAAAACTCTTTTTATCACTTTTCTTACGACATAGTATGTTTTCAGAACTTTGGGACCAAATCTGGGAGTTTTCGGGCTTTTAGGGGCATTTTGGTCATCCTGAGCATTCTGAGAGATGGAGCTGACTTCCGAGAGTCCTTTCGAGTCTTTTGCGATCATTGTGAACCACCAAGCTATGGGTCTCCTAAATATGATAGCCGACAAAATGGGGTGTCTACACACACACACACACGCGGATACATGGATGTGATGAATATGTTATATTCATCTTGGTGACATGAGGAGTATGTGGATTTCTTTCATGGTTTATATGAGGGTGATATGTTTTGAAGAGCTAAGTTGACAGTTGTATGGGATGAAGTATTTACAAATTATTCAATATCTTTTTGAGCTTAAAATTGAGAATTTTGTGGGTATATTCACTGCAAACCCTCACGAGACAACACTCATCCACTAGGGAAAACCTAGGGGTTTAACGGCTTGTTGCATTTGCTAAATGCAATCGTAATTCCTGTGAAAGTGAGTTAGGGAGTTTCTCCTTCTATTTAGATTAGTTTGCTTTAGTTTATTTTGTATTAGTTTAGTCGTTGTAGTAATAGTTTAGCTTGTTTTTATTTTTGCTTTATTGCTAGGGACTAGCAATTTGCTAGTTGGGGGTTGTGACAGGCGGGGGTATTTGTAAAATACAACTGCGCTAAAAGAAGAAAATATGCTGATTTAGTCCACAATTCCTTGTCATTTTTGCACTTTGTGTTACAATGCTAGTTTTTACACAATATGATTAATCTATGATAAGTTGTATTATTTTAGTTTTTACTTGTGCAGAATATGTTCTACAGTGTGAAGAAATGGATAGCAAGATAAAAGGAATGCTTGATTTTAAGGAAGACAATTCAAACATGAAAAGTGAGGCTCGAGCGATCAAAGATCTCTCCAGCGATCGACGTTTTGATCGATCGAGATTAGTTCAAGCGCTCGAAGATTCCAGATGTTCAATCGATCGAGTTATGTTCGACCGATCGAACATGGTTTTTATCAGACTTATGCGCACACAGCAGGGATGGAGTTTTTAACCCTAGCTTTAGGTTTATCTATATATAATCATTTTGTATACATCCATAAGGACACCCACTTTAGTTTTCATTAGTTTACATAGAGAGAAGAGAGTTTGTTCTTGATTTTTGTAGGTTTAATACTTTGAATAGTGCTTTTGGGATTGATTTCTACGGTTTAATATAAGTTCTTCCATTCCAGGTTCTATAGCCTTAGTTTATTTACATTCTGCTTGCCTAATGTTTTAGTTTAATCTGTTAGATTGTAGCTTTGCATGTTAGTTAGAGTTAAACCATTAGTTTTTATAGATTTCATGTTTAAATCACAACCAAACATAACTTTAATGAATTTTTAAGTTAAAAACTATTCCGTGACGCTCCAGACCATGTCTGAGTAGTCCTAGGGTTGGGAGATCATGATGAAACAGTGATCTCCAGCCTCTGCCATGCATCAGTTTAGAACCTGTGTTCGATCGATCGAATCCTGGACACAATCAAGCAATCGAAGCCATTTCGATCGCTCGAAAGATGACGATTCTTGATCGATCGAAAGCGCATCGATCGATTGAGCAGTCTAATTCTTGAGAAGATCACCTTTAGTATTCCTACACTTTCTGTTTTAGAGATTTGTTATCAAATTGTGCCCAAATGCTCAATTTGTCAAAACAGTCTCTAAACTTAAGGCCTTAAAGCATTTTTCTTCAATATCTTTTGCAAACCACCTTCAATGCTAACACCATTGTAGGTGTGAGACTTAACTATTGATTTAAATCGCTTTCACGTGTTTCAAATTAACTGTGATGATATAGTCCCGGTAATGAAAGGACTATTGATTCGTTATTTTTAGAGAAATACAAAATACTATAGCGAGATGAACTCCTTAGAGCTTTAATGTAGGTGCATGGCAGATGGTTAGGTTACTGCGGATTTGTGTGATCCCAATGTTCCTCTTTTATTAATTAAGAACTATTTTTAAAATACCACTTTAGTTAATTAGTAGTTTAGTTTAATAGCTTTACTTTTAGTAGCTGTTACTTGTGGAACTACGAGTTCTACACTTTTCTTAAATATTGAATTTTTATTTTCCTTTTAGAGTTTAATCTAAGTTAGGAGTTAGTTGATAACCTTCCCTGTGGGATCGACCTGGTCTTAACCAGATTATTACTTACACGTCTACCTACACTTGGGTATAGCACACAAGCGCACACAAAATAAGTATCATGTCAATGATCACTACCAGGATGGCTACTATGTGGAGGAGGGCTATGCCAAGGTTGAACTAGCTGAGGATGGAAAAATTGGGCAAGACTATTACGCGGACGATTACGTTTACGCGAGCTGAAGAAGAAGACAGAGTTTTAGTTTATATTTTTGTCAACTTTGTTATAATTGGTACTTGGGCATATGTTGCTTATAAACCTTTAATATTTCCTAGAGCGCACTCTGATGATATTGTAATTTCTAGAACTTTTGTAATATATTCAGTTTAGTGTTATTACTGTTATTGTTACTTCTAGTTGACTAGTACTGTGTGGTGTGGACAAATTAGTGCATTCACCTGTCATTCCCTATGGACCCAAAAAAGAAATTTATTTTTCTCTATTTTTGTTATTTCAAGGCATGATAGAGTAAGATCATCATACCAAAATTGTTATAGATCCAGGAAGACATGATGTATATAAAGCATCTAGTAGAGATCTTGGATCGGAAAAAAATAGTGTTGATAACGAAGACGATTCTAATGGTGAAAGTGATATGGCGCAGTCACACGGTCGAGGAGGTTACGTGGGCAAACAAGGAAGAGATGAGGAATGAGTACCCGCATCATTTCGTCTTAAGGTATACGTTTGGGGACATACTTCCTTTTTGGAGAGGAGATTTGTCACGCCCGTCCCAGAGAATATGCTCAGTTTAAATTCATAACTAAATTTTGAGAATTATTAATGTCAATTAATAAATGTGAACAGTGTTGACTGTGGCTCAAAGGTGAGTGTCAGTCAAGGACACAGGAAGTTGGAAAATCAAAGAGGCATTGATATAAAATAACATTTATGCGATTAAATGTTATTTGACCTTGTTTGGTAATTATGAATAGTGATTTTACCTGTTTTGTGTACTTTCTGATAGTTTTGATCTTGTTTAAGATCATTTTGAGTAATACAGAATTAACAAAAGTGATACATAAAAGGTAGGTTATGTAGAAATTTCACGAAAATAGTCTTCAGAACGTAATTACGGCGACAACGGAACTTAGATAAAAACTTTTGTAATTTATAATTTTCACTCGTGAAGCAATGAATTAGAGGTGTAAGATGTTTTGGTGAATAATTAGAAGTTTTGAAAACTCGTGGGAAGGTAAACATAATTTTCAAGACTCATGTCTATATATAGTAAGTTCAAGACATTTTTCATTTCAAAAAAATCTCAAAACCTTGGGGAGCTTAGGGGATTTTGGAGATTTTGGGGTTTTGATCTTCCCGACACCATACGACGTTTGTTGTTCGTCAGCTTTCAACGAAATTTCATATTCGGACTCCTTGAGGTAAGAGCTACATTTTGATACCTCTTAGGCCTCGTTTGGCTAAGTTTTTATGACAACCTTAATATTAAGATTTCTTAGTAAATGTGTAAAAACTCGTAGGTTTTACTTATAATCTGAAATCTAGCTTGATATTAGTGTCCTAATGCTTCTCATGAAATTTTAGGAACGTAGCATAAGGTATGAATTCTAGACCAATGTTTTATAGGAAATTTACATGTTTTAAATATCCAGTTTGATATTTTGGCTCTAGGCAAAATTCATGTATTAATTAGGCCCGTTAATTATGCACATGAAAACACATAAAATGCACATATATGTGATTGTATGACCATGTTATATGTCTATGTGGGTCAAAGGGGAGTTTGGTGTAATTCCATCCGGGGTAAGCTCCTCGATGTTTGAGGATTTAGTAGTTATGGCTACTGTGCATGGTTTGGAAGAAGGCCCAGCCAGAGCACTGTGCATGGTTTAGGAGAAGGCCTAGTGAGGGCACTAGATGCATAGCAAGGAGAAGGCCTTCCACGACATTAGTTCCATTTGCCGAATGAATGCGTACTACTCTCCCTAGCAACTATTTTGGCATGTTTTGATGTTTTAAACCATGAATTGCCATATAAGCATTTGTTTAGAATTGTGCCCTCAACATATAACTGAGTAGTGGAGCTTTACTCCATTGTAGGTGATAAGAATAAAGGACAGAAGAAGCGAGAAGAGTGAGGCCAATGGGGATGCCGGGAATCACCCTTGTATATGTTTTTGTTTCCTTTTTCAACATTGTAATAATGGGAATTTCGGATAACTAGAACTATGCACTTAACTTGGAACCCCTGGAATGGCTTAGTAATGTTGTAACAAGTATTAAAATTCCTTTTGGGTATGTTGGGAACAGATCCAAACTCATGGATTCCTGTTTTGAAGCTTTACTTGTCGAATTTGAGTTTTGAATGGATGTTGTTAGTGTTCTTATGAATTTAGCCAAACAAGTCATAACTGGTTTCATTTCCATTTTCTTTTTCAAAGTCTAGCAAGATTCACATATGTTCGTTTTGAAATGGTTGGGAAAGATTGAAATCAAGAATGAATGTTGTGAAGTGTAGGATTGTTTGTCCTTAGGCAAATTCTGTAGCATAGGAAGGGTTATTCGACCAGTCGAATGGAGCATTCGGCCGGTCGAAATGTTGCTGCATGTGTTCTTTTATACACCTTCTGAAAAATATTTAAATATTCTAATTGGTTCTTAGGGTACCTTTGGGACCCCCTTTAACATATTTATTCTCATTTTGAAATGTAGTTACGTTTCCAAATTTATACGAATTTTACAATTTAGAGTACTACTTCCAAAAGAGTGGAGTATTCATTGTTACTTTTAAGTTTCTTTTCCGCTGCTATCAAATTTTAATGATTTAGATGAGCCTTGGTGGCGTGCCATGTATCCTACTTCCTCTTGTAGCGGGATGGGTCATAACATACCTAGTCGACTATTTTTGCATTTACAGAGAGCTTAAAATCGTAGAGGGTCCATCTAGTCGTTTGCTTTTGGAAATACAGTAGACTGTTGTTGACACAAAGAAATTTGGATTCATCATTTTAACGAATCTAGTCGACTAGACCCATGTTCAGTCGACTATTTCTTAATAGCAGAGACTTCTGCAGCACATGTCTTACAATCTCACAATTCTAAGTATGTAACCATACTTCCAAACCAAAGATAAAAGAGAGTAAGGTCTATAAAACACACTCTCAACCCAAACACGATATAGGTGAAAGTGAAGGGTTCAACATTAACTTAAAAGAGAGAAATCTTACCAAATAGAGTGACTTATGTCATGATTACATATCAATATGAATATAACAAATCCTAACATGGTTTTGAAATCAAAGTAGCAAGTTCTAAATGAAGGAGATAACATGCACCCCATTTCAACACGAATACTAGTTTAAAAATGAGTACTGACTAACACGCGTCCGATAGCAATCTACTATGCGAAAGTACAACTTGCAATATACAAGAAATGTAATGTTGGCAATTCAAACCTAAGTGTGAAGGTTTCGAATCGAACTACATTGCACTAGATGAAATAGTATTACAAAATTAATAATTCCCACACACGGGATCTTTAATCTTTGACTACGCGAGTCGTTAAGACTGGGCATTGCCCTCCTCAATTTTACCTGCAAAATGGGTTTAAAGTTCCCTGAGTATGACAACCCAATAGAAGCATATAACTAACACAAGACCCGGTCTATGGGCCACCACATTATGGGGGCCTTTAACCACCTTATACGGGCCTTTAACAACCGAAACACGATATAGATCTCCTAATGGATCCAATCCTCACATTCACACCCACAACTAGGATTATCTAAACTTTAAATCAAAACCTCTCGCAGAGGTTTTCATGATATTTAAAATTCGAAAGTCCCACACATGGAGATCTTCCCCTTTTTAAATCAAAAGCCCCCACACATGAAGGTTGAATACCCAAAATCATTTTCGTGCATTTTCATGTTTATGTACGTGTCCATGGTCAATCTCATAATCATGCTTATTTCATGTTTATGAAATGCTAATGAACAATATCATGCTAGTGAACAAGCACACTCATATTATTTCATAAAATCTATGCATAGGCAAGAAGTTAGGAATTTCTATACAAACATGCTATCAAAACTTCTATGAAAGAAAATAAACATGTTTTCAACTCCCATTTAAACACATAAGCACATGAGCATCAAGCGGAAAGCACATAAGCAACTAGATTACTTAGGCAAAATTTTAAGAGAACTAGGTTTGGATTTTATACACGTCAAATGTGTACCAAACCACATAGTCTTCTAGATTAAGACTAGTTAACATATTTTACAGGAAACTATCTCAAGTTTAGAGAAATTCTTCTAAGAAAATATTTGGGGCTTTTGCCAAATAAAGGTGATGATGCCAAAATTTGGTTAAGATAATTAAACCAATTTAAGTAGAGCAGATTAAGGAGAAAGAGAGAGAGAGACTATTTTTTGTATGTGGTTCGGCCCTGTTAATGACGGAACCTACGTCCACGGCTGTGTCTGAGCACGTTCACTATATTGTAAAAGAGCCGGGGGCCTGTGGTGAACCAGCAAGTCTGGAGCTACTGTAGGCCGGCCGGGCATGTTGATGAATGCTATAAAGGTGCTATGTAGACTGAAAAGTCGGCCCCTTCAATGGGGGGTGAGAGGTCTCTTTTATAGATGTAAGAGACCTACTTGTACAAGGAAAAGGAAACATTATCCAATTGATATAGATTGGCATTAATTGTAGGGGTTTCCTAATTGGATTAGAAAATAGTTTGCACTTTCCATTGTCTTCTAGCTTGAGTAGGAAACTGCCTGGAATGCTCGGGATCATGCCTATGGGCCCGGATGAGCTGTTTCCACGGTGGGATGTGCCTGTGCGGCCTTCCCGACCTGTTGGCCGAGTCATGGATGAACCGCTCAGGAGGCATCAGTGGACCAAACCGCTTAGGATGATGCTTGTCAGTAGTTGCAGAATAGAACCGCTCGGGCATGGGCTGATTTTGGGTGTATCAATTGCCCCCCATTTCCAAGGTTGGCTGGATGCTATATCGAGGCAAGTTTGGAAATCTTCCTGATACCAGTCTGAGTGCTCGGGGAAGCTGCCTCGGTGCTTCTGAGTCTTGTGAGTGCTCGGAAACTGACCGGGAGTTGAGACCCGGCCTAATTCGGAGTCTTTTTGCTTGAGTTAGCTTCCAGGATGGTTATCTTTTGCCCGTGAACCTTCGTCAAGGTTGTAGGCAAAAGAATTTGACTATGTTAGAAAAACCGACCTAAAGCGTATTGTTTTAGGGTCCTTTTATGTTAACTCCCCAGGATGGAGGTCTTCCGCTCAGCCAGCCTTCGTCAAGACAATTGGGAGAAGAGCTTTACCATGTTGGTGGAACTGACCTAGAGCGTGTCGCTGTAAGGTCCTTTTTGCTCCTCTATCGTGGGCCAACCTAATAGATTTTAGTTACCTCTATCGTCGGTTTGGACCTAAGTGGAGTTAATGCCTCTGAGTATTGTAGGTGCTCGGGTTGTCCAAGATTTTGACTTGATTATCCGCGAGGCCTGTAGATACCCGGTGTGATTGCCTGTTTAATCCATCGTGCCTTTCTGCCCCCCAAGCTTTTGCCAAGTCGAGGGTCTTTTGAAGGCTAGGACTGTAGGTAACCGATCTGGAACATGGTGGTTACAGGGTCTTTTGAAGCTTGCCATCATCAGCCACCTAGGGGGTTTGCCCCCATCGTCGGTTGGACCTAAGCAAAGCTTGTGCCTCGGGGGTAGGCCCGAGGTCTTTGGATGCCTCGGGGTTAGGCTCGAGGTCTTTGGATGCCTCGGGGTTAGGCCCGAGGTCTGTGTATGCCTCGGGGTTAGGCCCGAGGTCTTTAGATGCCTTGGGGTTAGGCCCGAGGTCTTTGGATGCCTCGAGGTTAGGCTAGAGGTCTTTGAAAGGGCTCTTTGACAATCTGTGGAGCCTCATATGGTGATCAGGCAAGTACCACTATAGTCGGGCTCATCTAGACCGATGGAGACACGGGATCGGATTAGGATCGTCAGGTTCCTGATTTTTTTGTGCTGGAGGTAAAGTCGGAACTGCTTGATCTTGACCGATATGAACTGGAGGTCGGGTCGGGACTGCCAGACCCAGCCTACTGTAAGCTGGAGGTCCGTCGGGGCTGTCCGACTCAGACCGCTGTGAACTGAAAGAACTGTTAGAACTCCTGGGTTGATCTCGCTTTCGCTTACTTTTGGAAGACTCGTTGCTTACGTGCCCGAGGTCTTTAATCTTTAGAATTTCTTCAGTGTCAATGTATTTTCCAACCCTCTCTGCGAGTTCAACCAAGGTTACCGGTCGGCTTCTGTGAAACGACGTGGCGCACTTGGTGTGTTGAACTCCTGAGCAGAAGGCTATAATAGCGATAGTTTCATCAAGATCATAGATGTCGAGCTTCTCTTGATTAAACCGATCGGTAAATTCCTTGAGGGTCTCATTATTCCTTTGTTTGACCGTCAGTAGATGTATGTCAGGCTTTGGCTATTCATTCATACCGGCGAACTAGTTGATGAATTGCTTGCTGAGTTGCTTGAAATTGCGGACCGATCGAGGTTTTAAGGAGTAGAACCATTGGGCGGTCGGGCCTTTCAAAGTGCTAGGGAAGGCCAGGCAGTACAGCTCGTCGGCTTGGATGGCCAGGACCATCCGAGCCCTGTAGGTCCGGATATGGTCGACCGGGCTCCCCGAGCCATTGTATGAATCCAAGTGAGGCTGCTTGAATTTGCGCGGGATGGAGAATCTCATGATCTGGTTGGAGAATGGTGACTCTGTCTCGGGATTGGCGTGATTCTGAGTACGGTTTTGACCAAGCTTTTTGGCCACTCCATTAATCTGTTTGCAAGTCCTTGATACGTGCCACCACACCTTCCTGACCGGTATCCAGGGCGCAGGTCGGGTTGATGGAGGAGGCTTCCTTCTCATGGTGGTGTGCTGGTCCCTGGGATTGGGCTTGGCTATGAATCCGGTTCATCGTGTGCCTAGGGACAACTCGGCTCTTGACCGAGTGACCCTGGACTGATTCCTGGGCCATATGCTCCTGCGGGACGGGTTGGCTCGGGCAGGTTATCTGGTCAAGATCGATTCCCGACCTTACACAATGTTCCCGGGTCGTTTCTCGGCCACTGGAGGACTACTTTGCTGGGCCAGTAGGGCTTCGATCTGTTGCTGAATTTGACGCTGGCCCTCCAAGAGTTGTGTGAGGGTCGCGGTGATCTGCTCAAATGTAATGACTGCCTTAGCCAGTGCCGGGGCCGGCGGAACATCCCGGTTAGCCTATTGTGCAGTCTTTTCACTCTTCTTCGAAGGCATAGCTATCAGCCAAGAGATTTGTTGATGAAGAACTTGTTGTTCCCACAGACGGCGCCAAGCTGATGATGCCAAAATTTGGTTAAGGTAATTAAAGCAATTTAAGTAGAGCAGATTAAGGAGAAAGAGAGAGAGACTATTTTTTGTATGTGGTTCGGCCCTGTTAATGAAGGAACCTACGTTCACGGCTGTGTCTGAGTACATTCACTATACTATAAAAGAGTCGGGGGCCTGTGGTGAACCAACAAGTCTGGAGCTACCGTAGGCCGGCGGGGCATGTTGATGAATGCTATAGAGGTGCTGTGTAGGCTGAAAAGTCGGCCCCTTCAATGGGGGGTGAGAGGTCTCTTTTATAGATGTAAGAGACCTACTCGTACAAGGAAAATGAAACATAATCTAATTGATATAGATTGGCATTAATTGTAGGGGTTTCCTAATTGGATTAGGAAATAGTTTGCACTTTCCATTAGTCTTCTAGTTTGAGTAGGAAACTGTCCGGAATGCTCGGGATCATGCCTGTGGGCCCGGATGAGCTGTTCCCGCGGTGGGATGTGCTTGTGTGGCCTTCCCGACCTGTTGGCCGGGTCGTGGATGAACCGCTCAGAAGGCATCAGGTGGACCAAACCGCTTGAGATGATACTTGTCAATAGTTGCAGAATAGAACCGCTCGGGCATGGGCTGATTTTGGCTGTATCAAAAGGTATCCCCATGTGCTCCTCGATGCTAAGAATGCTTATCTCCAAAGGGGAAGGTTAGAAGTGAATAAAAGTAGATGATACACTAGGTCAAAGCTTGAAAAAAAAGCTTGGAAACCCAAAATGGTGTATCTCTCTTGGAGAAGATGAAGTGAGGAAAGAGAAAGAGATAGTTAAAAATGAAATATCTGCCAACAACTTTCTTATATAATGAGTGGCTTGGTACAACCCTCAAGGCACAAGGTACCACATATACAAATTGCTATATCTCATTAACCATACTAGTTATGACAAAAGTTAGAACATATAAAGCAAATCATTTGAGGATACGCTCTTTTCAGTCCAAAAATCTCATTTTTTTTAAAAAAATTTATGATCAAGACTTACTTCTCATGTGAAAATTACCAAAATACCCCTGTGACTAAAAATCCAAATATATTCTGAAAAATTCCAAATTTTCACTGGATTTCTGAAATCTAATATGAAATCACTGTTTAAAATCTCAGGTTATTACAGTTCGAACCCTTGACCTCCCTTTGGGAGGCCAAGAGCTCTGACCAACTTGGCTAGTCGAGGTGGTTCATTAGTATAATAATTATTTTGGTAAATTACATTTTACACCCCTAAAGTTTCGGTGTAATTTTACTTTGGTCCCTGTATTTTCAATTTTGCCATTTTGGTCCTTAAGTTTCAGTTTAGGTTCAATGTAATCCATTCATCAAATTTTCTTACAATTTTTGTCAGATTTAGGTCTAAAACATGTGGATAAAGTGTAATTTCTGTAAGCAAATTCACCATTATGCTCCTAATGATACCTCACATGTCCATAACATGACCTATTTCTGTCAAAAATTATCAAAATATTTCAGGAATGGACTACATTGAACCTAAAATGAAACTAAGGACCAACATGACAAAATTGGAACTACGGGGACCAAAGTGACATCACACCCAAACTACAGGGGTATAAAGTATAATTTACCCAAATTATTTTGTACAAAATATAATTAATTCAATTTTACTTAAAGATTTTATATATATACTAGTGGGAGCAAACCACGTGCCCGTCAAATGTATGAGTTTTTCTCTTAAAAATAGGGCACCGACTAATATTAGAGAATTTGATTAGTGCATTTTTTTGTGGAGTGTTTGTGCCCAAATGTGTACTCATTTAATTAGGAGTAATAGGGACCAGTTGAATTTTGATTGGATGTTGTTTACCTTACTCCACTGCTACATCATTTGAAAAACACTTTTTGGATAAAAATTTGGAAAGCATTGCATTATTCTGTAATTAGTAGGCCAAAGATTTGTAAAATTGTAGGAAACCAGTGGCACTTACATGAGAACATAAATCATAACCCTGCCAGATATAATTTAGGAAGTATAGCATTACTCAAAGGTATTTATATTGGCATGTGTGTGCAATAAGATCAAAATAATTACTATGATACAAATTATATAACCATGTGTGCGCATGTGTAATCAAAATATTAAATTAACCATTAAAAAAAGGTTGTGCCAAATGATGGCCATTCTATAGTTTTCTTATAAAAATTGACTTATATGTAAATATTATGTAAGTAACCATTTTTGTTGACTCTTTTTGAAGCCAATTGTAATTATGGCTGCAAAGTTGATTGTTTTTTCTTACAAAAATTGACCTATATGTAAATATTATATAAGTAGTCATTTTTGTTGACTCTTTTTAAAGCCAATTGCAATTATGGTTGCAAAAGTTGATTTTTTCTTACAAATATGTAAATATTATGTAAGTAATCATTTTTGTTGACTCGTTTTGAAACCAATTGTAATTATGATTACAAAGGACAGTTTGGAAATTTAGAAAAATTCGTGCAGGATGCTTAAATGACCTATTTCTTACAAAAAATTGACATGTATGTAGACATTATGTAAGTAGTCATTTTTGCTGAATCATTTTTAAGGCAATTTTAATCTATGTAAGTAGCCATTTTTGTCGACTCTTTTTGAAGTCAATTGTAATTATGGTTGCAAAAGTTGATTTTTTTCTTACAAAAATTGACCTATATATAAATAGTATGTATTAGTCATTTTTGTTGACTCTCTTTTAAGTCAATTGTAATTATGGTTGTAAATGGCGGTTTGAAAATTTCTTACAAAATTGATCTATATGTAAATATTATGTAAGTAACTATTTTTGTTGACTCTTTTTGAAACCAATTATAATTATGGTTGCAAAGGGCAGTTTGGGAATTTAGAAAAATTCGTTACTCAACAGTTTTCTGTTGAGATCTATCCTATAGAGGTACTCAAATTGGATCAGTGATTTGTGTATCTACTTCAATGATACTATTGTTCCAAGTAACCATTTTTGTTGACTCTTTTTTAATTCAATTGTAATTATAGTTACAAAGGACAGTTTAGGAATTTCATACAAAAATTGACCTATATATAAATATTATGTAAGTAGCCATTTTTATTGTCTCTTTTTTAAGCTAATTATAATTATGGTTGCAAAAGGTAGTTTGAAAATTTTAAAAAATTATATAAACATTATGTAAGTAGCCATTTTTATTGACTCTTTTTAAAGTCAATTACAATTATGGCTGCAAAAGGCAATTTGGGAATTTTAAAAAATTCGTACAACTTGCTTGTTTCAACTGCTCTATTGTTATAAGATAGTGTGTATATATATATATGTATACTAGTGAGGGTGCACACGTGCCCGTCAGATAGTTGTATTCCTAGATATATTGTGTATTAATCTTGACATTAGAGGTCTTTGGAGAGGTATAATTACTCATTTCGTTCTAGAATAAGTGCCAACGTTTCATTTTTTTTGGATATTTTTAAAATAAGTGTCACTTTTTTGATATTTCAAAATAAGGTCCACTTTTAAAAATCAACATAAGATGTTAAAACAGTTAAATAGGAAATTGTAAATGTAACTATTTAATCTAAAACTCTTCTTACGGAAGAAGTTGATAATTCTGACTATCTTATAAATGAGTAGTAAATGTACCAATAAAGCGCCACTAAAAATATATGACACAAGTAGGGTATTTCCTCTAAAAAAAAGGGCATGAATATGCTTGTAGGCCTTAATTGATATTCAAATACAATCTATAAATCCTGAATTTGAGGGAAGAAGTTGACCAAAATGTAAATATTAGTGACCAATTAATCATAGCTACTAAAATAGCCACTTAAATTGACAATTTAAATATACCAGAGCTTAAATTTGAGAGAAGAAGTTGACAAAAAATGTGAAATTAGTGACCAATTCCTAAATAGCTACCAAAATAGCCACTTTTTAAAACTTGTTTAAAGTGAATAATAAATATCCCAAAACTTGCTGACCTAAATGCAATTACACATATTACAATATATAAATCCTAAATTTGAGAGAAGAAGTTGAGCAAATTGTAAATATTAGTGACCAATTCCTAAATAACCACTAAAATAGTCATTTTTTTTTACTTTTTATGAAGTGAATAATAAATATCCCAAAAATTATTGATCCAAATATAATTAGACACAAATTATTGATTGAAACCTCATTTGAGAGAAGAAGTTGACCAAATTGTAAATATTAGTGACCAATTCCTAAATAGCCACCAAAATAGCCACTTTTGTTGACTTTTTTTTAAGTCAATAATAAATATCCCAAAAATTGTTGATCCAAATGTAATTAGACACAAGATTGTTGATTAAAACCTCATTATTATATTAAATAAAATTTCAAGAGCTGACTTAAATGTAATTATTTGTCAAAAATGACATATTTACCCTCAGACAAATCATTATATCCTTACGATGTATAGATAGTTATATGAGTAATTAGGGTGTAGTGAAGGACAAAAGAGGAAGTTCATATTTTTTGACGTGCTTGTTTCTTCGTTCTTATAGTATAGTAGATATATAATAGCAGTCAGGCTCTAGTGCCTCTATCCAGAGTCAATTTCTAGTTACTCACTTATTTTGTATCAAAGTGGTGCCTATTGTTGTACTTAGTAATATTTATGTTTGGGGCACAATTCATTTATCATCTTTATATCTCTCCTAAATAATACTATTGGTCGGATTAAATTTTAATAGGTTTACTATCACTTAAAAGAAAAATAAAAATAATTGTAATTGAATTGTCCTGATCCTCGGAATTTGTTATGTATCATTGAAACCTAGGGGTGTCATTTGGAACGGAATTTCCGATTCCGACCGATTCCGAGCAGAAAAATTCCGATTTTGGAAGCAAAATTTGTATTCCAAATTCCAAAATTCCGAATTCCGAAAATTCCGAAAAAAATTGGAACGGAATTGGAATTGTTTTTAGAATTCCGAAAATTCCGAATTTTCGATCCGAAAATTCCGAAAATATTCCTAATAGAATTTTCGATAATATTCCGATAATATTCCGAGTTCTTATATTATACAATGTAAATATGTAATACATATATTATATAGGGGTGTTAAAAAATATTAACTAAGTTATTTTCTAATTTTGAAAAGTAGAAAATCGGTAAAAGCCAAAAGGCCTTGAATTGCTATGTAACCATGTTTGATATTTTTTTAGGTGTTGATATTATGGACTTAATGTGTTTTAAGTGTTAGTTGTTGCTTTAAAAAAAAAGTGTTGTATTTTATGTTGGAAATTTGTAATAGCTGTGTGGATTATTTTTATTGTGTAGGCAGTGGTTGGAAAATTCCGAAATATTCTGAAAATATCCGAAAATTTCCGATTCTGAAAATTTCCGAAAATTCCAAAAATTCCGAATCGGAAATGCTTTTTAGAATTCCGAAATTTTGGAATGGAATTCGGAAAGCATAAGTAAATTCCAAAAATTTTGAAATTTTTTCTGAAATAGCTTATTCCGTTCCGTTCCGCCCGAATGACACCCCTATTGAAACCTCTTGCAAATGCTTTAGACACGTCACTAGTTACTATTATTATTTTTTTTTGGCTGAGACGTCACTAGTTACTAACTCATACATGCGCCACCTCTCTCTCTCTCACACACACACACAGCTACTCATACAGTGTTGAGTTCCTCCCCTCTCTCACCACCATGAAAGCACACCGACCAAAGCTCAAAACAAATCCCCGCCCACTCTTCTCTTGCAGTTTCTTTCGCCAATGCACTCAAACTGTTCTCAGCCCCACCACCTCTAACCCACCACCACTCCCTCTCTCACCACCACCACTTCCGCCACCATTCTCCTCCGAACCACCACCACACCAACCTCCACAACCGGACTCAGAATCATCTTCTTCCTCAAACACATCACAAAGCTTCACCCAATGGCGATTCACACTCCCAAACTCACCCATCTCACCATACCAAACATACCCACCACCAGAATCTGAAACCACGCGCCACCATCACCCACCACCAGATACCAAACGCCGCCGTGACACACCAACGCCCGCCGCGGCGACTGATCTTCAAGAACTCTTCCATGTAGCCGAGTTCCAACTCGGATCCGGATCGGACTTGGACCGGGCCAAGGCGCTCCACATGCTTGAACGGTCGCTGGTCCCGAACCCACCAGCCGCCGCGGACGGCGGAGACAGCATTTGTCCGGCGGAGGTAATGAGAGGGGTTGTGGGTAATTTGAAGGAAAGGGCTGGGGCAAAACCGGCAACGAAAGTTCTGCTGGCCCTCTGTTTGGCGGAGGGGAACCGGCGGGTGGCGGTGGAGGCGGGGGCGGTGGGGCAGGTGGTGGAGGCGCTGGCAGACATGGAGGGTCCGGCGGCAGAGAGGGCGGTGGCGGCGCTGGAGCTGCTTTGCACGGTGGCGGAGGGGGAGGCGGAGCTGAGGGCACACGCTCTGGCAGTGCCGATGCTGGTGGAGGTGATGGGGAGGACGGCAGCGAGGGGGAGGGAGTACGCAATAAGCGTGCTGGCAGTGTTGTACGGCGGCGGGTCTGGCGACGGATTGGTGGCACCGCTGGAGGAGGTGGCGCGTGCGGTGGCGCTTGCATTGCAAGGGGATTGTAGTGCAAGAGGGAGGAGAAAAGGGGCCCAGCTACTGAGGATGCTAGAAGAGAATGGACGGTTGGATTTGACTCATGAAGGACAATGAACGGTTCTGATCTGTCTGTGATGGTGATAGTCTCGCTAGCTTCTGTTTGGGTGAGATGAGTGAAAATAGCAAAACAAAACAATAAATGGGTTGGTGGAAAACCAAAACAAAAAAAAAAATTAAAAAAAAAAAAAAGTTACAAAATTTTAATGTTACCCTTTGATTATTAATGTAGGGCTTGTTTATGTAAAATTTTCTCTCATATATATGTGAGTTTGTTAAGCGTGGTGAATGAAAGATTTGGTTTATAATTTGGAAAATGCTAGATCTACACAGTAAATTACACATTTTTTTTCACACACAGCTTTAAATATATGTACCTTGTGCTGTATAAGTGGGACACAAAAAAGTGTAAAATTCAAACAGTACAATATACAAGCATTTAAAGCTGTGTGTACAAAAAGTGTGTGGTTCAGTGTATGGGTCTAATAATGCTCTTATAAGTTTGTGTTGAATCAAAAGTATACACTTGCGGGTATGTTGGAAAAGGTTCAGGTTTTTAGTTTACAGATTTTTAAATTCTGAAAGTAGAAAGTAGTTTTGATTTTTATAAAAGAGAATACAAAAAAATTAGCTCTTTTTTTATTTTCTTTTTCTGTCGTTTTGGTAAAAAAAATAAAATAATAAAGGGTGCAGAGCTACTGGCGGGTTTCAAACAGAATTGATAGTCGAGCACTCTAGCAGCTCAGTTCATATCTATATGGCCTAATGGTATGGTTCGTGTTTGTGTTCTTTCAACCTTAACTTGGTTTGGTCCAAACAATTACCAAACACATTTTTAGTTTTCTATTTGAAAAGCATATATAAACAAAAATTAAAAACTGAATACTTCAACGTTTTCAAATTAAATATGGGTAATACTTGGGACACAATCTTCATACAACTTTCATACAACCTCCCCCCCCAAAAGATGTGTCCATCTCTTTCCTGTGTCACAGGAGAGAGATAGACACATCTTTTGGGGAAGTTGTATGAAAGTTGTATGAAGGTTGTGTCACAAATATTACTCATTAAATATATCCATTCATCACTATTTTTGAATTTGTAAAATATTGTATATTTATTCAATTATGTTGATGCTAGCGATAAAATTGAATCCTTGATCTCACTCCGTCATACTCTTTTCTCGAATGTGATAGAAATGAAATTCTAAAGAATGATTTATTGTCTGTTGAAATAATTTAATTACGATGAGAGAATGGAATTGAATTTCACGCTTAGCAAGAGTGTTCTTTGAGAACTGAAAAAGTTTACCACATAATAGTATTATTAATTGTTCTTTGTTTCTTGTCTAACAGGTAGTTAAAAAAAATAATAAAAAATAAAAATAAAAAAAGTCATCATTTAGGTAGTTCCATTATAGTTGAACGTGATACCACTGCCATATCAATTGAGAAATCCAATTTGTAGGACAAATAACTGCAGTATTTATTCTGAGAATTATATTTCTAAATAAGAAGATTGCCTTACAATATACTAATTTTGGTAATAGAAAGGAAGTGGAAAGTGAAAGAGGGCCAAATTGTGTTGAGCCAAGCTTAACAAGAGTATGTTCTTTGTGAAATCCTAATAAGTATTCATTTGAACTACTGACCCCATGATTATCTGTTTATCAATTATCTATTTCTGGAATTACAGACACTTAAATACACACATTTGGCTTTAATAGTCAAAAATCAAACACTCTTAGAAAGAAAAAGAAAAAAAAAAAAGCCTACGATAAATGCAATGGAACAAGTTTGGTTAACAACTTTCAAACCTAGCCACATCGGTAAGATTGCTTTATTGTTATCAGCTAATATTTGAAATGTCAAAATAGCCTTTCTGGAAAAGTTAACGCTACATACATCTAACTCTCTACAACTCCTTGCATGACAGGAGTCTCAGACGTTGGTTTGCCCTTCTTTAATTGATCTCACCATAAAATTACCATAAGGCTAAAACATCTATCTATGAAATTTTTTTGATTCTATTGTAATTGAATGTTGTTCTACCATTTTTTGTGAGACAAGGACAAATTCCCTTAGTCTGTCCTTTGTGACTTCATGATTAAACCTATTGTCAATTATTAGGAGTATAATAGAGGCAAACCCCAAGCACGTGCATCGAACCCCACAAACACACGCATCAGATAAGCTAGGGAGAAAAGTGAGAGGTAAAATTTGAACTCACGTCAAACTCTAGATACAGTTTATTTAATTACTTGAGGTCCGTTCTTCTAATCCACTTACATCCAACCATTAATTTCCCTTAGAAATGCCATGAGCTTTGGTCTACTTGGACAAGTGAAGTTGATTTGTTGTTCTCTTATTAGGGACCAAATTTGTGACACAATTTTTAAAGAATTATAACATTACTCAACGATTATATAGTTATATAACCAAGTTGCCTTAGTATATAATAAATTAATAATTCTAAGTCAAGACAAGTAGAAAGGAAGTGAGAAGTAAAAGAGAGCCAAATTGTGGGTCAGATTGGTGAGTACCAAATGTCAGATTCACATGTGATGGTAGTGTTCATAATTAGTTAAATAAAGCATCTGAGTTTGTCAGATCCCTGGAAAACGACTTGTACAAATTTTGATGCCAATAATGAGCTTTTCAATTTCTTCATCCTAATTTTTTTTTTCCCTCTTTACTTCCTCTTTTCTTCTCCATCATGATAGCATTAATAGTTTTACCTTTGTTAAGTTAAGAGTTAATGGACAGTACTTGGGTACAATTTTTTCAGTGATTGGAACAGTTTGAACATGACTGAACAAATTGCCCTGAAGTGTTGTCCACAGTTAATTTGACATTTACACATGCAAATATGCAATACTACATTTAAAGTGAAATGCTAGCTAACTTGTAAAGAAAATTAGAATTTTTTTTATAGAAGTTAATTTTAGATTTATTATGCAATCCAATATATCTCATCTAACAAGCATTACTTTCACCGATGTATATCTTTTGACAATGTCCGGATATTTTTAATGAGTTTTAAAGAGTATTGAGTGCATTATTGTTTGCAATAAATCTGGTGTGGGGTGCGTTGGGCGTGCCAGAGTCCGTTTGGACTCAAAGTGGTGTGATTACCTAATCTGACTTCTAATCAAGCGATTTGTTATTTAACAATTAACCATAAAATAACAATGTGGGCTTTCTCTACTCTGATGCAAGTAAGAAATTACAAATGGAAACTGTAAAAAGGGAAACTAAATACAACGATTTAGAATACCTCCATAGACAACATCTTCTCCATTGATTGAAAAGTGGTGATTACAAATATTTAAAGAGAAAAAAAAATACGAGCACTCAAGAACAAGGACTCACGAATCACTCAAAATCACTCAAGAACAAAAGGAATTGTTATGAGGAGATACTAAAAATCTGCTGAGAGCAGAAGTGGCGTGTGTGTTAGCCCCTTTCCAATGTTGCACCACATGCCCTATTTATAGACTTGTTTGCATAACCGCCCATGTTAGTGGGGATCATGGGGTAGTGGGGTACTTGGCCCATGATTTCTAGGCATGTATCAGTTTATGCTCCCACTATGTCCCATGATCAACTTCCATGACTTGTGTTATGATCCCACTTCTGCCACGTTCCTCTTTTCTAGCAACTGCTTTCCATTCCAGCTCAGCATACTCTGAAGACCACGTTCTCATTTTTTATCCCTGCTGTTAACTTCCAGCTATCTAAGTAGATTCATGACCGATTACATCTTTCCCTAAATAGCTTAATCTTTGATGGTGATACAAATCGGTCCTTTTTACAGTAGAAAGCCTACTTGCATTCCTCGGTCTCTTTACACCGATGTTGGTCTTTATCCATTACTAATTCCCTGGGCTCCTTTCATCACCCTATGGACCTGCTACTGGGATCTGTAGCACAGATCATCGGCCTTGTCTGTTAATACCGAGATGTCCCTGATCTTTTCTGATATCGGCATTGTTTATTGAGACTGATATCTGTTATGAGCCATTTTGTTATTGCCGATATTAGAGCTCAATGATCATAAATAAGTTGGGCATCAGTCATATATCACCGAAGTTAGGGCTGCAGTTGAGGTTACTCTTCCGCTAGTCATACTTGTTAAAACTAGGGTACTTCTTTTATCATATTATCCTCGGTCTTGATACCGATGTCCATCGTATTCTCGGCCTGGATACCGATATCCTCATATGGAATGTACTATCCCTACCAGTAGCTAGATCAGATATCGGTTTTTCCCTACGTCATCGGCCTTATCCCCATTCATCTGACTACATAGTCCAGTGATGACGTCCTGAGTCCACATGACCGTCACGTGCTTTGGGAAACCCTAATTTAGGGTGTAAACAATGCCCCCAAAACGTCTTGTCAAACGTGGCTTCATCAGTTTGATGAGACGTTTTGAAATTCAAATTTAATTACCAACTGGAAACGGCGGCGTACGGCTCCACGTGGCATCCCCCCAATTGATCTTCCTGCCTCGTTTCCAGAACCGAGGCATACCTCTTGGAAAACCGTTCCCAAATCATAATGACCCCCTTCTTCTTTCCATATAAACTATTCTCACCCTTGTCATTTTCCATGCTTACTTTCTCTCCTTCATATTTTCCCGGAAAATTTTCTTTCCTTCATATTTTCCATGGCTTCTTCCTCTGCAACTGGTGCCTCCCATGCCTCCGGTGCTACTTCGTCTTCTCCTGCTCCTACTGAATCTGTGCCCGCGGCGAAAACAAATGCTACCGCCGTTAAGCAAGCCCTTGAGACCATCCCTGGGTTAATTCACCCTCAGGTACTGACTCCTTTTCCTCCAAGTTCTTCAATAGGCCTTGGTCCTTCATTTGATTCTTTTCCCCCATCTTCTTTAGATCCCTACTTCCCTCTGATTGTGGAAGACAAAGAACTACTTTATCAATCCGCCTCCTTTGATTGGGGTTCCCAGTATGTCCCTTCTAATCCCTTACGAAATTGGCCTATTCCTTCTCCTGATTGGATCTCCTGGGTAGACCGAGTGGCGGAGGTGAAAAAGGACCTGTGGAAGGCTCTTGACATCTATGATGCCATTATGCTTAGTCAAGAGAGATTTTACCTTGATAAGCCTCTCTTCTTCTGGTCGACCTCGGCCAACACCTTTTTCTTCCGTTGCGGCCTTATGAGCCCAACAATCCAAGACGTTTGTTTCCTCACCGGTCTTCCTGCCCATGGTGAGGAAATTACTCCCAATCTTTCGTCTGTACTTGAGTTTGAATACCCTAGGACCACATCGGGCAAGGGTTCTCGTGCAATTACTGGCTTTGGTCCTTTCATTTCGGCCAGTATGGGACAAGGGGAGGTCACTGATCAAGAACATGTTGCCTTCCTGATCTTTTAGTTGAACCGATTTATTTTTTGCTCGGCCTCATATGGCGTAACCAAAGAGTATACCCATATCGCCCTAGCTCTTGCCCCGGGTACCAAACTTGCGCTTGCTCCTCTTGTTCTTTCCCACTTATATCGTGGTATTCTTGAGTTCATTTTTTCTGATTTTAAAAACTCGGGAGGAGCCCTTTGGCTCCTCCAATGTTGGCTGCAATCCTACTTCCCCGAGAAATGTTTAGTTGATACTTTTGACCCTACTACTCTTCCCGAGGGTTCTTTCGCATTTGCCTTTCATTTTGCTGGATTTGGCCCGAAGGGCCTTTCTTTTGATCAGCTTTTCTCTTTCTTTTATGAACTCATGGGGAACCGATCGCCCCAACAATTTCTCCCCTTCCATCCTCGTCTTCGTTGCCCCAGGTGGCTTCTTTATGGTCCGGGTCAAGCTCCTGAGGCCGAGAAAGAAAATCATGAGGAAATCTGGACTAGCTTTTTAGTTGGCCGAGATCTCTTGTACAGCCCCGTCTTACCCCAACACAACAATAAATGTGGGGTGGAGTACTATAATGCTCCTGCTCTAGCTCGCCAATTCGGGTTAAAACAACTAATCCCCATTCCTCCATTCCGAACATTCAACCGTTCAATGGCGGGACGGTCTCTTTTTTCTGACTTGGCCAAGGTTGAAAAGTGCCGTTCCTTCAGTAGATCGGCCAAAGCAAGATTGGAGTTTTTTCCATTTGAAGAGCTACCTTCAACATCCACCGAGTTTGAAACTTGGTGGTCCAAAGTTCTATCGGGCTTACGTTCTGAGCCCGTTTTCTCTATACTTGCACGTATGTCTCCACCTGTTGCCGAGAAACCACCTCGTTCGTCTAACCCTTCTATGGTTCAGGTTGCAGGTCAAAAAAGGAAAGCTACTACCTCCAAAGGTAAAACTCCATATCATGCCGTTCTTGCATTTGAGAAGTTCTTTAAATTCAAATTTGATCCCCGACACCCCGAGATCATGCTTTCCGATATGAAGTGGCATTTGAGGGCGCTTGAGCAAGAACACAAGGAGAAAACAGCAAGGGCGTACAAAAAGTACCTTCAGACGGTTGACTATTCATCCGTCATGTCCTTCGAGCAGTTCCTCAAGCCCTTTGAATGTCGTCCGCCTCCCTTACCCGAGGCCGATTTTGCAATTGTCATTCCGATGGTGGATAAGCAGGCATCGTCAATGATGGAACCTTGGGAGAAAGTTACTTATACCGAATGGCATGATCTCGGCGCGGGCGATCGTTCATCGGCCATAAGGGTTGTAGAAACTGGAGCACCAATTTTAGGTATTTTTCCCCTTTTGTTTCACTTGAACCTTTCCTTTCTCTAACTGATTTTATCTCTATTCTTGTTCAGAGGCTCTTCCTAGAGAGAAACCGTCTGGCACGACCGATATTGAGTCGGATGAAGATATCCCTCTTTCCACTCGTCAGCGTCGTAACATTGCCACAGCCACCGTCAAATCAGCCAAGGTATCAAATTTCCCGTCTTTGCTTTGCTCTTTACTGTGTAAAATTGAGGCTGACCGACACCTATTTTGATATTAGGGGGCCGGCGGTGCTGCTGCCAAGAAGACTGGCCAGGCGCCGATGAAGCCTCCAACTTCTCGGGCTAAGATGCCTCCACCTCCAAAGTCTCCTCTGAAACCTTCAACTCCAACATCCTCTCCAGCTGTACCAGCGGACACAGCCCCTCAGATGACCTATGATCAGCTGATGGCCGAGCTACAACGGTTGAGAGGACTGGATGAGGCCAGGCAGGCCACCCTTTGTGGTGGGGCCGAGGTATTGTCGCCCCCCACTGATAGTACTGGCGCTGGGGACACTTTGGGAACTACCGAAGATGAAAGACCCTCTGGATCGGATCGCAATGATCCCATCGATCTCAGCGATCCTGGAACCCCTCGGGATACTGAGGTCGTGCGTGAGCAATCTGTCCCCGATCAGACTCCTTCCACTGATGTTTCTCATACCGAGACATCGGCCTCGCCATCGGTACAAGTGCAAGCACCCGCTGCACCACCACCTCCACCGGCGACTTCCTCTACCAGCTCTCCCTCGGTCCAGTTAATTTATTGCCTCTGTACTTAGCGTCGTCTGCTTCTTCATTGTACTTTGTGCTTAATGTACTTCCTTTTGTAGGTTCCTAGCTTTCTTCCCATCCTGGACTTCAGCTCGGTCTCCTTAGTTGAAGCCTTCTTTGCTCTGCTTAATCTTGAACAACTCCTACAAGGTGAACCTGTCGTTGCTCAGGCTACTGCTGGTCCTTCCTTTACTGAGTACCAACGGGCTGAGGAGTGGTTTCGAACTACCGTTCAATGCAAACTCTCCCAGCTCCCAGACTTTGATGAATTTCACTCGGCCATGGGCCTCTTGCTTTCCTGGCTTGATATCTCTGAGGAAATGAAGGCCGATCTCCGGGATCTGCAAGTGAGGTTGCCAGACTATCTGAATCATCATCGGTCTGCCACCAAGCTTATTTCTGGAATCGAAGAAAAGTCCAGGGAACGTAAAGCCTGGGTCGAGCGTCTGGGTGCTTGCAAACAGCAGTTTGAAGCATCCAAGGCTATGAAGGAGCGCCTTGTTCAGGAGAAGGCTAGAATCGAGACCGAGATGGCAAAGCTCCAAACCGAGTTGGCCAATACCAATGCAGGCCTTGCGCTTTCTGAGAAAGCCATTCTCGATGTTGGGCGTACCGCGCAGGAACATGTAGATGCTTTGACCGGAACTGCAGCGGCCGCAAGCAGGTGGGAAGCTGACAAGGCTACCGCAGAAAAGGAGTTGGAATACCTGGACCGGGCTTGGGAAGAGCTTAGATTGAGATTCGCTAAGAAATAATGTAATTTTTTTTTTTTTTTTTTTTTTTTGTGGCCGTTTTAAGAATTAATGGCTAGTGCTATGTACACTTTTTGATCATTAATGAAAATGAAAATTTCCATCTATTCTTCATTCATCTATTCTTACTGACTCCCAAAGGGATGGTACATATTGCTTCAAGTATTTTCCATTTATCGGTCTCGCATGCATCTCGCCATCTAAGTCCATTAACCGATATGCACCTCCCGTAATGACCGATATCACCTGGAATGGTCCTTCCCATTTAGCTGACCATTTTCCATATCGGGCATCTTTTTCACCCAGCGGTAACACAGCTTTCCACACTAGGTCTCCTTTGCCAAATGATTTATGTTTAACCCTCTTGTTGTACGCCCGAGTAACCATATTCTTCTGTGCCTTGATACAATCCAATGCTTTAAGACGAACATCATCAAGTTCTTCCAACTCGGCTATCATCGCCTCAGTGTAATCAGCTGAATTAAGGCCGAGTTGGAATGCTCGTCTTTTTGACCGTACGGTTACTTCCATTGGCAGCATTGCGTTATGACCGTACGTAAGCATGAATGGGGTGATGTTTGTGGACGCTCTCTTAGAAGTCTGATATGCCCATAACGCCTCTGATAATAGATCATGCCACACCCTAGGGTTGTCTTCCACCGTCTTCTCAATTATCCCTTTGATTGTTTTATTTGACGATTCGGCCTGTCCATTTCCTTGAGCAAAATACAGAGTTGAATTAAGGATTTTGATTCCCCGGCTTTCAGCGAATGCCTTAACTTCATCCCCAGTGAAGACCGATCCTTGATCTGCTGTAATCGTTTCGGAAAGTCCGAATCGGTGAATTATATGTTCATTAATGAATTTAATCACATATGCTTGGTTTACCGATTTTGCTGGTACTGCCTCTACCCATTTGGTAAAGTAATCGGTAGCCACCACAATGAAACAGTGTTGGCCCAATGACGGTGGATATATCTTTCCAATTAAGTCCATGGCCCAACCCCGAAATGGCCATGGCCTGACAATCACCTGCATCTCTGTGGCTGGTACTCGCTGGATTGGCCCGTGTTTTTGGCATGCCTGGCATCCCTTGGCATAGTCAATGCAATCTTTTAGCATGCTTGGCCAATAGTAATTATATCTCCTAAGAAGCCATTTCATTTTCGTACCAGCCTGGTGTGCACCACAGATTCCTTCGTGTACTTCTGCCATTACTTTCATGGCCTCAAGTCTGTCTACGCATCTCAGTAAGACATCATCCTTGAAGCTTTTCTTAAACAATTCCCCATCAAGTAGGACGTAATTGACCGAGGACAGCTTTGTTTTCCTCTGGGCCTCTCCGCTTGGATACAAGAGGCACCTGATTATCGGGACTCTCCAGTCCTGATCATCCATGACTACTGAGAATGCTTCTGCTGCCATCTCTCGCTGTCTTACTGATGGCAATATTCTTCTTTGTACTCTAATTAATTTTTCACTATCGGTCACATCCAGTTTAGTTCCTGACGCGACCTGTGCCAAATTATCAGCCTCGAAATTATAAGCCCGAGCAACATGCTGTACCCTGATGTCGTCGAACTCACGCAACAATTGGAGAGCGATAGAGTTGAAAGGCAACAATTCCCAACTCTTGCACCGATATTCTCCACTGAGCTGATTTATAACAAGGTTTGAATCGCCAATAATATGTATTGCCGATATATCTAACTCGGCCATGATCTCCAGGCCGATGATTAATGCTTCGTACTCGGCCTGATTACTAGAACATTCAAATTCTAATTTGAATGAAAAAATGGTCTTTCTCTTTCTCGGAGATATCACAATTATCCCCGCCCCAGCTCCGTCAGCGTTTTTGGATCCGTCAAATATTAATGTCCATGGGGTCAACGAGATTGTAGACAACAGAGTAGAATCAATAGCTTCATTTAATTCCGGGCCGACATCCAGACAAGGATGATCGGCCAAGAAATCGGCAAGGGCTTGGCCTTTTACCGATCTCTGTGGAACGTATTGAAATGTGAACTCCATCATTGCCAGAGTCCACTTTCCTACACGTCCACGCATTATTGGTCTTGACAGCATGTATTTAATGACATCAGTTTGACAGATCAAGTAAACTAACACAGGGAGCATATATACCCTTAATTTTTGGGAAGCAAAGTACAATGCTAAGCATAATTTTTCTATCGGCGTATATCTACGCTCGACATTTGTAAGTACTCTACTTAGATAATATACTGCCTGTTCCTTTCCCCACTCGTTATCCTGTGCCAGCATACAAGCTATTGATTCATCTGAGGCCGATAAATACAGCTTTAACGACCTTTTCTTTCTCGGAGGCATGATTACCGGTGGTTCCGATAAATATCGCTTGATGGCCTCAAAGGCTTGTTGATGTTGAGCCTCCCATTTGAATTCTTCTTCGGCCTTTAGCTTAAGTAACGGGGACCAAACGTGTGTCCGACCCGCGCAGTTCGAGATGAATCTTCGCAAGAAATTGATCTGACCAAGGAGCCTCTGTAGCTCCTTTTTATTATGCGGGGCCTCTGCCGATTGAATAGATCGAACTTTATTTTTGTCGATCTCAATCCCCCTTTGGTGTACTAGAAATTCGAGGAAGTTTCCTGCCGATACTCCGAAGGCACACTTCAGCGGATTCATTTTCAGCCCATGGAATCTCATCCTTTCGAAGGATCGCCTCAAATCGTCCAAGTGCTTTGCTTGTGTGGCCGATTTTACCACAACATCATCTATGTATACTTCCATGATTTTCCCAATCATATCATGGAAGATTGCGTTCATAGCCCGCTGATACGTTGCTCCGGCGTTCTTCAATCCAAAAGGCATCACAATCCATTCGAATGTCCCAATCGCTCCTGGACATCTGAAGGCAGTTTTTGGGACATCCTCTTCAGCTATAAGTATCTGATTATAGCCCGAGTGCCCATCCATAAAGGATAAAATCTTGTGTTTGGCCGCGGCGTCAATAAGTTGATCGGCTATCGGCATCGGGTATTCATCCTTTGGCGTTGCCATGTTTAGATTTCTAAAATCTATACAGACCCTTATTTTGCCGTTTTTCTTGACCACAGGTACGATGTTTGAAATCCAATCGACGTACCTTGTGGTTCTGATAAAGCCAGCCTTCAGCAACTGCTCTATTTCCTCTTTGACTTTTAGAATCACCTCAGAGGACATCCTCCTGGGTAATTGCTTGAACGGCCTGCATCCCTCTTTAATCAGTAACCGATGTTCCACCAGTCCCCTCGCCAAGCCCAGCATTTGATGATAATCCCAAGCGAAACAATCTTTGAATTCTTTTAGCAAAGAAATCAACGATGCTTGAAAGTCGGGCTCTAGTAATTGGTTTACGAAAGTTGGCTGGTATTCCCCACTTGCCCCCAGATTTACCTCAAGGAGAGGGTCTTGTACCTCGGCCTTCAAATCGTCGAGTTTTGCCGGGGCCGATGCCAATTCTTCAAGGTTGATGCAATCTCCCAAAACTTCCTGGTTTTCTAGGATATCGGCAATGTCTGCCGATGATACTTGTGCTTGTTTATCTGCCAGAAACGCTTTAATTCTGGCTACACTGGCCTGCACGGCCAGTGCTTTTCTACACTTCGCTGATGATGGGCTCTGGTCCATCGGGTATGTCAAATTCTTTATCATCCTCGATCGGCGTAATCACGATTGAGGGCCGTTCGAGTTGCTTGTACACCTGAATCAATTGATACTTCTGATCCTTCACCATTGTGGCCTATCTCGGCCTTCCGTTCTTGTCTGTTCCAATGAACTTAACGGGACCGATATTGTCCTCATATAAGACAGCTTCCGAGCAATGGACTCTGGCAACGAAAGGCTTGTGATCAGCCCAAACTACTTCCACCTCATCACCATTCCAGAAAATCAGGAATTGGTGCAAGGTCGATGGAATACACCAACTAGTGTGAATCCAATCCTTCCCCAGCAAGGCATTGTATGATGCTCCTGAGTCCACCACGAAAAAGGCTATCATGGTGGTTTTCTTTCCCACTGTGAGCTCTACCGGGAGGATTCCTTTGGTTTTTGCTGGTGTCCCTGTGAACCCACAAACTGTGAGCTCAGTTGGGATTAATTCCTTCTCATCTCATTGCAATTTCAACAACATAATCGATGGCAGGATGTTTACCGCTGCTCCGTTATCGATTAGCACCCTTGAATACGTCACTCCGTCAATGGCCGCGTTAATGTACAACGGCTTCAGATGTTGTGACATTCCTACCGCTGGTTTCTTGAAGACTACCTTTGCGGGTTTCTTCCCTTCTTCATCCTCGGTCGTCGGTCTGATTACCGAGACCCTTGGTTTCTCTGTTTTTACTTCTTGGTTGATAAACACGGGAGTCGTCGGGACCTTGTCATGGGTATCATTTTCCATTTTTCTTTCCTGGTCCGATTTCGCTCCGAAAGACTTCGGTAAGGTATACACCATGTTTACCGATAAGTCTTTTGGTATGCTCCCGAATTGGATAAACTTCTCCAATGATTCTTTGAAGTCTGAACCGATATCGGCCATCTCTAAGTCCGATTCATTCATTTCTGGAATTGATGTTTCGAGCTTCAAAGGCTTCACATCTCGGTCTCCAACCTCCACCTTTTTTTTTCCTTTACGGCTTGATATCGCCCTCGTCATCACGTCCTGTTGATCCGCTCGCCTTTTCTCCAATCGGTACTTGGCTTCCCAATCTCGAGCTTCTTGCCTTAACCGCTGCATTCTTCTTTTCTGGGTCTTACTAAAGCTTGCACGGTCTGGGAATTTGGGGTGTTCCACTTTTGTCCATCTGTTCACTTCAGTTATCGGTGGGATGATCATCCATGGAGATCGGTCTCGGCATTGATAAGACTTTCGTCTCACATCCCTAGCCATCTGTCTTGATTCCTTCAGATATTGCTCATGCCTTCGAAAGTAGGGCCTCCTGTGGTACTCCTGATTTGGATAGGTGAGGCGGCTTTGGATCGGCCGTCTCGGGCTTGATGACCGATCCGCCTTTTCCTTCCTTTGTTCAGGTTTTTTAGTTACCTCAACCTTGCACCTTGGACACAACCCTTGATTGATCAGATCAATCATCCATTGTAACGTTGGGCCATTATTTGCCTCGGGAGTAACCTTGTCTGCCACCACACTAGAAGCCAGTCTCGTTCCTGATTTTCCTTCCTTCGGTCTCGTGCTTGATTCGCCCAGGTCGACTCCTCTGAGGTCGATCTTTTCCCTTGGTCTCCGTAGGAGGGTGAAATCAGGTGTCACCATGTTTGCCCCCACTATCTCTGGAAACGGGTTGCTATCGACTCCCATCACTTCTTTCTCCTTCTCGGAAAACTTCAAGTTTCCCTTATCAATCATGTCCTGCAAAACGTTTCGGAAGACCAAGCAATTGTTAGTGGTATGACGCCAAGAGTTGTGCCATTTGCAGTACTCTTTCCCTTTCAGCTCGTTGGCCGAAGGTAATTTTACGTCGTGAGGAAGCCGAATTTGTCTATCGGCCATCATAAAATCAAAAATCTGGTCGGCCATTGCAATATCAAATGAATATTGTTTGCTGGCCTCAAAAGGTTGTTTTTTAACCGAGGACAACTGCGAGTCGGTCAGTTTAGGCAATGGCTGGCATAGATATGGCCGTTTTGAAATGATTTCGGCCACATCCACTTCGGTGTTGATTTCATATTCAGTAGCATGAATGTCAAAATTGGGATCCCGGTAATAGGTTCCCTTTGATGAATTTTTTCTTTCCTGCTCTTCCTCTAACATGCGCTCATATCGGGCTGCTCTAGTTGCCAGCTCGAAGAGATCGCGGAAACCCATGCCCTCGAACTTTTTCCGGAGTTCGAAGGAGAGTCCCCCAAGGGCTATATTAACGAATTCTTCCTCGGGTAATATAACTTTGCAGCGATGCTTAGCTCGTTTGAACCTAGCAATGTACACTTCAGCTGATTCACTTGGTAGCTGATACAACCTTGTCAAATCGGCCATGGAAACTTCGGGCTCTGTTCGATAAAACTGAGCGTGGAAAGCTTCCTCCATTTGGTTCCAAGTGTGGAATGAGTTGGGAGGTAAGTTGATATACCAACTAAAAGCCACCCCGGTCAAGGAGTTGGGGAACAGCTTTAGTAGCATGTCCCCTTGGTGACTCACTTCCCCGCTTTGAAGCAGGAAATGACCGATGTGCTCTACTGTTGATTGATCACCTTCACCAGAGAACATTGTGAAGTTAGGCACCTTGTATCCTCGTGGAAGAGGCAGTCTTTCAATTGCATCACTATGTGGCCTCCTATACATGGGCCGTTGAGTCCTTCGCAGAAGGCCGCCAAAGTCTTGGTCAATGACTTCGGCAATCTGTTCTCGGTCAACTCTCACCGTTTGGGCTGGATTAGCCCTTCTCATGCCGGCCTCATATTCTAGTCCGGTTCTATCATTCCACATTTGTTCATTTTCGGTGACTATGTTGTCTCCGAACAACGGGTTGACTCTCCCCCAAAGTCGGTCTAAATCCTGCCCGTTTAGACCGACTCCTGGTTCCTTAATGGTGACGCTTGGTCGAGCCACTACCCGAGGTGGGTTTCCTGTTTCTCCTAAAATTTCTTTGCCATCCCTTCTTGGCGGTGTAACATATTTTTCAGTCTGGGAGGAAGAAGGAGCAATCTGGCTTGCCCCCAACCCAACCCGAGAAAGGGAAGTTGGTGGGATGGAGAGCTGTAGAGGATCATCCGTTTGGTGGTCCTTCTACTTCCTCATTTCTCGGAGCATTTCACTCACTTGGGTAAAGGTTTGGTCTGTCTTAATGGACATCTCAGCCAATCGTTGGTTGAATATCCCCATTAAGTGGTTACTCATGTTAGACAAGTCGGCCTGGCTTGCTACCGAGCTGATGACCGGATCTATGATAGGCTCAGTGACTGGCTCTATTATAGGGTCTATGAGAGGCTCTCGTGAGCCTGCCTCTTGGGAAATCCCCTTAGATCGTGTTCCTTTTGCGGCCATTTGACTCAGGGTCCCACCGGGCGTGCCAAAAATTGTTTGCAATAAATCTGGTGTGGGGTGCGTTGGGCGTGCCAGAGTCCGTTTGGACTCAAAGTGGTGTGATTACCTAATCTGACTTCTAATCAAGCGATTTGTTATTTAACAATTAACCATAAAATAACAATGTGGGCTTTCTCTACTCTGATGCAAGTAAGAAATTACAAATGGAAACAAATGGAAACTAAATACAACGATTTAGAATACCTCCATAGACAACATCTTCTCCATTGATTGAAAAGTGGTGATTACAAATATTTAAAGAGAAAAAAAAAATACGAGCACTCAAGAACAAGGACTCACGAATCACTCAAAATCACTCAAGAACAAAAGGAATTGTTATGAGGAGATACTAAAAATATGCTGAGAGAAGAAGTGGCGTGTGTGTTAGCCCCTTTCCAATGTTGCACCACATGCCCTATTTATAGACTTGTTTGCACAACCGCCTGTAGACACCCCATTCTGTCGGCTATCAGATTTAGGAGACCCATAGCTTGGTGGTTCACAATGATCGTAAAAGACTCAAAAGGACTCTCGGAAGTCAGCTCTATCTCTCAGAATGCTCAGAATGACCAAAATGCCCCTAAAAGCCCGAAAACTCCCAGATTTGGTCCCAAAGTTCTGAAAACATGCTATATCATTAGAAAAGTATCAAAATGAGTTTTTAAAAGAAATCGGGTGAAATCGTCAGCTCCCAGAGACCCCCGTAAGTCCCGGAAGTTCTCGGAAAGTCCCCGTTGACCGGTTTGACCAAGGTTTGACTAGGTTTGACCAAGTTTGACCAAGTTTGACCGAAATCGTCCGAATTCACCAGAATCATTTTAAATCATGAGATAAGTGTTAAAACAAGTTCCAAAAGAAAATCGAGCGAGAACGTCAGCTCCTGGGAACTCCCGGAGGTTTCCAGAACTTCCCGGGAATCCCAGGTTTGACCAGTTTGACCAAAATTTGACTTTGGAACCGGGGCACCAAAACAATTTTCAAATATTTTTCATGGATACTAGAGGTCAATAGCTTTCCAACGGTATATCGCACATAATTTCTGGATTTAAAACGAATTTATTATGAATTTCCAAAGGCGAAAAAGGCGATCAAGTCGGCTTTTATCGCGAATACCGCAAAACTTTTCAAAGTGACCTATCCCCGAACTATTTTTTATGTAAAGTAGACTCCATTACCTTTCCAACGGTATATCACAACCTCGATTTGGAGTTCATATGCATTTTCTGTGAATTTCGGACAAAATAGGACCTTTTCGCAAATACCGGAACTTCGGGGGGCCTAAACAGCATTATCCAGACGAAGGGAGGAGCACTGCCGCCGCGGCACTGGCCCACTGCCGCCGGCCAGTGCCGCCGCGGCACTCCCCTCCAGAACAGTCCATTTTTGTAATATGTTTTGTGGTCCCATTTTGATTAATTAAAAGCCAAAACGACGTAGTTTTATGATTTCAGATGTTTGGAGCCAATGGGAGTACTTTCTAAATCCCAAAAACACCCCAAGTTGGCCTATATAAATATCCCATTACTCCTCATTTTAGGGGGAGTCAAATGTGAGTTTTGGAAAAGTTTGGGAGAGAAAGTTATAGAGATAAGGCTAGAGTAGAGAGAAAAGAAGCTTTCTTCTTTGATTTTCAAAAACAAAAGTGAGTTCTAACTTTATTTTTACTTCATTACTTCCATTTACTTCAACATTCAATACTCCCAACCACCATTTTAGTGAGCATTCAAGAGAATGGAAGCTTCTTCCATGTCTAGTGTCATTACATATAAGTGATACACCAATCTACAAGTCTCATGCTTCATGAATATCACATTGATCATCGTCTATTGATTGCTATTTACTTGCTTGTTTATTTATTGTTCATCTCTTCTTATCTCATTTCTTTTTATTTTCTTTATTTACTTACTAGTTCATCATCATGTAAGTGATGACATGAAGTTTGGGGTGAGTGAATCCTTATGGATAGTAGCTCTTGACCTCAAAAACATGTTTGATAGATGATGATCATAACCTCAATACTCCCAAGGTATTTTTGGGATGTATTGAAGTTATGTTCAAAAAATAAATAAATCTCTCCAACAATCTTGGAGGTTCTTAAATGATAAGTTTGATGTAGGTATTCTAAGCGGCTATGATCCTTATTGAGTGTTGAAAATATGTTTTCAAAACATCTATTTCAAAACCCCTCTCAATCCCTCTCATTTGGTTTCAAGAAACAAAACTTTGTTTTCTCCAAAATCTTCAAAACAATGAGTCAAAACAGTGAGTGAGTTGAGTTCAAAGATTTTTCTAGAATACAATACTCAACATATGGATACAAGGCCACTTGGAAAGTCTTCCTAACTCATTGGAGAACACCCATGATTTTTGGTTTGACTTGGAAGCACTTGGAAATGGTCCATTTGGGTCCCAACAATCCTTCCAAACATTCTGTTTTTGCTGTCACAGCAGCTAGGTCAACGTACGACCTCTTTTCCAGAAAACCTTTCTAAAAGGGGTGGTCCTAACTTATTTTTTCCTTAAAATTCAATGTCTTAGAAAACTTTCTGTATAAAATGGGCCTCTAGATCATTCTTTTTCATTTTCTAAGATTTTCTAATATTTCAGTCGACAGTACAAACTCTGTTTCTGAGTGACCTCTATTGTTTATATAATTTCTCTCAATCTGTGATAGCTATTCAAGATTGGCCTTTTGTGTTGTTTTCTAGACACAATAAGTAACATCTCCATAAAAAATCATGCATTGAAAACATTCCTAACCCCTCTTTTCAAATTCCAAAAGATCATGCTACTGTTCTGTCCACTATTCACAGCAAGTATACTTTAACTTTCATTCTTTGATTTGATGCTTATATGCATTCCAAATTAGTTCATATCTTAGGAAGTAGTTCATACTATATTTGTACACATCCCATGTTAATCTCATTCATTCATTCATACACATTTTAGACTTCTAAATCATTCTAGAAATCCATATACACAAAACACACTACAACCTTTGCACATTTTAGATACATTCATTGCATTCATGCAAGATTTGGGGTTTTTATAACTCTTAATCCAAGGAGATTATAAGGAAGGAATTTGATCACACATTCATGCTTCCCCTTTGATCTAATCATCCTTTCTCATCTGTCCCGGGGATTGAGAGATCTTCTTTTCTCAAAGAATAACATGCATCATACTAGCTTGTTAAGCATATTTTGATTTCTTTGTTTATTTGTTTCAAGAACAATTTATGTCCCCCTTTAGATTAGGAAAACTTGATGAATTGATATATGATTAGACGATTTTTCCTAGGTTTATTTGTGTGATCTTTCACTTCGCATTGTGTGATATTTGGCTTAGATCTTATGAATGATATCTTATCTTTAGATCTTTCATTTCAAGTTTCTTATGTGATGTAATATACTATCGTAGTATTATTTGTCGAACCATACCTAGTATAAGATGATTATTTGGATGCTAATTGAGGCCCGTCGAAAGACAGGGCGAGTTGAGGGTGTTTTAGTCGCGACAAAGGCTCCTTCCTCTCTCGTACCAAAACCCCGAACCAAGTTCTTTGGTTATGAAGGGCCGGTGCCCTTATCCGCTTGGGTGAGTCAAAATTAGGTTTCTTGGTTCCTTAAAGACCAAGTGGCGACTCTGTATCTGTTTTCAACAGACCTTTTCTCTCTCCTTGATTTAAAATCAAACGAATTTCAAAACATCAAAAAGAGGTGGAAGCCCGGTATCCACAATCTGGCGACTCTGCTGGGGAATTTTATTTTAAAAAAACAAAATAATACAGAGGTTTGACTCATAAGAAGCATCCTTAAAATCATCTTTTTACCGTGTTTGGTTCACCGCATTGCACTCTTGCATTTTCCCCCCTCCGACTGTGTCTGAAACGCGGCGCTGACATTGTTCAGGTCTTGCTGTGCCAGGGCACAAGTCACTGTTGATACTGTACCTTCTAAGGTATATCAAAAAGAGTAAAAACCTCCGTACTGTCTCCCTGACGGTATATTGGAACTCTCGTCAACGGACCCTCCTTGACTAAACCCAGCCTTTGCATATAGATTCCTGTAGAACCTTTCATAGGACTGTTCATTTATCTTTCCAGATAGGACAATGCGATATAACTGATGTATGCCCTGACGGGATTACCTGCGCGATGTAGACGCTTATGTGGCATAGAACAGAACCTCTTTCTTATGATTCCCAAGGCAATCACTCACATGTAGTCACATTGAGTTGACCTGCCTAAGCATCATGACAAGGATGTCTGCTCCATGCTCGCAAAGATATACACCGCAAACCTTGTTTGTCGGTCTTGAGACATAGGAGTATGAAAATCTGCTAGAAAGTATGATCACTATAACCGTACTTACCAGTTTCCCCAGAAACTCTGTCCAAATATCCCAGACATAACCACATTAACCAGTTTTCCCAGAAACTCTGTCCAAATATCCCAGATATAACCACATTAACCAGTTTCCCTAGAAACTCTGTCCAAATATCCCAGATATAACCACATTAACCAGTTTCCCCAGAAACTCTGTCCAAATATCCCAGATATAACCACATTAACCAGTTTTTCCCAGAAACTCTGTCCAAAAATTCCCGAAGTATCTTGGAAATCCATGTTATCCCTTGGTGATCATACTAGAAAGTAAGGTTAGCACACTCTGTATGGCTAGGACCTTATTTGTTTAGCTGCTATCTGTTAGAAATAGGAGCATCATATAGATTAGGGCTTACATCCGCATGTTTGTCCCATTTGCATGCACCATCCCCCTTCAATTTGTACGCACTGTTTCGGGTCGGTCCACATCACTATCTTTGTCTGCCTAAAGTCGCCACTGTCAAAGATCTAATCTAGTCCTTTCAAAATCTGTCAGGTCAGTATAGATTCCCAAGGGCAGCAGTCAGGGTCTTAGTCGTGGGTCAGGAGTTCGGATAATCGGTTAATCAGAATCAGTCCGACAGCTTACGTCAGCATGAATAGGGAAGAGTTGGAGAACAAGGTTACTGAATTGGGAGCGACCATAAGCCAGCAGTCCGACAGCCTGGCCCAGGTTTTGAAGTTCATGGAAGAACTAAAGCAGCGGCGACCGCAACCTCCGCCCGGGTTTCCACCACCGGAGTTTGAACTACCCCCACCTGAGAATAATGGGGAAGAAGACTGGTTTCAGGGGGTCCCACCGTCCGCATACGAGAAGAAGCTCCAAGAAAAGATGGACAAGGTTGACAAACTGGAAAGCGTACTCAGGAAAAGCAAGGGTATCGATGATTACATGTTAGATCTGGAAGGCCTCTTCGAGCCTGTCAAGCTGAAACTGCCAGAGAATTTCAAAATGCCTGCCATCGATCGCTTTGATGGAACTGGAAACCCGAAAAGCCACGTGAAGCTATGTATGAGTATCTTCCAGTCCATGGGTTGCACCCACGAGCACATTGCAATGCTATTCCCGCAAACTCTGGCAAAATCTGCACTATCATGGTTCCTAACCTTGGAAGCCTCTAAAACCCAGGCCTGGGAGGACATTGTTTGAGTCTTCGTCGATCATTACTCTTACAATCAAGAGCTGGATGTCACCATCAGGGATTTGGAAACAACCCGGCAAAGCAACAATGAATCCTTCGCTGCATTTCTGAGCAGATGGAGGAACAAGGTAGCCCAAATGACCCACCGGCCAATCGAGAAAGAACAGGTAAGGATGCTCATCCGGAATCTGCAGCCGCTCTATCATGAGAAATTATTCTACCAGTCCATCTCCACCTTTGAGGAGTTGTTTAAAGTCGGAACCCGAATCGAAGATGCTATCAGGGAGGGGAAGATCAAAAAGGAAGACCCTCCGAGTCAGCCAAAAAGGCCCAACTACTCCCGGAATCCCCCGGATGTCAATGCCCTTAGCGGCCAACCCATGGCATATCCTCCAAGACCATACCAACCCTCCAACCAGGCAAATTCCTCCAACCGCCCTTTCCAGAAAAAGCCCCCTCGTAATTTTGCCAAGCTAGAAATCTCTCTCTCCTCAGCCCTAGATCGCCTCCTCAAAAAAGGCCATCTCCAATTACTCCAGCCTCGAAATACCCCGCTCCCGCCTAACTGCGATATGTCCAAGCGATGTACTTACCACCAAGCCCCCGGCTATAACACTGATGATTGCATGCGCCTCCGCCATGACATCCAAGACCTCATCGACCAGAATATCATCGAGCCACCACCAAAGCAGCCTCATATCACCCAAAATCCCCTACCAAACCACCAAAATGTCAACCTCATTGAGTCCAGTCCCGTACCCTTCAACCCTGCTACTTATATCACCCCCCTAGGGTAACCCTTGCTTTGCATTGACATCCCGGATTCTGAGGGAATTCATCTGATCGGAGGGGAGAATGACGAGTGGCAGCAGCAGCTTGACGACGAGCAGGACTTGTTCTTCCTGGAAGAGCATGACCTAGGGGAGGTAGACCTCAAATGGTATGATCCTAACGACGAGAGTGATGCTTCCATCTGGAACGAGCCAGAAAAGCCATTTGTGGGAACGAATTGTGATTGGTTTAAGAAGGATGGGACTGTAGAAGGGCCTACTCCTGCCGAGATTGATCACCTAACCAGGTCAGGCCGTCATTATCAGCCTCCACAGCCTGCCACCGAAGCCATCGAAAAAGGTCCAGTTAAAGACAAGGGGAAGGGTAGGATGGATGAGGTCATCGAAGAAGACAATGAGCTGATCAAGCAGCTAAAGAAAACCCAAGCACATCTCTCGATGTGGGACATCATGGTAACATCCTTTAAGCACAGGCAAGCCGTGTTAAATGCCTTGGCTGGGATTGAAGTCCCCATCGACGCCGCGCCGGAGGACATGGTAGCTTTCTTGGGTGCGCTTACCCCCGACCCCATCATTACATTCTCCGATGAGGACCTACCGCCAGAGGGATCCGCGCATAACAAGGCATTATACATTACCGTGGGATGTAAGGAACAACAGGTGCCGTTTTGTCTAGTCGACACAGGCTCGGCCTTAAATGTCTGTGCCCTGAGGACTGCCACCGCCTTGGGGGTCAATGTCCTTGACATCACGCCATCTGTGCAATCTGTGAGAGCCTATGACAACACTAGAAGAAATGTGATGGGAACCGTCCCTCTCCAAATCCGGGTAGGATCTTTGGTGAGCACTGAGATCTTTCAAGTCATGGACATACCTGCCTCGTTCAATCTGCTGATTGGAAGGCCCTGGCTTCATGCCAACAAAGCTGTATCATCCACTGTGCATCAAATGATCAAGTACATTCATGAGAAGGAGGTAAAGATCATCCTCGGTAATAGTTGGGGTAATGAAGCTTTCCCAAATTACGCTCCCATTTTTGAAGTCCAAATACCTGAGCTGGAAGAAGGAGAAATCGGAGGATTCTTCATGGAAGAAGTTCATATGATCAAGGATGAAGACCGATTCCCTGAGGTCCACTCCGCAGTCGTCAACATTGTCCGCAAGATGAACTACTTCCCCAGAATGGGGTTGGGTCGACGCCAGCAAGGAATTCGGGAATTCCCGCAGATCAAAGGGCAACAAGGCACTTTCGAGCTGGGGTACAAGCCCACTGATGAAGACGCCGAGCTACAGAGGCCATGGAAGAAAAGGGTGAAGGGTCTCCCACCATACCGCAAGACTTTGAATGGACAATTCGTCAAGGAAGGGGATGATTTCCCTTACTTCGGGTTTCCTGAACCCTGGATCCATCGAACCACTGGGAGAAGGCACCCCGGGCTTGAAATCTTCGCTGACTGCGAGAGGCCCCCATATCAAGACCCGCTCTATCCCGAAGAAGTTGAAAAGACCCCAGAGGCAGACTGGTTGAAATACCTTGACACTGAAGCAATCAAGAAGATGTGGGAGGAATCCGCTGAGGAGGAGGAAGAAAAGAGGGCCAAGAGCCAAGATGATCAGATCAAGCCAACTGAGGAGGGTCTGAGCAACCAGGCTGTAGAGTCATCTGTCTGTGTCTCCCAATCCCCTATTCCCCCGAAGTCTGTACTACGAGTTATCAAGTCTATACTGGAGTCGACTGCTGTAAGCCCACCACTATCCAATGTAATCACTTCACCTATCATGAATGAAATGACAGACGATTCTGCTTACTCCTCTGTGTCTGACACTTGTGAATGCACAGATCCTTCCGAGGATCTCCCAATCGAACTAAAGCAACTAATTGAAAAACCACCTGCTTATGAAATAATCGAAGATACTTTATCAGTTAACTTAGGTGAAATAGATAATCCACAGATTGTGCAAATTGGCTCAACCCTTAATAAAGAAGAAAAAGAAAAATTAACCCTCTTGCTAAAAGAGTTCAAAGATGTTTTTGTTTGGTCTTACGAAGACATGCCCGGGGTCGATCCCGACATTGTCCAACATCATATTCCTCTCCTCCCTAATTCTAAACCTGTCAAGCAGAAACTGAGGCGCATGAGATCGGAATGGGCACTCAAGGTTAAAGAAGAGGTGGAGAAGCAATTCAAGGCAGGGTTCATCATTGTCACCGAATACCCGGAATGGGTTGCCAATATCGTGCCAGTCCCAAAGAAGGATGGAAAAGTTCGTGTGTGCGTCGACTTTCGTGATCTGAACAAGGCCAGTCCCAAGGATGACTTCCCGCTTCCCCACATTGACGTCTTGGTGGATAACACCGCAGGACATGAGCTACTGTCTTTCATGGATGGTTTCTCAGGGTACAATCAGATTCTAATGGCGCCAGAAGATCGGGAAAAGACGACATTCACCACCCCTTGGGGAACCTACCGTTATAGAGTAATGTCCTTTGGACTCAAGAACGCGGGGGCGACTTACCAAAGAGCTGCCACCACTCTGCTGCATGATATGATTCACAAAGAGGTAGAAGTATACGTAGACGACATGATTGTAAAATCCAAGGATAGAGAAGGGCACCTGGTAGCGCTGGAAAAGTTCTTCGAAAGGTTGTGCAAATACAAGATGAGGCTGAATCCAAAGAAATGCACTTTCGGCGTAACCTCCGGTAAACTCCTGGGTTTTCTCATCACACAAAGGGGAATAGAGGTGGACCCCTCTAAGATCAAGGCAATCCTCGAAATGACGCCACCACGGAATGAAAAAGAAGTAAGGGGGTTCCTCGGAAGAATCCAGTTCATCAGCCGCTTCATTTCTAAGCTCACAGCTACATGCGATCCTCTGTTCCGATTGTTGAGAAAAGGGGAGAAGTTCCAATGGGATGACCAATGCCAAGCCGCTTTCGACAAAATAAAAGCCTACCTTCAAAATCCGCCTGTCCTTTCACCACCAATACCTCATAAGCCTTTATTCCTTTACCTATCCGTCTCTGAAAATGCCATGGGTTGCATGCTAGCCCAAGAAGGAGAAGAAAGCCACTCCGAGAAAGCCATATATTACCTCAGCAAGAGGATGACTGGGTATGAGGTCAACTATTCTACCCTCAAAAAAACATGTTGGGCCTTGGTTTGGTGCACTCGCCGACTAAGGCACTACATGCTGGCCTTTCCGGTTATGCTCATATCCCGCATGGATCCTCTAAAATACCTTCTCGAAAAACCCGCCCTGACCGGTCGTATATCCCGTTGGTTACTTCTATTATCCGAATTCGATATCAAATATGTTACGAGCAAGTCAGTAAAAGGGAGAACCGTAGCTGAGCATCTCGCAGAACATGCCGTTGACTCCGAAGAAAGTGGGGACTTTCCATTTCCGGACGAGAGCATCATGGAAATCAAGGAAGAACAGTGGAAGTTGTACTTCGATGGAGCAGCCAACATGAAGGGATACGGAGTAGGGATGATCCTAGTATCGCCGAGTGGGGACCATACTCCGTTAGCAGTCAAGCTCAATTATAACTCCACCAACAACACTGCTGAGTATGAAGCATGCATTCTGGGAATGGAGGCAGCCTTAGAGTTGAAGGTTCAGAGGTTGGATGTCTTCGGGGATTCAAACCTCATCATATCACAAGCCAGAGGAGAATGGAAAGTAAAAGAAGAAAGGTTGAAGCCCTATCATGATCGTCTCGACCAACTCAAGAGGCAGTTCGAAAATATCACATTCCTCTACTTGTCCAGGGAAGAGAACCAGCTGGCAGATTCCTTGGCCACTCTAGCTTCGATGATCAAAATCCCTATGGGAGTCAGGATGATGCCCTTGGTAATTGAGCAGAGGTACGAGCCTTCGTTCAACATAATCGCCACAGTCGAAGAAGAAGAGAATGAAGCACCATGGTACCAGGATGTCTGGGATTTCATAGAAAAGGGGACGTTCCCCCAAGAATCCACCGAGAGAGACAAAAGGGCAATTCAAAGATTCGCAGCGCAATTCATCATTTGCGGCGGGAAACTGTTAAAGAAAGGACACAACGGTCACAACCTGACTTGCTTGTTTGGGAAGAGCTCCAGAAGAATGATGGAAGAAATACACGAAGGGGTATGCGGCCCACACATGAACGGTCACATGCTGGCCAAGAAAATCGTAAGACAAGGATACTACTGGACAACATTGGAGAAAGATTGTTGTGAGTACGTGAGAAAGTGTCACAAGTGCCAGATTCATGCAAATATGATGCATGTACCACCATCTCTTCTATACAGCATGACCTCGCCTTGGCCATTCTCCACCTGGGGAATCGATATTATTGGTGAAATCATTCCAAAGGCCTCAAATGGAAATCGGTACATCCTGGTGGCCATAGACTACTTCACAAAATGGGTAGAAGCTGCATCCTACACCAAGTTGGGGGCCAAGGAAGTAGCCAAATTCATCAAGAGAAATCTCATCTGCCGTTATGGAGTTCCCCATGAGATTATTTCGGACAACGGGAGTCATTTTAAGGCAGAAGTCAGGGATCTGTTCGAAGAATACAAAATCACCTATCACAAGTCGTCGCCATACCGACCACAGACCAATGGGGCAGTCGAAGCTGCGAATAAGAATGTCAAGGCCATACTGCAAAAATCAGCTGATACCTACAAAGACTGGCATGAAAAGCTACCATTTGCAATTTGGGGATACAGAACATCCATAAGGACGTCCACAGGAGCGACTCCTTACTCACTAGTGTACGGGATGGAAGCGGTACTTCCGGTGGAGATAGAATTACCATCCCTACGCGTAATGGCAGAGTGTGAAATTTCGGAATCAGATTGGTTGAGAGAAAGGTATGAAGAATTGGCCCTCATAGATGAAAAGCACCTAGCGGCGGTCGACCATGTCCGAATCTATCAGAAGAGGATAGCTCGTGCTTTCAACAAAAGGGTTCGTCCAAGGAAGATTGTCAAGGGCGACCTTGTCCTTAAGGAGTTGCGAGCTCCGATCTTTGATCCCCGTGGGAAGTTTAAACCTAAATGGGTCGGCCCTTATATCGTCAAGACTGTTCTTTCCGGAGGAGCAACTTATCTCATGGACCTCGATGGTGTTGAATTCAAAGAACCAATCAACATGGATCGTCTCAAAAAGTACTATGCTTGACTATCCAATAACCTTTCCTTTCAAGCCTTGCCTTGAACTACGCTCGACCTGATTCCCGCTCGGGGATACGTAGGCAACCACATCGGTTCGGTCGCTCCACCAACAAAAATAACCTTTCCTTTCAAAACCTTGGCCCGAACTACGTTGGACCTGATCCCCGCTCGGGGGTACGTAGGCAGACTTTCAAAAAGAAAAAGAAGGATGGTTCGCTAGGTTGAAAATCCGAAAGGACGCCTAGGCAAAAATTAGAGCTAAATTCAAAGTGAGCAATAACAAAAGAGAGAAAATAGCTCGCTAGGTCACCTCCTTGGTGCCTAGGCAAAAATTATGAGCATGTGAGAGAAATAAAGTCGCGGTCCTTACCATAACCCAAAAACCACCCTCCACACTAGGGGCAAAACTTCGGCCACTCGCCTCGTTTGCCTGAACCTCTTCTAAACTAGGGGCAAACGTCGGTCATCTACCTCGTTTGCCTCACAACCATATACATCCCAAACTAGGGGCAAACTTCGGCTACCCGCCTCGTTTGCCTCTAACGACCCCAGCATGCTCAAGCAAGTACCAAAAGCAACAACTAATTGAAATCTCAAGTTACAACATGTTTTTAGAAAACTAAAATGCATAAAATGAGATTCCCAAAATAACCAAGGTTCACCGATAAACAAACTTTGAATATTACATAGGCAGGAATAATCAAAGAAATAAAAGTCTTTCAAAAAAAGCAACCACATGTTCAAAGACACTTGGAGGAATGAGCAGAATCAGTCAGGACTAGTTTTGTCTTAGTGTCTTTTATTTCTTCAAAGGTCTTTAGAAGTAGGCCTTTACTCGGTCAGTCCAACCATCAATAAAAGCAGCAATAGTGGTAGCTCTGATCCTGGAAGCAAAGACCCTCTCAGTAAACCCCCGGGGAACCTCCTGAACCTGTCCATACTGTCTGGCCAAACGGCGAAAATGATAGAAAGAAGTCTCTCTCAGACCCATCAACCACACTCTCTGGTGACCTCTGAGGCTCGTGGTGATAGCATAGAGGCCCCAACGCCTCACGATCCAGCAAATGTCAGCTTCAGATAAGGCGCTCATCATGCCCACCCAATCGGCAAAGGTATAGTGAGAATGAAGCACGGCTCGACGAAAGTAAATTGGTGGTATACGGCCCGTCCACAGCTGAAGGCGCTCGTAAAGCCAAGCCTGTAACACCAAAGGTGCCCCAGAAAGAAGAGGAGTCCCTTGGTTGAAGGCATTATCCAAACCATTCAAAGTTTCAGCTAGAACCATAGCCATGGGATTCCTGCTAAGTTTCAGCCCGAGGCACACATGCACCAAGTCAATGGAAGTACTCGAGAACAAGAAGTGCGAAGTCATGCACAATATCAAAGCGGCCCCACGGGAAGCATCATACACGCTGAGATTCCCAGGACTGGCGTACCGGGCAATAATAGAAGCAATGTTGAGAACCTCACCTTGAATTAGCCGGCGGGAAATAGTGACAGAGCAACTCAGGTATTCAGCCAAGGCTCGCGTAGGGCTGAGGGTATCAGCAGAAGGGAGAATCAAGTCAGAGTCAGAATCGAAGCCAAGAATAGCACAGAACTCCTCAAACATGGGGCATATCTCCAGGCCATTGAAGTTGAAGACATGATTCACCGGGTCCCAGTGGGCAATGGCAGCACGCAAGAACTCAGTGTTCAGGGTCATCTGGCAAAGAGAGAATAGCTCGGTCAAGCCGTAGCTAAAGAGGTTGATCCGCTCCACGCCATCCGTAATGTTCAGCCAAGCTGTGAGTTGAGCAGGATCATACGAAGCCATTTTTTCTATCGCGGCTCTAGCAAAATTCAAAATTTCGGCAGCACCTCCCCGTTTCACGGACTATCCCACCTGCAAGGCAAAAGCACTCACTATCACAAAACTGCCCATCGCAGGAACATCCAGCAATCACAATGCACATGTATCAACAAGCACACAACTGTGCCTCTAAACCGGAAGATGTCCGGCCTAGGAGGCAAAACATCATAATACTCTGTCAAAAGGTCACAAATTGTGCTACACATCGTCCTACACTGTCCAAATAATCATATCCTCAGTACAACCCAATCGAAAATAGGAAAAGAAAATAAAATAATAATTCCCGCTTGGGAAGCCTCAGTCCTCCTCTTCTTCGTCCTCCGTCGGACCGCCCGGAGTGTACGTCGGCGACGGCCTCCTCCTACCACCTCTACATCTCGGACCAGTCCTCGATGAGCCAGCCCCGCCTCCACGGTACTGCACACACAAATAAAAATGAAGGCAATCAGTAAGGGAACAACAAAAAAGTACAAAAACATAGTCGAGTCAGAGACTTACCAAGGACGCCATCTGATTGGCGGCAAATTGCCGCATACCGTCCATCTGTCAAGGGTAAAACCTAGGGTTAGAACCTCATAACTTTAAGGAAGTGCAAAATTAGAGACATACCCGGTGGTCTCGTGTGAGGACCAAGGACCGTAAGCTAGCCGCCAAGGCATGACCCTCCTCAGCGTAACTCCAAGGAACATTGAGGACGCCCGCTGGCCGAGTAGGGTACCCGCATGTGACTCGTGGCACCTCCATCACTTGGGGAGCGCCATCAGCGCCTAGAACATTGACGGTCCAATCCCAAGGAGGGATAGGGTCGGGAGCCTGAGGAGCCTGTCTCCTGTACATCTTGCGAAGCTGCGAGCACAGAATAAGTTAGGAAAAGATAAATCAAAAACATGGGCAATGAATATAAACAAAAATACAAAAAAGAACTCACCTCTAGGAGTGGGAAGTTAGGCATCAGGAAACGGCCACGGTAAGCCTCGTAACCGGTCTCAGAAAGAAAATGGTCCCAGACATCAGTGCCAGCTAAGGCCGCCAGCAGAGCATCTCCAGAGAGGTCACCAGCATCCATCGCAGGAGGATCATGAGGGACGCGATACCGAGAACCACCAACCACCTACCGGGAGACCCGCTCCCCAAGGAACCACTGCCTGCACTCGGTACTCTCCAGTAGAAGGCGGCAAGAGGTAAGAGATTTAACCGCTTGTATCTCCTCTGGGGCGGCATAAGCAACGCCCTCCCAAGGCGTCTAATCAACACTAGAGGCCGTCAGCTCAGTTAAGAAGTTTCTGAGCAAAACAATCCGGTGGGCCCCGCTCTTCACCCCAACAACGTCCCTCCGCCATCTCAAACCTCGTGGGAATAAAGGCACAGGAGCCATGCCATCCTCATCCTCGCCTGATTCATCCGCCGGGGAAGGAGCCAACATCTTCAAGTATTCAAAACTCCAAAGCTGCACAGACAAAGGAGAAATCAGAACAAATATGGAAATAAAAAAGATGGAAAAATAAAAGAGGAAATAGTGCGTACCTCCCAAGCTCGCCAGAATCCCCCAGTAGATTTAACATCGCCCCGAGAGACCTCCCCCATATGCTTGTAGAGATGGGCCAGGGCAGCACCGCCCCAATTGTAGGAGGGGATCTCATCAATGGTCGCCAGGCAAGAAAGGAGCCTCAAGCTCACCCGGTCGTTCCTTGTCGCAAAGATGGAGCACCCGAGGACATACAGAAGATAAACCCTCAAAAGCTGGGAATTATTCAGATTGTGATTACCTCTACCATAGGCCCGGTAAAGCCAGCCGTAGGGGAACCAATGCCTCTCCAGGTTAGGGGGAACAGCCCCAATCAACATCTCCACCGCCTCCGGGTCAATCTCATAAAAATAGTCCAGAACCAGGTGCTTCCCGCCAACCCTCAAGCCCGTGATCATGGAGAAATCAAAAGGCGTCATAGTCATCTCTCCGAACGGCAGGTGGAAAGTGTTGGTAGTGTCCCACCACCTCTCGGCCAGTGCATAGAAGTGAGCCAAATCATTGCTACTTTTCGAAACCAAGCGGATGAAGCCTCTGAACCCGGCATCATCAACCATCCTCTTAACGGTGGGCGAAAGCTGGGTATACCATAAAAAAGCATGGGCAAGGCTACCATGGCCTTTTAATGCCACTTCCGGCACCTGCACACAACAAAGGCGACAAAAGATGCACAAAATCACTATTCACGACCCGAGAGCCGAATTCACAAAATCCACATTTGAGCACAAGACGAACTTCTAACGGTCTCTAAGTACACGCTACGGCTCACAAAACTAGCATAGTACATGAAAGTGGTCCTAAAATGTCGAAAGTTTCACATACCAAGCTCGCTAGAGCCGCGGCCGAAAGATGGCATTCAGGGTCCTGTAAAATCAAGTCCGGAGCTTGCACCTCGGCCTTCATCCGTCCTTTGGCCTTCTTAGACGGTCTCCTTGAGCTCGAAGCCATGGATCTACAAGAAAAATGGAAGTCACATTTAAAATTTGGGCAAACCAAAACACCAATCAAAAATCCAACTACGGGGAAAGATTACTCACCTGAGCGCGCACAAGCTGCGTTTTGATGAATTTTGGCTTCAAAAACACCCCAAAATGGCCAAGAATGAGCTTCAAAAGCTCAAAAACCCGAGATATAGGAAGATGAAGTTCGGTCACCCAGTGCCGCCGCGGCACTGGCCAACTGCCGCCGCGGCAGTGGTCCAGTGCCGTCGCGGCAGTGGCCCAGTGCCGCCGCAGCACTGCTCCCCGTGGGCCCCGCTTCGCTCTGTTTTGCTCCGTTTTGCCCCGTTCTGGCCCGTTTTGGCCTTTTTCAGCCCGTTTTTGGCCCCGATCAGCCTCGGTGGCCCATTCCAGTCGAGATTTATGAGGTTTTACCCCAAGCAGACTAAAAGTCGTCAGAACTACCTCCAGCAGGCAAAAACTGGGAAAAATCGGCTCCCGAAGACCCGAATCGGTCGTTTCAGGACAACCGTCGCGAATTTTGATCAAACACGAGAATTCTGGTAACGGATCCTGTTTCCCGATCAAGAGAAGAGATTCCCCGAGAACCCTGCATCATCCCCCGAGGACAGAAGCAGAAAGATACCAGCTCCCGGACCGGCTCTTGGATTGAGCACCGAAAGAGATTCCCCGAGAACCCTGCATCATCCCCCGAGGACAAAAGCAGACAGATACCAGCTCCCGGAGGCCCTGACCGGCTCTTGGATTGAGCACCGAAAGAGATTCCCCGAGAACCCTGCATCATCCCCCGAGGACAGAAGCAGAAAGATACCAGCTCCCGGACCGGCTCTTGGATTGAGCACCAAAAGAGATTCCCCGAGAACCCTGCATCATCCCCCGAGGACAAAAGCAGACAGATACCAGCTCCCGGAGGCCCTGACCGGCTCTTGGATTGAGCACCGAAAGAGATTCCCCGAGAACCCTGCATCAGCCCCCGAGGACAAAAGCAGACAGATACCAGCTCCCGGAGGCCCTGACCGGCTCTTGGATCGAGCACCGAAAGAGATTCCCCGAGAACCCTGCATCATCCCCCGAGGACAAAAGTAGACAGATACCAGCTCCCAGAGGCCCTGACCAGCTCTTGGATTGAGCACCGAAAGAGATTCCCCGAGAACCCTGCATCATCCCCCGAGGACAAAAGCAGACAGATACCAGCTCCCGGAGGCCCTGATCGGCTCTTGGATCGAGCACCGAAAGAGATTCCCCGAGAACCCTGCATCATCCCCCGAGGACAAAAGCAGACAGATACCAGCTCCCGGAGGCCCCGACAGGCTCTCTCGGATTGAGCACCGAAAGAGATTTGATCAATCGTGAGAGGTTCAGAGATGGATCCTGGTTCCCGATCAAGAAAATAAAGATCCTCCCACCAGCCGGAACCGATTCCCGAAAGACGGCCGTCAGGAACAATCAGAGCACTGCCCACAGCCAGATCTCCTGATTATCAAGAATTTTCTCACAGCTTTACCATAAGATCCCTCGGTCACCTTTGGCTATCGTCTTCTGAACAAAGCGCATCTGATCTGTCTCACTTATTCCAGAAGTTTGCCCCCAGACCTGGAGTCTTCTAAACTTCGATGTCCTTATCCGAGTCACCCACCACGTCACAGTCGCGAACGCTAGCACGACACCAGCCCACTCGGAGTGGCACACCCCACAGCACTTGCTCATACTAGGGTCACATGATATCACATCCATGCATTGCATATCACTCTTATTACATAGCATCCGCCTGATTGTTGTGTATGTACATGTGTGATTTATTCCTTTGTGCCCTGAACTACGTCCTGGTCTGATTCCCCTTGGGATACGTAGGCAGCTCACGCAGAGCACGACCAGCACTAACCTCATCATCCTTTTCATATTTTGCAACGCTGTTTGTCCTAAATCTATAGCCTCCAAAAAGTCCTGTCTCTTCAAAGCTTTGGCACTCGCTTGCGACATGCGTTGCCTCGCAAGTTCATGCCAAAGAGGGGCAAACTGTAGACACCCTATTCTGTCGGCTATCAGATTTAGGAGACCCATAGCTTGGTGGTTCACAATGATCGTAAAAGACTCAAAAGGACTCTCGGAAGTCAGCTCTATCTGTCAGAATGCTCAGAATGACCAAAATGCCCCTAAAAGCCCGAAAACTCCCAGATTTGGTCCCAAAGTTCTGAAAACATGCTATATCATTAGAAAAGTATCAAAATGAGTTTTTAAAAGAAATTGGGTGAAATCGTCAGCTCCCAGAGACCCCCGGAAGTCCTTGAAGTTCCCGGAAAGTCCCCGTTGACCGGTTTGACTAGGTTTGACCAAGGTTTGACCAGGTTTGACCAAGTTTGACCAAGTTTGACCGAAATCGTCCGAATTCACCAGAATCATTTTAAATCATGAGATAAGTGTTAAAACAAGTTCCAAAATAAAATCGAGCGAGAACGTCAGCTCCTGGGAACTCCCGGAGGTTTCCAGAACTTCCTGGGAATCCCAGGTTTGACCAGTTTGACCAAAATTTGACTTTGGAACCGGGGCACCAAAACAATTTTCAAATATTTTTCATGGATACTAGAGGTCAATAGCTTTCCAACGGTATATCGCACATAATTTCTGGATTTAAAACGAATTTATTATGAATTTCCAAAGGCGAAAAATGCGATCAAGTCGGCTTTTATCGCGAATACCGCAAAACTTTTCAAAGTGACCTATCCCCGAACTATTTTTTATGTAAAGTAGACTCCATTGCCTTTCCAACGGTATATCACAACCTCAATTTGGAGTTCGTATGCATTTTCTGTGAATTTCGGACAAAATAGGGCCTTTTCGAAAATACCAGAACTTCGGGGGGCCTAAACAGCATTATCCAGACGAAGGGAGGAGCACTGCCGCCACGGCACTGGCCCACTGCCGCCGCGGCACTGGCCCAGTGCCGCCGCGGGACTCCCCTCCAGAACAGTCCATTTTTGTAATATGTTTTGTGGTCCCATTTTGATTAATTAAAAGCCAAAACGACGTAGTTTTATGATTTCAGATGTTTGGAGCCAATGGGAGTACTTTCTAAATCCCAAAAACACCCCAAGTTGGCCTATATAAACACCCCATTACTCCTCATTTTAGGGGGAGTCAAATGTGAGTTTTGGAAAAGTTTGGGAGAGAAAGTTATAGAGATAAGGCTAGAGTAGAGAGAAAAGAAGCTTTCTTCTTTGATTTTCAAAAACAAAAGTGAGTTCTAACTTTGTTTTTACTTCATTACTTCCATTTACTTCAACATTCAATACTCCCAACCACCATTTTAGTGAGCATTCAAGAGAATGGAAGCTTCTTTCATGTCTAGTGTCATTACATATGAGTGATACACCAATCTACAAGTCTCATGCTTCATGAATATCACATTGATCATCGTCTATTGATTGCTATTTACTTGCTTGTTTATTTATTGTTCATCTCTTCTTATCTCATTTCTTTTTATTTTCTTTATTTACTTACTAGTTCATCATCATCTAAGTGATGACATGAAGTTTGGGGTGAGTGAATCCTTATGGATAGTAGCTCTTGACCTCAAAAACATGTTTGATAGATGATGATCATAACCTCAATACTCCCAAGGTATTCTTGGGATGTATTGAAGTTATGTTCAAAAAATAAATAAATCTCTCCAACAATCTTGGAGGTTCTTAAATGATAAGTTTGATGTAGGTATTCTAAGAGGCTATGATCCTTATTGAGTGTTGAAAATATGTTTTCAAAACATCTATTTCAAAACCCCTCTCAATCCCTCTCATTTGGTTTCAAGAAACAAAACTTTGTTTTCTCCAAAATCTTCAAAATAATGAGTCAAAACAGTGAGTGAGTTGAGTTCAAAGATTTTTCTAGAATACAATACTCAACATATGGATACAAGGCCACTTGGAAAGTCTTCCTAACTCATTGGAGAACACCCATGATTTTTGGTTTGACTTGGAAGCACTTGGAAATGGTCCATTTGGGTCCCAACATTCCTTCCAAACATTCTGTTTTTGCTGTCACAGCAGCTAGGTCAACTTACGACCTCTTTTCCAGAAAACTTTTCCAAAAGGGGTTGTCATAACTTATTATTTCCTTAAAATTCAATGTCCTAGGAAACTTTCTGTATAAAATGGGCCTCTAGATCATTCGTTTTCATTTTCTAAGATTTTCTAACATTTCAGTCGATAGTACAAACTCTGTTTCTGAGTGACCTCTATTGTTTATATAATTTCTCTCAATATGTGATAGCTATTCAAGATTGGCCTTTTGGGTTGTTTTCTAGACACAATAAGGAACATCTCCATAAAAAATCATGCATTGAAAACATTCCTAACCCCTCTTTTCAAATTCCAAAAGATCATGCTACTGTTCTGTCCACTATTCACAGCAAGTATACTTTAACTTTCATTCTTTGATTTGATGCTTATATGCATTCCAAATTAGTTCATATCTTAGGAAGTAGTTCATACTACATTTGTACACATCCCATTTTAATCTCATTCATTCATTCATACACATTTTAGACTTCTAAGTCATTCTAGAAATCCATGTACACAAAACACACTACAACCTTTGCACATTTTAGATACATACATTGCATTCATGCAAGATTTGGGGTTTTTATAACTCTTAATCCAAGGAGATTATAAGGAAGGAATTTGATCACACATTCATGCTTCCCCTTTGATCTAATCATCCTTTCTCATCCGTCCCGGGGATTGAGAGATCTTCTTTTCTCAAAGAATAACATGCATCATACTAGCTTGTTAAGCATATTTTGATTTCTTTGTTTATTTGTTTCAAGAACAATTCATGTCCCCCTTTAGATTAGGAAAACTTGATTAATTGATATATGATTAGACGATTTTTCCTAGGTTTATTTGTGTGATCTTTCACTTCGCATTGTGTGATATTTGGCTTAGATCTTATGAATGATATCTTATCTTTAGATCTTTCATTTCAAGTTTCTTATGTGATGTAATATACTATCGTAGTATTATTTGTCGAACCATACCTAGTATAAGATGATTATTTGGATGCTAATTGAGGCCCGTCGAAAGACGGGGCGAGTTGAGGGTGTTTTAGTCGCGACAAAGGCTCCTTCCTCTCTCGTACCAAAACCCCGAACCAAGTTCTTTGGTTATGAAGGGCCGGTGCCCTTATCCGCTTGGGTGAGTCAAAATTAGGTTTCTTGGTTCCTTAAAGACCAAGTGGCGACTCTGTATCTGTTTTCAACAGACCTTTTCTCTCTCCTTGATTCAAAATCAAACGAATTTCAAAACATCAAAAAGAGGTGGAAGCCCGGTATCCACACCGCCCATGTTAGTGGGGATCATGGGGTAGTGGGGTACTTGGCCCCTGATTTCTAGGCATGTATCAGTTTATGCTCCCACTATGTCCCATGATCAACTTCCATGACTTGTGTTTTGATCCCACTTCTGCCACGTTCCTCTTTTCTAGCAACTGCTTTCCATTCCAGCTCAGCATACTCTGAAGACCACGTTCTCATTTTTTATCCCTGCTGTTAACTTCCAGCTATTTAAGTAGATTCATGACCGATTACATCTTTCCCTAAATAGCTTAATCTTTGATGGTGATACAAATCGGTCCTTTTTACAGTAGAAAGCCTACTTGCATTCCTCGGTCTCTTTACACCGATGTTGGTCTTTATCCATTACTAATTCCCTAGGCTCCTTTCATCACCCTATGGACCTGCTACTGGGATCTGTAGCACAGATCATCGGCCTTGTCTGTTAATACCGAAATGTCCCTGATCTTTTCTGATATCGGCATTGTTTATTGAGACCGATATCTGTTATAAGCCATTTTGTTATTGCCGATATTAGAGCTCAATGATCATAAATAAGTTGGGCATCGGTCATATATCACCGAAGTTAGGGCTGCAGTTGAGGTTACTCTTCCGCTAGTCATACTTGTTAAAACTAGGGTACTTCTTTTATCATATTATCCTCGGTCTTGATACCGATGTCCATCGTATTCTCGACCTGGATACCGATATCCTCATATGGAACGTACCATCCCTACCAGTAGCTAGATCAGATATCGGTTTTTCCCTACGTCATCGGCCTTATCCCCATTCATCTGACTACATAGTCCAGTGATGACGTCCTGAGTCCACATGACCGTCACGTGCTTTGGGAAACCCTAATTTAGGGTGTAAACAATTATAACTATTTTGCTCCTTCAATTTATCTGAGAATGTGAAGTGCAATACAAATACCAAAAGTAACGAAGGTTATTAATAAACATTTTACTTAATTCTATGTCAACTCCCGGTTTCCTAAAAATTCAAATAAACACATTCCTATCTCCCATTTCATTGTATTTTACCTCAATTTTTTTTAAAAAGAGACAATGTGCCATGTCTACTTCGGTGCCCAACAAGGGTCTAAACAATAAAATTACGACATGCTTTGTGTGTTGTCCGACAAGCATGCACAAGCATGTCAGTGTGCCCAACACAAACGCAACACCCAAAATTAAAGTATTTGTGCTACGCAGTCTACGTCTAAGAGGTTAGGCGGGTGTATAATGGAGGGGGGGGGGTTGGTTTTACAAGTGAATTTTTGAGAGTACATAATCGAGGCATTACATCTTCGACATTCCATAATAAAATAAACAAAAGAGAATCTGCAGGACAGAGACACGCTACAAAACCAAAATTACAAGTTAGGAGTAAACCTCCTCGTCTTTCTAGGAATTTTTTTTTTCCCCTTGTCTAAGCATCTATATGGAATTAGAAAGTAAGAGTAATGGGAAAAAATTAGGAGGGACAATACTGATAAGTTACTAGTTATTCCAAAAGCTTAAGTTGTTAGGAATGGCCCAACAATGTCTATAAAAACAGAAATCCGTTCTAGTGGAGACAAATGACAAAGTACAATTATGCACACCAAAGCGGGGAAAGAGACTTAAACCAGAGACTCCTGACTAGTTGCTCCAAAAGCTTGAACTGTTAAAGAATGGAGTCCAACAATGTATATCATCCTCCAGTAAATACCTTGAGTATAGACTTAGAATCATCTCCACTTCTCTTGAAGTTCCTTCCTCTTGGACAAAACCCATGTTACAAAGATTGCCACAAGAAGCGCAACAATTGTAAGGAGAAGTAGAGCATAGCTGAAATCCTCTGTAAGCGAATCGTAGGTCCGTGATGGAGCTAGCCGAGTACGAAAGAGATCCACTCCGTATGTAAAGACGGAGGTGGTCAACTCTAGCTTTGCGGGTACTGTGACTATGCCTCTCAGGCCTTCCACTTTAAGGGCGTGTGTCATGTAAGACTGAAAAAACAATCCTTCTATTAGTATTGACAAGCAACTAATTAAGAAATTGCTGGATGAAGAAAAGTGGAAGTATATAGCTTGAAAGAAGAAATGCAACACTTAATATCTCATTCCTAGTGCAGGTCGACAAACTGAGTACTCTTAGGCTCAGTTTGATTTGCGGATTTAGAGAAAGAAAAGAAAAAAGGAAAGGAAAACAAGAAGGAAAACTAGTTCCCTTGTGTTTTCCTCCATGCTTAAGTACCTTTAAAATTTATAAATATTTAAAATATAATTGTAACTTGTGATTAAAAATACAAAATAAAACATAAATGGGGAGTCCACAAAACTAAAATTTTTCAATTTATTTCTCTTTCTTTTCCTTCCTACGTTCCACACGCTTTCCCCTATTAAGCAAACAAAGAAAAGGTGTTTCCCTTAGGCTTTGTTTGGTTCATGTATTTAGTGAGGGAAAAGAAAAAGAAACATAGAGCATAACATTTTCCTTTGTTATGCTAATAAAGAAAACGACGAGGAAAAAGGAATGAAAACAAATAAGTTAGAAATAAAGTTGACATTTTGAATTTTGTGATTCCTTTTCCTTGCTTATTTCTTACTTTATTATATCTTTTGAGAATTTTTAAGTTTTAATGTTATTTAAGCATGGAGGAAAATATAAAAGAAAACACAAAGGAATTAGTTTCCCTTATTGTTTTCATTTATGTTTCTTTTCATTCAATGAATCTGTGAACCAAACAAAACCCTTGTACTTGCCTTTCCCTCACAAAATTCATAAAACAAACAGAGCCTTAAGTTAATAGACCAATTATGTATTAAGATATGTAAGCTGTCAAGCTGAACCCCACATCAATTTATCTACCATGAGCAAGTTTTGCTAACTTTGCATTGTATTGTATTTGACAGAAGAATTATACACATGTAACCAGAAAAACAACTCTAATTTGATCATGATTTTTTAGAAATGAACATCTTATGGTCAAAGCTCCGGCCTACATAGACCTTGAGTGAGAAGACTAGAAGCATAAATTGAGTGTTATTTTATTATACTTTAATTTAACTAATCTTATTTATCCAAATCAACATGACTCTCTCCTATGATTTTTGAGTTCAATTGAATAGTACGCCTCTAGGAAGCATGTGTACTCGATCCATTTTGAGTGAAGTACTCATATCGAGTACTTGGGGGACATTGACACCCGTACCATACTCTGGGTACCTGTCGGGTACCCCTCCAGCGGTGTCCTGATATTGTAAATTGAAGGATTCAACTTGGGTACGGCTCGGATACTTCCTGGGTACGGCATGGGTATTTCGTGGGTACGGCACGGGGTTAAATTGCATTTTTTGAAAACTATGGGGGTACAACTATGGGGGGTACTTTGTGGGTACGGCGTGGGTACTTCGTGGATACGGCGTGGGTAATTCGTGGGTACTTAGTGGACTTGCTTCTTCTTCTTCTTCTTTTTTATTTATAATTTTTTTTTCTTTAATGTTGTGGACTTGTAATGCTAAAACAATGTTGTTTAGCCCTTAGACCTATGTTACATGGACTCTTCTAAATAGGAGAAGTACCCGTGTCAACATGACTCATTGCGGACATGGGTATGACACTTGGGTAGGATCCTTCTAGTGTAGTTTAGTGTAATTTTCAGACAAGAAAGGCAAAGTACCCGTATCGGATATAGAATCCATACCCGTGTCCTCCGGACACTTTGAAGAGTCCGTGTAACATAGCCTTAGACTACTTATTTGCTAATATGTGGATTAATATATTGTAGTGTTGTTCAATCTTCTTCTTTTTCTTTTCTTTTTTAATTATTAAAAATATATTTTTATTCAAGGTAACCTAGCCGTACTCGTACCCTACATTTTTGGAAATTGCCGTACCCCCGTACCTGTATCGTATCGTACCCGTGTCACGTGTCCGTACCCGTGCTACATAGGTATGCCTCTTTTACTCGATATGAGCAGATAAATATGTCGCTCCTTCACATGTATGTTTGCCAGCCCTCACGCCTTTAGTTACAAGCTACAATTGAGAAAGAGATCCTGGCTTCTTTATCTCCCCTGCAGTACTTATAGACAGCTTTTGCGGGAAAAAAATGGATATAACAAATAAATAAATCTCTTCCATGGTTGTATAACCTAAATTTCCAGTAAATTCAGACCCTCAGCAAGTTTAGTAACAAACATAAAAACAAAATGTATCCAACTTTTATCAATTGAATTAGTCAAAATTTAGTTCCTAAAGGTAATCCTACTAAAGTTGGCAACCTTCTCAAAATCAATTTAGCAGATTAGTTTGCCAGTTACTTGTTGACTGCCATTACCATGACCTGTAGATCATCTACAAATGAGCCAGGTAAGAGCCAATACTACCCGGAACATGGTTTGTTTCATTACCATGTTTGGATCTAGCAACTTCAATTCCCAAAAAAATATTTAAGAGCTCCTAGATCTTTTATTTCAAACTCACTGGATAGAAACTCTTTTAATCTTTTCATCTCTTCCAGATCATCTCCAGTTAGAACAATATCATCAACGTACACAATCAAGGCAGTAGTCTTACCTTGTGACGAGTGTTTAATGAATAATATGTGATCAGCTTGACTCTGTTTGAAGCCATACCTGAGCATTGCCTGTGTAAATCTCTCAAACCAAGCCCGTGGAGATTGTTTCAGGCCATATAATGACTTTCTAAGTCGGCACACCTTCCCTTCTGTCTTAGTGTCCTCAAAACCAGGAGGAATATCCATGTACACTTCTTCATCAAGATCACCATGAAGAAATGCATTCTTCACATCAAATTGGTGAAGGGGCCACCCAAAGTTGGCTGCCAATGATAGCAGAATCCGCACAGAGTTCATCTTGGCAACTGGAGCAAATGTCTCCTAGTAATCAATCCCATATGTCTGTGTAAAGCCTTTGGCAACAAGTCTGGCCTTGTACCTTTCAACAGAACCATATGCTCTATGCTTCACAGCATATACCCATTTGCATCCCACAATCCTTTTTCCCATAGGTAAACTCATCAATTCCTAAGTACCATTCTTACGAAGAGCCTTCATCTCTTCGATCATTGCAAGTTTCCATTTGGGGTCAGCAAGAGCATCCTGGACATTGTTAGGAACAGAAACAGAAGCAAGTTTTGAAAGAAAAGCTCTATATGAAGGAGACAAGTGAGAATAAGACACAAAATTGGAAATAGGATGTTAGGTACAAGTCCTAACACCCTTACGTACTGCAATAGGAACATCAAGAACAGAATCAAACTCAATAGGCACAGGTGTATGAGACTCATTAGAAATATCAAGAACAGAATTAGGATTACCTTGGTCCTCAACACGAGAAGGAGACGTCAATAGAAGAGTAGAGGTAGCAGCTTCTTTATGTTTGGATTTACTCCATGTACCTTAGAATAAACCAGCAACTCTTTCCCTTTTCTTCATACCACTGCTCCCCCTGAAGAGTTGACTCCGAACTAGAAGAAGACTGAAAGTACGACTGAGACTCATAGAACGTAACATCCATAGAGACGAACCATTTCCTCGAGTGAGGATGATAGCAGCTGTAACCTTTCTGGGTAGGAGAATACCCCACAAAAACACATTTGATAGAATGGGGGTCTAATTTCCTCCGAGAAGGAGAGTGGTTGTGGACAAAACAGACACAACCAAAGATCCGAGGAGTAATAGAGAACAGAGGAGATATATCAGTAAGAACTTCAATGGGTGCTTTTTTATTCAGAATATGAGTTGGGAGACGGTTAATGAGATAAGCAGCGATTAATACTGCTTCACCCCAGTAAGACTTAGGGGCATTAACAGAAAAAATTAAGGAACGAGAAATATCAAGCAAGTGACGATTCTTGCGCTCTGCCACCCCATTTTGTTGAGGGGTGTCGGTGCAAGATGTTTGATGAATAATCCCATTAGAACAGAAGTAATCGGCCAAACCCGAATCTATGTACTCACCTCCTTGATCAGATCTTAAAACTTTGAGACTAGTACCAAATTGTGTACGCACCATTTTACGAAAAGCTTTAAAGATGGAAAAAACTTCTCTTTTTTCTTTCATCATATACAACCAAGTTGTATGGGAGTAATCATCAACAAAAATGACAAACCATCTATGACCTTTTAAAGATAAAACACGAGAAGGACCCCATATATCAGAATGAACTAAATCAAATGGAACTGAACTTTTATTAATACTTGGAGCAAAAGAAGCTCTATGATGTTTACCAAGTTCACATGTTTCACATAGAAAGTCAGAAACATTTTTATTTAAAACTAAAGAAGGAAATAAATGTTTCAGCAAATAAAAAGAAGGGTGTCCTAAACGTCTATGCCAAAGATGTATGTCCTCGGCTTTAGCTCCCGAAACAACTGTGTGATGAGCCAAAGGTCCTCCAGCATCCAAAACATAAAGTCCATTCTCTTCTCTACCACTGCCAATCGTCCTCCCCGTGGAGAGATCCTGAAAGACACAATGGGTAGGAAAAAAGGTTACACTGTAGTTGAGATTCTGTGTAAGACGACTGACAGATAATAAATTACACAAAAAATTTGGGATATGTAATACAGAGGAAAGAGGTAAGGTTGGAGTTGCACGAATAGTACCCTTCCCTGAGATAGAGGAAAAGGTACCATCAGCAATACAAACTTTATCTCTTCCTGAACACGGTGTATAATCAGAAAAAATATCAGAACATCTAAACATGTGCTCAGAAGCACCAGAATCAATAATCCATGGAGAAGAGGAGTGAGACAAGTATGCTCTTGCAAAAGTGACGAATATACCTGACTGGGCAAAGGAAGTAGAGACACCTGTAGATGCAGAGCCAGTAGAAGAGGAAGTTCGGCGAGCCGTCAGATTCCGAAAAGCTTCCTCCACCTCAGAGGCAGGAAACATAGCTGGAGCAGTATATGGTGAAGGTTGATCAACTGAACTGGAGGCTGTTGGATCCACAGGGGTAGAGTGATGAGCATTAGCATTACAGCCATTAAACCGTCCTCCACGACCCCTAGACTAGCCAAACCGACCCCCTCGAGCTCCTGGGGCCCCCCGATCGCCTGGTGGATAACCATGTAATTTATAGCATGTGGCCCTGGTGTGATACTTGGTATTACAATAGTCACAAAACTATTTGGCCTTATCTTTGGACTCACTAGTATTGTCACGGCCACGGTTCCCATCCCTCTGAGAAGCCGAAATAAGTTCAAATCACTCTGTAGGAGCAAGCTGAAGCATAGCAGAACAATGGCTTTCCTCGTTCTGGACATAAGCGAAGGCCTCCGGAAGAGAGGATAGTGGGTCCATTCCTAAAACCCAACTACAAATTGGATCCAAATCAGAATTAAGGCCCTCAAGGAACTTAAAAATTCATTCTTCAGCAACAAGCTTATTATAGGCCACAGAGTCAGCAGGACACACGGGCTTGTAATCTAATAGGTGATCCAATCATTTCCAATTAGTGGATAGGGAGGTGTAGTACTGAAGAACATTCATCTCACCCTGTTCAGATCTACCAATCAATCGCCTTAACTCGAAAATTTGTGCAGAATTCCCCTTGCGGGAGTAAGTGTTGGCCATAGTCTCCTAAATATCTTGGGTAGTAGCAATGTCCAAAAAACCTTCAGCAATCTCTGGAACCATGGAGTGGTAAAGCCAAGTCATGACAGTGGAGTTCTACATTTCCCACTTGTCATAAGAGGCATCCTCGGTGGTAGGTGCCTTAATTTTTCCGTTGATATATCCCATCTTCCCTCTGCCCTTTAGGGACATAATCACAGATCCGGACCAGGCTAGGTAGTTTTGGCCATTGAAAAGTGACGTAGTGAGTTTAACGTTTGGGCTATCGGTGGAAGTAACAAACATGTGGTCACCCTTAGGAAACTGTGTATTCACGTTGGATTTGTCTATATCCGTCATCGTGAATCAACACTCAAACCAATACCCGCAACAAACACTGAAGAAGCGAAAAAAAAACTGGTAACAATGGATACGTAGTACACACAAAAAATTCAGACCACCATATAGGATGCTAAAGTATGAGTCATCTAATAAAAGTCCATAAATGGACTAGAACCAAACGGTAGAGAACAAACTCCGATCAAATCAGCGAATTGGTACAAAACCTGTATGGGTGTTGTCGGCTAAGTCAGATTAGCATTTGGGGTGGTCGGCTTTGTTGGGTGGGCATATATGGATCTCGGCTGGTGTATATGGTGGTTGTGATGCAGCGGCTAAGTGGGGGTTGGTGTGGTGATGACGCATAGGGTAGTGATGCCCTAGAATGGTTGCGACAGGTCTGGGTATGATGCTAAGGGGCTGCGACAGGTCTGGGTGTGAGGCTAAGTGGCTGCAACAGGTCTGGGAGGTGGTTAGATGATGTGCTACTGGGCAGGAGAGGACATGCGCAAGGCTGTGGTGGTGGTGGGAGGTGGTCCGGTGGTATGGGATGGTGGTGGTAAGCTCTTTCCTGCTTTGGGAGGCTCTGATACCATGTAGAAATTAATTAGGGCAAAAAACTAAGAGACAGATTATGTCTCTAGTATTTTATTAAGACCTAAATAATACGAAGTTATAAGAATGCCCTTGGGCGAATATCACTAAATATAAGAGAAACAAAAAGAAATAAAAAATAAATATTTCTAACAGGAAGGACCCTATGAAGTCAAAGAAGCTAATCTCAGCGGGTACTATAGGATCCAGAGGGTTGGTGAAAACTCCATATCCGGACCTATCAATACCCAATGGTTAAAGCTACACCATGCTTTGCCGGCCTTTAGTTTTTTTTTTTTTTTTTTTTTTTTTTTTTTTTGTCCGCCGTGAAAAAAGTTGTTGCCTATTATTTTGACACTGCCAGTCCCCAAAGATGTTCTCACCATATTGTCAACATTAGCATAACACTGAGCTTAAAAAAATTATAATAATAAAATACAATAAAATCAAAAAAATAATAAAAAAACTCAGCAGTAGTTGCTCATTCCACAAATAGTCCTGCAATCACCAAGGTTTCGCTAGTAACCTCATCCGTAACAATCCTAGCCCTCGAAAGTTGCTCTACGATTCTCGACCGTGCCAACCTCTCCTCATACATCCCACACTCCTCACCACGATCCACAGTCGCTTGAAGCTGCAACGCTCGAGCTTCTTGCTGCGCCGTACGGGGCACGCCAAGCCTCCTCTACTGACCTGCCGTAGTTACAAGCTCCACCCGAGCTTTCCGAAAGTCCTCACTAGCTGCAACAAGTTGCCGCTCGTCAAACTGCCTTCTCCTTCTGGCCTCCACAAATTATTGCAATAAGACCACCATATCCAAATGCTCTGTTAGCCACAACAACCGCAGCCCCAGTGTGTTTATATCATGTATATCACCTCTCACTCGCTGCATGTAATCGTAAGTGGCATCCCCCAGGTTAGTCCTAGACATCTCTAAAATTACGTTACCCAACATCTTACAAGCTAGTAATTTTTCTTGTTGATCCATATATGTTAAACCGGTAAAAGCCTGTGAATAATTTATATATACCTTCTCCAAATAAGGCACAAGTACTTCCCATACGGGAATACCTCGCCAGCCACTTTGCGCATCTCCAACCGTCTTCGGTAGCCGTGGAAAACTCAGCCCCGAATTGGATGCCCGCGATGAAGCTGCCATCCTTTGGCTCAGCTAACGATATAATCACCTCACCAAGTCAGGTATACATGCTCCTTTTAATACACTACTTAAAAGCTAACCGTACACTAGCGTATCGTAACCACATGAGCCTTTCAGCAAATTTTATCCCCACCCCTTTATCTCTGTACGCGCCACGTGTGGGCATATAATAAACATCTTTTTTTTATTTATCATCTTACCTTCTCATTCTCTTTGGTAACGACTATCCATTTTCTGTGCATATCTATACATATTAGTTGATAGCACACACGTGAGGCTCAATAAAGTAATTAAAAAGGGGAAGAAAGAAAATAGCCGAAGCCTCCACCCGAACCCTTCACCTCAAGCCTCTCACCACACATATCACATATATATTGCATACATACATAGATACACACACAAAAAAAAAAAAACACAAAAGAGTTGTATTATAAATAAAAAGGCAAACGTGTTGCAATGGACATACCCGCCATGCTCGGGACAGGATACAAAATAAGATGTAGGACACCTGCCTACCCACACAGAGAAGTAACTACCGGCAAGTACGAAGAACATCCATGTCCTCAGCGAGAAACAAATCTCCAATCCCAAGACTATCCGCAGACATCCAAAGGGCGCTAGCCTCAAAAGTACCCAAGGTAATCAAATATGCACGCACCTTAATAACTGCCCTCTCACGATCCCCACACCTCGACTTCTCTTCCTTCAATGCAGCCAGTCGTCGCTCCAATTCGGACTCTTCATGTTCTATCTCTACCATCCTACTGCTCACACTCGCCATCTCAGTATCTGCGCATCTCAACCCAGTGGCTACCCTAACTTAGGTCATACGCGACTCCAACCAACACACATCAGAGCCCATAACTTCCCTAAAAAATGCAAGCTCGTTTGCCATGTTATTAAGAAGGCTTGCACTCAAATCCTTCACAGTAGTAGTAAATAAACTCCAAACTATAGATGCAAGCGTACTAAAGAAAAAAGACCTCAAACCAGCAGCAACCTTCATAACAGAAGGAGAAAAGGTCGGAGGATAACAACGGTATACCATCCACAACACAGCATCCTCAGTGGCACGAGTAAGAGCTGGGAAAGGGACATCACTAGATACCTCCCCTAGAATACTAGCCAAACTCGGAACAAAGATGACCCAGGAGCTAATACAGATGTAATAACACCGCCAACTGCATCGGAAGGTGAACCCAATACTGAATTAGTAGTCCCACCGGAGGATACAGGATAGATAGCACCCGATCCTAACGCCCGCCCACCAATATCAGTCGACTGCAGCTCTATGGTAGCATCACTACCAGATCAAAAAACTCCAACTAACACAGTTGCCCCAGCACCACCGGTAGCCGACCCTAGGATAGTATTACCACTAAAGGAAGAACCTGCAAACCTCCCAAAGTCGGAATCCGAGAGTGAAAGCCCAATCCCGACGGAACAAGAGTGGCCAACACCATTCAAAGAGCGGCTAGAACTAAAAACACCTGCAACAGACGAAGAACCCGAAGAGTTTATCACCGGTAGCCGCATACGCTCCACTGCCTCATCAGAGGTATCGCTCTCCACTCTCTCCCATCGTTCCCGCCGTCCATCCCCTGCACTAGTCTCACACTCCTGATTTTCCCGTGACTCGTCGATCGCCCCATCTCCAACATCATTACACAAAAAAACCTCCCCCAAACAGGAACGATGAATCGGAGCAATCCCTGCATCAGCCAACAAGGAATCCTCCACAGATGTATTATAGAAAGGAATGTCACGAATATCGTCTGAAGAAACAGATAACCCCACATCACTATTGCTCTCGGAGTCAATAATCACAGACTGGGCAGTGTCACCACCATCTCTCATTTTCCTCTTATTTACCACATACTGCACAACCTAAAATACAAAAAAAAAAAAAATTAAAAATTTGAAATAAAAAGGGGTAAAAAGTCATATATTCGTCCCAACAAAATATATAACAATGATAATAATCCTTATTTATTTTTAAAAAAAAGGGGAAACAAAGTCGGCGCATACCTTTTTCTTTCCACGCATGGGGCTCCCCTCAGAATTATCAAACTCAGTCAAAGCAAAGCCGCCATCCCATTCAAGGCCATCAACCAAAACAGAGGTCCTCTGTAATCGGTCAAAAAATCAGGATTTACCCCCACCTAGAAGCATCATGAATACAAGTGGCACCATCTTTACTACTTATCACACGTAACGAGGGGTCCGCATTTTTTATCCACGGCACCAACACCGACATAGGCACAACATCACAATACACGTAGAAGCTTACCTGAGCATGTCACTAAAAAGAAGCATGCTCGCCTACACAAGAACCAGAAGTCTCCGGCCCATCCAGTAACACAGTGTCAATGCCCATGCTACTACGTCCCTCATAGTAATCATGTAAACCGATACACTGGAACGACGAGCCTAGAGCTACAGTTCCTTGATTAAGGCCAAACTGCCTACATACCCTATCTAGGCGGTACACCATCTCACGAGCTCCCCGCTCAGTAAACCCAGGTAAATCATGCACGTAATAGCGTAAACAGCCGCCACCACATTCGCCGCCTCACCTACTAAAGTACTCCTCCCCATACTCTGAGCCTCAATCTGACGGAACAACAGTGAAGGTAATAACGTCATACCGGCAATCTCCATATACGGCCGGAATATAAAAGCAGACTCGTCATCAATAACCTGAGCCAAAGGAAACTCAGGTTGCACATCAGAACCCCATCGCTGTCCCCAAAACCTAGATGTCCCTCTTGGAGACCCAGGTCCTACATAGCCACGCCATCTCTCATACAAAAATAGCTGCAAAAATAAATAGGACACATGTGTGGCAATGTCATACCGCCCCACCGAGCGCCGCATATCATGCGCCACCATATCCAATTGTAAATACAACAAACCCATAAACATCTGCGCTAACTGGAGGGCTTGCCCACGTGACAAAATGCAGGCGAACCCAAACAAATGCGAGCAAGGACCATCTTCCCGTGCACCTCCAAATATGTATCTTGATAACCAGCAAGCTACATAAGCAACAAGATAATGTTTCCTACCCTCACCAACAAAACTCTTACAATGCCGCCGTTTCAGCCCTAGTTGACAATCCTCCTAGAAATACTAAAGAAAAGCAAGGTAATCAGCCTTATCCCCGTTTGGGGTAGGCCCTCCGGGTTTTTCTTTTCCATCATTCTGAAAAATGGGAAGTAAATTGACACGCGAGGGAACCAGCCTCTAATTCACCAACTACCACACTCTCCTCCGCTGAAAGCACATAAGAGCCAAAATCCAAGCCACCAATTATATTCAACTCAAACAAAGCAGAGACGTCTTCCAAAGTAGGGATAAATTCGCCCCAAGAAGCAATAAAGGTATGAGTACCCGAGCACCATCGAGAAATCAAAGTTACAATGTCTCTTTCTTCCAAGGATCGATCCATAACTCTGAACAAGTAAATAGAATCATAAACTTGTTCCTCTTTCAATACAACTTCAAAATTGACCTCACGTGTCAATTTACTTCCCATTTTCAAAATGATGGAAAAGAGAAACCCGAGGGGCCTACCCCAAACGGGGATAAGGCCGATTACCGTGCTTTTCTTTGGTATTTCATGGAGGATCATCAACCGAGGCAAAAATGGCGGCATCGTAAGAGTTTTGTTGGTGAGGGTAGAAAACATTGTCTTGTTGCTTATCTAGCTTGTTGGTTATCGAGATACATATTTGGAGGTGCCCAGGAAGATGGTCCTTGCTCACATTTGTTTGGCTTAGCCTGCATTTTGTCACGTGGGCAAGCCCTCCAGTTAGCGCTGATGTTTCTGGGTTCGCTGTATTTACGATTAAATATGGTGGCGCATGATATGCGGCGCTCGGTGGGGCGGAATGACATTGCCACACATGTGTCCTATTTATTTTTGTAGCTATTTTTGTATAAGAGATGGCGTGGCTATGCAAGACCTGGGTCTCCGAGAGGGACATCTAGGTTTTGGGGACAGCGATGGGGTTCTGATGTGCAATCTGAGTTTCCTCTGGCTTAGGTTATTGATGATGAGTCGGCTTTTATATTCCGGCCGTATATGGAGATTGCCGGTATGACGTTACCTTCACAGTTGTTCCGTCGGATTGAGGCTCGGAGTATGGGGAGGAGTGATGGAAAAATTAAGTTTAAAGTGAAATTTAAACGAGTAGTGGAAAGATTGAGTTTCAAAAAAACTTTTGGTATCCCAGGATCTACTACTCGTTAATTCCATAGATGCGTACACTAAAGAGGGAGAAGAAATATACCTCAGGTCTTGAACCCAATTCTGATTGTCTTTCTCCGGGATGGCGCAGCAGCCTCCACTAGGTTGTCTTCACCCTTATGTCTTCTACGAATGCTTCCCGGATAGGCTAGAGATGGTGGGATCTCTAATGGAGAGGATAAGGAGGGTTTAGGAGCTCTAAAACAGTCTCTGCAGCTTCTGACGTTCAAAACGACGATTAAAAACATTCAGTACGTAGTTGCCATATTTATGATTTCCAGAACCGACCTATCATTCGAGCGATCAAAGTGCATTCGATCGATCGAAACAACTTAGATCGATCGAACCCGGCAAGACTAAAATCGATCGAGACACCTTCGATCGATCGAACCCGCCTTGACTAGGTCCTCATGTGCCTTTCCAAGCATTCTAGCAGAGCTAAGAGTGGGACCTCCTAGGCTTTTTATTGTTGGCTCAGACCAATTTGTTAATTACCATGACCAAACTCTTTGATCAGCAAACTAACTAACTGGTCAGTTAATGTTTACTCTACTATAAAACGATAACTGAACTCCAACGCAAAAGAACATATCCGAAGCAATAACTAGACTTGTATGGCATACTAATGTCCCTCTACCGTCAGCATTCGTAATCATATTCAAGTAGTCGGATAACTGGTTTCTGTTAACCTGAATCATGCTTACTTCTTATATTCCTTGAGTCCCATTCACCACTCATGATTACCAAATATGTTGATAACTACTTATCAACAAGACTGTAGTTCTCAGTAATCAACTTGGTGACATTCTCAAGAGAATGCTTACTCTGAATCAGAGGGTAGATTCTATCTTGACAATATATGTTCACAACCCTATGAACATGACATACCCAAGATACCCAGGTGTTGTTCTTCTATAGACCTCACTGATTGGTAAGTCAAAGCAGCCATATCCACAGTATGTGTTCATAATCGTCTCAAGATTAAGAACACGTACCTTATACAAGTTATGAGTTCCTATCGACAGATTGACAGTCTTGAGTGTCAATAGGAAAGCTCAGGTCTGTCAATGCACTATAAGCACTAGCATATTAACTAAGAGTTGCACTCTAGTGATTGAGATTAATCACTCCATCCAATGGTAGTTAATCATGCTACAGTGTAAACCTGATGAGATATCCAGTCTTACCATCAACTGTGACAAGTTCTAAGTAACAAAGAATAGTAATTCGTATCTCACTTGTACGTATCTCATACATACACGAATTACTTACTATGATACTTAAGGAAAACAATTATCTCATGAAAGAAGCATACATAACTAAATGTAAAGCCGATATCCATATATTAAAATGTCAATGTCTCATATATAAAGTAATGGTTTGAGGGCACAAACCCAACAAACTCCCACTTGCACTCACAACCATACAGGATTACATCTGAGACCTAGACTAGCTAGATGACGATCAAAGACCTTCTTTGGCAAGGCCTTTGTAAATGGATCCACAAGATTGTCAGAGGTGGCAATCTTGCTGACAGTCACATCTCCACGTTGAACAATATCTCAGATTAGATGATATTTCCGCTCTACATGCTTTCCCTTTCCGTGGTTCCTGGGCTCCTTTGAATGAGCCACTGCCCCACTATTATCACAATAAAGCGAAATAGGTGACAGCGACGCTGGTACCACCACGAGCACCATAAGGAACTTCTTGAGCCAAACAGCTTCCTTTGCGGCTTCACAAGCAGCCACATACTCAGCTTCTATAGTTGAGTCTGCAATGCATTTCTACTTAATGCTCCTTTGACAAACACTGAATATTGTACATTTATGTGCCAATATAATAGACACAATGCTCATTTAATCCCTCAAATTCCTAGTTTTACACGCATATTTGAATTAATATAATTTAACAGTGATGTCACTCAAATGCGTGTAAAAATGTGTTTTTTACATATTTTATATGTTTAGGAAAAAGTGAAGTGAAATAAAGGGAAGGAAAGAAGTAGCAACCACACTGTAGTATCTTCCATATTATTAATCAAAAGATGAATAGTAGTAAATAGTAACCAAACAGTAATTGTACTGTTTGGTAGCTCAAAAAAAAAAAAAAAAAAAGTGAAATTATCCAAGCTGAAAGCTTGGATGTTGACACTATATATATAATATATATTTTTTTGCTTTCTTCGTTTATCTCTCTCTCTTTACCTCTTTGTTTGTCTTTGCAGGATCAATTGTCAAGGGAGCTGTCAGAGGCTGAAGAAAAAAAAGACAAGCGTGGAAGAAAAAAAATGCAACGTGATGAACGCGATGACGATTCATCTTTCAAACTTTGCCTATAAATGGAAGGAAACAGCAAGCTCCAAACACCAATTCACAACACTCAACACACAATCACTGAGAGAATAGTTTAGGGGAGGTTATTATGTGAGCACTTTATATTGTCCCTAGAAATAGGAAACTTTAATTTTTCTTTGCCTTTTCTAGTTTTAGTAGTTGTAAAATTTTACTTTTATGTAATTGTTGATTTTATGTTCAAAAATATGTAGCAAAACTTTGTGTACTGTATTTCTTAAATTTAAAATATTTGTTTTCTTGTATGACCTTTGTCAATTTGTAGTAGTAAAATATTCCTATTTAAAATTAGATTTAATATTTCTAGTCTAGTAGTACTTATAGTTGTTCCCTAAAATAGTTAGAAACTCCAAATTTCCAATTTTTATAGCAATATTTTTATTCACTAGAAGATAGATTTTGCGATTAAATGTCAGATTTCTTAGCCACGTAGTTGTTGTAATCATCTACTAAAGTCCAAAAGTACATCATACCCATATCTCACTCCAAAAGTATATTTGGATTTGGTTTGGCCTTATTTGTGTTCTTGGAGTTCAACCACTGTGACCCCAACAGAATCCAAAGTCAAAGGTTTAGTATTTTATTTTTGGTTCAGTATTTCCATTTATGTATATTTTATTAGCCTAGTTGTACTAAACTTTGCTATTTTGCAGATTCCACAAATTCAACCCCAGCTCATGTTAAGTAGAAAAATAATATAATAATATTATATTTCACTCTTACCTTAGTTTTACAACTTTAGTTTTAATTGAACAGTCACTGTTTACACCTATTTAATTTATCTTTTAAATTTTATTTGGAAGACAGTTTCAATTCCAAAATGGTAGGCTAAAACTTTAATTGGGGAGATGTAATAAAAACTTAGAAACCACAACTTCTATGCACTAAACTTAAATGGGCAAATTTATCTAGATGGGTTATTTTTCCATTTATGGCCAAAAATATCTATGTATCTATAGTTTATGACCATTTAACATGTTTATATACTATGGCTATATTGAGTACATATTTGAAATAAAAAGCCTAATTATGTGGATTGTCAAACTATGCCTTTTGTCATAAAAAACACCTAGCATACTCAAACAACTCATATGACAAAGTTAATGTTTCAAATATGTGTTTATATATTTCTATCCAATAATGGATAGGCAATTGTGTAGTGGCAGAGTGGTGGGGACTGGACGCCGAATAACCCATGTCCGCGGCGGGGCACGGTTCGAACCTGGCTACTGCCCAATTGCCTTTTTATTTATCTTTAAACCAAACGACGTCGTTTCATATCAAACCTGACACACTTGATATGACCCTGACTAGTGAAAGTTTATTTTTAAATAAAGAATGACTCTGCGGTCTTAAATGCCAAATGCTTTTCAAATGTACAAAAGTTGTGAGATCTAGTGTTGATTTGCATATTCCCAATTCCTTTAAATCATTTCCCCTAGTTAATTAATATTTCCTGTTTTATAATAGTTTTGCTTAAATATCTGTATTATTTCCATCTTTCGTTATTATTAAATCTAAAAAGTTTATCTTACAAAAATTTAGCTTTTATATATTTTTCTTCATTTTCTTACTAGTATGTTAGTTAATTTATTTTGCACTGTTAAAATCTTTACCATAAACTGTTAAGAAAAAAATAGGTTTAATTACTTTTATTGCAAACATATAAAAATTAGTAGTTTAGTAAAACCCCACAAAAACCCATCATCTTTTATTTTCTTTTTAGTGACAAAATAGTTATATACTTAACTTTATAAAATTTTATTCCGTTCCCTGTGGGTTCGACCTGGACTTCCAGAACTTTATTACTTGTACGATCACCTACACTTGGGTATGATAAGAAAACGCGTCAATAGGATGTCGTCATCCTCCAACTTACAGCACCACCACCCAAGGTAAAGAGATGACCGGACGTCGACTTTCTCGAATCTTTATCTGACATAAAGTCCGAGTCAATGTATCCCACTGGAATTAACTCAATGCCACCGTACATAAGCATATAATCTTTAGCCCTTCTCAAGTACTTAAGAATGTGCTTAATGGATGTCCAGTGTTCTGGACTTGGATTCGATTGATATCTACTAACCATGCCAATGGCAAAGCAGATATCCGGTCTAGTGCATAACATCGCATACATGAGACTTCCCACTGTCGAAGTATAAGGAACTCCTGTTATGCAATTCCTCTCCTCTTGTGTCTTTGGACACTGGTCCTTGGAGAACGCTAAACCATGCCAAAAAAGTAACAAACCTTTCTTCGAATTATCCATTGAAAACCTAGTTAGCACCTTATCGATATAACCAGCTTGAGATAATCTCATTATCTTTCGCTTACGATCCCGAAAGAGCTTTATTCCAAGAATATAGCTCGCCTCTCCTAGATCCTTCATATCGAAAGTACTAGCTAGCCAAACCTTGACCGTTGACAATGCCGCTACATCATTTCCAATGAGTAGAATGTTGTCAACGTAAAGCACAAGAAAAGTCACCACTTTCCCTTTACACTTCTTGTATACACAAAGTTCATCCAGATTCTGTATAAAACCAAACGACTTGACCGCTTGGTCAAAACGAATGTTCCAACTTCTAGATGCATGCTTAAGCCCATAAATGGACTTTTACACTTGCATACCAAGTTCCCTTTCCCACCAGCCATGAACCCTTCTGGTTGCTGCATATAGATGTCCTCCTCAAGATTGCCATTCAAAAATGCAGTCTTCACGTCCATCTGCCAAATCTCATAATCTAGGCATGCAACAATGGATAAGAGTATTCTGATGGACTTGAGCATCGCTACCGGCGAGAAGGTTTCCTCATAGTCAATGCCCTCCCTCTGAGTATAACCTTTCGCTACAAGCCTAGCTTTAAAGGTCTCAACCTTTCCATCAGATCCTCTTTTCCTCTTGTAGACCCACTTACAACTAATGGGTTTAATATTGGCTGGAAGTTCTACAAGATCCCAAACCTGATTGGAATCTATAGATTCCAATTCAGCTTTTATAGCTTTAACCCAATGTGCTGAGTCTACATCAGCCATTGCCTCATCATACGTGGTAGGATCAGATTCAGATTCTATGGAGACAGCTTAAAAAACTTCTCCTAAGAACATGTATCTATCAGGATGACTGATAATCCTCCCACTACGACGAGGTACCGGTGCGGAAATAGGTGAAGAAGTGGTATTTTATTGATTTACATCGTTATCAACTACGGGTTGGACTGAGGGCTCTCCTTCTATCTCTCTCAGATCTATCCTTCCCTTAGGTTTATGATTCATGATATAATCATCTTCCAATAAAATAGCATTTGTACTATCAAACACTTTCTGTTCTCTTGGATCATAAAAATACCATCCATAAGTACCCTTTGGATACCCTACAAAATAACATACTTCCGATCTAGAATCCAACTTGCTCATCTTTTCTTTCAGCACTTGTGTCAGACACCCCTACATCCGGAGATGTTGCAAAGAAGGCTTGCGCCCAATCCACATCTCCCATGGTGTCCTGGGAACAGATTTGCTTGGTACTAGATTTAGTATTGTACGCAGCAGTTTCCAAAATATAACCCCAAAGGAATAAAGGCAACTCCGAATAACTCATCATCGACCTAGTCATGTCTAAAAGAGTATGGTTCCTTTTCTCCGCTACACCGTTCTGCTGAGGCGTACCAGATGCAGTCAACTGTAACAGAATCCCATTCTGTACGAGGTGATCAATAAACTCATTAGAGAGGTACTCACCACCTCGATCAGATCGAATGGCCTTGATATGTGTTCCTAATTGCTTCTCCACTTCAGCCCTAAACTCTTTGAACTTTTCAAAGGCTTCAGACTTGTGCTGCATTAGGTATACATATCCATACCTAGAGTGATCATCAGTAAATGTAATGAAATACTCATAACCACCCCTTGCTCTAATATTTATTGGTCCGCACACATCAGTATGAACTAATTCCAACAATGCATTGGTCCTATTGCCTTTGGTGGGAAAGGGTCTTTTGGTCATCTTACCCTCTAAACAAGACTCGCAGACTTCCATTGGTTCGAGAACCAAATCGCCTAAGACCCCTTCTTTGACTAGTCTGCAAATCCTATTTAGATTGATATGCCCAAGCCTCATATCCCAAAGCCTTGTTGGATTAGTGGAAGGTTCTTTTCTTTTAGATGGTACTATTACCATTGAGTTATTAGGTTCCATACAAGAGTCTTTAGAGATGTTGGGAGTAATCACATATAAGCCATTAGTTTTAACACCATAACATATAAAAGAACTATTTCTTTTAATAACAACTTCTGTTCCAAAATGAAAAGAATAATCATTATTCGATAAATTTGAAACTGAAATTAAATTACATCTCATCAAAGGGACGTAAAGTACATCTGATAAAACTATTGTCTTATTGTCCAAAAACTCTAAAACTACTACTCCTATAGCAACCGCATAAACGGTTGTGCTAGAACCCAAAGACAGCACGATTTCCCCATCACTGCATTTCCTAGTTGATCTGAACCCCTGCAACGAATTATAGATATGGTTAGTAGCACCAGAATCAATGCACCAAGTGTTTGAAGTATCCGTAATAAAACTTACTTCAATCATATACGACTCAATCATACCTTGAACTCTTGTAGCTAAGAATTCTGGACAGTCGCTCTTCCAGTGGCCCTTCTCACCGCATTGGAAACACTTTCCTTTGCCTTGACCACCCACCTTCCCTTTACCCTTACCTTTTCCCTTAGATTTTGCAATCTTAGAGACTGGTCCAATACTTGAACCACCAGTGCCAGCTTTTTTCTTCCCTTTCTTTCCTTTCAGCATAGATCGGGAAGAGGAAGCGCTTTTCTCAACGTTCAGAACGTTGAACCCAAGTTTGATCACCCCTTCTGCTGCCAATAAAAAACTCATTAATTCTCTCATTGAAAAATCCATTTTATTCATATTATAGTTTAGATTAAATTGAGCGAATGATGGTGACAGCGTGTTGAGGATCATATCAACTTGGGTCTGTGCGTCAATGTTGGCACCTAGGGTCTCCAGCTCGTTCAAATAACCAATCATTTTTAAAACATGTTCTTTGACTAGAGTCCCTTCCGACATCTTAGCACTCATTATCTTCTGCATAGCTACCTGTCTGGCAGGCTTGCGATGCTCCCCAAACATCTTTTTGAAGGATGTGATAATGTCACTGGCTGAATCGTTCGATTGTAATTGGTGTTGCAACACACCAGCCATTGAGGCCAGAATGTAGCAACGTGCTATTCCATTCGACTTCTTCCATCTGTCGAACTCGCGTCTGGCAGCTGCGGAAGCATTTGCCACGGGTTCTTCGGGGCATGGGGTGGTGATGACATATATGTGATCCTTCGCAATTAATATGATGTCAAGGTTTCATTTTTATGCTGTGTAGTTATTTCCAGTTAACTTGTTTTGAGTGAGTATGATGGCAAGTGGACTAAATGTAGATCCAGACATTATGATTTACTGTAAAATCAAAAGACAAAATAAATATGGATATCAGAATTTGACAGTTTGAAATAAAAGAATCCTTAAAACTATTACTTTAAAAACAAAGTCGCCAGAATATCGAAACAAAAGAATAAAGCCTCCGTGTGGTGGTCAATGTTCAATTTTTCGATTAATCACAACTTGTCCGCTATGCAACTCTTGCAAAACAAGTTATGACTCCCGATCCCTCTTGATCTCTAAGTTTCTGAATAATGCCCCGTGTGGGATCCCTTATCCATAGCTTAGCTAGTGTGTACCATTAACAAGGATCCAATCACAACCGCCTCAAGTAACGCCTTCGTGTGGTGGTCACCCTCTAACATATCTGATTGATCCTATCCATAGGAAGTTCACATCTAGTAACTAATGAGTAGCGTACCCTCTGCATGGAATGATCACCCCTGGCGAGGTTACACAGAATGCACTACTCATCTTACAATGAGCTGTTAATGGAAGATCGTGGGTGTTATAATAAGACCTCTCCCACTAGATTTAGTATATAAGGATTTTGCTTTTTAGGAAAAAAAAATTGTTTCTACACATTAGCCATAAACATCCAATGTTTACTAATGCATTGAAAACAGTTTTTGAATTTTATTTTAGAAAACTTGTTTTTATAATGCATGCAGTAACAACATATTTAATACTCCAATCACAGACAAGCATATAAAAACAAAAAACTAAAAATTAAAATAAAAGTATCTAAATGACGCCTCTATCTCCCATGGCTCTATCTCCATAGAACTTCCTTCTTGGTTTGATCGCCTCCAGCTCCATCTTCATGGACAACGACTTGCTTCTCTATCTTCATGTGCATTCTAATTCTATTACATTGGTCCTATGCTTCTTTCGAAACTTACAATTCATCTAGAAATAAAATCAACAAGGAAATAAAGAAGGATAGGGAAACCGGTGCGACTTTCCTTTTCATAGGATTGAAGTCGCAGTGCCCTTTACACATGCCTTAAACCAAACCAATAAAATACACCAATCTCAAAACATTCAAACTCAAAAAATTAAATGCTCTGGGTGCCACGGGAGATAGGGACTAACTTGCTGCAAAAGGGTTAGTCGAACGCATATCCACGCATATATCTAAAATATATGTACATATTGGAACCCATGATTGATTTTCATAGTACATAAACTCTTTAGGTACTAAATTAGAACATTAAAATAGCATCTTAGTTCTCTGTCACAGTTCGATCCATCGAAGATTGTTCGATCGCTCGAACCTTCGATCGATTGAACACTGTTCAATCGCTTGAATATTCTGTTTCACAGACTGATTTGAAAAATTTTACAGAATAATTTAAAATTAAAGTATATAATTTAAAAACCTTTAAAACTGTGAACAGAACTCCTGGACAGAAAACCCTATTCAATCGATCGAACAAAACCAAAGTTCGATCGATCGAAATTTTTTCGATTGCCTGAGAACTGATGATGTTCGCTCGATCGAAAATACTTCAATCGATCGAATCCATCATGCATCCAATGCAATCACAGATTTGTATTTTGCTGCGATAAAAGTGCAGAAACAGATCTGTGATGATGCAGTTTCGAAAAACCAGTTCTATATGCAAATCAAAACTAGTGTTCCAAAATGCATCTATAGATCCAAATAAGCGTGGCTCTGATACTAATTGATGGAAAAATTAGGTTTAAAGTGATATTTAAACGCGCACTGGAAAGATTGAGTTTCAAAAAAACTTTTGGTATTCCAGGATCTACTACTCGTTAATTCCATAGATGCGTACACTAAAGAGGGAAAAGAAATATACCTCAGGTCTTGAACCCAATTCTGATTTTCTTTCTCCGGGAAGGTGCAGCAGCCTCTACTAGGTTGTCTTCACTCTTATGTCTCCTACGAATGCTTCCCGGATAGGTTAGAGATAGTGCAATCTCTAATGGAGAGGATAAGGAGGGTTTAGGAGCTCTAAAACTGTTTATGCAGCTTCTGACATTCAAAACGATAATTAAAAACATTCAGTACGCAGCTGACCTATTTATAGATTTCCAAAACTAACCTAACATTCGAGCGATCAAAGTGCAATCGATCGATCGAGACTTCGATCGATCGAACCCGCCAAGTCTTCAATCGATCGAGACACCTTCGATCGATCGAACCCGCCTTGACTAGGTCCTCATGTGCCTTTCCAAGCATTCTAGCGGAGCTAAGAGTGGGACCTCCTAGTCTCTTTATTGTTGGCTCAGACTAGTTTGTTAATTACCATGACCAAACTCTTTGATCAGCAAACTAACTAACTGGTCAGTTAACGTTTACTCCACTATAAAATGATAATTAAACTCCAACGCAAAAGAACATATCCGAAGCGATAACTAAACTTAAATGGTGTACTAATGTCCCTCTACTGTCATCATTCGTAATCATATTCAGGAAGTCGGATAACTGGTTACTGTCAACCTGAATCATGATTACATCTTATGCACATGACATACCCAAGATACCCAGGTGTTGATCTTTTATGACCTCACTGATTGGTAAGTCAAAGCAGCCATATCCATAGTCTATGTTCATAATCGTCTCAAGATTAAGAACACGTACCTTATACAAGTTATGAGTTCCTATCGACTGATTGACAGTCTTGAGTGTCAATAGGAAAGCTCAGGTCTGTCAATACACTATAAGAACTAGCATATTAACTAAGAGTTACACTCTAGTGATTAAGATTAATCACTCCATCCAATGATAATTAATCATGCTATAGTGTAAACCTGATGAGATATCTAGTCTCACCATCCACTATGACAAGTTCTAAGTAACAAAGAATAGTAATTCGTATCTCACTTGTACATATCTCATACATACACGAATTACTTTCTATGATACTTAAGGATAACAATCATCTCATGAAAGAAACATAGATAACTAAATGTAAAGCTGATATCCATATATTAAAATGTCTATGTCACATATATAAAGTAATGGTTTGAGGGCACAAACCCAACAAGGAGTACTTTAGGTGGTAAGGCGACGGATGTGGTGGCGGCCGTTTACGCTGTTACGTGCATGTATTTACATGGGTTTACTGAGCGGGGAGCTCGTGAGATGGTGTACCGCCCAGATAAGGTATGTAGACAGTTCGGCCTTAATCAAGGAGCTGTGGCTCTAGGCTCATCGTTCCAGTGTATCGGTTTGCGTAATTGCTACGAGGGGTATAGTAGCATGGGCCCTGACACTGTGTTACTGGTTGGGCTGGAGACTTCTGGTTCTTATGTAGGCGAGTATGCTTCTTTTTGGCGACATGCTCAGGTAAGTTCTATGTATATTGTGATGTCGTGCCTATGCCGGTGTCGGTGCCACGAATAAAAAATATGGACCCTTCATTACGTCTGATAGTAGTAAAAATGGTGCCACCCGTATTCATGATGCTTCTAGGTGGGGTAAATCTAGATTTTTTAACCGATTACAGAGGACCTCTATTTTGGTTGATGGCCTTGAATGGGATGGGGCTTTGCTTTGACTGAGTTTGATAATTCTTAGGGGAGCCCCATGCGTAGAAAGAAAAAGGTGAGCGCCGACTTTGTTTCCCCCCCTTTTTTTTTTTTAAATGAGTTAGGATGATTATTATTATTATTATTATATATTTTGTTGGGACAAATATATGATTTTTTACCCCTTTTTGTTTTGTTCAAAGAGAGAAAATAGAGAGAATAAAGGCTTAACCTAATAGGTTAGCCAACACACACACACATATATATATATATATTATTAAAGAAACAATTACGAGCATACCTTTATACTTTAACATGTTTGATTTTTTTTTTTTAATTTTAGGATGTGCAGCATGTGGTAAATAAGAGGAAAAGGAGAGGTAGTGGTGACACTGCCCAGTCTGTAATTATTGACTCCAAGAGCTATAGTGATGTGTAGAAGTGTCAATTGGGTCGGGTTGGCCCAGCCCAGCCCGCCTTTTTCGGGCCAAAAGCCCGGCCCATCCTGTTAGGCCCGGCCCTCTTCAACCGGTCCGGGACAGACACTACCTATGATGTCCATGGCCCGGCTCAGCCCGGCCCGCTCTCTAGTCTGAAGCCCGACCCGGCCCGGCCTACTAGCCCGTCGGCCCAGCCAGAAACCCGACATTTTTATGCTAAGTATGCCTAAGCCCGTCCCCTAGCCCGAAGCCCGGCCCTAGTAGGCCCAGGCCACCAGTCCAAGGCGGACACCCCCTCTCCCCTCCCAAGCCTGGCCCGGTATTAGGTGAAGCCCGACCCAGCCAGGTCCAAAAGCCTGGTTGAACCCGCTTTGACCGAGCCCAGCCCAATTGACACCTCTAGTGATGTGGGGTTATCTGTTCAGTCAGACGATATTCGTGACATAACTCTCTATGATACATCTGTAGAGGATTCCTTGTTGGTTGATGCAGGGATTGCTCTGATTTATCGTTCCTATATAGGGGCGGTTTTTTTGTATAATGGTGTTGGAGATGGGGGCGATTGACGAGTCATGGGAAAATTAGGAGTATGAGACTAGTGCAGGGAATGGACGGCGGAACGACTAGAGAGAGTAGAGAGCGATATCTCTGATGAGGCTGTGGAGCGTATGCAGCTACCGGTGATAAACTCTTCGGGTTTTTCATCTATTGCAGGTGTTTTTGGTTCTAGTTGCTCTTTGAGTGGTGTTGGCCGCTCTTGTTCCGGCGAGATTGGGCTTTCACTCTCAGATTCTGGCTTTGGGAGGTTTGCAGGTTCTTCCTCTAGTGGTAATACTATCCTTGGGTCGGCTACTGATGGTGCTGGGGCAACTGTGTCGCTTGGAGTTTTTTGATCTGGTAGTGACACTACTTTAGAGTTACAGTCGACTGATATTGGTGGGCAGGCATCAAGATCCGGTGCTATCTATCTTATATCCTTCGATGGGTCTACTGATTCAGTTTTGCGGTCACCTTCCGATGCAGTTGGCGTTGTTATTATCTCTGTATTAGCTCCTGGGTCATCTCCTATTGTGGTTGCTTCATCTCGTGTGAGTTTTTCCGAAGGCGGGTTCTCCGTTCCGAGTTTGACCAGTATTCTAGGGGAGGTATCTAGTGATGTCCCTCTCCTGGCTCTTACTCGTGCCACTTAGGAGGTTGTGTTACGGATGGTATACCGTTGTTATCCTCGAACTTTTTCTCCTTTTGTTATGAAGGTTGCTGTTGGTTTGAGGTCTTTTTTCTTGAGTACGCTTGCATCTATACTTTGAAGTTTATTTGCTACTACTGTGGAGGATTTGAGTGCAAGCCTTCTTAATAACATGGCAAACGAGCTTGCATCTTTTAGGGAAGTTATGGTCTCTGATGTGTGTTGGTTGGAGTCGCATATGGCCTTAGTTAAGGTAGCCGCTAGGTTGAGATGCGCAGATACCGAGACGGCGAGCGTGAATTGTAGGATGGTAGAGATAGAACAGGAAGAGTCCGAATTGGAGCGGCGGCTAGCTGTACTGAAGGAAGAGAAGTCGAGGTGTGGGGATCGTGAGAGGGCAGTTATTAAGGTGCGTGCATATTTATGTACCTTGGGTACATTTGAGGCTAGCGCCCTCTGGATGTCTGCGGATAGTCTTGGGATTGGAGATTTGTTTCCCGCTGAGGACATGGATGTTCTTCGTACTTTCCGATAGTTGCTTTTCTGCGTTGGTAGGCAGGTGTGCTACATCTTATTTTGTATCCTGCCCCGAGCATGGCGGGTATGTCCATTGCAACACGTTTGTCTTTTTATTTATAATACAACTCTTTTGTGTTTTCGATTTTTTTTTTTTTGTGTATCTATGTATGTATGCAATATATGTGATATGTGTGTGTGAGAGGCTTGAGGTGAAGGGTTTGGGTGGAAGCTTCGGCTATTTTCTTTTTTCCCTTTTTCGATTACTTTATTGAGTCTCATGTGTGTGCTATCAACTAATATGTATAGATATGCACAGAAAATGGATAGTCGTTACCAAAGAGAATGAAAAGGTAAGATGATAAATATATAAAAAAAAAAAAAGAATGTTTATTATATGCCCACACGTGGCGTGTACAGAGATAAAGGGGTGGGGATAAAATTTGCTGAAAGGCTCATGTAGTTACGACACGCTAGTGTACGGTTAGCTTTTAAGTAGTGTATAAAAAGGAGCATGTATACCTGACTTGGTGAGGTGATTATATCGTTAGGTGAGCTAAAGGATGGCAACTTCATCGTGGGCGCCCAATTCGGGGCTGAGTTTTCCACTGCTACCGGAGACGTTTGGAGATGCGCAAAGTGGCTAGCGAGGTATTCCCGTATGGGAAGTACTTGTGCCTTATTTGGAGAAGGTATATATAAATAATCCACATGCTTTTATTGATTTAACATATATGGATCAACAAGAAAGATTACTAGCTTGTAAGATGTTGGATAACGTTATTTTAGAGATGTCTAGGACTAACCTGGGGGATGCCACTTACGATTACATGTAGCAAGTGAGAGGTGATATACATGATATAAACACACAGAGGCTATGGTTGTTGTGGCTAACGGAGCATCTGGATATGGTGGTCTTATTGCGACAATTTATGGAGGCCAGAAGGCAAGGTTATTTAAGGCACAAGGTTGCACAAAGGTCCCCTAGAGCCTAGGCACGAGGCGCAATCCGAGGCATGCGCCCAAGCCAAGCGAGGCGCACTTTTACATTTTTTTTACATGATTTTACATGTAAATAGCTTATCTAAAATATGATTTCAGATGATTATAATATGATTTTAAATTATTATATACAAGTTAAAGTGATTAAATCATCAATAATGAACACAGAGATTATATATAGTATAGTAGCATACAAAAAAAATACAATTGACGAATTGAGGTGTCAAATTTAATTGATAGCAATGTGCATGTCTAACTTCTAAGTTCTTAAGTCTGTTTTAATGTAGTTTTGTCACTTTTGTGTGGGAAAAAATTAACATATTTTAGTAGTATAAGTTATAACTTGTAACTAGTAGTCTAGTATAGTACCATACAAAAAAAAACAAAAAAAAAAAAGAAAGAAAGAAAGAAAGAAAAGAAAAGAAAAAATAAACAAAGAACAGAAGAAAAAAAAAATAAGAAGAATAATAATAATAAAGAAGATTAATTCATGAATCAACTATAAAGGGGGAAAAAAACAAAATAAGACTGTTTATCTCACTGCTATTTCGCAGGAAGAAGAAAGAAAGGGGAAAAAAAACAGAGTCGCAAATCGCAATGCAAGAAGAAGAAGAAGAAAGGAGGAGGAAGAAGAAGATCTAAAGAAGAAGAAGAAGAGCAAAGATCGCAGAAAGGAAGGAAAAAAAAAAAAAAGAGTCGCAACTCGCAAGTTCACAACTCAAAGAAGAAGAAGAAGAAGAAGAAGAAGAAGAAGAAGAAGAGGAGGAGGAGGAGATCACAGGAAGAAGAAGAAGAAGAAGAAGAGAGAGAGAGAGAGAGAGAGAGAGAGAGAGAGAGAGAGAGAGAGTTGCAGACAGCGAGACTTGCGAAGCTAGAAGAAGAAGATGATGATGATCAACGAAGAAGAAGAAGGAAATGAGGAAGAAGAAGAAGAAGAAGAAGAAGAAGAACATGAAGAATAAGAACAAGAAAATACCTGGTTTCAGGTTTTCAACAGCTCCTAGGGCTAGGGCTCAGCACAAGTCGACTGCTTTCCCTCTTCTTTCTTTCCTTTCTTCTTCTTCCCTCCTCTCCAACCAAACTGAGATGAGATTGGGATATGGGGGTAAAAATGTTAGCTTGGGTCTTGTATTTGACTAGGTGCGAGCCTCATGCGCCTTGCGCCTCATGAAAAGGCGCCAAAAGGCGCGCCTCTCATGCGCCTAGTAGAAGTTGCCTCACCAAGCCTAAGGTGAAGCTCATGTCCTGTGCCTCGTGCCTAGGCGCGCCCGAACAACAGAGCCAGAAGGAGAAGGCAGTTTGACGAGCGGCAACTTGTTGCAGCTAGTGAGGACTTCCGGAAAGCTCAAGTGGAGCTTGTAACTACGACAGGTCAGTGGAGGAGGCTAGGCTTGCCCCGTACGCCGCAGCAAGAAGCTCAAGCATTGCAGCTTCAAGCGGCTGTGGATCGTGGTGAGGAGTGTGGGATGTGTGAGGTGAGGTTGACACGATCGAGAATCGTAGAGCAACATTCGAGGGCTGGGATTGTTACGGATGAGGTTACTAGAAAAACTTTGGTGATTGTAGGACTATTTGTGGAATGAGCAACTACTGTTGAGGGTTTTTTTTTTTTTTTTTTTTAAGCTCGGTGTTATGATAATGTCGACAATATGGTGAGCACATCTTTGGGGACTGGAAGTGTCAAAATAAGTTGTTCATAAATGATGTAGTACACATGTTCTTGTAGGCAACAACTTTTTTCAGGGCGGACAAAAAAAAAAGGAAAGAGAAACGCAAATACAACTAAAGGCCGGCAAAGAAAAAGATAAAGAAAAAGAAAAAGAAAAAGAAAAAGTCGTGCCTAAGCATGATATAGCTTTAACCATTGGGTGTTGATAGGTCCGGATATGGAGTTTTCACCAACCCTCTGGATCCTATAGTACCCACTGGCATTAACTTCTTTGACTTCATAGGGTCCTTCATAGGGCCGCCTTCAAAACTAAGTCCCCTTCCTTAAATACTTTGGGTCGGACCATGGCATCATAAGCCCGCGCGATTTGCTTATGGTATTTTTGGAGGTTTGATCGCGCCCTATCCCTATCTTCATCCAGTTGCTCGAGTATAACTGGTCGAGGGTCATGCAAAACCTCACTTTTCATGGCTATTCGGGGTAGAGGCCAACGCTAACTCTGTAGGTAGAACTGATTCGACTCCGTAGACAAAAGAAAAAGAAGTCGCCTGAGTTGGTCGTCTTCTGGAGGTTATATAGACCCAAAGGACTAAAGGGAGTTGGTCGACCCATGTCTTGGGACAGTCTTTCATCGTCCTGCTTAAGATTTTCAGTAGTGTTTTATTTGTTGCTTCCGCTTGACCATTGTCTTTGGGGTAATAAGGAGTGGACTTGTGGTGAGTGAAGTCATAGGTCAGGAGAAGTTGTCCCATATGCTTGATGATGAATGGTGTTCCATTATCAGATAGGACCACTTTAGGGATTCCGAAGCGGCACACAATGTGCTCTCGGATAAAGGCCGCTACTGCCGGTCCGACCGCTTTCCTCATTGGGATGGCTTCCACCCATTTGGTATAGAGTTTTGTAGCTGCGAGGATCCAAATATTTTCCCTTTGATGCCGGAGATATTGGCCCTATGAGGTCGAGAGCCCAAGTGTGGAATGGTCATGGTGTTGATAGTGCTCGCAAGTCAACGGCGAGTGCGTGGACTTGATTTACATGGATTTGGCAAGGGTAACATCTTTTGACATGCCTTCTTGAATCCTCTTCCATCGTTGGCCAATAGTACCCCAGGTCCAAGTGATGGCGGTATAATTTTGTTCCTCCTTGGTGCTCGAACTCATGTGCTTCGTTCAAGACTTGATGAATTTCTCCTCTAGCAAGACATCGCAGTGGCTCCCCATTAAAGCTGCGTCGAAAAAGTTGGTTCTCATTAATGAAGAATTTTGAAGCCAGCTTTTTTACGATGGTTGCGTCGGCTCTATCGAAGGGGAGAGAGTATTCCTTCAAATAATCTATGTACGGGTGTCTCCAATCCGATACATGAGCCGTAAAATTGCAATCTTCCTTGCTCGGGTCCTCCGAGCATTTTGAGCATGCTCGTTGGAGTATAGAGGCTTCTTAAGACATTTTAGGTCAATAGTACCCTTTTCTCTGTATCACCCGATAAAGGCTAACGTCCTTTTCTCCACACGTATTTTGGTGAATCTGATGGAGTCAAAGTTTCGCCTCCTCTCCCCCCACGCATCGTGCCAAAACGCCTGTGGGGGCATGAAAATAAAGGTTGCGTCCAAGGAGAGTGAAGCTCTTTAGGTCTGATACTACTATTTTTCATGCACGACTTAGTAATTGGGTGATGATAGGTGCACTCCAGTCGTTGATTTCCTCAGGGGGTAGTAGTTCCAAAACCGTGCATGGGAGGGTTCTTTTGATGATCTCAATACGAGTGGAGCCTTCAGAGATGTCAATTTTTGAAGCAAGGGTTGCCAAAGCATCCAGGAAGCGATTGTCTGATCTTGGTGCATGCTCTATCCGAATGGCCTCAAATTTGTCCAATAGCCTTTGAACTATGGTTCTGCATTCTGCCAACGCCGGCTCTCTGAAAAGAAATTCCCCTGAGGTTTGTTTGACAACAAGATTGGAGACATCTTTGATGCACAGGCGGGTGACACCCATGTTAGTGGCCGCCAGGAGTCCTAATATCAACGCCTCATACTCTGACTCATTATTTGAACACTTGAAGTTAAGCTTATAGGATAAATGGAGTTTGGAGCCATCTAAGTGGGATGTCAAGTTGATTCCTATTCCTCCCCCAAGTGACGTAGAGGATCCGTCGAAGCTAAGAGCCCATTCTCCTAGGTCTTCAATCGTCATTGTGCAATCGAGTTTTCCCGGAAGTGTTTCCTAAGGCGGTTCGCACTCTCCATTAGGGAATTGAGCTAGTAGGTCCGCCTGTGCCCGACTCTTGATTGCTTTTGGTGTTACGCAAGTGATATCAAACTCGGCCAAGAGAAGGAGTGATGCTGTCAATATCAAGATATAAAAGTATTCTTTACTTTTCAAAAGATTTGCAGTGTGGAAGTAAAGGTCGAACCCACAGAGATTGATTAACTACCGTGTTTTAATTTTAAAACCTAAATCTAATTAATTATAAAAATGGATTTTGATTTGAACTTAATTAAACTAATAACAATGAAAATAAATCTAACTATGAAAGCAATTAAAAGTGTTTTAAATAATGTTTAAGGGAACCTAGGATTGCAAATCCACCACTAGCTTCATAATAGGAATATTTATGAATTACTTTAGCTTACTAAGTTGGATGATAATGGGGAATTGTAGCTACAAGCCCAATTCCTTCGACAAGAAGATATTCATGGTTCAAGCACCAACATAATCCATCTTCGGTTAGCACGAATTATCCCACACTAAACTAGGGTTGTGATCCAATCCGTCTAACCTAGGCATGGACTATTCGGATACTTGATAGCACAAATCAATAAAGCACCATCACATGTAAACAATCTAAACAAGCACAGCAAGAATAGATCGTTGAGCACATCACAGTCAAAATAGATCTAAGACAAGAATAAATTCTGAAAGTAATGATTTAATCACTAGAAGTACGATTTTATTTATAAAAATCCTCTAAACATGTGACTGTCATCCATACATAATAAAACTAAAATAAAAACATAAATAAAACCCTATTACTTGGCTAGGGTTTCATTGAAACCCTAGATCTATGATCTAGCCGTCCATGGAAGTGATGGATGGCAAGTAGTTGATGGAGGAGGCCATGGAATCCCTTGGTCTTCTTCTTCTTCTCCTTGCTTCCCTCCCTTCAATGGCTGGAAGTATGGTTGTCGAATGTGTATGTATAGGTGTGTAACAATGTCTAACCTCTTTAATTGAAGTCAAATAGAGTATATATAGATTTACAACAAGTTTTGGAAGCCTTCCCAACCCGAAACGGACTGAAACTGATGTAATTTACAGTCTAGACGTCGTTCAGCAGTTTCGTTTGCACAGGAGTCTTCAGTATACTGAAATACGCAACTTTGATTTTTACACATATCGCGCGAGCGGGTCGTGCGAGCGCGACATTTGGCCTTCGCGTGCGCGGATCGCGCGAGCGATTCTGGGACTTTCGCGCGAGCGGATCGCGCAAGCGATTTTTGGATTTCCGCGCTCGCGGGTCGCGCACGCGGCTTGGCTTTTTCAGCTTCTTTTCTTCTGCTTTTTCACCCTGTTTAGCCTGGTTTAGGTGATTTCTTCCAAAACCTGTCAGAAAATAGAAAACGAAGTAAAAATATAAAAAAAGGATAAAAAGGTACTAACAAATGTTCGTTAAGGCGTATAATTAGGGTTAGTTCTCTCCCGATCACACCCCCAAACCTACATTTTGCTAGTCCTCGAGCAAAACTAAAATAAAAACTACTACTAATAAAATACTACTCCATTTTTGCATGGATCACGATTGCATTTAGCGTATGCAACAAGCCTTTTAAACCTCTAGGTGTCCCTAGTCGGACGAGTAAAGTCTCGTGAGGGTTCTCATCAACAAGTTACCCACAACCATCTTTATTAACTTGTAAATTTAAAAAGTTTTATTAAAAAAAAACATAACATCCAATACTCCTTATTATAAAACAATGATTCGAAATAGAATAATGAACAAGAAGAAACGGAATCAAACGTCTACCTACATCATGAGAAACAGTCAAGTGCATGCAATGTACGAATCAATAGAGTTCATCATAAGATTGCACGTGTGTGATGTGGTAGTCCAATGAACACGCGCATGTCATGAACTTGGAATATAACTCAAATAACCATTTAACTATGTCTCGACTACGAATCTCACAATGTCAATTACACTCTAAAATGAAACACTCAGAAACAGGTGTAATTTTTCTAATATATGTGAGTAAAGGAAATATATTTTCAAAACAAGAAATGCTCACATATGACTCGAAAAAGACGCATGACACGAAAGAACAGTAGTCTCATGGATAGGACGCCAATAATCAAGAGAAATTAATCATTACCATATTTTAATCCCCCTCCCATCGTTTTCATATCCGAACCATGTTTCCTAGGATCAGATAGGACTTTTCAAAGGTTGTAATGTGGCTCAGGCAATGAAAAATGATAGAACGGATTAATTGGGTAGATTTAGAATGGCATTATAAGGCATGTTCGATCTCTTTCATTCTTCTTCTACAAACTTTCATCTTTTCTTTCTCTTCATTCCTTTTCATTCATTTTTCTTCTTTTCTTTCATTTTTCATTTTTTTTCTCTTCCTCTTCTTTATTTTTTTTTTCTTTTCCTTTTTCCTTCTCGTTGCTGTTGAAACGAATATTCAATAAATAACATGGCAACTACCCCAATAGCATCTTGTCTTCTTCTTTTCAATCACACATTGCCTTAACACCACTAAAAGTTGATCAATCTTTCAGGGGTGAACTCCAAGTTGGCCAAATTGGAGCAAAAAAACAGGAAAATGGTAATTTAAGAAAGAAATGGCATTTTAACGGCTAAAAGGGCGAACTAAGGAAATTTTTTTCATTTATCGGTCGGCAGTAAACAAAGAAGGCCTAAAATCATTTCCTAGGGTAATACGATTCTTCAATGTTTACAACGGAAGATTATTTAGCATGGTAACAAGTATTTTAACTTGACTATCAACCAAATTAAGCAAGAATAATGAGACTAAACAACAAGTTAATGCACTATTTCAATGAAATTCGACAAACACAAGACATATTTATAACCCTCAAAATAGAAAAGATAGGCTCAAAAGCTCACCGGGTCTAGTCTCCACCATGTGTTATCTAGAAATCCAAATCATATTATAGTTCACAACCAACATGTATTCCAATGACTACGTGCAGTGCATAAGTTTGTGTGCAAATTTATGATATAAAACTACGATTCAAACAATACATAACTTAAAACGTCATATCATAACTTCAGCAAATGTTTAATCACATCTTCTTTTGTTTATCACTCTATAATAATCATAATCCTCTAACAAAGAGTATCAAATTGATATTGCAAAAACCGTAGGTAACATCGTTTATTTAAACATACTTATTAAAAAATTTTAAAATTTTGCATAAACTAATGTGCATGTGTATATACCCCCAAACCTAAACCTTTCATTGTCCCCAATGAAACAATAAAACGAAAGAAAGGAGAGTAGGTAATAAAGGAACGATAGTATCTCGATCTTGACAAGCAGGTGAACACAAAGGAATATGGCTATAAAGTTCAATGTTACCTGTTAATACTAGATAAAAAAAACTAACAAAAGAATATTAAAAGTAAATGAAACCTAAATATAAAATACAAATCTAAAAGCTAAGCTAAACTAAACTAAACGAATAACCGGAATAAAACGGAAAAGTATAAATGTAATCAGGAAAACAACAACTAACTCGATCTAAACTGGCTTAATAAACAAAAACAGAAACGAAAAAATTATCAGAACAAGCATGGAGGAAGGATACAGAAAAGAAAAGCAAATAGCAGAAAAAAGGGAAATCACGCGAGCGGCCGTCGCGCGCGCGAAATTGATTTATTTATTTTTTTTATTATTTATTTTTTTTTTTTAATAATCGCGCCAGCGAGATACCTCGCGCCCGCGAGATTAGGCGCGAGGAGAACCCGAGGCCTCAAACAAAGAAAAGCAAAGAAAAACATATAAGGGGCAAACTCGCGCGAGCGACGTCTCGCGCGAGCGGGCCGCGCGCGCGAGTTTGATAAATTCTCTTGGTTCACTTATTTTATGTATATAAATTAAAAACAACTTAATTCCGACCCCCAAACCTATCCAGAATGTCCAAAACAGACAAGAACGACTCCAAAACGACCAAAAACAAAGAAATGAACGAATTAAAGCTTGGGTTGCCTCCCAAGAAGCGCTAACTTTTACTTCTTCAGCTAGACCATTCTAGCTCAAGATTTTAGGGAGGCCATAAATCGGACTGTGTACCCCTAAGGACGTCAGGTAGAGCTCGATGGTAAGCAGAAATTACGTCGCTTCAAATTAATTCAATCGACGGTTTGTCAGTATGTTCAAATCGATTTCTTACCTTTCGAGAAGATTCAGCATTAGGGTCCGAAGTATTAGGGTTCATCCACTCATCATCCGCTATATCTTTGTCGTTACTCACATTTATTTCTTTGATAGGCTCAATATTCCATCTTACCTCACCTTCCGCCTCACATAGGTTATCGTCGTCTTTAGGAGGTTGATCAACCTCATTAAAAACATTTAATTTTAATTTTATATTTCTGAACGACACTTTCATTACCCCTATTCTACAATTGACATGTGCGTTGGTCGTGGCTAAGAATGGCCGACCAAGAATAACAGGAGTGTATTTTCTAGCATCTAGCACCGGTTCGGTGTCAAGGACCATAAAATCAACGGGATAGAAACATTGATCAACTTTTACTAGGACATTTTCGACGATTCCTCTAGGTATTTTGACAGAACGATCCGCTAACTGAATAGTAGCGGTCGTGGGTTTAAGTTCACCCAAACCTAGTTGTTTGTAGACGTGATAAGGTAAGAGATTAACACTCGCACCTAAGTCAAGGAGAGCCCTATGAATGATAGTGTCACCTATGACACATGAAATAGTAGGCGTACCTGGATCCTTATATTTCGGAGGAGCGTATTGAAAAATAGAGCTTACTTTTTCTGTGAGGGAGACCTTTTTAGGAGTATGACTGCGTATTTTACGCTTTTGTGTACAAAGGTCTTTTAAACATTTAGCATAAGCGGGAATTTGCTTTATAGCATCGAGGAAAGGAATATTTATTTTAACTTGCTTAAATACCTCGAGGATATCTTCGACTTTTGACTTTTTCTTTGTAAGATTAGACAGTTCCTCAACGTTTGGTGGATATGGCATTCTAGGAATATAATTTGTTGAGACCGGTTCATTTTCTTTTCTACCTTGATTCACATCCTCACCCTTCTTCGTATTAGAGTTGATATTCATATCTATCACATTCTCATTCTTATTAGGGGTTTCTATCACTTCCTCTCGTGTAGTCATCCTAGTTGAGACGGCATTTACTTGTTCATTCGACCCCTTAACCTCATATTGTCCCTTAGGGTTTTGAATTGTTTGACTAGGAAACATCCTCTCGTTTCTACGACTCACTACAGTAGCTAGTTGTCCCATTTGGGATTCAAGCTTCGCAATGGATTGTGTATGAGAGTGCACTATTTGTGCTTGTGCCTGTACTTGCGTTTCAATTTTATTAAGAGATGCCAACACCTTTTTCTCAAAAATGTTACCCCTTGGAGGGTTCGGATTAGGATGCGGTTGTTGGTATTGATTAGGTTGAAACTGAGGTCGATAAGCATTAGGAAAATTAGTCGCCTCATTAGGATTATTATTATTATTTTTCCACGAGAAGTTAGGATGGTTTCTCCATGGCGCATCCGGATTATTAGTAGTCGAATTATAATTTTTTCGTGGGTATTGTTGAATAGAATTAATGTGTTGCTCCACGAATTCTGGAAATTGACTCGCCGATGGACATGCAAGTATCGAATGTGAAGGATCAGAACATAATGCACAAATTTCATGAGTGGTTGGGGCTGTCGTTTGGTTCATTGTTAAAAGTCGGTCAAGTTTGTTAGATAGTTCTTTTATTTCAATTGATTGACTTGACTCGAACTTTACCTCCCTCTTAGGTTGATTAAGATATCCCTCAGAACGGACAGACACCGTCTGATGCATCGAGTTCTCGCTTAACGTTTCAAAAATTTTCCAGGCCTCATCGGCGCTTTTAAGTAGGAATGTACCCGCACAAACAGCATCGACGGTGTTACGGACCGAAGGAATAAGTCCCTCGTAAAAGACCTGGACCAACTGCCACTTAGGAACCTGATGATGTGGACACGAACGTAATAATTCTTTAAATTTTTCCCACGTGTCGTAGAGTGATTCCCCATCTTGCATCACAAAGTTTGTTATAGATTTTCTTATCTGATTCGTACGCATAATCGGGAAAAACTTTTGTAAAAATGCGGTGTGTAAGTCTTCCCATGTTCTAATTGTGTTTGGCTCCAAAGATTGAAGCCAATATTTAGCTTTGTCTTTTAAAGATAATGGAAAGAGCCGCAATTTTAATTCATCATCAGTTAAGTTTTGGATTTTCAAAGTAGAACATATATCTTGAAAATCTCCTAAGTGTTTATATGGATCTTCATTTAAACGGCCATGGAAAGATGGAAGTAGCGAGATGGTAGACGACTTTATCTCAAAGTGAGATGCCGTCGCCTCCGGTAAGTCGATACAAGTTTGTGGCGTGTAAGTCGTCGGAATAAAATAATCTTTAAGTGGAGGAGGTGGCGGTATATTAGGATTATTCAAATTATTTCCGTTGTTATTTTGGTTATTTTCGTTATTATTTCCAATGTCTGCCATTTTAATTGGTTCTATGTTATTAAAGCGTGGTTTCTTTAGTCTTGTAAGGGTACTACGTATTTCAGATTCAAATAAAGACGTTGGTTTTGGTGTCAAATCGTCGTCTATTAAAAACTTTGTTCTAGAAGTTAAGTGGGAAGACTTGTTAAGTCTTAATGTACGTTCAAGTTCAGAGTCAAAAGGTTTTAATTCCGGTTTATTTGAACGTGTACCTAACATAAACTAAAAGAAAGTAAACTAAAAACAAAAACTGACTCAACTAAAAAAAAAACAAATAGCAATCACGCAACTAAGATAACAAGCACTCAACTACTGTGATGCATGAATATTATCCTGTAATGCAATGATCGCGTCAAGCCCAGCGCCCCGGGTTTCCTAGCTAATGCAGTGCAATTAACCCTAAACTAATGCAAATAGTGCGTCACAGCGCCCTGACTTACAGTGGTTTAACGCGAGTTTCACAAGAAGCAATTTATTTTATTTTATTTATATTTTTTCGCGTAAGCTCCTTTGATGTAATTAGCTGCTCCACTCGGAAACGTTGACTACAAAATAAAAGAACAAGTTAGTAACTAAAAACAAAACAGAAAATAAAAAAAATAAAAATTAACCTAATATTTACGAATTAACTAAACTAAGATTATAAAACTAAAGGTAGTAATGCAATCCCCGGCAACGGCGCCAAAAATTGATGTTGTCAATATCAAGATATAAAAGTATTCTTTACTTTTCAAAAGATTTGCAGTGTGGAAGTAAAGGTCGAACCCACAGAGATTGATTAACTACCGTGTTTTAATCTTAAAACCTAAATCTAATTAATTATAAAAACGGATTTTGATTTGAACTTAATTAAACTAATAACAATGAAAATAAATCTAACTATGAAAGCAATTAAAAGTGTTTTAAATAATGTTTAAGGGAACCTAGGATTGCAAATCCACCACTAGCTTCATAATAGGAATATTTATGAATTACTTTAGCTTACTAAGTTGGATGATAATGGGGAATTGTAGCTACAAGCCCAATTCCTTCGACAAGAAGATATTCATGGTTCAAGCACCAACATAATCCATCTTCGGTTAGCACGAATTATCCCACACTAAACTAGGGTTGTGATCTAATCCGTCTAACCTAGGCATGGACTATTCGGATACTTGATAGCACAAATCAATAAAGCACCATCACATGTAAACAATCTAAACAAGCACAGCAAGAATAGATCGTTGAGCACATCACAGTCAAAATAGATCTATGACAAGAATAAATTCTGAAAGTAATGATTTAATCACTAGAAGTACGATTTTATTTATAAAAATCCTCTAAACATGTGACTGTCATCCATACATAATAAAACTAAAATATAAATATAAATAAAACCCTATTACTTGGCTAGGGTTTCATTGAAACCCTAGATCTATGATCTAGCCGTCCATGGAAGTGATGGATGGCAAGTAGTTGATGGAGGAGGCCATTGAATCCCTTGGTCTTCTTCTTCTTCTCCTTGCTTCCCTCCCTTCAATGGCTGGAAGTATGGTTGTAGAATGTGTATGTATGGGTGTGTAACAATGTCTAACCCCTTTAATTGAAGTCAAATAGAGTATATATAGATTTACAACAAGTTTTGGAAGCCTTCCCAACCCGAAACGGACTGAAACTGATGTAATTTACAGTCTAGACGTCGTTCAACAGTTTCATTTGCACAGGAGTCTTCAGTATACTGAAATACGCAACTTTGATTTTTACACATATCGCGCGAGCGGGTCGCGCGAGCGCGACATTTGGCCTTCGCGTGCGCGGATCGCGCGAGCGATTCAAGGACTTTCGCGCTAGCGGATCGCGCGAGCGATTTCTGGATTTCCGCGCCCGCGGGTCGCGCGCGCGGCTTGGCTTTTTCAGCTTCTTTTCTTCTGCTTTTTCACCCTGTTTAGCCTGGTTTAGGTGATTTCTTCCAAAACCTGTCAGAAAATAGAAAACGAAGTAAAAATATACAAAAACAGGATAAAAAGGTACTAACAAATGTTCGTTAAGGCGTATAATTAGGGTTAGTTCTCTCCCGATCAAGGAGCCACCTCGCCATCCGTCCTGAGAGAGCAAGCTTAGATAGGAGGTATCGTAATGGGTCACACCTCGTAACCAAGTGTACAACGTGACTGAGAAAGTAGTGCCTGGACTTTTGGGCTACGAAGGTGAGTACGAGACAATGGCGCTCGATGGGAGTATATCTTATCTCAGCATCACGGACCACCCGACTAATGTAGTATACTGGCTTCTCCTATCCATCAATCTCCTAGGCGAGTAGTGCCCCAATAGATTTGTGTGTAGATGTGAGGTAGAGGAGCAGTGGCCTTTCCTATATCAGAGCCACAATGGTAGTGGGTGCCGACAAAGCTCTCTTGATGGCTTCAAAAGACTCCTGGTGGATCTGCTCCCATCTAAATTTGGCCTTCCCTTTTAACAGATCTCCTAGGGGATGAGAGATTTCTGCCAATGCTGGAATGAATCAACGGAGATAAGACACCCTTCCCATAAACTGCTTCAATTGTTTATGGGTAGTTAGTGGTGGTATGTCCATGATTGATTTGGCCTTTGTCGGGTCCAAATCGATACCATGGCGATGGACCACGAATCCGAGCAATTTTTCTGCTGTAACCCCAAAGGTGCATTTAAGCGGGTTCATTCAGAGCTTGAATTTTTTGCAACGCTCAAAGACGGCACGGAGATCGCTTTCATGGCCTTTTCCTTGTTTGGATTTTACCACGATATCGTCCACGTAGTCCTCCAAATTATGATGGAGCATATCATGGAAGATGGTTGCCCTTTGGTATGTGGCGCCTGCGTTTTTCAATCCAAAGGGCATGACAGTGTAGTAAAAGTTGCCAAAAGGGGTACGAAAGGCTGTCTTTTCCGCGTCTCCTGGGTCCATCTTGATCTGATTGTAGCCGCTGAACCCATCCATGAAGGAGAAGTCTTGATGCCCGAATGTGGCATCGATTAGAGTATCGACATTTGGAAGGGGGAACTCATCCTTTGGACATGCTTTGTTGAGGTCCCTAAAGTCAACACAGACTCTGATCTGACCATTCTTCTTTTTTACTAGTACCACATTTGCCAACCAAGTGGGGTGCTTGATGGGCTTAATGAACCCAACATGAAGGAGTTTTTCCACCTCGGTCTTAATCTGGAGTTCTAGTTTATGTCGAAACACTCGAGGCGCTTGTTTCACTAGCCGGTGATTCGAATCGACGTTGAGCTTATGTGTTACTAACGACATGTCCAGTCCCGGCATCTGGTCATAAGTCCAAGCGAACACGTCAATGTATTCCTTGAGAAGGGAAATTACTGCGACTCGATCCTCCGAGGTTATCGCTTTGGAGATGAAGGTGATACGAGCGGTTCTTCCTTCTGGTATGAGGTTGATTTCCTCTACTTCCGGTCTTAATGTGCGCGGTCCATCTTGGAGCGATTTTGGAGCTATCCTGAGTTCGGTAGCCTCGGGCGTGACTATGGTATAGCATGCTGGGGCTTCAGGGCCACATGGTGAAGCTTTTGGCCCCCAATCCCACGCACCGTCATAAGCAACGGTATATAAAGCGTCCATCGGGGAGTTTGACTTGGATGCATTCTGGGGAAATGCTACGGCGAGAGTCTTCCCATTTCAGGATGGTGAGGCCGCGTGGTGAGACTAGTGGTGTAGTTTCCTCCTCAGAGTATATGTCACCAAACAACTCTGCTTCCGCCATATGAGCCTCGTGATTTTTGAATGGTTTTAAGGTCCCGGCCACGATGAATACTTTCCTTCCCTCGCTAGTATTCAGTTTTTCTTTCATGCATTGATGATAGGTGGATAGTACGATGCCGAACTTGTGCATCCATTTGCGTCCTACCAGGAGGTGATAACAGGTATCTGTGTCGATCACGTGGAATCTGGCCGGTGCTTGTAACTTTCCGAGGCAAAGTGATGTGGTCACAAACCCAATTGTTCAGCGTATGTCATTGCCAAACCCTGCGACGTCCATGACCTGCAGTATAAGCCTCTCATTGGGGATACCAGTGGCCCTGAAGGTGGTTAATGGCATGATGTTGAGAGAGGCTCCTCCGTCGAGCAATGCTCTCTTGAATTCCACCTCGTGGACCGTAGCCGAGACATACAATAGGCGGTTATGTGGATTTGGGACTTGTATATCTACATCTGTGAAGGTAATTGCTGATTCAGCCTCAGAACAGCACGTCATATAGAACCCCGGGTGGCTACGCATGCTTGCTGGTAAGTTTCTGCAACCTACAGAATAGCCTTGGTGGCTTCGAGGCGTGCTTCTTCGCAGAACCCAACCTGGTCAAAGAAGCATCTGAACTTGGTGAGGTCCTTAACTTTTGATGCCGTGAATTCTATGGTACGTCGGGACGGGTTTGTCACGGCCATGCTGGTGGAGGGGCTTTTAGCCATCGGTGGTGCTTCTTCTTCTTCGTCGTCGACAAGTTCCATGGGAGGATTTACTTCCATAGGTGACAACATCCTGGGAAGGTCAACGGTAGGGGAGGCAAAACTTCCCAAATGGTGGGAAACTATGTGGAGAGAGACCATATTAACAGCTCCTTCGTTGTGTCCTTGAGGTTGGCGAGGTGCTTCGTCAGCAGCATTGGGCTGGGTAGTGGTCACCAGTTCTCCGTTGGCTATATTCTTATGGAAGATGCCGCGAAGACCCCAGCAATCTTTCGTGGCGTGTTTTACTATCTGGTGATAAGCACAGTAATTGTATTTTGCTTTGTCGGCTTCGGTCGAGGGTCTTGTTGGCGGACGAAGGGTGATTACTTCATCCCTTGTCCACCTCTTCAGTACAGCAAGCACTTCTCTCATGCTACAAGGGAAAGGAGTCGGTGTCTCAGTTTCGTCCCTTCTGTGCTTGTTATCATTATATTCCCGATCTCGTCCACTTCTCATTTCTTCGGTGACAGCGGCGGTTGGGTAACGACGAGGTGCCAAAGGGCGAGTGTCCCGGTGTGCCCTTGATGGCATTCTGACAACTTTTGCTAAGTTCTGGGCAGCGACCATAAGATCTGAGAATGCCGAAAACAAGTGATTGATAAGGTGAATCCTGTAATCGCGGAGCATCCTGTGCTAAGTTGCACAAAGCGGGAGCGAGAGCGTGGAAGCGCCTAAACATGAAAGAGTCTGAGGTTGGGAGCGTTTTTGAAGCATTTATTTTGTTTATATATGCATATATATATATTCTTCATTATTATTATTATGAGAGGAAAATAAACCCAGAACTTATGACATATTTTAAAAAATATGATTCTTTTGTGGCTCTTTTAGAAATAATTTGGGGTGAAAACAATAGGTATATATTAGTTGTGGAGTTATTTGCAAAAAATTATAAATAATATAAGAATGTAAGGTGTGTCATACTTACAAATGTATGCTTTTGTTGTGGCTCTGTTGTAAATAATCATAGAGTTAGGGTTAAAATAGTAGTATAAATATATTCTGTGGTGCTATTTGCAAAAAAGTAATAATATTATACTTCTATTATAATAGAGTTCTAATATTTTAAAAAGTTAGTGATGTAATAGTAATAAACTAAAATATTAAGCCCTTGAGGACAATATCTATAGATATAAATATTAGGGTTTCCTTATATCTTCTTCAAGGCAGCACTCAGCAGCCACTCTCATTAACAGCCACAGAGAGAGAGAGAGAGAGAGAGAGAGAGAGAGAGAGAGAGAGAGAGGGACGAAGATGAGTGAAAGAGAGCGAGAGGAAGAATCACAGATCTTGATAGTGGCAACGACTAGAAGCAGATCTTGAACTGTTTTTTCTTTATCTTCTCGTCATATCTACTCCTGGTCGCGAAACAGAGAAGACGAGGAGATGGTGCTACGAACCACAACATGATAAGGTATGTTTCCCCAACTCGCAATCGTTTATTATTGGAAAATCTATGAGTGATCAGTGGTGTGTCGAACCTTTCTTTGCTAGACTCGCGAATCTGTGTTGTGAGAATCGCGTTTCCCAAACGATTCTCTGTGAAAACCGCGGAGTCGCGATTCTAAGCATGATTCGTTCGCAAAAGTGATGATTCCTGCAACTAAGATCCCATGTACACAGAGCTGGACTAGGTTCTCTTCTATGGTGTTGTCGTGACATTCCATGGCAAGATCACGGAAGCTGTCCGCATATATGACCAAGTCTTCGTTTTCACCTTGAGCCTCTCGAGAAAGGGAGATGGTGGTGACTTTTTTTGTTACACTGAAGAATTTTGCGTGGAACATTGATGCCAGCTGAGTCCAGGAAGTGACAGAACCAGGCTCGATGTTGGCATACTAGGTGTATGCCCTATCGGTCAGGGATTTAGAAAACTCTCGGAGAAAAATTTTCGTCCTCCCGGTAAGTGCCCAGACTATCGAGGAACCTGGCCACGTGTTCTTTGGAGTTTACTTACCTTGCATCATCCCTTGCGAAGTGTGCATTATTGTATCCCTCTGGGTAGGGGAGACGGGCTAACCTAAGTGGATAAGGAGGCCGAGTGTCCAAAGTAGGAATAGGAGACACCGACAGAGCTTTTCCCTTCAGCAGCGATTCCACTTCGGCCAAGGTGACGAAACCAGTGGGGGCTTGCTTCTCTACTTCAGGGACGACGCCAGTGGGTGTCGTTCCTTTTGTTTGGGCATTCTGCTGATTGTTAATATCGAAAATATTAACCGAGGTCCTGACCACGTCATCCAGCCCAGAGGTGCCGTTTGGCACCACTAGGGGAGTTGTCTTCTGGGCCATAGTGGTTCGGGTTTCAATGATGAGGCGATTATGTTCTTCCAGTCTCTGGAAATGCTTTTGTTGTCCTTCTATTTGTTCTAGCCTCTTTAAGATATCGAGCTCGACGTCTGTAGCGATGGACTCTTGAGAATCACGAGTCTGTGACTGAGCTGGATTGAGGCTCAATGGGTTGGCGTTTGACTCGGTAGGTTGGCCTTTTGACTTCCTGGGGCGCCCAGATTTCTTAGGAGGTTGTGCTCATTCGCCAACCATTCTTGCGAGTATATCTCCCACTGTGGTTGCCAAAATGTGTGAGTTCTTTTTGTGGTGTATGTAAGAGATACAGAGAGATATAATAAGCAAGCTTAGGTTAGTACACGTGGAACAATATGTGGGGTATAAGTGAGAGTACAATAAGTTGATAAAGTATAATAATAATAATGAAGATAAGATAATGGGATCCGGAGAGACTTCGGGTTTGGATGAGAACCAAAGTAGCCCCAAATGAGAGAGAGAGAAAGAGCAGTACGTATCTTGTCAAAAGGTGATGGGTGAATATTGGAGTAGAACAAAGGGTGGAGTGAGACGAAGGATATAATAACACCGAAGGGTCATGGTGAGACGAAGGCTATCTAGGGCGAAGGATGTTGGTAAAATGAAGGGTATAGAAAACCGAAGGTGTCGGTGGAGATGAGGAGTCAAGGTAGGGCGAAGGGTCTAATTGAGCTCAAGACAATGGAAATGTTTTGAGAGTAGGAATAACTGTTAATCCTTTTGCTCTAGTGTAGGATTAAGTTGGGTTGGGTTGAGTTGTACTTATTTATATTTGAGGTAGCAGTGTAGTTGCAAAGCTTTGACATGATAGAGCAAAGCCGAGTTGGCATCCTTTTACTGGGCTGTTTGTTTAAGGTAGATTGGTGACTTAAATGCTCCTATTTAAGGTGGTTGGGATCAGTAAATGGGTGTAGACACCCCATTTTGTCGGCTATCAGATTCAGGAGACCCATAGCTTGGCGGTTCACAATGATCGTAAAAAGACTCAAAAGGATTCTCGGAAGTCAGTTCTGTCTCTCAGAATGCTCAGAATGACCAAAATGCCCCTGAAAGCCCTAAAATTCCCAGATTTGGTTCCAAAGTTCTGAAAACATGCTATGTCATAAGAAAAGCGATAAAATGAGTTTTTAAGAGAAATCGGGTGAAATCGTCAGCTCCCAGAGACCCCCAGAAGTCCCAGAAGCTCCCGGAAAGTCCCCGTTGACCGGTTTGACCAAGGTTTGACTAGGTTTGACCAAGTTTGACCAAGTTTGACCAAGTTTGACCAAAATTATCCAAATCCACCAGAATCATTTTAAATCTGTTAAAACAAGTTCCAAAAGAAAATCGAGCAAAAACATCAGCTCCCGGGAACTCCCGGAGGTTTCTAGAACTTCCCAGGAATCCCAGGTTTGACCAGTTTGACCAAGATTTGACTTTGGAATCAGGGCACCGAAACAATTTTCAAATATTTTTCATGGATACAAGAGGTCAATAGCTTTCCAACGGTATATCGCACATAATTTCTGGTTTTAAAACGAATTTATTTTGAATTTCCGAAGGCGAAAAAGGCGATTAAATCGGCTTTTATCGCGAATACCGCAAAACTTTTCAAAGTGACCTATCCCTGAACTATTTTTTATGTAAAGTAGACTCCATTTCCTTTCCAACAGTATATCACAACCTCAGTTTGGAGTTCGTACGCATTTTCTGTGAATTTCGGACGAAATAGGGCCTTTTCGCGAATACCGGAACCTCAGGGGGCCTAAACAGCACTATCTGGACGAGGGAGGAGCAGTGCCGCGGCGGCGCGGCACTGGCCCACTGCCGCCGCGGCACTGGCCCAGTGCTGCCGCGGCACTCCCCTCCAGAACAGTGTATTTTTGTAATTTGTTTTGTGGTCCCATTTTGATTAATTAAAAACCAAAACGACATAGTTTTATGATTTCAGATGTTTGGAGCCAATGGGAATACTTTCTAAATCCCAAAACCACCCCAAGTTGGCCTATATAAACACCCCATTACTCTTCATTTTGGGGGGGTCAAATGCAAGTTTAAGAAAAGTTTGGGAGAGAAAGTTGTAGAGATAAGGTTAGAGTAGAGAGAAAAGAAGCTTTCTTCTTTGATTTTCAAAACAAAAGTGAGTTCTAAACTTTGTTTTTACTTCATTACTCCCATTTATTTCAACATTCAATACTCTCAACCACCATTTTAGTGAGCATTCAAGAGAGTGGAAGCTTCTTCCATGTCTAGTGTCATTACATATGAGTGAAACACCAATCTACAAGTCTCATGCTTTATGAATATCATCTATTGATCATCATCTACTTGCTTGTTTATTTATTGTTTATCTCTTCTTATCTCATTTCTTTTTGATTTTTCTTTATTTACTTACTAGTTCATCATCATCTAAGTGATGACATGAAGTTTGGGGTGAGTGAATCCTTATGGATAGTAGCTCTTGACCTCAAAAACATGTTTGATAGATGATGATCATAACTTCAATACCTCCAAGGTATCCTTGAAGTGTATTGAAGTTATGCTCAAATAAAAATAAGTTTCTCTAACAATCTTGGAGGTTCTTGATGATGAGTTGAATATTGGCATTTTAAGTGGTTATAATCTTTATTGAGTATTAAAAATGCACTTCCAAAACCTCTATTTCAAAACTCCCCTCAATCCCTCTCATTTTGATTTCAAGAAAGAAAATCTTATTTTCCCCAAAATCTTCAAAACAGTGAGTTAAAACAGTGAGTGAGCTGAGTTCAAAGATTTCTCTAGAAGTCAATACTCAACATATAGATGCAAGGCCACTTGGAAAGCCTTCCTAACTCATTAAAGAACACCCATGATTTTTGGTTTGACTTGGAAGTACTTGAAAATGGTCCATTTGGACCCAAACATTCCTTCCAAACATTCTGCCTCTGCTGTCACAGCAGCTTGACTAACTTCCAACTTCCTTTTCAGAAATATTTTCCAAAAGGGGTGGTCCCAACTTATTTTTACCTTACACTTCAATATCTTAGGGAACTTTCTGTATAAAATGGGCCCCTAAATCATTTGTTTTCATTTTCTAAGATTTTTCAACATTTCAGTCGACAGTACGGACTCTGTTTCTGAGTGACCTCTGTTTTTCATATGATTTCTCTCAATCTGTGATAGTTATTAAAGATTGGCTTTTTGGGTAGTGTTATAGACACAATAAGGAACATTTCCATAAAAAATCATGCATTGAAAACGTTCCTAACCCCTCTTTTCAATTTTCCCAAAATCATGCTACTGTTCTGTCCACTATTCACAACAAGCACATTTTAACTTTTATTCCTTGATTTGATGCTTATATGTATTCCAAATTAGTTCATATTTTAGGAAGTACTTCATACTACATTTGTACACATCTCATGTTTGATTTCATTCATCTATTCATACACATTTTAGACTTCTAAGCCATTCTAAGAATCCATGAACACAAAGCACACTACAACCTTTGCACATTTTAGATACATACATTGCATTCATGCAAGGTTTGGGGTTTTTGTAACTCTTAATCTAAGAAGATTATAAGGAATGATCACGATCACACGTTCATGCTTCCCCTTGATCTAATCATCCTTTCTCATCCGTCCCGGGGATTGAGGGATCTTCTTTTCTCAAAGATTAACATGCATCATACTAGCTTGCTAAGCATATTTAGATTTCTTGGGTTATTTGTTTCAAGAACAATTCATGTCCCCCTTTAGATTAGGAAGTCTTGATTATTTGATATATGATTAGACGATTTTTCCTAGGTTTATTTGTGTGATCTTTCACTTTACATTGTATGATATTTGGCTTAGATCTTATGAATGATATCTTATCTTTAGATCTTCCATTTCAAGTTTCTTGTGTAATGTAGTATACTATCATAGTATTATTTGTCGAACCAAACATAGTATAAGATGATTATTTGGATGCTAATTGAGGCCCGTCGAGAGGCGGGGCGAGTTGAGGGTGTTTTAGTCGTGACAAAGGCTCCTTCTTCTCTCGTACCAAAACCCCGAGCCAAGTTCTTTGGTTATGAAGGACCGGTGCCCTTTATCTGTTTGGGTGAGTCAAATTTGGGTTTCTTGGTTCCCTAAAGACCAAGTGGCGACTCTGTATCTATTTTCAACAGACCTTTTATCTTTCCTTGATTAAAAAAAAATCAAACGAATTTCAAACAATCTCAAACGAGAGAGGTGGAAACCCGGTGTCCACAATGGGATGTAGACGAAGCAATATATTGAGCTGGAAAAGTCAAGTGAGAGGCAGATGTTGTCGTTTGGTGGTGAACTAATACCATTGGTTGGTCAAGAGGAGGAAGAAATGCTACTAGTACAGAGCTTTAAGCGAGTAGGGGTACCAAGGCTTTTGCTATTGGCTCCGAGAGATTAAGCGAGGGTGAGTGTCGAGGCGTACAGATGGTTTTAACGAGGGAGGGAACCAAGGTATTTTCTATTGGTGCAGTTTATTAAGCAATCTTGAAATGACTAAGCACGGATGGTCAAATGTTTGGACCAGCTTTGCAGTGATGAGCTTCGCTTATTGGTCGTGGGGTTGGTTGGGTAAGGCACGTGTGAAAGTCACGTGTCTCTCTCTCTCTTTGGGATCAACCCTAACCTTACCCATGAAGCGCAGGTTAGGGAGATGCCTTTGGCTCTAGCCACCTAACCATGAGTTTTTGAAATCCCAGTAGACTTAACCACCCTTTGGTAGTGCTTCCGGACCAAGGGTGGATGTCCGAGAGGTGAGTGTGTGTATTTGAAGTGGGCTTCGTAGTCCTAGAATTTCATAGTGGCTCCACGAGGTGGGCCCATTTGAGGTGAGCCTTCAGAAGTGGTGAGCTTCGGAAATAGGCTTTGTAGGCTTCGGAATTGATGGGCTTCGGCAAATGGGCTCCGGCAAATGGGCTCATCTGAAGTGAGGCCTTTTTCAGTTATAGAATTTCACAGTGAACTCTGCGGGTGGGCCCTGTTCGTGGGCATTCTAGAGTGGGCTAGCGGTGGTTATTGTTGGAGCCCATGTGGAGTCCATAATTAGTGGTGATGTTACACATGGAGTCGTTGATGATGTGTATTGGTCAAAGTGTATGAGTCGTCAACTATTACCTATATTATGTGACAGAGGAGGTCTACTTCAAGCTACTGTACATTTGTGGGAGGTAATCTCGTCACTTGTAGGAGTAAGAAGCAGAACATGGTAGATAGATCCAGTGTAGAGGCTGAGTTTAGAGCCATGGCTCAAGGTGCGTGTCGAACTGCTGTAGATCAAATTATTGTTAAAGGATTTGAGGCTTGATCACACTGATCCTATGAGGCTATATTGCGACAATAAGTTTGCAATCAGCATTGCATACAATCAAATGCAGTATGATAGGGCTAAACATATGGAGATTGACAGACATTTTATTAAAAAATATATATATATATCACTAGTGGAGTTATTTGTACCCCGTTCGTGAAGACTGGTTATCAAGTAGCAAACATTCTCACAAAGGGGGTTGGGAATAGGCCGTTTCACTTTGTTCTTAGTAAGCTGGGAATGAGAGATATTTTTGTATCAGCTTGAGGGAGGGGGATTGGAAATATTTATGTTTCTTTTTTTTCCCCTATATATCTTTGTGATAGTGGTTCTTGCCCAACGGCATTGTTGTAATTTTCTCTGATTGAGTTCTTAATAAAATACAGGAGACCTATTCAGTCTCCTAAGTTTTTCCCCTAATCTCTGTTAACAGTTGATAGGTTCATTTTTGTTATCTTGATTGATCATTTCCCTTAAATTTTCTAAATCTCAGTGTTTGCATATTGTTGTGTATCTTTCGATATCGCAACGCGACGGCAGGACCAAGTCATCTCAGAGTCTCCCGAGCCGATGTTAGAAACCTCGATTTTGAACCATGAGAGCAACACAAAATGAAATCTCAATTGAGCAACTTGATATTCAGATTTGTTTGATGATATAAGCTGACATGATCGCCATTTGTACCAATAAGGAGTTGTCTGGAAGTAATGCCCTTGGATAATGATGTCACTGCTATTGTTTTCACGGAATGCGTGAAAAAGTAGGATTGCGACTTGGTTATGACCTCAGGACGAGAATATGAAGAAATGGGGGAAGTAAGATTGTTAGAATAATGTTAGAATACATTGTCTACATTCTTGTACGTATTGTATATTACTATACTTACTGTCTAGATACATTGTACTACCAATTGTACTACTACTTGTACTACTAGCCTAGGTACTTTTCTTTCCCTTTTAGGATTCTCTCTTGACCTATATAAAGGCTACTCATTGTAAGGTTTCTTCACACCATTCAATACAATACTCAATCTTGTATGGTCTCATTCTCTCCCTCTCTCTTATATATTTTAATATGGTATCAAAGCTATAAGCTCCTGGTGGCCTTTTCCTCTTCCCGGTGACCTCTCAAAAGGAAAGTATGCTCTATGGTTGCCACAATATTGGATCATCCACATCAGAAATCCTTCTTGTAGTTGCCACAAGTTCGTAATCGTGTCGCCTCAGCCCGGTCACCTCCGCTGCCCGGCTACCACCATCCACATCCATCCTGCCCGACATCCTCCTCCCAGTCACCTCGCCGCCTCAACTTGGGCTCTACCGCTATCACCGCCTTCGCCGCTCGATCACCACCTTTGTCGCCCAGTCACCACCACCTGTTTGCCTCTATTGCCCGACTACTACTTCCTCATCCAGGCTCCCTCTGTCAGATCACCACCCAGCCACTGCCACGCAGATCAATTCTACCACTCTCAGGCTGTTGTTACACATCATGGAGCCTCTCACAGATCCCTACTGCAAATACTGTCATAAACCAGGACATATTCTATTGCATTGTCTTGTCAGAGTGTGTACTTTCTGTCACAAGCGTGGACCAGGGCACTATCTTAATGATTGTAACGAGAATCCTACTAGATATTCAAAGGATAATCGGTCTCGTTCATCATCATCCACTGCTATTTCCACCAAGGGGTCATCATCTTCTAAGTCGTCTACCCCTTCATCCATCTCTATTTCCACCTTGCGGACATCATCAAACGAGTTCTTGATCATTCTAGTAACACGTCTCCTACTGCTCTATCTGTTGCCCCAGGTACATCTTCTTGGTTCTTTGACTCTGGTTGTTGTAACCATATGACCTATGATCCTACTACATTCTCTACCAAACATTCTACTCTCAATGCACCATCCATACACACAACTAATGGTTGTAGTAGTTGGATGATTGACCCCCATGTCCTCAAGTAACCAGCGTAGCCAGAAAAGTTCCTGAGTGGTATCAGCAATGGCACAATATTCAGCTTCCGTACTAGATCGGGCAACAACAGTTTGCTTCTTACTATTTTCTGGGCCTTGAGATTACTTCTAGTTCCGATGGATATTATCTCTCTCAAGCCAAGGATGCCTCAGATTTGCTTACATGGGCAGGACTTACAGACAGCAAGACTAATACCACTCCTCTCGAGCCTAACTGTAGGCTCACTCCTATGGATGGTATACCCTTAGATGATCCTACTCTATACCGTCAGCTTGTTGGGAGTCTCGTTTATCTGACAGTTACTAGACCTGAAATCTCTTATGCTGTCCATATTGTAAGCCAATTTCTATCTGCTCCTCGTTCTCCTCATTATGCAGCAGTTCTTCGCATTCTCAGGTACATCAAAGGGACCTTATTTCATGGCAACCACTTCTCTGCTCAGTCCTCTCTTGAGCTACGTGCCTACTCAGATGCAGACTGGGCAGGAGATCCTACTGATCGTCGTTCCACCACTGGGTATTGCTTCTTCTTGGGTGACTCTCTCATCTCCTGGTGCAGTAAGAAGCAAACTGTTGTTGCCCGATCTAGTACGGAAGCTGAATATCATGCCCTTGCTGATACCACTCAAGAACTTCTCTGGCTACGCTGGTTACTTAAGAACATGGGGGTCAATCATCCAACTGCTACAACCATCAGTTGTGACAATCAAAGTGCCATTCAAATTGCTCACAATGACGTCTTTCATGAACGTACAAAACATATTGAGATTGACTGTCATTTTGTTCGTCATCATCTTTCTTGTGGTACCATTCGACTTAACTCAGTCTCCTCCATCGATCAGACTGCTGACGTATTCACCAAAGCTCATCCACGGGGACATCTTCAGGATTTAGTTTCTAAACTCAAGTTGGTTTCCATTCTACCACCTTGAGTTTGAGGGGGGCTGTTAGAATAATGTTAGAATACATTGTCTACATTCTTGTACCTATTGTATCTTACTATACTTACTGTCTAGATACATTGTACTACCAATTGTACTACTAGTTGTACTACTAGCCTAGGCACTTTTATTTCCCTTTTAGGATTCTCTCTTGACCTATATAAAGGCTACTCATTGTAAGGTTTCTTCACACCATTCAATACAATACTCAATCTTGTATTGTCTCATTCTCTCCCTCTCTCTTATATATTTTAACAATTATGCTTTCCAAGAACGAGCTTCAAGACATCCTTGTTATCCTGCCGATGTATAATGTATATGAATAAATTTACAGTTTCGACCACATCACCAGTAAAATACTAGAGATTCAAGTTCAAATATATACCGCTCGAGACTGATCGTATATCTCAATGACTGACAGCTCATATATGTATATGATTGTACGCACATATTTGCATATATATATATACACGAATATAAATGTATATATACAAACCTCTGTACACATCACTTTATATACATATTTTATAACATACATACATATATTCTCACTTGTATACGTAACTATATCCTAATAGTCTAATACTAACACTCCCTCCATCCCATTTTATGTGTTCCATCTTTGAGAATCCAATTTTTGAAGGGAACACTAACGATTGCATTCACATGCCTTTCAGTAATGGAGTTGTTCCAAAATAACCCTTTCTTGTTTTTTCCCCCTTATACTTTTTGGGGGGTGTTTTCAAAATCAACAAGGGTAATTTTGAAAAGTAACTTAAAAATTATCATTAAATATTCTTATGGACAATAGTTTTGTCACAGCCCAAAAAAAAAAAAAAAGGAAAGGACACATAAAATGGGACGGGTGGTAACAAGATAATATTGAAAATGCTTAGAATATTTCAACAGTCAACTACCTGAAAATAAGAAGAAAAATTACTTTTTTCATGCAAAAAGTTTTTCATGAAAAATATTTTCCTACGAAAGGAGAGGCACTCTTACTGCATGGACGGGACCCTGTGAACCATGATGAGTCATACGATGCAGAATACGATCAGTTACAGTATCAATAAGATATACAACCAACCACAAACTCCTCTGGGGTAACCGAACCAATTTCACCAACGGCTTTAGGTGCAGCAGTAACCACAAAAAGTAGATTCTTGGATATGTATTTATACATTACATCTTGATCTGGGATTACCTTTGCTTGAGTATGAACCACCTGCATAACATTTAAGACATGGTCCTTAGAATAGGTCGAATCACGAGTCAATTCGAGTTTCATATAAACCGATACGATTTACGGTTCAATAGGATTCACATTATATAATTTTGAACTTTGAAGTTTTAAGTGAAAAACTTTCAACATTTTGAGCCTTGATATTGCGTGAAACTTGAGTGTTAAATTGTTACTTTGTTCATTTTAACACTATACAAGTGTTATTATAAATATACAATTTATCTATCACGATCCATAATTATGACAAACCGATTCACAATTCACCACTTTGACAACAATTGATTAAAGATACTCCACGGTTACCAGAATAACAGTAAAACCTAAATATACCCTCAAAATCGTATAAACGAGTGAAGTCCAGTTCAGAGAGAGGACAGAGGTCATAAGAGCAACTCCAATGGGAACTCAAATGGGGAGTCATTTGAGAAAAGTGTCCTTTTGGTTCCTCTCGGCCAAAAAAATTCAGCCCCAATGTGGGACCCAAAGCAATATCCAAAATGGGACTAGCTAGTTAGAGGACCCATTATTGTAACTGATGGAAAGAGAAAGAGAGGTAGCCAAAAATGTTGGGAGGATCCTAACAATTGGATTGTTATCAAAATAATATTTTAAGTGTATCAATGGTTGAGATGCATCAACATATATTGAAAATTTAAATGGCTACTGTTTTGATAGTATGGTTGGAGTGCATGAGATATACTTAGTAGGCAAAAGTAAAAGTGTAAAACACTGTTCAAGTATCCAAAGGGCATTTTGGCTACACAAATTTGGTTACCACCCTTGGAGATGCTCTATGAATGAAAAGCATTGCACCTAACGATCTTAATAAGGTTCCATAATTTCCCTTCGAGAATGCATTGCTCCTAAATTATGTAATAAGGTTCCATAATTTCCCTTCACCAATTCTTCACTTAGGTGTAATACTACTTAACAATTCACCCATGATACAATCACGTCAATGTCAATAGATACTTGATCAGACAACTGGAAACCCCTAAAACATTCTAGACAAATGAACTAAATGCTGTCAAGTAATATGTAAAGATGTATGGTTAAAAAAAAATTAACAGCACTGAGCTCCTTCTAAACAAAAACTAATTGTGTGGTTTGGGGCCAACACCTAGAAATTTTTGTCTCTCGAATAGACACAAACGCATCCAACTATTTGACATAGACATGGTGGTGCAACATGTTGAGATTGTCCCACATCGGAGACTCATAGCCTAGCTACTCAATATATATGTTCAAGGGCCTACTCCACCAAGTGCCAATTGGTTTTGGGTTGGCTGCTCCAATTTAACATGGTATCAAAGCAGGTTATTCTTGGGCCCAATTTGTCCATGTGTGCTCCACATCATCCTATCTCAATAATCCACCTGTTTGGCTCTCAATCATGCCACACGTGCAGGGGCGTGTTGAGATTGTCCCACATCGGAGACTTATAACCTAGCTACTCAATATATAAGTTCAAGAGCATACTCCACCCATTGTCAATTGGTTTTGGGTTAGATACTCCAATTTAACTCAACATGGCAACCCTCCACCCCCACCCCCACCCCCACCCCCAATCCAGGCATGTAAAGACAGTTATACATATGCAAAACATTAGAAGTATTTAAATATATACCCATGTTTGTCTTTCATATCTCTATCTACGTTCCTATTGTTAGCGAATTGGTAATATTTGAGATCAAATCTGGTACTAGATAGTTTATCTAAGGGGAGAGATGCATTTCGTATAGAACATCAATAACATATGAGTTTTTCCATGACTTAGAATTTTCACAGGGTTATTGAGGGATATGGAAAACAACGGATCAAATGAGAATTATAGGATCCTTTGTATATTCCATGTAACAAACGAGAATTTGGGACTTGAAAGTAAAATTGATGCAGCAACCTATCTCATTACCATCAACAAGTCTCTCTCTCTCTCTCTCTCTCTCTCTCTCTCTCTCTCTCTCTCTCTCCTTTTAAATTTTAGGTTAATTAAACTGATCTCCCCTGTGGTATGGTCTAAATACACAGAACTCCCTCGTATTTTCAAAAATTACATTAACCTCCCTAGAGGTTTATAGTTGAGTAATACTCATCCCCACTATTAGCCAATCTTAAGTTGACCGTTAATTTTAGAGTTAAATTTTTTTAAAATGACCATTTTACCCTTATAAAAATCATAAGACAAAAAAATGAAAACCCCAAAATATTTCTTTTTAATTACCTTTTCCATGTCTTTCTTCTTCAAATTGACAAGGCTTTGTCAAACATGGCCTTGTGCATACCAACACAGACCAAATAAAAACAAAAGAAAAACAATGTAAACAATGTATATGTATCAGTAGTGGTGTCAATCGGGTCGGGTTGGCCCGGCCCGCTTTTTGCGAGCTAAAAGCTCGGCCCGGCCTGCCACAAGGCCCGGTTCACATACCCCGAGCCGGGGTGGACACCCATCCTTCCGTCCATGGCCTGGCCCGGCCCGGCCCGAAATAGTGAAAAAGCCCAGCCCGGCCCGAAACCCACCACGGCCCACTTCAAAAATAGAAGAAAGCCAGCTAGCCCATCCGGCCCGGTCCAATGTCTGGCCCGCTAGGCCCGGGCCACCGGTCCGGGGCGGACACTACACCTCCTCCACTCCCAAGCCCGGCCCGGCCCGGCCCGATATTTGGTGAAGCCCGGTTCAGCCCGGTCCGAAACCCGCTCGGGGCCCGCTTTGACCGAGCCCGGCCCGGCTCGTTTGACACCTCTATATGTATGTATACAAAAGAGGAAAAAAAAATATTAAAAAATACATCGAAGAGTGAATTTTATGTCTTCTGTCTTCTAGCCCATTCTCGCACCATCACAAAACCAACACAATCCAAATACCAGTACAAAATTATGTATTATGTATGATACAATATACATGTGTGTATAGGACCTTGCTTCTCTCTACATCCGTCCCGCAACTCCACCAAAACCTTCGTCCTAACCGATTTCTCAACGCTAATGGCACCAACCTCTCATCTCTTTCCCTTTCAACTTTTCTTCTTCAATCTCACTTCTCTAATCATACTCTCTATCCTATGGCCTTAAAATGGGTATTTTTAGAACTTCTAATATCAAAAAAGGAGTCAAACAATTCAACCAAACCTTCCACTAATGATCAACCTAGACCTGTTCATTCAAAATCAATCTCATACAAAATCCCCTTGATCTTCTCTCCTCGGGTTACCCTCAAACCTGTCGACCTTTCCTAGGTGCTAGGGATTGAGTGATTTTCTCACCAAGTGTGCGATATTGTGGTTCATGTGAAAAAGCAACCAGCGAAATTTTCATATGCTTTATACTTTTATATAAAGTGTTTAGGGACAGAGGAACATGAAGGTACCAGAGTTGCTATTGTTTCACGGGTTTAGCAATCAGAGGGAGATTTACACCGGAAGTTGTGGCGGTGGTGAATTGTGGGTAGGGGATGAGGCGCTGAGGCAAAACTAGGAAGAGAAGGGTTAGGTAGGGGTTATTCAAAGAACCAAAGCTTATAAAAACGATGTCATTTTGGTAAGGGTAAAGTAGTAAATTGTTATATTATGTTGGGTCTGTTTTCTAATAAGGGAGGTTACTGTATAATATAAGGGAGGTACTGTCACGCCCCGACGTAGCATAAATATGGAAAGCGTTTAATTTCCTTTATGGACCCGTAGGGTTTAGGGTTTAGGGTTTAGGGTACTGTATAATATAAGGGAGGTACTGTCACGCCCCGACGTAGCATAAATATGGAAAGCGTTTAATTTCCTTTATGGACCCGTAGGTCACGACAGTTTGAAGGATCGATTCCGTCCCAAAAGTCGAACAACAAAAACATCTAATCAGAGTTGAGCAATCAAAGCTTACAAATATTTTTCTAACTTATTACATAATACAGCACGGGGTCTCTAAAGGCACAACCGCCTTAAAACATAATAATAACTTAATATCTATTACAGTCATCCTTATTACAAGAATAGTTTATAACTTAAAACGTATAAAAGTAAATTCTCTTCATCAAATAGTTGTTCTCAGTTTGCATAGTCATAAGGCCCCGCGTAGTCATAACCTGAAAAGCTTGAACACGAATGTCCAAGGCGCATCAACGCCATCAGCTTCAAGAAGCTGGTGAGTATTAAAAACATGACTTTGAATGTAAAACATACTCATTTACCTCTTTCCATTTCTCATTTAATCCAATAAGTTTACATTAAAGCATGGAGGTCATTTTAGGAAACAAGCACAATATTTTTTAAAGACGTAATTCACATATATGTGACCGTGTATGAGAACAATGCATCATCTCATCTTACTGACTCTTTTCTCTAGACAAAATCCAACATCCCAACATCATACACCGGTATCTTTGAAACACTAAGATAGCCACACTTTAGCACAGGGGTGCCAGGGAATGTCCAGTTTGCCTCACACTTTGGTCCGGGGTACCAGGGAGTGTCCATTGCCTCACACTTTGACTACCTAATCCGCCATGCAAATACCGGAGGAACTCTCACGCAGTATCCAGACTCGGGTATCAGGGAGTGTCCGTAGGCCACACTTTAGCACTTCCATGGGTGCTAGGGAATATCCAAGTTCGGCTTCACACACTTTGACGCTACCATGGTCGTCAGGGAATATCCAGTTTTGCCACCGTCGCATTTCAAAGACACCCTCGCCGCAATCTCAATCACAACACACTTTGGTACTCACTTACTAGGGAGTGTCCACATCATAATCTCAACCGCACTCACTATGCCATACTGACCATTACTCTTTTCCATACTGACCAACATTCACACTCACCATGCATGTACAACTGACTCCACATGTATGTCATGAAACTTTAAAACATGAGGCAATTCTCTGATTTATACAAACGACGTGTGTATGGGGATTGATAAGTTACAATACGACATTTTAATCATTCAAACATAACCAATTAAGATTATGATTTAATAAATTTCCCAAACAGTACTCAAACAGTACATAAATTTTATCCCAAACAGTCCCTTATCACAAAACAAGCAAAACTAGAAACTGTCAGAAGTCGCGCGCGCAGTTTCCTTCGCGCGAGGGGTCGCTCGCGCGGGCCACTCGTGCGATATGCCCAATTTTCATTTTATTATAAAAACCTTTCTTTCTGCCAGAGTTCAGGAAGATCGCGCAAGCCGCTCGCGGGATCTGCCCAATTTTCATTTTTCTTTCTTAAAACTTTTCCTTCTGTCTGGAAACACAAACCTCGCGCGCGCGGGTTGCTCGCGCGCGAGATGAAGCAGAGGCTTCGTCTTCCCCGCTGGAACTCCCCTGTTTCAGTCTTAAGAGGGTTTTTTTTTTTTACCCATTTCCAAATCTGTTAGTGTATATATCGTATTATATATGGATCTCTTTAGTTTTTTACAAGGATTATGAATATGTAATCAATTTAACATGAAACAAACTATAGCTCTCAAAATTTATGAAATTTCAAAAGACATCAAAACATCATTTTCAATATACGTTGTGATATGAACGAATTAAGCTCTATAACTGTAATGTTTCAGAATTTTAATAAGGGTAATTGGGTAATTTTGCATGTTCTGTGTGGACTGGTATTTTAATTTACTGTATTTAAATTTTTCAGAGCATGATTAAATTATTTTATTTTGTCTTTCATATGCTTTAGAAATTAATTTCTGTACCCGTGGATATGTTCATTTAATTTTGGGATTACACGTTGGGTCATACTGTCCGTTTGGGTATCAAAACATTCAGTATTGACCAAATAAGTGATGTGGGTCCCACCCCACACCACTATAGCCGGCCATCCCCTCCTCCCCATTTCATTTTCACGTTAGTTTTTGGGTTGGAAGCATTCCTCTTCATCTCTTCTTCTCTATACACTTCAAGAGCCAAGAAAATCCAAAGTTCTTCTTCTTCCTTGGGTTTCCTTCTACAAGATTGCAAGAGAAGCTCAAGATGATCATTATCTAGCATCTCCAATCATCCTAGAGCTTGGAATCATCATTTGGTAAGCTTTCTAGAAAACCCCCTAATTCTAGGGTTTCACTAAATTTCGAAATTTTGGGATTTGATTGAACTTCTCTTCTCTTTTATAGCTTCCTTGAAGTATATAGAGTCTCTCTTTCATATCCTAACCATTTCTATGGAGGATTTCTAGTGTGGGTAAGTTTTCCCAACCTCTAGCAACCTAGGGTTTAATAGTTTTATGTTTTCTATCATAACCTTGGGTTGTTCTTGATTAGTGGTGCATTCTTGAAGCATTCTTCAAGATCCTAGCACAAGCCTTGAAGTTATTTTGGTTGTGCTTAGCTTTCTTGAGTTGCCATTGATCTTTTGGAAGCTAAGCATTGAGGTAGATTTACATTGTGCAATTATATATGTTAAACTTGTCTAAGGTGTTTTGAGTTCATGTATATGTGCTAGGAGATAATTTAGACACATACAATGGGTATTTCCCCAAAGTTGTAATGTAAGGGTTGTATGCCAAATTGTGGAATTATATGCCTTGGTTGTACTAGTTGAAAGTTTGGGGTGTTAAATGTAATTAAAATAAAGTTATGAAAATAATTTAGACGCATGCATTAGGTTTTCCCCAAAGTTGTAAATTTAGGGTTATATGCCTAATTGTGAATTTACATGTTTTGGTTGTTCTATAATTGATTATGTGATGCTAGACGTGCCTAGGATACTCCCTTTATGTGTAAAAGCATGTTAGGACGTTAGTTTAGAAATCCTTGTTAGGAGTGCTATATTATGAATTTTAATTTAACTCTTGATGTCTTTAATATATGTTCAACATGCAAGAATTATTGTGTTCATTATTTTGTTGGAGCATCTATGTTGTCATTTTAAACATTTCATGCATTGAGGCCAAATCGGCGAACATTCAAATATCACGACATAAAGATTTTATTTGAAAAAGAGAGAAAAACCCCATGTGTGGGAATTTTGGTTTAAGAAATCCGGACGTGGGTTATGATGTGAGACAGGGAGAATGACCCTTAGAAACATTCAAACTCCAAACTATATTCGGGTAGCTCCCGGAAGTTGGTATGCTACACTCCATGCGTGGGTGGCTCATGGTCCGGTAACGAGAGTGATGTGCATTCGTCATGCATAGCCTTGCGGCTTTACACATTTCATGGTAGCCATGGTGGCGATTCATTGCACCTCATTTCATTTTAGTCATGGATAGTATATAGATTTGTTACAATGTTGTCTACGAGCCGTCGTTCTCATAAAAACGACAAAACATTTTTCAGGTGAGCTTGATAAGGTCAAATGGCACATGTGACCGACGTATAGACGTTGATGTATTTTGTTCTATTTTGAGGATTCGTGTCTACATATGTAAATGGATAGTTCTCATGTGAATTTTAGTCTTTGAGAAGTTTGTAATAGTTAGAGCTCTTCAAGAAAATTGTTGTATTACTTTTATTAAACTTCTAAAGTTTGGAATCCATAATTTTGTCATCGGAAGGTCTTGTTGTAAGTTTAATGGACAAGTGTTAGTCCTTTTATTTATGTTATGTAACTATGTTTCCGAGACCGTAGCATTTCTTCTAAAGTTTTATGTATGTGTGTGGATTTTAGTCCTTGTCGAATTCGTTTATGATTGGTTTTGTCCTTGCCGGACTCATTGTAATTGTATGGAATCCTTGCCGGATTCGTTTATGTTTGGTTTTGTCCCTACCGGACTCATTATATTTGTATGAAATCCTTGCCAGATTTGTCCAGTTTGTTTTTAAAGGAAATATTCAAAAATCTCTCCCATTCTCTTTCTCTCCTCTCCCCTCTTTGATCTCTTTCTCATTCTCAAATATTCTTTCCTTTTTCTTATGTTGGAATTATGTATATATATATTTTTAAAAGGTTTCCGAATGTGAAAATACACATGTATGTGTGTTTAGAATACATCCCTTATATCTCTCTCCCTATCTCTCCCTCTCCCCTTTTTCCTCTCTTTATCTCTTTCACTTCTCGTTTTTAATAAATTTCAAGTATATGAAGTTCCATTTGGTCTAGGCATGTGTTATATGTCATTTAGGACTTGTTTAGTCATGTATTGAGGTTTAAACTTGAGGATTTAACATAATTGGGAACGTTTCTACAAGTTGTAAAAATGCTGTCAAAAGTTGCTGTCATAGAAAAACTGCTACTGTTATTTAAATTTTCTGCCCAAATGGTGCAGAATTGGAACAAATGTTATTAGACGAAAGTTGTGCAGAATTGAATTTTACATGGATTCACGTGAACAGAATGTGAAAATTTAAAAAATATAGTTACTTACAGATGTTTTAAAATTCAGCAATTATCCAAAAATGGTCCTTATGCTGTCAAGGTTGCTGTCAAATAAAAACTGCTACTGTTATTTCAATTTTCTGCCCAAATGGTGAGGAATTGGAAAAAATGCTACTTGACGAAAGTTGTGCAGAATCGAATTTTACATGGACCAACGCGAACAGAATGTGAAAATTTCAAAGATATAGTTACTTACGGGTGTTTTAAAATTCAGCAACTGTCAAAAATGACATTTTATCAAATTCATTATAATTTTTCCTTTTCCCCTTGATATAGTGCTTGCCCGGAAAGTCTTTTAATGTGATTTTCAAATGCTTTCATCTTTGATGGACTCGTTAACATGTAAGTCCATTTTGGATTTATGTATTAGTAAGTCATCCTTGTAGGAAACCACGTGGGTTTCCAAAGTCGCTTCCGCATCTGTGATTGCATTTTATTTGTTTCCTCTCTATCTTTCCTCTTTCCTCGCGCTTCGGTTTCCGGGGCGTGACAATAACTTAAATCATAGACTTTATATACTATATTCTTTCAAAATCATCTCTAAAAACTTGGTTTGGTTAAGGTTGAAAATTTGTGATTTTGAAGCTCCAACTTCCATAGTTAAGATCAACAATGGTGATTAGTAATTTTATACACTCAAACAGTAACTAAGCATGAATTACATTTAGGAGTGAGTTTAAAATACTTACAGCTATTATACATGGAGAGTTGTTGAGAAAGAAAGTAAGATTAAGCAAACCCAATAGAGTTTCAAGCTATGGTGATCAAGCTATTTCTCTCTCTAGAAATTTTTTCTGCAATTAAACCTCATGCTCTCTCTTTTCTTCTCTCTGAATGCTTTTATCAAAGTGCAGAAGATGTGTGTGTAAGTAGTGCAAAAGGGAGTATATATAGAAGCTCTTATGAGTGAACTTGGTGCCCAAGTATACATGAATACTCAGCACAAAAGATACGTATACACACTGTGATACAACTTCACAGATGCTCCAAGGGTCACATATAGGTGTGTAGGGGCCAAAGTAGAAGTGTTTGGGAATGAGGTTTATGGGCACAAACTAATACACAATAATTAAGCAAAACCAAACAAAGCCCTATCAAATGATTACTTTCTATAAATGGAAAAGTATGTGTCACATCTTGATTGGTGGAGTTTCCCAAACTGTGGGAGACCGACGTAGCGGGACAGTTTTGAAAGTAAACTGGTATTTTCGCAGCGCGGTGTTCACCACAAAAATACAGAAAATTCATTTTAACGTAAGAATCGATTTCCCGGTTTTATAAAAATATTGCTTGAGTTAAAAGAAAATATTCCCACCGTTTTGAAATACAGTTTTAAAATCCAACACAGGTATTGCTAAATTTTATAAAATTGCAGTTTGACCCCGAAAGAATTTCTATATGAGTTTAGACAAGAAATTTAGATTCCAAACATGAGGACTATAATTAAACTAAAAGCAGACAATACTAAATGAATTTAATTATGTTAATGGAAATACAAATTAAATATGGACATGCTGAAATTAATAATTAAGTGAAATGCAGGTTGTTACAGGTACGTGTAATTAGGCCATACCTCAGAGAGGACAGTGTAATTTACCCTAGATTTTAACATGGTGAGTATAGATGAGTCTGCACATGTTGATCCATGTCAAGACTTGATCTAAACTGTGTAAATAGTTACGAGACAATAATATAGCACAAATACCAGAAAGATCCACTCTTAAAACTTTAAACTTCAATTAGGCGCATCCACATGTCCAGGGACATAGGTGGTTGAATATGAGTGATGCGAGGCCAAATGGCTGAAAATCATTCACACTCGAAATTCCACCATTCTTTAATAACAAAAAATATTATTTCCAACTCAATTTTAAGTAATCTAAACCGAGTAATTGACACCTATTGCGAAATTTCAAAGAAAAAACTTGAGTGCAGCAACTACATTTCAAAAGAAGGGGAAAAGTGTAAGAGAAAAAAGAAAGAAGAGAATACAACTATCGACAGCAACAAGTGCTAAATAAAATATCAGTTTTTAAAAGAAGTACCTCATTGAAATTTCTGGTCACAGTTGCAAAAATCTTTTCCGACTCTGAGGGGAATACGATCTGACCACAAATCCTTGGTCTCAACAGTACTCATCTGATACCTCAAGAACACAATTATGCTTCAATATATGACCCCTTATAATGCCATTATCAGCTTCAATTGAATACCAGTATATGTTTGAAAATTCACGTTGGAAGATATCAATAGACTCAGAAGTTCTTGGGTATAAATGGACACGCTCGTCAGCATCCATTAGTAGATGGAGCAGCTGTTCTATTTAATCAGTAAATGGCAGTGAAATAACTTGAGAAATTGAATGAGCGGGACCCACAGAATCAAGCTCCGTTCCCGTGTAAGCATCAACAACAGAGAGAACCCCCAGGGGCATCCAAACTAAGTCCACATCTTCCAACTACAAGAACTAATGGGTTTGCAGCCATTGCTTGATGATGTGAGGCCCGCCACTGATATATTTTAAGGCCAGTGGGGTGTTTGTATGTTTCTGATTTACGAAGAGATTGTAGTAAGAGAGACCAGACAACTCGCCCATCTCCGGTGTGCAAAGCAAAAAGTTTTCCCTACATGGTCAGAACTATGAGCAGCTTTCTGAAACCGTTGTGATCTCTTGTTATCTTGCTTTTCTCGGAGCTTTTTAGCCTTATGTTTTGTATAGCTGCTACGTCATCAGGACTTGCAAGTATTAGAGTGCCTTTAAGCTTCAGCAGGTGTCCCTATCAGCAAAAGGATCACCACATCAGACCCACTATCAGAAGGGAACCAGTCAATGAGATGGCTATGTGTTTTGACATACTAAATACAATCTCATCTAATTTCTACACAAAAGGGAAAGCAAACTGTTCAAAAAAGAATTAAATCCCATGTTTCCAGAAACTTGCATATATTTGAAGAGAAGAGACTAAGGTGACATTTCAAAATATGCCGTCATAAAATGTGCATGGCTGATGGCTAATATCACATCTTGAGGCAAATATTGGTTTGACAAGAAAGCTAATATTACAAACGAGTACTGGTGACAGCAGCATATACTAAGTGAAAATAGGTTAACATCTATTCACCACAAGCACCAGAGTAACAAGGAAGGTGTTATTATCCATACTGAGGATAATTCAAGGGAAAGGGAATTGACAATCCAAAGAAATTTTATAGTATGAGGAAAGGAAAAGATCAAAATAGATTATTTGAAGTGAGATAACAAGGAGATATATGAATAACAGGAGTCATCCTATTCATACTATTTAACAACTATGTAGTCCACTTTAGAAGGGAAAAAAAAAAGGTAAGGGAAGAAGATAACAAAATTATGAGCGAGTGAAGGTAACTGCTTACCTTCCAACAGTAGCAAGTGTTAACAATTTCTGGATATTAAAGCATTTCTAAGGGTTTTGTACCTTTAGCCATTCAAAAAGGTTGTGCTCAACTTTTGCTACGGATACTCCATCCTTTTCAACTGGTAATTCCGATGTTATAACATCTATAACCGAAGCGAGCCCATCCACTCTACTCCATACAATCTCACCTTGTTGTATTAACAAGAAGGAATGATCTTCCATGACAATCAAGGCCCTAAACCCATAAGACATATCAGTGCGGACATAGTTGTTAACGAAGACCTTTTGCACAAGCCCCATCTGGGGATCCAACTCAATGCTCTCCCTATGCAAATCATTGCTCCAGTCATGAGAAAGCTTCATGGTGAGGTGAATCTTACTACCTTCATGCTGAACCAAAGCGAAAGTTTGTTGGTCCTCTGAAAATGAGAGAGCATCACTAACAGCTGCTGCATTGACAATTTTGTCCACCAACTCAAACTTGACTTCATCTGTTACTTTTACAAATACAACAGTTGGACTGATTTTTAAACCAAACATGCCCTTAAGATCGTAAGGTAATATCATTGCCGTCCCAGAAAAATGCTGAACAAGATCCGCGATATGAGTTTGGTGAAAGCTAATTTCTCCTTCTCTGAGGCTTACAAATACCAAACTTGATCTAGTAGCATCCAATGCCACAAGCATGTCATTTGAAACTACTGATGTTTCCTGAGAAAAGCCACTGGGAAATGATGCATTGCTGTGCTTTAGCAATTCACCATTCCTTGCTTTAATCTGATATACATCAAACTGGGACAAATCAACAAATCCTACAGCACTTAATATGTCACTTCCAGGAGGATGAATTAACTGTTGAACCTCAATGCTGTAAACAGAAAGTTGCAGGAAATATCAACAGAAAGCAATGTTGTTATGAAAGAACGAAGTTGAGACATTAACTTCAGGATTTGTCATACCCTTCATTCCCCAATTCCTTCTTCCAGATAATCTCACCATCTATGCTTGAAACAGCATGAAGACACCCATTGCTGTAAACAAAGATAGGATTGTCTTTGTCCACTTCCATTTTTCTGCAAAATGCTGAAGTCACTAATGTTATTTTTATTCAAATTCTGTTGAATGCATTGTGTGGTGGGTATTAAGGTTCGTGAACCAGTGGTACTTCCCAGGGTAGTTTAAAATCTGTAGATTAGAGGTACTAACTGATACAGAAGTGAGAAGTCTGACACCAAAACCACCTAAAATGTGTGTAAATTGGGCCCATTTTTCATATTTGAAGTGACACTGTAATTTTGAACTTGAAAGAAGGGCATTAATGGAACGTTGAAATTTTCACAACATTCAAAAAGTTTCTTAAATAGTTGGAATTCCCAAAAGAGACTCTTAATTTGGGACCGAGGAAACATTAAGGTGTTCGTTTAAAGGTTTCACTAATAGTCTAATATCAAAATTTAACCACTAACCGGAATGGATAACAATGACTTTGATGTCACTGAGCCTGGAAGAAATGACTCCCACACCATCTGCCCATCAGGAAGGTTCCATGCTCTTAACATGCTTCCCTCTGATGAAAGTGTAATAACATCTGCAGAAAAAGAACATACCTCTAAACGTGTAATCAACCACGAACGGAGCTTGTGCACAAAAAGATTCATAGTAAATAATGCTTATGGCCTCCATGGATAGATGAAAAGGCAAAAACTAATAGAGTAATGTTATGCTTCCCAAATTTTGTATCACAAATGTGGTTCCCAACACGTGGCAGTGAGACCAACAAAGAAGTAGATAATGCTTATGGCCTCCATGGATAGATGAAAAGTAAAAACTAATAGAGTAATGCTTATGGCCTCCATGGATAGATAATGCTTATGGCCTCCTTGAAGAGAATTGTTGCTATTTCCTAAAATACCCCAGACCTTCATTACCCAAACAAACCTTAAACTAACAGACGAAGAACAGATGAACAGACGAAGAAGAAGAAGAATATTCACAGAAGAAGAAAAAGAAGATGATTCGATGAAGAAGAAGATGATTCGCAGAAAAAGAAGAAGATTAAGAAGAAGACCGAAGACGCAGAAGACGAAGAAGAAAACTGAAGGTGAAGAAGACGCAGTAGAAGAAGAAGAAGACCAAAGACGCAGAAAACGAAGAAGAAGAAGAAGCTGGGAAAGGAAGACGATGAACAGTAGGGGCAGTTTGGGAAAAGTGAAGATCCCAAATCAATTCTTGCCAAATCCGACCATTTTTGGTCGGATTTGTAAACAGCCCAAAACAAGAATTGGGTAGAATTCAAAATGAATTCATTTCTTGTTTTGTGTCATACCAAACACAAGAATTACACAAAATAGAATTGCAAATGAATTCTATTCTAGTTTGTGGCATACCAAACGGACTGTTAGGTTTTAAACCAAACAACAGAATTAGAATTGTAAATCAATTCTATTCTTTTCTTCTTTTTTTTTTCTATTCTATTCTTATAATTCTTTTTTATTCTATTTTACAATCATACCAAACGGACTGTTAAGCTGACTTCAAACTAACAAAAAAAGAACTGAGCTTTTTTTTTTTTTTCTTTATTTGTTTTTTTTTTCTTTTGGTAAATGCTATGCGCACATAAAATGTGCACATAAATATGGGTCATTCATTTCAGTGAGTCTGTGTCTACATACATGGAACCCACCAAAATTAATGGCATCATTACTCTTTTTTTTTTGCCCATCTTTTTTATTTTTAGTATTTTATTTTTTGAAAAATTTGGTGAAAAGTCTCATTTTACCTAACTATTTTAGAATAGGTCCATCAATAATATCTTTCTCTCAATAGGTTCAAGTTAGGCAAATGTTTTTAAAGATTAGTCCACAATCTCCGATTATAAATAGTTTTAATGATTTTTTTACCTCCATACATACACGCAGGCATATATATAAAAATATATATTTATACTAGTTGGAGTCTCGCGCGTTGCACGGGAAATTTAATTGTGTCGTTTTCGTGTGGTTAATTGCTTGTTAAAAATGTATAATAAGATGTTAAGACGGTTAAGTAGGACATTGTAAAATTAGCTATTTTATCTAAAACTCTTCTTCCCGAAGAAGTTGATAATTATGACTATCTTGCAAATGAGTAGTAAAGGTACCTAATAAATCACCACTAAAAATATATGACAAAAATAGGGTATTTCCCCTAAAAAAATGACATGTTTGTAGACCTTAATTAATATTCGAAGCAAAGATGCGAATCATAAAGATGCAACAGAATGCTGATCCAAATGTAATTATACATATTACAATCTATAAATCCTAAATTTGAGGGAAGAAGTTGATCTAAATGTAAATATTAGTGGTCAATTCATAAATAACTACTAAAATAGCCACTTTATTTGACATTTTTTTAAGTGAAGTATAAATATCTCAGAACTTGCTGACCCAAATGTAATTACACCTATTACAATGTATGAATCCTAAATTTTAGAGAAGAGGTTGACAAAAATGTAAATTTTAGTGACCAATTCCTAAATAGCACTAAAATAGACACATTTTTTGACTTTTTTTAAGTGAATAATAAATATCCCAAAACGTTGCTTGACCCAAATGCAATTACACTTATTACAATGTATGAATCCTAAATTTGAGAGAAAAAGTTGACCAAATTGTAAATATTAGTGACCAATTCTTAAATAGTCACTTTTTTTTTACTTTTTTGGAAGTGAATAATAAATATCCAAAAATTGTTGACCCAAATGTAATTAGACACAAGATTGGTGATTGAAACCTCATTTGAGAGAAGAAGTTGTCCAAATTGTAAATATTAGTCACCAATTCCTAAATAACACTTTTGACTTTTTTTTAAGTGAATAATAAATATCCCAAAAATTGTTGAACCAAATGTAATTAGACACAAGATTGTTGATTGAAACCTCATTATTATATTAAATAAAATTTCAAAAGCTGACTTTAATGTAATTATTTGTCTAAAATGACAGATTTACCCTCACATAAATCAGTATATCCTTACGACGTGTAGATAGATATATGAGTAATTATGGTGTAGTGAATGACAAAAGAGGAAGTATATATTTTTTTACGTGCCAGCTTATTCCGTCTTATAGTATAGTATAATAGAATGATTATAATTAAATTAAATAGATAATTAGATTATATATATATGTGTGTGTGTGTGTGTGTGGAAATAAATCTATTTTAAAGATCTCACTGATTTGCATATCAAATATATGTAGAAATAAAATCTCATGACTTTAGCCATGTACATTATGGGTCTTTTGAATCTTTCTAATGCCATTTTTATGGGGATATCCCACTTTTGTATGTTCTACCAATAATCATTGATTACATAAAATATTTAGCTATTATTAAGCACCATACATTTATGCGAGTATTGAAATTTATACTACAATTAGTACATTTTTACACTGCACCTGGTTCATTAGTGTGAAATTTTACGCTACAACTAGTTCGTTTTACACTGCAACTGGTTTATTATTGTAAAATTTTACACTGCAACTAATTCATTTTACACTACTACCATTAGTGTGAAATTTTACACTATAACTGGTTCATTTTACAACTACTGTAACTTTTTGCATGCTTCATTTTTGTTGTTGTAGAAGTGTATAACCTTGGGTTCGCGGTGAAAACTATTCATATGTTAGGCCATCTCCAACGGGAGAGCCATTACCCTAGCCAAAGTGGCCAACTGCCAAAATGGCTCGACGATTTCGAAAAGCAGCACTCCAAGGGACGAGCTATCATGCTCGGCAAAAATGGAGAGACCAAATTCACGAGCTATTTTTCAGAGCATGGAGGGGAAGAGGGAAAAAATGGCGAGGCCACTGTTCACGACCGTTGGTCTCCAACGGATGGATTCCAATGGCTATGAACAGTGCAGATTTTGAAATCAAACTCAAATACAAGCTATATGTTGAAAATTTTAACATACTTTTAACACCAATCTTGATCTTCCATCTCTCTCAGGCTCTGAGCCCCTCTCTCTCTGTGTTCTCTGCGTGAGCCCTCTCTCTCTCTCTCTCTCTCTATATATATATATATATTTCAACGTTCCAGAACAAAGAACAAAGAAGAAGAAGATATAGGGTTTGGGGGTGGGCTGTGGGCTTTTTTAAATTGTGTTTGGGTTTCTTTTTAATTAGGGATTGGGCTTGGTTAATATAAAGAGGGTTATGGGTTGGGCTTAATATAAAGTATATGTATATTAATAATCTAGTTAATTGTGTGTTCAAAAGAAAATGTAGTTAATTGTGTTTATTTTATATTTTTAGGGTTTTTTTTAATTTTTTATTATTGTTACAATAAAATAATTTGGGTTTAAGCATTCTTTTTAAATAATTTATTTTAATTTACAAACTATTGTATTGTTTTAGTTATTCTTATATCATATTATTCAATTTGAGTCACTATATTAATTAATCATTTGTCATTTTGCAGATGGATTCAGAGTTCAATTACTATTCCAATTTGTTAACCAGTGACTTCCCAGAAGTTAATGAGCAAATCGATGAAAACAATGATGTCGTTCAATCTGAAAAGGCTAGCCAAGTCGGTACTACATCAAAAAAAGCACAACGAGCGATCCTGGCATTCCAAAAAAAGGCATGCCATATGCACAAATCTTGAAAAGCCACAGATTCCAAGATAATCGTTGAGCTATGACAATGACCAGTATACATTCATTTTCATGCACTACAACAATTCTTCCACTTCCAATGCATGCAATCAATGCTTCCCAGCATTCCAGGGAAGCCGCGTTGTTCCCCGACTGCTAGTAATCTAGCAATGTCACTGGTGTTTGGTGCTCTTAGATACACATCACCAAAGACTGTGACAATTTGTCACACCCCGGAGTAGCCAAAAATAGGAAAAATTTAAAATTTCCTTTTTTGGACCCGTAGGGAATGACGAGTTACATAAAACTGACTTGTCCGTGTAACATTCTAACATAGATATATCAGAGTAAGAAACTTCATAAAGTCTAATGGTATTCATGGGGGAACTTGAAATATTTTGCTACTTAAGCTATTATAGGAGTTCCAAATGAAAACCTCAAAAGAGAAGTTGGGCGATTCACGCCACTTAATTTATTACATCAACAAAAGATAGTTCTTAAAACATAAAGGAAGATTTAATACGGAAGTAGACCAGAGTCTTCTTCCTAGCTGGCATACCCATGCCCTTCGTTATCATACTCTTCCTGATAGTCTGTCTCAAGATCACCTTCCTGATAGTTCCCATCTTAAGGATAGTTATATTCATCTTCAGGGTCATCTTGATTATTCTCCTCATCATAACCTAGACATAATATGTCTAGGGCAGGGAAGGAGCCGTTAGCTTTTGAAGCTAAGTGAGATCGTCTTAACCGATCACTCCTAATACAAGTAATAATATGCAAATACAACAAGTATCTTGGAAATAAACATTGAAAGAGCATATGGCATGGCAGCATGATGACACAATGCAATATCGATATATTCGATTTTACTCAACTACTCTTGACCATAACTCCGACATATCCCTTGACCTCTCTCATGGGCCAAAGAGACATCCATGATACAATATTTTCTTCTTACAAATGATATACCCCTTGACCTCTCTCATGGACCAAGGCGGTAGCATTGATATTACTTCCTTAAATGTATCCCTTAGCCTTTCTCGTGGACTAAAGTGATATCATCGGTGTAGCTTCTTTAGATGTATCCCTTAGCCTCTCTCATGGACTAAAGCGATATCGTCAATATTACTTTCTTAGATATATCCCTTAGCCTCTCTCGTGGACTAAAGTGATATCATCAACGTTACTTTCTTAGATATATCCCTTAGCCTCTCTCGGGGACTAAAGCGATATCATCAACATTACTTTCTTAGATATATCCCTTAGTCTCTCTCGGGGACTAAAGCGATAACATCAACATTACTTTCTTAGATATATCCCTTAGCCTCTCTCGTGGACTAAAGCGATATCATCAACATTTCTTTCTTAGATGTATCCCTTAGCCTCTCTCGTGGACTTAAGCAATATCATCAACATTACTTTCTTAGATATATCCCTTAGCCTCTCTCGTGGACTAAAGCGATATCATCAACATTACTTTCTTAGATATCTCCCTTAGCCTCTCTCGTGGACTAAAGCGATATCATCAACATTACTTTCTTAGATATATTTCTTAGCCTCTCTCGTGGACTAAAGCGATATCATCAACATACCCCTTGACCTCTCTCGTGGGCCAAAGCTGCATAACCCTATCTCACTACACTTCACAGCCATCGTGACCAATACTTACCAACTCAAATTAATTCAACTCTTGGACCTCCGTGTTCCACTCAACATGTATGACAAAATGACTGGGTTAATACCCTTGACTAACCATGCAGACGTCAACATTGACATCATGACTCATTTACGTTTATTTGAATGTCCATGTGGTTGTATAATTGTTCAGCATAACAAGCATGTATAACAACAATTAATAATTAAGCATGGAGTTCGGATATTTAGACATGCGTTCATCGTATAAATAGTAAATCTGAACGTACATATATATAATACTCATCAGTCATGTCCACACAAGTCACACTGGATATTTACAAATTGCTCAAAGAGTAATTCTATAATATACCAAGTGAGTTAGGACGACTCACCTTGATGCGGGTGCGTAAAAGCAAGCGTAGCGGTGATTCCTACAAGGCATATGAATCCATAGAATGTTGATTAATATGCGTACTAAAATCAAGGGCAAAATGATAATTGTGCCGGATGGGTTCCTAAACCTCAACATGACGATATAGACATCATTCTGAGTCTAACGCCATTGACTAGACTTAAATCGGAGTCTGTTGCATAAAAGGCTGGGTTTTCTATACCAGTGTAGGCCCTAGAGATAAGCTGTATTTTTTACCGTGTCGAAAGGTCACCAAACTTTAAGGGGATGTTTTAGACATTATTCTAAGACTCTAGGAACTGACCGCGTATTTTTCTGAGCTACGGTTTATTTTCTGTGAATTATTAAAATTCTAATCGTCTAATAATAGACTGCGAGGTCTCACACTTGTAAAATATAATTTAGGGAGACACTGAGCCCTCCTAGATATTTTTATTAAATAATAGGCCTCAAAATAGGCTAGTGGTATTTTTCTCGTAATTTCCGGAGTTCGTTTGGTATTTAAATAATTTAAATCAACCAAACGGGTCTTTCATAATAATAAATAATTATTAGGATTACTAAAGTTTGGGTTTTATAAATAATAATTTATAAAGTAGAGGCATTAGGCCTTAGGAAAATTATATTAAATTTTCCTATATTTAAAAATGATCATTAGGTATTCAGTACCTAATTATCTTAATTATAAACCATTTCTTATTATTTATTAAATAAATAATAAGAATAACACATTATGTATATAGTACATTAACAAAATATGAAGATATTATTATAAGATAATATTTTATAATATTAAAATATAATTTATGGTACTTTTAAAACCATTTTTAGATATTTAAAACTATTTAAAAATAATTTAGCTATTTAAAACCATTTATATTTTACTTATAACTATTTATAATTATATATATTAACATACAATAAATATTAATGATGTATATAAACACTAATCTCAATTAGCGGAATAAATAACTACTAATTATTATTACAAACAGTTTATTAAAACACTAATTAGGATTAACAGAATAATTAATAATATAAAACAACTAATTATAAATCAAAGACAAAAAGCCGCAGGTCAACCCATATTCAACCCGAACCCATGGGTTACCCATTTTCACTCTAGGGCTAATCCAACTTAAAAGATCCGACCCGGCCCTATAATTTAAATATAACCCAAACCCATTACCATGTATACACACAAACTAAATCCACCCTACCCGAGACCCGACTCGATCCAATGGGTTAATGATATAACCCGAGACCCTACGGGTCTCTTCTTCTTCACAAAACCCAGGCCGCCGCTGCCGGCGAGCCCGATGCCGGAAAATCTCTCTCCTCATTACTCCCTCATCTTGCCATAGAAATACATGAAACCAACGCCAAAATGCTCGGTTTGAGACCCTCTACAGCATACTAGGAGCTGAGAACGGGGCTTATTCGTTTTCATTACCAACGGTGGGATTATTCTTTCGGCCAATATTTAAGATAATCGTTTGCATGGCCTACCAAACAAGCCTTAAACCAAAAGCTGCTTTTATGGGGGAGTATGTGGGGATCCTAAGGATCAGTTTGGTATAATTTTTAGAGCCTCTAGTTGAGTTTAAAAAGTTTGAGCTCCGGTGAGTAGCTTTAATGGCTACCGGAGCTTATCGAGAGCCTTAGGCTCTGTTTGGTTTGTGTGAGAAGGGTCAGGGAGGTGTGTGTGATGCTTTAAACATGTATTAGAATAAAATGAAAGGGGTGTGAGAGGTATGCCTCAGTGGTCTCGGGTCTTCTCTCTCTCTCCTTCTCCGGCATCTTCTTCTTGATCCAGCAGGTGTGTGTGAGTGAACAAGGGTCAAGGAGTGTGTGTGTGTGTGCTGGTGAGGTGCAGAGAGAAGGTAGTGAGTGTATGAATGTTTGGTTGGTCTCCTCTCTCTCTCAAACTCTCGGCAACTTTCTCAACTCTCAGACTCTCAAGATCCTATATGTAGCTATATACCATTACACATATACTTACATATATATATATATGCATATATGGGAATCTTATTTGATCTAGATGGAGGGGATGTGATTTGAATGGGATCTTAGGGAAGTGGGATGGAGGCCAGTGGTTTGGGAGGTGTGTGGGGTAATGACTGGCAGTTGGTAGGGGGATGTTTGGGTAGAGACACAATGGGTTTAAGTTAGTTAGGTTAGTACAATGCTATATAGGGTAAGATTCCATCTTTCCATATTTGTATAGTTTAGTCGTCGCTTAAGTTTACGTGTAATGCAGTCTAATTAAATACAGATTCTACGGGTAAACGTGCAAAGTCAGTCTGAGCTTGAGACTTACAATCTAAGTTACTAAATAAAAATAAATACGCACATGTATATAGTCAGGTTCCTGGGTTATGAAATCAATATACTGCACTACGAATAAAAATACGGGGGTTTATTTATTAATACAGAAATTTGCGAGTATTACACAATTATTTTCACAAACCTTCTCAGACTCTCAATCGTCATACTTTCTCCAATTTGCACATATTCGTCCACAGAATCTGCTGAAGAGCCATAGGCAAGCATTCTCAACGCGGTTGTTATTTTATGAAGAGAAGACAAGTCGTGAACACCGACAACATCTCTTCTTTTGACAAAATATGGATCACCTTGTTCCACCTCATTGACAATTCGACAAAACAAAGAACAATTCATTCGAAACCTTCGCCGAAATAGATTGTTAGGAAACACCGGATTTTCTAAGAAATAGTCTTGATATAATCTTTCATGACCTTCAACTCTACCACGATCAATGACAACATGGCCTGGAATAGAACCACGACGGCGTGTATTTCACCTTCGACTTTCTACTAGCTCATCTTCTATCACTACATTTGCTAATGACTCAAACTCGTCATCCGAGACATCATGGATGTCTTCCAAACTGTTAGGAAAATGAAGCATAGTATATGAAAGAGAGAAATTAAATTGATATTGATAAAAAGTGTAGAAGGGATGGATTAAAACATAGGTGATAGGACTCATATTTATAGACAGGTTTGGGTGAATTTTGAATTTTCAAAATTGGCAGTTAAATTTTTAATTTATATTTGAGCAGCAAAATCTGAATTTTAAAAAAATTGGCGGTTTTTTCAATATTGAATCACATATTGGCAGTTTTTAAAATTTTGAATTAACAAATTTTGGCGAGAAATTTCAAATTTCAAATTTAAAATTTAGGCGGGACAACTTTTGAATTTCAATTTACCAGATTAATTTTAAAATTTGAATTTTCATTTCATTTCTAGAAGTGTTATAATTATTTGAATGAAAAATATAGAAAATATAAAAAGAAAAGAAATGCCTAGTCATTTTGCCTTGTGTGGTTGGAGTAGATTTGATAGAATGCCTAGCCATTTTACTATTCAACAAGTCAAAATTAAGTTTTGGCTAGCCCTTTTGCCTTTTACCCTTGGAGTTGCCCTTAGTAAGAATCCAAAATGCAGCAAAACAAATCTAATTTATAATAAATAAATTAATTAAAAAACTTGATTAGCGTCACAACCCTAAACAAACACATAACATCCACGTCACACTACTGAGCATACCCATACACCCCGACAGATGCGAAGACTACACCATTGGACAGATCTACAGACACACTACGTCGAAACAAGATACAAGTACTGAAGCAAACTCCAACCCAAATCTGAACATCCCCAAGATTGGCATATTAATAATCACTTACCATGCAAACTCGACTCCATGGACAAAACAATAGCAAGAAAGAGGCTACAAAGACCAAACTGTAGCAACTCCTCAAAACATACCTCCACAAAAGAATATGAAGACCTTGAATCAAAAACACCGTTGCACAACATAACAAAATGCAAGAAGGAAGAAGAAGTAATGAACGACTGCAAAGGAGAAGGAAGATAGTCCAAGGAGGAGGAGGAGGAGGAGGAGGAGGAGGGGAAGAGAGGGAGGAGGGGAAACGAATAGGATCAGAGGGCAGGCCTATCAACGCTGGTGACGGCGCTGCCGAGCCCGCCCCCAAATCGGACTGTCTTTTCTTGGCCAAATCGAAAAAGTTTTGAGAGAGAGTTTTTAGTAATGGCAATATAAGAGATACGACGATAGTTATATATATGTATATATATAGTTGGAGTTTAAATTTTGAAAACCCTTGATTTTGGGTGTTTCCAAATCATATAAGTGGGTTTCATGGGTTTTAGGGGTAGTTTGGTCACCAAACAAAAATATGGACCTATTACTAAAATGTTTCATGGCCTGGGTCTATTACAATAAGAGTGCATTTTTGCTCACCCAAAAAATGGTTGAGTGAGCATAACCCAAGCATCCCATTGGCCAATGCAGTGGCCCACTGCATTGGCCAATGGGATGCTTGGGTTATGCTCACCCAGGGGCCACTGCATTGGCCAATGGGATGCTTGGGTTATGCTCACCCAGGGTGAGCAAATGTGAACTCATTACAATAAACTTATAGTAAATTGGATTTAATACTAATTAACTTTTATTTCTTTGGGGTTGGGAATTTGGGAATTAGGATGATAGAAATTCAGGCACCTGCTCATAGGATATGGAGAATTTGTAAAGTTATTTAGAAATTTATGCAAAAACTACTTAAAGTAACTGGCAAAAGTTTAAAGTTCAATCTGATTTTGAAAAGAAAAAGTTAATTTAAACTGTAAGTACGGAGGAACTTTCCCTAATAAAAAATTTTAATGTCCTTAAGTTTAAAGTAAAATAACATAATGGACTTATAACTAATACTATTACTAAGCAACGGCTTTAACTCGGTTGAAAAGGGTGCTCCATGCCACGATTATTACTAAGGTTTAAACCAAAATGATCCAAAAAAATTAAAAGAACTATTACTATGTATTTATGTAAATATATAAATATATATATATATATATATAGTGACCATCAAATGGGTGGCCCAGCTCTTAGGGCCTTTCTTGTGCCCAAATAGGTCATGAGTTCAAATTAGGGGGACGCAAGGAAGAGGCTTTGTTATTATCACTGAAATGTGCGTACATGGTTAAACTATAGCTTGAGCATGATTACTTCTACACATTAAAAACCCTTGTTGTAGTGCTTAAGGCGGGGGAATAGCTTTGACCAAACAGACTCCTTAATTAGTGCGCCTTTTGACGGGGCCACCACGGAACCTACACCCTGATATAATAAATTTTCATTCGCTATGCTGATCGGTGATGCGCTTTGAAGCACTCCAAATTCTTAAATTTCGTCCATTTTGATTTATGAACATTGAATCTAATGCCTAAAGTTCTTAAGATTAAAATAAAACTGCAGAAGTAGGAAGTGTCGATATGTCCGAGTGGTTAAGGAGACAGACTCGAAATCTGTTGGGCTTTGCCTGCGCAGGTTCGAATCCTGCTGTCGACGTCTATATTTTTCTTAAATTTTGGACAACCAAATCGAAAGGTGAATGGCTTGAATGTTGCACAGGTGTAAACGTGCTAAGTCGCTTAACACGGACTCGCGGTTCGACTCACTAATAGCTTGACTCGTATAATAAACGAGTCAAACTTGAGTGCACATGGGCTCGACTCAATTAGGCTCGTTAATAGTTCAATTAAGGCTCGTATAGTAAGCTCATGATAATTATAAAAATATAATATATGTATAATGTAAAATATTTAAAATTGAAAAAATATTGACATATTATAATGTGCATATAGTTATAAATTCACATGTCAAAGCAATCGTTTATCATATAAAAATATAATATATATGTATAATGTAAAGTTTTTAAAATTGAAAAAATATTACATATATATATATATATATATAATAGTTATAATAACAATGTCCCCGAAAATCCATATTTACTAATGTTTTTTACTCAAGACCCTTCTTAAACTAATTGACTACCCGTGCAAATGCATGGGAATTTGGCATAATATTCTCTGAAATTGAATAGTAAGGAAAAATCTACAATATATTATAAACAAAAGCCAAAGCAAGGGAGAGTGCCATGAGGAATTAGATATCTTTTATACAAAAATCATGTGTCACCATTGGAATTTATGTTTTTTCTTTTTTTTTCATGTTCATCTAATTATATATACAGAAAAGAAATGGAAAAATTATCATTATATTACTTATGATAAGAAATTAACTATTTTATGTAACTGCAATTCTCACTTGTACACCAAAATTTGCCTAACCCCGTGCACCAATCTTAAAGATAATCTGCAAATTCATAAGAAAGGGGAATGAGTTATGGCATAGTAGGAATTAAATATCAAATTAAGAAACAGAATAATGAAATATAAACATGTACATACAAAAGATTCGGGAAAAAAAAAAAAAAAAGGCCCTTGCAACTTGTCCATTTAAACACCCATTGACACATGACACTCTCATATTCCTTTTCTATGCCACATGGCACTATTCCATCATCTCAACCAATTATGAACCAGTAAATCAGCAAAGCCAGTTGACCTTAACGTAAGAACTCCATCACGTGGCACAATGTGTAACAGTTTTTTGCTTTGGTATAGGAGAGACGACAATCCATCACGTAAGAACTCCATCACTCTCCTATTCACTTCATTCATAGCCATCTTTCTCTTACACTGTTCCTAATATCATTAGGCCAGGAGTTAATTTTTTTGGAATTTAATGTTAGTTACGGGTGAACCGAATCCTAATCTTAATTTAATTAGAAATAGTGTTGACATCCTAATTTAATTGGAAGCTTTTATTTTGTTCTATAATTTAGAATTTTAACTACTATGTGCTAAAAGTAGAACCATATCATTAGCAATCTTCAGAACAAATTGTAACTGAGGCATAGTTCAAGTGGCAAATGCCTGGCACATAAGTGCCCTCGAATGCATAGGTCTGAAGTTCGAACATTCCCCTTCTCCATGTAATAATAATAATATTATATATATATATAAAGTAACAATCTTCAAAACAAATTGAAAGCATTATAAGATTCAACTTTGCGAGTATGCCCTAATTTTGGGGCTTGTTTTCTTTTGTTTTGAATTTATGTTTTTTCTTTTTTTTTTTTAAACAACCTTGGATACCCAACCAAAAGCTTAGAAGGAAATCTAAGGTTTCAGTGTCTAAACATAGTTTGAATTAGGATAATACCTTCAGAGAAATTAAATATTAAGGATATTATTATTATTATTATTTAATTGCAATATTAATCACAATCCTAATTTGATTGGGTTTTTACTTTACAGTTGGCCATCCATGTTTAATTGGAAGCTTTTTTATTTTTTGTACTAAAAGTTTGGGATTTGAATTAGATACCACGAAAAACAAAGTGCTACGCAAAGCTTGAACAAAGTATTAAGAGAAGAAAAACCAAATTACACAATGACATATACACACCTCGCAGACCCTGTGTGCACACACGTGTGTATATACATATACACACTCACACATACACACACACACACACAGAGAGATTACACACACAACGTACAGTTACACACGCACTCTTTTTGCACTTACAGAGAGAGAGAGAGAGAGAGAGAGAGAGAGAGAGTAAACACGTCACATATATACATGGTGATAGTGTAGGTGGATTCGGACTGTGGCAGCAATGTTGGTTCCTGCAGCTATGATTGGTATGCTATAGAAGAAAGAATATATAGAGAGAAGGTAGAGGTATAGACAGAGAAGAGAGAAGACATGGTGGGTGCATGGCACGTAATTTTGGGCAGAGATTTGGGTATGCAAATTGATGGATTTTGGTTTGCAAAGAACATTTTGGCTGCAGATTTGGCTATGGATTTGGAAAGATTACATGCTAATTTAATGCTAGAATTTAAAACGCACATTTCTAATTTAATGCTAGAATTTAAATTAGTTTGTTGTTTAGCCTAATTCGCATAATTGGAAAGAGAGGGAGAAAAAAATAGAGTAATCATGGAAAGAGAGAGTGAGAGAAATATGGATGGAGAGGAGTGAATCAGCACAAACTTGTACATTAAAATGCAGACAACTTATTGGAATGCCACGTGGCAAAATAAAAAACCTCTGTTTTCATATATATATATATATATATATTAAATAAGTTTATTTTAATAGACCCTAATTGTAGTGAACTAATGCCTTAATAACCCATATCCCCAAATTAGTAATTTTTAAGTGACGAATTTACCCATTCATGTATATATATATAGATATGTTTGTATATACGAAATGATAAGTTGCAGATTAAATTTGTAATCAATTTTCAATTGATTGCGATGACTTTCCACATTTTAAGCTTATCTTGAATATGATGAAATCCCATGTTTATAGCACACATTTATTGAAATGAATGTAATGTGCCATAATTATAGGAAAATCTGTTTACCTAATAAGAGTAAGCAGATAAGAATGCATGTGCCATATTCTGTATGTTTTCTAAACGTATCAAGAAAAGATATACACGACTGAATTTTTCGGTGTGATGATTTTAAAATTTATCACCACTGAATTTTTTTAGAACCAAGATTGATATTCATGTGATTTTCGTGGTGCATAATTATCACCACTGAAATTACTTAGCCAAAACATGTGGTGTGTTAAAATTATCACCACTAAATTTATCACCACTGAATTTTTGTATGGTAAAATCATCATTCACAAAATTCTTTTTACTTTAATGTGATGATTTTAAAATTTATCACCACTGAATTTTTTAGAACCAAGATTGATGTTCCTGTGATTTTCTTGGTGCATAATTATTGCCACTGAAATTACCTAGCCAAAACCTGTGGTGTGTTAAAATTATCACACTAAAATTGCCTAGCCAGAACTTTACAGTAACAATTTTCCAGAATTTTACACTAACAATTTTCCAAAATTTTACAATAACAATTTTTCAGAATTTGTTCAAACCAAAAATCCAAACCAAGGACACCAACCATCACATGAACATTCAACCATAAGAAGGACCAAATTACAAGGCTAAACTGAAAATTCAGAAAAACTGAAAAAGACATGAGTGATCAAAAAAGACAAAAAAAAAAAAAAAAAAAAAAAAAAACTAGAAAAAAATCCCACTACTCATATAACTCCAAACAAAAAACCCTTTATCACTACATACAGTGTAGAATTTATCGCCACAAAAAACTGTAAAAAACAAAAAAAAAATCGAAGAATCTTCACAGAAAAGGGGGAAAATTACAAGAATCATCTGGGGAAAAAAATGGGGAGAGCAAAAAATGGGACACTAAATCATAACGGAAACCAAAACGCAGATCACATGCATAGTGAATCTCATTTTATGAGTGTCATTGGCTCGAATCGCACTCGAAATCTCCTTTTTAGAGTGATTATGTCTCGGAGCTTCAATCCAATCGCAGAGCTTGAAGGCCTGAATATCTTCCACCGCCGGTGGCGACAACATTTGCAGAGGATTACGATGGTCGGAGTAGTCGACGGTGATGAGGAGCTCTCTGCACACTTCTTGGGCCATCTGGAGAAGATCGGATATGGAGGAGTATTGTGTGACTGTTGCACTGTACATGTAAAAAGAGAAAGTAGAGAGAGGGAGAGAGAGAGAGTGATGGTCTGATGGGTTTTGCATCTAGAGAGAGAAAGAGGGAGAGATAGGATATAATGGGTTTGATTATCAATAAATGGAAACCCTATAATCATGGTATAAATTTGGAAAGAGTGGCATTATGGTCATATAATTTTTAGTGGACCTATAACAAAATACTTTATATAGTTGGGTTTATTATGCATAAGATAGGGCTAATAGGACTTATTATTAGTTTACCCTAGTTATGAAAATATAATATATGTATAATGTAAAATATTTAAAATTGAAAAAATATTGACATATTATAATGTGCATATAGTCATAAATTCACGTGTCAAAGCAATCGTTTGTCATATAAAAATGTAATATATATGTATAATGTAAAGTATTTAAAATTGAAAGAATATTATATATATATATGATAATTTTAAAAATATAATATATATCTAATGTAAAGCATATAAAATTAAAAAAATATTGACATATTATAATATGCATAAAGTCCTAAATTCACGTCTCAAGCAATCGTTTAGGTAAATATATATATATGTCAACTGTCAAGCATTGAGCTTAATCTGTAAGTTTTGGTTGGCAAATTAAACTTGCTACTATAGGTGTACATGAGTTGAGCCGCTCAAACACGGGCTCGCGGCTCGGCTTGATAACATGTAGGCTCGGCTCGGCTTGGCTTGATAATAAACGAGTCAAGCTCAAGTTTGAGCAGAATGCCCAACTCTTAAAGCTCGGCTCGAGTACAACCCTACTTGAACGTAATTACTATTTCTTCCCATGCACCAGTAAATATGAAAGGAATATATTTTTGTTAGGTGAGCAATTTTGAGGTAAGCAAAATTGCACTCATATGAAAAATATTGGATTGGATATCATTTCCTACTATTATTTACTTTTTCTTTTTTTTGCCGAGTCGTATTAATATTTGGAATTTTCTACCTTTGTAGTAGTTTTGGTTGTATAATATATCCCAATTTTGTGCTTAAATAGAGTAATTTGGTCCCAAAATATTACAAGTATTACAAGTAGGTCCTAACATATTACAATTTTACTTTAATGACCATGTTATAGCATTTTGAGACAATAATCACTTGGATGTGTGAAACAACCAAAATCACTAGAATTTTTCTAATCATGTATCTTTGGGAATTTTAGTTAAAAGTCCTATAAAATATATGTTTTTGTCTAATTTTGTCACGCTCTGGAACCACCCAAATGATCCTAGGACACGTGGCATCTCACCAAGGATCGTCTCAAGTTATTAAAGTTGAGAAAATCACAATAATAAAAGTTTTGACCAAATAACTCAAAACACTATTTTATTTTTCAAAGGTTTGTACACACACACCCAAACACACATTTAAAAAGTCCGTTTTCAAAAGTAACATTTTTGTAGGTCAAAAAGTCCCCAAAGGTACCCCCATTCTTAATTAGAAGTTAAACCGAATCCGGGAAGTAGGAAAAACAAAGTTCGGGTAGAGGGGTGTTTGACCGGTCGAACTGCTCCGGTCAACTGGTCGAATGGGACTTGGGTAGAATTCCTCCCTTGTTGTAGAATTTTGCCAAAGTCTCATTCAAACCACTCGAACCTATACCTCTTCCAATCGTTTTTAAACATTGTAAACATTCTGAAAACATGTAAAACATATTCGGAACATAGTCCGAACTTGATAATAACTTAACACAATTTAAAAATACTTTAGGAAAGTATTTTATCTATAATCAATTCATGTTGAACTCGTCGAGTAGAAACTCCGAGGTTGTCGCCCCAATCCAACTATGCAATGTACAGAAATACAACCACAATCCAAAATCAACCAACATAGCACGTCCCCTAGATTACAAGAATTTAAGCTGATATCCTTTTATTATTCAATTCCGAATAAGCAACCAATTACAATATTCCACTATTTTCACTTATTAAACATAAGTCTATTAAACAAGGATTTGCATACAATCCCACACCCACGAATACTCACCAATTCCATTCCATTCCTTCTGAGCTCCATCTTGAACACCTAGGATGGTTATTCAATAAACAGTACAATATATAAGTTATATGCTTGTGAATAACATTAATTATGCACATGGATAATGAGTATGTCTAATTTCATCTCATTATAACCAACTATAGTTTCTAACAATTACTAGTTCACTTCCACCACTACCAACTAGCCCGCAGCTCCACTCCCTAAGCTCACGTGACCTGGTCATAACACATGCCTCTACATGTGCGGTCCCATAGGCCTCTCGTGGCCAGGGTCGTCATCATAACGATTACCACATGGTTGTATAAAACTAGCAATTCCATATAAATAACTCAACATGCTCATTTAAACATCACATCATGCTTTCAAAATCAAATTGGGCTTAATTTAATCATATGAATTTTGTCTAATAATAAACTAAATAAGCTTTATTAAGCTAATTAACATGCTTTTACATCCCAAATGAACCCAACACATGGAACCATCCATATATCATAATTAATGTCACTCACTTCTTGGAAATCGCTCTTAAACTTGAGATTAGAGTCTTGTTATGCTTCAGGTATAAATCCTACATATATAAAATAAATTATCAACTATCACCCCAAAATGAGTCACAGAAAAACTGTCCCCAAACTCAATAAAATTGGTACCAAAATGTTAGACTAACCTTCAGGAGTTCAAATATATAATCAAAATTGAGAACAGATGTTGCTTAGCAAGACCATCGTCGGAGCTCAAAGCTCCTCCATTTCTCTCTCTCTCTCTTTGCCGAATTATGTTGATGTTGAAGAATGAGATGACTATCTCATTTACTAACTTAAGTTTGTAGGGAATATTGAATATTCTCTTTGGTCAATAATAATTACTCCCCCCACTAGTTTTAGTTCATTACAATTACACTCCTAAAAGTTATAAACTATTATAAAATCATCCCAAATCTAAATGGTTATTTGTTGGTCTCATATGGGTCCCATATTGCTAATTAACCTATTAATTATGCAACGTGTCCAATTTGCTCTCACAAATGTATTCCAAATTGACCACAAAAATGGTCCCCAACAATTGATATATTATTAAATCAATATAATAATCACATAAGCCTTAAAAAACATTTACGCACATAAGAATATTCTCATCACTGTCCCATCACAAATGGAACATCTCAACACATGTCCCAATCTAGGATAGCCACTTTGGCCACATCTGGCGAGTTCTCACCCACCCATAATCAACGTGGTGGTCAAAGACCCACATCTTGTATATACTCAAATCATTATTAAATGATTAATAATGCATGCTAAATGTGATTAAAATAATGTGCGAGAGCGGGTGTTACAAATCCATTTTTTATCTTGAGTAAAAAGTGAATCAATAGAAAATTTCACATAACTAATTTATATGAAATTTTGTAACATAAGGATTTGATTTGATTAACTCTCACTAGCTAATAACTTTTGATCAAAATAAATAACGAGTTATCCTTTATACTCAAATAATATAATATGAGGGATGTTTTTTTGTTTGTTTGTTTGTTTATATATATATATATATATATTCCAAATTTATAATTATATTTTCCCGAATAGTGTGATTCAAGATTAAATTAAGGATTTTTTCATTAAAACTAGGAAGACGTCCCGTGCAAGGCAATAGTGTTAAATTTGGTAAAAAATATACAATGTATTTATTTGACTTTATTTTTTGTGTACAAAAAAGTGAAATAACTTCTATTAATTCCTAAGATGTATTTGAAAAAAATATGGTTGAACAATAATTATATTAATTGAGGATAAACCTATAATTGCTTGTTAGATAAATTGTTGGATTGATAAAAAATTACAAAATTTAAAGTAAAGAATTTTATAGACTAGCATTTACTTGATGTTTCTTTGACCAGTTAAAAATTGTACTCTGAATTCATTTGAAAATATCTTGAGTCGAAGTAGAGAAGTAACTTTTGGATGCGCTTATTGTGAATACATTTCATAGATTTATGATGTGAAAAATAAGTAAAATTAAATATTAAACCCTAAATGTATTGAACATGCACCGCCGACAAAAAAATTAAGTTGTTTAAGTAATGTTCAAATTCAATAATTGTACACACTTTAAACTTTTACAAATGGTACTTTACAAAAGATTAAAGGGTAATTTGGTAATTCAATTTATAAAAATACACACTTAAAATACTTTAACAGTACATAACACATACACACACACACACACACACACACACACACACATATATATATATATAACAAAAAGGATAATTTACAAAAGATAAAAGGATATTTGGTAATTCAATTTAACAAAAGAGTAATTTGCAAAAAGGCATATGGGTAATTTTGCAATTCAATTTATAATATATTCAATATATATGTATATAATAGAACAAAATAATATATGTAAATATATACATAATGGTAATTTACAAAAGGCAAAAGTGTAATATATTATTTCAATTTATAATTGTACACACTTTAAATACATAAAATATAATGAATAATTATAGCATGTTAGAAAAGGCAGAGGTTAATTTTGTAATTCAATTTATAATTATACGCATTTTAAACTTTAACAAAAGGATACTTTACAATACAAAAGTAACTTAAGGCTTGTTTCGCCCAATTCAAAGATTCCTTAACAAATGCCTTAAGGCTGAAACAAGCCTTGCCAAACAGGCGTTAATTTATAAAAGTAACGTAAGGCTTGTTTGGTAATTCAAAGACAAAAGGCATCGGTAATTTGTAATTAAGTTTAACAAAAGGATAATTTATGTAAGTCAAAAGAGTAATTTGGTAATTTAATTTACAATTTTACACACTTTAAATACATAAATAAGAATAATAAATTATATAGAAATATAAGGTTTGGTCCCTATTTTGGACCATTAATAGGAATTGGTCATAGTCATATTGCATGTATAGTAATTAGTCCCTGATTTTGGAAAGTAATCAATATTTAGTCACTTTTTCCAATTTGATAGAGATTTTATGGACCAATATGCCCTTCGTTACATACATACATATATATATATGTGAGAAAATAAATTTCTCACTTTTTACACGCTTCTCACTTTTTTGTGAGAAATTCTCACTTTTTACACAGTCCGTTTTTTAAGATCCGGATTATATATATTGTAATAAAGATATAGTAATAAAGACTTAAATTTAGGAGATTTTAAATTTAAACTCCAAACAACTATCTATATATAAATATATAGAGAGAGATAGGAACTCCACAGATTATATATATATATATATCTCTTTCCAATTCTCTCTCTCTCTCTCTCTCTCTCTCTCTCTCTCTCTAAAATACAATCACACAAAAGGATTATACTCATCATCATCATCATCGTTGAGATGAAGTTTGGGATTTTCGATGCATATTGAAGCAGCCATACCCGTTTGGAAGGATAAATTTTTCTGTTACAAACCATTAAAAAAGCTCCTCAATCACTTTCCGGTGGCCACTACCAATCATCCTTACCTTTTGATTGATGTCGATGCCGTCATCGGAGTTAACGATTTAGAGAGTTACATGCCATCTTTGGAGGCTCTACAGGATTGGTAACAATTTGTGTTGTGAATAAGAACAAGAAACTTAAGGGCCAGAATTCTCGACACAGATTGATGCAAGAAAGAGAATCACAAATCGGAAATTCGAGAGAAGCATAGTCTGAAGTTATGGTATAGAGAGAGAAGTGAGAATTTCTCTTTAAAAAGTGAGAATTTCTCACCTAAAAGTGAGAAATTTGTATTAAAAAGTGAGAAATTACTCGTCATGTCAATTTAAAAGGTGTGAATTTATTTTTTATTTTTTTGGAATTCTTCTCGATAAATTGTTAATTGTTGATAAATTTCTCATCAAATCCTCTCTATGTGTATGCTTATTTTTGTTTTAAAAAGTGGGCTGTTCTACCCTTTTAGTATGAGTGAGAAATTTTTCATTATTATACGCATTAAAATATGAAATTCTCACTATTTTCAATACTTAGTCAATATAGTGAGCAATTTCACATTATTTTAGTGAACTCTCATTGATAATTTTCTCAGTTTTTAAGTATAAATTTCTGAATTCGTAGTACGAATTTATCAAGAGTTTGTGAGAAATTTCTTGGAGATGGTGAACTTTATATGGAGATATTTTCTCAGTTTTTAGCTATATATGGTAACTGATTGATCATATATGAATTAGTTTATATATGTACATGTATGAATTATGGAGTAAATGATGATAAATCAGTTACCATATATAGTTATACATATATATACATTTCTATAAAAATGATATAGAAGTATTTTAGTCTTCAAATTATGCAAGGGACTAATTTCTAGATTCGTTTTAAAAAAGGACATATTTCTAGTTAGATGCATATATTAGGACTATATATTAAATTACCCTAAATTATAATATGTATGTGTATAAATCTATATATATATACACACATTTATACACATATGTACAAAAGGGTGATTTACATAGTAACTTAAGACTTGTTTGGTAATTCAAAGATTCCTTAAAAGATACCTTAAGGCTCAAACAAGCCTTGCCAAACAAGCCTTAATGTAAGATGTCTTGAAAAATGCATTGTTAAAGTAATTAAGGCTTGTTTGGTAATTCAATGGGTCCTTTAAAGATGTCTTAAGGTACAAAACAAGCCTTAATAAGCAAGCCTCAAAGCAGAGATAGATGTGATGTGAAATTACCAAATAACTAATTAGAAATTCAAAATGACCAATAAGGCCAAATTAATTTGGAATCATTGAAGAATATTCTTTTTAAGGCTCATTTATATAATGGTATAGATATAGATATAGATATGAATAGGGTCCTTCAAATTGACATCCAAACATACCACTATAACATGCTTTTGCTTTTACTTTTACTTCTACAAGTGTGTGTCAGTGCCCAGATGCACAAGCCATAATGGAAATGAATGGACGGGAGTTTGTGCTAATCATTAATTTAAACGAGCTCATTCGTTATTTGTTAGAACTCGTTTGGGTTAGTTAAAATATTAATATGTGATGAAAGATTAAGTGTTGAAATTTTAAGCCATGAGATATTAAGTTGTTAGGTGTTTGGGTTAACTGAAATATCTACTGCTTAAAAACAAGAGTGTTTGGCAAACAAGAGTGTTTGGCAAACAAGCTGAAAAAAATTGATTATTTCTAAAAATGACAAAAAAGGAAACATGTAAATGTTATTAAACTATTTTGTTTTCAGGCATTTTTTGTCTTTTAGCAACTTAAAAGTGAAATAAGTGACTGTTTAAAAAATACGTTACTTTTTTTAGCTTAATTTTACAATTGGTTTTCAGCTTAGTTTTTCAGCTAGTTTGTTTAAGTGCTTAAATATTGAGCAATCCAAACACTTATAATACGCCCAAAATTGGCCCTCTTCTACGATCGAGCGGTTCCGCACAGTGACCAGTCCTTATCCCAACCAAGTCATAAACTGCTAGTTGGATAATGACCATCCCGAGCGGTCTGGACTACCTGATCGATAGATACATGAGTCCCGACCAATAGGTCGGAAAGACCACGCAGGCAGGGCCCGTCACAGAGACAGCTCACCTGGCCCCGAGACATGATCCAGAACATTCCTTCCAGTTTTCTATCTTAGCTAGAAGACTAATGGAAAGTGCAAATTGTTTCCTAATCCAATTAGGAAACCCCCATGATTGATGCCATTCAATCCTAAATCAGATTGTATTACTGAATCTATCTAATTTCCTTGTATGAGTAGGTCTCTTGCATCTATAAAAGAGACCACTCACCCCCATAGAAAGGGATCGACTTTTCAGTCTGCATAACACCCCTATAGCAATCATAATCGTGCCCGCCCGACCGATCTCTGGTAGCTCCAAACTGTTGTTGGTTCACCAAAGGTCCCTGACTTTTTAACAGTATAGTGAATCTGCTCAGACACACACGTGGACGTAGGCTCCTTCATTAACATGGCCGAACCACATGCAACTCTCTTTGTCTATTTCTTCTTACTCTCTTACACAAAGTTTGGCATCATCAGCTTGACGCCGTTTGTAGGAATCGACAGATTTCTTGAAGAACAAATCTCTTAGCTGATAATCATGCCGCCGAAGAGAGCAAGAAGACTGGCCACCAAACTAGTCAGGCGGATCCGTCGGTCCCGACGCCGGCAGCAACCGTCCTCACCCTAGAGCAAATTACCGTAATTCTTGGAGGGCCAATGTCAAACTCAATGACAGATTAAAGCCCTGCTGGCCCAACAAAGCAATCTTCCAGTGGCCAGGAAATAGCCCGGGATCGTTGCGCACGGTCAAGAACCGATCTTGATCAGACAAATTGCCCGAGCAAACCTGTCCCGCGTTAAGGATGCCAGAGACATTAATGGCTGATGAGGGCTGATATTTGTAAAATATTAGCCCGATAAAGAGTAAAATTGGTCAATCCTAGCCCCATATCTCTAGTTTTACCTGCACTTGTGTCTTAATCCATCTTTTTACGCAATAATATATTTCCTGGGTATGTTGTTGTGTTTGGTTGTGTTTTATACAGGTTTCAGAAGCTGGAATGAATAACAGGTTGAAAAGGGATAGCTCAAGAAACAAAAAGGACATCTCAAAGTTGAAATTCAACTCCCAATCGATTGCCATAGATTGGCATCCATTCCAAACCAATCGATTGTCATTATAACCAATCGATTGTGATGAATACCAATCGATTGGCTTTAGTATCTAATCGATTGGCAAAAGCCAGAAGTCAAACCTCTTTAATGGAGCAGAATCCCAGCAAATCAAAGTTAATACGGCAACCAGCCGTTATAGATTGAACACTGGACGCTTCTATCTCGTGGATATCACATCATAAATAGTTGGGAATAAGAGGAGTGAGGGGTTGGCTCATTGTTGTTTATTTTTTTGTAGGTTTTCATTTGAATTTTGTTTTCTGGGAACAATTTCAAGCGTAGAGATTATAAATTTTTCTTGCAAAATACATTCAGGTTTCAATTATTTTTATTTTAGGTATTCTGTAATTTGTGTTGTCACAGTTTCTATTTCAAGTTTGAGTTTTGATTTTCTATTGTAATCCCAATTTTTATAACTCAATCCATGTCTACATTTGATTCTTTCAATGCACTCTTAGATTTCCATGTTTCTGCACCTTTTAATATGCTAGAGTAGAGTCCTGGTTCGGAACAATGTGATGAAACATTATTACCCAACCACTGCTATGAATCTATTTTGAAAATCAGTGGCAATTGATTAGATACAGAACCCAATCGATTGCATTGATTTCAAGCCAATCGATTGGTACTATTACCAATCGATCGGTAACAAAGGCAATCGATTGGTATGCTTATGTCTTGGGCAGAATCTTTTTAGTATTCCAGTAACTTCTATTTCAGAAACTAAGCCCAAATTGATCTTTTAAAGTTCAAATTGCAAATCGATTTTGAAATATAAGCCTTTTAGGCTGATGAACTCAATGAACAAGCATGATGAACACATCAATTATCTTATACTTGATTTGTTTGTTATAGTTCATAGTTTTAATTAGGTGATTATTTTAGTTTTTCATAGTACGTAAAGTAATTCCACAACTAGTTATGTAAAATTCACATACTTAGTGTCTTGGTTACTTAACTTAATCCTTTTTGAAATAAGGAATACTAGAAGGGTGAAACCCCGGTTGTACGTCAATGTCAAAACATGGTAGTAGTTGGTACAATGTGGATTCACATGTTCCCAACACCTTTTTCATATATATATATATATATATATAAAATTCAAAATCACAGTTCTTATTCCTGCTTAGTTATTGCTCCACTTTAATTAGTGTAGCCAAATTTTGAATATAGTAGGATCGTTAGAAACTCCACCTTTAACGAAATCGTCTTTTATTTTATTTTAAGTCTAAATAGTATATTCTGTCCCCAATTTTCGTCCCTTGGGATATGACCCGGTCTTACCGCTAATTACTCGACATGACCGTCTATACTTGGACGTACTCTTAGGAGAACACACATTTTCAATCGTGTCACGTTTTTGGCACCGTTGCTGGGCGCGGTAACAAACGCCAAAAATTTTAGACTAATCTGATCCTTCCTTACCCCATTTCTATTTTTTCTTTGTCCTTTCTATTCTTCAGAACGCAAACTGTGAAGTTTATGTTTTTCTATGTCCTTTGACTCCACCGAAGCTTTCATCACAAATTTATTTGAAGAATCTGACGAGAGTGCTACTAATCCCATCTCTACTCCTTCAATCTCTGATACAATGGATGACACAGAAAGTCAACAAGGAGAAAACAGGCCAACCTTATCGATGACGGCCAATGCCCTTTGCGTGATCTTTTAGCTCCTGATCGGACAGCCACACCTTCTTGTATCCCGCCATACCCAGGAATGTTCCATTTCCATAATGGAATGATCCAATTGTTACCTACTTTTCACGGGATGGAAAAAGAGAAGGCATACTTACATATTCGAGCTTTCAAAGACGTTTGTGGCACTTTCACCGATCAAACATGCCCTAGTGGTATAATTTGACTAAAACTTTTTCCCTTCACCTTGAAGGATAAAGCAAAGTCATGGTTATTATCACTTAAGCCGAATTCCATTTCGACTTGGGCAGCAATTCATGAAGTCTTCCTTAAAAAGTTCTTCCCTAATTGATTAACGACCGATGTCTTGAGACAAATCAAAATGTACAATCAAAAAGAGGGAGAGACCTTCGCTGAGGCATGTGACCAATTCAAAGATTCGCTATTGCCATGCCCACATCATGGCTTCAAGAAGTGGCGAACAATAAGTTTCTTCTATGATGGTCTTAGCCCGAAATCAAAGAAGCTTGTAGAAACCATGAGTGATGGTGAATTTATAAGTAAGAATGCGGACCAAGCAGAAGTTCATTTTGAATGGCTGGCTAAGCACGCACCAGAATGGGAGACCCAAGTAACAAGAACTCAAACAAGTTCGAGTTCAAGTCAAAATAGTATATATTAGTTAAAAGCGAAGGATAGTTTAATGGAGAAATACGAGCAACTGGCTCATAAGTTAGAGGCATTAGAAGCAAAGAAAAAACTGGTAATACAGTTTTCCTCTGAAGAATCAGTTGAAAGCGAAGGATAGTTTGATGGAGAAATACGAGCAACTGGCTTGTAAGTTTGAGGCATTAGAAGCAAAGAAAGAACCAGTAATACATTTTGCCTCTGAAGAATCATGTTTGAGTTATCTTCAAATAGGGCATACCTCTCAACATTGCCAAATGTATCCTGTTTATCAAGAACAGAATCCCGTAGAGGTACATGCTGTAAATGCCCAAAATTGTTTTAACCCCAATAGCAATGGAGCCATCCTGGCTTTAATCACAGGAATAGTGTTGCCACAACAAACCCATCTCAATAGTTACAGCTGAATCAAGGAAATCAATACTGACCACAGAACCAAGGGTACCAACAGAACTACCAACCTACTCCTACCTATCAATAAAATCAAGGGTACCACCAAAACCAATACCAGCAAAATCATCCAACTCAACCCAACTATAATCAGGGAACTAACAACCAATCCTCATCCAACACTTATATGCCACCTCATAAGAAGGCACTAGAAGATCCTAATGTACTCATGATGCAGTAGATTATGCAGCTAATGAGTAAACTCAACACAAGTATGGAAAGGTTGGCTGCTCAACAAGGGGATAGAGAAAGAATGATGTTCCCAGCACAACTAGAGCTAAATCTTAGAGGCCAACATTCGGGTACAGGCCCTTCAGGGTCGGCTCACATGAAAAGGCCAAGGCTATAACTGTGTTAAGGAGCAGAAAAGTGATTGAGAAAGTTTTTCCTCCCCTACACCTTGTGGTTGAATAAGAAGATGAAGTGGAGAATGAAGAAGAATTAGTGGAAGAAGATAAAGAGGGTGAAACAGTTGAGCCTGAAACAATAGTTTATGAGGATATTAAAGTAAAGAGAAGGCCTGGAAAAGAACCTCTTCTCAAAGAGACTCTCAAATGCCCTTTTTTGGCACCATATCCTCAGAGGTTAAAGAAACCTCAACAAGAAACCAAGAGTCAGGAGTTTCTAGAGTTATTCAAGCAAGTGAAAATCAACCTCCCGCTCTTTGACACGATAAAACAAACACCTTTCTATGCCAAGTTCTTGAAAGACTTGTGCATTGTTAAGAGGAAGCAAAGTGTTAAGAAGAGTAGTTACCTAGCCTGCCAAGCAAGTGCAATCCTCAAGAACGATTTGTCTCCTAAATTCAAGGATCCAGGTACACCAATGGTTTCTTGTATAATCGGTCAGAAGAAAGTGAACAATGCCCTTCTCAATTTAGGGTCAAGTGTGAATCTCTTACCATATATTGTCTACCAGCAGCTTGGGTTGGGAGAACTTAAACCCACTCAGATTACTCTCCAACTCGCAGATCGATTGATCAAATACCTGAAAAGAGTTTTGGAGGATGTCTTAGTTTAACACTTTTGTCTTTCCTGTTGACTTCATTGTTTTAGACACCGAGCTGGTATATAATGACAAATCTCAAATTTCATTGATCTTTGGACATCCTTTCCTTGCAAGCATTGATGCGATGATCAAGGTAAGAAGTGGGATAATGACCATGGTTTTCGAGGACATGACGTTAAATATCAAGATCTTTTTAAATCCCAAAATTGAGGATTTTAATGATGAAGAGGGAGGTAAACTGGGCAGAGTCAGTAATCCAAGATTATTTTGACTTGACTGCTAACACTGACCCTGTGGAGTTCATTATGACTAACTCTTGTTATGAATTAGATAGATACTCTTTGCAAGATGAGGAGATGAGTCAGATGTGTGCATTATTGGAGGTTGTTGAGAAGGAAGATGCGAGGGTAATGTGGACGGCCCAACATAAATAGTTGATGCTAAAAACAAAATTGACAGTGCTGTCAAACTTGCAATTTCCAGAGTTGGAACTAAAAGAGCTCCTGAAGGAATTGAAATAAGTGTTTCTAAGAGAAGAAAAGACCTTTCTTGTGATAATTTCATCCGTTTTGAATCAAGAACAGGAAGGTAAATTGATAAAGTTACTCAAGCAACATAGGAGTGCATTGGGATGGACCATCATAGATTTAAGAGGGATAAGTCCATCTATATGCACCCATAGGATTTACTTATAGGAAGGCGCCAAACCATGTCGACAAATGCAGAGAGGCGTCTAAACCCAAACATGCAAGAAGTGGTTAAGAAAGAAGTTCTGAAATTGCTTAATGTTGGGGTAATTTATCCGATCTTGGATAGTACTTGGGTGAGTCTGACTCAGGTAGTGCCGAAGAAAGCCAGCATTACGGTAGTACAAAATAAGGAAGGGGAGTTGGTGTCTACACGTGTGACTACAAGCTGGCGCATGTGTATTGATTATAGAAGATTGAATGCGGTGACCCGAAAGGACCACTTCCCATTACCTTTCATGGACCAAATGCTTGAAAGAGTGGCGGGTCATCAGTTTTATTGCTTCCTGGACAGTTATAGTGGTTATAACCAGATTGAGATCGATCCACCTGTCAGTTTGGAATGTTCGCATATCGTCGGATGCCATTTGGCTTATGCAATGTACCCACTAGTTTCCAAAGGTGTATGCTGAGCATTTCAGCGATATGGTTGAGAAGATCATGGAGGAATTCATGGATGATTTCTCTGTGTTTGGCAATAGCTTTGATGATTACCTCGGAAATCTCCAGAAAGTTTTACAAAGATATGAGGATAAGAATTTGGTCCTTAATTGGGAAAAATGTCACTTCATGGTGACAAAAAGAATAGTCCTGGGGTATATCATTTTTGCTAAAGGAATACAGGTAGACAAGGCGAAGATTGACATAATTTCTAATCTTCCTCTCCTTACTACAGTAAAGGATATTCAATCGTTTCTAGGTCATGCTGGTTTTTACCGGAGGTTCATCAAGGACTTTAGTGCCGTGTCTAGGCCACTGTGTCAACTTCTAGGAAAAGACATACCATTTGAATGGACCAATGAATTCCAGGAGTCCTTTGATAAGCTCAAGCATCATCTTACTATAGCTCCAATAGTGTAATCTTTAGATTGGAGCCTTCCATTTGAGCTAATGTGTGATGCTAGTGACACTATGATCGGGGTTGTGTTGGGATAGATGAGGGAAAATCTGTGATCTACTATGCTAGCCGGACTTTTGATGGAGCTCAAAGAAATTACTCCACTACCAAAAAAGGGTTGCTAGCAATTGTATTCGCATTGGAAAAATTCAGACAATATCTCGTTGGCTAGCAGATCATTTGCTTTACTGATCATGCCACGTTAAAGTATCTTTTATCGAAGAAAGATATGAAACAACAATTAATACGCTGGATTCTGTAACTCCAAGAATTTGATTTGAGTATCAAGGATAAAAAGGGAGAAGAGAATGTCGTGGCTGATTATCTTTCCCAATTGGCCTTCAAGGAAAACTCCTCACAATCTACTCCGATCCGTGAATCTTTTTCGGATGAACAATTGTTTGCTGCGACCACCCTTCCCTGGTATGCAGACATTGTTAATTATTTAGTAATAGGGGAGACCCCATCCCATTGGTCTGCTCCTGATAGAAAAAGGTTTCTGTCTATTACTCGATGGTTTTATTTCGATGATTCATACTTATTTAAGTACTGTGCGGATCAAGTTATAAGGCGATGTGTTCTTGAAGAGGATATCTCTCATATTCTTTCCTCTTGTCACTCAGAAGCATGTGGCAGTCACTTTTCAGCCCAGAAGACAGCCCAAAAGATGCTTAGCAGTGGATTTTACTAGCCGACAATTTTTAAAGATTCTTATGCTTTTTGAAGAGCATGTGCCAGGTGTCAAATGCTAGGAAACTTGTCCAGGAGAAATGAAATGCTGATGACCTCGATCATCACTATCAAAATTTTCGACTGTTGGGGCATGGATTTCATGGGACCATTCTCGCCATCCTCTCATTATGAATATATTCTTTTGGCAGTTGAATATGTGTCCAAATGGGTTGAGGCCATTTCGACAAGGAAAAATGATCACAGGGCTGTGATCGCATTCTTGAAAGAGAATATTCTTTAAGATTTGAAACACCGAAGGCCATGATTAGCGATCGAGGGTCCCATTTTTGCAATAGGCCTTTCGAGTCATTAATGAAGAAATATGGGGTAAACCATAAGATTGCTTTATCATATCACCCGTAATCCAATGGTCAGGCGGAGCTAGCCGATATGGAAGTTAAACATATCCTAGAAAAGACTGTTAACATCAGCAAAAAGGAAAGGTCATCACGTCTGACTGATGCCTTATAGGCATATAGGACAGTATACAAAACGAACCTCAGAATGTCTCCCTGTAGGCTAATTTATGGAAAGGCTTGCCATTTGCCTATAGAATTAGAGCATAAAGCATATTGGGCAACATGACTGCTAAACTTTGATATTCATGAGAGTGGTACATTGTAGAAGCTCCAGCTGAATAAGTTGGGAGAGATTAGGAATAATGCATATGATCGTGCCCGAACGTACAAATCAAAATTAAAGGAAAATCATGATCAATCAATCCTGAGAAAGAAGCTTGAACCGGGACAAGAGGTATTACTCTACAATTCAAATCTTCATCTTTTCCTCGGAAAATTGAGGTCGAGGTAGATAGGACCATTTGTTGTTAAGGAGGTGTTTCCTCACGGGGAAGTAGAAGTAGTAGACCCCAAAAATGGGAATACATTCAAGGTAAATGGGCAATGTTTAAAGCCATTTTTGGAGAGGTTTGAACCAGAGTCAGAGACCATCCAACTGAATGATCCTGACTGTTCTTCTTAAAAATCTTTTGGGAACTCTATGTTGTATAATAGTTTTCTTTCTCTTGGTGCGTTTCTTTCTTTTTGTTCTACCTTCATCTCTTTATTCTATCTATTCACTGGCTGTAGGATGAATCCACAACAGTTCTTGCCACATTTGCTCTACCATGGGGTTCACTCTTCTGGAACTCTGGAATAGGTGGAACAAGGCCATCATTCACTCTATTATCTACATCATGCTCTGAATCCCCAAATGAAGCAATCGCCAATATGAGCACTTTGGATTTACTGTGCACAGTTTGTGAGATTCTGGAAGATCTCCAGATAAACTCAGACGAAGAAGTGGTGGAGTACTTTGTGAATTATGCTGAAGGGGAATACTTTTCTTCTCCAGAACCTGAGCTTAATTGAGTTGCATAGATCCTGTAGCAGATAAAGAAGACAAAATTTCATTTTGGTTTTCTCTCTGTTTGTTATTTTTGGTTTTTAACTAAGATACTGTAATTCTAGATTTTGAGAATCCATGTTTGAGCAATTAAATTGATGATTTCTAAATCAATTCTTTCAAACTTTTGTGTTTGGTGGGTGTTCTTGCTATCTAGATGCTGGTACTCATGTTTATTTCATCTTAAGGCATTCGTGAATAGTTGGGGATGGTAACACATTTCATTCTTTAATCTCTCATGAAGTTTTAATCCTAATCAATTGGAATTTGTTACCAATCGATTGCTTTTCGAGTCCAATCGATTGCCAATGTTTGGCAATCGATTGCCATTCTGAATAGACGTATATACAGTCTGTTTATCTCCCTTTTTCTTACAAAAGTTTCAAAACTCACCGAGAGAGAGAGAGAGAGAGAGAGGCAATTCTGCGAGAGAAGAGACCCCCATCCTTTTCTTATCATCCTCTAATCACCACCACCATCTTCATCATCACATATACTACCACCATCTACCTCATCATCACCATATCCATCACCACTGTCACTGCGTGGCCACGAGAAGGGGGTTTTTGGGGCTCATTTTGCGGCCTTTATTCATCATCTCCATCATCATCCATCATCAATCTCACCTTCTGCATCACAAAGAAGTCATCTTTTACACTGCTTCATTGTCCCAGGTTCATTAAGGTAAATACACAAACCCACTTTCAATTTTTCTTGCCCTAAATCTTGATCAAAACATCAGAGGGGCCCCTCATGGTCTTAAGATCACTGACAAGGTTGATGGGGGGCGTGAGACCTTTGTTGTGGGCAGCCCCCTATTTTTGCTGATGGCAATCGATTGCCATTAGGGTTTAATTGCTTACCATTAGGGCTAAATCGATTGGCATCAGATACTAATCGATTGCCAAATTTTGCCAATCGATTGGCATTAACAAAGAAACAGATTATTCATTTCTTTCATCTTATATCTCTGTTCTCTCTCATTTCAGTCCTCATAGCTCCCAAGCCCAAAGATAGTGGGCCCTACCCAAAAAAATCCACATCTCTTGACATTTTCGATCCATATTTCTTCATCATCACATATACCACCACCATCTACCTCATCATCATCGCCATATCCATCACCACTGTCACTGCGTGGCCACGAGAAGGGGGTTTTTTGGGACTCATTTTGCGGCCTCTATTCATCATCTCCATCATAATCCATCATCAATCTCACCTTTTGCATCACAAAGAAGTCATCTTTTACACTGTTTCATTGTCGCAGGTTCATTAATGTAAATACACAAACCCACTTGCAATTTTTCTTGCCCTAAATCTTGATCAAAACATCAGAGGGACCCCTCATGGTCTTAAGTTCACAAACAAGGTTGATGGGGGGGGGGGGGATGAGACATTTGTTTTGAGTAGCCCCCTATTTTCGCTGATGGTAATCAATTGCCATTAGGGTGGGCCAAATCGATTGGCATCGAATATCAATCGATTGCAGAATTTTTCCAATCTCTTGGCTAAAGAAACAGATTATTCATTTCTTTCATCTTATATCTCTGTTCTCTCTCATTTCAGTCCTCATGGATCCCAAGCCCAAAGATAGTGGGCCCCACCTTAAAAAATCCACATCTCTTGACATTTCTGATCCACATCTCTTCATAATCATATATACCACCACCATCTACCTCATCATCATCGCCATATCCATCACCACTGTCATTGCGTGGCCACGAGAAGGGGGGTTTTTTGGGGCTAATTTTGCGGCCTCTATTCATCATCTCCATCATCATCCATCATCAATCTCACCTTCTACATCATAAAGAAGTCATCTTTTACACTACTTCATTGCCACAGGTTCATTAAGGTAAATACAAACCCACTTGAAATTTTTCTTGCCCTAAATCTTGATCAAAACATCAGAGGGACCCCTTGATCGGGAGAGAACAAATCCTAATTATATGCCTTAACACGCGTTTGTTAGTACCTTTTTATTCTATTTTTGTATGTTTTTATTTTATTATCTATTTTCTAACAGTATTTGGAAGAAATCAAGTATACCAGGCTAAACAGGGTGAAAAAGCAAAAAGAAAGAAGCTGAAAAAAGCCAATCGCGCGCGCGACCTGCTCGCGCGAAGATCCCGAAATCGCTCGCTCGATCCGCTTGCGCGAGGTCCCAATATCGCGCTCGCGCGCTCGAACTATGCAAAAATGGAACTTGCGTATTTCACTCTACTGATGATTCCTACGCGAACGAAACTGCCTAATTACGTCCAGATTGCAAAATAAAGCAGTTTTAGTACGTTTCGGGTTAGGAAAGCTTCCAAAACTTTTTGTAAAATCTATATATACCCTATTTTTCTTCAATTAAAGGGTTGGCAATTGTTATATACACAATATACAACCACAATTTCAGCCATTGAAGAGAGGAAAGCAAGGAGAAGAAGAAGACCAAGGATTCCCATGGCCTCCTCCATCAACCTCTTGCTGTTTATCAATTCTATGGACAACTAAACTCTAGATATAGGGTTTCAATGAAACCCTAGCCAAGTAATAGGGTTTTATTTATGTTTTTATTTTAGTTGTATTATGTATGGATGACAATTACATGTTCCGAGGATTTTTATAAATAAATCGTGCTTGTATTGATTAAATCGTTACTTTCAAAATCTATTCTTGTCTTAGATCTATTTTGATGGTAGTGTGCTCAATGATCTATATTTGCTGTGCTTGTATAGATTATTTACATGTAATGGTGCTTAAATTGAATTGTGCTATCAAGTATCCGAATAGTCCATGCCTAGATTAGACGGATTATACCACAACCTTAGTATAGTGTGGGATAATTCGTGCTAACCGAAGATGGATTATGTTGGTGCTTGAACCATAGTTATTTTCTTGACGGAGGAATTGGGCTTGTAGCTACAATTCCCCATTATCTTCCAACTTAATAAGCTAAAGTAATTCATAAATATCCTTATTATGAAGCTAGTGGTGGATTTTCAATCCTAGGTTCCTTAAACTTATTATAAAAACAAATATTTAATTACTTTCATAATTTAGATTTACTTTTATTTTTCTTAGTTTAATTCAAATCAAATCAAAATATGTTTTTCTTAATTAATTAGATTTAGGTTTTAAAATTAAAGAACTGTAGTATTTCAATCTCTGTGGGTTCGACCTTTACTTCCACACTGCAAATCTTTAGAAAAGTAAAGTATACTTTTATATCTTGATTTTTGACAAGATCAATTTTTAGCGCCGTTGCCGGGGATTGCAAATTACTACCTTTAGTTTTAAAATCTTAGTTTAGTTAATTCGTAAATATTATATTAGGTTTTCTTTTTCTTAATTTTCGTTTTATTTTGAGTCACTAACTTTTCTTTTTATTTTGTAGTTTCTTGAGTCATCAAATTCTAACATTTCCGGGAGGAATAGCTTAGCACATCAAAGGAGCTTACGCGAAAAAATACAAATAAAATAAAATAAATTGCTTCTTGTGAAACTCGCTTTAAACCACTGTAAGTCAGGGCGTTGTGACGTACTATTTGCATTAGTTTAGGGTTAATTTCACTGCATTAGCTAGGACACCCAGGGCGCTGGGAATTGACGTGGTCACTGTATTACAGGATAATTTACATGCATCACAGTAGTTGAGTGCTTGTTATCTTAGTTGCGTGATTGCTATTTGTTTTTTTATTATTATTTGAGTCAGTTTTTGTTTTTAGTTTATTTTCTTGTAGCTTATGTTTGGTACACGCTCAAGTAAACCAGAATTAAAACCTTGCGACCTTGAACTTGAACGTACATTAAGAATTAACAAGTATTCAAACATAACTTCTAGGGCTAGGTTAAACATAGACGACGAATTAACTCCGAAACCATCGTCGTTGTTTGAGTCCGAAATACGTAGTACCCTTTAAAACCTAAAGAAACCACACTTTATTAACGTAGAACCTATTCCAATGGCCGACATTGGAAATAATCAAAACAATGGAAATAACAATAATAACCCTAATATACCGCCACCTCCTCCACTTAAAGATTACTTTATTCCGACGACTTACACGCCACAGGCTGGTATCGAATTACCGGAGGCGACGACATCTCACTTTGAGATAAAGTCGTCTACCATCTCGCTACTTCCTTCTTTCCATGGCCGTATAAATGAAGATCCATATCAGCACTTAGGGGATTTTCAAGATATTTGCTCTACGTTAAAAATCCAAAATTTCACTAATGATGAATTAAAACTGCGTCTCTTCCCATTCTCTTTAAAGGATAAAGCGAAGTATTGGCTTCAATCACTTGAGCCAAACACGATTAAAACTTGGGAAGCCTTACACAACGCATTTTTACAAAAGTTTTTCCCAATCACAAGAACTAATCAGATAAGAAAATCTATAACTAATTTTGTGATGCAAGATGGGGAAACACTTTATGACACATGGGAGAAATTTAAAGAATTATTATGTTCTTGCCCACATCATCAAGTTCCTAAGTGGCAGTTGGTACAGGTCTTTTACGAAGGACTTATTCCCTCTGTTCGTAATACCGTTGATGCCGTTTGTGTGGGTACCTTCCTACACAAAAGCGCCGACGAGGCCTGGAAATTTTTTGAAACATTAAGCGAGAATTCGATGCATCAGGCGGTGTCGGTACGTTCTGAGGGATACCTTCAACCTAAGCGAGAGGTAAAGTTTGAGTCAAGTCATTCAATTGAATTTCAAGAATTAAATAGAAAACTTCACCAACTTATGAGGATGGGAATTAGGCCCACTCCACCTTCTTCAGAAGTATGTGAATTATGTTCTGAACGGTCACATTCTATCCTTGCATGTCCATCGGCAAGTCAATTTCCGGAATTCGTGGAGCAACACATTAATTCTATTCAACAATACCCACGAAATAATTATAATTCGACTACAAATAATCCAAACGCGCCATGGAGAAACCATCCTAACTTCTCGTGGAAAAATAATAATAATAATCCTAATGAGGCAACTAATTTTCCTAATGCATATCGACCCCAGTTTCAACCTAATCAATACCAACAACCGCCTCCTAATCTGAACCCTTCAAGGGGTAACGTTTTTTAGGAAAAGGTGTTGGCGTCCCTAAATAAAATCGAAACACAAGTACAGGCACAAGCACAAATAGTGCACTCACACACACAATCCATTGCGAAGCTTGAATCCCAAATGGGACAACTAGCTATCGTAGTGAGTCGTAGAAACGAGGGAACGTTGCCTAGTCAAACAATTCAAAACCCTAAGGGACAATACTAGGTTAAGGGGTCGAATGTGCAAGTAAACGCTGTCTCAACTAGGTTGACTACACGAGAGGAAGAGGTAATAGAAATTTCGAATGAGAATGTGATAGATATGAACATCAACTCTAATACGAAGAAGGGTGAGGACGTGAGCCAAAATAAGAAAGAAAAAGAAACGGCCCTGACTAATCATATACCAAAATTGCCCTTTCCACCTAACGTTGATGAACCATCAAATTTTCCAAAGAAAGGGTCAAAGGTTGAGGATATACTCGAGGTGTTTAAACAAGTTAAAATCAATATTCCATTCCTCGATGCTATTAAACAAACTCCCGCTTACGCTAAATGTCTTAAAGACCTATGCACTCAAAAACGTAAATTCCGTAGTCATTCTCCGAAAAAGGTCTTTCTCACGGAAAAAGTAAGTTTTATTTTTCAACACTCACCTCCAAAGTATAAGGATCCTGGTACGCCAACTATTTCATGTGTCATAGTTGACACTGTCATTCATAGGGCTCTCCTTGACTTAGGAGCTAGTGTTAACCTCTTACCTTACCACGTCAACAAACAACTAGGACTAGGTGAACTTAAACCTACTGCCGCTACCATACAATTAGCAGATCGTTCCGTCAAAGTACCTAGAGGAATCATCGAGGACGTCTTAGTTAAAGTTGATCAATGTTTTTATCCTGTCGTTTTTATGGTTCTTGACACCGAACCTGTCCTAGATGCTAGGAAGCACACCCCTGTTATTCTAGGTCGTCCATTTTTAGCCACCGCTAATGCGCGTGTCAATTGTCGAACGGGGGTGATGAAAGTGTCATTCGGGAACATGAACCTCAAACTAAACATTTTTAACGCTGTTGATCACCCTCCCAAAGACGATGATTACAGATATATGGAAGGTAGTGGGGTTAGAAGAACTGTTGAACTTAATAAAGAAATCAATATGTGTGAGGGGAATAATATAGTGAATAATGAGCGGATGGATTTGAATAACCCAGACCCTAATGAGGAATTTACTCGAAAGGTGAAAAATCGACTTGAACGTAATCAAGATGAATCCTCGAATGAATTAATTCAAAGCGACATTATTTTGGCTTATCACCGGGCTCTTCCTGATATCCTAAGGGGTACAAAGTCTAATTTTCAACCTCTATAAATCTTGAGCTAGCATGGTCTAGCTGAAGACGTAAAAGATAGCGCTTCTTGGGAAGCAGCCCAAGCTTTAATTCGTTTGTTTTACTGATTTTTGGTCATTTTTGGGTCTTTTTGAGTTAGTTGTGGTCTTTCTGAACAGGTTTGGGGGTCAGAGTAATTTTATTTTTGCTTAATATACATAAAATAAGTGAAACAAGAGAAAATACCATTCTCGCGCGCGCAGCCCGCTCGCGCGAGACGTCGCTCACGCGAGACTGTGCCTTAGTGAAATTTTTGGTTATTATTTTTCTAAGCTCTCTATTACATCTCGCGCCTGGATTTGCGGGCGCGAGGCTGCCTCGCTCGCGCAAGATTTTCAAAAAAAAAATTGGGATTTGCGCGCGCGACGGCCGCTTGCGCGATTCCCCATTTTTCTGATTTTTTCTTTTGCTTTCTATATCCTTTCCCCCCACCTGATTGAGTAGTTTTACTTTTCTGTTTTTGTTTCTTAAGTCCTTGTAGATCGAGTCGTATGTTATTTTCATACGTTCTGGTTATTTTTTTTCTTTCCTTTCATAGTTTATTTTTGTGTTGTCTTTATAGTGTTGTTAATTCTTATAGTTTATCTAATTTCGTTTAGTTTAGTTATAGTTCTTTTAGCTGCTTTTATTATTTTCTTTGTTCATTTTTTATCAAGAAATAACAGGTAACATTGAATTTTATTGACATATTCCGTTGTGTTCACCTGTTTGTGAGTGCCGAGATCGAGGTATTATCGTTTCTTCCTTACGTACTTTCCTTTCTTTCATTTTATTGTTTCATTGGGGACAATGAAAGGTTTAGGTTTGGGGGTATGCACACACATGCACATTATTATGCACTAATTTTTTTAAAAAAATTCGATTCTTGTGCTTAAATAAACGATGTTACCTACGGTTTTGCAATCTGTAGTCAATACATCTTGTTATGTAACTTGGATTGTTATAGAATGGTAAACATGAGAAGATGTGATTAAACATTTGCTGAAGGCATGATATGATGTTTTAGGTCATGTATTGTTCGAATCGTAGTTTCATATCATAGATTTGCACACAAAGCTATGCACTGCACGTAGTCGCTTGAATACATGTTTGATGTGAACTATAATATGATTTGGATTTCTAGATAACACATGGTGGAGACTAAACCCGGTGAGCTTTTGAGCCTATCTTTTCTTTTTTCTTTTTAGGGTTATAAATACACATTGTGTTTATCGAATTTCATTGAAATAGAGCATTAACTCGTTGTTTAGTCTCATTATTCTTGTTTTGGTTGATAGTCAAGTTATAATATTTGCTACCATACTAAATAATCTTCCGTCATAAATGTTCAAAAATCGCATTACCCTAGAACATGATTTTAGGCCTTCTTTGTTTTCCACCCTTTTGACTTTTGTCCTATCCAGATAAATGATAAATTTCCTTAGTTCGCCCTTTGAACCATTAAAATGCTATTTTTCTTTAACTACCATTATCCTGTTTTTGCTCCAACTTGACCAACTTAGAGTTCACCACTGAAAGATTCGTCACCTTTTAGTGTTGATAAGGCGATGTGTGATTAAGAAGAAGAAGAAGAAGAAGAGAATAAGATGATGTTTGGGGTGGTTGCTTTGGTATTCAATGAATATTTTTTTCGAAAGCAACAAGGAGGAAAAGAATAGAGAAAAAGAAAAGAAAAAAAGAAAAAAAAAAGAGCAAGGTTGAAAAAGAAAAAAGAAAAAAGAAAAAGAAACATAAGGAGAAAAGATTGAAAAAAGTTGAAAAGAAGAGAATGAGAAGATGAAAGTTGGTAGAAGAGACGAATGAAAGAAATCGAACATGCCTTACAATGCCATTATGAGATTAGCTACGTAATGAATCCTTTCTATCCTTTTTCATTACCTGAGCCACATTACAACCTTTGAAAAGTCCTATTTGATCCTAGGAAACATGGTTTGGATAACGATGGGAGGGGGATTAAAACATGGTAATGACTAATTTTTCTTGATTGTTGGCATCCTATCCATGAGACTACTGTTCTTTCGTGTCATGCGTCTTTTTCGAGTCATATGTGAGCGGTTTCATATTTTGAAAATATATTTCCTTTACTCACATATTTTAGAAAAATTACACTTGTTTCTGAGTGTTTCATTTGAGAGTGTAATTAACATTGCGAGATTCGTAGTCGAAGCATAGTTAGATGGTCATCCGAGTTATATTCCAAGTTCATGACATGCGCGTGTTCATTTGACTACCATATCACACACGTGCAATTTTATGAGAAACTCTATTGATTTATACGATGCATGTGCTTATGATTGTTTTTCATGATGTAGGTAGACGTTTGATTCTGTTTCTTTTGGTTCGTTATTCCATTTCAAATCATTGTTTTATAATAAGGAGTATTGACTATTAGTTTCTTGTTCTTAATAAAAGTTGTTTTAAAATTTACAAGTTAATAAAGATGGTTGTGGGTGACTTGTTAACGAGAACCCTCACGAGACTTCACTCGTCCGACTAGGGACACCTAGAGGTTTAAAGGGCTTGTTGCATATGCTAAATGCAATCGTGATCCATGAGAAAATGGAGTAGTATGTTATTAGAATTTTAATTTTTATTTTAGTTTTGCTCGAGGACTAGCAAAATTTAGGTTTGGGGGTGTGATCGGGAGAGAACAAATCCTAATTATATGCCTTAACGCGCGTTTGTTAGTACCTTTTTATTCTATTTTTGTATGTTTTTACTTTATTTTCTATTTTCTGACAAGATTTGGAAGAAATCAAGTATACCAGGCTAAACAGGGTGAAAAAGCACAAAGAAAGAAGCTGAAAAAAGCCAATCGCGTGCATGACCCGCTCGCGCGAAGATCCCGAAATCGCTCGCGCGAGGTCCCAGTATCGCGCTCGCGCGCGCGACCTATGCAAAAATGGAACTTGCATATTTCACTCTACTGATGATTCCTATGCGAACAAAACTGCCTAATTACGTCCAGAGTGCAAAATAAAGCAGTTTTAGTACGTTTCGGGTTAGGAAAGCTTCCAAAACCTGTTGTAAAATCTATATATACCCTATTTTACTTCAATTAAAGGGTTGACAATTGTTATACACACAATATACAACCACAATTTCCGCCATTTAAGAGAGGAAAGCAAGGAGAAGAAGAAGAAGAAGAAGACCAAGGATTCCCATGGCCTCCTCCATCAACCTCTTGCTGTTTATCAATTCTATGGACAACTAAACTCTAGATCTAGGGTTTCAATGAAACCCTAGCCAAGTAATAGGGTTTTATTTATGTTTTTATTTTAGTTGTATTATGTATAGATGACAGTTACATGTTCCGAGAATTTTTATAAATAAATCGTGATTGTATTGATTAAATCGTTACTTTCAAAATCTATTCTTGTCTTAGATCTATTTTGATGGTAGTGTGCTCAATGATCTATATTTGTTGTGCTTGTATAGATTATTTACATGTAATGGTGCTTAAATTGAATTGTGCTATCATGTATCCGAATAGTCCATGCCTAGATTAGACGGATTATACCACAACCCTAGTTTAGTGTGGGATAATTCGTGCTAACCGAAGATGGATTATGTTGGTTCTTGAACCATAGTTATTTTCTTGACGGAGGAATTGGGCTTGTAGCTACAATTCCCCATTATCATCCAACTTAATAAGCTAAAATAATTCATAAATATCCTTATTATGAAGCTTGTGGTGGATTTGCAATCCTAGGTTCCTTAAACTTATTATAAAAACAAATATTTAATTACTTTCATAATTTAGATTTACTTTTATTTTTCTTAGTTTAATTCAAATCAAATCAAAATATGTTTTTCTTAATTAATTAGATTTAGGTTTTAAAATTAAAGCACTGTAGTATTTCAATCTCTGTGGGTTCGACCTTTACTTCCACACTGCAAATCTTTAGAAAAGTAAAGTATACTTCTATAGTCACTAAAGGTATTGTCTTAGGACACATTATTTCTGAAAATGGGATACAGGTAGACAAAGCCAAAATAGATCTTATAGCTAATTTACCTATTCCCAAGACTGTAAAAGACATCCGTTCATTCTTAGGACATGCAGGTTTATATCGCCGATTCATAAAAAAATTCAGTACTATTTCTAGACCTTTATGTCAATTATTGGCCAAAGACACACCTTTTGAATGGACTATAGAATGTCAAAACTCCTTTGAACAATTAAAAGAGCATCTCACTACTGCACCTATTATGCAATCTCTTGATTGAAGCTTACCATTTGAATTAATGTGTGATGCTAGCGACTTTGCTATTGGAGTTGTCCTAGGGCAGAGAAAGGATAAAAAGGTATCAATTATATACTACGCCAGTAGAACTCTGGATAGTGCACAAATGAACTACTCAACTACTAAAAAATAATTGCTAGCCGTGGTATTCGCCATTAGTAAATTTAGGCAATGCTTGATTGGTTCCCCTATTGTCTGTTTTACTGCCCACTCAGCTCTTAAATATCTTCTTTCAAAGAAATATAGTAAGCCTAGGCTTATTAGGTGGATACTCCTACTACAGGAATTTAATTTAATAATTAAAGACAAAAAAGGAGTAGAAAATGTGGTAGCTGATCACTTATCCCGCCTCACTTTTGAAGACAATACTAGTGAACTCTTACCTATTCAAGACTCTTTACTTGATGAATAGTTATTTTCTGTGATTTCTCTGCCATGGTATGCTGATCTTGTTAATTAGTTAGTAATTGGAAAAATACCAAGCAATTGGTCATCATCAGATAAAAAAAGATTTCTAGCTATTGCTAGGCATTTCTACTTTGATGACCCATATCTGTTTAAATATTGTGCCGATAAGGTAATTAGGAAATGTGTTCCTAATGAAGAAATCGAAAATGTACTTTTCATGTGTCATTCATTCTTTTGTGGAGAACATTTTTCATCTCGAGTAACTGCCATGAAAATTTTACAAAGCGGTTTATATTGGCCCACTCTATTCAAAGATTCATATTTATACTGTAAGGCTTGTAATCGTTGTCAAATGTTAGGCAATATTACAAAAATAAATCAAATGCCAATGACCCCTATAATTACAATTGAAATATTTGATTGTTGGGGCATTGACTTTATGAGACATTTTCCACCATCTTGCCAATATGAATATATTTTATTAACAGTCGAATATGTTTCAAAATGGGTAGAAGCTATTCCTACAAGAAAGAATGATCACCGTACAGTTAATGCATTTTTAAAAGATAATATACTGTCTCGATTTGGAACTCCAAAAATAATAATAAGTGACCAAGGAACTCATTTCTGTAACAAGCCATTTGAAAAATTAATGAAAATATATGGAGTGACCCATAAGGTGTCAACTGCATACCATCCACAAACAAATGGACAAGCTGAATTAGCCAATAGACAAATTAAGCATATTCTCGAAAAAACTGTTGATTCTAATCGTAAATATTGGTCTTCAAAATTAACAGATGCTTTGTGGGCATATAAAACTACTTATAAGACCCATTTGGGGATGTCTCCATATAGACTTGTCTATGGAAAAGCTTGTCACCTACCAGTAGAATTAGAACATAAGGCATATTGGGCTACTAGAACTTTAAATTGTAATATTGAAGAGGGAGAAATTTTAAGAAAATTACAATTAAGTGAGCTTGAAGAAATTCGTAAAGACGCATATGATAATGCCCGAATTCATCAAGCAAGAACTAAAATGTATCATAATAAGAATCTTTTGCGCAAAAGATTTACCCCCGCGCAAAAAGTTCTATTATATGACTCAAGATTACATCTTTTTAGAGGAAAAATGAAATCTCGATGGACTGGTCCATATATAGTAAAAAATGTTTATCCTTATGGAACTGTCGAGATTGAAAACTCTAAAGATAGAAATACATTTAAAGTTAATGGACATAGATTAAAATCATTTTTAGAAGGATTTGAACCTGACTTGGAGTCCAGTCCTTTGGAGGACCCCAACTATAATACTCCTTAATATCATAAATCATAATTAGTATAGGACATAGTGTATCAGAGTATTTATGTTCTAATAGTCCTATACTCCTAGTTTGGTCACTTTTTATATGTATAAGTTAATTTTGTTATTATTATTCTATCTTTTCTTTGTTTATTTCTTTTTATTACAGGTGTTATCCTTGGCTTCTTTTTCTCATCTCACTCATTGAGTACAATGTCAGACTCGGTTGGGGGGGGGGACGGTTTCACGATTAACACCTGTTGGTTTGTTTTATCTTTATTTCTTAAAAAAAATAATAATAATTTAGCTTCTCTTGAGAGAGATACACTGAAAAATAGAAAATGACTTTAAATAGGGCTTTGAACTCTAAAAACTTTCCCATCTCTATTTTTCCTTTCTTTTTTCCTTTCTTTTCTTCTTCCCTCTCACCATGATCTCTCTCTCGTCTCCTCTCTGCAACTCTCACTCTCCCTCGATCCGATCTCATTCTCTTTCATTTTCTTTTCTTTTTCTTTAATTTTCTCGATCTAAAATCAAGATCCACTCTATCAATCATTAAAGGTAAGATCTATAATTCAGAGAAAAACTTGATTTTGATTTTATTCTTTATTTTTCCGATTCAGCTTTAGTTTTTATTTTCGAATTTTATTTTATCTCTTTTCCATTATTTAACAAAAATATAATACATAAGTTGTAGGTTCCCACTCACCAAAGAAGCTTGAAAATATCACTCGATCTACGACCCTACCAGGTTCTTAGATTTTCAAGAAACAGGTGATATTTCTCCATTTTAGCTTTTAAACTACAAAAATGGACGATGCGCTAACTATTGGTCTTATGTATTTTGAACTTTACATTGTCATTTTCTTAATTGCTGTTATGATAATGCTGCCGTTGCCCTTGTTAAAAAAAATCTAATTATTTTTTTTTCTTCCAAGTTTTCTGTTTTTTTTTTTTTGAATAAATAAAAAAAAAGAATGAATGACGAACACATCAGCGCTCTTTTGATTTTTGAAATTTATATCATAATTTTTCTTATTATCATTATTGTACTAATACGTTGTCTTGGACTTTTCCAAAAAAAAGAAGAGAGAAAAATTTAGTTTTTCTTTTTGTGTGTTCTAATTTTTTGTTAAAAAAAAATGTTGTTTTTCTTTCTAAGTTTTCTGTTCTAAGAAAAAAAAATTTAGTTTCTGAATGTATATATATTTTTTAATATAAATATTTTTAGTTTTTAAATAAAATTCTCACCCACCCCCTCTAAGCTCTCTTTTATTAGATCTTAGTTGATAGTTGGAAGGAGTAGAGGGTTGAGTCTAGCCTCTATTGTTGGTTGAGAGTATTAAAAATGGATCCAATAGTCGATGACCAGACATTAATGGGTCGCTTACTTGTTTCTGAGCAGAAGAAACCCTTTGCTGGCAATAGCCTTTATGCCATTAAAAGGAAAGCTAAATGGTTAGGATGGTGTTTGAATTGTTATAGAGAAGAATGTCCTGGTTTAATTGCTCACAATGACACATCTTTTAAAGTTTACTACTGCTACAAAAGACAATTCAAATCAAAACAAAAGAAAATTTTGGTTGAGAAAGAGGATTGGATCATTTGATACCAAAATAAATTTTGTTTTCCCATCCCTCATTTATTTTTATTTTTGTTATTTGTTTTAAAATTTATTTTCAGTACATTTCAATAATTTTCAGTTAGGTCAGACTTTAAAATGATCCTACGTGTACATCTGGCTTTCATTAGCTGGTTCGATAGGAGTAATTTGCATGATCCCAACATCACCAGATATGTCTAGTGCGGTGAATGACTCTAGAGGTAGCAAAAAACTAAGTAATGCCAGAGTTTTCTCCTAGCCTCTTACTGATGTTTTTAGCTTGCTAGTGATTCCAGACCCATCTCTTTTACTAGAGGTGGATGGACTATCATGACAACTTGGACGCTCCGGATTGCGTAGTCTCTTTTGTATAGGTGTAGAGGAAACTAGTTGCACCATATATGTATCCAACTTAGTGGATGCGCTTAGAATTTTTTCAGAAGTTTTTCTTTTACTCTATATAAGTTAAATTTGACACGTTAATGTTATTTTGGGTATGTTAATAGCATACAACACATTGTCACATGTTTAACTATTTCAAATGCTAGAAACTCTTTAAACTTTAAATATTTTGAAACAGTGTGAAAATATTTACTCAATCTAAATGGATGAGTAAGTATAAACCATGCAGTTTAAAGACAAGTAGTGGAAACTAATTAACCCATGTGAGCTTTTGTGCCAATCTTCCTTTATGAGGGATACTATTATTTTCAGTCTCATTTTATTATTTTTATCATATCACTCGTTGAAAGCCTCATTATTTTTTTTTCCTTTGACTGATCATTAGAACAGAACGTTCAGGATTTACTATTAGAACGTCTAAATTGCTTAAATTAACAAAGTCAATCTATTTTTAAAATGATTTAGGCCATCTTTACTTTCAAATGCACCCCCCTTCACCTTATATTGCATTATTCTCAATTCTCTCCAAATCATGCCTTACTCCACCTGGGAGTACAAACCTCACTTTTATATCCAGGTATGTGATTGGACTGTAATGACATTGCAAGAAGTGGTAAAAAAAGAAAGGAGTTGATTTCAACAAAAAAAAAAAAAGAAGAAAAAAAAATGAGAAACTAAAAAATAAAAAATAAAAAAAGAAACTTAAAAAAAAACTGTACAAATGATAAAAAGGAGAAGAAAAAAGAAGATGTTGGAATGAAATGCGCAAACACTCCATTCACATGCTTAGAACAAATACACCCTAAATCTCCTACTCATCTTAATTTCTAACCTACCAGTCAAAGTCCTAATGAATTAAAAGAAATTGATTTTTAAATTTAAGTGATAAGGATGTTCTCCACGGTAGATCGCTCTTCTAATGCTAAGTATTCTTTCATGAGACTTATTGTACTCCAAATGTCTATATATTGAGTCATCAAAATAGAAGCAACTTCTCTATCTTTGCTTCCCTACCAAGTGAGATGTTCTTGTAATGCCCCAAAATCATGTCACGCCCCGGAGTAGCAAAAATTAGGAGAAAATAAAATTTTCCTTTTTGGGTCCGTAAGCTATGACTAGTTACATTAATTAATTGTCCACAACACACAAGATAATAAAAGAATAACTTAAGAAGAAGCATAAACTAAATATATACACCAAAAGGTTACTACCTATTACTTCAGAGTTTGTGGTTTCAAAAGATAAAATGACGAAAGAGACTTAAGGCGTTGGACGTCGTTTACATATTTACATGTAAGGACAAAAGTAAGTGTAAGGTCGTTAAAGTAAGACGTGTGATGCCAAAATACAACTTAGTGTAACTGGACAAAAATCTATAAAGGACAACTAAGTCTTCTTCCTTGAAGTCTCGCCTCTAGCTGGCGTAGCCGTAACCTTCATCGTTGTAGGCTTCCCCTTCGAAAGCTTCCTTTTCATAGTCTTCCTCTTCATAGGCTTCTTCTGGGTAGTGCTCCTCCGGATAGTCATATCCTGTGAAGCCTAGACGTGGGAATGTCCAGGGCGTAGTATGCCGTTTGCTTTAATAAAAGCTAAGTGAGCGTCCTAACCAAACACTCCTAATATAAAATACGTATATGAAAGTATATAGCGAATAGTTATGACTGCTGAATGAATTTTAATGAGACCGTGCGTAAACTATGCATCATCGATAAACTCGACTTAACATCCGACTCACTTGACCTTGTTACATTACCAGTGCAATGCCGTTGGCTTAGAGTGACTCGCCCAGTGGGTCAAGCTATGGTTACTTTACTATCGTTATTTGCCTCTCCGTGGCCAAAGTAGTAATCTCGCTTTACAAGCTAACCAAATACTCTAGGTCCTCGAGACCTTGCCTTATGAATATCGTCACCGATTTGCGAAACGGTTACTTTACTATCATTGGTCGTCGTGACCGCAGTAGTAATCTCACCTTACAGGCTAACCGTGTTTATTCATTTTTCGATTCGTATCAACATGGTTACTTTGCTATCGTGTTTTTCCTCTCCGTGGCCATAGTATCAATCATCGCCGACATGCGATCCTGTAATTTCATTTGGCAATACCGACTCACTACATATCAACTTTCGGACCTCCGCGGTCGACTACACATAACTCCAAATGCATATGGACTTGGTCTCCGCGACCGCCTGACTCTATACCCGTACACGTCGACTTGACGTTACGACACCGACTCCTACGTGAGGTGTATCATGTGACATGCATGATGTAGAAGTTAATTAAACAGGTGCTATTCTTGAAATATAGTAAGGGCTCTAAGCTCGTAGTACTACACATTAAAGCATGGTGTTAACTGGAATAATAATAATAAGCAGAAATAATAATAATAATAACAGAATAATATGCTCGGGGGACAACATATTAATGTAAGGTTAAACCTTGAATAAATAATAATATTAATAATATTAACATTAACGAAATAATAAAGTGGATATTAATATGTTCGAGGTACAACATATTAAAGCATGAGTTGTAAATCGGAATAAATAATAATAATAATAATAATAGTAATAATAATAAGTCGGACATTAATATGTTCGGGGTACAACATATTATAGCAAGGTTCATCTGATAATAATACTAATACTAATAATATTGTTATTATTCACGGAATAACAACATGGATATTAATCTAGTATAATATACTAAACATGAGTTTAATCGGAACACTAAATAATTATAAATATAATAATAATACTAACGATAATAATACAGAGATCATGATACATATTTAAGTTAGGGGTACCACATGTTAAAGCATGGAATTTAACGGCTAATTAATAATAATAATAATAATTGATAACAACAACAACAATAGTAATAATACTAATAATAATAAATGAATTCATAATACGGACCTAAGTTAGGGACACCACATGTTAAACAAGGTTTTTCATAAATACTAATAATAAACAAAAAATAAAATGGGCATTAAAACTAGTATACCAAGTAAGTTAAGAATTCAATGTAGGGTCGGGGTCGCAGACTCGCAGTGTAGCTCGGGGGTGAGCTTTCTCTTTCCTTCCCTTCTTCTCCCACTCTCGGCTAACACTCTCTTCTCTATCTATTTTTCTTTCTTAATCTTGGTTGTTCCCAAATGAGAGTAAGGTGGTGGTTGTGGGTTTATACAGGGGATGGCTTATTAATATATGTATATATATACACTATACCATGACCACACACAACCACCACACTATACACACACGACACACACATGGACATCACACATAGTACATACATTTGTACAACACACACATGCTTACATATTATACACACATACACTCAATCACCATACACTCTCTCATGATCACTCTATTCACTTACACTCAAGCACATACACTACTCATACACAAACTTCACTCATTACTACCTACACCACACCACCTACACTACTACCACACGCAACACACCATACCACCCTGCCCCTACCACGCCACACACTGCACTTTCACAGCACACACATACATATATTTGGAGGTGTAAGGGGTTGTTTGGGGTGGTTAGTTGCTTCCCACAATTGGGGGGATTTGACTAGGGGATGTGACCGATGTGATTGATGCAGTGCATCTCGTTAAGCATGCGTGCTTGGAATTTGGTGCAAATACAGGTATTTTTACTGGTTCACATGTAAATTCCAGTCTGGGTCTAAATACAGTCCGGGTCTGATTATAAACGTGTCGATAATTTAATATATATATATACAATAAACTATAATTCTGATAAAGTCGACTATATTGAAATTAGAAACTGTAGTTTATAAATACAGTCCGAAAATTACATTAATAAAATAGAAATAAATTTACAAGTATTACAGTTCTCTACACCGGTTTCTGAGAGTTTCTCCTTAAAAGAGTGAAATTCCAGTGAGATTTGAGTTAAAACTACAAGTTTTATAACTGTTAGTAGCTATATGTAAATTTTGAAGTTAAGATCAGTTGCTTGACTTTTCAAGTATACACTGTAAGTTTAAAGAGTATAAAAAATGCTACGATTGACAAACTGTGAGTATATATGTTGCATTACTATTACATACTTGGAAATTTCATTTTATTGCCAAATTTAATCTAATCTGTTGTAAAAGGAGAAAGTCTACCTTTTTTTTTATTTTACTTTATTTTTAAATTTAAAAAAAAATTAATGAATTTTGTGGGTATATTCACTGCAAACCCTCACGAGACAACACTCGTCCACTAGGCACCTAGGAGTTTTAACGGCTTGTTGCAAACGCTAAATGCAATCGCGATTCCTATGATAGTGAGTTAAGTTTTATTTTGCTTAGTTTACTTATACTTTTTAATAAAACTTTTAGAACAATTTCTCTTTTAACTTCATTGCTAGGGACTAGCAATAAGTTAGTTGAGGGGTGTGACAAACATTGAATATTGCACATTTATGTGCCAATATAATATATATAGTGCTCATTTAAGCCCCAAAATTTCTAGTTTTACATGCATATTTGAATTAATATAATTTAACAGTGATATCACTCAAATGCATGCAATTATTTGTTTTTACACATTTTATATGTTTAGGTAAAAATGAAGTGAAATAAAGGGAAGGAAAGAAGTATCAACCACACCATAGTATATTCATTTGTTAGTCAAAGATGAATAGTAGTGAATAGTAATCAAATAGTAACAATTCCTGTTTGGTAGGAAAAAAAAAAAGAACGAATTCAACATCCAGCTTGGATGTTGATAATATATGTATATATATTTTTGATTCCTCTTCTCTCTCTCTCTCTCTCTTCAGCAAAGTCAAAAGAACTATCAGAGGAGGGGAAAAACTAAACACGCGAAGAAGAAAAAAATTGCCAAGTGATGGTAGCAGTGACGAATGTTTATCAATCATTCGTTTATAAAAAGAGATGAACAATCACAAGCTGCAGACACCAACAAGTTGCAACACAACAGCTTCACAATCACTGTTAGGGAGAGAATAGTTTAGGGAAGTTATCATGTGAGTACTTCATATTGTCCCTAGAAGTAGGAAACTTTTATTTTTCTTTGCCTTTTCTAGTTCTAGTAGTTGTAAAAATTTGCTCTTATGTAATTGATGATTTCATGTTCAAAAAGTATGTAGCAAAACTTTGTGTACTGTATTTCTTAAATTAAAATATTTATTTTCTTATACAAGCTTTGTCAATTTGTAGTAGTAAAAATAATACTTTTTAAATTTAGATTTAATATTTTTAGTCTAGTAGTACTTATAGTTGTCCCTTAAAATAGTTTGAAATCCCAAATTTCTAATTTTTATAGCAATATTTCCATTCACTAGAAGACAAATTTTGCAAGTAAATGCCATATTTCTTAGCCACTAGTTGTTATAATCACCTACTAAAGTCACAAGCACACCATATCGATCCATATCTCACTCCCAAATTAGATTAGGATTTGGTTTGACTTTATTTGTGTTCTTGGAGTTCAACTACTGTGACCCCACAAGAACCCAAAGTCAAAGGTTTATTATTTTATTATTGGTTCAGTATTTCCATTTGTGTATATTTTATTAACCTAGTTGTACTAAACTTTTTTATTTTGTAGATTCCACAACTTCAACCCCAACTTATGTTAAGTGGAGAAAATAATATAATAATAATAGTTTTTATCCTTACCTTGGTTTTACAACTTTAATTTTAATTGGAGGGTGGATGCGTGTATCTATTTAATTTATCTTAAATTTTATTTGGAAGACAGTTTCAATTCCAAAATGGTAGGCTAAAACTTTAATTGGAGATATGCAATAAAAACATAGAAACCACAGCTTCTGTGCACTAATCTTAAATGGGCAAATTTATCTGGATGGGTTGTTTTTCCATTTATGGTCAAAAATATCTATGTATCTATAGTTTATGACAATTTAATATGTTTATAGACGATGACTTTATTGAGCTCAAAAGATTACATATTTAAAATAAGAATCTAATTATATGGATTGTCAAACTATGCCTTTTGTCATAAAAAATACCTAGCATAATCAAACAACTCATATGACAAAATTTATGTTTCAAATATGTGTTTATATATATTTCCAGGCCTTGCTTGCCTCGTGCGAGAAAAGTATCCACTAAAGGACATGCAATTGTGTAGTGGCGAGTGGTGGAGACTGGACACTGAATAACCCACGTCGGTGGCGGGTCACGGTTCGAACCTGGCTACTGCTCAATTGCCTTTTTATTTTTCTTTAAACTAAACGACGTCGTTTCATATCAAACCTGATACACTTGATATAACCCTGACTAGTGAAAGTTTATTTTTAAATAGAGAATGACTCTGCGGTCTTAAATGTCAAATGCTTTTCAAATGCACAAAAATAGTGGGATCTAGTGTTGGTTTGCATATTCCCAATTCTTTAAATCATTTCTTCCAACTTAATTAATATTTCCTGTTTTTAATAACTTTGCTTAAATATTTGTATTATTTCTATTTTTCGCTAGTATTAAATCCAAAAAGTTTATCTCACAAAAATTTAACTTTTAATTTTTTTTTCTTCTTTTTCTTACTAGTATCTTAGTTAATTTATTTTACACTGTTAAAATCTTTACCGTAAACTACTTAGGAAAGGAAGACTAGTAGTTAGTAAAATCCCACAAAAATCCATCATATTTTATTTTCTTTTTAAGTGACAAAATAGTTATTGCCTATCTTTGTTTCCCGTTTTCTGTGGGTTCGACCTGAACTTCCAGAACTTTATTACTTGTACGATCACCTATACTTGGGTGTGATAAAAAAACGTGTCAATAGAATGTCGTCAGACAATTTTGCCATTTAGAGTGAAATTTAAAATTTTATAGGATTAAGAGGGAAAGTTAAAATTTTAGAAGTATTTGGGAGGGAAAGTTTTTTAGAGTGTGTCCTTGTGTGAGTTTTTGAATATGTTTTATTCTTTAATCCAACTTATCGCAACCTTAAAGGCCTTACACCTAGTCTCCCTTTTTTTTTAACTACTTTGATGTGCAATTCGTCCATTTGTTATACGGCACACATGTGAACCGATGACATCTTAAAATAGGGCGAAATGTAATTAAAAAAAAAAACACTGAAAATGTTGTTAGTACTTGTAGTTCAATTGGATTCCAAACTCATGTGTCAATAGATAATGGTCCTCTTGTCACAATTTCTGAAGGTATACAATTTCAAGAACAGTATTACTTCGAATTAAGATAGTGTAGAATCTTTCCATATAGTAAAAGGGTAATATTTGGGACACATTTAAATACACAATTTTTAGAATACAACCTAATTAATGTGTCTATTTCTCTCTTGTGTCATTGTGGAGTCTAGTGACCTCACATGAGAGAGATAAACACATTATTTGAATTGTGTCCCAAAAATTGTGTCTTTAGGTGTGTCTCAATCTTTACTTGTAGTAAAATTGGTATACACTTGGAAGTCCATCAATGTCAAAAATTGTTATGGAATGACCAAAACCTTGGTCAATCCAAATTTTTAAGAGATACTTATTGGACTTAAAAATAAAAAAAAAATAAAAAAAAAATAAAAAAATTCTTCCTAGTTCACCCTTTTAAACCCCGACAAAAAAGGCAACTACTTGGTTCATTGGAACTTTTGGGCTTTTTGCCCTCAAATACAGATGAAAGTTGTAAACCAAACTCCATCCAAATAATCATACTCTAGATTCCTGTTTTGTTCGAGTAATGCTATACTTCTTAAATCTTAATTTTAAAATCACATCTTAAATGATGTGACAGGTATCACCTTCATCAATATTGATGAGATCACTTTAACATTATTCAATCAAAATCCAATGAACACACTGCCACATAATTTGGTATGTGAATTTGGGATGAGTATTTGGGAACCATAGCATTACTCGTATCTTCTTTTGTTGTAGCTCACAAAAAAATTTGAAAGGGGCATTTTGGTAATTTAAGAAGATGGAATGAGTGGTACTCACTTCATTCTTCCCTTTTCTTGCAATTCAAACTCTCTCCATCCAACCAGCAAAACCTTATAAGCCTTGTTTTGTTTTGTACGTTTTCTCTAAATTCACTAAAAAATCTCTCCAAAAATGGTACCCAACCTAGACCTAATCCTCCTTGCACTCCTTCATGGCTCATTCATATTTTGTGTTCTTCTCGTGGTCATTTTCGTCATTTTGATCTGCCTCTTACTTGCTTTCGCGATTACATTCTTCTCCATCATATTGATCGATTTCTACGATGTTTTCTCAACGATTTCTTGGTGTTTTGATACCCTACAAGCCAATCTTCGTTTGGGATTTGTTTTAGTTCTCTTCACAATTATGCAATTTGTTGTAAATTTGTCATTAGCTTCAAAACCTTCCTTTGAACAAGCTCTCTCCATTGCCAGAGTGAAAGCACAACATGCTATGGATCAACTCAAGGATTTAAAGCTTGCAATTGGTATCAAGTTGTGATCTTCCCCAAGCTTCATGTTGGTGGCATGATATGGGTGCTCACACATGATTCTTCAATCCAAGAAATATATTCCAATTGAGAGCACATGCTTCTACATCTAAGGGTTGTTTGGAAACGCCCATAATCGATCTTTTCGTTGTTAAATTAATCTTTTTACTATTGCACAAATAATGAAACTTATTATAGTATATTTATATACAAATTAGAAGAACTAATGAAATGTATCTATATTCTAAATTACCATGCGCCAAGACTATACGTTATTAATTGGGAAGGGCTGCAGCCATTTTTTTTTCTTCTTACATTACGTTTATGTGCTTTTCCTTCGTGATCTATTATGCATATGTACTTTTGTTTACTCAGTCATTAACTTTCTAATACAAAAAATTCCCCATTCAAGCATAAGAAGATAACAACTAAATATAATACATGTTTCAAAAATTCTCTAAAGAGGGCTCCCTCTTTTTATTAAAACAAAAGCCCTCTCTTTAATAAAAAGAGGGCGCCCTTCTGAGAACGTGACTGTGTTTCAAAAATTCTCTAAAGAGGGCTCCCTCTTTTTATTAAAGAGAGGACCTCTGTTTTAGTCGTCAGATCGTGCTTTCATTAAGGGCAGTGTTGTCATTTCACAGTTTTTAAATATGATCTGACGGTTAAAACAAAAGCCCTCTCTTTAATAAAAAGAGGGCGCCCTTCTGAGAACGTGACTGATACATATTTATAAGAGAAGTTAATAAAGTTCCCTTAAATTTACGAGACTTTGCTAATAAGTCAAACTTCAAAGAAAGTCATTGTAATTTATCTTATTTTATTTTATTAGGGATATTGCACAATGCATCTAATGGTTTAATAAATTAGGATATATAATACACACAATGGTTGACCAGATTTTTAGAACTTTTGAGTTCGTTTTTGCTTATTTTGTGCCACTTATTTTAACGCACAAAGTAACATATTGCGACCAGTTATAGCATATTACACTTTTGGATGTGTCAAATTAGTAAAAATTGCACAAGGACTCATAGTCCAAGTGACAAAAGACTTGCATTTAATACTTTCCTGTGTATTCAGATTCTATCTTCGAGCATTTTCTCTTCCCAGATAATCAAAAAAATAAAAATAAAAAAATATAAAAAATGGTGTGCTCACAAACCAACGGCTCATGTATTGTTGGATATTGTAACGTTCTGCCAATATATTATACAATGGTCTTAATTGTTTTTAACAAATATCAAAATATGTTATAATTTAATATCATATCAATTGTATTCAAGGTCCCAACGATTTATTGGAAGAGTAATACTTTACACACAATTTTTTATTTACAACTCACAAAAGTGTGTCTATCTCTCTTGTGTCATCTTGTGATGTTAGTGACCCCACAGTGACAGATGAGAGAGATAGACACACTTTTACGGGCTGTGTATAAAAAGTTGTGAGTGAAGTTTTATCCTTATAGGAACCGCACACACATGACATGTTGTAATTGCAAATTTGTTGTGACAAAGTTGTTTGATGTTTCAAAACACATAAATTGGCCCAAAATTTAACGAGCAAATGTGGTGTAAGTTCTATTACCTCAATTAAGTGGATTTTTTTATCATGTAAAAACAAGAACAAAATATGAAAAGAAGAAGAAGATGGTAGAGTTCGAAGGATGCCTTCGAAGTAATGATTAAACTATGAAGGAAAGTAAAGGAAGTTTTAGGCTAAGAAATTAATTAACTAGAATCTGATCTAGTGCTAAAAACTAAACTAAATATAAATTAAAGTGGCCATGGTGGCCTAAAGAAAAGAAGAACAATATAGAGATGATATATTGATGTTGTAGTTGATGTTGGTCAAGGACCCTTTACAAAGAGTACATTACTTATATTTATAGATGAAGTCTATAACTAATAATAACTAGTCGTTTGAATTTGAATACATCCCTCCAAAATAACTAACAATTCAAATTCTTACAACTTCCAAGTAGTTTGAAGACCATCCTACGATGCCAAGTGTCCTCTAAATGGTCTACTCTTGAGCTGCCACTTGTCGTTGAACCAAGTTACTTCCATGGAAAACTAAAATAATATATAAATAAATAAAATAAAATACATAAACTATAGAATTATTTTTTATGGTACCCCACAACTCTTTGAAAATAAAGTTTTTAAAGAGTTAAAATCGAGTTATTGCCATAAACAGATCTTCGAACTGGCTTCAAAGCCGACGTGATAACATCGAGCATAAAATAATGGCTTTAAATTGGATTTGAAGCCAACATAGTAACTTTGAATAAAAAAAGATGTATTTTAAACTTGATTCGAAGCATATATAATAGCCTCGAGCCATAAATAATGACTTTAAACTTGGGTTGAAGGCAATATAATTATCTCCAAAATGCCATAATTTAATACATTACTGTACTAATAATATCCTTCGAAGATCGAAACCTGATAACCATCCTTGGAAGTTCGAACACCAAACTGGTATATTGGCTTAAGAGTAATGCTAGAGACACAATACATTGCACAACACAAAGCACAACAAAGTTTTAAATACTTGTAACCTGTGCTGTGTAAGTGGTGCATAAAAAAGTGTGAAAAATTCAAACAGCACAGAGTACAAGGCATTTAAAGCCATGTTGTGCTTTTTGTTGTGCCTATAGCATTACTCGTTGGCTTAATAACCCAAGTAGGTCACCACCATTTCATTGGCCAAAAAAAATACAAAGCTTGGTAAAAACCACAACCATAACTTGGGGTTCTGCCATTTTCACACCTTTATTCCAACCAAATTGAATTGGTCTTCAAGCCACCATGATGTGGCATCATCAAAATTCAAATAACTTGACTCAATAATTCCTCCAATCATTAAAACGAACGAGGACAACGAAGAAGGAAGAGTAGTCTTCCCTTAATATCGACCCACCACAATCTGGCATTAGACCCATATTCTGTGCACACACCCTCTATTCGATTAGTATGGTTAATTCGAGGACCAAATGAGAATCAAAATTGAACAACCACCAATCATCTCATACTACCAGCAATAAGAGATCCACTAATAAATCATTTGACCTCCACCATCATCATGATACAACATAACTGCTTTTGCAATTCGGTAGAGGCAAACGAAGTGACCGAATTACCCAACTTTTGTCACTTTTCTTTCATCGGTTAGTTTGCTTGATTTACACAGTGACCGAATCGGTCAATTTTTCTTTCATAATAAAATATTGCCACTGAAGAATCCACATGGTCATAACTCAGTTTTGATGAGCACTACAAAGTCAAAGTGGGTATTGACCAACTAAAGCCATGGATTGTTTGAATAATTCATAAATTTCAACACTTTGTGTATTAATGTTCAAAAACTCGAATTCGTGAACAAAAATTTGTTCAAGACTCTCAACCATAGTTGGTTGACAAATACACCCCACGGGTATCTTTTCACCATAATTATTTGTTTTATTAACCAATATGGGTGATGAGAATGTTGGTGATTTTTTTATTTCCACCATTAAAGGATCTTGAAGATTCTTCACAATCAATTTGTTTTCATCAATTGACTCATAATTTTGTATAAGAGTCGACACCTCCCTAGCCATTTCATAAAATTTAGTTTCCAAACTAAATGCTTGATCCTTTAATTATTCCAATAATGGAACAAAGTCATTGAATCATTTTTCATCCCCATAATTTGATGTTGGTGTTGGTTGTGGTAAAACATACAACCCCCTGAATTCATAATCAAATGGAGGATCATATCTGCAATACACTTGATTTTCGTAAACAGCATTCCATCTTCTAAATCGTTCATTGGTTTTTCTCACTTGGACCCTCATTCTAGCACCAAAAATATGCTTGATGTTTCAAAATAGGTAAATTGGCCCAAAATATCGCGAGCAAATGTGGTGTAGATTCTATTGCCTCAATTAAGTGGACTTTTATAGTGTAAAAACAAGAACAAAATATGAAAAGAAGATGGTAGAGTTCGAAGGATACTTTCGAAGTAATGATTAAACTATGAAGGAAAGTAAAGGAAGTTTTAGGCTAAGAAATTAATTAACTAGAATCTAATCTAGTGCTAAAAACTAAACTAAATATAAATTAAAGTGGCCATGGTGGCATAAAGAAAAGACGAACAATATAGAGATGATATATTGATGTTGTAGTTGATGTTGGTCAAGGATCCTTTACAAATAGTACATTACTTATATTTATAGATGAAGTCTATAACTAATAATAACTAGTCGTTTGAATTTGAATACATCCCTCCAAAATAACTAACAATTCAAATTCTTACAACTTCCAAGTAGTTTGAAGACCATCCTACGATGCCAAGTGTCCTCTAAATGATCTACTCTTGAGCCGCCACTTGTCGTTGATCCAAGTTACTTCCATGGAAAACTAAAATAATATATAAATAAATAAAATAAAATACATAAACTATAGAATTATTTTTTATGGTACAAACACATGTTCCCAAAGTTAAAAAATTAAGGGCTCATTTTGGTAATATTGCAGTTTTCTATTTTCTGTTTTTGTTTTTATTTTTATTTTAAAAAAAAATGAAAACTGAAAATACGTTTGGTAACATTTTTATTTTTTTCTTACAAAAAAATGTTTTCAAAATTTGGCTTGAAAATGAAAACAACAATAAGACGTTTTCCAATTTTATAAAAATGGCATCCCCGCGATGGATTTGGATATCCACTCGTCGCTTTACCAATATTAAATATATATATATAATGAGACCTCTTTCTCTCTAGCAAATTAGTGGCTCATAAAGTAAACCATTGTTGATTATATATATTCTATACATTTTAAATTGCTGTAAAATTAGACTTGGAGTTGCCTTCGGTGCGTACAGGCTTGTATATACAACCAAACAATCCCAGCAGTTGAATCAGATTGAAGCTAGCTCCATCCCAACCATCCACATTTATTGATTATTTTAAAACAAAACCACTTAGGATTTTCAAACCCAAGCCCCACTTACCTCTTCAGCTGGTACCCCTCTTTTCCCTCTTTCAAACTCTCCCCTCTCTCCTCTTCCCTCCCTCGCGACGGCCTCTCTCCTCTTCCCTCCCTCTGCGATGGCGCCACCCTCTCTCCTCTTCCCCCCCTCTACGATGGCGCCGCCCTCTCTCCTCTTCTCTCTCTGCAACGGTGACTGAACAATGGATGGCGGCGAAGGCTTCATCCTCTCAGTGGTAACTTCATCTTCATGTTCATCCTCATCTACATCTTCATGTTCATCCTCATCTACATCTTCATCTTAACTTCTTTGAACAATTAATGGTCATTATATGTTGTATACAATGAATTTCTATAATTCTAACATCAAGACTCTCAATTTGAAAACCATAAAACCCTAGGGTGTGCAATTAGAAGCAAAGCCCTAATTATTTATTCTCTTGTCTCCTCTTCCCTCCCTCCACGATGGCGACCCCGACGCCGAAAGGGACGACTCTGTATCATTACTTCGCGGAGAGCTTTCACTCCATCAATTTCAATCTCGGCATCTTCGATCTCTCAATAGCCCAAGGAAAGGTTGAAGAGTCTTCGTCTACTCCATTTCTAGAGGTAAATACATCTTCATCTCATCTTCATTTTTTATTTTGTCATCTTGTATGTTTGTGTTCCAACTATTCAACGAAACAGAGCACGGTTAAGATGTTCTTATTCTTACAAAATTGAGGCTTATTGTTCCTTGTTCATAAATATTTGTTCCAGTGACAATAAAGTTTAGTTTTAGTTCGATATTTTAACAACTTTTGTTCCTTGATCATAATTATTTGTTTCGAGATCACTAAGTTTTAGTTCCAAGATTTCACTACTTTTGTTCCTTGCAGATCATAACTACTTGTTCCAAGATTACATAGTTTTGTGCCTTGTTCATAAATATATGTTCCATGAACAGAAAGTTTAGTTCCTTCTTTTTAAACAAGAAATTATTTTTACAGCAAAACAAATGTAACGAATGTAAACAAAGGATTATTAGCAAAACAAAATATGGTTTAGTTGATTTTTCCAAATTACTATTTATGGGGCTCATTTTGTGTTGAATTAAAGATTGTAAACAAAGGACAGGTTAGTTGATTTTTCCAAATTACATTTTTAAAGTGAGGTGATGGATGAAGCTAGCAATTGTTGTTCTAGCCAACTACTTCCCGCATTAGATTTGGGTTGAAAAACCTATGGACTTGTTTTGGCCAAAATGGTAAATTTGTGATAAAGATTTGGAAACGATAGCATTATTCTTGCTTTTCCATTGATCTACTATGCATTTGGATATTCTACTTCTTCATGCAAGTGATATAGAAACACATGGGACCGACATTCATACAGAATTCGTAGGTGTAGGTGGGAGTAAACAAAAAAACAGGCATTATGCATATTCCCTTTATTCCTTTAAAGGTACTAACGTGGTTGTTATTTGGTTCCTACACAGCACTTAGCTTGTGTGTTCATAATGCTCGTTTTTTAAAGATGGGGTATGCATAAAAACCTTAGTTAGCAATATTTTGGGCATTCGGGCAGAAGGTACTTTAGTGAATGCTAAGGGTTCAAAGGAGGACATTTCTAAACTTTGTTAGCAATATGGATTTGTTAATGGAATACTGAAGGTTAGCCAATTGAGGGCTGACCTGAGGTCTATGGTAGATGCTGACAATGAGTATAGGGTCAGATTCGTGTTGTTGGCGCTCGAATGCATTAATTTACTGCCCTAACACCGAGGATGGCATCAAAACAAGTTGGATGCATAGTGTAAAGGATGCATAGTCATTGGGAACAAAAAAATTGGGAAAGGTTGTTGTTGGAAAATCTTGGGACCGATGTGAAGAATTATAAGGAGAAGAATACAGGTGGAAGCTATGTTGGTGGATGTGTCTTCTTCCTCATGGTTATAAGCCTCTTTGCCTTTGGGTTGTTTAATAGTTTGGTTAGTAATATTCATTAACACCATATTTTAGGATTCTAAAATCTATTTGTTATCATTGTAGCTTTTCTACTTCGAGCATTTTGTTCCGATTGCACCCCCCCTGTCACGCCGCAAAAACCGAAGCACGAGGAAAGAGAAAAAGATAGAGAGACAAAAATTAAAATTCATACACAGGTGCGGAAGCGACATTGGGATCCCACAGGGATTCCTATTATGATGACTCGCTAACATATAAGCCAAGAGGGGCTTACATGCCAACGAGTCAGATAGAGGTGAGGACCATTGAGAATTTGGCTTAACGAGTTCAACAAAAATTAATGCATTTGAAAATTTAATTAAAAGACTTTCCGGGAAAGCACTAGATCAAGGAGAGAAGGAAAAATTACAATGAATTTGATAAAAGGTCATTTTTGATAGTTGCTGAATTCTAAAACACTCGTAAGTAACTATATCTTTGAAATTTTCACATTCTGTTCGCACTGGTCCATGTAAAATTTGACTCTGCACAACTTTCGTCTGACATTTTTTCTAATTCTGCACCATTTGGGTAGAAAATTGAAATAACAGTAGCAGTTTTTATTTGACAGCAACTTTGATAGCATTTTGAAATGTCCCCAACGATGCTAAATCCTCAAGTTTATGATGGAAAAAACCATTTAAATTAAAAGTTTAAACGCGCAGCGGAAAAGTCAAGTTATGAAACTTTATTGGCATGCCGGAATCTACTACCCGTCAATTCTATAGATGCGTACTAACTTCACTGAGGGAACAAGTATTATACCTTTGTGTCTTGAAGCCAATTATGAAATCTTCAACTTCCAGTGGCCTCAACTAGATGGCCTTCAATCTTATGACTCCTATGGATGCTCGCAAGAAGGACTAGGGTAGGTGGGAACCCTAATGGAGAGGATTGGGAAGGTTTAGGAAAACCAAAATAGTTTCTGTAGCTTCTACGTATAAAAACGACGATTAAAATATTCAGTACGTAGCTGCCCTATTTATAGATTCCCATAACCGACCTAATCTTCGAGTGATCGAAGTGTATTCGATCGATCGAATAACCCTCGAGCGATCGAACATGCCTAGACTTCAATCGATCGAAACTCCCTCGATCGATCAAACCTGCCTTGACATGATCCTCATGTGTCCTTCCAAGCTTGCTAGCGAAGCTAAGAGTGGGACTTCCTAGGCTCTTTATTATTGGCTCAGACCAGTTTGTTAATCACCGTGACCAAACTCTTTGATCAGCAAACTAACTAACTGGTCAGTTAACGTTTACTCCACTATAAAACAATAACTGAACTCCAACGCAAAAGAACATATCCGAAGCGATAACTAGACTTGTATGTTGCACTAATGTCCCTCTACCTTCAGCATTCGTAATCATATTCAGGTAGTCGGATAACTGTTACTATCAACCTGAATCATGATTACTTCTTGTATTCCTTGAGTCCCATTCACCTCTCATGATCGCCAAACATGTTGATAACTCTTATCAACAAGACTGCAGTACTCAGTAATCGACTTGGTGACATTCTCAAGGGAATGCTTACTCTGAAACAGAGGGTAGATTCTGTTTGACAATATATGTTCACAACCCTATGAACATGACATACCCAAGATACCCAGGTGTTGATCTTCTGTAGACCTCACTGATTGGTAAGTCAAAGCAGCCATATCCATAGTCTGTGTTCATAATCGTTGCAAGATTGAGAACACGTACCTTATACATGTTATGAGTTCCTATTGACTGTTTGACAGCATTAAGTGTTAATAGAAAAGCTAAGGTCCGTCAATGCACTATAACCACTAGCATATTAACTAAGAGTGACACTCTAGTGATTGAGATTAGTCACTCCATCCAATGGTAGTTAATTATGCTACAGTGTATACCTGATGAGATATCCAGCCTCATCATCCACTGTGACATGCTTTAAGTATCAAAGAATAGTAATTCACATTTCACTTGTATGTATCTCATACACACATGAATTACCTACTATGATACTTAAGGATTGATAATCATCTCATGAAAGAAACATACATAATGAAATGTAAAACTGATATCCATATATTAAAATGCTAATGTCATATATAAAGTAATGGTTTGAGGGCATAAACCCAACAAACTTCCACTTGCACTCACAACCACACGGGATTACATTTGAGACCTAGACTATCTAGATGATGATCAAAGACCTTCTATGGCAAGGCCTTTGTAAACGGATCAGCAAGATTGTCAACGGTGGCAATTTGGTTACAGTCACATCTCCACGTTGAACAATATCTCGGATAAGATGATATTTCCGCTCTACGTGCTTTCCCTTTTCGTGGTTCCTTGGCTCCTTGGACTGAGCCACTGCCCCACTATTATCACAATAAAGAGTAATAGGTGACAGCGACGCTGGTACCACCTCGAGCTCCATAAGAAACTTCTTGAGCCAAACAGCTTCCTTTGTGGCTTCACAAGCAGCCATATACTCAGCTTCTGTAGTTGAGTGTGCAATGCATTTTTGCTTAATGCTCCTCCAACTAACAACACCACCTCCCAAGGTAAAGAGATGATCGGACGTCGACTTCCTCGAGTCTTTATCTGACATAAAGTCTGAGTCAGTGTATCCTACTGGAATTAACTCACTACCACCGTACATAAGCATGTAATCTTTAGTTCTTCTCAAGTACTTAAGAATGTGTTTAACGGTTGTCCAGTGCACTGGACCTGGATTTGACTGATACCTACTAACCATGCCAACGGCAAAACAGATATCTGGTCTAGTGCATAACATCGCATACATGAGACTTCCCACTTCCGAGGCGTAGGGAATTCCTGACATGCGATTCCTCTCCTCTTGTGTCTTAGGACACTGTTCCTTAGAGAACGCTAAACCATGCCTGAAAGGTAACAAACCTTTCTTCAAATTATCCATTAAAAACATAGTTAACACCTTATCGATATAACCAGCTTGAGATAATCCCATTATCTTTAGCTTACGATCCCGAAAGTGCTTTATCCCAAGAATATAGCTCGCCTCTCCTAGATCCTTCATATCGAATGTACTAGCTAGCCAAACCTTGACCGTTGACAATACCGCTACATCATTTCCAATAAGTGGAATGTCGTCAACGTAAAGCACAAGAAAAGCAACCACCTTCCCTTCACACATCTTGTATACACAAGGTTCATCCAGATTCTGTATGAAACCAAACGACTTGACGGCTCGGTCAAATCGAATGTTCCAACTCCTGGATGCCTGCTTAAGCCCATAAATGGACTTTTGCAACTTTCATACCAAGTTACCTTTTCGACCAGCTATGAACCCTCCTGGTTGCTGCATATAGATGTCCTCCTCAAGATTGCCATTCAAGAATGCAGTCTTGACGTCCATCTGCCAGATCTCATAATCTAGGCATGCAGCAATGGATTAGAGTATTCTGATGGACTTGAGCATGGCTACCGGCGAGAAGGTTTCCTCATAGTCAATACCCTCCCTCTGAGTATAACCTTTTGCTACAAGCCTAGCCTTAAAGGTCTCAACCTTTCCATCAGATCCTCTTTTCCTCTTGTAGACCTACTGCAACCAATGGGTTTAATATTGGCTGGAAGTTCTACAAGATCCCAGACCTGATTAGAATCCATAGATTCCAATTCAGCCTTCATAGCTTTAACCCAATGAACTGAATCAACATCAGCCATTGCCTCTTCGTATGTGGCAGGATCAGATTCAGATTCCAAGGAGACAGCTTCAAAAACTTCTCCTAAAAACATGTATCTATCAGGTTGACTGATAATCCTCCCACTACGACGAGGTACTGGTACAAAAATGGGTGAAGAAGTGGTTTTTCTTGATTTACATCGTTATTAACTGCAGGTTGGACTGAGGGCTCTCCTTCTATCTCTCTAAGATCTATACTTCCCTTAGGTTTATGGTTCATGATATAATCATCTTCCAAGAAAATAGCATTTGTACTAACAAACACTTTCTGTTTTCTTGGATCATAAAAATACCATCCATAAGTACCCTTTGGATACCATACGAAGTAACATACCTCTGATCTAGAATCCAACTTGCTCATCTTTCCTTTCAGCATATGTGCCAGACACCCCCATATCTGGAGATGTCGCAAAGAAGGCTTGCGCCCAATCCACATCTCTCGTGATGTCCTGGGAACAGATTTGATTGGTAATAGATTTAGTATGTATGCAGCGGTTTCCAAAGCATAACCCCAAAGGAACAATGGCAAGTCAGAATAACTCGTCATCGACCTAGTCATATCTAAAAGAGTCCGATTTCTTCTCTCTGCTACACCATTCTGCTGAGGTATACCAGGTGCAGTCAACTGTGACAGAATCCCATTCTGTACGAGGTGATCAATAAACTCATTAGAGAGGTACTCGCCACCTCAATCAAATCGAATGGCCTTGATATATGTGCCCAATTGCTTCTCCACTTCAGCGCTAAACTCTTTGAACTTTTTAAAGGCTTCAGACTTATGCTGCATTAGGTACACATATCCATACCTAGAGTGGTCATCAGTAAATGTTATGAAATACTCATAACCACCCCTTGCTCTAATATTTATTGGTCCACACACATCAGTAAGAACTAATTCCAACAATGCATTGGTTCTATTGCCCTTTGCAGGAAAGGACCTTTTGGTCATCTTACCCTCTAAACAAGACTCGCAGACTTCCATTAGTTCGAGAACCAAATCGCCTAAGACCCCTTCGTTGACTAGTCTGCCAATCCTATTTAGATTGATATGGCCAAGCCTCATGTGCCAAAGCCTTGTTGGATTAGTGGAAGGTTCCTTTCTTTTAGATGGTACAATTACCATTGAGTTATTAAGTTCCATACAAGAGTCTTTAGAGATATTGGGAGTAATCACATACAAGCCATTAGTTTTAACACCAGAACATATAAAAGAACTATTTCTTTTAATAACAACTTCTGTTCCAAAATGAAAAGAATAACCATTATTCGATAAATTTGAAACTGAAATTAAATTACGTCTCATCAAAGGAACGTAAAGAACATCTGATAAAACTATTGTCTTATTGTCCAAAAACTCTAAAACTACTACTCTTATAGCAACCGCAGAAACGGTTGCGCTAGAACCTAGAGTCAGCACGATCTCCCCATCACTGCATTTCCTGGTTGATCTGAACCCCTACAACAAATTACAGATATGGTTAGTCGCACTAGAATCAATGCACCAAGTGTTTGAAGTATCCGTAATAAAATTTACTTCAATCACATGTAACTCAATCATACCTTGAACTCTTGTAGCTAAGAATTCTGGACAGTTCCTCTTCTAGTGGCCCTTCTCACCGCATTGGAAACACTTTCCTTTGCCTTGGCCACCCACCTTCCCTTTGCCCTTACCTTTTCCCTTAGATTTTGCAATCTTAGGAACCGGTCCAACATTTGAACCACCAGTGCCAGCTTTCTTCTTCCCTTTCTTTCCTTTCGGCATAGATCGGGAAGAGGAAGCGCTTTTCTCAACATTCAGAACGTTGACCCCAGGTTTGATCACCCCTTCCGTTGCCAGTAAAGAACTCATTAATTCGCTCATTGAAAAATCCATTTTATTTATATTAGAGTTTAGTTTAAATTGAACGAATGACAGTGACAACGTGTTGAGGATCATATCAACTTGGGTCTGTGCATCGATGTTGGCACCTAGGGTCTCCAGCTCATTCAAATAACCAATCATTTTTAAAACATGTTCTTTGACTGGAGTCCCTTCCAACATCTTAGCACTCATTATCTTCTGCATAGCTACCTGTTTAGCAGGCCTGCCATGCTCCCCAAACATCTTCTTCAGGGATTTGATAATGTCACTGGGGAAATTGTTTGACTGGAATTGGTGTTGCAACACACCAGCCATTGAGGCCAGAATGTAGCAATGAACCATTTCATTCGACTTCTTCCATATATCAAACTCGCGTCTGGCAGCTGCCGAAGCGTTTGCCGCGGGTTCTTCGGGGCATGGGGTGGTTAGGACATATATGTGATCCTCCGCAGTTAATATGATGTCAAGGTTTTGTTTCCATTCAGTGTAGTTATTTCCAATTAACTTGTTTTGAGTGAGTATGGTGGCAAGTGGACTAAATGCATATCCAGACATTATGATTACTGAAAATCAAACAAACAAAATAAATATGGATATAAGAATTTGACAGTTTGAAATAAAAGAATCCTTTAAAAACTCTTATTTTAAAACAAAGTCGCCAGAATATCGAAATGAAAGAATAAAGCCTCTATGTGGTGGTCAATATTCGATCTTTCAATTAATCATGACTTATCCGCTATGCAACTCTTGCAAAACACGTTATGACTCCCGGTCCCTTTTGATCTCTAAGTTTCTGAATATTGCCCCGTGTGGGATCCCTTATCCATAGGTTAGTTAGTGTGTACCATTAACTAGGATCCAATCACAACCGTCTAAAGTAGCGCTTCCGTGTGGTGGTCGCCCTCTAACACGTCTGATTGATCCTATCAAAGGAAGTTCACATCTAGTAACCAATGAGTAATGCACCCTCCGTATGGAATGATCACCCCTGGCGAGGTGACACAGAATGCACTACCCATCTTATAGTAAACCGTTAATGGAAGATCGTGGGTGTTTTAAATAAGACCCTCTCCCACTAGATTTAATGAGAAAAGGATTTTTGCTTCTGAAAAGTTGTTTCCACACACTACCCATAAACATCCAATGTTTAGTAATGCGTTGAAAATAGTTTTTGAATTTTATTTTAGAAAACTTGTTTTACGTGCATGCGAGTAGTAACAATATAATTAAATGCCAATCGCAAAACAAGCACATAAAACAAAAAAATAAAATGAAATATAGGCATTCAAACAATGCCTCTATCTCCCATGGCTCTATCTCCATAGAACCACCTCTTCTTGGTTTGATCGCCTCCAGCTCCATCTGTTAGGGATATATACTAAAAGCCATGCTTTATGTAGTTGATTTATTATTCATTTAATAAAATCAATTAATCCATTTTTTTATGAGAATCTGTGTGGGCAATGTTTGTATTATATTATTTATTTAATATTATGCATGTGTGTCTCTCATTCTATACAATAGGTGGTTTGGTGTGTAGAGTTCGGCTTACACACGGAAGATCAGGCCATCAGATATTATAGAATGTAAGATTTTGGTTTACAGTCTTAGATGGGATTGGACACCCCATCAGTAGGACTGCAACATGGTGTTGTAGTAGGTTTGTCTTGACTACAGAAAACGGTATAGTTTCAACTCACTATGCTGGTACACTTTGTGTATTAAACGGGACTGACTTGGGGTAATTATCTTTATACTGACTTATAAGATAATTAATACCTCATGGCTATTATGAGTGCTTATGCTCTAAATCCTAAGTTAATTTGTAGACACGTACATTTGATATTTACACTTTGATCCCTAAAAGGGTGAGATTCTTAAATGGGTCAATATCTCATTGGATTGGGTGGCAATATTAATTGTGTGGTGGATATTAATTAATGATGGAATCCATATCTCAATTTTGGGATTGATGATATCCCCTTGAGAAAGCTTATAAGTTTTGATTATGTCAAACCCTGCAGGTTGATTTTGTATCTGACATATCAGATAAGTTAAGTAGAGGATCTCAAGGAATTTTAAGAAATTAATTAAATATGATTGTCAATAATTATATTTAATTAATGGATATCTGTAATCTTAACATGGGGAGATAATAAGCATTTAATAACATGGAGCTCGAAATATATTTTTGAGATAAGGGTAGGAGTGCAATTATAATTCTTTAGTAGTATGAATTATAATTTATGAAAATAGGAATCTGATTCAGTTCGAATTAGGGTTTCCTAATTCCATAAGGAAGCCTATTCCTTATTGACTTCTTATGGTCCCTATCGTAGCCTATATATATGCTGCTTTGGCTCTATTCTCAGTTTGCATTTTTCTAGATAGAGAATTATAACTCGGAATAGAAAAGAGAGCGTAAAAGAGGGAGAGCAGAAAACAGAAAGGATTTCGAAAGAGCCCACACTCAGTTCGATATTTTGGTAGCAAAGGAATACGGTAGAAGATCGTGAGCTGTCATCGAGCCCGTGTTCTCGATTCGTCTACTACAACAATCCGTTTTAGTAGTTTAAGGTAACCCTAGTTCCGCCCTTGTAGGGTTATTGTAGTTTTCACGTAATTGTTTTTTGCAGTACCAACTTATACGCACTGTCAACGAATTTTGGGAACGCAGTTTCCTAACAGTGGTATCAGAGCAACGTTGATTCTGCGTATAGGTTGGAAGCAACCATGTTGTCCAATAAAATAGATCTTATGCGTGCATTGATGGATGGATAGAACGTAGATCTGTGCTAACCCTTGTTTTGCAGCGTTCTTATTCCACTCTTATGGTCACTGGTTTTGTGTGATTGGATCCCACGATGGGTTTATTCGTGGTTAATATTGTTGTTTTGATATAGCATGTGAACTCCTTTATGGAGGCATAGGATTTGTATGTATTGGATCCCACGCTTAATTGATGCGTGGTTAATTTACTGCAAATATATAGCATGTGAACTCCTTCACGGAGGTATAGGGTTTATGTAATATATCTTAAGTAAATCCGTGAAGATGGTTCGTGAGAGCAGTTTTATAAGCAGTTTTTGAAAGCGATCTAGAAGCAGTTTCAGAAGGCAGTTTCAGAAGGCAGTTTCAGAAGACTGTTTCAGAAAATAGTTCTGGAAGGCAGTTGCTGATCCACGCGAGCTGACCGGGCAGCTCGAACCCCGTTGCGTAGTGACGACATAGAGCTAATCGGGTTCAATGAAGATTTCTTCACAAGAGTTGCAGCTTGACCATAATAGTGGGATTCCTATTTTATTGTGATTTCCTTATTTATGTGATTGAATGATTATTATTGTTTCATGTTTAATGAATAGGACAACATGGACAATTATTTCTAGACCTATTTCAGATGTCTAGCTGCATGTTTAATTTATATTAATTTAAAATGATGGACAACTACATGTGTATTTAGAAATAAAACTAATTCCATAATTTGAAAACATAAGTACTTATTTTCTAAAATCATGAGAATAGAATAATTTTATTAACTACACATGTGGGTTTCACTAGTAAGGATGAATTAATCCTTGTCAAGTATTCCATTATTTTTTATTAATTAAATTAAAAAAATTTCTAAAAAATTATAACCCTCAAATTTTTTTTCTAAAATTCTAAGTGGGAGAGGGAATTTATCAAGTATAAATCCCATGGTCTCCATCACTGGTTTGTAGATGATATGATTAATTTTGTGTAATGGCTCTAGTGTCATCCTCCCTATCGGATGTAGTTGATCATGGAATCATCAGTATAAACTTCTTTAAAATAATATTTTGGGTGATTGTTGGTGTGGGTCACCTCTCCATCAGAGGTGTTCCTCATGGAACTCTTGACCTAGAATTAAGTGATGGTATACACTTAGCTATAAATAATAATATCCTCTCAATCTGAGTCACTGTTATTTTTTATAGGACCAAAGCAAGTCAGCAGTTTAATTTTATTAGGCAAAGTACATTGCCTGGATAGTAAAATTAAAAGGCAATTGTCTATCTGAACAAATGATGGATAGTATATGGCTTCCCATCAAGTCATACTATTCGCGGTGTATCAGGTTGCTGACAGATTCCTTTCAAATATGGTAGAGGGAACCAATATTTTCAACTCGAATCTATAGTAATTTTTGCCCAAACGTAATTATTTATGTTATGTGATTCTCAGGCTTTTAAATGGGTACTTTCAATCCACTTGCTGTTATACTTAAAGAAAACAAACTTACTGGACCAAACTATATAGACTGGAAAAGGAATTTGGATATTGTGTTAACTGCTGAAGAGTACAAGTTTGTGCTTACTCAAGAATGTCCTGAGCAACCTGGTGAGGGGGCAACCGCTGAGGAAACCCAGGCTCACAAAAAATGGGTCAAGGCTGATGAGATGGCGCGGTGTTACATTTTGGCATCCATGTCAAATGTGCTGCAACATCAGCATCAATCAATGGCCAGCGTCTATGACATGATGGAGAGCCTTCGAGAGATGTTCAGGGATCAAAGTCGTGCTGCTAGGCAGGTTGCCATGAAAGACTTGATGAACACAACCATGGAAAAGGGGACGCCTGTAAGGGATCATGTTCTTAAGATGATATCTCTTCTTAATGAACTAGAGATCCTTGAAGCTACAATCGACGGGGAAACCCAGGTTGATATCGTACTCCAGTCACTGCCAGAGTCTTTTAAGCAATTCTGCCTCAATTACAACATGAATAAATTTAAATATACTTTGGCGGAGCTGCTTAAAGAACTCCAGGTAGCTGAGGGTCTCAATAGAAAGTTAGAGAGTGCTCTTGTGTTTGAGAAAGGTTCTGCTTCAAAGCCGAAAGGCAAGAAGAAAATGAAAAGGTTCAAAAGAAGGCCGCGGGTCCTCCGCCAATTCAAAGGCCACGAGGACAACCGGGAAAGCCTAAAGGAAAATATTTTGTTTGCAAGCAGCCAGGACACTGGAAGAAGCAATGTCCAGTTTATCTCGCCAGACAGAACAATCAAGGTAAATCTCATTTACTAGTTGTTGAATCGTGTTTAGCGGTCAGATCTACTGGTACCTGGTGTGTAGATACGGGAGCCACTGATCATGTATGCAATTCTTTGCAGGAGTTCCAGGGAACCAGGCAGCTCAGTGATGGAGAGATTTATCTATATATGGGAAATGCTACGAGAGTAGCAGCAGTTGCAGTAGAAGATCTACATCTTAGTTTTGGTAGAGATAGGATTTTAATATTAAGAAATTGCTTTTATGTACCTTCTATTAGAAGGAATTTAGTTTCAGTTTCTAGTTTAGTAAAGAATGGATAATCAGTTCATTTTAATAAAGTAGTAGTTATTAAAGAAAATAAACGCTTTATTTGTTCTGGTCAATTGGTGGATGATCTTTATATTATAAATCCTATCTCTCCTATACTGCAACTTAATGAATTGAATAACACAAATAGTTTGCCATTTAAGAGAAAAGAACCTTTGAGGATGAACCAAACACATCTTTGGCACTTACGCCTTGGTCATATTAATTTGAAAAGAATTCAAATACTGGTTCAAAATGGGCCATTAGGCTCATTGGAAGTGGAGGCACTTCCAATTTGTGAATCCTGTTTGGAAGGTAAAATGACCAAGAGGTCATTCTCGGCCAAGGGCTATAGAGCAAAAGAGCCGTTGGAACTGGTTCACTCTGATTTGTGTGGTCCTATGACTGTCCAAGCAAGAGGGGGATTTGAGTACTTTGTCACTTTCATCGATGATTACTCAAGGTATGAGTACATTTATTTGATGCGGCGTAAGGCTGAATGCTTTGAGAAATTCAAAGACTTCAAGACTGAAACGGAGAAGCGTCTAGGTAAATGTATCAAGACACTACGATCTGATCGTGGTGGAGAGTACCTCTTGGGAGAGTTTAGGGAATACTTATTAGAGCAAGTGATTACATCCCAATTGTCTGCACCCCGTATGCCTCAGCAGAACGGTGTAGCAGAAAGAAGGAACAAGACTCTCATGGACATGGTGTGACGCCCCGCCCCGCTACGCCACGCCACGCCACGGTTCCCGGCGACGGGGTGTCAACCGGCGGAAGTACAACAATAACCGTAATAACAGTAGGCTTTGACACCAATCGGTAACTCCCCGAGTCCAAGACTCCGAGGGTTAACTATATTAAATGTTCATCATTTGGAAACATTTATAAAACAGAAGTCTGGTTTTCATTTGAAACATTCTTTCTTGAAACCAAATTTTTTCAATATAAGCAACGGAAAAATTAGAATTAAGCTATCCTTTTTTTTTTAAAAGTGGGTGGACTAACATTTGTCCAGTTGAAGCATAACATGTTCTTTGAAACCAAATTTCATTACATTAATAAATGATAATCCCCACACACGGGGTCTTCAAACTATAGCGGAAGCATTGTCAAGTCTCGGGGCCTTGCCCTTATCTATATCACTTGAAAGAGAGGTTTAATAGTCCATAAGCCAAAAGGCTCGTATAGTCATATAACCGCACAATAACATCTGTTATATAACATGCATGAGTGCAATGAATGCCAATGTCAATGCATGAAAACCATTTTCATGCCTTTTCAAACACTCACCCTCAATCGTCATTATCATTACTCGGACCATGGGCTTCCCGTCCATGCCTTTTCAAACACTCACCCTCAATCGTCATTATCATTACCCGGACCATGGGCTTCCCGTCCACGTAGGCCTAGCCTCAAACGTGCGGGACTTTGGGCCTTACGAATTACACGGGGGCCTAGCCTTTACCGTTACGGGGGTTTCTTGCAGCACATCCCGCAATTCGAGTTCCTAGTGGTACCCATCTCACATGCCTACCCACAAATCCGGGATTTCTAACTTTTCAAAACAAAATCCCTCCTAGAGGGTTTTATGCATGGAAGCCTCTAAGGTCTTCCCTTTTCAAAATTGAAAGTCTCTAAGGTCCTTCATCCCAAAATCATTTTCGTGATTTTCGTGTTCATGTTCATGCTTATGAAATGATATGACATATGCGAGCTCTAAGCATCCAGACATATTCAATATTTCATAAGACAGATTATTAAGGCATGCTATAAATTCAAAGCAACACAACGGACATGTTGAAATTATCCAGGTAAACACATAAGACATAGCAACTCAAGTAACCACTTAAGGCATAGCAGCTCAAGTAAACATGTAAGTACACTATTAACATGTTATACAACTTTATTGAGGGTCATACGGAACTACCATTCACCGAGGATAGACTGAATACTTAATCAGAATAGAAACCGAAACTGCTCAATCTGTTACAAATCTCAATATACAATAATGCGCGTATATTAGTGAGGTACAACACCTCAAAGCATGAGTACAACTACAATTAAAGTAAAATACAACTCTTAAAGCTTAGGGTACAAGGTCCCTTAGCTCATAACAGACTTAAATACAATAAAACTGAAGATTTTATTAAACTGTCTGAGGTCGCGCGCGCGGGCCGCTCGAGCAGGACCTCGCTCGCGCGAGGTCTCGCGCGCGCGGGCCGCTCGAGCGGGACCTCGCTCGCGCGAGGTCTCGTTCGCGCGGGTCGATCGCGCGGAATGTGTTCAGTATGGCCACGTGGTTATTTTAAAAACAATTTTCAAAAATTAGATTGGTCGTGCGCGCGGGTCGCTCGCGCGACCTCTCGTTCGCGCGGGTCACGCGCGCGAGTTGTCACAGTGTCGTCTTCTTCTTTTCTTTTCCCCTGTTTTGAAATCAAAGGTTGGTTTTTACCCATTTTGAAAATTTAATCCAAATAGGACTTTCAATATATGAAACTCATCATTTTTCCGCGTAGATTTCAAATATGAAATCAGATTTCCATGAATTAAAACATAGCTCTCGATTTTATCAAAAATCCGAAAGGCGACAAAACTTTAAATCGATCATTCGTCGTAACCGTTGCGAATTAGCTTTTGAAATTCGAAATGGAGCCTCGTGGGATCGAGACCTTTCATTTGATGTAAAGAATTCACATTTCTGTGACTGTTTTTCTGTTCGCTATTTTGGACCCTTAACGGTATACAAGAAATATATATATATATATATATCTACTCTTAACAGTTTAACTAAACTGAAATTAACATTAGTATAGGTACATAAGCTTACCAATTTTTGAATATGCAGAGAGAGACAGAGAAATCAAGACAATGAGCCAAGCTTGCTTGTTCAATTACTCACTGGAATGAGTAAGGGTCATGTATGTATATAAGTAGTTGCATGTGTGTGTGTATAAGAATCAATAGGTATATGTGAGTAGACAAAATATATGTGGGTGTATGCACCCGAGAAAGAGAGACTGTTGAGAGATCAGATAGTGTTAATGAGAGTTATGAGAGATTGAGAGTTTAAGGTCCAATATATAATAACTCCCATACTTGGTCACCAAGTAGTGTGAAGTATAAACTTCATACACACACCAATACCATACACACGCACACACAGTGCACTAAATTTTGTGTGGCCTCCAAGTTTATCAAGGGGAATTCTTGGGTGTGTTGAGCTCACGCGATGATACACACTCGCAGGTAAAAATTTGTACTGCCAAAAATCCAAAACTGCTATTTATTTAATTAATAAAAATTACGGGGTATTACACATGGTAAGATCTATGATGAGTTACTCGGATTTACTAATTTCCTTTTGGGGACACGCATTAGAGACAGCTGCATACATTATAAACTTAGTACCATCTAAGTCAGTACCTACTACTCCCACGGAATTGTGGACTGGGCAAAAGCCTAGTCTGCGGCATGTTCGGATCTGGGGTAGTCCAGCACAAGTACTGAAAGGGAACGCAGAAAAGTTGGAATCAAGAACAGAAGTATGTTTCTTTGTTGGGTATCCAAGAGGAACTAAAGGTGGTCTGTTTTATAGTCCTAAGGATCAGAAGGTTATTGTTAGCACCAATGCTACATTCTTAGAAGAGGACTATGTTATGGACCACAAGCCCAGAAGTCATATTGTTCTAGAGGAAATGAGAGGAGAGACACCGAGACATACTTCTTCGATACCAACGTTACGAGAAGAAACACCACAAGAAAGAGTTATCGATATTCCATTACCACGTCGTAGTGGAAGGATTATCGAAACTTGTGTAGATACCAAACCAACCATTAACACGCAGGTTCCTGAACCAGTACAACGTGTAGATAATGGTGTATTAAGTTCAAAATCTTCACAATGAAATATCAGTGATACACAGACACGGGTTGTGCCTCATCGTAGTGGGAGGGTTATTATTCAACCTGACCGGTATATGTTCTTGGGAGAGTCTTATGACCGGGTCCCTGATGAACAAGGTACCGACCCCTGTAACTACAATGAAGCACTCCAAGATAAAGATGCAGATCTTTGGCAAAAGGCTATGAAATCTGAAATGGAGTCTATGTACTCCAATCAAGTCTGGGATCTTGTAGAACCACCCAATGAAATAAAACCCATTGGATGTAAGTGGGTCTATAAGAAGAAGAGAGGAGCAGACGGTAAGGTGGAAACCTTTAAAGCAAGGCTTGTTGCGAAAGGGTTCACTCAAAAAGAAGGAATCGATTATGAGGAAATCTTTTCACCGGTGTCCATGCTAAAGTCTATCCGAATTCTCTTATCCATTGCTGCACATTTCGATTATGAAATTTGGCAAATGGATGTCAAGACAGCGTTTCTAAATGGGAATCTTGACGAGTGCATCTATATGATGCAACCAAACGGGTTCATTGCGAAGGGACAAGAACACATGTTGTACAAGCTTAAGAAGTCCATTTATGGACTTAAGCAGGCATCTAGGTCTTGAAATATCCGCTTTGATCAAGCAATTAAGTCTTTTGGTTTTGATCAATGTGCGGATGTATCTTGTGTGTACAAGAAACATGATGGAAGAGTGGTGGTGTTCTTAGTACTGTATGTGGATGATATCTTGCTAATCGGAAATGATGTGGGGGCATTTTCTTCTATAAGGGTATGGTTATCCAGTCAATTCAATATGAAGGACTTGGGAGAAGCCGGTCACATACTAGGGATAAAGCTTATGCGAGATCGTAAGAATAGGATGTTGGGCTTGTCACAAGGCACTTATATTGCCAATATTCTTGCAAGGTTAAGCATGCAAGATTCCAAGAAGGGATTCCTTCCCTTCAGACACAGAATTACTCTATCTAAGGATCACTGTCCTAAGACACTTGATGAGATAGAGAAGATGAAGGCAGTTCATTATGCATCGGCAGTAGGAAGCCTAATGTATGCTATACTATGTACTAGACCTGACATCTGCTTTGTTGTTGGCATGGTTAGTAGATATTAGTCTAATCCAGGGCAAGAACATTGGACTGCGGTGAAAAATATTCTCAAGTACCTGAAAAGGACTCGAGACTATATGTTAGTTTACCAAGCAGACAGTCTTGTACCCATTAGGTACACAGATTCTGATTTTATGTTAGATAGGGATTCCAGAAAGTCTACCTCAGGATATGTGTTTACCCTAGGAGGCGGAGCCATTAGTTGGAGGAGTATCAAGCAGTCATGTATTGCTGATTCTACCATGGAAGCTGAGTATGTGGCTGCTTTGAAAGCCGCTAAGGAGGTCATTTGGCTCAGAAACTTTCTTATGGATCTAAGAGTAGAACCTGCGGATACAATCGGCTATTACCCTTTATTGCGATAATAGCGGAGCGGTTTCTAACTCAAAGGAACCAAGGGCCCATAAGAAGGGAAAACACATTGAGCGTAAGTATCACCTGATACGAGAGATCGTGCAAAGAGGTGATGTTGAAGTGACCAAGATAGCATCAGCAAATAACCTGGCAGATCCTTTCACCAAGAGCTTACCGGCCAAGATTTTTGACAGTCATGTAGAAGGGATAGGAGTGAGGTGTGTCGCATCACGACTTTGAGTCTAAGTGGGAGATTGTTAGGAATATATACTAAAAGCCATGCTTTATGTAGTTGATTTATTATTCATTTAATAAAATCAATTAATCCATTTTTTATGAGAATCTGTGTGGGCAATGTTTGTATTATATTATTTATTTAATATTATGCATGTGTGTCTCTCATTCTATATAGTAGGTGGTTTGGTGTGTAGAGTTCGGCTTACACACGAAAGATCAGGCCATCAAATATTTTAGAATGTAAGATTTTGGTTTACAGTCTTAGATGGGATTGGACACCCCATCGGTAGGACTGCAGCATGGTGTTGTAGTAGGTTTGTCTTGACTACGGAAAATGGTATAGTTTCAACTCACTATGCTGGTACACTTTGTGTTTCAAAACGGAACTGACTTGGGGTAATTATCTTTATACTGACTTATAAGATAATTAATACCTCATGGCTATTATGAGTGCTTATGCTCTAAATCCTAAGTTAATTTGTAGACACGTACATTTGATATTTACACTTTGATCCCTAAAAGGGTGAGATTCTTAAATGGGTCAATATCTCATTGGATTGGGTGGCAATATTAATTGTGTGGTGGATATTAATTAATGATGGAATCCATATCTCAATTTTGGGATTGATGATATCCCCTTGAGAAAGCTTATAAGTTTTGATTATGTCAAACCCTGCAGGTTGATTTTGTATCCGACATATTAGATAAGTTAAGCAGAGGATCTCAAGAAATTTTAAGAAATTAATTAGATATGATTGTCAATAATTATATTTAATTAATAGATATCTGTAATCTTAACATGGGGAGATAATAAGCATTTAATAACATGGAGCTCGAAATATATTTTTGAGATAAGGGTAGGAGTGCAATTATAATTCTTTAGTAGTATGAATTATAATTTATGGAAATAGGAATCTGATTCAGTTCGAATTAGGGTTTCCTAATTCCATAAGGAAGCCTATTCCTTATTGACTTCTTATGGTCCCTATCGTAGTGATCGGGAGAGAACTAATCCTATTTATACGCCTTAACGAGCATTTGTTAGTACCTTTTTATCCTGTTTTTGTATATTTTTACTCTGTTTTCTAGTTTCTGACAGGTTTTGGAAGAAATCAACTAAACCAGGATAAACAGGGTGAAAAAGCATCAAGAAAGAAAAAGCCAAGTCGCGCGCGCGACCCGCGCCCGCGAGAATCCAGAAATCGCTCGCGCGATCCGCTCGCGCGAGAACCTCAAATTCGCTCGCGCGATCCGCGCGCGCGAAGGTCCAAACGTCGCGCTCGCGCGACCCGCTCGCGCGATATGCCCAAAAATCAATGTTGCGTATTTCAGTGTACTGAAGACTCCTGTGCAAACGAAACTGCAGAATGACGTCCAGATTGTAAATTACATCAGTTTCAGTCCGTTTCGAGTTGTAAAGGCTTCCAAAACTTGTTGTAAATCTATATATACTCTATTTTACTTCAATTAGAGGGTTGGCAATTATTATACACACATTCTACAACCATACTTCCAGCCATTGAAGGGAGGGAAGCAAGGAGAAGAAGAAGAAGAAGACCAAGGGTTCCCATGGCCTCCTCCATTAACCTCTTGCTATCTACTACTTCTATGGACGGCTAGATCATAGATCTAGGGTTTCAATGAAGCCCTAGATGAGTAATAGGGAGTATTTTATGTATTTATTTTAGTTTTATTATGTATGGATGACAGTCACATGTTTAGAGGATTTTTATAAATAAATCGTACTACTATTGATTAAATCATTGCTTTCGGAATTCATTCTTGTCTTAGATCTATTTTGACTGTGATGTGCTCAATGATCTATTCTTGCTGTGCTTGTTTAGATTGTTTACATGTGATGGTGCTTTATTGATTCGTGCTATCAAGTATCCGAATAGTCCATGCCTAGGTTAGACGGATTAGATCACAACCCTAGTTTAGTGTGAGATAATTCGTGCTACCCGAAGATGGATTATGTTGGTGCTTGAACCATGATTATCTTCTTGTCGGAGGAATTGGGCTTGTAGCTACAATTCCCCATATTCATCCAACGTAATAAGCTAAAGTAATTCATAAATATTCCTATTATGAAGCTAGTGGTGGATTTGCAATCCTAGGTTTCCTTAAACATTCATTAAAAACACTTTTAATTGATTTCATAGTTTAGATTTACTTTTATTGTTATTAGTTTAAATAAAAACCAAATCAAATCCGTTTCTCTTAATTAAGTAGACTTAGGTTTTAAAATTAAAAGCTGTAGTAATCAATCTCTGTGGGTTCGACCTTTACTTCCACACTGCAAATCTTTTGAAAAGTAAAGAATACTTTTATATCTTGATTCTGACAACATCAATTTTTGGCGCCGTTGTCGGGGATTGCATTATTACCTTTAGTTTTATAATCGTAGTTTAGTTAATTCGTAAATATTAGATTAGTTTTTATTTTTTTTTATTTTCTGTTTTTGTTTCTAGTGACTAACTTGTGTTTTTTTTTTTTTTTTTATTTTGTAGTCAACGTTTTCGAGTGGAGTAGCTAATTACATCAAAGGAGCTTACGCAAAGAAAAATAAAAATAAAAAAATCAAGTAATTTGCTTCCTTTGGAATTCGCTTTAAACCGCTGTAAGTCAGGGCGCTGTGACGCACTATTTGCATTAGTTTAGGGTTAATTGCACTGCATTAGCTAGGAAACCCGGGGCGCTGGGCTTGACGCGGTCATTGCATTACAGGATAATTTGCATGCATCATAGTAGTTGAGTGCTTGTTATCTTATGTGCGTGATTGTTATTTGTTTATTTTGTTTAGTTAGTTTTTGTTTTTAGTTTCTTTTCTTTTGTTTTAGTTTATGTTGGGTACACGTTCAAATAAACCAGATTCAAAATCTTTCGATCTTGAACTTGAACGTACCTTAAGAACTAGTAAGTCCACAACCCAAGCTTCTAGAGCTAGGTTGCAAGACGACGAATCAACTCCGATTCCATCGTCGTTGTTTGAGGCCGAAATTCAGAGTACCCGTGAACGGATAAGGAAAACTCGAACTTTTCAAATTGAACCGATTAAAATGGCTGACGGTGGAAATAACAATAACAATCAAAATGATGGTGCGAATATGAACAATCTTAATATACCGCCACCACCTCCACTTATAAATTATTTTATTCCTACTACCTACACGCCACAAGCCGGTATCGAATTACCGGAGGCGACGGCATCTCACTTTGAGATTAAGTCGTCTACGATCTCGCTACTACCTTCCTTCCATGGCCGTCTAAATGAAGACCCTTACCAACACTTAGGGGATTTTCAGGATATATGCTCTACTTTGAAAATACAAAACCTAAATAATGATGAATTAAAATTGCGGCTCTTCCCATTCTCTTTAAGAGACAAAGCTAAATATTGGCTTCAATCTTTGGAGCCAAACACAATAAAAACATGGGAAGCCTTACACACCGCCTTTTTACAAAAGTTTTTCCCTATTATGCGTACAAATAAGATAAGAAAAGATATAACTAATTTTGTGATGCAAGATGGGGAGACTCTTTATGACACGTGGGAAAAATTTAAAGAATTATTACGTTCGTGTCCACATCATCAGGTTCCCAAGTGGCAATTGGTTCAAGTCTTCTACGAAGGGCTTATTCCCTCTGTTAGGAATACCGTCGATGCCGTTTGTGCGGGAACGTTCCTACACAAAAGCGCCGACGAGGCCTGGAAAATATTTGAAACGTTAAGCGAGAATTCGATGCATCAGGCTGTGTCGGTACGTTCTGAGGGATACCTTCAACCTAAGCGAGAGGTGACAGTTGAGTCAAGTCAATCAATTCAAATACAAGAATTAAATAGAAAACTTGACCGACTTATGCAAATGAACAAACCGTCTAATCCATCCTCTTTAGAAGTATGTGCATTATGTTCTGAACCGTCCCATAATATCTTTGCATGTCCTTCTGCATCTCAATATCCGGAATTTGTTGAACAACACGTTAATTCTATACAACAATTCTCACAAAATAATTATAATCCTAGGTCGACTAATTTTCCAAATACGTACCGACCCCAATACCAACAAGGTCAATACCAACCACCTCCTCCACCTCCACGCAATAATGCATTCGAGGAGAAGGTGTTGGCCTCACTTGAAAACTTTGGTTCGGTGGTTCAGTTAGTACACTCTCACACACAATCCATCGCAAAACTGGAGTCCCAAGTAGGGCAAATTGTTAATACATTAAACCGTTTAACTGAGAGTAAGTTGCCGAGTCAACCTACTCAGCAACCTAAGGGGCAATACGCAGTGGGTAGTACGAGTGAGAGCGTGAACGCTGTTTCGACTAGGACGACTACTCGAGATGAGGAAGTTGTTGTAATTCCGGGTGGGGGTGAGAAAGATAAAAATTTAAATTTGAATAAAGAAAAAGGTGAGGATGTGAATCAAAGTAGAAAAGAAAATGAACCGGTCTCAACGAATTATATTATGAGAATGCCATATCCACCAAACGTTGAGGGACCGTCACATTTGCCTAAGAAAGGGTCTAAGGTTGAGGATATACTTGAGGTGTTTAAACAAGTTAAAATCAATATTCCTTTCCTCGATGCTATAAAACAAATTCCTGCTTATGCTAAATGTCTAAAAGACCTTTGTACTCAAAAGCGCAAAATACGGAGTCATACTCCTAAAAAGGTCTTTCTCACGGAAAAAGTAAGCTCTATATTCCAACACGCTCCTCCAAAATATAAAGATCCAGGTACGCCTACGATTTCATGTGTCATAGGTGACACTATCATTCATAGGGCTCTCCTTGACTTAGGAGCGAGTGTTAACCTCTTACCTTATCACGTCTATAAACAATTAGGTTTAGGGGAACTTAAACCTACGACCGCTACTATTCAATTAGCGGATCGTTCTGTCAAAATACCTAGAGGAATCGTCGAAGACGTACTAGTAAAAGTTGATCAATGTTTTTATCCTGTTGATTTTATGGTCCTTGACACTGAACCCGTGTTAGATGCTAGGAAACACACTCCTGTCATTCTTGGTCGTCCATTCTTAGCCACGGCTAACGCACGTGTCAATTGTAGAACAGGGGTGATGAAAGTGTCGTTCGGAAATATAAAGTTAAAATTAAATGTTTTTAATGCTGTTGATCAACCTCCCGAAGACGATGATTATCTAGGTGTGGAGGGTAGTGAGGTTAACCGGAATATTGAGCCTAAGAACGTAATAAATATAAGTGCGGGGAATAATATAGAGGATGATGAGTGGATGAATCCTAATACTTCGGACCCTAATGCGGAATCTACTCGGAAGGTAAGAAATCGATTCGAACATAATGACAAACCGTTAATCGATTTAATTCAAAGCGATGTTATTTCTGCTTACCATCGAGCTCTACCTGACATCCTTAGGGGTACACAGTCCGATTTACGGCCTCCATAAAATCTTGAGCTAGAACGGTCTAGCTGAAGACGTAAAAGTTAGCGCTTCTTGGGAGGCAACCCAAGCTTAACTTCGTCTGTTTTCTTTGTTTTCGGTCGTTTTTGAGTCTGTTCGAGTCTGTTTTGGACATTCTGGACAGGTTTGGGGGTTGGAATTAATTTATTTTAATATTACATATATAATTTTAACTAAAAAATGGAAAAAACTCTTCTCGCGCGCGCGGCCCGCTCGCGCGAGACGTCGCTCGCGCGGCCCGCTGGCGCGAGATTGCCCCTTAGTGTTTTTCGTTGCTTTTCTTTATTACGAGGCCTCAGCAGTTACTCGCGCCTGGATTCGCGGGCGCGAGGTACCTCGCTCGCGCGAGAAAGCCTTGAAAAAAAAAAAAAAAAAAAAAAAAAAAATTGGAAATTCGCGCGCGCGCGACGGCCGCTCGCGCGATTTCCCCAATTCCTGTTTTTCTCTTTTGTTTTCTGGATTTTCCCCCATACTTGTTCTGACAATGTTTTCGTTTCTGTTTTTTTATTAAGCCAGTTTAGATCGAGTTAGTTGTTGTTTTCTTTATTCCATTTATACTTTCATGTTTTATTCCGGTTAGTCGTTTCGTTTAGTTTCGATTAGTTTTTTTTTTTTTGTATATTTCTGTTTATTTACTTTTAATATTCTTTTGTTAGTTTGTTTTTTTTTATTACACAGTAACCGGTGACATTGAACTGTATTGACATATTCCTTTGTGTCACCTGTTCTATGCTTGTCAAGATCGAGGTACTATCGTTCTTTCCTTATGTACTCTCCTTTCTTTCGATTTATTGTTTCATTGGGGACAATGAAAGGTTTAGGTTTGGGGGTATACACACATTAGTTTATGCAAAATTTTAAAATTTTTCAATAAGTGTGTTTAAGTAAACGATAGTACTAATATTTTTGCAATATCAATTTGATACTTCTTGTTCAATAACTTTGAATTGTTATAGAATGGTAAACATGAGAATATGTGGTTGAATATTTGCTGAAGTCATGTTGAAATATTTTAAGTTATGTATTGTTTGAATCGTAGTTTTATATCATAGATTTGCACATAAACCTATACACTACACGTAGTTGCTTGAATACATGTCTGATGTGAACTATAATATGATTCGGATTTCTAGATAACACATGGTGGAGACTAAGCCCGGTGAGCTTTTAAACCTATCTTTTCTGTTTAGAGGGTTATAAATACATCTTGTGTTTGTCGAATTTCATTGAAATAGCGCATTAACTCGTTGTTTAGTCTCATTATTCTTGTTTTGGTTGATAGTCAAGTTAAAATATTTGTTACCATGCTAAATAATCTTCTGTCGTAAACATTGAAGAACCATATAACCCTAGGAAATGATTTTAGGCCTTCTTTGTTTACTGCCGGCCGATAAAAGATAAAATTTCCTTAGTTCCCCCTTTTGAGCCATTAAAATGCCATTTCTTTCTTAAATTACCATTATCCTTGTTTTTGCTCCGATTTGGCCAACTTGGAGTTCACTTCTGAAAGATTGATCACCTTTTAGTGGTGTTAAGGCGATGTGTGATTGAGAAGAAGAAGAAAATAAGATGATGTTTGGGGTGGTTGCCTTGTTATTTATTGAATACTCGTTTCAAAAGCAACGAAAAGGAAAAGAATCAAAATAAAAAAAAAAAAAAAAAAAAAAGGTTGAAGAAAAATGAATGGAATGAAAGAAGAAAAAAAGAAAAGATGAAAGTTTGTAGAAGTAGAATGAAAGAAATCGAACATGCCTTACAATGCCATTCGTAAACCTACCCAATTAATCCGTTCTATCGTTTTCCATTACCTGAGCCACAATACAACCTTTAAAAAGTCCTATTTGATCCTAGAAAAACATGGTTTTGATATGTAAATGATGGGAGGGGATTAAAACATGGTAATGATTAATTTCTCTTGATTATTGGCATCTTATCCATGAGACTACTGTTCTTTCGTGTCATGCGTCTTTTTCATGTCACAAGTGAGCATTTATCGTTTTTGAAAATATATTTCCTTTGCTCACGTATACTAGAGAAATTACACCTGTTTCTGAGTGTTTCATTTTAGAGTGTAATTGACATTGTGAGATTCGTAGTCAAGACATAGTTAGATGGTCATCCGAGTTATATTCCAAGTTTATGACAAGCGCGTGTTCACTTGACTACCTCATCGCACACGTGCAATTTTATGAGAAATTCTATTGATTTATACGATGCATGTGCTTGAGATTGTTTGCTATGATGTAGGTAGACGTTTGATTCTGTTTCTTTATGTTCGTTATCCTATTTCAAATCTTTGTTGTAGAATAAGGAGTATTGAATATTATGTTCTTTGTTTTTAATAAAAGTTTTTAAATTAATAAGTTAATAAAGATGGTTGTGGGTAACTTGTTGATGAGAACCCTCACGAGACTTCACTCGTCCGACTAGGGACACCTAGGGGTTTAAAAGGCTTGTTGCATGTGCTAAATGCAATCGTGATCCATACGAAAATGGAATAGATTTTTATTAGTAGTTTTTATTTTAGTTTTGCTCGAGGACTAGCAAAATGTAGGTTTGGGGGTGTGATCGGGAGAGAACTAATCCTATTTATACGCCTTAACGAGCATTTGTTAGTACCTTTTTATCCTATTTTTGTATATTTTTACTCTGTTTTCTAGTTTCTGACAGGTTTTGGAAGAAATCAACTAAACCAGGATAAACAGGGTGAAAAAGCATCAAGAAAGAAGCTGAAAAAGCCAAGTCGCGCGCGCGAGCCGCGCCCGCGAGAATCCAGAAATCGCTCGCGCGATCCACTCGCGCGAGAACCTCAAATTCGCTCACGCGATCCGCGCGCGCGAAGGTCCAAACGTCGCGCTCGCGCGACCCGCTCGCGCGATATGCCCAAAAATCAATGTTGCGTATTTCAGTGTACTGAAGACTCCTGTGCAAACGAAACTGCAGAATGACGTCCAGATTGTAAATTACATCAGTTTCAGTCCGTTTCGAGTTGTAAAGGCTTCCAAAACTTGTTGTAAATCTATATATACTCTATTTTACTTCAATTAGAGGGTTGGCAATTATTATACACACATTCTACAACCATACTTCCAGCCATTGAAGGGAGAGAGGCAAGGAGAAGAAGAAGAAGAAGACCAAGGGTTCCCATGGCCTCCTCCATTAACCTCTTGCTATCTACTACTTCTATGGACGGCTAGATCATAGATCTAGGGTTTCAATGAAGCCCTAGATGAGTAATAGGGAGTATTTTATGTATTTATTTTAGTTTTATTATGTATGGATGACAGTCACATGTTTAGAGGATTTTTATAAATAAATCGTACTACTATTGATTAAATCATTGCTTTCGGAATTCATTCTTGTCTTAGATCTATTTTGACTGTGATGTGCTCAACGATCTATTCTTGCTGTGCTTGTTTAGATTGTTTACATGTGATGGTGCTTTATTGATTCGTGCTATCAAGTATCCGAATAGTCCATGCCTAGGTTAGATGGATTAGATCACAACCCTAGTTTAGTGTGAGATAATTCGTGCTACCCGAAGATGGATTATGTTGGTGCTTGAACCATGATTATCTTCTTGTCGGAGGAATTGGGCTTGTAGCTACAATTCCCCATATTCATCCAACGTAATAAGCTAAAGTAATTCATAAATATTCCTATTATGAAGCTAGTGGTGGATTTGCAATCCTAGGTTTCCTTAAACATTCATTAAAAACACTTTTAATTGATTTCATAGTTTAGATTTACTTTTATTGTTATTAGTTTAAATAAAAACCAAATCAAATCCGTTTCTCTTAATTAAGTAGACTTAGGTTTTAAAATTAAAAGCTGTAGTAATCAATCTCTGTGGGTTCGACCTTTACTTCCACACTGCAAATCTTTTGAAAAGTAAAGAATACTTTTATATCTTGATTCTGACAAGATCACGTAGCCTATATATATGCTGCTTTGGCTCTATTCTCAGTTTGCGTTTTTCTAGATAGAGAATTATAACTCGGAATAGAAAAGAGAGCGTAAAAGTGGGAGAGCAGAAAACAGAAAGGATTTCGAAAGAGCCCACACTCAGTTCGATATTCTGGTAGCAAAGGAATACGGTAGAAGATCTCGATTCGTCTACTACAACAATCCGTTTTAGCAGTTTAAGGTAACCCTAGTTCCGCCCTTGTAAGGTTATTTTAGTTTTCACGTAATTTTTTTTTGCAGTACCAACTTATACGCACTGTCAACGAATTCTGGGAACGCAGTTTCCTAACACCATCTTCATGGACAACGGTTCCTTGCTCCATCTTCATGGATTTTCTAATTCTATTACATTAAACCTATGCTTCTTTCGAAGCTTAGAATTAATCTAGAAAAAAATAATATAAAAGGCTAGAGAAACCGGTGCGACTTTCCTATTCATAAGATTGAAGTCGTACCGCCCTTTACATATGCCTTAAAACCAAACCAATAAATTAAACATGCACCAATCTCAAAACATTCAAATACCAAAATTTAAATAGATCTTGGTGCCATGGGAGATAGCGGACTAAATTACTGTAAAAAGGGTTAGTCGTACATGCATCCACGTATATATAACAATTGGAACTGCTAATTGATTCACACAGTACATAAACTCTTTATATTCTGAATTAGGACTTAAAACAACATCTAACTTCACTGTCACAGTTCGATCGATCGAAGACCCATTAGATCGCTCAAACCTTCGATCGATTGAACATTGTTCAATTGCTTGAACTTTCTATTTCACAGAATGATTTGAAAAAGTTTACAAAATAATTTAAAATTAAAGCATATAATTTTTAAAACATTTAAAACTATGAAAAGAACAACCTGACAGAGAATCTGTCTCGATCGATCGAATGGCATTCGATCGATCGAACATTGGATATGTTCGATCGGTCAAAACCCGTTCGATCGCTTAAGCACAGAACGTCTTCGATCGATCGAACCTACTTCGATCGATCGAATCCAACATGCATCCAATGCAATCACAGATTTGTATTCTAATGCGATAACGCTACAGAAATAGATCTGTGATGATGTAGTTTTGAAAACAGTCCTAAAATCTACATGCAAATCAAAACTAGTGTTCCAAAACGCATCTATAGATCCAAACGAGCGTGGCTCTGATACCAATTGATGGAAAAAATTGTTTAAATTAAAAGTTTAAACGCGTAGCGAAAAAGTCAAGTTATGAAACTTTATTGGCATGTCGGAATCTACTACCCGTCAATTCTATAGATGCGTACTAACTTCACTGAGGGAACAAGTATTATACCTTTGTGTCTTGAACCCAATTCTGAAATCTTCAACTTCCAGCGGCCTCCACTAGATGGCCTTCACTCTTATGACTCCTATGGATGCTCGCAGGAAGGACTAGGGTCCGTGGGAACCCTAATCGAGAGGATTGGGAAGGTTTAGGCAAACCAAAATAGTTTCTGTAGCTTCTACGTATAAAAACGACGATTAAAACATTCAGTACGCAGCTGCCCTATTTATAGATTCCCAGAATCGACCTAATCTTCGAGCGATCGAAGTGTATTCGATCGATCGAACCTTCGATCGCTCGAACAAAGCGATCGAACCTGCCTAGACTTCAATCGATCGAAACTCCTTCGATCGATCAAACCTGCCTTGACATGATCCTCATGTGTCCTTCCAAGCTTTCTAACGAAGCTAAGAGTGGGACCTCCTAAGCTCTTTATTGTTGGCTCAGACCAGTTTGTTAATCACCGTGACCAAACTCTTTGATCAGCAAACTAACTAACTGGTCAGTTAACGTTTACTCTACTATAAAATGATAACTGAACTCCAACGTAAAAGAACATATCCGAAGCGCTAACTAGACTTGTATGTTGTACTAATGTCCCTCTACCTGCAGCATTCGTAATCATATTCAGGTAGTCGAATAACTGTTACTGTCAACTTGAATCATGATTACTTCTTGTATTCCTTGAGTCCCATTCATCTCTCATGATTACCAAACATGTTGATAACTCTTATCAACAAGACTGCAGTACTCAGTAATCGACTTGGTGACATTCTCAAGGGAATGCTTACTCTAAAACAGAGGGTAGACTCTGTCTTGGCAATATATGTTCACAACCCTATGAACATGACATACCCAAGATACCCAGGTGTTGATCTTCTGTAGACCTCACTGATTGGTAAGTCAAAGCAGCCATATCCACAGTCTGTGTTCATAATTGTCGCAAGATTGAAAACACGTATCTTATACAAGTTATGAGTTCCTATTGACTGTTTGATAGCATTAAGTGTCAATAGGAAAGCTCATGTCCGTCAATGCACTATAAGCACTAGCATATTAACTAAGAGTGACACTCTAGTGATTGAGATTAGTCACTCCATCCAATGGTAGTTAATTATGCTACAGTGTATACCTAATGAGATATCCAGCCTCATCATCCACTGTGACATGCTTTAAGTATCAAAGAATAGTAATTCACATCTCACTTGTATGTATCTTATACACACATGAATTACCTACTATGATACTTAAGGATTGATAATCATCTCATGAAAGAAACATACATAATGAAATGTAAAACTGATATCCATATATTAAAATGCTAATGTCATACATAAAGTAATGGTTTAAGGGCATAAACCCAACAGTTTAAACATCAATACATGACTAGACAAGTCCTAAACAACATACAACACGTGTCTAGAGCAAGCGGAACTTCATGTACTCAAAATTTATTAAAAACGAGAAGTGAAAGAGATAAAGAGAGGAAAAGGGGAGAGGGAGAGATTGGGAGAGAGATATAGGGAGAGATAGGGAGAGAGATAAAGGGAATGTATTCTAAACACACACACACACATGTATATTTTCACATTCGAAAACATTTTAAAAATGTATATACATAATTCCAACATAAGTAAAAGGAAGGAATATTTGAGAAATGAAAAGAGATCAAAGAGGGGAGAGGAAAGAAAGAGAATGGGAGAGATTTGGAACGTTTAAATGTTTGAAACCTTGTTAGAATTAAAAGAGGGGTTTGATCCGACAAGGATCCAACTATGAAACGAACTAAACTATAACAAATGAACTCTCATAAAAGCAACCACCCCAACCAATCCGACAAGGATTCAAACACAAGGGAAAAACAAACAATGGACATGTAACTCAAAAAGACAAGAACTTAAGGAGGTTCAATGACCTCGAAAAGTAAATACATCATCATAAAGTGAGTTTAACAATTGGAAGAAATAACCATGAAAGCAAGGGCTAACACTTGTCCCATTAAAATTACAACTAGGCTTTCCAATAACAAAATATGGAAGTCTAAACTCAAGAAGTTTTATAGTAAAACTAATACAATAATTCTCTTTTTAGAGCATAAAACTATTACAAACTTCTCAAAAGTCCAAAGTTCACATGGGAACTATCCATGTACATATCTAAGCATGAATCTTCAAAGAGAAACAATATGCATCAACTTCTATGCGTTGAGCCATAAGTGCTCTTTGCCCTTATCAAGTCCACCTGAAAAATGTTTTGGTGTTTTTATGAGAACAACGGCTCGTAGAAAACATTGTAACAAGTCTATATGCTATCCATGACTAAAATGAAATGAGGTGCAATGCATCGCCACCATGGCTACCATGAAAAGATTAGAGACACACGGCTATGTGTGATATATGCACATTTCTCTCTCGTTACCGGACTATGAGCCACCCGCGCATGGAGTGTAGCATACCAACTTCCGGGAGCTACCCAAATATAGTTCGAGTTTGAATGTTTCTAAAGGTCATTTTCCCTGTCTCACATCACAACCCATATCCGGATTTTCTTAAATCAAATTCCCTCACATGGGGTTTTTCTCTCTTTTTCAAACGAAACATTTATGTCATGATACATGAATGCTTTCCGATTAGGCCTCAATGCATGTAATGTTTAAAATGACATTATGGATGATCCACTACAATAAATTAAGCAATAATTCCAGTCCATTAGACATGATATCAAGAGTCTCAAAGAATGTAGTTAAATTTTATAATTAAACATTCCTAGCAAGGATTTCTATACTAACGTCCTAGCATGCTTTTACACATAAAGGGAGCATCCTAAGCACGTCTAGCATCACAAAATCAACTATAGTACAACCAAAGCATGTAAGTCACAATTTGGCATACAACTATAAATTTACAACTTTGGGGGAAAGTAATACAAGTGTCCATATTATTCTCCTACATTACTCTAATTGCATTTCACACCAAATTTTCAACTTATACAACCAAGGCCTATGATTCACATTTAGGCTAATAACCCTAATATTACAACTTTAGGAAAAATCTAATGCATGTGTCTAAGTCATCATCTTAGCATGTTAATGAACATAAATCACCTTAGACAAGCATAACATATGGAAAAGCAACAATGTAAATCTACCTCAAAGCTTAGCTTCCAAAATTCAATGGAAACTCAAGAGAGCTAAGCAAATCCAAAATAACTTCAATGCTTGTGCTAGGATCTTGAAGGATGCTTCAAGTATGCACCACTAATCAAGAACAACCCAAGGTTAGGATAGAAATCATGAAACTAGTAAACCCTAGGTTGTTAGAGATTGGGAAAACTTACCCACATAAGAAATCCTCCATAGAAATGGTTAGGATGTGAAAGAAAAACTCTATATACTACAAGGAAGCTATAAAAGAGAAGAGAAGTTCAATCAAATCCCAAAATTTTGAAATCTAGTGAAACCCTAGAATTTGGGAGTTTTCTAGAATGCTTACCAAATGATGATTCCAAGCTCTAGGATAATTAGAGATGCTAGATAATGAAGTTCTTGGCAATCCCTTGAAATCTTGAAGAATGAAGCTTGAAAGAGAAGGAGAACTATGGAGGTTTTTGTCTCTTGGAAGGAGAAGAAGAAGAAAAGAAGAGAAGGAAGAAAAACTAACATGAATGAGTGGGACAGAGAGGTTTAGCTGGCCATATATGGGAGTGGGGTGGGACCTACTCTCTTGTATGCTCCAAAAATGAAATGTTTGGTGTTCCAATGGATAATCTGACCCAACAGTGTAACCCCAAAATTAAATAAACACATCCACAGGCACAGAAAATAAATTTTAAAGCACATGAAAGGTAAAATAAAATAATTTAGTCATGCTTTAGAATTAATAATACAGTCAAATAAAATAAGGGTCCACAATAGGAAAGGCAAAATTACCCCATTACCCTTTATTATAAATTTTAAAACATTACACCCCCCCTCCCGATGATCACGTAGGACACCCAATAAGCACCTAGATTTTGATTATAGGGCAATTCTCAGATTAAGGATCATTGTAGATTCATTTATGATAGAAAGTTGCTCTCAAAAGAGAAGGTATATCATTGAATGTTGTTGATTCATTTAATGACCCCTGAATGTTGTTGATTCAACTAATGTATGTGTAGAATGGTATATGGAATTGGAACCTTTGAAGGAGGTGGAAGACATACGTGAACCTCGAACAACTACTCCTTCAAGCTCGACACAAGAGCTTAGGTTTACTTTGATTGAGAAGGAGTTGGAAGACATTAAAGTTCAGCTGTACAGAGAAGCAAACTCAATTCTATCTAATTTCAATGCCTTCAAAGAAGAGATTAGAGAAATTATACCTAAATTGGTTAGGGAAACAGCAGAGAAGTTTGTTCGGGAAGCAGTACAAAAACACTGAACAAGTCTAGACTTTCTTAGGTAGGAAAATATGGGAGCTGCTATTCAAATGGATGTAGGCAGTCTGAAGGGCCCATTACGTATGGATGCTGGCAGTCAAAAGAGACTATTTGAAGAGCTAGCTGTGGATGTCCAAAATGTAGAGACAGAAGATTATTTGCATAAAGCATCCATAACATCACTACAAATTGATAGCCACGTCAGAGAAAAGACTAAAAAGACTCCAGATGAAGCGAAGAGAGATAAAGATGCGGGGGGAACACTCGGTGCTTGTACTTTCAGATACTTTAGTAGGCATGCCTACACAAAGAGATGATGACCTCGATTGGCTGAGAACCCTATTTGTGGTGAAGAGAACCATGTCCAAGAATGGTTCATCGCCACATAGAAAAGTCATGCTGGACCCTGATGAAGATAGTCCAGATACTATTACACAATTGAAAGCGCCATTAAAAGTGGCCTCTATGGGTGATCCGATTGAGATTCAGTCCGATAAACCGACAACAATTCTATGTGATGAGCATTTTATTTGCCCTATGATGACAACTTGAGACCCACCGCAAAGGGGACCAAACAAGTACTTGAAGTCTTCGTACTTCAATTTTGAGAAGGTTGTATAAATAAAACAGCATTGACAAGTGAATATTTAGAGAACCTACCAATTCGAAAGGCGCATGATCTATTAAAGGATCATCCAATCTTAAAGCTCACAGTCTTGAAGTTTAACCCATTTGAGAAGAATATAATTAAATTTGTGTTTGATAGCAACCTTCTGGGGAGGTACGTATTAAATATGGTTACACTACATTGATAACAAAAATGTTTTATGTATGCATAAAAGTTAACTTGATTTTTAATACTCAATATAGTGATATTCTTGTCCGTTCAAATATTAACCATGTGGACCGACAGAATCTCGAGTGCCTGAAGGAGGGTGTATGGGTGAACAACATGGTACGAAAGCAATTATCAATATTTTATATGACTTGAATGGAGTAAATCACAATTATATAGTGAATATGCCAATGTTGTAACTCTTATAGGTTATCAACAGTATTATGGGTAAGTTAACTTACCGAGCGAGGAAGAAGTTTCCAAGAGAACAACAAGATCGTTGGTTCTTGCCCACATTCGTAGCAGTACAACTCAAATTCAATTTTATTCATTAGCTCAAATAGCAATTTTAAATATGGTTTGACAATTTTGAATGTTTCACTTGATGAATATATAGCAAAAAGCAATATGGAAAGGAGGCAGATGCGCAGAGCACTGGCGTGCATTTTTTGGACCCAATAGATACACTAGTGATGCTAAGCTCGTTAAGAAGGTACGTTCGTATCATATACATTAAGGTTACAATGCAATCATAGATTTTTATGCAATCATTCAATTATTGGAATTTGAAAACTTATATTTTGCCCGATCAACCAACTTGACACACATTGGTTCTGTTGTATGATTTATATCGTTAAGAAGAATGTAAATATATACGACTCCTTGTTTTTCCCCCACGTTGAATCAAACTCGCAGCAATATGGTCAAAAAACTCGTAAGCATCCCAAACCCCCTCACGTGCATTTGAATAGATGTGTTTCTATATTCGTGGTGTAACCTTTTCTAATGCGATATTGTTTTCATGAACAAGTAGATCATCTGGACAAAGCCTTGAGTTATAGCTTATATTAAATGGCCATCAAGGAATTCAAGATCCATAGATGCACATGAATTTCCTCAACAAACAAATACGTGAGTATCCCAAACCGACTTTACAATTTTAAGCAACTATTAACTTTTGTTTGTTGTTATTTTTTTGGTAGCGATGATTGTGGGATTCACATGGTCAACTTTATGTATGTCGATAATTTTATCCTCGGCGTGGAGTTTTTGGCAAGCACAAATGTTTCCAATTTGTAATCCACCAAATGGATTGCTACATCATTTCATTTGTCCATGGAAAATATAATTAATAAGTTACATATATGGTTGTTCACTTTCTTTTAGTTTAAACCCAATGAAGCTCGAAACAAGATACTCATTGACCTAGTCCATAGCAAATATTACACGAAACGTGATGAAGTGCTGGCAGAGGTTGATGCATACAATGCAGATGTAGATAACTAGGTAAAACTTACTTTTGCTACTGAACATTATGGCTGTACTCGTAATCCCTTCTCATCAACGATGAATGTAGAATACGATAATAAATGGACATGATAACAAACATAAGAAACATGTAAGAATAGGTGAATAAATTATCTCACTCACATTTGAAAATGAGTCGTTACTTTGAACATCAGTGCTATTTAAGTCGAATTGAAATTCAGATGGCAGGTGCATTTGGGTTTTTTTTCTCTGTGTTGAAGGTCTCTGTCTATCTTGTTCGCGATCCATAGTTGATTGGCGAGGTTGTAACTTTGGGCATCTAGGTCTTGTGCATCCAAATAACCTAGTATTTGTAATTCAAATGTGTTCATTTGATTGTTCCTTGATTTGTAGGCAGATTAATGAATGTTTTGGGATTAAAGTACATTGGTGGAAATTGGTATTATTGCAGAAACTGTATTTTGTGATGTGTTTTTGGAAGAATGTAATGTAATGTGTAATTTGAAGTTATGTAAGGTAGAATGGAAGTTTGTGATGGAAGGATGTAATGTAATGTGCAATATAACGTTGTGGAAGAATGTGTAATTTAAATTGTACCCGCATTTGCTACATTTCCTTGGTGATTATTTATTGTTTTGGGCAGGCTTCGTTCCCTTTGTTTCAGCCACCTTTGGATCATGTACACCGTGGGCTCTTTTGCAACTTAGCACCTTATTCCTATTTGTCTACAGGTCCTTCATACGGATTGTTGCCCAATCAATTGTTCCACGGAGCACAGTCCATCGCTGTTTAGTATGGGAGACAAAGTACAACATCTCCTTGCAACTAGACATAAGACCATCGTAACATGTGTTCTACGTTGCACGAGGATTTCATATATCTATTGTCCATTTTCAACCATCATTGCATGATGCAACTACTAGGGAATTTCAGCATCTGCCCTAACTTTCAATACTGCTATCATATGGCGACATGGTATCCCAATACCCTCAAACATCATACACGAACATTTAAATCTGGTGTGCACGGGAAAGAAAAAGACATTAAACCTCACTGTTGGACGATTCCACTCTGCCAAGTAATAATTAATATAACCCAACCTGGCACTCGATCAGCAATAAAGTGCTTTGCCTCCTCCAATATTTCATCTCGAACCTTGAAAAACATCGCATGAGGGTAAATCTCGGCAACCTGTCTCTCAAAGCTCCGCAATGGTGTAATGAAAATGCGATTTGTTTGATCACTCTCTGTAATAACCTGCATTTTCATATTTAATTTGTAATTGCATTGTCATATTAAATTTCATTTGGTATTGACTGCTTCATTTAAATACATTTCTCATGTTCTAATTATTATCCCTTGTGTTATTTCATATTAAAATTCATGTTGGGGTTAAATTGTAATTTTTATAAAATTAGCAATACCTGTGTGGATTTCAAAACTGTATTTCAAAACGGTGGAAATATTTTCCTTTTTGACTCAATCGGTATTTTTATGAAACCAGAAAATCAATTCTTAAGTTAAAATGAATTTCCTGTATTTTTTGTGGTGACCACCGCACCCCGAAAATACCAGTTTATGTCCAAAACTGTCCACGCTGTGTGAACTTCCACAGATTTTGGAAGTGACTGATTTGGACAATTGCTTTATTGCCATTTATGGCAAGTGATCATTGGCTTAGGCCTTGTTTGGCAATGCTTGGTGTGTGTGTGTATTGATGTGACCAAAAGCTAAATTCCCAAACACTTCTAGCTTGCCCCCTACACACCTACACTTGCCCCTTCAGCACTTGAGAATGTATACATACGTATGTATCATCTGTGTATTTGTAGCTCCTTGGTTATTTGAGAGGAAAATACATTTTGTTGAGTGAACAACAAGAGGCTTGGTCCCCAAGTTCTTCCCAAATTGCTCTCTATATGTACACTATCATACACACACTTTCATTCTGCACTTGAGAATATCAGAGAAATTAGAGAAGGGTTCAGAGAATTTACACAGATTATTTGTAGAGAGAGAAAGCTCTCCACCATAGCCAAGCTTCAAATTGGATTTCTCTATTTTGTCTATCTTTCTCAACAAATCACTCATCCCTTTTTCACAGTGAGTATTTCTAACTCACTCTAAATGTAATTCTATACTTAGTTACTGAGCTTGTGTATGTATAGTTGAAGCACCATTGCTAAATTCGTCCATGGAAGCTTGAGCTTCAAAAAAAATCACCATTTTCCAAACTCAACCAAAATCCGTTTTTAGAGATGATTATGAAAGATCTTACATCATATATGCCATGTTTGAAGTTCTAGAGCCTAATTCATTCACATGAGAAAGTATATTAGAAATTAAGTTTTGACACATTTTAGTTTCTCATGAAATTGGAGAGTTATAGTTAGAATCATGTTAAATTAATCATAGATTCTTAATCTTTGTTGAAAAAGGAAGAGATTCATATATTGCATGTCATATATAGTTGTTGAATCGAAATGGGTCAATTTAGACCCTGTTTTGCTGGTACAGAGCAGTTTCTGCGGGGAAGATGAAGCCTCAGCTTCATCTCGCGCCACGATCACGCGCGCGAGAATCGCGCGAGCGGCCCGCGCGAGCGATCTTTCGCGCGAGCGGCCCGCGCGCGTGATCCTCGTTTCCACAGGCAGACAGAAGAGTTTTTTTTTATATAAAGGAAAATTAGGCTGGTCGCGCGAGCGAGGGTCGCGCGAGAATCTCTTCGCGCGAGCGATCCGCGCGCGCGACCTTGGCTGATTCAGGCAGATAGAAAAGTTTATATATAAATGAAAATTGGGCATATCGCGCGAGCGATCTTTCGCGCGAGCGGCCCGCGCGCGCGAGGTCTGGCAGTTTCTGTTTTTGTCTGTTTTCTGTTAAGGGACTGTTTGGTCTAACTTTTAAGTACTGATAAGGCTCTGTTTGGGAAATTTAGTTAATCAGAACTCTATTTGGTTATGTTTGAATGATTAAAACATTTTAGTATGACTCATCAATCCCCGTACGCGTGTTGTTCCTTTAATTCAGCATTTTTGCTTTCGTTTAAGTGCATATCATTCATGTGGGGTCAGTGGTACATGCATGGGGGTGTCAGTCTGTGTGGAAAAGAGTAATGGTCAGTGTGGAAAGAGTTAGAGTTTGTGGTTGAGTTGTGGTTGTGGTTGAGTTTGAGTTGTGGTTATGGTTGAGTTGTGGTTGTAGTTGTGGTTGTGGTTGTGGTTGTGGAGAGGGTATCTTTGAAATGCGACGGTGGCAAATATGGACACTCCCTGACGCCCATGGAAGCGTTAAAGTGTGTGAAGCCAAACTCGGACATTCCCTGGCACCCATGGTAGTGCTAAAGTGTGGCCTACGGACACTCCCTGATACTCGAGTCTGGATACTGCGTGAGGGGTTGCCCCGATATTTGCATGGCGGTTAGGGTATTCAAAGTGTGAGGCATTGGACACTCCCTGGTACCCCGGACCAAAGTGTGAGGCAAACTGGACACTCCCTGGCGCCCCGTTGCTAAAGTGTGGCTATCTGAATGTTTCAAAGATACCAGGAGTAAGATAGTGGGTTGTTGTGGCTGTCGAGAGAAAAGAGTCGGCAAGATGAGTGTGGTGCATTGTCTCATTACACGAGTATCTGTTCTTATGAATGAACGACCTTTAATATATTCCTTGTTGTTTTATAAATAAATTCTTTCTGCGGTTTAACTATTGATTTTTTTTACAAATTGAAAAATGGAAAAAGGTAAATGGGTATGTTTTACATTTAAAGTCATGTTTTTAATACTCACCAGCTTCTTGAAGCTGACGACGTTGATGCGTCCTGGACATTCGTGTTCAGGCTTTTCAGGTTATAACCAGGAGGAATCATACGACTATGCGAATTGAGAATAGCTGCTTTTGGAATAAGAGAACTGTTCATTAAATATATGATTTAAGTTTACATGTTTAAGTTTTTAACTGTTTTGTTTTAAGGATGACTGTAACAGACACTAAGTTATTGTTTTGTTTTAAGGCGGTCTGTGCCTTAGTTGACCCCGTATTATAAGATGTAATAAGTTAGAAATTTTTTGTAAGCCTTGATTGCTTTACTCTGATTATTATGTTTTGTTGTTCGACGTTTGGGACGGAATCGATCCTTCAAACTGTCGCGACCTACGGGTCCATAAAGGAAATTAAACGCTTTCCTTATTTATGCTACGTTGGGGCGTGACACTCTCGTTGTGAGCCTTAGCCTCATGGTTGCGAAGCCGTATCAATGCTTTCTCGTGCATTCTCACAAACTCATAAAGACACATTTTACTCTTTACAAAATATTTAATAAATGAATTAATCTCTCGGACAAAATATTTAAATATTTAAGAACTACAGTTAGGATACAAATTTTGATATGGTATCTGTTTTAAACTTAAATTGGACATCGACACTGGTACTAAACGCATTTCCTATTTTAGTTTTCGTTTTTTCAGAAAACAACAATGGTGCTAAACAAATTATCTATATTTTTTTTTTGAAATAGAAACTCATTTTTGTTTTAAAAAAATTGAATACTGAAAACATGAAACATTACCATGCGAGCCCCTAAACATATTTAGGCAATCACCATGGTGCACTTAATACCAAGTGAGGCATAGCTCAAGTGGCAAAGAGTTTGGCATTTAAGTCTCCTCCAAAGTATTGGTTCAAAATAATAATAATAATAATAATAATAAAATAAATAAATTGTGCGCTTAATCCGTTATCAAATTTAATTAAAAAAAATATAAGAGAAACTTAATAAAAAGGTTTAATTACATTTCACCCCCTGTGGTTAGGCCCATTTTCAATTTATCCCTTGTGGTTCAAAAGTGGACACTTAACCCCTTGTGATTTTGAACTAAAGTGAAACTACTAAGATTTCTTTCAAAATAGCCTCACAGGGAATTAAGTGTTAAATTAGCCCCACATAGCAGATTTTATGTGTTAAAACTAACACCACATATGCTGTTAACTACAAAATTAGTCTCACATAGGTGGGTTAAATGACAATATTATCCCCACATAGTGGACTGACCCCAAAATTAACCTTACAAGAGTGTTAAGTGTTAATATTTTTGGCCAATTTAGAATTTTTAACAGTTTTAAGGAAATCTTAACAGCTTCACTTTAGTCCAAAATCATAGAGGGATAAAGTGAATACTAGTCTAACCAAAAGGGGGGTAAAATATATTTAACCCTGAATAAATAGAGAAAAGAAGAGAAGATAAAACATTGTTCTTTCACCATGTTTGGACTGACAGAGAAAATAGGGGAGAGTACTATACTTTATCTTTTTGTCTAGGAATATAAAATTAATATACTCTTTTAACCTATGCTAAATAACGAGTGAGACATATTTAGAAAAATTTAGTCTATTTCAGAACATTATGATTTCTTTGTCTCTTCTCTTCTGTCTGAATCTCTTTGAGAGAGGAAAAAATGGGCAATTTCTTGCCTTCCTCTTCACTTCTCTCATTCTCTCACAACTTAAACTACCAAACAAAAGAACTTGAAAGAAAGCACTCTAACTCTTTTTCTTAACTCTCTACTTCTCTCAATCCAATCGTCTATTCAGAAGCACTTTTCAAACGCATATTTGGGCCCCAACCTGCTTCTGAGACTCAAAATACATATATATATGCCTCTTTGGGTTAATTTTACATGATACTTTGAAGTCCCAGAACACGTTTTGACTACAAGTACGTGTTTTGGCTCAAACATGAGGCCACAAGTAGATTGAAGCTTTAAGATATAGGATGAGAATAGATTACTAAGGTACATGATGAGAAAAATAGGAAAGAAAAGAAAATACATTAAAAATAATTGAATCTTATGAGTCATTCCCCTTCTTTTTTCTTGTATAACAACTATTTTGTTAAAATATGTTTAATCTCTAATGTTATTTAAGCACTAAGGAAAACACAAGGAAAAATACAATAGAACTAGTTTTCATCTTTTTTTTTTCTTTCTCTTTTCTTTTCCTTCCATGAAACCGAAAACCAAACAAAGCCTCACATTGTGTTATGTTTTGATTGAAAGAATCTAAGAGAAGAGAAGAGAAACCCAATAAGAGAAGGGAAGAGGAGAAATTATAGTTTACTCAACCCTGTTTGGATAGCGAGAAGGAAAGAGACGAATCATAACTTTCTATTTTTTGTTTGGCTTTTATAATAGAAGAAAAAGAACATATTTAGAGTAAATTTACTCTTCTATTTAATAATGATGCTTTACAAGTGCAAGGGGTATGTAAGAATAAGATAAAGATATTTAAGTGTCACACACTGGAACCGCACATACGATTCTAGGACACGTGGCATGTGACCAAGGCACGTCCCCATGTCATTAGATTTCCATAAAAACACATTAGTAAAAGTTTCAACTCATGAATTGAACACATTTTAAATATTTTCAATGAGATTTAATAAACTCAAATCCAAACACACCCTAACAAGTTCATTTTTGAAAGTAACACTTTTATAGCCTAAAGGGGTCCCAAAGGTACCCTCATATTTAATTAGAAGTAAAACAAAACACCTAAAGTGACAGAACTAAAAGAGGTACAGGGGCAGTTTGACCCATTTCGACCGGTCGAACTGCGTCTTTCGACTGATCAAATGACCCCTGGGCAGAATCCTTTCCCTGTTGCAGAATTTTGCCTAGAGTCACCAACCCACTTTAAAACATTCAAAACATTGAGTCTACTTCCAAAACATGTAAAAAGATTAATAAAACATTATCTTAAGCTTCAAGAGTTCGTAGCTAACAATCAAATAAGTTTAGGAAAGATTAAACCAAAATCCAATTCATTTCAAACTCATTGAGTAAACTCCCGAGTTCGTCTCTCCAAACCAAACCAAACCAAACATAGTAAAGAGTCACAACAATCGCAACTGAACTAACAATCGCAACTGAACTAGTAAAATACAAGTCATATATTACAATAGATGGACTTGTTAACTAGCAACTATAAGAACTACAACTTCCCAAATGCAAGTCTTATTAACCAAGTAGCAAGTGATCCTACTCCAATTTACAACTTGTTAAAACATAAGTTAAGAACTAGTTAACACAACTATTAAGTACACGTTGATGACTTCCATATTACAAGTTCCCAAATCAAAACATAAAGCTATTAACATGGCTACATCTACTCCCAAAATCCCACATTTTCTTGCCAATGGCATTTTCTCATTTCTTCTTGGATCCGTCTCCTTCATCACCTATAATAGTTATTCAATAACCACTACACTATATCAACTATATGATGGTGAATGCCAATAATTATAAATATGAATAATAAACATGCTCATTCTCGTCTTTCTACTCATCATTATGGTCTCTGGGAATGCAAGTACCGGCCACCCTTTCACGTTATCCCGCGACTACTTCATTAGTCTGCGCGACTAACTGAGCTATCCACGTCTCTTTCTTTTAGACGTGTGATCTCATGGCCATTTTGGCACCTAGTCATATTCTCAATGGCAAGCACAAGCTTCCCTTTGACTCACATTAACAACTCAACATGCTCACATAGTCATTACACCGTTCAATTTTCACAAGTTATACTTGACCTATAACAATTACTCTAAACATGTGAATTAAAGCTAAATAGACATGCTTAGCATTACAAAGATCATCTCAAACATCCGATTATTCACATTTCATAATCATTGTCACTCACCTCAAGGATTTTGCTCCTACTTGTAGAATTTAGGGCCTAGTAAGGTCCAGATATAAATCCTATACAAAATATACAAGTTATGAGCTAAGCCCCCGAATTGGGTCATGAAAAACTATCTCAAAATTTAATAAGATTGGTACTAACACGTTACACTCACCTCCAGAAGTCCGAATATATAGCCTGTTTTGAAATTGAACGTCAAACGGTGCGTCAATCATCGTTGAAAGCTCAGGCGTAAACTCGTCGAAATTTCCATATAATTCTCTATATATATCAGCTATATTGGAATGAAAAAGATGATGACTCATCTGCTAGGTGTCACTAATCATGCTACTTACCCTTTTATGTGTTTGTATAGTTGCCTCCACTAAGTTTTGCGTTTACGCCCCTGTTAGTTAATGAAACTATTAAAACTATCCCAAACATAAATATGTGTCTGTCTATGTCACGTAAGAGTCCCATAAGTGGTCCCGTATAATATTATAAAGTTTTTAAGTAGGCTACTAATTATGCAACGTGTCCAATTCGCTCTCACAAAGATATCCCTAACTGACCACAAAAGTGGTCTCTAACAATTAACATGTTATCATAACAACATAATATAATAACCACATATGCCTTTCTAACCATTTAAGAACATAAAAATTACTCCACATATCTGTCCCATCACACGAGGACCTCTCATAACTGTCCCAAATTAGGACTACCACATAAGCCAATAACAGGGTTCCCATCTGAACACCCCTAATCAACTTAGTGAGTTAAAACTCACTAAACACACATATAACCATATAATTATAATAATGTTAATGATGCATGCTAAAGTTATTACATATAGCTCGCGGGAGCAGGTGTTCTATCTCTCACCTTCTTAAAAAGGCATTTGTCTGCAAACTCGCTGTATGATACAGAACCAGATAGAGATAGATAATTCTCACACATAACAGATTCTCCTTTACGCACGATTTTCTCCACACCATAACCAAATGAATAACTTTGTTTCTCAATACTCAATACATGATCTTCTTAGTTCTAGGATTAATCTGGTTGCTCAATATAACTCAAATCTTCTTGAATTCTCCCACACTGCCCATGTCAGTACATATTTCAACTTCTATTAATAACACCGTAATATCAACATATATAATACATTACACACATTGGTCACCTCTGATAGCAATTAGAGTTGATAAGCTGTTGCTCCATATACTATTGTATAACTTCCAAATACTCTATGCCTCATAAGACACCCTACTGACATCCGATGTATCTGTCAAACTTTATCATAATAGGCATTTGCTTCCAACCATGCTTAGAATTAAGCATACCCCTTCTACAATACATCTTAAGATTCAGATTACCCCGATATTGTTGGAAAACTAGATCCAGTGCATAGCGAAAATTCAAAAATTTAGATCTACTTCTCGTTTATATTACACGCAATATATATACATACACACACACACACACATATACGCTTATATATATATATATGAATGGTTAGATATACCTTTGCGATTTGTTGAATAGTTTCAAGGACTCTTCAACGATTCCTGTGATGATTCAATTCCGATATCTTGATCCGACAAAGATGCGTCCGTCAGGAGGACTAAAGGATCTCTGATTGACTTGAAATAGCTTCATCTCGACGTCAGCTTCGTTGTGTCCAAATTCAGCAACTTTCGATCAGTATTGAGCAGTCTGAAGATCTTTTAGTAATCGTTGTCCGAGGCTAGAGATCTTCACTCCTATGTCTCTTGAATGATCATGGAGGCTAGGGTTTGGTGGAAACCCTTTTAGGAGAAAGCTAGGAGGTCTAGGGAAGCTTAGAAAAAAAGTAGGGCGTTTAGAATGTGAAAATACGCAACTTCTTAATTCTGCCCGCAGCCTCTCTATTTATAAGCTTTCAGAACCGACTTACCACAAACCGGTTTCTCCCCAGTAACCGGTTTCCCAGAAATCGAATTCTCCTTTGCATCCAAACATTCCTTCGAACCAAGAGTGGGACCCCTAAGTTCTTAATTATTGGCTTCGAGTAACTATTAATCCATCTAGTTAAACTCTTAACTAAGTAATAATAATTAATCAATTATCATTAACTCCACTATATAATGATAATTGCACTCCAGTGCGTAAGAATAAAACCACACTTATATTAGCGATTCCTAGCCTTGTATAATATAACACTAATGTCCCTCTACCTTTCCAGTATTCATATTTATCATTGGGATGTATGAATAATAATACTGTCTACCCAATTGATAAATACATCTTATATTCCTTGAGTATTAGTCACCATTCATAAATTACCAAACATGTCTACAACAACTTGTTGACATGGTTGCACAGCTCTCAGTAATCAACCAGCGACATTCTCAAGGGAATACTTACTCTGTTATAAAGAACTACTCTTTACAAGAGGGTAGATTCCATCTTGATAATATATGTTCCAAATACCATAAACTTGATCACCCAAGATACCCAGGTGTTGATCTTGAAGACCTCACGGATTGGTAACTCAAACCAATCAAGCATACAGCTTGTGTCCATTACTATCTCAAGATTATTGACCTGTATCTTATACAAGTTTGAGTTCCTATTGACTGTGATTGATTGTTTTTTTTCAATAGGTTTAACTCACAGTCTGTTAATGCAACTCATGCCCTAGCATATTAACTTAGAGTCAACTACTCTTGTGATTGAGATTCATCACTCTAGCACATATAGAAGTTAATCATGCTACAGTGTATACCTGATAAGTTATCTGGTCTTTATCATTCACTGTGAGTTATTTGAAACAACATGGAATAGTAATTCATATCTCCCATGTGTTATCCTATACACATATGAATTACATACAATGATGTTTAAGGATAACAGCCTAACCACTCATCTCATGAATTGACATACATAAATGTATTATAATTTCCATAGTCAAACTAACTAGTTTGAGGGCACAATCCCAACAATCTCCCACTTGCACTCACAACCATTTAACGTTACTTCTAACACCAAATATTTTCTATGTGACTCATCAAAATCCTTAGCTAGTAAGGCTTTGTAAAGGGATCTTCCAGATCATCGATTGACTCAATCTAGAGTACTCTCAACACTGTCAAGTTGTATAATGTCCCTAAACAAAAGACGTCACCAGACACTATCGGATTTTGACTTTCTCAAAATCCAAATCTGATAAGAAAATCCTAATTCTGCACGGCTAATTCAAACTTAGTCCAAACACCATAGCCCAGCATATACCCTCTAGTTCTTCTCAAGCCCTTGAGATTATGCTCTACGGTTGTCCATCAAACTGAACATAGTATGGATATCTATCAAACAACCCTAATGGTATAACAGATGTCCAGTACTAATGTCGCATACATGAGGCTGCCCATTGCCAAAGCATATGTTATACCTTCCATACGACCTCTCTTTCCTTGCGTCTTAAGACACTAGACTTGAGAGAATATTAGGACAAGCCAAGGGTATGAACCCTTTCTAGAAATTTCTTATATCAAAACTAGGTAGTAACTTACCAATATTAAAAGTCTGAGATAACCTCATTGTCTTCAACTTAACGATCTCAAATGAGCACAATTCATAGAATATAGCTCGCTTCTCCTAGATCACAAATATCAAGTATATTGAATAACTTGACCTCCAATATTGATAACACACATTTATCATTCTCAATGATAAAGATATCACCAACACTTAGAAACTATAATTACCACCACGCTTCCTTTAGAAGAAACATCCTATAAACACAAGATATATCCTTTTTAGACGAATCTAAAATATTTTGACTACCAGGTCAGAACCAGATATTCTTATCTCTGTATGTTTGCTTAAGTCAACGGACTTATGCAACTCACATACTATAACTTCCTCAACATCAACCACGAAACCATCCGGTCATTGTATGTCGATGTCCACGTCAAGATGATCTTTCGCAAAAGCTATCTTGACATCTATCTACAAAATCTCATACTGAGATCTACAACAATGGAGAAGAGGATTCTAATGGAATCACGCACAGCTATAATAGCCCTACTTTACCTTCCGATATCATCCTCTTTTCCTTTTGTAAATACTTATACACCCCATAGGCAAAAGTATTTACTAAATATCTGGACATGATTGGAATACAAACTCTCCAACTTCAACATTCATGGTTCAATGCTCTGAATCTCCATCGGACATTTCCCATTTATAATTAGAAGGATCAAATTCAAAGAATCTGTTAGCTTAGCTAACAATCCTCCCACTACGATGAGGTACTAGTGCAGGAATAGATAAAGGCGTAGTAAATTCTAGTTTGAATATTTTATAAATTTATTTGAGAGACTATTACCTTTATTCCTTCTTTCTCAAGAATTATCTTCCCCTTTGGATACCCTACAAAAGTATCATATTTACAATCTTAATTCCAAACCACTCTTTCCCTTGCGCATGAATGCCAGACAACGTGATCCAAAATTTTCGTGAAACATGATTTGCATCCTTTCCACAACTTCAGAGTTGTCTATAGGAAATATTTTCTTGGAATAAGATTAAGTATATACATTGTAGTTTCCAAAGAGAAATATCAAAAATAGTAGTAACTCCAAATAACTCATCTCATGACCCAGTCATATCTAAAAGAAAACCAGTTCCTTCTTTCCGCTATACCATCCTGTGAATTCACACTTGGTGCAGACAACTAAGAAAGAATCTTATTCTCATCTCACATGGATAATAAACTCAATAGACAGATACTCACCATTTTGATCAAACCAAAAGGTAATGGCATCCTTCACCAACAGCTCCATATTCCAAAATTCTTTGAATTTCTCCAAAGTATTAAGGCTTACGGTGCAATAGATAAATCCATATCAGTATCTGAAATAGTCATAACTATTTCCAACTCTAATGTTTATTTATCTGCATACGTTAGTATGCCCTAATTCTACTAAGTCTTTGGCTATATGATTTTTTAAAAGAAAAGATCTCATGATTATATTATCCTCTAAATAGGATTAACAGATAGGCAGTGGTTCCAACAACCAAATGAGTTTAGGATATCGTCCTTCATACCCTATCTATCCTATTATATTAACATAATCTTACACGCCAATGGCTTATAGGATTAGTTTGAAGGTCCTATCTTTTAGATTGCAAAACACCAGTGAGTCATTTGAAATACTACGTTAGATAATTTATGAGAAATAGGAATAAACAATAACATACTTGGTACACCAGTGAGTCATTTGAAATACTACATTAGATAATTTATGAGAAACGGGAATAAACAATAACATACTTGGTTGACAAGTTATCAAACACATATAAAGAACAACTTCTTTTATTAACCATTTCAGTACCAAAATCAAAGGAATAACTATTACTCACTAATTTAAAATTGAAATCAAATCTGATGACTATAAAGTTTTATTACAAATAAAATTACTAATTTAATAGCAACTCTTGCATCAGATCCCAAAAACAATTTAGATCCTCTAATCATTGCATTATTTGATTTATCTGAACACCTGTAACAATTACAAATATGGTCAGAAACTTCAGAATTGATGCATCAAGTATTAGAAGTATCCATTTGACAACTTACTTCAATTAACTATGATTTGATCATACCTTGCACTTTGGCAGTCAAAGGATTTGAAACATTTCCTTTTCCAATGCCCCTTTATGCCGCAATGGATATACTCTCCTTTTGGCTTGGCATCAGCCTTTCCCTTTCCTTTTCTCGCCTTCTTACCAACAGTTGGTTCGGGCTCACCCATCTCAAAACCTTGCTTCCCCTTCTTCAAACTTATGCCCTTAGGTTTAGTTTCAGAAGATGAAGCCTTTTCAATGTTCCCAACATGTGACTCTACTTTGACTATCTCCTCCATTGCCTCAAGAGAGTTCATCAATTCACTCGTTGAAAAAACCTTTTTATTCACTTTGAAATCTAATTTGAATTGAGTGAATGATGCAGGCAATGAATACAAGATCATCTCAACTTGAGTCTCACTATCAATATCGGCACCCAGAACTTCCAATACTTTAAAATAAGTGATCATTTTAAAAGCATGCTCTCTAACTGAAGTTCCTTTCGATATTTTGGTGTCCGTGACTAGCTGTAAGGCTCTCAGCCTTGCAGTTTGGCTTAGTTCCCCAAACATTTCTGTGAGGTTCAACATAATGGCACCATCAGTACTAAAAGCTTGATGTTGCTGCTTCAACAAATAAGACATAGAGTCCAATATGTACCAACGAGCCTTTCCATCAACTTTTAACCACTGCCAATATTGATCCGCAAAGACTGTTGCGGTGTCACAGTCTGGAGGTGGTAGATAGGGAATGGTAAGAACTACTTATATCCCTCAGTGGTTAATAATTCATTCAAGTCAAGCAACCATTCAACATAATTATTTCCAATTAGCTTATTCTAAAATAAAGTTGTAGCAAGTGGAGTAGACATCATGAAATTTGAAATGTAAAATACATACAGCGAAATCAAGAATTGGAAATCATAAACGTGACAATTTAAATGTTACATTGGAATTCCCTTAACCAAAACATTAATCGTCTTTAGAATATCAAACCATGAAATTAAGCCTCCGAGGGGAGATCATAACCCCATAGCTTGATTGGGAAAAACCCATCATGACTATCTGCCCTGCAAACTCTTGCAAATTAGTCTATAACTCCTGAACTTTTAGTCTCTAATTAATTTCAATAAACTTCGAGGGGAGACTCTTATTCAAATTATTAGTCCAGTGTGTACCATCACATAGAACTCAATGACAACCGCTTCGAGTAGTGCCTCTGAGGGGAGGTCACCCACTATAACGTCTCGCTAATTCTATCCTTGGAAAATTCATATCTAGTAAACAGTGAATATAATACTGTCCAAAGGGAGTGATCACAGATAAATCTGTGACTCGCAGTATTCTATCCACCTTATAATGAACCAGTGATGGAAGACTGTGGGGTTATATTAAATATAAATCCCTCTCCCACTTGAATTTTTATAATAGTTTATCCATTTGTAACCAATGAAAAATACCTCCGAAGGGAACGATCACAAATAAATATGTGACAGAGCAATTTTCATCTTACAAATAACTAATGTGAATTTTTAATTTAAAACCATAGTTTATACATTTCCATAAATATCTAATATTTATTAATGTGTCAAAATACATTTTCTTTATCCATGATAATATTGGTAAACATTTTATCCATTTTTATCATTTAAAGAAAACTAGTTTTGACAGACTAATGGTTTTGCTCATGCATCACAAATAATATATCAAACATATATAAAAAAAAACATAAGCAATGATCATGCCAAAATTAAATAATTAAACAAGCACAATCATTCAAGCCCTTCTCTCTCATGGCACTATCTTCATAATTCCATCTCTTAGGCTTCAAGCTTCAGGACTCCAAGCTTCATGGTTCCATCTTCATGGCTCCATCTTGTGGCTTCAACTTGTGGCTCCTCCAAAATATACATTTACAAAATTCTATACCTCCGAAGAGGTGTACAAAGTATCTAGGAAAAGTAAATAACTAAATTGGCTAGGGAAACCATTATAGTTCTCCTTTGCATAGGACTAGAACTATAATGCCCTTTATAATGCCACAAACCAAAATTAAATAAAATTTAAACAATTTAAATATTACATCTAATCTTTTCCATGAGAGATAAGGCTTCCTGCTTTAAGAGGTTAGTCGACATACATCCACAATATGTGACATACAACCATTCATTCAATCACATATCTTATATCAAATATAGCAAGCAACTAATCACAACTTATGTATGTATAAACATTACGGAATTGCAATCGTACCTGAATCAAATTCACACGTGCTTTCATGATTATACACATTGTCAAACAATATCTAGGGTTTTCTAGAAAATCGAATTCGTGCACTTAAAACTAGGTTTCTATAAACCTATAACGTAAAACTATTTTTTTTATAAAATAATTTCTGTTTTAAAACTAATACACAAATTATGTACAAAAAAAAAATCTGTTACCCAGAAATCAGTTTTTGGTACAAACCTGTTTCTGGACCCCTTCCCAGTATCCAATTTATCCCACAAACCAGTTTCTGGATCCCAGTAACCGGTTTGACGGACAAACCGGTTTCTGGAGCCGTACTCAGTAATCGGTTTGTGCCACAAACCGGTTTCTGACACCCGTTTGGATCTTATCCAAACAGTTTTGGAATTACAACTTTAATCAATACGAAAACGTTTTCAACATCATCTAATCAGTCTAGAAATTGATCAGATCTAAAATTAATAAAAACTTGACGATTTTAAAATCACAAAAAATCCTTTACATTGATAAAACAAATTTTCTTTTAAAAGATTTGAAAAAACTAAAACCTTAGTTCATCATGAATCCATAATCCTATTACATGTAATTTAAACGAGATGGCTCTGATACCAGTTGTTGGAAAACTAGATCTAGTGCGCAGCGGAAAAAGGAATAGATACAGGTCAAAAATTTAGATCTACTTCTTGTTTATATTACACGCAATATATATACACACACACACACATATATATATATATATATGAACGGTTAGATATTCCTTTGCGATTTGCTGAATCATTTTGAGGACTCTTCTACGATTCCTATGATGATTCAATCTCGATCTCTTGATCTGACAAAGATGCGTCCGTTAAGAGGACTAAACGATCTCCTTGACTTGAATTTTTTACAGCAGCTTCATCTCGACGTCAGATTTGTCGTGTCCAAAATTCAGGAATTTCTATCAGTATTGAGCAGTCTGAAGATCTTTTAGTAAGCGTTGTCCGAGGCTAGCGATCTTCAGTCCTATGTCTCTTGAATGATCATAAAGGCTAGGGTTTAGTGAAAACCCTTTTAGGAGAAAGCTAGGAGGTCTAGGGAAGCTTAGAAATAGATCTAGGGCGTTTAGAATGTGAAAATACACAACTTCTTAATTCTGTCCGCAGCCCCTCTATTTATAAGCTTTCAAAACCGACTTACCACAAACAGGTTTCTCCCTAGTAACCGGTTTCCCAGAAATCGGTTTCTCCTTTGCATCCAAACATTCCTTCGAGCTAAGAGTGGGACTCCTAGGTTCTTAATTACTGGCTTCGACCAACTATTAATTCCATCTAGTTAAACTCTTAAGTAAGGAATAATAATTAATCAATTATCATTAACTCCTCTATATAATGATAATTGCACTCCAGTGCATAAGAATAAAACCACACTTATATTAGCGATTCCTAGCCTTATATAGTATGACACTAATGTCCATCTACCTTTCCAGTATTCATATTTATCATTGGGATGTATGAATAATAATACTGTCTACCCAATTGATAAATACATCTTATATTCCTCGAGTATTAGTCACCATTCATAAATTACCAAACATGTCTACAACAACTTGTTGACATGGCTGCGCAGCTCTCAGTAATCAACCAGTGACATTCTCAAGGGAATACTTACTCTGTTGTAAAGATCTACCCTTTACAAGAGGGTAGATTCCATTGATAATATATGTTCCCAATATCGTAAACTTGATCACCCAAGATACCCAGGTGTTGATCTTGAAGACCTTACTGATTAGTAGCTCAAAGCAACCAAGCATACAACTTGTGTCCATTACTATCTCAAGATTAAGGACATGTATCTTATACAAGTTTGAGTTCCTATAAACTGTGACAGATTCTTTTTTGTCAATAGGTTTAACTCACAGTTTGTTAATGCAACTCATGCACTAGCAGATAGCAGATTAACTTAGAGTCAACTACTCTTGTGAATGAGATTCATCACTCTATCATATAGAAGTTAATTATGCTACAGTATATACCTGATAAGTTATCCGGTCTTATCATCCACTGAGACTTATTTGAAACAACAAAGAATAGTAATTCATATCTCCCATGTGTTATCCTATACACATATGAATTACATACAATGGTGTTTAAGGATAACAGCCTAACCACTTATCTCATGAATTGACATACATAAATGTATTATAATTTCCATAGTCAAACTAACTGGTTTGAGGGCACAATCCCAACAGATATAACCCAAATATTTCGTCATTTATCGTAACAAAATCGAAACCTCAAATAACTTCATTATCTGTTCACGCATAATATAATAAATCCCAACAACCTAAAATTTTATTATATCAACTGTCAACTAAATCAACCTATTCCCAACCATTTACATTCTCTCCCTTGACATTAACGTCTTGATAATTTCCACAAAAACCACAGTAAAATATCCTCATTCCCTTATGGTTACTATTAAAATACTAATAACCTTGAGAGTTTTGATATCCCAATCTTTATTCTCTGATTGATTAAACACCCAATCATACTATAGATATCAATCATAATACCAATCATCAAATTACTTTTATCCCCAAAATAACTTTTATTCTCTATCTGTCTTCCTTGAGTAACACCACTTTTATACCATTTTCGTATGCACATCCGAATCAACCAAATAAGAATGTACCATGCCTACCAAATTCTTTGTCAACTTCAAATCAAATATTGGTCCCTACATTGACCTCTTCCAAATAATAATAATAGATTTCAAATTAAACCTTCTATGATCCCCAATCACTTATACTGTTGCGTATTCACATTTTATTGTTTAAGAAGATACTTCCAATTTCCCCTTATAATGAAAATTTTAGGCATTTACATGTGCCAATAATACCATACTTCAGCTCAACTAGATAACTGCTACTAAACCCCCAATCATATATCGAATAATCTTTGTCATCAACTTTCATATACGTAAGCAACCCCTTGTTCTATCAAACCCAAATCCCAATGCAAAGCTTTATTTCTTACATCCCGAATCCCTTAATCTTCAATAGAATGTCCAAAGTGAATATCATCCCAAACCGACTTTTGAGTTCTTAGAATTTCTTCATACTTCTGAATCCGTACAATTGCCATCCCTTTCTACACTGATAGCTTTCTCGTTATCACCATACTGAACAAATTCCGAACCAAGTTCCAATAATAACTGATCAACTTCTAAATGGCCACATATTTTTACCTCATTCCTGAACTTTGGTCAATTTCTAAATAAGCACAAATTCCTATCACGTTCTTGCTCTGCGGTCAACATCTCTCAATTTTAATTATGCAAACATATAATACTTAAAATCATTTCCAATAGTCGTAAAATACTTTTCAAGATTTTAGAAAGAAAATAAATAATCAGGATTGCAAAATTTCCATACAAATTAATTCCCAAATAGTGCTTTGACTAACAATCCATAATTTTATAGATTAATAAATTATAAAATAATTTAAAATAGCTTCCTTTGTTTTTTAAACTACCTGAATATTTATCCACCACATTATTCAAATAAACCTCTCACCTTCAACTTCAAATACATGTTCTTGCTGATAACACCAAAACTTTTCACCACAACATATCTAGCCAAGTGAATCCCTTACCCTAAATAATCCCCACAATTCCGCTTCTAATTCATTTAACTCCATAAATATCCTTCAACTCAACACTGTACCTGGAATACCAACCCATCTTTAATTTCACTCCAACAACAGTTCAACATCCGTTATTAGTCAAACCTTTAGCATGCATACTAGATTCACCATAAGATGTTATTTTGCTTCAAACACATCTCCCAATTCTGTCTCGATAACTCCCATACTAGTTACCATACAAAAATTCCTAATGAAACCCCTTCCGATAAACCCATATACTATCATAATATGACATCATCAAGAATCTCGAATCCGCAATTAATTGCAATTTAGAACACTCCACTTACATAAGTAATAATAACAAGAAACACACCCAATAATATAGCAGCAACCAAACTCGATGTTGAGAGATTTCTCAACGAGGTACAAATGGACATATAAATCCATAACTTCTTATCACCCCCATTAATCTTCACTTTACTTCTCATTGCCATTATCCCTCTTTACCATAAACTCATAAACTCTAGAATTCTTTTGAGCACTTCAGAAAATAATATTCACTAACTTCTTCCATGATATTAAGAACTATAACTTTTACTATTTAACTCACTGACATACCCTCGAGACACACAATAATTCAATTTATAGATAACTTGAAGATATTACACAAACACCCTTCAAAATATCCTTCTTTAATCCCCCTAGAGCACCAATGACATCCAAACTTCCCATATTCCCAAGACCACTTATATAGAATATAAAATGATATCAGACTGAAAAAATGCTACTTCTGCTATAAACAAACCAATACTCCACTCATTTCACAATAAGAACCTAATACCCTGGTTTGATAAATAATTCAAGAGAATACACAAATAGAAGTTCCATATAGAAAGTGAGAGATAACTCACAATAACATAACAATCGTTCACAATACCCACAATAATAATATTTCTAGAAATCCCGAATATCCATAACTATAGATTTGACATTGAAGGTCAAATTAATAATAGAAAACCCATCATAAGAGTGAGATTTCTATATCTCAATTACCGCCCCAAAGATAATAGATGATCTTCACCCATAATATACACGAGCCTATAAAATATAATATTTGGAAGGAGCAATCCAAACCCCAATACCATACTCAATACAAAAATCCGCCTTGAGTCAATCCCCTCATAACAATACCATAGAACTATATTGATTTAATTAACCCAACTCTTGCTTTAAAGTTCAGAAATTACTAATAATACCCCATACCCTTTTCAACTTTATAATTACTCTTCTCATAGTTACTATATAGAAACTGCTAAAAAGCTCTCTTGTCATTAACCGTCAAACCCATACGACTGAAATCACCCAACAATAAAGTTATCTCAACTCTTCAAAATAAAACTTTTTTTTTCCATACTAATCCAATACTCTTCTCCTCGGTTCAGTTTTTTCTGTCTTGGATCATAACCAAAATATTTTTTATAACCGAATCCTACAAATCTAATTTCACCTCATTACCATACATATCAAAATGTATCTCGTACCATGTAGCATAAATACTATGCATGCTATGCCAATATAACATGCAACAATTATATTTCAATTTCTTAAAACAACATAATTATCCATATGCATTCGTCTAATGCATCTAATTACTCGTCATAGTCATGTTCACTCAAGTCGTTGTCTCTGGTACCCAAAGTTCTAAGCCTATTACTCTGATACCACTAAAAGTCACGCCCCGAAACTGTACATAGGATTCTAGGACATGTAGCATGACACCAAGGTACGTCCCCATGTCATTAAAGTTCCATAAAAATATATTAGTAAAAATTTTGACTCATGAACTCAACACATTTTAAATATTTTCAAAGAGATTTTATAAACTCAAATCCAAACACACCCTCACAAGTTCATTTTTGAAAGTAACACTTTTTTAGTACAAAGGGGTCCCAAAGGTACCCTCATATTTAATTAGAAGTAAAACAAAACACCAGAAGTAGTAGAACTAAAAGAGGTGCATGGGGCATTTTGACCGGTCGAACTGCCCCTTTTGATCGGTCGAATGACCCCTGGGCAGAATCCTTTCCCTGCTGCAGAATTTTGCCTAGAGTCAACCAACCACTTCGAATTTAACCAACTTTAAAACATTCAAAATAGTGAGTTTACTTCCAAAACATGTAAAAATATTATAAAACATTCTCTCGGGCTTCAAGAGTTCATAGCTAATATTCAAATAAGCTTAGGAAAGATTAAATCGAAATTCAATTCATTTCAAACTCATTGAGTATAACTCCCAAGATTGTCGCACCAAGCCAAACCAAACCAAACATGGTAAATAGAGTCGCAACAATCCCAACTGAAATAGTAAAACACAAGTCAATATTACAATAGATAGACTTGTTAAATAGCAACTATAAGAACTATAACTTTCCAAATACAAGTCTTATTAACCAAGTAACAAGTGATCCTACTCCAATTTACAACTTGTTAAAACATATGTTAAAACTGGTTAACACAACTATTAAGTACACATTGATGACTTCCATATTACAAGTTCCCAAATCAAAACATAAAGCTATTAACATAGCTACATCTACTTCCAAAATTCCACGTTTTCTTGCCAATGCCATTTTCTCATTTCTTCTTAGATCAGTCTCCTTCGTCACCTATAATAGTTATTCAATTATATCAGATATATGTTATTGAATGCCAATATTTATAAATATAAATAATAAACATGCTCAATCTCGTCTTTCTACACATCACTATGGTCTCCGGGAATGTAAATATCGGCCACCCTTTCACGTTAGCCCGCGACTACTCCATTAGTCTGGGCGATTAACCAAGCTATCCACGCCTCTTTCTTTCAGACGTGCGATCTCATGGCCATTTTGGATTGAAGAAGATGATGACTCATTTGCTAGGTGTCACTCAACATGCTATTTACCCTTTTATGTGTTTCTATATTTGCCTCCTAAGTTTTGCTAGTTTTGCATTTACGCCCCTGTTAGTTAATGAAACTTATTAAAACTATCCCAAACTTAATATATGTGTCTGTCTATGTCACGTATGAGTCCCATAAGTGGTCTCATATAATGTTATAGTTCTAATAAAGCTATTAATTATGCAACGTGTCTAATTCGCTCTCACAAAGATATCCCGAACTGACCACAAAAGTGGTCTCTAACAATTAACATATTATAACCACATATGCCTTAATAATCATTTAAGTAAATAAAAATTACTTGGCATCTCTGTCCCATCACACAGGGACCTCTCATAACTATCCCAAATTGGGACTACCGCATAAGCCAATAACTGGGTTCCCAATTGAGCACCCCAAATCAAATTAGTGAGTTAAACTTATTTAACACACATATAACCACTGTTAGAGATATATACTAAAAGCCATGCTTTATGTAGTTAATTTATTATTCATTTAATAAAATCAGTTATCCATTTTTATGAGAATCTGTGTGGGCAATGTTTGTATTGTATTATTTATTTAATATTATGAATGTGTGTTTCTCATTCTACACAGTAGGTGGTTTGGTGTTTAGAGTTTGGCTTACACACGGAAGATCAGACCATTGGATCTTGTAGAATGTAAGATTTTGGTTTACAGTCTTAGATGGGTTTGGACACACCATCGATAGGACTGCAGCATGGTGTTGTAATAGGTTTGTCTTAACTACAGGAAACAGTATAGTTTCAACTCACTATGTTGGTATACTTTGTGTATTAAACAGGACAGACTTGGGGTAATTATCTTTATACTGACTTATAAGATAATTAATACCTCATGGCTATTATGAGTGCTTATGCTCTAAATCCTAAGTTAATTTATAGACACATACATTTAATATTTACACTTTGATCCCTAAAAGGGTGAGATCATTAAATGGGTCAGTATCTCATTAGATTAGGTGACAATATTAATTGTGTGGTGGATATAAATTAATGATCGAATCAATGTCTCAATTTTTGGGATTGATGATATCCCCTTGAGAAAGCTTATAAGTTTTGATTATGTCAAACCCTGTAGGTGGATTTTGTATCCGACATATCAAATAAGTTAAGTAGAGAATCTCAAGGAATTTTAGGAGATTAATTAAATATGATTGTCAGTAATCATATTTGCTTAATGGATATCTGTAATATTAACATGGGGAGATAATAAGCATTTAATAACATGGAGCTCGAAAAATATTTTTGAGATAAGGGTAGGAGTGCAATTATAATTCTTTAGTGGTATAAATTATAATTTATAGAAATAGGAATCTGATTCAGTTCGAATTGGGGTTTCCTAATTCCATAAGGAAGCCCATTGCTTATTGACTTCTTATGGTCCCTATTGTAACCGATATATATGCTACTTTGGATCTCTTCTCAGTTTGCATTTTTCTATATAGAGTATTATAACTCAAAATAGAAAAGTGAGCGTAAAAAGGGAGAGCAGAAAACTAAAAGGATTTCAATAGAGCCCACACTCAGTTTGATATTATGGCAGCAGAAGAATATGGTAGAAGATCATGAGCTGTTATCGAGCCCGTGTTCTCGATTCATCTACTACAATAATCTGTTTTTGCAGTTCAAGGTAACCCTAGTTCCGCCCTTGTAGGGTTATTGTAGCTTTCACCTAAATTTTTACAGTACCAACTTATACGCACTGTCAACGGATTCTGAGAACTCAGTTTCCTAATAGTGGTAACAGAGTAACGGTGATTCTGCATATGGGTTAGATGCAACCACATTGTCCAGTAATACATATCTTATGCGTGCATTGGTGGATGGATAGAACGTAGATCTGTGTTAACCATTGTTTTACAGTGTTCTTATTCTACTATTATGGTCACTGGTTTTGTGTGATTGGATCCCACGATGGTTTTATCCGTAGTTAATATTACTATTTTGATATAGCATGTGAACTCCTTTATGGAGGCATATGATTTGTATGTATTGGATCCCACGCTTGATTGATGCATGGTTAATTTACTGCAAATAAGTAGCATGTGAACTCCTTTATGGAGGCATAGGATTTATGTAATATATCTCAAGTAAATACGTGAAGATGATTTGTGAGAGCAGCTTTACAAGCAGTTTTTCGAAAGCGATCTAGAAGCAGTTTCATAAGGCAGTTGCTGATCGGGCAGCTTGACCCCTGTGCACAGTGGCGACATAGAGCTAATTGGGTTCAATGAAGATTTCTTCACAGCAGTTGCATCTTGACCATAATAGTGGGATTCCTATTTTATTGTGGTTTCCTTATTTATGTGTAATTGAATGATTATTATTGTTTCATGTTTAATGAACAGGACAACATGGATAATTGTTTCTAGACCTATTTCAGATGTCTAGCTGCATGTTTAATTTATATTAATTTAAAATAATATACAACTACATGTGTATTTAGAAATAAAATTAATTCCACATTTTGAAAACATAAGTACTTATTTTCTAAAATCATAATAATAGAATAATTTTATTATCTACACATGTGTGTTTGACAAGTAGGGATGGACATTATTTTTTATTAATTAAATTAAAAGTTTTTCAAAAAATCATAACCCTCAATTTTTTTTTAAAATTCTAAGTGGGAGAGGGAATTTACTAAGTAAAAATCTCATGGTCTCCATCACTGGTTTGTAGATGATATGATTAATTTTGTGTGATGGCTCTAGTGCCATCTTCCCCATCAGATGCAATTGATCATGAAATCATCGATACAAACTTCTTTAAAAAAAAGTTTTGGGTGATTGTTAGTGTGGGTCACCTCTCCATTAGAGGTGTTCCTCACGGAACTCTTGACCTAGAATTAAGTGATGGCATACACTTAGCTATAAATAATAATATCCTCTCCATCTGAGTCACTGTTATTATTTATAGGACCAAAGCAAGTCAGCAGTTTAATTTTACTAGGCAAGGTACATTGCCTGGATAGTAAAATTAAAAGGCAATTGCCTGTTTGAACAAATAATGGATAGTATATGGCTTCCCATCGAGTCATACTATCGCGGTGTATCATGTTGCTAGCGGATTCCTTTCAAATTTGGTACAGGGAACCAATATTTTTAACTCGAATCCATAGTAATTTTTGCCCAAACGTAATTATTTATGTTCTGTGATTCTCAGGCTTTTAAATAGGTACCTGATCGGGAGAGAACTAATCCTAATTATATGCCTTAACGAGCATCTGTTAGTACCTTTTTATCCTGTTTTTGTATATTTTTACTTCGTTTTCTATTTTCTGATAGGTATTGGAAGAAAACAAGTATATCAGGCTAAACAGGGTGAAAAAGCAGAAGAAAAGAAGCTGAAAAAGCCAAGTCGCGCCCGCGAAGAACCAGAAATCGCTCGCGCGATCCGCTCGAGCGCGATACCCAGAACCGCTCGCGCGATCTGCGCGCGCGAAGTCCAAAATGTCGCGCTTGCGCGATATGTGTAAAAAGCAAAGTTGCGTATTTCAGTATTCTGAAGACTCCTGTGCAAACGAGATGTCCTAACTGCGTCCAGATTGTAAAATATATCAGTTTCAGTTCGTCTCGAGTTAGAAAGGCTTCCAAAAACTTGTTGTAATCTATATATACCCTATTTTACTTCAAATTTAGGGTTGACAATTATTATACATAAAAATATATACACACTTTCAGCCATTGAAGGGAGGGAAGCAAGGAGAAGAAGAAGAAGACCAAGGATTCCCATGGCCTCCTCCATCAACCTCTTGTCATCCATCACTTCCATGGACGGCTAGATCATAGATCTAGGGTTTCAATGAAGCCCTAGACGAGTAATAGGGTTTTATTTATGTGTTTATTTTAGTTTTATTATGTATGGATGACAGTCACATGTTTAGAGGATTTTTATAAATAAATCGTACTTCTAGTGATTAAATCATTGCTTTCAAAGTTTATTCTTGTCTTAGATCTATTTTGACTGTTATGTGGTCAACGATCTATTCTTGTTGTGCTTGTTTAGATTGTTTACATGTGATGGTGCTTTATTGATTTGTGCTATCAAGTATCCGAATAGTCCATGCCTAGGTTAGATGGATTAGATCACAACCTTAGTTTAGTGTGGGATAATTCATGCTAACTGCAGATGGATTATGTTGGTGCTTGAACCATGATTATCTTCTTGTCGGAGGAATTGGGCTTGTAGCTACAATTCCCTATATTCATCCAACTTAATAAGCTAAAGTAATTCATAAATATTCCTATTACGAAGCTAGTGGTGGATTTGCAATCCTAGGTTTCCTTAAACATTATTTTAAAACAACTATTTAAATTGCTTTCATAGTTTAGATTTATTTTTATGTTCTTAGTTTAATTCAAATTAAAATCAAAATCCGTTTTTATAATTAATTAGATTTAGGTTTTAAGATTAAAACACGGTAGTTAGTCAATCTCTATGGGTTCGACCTTTGCTTTCACACTACAAATCTTTTGAAAAGTAAAGTATACTTTTATATCTTGATATTGACAACATCAATTTTTGGCGCCGTTGCCGGGGATTGCATTACTACCTTTAATTTTATAATCTTAGTTTAGTTAATTCGTAAATATTAGATTAGTTTTTATTCTTCTTATTTTCCGTTTTTGTTTTAAATTACTAACTTTTTATTTTATTTTGTAGTTTCTCGAGTCGTCAAAATTCTAACGTTTCCGAGTGGATTAGCTAATCACACCAAAGGAGCTTACGCGAAAAAAAAATATAAATAAAATTCAAGTAAATTGCTTCTTGTGAAACTCGCTCCAAACCACTGTAAGTCAGGGCGCTGTGACGCACTATTTGCATTAGTTTAGGGTTAATTGCACTGCATTAGCTAGGAAACCCGGGGCGCTGGGCTTGATGCGGTCATTGCATTACAGGATAATATTCATGCATCACAGTAGTTGCTTGCTTGTCGTCTTATTTGCGTGATTGCTATTTGTTTCGTTAGTTGAGTCAATTTTTGTTTTTAGTTTACTTTCTTTTAGTTTATGTTAGGTACACGTTCAAATAAACCGAAATTAAAACCTTTTGACTCTGAATTTGAACGTACATTAAGACTTAACAAGTCTTCAAACTTAACTTCTAGAACAAAGTTTTTAATAGACGACGATTTGACACCGAAACCAACGTCTTTATTTGAATCCGAAATACGTAGTACCCTTACAAGATTAAAGAAACCACGCTTTCATAACATAGAACCAATTAAAATGGCAGACATTGGAAATAATAACGAAAATAACCAAAATAACAACGGAGCTAATATGAATAATCCTAATATCCCTCCACCTCCGCCGCTTAAAGATTATTTTATTCCTACGACTTACACGCCACAAACATGTATTGAATTACCGGAGGCGACGGCATCTCACTTTGAGATAAAGTCGTCTACCATCTCGCTACTTCCATCTTTCCATGGCCGTTTAAATGAAGATCCATATAAACACTTAGGAGATTTTCAAGATATATGTTCTACTTTGAAAATTCAAAATCTTACTGATGATGAATTAAAAATGCGGCTCTTTCCATTCTCATTAAAAGACAAAGCTAAATATTGGCTCCAATCTTTGGAGCCGAACACAATTAGAACATGGGAAGACTTACACACCGCATTTTTACAAAAGTTTTTCCCGATTATGCGTACGAATCAGATAAGGAAATCCATAACAAACTTTGTGATGCAAGATGGGGAATCACTTTACGACACGTGGGAAAAATTTAAAGAATTATTACGTTCGTGCCCACACCATCAGGTTCCCAAGTGGCAATTGGTTCAAGTCTTCTACGAGGGGCTTATTCCCTCTGTTAGGAATACCGTCGATGCCGTTTGTGCGGGAACTTTCCTACACAAAAGCGCCGACGAGGCTTGGAAAATTTTTGAAACTTTAAGCGAGAATTCGATGCACCAAGCGGTGTCTGTCCGTTCTGAGGGATACCCACAACCTAAGAGGGAGGTAAAATTCGAGTCAATTCAATCAATTGAAATAAAAGAACTATCTAACAAACTTGACCGACTTTTAACAATGAACCAAACAACAGCCCCACCCGCTCGTGAAACTTGTGCATTATGTTCTGATCCTTCACATTCTATCCTTGCATGTCCATCGGCAAGTCAATTTCCGGAATTCGTGGAGCAACACATTAATTCTATTCAACAATACCCACGAAATAATTATAATGCGACTACTAATAATCCGGATCCGCCATGGAGAAACCATCCTAACTTCTCGTGGAAAAATAATAATAATAATCCTAATGAGGCGACTAATTTTCCAAATGCGTATCGACCTCAGTTTCAACCTAGTCAATACCAACACCCGCCTCCTAATTCGAATCCTTCAAGGGGTAACATTTTTGAGGAAAAGGTGTTGGCATCCCTTAATAAAATTGAAACGCAAGTACAGGCACAAGCACAAATAGTGCACTCTCATACACAATCCATTGCGAAGCTTGAATCCCAAATGGGACAACTAGCTACTGTAGTGAGTCGTAGAAACGAGGGGACGTTGCCTAGTCAAACAATTCAAAACCCTAAGGGACAATATGAGGTTAAGGGGTCGAATGAACAAGTAAACGCCGTCTCAACTAGGTTGACTACACGAGAGGAAGAGGTAATAGAAATCCCGAATGAGAATGTGAAAGATATGAATACTAACTCGAAGAAGATGGGTGAGGACGTGGATAAAAATGAAAAAGATAAAGAACCGGTCTCAACGAATTATATTCCGAGAATGCCATATCCACCTAATGTTGAGGGACCGTCACATTTACCCAAGAAAGGGTCAAAAATTGAAGATATACTCGAGGTGTTTAAACAAGTTAAAATTAATATTCCTTTCCTCGATGCTATTAAACAAATTCCCGCGTATGCTAAATGTTTAAAAGACCTTTGTACTCAAAAGCGCAAAATACGCAGTCATACTCCAAAAAAGGTCTTTCTCACGGAAAAGGTAAGTTCTATTTTTCAACACTCACCTCCAAAGTATAAGGATCCTGGTACGCCAACGATTTCATGTGTCATAGGTGACACTATCATCCATAGGGCTCTCCTTGACTTAGGAGCTAGTGTTAATCTCTTACCCTATCATGTCTATAAACAATTAGGACTAGGTGAACTTAAACCTACGGCCGCTACTATTCAATTAGCGGATCGTTCTGTCAAAGTACCTAGGGGAATCGTCGAAGACGTGCTAGTAAAAGTTGATCAATGTTTTTATCCTGTAGATTTTATGGTCCTTGACACCGAACCAGTGCTAGATGCTAGAAAATACACTCCTGTCATTCTTGGTCGTCCATTCTTAGCCACAGCCAACGCACGTGTCAATTGTAGAACAGGGGTGATGAAAGTGTCGTTCGGGAATATTAAATTAAAATTAAATGTTTTTAATGCTGTTGATCAACCTCCCAAAGACGATGATTATCTAGGTGTGGAAGGTAGTGAGGTTAAACGGAATATTGAACTTACTAACGTAATAAATATAAGTGCGGGGAATAATATAGAGGATGATGAGTGGATGAATCCTAATAACTCGGACCCTAATGCTGAATCTACTCGGAAGGTAAGAAATCGATTTGAACATACTGATAAACCGTCGATTGAATTAATTCAAAGCGACGTAATTTCTGCTTACCATCGAGCTCTGCCTGACATTCTTAGGGGTACGAAGTCGGATTTTCAACCTCCATAAAATCTTGAGCTAGAACGGTTTAGCTGAAGACGTAAAAGTTAGGGCTTCTTGGGAGGCAACCCAAGCTTTATTTCGTTCGTTTTTCTTATTTTTGGATGTTTTTGAGTCTGTTTGGGTCTGTTATGGACATTCTGGACAGGTTTGGGGGATAGAATTAATTTATTTTAATATTATATACATAATTTTAACCAAAATATGGAAGATACCCTTCTCGCGCGCGCGGCCCGCTCGCGCGAGACGTTGCTCGCGCGGCCCGCTGGCGCGAGAATGTGCCTTAGTGTTTTTCTTTCATTTTCTTTTTATGAGCCCTCAGGTTCTCTTCGCGCCTGGTTTCGCGGGCGCGAGGTATCTCGCTCGCGCGAGATATAGTGAAAAAAAAAAAAAATAACCAGGAATTCGCGCGCGCGACGGCCGCTCGCGCGGACCGCTCGCGCGATCTCCCATTTTTCTGACATTTTCTTTTGTTTTCTATATCTTTCCCCCTACCTATTTTATTTGTGTTTCTTTTCTGTTTGTGTTTATTTGGTTCAGTTTAGTTCGTGTTCGTTGTTTTTCCTTGTTACTTTTCTACTTTTTCGTTTTATTTCTTTTCCTTTTGCTAGTTTAGTTTAGTTTCGATTAGTTTATAGATTTATATTTTATAGTTTAGTTTCATTTATTTTTAATATTGTTTTGTTAGTTTCTTTTCGTTTATCTAGTATTAACAGGTAACATTGAACTTTATAGACATATTCCTTTGTGTTCACCTGTTCTATGCTTGTCAAGATCGAGGTACTATCGTTCCTTCCTTACCTACTCTCCTTTCTTTCATTTTATTGTTTCATTGGGGACAATGAAAGGTTTAGGTTTGGGGGTATGCACATTTGTACATTAGTTTATGCAAAATTTTAAAATCTTTCAATAAGTGTGTTTAAATAAACGATGATTACCGACGTTTTTGCAATCTTAATTTGATACTTCTTGTTTATGTAACTATGATTGTTATAGAATGGTAAACAAGAGAATATGTGATTAAATATTTGCTGAAGTTATGATATGACGTTTTAAGTGATGTATTGTTTGAATCGTAGTTTTATATCATAGATTTGCACATAAATTTATGCATTGCATGTAGTTGATTGAATACATGTTTGATGTGAACTATAATATGATTCGGATTTCTAGATAACACATGGTGGAGACTAAGCCCGGTGAGCTTTTGAGCCTATCTTTTCATTTTAGAGGGTTATAAATACATTTTGTGTTTGTCGAATTTCATTGAAATAGCGCATTAACTTGTTGATTAGTCTCATTATTCTTGTTTTGGTTGATAGTCAAGTTAAAATATTTGTTACCATGCTAAATAATCTTCCATTGTAAACATTGAAGAACCGTATTACCATGGGACATGATTTTAGGCCTTCTTTGTTTACTGCCGACCGATAAAAGATAAAAATTTCCTTAGTTCGCCCTTTGAGCCGTTACAATGCCTCTTTTTCTTTGTTCACCATTATCCTCTTTAAAAGCTCCAACTTGATCAACTTGGAGTATACCGCTGGAAGAGTGATCAACTTTTAGTAGTATTAAGGCGATGTGTTGATTGAGAAGAAGAAAATAAGATGCTATTGGGGTAGTTGCTTGGTATTCGATGAATAATCATTTGAGAACCAAGAAAAGAAAAAGGAAAAGAAACATAATACTGAAGAGGAAGGTTGAAAAAAAAATGAAAGAAAAGAAGAAAAATGAATGAAAAGGAATGAAGAGAAAGAAAAGATGAAAGTTTGTAGAAGAAGAATGAAATAAATCGAACATGCCTTACAATGCCATTCTGAAACTACTTGATATATCCGTTCTATCCTTTTTCATTACCTGGGCCACAATACAACCTTTGAAAAGTCCTACTTGATTCTAGGAAACATGGTTCGGATATGTAAACGATGGGAGGGGATTAAAACATGGTAATGATTAATTTTTCTTGATTGTTGGTATCCTATCCATGAGACTACTATTCTTTCGTGTCATGCGTCTTTTTCGAGTCATATGTGAGCATTTCTCGTTTTGAAAATATATTTCCTTTACTCACATATACTAGATAAATTACACCTGTTTCTGAGTGTTTCATTTGAGAGTGTAATTCATTGTGAGATTCGTAGTCGAGACATAGTTAAATGGTTATCCGAGTTATATTCCAAGTTCATGACATGCGCGTGTTCATTTGACTATCATATCACACACGTGCAATTTTATGAGAAAGTCTATTGATTCGTACATTGCATGCACTTGATTGTTTTTCATGATATAAGTGAATGTTTGATTCCGTTTCTTCTTGTTCGTTATTCTATTTCGAATCATTGTTTTATAATAAGGAGTATTGATTGTTTTATTTTTCGTTTGAATAAAACTTTTTAAATTTATAAGTTAATAAAGATGGTTGTGGGTAACTTGTTGACGAGAACCCTCACGAGACTTCACTCGTCCGACTAGGAACACCTAGAGGTTTAAAAGGCTTGTTGCATAAGCTAAATGCAATCGTGATCCATACGAAAATGGAGTAGTATTTTATTAGTAGTTAGTTTTTATTTTTAGTTTTGCTCGAGGACTAGCAAAATGTAGGTTTGGGGGTGTGATCGGGAGAGAACTAATCCTAATTATATGCCTTAACAAGCATCAGTTAGTACCTTTTTATCCTGTTTTTGTATATTTTTACTTCGTTTTCTATTTTCTGATAGGTATTGGAAGAAATCAAGTATATTAGGCTAAACAGGGTGAAAAAGCAGAAGAAAAGAAGCTGAAAAAGCCAAGTCGCGCGCGCGACCCGAGCCCGCGAAGAACGAGAAATCGCTCGCGCGATCCGCTCGAGCGCGATACCCAGAACCGCTCGCGCGATCCGCGCGCGCGAAGTCCAAAATGTCGCGCTCACGCGACCCGCTCGCGCAATATGTGTAAAAAGCAAAGTTGCGTATTTCAGTATTCTGAAGACTCCTGTGCAAACGAGATGTCCTAACTGCGTCCAGATTGTAAAATATATCAGTTTCAGTTCGTCTCGAGTTAGAAAGGCTTCCAAAAACTTGTTGTAATCTATATATACCCTATTTTACTTCAAATTTAGGGTTTACAATTATTATACATAAAAATATATACACACTTTCAGCCATTGAAGGGAGGGAAGCAAGGAGAAGAAGAAGAAGACCAAGGATTCCCATGGCCTCCTCCATCAACCTCTTGTCATCCATCACTTCCATGGACGGCTAGATCATAGATCTAGGGTTTCAATGAAGCCCTAGACGAGTAATAGGGTTTTATTTATGTGTTTATTTTAGTTTTATTATGTATGGATGACAGTCACATGTTTAGAGGATTTTTATAAATAAATCGTACTTCTAGTGATTAAATCATTGCTTTCAAAGTTTATTCTTGTCTTAGATCTATTTTGACTGTGATGTGCTCAACGATCTATTCTTGCTGTGCTTGTTTAGATTGTTTACATGTGATGGTGCTTTATTGATTTGTGCTATCAAGTATCCGAATAGTCCATGCCTAGGTTAGATGGATTAGATCACAACCTTAGTTTAGTGTGGGATAATTCATGCTAACTGCAGATGGATTATGTTGGTGCTTGAACCATGATTATCTTCTTGTCGGAGGAATTGGGCTTGTAGCTACAATTCCCCATATTCATCCAACTTAATAAGCTAAAGTAATTCATAAATATTCCTATTACGAAGCTAGTGGTGGATTTGCAATCCTAGGTTTCCTTAAACATTATTTTAAAACAACTATTTAAATTGCTTTCATAGTTTAGATTTATTTTTATGTTCTTAGTTTAATTCAAATTAAAATCAAAATCCGTTTTTATAATTAATTAGATTTAGGTTTTAAGATTAAAACACGGTAGTTAGTCAATCTCTGTGGGTTCGACCTTTGCTTTCACACTACAAATCTTTTGAAAAGTAAAGTATACTTTTATATCTTGATATTGACAACATCAGTACCTTCAATCCACTTGCTGTTATACTTAAAGAAAACAAACTTACTAGACCAAACTATATAGACTAGAAAAGGAATTTGGATATTGTGTTAACTGCTGAAGAGTACAAGTTTGTGCTTACTCAAGAATGTCCTGAGCAACCTGGTGAGGGGGCAACCGTTGAGGAAACCCAGACTCACAAGAAATGGGTCAAGGCTGATGAGATGGCACGGTGTTACATTTTGGCATCCATGTCGAATGTTCTACAACATCAGCATCAGTCAATGACCAGTGCCTATGACATGATGGAGAGCCTCCGAGAGATGTTCGGGGATCAAAGTCGTGGTGCTAGGCAGGTTGCCATGAAAGACTTGATGAACACAACCATGGCTGAGGGGACGCCTGTTAGCGATCATGTTCTTAAGATGATATCTTTTCTTAATGAACTAGAGATCCTTGGAGCTGAAATCGACGGGGAAACCCAGGTCGATATCGTACTCCTATCACTGCCAGAGTCTTTCAAGCAATTTCGCCTCAATTGCAACATGAATAAATTTAAATATACTTTGGCGGAACTGCTTAAAGAACTCCAAGTAGGTGAGGGTCTCAACAGAAAGTCAGGGAGTGCTCTTGTATTTGAGAAAGGTTCTGCTTCAAAGCCGAAAGACAAGAAGAAAATGAAAAAGGCTCAAAAGAAGGTCACTGGTCCTCTACCAATCCAAAGGCTAAGAGGACAACCGGGAAAGCCTAAAGGTAAATGTTTTGTTTGCAAGCAGCCTGGACACTGGAAGAAGCAATGTCCGGTTTATCTCGCCAGATAGAACAATCAAGTTAAATCTCATTTACTAGTTGTTGAATCGTGTTTAGCGATCCAATCTACCGGTACCTGGTGTGTAGATATGGGAGCCACTGATCATGTATGCAATTCTTTGCAGGGGTTCCAGAGAACTAGGCAGCTCAGTGATGGAGAGGTTTATCTATATATGGGAAATGCTACGAGAGTAGAAGCAGTTGCAGTAGGAGATCTACATCTTAGTTTTGGTAGAGATAGGATTTTAATATTAAGAAATTGCCTTTTTGTACCTTCTATAAGAAGGAATTTAGTTTAAGTTTCTAGTTTAGTAAAGAATGGATATTTAGTTCATTTTAATAGAATAGTAGTTAATAAAGAAAATAAACAATTTATTTGTTCTGGTCAATTGGTGGATGATCTTTATATTATAAATCATGTCTCTCCTATACTGTAACTTAATGAATTGAATAACACAAATAGTTTCCCATTTAAGAGAAAAGAACCTTCGAGGATGAACCAAATGCATCTTTGGCACTTACGCCTTAGTCATATTAATTTGAAAAAGGATTCAAAGACTAGTTCAAAATGGGCCATTAGGCTCATTGGAAGTGGAGGCACTTCTAGTCAGTGAATCCTGCTTGGAAGGTAAAATGACCAAGAGGTCGTTATTGGCCAAAGGCTATAGAGTAAAAGAGCTGTTGGAACTAGTTCACTCTAATTTGTATGGTCCTATGACTGTCTAAGCAAGAGGGGGATTTGAGTACTTTGTCACTTTCATCGATGATTACTCAAGGTATGTGTACATTTATTTGATGCGGCGTAAGTCTGAATGCTTTGAGAAATTCAAAGACTTCAAGGCTGAAACGGAGAAAGGTCTAGGTAAATGTATCAAGACACTACGATCTGATCGTGGTAGAGAGTACCTCTTGGGAGAGTTTAGGGAATACTTATTGGAGCAAGGGAATACATCCCAGTTATCTACACCTCGTATGCCTCAGCAGAACGGTGTTGCAGAAAGAAGGAACAGGACTCTCATGGGCATGGTAAGATCTATGATGAGTTGCCTAGTCTGCGGCATGTTCGGATCTGGGGTAGTCCAGCACATGTGCTGAGAGGGAACGCAGAAAATTTGGAATCGAGAACAGAAGTATGTTTCTTTGTTGGGTATCCAAGAGGAACTAAAGGTGGTCTGTTTTATAGTCCTAAGGATCAAAAGGTTATTGTTAGCACCAATGCCACATTCTTAGAAGAAGACTATGTTATAGACCACAAGCCTAGAAGCTGTATTGTTCTAGAGGAAATGAGAGGAGAGACACCGACACATACTTCTTCGATACCAATGGTACGAGAAGAAACACCACAAGAAAGAGTTATCGATATTCCATTACCACGTCGTAGTATAAGGATTATCAAAACTCATGTAAATCTCGAACTAACCATTAACACGCAGGTTCCTGAACTAGTACAACGTACAGATAATGGTGTATTAGGTTCAGAATCTTCATAACAAAATATCAGTGATACACAGATACGAGTTGTGCCTCATCGTAGAGGGAGGGTTATTATTCAACTTGATCGGTATATGTTCTTGGGAGAGTCTTATGACCGGGTCCTTGATGAATAAGGTGCCGATCCTTGTAACTACAATGAAGCACTCCAAGATAAAGATGCAAATCTTTGGCAAAAGGCTATGAAGTCTGAAATGGAGTTTATGTACTCTAATAAAGTCTAGGATCTTATAGATCCACCCAATGAAATAAAACCCATTGGATGTAAGTGGATCTATAGGAAGAAGAGAGGAGCAGACAGTAAGGTGAAAACCTTTAAAGCAAGGCTTATTGCGAAAGGGTTCACTCAAAAAGAAGGAATCGATTATGAGGAAACTTTTTCGCTAGTGGCCATGCTAAAGTCTATCCGGATTCTCTTATCCATTGCTGCACATTTTGATTATGAAATTTGGTAAATGGATGTCAAGACAGCATTTGTTAATAGGAATCTTGACGAGTGCATCTATATGGTGCAACCAGACAGGTTCATCATCAAAGGGTTAAGAATACATGTTGTGCAAGCTTAAGAAGTCCATTGATGGACTTAAGTAGGCATCTAGGTCTTGGAATATCCGCTATTATCAAGCAATCAAGTCTTTTGGTTTTGATCAATGTGCAGATGAATCCTGCGTGTACAAGAAACATGATAGAAGCGTGATGGTGTTCTTAGTACTATATGTGGATGATATCTTGCTAATCAGAAATGATGTGGGGGTATTATCTTCTATAAGGGTATGTTTATCTAGTCAATTCGATATGAAGGACTTAGGAGAAGCCGGTCACATCCTAGGGATCAAGCTTATGCGAGATCGCAAGAATAGGATGTTGGGCTTGTCACAAGGCACTTATATCGACAATATTCTTGCTAGGTTTAGCATGCAAGATTCCAAGAAGGGATTCCTTCCCTTCAGACAAGGAATTACTCTATCTAAGGATCATTGTCCTAAGACACCTGATGAGATAGAGAAGATGAAGACAGTTCCTTATGCCTCGGTAGTAGGAAGCCTAATGTATGCTATGCTATGTACTAGACCTAACATCTGCTTTGCTGTTGGCATGGTTAGTAGACATCAGTCTAATCCAGGGCAAGAACATTGGACTGCGGTGAAGAATATTCTCAAGTACCTGAAAAGGACTCGAGACTATATGTTAGTTTACCAAGCAGACAGTTTTGTACTCATTGGGTACACAGATTCTAATTTCATGTCAGATAGGGATTCCAGAAAGTCTACCTCAGGATATGTGTTTACCCTAGGAGGCGGAGCCATTTGTTGGAGGAGTATCAAGCAGTCATGTATTGTTGATTCCACCATGGAAGCCGAGTATGTGGCTGCTTCGGAAGTCGCTAAGGAGGTCGTTTGGCTCAGAAACTTCTGTATGGATCTAAGAGTAGTACCTGCGGTACAATCGACTATTATCCTTTATTGCGATAATAGCGGCGCTGTTGCTAACTCAAAGGAACCTAGGGCCCATAAGAAGGGAAAACACATTGAACATAAGTATCACCTGATACCAGAGATCGTGTAAAGAGATGATGTTGAAGTGACCAAGATAGCATCAACAAATAACCTGGCAGATCCTTTCACCAAGAGCTTACTGACCAAGACTTTTGATAGTCATATAGAAGGGATATGAGTGAGGTGTGTCGCATCATGGCTTTGAGTCTAAGTGGGAGATTGTTAGGGATATATACTAAAAGTCATGCTTTATGTAGTGAATTTATTATTCATTTAATAAAATTAGTTATTCCATTTTTATGAGAATCTGTGTGGGCAATGTTTGTATTGTATTATTTATTTAATATTATGCATGTGTGTCTCTCATTCTACATAGTAGGTGGTTTGGTGTGTAGAGTTTGGCTTACACACGGAAGATCAGACCATCAGATCTTATAGAATGTAAGATTTTGGTTTATAGTCTTAGATTGGTTTGGACAAACCATCGGTAGGACTGCAGCATGGTATTGTAGTAGGTTTGTCTTAACTACAGGAAACGGTATAGTTTCAACTCACTATGCTGGTACACTTTGTGTATTAAACAGGACCGACTTGGGGTAGTTATCTTTATACTGACTTATAAGATAATTAATACCTCATGTCTATTATGAGTGCTTATGATCTAAATCTTAAGTTAATTTATAGACACATACATTTGATATTTACACTTTGATCCCTAAAAGGGTGAGATCCTTAAATGGGTCAATATCTCATTAGATTGGGTGACGATATTGATTGTGTGGTAGATATAAATTAATGATGGAATTCATGTCTTAATATTTGGGATTGATTATATCCCCCTGAGAAAGCTTATAAGTTTTGATTATGTCAAACCCTGCAGGTGGATTTTGTATCCGACATATCAAATAAGTTAAGTAGAGAATCTCAAAGAATTTTAAGAGATTAATTAAATATGATTGTCAGTAATTATATTTTATTAATGGATATCTGTAATCTTAACGTGGGGAGATAATAAGCATTTAATAACATGGAGCTCGAAATATATTTTTGAGATAAGGGTGGGAGTGCAATTATAATTCTTTAGTGGTATGAATTACTCCCTCCGTCCCATTTTATGTATCCATCTTTCCTTTATGGGATGTCCCAAAATTATTGTCCATTTTCCTAAATTAGTATATAAATTTTACTTAGTTTCTCCACCTATCATTCCTTGAAATCAATACCAAAATAAAATAAAAAAAAGAAAGTGCAATGATTATGGGCAATTGTGGAAAGTATGTGTAGATTCTTTTTGTCCCCTTAAATAGTTGGATTCCCCAAGATGGACACATAAAATGGGACGGAGGTAGTATAATTTATTTAAATAGGAATCTGATTCAGTTCGAATTGGGGTTTCCTAATTCCATAAGGAAGCCTATTCCTTTTTAACTTCTTATGGTCCCTATCGTAGCCTATTTATATGCTACTTTGGCTCTCTTCTCAGTTTGCGTTTTTCTATATAGAGTATTATAACTCGAAATAAAAAAGAGAGCGTAAAAAGGAGAGCAGAAAACTAAAAGGATTTCGATGGAGCCCACACTCAGTTTGATATTCTGGCAGCAGAGGAATACGGTAGAAGATCGTGAGCTGTTATCGAGTCCGTGTTCTCGATTCGTCTACTACAACAATCCGTTTTTGCAGTTTAAGGTAACCATAGTTCCGCCCTTGTAGGGTTATTGTAGCTTTCACGTAAATTTTTGCAGTACCAACTTATACGCACTGTCAACGGATTCTAGGAACACAGTTTCCTAACAACCACATCATTATTATAATGTTAATAATGCATGCAGAAGTAATTACATATAGGGCGCGGGAGCAAGTGTTACGTTAAGCATATACTGGTTTTCTTGTAATATTTTACTCCCCTTCCCAAAATAAGTGTCCACTTCCATTTTACACATTGCTTAAGAAAATTATATTATATTAATTTTTTTGGTTCATTAAAGAGTCATTTTCCAATTTCACCCTTGGATGTGATGGGCATTTGACTTTTTGCTTATTTTGGGAACACACATAAATGCTACTTTGTCTTAATTATAAGGGTAGTTTTGGAAAGTAAGTAAAAATTGTATACCAATTTAGGAAAATATACACTTATTTTGGGACGGAGGGAGTATTACGATTCTCTTACATTCTCTCCTTAGTCTCTCCGATTTGGGGGAGAACTAAAATTGGACACTTTGTTAACATTTTATTTTCTTCTCTTCTAACTTAATTATCTAAACGGGAAAAGAGAAAAAATGGTATCATTTCTCTACTCTTCAATTATCTCAATCCAAACAAATTTAATGAATTTTTATTAATTTCCATCATTCCCTACATCAGAAATGCAAAATGCCAAACCCAATATAATCCAAACAAGCCTTAAATAGAGTAACAACAAGAGTACTAATGCTATCCTAGTTTTGGATCTTCGACTCCCATTTGGAGTAGCACCCACGTGACACTTGCAGGATCACACATTTTATTTATTTATTTATTTTTTTGCATCTTGAAAAAATACCAATTTTTTTTCTTTTTGTGGTCCTGGAAGCGCCACGTGGGTGCTGCCCATAATGGCTTGTCCAAAGGGAAGTCAAGGATCCAAGCCCTACTGTGCTTCCCAGATTCAAATCACAAATCTATATCTCAAATAATATGGCAGTACACCCACTATGAGGTCACTTACTCTAACAACAAATATAGTTAGCATCTACTAAATTAGCATTATTGAATTTTAACATTTTTTGATAATAGAATCAACATCTCTCTCCCTCCCTCCCACCAACCCCCTTTCATAGAAGGTGCAAATATAAGGACTTTTTTCATTTCTTTGAACAAAACAAAAGGCTTCGTTGCGGAGTGACTGAAGAGGTAGTATATGTATGTATATACATAGGGAAAGATTTTTAGGTGCATTGCGTAAGTATACTGATCCAGTGTACTGTGCTTTTAAGTCTAAAAAACCCACGGTTTACTCCGTTGACCCACTGCCCCATCTCGTTGCCTCGCTGATCCACGAATTTTTTAGACTTAAAAGTCCAGTGCACTGGGTCAGTACACTTATCCAAGGTGCCTAAGATCCTCTCCTTATTTATATATATATATGTATATATACAACTAGATATAGAAATTACAAAATAACCCATGGCACAGTGGTTTTGATTGACGTCAATTATACCAATGTGTCAGACGATGGTTGGTTTCAAAGTTTTGGACTTTCTCAAGGTGAATTTATACGTTTGATAAAATAAAAAATTTGTACTTCGTAAAGAAATTTTGTATTTTTTGAATTTGTTTGTACATTATAAGGATGCATTTGCATCTTGTAAGAGAAATTTATACTTTGTAAGAAAAATTTGTATTTTTTTAAAAAAAAATTGTTTGTAACTTATAAATTTTGTTTGTACCTTATTTAGTAAATGTTGTACACAATTTAATAATTTGTACCTTGTCATGATTACTTTGTAGCTTGATTCCAAGAAAGTACAAACATTTTTTTAGAAAGTCCATATTGATCTTGAAAAAGTAAAAACATTTTGAAAGAAGGTTCAAAAATTGAACCTGAGAAAGTACAAGTATTTTTTTTGAATGTTCAAATTGAATCTGAGAAAGTACAAATATTTTCTGAGAAGTTCCAACTTGATCCTGAGAAAGTATAAATATTTTCTTAGAAGTACTAAATTGAACATAAGAAAGTACAAACGTTTTGTATGAATGTCCAAATTGAACCTGAGAAAGTACAAACTCATCATACAAATCTACAAATTATTAAATTGTGTAGAACATAACTTATACTCCCTCTGTCTCATTTTATGTATCCCTCTTTTCTTTGTGTGATATCCCAAATTTGATGTCCACTTTCTTAAATTAGTAGGCAAATTTTGCTTAGTTTTCTAAACTACCATTCCTTACAATCAATACCAAAATAAAACATAAAAAGAAAATGTAATGATTATGGATAATTGTAAAAGGGAAATCTTAAGCCTAGATGCTCATCCAATGGTTAAAATTCGCCTACTCATGTGAGAAGCTTCTCACAATAACATTACCCATTGTAGAAAATAGATGTAAATTCTTTTTGTTCCCTTAAATAATTAGATTTTTCAAGAGGATCACATAAAATAAGACATAAGACGGATGAGTAACAAATTTAAAAGAACTACAAAATTTTCTGAGATAGTCCAAATTTTTCATCAAAGGTGTAATTAACCCTATAAAAAGTTTAAGAGTAATGATAAATTCACATTCTTATCCACACCCCCAATTATATTTAACACATTTTGATCATTGACTGTCCTTAATTTTAGTGGATTCTACATAAATTTTACATAAAATTCACTTGAATCAAATAACAGAACATGCTGAATGTGGTTAAAGATGTGATCGAGAGAGTGAGTTTATCGTTTTTGAAAGTTTAAAATCTTAAAACTAACCACCATCTGGCACGTATCACAGCGACAAGATTGTCGTCAATCAAAATCGTAGTGATAGACTACATAATTTCCTCATTCATAGAAGACGCAAACACAAGGACTTTTTTCATTTTTCTGAACAAAACAAAAGAACTTTTGCGGAGTGACCGAGGAGGTAGTATTCAGAGATTTACATATACATATATATATATATATGTATACATGTAGATATACATAGAGAGGGAGAGGAGTCTGTTCTGTTGTCAAAAGGACGTTCATTTACTTTCCCAGCCACATCTTAGCCACCTGTTGTTCGATTTGAAGTCTGATACGCGCCATCTCCCTCTCTCTCCCTCTCTCTCTCTCTCTACTATTTAGTATTAGCCACCTGTTATTCGAAGTCTGATTCGCGCCCCTTCTCTGTCGAACCACAATTTCTCTCTCTCTCTCTCTCTCTCTCTCTCTCACTCTCTACGTATACAAGCTCCATCTCCAACCCCAATTTCATCTGATTGCTCTCACTCTACTGCTCATGTGTGTCTCTCTCTAGACACTGTTTGTTCAAATTGGAATAATTTCAATGGAGGCGAAAGTGTTTTCACTTTGCAACACCACTCCATATGAATCACAACATCGCTCTTCAAACCTAAGATTTCGTACGGAATTTGTCGATTCGAGAACTAAAAATCGAATTGAAATCGTCAAACGCAGTAGATTTTGCAATCGCGTTGCGTTTGGGACACTGTGGAGTCCATTGAAGCTCAGGTTTCGAGCGAGCCGTGTTTTGGCTTCAAACGCGGTTTCGGAAGCCCATTCTCTCAGTTCACCAACCGATGAAAACCAGGGAACTCAAGGAACTGAGAGTGTTGAGTCTGTGACTCCGGTTTATAGGCCAACGCCTCCGAATCGCGATCTTCGAACTCCTCACAGCGGGTAATTCAAAATTATGCAATTTTATGCGTTGTAATTCTCATCGTAAGCTGAATTGTATAGTCTGTGTAAAGAACCTGGTGTTGTGGGTGGGCGGGCTCATGTAGCTGGCTTTGCGGTGGAGTAAGTGCTGACAGGCTACACACTACAGTAAGTTCGTCTTGCGTCGCCTGAGTGTGGAAAAGTAATACGTTATATATGTGTGGTTTCAAGTCTCCTAGTAAGAGGCCTCTTGGGTAGTGGTCCAAGAACAAATCCGTGCGGGTTTGGGCCCAAAGCGGATAATATCTTACTGAGCGAGGCTTGGGTCGTGACAGAATGGTATCAGAGCTAGACCCAGCCGGAAGTGTGCCAACGTGGATGTTGAATGTAACGACCCTGGTGTTGTGGGCGAGCTGCTGTAGGTGCCTTTGTAGCAGCAGTAAGTGCTAGCAGGCTACACTATGGGAAGTTCGCCCCACATCGCTTGGGTGTGGAAAAGTAATGTGCTATATATGTGTGGTTTCAAGTCTCCTTAGTAAGAGGCTTTTTGGGTAGTGGTCCAAGAACAAATCCGTGCGGGTTTGAGCCCAAAGCGGACAATATCTTACTGAGCGAGACTTGGGTCGTGACAGTCTGTGAGATTGCTATTGCGTAATTACTATACAAGCATGTTTAATTTGCATATATATACACATATACACACTCGATTCTGGCCGTTTAAATAGAACCTTGAACGCGTGAATTGGCATGCTTTGTTGAACATGGACATTGAATTTGTTAACAATATTGATTTCTTAAGGTATTGATATATGCATAAGAAGGACTCTGTATGTTAGAACCCTTCTAACGAGGGATCCTTATTTTAGTAAAGTGCAGACTTCAGTCATTAAGGGTACTTCTGTCATTTCAGTGGCATGCCCTGGATTAAATGGCGATTCAACGTCCACAACAAAAGCTCTCATTAGAAGGATTTTGCATGTATATATATTTTCTTGATATATATTAAATTATTGTACTAGCATGTTCAATTTGTGTATATATACTCAGATTCTAGCCGTTTAAATAGAACCTAGAATGCGTAAATTGGCTTGCATTGTTGAACATGAACTTCGAATTTGTCAATATTGATTTCTTAAGATGGGGCATGGATATATTGAATTTTTTCTTCCCCACATGCACCATACAATTACGGGATGAATCCTTAGATAACTCTGAAAAGGTTCGGAACTCCCAAATATACGTATCAAAATGCTGGCCTGACTGATGGTGTCACAAATCTCACCGTCCCTAAATTTTGTAATTACGGGGATGTATATAGTATGTAAACAAACACAACACCACCAAATTGTCATTTTTTTTCTTTATTTTTTCTTGAAAAAACATTAAGGATCAATTGTTTATGGTTTCATACCGTTCCATGTCATTTGGTTCATGAATCAGGTACCATTTCGATGGAACTACTCGGAAATTTTTTGAGGGTTGGTACTTCAAGGTCTCCATACCAGAGCGGAAGCAGAGCTTCTGCTTCATGTATTCGGTAGAAAACCCTGCATTCCCTAAGAAACTAGGGAAATTTGAGGAGATACAGCATGGACCTCGATTTACGGGAGTTGGGGCTCAAATTCTTGGTGCCGATGACAAGTATATTTGTCAATACACTGAAGAATCTCATAACTTTTGGGGAAGTGAGTTTTTCCATTTTAAGCTATTAACTTATTGTTTTGTTTTGAGCTCGCACAAGTTGTTCGCCAATGAGCCTTGAGTGTAGCCGCAATGTTGTCAAATTGTGAATCGAATTGTGAATCGGTTTGCCAAAATTATGAATTGTGAATCGAATCGAATTGTGAATCGTAAGATTCACTATTTTTGAAAATCAATAATTATATATATATGTATATGCATATGAAAACATATATATACATAGTTGTATGTAAATACCTATAACAATGTGAGTGCTTTTTTTTAGGATGTGATTGCACTTCTCAAACATGCATGAATGTGAATAGGAAAAAGGAACAAACATAGGGACAATTCTCATACTGCTGATTTGCTAATAAAAGCTTGGCATTATCTGACTAGTCACCTTTTATTTCCATACAAGTAGAAGTTTTATATATAGAAATTGTATCACAAATTAACAACCAGTAAATTAATAAAAAGTGAAGAATAGGACATGTAACACAAGCGAAAGTTAAGACTTTAACACCTTTTTATTTTTTATTTTTATTTGTATTTTTTTTTTTTAGCGAAACTCAAAATTTTTATGAATTGGATGAATCGTATGAATTGAATCGTGAATCGCCATGAATCGGACAATTCAAACCGATTCAATGTGATTTCCGATTCATAGGCACGATTCGAAACGAATCGAATCGTATGGAATCGAATCGTGAATCGTACGATTCTAACAACCATGAGTGTAGGTATTGACTTTGTTTTGGTATGTTGGTTATGTGATTTAGTGACTTCTGTTTTTGTTTCCTTCTCGATTTGAGTCACTTGGTTCTGTTTTGTAATAGCTAAGCTTGTGTAGAGTAACACCTTTCTTATGTCACCGCACTCGCCTTGTCAGTTTACAATTTGTATATTATGCGGGTTTTTCTCACTTCCTAAGTTACTTTTTTGCTTTTGGATTTGGAGAGAACCAAAACAAGTTTGAAATTTTGTTCAATTTGCTACTTAGAAGACCGTTTTGAAGGATATTGAGTTAAGGGAAAAAAAAAAATACAATTAAAGGGCAGTTACCGTTGGTGGTCACAGTAACAAACGTGCCGGAAGGGGTATCTGAAGACATGCCCAGTTTTTGGCCTTTAAGCAAAAAGTGTTTGATCTCCAACTTGAACTTGGGATTTATCTCGTCTTTTAGCAATACGGTGAACAATGGTTCCTTGAGTTAAGAAATAAAGTTTCCCCAATGAATGTTGATTTTTTTTTTTGGTGTCTTAAGTTTTTGTTTTTTCATTCAAAACTGTAGGAGAAAATTTTGTTTTTGTTGTTGTTTTCAAAGAACATGCATTAGAGGTTTTATTTATACTAACTGTGTACTAGTGCCCCATTGTAGATCATGCGTTATTGTTATTGAACTCAAAAAGGTTGTGTAGTTAAAATGCTGTATCCTCTGTTCAACTTTTCTGATAAGAACAGAAAAGGATTATGGTCTTGTTTCAGAAAATCACATCTTTACGTGGTCATTAATTTTGGCATTTTGTAATTTGTCATGCAGGTAGACATGAGCTGATGCTGGGGAACACTTTCACGGTGCAAAAAGGCATGCGTTCTCCAAATAAGGAGGTTCCTCCTAAGGTTGCTTTGCTTTCTTGGTATTCTCTTCCTTTTTGAGTGAATATTGTAATAGTTTATTATTTTATTATTATTTTTTTTACCTCTGGTTGTTTTGTTTTTATATTTGTTTAATGTTTTCCCTTTTGGGGGTTGGGAGGGAGGATGCATTTTTTTTCTGCTTCTCTGGACCTTTGTCTCTTTGTATGTAATTGGTCCCTAAATAAATTGCATATTTAAATTGGTTATTTGATTTCGGTCTATCATTGAATTCTTATTAAAGCAGGTGTAGAGGCATAAGAATATTCCCCACATGGGGTTCTTGATATGAGAGTAACTTTTCGTGTGCTCGACTTTGATTGGATGGGCTATATATGTTGATCCTCCTATTTCTTTGTACTAGTTCTAGTCTAGATTGTTCATCTTGATATTTTAGTCCTTGGCATTCTTTTTTATATGGACACTTCTTGTGCCAATAAGACGAAGAGCTTGTATCAACTTAATGAGAAACAGGTCGTATTCTCAACTGCAATTTTTTCATGGGGTAACTTCTGCTAGTCTATTCTTTGCGGGATGTTTTACTATACCATTAAAGAGCTCCACATATACACCAGCCAATAATATTGGTAACTTGTCTTTAGACCTTAAAACAGTTACAGGCTAGAAATTTGTGCTGCATTGAAACATCCATCCCGCATGAAGAAGCGTAAGGGCTATTACACCCTTATAGTACCACTTGGTGATGGATGTTGGGAGGGGCAGACTGGAAACATACCTAACCTTTAGCAATTTAATACAAGTTTGTTCCTCTTAGAGACGAACTCATGATCTATCACTTGTTATCCCGGACTTTTACCATTGCAGCAAACAATGGCCCCTTGGAATGTTAATTCTATCCGAGAATTATATATGGTTGTTACTTCTTTTTAAAAATGACACTAGTACCTAAGCGGAATCTTGAGAGGTTTCAATTCTGAATTATTTTATGAAATCTGTATCTTAAATTGTTGATGTGACTTGGCCTTAAATCAAAATTGTCGAACAAGTTGAAAATATATGCTATATAAACTTATGTAAAACTGGTAGAATCCTTATTTCCACAACTTATACTTATGGAATTCTGTGTATGGATAGGTCATTGTTGGTAAGTCACCAGATGCTCCAAAATCTTATCTTACATAGTTAGAGAATACGCTTAAAACAAGCTTTAACACCCACCCTCGCGTGCGGCCACATCTCGCACATAGAGAGGCAACAAATTGGACCGCATCATGATGGATATAGGTAACAAATCGCAATATGCAAGACAGTACTAGGTGTCCAAGTCCTCTCAAAGCCAACGTTGTGATACCATGTTAAGCCGCTGCTCCAAAAGCTTAAGCTGATAGAGAATGTGCCAAACAATGTCTATCAAGCTCTAACACCCTCCCTCACATGCAACCCCATCTCGCATGGGGAGAGGCAACGGAAGAAACTCCATGAGCATGAGATAAACAACAAAGTATAATATGCCCAATGTGCAAAGTTGAACACAAGGCCTGCTTGGAAACAAGGCTTTGATACTAATCATACCATGTTAATTCACCAGTCGTTCCAAAAGCTTAAGTTGGAGAATGAGCCCTCCGACAATTTTTATAAAGCTCTAACACTTCAATCGTGGTAAATTGTAAATAAGCTTGTTTAGGACTTGAGGAACGGATGAGGAGGGAAGGCTTCTATTTGTGTGATGGCAATAATGGAACGTAAGGTTTTTTTGCAAATAAAATATACATGATTCTACCACAATTTGAACCCAGTGATTTCTATGAACACATTCGATGAAGGTATTTGATGATGTATTGCAATAGTAAATTCATAATCACGCTCGAGGAAAAGGTCGCTTGAGCGGATTCTCATAGGTTCTAGTATTTTGAAAGACATGATTTGATTTAATTCATCTTGGTAGGTCTTTTGTGAGAAGTCTAATAGTCATATACAATTAGTAGTCGCTGCAATTAATGTAAGATGACCTTCCATTTTGGCTTGAAGAATTATGCGTATAAGCATGAAGACGATGCGTGGCTAGTTATGCAATAAATTAGAATGTAAACCGTAAAGATATTTGGAGGTGATCTATCATCGTTGAAGTTAATTATGATTTTTTTTTTAATTTTTAATTATTGATATAAAAATGTGTCCATCAATGGTGTAGATACTAGAGTTGGCGTTACAGTGTTTGTGGTAGAATGGTTACTTGCAGTAACAACGAGAATTCATATGGTGTTTGTGGAAGAGTGGTTGTTCCCATTAATGAAGCGCGTTCTTAAGTGGGAAAGTTACGTGAAAATGAAGGCCAACTAGTGAATGAGAGAGAACCTGATAGGTGTATTGTGAGAAGTCACTAAAAGTTCATAACAAAGTACTTTTTAGTAAAGTACCAAAGGAATATGATATAATTTTCCCGGCATGTGTGTCCGTTTTAGGAATTCTGCTACACTAACGCAAGTTGAGCCTTGGCGAACCCTCATCTTCATCACAAAGTCACATGATTTGAGAATGCTATCAAAGATTAAGGGAGCCCAATGCACGAGCCTTTAGTGAAAATTCAGAGTACATTGATTCAGCCACTAAACATACTCAAAAGAGCTTTCCTTGATTATCCATATGGAATCTTCCTTTTATGGGGTATTGCATAAGGTCCAAATGTCGCTAAGCACTAAGCTAAAGTCTAATGAGAAAGGTTTCCCTCGAGGAACAAGTTGGTAAGACCAAAGCCCACCGTGTGCTGATAATGGTTTTGATCTTTAGGAGAACCATGATGGATACGCACCTAAGTTGCACGAAGCGGGAGAGGGGGTGGGGGTGGGGGTGGGAGCTCGAGCCGGGAAAGCGCTAAACTTTACGAGGTTTCAAAGGTTTCTTCTTGAGCGGGGTGGGAGCGGGAGCGGAAGCGTGGTTGGGAGTGGGGGCGGGGGCGGGGAGCGTGGAGCATGACCACTTTTAAAGATTCCTGCATCTAAGGTATGCACATGGCACCCTCTCAGAGATGCCCATACTAAATAGTGACAGTACATAGGATATCCGTGAGGTAGTAGGGTTCACACGAGTGCTAATAAGAAGTTGCCATGTGAAGATACACCTGTTATGGTATGCCATGCACCCACGATAAGAGCGGAAATTGCGGAAACAACTTAGTTACGAAAGGCGCAAGGCACACTTAGGTGCAAATGCCTCTGGCACCTAGACACAAGAAGCAGAAAAAGCGCGAGCTTGAGTGAAGTAAGGCGCACTTGGTAAGTTGTCTCTAAGTTGGTTCACAAAAAGTCTACCTTAAAATGACATAGTAAAAATCTAATCAAGTATGAAACTATCACAAAATTTCAAATTTAATTCCCATGTAGATTATTTGTAGAATTAAGCTTTTCCCTTTCCCTTTTCTTTTTTCTTTTCTAAATTTGGGAACCAACAGGAGAGTTAGTGTTGGTTACAAAAAAGACTATTCTTCTATTTAAAAAAAAGAATGTGACCCTTATGTTTCCCTTGTGTTTTGGAGTTAGTGTTGGTTGTAAAGCTAATAAGAGGTGGATTATAAGTTGGGTCTAAAGCTAATATTAGTTGGATCTAAATACAGGCCTTAGTTTCATGATACATGATGGGTGGTAAAATATGCTGACTTCTGTAAGAAAAAGTTTTGGCCAATAATATTAAGAGTGAGAATTCCATGATAAGCAGGGAGACAAGAGAATACCGCACAAAGCTCTTTTGAAAATGTAACATTGTTCATTCATCTCAAAAGGTCTATTTTATTTTTCCTAAAAGAGGCCTAGTTATAGGCCTAACAAAATCTTAATGACATGATGACATGATTACTTGGAAAAAATAAAAAAAGAATTTATCTCAGAATTGGAAAAAGTGTGTCAATTATATATGTAGCAGTAGCACCTCATGATCAATTTTGGTATTTTCGGAAAATTTTAGTTGTAAGATAATGTCTGTTATATGGTATTATTGAAAATAAGACATGAAGTTGCTTAACAAGGCATAATTGGCTGGCCCTAGAAACTTCTACGAATAGTTCGAATTTATGCACTATTTCTTGCATGGTGCGAGTATTAACATATTGGTGTTGATCAATGAGATCTCTCGTTACCTATTGTAGATTTGCATGAAATTTATTATGCGATTTGAAAAGGTAGGATATTTCCATATTGAATAATACTCATTTGACCTTGCTAGTGGACATAAAGTTCTTTCCTTTTCTTTTCCATCTTCCTTGGATTTGTTTTTGGAAAAATTGTTAATATTTGCCAAGGTCACGAATTAAAAAGCTATAACCAATAGTTATGCACTTTTCCTTTCTAATTGGAGGTTTGTATAGGAATTTGATCGGAGAGTGTTGGAAGGTTTCCAAGTTTCCCCGCTTTGGCATCAAGGTTTCATTTGTGATGATGGAAGGTATACCTTCCTGTACCTATTGGCATGAACAATATTATGCAATTTGTAATGAATTCGAGAAAGATGACATACTAATTTTTCATGAAAAGAATGCTGAAAAGACTAATACATACTTCTTTTTTGTACTTAAAAGAAAGACCTTCTTAGAAGGTAGTGTAAATTTCAGGGTTTGGGTCTTATAGCATTATCTAGATATCAAAGTCAATGTCATTTTGCTTACTACTGCAGAGACAAAATTTGTCATGAGATTGACCACTTGCCACTTGTTAAACTTGAGAGTACGAATTTCCAATCTGTGTTCCTTTTCGAGTGAATTCCTACTTCATTAGAGGGCTAACCTATGGTGCAATGCTCGGGCAGAGAAGTGAGAGGTCATGGGTTACTGATTAATTTGATTCAATACATGATCGATGACATTTTCTGGCTTCCCTCATGTAGACACAATTAATTAGTATGCTTCAGATTTAATGTTCCTTTCTACATAACAAAATATAGTTCCTTAAACTGAGTTGGGATGATTGTTTTAAAAAAAAAATCTGTGACCTTTTTGGATTAGCTTTTTCACAGCTTTTTGGAAAAACTCAATTACTTTTTAAGGCTAAAAAAGGGCTTTTTTTAAAGGCTCCAATTTGTAGCTTTTTTAAAAAAAACCTCCCATTCCAACAAGTTATCATTTAAACCCTTATCCCAAACGGGCTCTAAGACTTCATTTGACCATTTATACTTTGAGTTCTTGGTGTAACTAATCTTATAATGACAGGACAAATTATGTGGATATTGTAAAGACAGCTAGATGGGAGTACAGTACCCGCCCAGTATACGGATGGGGTAATGTTGATTCCAAGCAGAAGTCCACAGCTGGCTGGCTTGCTGCATTTCCTGTATTCGAACCTCATTGGCAGATATGCATGGCTGGCGGGCTTTCAACAGGCATTAGCTTATTTCGTTCTTATTGGGCTTTTACACTTTTCTCTAGGCTTTGTTTGGTTGATGGATTTAGTCAGAAAAGGAAAAGAAACCGCGAGGGCAACACTGTGTTTTGCTTGGTTATTAAGGAAACAGTGAGGGAAGTAGGGTAAAAATAAAGAGTAATGCTATGCTTCCCAAATTTTTCATCCCAAATGCTTCCCAAATACAGTGGCAGTGGGCTCACTGGATTTTGATTGGAGGATGTTGTTGTGACCCCACCATTATTGAAGGTGGTTCCACTACCACATGTATTTGGGAAGCATTGGAATGGAAAATTTTGGAAGCATAGCATTACTCAAAAATAAATTAAAAATTTTGACTTTGTGAGTTCTACTTCCTCTTTTCGTGAATTCCTACTATATTTTGTTAGTTCTAATTTTGAATGTTATTTAAGCATGGAACAAAAGGGCAATAGTTTTCCTTCTTGTTTTCTTTTCCACTTTCTGTCCTCCTCCAAACCACAACCAAACAGAACAATATACTTTTCTACTGATGTTCAGAGCAATAGTACTGGTGAATAACATCAGTGTACTACTTGAAAGTATCAGGTTCACAAACTGCTGTTATGAATATGGAAATTTTCATCTTCTGCCTTATAGGCTTTAAGATGAATTGTGTAGGATTAGGGTGAGACAAATGAAGCAACTGTAGTACACTGAAAACAGAAAAGACAAATGAATTGTGTAGGCTTCAAGGCTTCATGTGCTGCATCAAATAACCATAATTTGAATTATCTCCTAAAACAGAAAAGACAAACTAAAGAACTGAAGAATGGGTTAGAATATCATTAGTCAATGCTAAAGGAGGTGATGTACTGATGTCGTCGTTGGTCCAATAGCTGGAGAAAGCAATCAAGACTTTATAACCAACCACTTTTGGTGGTTATTGTTTACCTTCAGTTAGATTTTCATGCGCAGAGATTTATGAATATTCTTTCCATAAATGTAATAAATTTCTGAAAGCACAAACTTTACTTCCTGATATTATTTATTCGTTTCCCAGGTTGGATCGAGTGGGATGGTGAAAGGTATGAGTTCAAAGATGCTCCATCTTATTCAGAAAAGAATTGGGGTGGAGGCTTCCCGAGAAGGTGGTTTTGGGTAAATATTTTGTCCTTCCTCGGCATTTTGTGTTGAAATTGGTTCCGTTTCCAGTTTCCACCAATTGTCATAGAATACTTGTTTAGGAAAAGGAACAACAGAGGGTAGAGTGTTACTTCACAAAAGTCACCTTAAAAAGCCCCTTTGGATAAGATTTCTTCTTCTGCAGCAACATCCTGAAGTATCTGAAAGGGTTATTTCCCTTTGCACCCTCCTAGTTTACACTTTGTGTCACTTTCTTCCCCATAGCTTTTTAGTTGACATGTTAGACATTCAAGTTTCTAATTACTGTCAACTTGTACCCTGCATCAAAATCTGTCAGCGTTTTGTCTACAGTTCTGACAAAAACCGTCAAAGTCCTTTACAATTCTTCAGAATTATGCCTTTTTACGGTTTTTGGCTGAAGGTGCAAGGTGACATAAATAATGAACTCCAGGGTTGAGTGTGTAAATTTAAACTATGGGAGACAAAGTGACACCGAATCTAAACTACGAGGGTGCAGACTGTAATTAACTCTATCTAAAATGTATTGTCTTTTGACTGTAATTTGCAAGAGGTATATTCAAGGTTACACAGATCGCGGATCGATTCGATACGTGGAACGGGAACGGGAACGGGAACGTGGATCACCACTAGCTATGAAATGTGGTGCGGTGGGGGTACACGTCTCCAAATCGCTAAGACGGAATGGAGTGTACTATATTGAAACGTTAAAAGTTTCATAGACCATTTTTCATATGTGTTCTTATATTAAAGTCAAAGTCTAATGGGTAGGTGATGATTTTTGAGTGGTGGGGTATGATAAGATAGAAGGGTTTGTAAGAGAGTAGTAATCTAAGAATCAATAGTGCAGAAGGAATCTCGAGGAGAAGTGGAAAGGAGGTAAAGAGAGACAAACTAAAGGATAGTGAGTGGGGAAGTATTCCAAGAGAAACCCATGCAATTAATGACCGAGCGAATGTGTGAAGGAGTATTTACAATGAGTTCATAAATGCAAAGATCTCAAGTGGAATGCCTGAAATTCTCTCTGAATGCCCAGAATCTCATATGTCACACCTGAGAGTACTGTTCCTATATAGTAGCACCAGTGCGGGTGCGGGCATTCGGATACGGGAATGCAGGTGCGAGGGATTCGCCAATTTTCCAAAGAGTAAGGGTGTAGGTGCGGCGGGAGTACTTGGATAAAATATTAAAAATATACTTTCATATAGTAGTATATACAAATTATTTTATAACTATTAGTGCATTAGTGTATACCCTAGATAATTGCTATTATTATTTTCTATTATTTATCTTTTAAACCTCCAAATTTTTCAAAATTGTATGAAGAACTTGTATTCTTTTTCAAAAGAGAGTCACAAAAAAGCCCCAGCTACATTCCAAAGAACTTAAAGAATCCACGAAGCACCCAGTACGGGTGCGCACTAAGTGTGGGTGCGGCGGCCTTTTCAAAGAGTCTGTGTTTCATAGGTTCCTATTTATAGCAATTGGGACACATGCCAAGGAATGAGCTCTGCTGACATGGCTCATTCCTATTGAGGCGTACCAAAATACCAGGTGTCGTCCGGAGACAACACAAGGAATGTCTTCACGGTATACTTGAGAGATATTTCAGATAGTCTCACTGACCTTTAGAAAGGCTTAGGGGTGTATCGCAGAAGAGACGGTCACGACCTTCTTAAGTGGGCTCTGCTCTTAAGCCAACCAAGCCACATAACTTGAGAGTTCCCGATAAGATAAGGAAGGACTTTACTGCGCCATGGTCTAGAACGACCATGTCGTGGTACAGTGGTATTGCACCAAGACCTGCCCCTAATTGAGGTCTATCCAAGCTGGGCATTACCAGAAGTAGTCTAAGTGGTTCACGATGGACTATTGTGGGCCTTGCCTTGTAATACTCACGAGGCGCCTTAATGTGTGGCTATTGCTTTGTCCTTATCCATTTAGGAATAGTGAGGTTTCCTTGCGTGTGTAGGTAACGACACGTGTCGATCTCAGATATGTTGGCCAATAATGACACCCACAGTGGTATCTTTACAATATCACGAGATCTATGTGGTGTTATTATAATATCACGTGATTTAAAGCTGGAGCGCCAAAAGTGGCGTGCGAGTTCACTACCTACCATGATCTGGAATGATTGTTCCAAAACGGGGATCGTTCGGGTTTGAACGATTTCTTGTTACATTGGGTGTATTATTGCTGAAACAAAGAGAAATGAAGAGGCCTCTCCTGAGGATCCTCCATATCAGAAATTCCTTAAGTCTTTTAGTCTTCTATGTGAAGATCTTTTGTGTCTAAGATTTGATCATGGTCTGTAAAAGATAATGTACCTTGATCCCCTCAGTTGTTTGTCTCGGTTTACCTTCCTATACAGTCCATTATCTTCTTCTTGGTCATGCGTCTAATCCTTTGTGGATTATCAGAGTCTCAGCTTGTGTGTAGTATATGATTAATTACCCACCTTTTCACTATAGCAAAAAAGTCACTGTTCATTTTTACTATTCACTCTACACATAGCTTCTTCTTCTATCTCCAGATGTTCTTCATCTTCCTCCAGACGTTCAACTTCCAAACTTGAATATCTCTATGAATTTGACTACCTTCCAGAAGACCATAAGGTCCCTCTTACTGATCTCCCCTTCTTGAATCCATATTCCACCTTTGCTAAACCATCCACTTCATTAACTACCACGGTCAAAAAGATCTTTTCTACACCACGTCCTTCCTCTTTGAAAGAATATATCCAGGCCTCTAAGTTTGATCAATGTTATATACCAGCCACGGAGACTGAACAGTTGATCAGCCTTGATATCCCAACAACTTTCGTTCCACTTTGGAAACATGGTTATACCCATCTTCATTTTGGAGCAATCAGGCTTGCCTTAAACTTCCACGGGAAGAAAGGCCTTCCTGTTGTCTCCCGCATTGCTTTGCTGGATACAAGGTTCCTCAAATATGAACATGCTTGTATTGCCACAGTCCAAACAACGCTGAATTCAGGAACAGTGATCTTGACATTTTTTCCGAATTTTAATATGCCATTGCAAGATCCTTACCTTCTCTCAGTTTTGAAGGAACAACACTTCATCCGAAGATAATCTTCACGGGCTATGTGCATTTGTAATACCAAAGTTATACAATCACACAGAAGGAAGGGAAGGAGGGGAAGGAGGTAAGGAGACACACAAAGATAAGAATATTATTCAACTCCAAACTTCTCTGCCCTCTAATGGATGGCAACAATCCCTTTTATAGAGCCAAAGGGAAAACCTCCAAAGAGTAAAAGCAGGATACAAACCTTACTATTTTACACTGTACAAACTATTACAACATGTGAAATTAAATGGACCGACAATACTACTATTTTACACTATTACAGACTGACAATACTACTATTTTACACTGTTACAAACACTATTACAAACTGTTACAACACGAGAAAGTAAATGGACCGACAATACTACTATTTTACACTGTTACAAACTGTTACAACACGTGAAAGTAAATGAACCGACAATACTAATCCACCGACAATACTAATCCGTGTCACTATCTGATGAATCTGGTTCCCAAAGGGTTCCCTGTCCGGTGTCTGGTTGGATAAAAAAGTAGGTGAACTCTGTACATTGGGTGATCTGGATGAGACGTGTCCCAACCATATTGGTCATGAAAATCTACAAGAATGCGTCGGAATAATTGGCAATAATCCAAAGGGTATAATCCAATGTTGTGCCATGTGCAAGTTTCTTTGTGTAATAGTTCTGATGGCACGCTTGATGGTTCAACTTGGTTCACCAGGCAAAGTTGAATTTGTAGGAAATGAAATGTATGTTCATTCTCGAAAGCGAGGGGATTTTCGATTCCTGTGAGAACCCTAGAAGTGGGGATACGGTGAACTGTTGAGAGAGTGTCTTATTATTATTAGTTCGTTGTGTTAATTAGTTGTTAGTTGGGGTCTTTGTGTAATTTTATTTTTTCCTCTCTTTGTGTATTATAATGTGGGTTAGATCTTTTTTCTAACCTAAGATTTAATAATATTTTTTTCTACATGGTATCAGAGCCATGGATGACACACTCAAAAACAAACCCTAAACCACCACTACCCACCACCAGCCTGCCACAGCCATCACTACCCATCATCAACCCTTCGCCTGACCACCACCACCCTTCGCCGCTGCCCAAACACAGCCCCACACCCTGCGCCGCATCCACCAGCACACCCAACACACTGCGCCGCACCCACCAGCACACCCCACAGCCTGCGCCGCACCTTATTCCCACCCCCCAGCCTGCGCAGTCAACCATCCAACCACCCTAGACCTTGCGCAAACCCTAGTATCACCCTGGACTGATTTCGACACTGTTTTGTTCCTCGTTTTTTGTGTCTGTTAGGTCTTTTATGGACCCTTGATCTGTCTTAAGACCTTTGTGAGTTCCATCTTCTCCGTTTCCTTCAGTTTTTTGTTGAGTTTTCCTTTCATATCCGGATCAATGGCTGACAAACCGGAAGTTTCTACACCGACCACGATCCATACAGTGGTTGCTCCTTTGGATCCCAACCTGAAAATTACTCCCACTCCCTTTGATGGCCAAAATTATCTGAAGTGGTCCCAGGCAGTGGAATTGTATCTGAAGGCACGTGGGAAGATGGGCCACCTTGACGGGCGTGTCCCAGCCCTTGTTTCTACAGATCCAGGCTATGATAAGTGGGAGATTGAGAACTCCGTTATCATGGCATGGCTTATTAACTCTATGGTCCCTGAAATTGGGGAGAATTTCTATCGCATGAGGACTGCTAAGGCGATCTGGGACACTGTTACTTCTACCTTCTCTAAACGGGGGAACTATGCACAGGAGTTTGAGTTGCTTCGTTCCATTGACCGTTCAGAGCAGGGTGACATGACCGTCACCAAATATTTTTCAGTTTCTTACCACCAGTTGGGATCGGATTGATCATCTTCAGGCCTATCAGCCTGTGTGTGTTGCTGATGCTGAGGGATATCGGAAACTAGTCTTTAAATTCCTCCAGGGACTTCATTCTGACTATGACGCAGTTCGTAGTCGGGTACTTGGGATGGATTCTCTCCCCACTCTTCAGGAGGCCTTTGCTCATGTTCAGAATGAGGAGAGTCGTCGCTCTGTCATGCTTCCTTCTGCCGCTACTGAGAGATCTGCCTTAGTTTCTGTTCCACATAGAGATGGGTCCCAGCAACCACCTTCTTCCGATCGACCTGTTGTGATTTGTGACTAATGTTTTAAGCCCCATCATACTCGGGCTAACTGCTGGAGCCTCCATGGCAAACCACCTGGTGGTCGGGGAGGCCGTGGAGGTCGAGGAGGGGGTCGTGGAGGCCGTTCTGGTGGTCGTGAGGAGGCTGCCCGTGCACATCATTCTGCTGTTCCTGAGCCTACCGCTCCGGTTTCTAGTGGTTCTGCACCCTCTTCGGATATTAGCTCCAGCACCTTTACTGCCACTGAACTTGAGACTCTCAGACAACTGATGGCCTGCTGTGTTACTCCGACATCTACAAGCTCTTCATCGTCCTTTGCCCAGTCAGGTAATGTTGTTACATCACCAAGAGCATTTCTCTCTTCTGTCTCCTCTCGTTGGATTATTGACTCCGGCGCCTCTGATCATATGTCACCTTCATCTAACCTTTTCTCTGACTATGAGTCTTCCTCAGGCCAAGATAAAGTTAGAATAGCCGATGACGCTTTTTCCTCTGTTACCGAGAAAGGTCTAATTCATGCTACTCCTTCTCTACCCTTAACTTCTGTATTACATGTTCCTCAGTTTTCTCACAATCTTTTGTCCTTGAGTCGTATTACTCGAGACTTGAACTGTAGTGTAACCTTTTATCCTACTCGTGTGTTTCAGGATCTTATCACGAGGAGGACGATTGGCAGTGGTAGAGAGGAGCATGGTCTTTACATTTTGGATGAAGGGGAGAAATTGGCTCATCATACTGTAGTTATCCAGAATAAAGTTGATGACCTACATATTTGGCATAGGAGATTAGGACACCCTTCTTTTTCTTTACTTAAGCATATGTTTCCCTCACTTGTGGCAAATACTGGTATTTCGAATTTTTCTTGTGATGCTTGTGAGTTTGGTAAACATTTTCGAGCTTCTTATGCTCCTAGTGATAATAAAAGTTCCGCTCCATTTACTTTAATTCATTCTGATGTGTGGGGTCCTTCTCGTACTGTGTCTTTAAAGGGTCATCGTTGGTTTGTTTCTTTTATTGATGATTTTTCTCGAACTACTTGGATGTATATGATGAAAGAAAAACGAGAAGTATTTGATATTTTCCAACAATTTCACAACATGGTAAATACTCAATTTGTCGCTGTAGTGAAAATTTTGCGTTCTGATCAAGGAGGTGAGTATATTGATTCTGGTTTAGGTGCGCATATTTTTCTTCTCACGGTATCATTCACCAAACTTCTTGCACTACCACTCCACAACAAAACGGCGTGGCAGAGCGCAAGAATCGCCACCTCTTAGATATTGCTCGCTCCTTACTCTTCCAGGTTAATGCTCCTCGTAATTACTGGGGTGAAGCAGTCCTTACAGCTGCTTATCTCATTAATAGACTCCCAACTCGTGTCCTATATAAACAAACACCACTTCAAGCCCTTTCTCATCCTTCCCTCTCCTCATCCATTCCACCTCGTGTCTTTGGTTGTGTTTGTTTTGTTCATAACCATTCACTTAACCGTGGGAAGTTAGATCCTCGGTCTATTAAGTGTGTGTTTGTTGGCTATTCTCCTACCCAGAAAGGTTACAAATGTTAACATCCTCCTTCTAGGAAATGGTTTGTGTCGATGGATGTCACCTTTCACGAGTCTCAGTCCTACTTTGTTGATCCTCAGCCATCTCTTCAGGGGGAGAGACGGTGTGAAGAGATGCCTGTTCTGTTACCTACGATGATTGAGGTGGAACAAGAAAGGGCTGAAAGGGAGAGTGAGGGAGTTGGAATAGAGAGAGAGAGAGAGCCTGAAGAGACTGAAGGAGAGGGGGTTGAGGGAGGAAAAGAGTTGAAAGTTTATTCGAGGGGGACATGGAGTAAAAGGAAGACTAAAGAGACTTCAGAGACTGTTGCTTCTCTTCCTCCACTGCCATTCTCTCTTAGTGATGATGATTCAGGTAATTCTTCTGATACACCCTCTCTAGAACCAAATGATTTGGATGTTCCTATTGCTGTCCGTAAGGGTGTTAGGTCTTGCACCCAACACCCTATCTCTAATTTTGTGTCCTATTCACATTTGTCTGCCTCTTATAAATCATTCCTTTCAAAAATTTCCTCTGTCAGTGTTCCTAACCATGTCCAGGATGCTCTTGCTGATCCCAAATGGAAACAAGCTATGAGTGAAGAGATGAAGGCTCTTCACAAGACTGGTACTTGGGAATTGACAACATTGCCTAAATGTAAGAGGATTGTTGGGTGCAAGTGGGTGTTTACAGTAAAACACTGGGTTGACAGTTTCATCGAGAGGTATAAAGCTCGGTTGGTAGCGAAGGGGTACACTCAGACTTATAGTGTAGATTACGAAGAAACCTTTGCTCCAGTGGCAAAAATGAACTCAGTAAGGATCCTACTTTCTCTTGCAGCGAATCGAGATTGGCCTCTTCACCAGTAAGAGGACTGTTGGGTGCAAGTGGGTGTTTACAGTAAAACACCGGGTTGACGGTTCCATCGAGAGGTATAAAGCTCGGTTGGTAGCAAAGGGGTACACTCAGACTTATGGTGTAGATTACGAAGAAACCTTTGCTCCAGTGGCAAAAATGAACTCAGTAAGGATCCTACTTTCTCTTGCAGCGAATCGAGATTGGCCTCTTCACCAGTTTGATGTGAAGAATGCCTTCTTACATGGTGATTTGGAAGAGGAGGTTTACATGGATGTTCCCCCTGGTTTTGAAGATTCCAAGACAGAGGGTAAGGTGTGTAGATTGAGAAAGTCTTTATATGGACTTAAACAGTCTCCGAGAGCTTGGTTTGAGAGATTCACACAGGCTATGCTTCGATTTGGTTTCAGACAAAGCCATTCGGATCATACATTGTTCGTCAAACATTCTACACAGGGTAAGATCACTGCTCTCATTGTATATGTTGATGATATTGTACTGACAGGAGACGACTTAGAGGAGATGGAGAAATTAAAAAACCAGTTAGCTACAGAGTTCGAAATAAAAGACTTGGGAGCCTTGAAGTTCTTTCTGGGAATTGAACTTGCTCGGTCCAAACAGGGAATTTTTATTTCCCAAAGGAAGTATGTGTTAGACTTGCTGAAAGAAACAGGGATGCTCGGTAGCAAGGCTTGTGATACTCCTATGGAATAGAATAAAAAACTTAGTGAAGACAGTAACGGGGAATTGGTGGACAGGGGGAGCTATCAGAGACTTGTTGGTAAGCTTATTTACTTGTCTCATACTCGTCCTGATATTGCTTTTGCAGTTGGGGTCGTTAGTCAGTTTATGCATTCTCCTCGGGTGTCACACCAAGAAGCTGTCGTTAGAATTCTCCGTTATTTGAAGTCATCTCCTGGAAAGGGCTTATTTTTTGCTAAGCATGATCATACGAGTGTTGAGGCTTATACGGATGCGGATTGGGCTGGTTCCGTCACTGATAGGAGGTCTACTTCCGGGTATTGTACATTTGTGCGAGGTAACTTGGTTACCTGGCGAAGCAAGAAGCAGAATGTTGTGGCGAAATCTAGCGCAGAGGCTGAGTTCAGGGCAATGGCCCAAGGTATTTGTGAGATACTCTGGGTCAAATCATTGTTGAAGGATTTAAGGATTGAACAGGTAGATTCCATGAGACTGTACTGTGATAACAAGGCAGCAATCAGTATAGCTCATAATCCTGTTCAACATGATAGAACCAAGCATGTTGAGATTGATCGACATTTTATCAAAGAGAAGCTTAGTAGTGGAGTTATCTGCATTCCTTTTGTGAAAAGTAGTGATCAAGTTGCGGATGTTCTCACCAAAGGGATAGGAAGTCAGCCTTTCCACACTGTTCTAGACAAGCTGGGCATGAGAGATATATTTGTACCAGCTTGAGGGGGAGTGTTGAGAGAGTCTTATTATTATTAGTTCGTTGTGTTAATTAGTTGTTAGTTGGGGTCTTAGTGTAATTTTATTTTTTCCTCTCTTTGTGTATTATAATGTGGGTTAGATCTTTTTTCTAACCTAAGATTTAATAATATTTTTTTCTACATGAACAACAGTTTCTCCTTGTGGGGATGTTTCAAGATGATCTCTAAAGGAGAAAAGGACAATACAATATTTCCACGAGTTCTGGCGCAAGAGGTTTTGCCAATATGAAAAATCACCAAATAACAGGAACCATTTTGCCAGGTGAAAAGATTTTTGGGTGACCTCTGGGTAGAGCATCTGAGACTAGGCAAAGTATCGGAGTAAGAGACATTTATTGAACACTATGCCAATAGTGTAAAGATTTGCCAAATACCAAAGAAGTAAATAGGCCTCGAGAGGAAAATTATGTTGGAAAACATGATTCAAATGTAGCAAGGTTAGGAAAGGATAGACGGGGTGGAAGGGGAGTGACAGTAAAGGTCCAGCATCAAGGCCATATCTGGAGACATAAAGTTTAAGGAAAGAGTGGAGGCTTTCAGTGTTACGGGAGATGAGGGTGGCCTCTAACAGAAAATGTTGGATATGGACGGGCATGGTAAGGACAAAGGTTTCCAAATTTTCTTGTCCTGGGGGAGTGGAAGGGAGTCCAGATGATTCTCCATGCTCAAATACTCCAATCAGAGGGAAAACTGGAATGGAAATGGGATTTATTTCTTTCTTGAGCCGTGAAAGGAAATCAGAAAGGACATTATTTTCCCCTTTATGTGAACAGCTTCAAAGCTCAATTGGGAGAACCAGTTTGCCCATCGAAGTAACTGAGTGGGCGGAAGGGCTTTTTGTTTAAATCGGAGCATTTGGGGAAAACTCATAAGGTCTGTTTCGATGAGAAAATGATGGCCAACAAGGTAGAATTTGAATTTGTCAATTGCTTTCATGATGGCTCGAATTTCATTGTAAGTGGAATGGTAATGCAATTCTGCTGGGGTGAAAGCTCCACTTTTGTAACCACAAATACTCCCGGTTCCATCTGCTTCTTGTTGCAACAACACTGCTCCCCAATATAAATCAGAAGCATCTGTTTGCAATATCCGTTTCCCATTGGATGGAATTTTCTAAGGGGGAAGAGTATGTGCCACTTGTTTGAGTGCTTTTACGGCTTGTGTGGATTGGGGTGACCAAGGGGGAGCATTCTTTTTGAGAAGCAAGGAGAGTGTTTGTCTATGCTTGGCAAGGTGTGGGATAAAATCTGCCATATAATTGACGATTCCAAGAAACTGTTGAACTTGCTTTATCGAAAGATTGAAATCTGGAAAATGCTCAAGCTGGCTTGCGATGTGAGGTTGCAGAGTATACTTCCCTTTAGAAAAATTCAGACCCAAAAAGTCTACTGAGGACACTCCAATCACCATCTTTTTCTGTGATAACATTATGCCATATTTTCTGACCAAAGAATGGAATTTGTGTAGGAGTAAGGCACGAGAGTCTGGATTTGGTGAGAAGAGGAGTATATCATCAATGTAGATTAGAGAAGAGGAGAGGATGGGTTCGAAAATTTTGATCATGGCTTTCTGGAAGAGGGAAGGGGCCGTCTTGAGGCCAAAAGGCATGACTGTCCAATGAAATTGGTGGTCTGGGAGACAGAATCCTGTTTTGGGTCGTTCATCTGGATGAATTCCAAGTTGCCAAAAACCGGCTTTGAGGTCAAATTTTGAAAATATTTGGGCTTGGGTTAACTGGGAAAGGAGGTTATGGCGACGTGGAAGTGGGAACTTGTCATCATGAAGAAAATGGTTAGAGGTTGGTAATTTATGACAAGGCGAAGTTTTCCACGAACTTGTTTGGCTCTCTTGTTAACATAGAAAGCTTCACATGCCCACTGGGAGGGAAGGGGCCGTCTTGAGGCCAAAAGGCATGACTGTCCAATGAAATTGGTGGTCTGGGAGACAGAATCCTGTTTTGGGTCGTTCATCTGGATGAATTCCAAGTTGCCAAAAACCGGCTTTGAGGTCAAATTTTGAAAATATTTGGGCTTGGGTTAACTGGGAAAGGAGGTTATGGCGACGTGAAAGTGGGAACTTGTCATCATGAAGAAAATGGTTGAGAGGTTGGTAATTTATGACAAGGCGAAGTTTTTCACGAACTTGTTCGGCTCTCTTGTTAACATAGAAAGCTTCACATGCCCACTGGGAGGTGGTGTTTTCGATGAGGCCTTTCTTTCTGTAGTTGCGCAACTTCGGCTAGAGCAAGCTGGTAATGGTCTGGATTCATCCCTTGATGGCTGGCTTTGGTTGGATTGATATCCTCATTCTTTTTGAAAGGAAGGGATATGAAGAAATCTGGGTTTGTCCACAAAGGGTGAGAGCATTTGGTAAGAAATTCAGAATGGGTCTCTGCACAAGAATGTGTAATGATTTCCTGTTGGATTGGCAGGAAGACTTCAAGGGTAAAAAGATTAGGCTGGGTGGTCCATGGTAGGAAGAAGTTCTTGTATCTGAGCCCTTTTGGACATGTTACTTTGGTGAGAGATTGGAGTATATCAAAACCAATCAGGAGATCTTTACCAGAAAGGTCTGAACCATAAACACAATGCTTGATGGAGTATCCTGGAAATAGTTGGATAATGACTGGTTTACTGATGAGAGTGATCACAAAATTTTCTCCATTTGCAGCTTTAAATGGCTTAAAGCATGTTTGCCAGTGAGATCGGGGAAGAATGGAGGGATTTATGATAGAGGCTGCTGCTCCGGTGTCAAAGAAAGCTATGACAGAGATTGGTTTGTCATACTTTGTAGGGACAAGGGTGACCCTAGCAAGAGGCTGAACAAGTGTGATGGAATCTGGGGAAATTTAATGGATGTCATGGTAGGCATCAATATCAAAAAGATCGATATCTTCATCTGGGCTGAGCTCTTCATAATCGGAAGGATAAGTGGGGAGTGCAAGGGCCAGTATTGTTTCATCATGGGGCTCATCATCTATGGAGAACACAGATTCAATATCTGCATTATCCTCTCCTAGAGCAAGTTGAGTAAGTGCCTATATCATGTTGGATTTTTGGGGGCCTTTATGGGGGCACTGTTTTGCATAATGTCCTGTTTTTCTGCAGATGAAATCACGATAAGATTTTCTTTGGCCACGGAGGGATTTTTTCCGGAAGTATCTCCATTTCTTCTTCTTGGGGATGAAGGGAGATGGGTCAGATGTATGCTTCTGAAAATGTTTGGATTTTTTAGGAAACTTGGCAACTGCAACTTTTTTCTTTGCACTTAATGAAAAGATCTGGACGTGACACAAGAATTTCCCAGCATCTTGCCTTGATCATGAAATGTCTTGAAGAATTTTTGTTGGTTACCTTTTGGAGACCTGTGATATAATGATGAAGCATGTCCTGTTCAGTGGCCGATAATGACCATATGTCCTCATCAGTAGGGGAGTCGGGACAAGAATGTTGGTGGACAGTGGTAAGATCAGAGGGTGTGTCCTTGGCCATGGTCTGGAGAAGAGCAGTAAGTGGATTAGAATGAACAGGGATAGGAGGATTTTCAATGATCATGGTGGTGGCTGGAGCTGTCGGTGAGGAAGAGGATGCAAGGTGTTGGCCTGGGAGTGGTACTGGTGGTTTTCTTTTTGGACGGGATGGCTTGAGATCTCTAGGGAGGAAAGCAGCTGTATTAAACATTCCACCAGAGGTAGCAGACGAAAGTGAAAAAGGTAAAGGTTGTTGCTGGTGCAAATTGGGAGGAGAATATGGGTACCCAGGTATAGAAAATTGAGGATCAAAGGAGTAAGGATAGTGATCTTTGTATGATGAATGAGACTGATTTTGGGCCTGCAGGGAATGTAGCTGATTCTTTAAATGTTTCATTTCAGCTTCTTTTAAGGCGAAGGCCGAAGAGTAAATACTGGTCGACTGTGCCAAGTGTAATAGCTCATGATGTAGGCCTTTGATACGGTGTTGAAGATCACTAATCAAGCATTCAAGCGAATTCATTTTTTGATCCAGAGTGGCCTGAGTTTGGACAATTTGTTGAAGGCAATGATTTTGTGCAAGAGCATTAGCTGACTGCCAATTAAGAGTTGCTTCAGCTGCTGAGATTGGCTTCTTTGTTCCATCTGGGTTAATGACAGTGGGAGGAGCAATTTTGTGCTCATGCCGGATTTGATCATCTGGAGTTGTGAACTGGAGAGGAGGCAAACATGTAACAAGGAATAGGAGAGGGAGAAGTTGGGGGTAAGTGGGTAGGAGAAAGAGGGGGCTTGCATGGGGAAAGAGTTTTGATTTTGGGTGGTTGGGGAGGCCTATGTGACTTGCCTGAGTAAAGCACATAGAAATCAAATTTTCCAGAAGGTTTGCCAAGTAAACCTACACTGGGATCACCAAAATCATCTCTCTTGAAGTTTTTTTTGAGAAGAATTTTTCTTTGGTTTTCGGGGAGCATCATCATCGTAGAATTCTTATGAATCACTTATCCTTGGTGTAATTTTATTGACACTTTGTAGATATTTTTGGCTGAAACTAAAACAAATTTATATATTTTTCATGCCTAATGCTGTTCTCTAGGTACAATGTAATGTCTTTGAAGGTGCGAGTGGAGAAGTTGCTTTGACTGCAGCTGGTGGATTGAGGCAACTGCCTGGACTTACTGAGACTTTTGAAAGTGCTGCACTGGTACTCTTTATGGGTTCCTTCATCAATGTTTCCTTTTATCCACTTATTAATGTTTCCTTTTGTTGAGAGTATAAAGACTTAATGTTACACCCTCTCTAACAACTTAATCTTTTAGAGTAGATGGTTGTTAACATGGTATCAGAGTAGGCAAAGGTCCTGAGTTCAATCCTCGCCGTCACCCTGATTTCTAAAAAAATTCCACGTGTTTGGCCCTTGTCAAAAAAAGTCGAGCCACTCGTGAGGGGGCGTGTTGAGAGTACAAACACATAAGTTACACCCTCCCTAATAGCTTAAGCTTTTAGAGTAGATGGTTGTTAACACCTTTCGTGTATCTATGACAAATAGGATATTGGATGCATAAGAGCTATAATCTATATGACAGTTGACAAAAAGGAGGCGAAGGTAAGAGAACATTATTACCACCACCAGGCGGTCTCGATAGCACATATTATGTACACAACGTGAAAAGTACTCATAATTGCTCAGCCAAAAAGAGTTTCTTATTGTTAAGACACAATATGGGTGTTTTTTTCCCCTTGGGGTATTCTGTGGGTCAATTTTTTATATTTTAGATAGACATTAGATATATCTAATTCTCTCTCTCTCTCTTTCTCTCTCTCTCTCTCTCTCTATTTTTGCTCACATCTATGTGGATCACGCATCTCTTCGCCTTCTATAAAAATAATATTTTCAAATTAATCATTACATTTTCAGTGCACATTGCAATAGTAGATTTGTATACGAACCAACATGGGTGAAGCTAAGAGCTTGGAGTTGGGAGTCATCAGATGTTTGTTCATCCAAATGACATTTCCCTTTTGACATGATTTTGTTTTATCTTTCAATTTTTATCTGATAATGAGCGAGACAATGTTTCTAGAATTGTTATATATAGTAGCGGTTCTATTTGTATATAACTTTTCCTGATTACTTAGCAGCAATAATTTATGTTATGGCATAACTCTCGCAGATTGGAGTTCACTATGAAGGAACTTTCTATGAATTTGTGCCATGGAATGGAGTTGTTAGTTGGGAAATTGCCCAATGGGGTCATTGGTACATGTCTGCGATGAATGAGAAGCATATGGTAATTGTGTGTCTGTTAAACTTTTTCTGTCCCGCCATGTGCTGGTGTTACTGCAGCATGTGTGGTTCTCAGTAGAATTTGAATAGTCTAATAAACATTTTTTTAGTATCATAAGGTAAAATCCAATAATCCATTCTTGTCAATTAATCCATTTAGATCAATAGAAGACTTCAGCATTTTCTTCTTATACTGTCATTTATATGTTTCCTTGGAATGTCAAAATTCATAATTTTAAGTACCGATTTTATAGGAGCTCAATTTTTCTGAGTAAAGATCATCTTTTTAGTTATATTGCTATGTAGAGTATGAATGCAATTGTTGCATTCAAAAATACCCAGACCGGTCCTTAATGCTTTTACATCAAAAATATATGGAGGCTAAGTTCCCCCACTTTTTTGCAGTTCTTTCATATAATCTAGTTGACTCCTGATGTTCTGAGTCAGGAAGTTGAATCAGTCATAATATTTCTGGTGAACCTTAGTTCTAAGCCTTTTCTGACAAAATGAACCAGTATGTGGTGTTTTTCTAAGCAGAGACGGTTTGGTTATTTTTGAGGGTAGGCGGAATTAGAGGCAACAACTAAGGATCCAGGTACAACATTGCGTGCTCCGACATCAGAAGCTGGCCTTGCTCCGGCTTGCAAAGACACCTGTTTTGGTGACTTGAGATTGCAAATATGGGAGCGAAGATCTGACGGCACTAAGGGAAAGGTGCATTTTCTTATCTCTCACTTACCCATCATTCATACGTTTACAAGCACTACTCTGTACTCATCTTGCAAATTGAAGAGCTTCCATCTGGTATTGTTCAGTTTAATAAACTAAAGAGGGCATTAAAATCCGGTAACAAATAGTCCAGATGCCAGGTGCTTCAGTATTTTTGGCAAAACTGGCCATTTAGAACAGCCCGTCTGGTCGCTGATGCTTCGTTTATAATAATGGGATTGCCTTTCTTCTTCTGCTGTTTATAGAAAGAATAACAAGAATGAGACCCTTGCTAGTTCTTTTAGTTCTTTTTCTTACTTTCCTCTTCTTTTATTTGTTCGCCTTCTCAAGTTCTTAGCAGATACTCTGTTATTTGCTTGATTGATGGTTGAGAATTTAACGCTCCCTTTGGAGTTTGGTCATGGATTCAGGAAGGATAAGAATGGAAAACACTTTACCTTATTTGGTAACCAATGAAAACGGTTTTTTTTTTGTGTTGTCTTACTTCCATTATTTGTCCGTTATCAACTATTTTTAGAATCTTTTAAGTTTCTAATAATATTTTAGTGTATGAGGAAATACTAGGGATTTTGGATTTCCTTCTGGCTTTTACGCTTTCTTTCATTCTTTTTTTCCCTTCCCGGCACTAAATCTGCAGTCCAAACAACAAGAACTTTAGCATAATGTTGTCTTTCTATTAGTTTACATTAAATTATCCTATACTTCAATTCCTGGATGTTAAAATGCTTTTGGGGTTGTTAATTTGTAGATAATTTTGGATGTTACAAGCAACTTGGCAGCACTAGAAGTCGGAGGCGGTCCATGGTTCAACTCCTGGAAAGGCAAGACAACAGCACCAGAAATTGTTAGTCGTGCTCTTAATATTCCAGTTGATGTGGAGGGAGCTTTCAGCTTGGTTCCATTCCTCAAACCCCCTGGTTTATAATTATGGCCAATTAGTCTTCTTCTTCGTCTTCTTTTTTTATTTGGCTAAAATGGCCAATTTGTCATTTCATACTTCCATTGGTGGAGGGGATGCATCTTTGATGATGTTATAGATGTTTGTAAGAGAACTCAGTAGAAAACTTTTTAACTATGTTAGCTCTTTGTAAATAGCAACATTGGTACCTCGTTGTGCATTTTTGTGTGTGTTTCTGTGCATTTGTGTGTGTGTAATGGTGAGGAATGCCATGATTGGATTGCAATTCGAAAGGGTAAACTCAGCAAACCCGCGTTTTCAGAGAGTGACACCGACCAATGCGTGAGGATGATCCTTGACCACTCGAACCAGCAACCTCCAAGTAGCACACCAGAGAGTTTTCCAATAGCACACCAGATAGTTTTCCAATTGAGCTTTTGGTGGGGCAACTTACGTGGGTAGAAACTGGTTCTGGTCATGCTTCGAGTTGGAATCCAAACTTGTTGCAATTTGTGACCCTTTTCTTGGTTCATAATGTGGTAGCTCTTAGGCCGTATGGTATTTGGGCAGTTTTGGATTTATTTTTGTTATTGTTGCAGGCCTAAAATCAATAAATTCTTTGGGGGTCACCTTATTAGAGTATTGATAGTTAGCTTTAGGGTAGTTGAGTCTTTTACTTTATTTAGGGTAATATTGTATGCCTAGTTATATTCTTATAATCTCTTTTCATTCATTATTCATTTATTCATTCTAATTTCATGTTACGAGAAACCACAATTCTCTTTTCTTTTTTTTTTTCTTTTTTTTTCCATTTGTTGTTCTCTTGATTATTTGATATATTCACACACCTATCCTAATATTGCTAAAACAGCAGGAGGAAACCTAATTGCAGAGTTTCTTTTTGAGTTTAGCTCTCTCACGAGCTTTGTTTCAAGTAGAGAGGATATCACGTCCCGATATAGCAAAAATAGAGAAAATAAAATTTCATTCTTGGACCCGTAGGTCGTGACTAGTGAATATCACTTGATTGTCCACACACAGTTCTAAAACATCAGAGATAAAAAGCAGTAACTGAAATACTAAACTGCATATAAAAACTTAAAATGTAAAAGATCTTGTTACAAATCCCAACATTGAAGTAACTGAAACTAAGTCTTAAGGCACACTCGCAAACTATAAAGTAACACAGTTAAAACATAATTTAAAGGACAACAAATCTAGCCCTAAGCTTCAAGTGGCTTAGACATCGTCGTCGTCTTGGTGGTGTCCTCCCTCGATTCCCTCTTCGGTCTGACCATTCCAGCCATAGCGTTCTTCCGGGTAGTCCTGGTAATAGCCCTCATCAATGGGCGTCACTCTTGTATAGCCATAGGTTTGGAAAGCTGGACGTGGGTATATCCAGCGGCATAAACGCCGTCAGCTTGGGAAAGCTGAGTGAGTAATAAACTAACAGAGTATCAAAATAAGAAGTCTTTACTAGTATTTGCATTTAGAAATAGTTCTCTCAACGTTCTCATTCTAACACGTTTTGATATGGAGTAATATTTGGGGCACTAACAAAATCCACTAACACTTACTAACACACTCTATCTCTCTCCTAGTGGCTCCGTGGGGTCCGCAGTGGACCCCGCAATACCACTAGGAGAGAGATAGAGTGTGTTAGTAAGTGTTAGTGGATTTTGTTAGTGCCCCTAGCATTGCCCTTTGATATGTTATATGCGACTCAATAACCTGACTTATAATGTTATGGACTATATGTCCATATTTATGACTCATTTTCCCATGCATGCCCAACCATACGTTGCTTGGACAGAAAACTCCCCTCCCAAAGATTTCGATTAACTTTCATAATAATGGTCAGCCTGGTACAAAAGCTCAGCTATCCCATTCTCATAACGTAATGGTTAGCCTGGTACGAAACCTCAGCATCCCATTCTCTATGACGTTTCCTGGTACGGAGTACCGACCGTTACAGATTCACAATGTGCCTTGGTATTATCATACCGGCCGTTACACAAAATCAACGTGCCTTGGTATCATCATACTGTCCGTTACATATCTCAATCATCATTTCTCTTTCCACAGTCATGGCTATCACTTGCGACAACAGATCATGACTCAACCCAATATAACTCACAATCTCCACGATCGCTTGACTCATACCATATGAACAGACAAATAGTCTCCAAGACTACAATGTACCAAACTATGCATATCGGCTTCTTAGTACGAACATCCTTATATTTAAGATTTACTTATTAGAAGACATTTGGTTCATTATTCAATTGCGTAGCTTGGTAACATACTGAAGTCTCTTTTAAGCATACAGAACAATAATAGAAAGCTCTGAGAGACATGTGATCATATAATATAATTAAGATAATTATTATTAACATTCTACTTAGGTACAATCGATTGGAATACATCAACAATCGATTGGGGAAATTCAAATGCCAATTGATTGGGATAAATGGCAATCGATTGATATCCAAAAAATGACAATCGATTGGTAAAATCACCAGTCGATTGGGACAAAGTTCAATCGATTGGAAATAATGACAATCGATTGGTACTTCATTTTCTTCACAAGAACACACTGAAATTATCCAAAACTGAAATTATACGTTATGGGTCCATTTTTTCTTCATACAAAACTCATAAAAACACCTCATACGGCTACTAAGTGAGTTTGAGAACTCACAAAAGTGTGTAAGTATGGTGGTGTGCTTGAGCAGCTTGTACTTTGAAGCTTTATTGGTGGCTCCCTCTTCTTCCTTCTTTGTCTCTCTTCTCTATCTCTTTTCTCCTTCTCTATCTTCTGTCCTTCTTCATCTCTCCTTGGTTGTGAGTGTATGTGATAGTGTTGGAGTGTATATATAGGTATATGTGTGTATATATAGAGTGAGAGCTCAAGTAAACCAACCAAACAGATCTGGGGATGAGTTTGGGTCAGTATATATATGCAAGGGGCTGCATGCAGCAAGTAGGAGGTGTCTTCTTCGCAAGAAATGCTTGGAGACCAAGTTCAGAGAATGGCAGTCGATTGGGATCAGTGACAATCAATTGGCAATCGATTGGGCTTCAAAGTTGGCAATCGATCCCAATCGATTGCAATTTAAGCTAATCGATTGGGAACCAAAATATACTAAAGACAACTTTAAGATAAAGTATTAACATAGAAACTCATTGCGTTCATGTATACGTCATAATTACAGCAAAAATACGGGTATTATAGGGGACTTATAAACTAGTCCAGAATTTCAAGATTATAAACTGAACTAGAATTTTATACCAGGAAGATATGGGTATTTGTCAAAGAACATGCTTGCTCTACCCAAAAAAAGAAAAAGAAAAAAAGAACATGCTTGCCTTACTAATTTTGGTCGTTCATCAAGTAGCTCGCGCAGTGAACTCATTACCTGCCCATATCTAGCGCTAACCTCACGAATCTTGGTCATCACATTCCACCCCCTTAAGGATCGCATGCCTTCACGTTAGACTTAGAGGTGCCCATATCTAGAGCTCGCCCAGTGCACTCAAAATATTTTCCCAAATCGAATCTGAACCGATTTATCACCTAAACTACCCGAATCGAATTTTTGAAATATATATCAGTTCGGATTTCGTTATAGGATATTGCCACCAATTCAAAATCCAAGAACTAGAAATTACAGCCCGAACTGAGCTTGAAATCCACCCGAACAAAACGAATCGAATTTTTAAATAATATATTAGTTCGGATTTTAGTATAGGATATTGCCACCAAACCAAACCGAACTCGAACCGAATTATCCGAACATGATACTTTTAACCGAATGCCCACACCTAGTAAGACTAGGCCCACATTTCAGGTCAGATTTTGGCTTTGATAATAACTCAATCCATCGTTTAACAACAGTATTGTCTACTTAAGGTCTAAATGCAAGGAACTCCATAGCACACTTAACTGGGGGAGTTCTTATGGGTTTTAGCTCCTTAAGGATTAAAATACATTATTGTAAGTAGAGGGAGACTTAAGATTTATAACTCGCCTGTTAGTCACAAATCCCATAGAGATATAGATAACTCGCCTGCAGATGTGTGAAGTGTGTTAGTGGCTGGACACCAAGCTTCACAGAATGCTCTTATGATATCAGGATTCCGGTCATACGTATACAATGAGGCATAAACGGCATTGTATATATGGGCTGTTTGAAGTACTGTTGAATAATTCTCAAGAATATATTTAGTCCATTCCCAATATCGTTTGATGAATCTGAATTCACCTCCAAGCTTCAACGTACAGCCCCAATGTACATCTCCTGAAACTATTCGGCGACCCAAGGTCTTGAATGACTTTGCACGTGAGATATTTGAGTGAAAGGGCGATTGCAGAAAAATACAATCTGGTGATCCAGAAGAATCTGCAACCGACCATTCTGTTAATTTGGGTAAACTCTCTAATTTTGGCCATTTTTGTGAAAATGAACCGGCTGAAGGTGTGTGAACAGAAAATATACTGCCTGTTTGCTCTTCGTCATCCTTGTTATCCACGCTGGACATGAAATGTTTTCGGGATGAACTAAAGTCCTTGAAAAAAACCATGACCAATCTAAAAAAAAAAAAAAAAAAACATTACCTGTTGTGGAGATTGAATAAATAAAGATATATTGCAAAAGCAAGTAAAGCGACATATAAAAGATTGCACTTTATAAAGTAAGATAGATCTTCGGAGTCACAATGGAGTGTTTGCCCATGATGATTAATAGCTCTGGGGTAGCAATTCCAAAGCTGTTCCCCGAAGGTCGGAGTCACAATGGAGTGTTTGCCCATGAGGATTAATAGCTCTGGGGTAGCAATTCCAAAGCTGTTCCCCGAAGGTCGGAGTCACAATGGAGTGTTTGCCCATGAGGATTAATAGCTCTGGGGTAGCAATTCCAAAGCTATTCTCCGAAGATGCCGGATAATGTGCTACCTTGAATCCCTGCAAAAAAAAAAAAAAAAAAAAATGATATTTACCAATAGAAGGTGTGTACTGAAATCTTCAAAGTTTGAGTTCGCTTCTGAAAAGGGTGCAAGACTTGGATTGGCTACGGAGAAGGAAGTACCTGTTAAAAAAAAAAAAAAAAAAACTTTCACATAAGGTAGCCTTCAACAAAAAAAAAAAAAACACCCTTTGCTTTCAGAGCCAAAATTTCTCGCAAAAAAGGTGCCAAATTCGTGCAAAGAAAAATCAATTGCAAAATATGTGGAATCCATATTCATAGGTTTATTTAGTACATCACTGTGTGTTGTAATACCACCAACAATTAAATTATATTTGTTGGTAGCCACACGGATTTTCGATCAATAGTAGTTCTTAAAGTCACAATATTTGGGGACCAAGGTTATAATATTTTGGCACCAAATTAGGAGAAAAGGTACGTCCAAAATAAATTGGGTGTATTATGAAAAGTCCCTCGTAAAGAGTTCCATTGCTGACACATACAGCTAAATTAATTTACAGTTGAGTAAAAAATAAAAAAAGGTGGGGGCATTCCAAACGTTAGTAGGAACTCCAATGACATCATAATTGAAAAATGAAACAAAAAAAAAAAAAAAAAAGAAGGCAGAGGAAGAGTCCAACCTAACTTAGGATCAGTATTCTGGGATCAACAAAAGTTAGAGCCTCAAATTATTGACTACCAAACAAAGCACTGCATGAAGAAAAGATGATCACTGAAGTGAATAAATAATAGTTAAATAAATGTTCATGAATGAAACTATTCAAAGATCAGCATAAGATTTGATTATGCACAATGTTTATGCCATGTGAAGGTTAGAAGCTCATTCTGTACAAGACATACCACCCGATTGAAACTTCATACGGGTATTGACAACAAATTGAGTAAAAGACAAGAAATTTTCACTCTTCTAAGAGAGAAACAAATTCTAATGGATTTAAAGACCCCTTGCATCAAAGTAATACTGTACATGTTTTTTTTTAGAGTTCCATAAAATCTCGTGCAAGTGTTGAATTACAAGCAGACTGCATTGTCTTGATTTAAAGTGATATACATTCTAATGTGTATATATGAGTCAGACAATCATCAAATTCGAAGACTTTGGAGTCTTTATTCATTGATCAAAAAAAAAAAGAAGAAGAAATCATATTTACGATTCAAGGCCATAGTTCCGTCGGAGGTTTGGCAAGCTGTGATTGTATATTCGCTATACAATGGATATTTATAGTTTTGGTGAACCCACAAGTTTACTAAACATTGTCTTGCTTGGAGAATAGTCCAGATTGAAAAGGAAAAAGATGCCCAACTGGTTTAGGAAACAACAAACCGAGAATTTGGAAAGGTTCAAGTGATAGGACTTGTTTGGAAATTCGGTTATAACATAATGGACCACCACACGTGGTCTAAACTTTTAACGGTGACACAGAGCAAGTTCAATCTGTGTAAATGCAAAGTCTATGTGAAGAAAATTTCTCCAATGTGATGCATTGCAATGGGCCGTGTTCATCCAAATTCCATAGGTCTATTTGAAAAAGTCTAAAATTAGACGTATTTCAGTGTAAGTTTTCATTTGGTTCTTATGAGAAACTAAGGCAATATTAGTTTCATAAAAGAATCTAAAAGAGTTTTTAGATTGGACAGCCGCTCTTATGTAAGAAATAGGCACTTACCAGATACTGGAAGTGATAATTGGGAATCATGTGTATGACGGTTCTTTCCATTCTAAAAATGCCGACAAAATTTCAAGTCAACAAAATTACTTTAAATACTTCAAGTCCCGTCGCTGGTGTACGGTAAACATAATGTCGACGTGCCATGAAGTGTGGGCATTTGTAGACATTAAAATTTTGGTAATTATTGAATTACCGATTGATTAATTAATAATTAATTAAATTTAATTATTACAATTAGTCAAAGTCAAGAAATCAAAATTATCTCAAATGTGGGCCCCACAAAATACAAGTGGACCAATTTATTTGTGACATGTGTCATATACACCACATGAAACCATATAAATAATGGTCTCTAAAGTGGTGACACGTGTCAAAATCTTAAGGGAGGACTTCAAATCCACGATTAGGATGTATTGAGTCACCAATTAAAACTCTATACCCTAAGCCTATAAATAGGGGTTTCTACCCATGTAGAAAGGACTTTTGGCCTTTCAATAAGTTGAGATTTGTCCACAAAAAATTGAGAGCTCTCTCTTACATTCAAATCACCCAAGCCTTTCTGAAGAACAAACATACAGTTTGTTGTTCTTCAGATTCAAGTCAAGTCTGTTTAATCCGTTCTTCAAGAAGTTGAAGGAAGATTAATCGTTCGTTTGTTCGAGATCAAGCCCCGGCCCTCGTTCAAGCTTTCCTACAATCACTTCATTCAGCGTGAAGATTTGAAGGACAAATCTACGGTTCAAGAACAAGCTCCAAAAGCCCTTGAATCGTGAACAATCAAGGAGATCGAATCAAAGGAAGTTTCTTTTCATTGTAAAAAAATTATACAGAGATTGTACTCATATTTTCTGAAATCAATAAAATCACATTTGTTCCTCAATTTTCTCGTTATTTTTATACTTGAAATTTGTTGCGTACAAAGATCATAAAAAGACTAACCAATCTAAAGGTAAAACTTCATCAAAATTTTGTTTTTCATGATTTTATGTAACACCTTTTACATCAAAATAAGCGGAATATAGGCAGTGGCAGACCTAGGGCTGTGCATTTGGGGGGGCAAGTTCATTGGTTTGGGTCCATCAGGAAATAGGTTTATTCGAGGGTTCACCCCTGAGGAAATTTTTTTGGGGTTTATTTATAAACATTTTTTTTTGTATAAAAAAAATTACCTTCTGCTTTGTAAGATTTTTTTACCATTTTGAGAGTTAAGAGATTTTGTGCTAGCAATTCCTATATTGTATAAGTGGTTTTGATCTTCCTATATCCCGCCTCTTTTTATAATTATGCCCCAGCCTGCATATTTTCACTTTTTTATTCAATAATAAGTGATGATCATTGATTTTTAATTTGTAAAGGTTGTGTTGATATTAAAACAATTTGGGTTGGGCTAAACTTAGAGTTGAAAAGAAAAGATGTTTAGCCAAATATTTAAGGTGTGATTGATTACATATGGTTTCAACTTCTCTTTCTTTAGATATCATGACTCAACTGATAGTTTAGGGTGTGTTTGATTACATTTAGTGTTACATATGCATAAGAAAAAGATAAATTTAGCGGAGCCAATATGTAAATTCATTTTAAATTTGTACAATTACATATATATATAACTAATATTTTCAAAATTTTGCAGGGGCCAATATGCATAATATTTAAAATTTTGAAAATTTGTGTAGGCTAAATCATAATTTTTAAAAACTTTGCAGGGACCCATGGCCCCCCGGGCCCCTCTTACGGTCTGCCCCTGAATATAGGTGGAAATTTTGAATGCTAGGAACCATTTGCTTAAGGCATTATGAAATTACAAAACTAAAACCCCAGTAATCTTTGAGAATACAACCTACAAGCTAGGCAGAATCCACCATATTTTTCACCTTAGAGTTGATTCTAAATCCAGTGAGACCCACATTTTAATAAATAATCCATGAACCAAACAAGGATAAATTTTAAGATTACTAGTAATCTGGGATGTTTCAACACTATCGGTCTCAAGCCCGTATAAAAGATGAGGGTTAGTGCGTTAGGTAGCTCGACAGCCAGCATGTAAAAAAATCCGTCGAATCCTTATGATATGAATCCAAATATGACTACTCGTGTAAATACTAGGGCATTCCCTTTAAGCGATGCGTTGTGCCTGCCTTCGGGTGTTTCGAAATATGTGCAAGGGGTGCCGCATCGACGCCCGGGTGCGGTGTTAAATATGCAAGGGTTCTTGTGCTCATATGGGCCAACGCGGGTAAAGAATATAGTCCAGAATTATAGCCTTAGATTAGCAACTTGGCATACAGGAACCTTAATAGGTAAAGTTATGGAACTAATGGACACTATGATTAGAAGGAAGGTCAATGTAGTATGTTTACAAGAAACAAAGTGGGTTGGAGAAAAAGCTTAGGAAGTACAAAAGACCGGGTATAAGATATTCTATACGGGGAAAAGATAGGCATAGAAATGGTGTCGGAATCGTGGTTGACAAGAACCTCAAGGATAAAGTTGTGACATTCACGAGGAAAGGAGATAGAATATTTCTTATCAAATTGGTAGTTGGAGTGTATATAATTAATGTGATCAGTGCATACGTGCCTCAAGTAGGATTGGATGATCACTCTAACTAATAATTCTAGGATGAGTTGTACGCTTTAATACAAGAAATACCGGGAGGAGAGAAGATGATTGTAGGTGGACATTTTAATGGCTACGTAGGCAAAGATAGAATTGGAAATGAGATGGTGCATGGGGGAGGTATGGTTTTGGAGTTCAGAATGAGCTAGGCAGGGGTGAGTATTCTAGATTTCGTCATAGCATATGATCTTGTAGTAGCAAACACCTTTTTCAAAAAGAGAGAAGAACACTTGATAATCTTTTAGATCTAATAGAAGCCAGATCGATTTATTCCTTGTGAGAAAGGCAGACCGCCTAGCATGTAAAGACTGTAAGGTCATCCCAGGGGAGAGTTTAACATCTCAACATAGACTTACTATTTTAGATATCCATATAAAAGGAAAACGTCGTATTAGAAAAGACCATATATATAAACTCGCAAACTAGGTGGTGGAACCTTAAAGGAGAGAAACTAGCAATATTTCAAGATAGAATGTATACAGAAGCACCTTGGAATTTGGAAGATGGAAGTGATACTATGTGGGATAGAATGGTAGGGTGCGGTGGATCAAGAGAATATCGAAAGAAGTCCTTGGAGAGTCGAAGGGAAGAGGGTTAGTATCTAAAGATACTTGGTGGTGGAATAAAGAGGTACAAGCTGTAGTAAAAACCAAAATGGATAGCTTTAAGAAGTGGTAAAATGATAGAAGTGAGGAAAACTTCAAGAGCTATAAATGTGCAAATAAGGAGGTTAAAAGGATAGTTAGGTTTGCTAAAATGAAAGCCATTGACGACTTCTACACCAAGCTAAACACTAGAGAGGGAGAAACATGTATTTATAAGCTTGCTAAGTCGAGAGAAAGGAAAACAAGAGACATTAATCAGGTTAAGTGTATAAAAAAACAATGACTCTAAGGTATTAGTGAATGGTGAAGAGATTAAGGAAAGGTGGAAGAGCTATTTTGAGAAGTTGCTGAATTAAAAACATAAGGATAACACAATTGAAGAAGAAGCTGAAAGTTGCGATGAAACTAAAGAATACAGATTTTCTATCAGAGAATACGAAAATGTGAGGTGGAATTTTCTTTGAAGAAGATGAAACCCAACAAGGCCTTAGGACCAGATGGGATCCCCATTGAGGTTTGGAAATGTTTGGGGAGATGTGGGGGCATCTTGGCTTACAAAAGTTTTTAATAGGATTTTAATGACTAGAAAAATGCCTAACGAGTGGAGGAAGAGCATTCTAGTGTTTATATATAAAAATAAAGGAGATGCACAGCAATGCAACAACTATAGAGGTATTAAATTGATGAGCCATACTATGAAGCTGTGGGAGAGAGTGATAAAGCATCGCTTAAGAGGTGCAACATCAATGTCAGAAAATCAGTTTGAAATTTATGCTTGGGAGATCAACTATGGAAGCAATTTATTTACTTAGGAGACTAGTGGAAAAGTATAAAGAGAAGAAAAAATACATATAGGTTTTATTGATTTAGAGAAAGCTTATGATAGGGTGCCTAGAGATTTAATTTGGTGGGTGCTAAAGAAGAAGGGAGTGACCAAGGGTTTTATTGACGTGGTGAAGTATGATGAAGCGATTACTACAATTAGATCACTGGCCGGAGAAACAAGAGAATTCCCAATTTCCTGTCGGCCTTGAGCCCTTATTTATTCACCCTAATTATGGATGAATTTCTAAACACATTCAAGATGAAGTCTTATAGAGCATATTGTGTGCAGATGACATTGTCTTGATTGATGAGACTAAAGAGAGACTCAACACTAAACTGGAAGCTTGGAGAGAAGCACTGGAGACTAAGGGGCTAAAGATAAGTAGGACGAAAACAGAATACATGAAATGCAATTTTAGCAACAGGGAAAGTAGAGATGACGAAGCAGTGAAGTTCGAAAATCAGGAGATCCCCAAAGAGGTAACACTTTCACTATCTAGGATTAATGATCAGTAGAGATGGAGAGATTGGAGATGATGTGCTCCATAGATTAAAGTAGGCTGGCTTAAGTGGAGGAGTGCTTTCGGAGTATTATGTGACCGGAGAATACCAGCAAAATTGAAAGGAAAATTTTACCAGACAGCTATTAGGCCATGGCTATGCTCTATGGGACAGAGAGTTGGGTAACTAAGAAACAACATATTAGCAAAGTGAGCGTAGCTGAGATGAGGGTGCTAAGATGGATGTGTGGTAAGACTAGGAAAGATAGAATTAAAAATGAGTACATTCGAGAGACTGTAGGAGTGGCACAGATTGAGGATAAGTTGAGGGAGAATAGACTTAGATGGTTCGACCATGTGCAACGAAGACCTTTAGATGCACTTGTACGAAAGAATGATAAGATCGTAGTGCCTGGAATGGTTAGAGGGAGAGGCAGACTTAGATTGACCTGGGAGTATGTAGCGCAACAAGAAATGAATATATATAATTTAAATGAGCATATAGCTCTTGATCGTGCAGAATGGAGAAAAATGATTCATACAGCCGATCCCAATTGATTGAGACACAAGGTTTGGTTTGGTTTAGTTTACTTGTAATCTTATGGTGGAATCAAAAATCCACGCTAAGAATCCATGAACCAAACGTGCTGTTTACTTCTTGTTTTACTTACGTGGACAAATAGTAAATAAGCTTACAACTGCCGAAAAGTAGATATTTGATACTTGTGTTTTAGTTTTCCATCCCATGAAGAAGGAAAAACAATATGCAAAATAATGATTTCAAGAAGAAAAGATTATGAAAGAATTTCAGAAAACATGGACAAAAATCAAAAGAATATTATATCATCAATTTCACGTATTTGTATTCCATAATTGTCTGTTCTTGATATCATATTCTTGATTCTTGAATTTTCTTCTTCATTTCTTCATTTTGTCTTGACTATTATTCTCCAACAATGTTAGGGGCACAAACACTTACAAACATATTCTATTTCATTTCTGGGTGGCACTGTGGGGTCCACTTTGTAAGTATTTGTATAAAGTGTTTGTGCCCCAAATATGACACACTCTACTTGGCGATCTCACTTCGATAATAATGAAAGAGAATACTATTTAGGTGTTAGGAGTATTATCCTAATTCGGTTATTTCTAGCAGCGCAGTCATTGTTACAACATCATAATCACACAAATGATCTAATCTCTGGAAGAGATTAAAAACATGCACTAAAGTGGGATAATGTATTTGATTATACCACTTGTGATAGTTTACACTGCTACTTGATATTAAATGTGAGAAGTGGGATGTGGGACTTGTGAAGAACTAGTGCACTATTTTCTATTTCTAAGATATGATTAGACTTGAAAGCAATGATGAAAGAGTGAACAACAAAAAGAGATGACCTTTTGCTTTGTTGAGTGCTTTGGAGTTGCACAAACTGAGGGGCTGTTTGGGAAGTAGGAGAATTGGTTCTGTGGCTCGAAAGTGAAATGATTCTATAAATTCAAATGTTTGGTGGAGAACCTTTTTTCTTATATCAGAGTTCCCGTTGGATTTGAAACTTTTTATTAAAACATGGTCTTCGATAAACTTATATAAGTATGGTACTCATAAAAATTGATAGAAAATGAGTTTCGTATTAAATCAGATCCTAATTTAAACACTCCCAAAACACTATGAGATTCTCAAATGGCCAGAATGCCTTTCTTAGGCAATACTGTCAGTTGATGGACTACTGGGAAGGCTACTCATGGTTTTAAATTTGGCTCTATCTTGTATAACATCAATTATTGACTGGGACCTGCTTTAGTTTACAGAGTTGATGTGATGTACTGAGGTTCACATATGTGCATATAACCTTTCATTTTGTCATGATTTTTCAGTTCAAATCAATAATTTTGCCTCTTGACAATGTCAAGAAATTTGGGGCAATTTGGGAAGACTAAAAATTGGTTCTACACTTCATAGGTGAATTTGATGTACACATTCAAGTGTTTGGTTAACCGCGCTTATCTTGATTAGGAGTCCGTGCTCGACTTTTAAAATCGCTTCTAAAACAACTTTGTCAGACCTATATGACACAGACTTTTATGAAAATCAGTCTTTTTTTGAAGAGGGGTAAAAAGAGTTTGAGTCAAGGAGCCTCATTTCTTTTAGGGATTAAACTTTGATTCTTTGAATCCAAAGCTTTTCAAGGTTATTATAAGTAGATGAATCAAAAGACCCATTACTCCTAACAGTATAAGATGAACCTAAAAAGCCTCACCTGAAATAGATCCAAAGTTCGAATCTTGTGTAGGATTTCGGGTCAGGGTTGGAGAAATTAGGGGCCTACATTAGTGATGGAGAGGCCCTCCACTGGAATATAATCTACATTGCACTTTTTTCTTTCTCGAATCACATTGGAAAATGGGGCAAGTCGGTAAACAAAATAGCATAATCTTAATGGAAAAGAGTATATAAGTTATGTTTCAAAGATTTTGATATATGATTGGTACATGTGAAATTATGGTTTTTGGATTGTTGAATAAGCTGAAATCAAGACCCGATTGCCTGCAAGAGAAGCACAAGAAAGTGTTTTTACTTTATGGTACATATATACATGTTAAGAAAATGTACAGAATCATCGTCCAATTTTAATTAAGAGAGATCTTAGCAGTTGCAAGTTGCAACACCTTAGCAGTCATAGAATCCATGTCCACACGTCTTGAACCTAACTATGTATATTAAACATCATTCTTTAATCTACATTTTAACTAATGTGGAATAGTCACTTTTAACATTTACATATATGTGTGTGTATAGACACATATATTTACACACATCATATCGGTTGCAGACTTACATAAGGGCCCTCTTTTATGCTTTAGTCACTTGTAATGGTGGCAAAGGAAACCATAGTCATGATTAAACCCGCCGTTCAAAAAAAAAAAAAAAAAATGGTCTTTAACCTCTTTTTGTACAAAGCACAAAAGATGAAAGATTGAGAAAACAAAAGAAAAACATTATAAGCCGGAGACAAGAGTTGACTGAACTTTAATTGGGACCTCTCACATAGCATAGATTATGTACCCCTCGACTTCCTGATATTCCACTTATTTGAATCTTGAGGCTATGTTTGGGTTGCCATTCAAATTTTAAAATTTAAAAAAAAAAAAAAAATGACAAAGGAAAGAAGAATGAGAACAAAAATAATTTCCTTCGTATTTTCCTACATGCTTGAATAACAATACAAATTGAAAATTTTAATATATAGCAGCAACTTAAGAAAAAAGAAAGGAAATCGTCTCACAAAGTTCACAACTCTTAATTTATTTTCACCTATAATCTAGTCCTTCTGTTTTTATTCACTGTTTTCTTTAGGCTTTGATTTGGTTTGTGGATTCATTGAAGGAAAATAAATAGGAAAATTAAAACAAGGAGGAAAACTGATACCCCTATATTTTTCTTCATGATTAAAAGCATTAAAAATTAAACATTATTCCAATATAAGTAGAACTTCAGAAAAAAAAAATTGGAAGAAAGTGACTCCTAAAATTCAAAAGTTTCGAATTATTTCTCACATACTTTCCTTTCATTCCTATGTTTTCTCACCGTTTTCTTTAATAACCAAACAAAGGAAAGCGTTTTTCCTTCATGTTTTCTTTTATTTTCTCTAACTAAATTCATGAACCAAACATTAGCCTTGTTAACCAAACAAAGAAAAGTGTTTTCCTCATTGTTTCTTTTCCTTTATCTCACTACATCCTTGAACCAAACAGAGCTTAAAAGAGATTTCTAAATCTAACTTTAATTCCCAACCCATGTTTAAGTATCAAAATTTTCTTCCTCTCCTTGACTGTCATCTTCTTCTTTCTTGTCCACTTTGCACCAGTGAGTTACATTCATGCTCAACTACTCCTAAAGCCTAAAGGAGTAGACTAGCTTACATAAAAAAAAAAGTAAGCTTTCTAAATTTACAAATATTCATTACACCACAAGTTGTGTGTGTGTGTGTGTGTTTTTTTTTTTTTTTTTAACTCTGTTTCCAATTTGTGTGGCTGTTTCAGTGTCTTTGTCGAATAAGCTTGAAAACATAGAGGAAGACTGTCCGGCGACTTGGCTGTCGGCAACATGTCCCCCACCAGATACTCCGACGGAGTCCATGGAGTTTCTCGCGAGGTCATGGAGTCTCTCAGCCATGGAACTCTCTAAAGCTCTTTCATACACAAGTATTACAGCGGAGCCACGTTTGTGTCATGTTGAAGCTGAAACACACATTGCAAGCTCTACTACAGTCAATAGGGATTCTGTAAGACATCATTTTAGCTAATTCTTAAGGGTATGTTTGGGAACTGCACGAATTGGTTCTATTGTTCATCAAAGAATCGGTTTTATATTTGTTACTGAATAGAAGTTCGTGTCAGATCCAAAATTATAGTAAAACAACAGGTTCTCTTTCATAAAAACCGGATAGAAACTGAGAACCTAGCTAGGTAGCATGGGTACATCATTTTGGGTGATGTACCCGTACCGGCATCTCTAGGGACACCGTTACATGTCAGACACGCCTGCAAGCTTGTCTGGGTGGTTTTAATTAAAAGGTTTACGTCGGATGAGACTATTACAATATTTTCTAAGTATTATTTTGTCCTTAATTTGAAATAATAGTTATTTTTCGGTCCAATGATGGATGATGAAATCATGAGAGTTTTAGTTTTGGCTGTGTGTAGCCTTATTTTTTTTTTTATAATGATGAATCTTTCTTCTTATTTTTGTTGTAGTTGTGGAGTTATAAAGCTAAAACAATATTGTTACGTTGCAAGACTACTAGTTGCTATGGATGAACATGTAGTATTGATGTTTAATCCTCTTTTTTTTTTATTCAAAAATATATTTTTTTATTCAGCGCACCCTACATTTTTTGGATTTGTCGTATCACCGTACCCGTATCGTATCGTATCGGTGTCACGTGTCTGTAACCGTGCTACATAACTGAGAACGACTAAACGGATCAAATTTTATGCATTCCCAAACAGGCCATACTTCCTGCAGTTCAAAATTTATTTTACCATAGAAAAGGCCATGATCCAAGCAAAAAAAAAACCAAAAAAAAAAAAAAAAAACAAACAAACAAACAAAAAATGACATCAATAAATTAATCATCTTGAATTGATAGTATTATTATGTTATATATGCATGTTTTCTCTGTGAGACAGCAATTTCAACCAGAGATACCAAGTGCAGATAGTCCACCAGTTTCTCCTAGAGGAAGTGATGATCTAAAGGTATTTATATCTCTCCACAGTTCTTTCTTGCCACCAACAACATAATGCCTTTGAATGGCCACAATTGTTATTTGAGGTTCAATTTCATGGCAAATCTAAGTTGGACAAGCAATTGAGATATCCAAGATTAATAACTAATCATTTTGTTAGAGAATCCCCGCATGTGGAAGCATAAATAATATCTAACCATACATTATATAATTTGGTCAATCAAACCTATAGTGCAAAAGAAACCTGTAGGCTTTGTTTGGTTAGCAGATTTGGAGGACAATAAAAGATAACGGAAAACAAGAAGGAAAACTACTTCACTCGCGTTTTTTTCTTGTGTTTCCTTCATGATTGAATAAAATTAAAATTTTCAAATTTCTAAAATATAATTGTAAGGGTAAAATGCATTTTGCACCCTCAAACTATACCATGTTTTGCACTTTGGTCCTCAAACTATCATTTTTTGCGTTTTGGTCCCTCAACTATTATTTCGTGGCAGTTTGCCCCCTCCATCACTTTTAGTGACGAAAAAAGTCACTTTTTAGTGACACCAAAAGTGACGCTAAAAGTGACGGAGGGAGCAAACTGCCACAAAATGATAGTTGAGGGACCAAAATGCAAAAAATGATAGTTTAGGAACCAAAGTGCAATAAAGGGAATAGTTTAAGGGTGCAAAATGCATTTAACCCTAATTGTAATATATGAATAAATTAAGGAAGGAGAATGACTAATAACACAGGGAAATAGAGAAATTTCCTACATCTAAAATGCGTTATTTATTTCTCAAAAATTTCTCTTTTCTTTATTATTATCCTCATCATTTTCCGTATTAACCAAAAAAAAAAAAAAAGGGAAACCGTTTACCTTTATGTTTTATTTTCTTTTCCCTCACTAAATCGAAGAACCAAACAAAGCCTTAATAGTATAAACATACAGAAAACTTTAGTTGATGCAACAAAAATTAGGCAAGATCAGTATTGGAACATAGAGCTACTCATCCTATATTCATCAGTGACTACTTATTGTCTATAGAAATAAAATTACATCACAAGATGACTATTACACAGCTAACAACTGTTATTGTCTGTAGAAATAAAATTATATCACAAGATGACTATTACACAGCTAACAACTGCATCTAAGCACATAACATATGATATATCATCATATTAGAAACTAGTGCAACTTAAAGGTGATAGCTTCATAACATCATAACAGTAGTTAAATCTGTGCAGGAACTTTATTTGCTTCATCAAGCACTCAACCCAGATTTCCTGTCCAGTCAACAGTTACTCAAAAATGGGGTACATGTTTTATTTTATCTTCAGACAATACTTGAGAATTCATTGGAATTTCCTTGTGTACATACCAAGATGTTATTGATACAGGTGTTTGCCACGCAAACAAACTTGAACATGTGGACCAGTCACATCTCTAAATAGTACGAAAAGTACCTAAGGGTCTGTTTGGGAAGGCAAGAACCGGGTGTGTGGTTCAAAAGTGAACCTGTTTTTATATAGTAAAGTGTCTGGTATATGGCCCTTTTGCTGCCTAGAAGTCAATACCCGATCTAGACTTACTCTTAAAACATGTTCTTTGTCAAACCAACACAAGGTTGATTTTCACAAATATCAGATAACAAATGAGTGGGACTGCACCTGATCCCCTACTTTACGCGTTGCCAAACAGTCCCCAAGTTTTCTCCTCTTTACCTTTTCTTTTTAAGCTTATCATCATTATAATCACCACCTATCATCTTGATCATCATCATCATTGTTCTGCATATCTACAAGAGCATTATGAGGGGAAAGACAACACGAAGATGGTTGAAAGATCAAAAAGAGAGGAAAAAGCAGGAGATTAGAACTCACAATGCGCAACTACATGCAGCAGTGTGTGTGGCAGGGGTTGCTGCTGCTGTGGCGGGACTTGCCGCCGCTTCATTGTTTGAATCTCCTGAAAAGTCAACAGCCCGAAACAAGGCGCCTTCCAGAACATCGTGTGCAATCACATCTGCAGCAGCTCTAGTAGCATCCCATTGCATCGAAATTGCTGAGGATATGGGAGCAGAGCATGAACAGATATTATCAGTGGTCGGTTCTGCAATTAACGCGAAGACTAATGGGGATATAATGACCCTAACTGCCGGAGCAGCTACTGGTATGACTACATTGATAAGAAAAATGCTACGGGAGTGGTACCTCTCTCATAGCATTTGGGATATCCCAAATTTGGAAACCATAGCATCACTGCTATGATTAAGGTCTTAATTAGCATCAAGTGAAATTCAATAAAAAAAATTCAAGAGCATATGCTATTTTTTCTTTAGTCTTCTCGCACCTCAAATATGCAAGTTGCTCACGACTAAATATGTTGAGTAGCCCGTAACTCCAAAAGCTTAAGCTGTTAGAGAATGGGCCAAACAATGTATATCAAGCTCCAACACCGTCCCTCACATGCGACTCCGTCTCGCATGTGGAGTGCCAACAAACTAAACTCCATTGTATTGGAGACAAATAACAAAGCGCAAAAATGCACACAAAAGCAGGGATGGGAGTTGAACCTGAGACCTCCCACAAGCAAGACTCTGAACCATGTTGAGTAACCTGTTACTCCAAAAGCTTAAGCTGTTAGAGAATGATCCAATAATGTATATCAAGCTCCAATAAAATAAAATCCAGAAAATTGAGTTAAAGTTTCAAATAACTTAAAATTAGCCAGTTTAGAGGGCATTAATGGTAGGAGGGATGGAAAAGTGGAAGGAAGGGAAGGGAGGGGGATGGGAAGAGGTATCTATAGGGAAATGAAGGGCTAGGTCTACCCTCTTTTTGTTTGGTTAATTATGAAGGAAGAGTGAATACTATGTAGATTCTATTGCACCCTTCCATAACAAAAGGGTTTATTATCCAGGACAATAAGTCAAAAAAACAAGAGGGAAGCTTCTTCTCTCTCCCAATCTGTCTATGTTTAGACGGATGAAAATGGTGGGGCCAGAGAGATGACTCTTCACTTCCCTCCCCTCTGTCTATCTCATTGGCTCAGTGACCTTTCTTACAAATGAAAATTGGGTCTTCAATTCATACACAAAATGATGTTCATTTTCTGAATTGTCACAACACTATAATTGTTGAACTACTTAAACATTTCCTAATACAGCATTGAGAGGGGTTGCCACACTAAGGGCCAGGCTGCAAAAAGGGTATGGAGCAATAACTACCATTGCTCTGGCTGAGGAACAGGTTGAAGAAGGCAAAGAATCTAATGTCACAACAGCATTGAACTTTGTTTCCAAAGGGGGAGAACTTCTCAAGCGTACTAGAAAAGGTAATTTAACATGCAAACTATCAAAGAGTGAGGGACTTCAAAAAGCTGTGTATCATTTGAATTAGTTTTTCTACAGCTTTTTGAAAAGTCGGATTCCTTTTTGAAGCTAAAAAACCAGATTTCAAAAAAGCTACAATTTGTAGCTTTTTTACAAAAAAAAAAAAACTCCAATCCCAAAAAGTGATTATTTTCAAAGTAGACCCCTTACGGGGATCGTAAACCAGTATGTAGCACTGAAATTACATTAGCCAACTCTAGACATGATTGTGGCACTCACTGTCATATAACTGTTGATGGCAGGAGATCTCCATTGGAAGCAAGTGTATTTCAACATAAATTCAGATTGGCAGGTAAAAGCAGAAGAGAGTTGAAAAAATTAGCATACAATCCTTCTTTAATAACTTTGCCAAAGAATTCAATTACGTGTATGGAAGAGTTTAATGCTATGTTTGGAAGTAGAGGTTGAAAAGTGGAAGGAAAAGAAGGGCAGAAGGAGGAAAGCAGTATCCATTGGGAAAGGAAGGAGGTCTTCCATCCGTCTACAATTTAGGCTTAGTATGGCCCCCACGTGGCTTTTTAAAAGTTGCTTATAAAATTTATTATTAAGTTATTTGATAATTTTGTACAAGTGACACATTGCTCTTCAAAAAAACATCATGAAGCCAAAAAGCAACTTTGAGCTTTTAAAAGCTCCAGAAAAAAAAAACCCTAAGTTCAATTTTGTAAATCTCATAAACTAGTTACCGAATGAATTAACATGAAATTGTACTTTAAAAAAGGAGAAGCACCAAAATGGGGGTCAAACTAAGCCTAAATAGTGTAGCTTTCCATAAAGAAGGATAGTGTTTTTTTTTTGGGAAAGACAAAAAGGGAAAAAAAAATGGTGGGGAGTCTCTTCTCTCTGCCGCTTTGTCCACTTTTGGACGACTGAGAAACGGTGAGCCAAAGGGATCACTCTTCCCTCCTCGATTCCCTTGCCCCTTTCCCTCCCTTCATTCGACCCTAGGAAGCCCGGTGCGAGTGCAGCGGAACATGTATAGAAGAATAAAATATGTTTATATATAATCTTGTATATTATTATGCAACTTCATTATCTCAATGCTTCATATAATAAAGACATGAAAAATAAACATAAAGGCTACATAAATAAGTAGCCTACAAACTATTTTTATGCAAGAAAGTATTCACAATAAGCTCTTCATTATTCATAATGTTTAACCAACCACCCGCTTAAAACTCAAAAGAAAACCACAAGGCACTTATAATAGGATTACAAAACAAGCATGAGTAGTATTATTGTTTATCATTCATCAGATTAATAAAAATCAACTATTTGTTTTTTACATGCATATTAGCATGTGGGCACGTTGTCTTCTTCTTCTTTTCTACATCGTTGTTGTGACAAACTCAATATTTGAATGAAAAACAGGTGGTAGCTAAAATGAAAAGTCAGCACATGGCAGGAACATTCACCAAGAAAAAGAAGTGTAAGCAATACTCGATACTAACTTATTTTGTTACCTTGTTATCATCTGAATGCAGCCAATGCTTTTGCTTGCAGGTGTCATCTCCGGAGTCGACTGTGACATCCCACCATGGACCGGAAGAGAGACAGAGGAGAGCAACGAGAAGATGGCTTATTTTGGAATAAAAACTGGTGATAGAATAATTGAATTTGAATGCAAAAATAAAGGCGACAAGGAGATGTGGGTCGAGGGAATCCAGCATATGTTAAGTGGCACTTGCCGAGCCAACACTACATAATTATTTTGATGGCAGGAGACTAGAGCGCGCTTGATCTTGAAGATAAAAATACGGTGTGTGTTTTTCAAAATTTGAAATCGGTGTTTGAGAGAAGGGCGGCAAGAGAAAAAGCAATAATTTCAACTGCTGCAGTTGTATATAGTGTGATTAACTCTACATCGATTGCACGTATGCTCTCACTTGCGTTCTTCTTGGGACCCAAACCACAAATATTAGTTTGTTTGGATTAATATTGTGAAGCACTTTAGCGTGCGTGCCCGTTAATGTGCATAAACCCAAACATGATGTAGAACGCCATTGGGACTTTTATGAACTTTTCTTAATTTCCATCGTGCCCTTAATCATAGAAAGCAAGATTTTAAAGACAAAAAATTTGTGATAATCTCCATGAATTCAGTGAGAGGTGTGAGAGATATAATATATCATTCTGTATAAGCCTAAACATGATGTAGAAAGCCAATGGGACTTTTAAGAATTTTTCTTAATCTCCATCGTGCCCTTAATCATAGAAAGCAAGATTTTAAAGAACAAAATTGCTATAATCTCCATGAATGCAGTGAGAGGTGTGAGAGATATAATATATCATTCTAGTTCCTTGAGAGAATCAACATTACTAACAAAGACCCGCAGATGAGAAAACAAACAATGAATGGGTATAAATCTCATGGATAAATATTGCAAAACACAACTAATAACCAGCCTCTAAACATTTCTTGCTAACAGGAAAGATGGTAACAATAAGCTCAAGAAAAGAGGAAGGTAAGTACGAGTCACAAATTAACAACATTTTAATTTATTTTTTGCTATATCTTCTTAAATGTTAATTTTTATTTTTAAATCGTGAACCAAACAGAGCCTACATTCAACCGTTCACAGAGTTCTAGAAACTGGAAAGGTAGAAATTTGTAGGTAATGATTGACAACTCACATAGTTTGACCAACACTGGTTATCAACGACTCCACGTATATTCAGTGTCGCCACCACTTAATGAGCCCCACCTAATATGGACCAGCCCAACGCTACGCATGCTTGCGCCATCGATGAAGTCCTTCTAACAATTTACTCTGAAGCCCACCTCAGAGTACTAACTCTGAGGCCTACTTAAGAATACCCGCAAGCAAAGGAACCCATTCTAACAACCCATTCTGAGGCCCACTTCAGAGTACCCACAAACAAAGCCCACTACGAAGGAGCCCACCCCAAAGCAAAGTGGCCCCATACCTGTTGCTCTGTCCGCTCTCGATTCACCCCCACTCAGTTGGCACGTGGACATTATCTCCAAACTCAGGTGGTCACTCCCTCGATCACTCATCAAGGCTTTCCATCACTTGGAATGACCACTCACTCCGTCACTTAGAACAACCACTCGCTCTCAATCGCATCGATTCTGATCTCACTCTCCTGGGTCCTAGCTGCTTGTGACCCTCACGCGCCTCAACAGATCTCTCCTTGATACTCGCCACAACATTGTACTACACACACACAAGCACATACCTACACGTGGATTCTCCACCTTTGGTTATGAAACAGTATTAAGGGTGGCCATGTCCACTGGGAATTCGAGGGGTCGTGGATTGGTGGCTAGAACCAATCACACCTCCCTATCTAAATGCCTCATAGATAAAACTAGGGTTAGTCCTAAAGAGAAAGAGAGACACGTGACATCACGTGCCTTGCCCCTCCAGCCTCACAACCAATTAGAGGCCTACGACCGCAAGACCAGCTGAAACCTTTGACTCTCACCCTGTCTAGTCACTTCAGCTTTGCTGAGTATTCTGTAAACTAGTAGCATGATCTCGAAGAACCCAACGCTTAACCTTTTGCACCAGTAGAAACCATCGCTATGCAATACTGACTCGTCACTCCAATAATACCTCTGGCCAAGCCAATAAAAAATCCTTGATATTTCCCTCGCATAAACCTTCAGACCAATAAAAGAGAACCTCGGTTCCCACCCTCGCTGAATCTTCTGCACCAATAGTATTCCTCCCCCTTCCTTTCCCTTTGACGAACCAATGGTATTGGTCTACCACCACTCGACAACACCTCCTCTCACATATCATGCGCCTTTTCAATACACTGCCTTGTCCACATTCCATTTAATGACCCTAACTACCTTAAACATACGCATTTAAGTCCCCCATCTACCTTAAACAGACGAACCATTCCAAAGATGCTAACTCAGCTACTCCTAGCTGTACCAAAAGCCTCACAATCCCTATATAAATACCAATCCCATTCAATACATCCAACAATCTGGATCTCATGCTTTAACCTCAACAAGGTTTTGAACCCATGCGATGCACTTAAGGCATTCGTCGTCTTCCCCAAAATCCCCAAGAACACCCTCAGTAATTACTGAACCTTCCTCTACCTCTCCTAGTCTCATAAAAACTCCCCTCCGTGCACCTAGTTCTCACCCAAGAACCGGACCTTTTACTGCTCTCTCTCTCTCTCTCTTTCTCTCTCTCATTTAGGGTTACCTTGGTTTTCACTCGAGCCATGTACTCTCCAAGTCCCATCATTGATTACATGTACATATATATAAATATATTATCTTACTATACTCTCACTTTTCCATATTTATAATACCCACTTATTACTCTACTTGGCACTAACCGGCTTACGTGTTATACCCTTCCTCATACATCATCCACATCACTAAAGAACTCACACATTTTGGCGACCATAGTGGGAGGTATACTCGAAAACATGGTTATCGAACGGAAGCAACAACCTCCTAGAAACAGAGTTGGATGCCCCAAAAAGTCTGGTCTAACCTACCAGGTTAAATGCCAAAACATTAAGCATTAACCCCAGTAGTCACGAGCCCGCCTAGTCTCAAACTCATGAGTCACAGGGATCCGTCACTACTGATGTTGAGCTTGATATTCTGCTATGGCTTGAACAAATGGAGGGATAATAAAAGTATCTCCAAAAGCTAGAGGAGCAGAACTGTCTCATCATTGAGACTTTGGTAGCCATCGCTCAGAAAGTTCCCTCACTAGCCCCAAACAACACCTTTGGACTAGATAACGTCGTCAGAACCTCAATTAATATATCCGATGTCAATAATCAGCACCACACACCAGCGAAAGAATCAACATCTACCGTCGTCATGCCAACAGAAAAGCAAGCATCCACGACGTTTGTCACCTTGGTAGAAGTCGAATCACTCCTAAGGGAGAAGGTGATGACAGCTCAGTGGTCTCTCCTCACACTCGAAACTCGTCCCCCGTATCCACTCAAGTTGTCCAGCCTCCCCTACCCAAAAGGGTATGGTAGTGTACACTTTGCACGATAAGATGAAAGACGAGAAAACTCGAAGGAGAATGTGGCTAGGTTCCTCGATAGCTTGGGTACTTTTCATGAGGATAAAAATCTCCATCTCCGAGAGTTCTTTAAGTCCTTAACCTATCGGGTATACACTTGGTACGCCAACTTGGAACCAGGTTCTGTCACATCCTGGGCCCAACTAGCATCCATGTTCCATGTCAAGTTTTTTAGTGTAACAAAGAAAGTGACCACCATCTCTCTGTCTAGAGAAGCCCAAGGTGACAATGAAAATCTGGTTAAGCATGTTGACATATTCTGCGATCGGGCTATGGAATGTCATGACAATACCATTAAAGAAAGCTTAGTCTAACTTTGCATTCACGGTATGCTCCGGGACTACAGAATCTATCTCATTAATCACTCTTTCCCTGCATTTTCGGCTTGATGGTTGCCGCCCGCAACTTAGCCAAAGATGTGAGAGTGTCGTCATCAAGAACAAATAGGGATTCTTGTCCTCTGATCCAACCACTACTGTAACCTAAGAGAGAAAAAGTGAACGGGATAAGGAATGCAATGACAACATGCGCAAAAGAGATGAGACAGATGCACTAGCCCCTTTTCCTTGCAACATGAGGGAAGTGTTGGCCGTGCTCAAGATATGGATGCGGGGTGACGTAGCATCCTTTGTCCGCTAGCCAGACATCCTACTAAAGCCGACATGGTCAAATATAACTACTGTTCCTATTACCAGATAGTGAAGCATGCCACCAAGGACTGTTGGGCCTTCCGTGGCATCATCACAGGAAGATTGCAAATGGAGAATTGGTGACAACCACTCAACCTGATGCAGATGAAGAGGTACCTCAACAACCTTGAGGGAATAATGAGGGGGTCGTTAACATGGTTTCTTTCCACATGTTTTCCCATACTACCACCTCATTTATTCAGCTTACCAAGGAAAAGATACCTTTACCTGTGGAAGTAGTCACCCCCCCTCTTATTGAGGAAGAAGAAGAAGAAGAAGAAGGAGAAGAAATACCTATGATGGTTAAAGACCCTCCTACTAGCTTGATCATAACCAATCCCTCCGATAGTGCTATGGAGTTCACTGCATTGAAGTAGGAGTGTACGCGGTCGGTTTTGGTCAGTTTTTTGTGTATTTTAAAACCGACCAATAGGTTCGGTTTCGGTCAGTTTTGCGATTTCGGTCGGTTTTAGCTTGTACATGTATTTTATAAACCGACCAATTGGTTTTTTGGTTAGTCGATTTCAGTTAATTTTTGATTTTTCAGTTTTTTTGTTCACCCCTACATTGAAGGCCAAGAACCTCACCAAGTTCAGGTGCTTCTTTGACCAAGTTAGATTCTGTAAGGAGGCACACCTTGAAGCCACCAAAGCTATCCTGCGGGTCACAGAAACCTACCAGCAAACATGTGTGGCCTTTGGGGGATCCGTATGCTATGTCGTTCAAGAAGCCGAATCTACGATCACCTTTAAGATACAGAGATACAGGTCCCGCATGCACATAACTATCAACTTTATGTCTCAGCTACTGTCCATGAGGTGGAATTCAGAAGGGCCTTGCTCGATGGGGTAGCCTCTATCAACAATATATCGCTAACCACATTCAAAGTCACCAGAATCCCCAAAGAAAAGCTTATCCCACAGGCCATTGATATTGCAAGCTTCGATAACGATGTACGATATACCATTAGGTTTGTAACCACATCACTCTGCCTTGGAAAATTCCAAGCATCAGCCAAATTCCACGTGATCGACGCTGATACCTCATACCATCTTCTCATAGAATGCAAATGGATGCATAAGTTTGGCATCATACCATCCACCTATCATTAGTGCATGAAAGGAAAAGTAAATATGAGTGAAGGGAGGAAAGTTTTCACTCTCGCTGGCACCTTAAAGCCATTTGGCATTCACAAGGTCCACATGGTAGAGGCGGATTTCTTCGATAACCTTTGCTCTAAAGAAGAGACCACGCCACCAGCATCACCACATCGGCTCGCCATCCCAAAGTGGCAAGATGCTCAAAAAGAGGATTTTACCTTAAAGAAAAAACTGGATGTCGCCGTTATACCTTTTTTGACTGTATTCAGATCAGACTCCTAGATGGATGCTTTGCGTATTAATATTTATGATGGTGTAAAGGGTCCGGGTCGGAAGCTCCACCATGTGGCCTTGAGCCCCCTGCATGCAATGTCATTGAAACCCAGGAGGCCATTGAACTCAAGCCAGCTCCAAAAACACTCCCAAATGGACCACGTACTATGGGACCAGAAGTTGAGGTGATCAACCTTGCACTAAAAGGGGAGGAACCTCGCACTATTTTCATTTCCAAAGTGATAACTCTAGAGGAATGAATTACACTAATTTCTCTCCTTCAGGAGCTCATTGACGTGTTCACTTGGACTTATGATCAGATGCCAGGGTTGGACACATCTCTCGTAACTCACATGCTTAACATTGATCCAGGCCATCGACCAATAAAATAGGCTCCCTGAGTATTCCGCTATGAACTCGAGCTCCAGATCAAGGTCGAAGTAGAGAAGCTCCTTCAAGCAGGGTTTATTAAGGCCATCAAGCACTCCACGTGTTTGGAAAATATGGTGCCCATGAAAAATAAGAATAGTCAAATCAGAGTGTGTGTCGACTTTAGAGATCTCAACAAAGCATGTCTGAAAGATGAGTTCCCCCTTCCTAATGCTGACACTTTGATCGACGCCACATCCAGACATCAAGACTTCTCCTTCATGGATGGGTTTAGCTACTATAATCAGATCGAGATGGAACTAGGAGATGCAGAAAAGATAACCTTTCGCACCCCCTTTGTCAACTTTTACTACACTGTCATGCCCTTTGGATTAAAAAATGCAAACGCCACTTACCAAAGGACAATGACAACCATCTTCCATGATATGCTCCAATATAACCTAGAGGACTACATGGACGATATCGTAGTAAAATCCAAATAGGGAAAAGGCTATGGAAATGATTTTTGCACTGTTTTTGTGCACTGTAGAAAATTCAAGCTCTGAATAACCCTCTCAAGTGCGTATTTGGGGTCACGGTAGGCAGATTCCTTGGGTTTGTGGTCCATCGCCATAGCATCGACTTGGACCCAACAAAGGCTAAGTCAATCATGGACATGCCTTCCCCAATCTCCTAGAAGCAGTTAAAGTAGGTTATGGAAAGGGTGTCCTATCTCTGCAGGTTCATTCTGGCATTAGATGAAATCTCTTACCCTTTGGGGGATCTGCGGACAGGAAAAGCCAAGTTTAGCTGGGAGCAAATTCATCAAGAGTCTTTTGACGCCGTCAAAAAGACACTAGTGGCACCTACCACCATTATAGCACCAATGCATGAAAACCTACTCCTCCTCTACCTCACATCGACACATAAGTCAATAGGAGCGTTGCTTGCTTAATAGTTAGAAGGACAAGAAAAACCTGTTTACTACATCAGCTGAGTGGTTCGAGATGCCGAAGTGAGCTTGTTATGCCCTGACGTAGCAAAGTAGGGAAAAATTTAAAATTTCTACCTTTGGACCTGTAGATACGTGATTGGTTTGAGAATTGTGTACTTGTCCATACAAGAGAGATCCAAGATAAAAGTAATAATAGTAGCGGAAGCAGCATTAATGAGCACGGTAATTTCTAGGCATACATAATATTAAACATCAGAATCTTAAGTCCCATTATTAGAATCTCATAGGAAAGGAAAAAGAAAGACAAGATAGTATTTTGGGCATAAGCCCTACAGCATAATAATAAGATCAGCATCTAGTGCCTTAACTACTAGCAAAAGATAAATAAAGAAAAGTCTTCACTTCTGCTAGCTAGCTCGCAAACTTGAATCCTTCCTCGGCATACTCCTTATCTTGGTAATCAACCTCTGCAAGATCTGGACGTTTGATTACCCAGGACATGAAAGTCGTCAGCTTTACTGCAAGCTGAGTGAGTAAACTTACTACACTGAATAGGCTCAGAAAACATTTGTTAGTCCATTAGAAAAGTGAGACGTTCTATTTTTATTCTTCTTTTAAAAGCACTGTTGTTAAAGTCTCGCATAATCTCAATCTCGACGTGTCTCGTGGATTAGAAGTCGTTTATTGTCACCGATCCAATCTTTGGACCATAGGCCCAATCTCTTACAGACTTGACTCTTGCATGCATCCGACAAGAGTGCCGTTAGCCTGGAATATTGCTACTTTCCAGTTATGGGTTCCATCTTGTCATCTTTGCCCCAACTGGTCACTTACTTGACATCTTTTTTATGGCCTCATTACTTGGTAATGCTACCTCGGTTAACTTGTCATCTTCCCCAATTGGTCACTTGCTTGACATCAACCCACATGGCTATTAACCGTCTCAATTATGGAACCAGAACTCTGTACTCTTACTCAGGCTGACCATATGATCGAAGAAAAAGAAATAGACTGATGGATACGAGCATCTCATTAGTAATTTAATGCGTGAGGCACAAGTCATTAAAGCACATTATTCTCGGAGTCACATACTTAAGTACGTCACATTCTTGTTCGCGTTGTTCTCGTATATCGTACGGGTAAGTGTTATAGGCTGAGCCATTGCCATGTTATGAACCCACGTACTATGGTACTTTATAAAAGTTATTATTACTTAAGTACTACTAGTTTAGCATAAGGTACATCTTGGTAAACTCAAGCAGGCATAAATATCAAATGCAATCCAAAGTACAACCATCACAGCTTATGGTACCACCCTACATAATATCGTTCATCTTAATTATACACACAATTTACTATTCTTACAAATACTGTCGAGCTCGAGCGCTCGCACCTGGCCTGTTCATTAGGCTCGAGTGCTCGCGCCTGGTCCGGCCGCTCGTGTTTAGCAGTTTCAAAATAGTAACTAATTTTGTAGCAGTTTTTAAGCTTTGTTTCTCAATGCATGTTACATGCATGGTCTTTGATTGTCAAGATAACTTAAATAAACATGTTTAGGAGTGAGTAATAGATTTCACAAAGATTCTAGATGATCTAGATAATGGATGATGAAAATGATTAAGAAGATAAAGTGTGTGTATATCCTTGAGCTCTAATACAGCTTCAAGGCATGATCAAGACCTTGGTCCTCTAAACTTCTTTGATCCTTAGGCTTTCAACTCCAAAACTTCAGTGTTGTAGCAATGCATGTGTTTGTGTGTATGGATCATAAAATGGAAGCTATGCATGCATGAATATGAGTGTTTGTGTGTATGGAAGCATATAAAATCACAAACACTCCCTCTCAAAGGAACTCTAAGTTTTTACAGCCAAAAATGCTGATAAATGCTGGTATTTATAGACTTTATGAGACCCAAGGGAAAAATAGTCATTTTACTTCTATTTAAGCTCGAGAGCTCGTGCCAAGCGCCCTCTCGTGACTCGATTGCTCGGGCCTCCTGCTTCCACAATCTTTCTAATGTTTCAAGGATTCAAAGACCCAAGTATTAATATCCATAAGATCTAATCATCAAAGTTAATCCATACACGATTGTAACTTAACATATATGAATATAGTAATATAGAAATATATCTATATATGGATAAATATAAATAAACGGGACGGTGTTACAGAGGTATACTTCCATCGAGAGTCACTGCCTTGCGCTCACCTTCGTAGCCCAGGAATTTAGATGCTACTTCCTTAGCCATTTAGTGCACTTGGTAACAAGATGTGATCCACTTCGATACCTCCTATCTAAGCCTGCCCTCTCTGGACGAATGACAAAATGGCTTCTTCTCTTAGCAGAATTCGACATCACTTGCATAACTTCAAAGGCAATTAGGAGCCAAACACTCGTTGATCTATTGGCTCAATTCCCAAGTGGCAACTTCGAACCACCTTCAGAGACACTCCCAGGAGAGGAGTTAGAATGTGCAATGACTATCGAAGACCTAGGTGAATCGGCTCTCAGCTTCGACGGTTCTTCCACATCACTCGGAGGGGGGTAAGGATTAACTTGACATCCCTAATAGATGGCTCCAAGCTCCATTTGTCTTATAAGCTCGACTTCAAATGCTCCAACAATGAATTAGAGTATAAGGCACTAGTTTTAGGGCTCTTTGAGGCCACTAAGATGTGTGTCACCCAGCTATGCATAAGGCAAGACTCCAATCTGGTTATAAACAAGCTTTAGGGGAATTTGTAATTCGAGAGTCGGCACTAGTAGAGTACAGAACCATCATGCACAGACTATTGGACAAGTTCGAAGCAATCTGCGTGGAGCATGCAGAAAGGTCGTACAATTGTTTTCCAAATACCTTGGCAACTCTGGCCTCCAAAATAGATGTGCCTGAGGGTTCCACACACATCGAAATTGTCAAGAGGATTCTCCCATGCACAGTACTGGAGTTGTTCCCATCGTCACCTAACTGTTGAGCTGTGAAGGAAAATTGGCGATATTTGACTTGAAAAATTTCACTCTCCTCGGAAACAACCTTTACTTTCGTGCCCCCACGGGGGTCTTAACACGATGTGTGGGAGAAGAAGAAGCCAAACTCTGCCTCCACCAATTCCATTGACACTTTTAAGGAGAAAAAGATATCAGTTTATACCAGTTAGTGCAAAGGAAGGGATACTACTACCTGGGAATGTCCAAAGAAGCCATACTCCAACAAGCCTCTTCGAAGTGCCAAGAGGCCCCAAATAAGGAAAAGTACAACTTTACCACCCAAGTCATAGATTGGCAATGCCCTATACATGGATCACTTGAAAGAGGGTTCACTCCCTATTGACAAATCTGACGCGTCGATCGTAAAAAAGTGTTAGCCTTGAATTTATTTAAGACATTATTTATGTTTGTTTTGATGATGACAAATCTATTGATAATAGCATGTTTGTAATTGTTCTATTCTAATCTATTATCAAGTCATTTTCATTGTACTAATTTCTCTATTCATGAACTTAAATGTTCTAACTTTGTTTGAGATCATGAGATAGCATATGGTGAAGTCCAAGAGTGATGGAGCTCAACAAGGATCAAGCTTGAAGACTTGAAGATTTTTCATCCTTGGTTGAAGGTTATGATTTACTCGTAAGCTTTTTGATCAATCACTCATAGGGGCTCAAGTAACTTTAATTGGACCTTAGGATCCTTGCTCTCATACTTAAAAATACTTTTAAGGATCTAAACATACTTAGACCACTCAATTAAATTCATTTCACAAAAGCTTTCAAGTGGGTAAGTCAAAATTGCAGATGGGTCAACTTTAAAGGCAAACCTGATCTAATTGGTAAGGGATTAGATATTGACTTTTATATGGTTGGAAAGGTATTTGAATCTAGTTTCCAAGTCTTCAAACGGATCACAAAAATAAGTTTTTTAAAGGGAGTCATGGCCATTTTAGTAAAGATGTGTCAATCTGCGAAAAACCAGCAGAATCTAGTCAACTGAAAAGTTTCATGTCCAGTCGACTATATTGTAAAATCTTTTCGACTGGAGGCACTGTTTAGTCAACTGGATTTCATGTAGAATGTCTTTTCTCTGATATAAACTTCCCAGCCGACTGAACCTTCGATCCAATCGACTGGACTGCGCAGAAACACATAACGGCTAGTTTTTAAACTTTCTAAAAAATGTTTTTACACCCCCCATTCACTCCCAACGGCTAATCTTTCCAAATCTATATATATATATATATAGGGATGTTTTTAAGGGTCATAAACAGGAGGGAACATTAACCAAATCATTAAAACATCTTGTTTAATTATCATTCCCATTTGAGCCCTAGTTTGAGTGAAAAATCAATTTTGAGAGAGTAAATTGTAGTGAGCTTTCAATTATATTGTCTACTCACTAAGGAGTTGTTGTGAGAGCTTTTAATTGTATTATCCACTCTAGAGAGAGAGAGAGTTGTCTTTTGTACCCAAATCATCATTTGTAAAGAGTGAGGCTTAGTAACCTTGTGTGCAAAGAAGATGTATTCTTCTTTGGGAGAGATTGAAGGCTCTTGTAACGCTTTAATCTACAACCATAAGTAGGTTGATAAAGGAATCCTCAAGAGGTGTTTTGAGGGGCGGACACAGGCCACGGTGTGTGGATTGTCAAACCACTCGAAAACTCGATTTGCAAGTGTCTCTTCCCTTCTTTTTTTGCTTTATTGTTTGTGATTGTGTTTAATTTGCAATTAAGTTTTAAAAAGGTTTATTTTTCACTAAAACCTTATTCACCCCCCCCCCCTCTAAGGTTTCCATATTTGGGCCAACAATTGGTATCAGAGCCTCGGCTCTTCTATTTTCAAAAGTTTTGAAAATTTTGAGTTAAGATCCAAATGAAAACTATCCCTTCTTGGATCTCTTATAGTGAGGGTCAATAGACAAAGACCACCTTGTTTTAATGGATTAAATTATGCTTATTGGAAAAATAGAATGAGAATTTATATGATTTCTCAAGATTTTGATTTATGGTAAATTGTGGTCAAAGGGCCTCATCTTCCTACAAAATTGTAAATGGTATTTCTATTTCTAAAACGGAAGATGAGTATAATGATGCCGATAAGAAACTCATTAAATTAAATTCCATGGCAATGAATTTATTATATTGCGGTTTAGACCCAAATGAATACAATAGAATTTCATCTTGCGAATCCGCAAAAGAAATTTGGAATAAACTTGAAGTGACTTATGAGGGAACAAGATTAGTAAAAAAGTTAAAAATTAATTTGCTTGTTCAATCTTATGAAATGTTCAAAATGTTGCCTTTTGAGTCTACTGGTTATATGTCTACCCGTTTTACAACTATCATCAATAGCTTAAAAAATCTTGGTAAAGTTTATGCTAATGAAGACATTATTGAGAAAATTCTTAGGGCTTTACCAAAGCATTGGCAACCGAAGGTCACGGCTATCCGGGAAGCAAAAGATTTGACAAACTTGTCAATTGAACAACTCATGGGATCTCACATTACCCATGAAATAGAGCTAGCCGTGCTTTTCGAAGAAGACAAGAAAAATGAGATCAAAAGAGGAGACATCTCCTTGAAGTCCTCAAGCTGAAAGAAAAAGGGAAAAGATCATGAGAGTGATGAGGATGAGGAAAGGGCTTTGATCACCCAAAAATTTGCAAAGTTTCTAAAGAAAGAAAAATTGGGAAAGAAGCCTCCTAAAGATGAACAACATAAGAAGAAGGCAATGAAGGCCACTCAAAGTTGCTCCGAGAATGAATCATCGGACGACAACTCAAATGAAGATGAGATTGTCAATCTTTGCCTCATGGTAATTGACAATGGGGTAACCTCTACTTCTTGGTCTTTCAATGACTCTAATGATTTTATTGAATTTCAAAATGTTGAGTCAAGTTCTATGGACACAAAAGTTCAAGAAGGTTATTGCATAAGTACTCCTCTATTGTTGAAGATCATAAGTATGATCATTGGAAGAGAAGAATAAAAATTTATTTTATATCACTTGACATAAATCTTTGGAACATTGTCAAAAATGATTTTTCTCCTAAACCAAAGATTGAATGGAATGAAAGTGATCAAAATAACTTTCTATTGAATCTTAGAGCCATGAAAATTTTATCTAATTCTTTAGATGATATTTCATATAAGAATTCGTTCATGCTCTAATGCAAATGAAATTTGGTTATGCTTTGAAACTTTTCATAGTACTACTAACCAAATTTGTGAAGAGGAAAGAGTGTGCATATTTGCATATGAAGATGATGAGAATGAGAAAATGGCAAAAGGGTCCACTTGGGATGATGATGACTCATCCGATGACAACTCATGTAACCAAGAAGGTGCACAAGAGAAGTTGGTAAACTGTAATCCTACATCTATTGTTGAATCTCCTAACTATAATGAGCTTGATTATGCTTTTGAGGAGTTATACGATGAATTAGAGAATTTGGGATCTAAATATATAACTCTTAAAAAAAATTTCCAAACTTTTAAATGAGTTAAATATTTTGAAATTCCAAAATGAATCTTTGAAGATTGAAAATGAAAAACATGTTTCAAGAGCACAATCTTTAAATGAGCTTGAAAAAGAAAATTTGGAGTTGAGAAAGAAATTGTTTTGTCAAACAGTTGGCATGTACCTAAAGGACACCTCTTCCCACACCCACGGGAGTGGGATGGGAGGGCTCCATATGCCTTTTTGAAAGATTCTTGCTTTGCATTTGAAGTTCCGGGATTCGGCACCAATGTAGCTGAAGGACATGAAATTTTAGACTAGACTATTCCTTATGTAGATGTAGATTCTGAAACCTCTCCTTCTCAATTAGCACATTCATCCACTTTGAAATCCGACATACAATTGGTACAGCCAGTATAGATTCTTTCTATGAATAAAAATTCCACGCTATTCTCCGCTCTACTACGATTAGTGCCTCTAAAATGGCAGAGAATTTTGGAACACTCTCGTATGAGAAAGTCTGACAAGTCTTTGATATCATTTGGATCTATATCCACCCCTTGCAGGCTTGAAAATCTCTCATTTGCCTCAAGTTTTTTCCACTCGCAGCTCGCAGGGCTCGCATTCGCTGATGGGTGGGGAGCAGCTAATAATCAAGCCGATTGCCTGCCCAGCTCTATAAGGTATTCCAAGCACTACTAATTGGTATCTTTATTTATGCATCAATGACGATAGATGCATTCGCCATAGTTTCAGCATTACGGCAAACCCGTGTCAAATATATAGCGGGTTTGGGCGCTCTAGCCAAAATGAATCCAATTTTGTCTATTACCTTCTCCATTACTATGTTCTCATACGCAAGAATACCCCCGTGAAGATTTAAAATCTCAAAATGAAATTTTGAGAAAAGAAATGCTTGTTTCAACCAATCAACCTTCAAGTGAATTTATTGAAGAAGAAAAGGTTGAATTGAAAAAGGAGGTGAAAGATTTGACAAAAACTTTGGCCAAATTCACACAAGGTGAACAAAATTTGAATATGCTTTTGGGAAAGCAAAAATATGTTTTTGACAAAGCCGGTTTGGGATTTAATCCCACATACAAGGAAAAGAAGTACAAAAGCTTCTTTGTAAAGTCCACACCTTCTACTTCAAACTCTCAAAATTCTCACAAGAATTTCTTTGTTAAAGCATCAATCTCAAATGAGACCCTTCCCCATGTAACTTGTCATTATTGCATGAAAAGGAGGCATGTTAATTATAAATGTTCATTTTGAAAGAAAATTAACATGGTTTAGGTTGTTAAGGGATCTCTCCCACCTCCATCCAAGAGGTGCTTGGATAATGGTTAAATCTCTCACATTAAGCCTAGTAGGAGTAGGTTAGATTAATTTGTGTTGATATTTCTCTTGATAGAATGCTAATCATGTTTTGGTTGATCATATTATCTTGTTTTGATGTTCATAAGTAAATCCATCCTCCTAAGAAGATAATGCATAAATTTGACCTTATAATTGGTAGTTATTCTTGTATGCATATGTTGAGGGGGAACATACATATATACTATTATGTTTACTTTAGTTGTTTTGGTATCATATTTTGTATTTGGCATTTGGGTATCATTATGTTGCCTCCATGACATGTTTGCTAATCTTGAGGGGGAACTGTTAGTTCTAACCCCCAATCTTTTTGTTATTGCCAAAAAGGGGGAAATGATAATAGATATTTTTTTGAAAGTTACATGAAAATGACTCTTATTGTGCTTTAATTTGCTATATCTCTATTGCATGTTTTGACATCATCAAAAAAGGGTGAAATTGTTAACCTTGAATTTATTTAAGGCATTATTTATGTTTGTTTTGATGATGAAAAATCTATTGATAATAGCATGTTTGTAATTGTTCTATTCTAATATATTATCAAGTCATTTCATTGTACTAATCTCTTTATTCATGAAATTAAATATTCTAACTTTGTTTGAGATCATGAGATAGCTTATGGTGAAGTCCAAGAGTGATGGAGCTCAACAAGAATCAAGCTTGACGACTTGAAGATTTTTCATCCTTTGTTGAAGACTATGATTTACTTGTAAGCTTTTTGATCAATCACTCATAGGGGCACAAGTAACTTTAATTGGACCTTAGGTTCCTTGCTCTCATACTTTAAAATACTTTCAAGGATCTAAACATACTTAGACCACTCAATTAAATTCATTTCATAAAAGTTTTCAAGTGGCTAAGTCAAAATCAAGAACCCTTTGCACCTGGGTCAAATTTAAAGGCAAACTTGATCCAATTGGTAAGGAATTAGATATTGATTTTTATATGGTTGGAAAGGTATTTGAATCTAGTTTCCAAATCTTCAAACGGATCGCAAAAATGAGTTTTGTAGAGGGAGTTATGGCAATTTTAATAAAGAGGTGTCAGTCTGCGAAAAACTAGCAGAATCCAGTCAACTGAAAATTTTCATGTCTAGTCGACTGGATTGTAAAATCAGTCGATTGGAGGCACTGTTCAGTCAACTGGATTTCACGCAGAATGTCTTTTCTCTAATGTAAACTTCCCAGTCGACTGAACCTTCGATCCAGTCGACTGGACTACACAGAAATACATAACGGCTAGTTTTTAAACTCTCCAAAAATGTTCTTACACCCCCCATTCACTCTCAACGGCTATAATCTTTCAAAAGCTATATCTAGGGATGTTTTTAAGGGTCATAAACAAGAGGGAACATTAACCAAATCATTAAAACATCTTGTTTAATTATCATTCCCATTTGAGCCCTATTTTGAGTGAAAAATCAATTTGCTCTAGATTTCAATTGTAATTTTTGAGAGAGTAAATTGTAGTGAGCTTTCAATTGTATTATCTACTCACTAAGGAGTTGTTGTGAGAGTTTTTAATTGTATTATCCACTCTAGAGAGAGAGAGAGAGAGTTATCTTTTGTACCCAAATCATCATTTGTAAAGAGTGAGGGTTAGTAACCCTTGTGTGCAAACAAGAGGTATTCTTCTTTGGAAGAGATTGAAGGCTCTTGTAGCGGTTTAATCTACACCCATATGTAGGTTGATAAAGGAATCCTCAAGAGGTGTTCTTGAGAGGTGGACGTAGGCTACGGTGTGCGAATTGCCGAACCACTTGAAAACTCGATTTGCATGTGTCTCTTCCCTTCTCTCTTTACTTTATTGTTTGTGATTGTGTTTAATTTACAATTAAGTTTTAAAAAGGTTTATTTTCCGCTAAAACCTTATTCACCCCCCCCCCCCTAAGGTTTCCATATTTGGGCCAACAAAAAGAAATCTTCAAAATTCTTCATCCGCAAGGACAAGCTTTTTCGACGCAGCTTTAATGGAGAACCATTGCAGTGCCTAGCTGGAGGAGAAATTCATCAAGTTTTGATCGAGGCACACGAATTCGAGCACCAAGGAGGTAAAAAGTTGTTCTGCCATCTTTTGGACCTAGGATACTATTGGCCGACAATGGAGAAAGATTCAAGAGCCCATGTCAAGCAATTTCACCCTTGCCAAGTCCATGGAAATCGAATACATGCACCCACTGTCAATCTACGAGTGTTGTCAACACAATGGGCTTTCCACATTGGGCCCTCGACCTCATAGGTCCGATCTTCTCTGTGTCAAGAGAGAACATTGTATGCCGCTTCGGAATCCCTAAGGTGATTTTATCTGACAAGGGAACACCATTCATCAACAAGCATGTACGACAACTTCTTCTATCCTACGACATCACTCACCACAAATCCACTCCCTAATATCCGAAATTCAACGGTCAAGCAGAAGCCATCAATAAGACGCTACTGAAAATCCTAAGCAGGACAATGAAGGATTTCCCTAAGATATGGGCTGACCAGCTACCCTAGCTCTTAGGGCCTACAGGACCTCCAAAAGGCGACCAACTCAAGCAACTCCATTTTCATTGGTCTATGGAGCCGAATATGTTCTACCCATAGAATTGGTAGTGGCCTCTTCCCGGATAGCTATGGACAACGAGGTTCTGCATGATCCCCGACCAATTACGCTGGAGCAGTTGGAAAAACATAAAAACAAAGCGCGATCAAATCTCCATAAATATCAGAAGCAAATTGCGCGAGCTTACGATGCCACGGTCTGGCCTAGAGCTTATGGAGGGGGACTTGGTTCTGAAGGCAGCCAAGCACATCATGCCGGGTATTTTGGCGCCCAAGTTCACACCGTATTGGGAAGGACCTTATGAAGTCAAAAAAGCAAACCCTAGCGGCTATTGTAAGATCCGAAAAGTTGGTGAAAACTCCCTATCTGGACCTATCAATACCCAATGGTTGAAGCTATATCATATTTAAGGCAAGATAATTTTTTTTCCTTCCTTCTCTTAGTTGTATTGTTCCCCTTTTCCCAATTTTTCGTTTGTCTTCCCTAAGAAAAGTTGTTTCCTACCACGGACATATGTACTACATCGTTTATGTACAACTTATTTTTGACACTTTCAAAATATTCGCCACATTGTCGTCATTATCTTAACACCAAACTTGTGAGGATAAAAAACATAAAAAATCAAAAATAAAAAATAATTTGCATTTACAAGCTGTGATCACCACACATAAACCTAAATTACTCAGCAGCCCACTACCCAACAGTTGTTCATTGCACAAACAGTCCTACAACCACCAAAGTTTAGTTAGTAACATCATCCGTAGCAATCCCAGCCTTCGAACGTTGCTCCACGATTCTCGCCCTTGCCAACCTCTCCTTATACATTTCGCACTGCTCCTCACCATGATCTATAGCCGCTTGAAGTTGGAACGCTCGAGCTTCTTGTTGTGTTGTACAAGTACGCCTAATCTCCTCCATTGTCCTACTGTCATTACCAACTCCACTCGAGCCCTTCGAAAGTCCTTGTTGGCTGCAGCAAGCTACTGTTCTTCAAATTGCCTTCTCCTCCGTGCCTCCACAATTGTCACAGTAAGACCACTATATCTAGATGCTTCGTCAGCCACAACAGTCGTAGCCCCTGTGTGTTTATATCATGGATATCATCTCTTACTTGCGGCATATAATCATAAGTGGTGTCCCACAGGTTAGTTCTAGACATCTCCAAAATTATTTTACCCAACATCCGACATGCTAGTAATCGTTCTTGTTGATTCATATATGTCAACCCGGTAAAAGTTTGTGGAAAATTTATATACACCCTCTCCAAATGAGGGATAAGTACTTCCCATAAGGGAATACCTAGCCAACCACCCTGTCCATCCCCAAATTTTTACGTTAAATGTGGTTGACTCGACCCTAAATTGGATGGTCGTGAAGAGGCCACCATAGTTTAGCTCTTTAGCTTTTAGCTATTATAAACATCTTAGAAAGACAAGCTCCTTTTTTTATACTACAAAATTCACCATGTAACTAAACTCGTAATAACTTACCCACATACATATCACATGTTTGCACCCTCACTTGTCATGACTTGCACAGTCTCCTTTGATAAATTTTTTTTCCACACCCCCACTCCTTGTTTTTATATGCACACGTGTTTACACTTTACACCCTAGCTTGTTTATACACATCGTGGGTTTACTTATTTTTATATGTATCACGGGTCTACTAGTCATATCTTATTATTATTATCATTGTTATTATTTTTATTATTCTTTCTCTTTGATTTTCTTTTCCCCAAGAGAAACTGTAGCAATTTAAATTTTTTTTAAAAAAAAACACAACATCAAAATTACTCTAAGCACATGCACATGTTAAGCATAGATGTGTACTATAATGGACATAGCCACCATCGCTCGGATTTAAAAAAAAAGGAGCTATCGTTCCATATAAGACAAAAGCATATAAGCTATTGTAATGGTACACCTGTCGTTACCCATTACACCCGTCGTCACCCATAGTCACTATTCAATATATATATAAACTAAACTATTGATAAAGAAGACCATAGCCTCTATCGATGCAGAAAGCTCATCTCCTCATTAGAAAATAAGTCACCAAACACAACACCTTTAGCGAACAAATCAAGGGACCCGGTCGATCGCGACTGCTCTTCTTCACGATGCTTATGCACCCTCTCTTTCTTACCACTACACTCAGACATCGATAACTTGATAGACTCCTGCTATGACTGATGGACTAGCATCCTCGCCCTCAATGAGGACATCTTTACCTCTATTGCCTGCATACTGTCAACACAACGCGGCATCTCTACCTCCAACTTTGAGAGCTTACTGTCACACAGTGCCTCTGTTTCTCAGGTACCCTGAACAAATATGCATGATTTAACCAAAAGAAGGCACTGCTCCAACCATCCCATGTCTGAACCACAAAAAGTCCCAAAAGACCTGACCTTTTCATAAATACCATTAAAAGCCTCCTAACTCAAATCTCTTAAATGGGTAGCACACAAAGCCCGTATTGCTGACTCAAGAACACCACAAAAGAATGATCTGAAGCGAGAAGGGGCATCCAGGGTATGTACATGCTCGAATGTCTCAGAATGCTGCCCATAAACCATCTCCAGCACGACCACATCCCTAACCGAACAACTAATGCGCGCCACATAATATTTGACGTCACATCAACTACTGGAGTTACTATCATCACAGGCGCCGCCACTATGAATGAAACAATGGTATTGTCCACCACTGAAGTCTCCAAAGGAAAAAAGCGCTGATATAGAAGCCCTTAATGTAAACATAGATGGAGATACAAGACTAACCCTGGAGGAGCTCTCACCTAAAATAACACTCGGACCTGGCTGCGAAGTAGCAATACCAGACTGCTCATCAATAAAAAAAGCCAGAGCAATAACCGGAATAGCTGTACCAGTCACACCATAAAATGTAGTAAAAGTCGAGGATAGAGCCACCTCCTGAGACATTCAAAGGGTAGGCTCAGTGACAGCAGCAGTAGACGGACCCCATGCTAACAATCCTTGTCGTCCGAACAGACAGACAAGAGGCCAGTGTAGATAATCCATGATCGAAAAAACTAAGAGGAGAGGCCAATGTCAACGTCGGTATAGAACCAGATGCAGGTGTTGACAATAGGGAAAAAGAGGCCGAGGTGGATTGCTGCCCACCAGAAGAAATGACCCTTGACGACCTATCCTTATCACCACCCACATCCTCTTCCTCTTCCTGCTCCTCCTCCTCGTCCCTATAATACTCATTTTCGTAGATGCCATCCCCTGGTTCCTCCTCCGCATCCTTACAACAGATTCCCTCTCCTGAAATTAGCCATCTAAAGTGCTAACCACCTCCTACATCAGAAGATCTACTTGAGTAACACCAATAAATTCTATATCCCTCAAGTCATGACCACACCCGGTCGACCCTCCCCATCCCCACTATTGATACTAGCACTAACCGGAGCTTTCGATACTCCTCCTCGAGGCGATCGTTTCCTTTTTGAACTTGACGATGCCACCGCCTGCATACACAAAAAAATGAATAAAAATAAATTATCATTATTATTTTATTTTCATTTATGATATATATGTCAACAATAGAGAACACATTATGTACCTCTGCCAAAGCCTCCTTTACGACAATATTATTCACCTTTTTCATTAAAGCTTTCTGAGAAGACATACCAAAGGGAGTTGCGGACATCCCACCAACCCAACCCACCAAAGTTGTTGTCCACGAAATCTCCTTAGCCCCAAAACTCGACAAACCCCAAATATTGGTGCAACTATGAGTAGGCGCATAGAGAGACACATCACCATAACGAATTTTTCCAATCACCATAACAGACGGAGAACCCTCACAATATGCACGAAAGGCAAACAAAGAACTCTTCCAAAAGGTGCCATAGTCAGGTAAAAAGTGTCCTCGTCTCCCCTGCTAAGGCAATACCATATCTCTACCAAATCGCAGACACCCATTGTCGAAACTATTACAACACAAAGCAAAGCTATCTAAAGAAGGAACGTGTACCAATCGAGTACCTTGATCTAAACCCAACTGCCGCCTAACCCGATCAGGACGGTACACCATCACACTACCACCCACCTCCCAAATCGTAGGAACATAGAAGCTAGCCAGTACGGTCATTGCAACAACAATACTAATAGGAGCCCAACTGAAATCAGCAGATGAAACCAGACAACCAGCAGCCGCGCTCCATAGAGAAATCCTTGCATGATGACCGGGCCTTATCTTACCATATGGATGCCAATCAAATGAAGTCTCATCATCTATTGATCGGGAGAGAACAGATCCTATTTACACGCCTTAACATGCGTTTGTTAGTACCTTTTTATCCTGTTTCTGTATATTTTTACTTCGTTTTCTATTTTCTGACAGGTTTTGGAAGAAATCAAGTAAACCAGGCTAAACAGGGTGAAAAAGCAAGCGAAAAGAAGCTGAAAAATCCACTTCGCGCGCGCGACCTGCTCGCGCGAAAACCCAGAATATCGCTCGCGCGATCCGCTGCGCGAGGTCCCCATATCGCGCTCGCGCGGCCCGCGCGTGCGACATGTGTAAAAATGGAACTTGCGTATTTCAGTATACTGATGATTCCTACGCGAAAGAAACTGCCTAATTACGTCCAGATTGCAAAATATAGCAGTTTTAGTGCAATTCGGGTTAGGAAAGCTTCCAAAACTTGTTGTAAATCTATATATACCCTATTTTACTTCAATTTAGGGGTTGGCAATTAATATACACACAATATACAACCATACTTTCAGCCATTGAAGAGGGAAAAACAAGGAGAAGAAGAAGAAGACCAAGGATTCCCATGGCCTCCTCCATCAACTACTTGCCATCTACCGCTTCTATGGACAACTAGACTCTAGATCTAGGGTTTCAATGAAACCCTAGCCAAGTAATAGGGAGTTATTTATGTTTTTATTTTAGTTTTATTATGTATGGATGACAATTACATGTTTAGAGGATTTTTATAAATAAATCATACTTCTATTGATTAAATCATTACTTTCAAAGTTTATTCTTGTCTTAGATCTATTTTGACTGTGATGTGCTCAATGATCTATATTTGCTGTGCTTGTATAGATTGTTTGCATGTAATGGTGCTTAAATTGGATTGTGCTATCAAGTATCCGAATAGTCCATGCCTAGATTAGACGGATTATACCACAACCCTAGTTAGTGTGGGATAATTCGTGCTAACCAAAGATGGATTATGTTGGTGCTTGAACCATAGTTATTTTCTTGACGGAGGAATTGGGCTTGTAGCTACAATTCCCATTATCATCCAACTTGATAAGCTAAAGTAATTCATAAATACCTTTATTATGAAGCTAGTGGTGGATTTGCAATCCTAGGTTCCTTTAAACATATTTATAAAAACACTTTTAAATCGCTTTCATAATTTAGATTTATTTTATTGTTCTTAGTTTAATTAAATTCAAAATCAAAATCTCGTTTTTATAATTAATTAGATTTAGGTTTTAAAATTAAAGTGTTTTAGTACTTCAATCTCTGTGGGTTCGACCTTTACTTTCACTACTACAAATCTTTAGAAAAGTAAAGTATACTTTTATATCTTGATTCTGACAACATCAATTTTTGGCGCCGTTGTCAGGGATTGCAAATTACTACCTTTAGTTTTAGAATCTTAGTTTAGTTAATTCGTAAATATTAGATTAGGTTTTCTTTTCTTATTTTTCGTTTTATTTTGAGTTACTAACTTTTCTTTTTATTTTGTAGTTTCTCGAGTCGTCAAAATTCTAACGTTTTCGGGAGGAATAGCTTAGCGCATCAAAGGAGCTTAAGCGAAAAAAAAATTTAAATAAATTGCTTCTTTTGAAATTCCCTTTAAACCACTGTAAGTCACGGCGCTGTGACGCACTATTTGCATTAGTTTAGGGTTAGTTGCACTGCATTAGCTAGGAAACCCGGGGCACTGGGCTTGACGCGGTCATTGCATTACAGGATAATTTACATGCATCACAATAGTTGAGTGCTTGTTATCTTAGTTGCGTGATTGCTATTTGTTTTGTTTTATTATTTGAGTCAGTTCTTATGTTAGTTTAGTTTTCTTTATAAGTTTATGTTTGGTACACGTTCTAGTAAACCAGAATTATTTTTTTTCGATCTTGAACTTGAACGTACCCTTAGAGTTAATCGGACTCCTCAACCGTCGTCGTTGTTTCAGGCCGAAATTCAAAGTACACTTAAAAGGTTAAGAAAAACTCGATTTATTGACATAAAACCTATTCCAATGGCCGACGACGAAAATAACGGAAATAATGGAAATAATCCTAATATACCTGCACCTCCTCCACTTATAAATTATTTTATTCCTACGACTTACACACCACAAGCCGGTATTGAATTACCGGAGGCGATAGCATCCCACTTTGAGATAAAATTGTCTACGATCTCGCTACTTCCTTCTTTCCATGGCCGTCTAAATGAAGATCCATATCAACACTTAGGAGATTTTCAGGATATATGCTCTACTTTGAAAATCCAAAATCTAACTGATGATGAGTTAAAATTGCGGCTCTTTCCATTCTCTTTACGAGACAAAGCTAAGTATTGGCTTCAATCACTTGAGCCAAACACAATTAAAACATGGGAAGCCTTACACACCGCATTTTTACAAAAGTTTTTCCCTATTATGCGTACAAATCAGATAAGGAAATCCATAACAAATTTTATAATGCAAGATGGGGAAACACTTTACGACACGTGGGAGAAATTTAAAGAATTATTACGCTCGTGTCCACATCATCAGGTTCCTAAGTGGCAATTGGTTCAGGTTTTCTACGAGGGACTTATTCCCTCTATTCGGAATACCGCCGATGCCGTTTGTGCAGGTACCTTCCTACACAAAAGAGCCGACGAGGCATGGAAATTTTTTGAAACATTAAGCGAGAATTCGATGCACCAAGCTGTGTCAGTACGTTCTGAGGGATACCTTCATCCTAAGCGAGAGGTGAAAGTCGAGTCGAGTCAATCGATTGAGATACAAGAATTAAATAGAAAACTTGACCAACTTATGAGGATGGGAATTAGGTCCAATCCACCTTCTTCAGAAGTATGTGCATTATGTTCTGAACCATCTCATAATATCTTTGCATGTCCTTCTGCATCTCAATTTCTGAAATTTGTTGAGCAATACATTAATTCTATGCAACAATTTCCACGAAATAATTATAATCCTATGTCGAACAATTTTCCTAACACATATCGACCCCAATATCAACAAAGTCAATACCAACAACCCCCTCCTAATCCTAACCCTCCACGGGTTAACGCTTTCGAGGAGAAGGTGTTGTCTTCCCTTAAAAACATAGAAACGCAAGTCCAAGCACAAGCACAAATAGTGCACTCTCATACACAATCCATTGCGAAGCTTGAATCCCAAATGGGACAAATAGCTACTGCGGTGAGTCGTAGAAATGAGGGGAAGTTGCCTGCGCAGACTATTCAAAATCCTAAGGGACAATACGAAAAGGGGGGGTCTAGTGAGAGTGTGAACGCTGTTTCAACTAGGACGACTATTAGAGAAGAGGAACTTGTTGAAATTCCGGATACGAGTGAGAGAAATATAAATAATAATTCGAATAAGGAGGGTGAGGAAATAAAAAGGAATAAGAAAGATAAAGAACCGGTCCCAACGAATTATATTCCGAGAATGCCATTTCCACCTAACGTTGATGAACCGTCACATTTGTCTAAGAAAGGGTCAAAAGTGGAAGATATACTCGAGGTGTTCAAACAAGTAAAAATTAATATTCCACTCCTCGATGCTATAAAATAAATTCCCGCTTACGCTAAATGTCTTAAGGGCCTTTGTACTCAAAAACGTAAATTGCGTAGTCATACTCCGAAAAAGGTCTTCCTCACGGAAAAAGTAAGCTCAATTTTTCAACACGCTACTCTGAAGTATAAAGATCCAGGTACGCCTACGATATCATGTGTCATAGGTGACACTATCATCCATAGGGCTCTCTTTGACTTAGGAGCTAGTGTTAATCTCTTACCTTATCACGTCTACAAACAACTAGGACTAGGTGAACTTAAGCCTACGGCCGCTACCATCCAACTAGCGGATCGTTCTATTAAAATACCTAGAGGAATCGTCGAGGACGTCTTAGTTAAAGTTGACAAATGCTATTATCCTGTTGATTTCATGGTCCTTGATACTGAACCCGTACTAGATTCTACGAAACACACTCTTGTCATCTTAGGTCGTCCATTCTTAGTAACTGCTAACGCTCGTGTTAACTGTCGGACGGGGGTAATGAAGGTGTCATTTGAGAACATGAACTTAAAATTGAACATTTTTAACGCTATTGATCAACCTTCTAAAGACGACGATTACCTATGTGAGGCGGAGAGTGAGGTGAGACGGAGTATTGAACCTAATATAGGAATAAATACGTGTGAGGAAAATAATATGGTTAGTGATGAGCGGACGAATTTGAATAACCTGGACCCTAATGACGAATTTACTCGGAAGGTGAGAAATCGATGTGAACATGAAAAGGATGAACCGTTGAATGAATTGATACATAGCAATATGGTTTCTGCTTACCACCGGGCTCTTCCTGATATCCTAAGGGGTACAAACTCTGAGTTACGGCCTCCTTGAATCTTGAGCTAGAACAGTCTAGCTAAAGACGTAAAAATTAGCGCTTCTTGGGAGGCAACCCAAGCTTGATTTCGTCCGTTTCTTTGATTTTTGCATGATTTTGGGTCGTTTTGGTCCGTTTTTGAGTGCTCTGGACAGGTTTGGGGGTGGAGTAAAGTGATTTTTAATTTATATACATAAAATAAGTAAACCGAGAGAAAATACCATTCTCGCGCGCGCGGCCCACTCGCGCGAGACGTCGCTCGCGCGGCCTGCTGGCGCGAGAATGTGCCTTAGTGAAATTTTGGTTTACCTTTTTGATAAGCTCTCGGGTTCTCCTCGCGCCAGGTTTCGCGCGCCCGAGGTGTCTCGCTCGAGCGAAAGACTAAAAAAAAAAAATTGGAATTCGCGCGCGCGACGGCTGCTCACGCGGACCGCTCGCGCGATCCCCCATTTTCCTGATTTTTTCTTTTGTTTTCTATATCCTTCTCCCCCACCTGTTTGAATAGTTTTTACTTTTCTGTTTCTGTTTCTTAAGTACTTTTTAGATCAAGTCATGTAATGTTTTCCTATTTATAGTTATGTTTTATTTTCTTTTATAGTTATTATCTTTTTTATTTCATAATTTTGTCCGGCCTTATAGTTTATTTCATTTCGTTTCGTTTAGCTTAGTTATAATTCTTTTAGCTGCTTTTATTATTTTGTTTGTTTGTCTTCTTTTATCAAGAAATAACAGGTAACATTGAACTTTATTGCCATATGCCTTTGTGTTAACCTGGTTTGTGTTTGCCGAGATCGAGGTATCATTGTTCCTTCCTTACTTACTCTCCGTTCTTTCGTTTTATTGTTTTATTGGAGACAATGAAAGGTTTAGGTTTGGGGGTATGCTCACACATGCACATTATTATGCACTAATTTTTTTAAAAAAATTCAATTCTTGTGCTTAAATAAATGATGTTACCGACATTTTTGCAATCTTGATTTGATACTTCTGGTTATAACTTTGATTGTTATAGAATGATAAACAAGAAAATATGTGATTAAACATTTGCTGAAGTCATGTTGAGAGGTTTTAGGTCATATATCGTTTTAATCGTAGTTTTATATCATAGATTTGCACACAAATTTATGCACTGCACGTAGTCGCTTGAATACATGTTTGATGTGAACTATGATATGATTCGGATTTCTAGATAACACAAGGTAGAGACTAGACCCGGTGAGCTTTTGAGCCTATCTTTTCTTTTTAGAGGGTTATAAATACATTGTGTTTGTCGAATTTCACTTGAAATAGCGCATTAACTTGTTGTTTAGTCCCATTATTCTTGTTTTGGTTGATAGTCAAGTTAAAATATTTGTTACCATGCTAAATAATCTTCCGTTGTAAACGTTGAAGAACCATATAACCATAGGACATGATTTTAGGCCTTCTTTGTTTTTTACCATTTTGACCTTGTCCTATCCAGATAAATGATAAATTTCCTTAGTTCGCCCCTTGAGCCGTTAAAATGCCATTTCTCTTTAATTACCATTATCCTGTTTTTGCTCCAATTTGGCCAACTTGGAGTTCACCCCTGAAAGATTGATCAACTTTTAGTGGTGTTAAGGCGATGTGTGATTGAGAAGAAGAAGAAGATAAGATGATGTTTGGGGTGGTTGCCTTGGTATTCAATGAATATTTGTTTCAAAAGCAACGAAGAGGAAAAGAATAAAAAAAAAAGCAATGAAGAAAAAAAAGAATAAGGTTGAAAAAAAAAAAAAAAAAGAAACAGAAGGAGGAAAAATTGAAAGGAATGAAAAGAAGAGAATAAGAAGATGAAAGTTGGTAGAAGAGGGAGAATGAAAGAAATCGAACATGCCTTACAATGCCATTCTAAAACTACATAATGAATCCTTTCTATCATTTTCCATTTTCTGAGCCACATTACAACCTTTGAAAAGTCCTATTTGATCCTAGGAAACATGGTTTGGATATGTAAACGATGGGAGGGGGATTAAAACATGGTAATGATTAATTTATCATGATTATTGACATCCTATCCATGAGACTATTGTTCTTTCGTGTCATGCGTCTTTTTCGAGTCATATGTGAGCATTTCTTATTTTGAAAACGTATTTCCTTTACTCACATATATTAAAAAATTACACCTCTTTTCTGAGTGTTTCATTTGAGAGTGTAATTAACATTGTGAGATTCGTAGTCGGAGACATAGTTAAATGGTTATCCGAGTTATATTCCAAGTTCATGACATACGCGTGTTCATTTGACTACTACATCACACACGTGCAATTTTATGAGAAACTCTATTGATTTATACGATGCATGTGCTTGAGATTATTTTTCATGATTTAGGTAGACGTTTGATTTCGTTTCTTCTTGTTCGTTATTCTATTTCAAATTGTTGTTATATGATAAGGAGTATTGATTGTTTTGTTTTTTTTTTTGTTTCAATAAAATTTATAAGTTAATAAAGATGGTTGTGGGTGACTTGTTAACGAGAACCCTCACGAGACTTCACTCGTCCGACTAGGGACACATAGAGGTTTAAAAGGCTTGTTGCATATGCTAAATGCAATCGTGATCCATGCGAAAATGGAGTAGTATGTTATTAGTAGTTTAGTTTTTATTTTTAGTTTTGCTCGAGGACTAGCAAAATGTAGGTTTGGGGGTGTGATCGGGAGAGAACAGATCCTATTTATACGCCTTAACATGCGTTTGTTAGTACCTTTTTATCCTGTTTCTGTATATTTTTACTTCGTTTTCTATTTTCTGACAGGTTTTGGAAGAAATCAAGTAAACCAGGCTAAACAGGGTGAAAAAGCAAGCGAAAAGAAGCTGAAAAATCCACTTCGCACGCGCGACACGCTCGCGCGAAAACCCAGAATATCGCTCGCGCGATCCGCTCGCGCGAAGTCCCCATATCGCGCTCGCGCGGCCCCGTGCGTGCGACATGTGTAAAAATGGAACTTGCGTATTTCAGTATACTGATGATTCCTACGCGAAAGAAACTGCCTAATTACGTCCAGATTGCAAAATATAGCAGTTTTAGTGCAATTCGGGTTAGGAAAGCTTCCAAAACTTGTTGTAAATCTATATATACCCTATTTTACTTCAATTTAGGGGTTGGCAATTAATATACACACAATATACAACCATACTTTCAGCCATTGAAGAGGGAAAAGCAAGGAGAAGAAGAAGAAGACCAAGGATTCCCATGGCCTCCTCCATCAACTACTTGCCATCTACCGCTTCTATGCACAACTAGACTCTAGATCTAGGGTTTCAATGAAACCCTAGCCAAGTAATAGGGAGTTATTTATGTTTTTATTTTAGTTTTATTATGTATGGATGACAGTTACATGTTTAGAGGATTTTTATAAATAAATCGTACTTCTATTGATTAAATCATTACTTTCAAAGTTTATTCTTGTCTTAGATCTATTTTGACTGTGATGTGCTCAATGATCTATATTTGCTGTGCTTGTATAGATTGTTTACATGTAATGGTGCTTAAATTGGATTGTGCTATCAAGTATCCGAATAGTCCATGCCTAGATTAGACGGATTATACCACAACCCTAGTTAGTGTGGGATAATTCGTGCTAACCGAAGATGGATTATGTTGGTGTTTGAACCATAGTTATTTTCTTGACGGAGGAATTGGGCTTGTAGCTACAATTCCCTATCATCATCCAACTTGATAAGCTAAAGTAATTCATAAATACCTTTATTATGAAGCTAGTGGTGGATTTGCAATCCTAGGTTCCTTTAAACATATTTATAAAAACACTTTTAAATCGCTTTCATAATTTAAATTTATTTTATTGTTCTTAGTTTAATTAAATTCAAAATCAAAATCTCGTTTTTATAATTAATTAGATTTAGGTTTTAAAATTAAAGTGTTGTAGTATTTCAATCTCTGTGGGTTCGACATTTACTTTCGCTACTACAAATCTTTAGAAAAGTAAAGTATACTTTTATATCTTGATTCTGACAACATCAATCTATCACTGACGAAAGTGGGTGCTCGGGTGCCCCATAATAAATCGAACGAAACACTTTATACTCTGGTGTCCCACGACCATGACTCAAAAATTCTAAACCATGGTGGTAGCGCTCATAAATAAACGCCAACAGAAATGGAATGGAAACAAATTTAGCAACATCATACTTGCCAAAGGAATGACGTATATCCAACACTGCCATATCAGGCCGCAAATACAGTGAACCTAAAAAGAGGCTAGCTAAGGGAACAACCTTCCCTCTGGTTATGGAAAGTGGAAAGGTAGGAATTTATAGGTAATGGTTGACAACTCACATAGTTTGACCAACACAGGTTACCAACGACTCCACGCATATTCAGTGTCGCTATCACTACCCATCCCACTACGCACAGAAATAGGACACATAGTATGCCACCAGGGCTCAACCGATTCCATTAAAGTAAATAGCAGCTGAAAACATAAGTAAAAACTATGAAGATTTGAGTTATAAAAAGCTTTACGCATGTGAAACACTTAAAGAAAACATCCTCTTTGAAAACAAGCAATCCAGCCAACTGATCAGGGTCCGATCGACTGGAATTGCAAGATACATAGAGCCCAAAACTCAGCAGCCAATCTAGTCGATTGTGTCGAGGGACCCAGTCGACTGGAGCCTCAAGTTCTCAGTAGGCTGAACCTCCCAGTCTACGAAACCAAAAATTCCCAATTTTGAAAGTATAATCCAGTCGACTGTTTTCCCCACAGAGTGAAAGTCACATTTTAAAACCAAAATCCAGTCGACTGTGCTCTCCGACCTAGTCGACCGTTTCTTTCACAGAACCAAAACAACAATTCCATCAATAATCCAGTCAGCTGTGTCGGGGACCCAGTCGACTATTTTTCAGTATTCCAGGGCAGTAGCTAGATCAAAACAGCCTCCAATCGACTATTATCTGAAACCAGTCGACTGTTTTATCTTAGTTATAAGCATTCTATAGATTTCAATATATGGTTATTCCAACCTCAATAACCAACACATCCACCACTACAATTCTACAATTCCAAACATAAATATAAGAGTTTTACTATATGTTGCAATAGTACAATTCCTTCCCAAGATTTCAATTACAACATATGGTTTAACTTCTCAAAATCCATTATAACATGTGGAAAGAAAAACAAAAATATAAACAAGAGATCCCGTCGTCTCATCGGCCTCACTCTTGGAATTTCTTCTTTTCTCTCTTCTTATCACCTACAATGGAGTAAAGCTCCACTACTCAGTTATATACTGAGTGCATAATTCTAAATATATGCTTATGTGACAAATCATACATGAAAACATCATAACACATTAAATAGTCTCTAGGGAGAGTGACACGTTTCCATCCGGTAAATGAAACTGATGCTGTAGAAGACCTTCATCTTCCACGCACCCCGTGCTCTGGTTGGGCCTTGCTCCATTCCATGCACCATGTCCTAGTTGGGCCTTCCTCTATACCAAACACCACGACTGTCAATGTCACAATCCTCAAACTTCGAGGAGCATACTCTGGAATGGAATTGCACCAAACCCCCCTTTGACCCAAGTAGACACATAGCATGCTCACATAAACAGTTATAGATGCTTTTATCGCATTTTTATGTGCATAAATGACGAGCCTAATTTATACATGAATTTCATCTGGATCTAAAATATCAAGTTCGATATTTAAAGCATGTAAATCTCTTATAAAACACAGATCTAGAATTCATACTTTGTGCTAATGCTCTATAATTTTGAAGGATTAACTAGAGGCTCGATTAAACGTCAAATCTCCGTTTATAAGCGATTCCTATAAGTTTTACCTGATTTTTCCCAAAATTCCTAGAATTAGATTTTCGAAAAACTAAGGCAAACAAGGCTTAAGAGGTATCAAAATAAAGCCCTCACCTCGAGGAGTTCAAATCTAGAATTTAGAAAAAAACCGACGAATGAAAAGTCATCGATCAGAGTCGTTAAGCTCGTGGGAAATAATCTTCTTTTCTCTCTCTCTCTTTCTCGCTCTCTCTCTCTCTCTCCAAGAAATTTTTTTTGAAAAACAATTTATGAATAAAATATCTTCAGTTTCCTATTTGTAGGCATAACTCTTGAAAATTATGTTTACTTCCCCGCGAGTTCTCAAAACTTCTAATTATCTCTCGAAATGTCCTAAATGTCCATTTTATCACTTCACGAGTAAAAACTAAAAATTATAAAAGTTTTCGTCAAAGTTCCTTTTGGGTCCAAAAATCACGTTCTGAAAATTATTTCTATGGAATCTCTATAAAATCTACTTTTTATGCAACGTATCATCTATACTCCCATTATAATATTCAACGTGATCTAAAACAAGGTCAAAACTATCAGAAATTTACTCCACACATGTAAAATCACTATTCACGAAATACTAGATAATTCAAATAACATTTATATTACATACATGTCATTTAATCATGCCAATGCATCATGACTCTTCTGATTATCGTGTCCTCAATTGACACCTCATCATTAACCCACGTCAACTCAACTCAATTATTAATCAACGTTAATAACTCCAAAATTCAAATATGCAATTAAAACAAAAGGTTTTCTGGGACGGGTGTGATAATTGCCACCACTTAATGGGCCCACCTACTATGGACCAGCCCAACACTACACATGCTTACCCCATCGATGAGCCCATTATAACAACTTGCTCCGAAGCCCACCTTAGAGTACTAACTCTGAGGCCTACTTTGGAATACCCGCAAGCAAAGTCCACTGCAAAGGAACCCATTCTAATAACACATTCTGAGCCCCACTTCAGAGTAATCACTCCAAAGCCCACTTCAGAGTACCCACAAACAAAGCCTACTACGAAGGAGCCCACTCCAAAGCAAAGTGGCCTCATACCTGTTGCTCTGTCTGCTCTCGATTCACCACCACTCAGACATTATCTCCAACCTCAAGTGGTCACTCCCTTGATCACTCATCAAGGCTTTCCATCGCTTGGAATGACCACTCACTCCATCGCTTGGAATGACAACTCGCTCTCAATCGCATCACTTATTATCTCACTCTCCTGGGTCCCACCAGCTTGAGACCCTCATGCTCCTCAACAGATCTCTCCTCGATACTCGCCACAACATTATACTCTACACACAAGCATATACCAACACGTGGATTCTCCACCTTTGGTCATGAAGCAGTACTATGGGTGGCCATGGCCATTAGGAATTCGAGAGCTCATGGATTGGTGGCTTGAATCAAGGGCACCTCCCTGTCTAAATGCGTCATAGGCAAAGCTAGGGTTAGTCCCAAAGAGAAAGAAAGACATACGACCATCGTCATGTGTCTTGCCCCACCAGCCTCATAACCAATTAGAGGTCTACGACCCCAAGACTAGCTGAAACCTTTGACTCTCATCCCGCCTAGTCACTTTAGCTTCACTGAGTATTCTGCAAACTAATAGCATGATCTCGAAGAACCCAACGGTTAACCTTCTATACCAGTAGAAACCATTGCTATGCAATACTGAATCGTCACTCCAATGATACCTCTGGCCAAACTAATAGAAAAGCCTTGATATTTCCCTTGCTTAAACCTTCAAACCAATAAAAGAGAACCTTGGTTCACACCCTCGCTGAATCTTCTGCACCAATAGTATTCATCCCCCTTCCTCTCCCTTTGATCAACCAATGGTATTGGTCCACCACCAATCGATAACATCTCCTCTCATATATCACATGCTTTTTCAATACACTGCCTTGTCCACATTCCATTTAATGACCCCAACTACCTTAAACATACTCATTGAAGTCCCCCATCTACCTCAAATAGACAAACCTCTCTAAAGATGCCAACTCAGATACTCCCAGCTGTACCAAAAGCCTCACAAACCTGTAAAATTGCCAACCCCATTCAATACATCCAATAACCTGGATCTTAAGCTTTAACCTAGTCTTAAGCTTCAATTCTAGCACTTAAGGCATTCATTGTCTTCCCCAAAATCTCCAAGAACACCCTCAGTCATTACTCAACCTTTCTCTACCTCTCCCAGTCTCATAAAAACTCCCCTCCATACACCCAATTCTCATCCAAGAATTGGACCCTTTACTGCTTTCTTTCTCTCTCTTATTTGGGGCTACCTTGATTCTTACTTGAGCCACGTACTCTCCAAGTCCCATCATTGATTACATATACATATATATATATATATATTATCATGTTATACTCTTGCTTTTCCATTTTATAATACTACTTGTTGCACCACTTGGCACTAACCGGTTTATGTGTTATACCCTCCCTCACACATCATCCACATCACTAAAGAACTCACACAAAATTCATGCAGAACTATTTCCTTTGTCATATTTTGGGAATGGAAACCCCAAGTCATTTGTCAATTCCAGTATTGAAGATTTTAGGGGCCTCCATAATAGTGCATTTCATTGCCCATAAATTTTTTCAACTGAAAGAGAACTTAAAAAAGTTCTGAATCCACTTATGAAATGTGGTTTTAGATTATAAATGATCTAAATGTTCACAAGTTTACTCTAGGATTTTTAGTTCTGGTAAGTCAATTTCACAAAGAGTGCTTCAAATATAGCATCATTACTTATTCAGAGCCTCATGTTCTAGAGCTTAATTTTCCAGTATTATCAACCATTATCTTAGCTTTATTAAAGCATTAATTTTAATTCTATACTACAAAATGCACAACAAATAGAACATTGACTACTTCAAATTCATCACCATTACTGTCATGCCCCGACGTAGCATAAATAAGGAAAGCGTTTAATTTCCTTTATGGACCTGTAGGTCGTGACAGTTTGAAGGATCGATTCCGTCCCAAACGTCAACAACAAAAACATAAAAATTAGAGCAGAGCAATCAAGGCTTACAGTGTTTTTTCTAATTTAATAGTTATTACAGCACGGGGTCTCTAGAGGAACAAACTGCCTTAAATCAAAACAATAACTTAACATCTATTGCAGTCATCCTTATTACAAAACCGTTCATAAATTAAAACATAGGAATATGATAACAATTTTATCTTCCAAAGTAGCCATTCTTAGTTAGCGTAGTCATAATGTTTAGCTTGATCAAAACTTGAAAAGCCTAGACACGAATGTCCAGGATGCATCAATGCCGTCAACTTCAAGAAGTTAGTGAGTATTAAAGACATAACTTTGAATGTAACACATGCTCATTTACCATTTTCAAACTCCCATTTAATTCAACAAGTTTACATTAAAGTAAAGAGTTCATTTTAGAAAACAACCACGATATCATTGGAAAGCAAAAATTCACATATATGAGACCGTGTATGAAAATAATGCACCATCTGATCTTACCGACTCTTTTCTCTTGACAAACAAAACAACCAACTCTCTCACACCAGTATCTTTGAAACACTCCGATAACCACACTTTAGCACAGGGGTGCTAGGGAATGTCCAGTTTGCCTCACACTTTAGCACGGGGTGCCAGGGAATGTCCAATGCCTCACACTTTAGTAACTAATCCGTCTCGCAAATACATCACACAGTATCCAGACTCGGGTACCAAGGAGTGTCCGTAGGCCAAACTTTAGAACTACCATGGGTGTCAGGGAATGTCCAAGTTCGGCTTCACACACTTTAACGCTTCCATGGGCATCAGGGAGTGTCCAGTTTTTCCACCGTCGCATTTCAAAGACACTCTAGCCGCAATCTCAACCACAACACACATTGGTACTCACTTACCAGGGAATGTCCCCAACACAATCTCAACCACACACTCTATACCACACTGACCATTACTCTTTTCCACACTGACCAACATTCACACTCACCATGCATGTACAACTGACTCTACATGTATGCCATGAAACTTTAAACACAAAGTAAAATGCTGAATTATAGGAACAACGTACGTGCGGGGATTGTCAAGTCGTAATACATCATTTCATTCGTTCAAACATAACCAAATAGGTTTATGTTTTAGTAAATTTCTCAAACAGAGCTTTAAAAGTCCATGAAACATCACCCAAATAGTTCCTTAACATAAAGCAAGCAAAAACTAGAAACTGTCCAAAGTCGCTCGCGCGATATGCCTATTTTTTGTTTTCTTATAAATACCTTTTCTATCTTCTTGAAAACACACAGCTCACGCGCATGGGCTGCTCGCACGGATCGCTCGCGCGGGCCGCTCGCGCGATCTGCCTAATTTTTGTTTTTTTTATTAAAACATTTTCTGTCTGCCTGAAAACACACAGTTCACGCGCGCGGGCCGCTCACGCGAGGGGTCGCTCGCGCGGGCCGCTTGCGCGATCGTGCGCGCGAGTTCACACAGCAGCTTCGTCTTATTCGCTGAAAAGTCCCCTGTTTCAGATTTTGATGCCAATTTGACCCATTTTGCAAACTGTAACTATATATATATCATACAATATATGAATCTCTTCGTTTTTCGACAAGGATTAAGAATCCACAGCCAATTTAATATGAATCAAACCCTGTTTCTCTAATTTTCAAAATTTGATTTCTTATATACTTTTTCATATGAACAAATTGGGCTCTAAAACTTTAAACATGACATATATGACATGTAATCTTTCATATTTATCTAAAAAATCAGACTTTGGTTAAAGTTAAAAAATTATGAATTTCAAGCTATGGAGTTCATACACAAATTCATCAATGGTGGTTTACAAAATTAAACAAACACACAGTAAATAAACATGTAGTATGTTCTGAGTGAGTTCTAAATACTCACTTGATAAAGATGAAGTGTGTTTTGAGAAAGATAAGCAAAATAAGAATCTAATCCAAGCTTTGGCTATGGAGGATTGAAGCTTCTTCTCTAGAAATTCTGAAATTATGAACTCTCAAGCTCTCTCTCTTTTCTCTCTGTTTATCTCCAGATTGTGTGATGGGAGGGAGTGTGAGCTCAAGTGTGTGTATATATAAACAAGCAATGTGAAGAACTTAGGCTCCAAGTTCTCCCTTGTTCACTCAACAAATTGATTAACTTTAGCTAATTTCATAAAAACCAATTATACACAACAATTATTCATACGTACAATCATAGATATATGAACTCTACAGTTCACCAAGGGTCAAGGGTAGATTAGTAGGGGTCAACAGATGTTGTTTGGGAAAATTAGCTTATGGCACTAAGTTAGCACATACACAATATGCATTCCCAAACAAGGATCTAACCAATCATTAGTTTCTATAAATGGAATAAACCAAAAGTGTAACTAGCTTTATGTCAATTCCAAAATCTGTGGAAGTTCAACATAACGCGGACAGTTTGAACATAAACTGGTATTTTCGTGGCGTGGTGGTCACCACAAAAATACAGAAATTTCATTTTAACGTAGGAAATGATTTTCTGGTTTTATAAAAATACAGTTTGAGTTAAACGAGAATGTTTCCACCGTTTTGAAATACAGTTTTGAAATCTAACACATGTATGACTAATTTTGGAAAATTGCAGTTTGGCCCTAATAAGAATTTCAAATATGAAATAAAGCAAGTACTAGAATTCTAAACATGAGAATTGTAATTAAATAAATGCAGACAATACCAAATGAATTTAATTATGATAATACAAATACAGATAAATAAATGAAAATGCAAGTTGTTACAATTACTAATTGCTAAGTTACCAACTACTCCAAAAGCTTAAGTTGTTAGAGAATGGGCCCAACAATGTATATCAAGCTTCAACACTAATCAATTTTAGAGCTGAATTTTCGGTATTATCAACAACTACCTTAGCTCCATTACTAATTTATTCCAACACTGAAAAAGGCACAAAAAATTAACCTATTCAATACCATTACTAATTTACAAATATAATGTTTTAGAGCTTAATTATTGGTTATCAATGATTACCTTTGAACATACATACACATACAATGATCTCTAATCTTCTCTCCCTAGTCTCTCCATTTTGGAGAGATTCAAAATTTGGTTCTTTTTGTCCTCACTTTCTCTCTGGTTCTCTTCATTATTGATCTCTTATCTCCCAACTTAACGATCCAAACGAGAGAATTAGAGAAAAAGTGGTTCCCTTCCTCTTCTCTTCTCTTCTCTCCATTTTTCTCAATCCAAATAGAGTGTTAATCATCCAATGTTTTAGGGCTTAATTTTTAATAATCCAATTCAACTCAATACTACAAAAAGAAGCACAAATCAATCTGTTCTTTTACTCACTCTCTCAGAAACCGTGTTTTTATAGTCCAATTGCAATTTGAACATACATGCACATACACATACATATACATACATTGTGTATAGGTAATTAAAATTATACATTTGATTAAGAGATCGAGTCGCAAATTGAATGAAAACTAAAGGAAGAGATTGAGTCTTCGAGAAGGATTATAAGCAGAATAGAGCGATATATACAGGGGAGAGGGAGATAAAGCAGAAGAAGAAGAAGAAGAAGAAGAAGAAGAAGAAGAAGAGAACCCGATGAGAGAGAAAAATCAATGAGAATCAAAGTCGACGAGGTTGCCGCTGGTAGAATCGTCACCATTTTTTTTTTCTCTCTCTCTATATATATAACACACAATCTCTAGTCTCTGCTTAGGGTTGGTCATGGGTCGGGTAAGTCTTCTGTAACCCTCATCCCGCTATCATCCGAATCCCATCGGGTGATGAGTGTAGTACTCGTCATCCATCCGTAAAGTCGGGTAAAATTGATTCATGGGTTTCGGGTGGAGTCGGATTGGTTTCGAGTGAAACCCGACAGAGAGCATACAATATGTTGAAACACTTTTTATAACCTGTTTGTACAATCTATTTTTCACTTTTTTGTAAACTTTTACAATAACAATAACAATAACATACTAGCTATGTAATCAAAATCCCATATCAAGGGAAAAATATTCATTGCAACTGTTATAAAATCTTACATGGCATCACAAGCAAATAGAGAGCTTGTATAAACCCATTTGGCCCCCCTATTTTCAGGGGAATCCTTCTCCAACTCAACAAAAATTTAAAATCTGTGAGAGGGGATACAATCTTACATGGTATCACAGTGATACCCAATATTTGCTCCACATCAATCAACCATACAAATTAGAATAACATCAAGTTCATGAAATGCTTGATAATAAAAACAAAAACAAAAAGAAAAATAACAATAGTAATACTAGAAGTCTGGAATAATTCTTAAAAAATGGTATATATACTAGGTGATATAGGGTTGCAAAGTAAACTGTGTATATACCGAGTCGGGTTGGGTGGGGTCGGGTCAATTAACACATAAAATCAACATCCGACTCGAAGTTGGTCGGGTCTAACAATTGGAACTCATGACTCCACTTGCAACCGATGTAAACCGACTCAAAAGGCTCGGGTTGGTCAAGTCAGGTCGGGTTTCATGGGTCATCGTTTTTTTTTCCATCCCTATCTCTGCCTGTCAATGTAGCAGAGAGAGAGAGAGAGAGAGAGAGAGAGAGAGAGAGAGAGAGAGAGAGAGAGAGAGAGAGAGAGCACTGGGCTTTAAGAAACCTAACTTTGACCAGTCTCAACTAAGCTCAATACAAATGGTGAATTCGGTCACTGTCCTAGTTCCATTTGGGTTGAAATTATGCTCATGGGCCTCCAATATTGGGCCTGCCCAACTCATGAAAACAATAAATATGAATACATTCAACATAAATAGAGTAAGAGTAATGGTATGTTTACCAAATCTGAGATATCCCAAATATTATGAGAGTAGAATAATATTTAATGGTACCATTGTCATAGCTTTGGGATATCCTAAATTTGAGAATTATGGCATTATGTTTCACGAAAAATGCAAGAAGCCGTGTTTTATATGTTAGGCCCAGGGGTGGATGTAAACCTTTATAAATTTTCTAGATCCGCCCCTGGTTAGGCCTTGTGTTCTGGATTAAGAATTAGGGGTTGTTTGGTATAGCAATGAATCATTTCTGTGGTTTATGAAAGTGAACTAATTCTATAACTTCAGAGTATTTGGTAGGTGTCAATTTTTTATACAAGAGTCCATGCCACTCTAATAACTATTATAACTCTTTTAAACTTGAAAATACTTTTTTGGTACAAATCACCATAGCATTAATTCTCACAAAAATCACCATAGCATTAATTCTCACAAAAATCAAGCAGAAAGTGAGACTTGGATGTACCAAATCCTATAGGAAAGAAAGGTACTTCCCATTAGGAGCTAATGTCCTAATGTTGTACCTTCTTCAACCTCAACCAGTAGTTCAGTAGGGAGAATCTATGGTTAGGGGTGGAGCCATGATTTTTGGTGAGGGGGGCCTAGACTATACGGGCCGGGGTTCGGGGGCAGCAACCCCACGGCGAAATATATATATATATATATATTTTGGGTCTACCTATTCATGATTATGTGTAAAAATGTAGAATTGTAAGTAGAATTGGTTAACACCCCTAATTTGGTTAAATTATGTAATTTTAGGGGGCCTATTTCTAAAATCTATAAAATATTACATGTAAATCTAGAATTTTTAAAAGTCCAGGGGGGAATGTGTCTAAAATCTATAAAAAATTACATGTAAATCTAGAATTTTAAAAGTTCAGGAGGTTCCTGTGTGAATTTTAGGAGCACCTATTTCTAAAATCTATAAAATATTCCATGTAATTTTGTAATTTATAAAAGTTCAAGGGGAGCCTGGACCCACCCTACACCCTATGTTCCTCCACCCTGTCTACGGTGTACTACCTAAATGTTGCTAGTAATCGGTGCATTTAATCAAAAAAAGAAATTAAATGTTGCTCCTTAAAGAGGTTTTACCAAAATTCAAAACCACAAGTAATTTGTTGCTCTATTTCTTCAGAAATCTGAATCTTCTGGCATGTAAGACTAAACTTTACCTTCAAAAAAATTCATCAATTTCATAGGTCCATATGGATCCCAAGATAATTTGGAGATAGGGTTCCCTTTGATTTTTCTTTAAAGGATCTTGTTAATCATGTAGGGTAAGTTCATTATTATGCATGGTCACCACACTATATGAACAAATTTTTGTGATACCATGTTATCAAACGGATAGTGACTTAGGTTGTTGAGGCACTCACACGTAGTGTTTTGCAGTTCATTAGGGTTCTGGCCCATTCAAGATGTGACCCGGGGACTTGGTCGCTCAATGCAACTACCAAAATAAATGAACCATGCATGCAGTAAATGTTTGGGTAATACAAAAATTGATTATGTAGTTTACAAAAATAAAAAGAAAAAAACAAATCAATTAAATATATTGGAGTTTGTGTTTGCTTTGGTGTTTATATTATATATGTGATTTCTAATTATATTGGAGTTTGTGTTTGATTTAAAAGTGCTCCAAAAAACCAATTAAATATATTTAATTTAAAAATATTAGGCACACAACACATTTCACAACACATTACATAATAGGACTTTCAATGTGTTGTACCCTATACCATTTGAATTTTTTTTACACTTTTTTATATACCACTTACACAACACATGATACATGTATTTAAAATCTTGTTATAAAATATGTTATAAAATATATTGTGTGCTTAATATTTCTCTATTTAATAATCATTACCATGCAGGCCTATGGACCCGATTCTTAATTTCTTAGCTACGTCATAGGTGTATGTACTTAAGTATAACCAAAGATATAGATAAAATGATGGTCGACAACTTCAGAATCTAATTTTTTCAATCTACAGAACTTCCAAGTTATCATTAGTTCAAGACAAAAGTTTTGACTAAATATTTTTTTTAGATTTAACAAAAGGTTGTTTGGGAAGATAGATTCTATAAATTTAAATATTTAGTAGAATTTCTTTTATTTGTATGGAAGTTCGAATTCAATTTAAAATCACTCTTAATAGTGTTTATTATTACTAGTATTATTTTATTTTATTTTATTTTATCAAACCAACATTATGTGTTTTGCCAAAAACCATATAGAAACCGGAGTAGCATTGACCATAATTTTGATCATTCTACAATTTCTCTATTTCAATTATTAATATTATTATTATTATTATATTATATTTTATTTTTTTGCTGAGATTCTATTTCCATTAATTGCTTGCTCCTCGGCGATGCATTTTTATTTGTTTTCAAAGACAACAGCAAAGTAAGTCTGCTGATGCTTATAATTAAGTATGGCAAAATAACATATAGTTTTTTATTTTTATTTTTTTCTATATAAGGGGAGAGGGAATGTTCGAACATATATAATTTGGGAAAAAAAATGCTACGTACATAACACATTTCACAATATATTTCACAACATGAGGCTTTAAATACATATACCCTACGTTGTGTTAGTAGTGCGTAGAAAATTGTGAAAAATTCAGACAGCACAGGATAAACACATTTAAAGCTCAGTTGTGGAATATATTATGTAATATGTTGTGTGACTAATATTTTTGAATTTAAATACACATGAGTGCACTAAATGTCAGCCCTTTATCACTTGGGCTATGTGTCACATATATAGTGTCAAATCAAAATCAAGTTAAATTCAACTTTTTTTTTTTTGGGATGAAAGTTAAATTCAACTCTTAGTTTGAATTCATTGGATCCTTGACCTGCCCACATCACAACAAAAGTGAAATTCACAAAATAGAATCCAACTTAAGCCAAAATATCTTGTTTCTACTTTCTATGGGCGGATCAATACATTTTGGGGCCTTAGGCAAAGACCTAAAATGAGGTCTTTATTATATTGTCATACGTTAATAATTGTGTATAATTTAATCAAATTCTGTCAAATTAAAATTTAGTTTTTTTTGCTTTTTTAGATGCAAAATTATTTAAATTTCTACATTTAATTTTTTTTTTTGAAAAAATCAATTGACAACAGGTCTAATCTATTTAATCTATCATGACACATGGTTGATTTTAGGTAAAATTTTATCAGTTAATTTAGTTTTTAAAAACTAAATTCACAGGTATTGTATGTTAATATGATTATATAAGCAATCACGCCATCAATGCATTTGAAAAGGAATCTAGTTCTTAAGCAAAATTGATCATTTTAATTAGTGTGGTTATTGTTTTTCGTCAACTTCCTCTTCAGACTTTTAGATAAAAAATTGTACGATTTTTTTCCCCTTTTGTCTTCCTTTATGATAGGCCTAAAGCCTTAAAGTTAAGGAGTTAGTAAAACGTTGGGAGACTTATTTTATGAATAGATGTGTTTTTTTTAAGGAATGGATAAATGTAGTTAGTTACAACTAGTAGGGGTCTTTTTTGTAGGCAATAGTTAAGTGATAAAATATGTTGAGATTACAATAAATGGTTATTTTGGGAGTTATTAATTGGGGGTTTTTTTTTTTTTTTTTTGGAAGGCTAATCTAAAATTTTCCCATTTCTTTTTCTTTTATGATAAGAAGGTAGTAAATTTTTTATTTTTTTATTTTTTGGGATAAATATGAGAAGGTAATATTGCCTGATGAAAATGTGAAAAAATGGGACCTCAATTTTTTGGGGGTTTAAGCGGCCACCTAAGTTGCTTTATGATTGGTACACCCCAGTACTATGTATATATGTATGTATTCACTATTCACTATTATAGTATTTTAATTTTATGATAGATATACAATACAAGGCCATTGGAGTATTTTCCTTGTCTGGTCCCATTTTTTGAAACCTTCAAGTCGTTCTCTTGATTATTAATAGTTGGGACCAAAAACCTACCACACACACAAAAAAAAAAAAAGAATTTATATATATAAAGAGTTGGGACCAATGGAAATAGTCCACAAAGTATCGAACATACAATATTGCACATTGTTATACACTAGTTTAGGGCAGTAAAATAGCATTTAACAACAAATACTTCACAACCCAATACGCAATAATACAATGCCAGACTATTGCTACCCAGCACTAATGGCACCGTTGACACCTTGGTCCTTTTACTACCTCAAAGCTCATATACTATATCAATCTAATGAGGGTTATTACGAGAGTGACCTCAAAATAAAATTCCTTATGAATAAAATTAGTGAAATGTTTCAAAGCATATTAACCAGAGGGGGGAAAGCAGGGGCGACAGCCGCCACTAAATTTGAAAAACACCCTTCTATTTATATTAGTGTTGTACATAAATTAAATATGCTTTAGATATACATACTCGCCCCTCTAATAATCACCCCCCCCCCCCCCCCCCCCCCCCCCCCTTTGTTTTTTTTTTTTTAAGTTATTAAGCTCGGCCTCCAAGCTTTGTTCGCCCAATTCTCCGGAAAATCCTTGTAAAAATGATTTATCCTCAAAAGTATAAATATCATGTTAATTTTTAACTTAAAAGTGAGAATAAAAAACTATTATGTCAGTTTGTAGAAGGCTTTTTATTTTAATGACAAATTGGATAAAGTTAAATTGTTGGGGGAAAAAAAAAACTATGACTGGGAGTGAATCATACATGCAATTAAACCATTTTCTCCAATCTCTTTTTCTAAGTTTGATCATTTCATGGTATTTAATATGACCATGCTTTAAATTTGAATAAATTACAAGGGTCTCCTTTAAGTTATGTCATAAATTTAGAGAACTCCTAGCTAGCATATTCAAAACTCACACTAATCTCCTATTTTGGTTAAGTTATACTAACACCTTTAAAAAAAATAAAAATAAATAAATAAATAAAAATAAGAAAAAAGCTATTAATTAATTTTGTAGACGACTTCTTTAATCTTAAAAAAAAAAAAAAAAAAAAGAAAAGAAGAAAACCCCCCACAAGTATTGTTTTCCTCGATTCACTCCGTGAAAACAGAGGATAGGTTGATTTTAACATATTTTCAATTGTGGAGATTTTTTTGATTAAAAATTAAAGGGCAGGGGTATTGGTACTTTTGCATATTCCATCAACTACGTTAGAGTTTTCAGTATTATAAGAGAGGCCAGTGTAATTTTCAAATATTTGGAGGTCACTATGGTTATTACATAACTCAAGAGCTCAATTGAGTGCTTTCTTATGAGTCCTCTCTTACTGTACTCAATGCCAATGAATTTGGTGTCTCGAATACTTTTCATGCTCTAAACTTTTGAATTATACAAAGAGACTTTTTGGCAACTATGGGTATAGACGTTTTCATCTTCGTTCTATTTTAATTTAGGATAACTCTTGAGACACATAAGAATTTTACATAAATAAGATGCAAAAATCACAATATGTCTATCTCTCTTGGTAGGGTCCACTGACACCGTGGGATCCACGGAGGAGAGATATAGACACATAAAATTTTTGTATCTTATTTATGTTAGATTCTTATGTACCCTTAAAATTTATGTATCTTATTTATGTGAGATTCTTACGTAACTTATTTCCCAATGCAATTTTTATCCCTCGTGTTCTTGTCGTGTTATAATATAAAGCACAAAAATGCCCCTTCAATGCACTTTTTATCATTCCTCTCAAAAAATAGCAAGCTATCTTTTGTGGCAAATTACACGATATCACTTCTTTTTTGAGAGGAGGGATAGAAGCCCATTAAAGAGTGTTTTTTTATTTTGATTTTACAAAAATGCTTGAGGCACCATCGACGATGTGCACCGAAATGGTGCACCGAACGGTCTGTGCCGTCCATCTCGACGGGATCCACGCTCTGATCACGTGGGGCCCACCGAGATGGAGTTCACCGATCGTTCGGTGTACCATTTCGGTGCATTCGATCGGTGCCTGTAGCAATAAACTTTATTTTATTTTATTATTTTTTTTAACTTGACTTTTACACTCATATCAATGGACTGTATACAAAACACACTAAGTAGTACGACAAGAGTAGCCATTGTGACGATTGTGTGACGTGTTTATCATATCACAAATAAGTATTTGTAACACGTTTTTGATTATTTGTGATACGTTTGCGCGCCAGAAAAGTCAAAACTGTTGTAGTGCATTTCCATCCATAGAAGGACCAAAATTTTGTAAAAACAGCTAAAACATATGCCAAGACACATCTAAAAGATAGCCTCAAATGGAGTCGCCCTTGAAACTCTTGATTTTGCTAGGAAATCTGCTAGTGAGTTCAGTTCGTACTCTGACAAATATGCAGCAATTTCACTAAATTTTGCTGCTGACTCTTTCTCTATCCACCAAATATAACTACGAGTCTCCAAACTGGTTAGACCCATTTTTGCGATTGATTTGGCTCCACTATAGGAGCACAATTTTTGGTCAAGATGAGTCAAAAGAACAGATTTGAGAAATAGCTCCATGGTTATAGATACTATTAAGTAATATGCGAAAGGCTGTAGGGTGTTTTGGTAACTGTATCTATAAAGAACTAAAACTTCTCGTTATTTGTCTTTGAATGGGAAGGCCGGCTTAAGGGTTTATATCATGAGGTGGACTAACCCCTTGGGGGAAGGGGAGGTTATAAGTGTATTGCACAAGAACACATATTTATGCTTCTAATTATGTGTAGGGCCTTGAGGGTAGATGAGAGAGGCAGCTGCCTAGGATTCCCAAGTTTTATTTTGGACTTTTCAAAAGGGCTCAAAATATTTGGTTATTCCTAAAATACGAATTTTATATACACTAGACCGGAGCCATATTTTTTATTAGGGGGGCTGGGATTAGATAGTGGCGAAGCTATACCGAGGTTCAGGATATGAATTTGTAGCGGGAATATTCGTTTCAAAAATTATTTGTAATGGATATATCAGTTACAATTTTGGCGTTGCAAATTTGTAATGGATTTTTATAACGAATATACCCGTTACTAATAGACTGATTCCCAGTTGGTGTTGCAAATTTTTGTAATGGTTATACCCGTTATAAATTGGTTTAGTAACAGAAAAGTATTCAACATTTTTTATTTTATTTTAAAAATACTAACGGTTTGTAACATATTAGTAACAGATATATCTGTTACTAATATCCAAAATGCTTAAAATTAGTAACAGATAGAGGTGTCAAACGGGCTGGGTCGGACTCGGTCAAACGGGTTGGGCTGGACTCGGTCAAAGCGGACCCAACCAGGCTAGATGGTTGGGTCAGCCCGGGCTTTACCTAACACCGGGCTGGGCCAGGCCAGGCTTGGGAGGGGAGGGGGGTGTTCGCCTCAGACCGATGGCCGGGGTCTATGTCGGTCCGGGTCGGGCTACCGAGCCACTTCCATTTTCTTCATTATTTGGCTCGGGCCTTGGCAGGCTTCGGACCGGGCTAGGCCGGGCCGGACTTTTGCTCCATTTTTGTGCCGGGCCGTGGACACCATTGGGGGTGTCTGCCCCAGACCAGAGAAATGGACAGGGCCTAGCGGGCCGGGCCTTCAACCGGGCCAGACTGGGCTTTTGGCCCGGAAATAATCCATAATCCATACCAAATCAACATAATCTATAATCCATAATACATAATCCTTACCAAACACAACAATCATAATCCATAATCCATACTAATCAAAACAAGGAAAGAGTTCATCCGACCAAACTTAAACTAACTAATATAACAAAGTATGTCCGAAACTTAAAGAGTTATAGAAAATAAGATAATCGAAGTCAAATATACTTTAACCTACACTCAAGCCAAATCACAAATCCACCTTGAACAAAGCCCGCCAAAGTATTGTAGCCATCTTGAGAAGGGTCGAACGAATGAGCATTGGGATCAATCACTTCCTCGATATAAACTTTCTTTTCGTTAATACCAACATTATTGAAGTGAAACACTTTAGCACTAGCATCCGTCACAATATACCCCTTTGGTAATTCTTTTCCAAATTTATCAAGTAAGATAACCGGGGATAACCGGGGGTTTGTCAGTTGGAGTAGGCATAGAATGAAGAGAATTTAGATTTTCCATCGCAGCAAAAACAATATTCAAGTTTTGACCTAAGTTAGTAGGGTGATTAACTGAATTAGATGCAATATCACTTGTATAAATTCGAGGAACTTTTGTGCATTCAAAGTTGCACTAACTTTGTCGGTTAAAGTCACGACGCCGAGCAACAACTCTTTTTTGGATTCCAAAAAGTACATCTATGCTTAGTGATCTTTCATATGCTTCATCCATTACAACAACACTACAAAAATACGAGCATTCAGAGTGAAATACTGATGCTGACAAAGGAAGAAGGACGTAGAAAAGGAAAAAATTGAATTTCAGATCAATCCTAAATAAAGCAAAGATAACAACAGATCTACTAGAGAGAGAGAGAGATAACATGGCTGACGTTGCTAATAAAACCATTGATTAACATTGTTCCAGAAAAAGAATTAGGGTACCTGGAGTGAAGAAAAAGAAGAAGAAGGAAGAGGAAGGGGATTATTTCAGATCTGACAAAGAAAGAAGAAGGATGCAAAAGAAGAAAAAGAAGAAGAAGAAGGAATGGAGTACCGAAGGTGGGGCTGGGCAGTCGGCAGGCAGCGGTAGTGTCAAGCGATCAGCAAACAGTGACGGCGTTAGAGCGTTCTAGGGCTTCTACTCTTTCTCCCTTTCTCTTTCTCTTTCTTTCTCTATTTCTCTTTCCTTTTTGTGAAACCTCTAGAGATTAGCTCGATAGCGTTTGTTTGTCAAATTTCTTATTGTTTTTTTGGGATCAATTTTGTAACGAATATAAATGTTACAAATATATAAAAAAAAGCTAATACAAAATTTAAATAACCAAACTAATGCAAATAAGTAACGGTTGTATGAGATTTGTAACGGGTAAAACCATTACAAATAAGTAACGGATATATCCATTACAAATTGTAAAACGTGTCCATTACAAATTTGTCCATATGGTGTAGTGACAGGGCCTTTGTGGCGATTTTTTATTTTATTTTATTTGGGTATATTTATATATATTATGGGTAGAGTTGGTTTTTATATTATATATCATTTTTTTATCATAGGGATGGATAACTTATTATAGTATATTAAGCTTGACCGATGGTATAACAATTTAGGTTGGTCTAAACCGAAAAGTGATAAGAAAATGCATTGTGATAAATACACAAGGAGGGCTAACTTACATTTAATTTACACATAATGCATTGTGATAAATACACAAGGAGAGCTAACTTGCATTTAATATTGCACATAATTTTTTTTTTAATTTTTCTTTTTCAAAATTTAGAAGATAACTTACGACAACTACTGCATTTTTTTTACTAACACCCCTTCCGTTAAAATTACGTCCAAAAAATTAACATATCTGTATATCACGTGAGCAAAATATGATACAAAAATGTTAACAACAGGACATTTACTTATCCATCATTTGAGCCATTGGAAATTTTAGGACAAAATTATGATTTGTTGGACACATAATTGCCCTTTATTGTTGTCATGACCCATCCCACTACGCATGTAAATAGGACACATGGCACGCTACCAAAGCTCATCTAATTCATTTAAAAGAGTATAGCTGCGGAAAAGAAATTTAAAACGATAATTAATATTCAACACCTTTGGAAAAGATACACCCGAAGTTGTAAAATCCGTATAAGTTTGAAAATGTAATTACATTTCGATCCAGATGAATTTAAGTTAAAAGGGGTCCAAAGGTATCCTAAGAACCAATTAAAATATTTAAATAATTTACAAAAGGGGTATAAAAAAGTACATGCAGGGGCCATTTTGACCGGTTGAAATGGCCCGTTCGACCGGTCGAATGACCCTTTAGCATAATTCTTTCTAGCAACAGAATTTTGTTAACGATCCATTCAACCTTACACTTCACTACAACCATACATGGTTCCAATCCTTTACAACTATCTCCAAATTATAAGTACATACCTTACGATTGCCAAGAATTAGAAAAGAGATAGAATTGAAATAAGTTATGACTTATTTGGTTCAAAACATGAAAGTACTAATAACCCCCATTCAAAACACGAATTTGACAAGTTAAGATTCCAAGACATGAATCCACAAGTTCGAATTCGTTTCCAACAAAACCAAAAGAAGTTTTGTTACATATTACAACCTTCCAAATCCCTTCTGAAGTTCTAGATTGAGTACATACTTTTAGTTGTCCAAAACTCATTATTACAACATTGAAATGGAAACAAAACATATACAATAGGGGATTTCCACAAATTCCCATGGCCTCACTCATCACGCTTCTCCTTCCTTTTCTTTTTATCACACGTAATGGAGTACAGCTCTACTGCTCAGCTATACGCTGAGTGCACAGTTTCTAACATATGCATATATGATAAATCATGCTTTAACCTCATAATTCACATTAAATAGTCTCTACAGAGGAAAATACGCATTCATCCGGTAGTGGCAAGTCCAAGCCTTAAACTGCGATGCCAATGGTTAGTCCAAGCCTACAACCATCGTATTCCAAGTGCCCTTGCAAGTCCAAGTCTTAAACCATGAACAGTAGTCGTCGCTACTAAATTCTCAAACATCGAGAAGAGTACCCTGACATGAATTTGTATAAAACACCTCTTTGACTCACATAGTCATATAATGTGCTCATGTAAACAACTAGACATGCTTTTCATAATTTCTTGCGTGCATAATTAATGGGCCTAATACTAACGCATGAATTTTGCCCAGATCACAATTTTGTAGTAACACCCGTACCGAGAAAGAAGATTAATGTGATATTAATATATGTTAATTAAAGATGATTAATGCATAAAATGGTTTAAGGTGGGGTTATGAATCCACATGTGAAAAGGTGTTCAAATGTGGACACAGATGAAAGTTCTGTAAAAGGCAGAACTGGTATAAAAGTGGGGCCCAATGACGGTCTAAATAAAGTAATTTGCACTTTGATGTCATTATATGTTTATGTGCATATTTGTTTAAACGAATAAAGATATTAATATGTCTTATGATAGGTAAGGGGACCAATTTGGACACCCATGTGAGGGCGTATTAGAATAAAATAGATAATTAGTAGGTTTAATAGCAACCTCATAATTTATGTGGGACCATATTTAGGACCCACGCAGGACTTAGATTAAATCTGTTTAGAAAAGATGGGTAGTTAGTGTAATTAACTTAGGGGTTTCATAATAAACAATTAGAAATTTCTAGGGGCATAAATGAAAAGTTGGGAAAAAGAGATATGCATCTCTTGAATGTGTTTTAATGACTCATTCTTCACAACACAACAATTGGGAATTGAGGAGAAAGAGAGAACGGAGAGCTCTCGAGTTGGCGATGGAAATTCATACGAGGTTTCTTCGCTATCCGAAGTCAGATTCACGATCTGAGACAACTTTTGGACTCGTGGATGTAAGATGATCACATGCACGTAATTTATTTTTACTTCCGGCAATGTTTTCTGACGACCGTTCTTGATAGACGATGTTCTTGGTACCAAACTTATGTAGGATTGATCTTAGAGCAAGAGTTGGGTTGAATCTAGCTTAAAATTGTATTCTAGAAGCTTAATCGCTAGGAAATTGAGGAGGTAAGTGTTCTAGTTCCTCAATTGGATGCTTAGTTATGATTATGAGTTAATTGTTACTCAATTCATGCTTATGTACATATATGTTGAAGAATTTGGGAGTAAAACATGTCAATTATGTGTATCTTGCCATGTTATATGCTTGAGTTGCTTATATGCTTATGTGGATCAAAGGAAGTCAAGTAGTGGTCACTATTTATAGGTCCCAGATGTAAGGGATAGGAAGTCCTCAATGAGGAGGACGTGGTGACGACCACAATGAAATGCCGGTGACACCTTCGGGGTCACAAGAGAGTGTGTGTTGTGCTATATGCGCCAAAAGTGAGAAAGATCCGGGGTGAGAAGGACCCGGGGGTGGTGGATGGAATGACTTGACTTTTCGGAGATCAAATTGTTGACGTTTATAATGATTGTTGCATTTACATACTTTGCATTCCAATTGCATGATTAGTTCCCACACTAAGCGAAATCTTAAACGAAAAATATACTTTCTGTTGTGGTTATTGAATAACCACCATAGGTATGGCATGGGAGGACGAGAAGAAATGATCCGCACGACGGGTTGGGCGTGGAAGTTGTGTATATATGGATATGTTCATATGACTAGTTAGTCTTAGTTTTAAGTGCAACCTTTGTAATAGATATGTGAACAACTCTTGTTTTGAGAAAACTTGTAATATGTTAAGTTGGGTGTTGAGTTTGTTTGCACAACAAACCATGTGTCATAGTTGCTAGATACAAGTAATGAACATGGGGAGTAACTTTGAAGAAACTAAGTAATTTTGATTATAAACATAACTTGGGTTTCCCTAATTCTTGTGTTGAAACTTGTAGTATGTTAAAATGTGGATTTTGATGCAAGTTAGTAATCTTAGTTGAAACTAAAGTGTTTTGGGTGTTTAAATTCCTTTTCAAATATTTGGGAATGGTTTGAAAAACCTCTTATAATGTTTGGGTAAAGTTTTGAGACACTTGGGAGTGCTTCCCAAATGGTTTTTGATGTATCTAAAAGGGTTTAATATGGTTTAATCAAGTTTTGATAGCATATTTTTTTACTCATGTTTAGCTAAATGTTGAGGTGTGATGCATGTTTGTATTAAAACCTTGAGTTTTTATGGTTTTTTGGTGTTTGAGAGTACTTGTTGATATTTTCACAAAGTTTGGTTAAGTTTGGAGTGGTTTTGAGCTTGTAAATATGAAATTTTTAGTAACAATTTGTTTTAGCAACAGCAAAACATATTCTGCTGGAAGTTGGACTAAGCAAACTCTGGTTGGATTGAGCAAACTCTGGGCAGAGTATATTTTACAGAAAGTTGGACTTAGCAAACTCTGGTTGGGTTGAGCAAACTCTGGGCAGAGCATGTTTTGCAGAAAGTTGGATTAAGCAAACCATATTCTGCAGAAAGTTTGATTGATCCAACTCCTGGCAGCAAGTTTTTGTACTAAAGTAAAATCAAAATCAAGATAAAAATGAACATAACTTGGTCTAGGAAGTTCGTATTCATGCTTCATTTTCAACGTTCAGTTCCTTATTTGAAAAGCTACCTTTTGACATTTTACCCTTGGGGTTGGTTACATGCCAATGAGTTTTATAACGAGTATAAACGATAGTTTAGACTTGATTTATGTTATATCTATTGGGGACGTGCTTCGGTGGCATTGTTACATGTGTCCTAATTCTCCCGTGGCGGGTTGTGGTATGATAATTTTTGGTATCAGAGCAATAGGTTAGAGCCTTTGGGGACGAGTGACGATTACGACGCGTAATAAGCATAAATGATTAAAAACAATGTGTAGATCATGCATACACGTTTACTTAGCACGTTGAATGATGTTGAGAATGCATTAAAAAGTATAAACATAACGTGTATGTACAAATATATTGTGAATGCCAGAGAGAAAATGTCTGGTAAAAGATCGACACTGCCTACACAAATGGAAAGAATGGAAAGAATTGTAGCCGGTTTAGTACAAGTTGTTGAAACTTATACAATAGAGGGAAGACATGATCAACCGAATCCTAATCCACGGGAGGAGATAACCACAATTACATAATTTTACAAGCAGAAACCGACATTGTTCAGAGGGAAGACTGATCCAATGAGAGCAGATTTTTGGTTATCTGATATGGAGAGGATATTCAGGGTTCTTCTGTGTTCCAAGGCTCAACATGTATTATTTGCTGTCGATACTTTAAAGAATGAAGTGCAGTACTGGTGGAGTACAAAGTTGGGACACGGTAGACCGAACACTTGGGAGGAGTTTGTAATACTCTTCAAGAAACAGTACTTTCCAAAATCGTTCAAAGATTTGAAAGCTCAAGAGTTTATGAAATTAAAATAGGGAGGAATGATAGTTCGAGAGTACTCTGCCAAATTTGTAAGTTTTCACGATTTTTTGAAAATATAGTACCAAATGAAGGGGATCGAACTAGAAAGTTTGTGACGGGGCTTAGAGACAAAATTCGACGTCAAGTATCAGTACAACGGTTGGATAAAGTTGCAGAGGCATTAGATGTGGCTTCAATTGGCAAGAGAGATATGGGATCTCAGCAAGGTTTGCAAGCACCGTTAATTCAACAATATAAGAGGCTAGGGTCAAGCCAATATAGTGGACAAGGGAGCTCAAAAAGACAAAGCTTTGGAAGTTCTTCGGGTGGTGAAGGTCATAAGCCGTGGTGAAATACGTGTGGTAAGTTTCATTGGGGTGTGTGTAATCTACCGACTACGGTGTGTAACAACTGTCGTCAAATGGGACACGTGGCGAAGAATTCTCCATTGACAAGGCTAAGTACAAATGCTCTGATGAGATGTACCGATGATAGTGGAATGGTTTGTCATAACTCTGGGGAGCTTGGACACCGAATGCGCAACTATCCTAAGTCGAGACAAGAAGGCTTCAGTGCAACCGCGAGTAGTGCACCAAAACCACGACCACCTCAACAACAACAACAATCACAAGGAAGGGAACAACGTCAGGGCCGATACCTCCAGCTCAACCCAGGGGAGACCACTGTTGCTAATACGGTCGTTTCAGGTAAAGTTCTTATTTATTCAACACATGCTCATGTATTAATGGATTCTGATTCTATGCACTAGTTTGTGTCGCACCCATTCGCTAGAAATATGAATGTACCCTTAGAACTTCTTGAATACGATTTGTCTATTGATGTTCCGTTGGGAAGATCTTTAGTGAGTTCGGGAGTTTAAAGGAATTGTGAAGTTAAAATTAATGATGAAGTGGTAATAGCGAATCTAGTACTGTTAGTAATCCAACATTTTGATGTTATATTGGGAATGGATTGGTTGTCAGTTAATCATGCGATTATTGATTGTGAAAACAAAAGGGTAGAATTTCAGGCACCAACTCGTAGAGTCTTTTCTTTCCAAGGGATAGGTATTGTGTCACCACCTTATCTCGTATCCGCCATCAAGGCTTGTCGTTTATTGAGAAAAGGGTGTAAAGATTTCCTTTGTAGCATATCTGATACTAGAAGTGCTGAACAAAAATTAGAAGATATACCAGTTGTTAGGGAATTTCCTGATGTATTCCCAGAAGATTTGTCGAGTGTACTAATTCAGAGAGAGATTGAATTTGGCATAGATGTGATACATGGAATACAACCTATTTCACGGGCACCATATAGAATGGCTTCGGTAGAGTTGAAAGAGTTAAAGACTCAGTTACAGGAATTGTTGGATAAGGGGTTCATTCGACCTAGTGTTTCACCCTGGGGCGCATTGGTTCTCTTTGTGAAAAAGAAAGACGGAACAATGAGAATGTGTATTGATTATCGTGAGATCAGCAAGATAACTATTAAAAAACAAGTACCCATTACCACGGATCGATGATTTATTTGATCAACTACAAGGAACTCAGGTGTTTTTAAAGATTCATTTGAGGTCGGGGTATCATCAACTGAAGGTAAAGGTTGAGGATGTTGAAAAGACGGTCTTTCGAACTCGATACGGCCACTACGAGTTTCTTGTGATGCCATTTGGGGTAACAAATGCACCGGCAGCATTTATGGACTTAATGAATAGGGTCTTTAAAACGTATCTTGATGAATTTATTATTGTTTTTATTAATGATATACTTATTTACTCAAAGAGTCGAGAAGAACATGATAGACATGTGAGATTGGTGTTGCAACATCTTCGAGAAAAGCAATTGTTTGGAAAATTGAAGAAAAGTGAGTTTTGGTTGTCAAGTGTTACATTCCTTGGTCATGTAATTTCTAAAGATGGTATGTCGGTTGATCCATAGAAAATAGAAGCCATTATGAATTGGGCGAGACCGACCAATGTGTCAGAGATTCGTAGTTTTCTGGGATTGGCTGGGTATTATAGAAGGTTTGTTCGAGACTTCTCAAAGATTGAAACCCCGATGACAACATTAATGAGAAAGGATGTTCCGTTTGAATGGGGGAAAGAATGCGAGGAATGTTTCTAGACATTGAAGAATAATTTGACTTTTGCTTCGATTCTTGCAATTCTGATAGGCACTGGGGGATTTAGTATTTACAGTAATGCTTCTCATCAAGGTTTGGGATGTGTCCTAATGCAAGGGGACAAAGTGATAGCATATGCTTCAAGGCAATTGAGAACTCGTGAGAAAAATTATCCAACCCACGACTTGGAACTTGCCGCGATAATTTTTGCCCTAAAGATTTGGCGGCATTATTTATACGGGAAAACATGCGAAGTTTTCACTGACCACAAGAGCTTGAAGCACTTGTTTACCCAGAGGGACTTAAATATGCGACAACGAAGATGGTTGGAGTTAATGAAGGACTACGACTTGAAAATTCAATATCACCCGGGTAAGGCAAATGTAGTCGCCGATGCCTTGAGTCCAAAATCGTCAGAAAATTTGACATGTGTTTTGATAGCACAAAAGGGGTTAGTGAAAGAGTTTGAATGTTTGGAACTAGAAGTTATTCCTAGAGTTGAAGGAGGATTAATGGCTGCAATCGCGACACAACCTAATTTGATTGGAGAGATTAAAAAAAATCAACTCTTGGACCCAAACTTGAAGAAAGTTGTCAATGAATTACCTGAGGGTAAGCGACCAGAGTTCAGTTTGCAGGATGGGGTATTTTGGTATATTAATCGGTTATATGTGCCTAACGTTGGCAATTTAAAGGAAATAATTTTGGAAGAAGCTCATAGTACTCGGTATTCCGTACATCCGGGTAGTACAAAAATGTATAGAGTTTTGAGGGAGATCTACTGGTAGAGTGAAATGAAACGTGAAGTTGCTGAGTACGTAGCCAAATATATGACTTGTCAATTAGTAAAGCTTGAGCATCAACGACCCGCAGGGGAAGTACAACCATTGGAAATACCGGAATGGAAATAGGAGCACATTACTATGGATTTTGTGTCTGGATTGCCGAGGTCTCCTAGATCTAATGATAGCATTTGGGTGATCGTTGACCGGTTGACTAAGTCAGCCCACTTTCTGCCAATAAAGACTACTGAATCGACAAAATTAGCATAACTTTATGTCAAGGAGATTGTAAGATTGCATGGAGCACCAGTATCTATTGTATCGGATTGAGATACACGTTTTGTGTCCAGATTTTAGGAAGGGTTACAAAGAGCAATGGGGACAGCTTTGCATTTTAGTACAACATTTCACCCGCAAAACGACGGACAGTCGGAACGAATTATTTAGATTCTAGAAGATATTCTTAGAGTTTGTGTTATGGATTTCAAAGTTGACTGGGAAACTCATTTGCCGCTAATTGAGTTTTCTTTTAACAATAGTTTCCAAAAGCATTGGAATGGCGCCTTTTGAGGCATTGTATGGTCGAAAGTGTAGATCACCCGTATGTTGGACAGAGGTTGGAGAAAAGCAACTTTTAGGGCCGGAAATTGTTTAAATCACCACCGATAAAGTTAAATTGATTAAGCAACGGTTACAAGTGGCACAAAGTCTCTACAAAAGTTATGCAGATACGGATAGGAGGCCGTTGGAGTTTGAGGTTGGTGATTATGTATTCTTGAAAGTCTCGCCTTCAAAGGGCATTACACAGTTTGGTAAGAAAGGTAAGTTGAGCCCAAGATATGTTGGACCTTTTCTGATTTTGAGCAAGGTGGGACCGGTAGCTTACAGATTGGAATTTCTACAGGAGTTGGCACATGTTCATAACGTGTTCTATGTGTCTATGCTCAGACGTTACTGACACGACTAAAAAGTTGTGCGCTCTTGTGCAACACCCAAGTGTGGGTAATCATGCAAGTAATACTGGATAAGTCCAGGTCGGTCCCACAGGGAAGGAATAGGAATAATATCTACTAATCTACAACCTAAAGAAAAAGAAAACATCATAAAGGAGTGGAATTCTAACGAATCCTAAATAATTAAATTAAACTAAATAAAAAACTAAAGCTTATAGAAACATAACTAATGAAATAAATAATTTAAAAGTATTGGAAATACGTGAATCCACATTGATCCTAACCATCTACCATGCATACTCATTAATGTTTTATGGAGTTCAATCCTCTTCAGTATTCCATATTTTTCTAAAGAAATCGAATCAATAACCCTTTCATGACCAGGACTACATCATCACAGTTGATTTAAAATACTTCAAAGAAGGTTTAAAACAATGGTTATTACTTGCACTCTAAATGGTGTTAGCATTCAAAAGTGGTTTTCAAAAGTCATTGAAAAAAATAGCCTTAAGGCTTTAAGTTCTAAAAACTGTTGTGACAAACTGAGCTTATAGGGACAATTTGATGACAGATTTCTAAAACAGAAAGTCATGGAATACTTAAAAGAATCATCTCAGGAATTTACAAGTTCGATCGATCGAAGCGCTCTCGATCGATCGGACAGCATCATCCTTCAATCGATCAAAATGTCTTCGATCGCTTAACTATGGCAATGGTTCGATCGATCGAAATACCTTCGATCGATCGAGACCAAGGTTTCTAAAGATTGCATGGATTGAAAAGAAAAATCTGGATATAATCTGAAATAAACTTGAAATAAACATGAAATTCACTTGAATCTTCAATAATCTTCAATATATTATTGAAAATGAGGAAGAAAAAGATGAATCTAACCTAATCTACTCTTAATCTAACCCTAAAACTACCCTAAACTACTGTTTTCTGTGTTATGGAGCGTCCTCCTTTCGTCTGGCGTCAAAACGACTTATATATAGGGTTTGCTGCAGATTTTACGCAACTTTTGAGGGAAAATAAAGTACGTTCGATCGAGCTTAGTTTGATCGATCGAACTCTCAATCGATTGAACTCTGCTCAAGGGCTTGAACTCCTCTGATTTTGACAGCTCTGCGCACCGATGGGAGAATGGCCATAACTTTTCACTCGGACCTTGGATAGACCTCCCATTTGCGGCCACGCGACCGTAACTCAAAGATCTACATTTTGTATTACTAGAAAAATATTCTAAATCTAAAGTTTTCATTGACAGAAATGGCGTTTTCTCAGCTGCTTTTGTTGTTCTCTTCACCAAAATCACTTTCTTTAGCTTCACTTCATTGATTTACATTCTAATACCTATAAAATAATGCATAAACATATGTTTTAGCATTAACACAATAAAAAGAATATTGTTATTTGAATGCACCTAAATATAGGGACTTTGGGGATAAAAGTATGCATAAAGAACATGTAATACGCTATGAATATGCACTTTTCACCTCGAATCACACCCCCAACTAGCTCGTTGCTAGTCCCTAGCAATGAAGCGAACTACAGCAATGTTTATTTGATCTCTAAAAATTAAAAACAAAAGAAAATAAAAATCCTAACTCACTTTCGTAGAAATCACGATTGCATTTAGCCTATGCAACAAGCCTTTAAACCCCTAGGTTCCCCCCAGTGGATGAGTGTTGTCTCGTGAGGGTTTATAGTGAATATACCCACAAAATTCATGCTTATGCTAATAGTTCTCATTTAAATATATTTAAGAAATTTTTTTCCTCTCAGTTAGCAATATAGTTAAGCTCAACAATCTCATGAAACTCTCTAGTAAGCCATAGCAATGCAACACACACATTACAGTTAATATACTATCAAAGTCATTAAAATGTTCCATACCTATTAATCTTCAAGTGTGTGTGTAAATGGATGACCAAAATATAAAACTATAATTTCAAAGCTTGCATAACCTAAGATACTATCAAGTCGTTCATTTTGACTCAACTCTCACTGGGATTACACTCTCAAGATGAAATCACTCCGAATTAGGTGTAATAATTATCACTCATGATATGGAAGCTATAAAGAGTAAATGGAATGGAATCTAATGCTTCTCATATCTAAATTGAGAAACGGAAATTTTATAGTGCACAAAGTCTCATGAAAGGATACTTTTCACTAGAAGAGTTAGATACTGCGGAGAACTCTCTCATTATCTTAACTTCAAATCCAATTTACTTAAAATCATCAGGACTTTGAAAAAGAGGTGTTCAATTAAAAAGAATGAGGCTTGTGATTTTCAATTGGGTCCAAGGATGTGATTGGAATGTGTACTACAACTTTTCAAACTTCCCCACATCTCCGATCTCTCTTTCTCTCTCTTTTTTATTTATTTTTCACACTCTTCTTTTTATTATTATTATTTTTCTTCTATAACAACCATTGGCATTTTTTTTTTCTTTTCATGCTTTTTTTTTCCTTTTTTTTTTCTTTCCATCATTTTTTTTCTTTGCCAAGCAGGTGTATTGACATTAAAGTATAAAAAGAATGAAGCGAGATATGCAATAACTCACTCCCCCCAGCTAAAACTGAACATTGTACTCAATGTTCTAAACTAAGCACATGGACAAATAAAGTAAAGCAAGAGAAGGAAGGATGTTACCTCGAGGCGTTAATATCCAGATTTTTTTTGTATATATATATATATATATATTTTTCTTTGTTAAGTTACCTGCAAAAACATTAGTTGCAGCAAGGAAAAATAGATAATGAAATACAATTACTCAGTAAATAAATTCGGTTAATGCAGATTTTTATCATAAAGTAATAACCAAAATTTTTTTAGAATCTTCCCAATAAAATAATTTAATAGTGAGAAGAATGTAGGGATCCTCATAAATATGCAACTCCCCCCAACTAATGTCAGGCTCAAGGTCAGATGAGATGATGCAAAACCTATGGCCTCTAAATTTGTTGGAGACAATTATAAGAGGTATACCACACCTTTTAGGAATTATATGCAAGAAACGATCTTTGGTGTTGGTATTTCCTAAAACGGTCTCTATTTTAATACTAAGGGGTGGCCACGATTCAATAAAAGAGGCAGGGTCTAGGTGATGTTCTAATGAAGCTTCTTTACCATCCTTTTGTATTAGAACAGACTCTATAGATATATGATCATATTAATGGGATTTCTGTTCTATGTAAATAGTTTTGGACTGGACTTGGATAAAACTATTGATTTGTGCCTCAATTTCAGTATCACTCAAAAAGGTCAAGCAATCTAGAAGATTACTAGCTTCTTGTTGAAGTTTAAGATCATCAAATGTGGGCCCAAAAGTTTCTAAGTCCTCTCTCAAAGAATTTTGAAAGTTAAAATTCTGTGAAGAACATGTTCTAGAATCCTTACCATCCTCTTCCACAACACATTCTTTTTGTTCAAGAGTAGGGTACACATGATTTTCGAGCTCGGGATGAGAGATTTGATTGATAGCAAGGATAGGTGATGGGCAACTTGGTGACACCACCTCTTCGGTCGAAAGAGGTGTGGGTTCATGAATATCACATGAATCTAAATTGGATTTAGATTTTTTAATTATGCCCTCCCTATGGTCACTATCAAAGGTAGAGGTAGAGTCAACAGAGGACTCATCATTTCCTAATTGCGTGCAGTCACCTAAACTCTCATTATCTGTAACAACCTCATTCTCATCCGTGTAACTCTCCTCACTATATATGTCATCCATTGAGATTCTCTGGACAAAGGAATTGTGCAACTTTATCCAGGCAGTGAAGAAGTTGATGTCAGGGGTTGTATATTGAGGAGAAGATGATTCTACAACTTCATGCTTAATGGTTTAGTTTTGGAGTTCTTGTTGGGTTATGACTTTCTCGAGTGAGTTGTTATCCCCATTCGGTATAAATCCGTCATTGTCCTCTAATTCCATTCCATTGTTAGTGTCTTGAAATTTAGGTTGTAGTGTTGAAGGACTGGTATAGTCTTCTAAAGTTTGGCTAGCATGTGGTTGTTGATATCTAGTTTCTAATTTATCAAGTGTACTATCTAGCCTTTTCATTTCACTAAGTAGAAATTTAAACATACCATTATCCTCAACTTGGTTGTCCTCCTCATTATTACTATATGAAGTGTTGCCCCATTGTGGTTGATATTAATTCCCATCCCCTTGTGTTTGTGGACAAGACTCGCCAAAGGAAAAGTCTTGGTGCTTTTGGTAATCGTGGGAGCTATTACTATATCCTACATTATCATTTTGGTTATATCCCCATTGCGATTGATAGAACTCTCCATGTGGAGGTTCTTGATACGATTGATAATACGGGGGACTACCACTATCATTTCCCCATTGTGGTGGTTGGTATAACTCAGGTTGATAATGCGCGTCATATGTGGGTGCTTGCCAACTTGGGGGATAGTTTTCATTACCTAACACGTACCAATTCATGGTGTTTGTGTTGTATGGAGGATAATATGGATAAGACATTTTCACTCAAAATTTTTAAACAATAGAAATTTTATTTATTTATTTTTTATCTTGTGAGAGAAAAAGTCCAAAAGTTTTATTCATTTATTTATTTATTATTTATTATTTAATTTTTTTTTTTATTTTTTTTTATAGTATTTTTTTGAAAAGTAAGAAAAATTGGAAATAACTTAGTAAAATCCTAACCTAGTTGTCTTCCCCGGCAACGGCGCCAAAAAACTTGACACGACTAAAAAGTTGTGCGCTCTTGTGCAACACTCAAGTGTAGATGATCGTGCAAGAAATACTGGATAAGTCCAGGTCGATCCCACATGGAAGGAATAGAAAGAATATCTACTAAACGACAACCTAAAGAAAAAGAAAAGATCTTAAAGGAGTGGAATTCTAATTAATTAAATTAAACTAAATAATAAACTAAATCTTATAGAAACATAACTAATGAAATAAATAATTTAAAGGTGTTGGAAATACGTGAATCCACATTGATCCTAACCATCTACTATGCATACTCATTAATGTTTTATGGAGTTCAATCCTCTTCAGTATTCCGTATTTTTCTAAAGAATTAGAATCAATAGCCCTTTCATGACCAGGACTACATCATCACAGTTGATTTAAAATACTTGGAAGTCGGTTTAAAATAATGGTTATTACTTGCACTCTAAATGGTGTTAGCATTCAAAAGTGGTTTTCAAAAGTCATTGAAGAAAATAGCCTTAAGGCTTTAAAGTTCTAAAAAATGTTGTGACAAACTGAGCTTATAGGGACAATTTGATGACAGATTTCTAAAACAGAAAGTCATGGAATATTTAAAAGAATCATCTTAGGAATTAACAAGTTCGATCGATCGAAGCGCTCTCGATCGATCGGACAGCGTCATCCTTGAATCGATCGAAATGTCTTCGATCGCTTAACTATGTCTGTGGTTCGATCGATTGAAATACCTTCGATCGATCGAGACCAAGGTTTCTAAAGATTGCATGGCAGAGGTTGAGAATCAACGTTTCATCACATATTCCCAACGTCTAAACTACGGAAACATAATAAAAACTAGTGCAGAAACAGTAACCTAAAGTAATCATAGCATATAAAACTAATAGCAATCAAATAACAAGGATTGAAAAGAAAAACCTGGATATAATCTGAAATAAACATAAAATCCACTTGAATCTTCAATAATCTTCAATATATTAATGAAAAAGATGAAGAAAAAGATGAATCTAACGTAATCTAACCCTAAAACTACCCTAAACTGCTGTTTTCTATGTTATGGAGCGTCCTCCTTTCGTCTGGCGTCAAAACGACTTATATATAGGGTTGCTGCAGAGTTTACACAACTTTTGAGGGAAAATAAAGTTTGATCGATCGAGCTTAGTTCGATCGATCGAACTCTCAATCGATTGAACTCTGCTCAAGGGCTTGAACTCCACTGATTTTGACAGCTCTGCGCACCGATGGGAGAATGGCCATGACGTTTCACTCGGACATTGGATTGACATCCTGTTTGCGGCCACACGACCGTAACTCAAAGATCTACATTTTGTATTTCTAGGAAAATATTCTAAATCTAATGTTTTCATTGTCAAAAATGGCGTTTTCTCATCTGCTTCTGTTGTTCTCTTCACCAGAATCACTTTCTTTAGCTTCACTTCATTGATTTACATTCTAATATCTATAAAATAACGCATAAACATATGTTTTAGTATTAACACAATAAAAAGAACATTGTTATTAGAATGCACCTAAATATAGGGACTTTGGGGATAAAAGTATGCATAAAGAACCATGTAATACGCTATGAATATGCACTTTTCACCTCGAATCACACCCTCCAACTAGCTCGTTGCTAGTCCGTAGCAATGAAGCGAACTACAGTAATGTTTATTTGATCTCTAAAATTTGAAAACAAAAGAAAATTAAAATCCTAACTTACTTTCGCAGGAATCACGATTGCATTTAGCCTATGCAACAAGCCTTTAAACCCCTAGGTTCCCCCTAGTGGACGAGTGTTATTTTGTGAGGGTTTTTAGTGAATATACCCACAAAATTCATGCTTATGGTAATGGTTCTCATTTAAATGTTTTTAAGAAATTTTTTTTCTCTTAGTTAGCAATATAGTTAAGCTCAACAATCTCATGAAACTCTCTAATAAGCCATAGCAATGCAACACACACATTACAGTTAATCTACTATCAAAGTCATTAGATTGCTCCATACCTATTAATCTTCAAGTGTGTGTGTGAATGGATGACCAAAATACAAAACTATAATTTCAAAGCTTGCATAACCTAAGATACTGTCAAGACGTTCATTTTTGACTCGACTCTCACCAGGATTACACTCTCAAGATGAAATCACTCTGAATTAAGCGTAATAATTATCACTCATGATATGGAAGCTATAAAGAGTAAATGGAATGAAATCTAATGCTTCTCATATCTAAATTGAGAAACGGAAATTTTATAGTGCACAAAGTCTCATGAAAGGATACTTTTCACTAGAAGAGTGAGATACTGCGGAGAACTTTCTCATTATCTTAACTTCAAATCCAATTTACTTAAAATCATCAGGATTTTGAAAAAGAGGTGTTCGATTAAGAAGAATGAGGCTTGTGATTTTCAATTGGGTCCAAGGATGTGATTGGAATGTCTACTACAACTTTTCAAACTTCCCCACATCTTCGATCTCTCTTTCTCTCTCTTTTTTATTTATTTTTCACACTCTTCTTTTTATTATTATTATTTTTATTCTATAACAACCATTGGCATTTTTTTTTTCTTTTCATGATTTTTTTTTTCCTTTTTTTTTTCTTTCCATCATTTTGTTTCTTTGCCAACTTTCCCTTATTCACTCAACCAAACTTCTTGTCACGTCAACACATTCCAATCATACCCAAATAAAGAACTGAGGCTTGAACTCCTAATTTGGAGTTAGGTATAGACTTTAGGATTGTGAAGACAAGGCAAATATGGTAAGGTTCAAAGGATGAAATAAAGTAGTATCATGGAGGTAGGCCAAAGCTGTATTATGCATGTATGGCCAAAAGATGGACTAAATCATCTTCTAAGTTAATTGGTTAATGCATTTTAGTAAATTCCAGAGCTCTAGATTTGGTAAATCCTGAACGTTCTCTTCTAGTAATCAGTCAAAATGAAGAAGATTGAGACTTTCAACGAATGAATACGCTTTTCAAAAAGTAAGAGTAATTTTATAAAACTCTCAAAAACAAAGAATGACACAAAAGCTAACTTGGGTTATTAGTCTCCACTATAGTCTCTCAAGATACCTAAGTTGTGCTTACTAATCCATTTCAGCTAAGTACAAGGTTGTCACAACGTGCTCAAAGTTGTTTGAAGATTAAAAAGCACAAAATATACTATAACTAAGATAGTGAAGAAACTATCATTGTGTATCACACACTAATAACATACAGAAAATAACACTAATGCATCATAATTAACTACATTTACTAAGAGAGAAATGCGAGAATCAATTTATTATCTTAAAAAAATCAAATAAAAATTTTAAAATTTTTGACAATTTTAATTTACCGAGTCATATTGCTAAGCAGGTGTATTGACATTAAAGCATAAAAAGAATGAAGCGAGACATGCAATAACTCACTCCCCCCCAACTAAAACTGCACATTGTCCTCAATGTTCTAAACTAAGCACATGGACAAATAAAGTAAAGCAAGAGAAGGAAGGATGTTACCGCGAGGCGTTAATATCCAAAATTTTTTTTGTATATATATATATATATATTTTTTTCTTTGTTAAGTTACTTGCAAAACATTAGTCGCAACAAGGAAAAATAGATAAGGAAATACAATTACTCAGTAAATAAATTCGGTTAATGAAGATTTTTATCATAAAGTAATAACCGAAATTTTTGAGAATCTTCCCAATAAAATAATTTAATAGTGAGAAGAATCTAGGGATCCTCACAAATATGCAACGCCCCCTAACTAATGTCAGGCTCAAGGTCAGAGGAGATGATGCAAAATCTATGGCCTCTAAATTTGTTGGAGACAATTATAAGAGGTATACCACACTTTTTAGGAATTATATACAAGAAACGATCTTTGGTGTTGGTATTTCCTATAACGACCTCTATTTTAATACTAGGGGGTTGCCACGGTTCAATAAAAGGGGCAGGGTCTAGGTGATGTTCTAATGAAGCTTCTTTACCCTCCTTTTGTATTAGAACAGACTCTATGGATATATGATCATATGAATGAGATTTCTATTCTATGTAAATAGTTTTGGACTGGACTTGGATAAAACTATTTATTTGAGCCTCAATGTCAGTATCACTCAAGAAGGTCAACCAATCTAGAAGATTACTAGCTTCTTGTTGAAGTTTAAGATCATCAAATGTGGGCCCAAAAGTTTCTAAGTCCTCTCTCAAAGAATTTTGAAAGATAAAATTCTGTGAAGAACATGTTCTAGAATCCTTACCATCCTCTTCCACAACACATTCTTTTTGTTCAAGAGTAGGGCACACATGATTTTCGAGCTCGGGATGAGAGATTTGATTGATAGCAAGGATAGGTGATGGGCAACTTGGTGACACCACCTCTTCGGTCGAAAGAGGTGTGGGTTCATGAATATCACATGAATCTAAATTAGATTTAGATTTTTTAATTATGTCCTCCCTATGGTCACTATCAAAGGTACAGGTAGAGTCAACAGAGGACTCATCCTTTCCTAATTGCGTGCAGTCACCTAAACTCTCATTATCTGTAACAACCTCATTCTCATCCGTGTAACTCTCCTCACTATATATGTCATCTATTGAGATTCTCTGGACAAAGGAATTGTGCAACTTTATCCTGGCAGTGAAGGAGTTGATGTCTGGGGTTGGATATTGAGGAGAAGATGATTCTACAACTTCATGCTTAATGGTTTAGTTTTGGAGTTCTTGTTGGGTTATGACTTTCTCGAGTGAGTTGTTATCCCCATTCGGTATAAACCCGTCATTGTCCTCTAATTCCATTCCATTGTTAGTGTCTTGAAATTTAGGTTGTAGTGTTGAAGGACTGGTATAGTCTTCTAATGTTTGGCTAGCATGTGGTTGTTGATATCTAGTTTCTAATTTATCAAGTGTACTATCTAGCCTTTTCATTTCACTAAGTAGCAATTTAAACATACCATTATCCTCAACTTGGTTATTCTCCTCATTATTACTATATGAAGTGTTGCCCCATTGTGGTTGATAGTAATTCCCATCCCATTGTGTTTGTGGACAAGACTCGCCAAAGGGAAAGTCATGGTGCTTTTGGTAATCGTGGGAGCTACTACTATATCTTACATTATCATTTTGGTTATATCCCCATTGCGATTGATAGAACTCTCAATGTGGAGGTTTTTGATACGATTGATAATACGGGGGACTACCACTATTATTTCCCCATTGTGGTGGTTGGTAGGACTCAATTTGATAATGCGCGTCATATGTGGGTGCTTGCCAACTTGGGGGATAGTTTTCGTTACCTAACGCGTACCAATTCATGGTGTTTGTGTTGTATGGAGGATAATATGGATAAGACATTTTCACTCAAAATTTTTAAACAATAGAAATTTTATTTATTTATTTTTTGTCTTGTGAGAGAAAAAGTTCAAAAGTTTTATTTATTTATTTATTATTTATTATTTAATTTTATTTTTTATTGTTTTTTTAGTATTTTTTTGAAAAGTAAGAAAAATTGGAAATAACTTAGTAAAATCCTAACCTAGTTGTCTTCCCTGGCAACGACGCCAAAAAACTTGACACGACTAAAAAGTTGTGCGCTCTTGTGCAACACCCAAGTGTAGGTGATCGTGCAAGTAATACTGGATAAGTGCAGGTCGATCCCACATGAAAGGAATAGAAAGAATAACTACTAAGCGACAACCTAAAGAAAAAGAAAAGATCATAAAGGAGTGGAATTCTAACGAATTCTAATTAATTAAATTAAACTAAATAATAAACTAAAGCTTATAGAAACATAACTAATGAAATAAATAATTTAAAGGTGTTGGAAATACGTGAATCCACATTGATCCTAACCATCTACTATGCATACTCATTAATGGTCTATGGAGTTCATTCCTCTTCAGTATTCCGTATTTTTCTAAAGAAATAGAATCAATAGCCCTTTCATGATTGGGACTACATCATCACAGTTGATTTAAAATACTTGGAAGACGGTTTAAAACAATGGTTATTACTTGCACTTTAAATGTTGTTAGCATTCAAAGTGGTTTTCAAAAGTCATTGAAGAAAATAGCCTTAAGGCTTTAAGTTCTAAAAACTGTTGTGACAAACTGAGCTTATAGGGACAATTTGATGACAGATTTCTAAAATAGAAATTCATGGAATACTTAAAAGAATCATCTCAGGAATTAACAAGTTCGATCGATCAAAGCGCTCTCGATCGATCGGACAGCGTCATCTTTCAATCGATTGAAATGTCTTTGATCGCTTGACTATGGCTATGGTTCAATCGATCGAAATACCTTTGATCGATCGAGACCAAGGTTTCTAAAGATTGCATGGTAGAGGTTGGGAATCAATGTTTCATCACATATTCCCAACGTCTAAACTACGGAAACATTATAAAAACTAGTGCAGAAACAGTAACCTAAAGTAATCATAGCATATAAACTAATAACAATTAAATAACAAGGATTGAAAAGAAAAACCTGGATATAATCTGAAATAAACTTGAAATAAATACGAAATCCACTTGAATCTTCAATAATCTTCAATATATTAATGAAAAAGAGGAAGAAAAAGATGAATCTAACCTAATCTACTCCTAATCTAACCCTAAAACTATCCTAAACTGCTGTTTTCTTTGTTCTGGAGCGTCCTCCTTTTGTCTGGCGTCAAAACGACTTATATTTAGGGTTGCTGCAGAGTTTACGCAACTTTTGAGGAAAAATAAAGTTCGATCGATCGAGCTTAGTTCGATCGATCGAACTCTCAATCGATTAAACTCTGCTCAAGGGCTTGAACTCCTCTAATTTTGACAGCTCTGCGCACCGATGGGAGAATGGCCATAACCTTTCACTCAGACCTAGGATTGACCTCCCGTTTATGGCCACGTGACCGTAACTCAAAGATCTACATTTTGTATTTCTAGAAAAATATTTCAAATCTAAAGTCTTCATTGTCAAAAATGGCATTTTCTCAGCTGCTTCTGTTGTTCTCTTCACTAGAAACACTTTCTTTAGCTTCACTTCATTGATTTACATTCTAATACCTATAAAATAACGCATAAACATATGTTTTAGCATTAACACAATAAAAAGAACATTGTTATTAGAATGCACCTAAATGTAGGGACTTTAGGGATAAAAGTATGCATAAAGGACCATGTAATACGCTATGAATATGCATTTTTCACCTCGAATCAGTTACGTGTAAAATTTGAGTCATATTCTTGAACGAGAACTGTTGGAAGTCCGAGAAGACATGGCATATGTTGAACATCCCGTACGGATTCTAGACAGGAAAGATCAAGTGTTAAGAACAAAGACAATTCCGTTAGTCATGGTCCTTTGGAGGAATCATAGTGCTGATGAGGCAACTTGGGAGCGGGAGGATGAGATCAGGGAGAAGTACCTGCACTTGTTCGTCTGATGAGGTAAAAATAAGTTTGGGGACAAACTTCTTAAAATGGAGGGAGAAATGTAACACCCGTACCCAGAAAGAAGATTAATGTGATATTAATATATGTTAATTAAAGATAATTAATGTATAAAATGGTTTAAGGTGGGGTTATGAACCCACATGGTGAAAAGGTGTTCACATGCGGACATAGATGAAAGTTCTATAAAAGGTAGAACTGGAATAAAAGTGGGGCCCTATGAGGGTCTAATTAAAGTAATTTGCATTTTGATATCATTATATGTTTATGTGCTTATTTGTTTAAATGAATAAAGATATTATTATGTCTTATGATAGGTAAGGGGACCAATTTGGGTACCCATGTGAGGGCGTATTTGAATAAAATTGATAATTAGTAGGCTTAATAGCAACCTCATATTTTATGTGGGACCACGTTTGGGACCCACGCGGGACTTAGATTAAATCATTTTAGAAAAGATGGGAAGTTAATGTAATTAACTTGGGGGTTTCATAATAAACAATTAGAAATTTCTGCGGGTATAAATGAAAAGTTGGGAAAAAGAGATATACATCTCTTGCATGAGTTTTAATGACTCATTTCTTCAAAACACAACAACTGGGAATTGAGGAGAAAGAGAGAACGAAGAGCTGTCGAGTCGGCGATGGAAATTCATGAGACGTTTCTTGCCGTTTCTTCATCGTCCGGCTTTGGATTCACGATCTGAGACCACTTTTGGACTCGTGGAGGTAAGATGATCACATGCATGTAATTTATTTTTACTTCCGGCAACGTTTTCTGACGACCGTTCTTGATAAACGATGTTCTTGGTACCAAACTTATGTAGGATTGATCTTAGAGCAAGAGTTGGGTTGAATCTAGCTTAAAATTGGATTCTAGAAGCTTAATCGCTAGGAAATCGAGGAGTTGAGTGTTCTAGTTCCTTAATTAGATGCTTAGTTATGATTATGAGTTAATTGATACTCAATTCATGCTTATGTACATATATGTTGAAGAATTTGGGAGTAAAACATCTCAATTATGTGTATCTTGCCATGTTATATGCTTGAGTTGCTTATATGCTTATGTGGATCAAAGGGAAGTCAAGTAGTGGTCACTATTTATAGATCCCATATGTAAGGGATAGGAAGTCCTCAATGAGTAGGACGTGGTGACGACCACAATGAAATGTCGGTGATGCCTTCGGGGTCACAAGAGAGTGTGTGTTGCGCTATATGCGCTAAAAGTGAAAAGATCCGGAGTGAGAAGGACCGGGGGTGGTGGCTGGAATTACTTGACTTTTCGGAGATCAAATTGTTGACGTTTATAATGATTGTTGCATTTATATACTTTGCATTCCAATTGCATGATTAGTTCCCTCACTTAGCAAAAGCTTAAACGAAAAATATATTTTCTGTTGTGGTTATTGAATAACTACTACAGGTACGGCACGGGAGGACGAGAGGAAATGATCCGCACGACGGGTTGGGTGGGGAAGTTGTGCGTATGTGGATATGTTCATATGGCAAGTTAGTCTTAGTTTTAAATGCAACCTTTGTAATAGATATGTGAATAACTCTTGTTTTGAGAAAACTTGTAATATGTTAAGTTGGATGTTGAATTTGGTTGTACAACAAACCATGTGTCATGGTTCCTAGATACAAGTCATGAACATGGGGAGCAACTTCGAAGAAACTAAGTAATTTTGATTGTAAACTTAATTGGGTTTCCCTATTCTTGTGTTGAAACTTGTAGTATGTTAAAATGTGGATTTTTGATGCAAGTTAGTAATCGTATTTGGAACTAAAGTGTTTTGGGTGTTTAAATTTCTTTTCAAATATTTGGAAATGGTTTGAAAACCTCTTATGATGTTTGGGTAAAGTTTTGAGACACTTGGGAGTGCTTCCCAAATGGTTTTTGATGTGTCTAAAAGGGTTTGATATGGTTTAATCAAGTTTTGACAGCATTTTTTTTACTCATGTTTAGCTAAATGTTGAGGTGTGATCCAAGTTTATATTAAAACCTTGAGTTTTTATGGTTTCTTGGTGTTTGAGAGTACTTGTTGATGTTTCCACAAAGTTTGGTTAAGTTTGGAGTTGTTTTGAGCTTGTAAATATGAAATTTTTAGCAGCAATTTATTTTAGCAGCAGCAAAACATATTTTGTTGGAAGTTGAACTGAGTAAACTCTGGTTGGATTGAGCAAACTCTAGGCAGAGTATATTTTGTAGAAAGTTGGACTGAGCAAACTCTGGTTGGGTTGAGCAAACTCTGGGCAGAGTATGTTTTGCTGAAAGTTAGATTAAACAAACCATATTCTGCAGAAAGTTTGATTGATCCAACTCCTGGCAGTAAATTTTTGTACTGGAATAAAATCAAAATCAAGATAAAAATGAACATCACTTGATCTAGGAAGTTCGTATTCATGCACCGTTTTCAACGTTGAGTTCCTTATTTGAAAAGCTACCTTTTCAGATGGAAACTCGACAAAAATTTTAAAATGACCATATTACCCTTGGGTTGGTTACATGCCAATGAGTTTTATAACGAGTATAAAAGAAAGTTTAGACTTGATTTATATTATATCTATTGCGGACATGCTTTGGTGGCATTGTTACGTGTGTCTTAATTCACCCGTGGCGGGTTGGGGTGTGACATTTGTCGTCGAAAATCAAGCCATATAATTTTCCTATATATCATAGGTTATAAATTCATACCTCGAGCAATTGTCCTATATATAACTTTAAGGGATGACTAGAGGCCCGATTGTACGTCGAATCTCTGCTTATAAGTGATTCTTACAAGTTTACACATATTTTTCCCAAATTCCTAGAGTTAGAATTTATATAAAAGTAAGCCAAACAAGGCCTAACAACTATCAAAACGTAGCTATTACCTCGGAGAGTCTGAATATGAAGTTTGGAGAAAAACTGACGAACGAACGGATGGCAATTTGTGTCGGGAAGCTCTAAGTCCCAAACTCCCCCTCTTGATTTCAAAGTTTAGATTGTAGATATTATGAAAATATCTTGGGCTTGCTATATATGGGCAACATTTTTGAAAATCGTTTTTATCTCCCCACAAGTTCTCTGATCGTCCAATTATTCTCCAAAACGTCTTACACGTCTAATTTATTACTTCACGAGTGAAAATTATAAATTATACTCCCTCCGTCCCATATCAAGAGTTCTTGATTCCATTTTTTCAAGTCACATTTTAAGAGCCCTCTTTGAAAAGTTAACATACTTTAATGTGAATTTTTCAAGTTTGCCCTTAATTATATATAATTATTCCCTCAATTTCTTTGATATGACACTAGAATTTTGAAATTCAAAAATGGACAATATTGAAAAGTTAAAAATTTCACCATAACCAATACTGTCCCCTTAAATAGTTGGAATTCCCAAAAGAGACTCTAATATGGGACAGAGGGAGTAAAAGTTTTCGTCAAAGTTTCGTTTGTTACTATAATTAAAATTCTGAAAACTAATTTCGTGAAATTTCTACATAGCCTACCTTTTATGCAACGTATCACCTACGTTAATACTATAATGTTCAAAATGATCTCAAGCAAGATCAAAACTATCAGTAAGCATATCAAACGTGTATAATCTACTATTCACATACACCAGAAAATACAAATAACATTTAAGTCACATAAATGTCATTTAATCATGCGAAGTCCTTCATGAATTTTCACATCTCCATGTCCTCGATTGACACTCCATATTGACTCAGTCAGCCTCATCTCAATTATTGATTAAAATTAATAATTTAATAAATCAAATATGCATTTAAAAATGAATGTACTTATTCTGGGACGGGTGTGACAGTTGTACACAAAACTTTAGGCAATTGTGTTATAAAATTTTCTACAACTCAAAGGAGAGACAAAAATGTCATGTTATTAGCACTTTTATATTAAGTATTAGTAGTATGATACAAAAGTATTCATTTTTTTGAATGAAAACCTCACTACAAGGGTGTTTAGTGAAAAAATGTAATAATTGAGGGGGTCTATTAGTCGAGTTTTATAGTTAAGGGTTGAAAAAAGGTCACAGGTGGGGGGTGTTAGAGTAATATTACCTTTTTTTTTTTGTGGGATGTAAAAAATTTTCCCCCAAAAAATGGGGTGGGCTATATCCTAGTCCTCGTGTACCTCCGCCCTTGTATATACAATTTGTTAGCCCAATTGAAATCTAGCACACTCAAAGATCAATAAAGAAAAAAGTAAATGATATATATTGGCCTGATTGAAACCCGAGCATGGATCGTTAGCAGCAAATTGGGTGTTATTGAGTGGACAGCACTCACGTGGCACTGGCAGGATCATACTTTTTTTTTTGTGCATTTTGAAAAAATAAAAAAATTATGGTCCTTCCAGTTGCATGAGTGCTACCCACCCAACAACCACCGACCTTGCGACCGACCATCCTTAACCTCGAAACCCAGTCAAATACTTTTTCATCTCACTCTCCAGTTTACAGCAAATCCGAATGTTTTACCATCAGTCCAAATTTATAGACAACATTCAAGTATTAACTCGTATTATCAACAAAAATAAAAATAAAAAAAAATTTGCTAATCTGCACTGTTTTAAAAACCGGACCGGACCGGCCGGTTGAACCGGTTCAAGAAACGGTCCGGTTTGAACCGGAAAACCGGAAAAATGCAAAAACCGGTCAATTTTGTAAAAACCGGAAAAACCGGTGGTTGAACCGGAAAAACCGGCAATTGAACCGGAAAACCGGAAATTTTTTATTTTTTAATTTTATTTTTTTATATTTTTTATATTTTGTATTATTATTAATATTTATTACATAATTATGACATCACGGTTCAATTCCGGTTGACCCAACGGTTGAACCAGTGACCCGTGACCCGGTCATTTTTCCGGTTCAATGACCGGTCCGGTTTTCAAAACAATGCTAATCTGCACGCCTACGTACACGAAGGGTGGAATTACAAACCTTGATTCTTCACAAAATTAAATCAGATAAGAACTAAGACTTTGAATACATATGGATAGACAGTTTTTCTTGGGGTTGTAGATCTGTCGACAAATGGATAAAGTTTGAAAAATGATGAGTTGGGATAAATGAACAGTGCTAGTGAGTAACAAATGAGGTGAAACCAGAAGGACGCATGATCAAAGCTGAAAATTTATTATACAATGGGGTTTGCGTGGTACTACAAAAATAGACCCCATTGTACCAATAAGGTCTACCGATATTGCGACGTATGACACATTTCTTCACTGGCCCCCTCTCCCTTCTCTCTCTTCGTCTCGAGAAACTACTTGTAGTGATTGTTAAATTTGTGTGACTTTTACTATAATTTGTGTATTCTATGAATCACTCGTAACGAGGGACGGATTTATAACGGGGTAATGGGGAACTTATGCCTCTCCCAAATTTTAAAATATTTAGGTATAATTTAAAAAAAATAAAATTACAATTAATTAAGCCACTAAAAAATTCGAAAAACTCCATTTTTTATTAAGTATTTATGTTTTTCTAATTATGCATCCGCCTCACTACGTGAGTTCTACAGTACTGAAGAGATCACAATAAACATCACTCGCTGTTAAAATCACATGGAATAATTTCTTATTTGTCTCTCTCTCCCACATCTTTCTATCCTTTATAAGTGTTGTATTGAGTTATTGGGAAATGATGGTGACAAAAGGACTGGTTGAGCAAATATTGTATCTTACCCTTACAAGTTGCATGCAATCTCTGATTCTCTCTCCACTTTCTCAGCCCCCACCCCCTCCCCCCCCCCCCCCCCCCCCCCTCCCTCTCTAGAAATAGAAATCTCTCTCATCTTCAAAACACTTCCTTTTTCCTCATTGCTCACTTCTCTCTCTCTCTCTCTCTCTCAACATTTTAGCCTCAACTGTACCACTGCACCCTCTCTTTCTCTACCACAACTACCCTGTATATATAGCCGCTATACACACACACACACAATATATATATACAAGAAGTATAAGTAAACCCACCGGGTCACGATAAAATGGGTACAGAACCACAGAACCCAGAACCCGAGAGCAGCTCCAACTCATTATCATCATCATCATCAACTCCATCCTCACCTGGGTTAACTCAGTCACTCACAAACTCGGCCTCAAACTCGCCACTCGACTCAGACCAAAAAAAGATCAAACGAATCCGAGACAGCACCACAAACAAGAACCGGGTCTATCGGGGGGTCCGAATGCGGAGCTGGGGCAAATGGGTCTCCGAAATCAGGGAACCCCGCAAGAAATCCCGAATATGGCTCGGAACCTTCCCCTCGCCCGAAATGGCGGCTCGGGCCCACGACGTGGCGGCGCTGAGCATCAAAGGTGACTCTGCAATCCTCAACTTCCCCGAAATTTCCGGGTCACTGCCCCGACCTGCTTCGCTCTCTCCCCGCGACGTTCAGGCGGCAGCCGCCAAAGCAGCCGCAATGGACATGTTTGACACGTCATCATCACCTTCATCATCCTCATCGGTGTCGTCTTTGGTTTCTGTTATGGAGTTGTCGAATTCGGAAGAATTGAGTCAAATCGTTGAGTTGCCGAGTTTAGGAACGAGTTTCGACTCGGTCGAGTTGAACAGTGAGTTTGTGTATGTTGACTCGGTTGATGGGTGGTCCTATCCTCCGCCGTGGGTGCCCAGTGCTCATGAATTTGGGGCGTTTTCCGACCAGTTACCGGTGCCGGAGAGCATAATTCCAAGTGGGTTTGATTCTGTTTTATGGAATTATCAGAATTGAAATTGTGTGTATATATATGTATATGTATATATATTTTTTTTGTTGTTGCTCATTTTAGCTCTTTTGTTTTTTCTTTGAAGGGCTAAACTCTCTCTCTCTCTCTCTTTCTCTTTTGGTGGTTTTGTCTTTGTAAGTTCTTTAATGAATCTAACTGTACAGTGTTGATTAGGAGTGAAAGAAAAAGTGTCTTAAATTTCCTATCCATCTACACATTAAAGTCTCTCTCTCTCTCTCTCTCTCTCTCTCTCTCTCTCTCTCTCTCTCTCTCTCACACACACACACACACACATACACACACACAAACACACAGTACTCACACATTAACATTTTGGTCATCAACCCTTTTTTGGTCATTTTATGTTAGCAATTAGAGTACTAGTTAGCTTCTACCACCAATATCAATTTACTATAGAAAATAGAAATGAGAGAGTGAGAGATTTTATTTGTTGGTGGTCACTAAGAGCAACTCCATCTGTCTATTATAGCCAAATTAACCATCGTATTTGAAAATTGATAAGTTCAGTTAAGTCCATAATTTAACATTGTAAGTAAATGCCAAAAGTTAACATGGTATATGGTTCTAGGAGAGAGGTTCTGCTTTCTGAGTCTCTATCCCTTTTTGCATATTGCATTTATTTGGTTTGTTGCCTCTCGACACCTAGGATATATTCGCAACTGAGGGAAAGACGTTGAAGTTTCAGATAAATTGATAAAACTTTTAGACCAATTCTTTAACAACTTATACTTTTTAAGTAATGACGATTTAATAGACTAGGGTAGTAGCGAGTGGGTATATCTCGTGATTTACCGAGTAATTTACTTAGTAATTTTATTTTTGTTTTAAAAAAAGAAAAGGTTCGAAATGGCTGGCTACTTTGGTAGCTTAGTTACCTATTCTATTGAGCTCTAATATTCTTTTAGCCACACACATACAAAAAAAAAATTAATAAAAAAATAATAATTAAAAAAAAAAAAGAAAAAGAAAATCTTGAAATAAGACAAAAAGGAAAAAGAGAAAACTGACGTCATGTGTGATGTAATATCAAAGAACGCTCAGAGAGCGGTTTTGTGTTTAAAAATTAATGGACTAATATACTCGCTTGTTTGGTAGGTATTATTATTTTTTATGTAGGAATTTATCTTCATTCTAATATCATTTTTGTTAAAACGGCAAAAAAAATATGTATTATATCCATGGAAGGTGTTACAAAACTTATATATATATATATAAAACCGCCCAAAGATCAATATATTCTATGAGTAAAGATTGGGACACACCCAAAGATATAATTTTTGGGACACAACCTAAAAGATGCGTCTATATCTTTTCGTTTACATCACTGGACCCCACAGCGACACAGGAGAAAAATAGACCATCTCCATGAATTGTGTCCTAAAAATTGTGTCTTTGGGTGTGTCCCAAGTATCACCCATACTCTATAACTAAACGGAGTGCCTATGCAAAATAAAATAGCAAATACCCCTACCAAAAAACACACCCCAGCCTATACAAAATTGTAAACAAAAGACCAAAAAAAAGTGCTATATACTACTACAATCTTTAAGCCTTTAAGGCTATAAAAACGCAATCAGGTCCAGCTCCCTGTTCACCCCTCCCTTTGCTAAATGATACGTTTAATTAATCTATTAATATATATATATATATATATATTAAAAAATAGAGTGGGACTACTTGTTCTTGTTTTGTGCATTTCTATATGCAGTTGGTTCAGTGTATATAGTTGATGTTGTTTACTCTCACAAAAATGAGACACAAAATAAAAAAATAATTAAAAGAAAGAAAAAAAAACAATTTTTAAACAAGACACAAAATAAAAAAATAATTAAAAGAAAGAAAAAAAAAACAATTTTTAAACATTAGAACTCATTTTTGTGAGAGGAACATCACCAACTGTACTACTGTAGGTTTTCAAAACAATAATGATATATCTCCTCCCTCGATCACCCGCAACCACATTCAGCATATCCTGTCCCTTGATTTTAGTGGGTTCTATATGGATCCTACCAGAATTAAGGACAATCAAGAGACAAAATGTGTTAAATATGGTTGGAGGTGTGGATGAGAGTGGGTGTATCATTTCTTTTTTCAAAACCCCAATAATTTGACAGTTGTTTGGAATGTATTGGGCAGAATGGCAGGTGATGAAAGATGGGAGAGAGCGTATTATGAGAGTGACTAATTTCCACATTAGGGTCACAGTATTTGTCTAGGGATTAATTTTTCTCCAACAATTTGCTATAAATGTAAATGAATAGACATACATGAACAGTGCAGATTCAGCCAATCACTTTTTGCATTTTTGCTTTTTGTTCTTTTTTTTTTTTTTTTTGTTTGTTTTTTTGTTTTTATTTTTATTTTTTTATTTTTAAATAGGTGAATAAATGAGAAGAGTTGGCTGGCAATACTACGCACACATGTTGATATTTTTATTTCCTTTGGTGGACATAAGACAAAACATAGACAGATGTCCCTTGTACACTTGACTAAGAAGGCTTCCTCTCTCTCTCTCCAAATAATTGTGTCCCTTGAATGCTCACCACCATCAATGTCTCTCCTTGTCCCACAGCTTGTGCTAATCAATTTGAATTACTCCGTATCTTGCAATTCTCAAATTTCTATCTTAAATCATATGTAATGTGACACTCAGGTCACCTTTACTCATAGAAATAGGTGCACTTTTGCTGATACTATTTTTTTTTAACGGTCATACTGATACATTGTTTAAAATTTAAATTTAAAACTCAAATTAAAAATTAAAATATAACATATTATCTTTTTCTATCTGATTCACATATTCTTTTCTGTAAATGCAAAAGGAAAAATGAAGTTCATAAAAAATTGAACGTATAACAGAATGAGTGATGAATGATAAACGAATACTTGATTACATACATTGACAAAATGGAATTTTTTTGGTAGCGATAAAGATGCATTTGACAGCATAATCAACGTGATTTCTATATAAGTACTTTTGTCAAGCTTATTCAAGACAAGGTGAAGTTTAATATAATTTTTTTTTTAATAAGGTGTCAAGGTAGTCCATGACACCACTGATAAAATTTCCTAGCTACACTATTGCAAGTAGATTTTATTGCATTCCTTTAAGTGGATAAAAACGTCTACCACTTATTGCTTAGAAATGACAATGGGATGGGTTTGGTATACGGAGTAATCATAACTCTTACAGCTATTAAAAAGTTGTTTACCAAACTCGCCCCAATCCTATTAGTAACGGAGTCGAATTTGGTTGGGTTTTATTAGGGCGGTGACGTGTTTACTATCAGGGTAACTTAAATAAAATTTTAAAAAAATTATATTTTAGTATTGAGTAATTAATTGACAAGTAACCATTGTGGCTTTATCTTATTTCATGAGTCAAATTTATCTATTTTTGCACTATTTAGTATATATATATTTTATATGTCATGGTATAAGGTATATAGTCATGGTATTTTAGCAAATAAATGGTAAGTATAATAGTATATTATTAGGATTGACACTTTAATCAGGGTAGGGCTGGAGGGTTTTAATTGGGAATATTTTTTACCACCTCTGCCAGGCCAATTTCTATAGGGTTTTTATTTCATTTACCAAATCGCACCTACTCTTATATATAATACTTTGTCCAAAACCGTTCTATTAAGGGCGGGACGGAACGATGTTTCGAAGGATGGGAGATTTTTGTCATTCCTATTACTGCTAAAGTAATTATATTCTAGACTATTTCTAAAATTATTTTAATGTTCTTATTTAAAAACGTTGGCAGAGAAACCAAGTGCATTCAATTTTTCTTTAGTTGCAAAATTCTCTGAACAGGCACTAAATATTTCAAAGAGCTACACAGGTAGGCAAGACAACCGATGATCGCAATCATTTGCATCATACCACACATACACACTAATATATTGAGTGTGAATATTTATATATGTTTGTATGTATGTATGCTTAGCTTGTACGTACGAAGAGACAAGCCCACCACTACAACAAATTTGATTTTTTACCACGTGAAATTGTGTGTTTAATAGTAAAAAATTGCGTCGCTAAAAATATTTGTGATGCAGTCTGCACGTCGCATGAGCGTAACAAAAAATAACGTAACGAATAAAATTACACGACTGGTGAAGCTAATTAATCATTCTTTGCAAGTTACACTGCTAAAATTTATATTTTATGTTATTATAGAAATTTCATGAAAATCCCATAATTTAGATTAATTTAAGTTCAAAGATTGACTTTTTGTTTTTTTTTTTTTTTGGGGGGGGACTTAAAACTTCATAGCTAATGAAAGTTAAACTCATATAACTTTTGTGAAATAGTTTTTTTTAATGTGAAATTTCACGTAATTAGTTCAATTTTTTTACAAAAGTTCTATGAATTTCACATAACTATTGTAACGTTCTATAAATTTCACATAAATTTTGTAATGTATGGACTTTTCACTAATTGAAAAACGGGTTTGATCTAATATTAAAAAAATCTATTTTATCTAGAAGATTTTTGACTAAATTTTCTTTTAAATTGCTCAACAATATTTTAATGGGAAATTAGTCAAAATTTTTATAAAATAGACTTTTTTGGTCTTAAGTCCTACTTATTTTTTTTTATTTTAGTAAAAGGTCTCTCAATAGAAAATTTGATTTAATTAAGCTCGACTAAATAAAGACTTTTGACCAAAACTAAAAAGGGGAAATAATCCAATATGAGAGACTTCTTAACAAATTTCTATATTTTAACTTTGCAATATTTGAGACTATAAATGAGTGAACATCATGTTAAAAGAGTGCAATTTTGCTTTACTCCAAAATTGCTCACCTATTGCTCATCCAACTCTCCCATTGGCCAACGCAATATGACCCATGACTTTTTAATATTGATTAATTCTATTGGAAAAATTATATTGATAAAAACAGATTCAGGAATACAAGTAGAAGAAGTACAAGATATCATCTGCAACACAAAAGACTGAAACTGGCTATGTAGGAAATAAAATTACAGCTAGTAAATGAAAAACATAAACAGAAAATTTGATCAAACCGAGGCCTATAATATTTTACAGTTTCCTTAAAACAGATTCGTCCCCTGTAGCACCCAGAAATTCCCCGCAGAAATTCCACATAGAAATTTAAAATAGTGACGTCACCCAGGATACAGATACAGAAGGCCCATTAGGGTGACCTTAATTAGGAGTCCTTAGAAGGATCCTTAGTAATCGTTCCGACGACGACTACGTAAATTCAAATCTAGTACCTATTAGAATAGACGTAACCCCGACGCGTATAGTTCTAAGTTAGAAACTATAGACGTACTTGCGTATAGGCTTGTGTATAGCTCCGCTCATTCATATCTTATATCTGAGTTCACTTTCGCAGTATTACACTTATACCATGATTCAGCAGCACATTCCAGTACACCAACTCAAGAGTGGGACCCACACTACCACTTGGCAGTTAAGTGGACCCCACCCTAATGATCTACCCTTGGATACACACCACATATACATGCACATACTTTGGACTCAGGAACATATCCATATGGACAACCTGAGAACGGGACTCACACCCCCCTTGACGGTCATATGGACCCCACACTTATTCTACCCTTGGACGCACACACACCCACTTACACATGATGTGATTACACATTGTGCATACCACCTCAACACATGGCAATACATGTGCGCCACTTGTCAAGCCATGCACCAATGGCATGACACTTGTCAATCCCATCCTCTATTTATATATTTATACATACTGCACACACAAACATGGGATTGCTTGCATCTGCCTTAGCAGATTAGAGAGGGAAAGACCCGAGAGATGAGAGAGAGCTAGTGGTACACTCTCAAATATAGCATACACACACACACCCATACCTGTATACATTCTTCCCTCTGTCCATACCCTCTCTGCCTCACTATCAGTACACCACCACACACCCTCTCTCTGTACCATCTGTGCCCTAACCTCACTAACACACACGCACGCAGAGAAGGAAGAGGAAGATCGGAGGAGTTTAAGGGAGCCAAAACTTCCTAAGGTAACCCAGCCCTCCCCTCTGCATTTCGACACATCTGCATGACACACACACACTCAGAATTACACATGCATGAACCCCAAACAGAGCCCTAAGCTCTGGGACTGCTCCGGTGGCCATTAAAGCAAGTTTGAGCTTGAAATCTTTAAAGTATGATAAAAAAAACCCTTTTGATCATACCAAACAGACCCTAGTAAACCCAGTAGGATCCCCATTGAGCGGTTTTTTGATTTGGGAGTCGTTTGATCGGCCATGCAGGCCATTATTCTCTCAAATAACCGAAACGATAATCCTCTGGTAGGTGCCTTAAACGAACGAACCCTTGATCCAGCTTCTAGAATGTTGTAGAGGGAGAGATTCCGGTCAGTTTGCCGTTGACCTCATTGATTTTCACTCGGAAATGAGAGAGATATGAAGAGAGAGAGGATGTCCGGCGGGACCCGACTTTCCGGCGACGAGCAGCTCGCCGGAGAAGAAGAAGAGACCCGGGTGGGTTTCGGGTTATAACAAGCGGGTATGGGCCGGGTTTGGGTAGGGTTAGGATGTGTGCGTATAAGGGTCAGGGTTCGGATTTTGGCCGGGTTAAAATAACCCACGGGCCAACATTAGTGGGACGACGTCGTTTTGACGTCGGGTAGGGTTTCGGGTTTTGGGGCGGGTCGTGTTGTGTCTGGGAATGGGTTCGGGTTTGGTCTGAGTCTGGTTAGGGTTCGGGTTAGCGGGTAGGTTTAGTTTGTGTCTGTGGATGGGTCAAGTTCGGGTTCGGATTTGGGTTAATGGGTAGGTTTAGGTTGTGAGTATAAACGATTGATCCGTTTAGTCTTGGATCGGGTCGGGTCTGACCCATCGAGTCACGTTTTGGGTTTCTTTGAGTGAGTAAATGGGTTACCCGTTTAGGTCGGGTCGGTTCGGGTCGACCCGTCGGGTCTGAAGATATTATTATTATTATTATTATTATTATTATTATTATTATTATTATTATTATTATTATTAAGTTTTAATTAGTTTAAAATGTTTTAAATTATTTTAATAATTATAAATGATTTATAATTAATACCATTAAGGTGTAATATTATAGAATATTATTTTAATATTCCATATATCATTATTATATTATACATATTATATATTTATTATTTATATGGCTAATATAAATAATAAATATCAATATTAAATAGTTTTAATGGTGAATAAATACCTATGTGTATTTATAAATTCTAGAAAATTAGGGTAATGACCCAGGGACTATTTTATTACATAATGTAAGTTATAAAGCTATAACATTATAGTCCAGTATTTTTAATAATTAATACGGAGCTATTTTATAAGTATATTAATTATTAAAAATACCAAACGAGCTCCGAAAATTATGAAATAAATACTGGTGGTGTATTTTAATATCTAGTGTTTAATAATAATACTTCTAAGTACTGATTCTTTTGTATAATTATACTTTTGTATTTAAATCCTGTTTCGGGTATTTTCTGGTATATATTATCTTTAAAAATTCATAATAAATAATCTAGGACTCCGAAAATTACGCGGTCGGTTCCCAGAGTCTTAGAATAATGTCTAGAACATACCCATAAAGTTTGGTGACTTTTCGACTCGGTCGAAAATACCACCCGTCTTTTAAGGCCTGCATTAGTGTAGTAAGCCCTGCATATTATCTCGTAAAACGCGACGGACTCCGATTTGAGTCTAGTCAATGGCGTTGGACTTAGAATGGCACGAAGATCACTACCTGGAGGTTTATGACCTCGTTTGATAAAATTACCATTTTGCCCCTATAACTGTATTCATACGTTATTACTGTTTATTCTATTTATTATTGTAGAACTTGACGGTTATCTGCTTTTCGAGGATCGGTGACTCGAGGTGAGTTTCCTAACCTCACTCTAATCCTAATAAGATTAATAGAAGATGTTTAAAAGTTACCTGTATGATATTTTGTATAAGTGATAAGCCGATTTATGATGTCAAGTGTACTTCTAATAATTATAAGATGTTTAAAAGCATGTGATGGTAGTGCTATCACACACGTGAGCATGTCAAGGGTTTTATATAAATTCCATGTTATGTGATCCATGCTCTATATGTTACATTTCTGCTGCTTACTGTTAAATGCACGTTTTACGATGTTGATGACTGGAATAGATAACGCATGCCATGTTAATAATAAAGAGAAATGAAAGTAGATTTGCATGTGCATATTGATAATGGACACACGTGCATTTCATGACATGTGTTAGCATGCATTGCATAAGGAAGAGAGGTGTTTGATGAGATTATGAATGAAGAGAGATGTGATTTGTGGATCCTATGGATCAACGGCTGACGAGCCGGGTGGACATGAACGGTTAGGGTTTCTAGCGCGCCTCTCTCCGTTGAAGATGTCTGGTGATGCGCATACATGGTTGAAGACGTCCCATGTATCGTTGAATACGTCCGGCTAGTGTTCTAATATACTTCTCAGCCGTGTAGACGACCGGTGAGAGTATACATATGGTTGAAGACGTCCCATGTGCCAGTCTCATTGTTTACAGATATTGTGCCCCGTGAAGACGTCCGGTGGGCTATCAAGGGACGAGTATGAATTGGCCGTAATAGTATGTTGTCATCCTTGACGTACCGCGTGTTGTCAAGTGGATGAGAAAGAAAAGGCGAATGATGAGATTGAGTTGATGAGTCAAAATGATTTGGTTTGGAAGTTTTGGTTTTAAAATAAAATGGTTTTGAAAAGTATCTGTTTTAAAAGCAAGTGTCTTTGAAAAGAGTTGGGAGTGAGTCTTATTGGTCATGCATTTGCACGCACGAGTTATAATAAGGAGAATGTATTTTATGATATTATGTTTATCTGATTTCCTGTCTTGATGAGACCTTTGTTATGCCCGTGGTGAGAATGCGTCTTTTGATAAGAGAATAACCATACCTTAAAGTACTAAACTGTGACGTGAGTTGAGAGATGTTCTGTATTTATTGATTATTGTGCGGTTGAGATTCTCACTCAGCCTTGTTCCAAGGCTGACGGCATGTTACGCCCTGGGCATTCGTATGTCCAGAGTGATGTAGGTTGGGAGAATAGATAGAAGAGTTCAGGATGCAGTACCATGGAGCCAAGGAGAATAAAGCCTTGCCCAAGACCTGATAGACAGTTTCTCAAGTTTTAAGATTATGTAAATTATTTAGTATGGCCTCTTGTATTAAGATTGAAGTTATTGTAACCCTTGTTTAATTTCCGTTGCTGTATTTATACTCTGATAAGTATTAGATCATGTCTAAGCTCTAGCTTTTCCCTTATGATTGCACCGTGCAGAGTTAGAAGGACAGAACGGTTAACAAACTAGTCACGTGTCTATGGACCCATAAAGGAAAATTTTTATTTTCCCTATTTTTGGCTTACTCTGGGGCGTGACATCGCCTCACCAGTTGTGCTTTGAGGAAATTGTCGGTGTCTGTCTCCCAGGATACAGCGGCTTCTAACAGCAGTACTAGCACAACGTACTACTGTTCTGGGGAACTCTATGCTTCGTGTGCTCTCTCAGGAAACCAAGGAAGGAAGGAAAAAAGAAATCTTGTATTTCTGTGTGTATCTCCAACTGAAGAAGAGCTTCAATATATAGATAGAGGAGAGAGTGGAATAAATCTGTGAATTAATTCCAAATCAGTTCAGAAACTCCAAAGGTTGTAACAACAGCCTTTTGGAGTTCTGTAACTCTTTGGGCTTTTCACTTTCTGTCACATGTTAAGTGTGAAGAAATTCCAAAGGTCTTTTGCAATTCTGGAAAATTTTGGGATCCAAAAAGAAATGTTTTGCGGCTCGCACCCGTACCCACGACCACGACTTGACTCAGCCGGCCGGGCGGACGGACGACGGCGGCGGCACGTGCGTGTGTGGAGTAAACCCAAAGGGCCTTAGGTCCTCCCCCTTCCACAAAACTAGGTACCCCTTGGGGCCCAAACCCAAAACATGAAGTAGCCTTATAAATACACTAAAGACCACATCTATTTTTCCTATGTGAGACAGGTATCACCATTGTATCATAGAAATGGGCTGGAGAGCATTTCTCCTCAGTGATTCTCTAAAGTACATGGAATTAGGTTGTCCCTTTGAACCTAGATCTTGGGATCTCCAGTCAACTAGGCTGGGTTTCCATTCCAGTACTTTGTAATGTCATAGGCTTTAGTCCCATTCCTTTAAATAACTTATTAACTAACTCTCGATTTAACCCTTTGGTTAGCGGATCGGCAATATTGTCCTTTGACTTTACATAGTCAATTGTGACAATCCCACTTGAGAGTAGTTGTTTAATGGTATTGTGTCTACGACGAATATGTGTAGACTTATCATTATACATATTACTTTGTGTCCTTCCAATAGCAGATTGACTATCGTAGTGTATGCAAATAGCTGGCATAGGTTTTGACCATCTAGGAATATCTTATACAAAATGGCGTAGCCATTCAGCCTCTTCAACTGCCTTGTCTAGCGTAATGAATTCTAATTCCATTGTCGATCTAGCAATACAAGTTTGTTTTGAAGATTTCCATGACACAGTTGTACCATTAAGTGTGAACACATATTCAATTGTAGATTTTGAATCTTTCAAATCGAATATCCAGTTTGCATCATTGTATCCTTCCAATATAGCTGGATATCTCATGTAGTGCAATCCCTGATCACTTGTATATCGTAAGTACTGCAGTACACTTACTATCCATTTCCAGTGTTCAGCACTAGGATTACTAGTGTATCTACTTAGTCTACTAACAGAATAAGCAATGTCAGGCTTTGTACAACTCATTAGGTACATCAAACTTTCTATCACTCGAGAATATTCTAGTTGAGAAACACTCTCATCAGTATTCTTAGATAGGTGTAGACTTAAGTCCACAGGCGTCCTGGCTACACTAGTATCAGACTTGTTGAACTGCTCTAAAATCTTGTCTACATAATGTGATTGTGATAGAATAAGTCCATTAGTATTTCTAGAGATCTTAATGCCCAATATAACATCAGCAAGTCCCATAACTTTCATGTCAAATTTAGAATTCAACATTTTCTTAGTAGATTTAATGATCTTATCATTACTATCCACTATGAGCATGTCATCAACATATAGACATAAGATGACATAGCCTTCATTCGTGTCTTTTACATAAACAAATTTATCACGCTCATTGATTTTAAATCCACTAGAGAGTATAGCTTTGTCAAATTTTTTATGCCATTGTTTTGCAGCTTGCTTTAGGCCATACAATGATTTGACAAGCTTACACACTTTATTTTCTTTCCCTGGAGCAGAAAATTCTTCAGGTTGGTCCATGTAGATTTCTTCATTCAAATCTCCATTAAGGAAGTCTTAACATCCATTTGATGTATTTCAAGATCTCGCAAAGCTGCGATCGCAATAATCATGCGAATGGATGTTATTCTCGTAACAGGAGAATACGTATCAAAGTAGTCTAGATCCTCCTTTTGTATATACCCTCTAATGACAAGCCTTGCCTTATACTTATCAATAGTACCATCCGTCTTCATTTTCCTTTTAAAAATCCATTTGCAGCCCAACGGCTTACAACCTTGTGGATATCGCAATTTTTCTTACCCACAGCTTTTCTTTTAAAGTTCTTTTAAATTTCAAATTCAAAACAAATGAGTCACCACTTAATTTTTAAAAGGAAAATTAAGAAACCATTTTAAAGCAACTGATCTTTTGCGAAACCAAAGATTAACTAGGTCCAGGGATTGTGGAATGAGAAGGGAAGGAGCCCATCGGACTAAAACACCCCTTTTCATCCTATCTCGCGATAGGCCTCTACTTAACATCCTTTTAATTGAATTACTAATCTAAGCATGCCCTCAACTAATACATAGATATACGTATACATTACACAAACATGTCAAAATGGTATAAAATTACTATTTTACAAAATATCATTCAAAAGCCACGTAATTCAAGTAGCAAGCAATATGATATGCAATAAAGAACAAGAGAACTTACCCGGGATCCAGCCGCGAATATCAAATGTGCAATGCATGCGATTTAAATAAAAACTAGGAAAAGAGTCTCTAATCCACATATATACATTTAAGGCAAAATCTTAATTCTAATGTGTCGCGCGTAAAGGTCAAGAAAATCGATAAAATCAAGAAATTAAAATAAATTAAGAGGAGTTCAAGAAATCATACCTTAACAGCGCTGCAAAACAAAGGGTTAGTCCACATGCTATACAAGATACGAAGTTAGAAATAACAACCCTGACTTTCTAGCTTAAATCTATCAAATGTAATTAAATCTAAAGCAACCAAGTCTTAATTATAAGTGTCAAGCCGTATGGATGAATATGTACATGAACGAGAATAAATTGTGAAATTCTTGGTGATTTAGGTCACTTAAACTTTGAATTCAAGCTCAACTAATCATTATTGAAACATGGTTTGGACCTTAACTCATGAAAATATCATCTAAGCCACTACTCATATGATTGATTAAAACTTGCAGAATTCTGGAAATTGCTGAGACCAGATCATAACTTTAAAGAAATAAAAAGCATGGCTCCCGTGGTTTGATCTTGGTAAATTTTGGACACAAGATGCCTCTGTGTGTCTAGTTTTTAACCCAAAAAAGAAATCAAAGTTTCAACGGTTGAATATCTAGGAATTGGACAAAAATTAGACATCACTCAGCATTCTACAACCTTCTGTCCAGAGTTCTTGCACGATTTTCTAAAAATAGCAAAAAGATCAGAAATGCTTTGTTCTTTTTAGGGTGACTTCCTAACACATTAATCTACTTAGAAAAAAATATTTTGGGTCACAAATACTTGATTAAGGTTCTGATTTACTTATTTCAAAAGAGTGTTACTGTTCTGAAACTCTGGACAGATTGTAGTGACTTCACAAAACTCATGACCAAACCACTTTAAACATGAAATCTCCTTAAAACAAAAATTACAATGGTAGAACTTTGAGTTAGTGACATTTTCACATTTGTTTCACCTGACTCCAACGGTTAGATTTCGAACCAAAATTTTTTTATCAAAACCGGTTTATGAATCCACTATTTTATTGTCAAGTTCAACTTTTATTTGTTAGCCCCAACTATTGAACCATGAAGTTGGACTTAAACTAAACCATTTTCTCCTACCATTTGATGGTCATTGGAGGCTAAAGAACTTTATATTTGTAGATTTCAAATGAAATATGAATAGACTTCATGAAATCTCAAGATAATGAATCTAAACCATGGAGATGAGCTTAAACTCAAACTACTTTCTCCTACCATTTGATGGTCATTGGAGATGAAGACATGACTAATACTCATGAGCCTTCAAGAATCTCAAGAGAGGAGTACAAACAAACATAGCTAATACTCATAGGTTTTCAAGGAATATGGGAGGGGATTCCATGAAACCTTAAGTTAAAGAATCCTAAACCATGGTAGGGGTTTAGATTCATATACTTGCTCTTATATAAAGGATGATCAACCTTGACTCTCATGGGGGAGCACAAGCTCACATGGAATCAAGGGATCCAACTCATGAGATTTAAGTGAAGTATGGAAGACTTCCAAGAATCCCAAGAGAGAAGTATAAACAAAGAGGAAGAAAAAAAGGAACTAAAAGAAAAGGCAATTAAAGTTTACAAGTTCCCTAATAATACTTCTAAAAAAAGGTTAATCAAAATACCAAGTAGTGTTAAGAAGTTCAAAAGAATGAAGAAAAACAACTTATGGTTAGAGGATCACCTCCAAACTATCCTCAAAGCTTCTCTCTTTTGAAGATCTTCCAAGCTCTTCTCTCTAGTTTTTTTAAAACTCTCTCTCAAATATATGTTAGTGTAATGGTAGCCACTTCTTGTGTTGTGCTCCCAAGGAAGATCCTCCCTCTTTTATAGACAAAATTATCAAGTATTCTCAGTGAATTCGGAGTAAAAGACAGGTATAAACATCTCATTTGGTGGTACAATACGTACTTCCTGAAAATAGACAGACTGCTACAGACGGCGGCAGTAAAAAATCCTTTACGGCAGTCAGTGGATGCCGCTGCGACACTCCGTGAAAGCCGCGGCGGCATTCCATGACTGCCACCCGGCTCTCAGTAAGTGTCGCGCCAAATTATTGATTGTCGCGTTTTTGTCAATCTTACTTTATTAATTTTTTGTTTTTATCCGCATACATATACGTATTGTACCACAAAATACGGATTGTTAAAGCAAACGGCAGTCAGAAATTGTCGGCGGCACTCAGTAAATGCCGGTCCGGCATTCCGTGACTACCATCCGGCACTCACTGAGTGCCGCAAACAACTGCCTTGTGCCGGTTTTTGTTGAACTTTCCCTTTTTAGGTCTTTTATTTTCTCCTTTTTCTTTAAAAAAACTTATTTTTGAAGTTCTTTTCCAAAAGTGATGTTTTATACCTGAATTCTCCTAAACACCTGGTACTTCATTCTGTGAAAATTTTACCTCATTTGGAGAACTTTCTGAAGTGCTTGGAACACTTCGAATCTTTCGGTCCTTGTCATCATCGGATATGGAGGTGACACTCTCCTTAATTCGACGTTTGGTCAAAATCGGGGTGTCTACAAACCTGGAGGAAGATCTACCAGTTCCTAAGTATGGTTTTGTAGGATCGAATCAATTTCACTCTTGATTGCTTCTTTCCATAATGGATCATCTGGTAGTCTAATAGCTTCATTATAGCTTTGAGGCTCACTTTCTATAATATAAGTTAGAAAGTCTGGACCAAAAGATTTTGAGGTCCTAGCTCGTTTCCCATGTCTAGGCTCAACATCAAAATTCTGTTCTTCGGTTTTACTAGTTTCCCCAATAGTATCAAATGTGCGTTTTTTAGGACTATATTCCTCTTTACAAGGAAATATATTCTCAAAGAATGATGAATTTCTAGACTCCATGATCATGTTTTTGTGTATATCTAGGTTTTTTAGATTTATGTACAAGAAACCGATATGCACTACTATTATGTGCATAGCCAATAAATAAACAATCAACAGTTTTTGGACCTATCCTTTCTTTCTTAGGAGTAGGTACAAGAACCTTAGCAAGACACCCCCACATTCATAAGAATTTATAGGAAGATTTTCGACCATTCCACTGTTCATATAGGGTTTGATCAACTTTCTTTCGAGGTACCTTATTTAAAATGTAATTTGCAGAGAGAATTGCCTCCCCCTACAAGTTTTGTGGCAATCCAGAACTTATTAACATAGCATTCATCATTTCTTTTAAGATACGATTTTTCCTTTCAGCAACTCCATTGGATGGAGGCGAATAAGGTGCAGTAATTTGGTGAATAATTCCGTTTTGTGCACAATAGTCACCATACGGTGCTACATATTCACCACCTCTATCACTTTTTAACACCTTAATCTTTTTCCCGAGTTGATTCTCAACCTCTGCCTTATATAGAATGAACTTATCTAAAGTTTCATCCTTACTATTTAGCAAATACACATAACATTATTTAGTGCAATCATCAACAAAATTAATAAGATACTTATTACCACCTCTTGATTGAACCATTTTTAAATCACATACATCAGAGTGAACTAATTCCAATGGTTCAGTGCTTCTTTCAACTGATTGAAATGAAGTCTTCGTTAATTTTGCTTCAACACAAGTTTCATATTTCTGACTTTGTGTCAATATGGAATTTTGGTATGTGGTCTAATTTAATTAATCTTCGCAAAGAATTACAATTAACATGTCCTAGTCTACCATGCCACAAATTGGAAGACTCAAGCAAGTAAACAGAAGAGGTACTCATTTTATTAATCATTGGGAACATAGTTGGTACTTTAAGTTTGAACATCCCATTACACATATACCCCTTCCCCACATACATCCCCACTTTGGTCATCGCCACCTTGTCTGACTCAAAGACCAATCGGAAGTCATGCTTGTTTAGGAGAGATCCGGACACCAAATTCTTGTGAATTTCCAGTGCATAAAGGACATTGTTGAGAGTCAGCTCCTTTTCTGTAGTCATTTTCAGAATTATTTTCCCCTAGCCTTCAACATCCGAGGAAGCAGAATTTCCCATATACATCTTCTCATCATTTGTAATTGGTTCGAATGAAGTGAACATAGCTTTGTCGGAGCATATGTGGCGAGTAGTACCAGTGTCTATCCTCCATTCTCTAGGGTTTGAATCCACCAAGTTCACTTCAGAGACAACAACAGACAGATTATTGTCAGAGACATCTCTTGAGATAGAATCTAACTCCGTCATATAAGCCTCTTCTGTGGCAGACGACACTCAAGCACGGTGTCCAGTGTTGCCATAGTTGTAGCATTTTCCTTGAAATTGGAACTTAGGCTTCTTGATGATACCACATTTTGGCCCCTTCTTGTACCCTTTGCCAGAAGGAATTTTCTTCTTACCACGTGAACTTTGACCATGCTCAACCATATTAGTCTTGGCCTTAAAATTCCCTAATTTCATGTCAACCCCTTTGTTGTCTTCTTCAATTCGAAGCCTTACGATGAGATTTTCAATCTTTATCTCCCTTCTCTTGTGCTTAAAATAGTTCTTGAAGTCCTTCCAAGTAGGGGGTAGCTTTTCAATTATAGCAACAACTTGAAAAGTTTCACTCAAGGTCATCCCTTCAACGTGAATTTCATGCAAGATTACTTGCAGCTCTTGAACTTTACTGACCATAGTCTTCGAGCTCACCATTTTATAGTCGAGGAATCTCCCAACCACAAACTTCTTGGACCCAGCATCCTTATTTTTATATTTTCTGTCTAAGGACTCCCACAGTTCCTTAGCAGTGGTCTTGACACTATACACATTATAGAGTGTATCGTGCAAGCCATTGAGAACATAATTTCTGCACGAAAATCCGAGTGCTTCCAAGCATCGATAGCTAGCACAACCTCTTGATCTTGTTCGTTGTCATTAGAAACAGGAGCATCTTCCTTCAAGAACCTCACAAGGTTCAAGGTGGTAAGGTTGAACAGCATCTTTTGCTACCACCTCTTGAAATCCACTCCATTGAATTTTTCGGGTTTCTCCCCGTGGTTCACAGGAACCGTTTGGATTGAGGGAACCTTCACATGTGTCGAACCAATCATCATGGTGTTGGAGCCAGTAGCACCTTCGGTCACAGTAGAGTTCGCAGCAGTGTTCACATTCTCATTTGCCATTTCTGAAAAATAACCAAAGGAGAAAAGAAATTAAAACTAATAATTTTACTTTTTAACAGCAGCAGAATTTTGTTTTCAAATTATTATTAGGAAAATGATGGAATTTTATGATTCTGCTGGCGTTGTCCCAACAATTCAGCTGGCATTGTCCCAAGCAAAACACAATTATGCACACTTTTCATCTAATGCAATTTTCCTTGATTCTGCACCGTTTGGGCAGAAAACAAGAATTATAGTAGCAGTTTTTGTAAGACTGTTTTTCCAAAAAATAATACTGATTTTCCAAATCCGAATCTGTTTTGTTTTATAAATTCTGTTTTAATATTGTTGGAAAAATTATACTGATAAAAACAGATTTTGGAATACAAGTAGAAGAAGTACAAGATATAATCTGTAACACAAAAGACTGAAACTGGCTATGCAGGAAATAAAATTACAGCTAGTAAACGAAAAACATAAACAGAAAATTTGATCAAACCGAGGCCTATGATATTTCACAGTTTCCTTAAAACAGATTCGCCACCTTACCGGATGTGCTTTGTGGAAATTGTTAGTATCTGTCTCCCAGGATACAGCGTCTTCTAACAGCAGTACTAGCACAATGTACTACTGTTCTGGCGAACTCTATGCTTCGTGCTCTCTCAGGAAACCAAGGAAGGAAGGAAGAAAAAGATCTTGTATTTCTATGTGTATTTCCAACTGAAGAAGAGCTTCAATATATAGACAGAGGAGAGAGTGGAGTAAATCTGTGGATTAATTTCAAATCGGTTCAGAAACTACAAAGGTTGTAACAACAGCCTTTTGGAGTTCTGTAACTTTGTGGACTTTTCACTTTCTGTCATATGTTAATTCTAAAGAAATTCCAAAGGTCTTTTGCAATTCTGGGTCCAAAAAGAAATATTTTGTGTGGGCCGCACCCGCGACCACGATTCGACTCGGCGGCGACGCGCGAGTGTGTGGAGTGCCTTAGGTCCTCCCACTTCCACAAAATTAGGTACCCCTTATAGCCCAAACCCAAAACATGAAATAGCTTTATAAATACACTAAAGACCACTTCTATTTTTCCTATGTGAGACAAGGCAAGTAGTGAACCTTTTTCATTTCATCAACTCCTTGTAAGGGGCAACCTTTGAGCGTTAATTTCTTATTCACCATTAATAGTTTTGAACATGTGAATATCTAAACTTCATTTCCTCATGGAGGAGAACACAAATCCACAAAGACTCCACTTAAAATCTAAGTGGATCCCACTTTTATTAGCCCTTAAACATGGCCAAAACACATGTTTATCTAGCCAATTCTTATTTAATTCTGGGTTCCATTGTAATATTAACCAATGTGAGAGTTGGGTAAACAATTGTTGAGCAATTTTGAAATAAGCAAAAATGTATTCCTGTTAAAATTGTGAAAGTATTTTTCATTTACTGTGACCATAATGTTATGTTGGGATGAATTGTTCAGTAGTCAGGAATATTACAACATGACGGGCCCTAAAAGCACATTATTTAACATGAGTGGTATTTGTTATAATACCTAACGCCAGTATTATTTTTTCCTTCTAATTTTATTTTTTTAAACTATATATATATATATATTGCAAATACATGACAAATTCACAGAATCTTGATCTGTTACATTATTAATATAATAAAAATGAATAAGCCAAACAAGAAAGTAACAAAATTCATTGATGAATAAACTATGAAACGTGATGTTATGACCAAGATGGCAGTTTATCATTTGTTGTCATGTTACATTACTTTTGTATTTTTCTATTTATTTATTTTATGGTTTGAGCACATTTTCATCGATATTTAAACTTTGCTTCATTTGTGGATCTCTTGAAAAAAATTAATTAAAAAAATAAAAAGAAAAATTAGTTATCTTGTGTTGGCCATCTTCTTATATTCTGATTATGTGGAATTAGAATATAAGCATTCTTGATACTATTAATTTAGATTTGTTATATACTCGCTCTGTCATCAATTGTGCAATCGCAAACATATGATTCTTAGACCAAGCTTCATTTTATCCTACTAAGGTTTGCTATTAACTCAAAGTACACCATTTAGTAGGGGGGAAATGTCATTTTTAGGAAAGTGAGTACTGTAAACACTGAAAATTTAGGTAATTACTTAATTACGATTTGATTGACTAATAGTTAATTAAAATGAATTCTTAAAATTAGTTAATATCAAGAAATAAAGTGGGTCCCACAAAATTACAAACGGATCAATTAAATTACAAGCTAGATGTGTTACATACACAAAAAGAAACTATATGAATAATGGATTCTAAAGCTGTGACGGTATACACCCCATTTGTCGGCTAACAGATTTAGGAATCCACTAGCATGGTAGTACTCAGTTATTGAAAAAGTGCGCAGCCATACTATCACACTCCAACCTGACATATAACAATGATTAACATCCAAATAACGGATTATTAATGTTAACAAAGTCAAAAGAAGAGCTAGTAGTGTATCTCTTGACTAAAGAGTTAACTAATAGTGAAAATCTGATCCTTTAAAAATAGTCAAAATTGAAAAGTATTATTTTAGGGCTTATTAGGAACCCTCAAAGACCCTTATCATCAAAATAGAACTTGAAAGTTTCGAAAGTTAAATCTCACCCGGGGGTACCATGAACCAGTCCTAGGTACCCCCCACAACATTCTGCTGCTAAAACTGTTGCAATCATGTTTAAAACGTGCATAAACGTCCTAAAGCCATTTGGAAAACAATCCAAACTCATTTATACCTAAAACCATTGAAGTTCAAAGCATTTACAAACGTATTTGAAACCATTTGACCACAATATACAAAAGAACCTTAGAAAACAAACTCAATTTCAGGTGTCCATTAGACTATTCCTTATAATAAACATGAACACACATATAGACACACATATAACAAGAAATTAGGCGAAACACTATCAAACTCCTCACTCCCAACCATTTCACTTACAAAAGCTCAATAGTACTCAAAACCGAAACAACACGAGTCAAGTCTAGAAATTCGTCGACTCCACAAGTCCAAAACACATACATAACCAACACACACCTTTGCGAATTGTAAGATATCGATTCATGGGTGGATCAATACAACAACTCATCCATAATCACTAGTTATAATCATCTCAACTACATGGATTACATAAGTCTTGAGATGCTAAACATTCAAATACATATTACAAGTAAGTTTATAAACATATAAACAAGAACACTATTTCTGACCCATTCTCAAGCTCCAATCATTTTCTCTCTACGCCTTGATCCGTACCTGCAGAGGTTATTCAATAAACACAACATAAAATAGTTTTGTTTTAACTGATATGCTTAGTGAATATTCTAAACATGCTATTGAATGGTCTAACATGTGTAATACAATAATTTAAACATATAAACAATATTCATAGCCTCTGAACTACTGGGACAATGGTTTACTCAGACTCGACGACCGTTCCCTTAGTCCTGTTGTCCCTTCTATTCCTTGTACATTCCTTTTTCAATCGGGTTTCTTCTCCTTCCCAGCCTTTTTTCCCCACATAAACCATTTACAGGGTACTCATTGACCACATAATCACATAAGCATGACAATTTTCTATAATATTGACATGATAGTCTCAAATTTAGCATTTTCATAGCTTCTAAGCATGAATTATCAACTCTAAATATTATTGAAGCATTAAACACATAAACCACATTCAACTTTGGTTTAGAAGACTTACACCTTCAAATTATACCCAAAATATGCCTACGAATACCCCAAATTCTTGTGAATCCTAGCTCAATATTAAACCTGTGATAATCCTACATAGATACGGTACACCATATGTTACCAACTATAAATGAGTCACCAAAAAATGTAATCTAAACTGAAAATAGATACACGCATGTGTTCCTCTTGCCTCTACGAGTCCAAATATGACTTTCGTTTTGAGAACGAACCCCAAATGATGAAGATACGACGTCAAAAGTGATGGAGAAACCCCCGTCTTCGCTTCGTAGCTCTTGGCTCTCTATCTGTTCTTACTATCCTTTCTTTTTATTTTCTATTTGTGTTGATACACACAGACGGCTCACCTATATGCACATCTAATATGATATGCTTTAACTTGATCATATTTCCATTTACAACCCCTAAACTTTCTAAGTTCTATTATGAAACCCCTGGTTAATTATATTAACTACAAAATATCTAATTAGATATAAGTCTGTCTTGTATGGGTCCCAAATGTGGTCCCAAATATTTCCTGAGGTTGCTATTTAACCTACTAGTTATAAACCATATTCATAAACGACCTCACATGGGTACCCAAAATGGTCCCATAGTCAACATTGTAATATTAAAATAATTTAAACATATATCCATTTAAGTATGTAAAATGCATTTAAATTCAAATTATATTAACTGGGCCCTCGCTCGGTCCCACTTTAATATCTGTCCCACCTTAAATCATCATATGCATTAATAATACTGATTAACATATATTGATAATACAATAACCTTCTTTTTCGAGTACGGATGTTACACAGACTCCTAGAAAATACCTCCACCTCTCGAAAAGCTCAAGCATCGGTGAAAATGACTAGAAAATCACTAAAACACAAAAATCCCATAATTGGTTAAAAAATTTGAAAATCACTCAATTAATGCCATGTAAAAAGTCAAAAAAAAGTGTTTTAATAGATAGTCGGATGGAAACGTTAGCTCCCATAGGCTCCCATAACTTCCCGGAACTTCCCAAAAATGCTCGATTTGATCGATTTGACCCAAAAACCAATGCACCGCTACAACTTCAAAATATCTTTTTCATAAATACTAGAGGTCAATAGCTTTTCAACGGCATATCACTCATAATTTTCCAGACTCAAAATGGATTTACTAAAGGCGAAAAATGCAGTCAAATCGACTGTGACAGTTTATATCGAAATTTTTTCTGAAGTGAACCAATACAAAATGTTTTTATTTATTTTATTTTATTTTCATGGAAAGTAGACCTCAATACATTTCCAACATTATATCATAAGCTCAATTTGGTATTCGTATGCATTTTTGTGAATTGAAGAAGAAATAGGCCTTTTTTTAATTTTTTTTTACGAATATCAGAAGTTTTGGGGGGCCTAAACGCAAAATTTGGGTCAACGGGAGGTTGACTACCATTGCAGCACTGCCCTAGTGCAGCGGTGGTACAGGCCCAGTGTTGCTGTGACACTGGTCCCCTCTGACCAAATTTTTGCAATTATTTTTGTGGTCATTTTTCTGAATTTCTAAAACAAAAAATGACATAAATTTGATTCCAACCATGTTTTGACCAATAGGAATGTTTTAAAAATGCCATTTCCCACCCATTTTGCTCTATGCAAAATGCCCTTGATGCTTCATTTTTTTTTGGGGAGGGGGGGCTTAGTTGTCATACCCTAGAATAGTAACAATAGAGAAACTAAATTCCTTTTTGAGTCCATAAACAGTGATTGGTGAAGTCACATAATTGTCCACACCACACAGTACTAAACGATAGGAAAGAAAAGAGGCAATAATAAATTATTCTAACTTCCAAGACAAGCATAACTTAAAGTCAAAACATAGTTACTAAGTTATTAAAATTTAGAGTCTAGAATCAAATCAAACATAAAGTTTTAAGGCAACATATACCTAATTATAAAAAGGTCTAAAAACATAAGTAAATCAAACTACTATCTAGCCTAGTCTTTAATTGGCATGGACTTGGTCGTCGGCATAGTAGTATTCTTCTGTTGGATCTCCCTCAAGGTAGTCCTCCACAGTAATGTCCTCCTTAGCATAGTAATCCTCGCCCATATCTTCTTCACCTGTGTAGTCATAGACAGGGTGTGCTGGAAGATAGGAATGTCCAGCGGCATAAAATGTAGTTAGCTGATGAAAGCTAAGTGAGTTAGATACTAACAGGTGTAGACACCCCATTTTGTCGGCTATCAGATTTAGGAAACTCATAGCTTGGTGGTTCACGATGATCGAAAAAGACTCAAAAAGGACCCCTGAAAGTTAGTTCTATCTCTCAAAATGCTCAGAATGACCAAAATACCCCTGAAAGCCTAAAAACTCCCAAATTTGGACAAAAAGTTCTGAAAACATGCTACATAATAAAAAGTACTACAAATGAGTTTTGAAGCAAAATCAGATGAAATCAATAGCTCCCAGAGACCCCCGGATGTCCCGTAACCGGTTTGACCTAGGTTTGACCAAAATCATCCAAATTTGTCAAAAAGTTTCGAGATCATTCTAGATCATGTGAAAAATAGTAAAACAAGTTTTAAAAGAAAATCAGATGAAAAAGTCAGCTCCTGGGAGCTCCCAAAGGTTCCAAGAACTTCGTCGAGATCCCAGGTTTGACCGATTTGACCTAAAAATTAACTTTGAAATTGGAGCGCCGTGTGATTTTTCAAACATTTGTCATGGATACTAGAGGTCAATAGCTTTCCAATAATATATATTGCACATAATTTCTGGATTCAAAACGAATTTATTATGAATTTCTGAAGGTGAAAAAGACAATAAAATCGGCTTTTATTGCGAATATCACAAAACTTTTCAAAGTGACCTACATCCAAACCATTTGTTATGAAAAGTAGACTCCATTACCTTTCCAACAGTATATCACAAGTTCAATTTGGAGTTCGTACACATTTGTTGTGAATTTCGGATGAAATAGGGCCTTTTCGCGAATACCGGGACCTATGGGGGCCTAAATGTAATCTTTTGGGCATCTGAGGAGCAGTGCCACAATGGCACGGCACATGGCCAGTACCGTAGTGGCACTCAACCCCCGCTGAAGCCATTTTTGTAATTCATTTTGGGGGTCCAACTTGAATAATTGAAAGCCAAAACGACGTAGGTTGTTCACAGATGTTTGGGGACCAAAGGGAGCACTTTTTAAATCCCAAATTCACCCCAAATTGGCCTATGTAAATCCCTCTTGACTTCTCATTTAGGGGGGGCCAAGTGCAAAGCTTGAAAAAGTTGTAGAGAGAAAGAGAGATAGAGATAGGCTTAGAAGAGAGAAAGGGAGCTTCTCCCATTGATTTTCTATAAGAAAGTGAGTTCTAATCTTATTTCCTTCTATTACCTCTCTTATAAATCACATTCAAATCCTCCCCAATCACCATTCTTGAGTAATCTTGAGTTAGGGAGCTACTTCCATGTCCAAATGTCAATATTTATGAGTGAAACACCAAGCTATAAGTCCAAAATCACATTGATTATTATCTATTGATTGTTATCATTTGCTTGTTTATATAAATATTCATCTCTCCTTACCTCATTTCTTTTTTATTTTTCTTTGATTACTTACTAGTTCGTCATTATCTAGACAAAGACATGGTATTTGAGGTGAGTGAATCCTTATGGATAGTAGAACTTGACCTCAAAAACATGTTTGATGGATGATGACTCTAACTTCTATACATTCATATGTATTATTGAAGTCATATTCTCAAACAAAACTATGTTTGTGCAAACAATATTGGAAGTTCTTGATCATGAGTTTGATGTTGATTTCTAAGTGGTCTTAATCCCCCTTTTTGCTGCAAAGTGCTTTTGAAACCCCTATTTCAAAACCCCTCTAAAACCCCAACATTTGGATTCCAAGAAACAAGCCTTGTTTTGCCAAAAATCTTCAAAACAGTGAATGATCTGAGTTCAAAGATTTCTCTAGAACTCAATACTCAAAGGGTGATTACAAGACCCCTTGGAAAGTCTTCCTAACTCATTATAGAACACCCATGATTTTTGGCTAGGCTTGAAAACACTTGGAAGGGTTCCATTTTGATCCAAATATTCCTTCCAGACATTCTGTTTTTGCTGTCACAGTAGCTTGGTTGAATTTCAACTTGTCTTTCAGAAAACTTTCCAAAAGGAGTGGCCCCAACTCATTTTTTTTTCTTGAACTTCAGTGTCTTAGGGAACTTTTTGTATAATATGGGCTTCTAGATGTTTTGTTTTTATTTTCTAAGATTTTTTGACATTTCAGTCGACAGTACGGACTCTGTTTCTGAGCAACCCCTCTTGTTAATATGATTTCTATGAATCAGTAATAGTTATTGGAGTTTAGCTTTTTGATATGTGTTTAAGACACAATAAGGATGATCTCCATAAAAAATAGTGCATTGAAAACATTCCCAACCCCTCTTTTCCATTTTTACAAAACCAACTCACTGTTCTGTCCACTATTCATAGCAAGCATGCTTTTACTTTCATTTTTTTGATTTGATGCTCACATGCACTCCAAATTAGCTCATATCTTAAGCAGTTCATACTACATTTGTATACATATTTTAATAATTTTATTCATAGATTCATGCATACTCTAGACTTCCATCTCACTGTAGAAAGTCCATGTACACAAACACACTACAACCTTTGCACATTCTAGGATCATACATTGCATCCATGCAAGATTTGGAGTTTTAATGATTTCTAATCTAAGAGGATTATAAGGAATGAATTTGATCATATGTTCATGCTTACCCTTTCGATCTAATCATCCTTTCTCATCTGTCCCGGGGGTTGAGAGATCTTCTTTTTTCAAAGATTAACATGTATCATTCTAGCTTGCTAAGTATCTTTGTTTCTTCGATTTATTTGTTTCATAAACAACTCATGCTCCCCTTTCTAGACTAGGAAAACTTGATTACTTGATATGTGATTAGACAATTTTTCCTAGGTTGGTTTGTCTCATCTTTCACCTTTGCATTCTGTGGTATTTGGCTTAGATCTTATGAATGATATCTTATCTTTTGATTTTCCATTTCAAGATTCTTATGTGATGTAATATACTATCATAGTATTAACTGTTGAACCAAACATAGTATAAGATAATTATTAGGATCCTAATTGAGGCCCATTGAGAGACGGGGCGAGTTGAGGGTATTTTAGTCGTGGCAAAGGCTCCTTCCTTTCTCGTACCAAAACCCTGAGCCAATTTCTTTGGTTATGAAGGGTCGGTGCCCTTTATCCGTTTGGGTGAGTCAAAATTAGGATTCTTGGTTCCTTAAAGACCAAGTTGCGACTCTGTATCTGTTTTAAACATACCTTTTTCAAATCAATTTCAAAATAAGGAAAATCAATTCCGAAACCTGGGGTGGATTCTCGGATTCCGCGTGTCCACAATCTGGCGACTCTGCTGGGTATTTTTTATTTAAAAAAAAAGAAATAATGTAGAGGTTTGACTCATAAGAAGCATCCTTAAAATCATCTTTTTACTGTGTTTGGTTCACTGCATTGCACTCTTGCATTTCTCCCTCCGACTGTGTTTAAAACGTGGTGCTGACATTATTCAGGTCTTGCTGTTCTAGGGAACAAGTCATCGTTGATACTGTGCCTTTCGAGGTATATTAAAAAGAGTAAAAACTTCCGTACTGTATATTGGAACTCTCGTCAACAGACCCTCTTTGACTAAACCCAGCCTTTGCATATAGATTCTTGTAGGACCTTTCATAGGATTGTTGATTTATCTTTTCATATAGGACAATGTGATATAACTGCTGTATGCCCTGACGGGATTACCTGCGCCATGTAGACGCTTATGTGGCAGAGGATAGAACCTCCTTATTATGACTCCCAAGACAATCACTCACATGTGATCACATTAAGCCGACTTGCCTGGACACCATGATAAGGATGTATGCTTTGTGTTCACAAAGATATAAGCCGCAAACCTTGCCGGTTCTAAGACATAGGAGTATGAAAACTTACTAGATAGTATGATCACCATCATCGCTTACTCTTGTCATATATCCTTGTTTCTCCAAAAACTCTATCCAAATTTCCCAAAAATACCCAAAATACTTGTTTTTCCCAGAAACTCTGTCCAAATCACCCTGACTTGCCCAAATATACCTGTTTTCCCAAAAGCTCTGTCCAAATTTCCCAAAAATACCTAAAATACCAGTTTCTCCCAGAAGTTCAGTCTAAATCAACCAAAAATCCCTATTTTTCCTAGAAACTCCGATAACTTCTGGAAATTCTTTCGAATCTTCCAAATCCCTGTTTCTCCCAGAAACTCCATCCAAACTTCCCGAAATATCCTAGAAATCCCTATTATTCCTTGGTGATCATACTAGAAAGTAAGGTTAGCACACTCTGTATTGTTAGGACCTTACTTGTTTAAGTGCTCTCTATTAGAAATAGGAGCATCATATAGATTAGGGCTTGCATCCGCATGCTTAGTCAGTCTGTACACAAGTCGGTTCACAGATTGTAGCAAACTTTCTTATGGAGTTCACATACCCGGAAGATCCGGTGGAAGAGCTCAACCCACCGGAAGTACCGCCCAGTCCACAGCCTGACATCCCGACCTGGGTACTCTACGTGGACGGGTCCTCCAACCAGCAAGGTTGCGGGGTAGGAATCATCTTGACCACACCCAAAAATTGGTTGGAATGTTTTGTGAGTAATTTAAAGAGAGGGAATATGACACCAGGGATTACATGTGGTTCGACCCTGTTAATGAGGTGACCTATGTCCACGGGTGCGTCGGTGCGCTTTCACTAATAAATCACCGGCGGTGTTTGGTGAGCCAACAAGGAGGGCGGCACTACTAGAAACTGACCGGGTATATGCGCAATAGTGATGTAATTTCTATTCTCTCGGTTAGGAATCCGCCCCTTTGACAGGGGGTGAGGGGCCTCTTTTATAGGTGCAAGAGGCCACTCGTTCAAGGTAAGTTCATAGATTAGGAAGCCCAATCTGATTACAACTGATTTACATGATTTAAGGAAGGTTTCCTAAGTGGTTTAGGAAATTACTTACTCTTCCTTTCAGTCCTTCAACTAGGATAGGAAACTGTCTGGAGGCTTGCTGGGCAAGCAATTATACCTTCTTGGAATGCGTACATATGGAGCCAGCCTGGGACGAATTCCTGAGCTGTGGACCGCACCGGGCGGTTCTATATAACAGCCCGAGATGGTTGAGTAATTAGCCCATAGTTAACATGACTTGACTTCTCTTTGCTAAGGTAGCGAGGCTTGACTTTGACCTGGTATTTTTATACATATTAGTTGCCCCCCACTTTCAAAGCTAATGTGATGCTTCATTGGATGAGGATTAAAAATTAGTACTGCTCTGAAAACCATCCAAGAAGGAGGCCGGGACCCTTGTACGGGGCAAGACCGATCGCGATGGTCAACTGAGGTCCGGACCGAGCGGTGATCTTGTGGGCCCAAAGCTGACATCTGCCACGTGTGAAGGAGTGACTGGTCTGGTTAGGATCCAATGTAGTCAGTGTGGATGTAACCAATAAGTTATATGGTAACCAAACCGTCCCATCGCGCATTTAATGCACGTGCTTTTTGAGGCGACACTCCATGTGCCCGAGGTGACAACCGTCAAGCAGTTTGAGTGGGAGAATTTCTTGGCTATTGGTTCTTGTTTGATCCTGACCATTCACGCTATATATATAAGGAACACTTGGCCATATCATTCATTCTTGCTGCCAAGAGATAGAGACAACCGAGAAGTTTTGAGAGCGAAAGTCCCCGATCAAGCTTCCCGAGCCCTTTCTCTGCGTCACTTCTTGTAAGTCTTCTTTTCACAGTTTCAATTCACTGTTCTTTTTCGTCTCTTCTTTATTTTTCTTTTCAGAGTGAGGATGGAAAGGACGAATCCCCATGGGCTTGAGCGGGAGTGGGACTTCTTCTTCCTTAGGTACTGCTTCTTCTTTAGATTAGGTGGAATGCCAGGTCATTTAGACCGAGCGGGTTGTCTCGGGATAGTCTTGGCCGAGTGTTACCTTACCCTGAGGACCCTTTACTCTTTTCCCTTTAGGATTGTCACTTTGCCCCCTTTGTACCTCAGACTAGGAGTTTTCGATCCCTACCAAGGTCGTCGATTGCTTTCTGATCTAGCCACAAGAGACTTAGAGATGTGTCACTTAGGATTTAACTCTTTTTCCTGATTAAAAGATGAGGGATCTTTTTTCAGGATGCCAGACACCAGCCTAGACCCACCTTCTGCGACCCCGTCAGACCATCATAGTGAAGGCCAGATTCCTATTCGTATGTCTGATGACGATGAGGCTCATGACCCCCACATGGCCTCAATGTCCAGGAGGTCGGGTGGTGAGTAGTCAAGGCTGAATAGCCCCGACATTGTGTTTGCTTGCCTGGGGTCACTAGCATCTTGCGTGCCCCTGACTTGGGTCGGATTAGGGACAAGTACGACATTCCTGACCACTTCTCAATGGCTGTGCATGATGGTGGAGCTCACCTATACGAGTCGTGCTTTGTCACCCTGTACGAGGATGCCCTTATGGCGGGCCTCAGTCTCCCTCTTTACCCTAATGCCAAGGATGCACTCATATACCTCGAGATCACCCCCGGGCAGCTCGCCCTGAATGGTTGGAGATTCTTGATGGGGCCATCTCCTTGTGGCCCGAAGTCCTCGGGTATGAACTCACTCTTCAGGAGTTCTTCTGGAAGAAATTCTTCCAAGAGTCCATACCAGGTGCACGGGAAGGCCGACTTCTTCTCACTTGGGGCCAGGCTAGGGAGAAAAATAATAATCAACTGCCCGAGAAATAATAGGGGGTGGAAGAAGAAATTCTTCTAAGTGTCTACCCTCGGATTTTGTGAGAAGGCGCCGGGCACACAACTGAGGACCTCCTGGGCAGGGAATTTGAGGAGTAAGCCTTCATCTATTTTCTTCTTCTTGTTTTCCTCTTTTACTTCATAGTCGTTACTGAATTATCGACTTCTTGCTTTGCAGGGGGATCAGTAGACCCGCCGAGCATTCTCGACGAGTACCAGGCGAGGATCCTGTCATTAATCGAGGACCCTACTGACGTTAACAAGGTACTGACTCGATCGGGAAGTCCAAAGATCACGTACAAACATAAACACCGCTTCGAGGCTCCCATTTTTCCTCTAATTATTCCCGGTGTATCCTTCCAGTTTCTTTTCTGGTTTGCTTTGCTATTTCATTTTATCTGTTGCTTGATGTGTGACTGACTTGTGTTTTTTTTGGTTTTGCAGAAATGGCCCTAAAGGACGCGATGACCTTAAAAGAGAAAGAGGAGGCGTTGATGGCCCGGGCGGGCCAAAAGAGAAAGAAGCAGGACCCTGTTGAGGATCAACAACTAAAGAGGATCTTTGGGGGCTCCAACGAGCGGGCAAGAAAGCTGTGGGGACTTCAACTCCTGGGGTCACCATTGTTGTAGAGCCCAAGTCTCCTCTCTTCTAACCTACTTGCCAAAACATCGTTCCCCTGCCTTGATGAGTTGACTCCTCCAGCACCATGTAAAGGATTGTCCACGAGGCCGGCAGTGGAGACGTTAGACGATGTCCGAGGGAGGGTCCGGCCCGGGCTACTATAGGGCTAAGTGGATAAATGCTCTCTGGTGGGGCTCGAGGCCTTGATTGGCTGGCTATACAGTATCAGCCATGTGGTAAGTTATTTTGCATGCATTTTGCTAACGCCACTTATTTCTTTGCCCGGGATGCTGACAACTATTTTTCATCTTGTAGGTTGGCTGTATAGCAGCAAGAGCGGAGACTACCTTGCCCAGGACGACTGAGAAACTGGCTATTGCTGAGGCCATCCTGTTTGAGAAGAAGGCTGCCCGGGAGTCTGTGGTTTTTGCCCTTTCCGTGGAGGAGTAGAAGTCCAGGGCTCTGATCCTAGAGCTGGGGGAGGCCTGTGAGATGACTCTACTGAGCGGGCTGCCTAGAAGGTGTCGGAAGCTAAGGCCGCGGTAGCCAGGAGGATAACTATCGAAAAGGATGCGGTGGGCCTGACGGCGACCCTTTCTGAGCTCGCTGCCGCTCGGGAGTTGGAAGCCAAGGAGGCGGAAGAAGAATTTGAGGCAGGCTTCCTCAAGGGCTACGCCAACCTGACTAAGTGTGTTGCTGCCGATCATCCGGATTGGGACCTTTTCGGTTACTCTTGGGCAGAGTCCAGCTAGTGGAGGGAGGATTAGGCCACTGGCGTGGTCGATGCTGAAGCTGCACTGGATAGGGGCTCAGCCCCAGGAGAAAATGCAGCTGCAGGGAGGGAGGACGAAGAGACTGAGAATATGGTTGTCGTCAACGGCCCTTTACTTCCTTTCCTTTAATTATTTTTGAACTGTCGCTTGTTTTTTTTGGGGAGGCTACTACAACTGCCCCCAGGCTCTATACAAACGTTTAATTAATGAAAAGGTCCTTTGAGGACACCTTTATCCATCAATCGTCGTGTTGCGTCTACATTTGTCTGTTTATTATTGCCCGTGACTGACCAATTTTGTCTTTCCATGACTCTACCTTAGCAAAAGTTTTAGCACTGTGACCAGTAGAACACACTAGGTCTCTTGAGGACCTGTACTATAGGTCATGCTCGGTAATGTGGGACCTGGGTCCTATTATTATCCAAACGGTCTCTCTGGACATTGTAGGTACTCGGGACTATTTTAGGTGTGGCATCATGTGCCTAGCCCAGTGTCCTGTTGAATGCTCAGTGTGATTACCCGTTTTGGTTCAGAGTTAGATACCGGTATCCCCCCTACCCCCTAAGCTTTTGCTAAGCGGGCGTTGGTTGAGGGAGCAACCATAGGTAACCGACCTAGAACATGGGTGGTTACAGGGTCTTTTGAGGCTTGCCATCATCAGCCACCTAGGGGATCCCACCCTCTTCGTCAGTTGTGGACCTACGCGAAGCCATTGCCCCAGGTGTTAGTCTGAGGTCTTTTGTGCCTGGGATCTGGCCCCGAGGTCTTTTGAGTGCTTGGGGTCTGACCCCGAGGCCTTTTGAGTGCCTGGGGTTTGACCCCAAGGTCTTTTGAGTGCCTGGGGTTTGACCACGAGGTCATTTTCCATGATCGAACATGAGGGAAAAATTGTTGGGAAAAAAGGAGATTTTATTCATTATTAAGACTGCTCGAGGAGAGCTACAATGTTCTTAACCAACACTGCCTTCATGCTTCACTGAAAGTACTTGCAGAGGTGCTGCACGTTCCAAGGATGAGAGAGGTCTAGCCCATCCAGAGTCTGTAGCCAATAAGTACCCGGGCGGTTGATGCTTGTGACCCGGTAGGGACCCTCCCAGTTTGGGCCTAACTTTTCATGGCTCAGGACTTTTGTTGACTAGTTGACCACCTTCAAGACTAGGTCTCCCACTTGGAAACTACGGTGTTTGACCTTGCTGTTATAGTATCGAAAGACTTGCTGCTTGTAGGCTGCTACCTTCAGATATGCCCGGTCTCTTTTTTCTTCCACCAAATCTAATTCTCCCCTAAGAGCTTCTTCATTGCCCTACTCATTGAAGTTTTCCACTCGGTATGTTGGCAATCAGAGTTTCGTGGGCACCACCGCCTCAAAATTATAGGTAAGAGAGAACGGCGTCTCCCTAGTTGCTACTCGGGGGTGGTACGACAGGCCCGCAGAAAAGTCAGCAACTCGTCTGCCCAGAGGCCTTTGGTATCTTCGAGTCTAGTTTTGATGGACTACAAAATTGTCCAGTTTGTCACTTCTGCTTGGCCATTGGCCTGGGGGTGCTCGGGCGAGGAGTAGTGATTGGATACACCATAGCCCGAGCAAAACTGCCTGAACACCAGGGTATCAAACTGCCTGCCATTGTCACTGATTAGGACTTTGGGGATGTTGAACCTACTGAGAATGTTTTTCTATATGAAACCTTCCATCTTCTTCTCGGAGATTGATGCCAAGGGTTCGGCTTCCGCCCACTTAGTGAAATAGTCCATGGCGATGACCGCGAATTTAACTTGTCCTTTTTCGTCTGGGAGGGGACCAACTATATCAATGCCCCACTGGGCAAACGACAAAGGGCTAAGGATTGGCGTTTGGAGCTCTCCTGGGTAGTTGATCATGGGCGAGTATCTCTGCCACTTGTCACACTGCTTGACATAGTCTTGTGAATCCCGGGCCATTGCCAGCAAATAATAGCCTTACAACAGGGCTTTACGGGAGAGTGCCCGACCTCCCATGTGACTTCCACACACTCCATCATGGATTTTACTCAGTATTCCTTGCACCTGCGTAGGGTGGATGCACCATAGGTATGGGATAGAAAATCATCTTTTATAGAGGATACTATCGACAAGGTGATATCTAGCCGCTTGGTACTTTACCTACCCATGGTGAGGAACATTTTCATCAGATACATCAACCTGGCCCCTAGGGAGACCGGGTCGACCTCCATGCTCCCCAGGACAACTTTGCTAGGCTCAGACAGGTATTCAATTCTTATCCCAGAAAAGTCTGACTTGAAAGACGAGGCAAGGTGGGCTAATCGGTAGGCCCTCGCATTTTCCTCCTCCAGGATCTGTGTGATAGAGAACCCTTTATGCTTCTTTGAAACTGTTCGGATAAGGGCTAGGTAGGCTACTATGTTGTCTTCCCGAGCTTCATACTCTTGGTTTACTTGATTGACCATGAACTGGGAGTCATTGTATGCTTGGCCTTACTACGCACCCATCGAGGTAGCCAATTGCAGGCCGACCAACAGGGCTTCATATTTGGCTTTATTATTGGAGGCCTGGAAACCAAACCTTAGTGCACACTCCAATTGGATTCCATCGAGCGTGGTCAGGGTGATTCCTACCCCGTAACCTTGCTGGTTGGAGGACCCATCCACTAGAGTACCCAGGTCGGGACGTCGGGCTGTGGACCGAGCGGTACTTCCGACGGGTCGAGCTCTTCCGCCGGATCTTTCGGGTGTGTGAACTCCATGAGAAAGTCTGCTACGGCCTGTCCTTTGATCGTCGTACGCGGTCTGTAAACTTCTTCAAATTCCTCCAGCTCCAACGCCCACTTGACGAACCTTTCGGATGTCTCAGGTCTACTCAAGATCCGGCGAAGGGGTTGATCTATAAGGAACAGGATAACGTGGGCCTGGAAGTATGGACGGAGCCTTCGGGCAGAGGTGATTAGGAAGAATGCCAACTTTTCTATGAGGGAGTACCAGCTTTCTGTGCCTTGAAGTGCTCGGCTGGTGTAGTAGACTGGGAATTGTATCCTATGCTCTTCTCGGACAAGTGCCGAGCTTACTGCTAAAGGAGACACTGCCAAATACAAGAACAACTCCTTCTTTGGTATGGGTGTGGAGAGTAGAGGGGGCGATGTCAGGTACTTCTTAAGTTCCTAGAATGCCTCCTCGCACTCCTCTGACCACTGAAATGACTTGCGGAGGATCTTGAAAAATGGGAGGCATCGGTCAGTAGCTTGGGAAACAAACCTGTTTAGTGTAACTACCCGACCGGCTAAACTCTGTACTTCCTTGGTTGACCGGGGCTACCGCATATTGATAATTGCTTGAATCTTTTCGGGGTTTGCCTTAATCCCTCGTCTGCTGACCAAGTGTCCCAAAAATATCCTGACGAGACTCCGAACGTGCAATTGGCCAGGTTCAACCTCATCCAGAACTTTTGTAGGATGCTGAAGGCCCCGGATAAGTGCTCGAGATGGTCTGACTCGTCGCGGCTCTTAACCAAGAGGTCGTCAACGTATACCTCTATCGACTTCCTGATTAAGTCCTTGAACATGTAATTGACTAGGCGTTGGTATGTTGCCCTGGCTTTTTTGAGGCCGAAGGGCATTACCTTGTAGCAATAGGTGCCTTGGTCGGTGATAAAGGAAGTGTTCTCCTTATCCCGGTGTACATGCTGATCTGGTTGTACCCCGAGTAGGCATCCAAGAATGAAAGGAGTAAGTGTCCGGCCATAACGTCCATAAGGATGTCTATCCTAGGAAGCGGATAGCAGTCCTTGGGGCAGGTCTTGTTCAAATCGGTGAAATCTACACACATTCTCCACTTCCTGTTGCTTTTCTTTACCAGTACGACATTTGCCAACCAGTCGGGATAGTGGACTTCTCGGACAGACTTTGCTTTTAGGAGCTTTTTAATTCCTCCCGTACTACGACCCGTCTTTCAGGGGCCATGCCCCCCCTCTTCTGTTTAATCGGTCGGGAGCTCGGATCAATGTTAAGACAGTGAGAGATAACCCGGGGGTCAATCCCCGGCATGTCCTCATGGCACCAGGTGAAGACATCCCGGCTCTCTCTCAGGAACTGGATTAATTTTTCCTTTAGACTCGATCTAGGAGAGTGCCGATGCTCACGGACTGGTCGGGGAGTACTGGGTCCAGCGTCACCCGTTCTGACTCTTTGACCAGGCCTACTCCATCCTTTACGTCCCTTGGGTCCATTTCCTGGATGTTCAATGTTTCTGCAATTGCCTCCCTGCGCAAGGAACTCACATAACAACTTCGAGCAATTAACTGATCTCTACACAGGCTCCCCGGGCCCTGGGGGGTCAGAATCTTTACCACCAGGCCATAGGTAAACACAACCACTTTGTCTTTGTTGAGCGTCGACTTTCCAAGGATGACATTGTATACGGAGGGGGCCTCCATGACCACAAAGTTTGTGAGCACGGAGACCTAATGCGAGTGAGTCCCCATGAGAACCGGGAGCTCTATCATTCTGAGCGATTGTGTGCTCAAACCATTGAATCCGACCAAAGGAGTTGCAACCGAACGGAGTCTGTCTTGTGATATCCCAACTGGTCGAACACCGAGGTGAAGAGAATATTGGAGGAATTGCCGGTGTCCACCAATATCCTCTTCATCATGTAGTTGGCTATGGAGATTGTCATGACCACGGGGTCATCATGGGGGCAGTGAAGGTCCCCTACATCATGAGACGAGAATGTTAGCACAACGGTTGGTTGGGAGTTGGTGGATTGGACATGCCAGACATCTACTCGGATGCCCGAGCATACCTCTTCCTAGCCGACTGTGAGTCACCTCCGTCCACGGTCCCTCCGGAGATCACGTTGATTTGCCCGAGTGGTAGTGGCTGTTCGGGAGCTCGGTTATCCACCCTGGGTTGTTGGCCCGCCGCAACAAACTCGGCAAGGTGGCCCTCTTCTATCAGTCTTTTGATGACCATTTTGAGTTTAAAGCAATCTTCTATGTCATGGCCATTATCCTTATAATACCGACAATATTTGTCCCGGTTTCTCTTCCCGGGTGGGCTCTTCAGCTTTGCTGGTTATTGGAGGAACCTCTGGGCGTCGGCGGCGACCATGACTTCATGAATAGGCCGAGAGAGTGGAGTGAAGGTTATTGGAGCCTGGTCCCGACCTCCCTTCTGCTGATCAGGCTTTGGCTTCTTCCCTAAGCCCTTTTTAAAACTGTCTCATTTTTATTTGGCCCTCGGAGACTCGTCTCTCGCAAGGCTAGCATGCTTAGCCCTCAGGAATTCCATAGTATCAATGTATTTCCCAACTCTCTTAGAGAGCTCCACCAGTGTTTCCAGTCGGTCATTGTGGAACGACATGGCAACCTTGTTGTGTTGAACTCCTGAGAAGAAGGCCATGATTGCGACCGTCTCATTCAGGTTATGGATCTACAGCCTCTGTTGATTGAAATGGTCGACATAATCCTTTAGGGTTCTCCCTTGCGTTGCTTGACGGTCAGCAATTAGGTATCCAATTGTGATCGGTCAAGCAATCCCACGAACTGGCCGATGAACAACTTGCTGAGCATCTTGAAGTCGTCGACTGTTCAGGGGTTGAGGGACTGGAGCCACTATGCGGCTGCCCCTTTAAGGGTATTAGGAAAGGCCAGGCACAGCAGCTCGTTAGTGCTGGTAACCAAAGCTAGACCGGACATGATCGACCAGGCTCCCTAAACCGTCATAGGAATTAAGATGCGGTTGTTTGAATTTCCTCTGGACAGGGAACTCGGTGATCTGGGCGGTGTAAGGTGACTCGATTTCGGTATTAGTGTGATCGTGACCTGCCTTGCGGCTCATCTTCTCAATTTGTTTTTGCAGGCCCGCGATCTAGTCCTTGACGTCCGTCTGACTGGTCTTTTGCTCTGTAACCGAGCGGTAGGTTGGGTCTGATGACGAGGCCCCTTCTTCGAAGTATGTTGTCTTCGGGGATTAGACACGACTCTGACTCCGGGTAATTGTGTGACTGAGATCCCCTCGACTCCTGACCGAGGTATCTTTGGTCAATTCCTTGGCCTTTTGTCCGTTCCCATCCCCTCTGGCAACGTTCCTGCTATTGATGATATCTCGGGCATCACCTATCCGGCGTGGGTGGCCTCGGACGCGTTGTTGGGTCCGTTCGGGGGCCTGGATATGCTCGTCATTCCTGAGTTGTCCCATAGCCGACGGGGACAATGTCTCAGTGTAGGAACACCTTCGGTCTGATCTGTTCCCGATCAGGCACGCTCTTCTCGGGCTGATCCTCGATCAATGGGAGCTTCTCCTGTCAGACCAGCAGCACTTCGATCTGTTGCTGGGTTCACTGCTGGCCCTCCAAGAGTTAGGCAAGAGCCGTGATAATCTGCTCGTGGGTCATGGAGGCAGCCAGCTGCCTGGACCACGACTTCGCCTGACCCATCGAGGCAGCGGTCTTCTTACCTTTCTTCGATGCCATGGCTATCAGCTAAAGATTTGTTTCCAGGAGAAATTTGTCATTTCCCACGGATAGCGAAGCTGATGCTGCCATAAATTGGTATGAGAGTTTTGTGAGTAATTTAAAGAGAGGGAATATGACACCAGGGATTGTATGTGGTTCGACCCCATTAATGAGGTAACCTATGTCCATGGGTGCGTCGGTGAGCTTTCACTAATAGATCACCGGCGATGTTTGGTGAGCCAACAAGGAGGGCGGCACTACAGAAACCGATTGGGTATATGCGTAATCGTGATGTAAGTTTCTATTCTCTTGGTTAGGAATCCGTCCCTTTCACAGGGGGTGAGGGGGCCTCTTTTATAGGTGCAAGAGGCCACTCGTACAAGCTAAGTTCACAGATTAGGAAGCCCAATCTGATTACAACTGATTTATATGATCTAAGGAGGGTTTCCTAAGTGGTTTAGGAAACTACTTGCTCTTCCTTTCAGTCCTTCAGCTAGGATAGGAAACTGTCTGGAGGCTTACTGGGTAAGCAATTACACCTTCTTGGAATGCATACATGTGGGGTCAGCTTGGGACGAATTCCCGAGCTATGGACCATACCGGGTCGTTCTACATAACGGCCCGAGATGGTTGAGTAGTCGGCCCAGATTCAAGATGACTTGGCTTCCCTTTGCTGAGGTAGCGAGGCTTGACTTTGACCAAGTATTTTTGTACATATCATCCCTGTTTCTCCAGAAACTCTATCCAAATTTCCCAAAAATACAATACTTGTTTCTCCCAAAAACTTTGTCCAAATCACCTCGACTTGCCCAAATATACCTGTTTTCCCAGAAGCTCTGTCCAAATTCCCAGAAATACCCAAAACACCAGTTTCTCCCAGAAGTTCAGTTCAAATCAACCAAAAATTCCTATTTCTCCTAGAAACTCCTATAACTTCTGGAAATTCCTCCGAATCTTCCAAATCCCTATTTCTCCTAGAAACTTTGTCCAAACTTCTCGAAATATTCCAAAAATCCCTATTATCCCTTGGTGATCGTACTGGAAAGTAAGGTTAGCACACTCTGTATGGTTAGGACCTTACTTGTTTAAGTGCTATATGTTAGAAGTAGGAGCATCATATAGATTAGGGCTTGCATTCGCATGCTTGTCTCATGTGCATACACGATTCTCATCAGTCTGCATACACTATCTCAGTCAGTCTATACACAAGTCGGTTCACGTTCGCTAACATCTCTGTCGTTGTCTGTCTAGTCATCACTATCATAATCTGATACACTTCCTCTCGAATCTGTAGGTCAGTGTAGATTCCCAAAGTGAGTCGCTGGGATCCCCCATCTTGGGTCAGAAGTCCGAACAATTGTTTGGTCAGAATTAGCTCGCCAAGGTATTCATCATGACAGGAAGAGTTGGAAAACAAGGTCATTTAGTTAGGAGCAACTGTAAGCCAGCAATCTGATCATCTGGCCAAAGTTTTGAGTTTCATGGAAGAACTAACGCTGCAACAGCCACAGTACCCACTTGGGTTCGCACCACCACCACCAAAGTTCATGCCACCACCTCCGCCAGGGTTTGTACCACCTCTTGTCGCCGTACAGGAGAATAATGGAGAAGAAGTGTGGATATCGCAGGTTTTCTTTCTTTTACCCACAGCTTTTCAAAATCAATTTCAAAAAATAATGAGTCGCCACTTAATTTTTAAAAGGAAAAATTAAGAAACCATTTTAAAAGCAAATTGATCTTTTTAGAAACCAGAGATTAACTAGGTCCGGGGATTATAGAATGAGAGAGGAAGGAGCCCGTCGGACTAAAACACCCTCTCTCATCCTATCTTGCGATAAGCCTCTACTCAATATCCTTCTAATCGAATTATTAATTTAAATGTGCCCTCAACTAATATATATGTATAGATATACGTTACAAAAAGAATGTCCAAAGGGGTGTAAAATTGCAATTGATAAAATATCATTCAAAAATCACATATTTCAAGTAGCAGGCAACATGATATGCATTAGGGAACAAGAGAACTTACCCGGGATCCAGTGGCGATATTAAACGTGCAATGCATACAAACAAAAGAAAATCCTAAAAAGGGACTCTAATCACATATACATATAAGGCAAGCTCCTAATTCTAATGTGTCGTGCATGAGGTTGAAAATCAAATAAAATCAAAGAATTCAATAAACTAGAGGGGGGGGGGGGGGGGGGGAGGGTTGAGAGATCATACCTTAATAGTGCTACAAAACAAAGGGTTAGTCCACATGATATACAAGATGTGAAGTTAGAAATAACAATCCTAAATTCCTAGCTTAAACCTATTAAGTGCCATTGAATCTAAAGCAAATAAATTCTAATTATAAGTGTCAAGCCATACGGGGGAACATACACATGAACAAGAATAAATCGTGACATACTCTTAAAATTTGAGTTCAAATTCAAACAATCATCATTGAAACAAGGTTTGAACCTTAACTCATGAAAATTTCATCCAAGCCATTATTCATAAGATTGATGAAAACTATTGCAGAATTTTGGAAATTACTAAGAGCAGATCATAACTTAAAAAATAGAAGAGTATGGTTCCCGTGATTTGATCTTGATGAATTTTGGACATGATTTTCCTCTGTGAGTTTAGTTTATAACGCAAAAAGAAAATCAAGGTTTGAACGGTTAGATCTCCGGGAATATGGAAAACACTAGAGATCACTCAGGAATCTGCAACTTTCTGTCCAGAGCTCTTGCTCGATTTTTTTAAAAATAGCAAAAAGATCAGAAATGCTTTGTTCTTTTTAGGGTGACTTCCTAACACATTAATCTACTTGAAAAAAATTATTTTGGGCCACAAACACTTTATTAAAACCCCGATTTACTTGTTTCAAAAGAGTGTTGCTGTGCTGAAACTCTGGGCAGATTATTGTTACTTCCCAAAAATCATCACCAAACCATTTTAAACATGAAATTTCTTTAAAATAAAAATTACAGTGGTAGAACTTTGAGTTATTGACACCCTCCCGCTGGTTTCATTTGATTTCAACGGTTAGATTTCGAACTAAAAATCTTTGATCGAAAATAGTTTGTGAACTCACTGTTTTCATTTGTCAAGCTCACTTTTATTTGTTAACCCCAACTATTAAACCATGAAGTTGGACTTAAACTAAACCATTTTCTCCTACCATTTAGTGGTCATTGGAGGCTAAAGACATTCATATTTGTAGATTTCAAATGAAGTATGAATGAACTTCATGAAATCTAAAGATAAAGAATCTAAACCATGGAGATGTGCTTAGACTCAAAACCATTTTCTCCTACCATTTGATGGTCATTGGAGATGAAGACATGACTAATACTTATGAGTCTCAAAGGAATATAGAAAGGATTCCATGAAATATCAAGTTTAGAGGACTCAAGTCATGAGTATGGACTTGGATCCATCTACTTGCTTATAAAATGAAGTGATGATCAAATTTTGACTCTCATGTAAATCATAAGCTTACATGGGATTCAAAGGATCATACTCAAGAGATGTCAAGAGAGATATTGAAGATCTCCAAGAATCCCAAAAAAAGAAACAAAAGAAATAGAAGATAGATCAAGGAATTAGAAATAAGGACTTCCAAGTTTACTTAACAAACTCTAAAACTTAAGAAAAACTAAAAATGACTTGAAGACTAGAATTTCAAAAGAAAGGAAACACAACTAAGATTAGAGGGTCACCTCCAAACTATCCTCAAAGTTCTTTTCCTTTGAAGATATTCCAAGCTCTTCTTCTTTGTTCTCTAAACTCTCTCTTTTCTCTTCCAAAGAAAGTTGGTGTAGTGGTGGTTATCTCTTATGTGTTGTGTTGTATCTTGTCCCATATATTGTGTTGTATGACTTTTGAATTGTGTTGTATCACCCTCCTCTCCTCAAGGTAGATCCTCCCTCTTTATAGACAAAAATTACCAAGTATTTTCAGTGAATTCGGAGTAAAAGACAGGTGTAAACATCTCATTTGGTGGTACAATACGTACTTCCTGAAATTAGACAGACTGCTACCCAGGGCGGCAGTAAAAAATCATCTGCGGCAGTCCGTGAATGCCGCCCGGTACTCTGTGACTGCCGTCGTGGCACTCCGTGACTGCCGCGCGGCTCTCAGTAAGTGCCGCGCCAAATTATTGATTGCTGTATTTTCGTTAACCTTACTTTATCAATTTTTTGTTTTTATCCGCATACGTATAGTATTGTACCACAAAATACGGACTTTAAAAGCAAACGGCAGTCAGAAAATGTCAGCGGCACTCAGTAAATGCCGGGCCGGCACTCACTGGATGCCGTTCGGCACTCACTGAGTGCCACGGTATACTGCCGTGTGCCGTTTTCTGTTGAACTTCCCTTTTTAGGTCTTTTCTTTCTTCCCTTTTTCTTAAAAAAACTTATTTTTGAAGATCTTTTCCAAATATGGTGTTTTATACCTAAATTCTCCCAAATACTTGGTATTTTCTTCTTTCTGTGAAATTTTATCGCGTTTGGAGAACTTTCTGAAGAGCTTGGAATACTTCGAATCTTTTCGATCCTTATCATCATTGGACGTGGAGGTGACGCTCTCCTAAATTCGACGGTCGGTCAAAATTGGGGTGTCTACAGTTTGCCCCTCTTTGACAGAACTTGTGGGGCAACGCGTCTCATAAGTGAATGTCAAAGCCTGTGTGAAGACAAGCCTTTGACCAGACTGTAGAATTTAGGCAAAACAAAACGCGTTGCAAAAACGGCTTCACAAACGGTTCATGTTGGTCGTGCTCAACGGTGAGCTGCCTACGTATCCATTCAGGAATCAGACCAAGACGTAGTTCAGGCAGGAGCCAAACATACACAAGCACAAGTAACTATATGGATGAATGCACCTATCTTATCGTGATACAAGTGCCATGCAATGGTATTTTCCGAATTGACCTGGTCATACAAGCGCCATGCTCATCATGTTTTCCCTGCGTACGACGCACTTTACGTGACGCGTTAGTCAGGGAAGATCACCTAATTTTTGACCGATGCAAAATCTGTTACGGGGGTCACGAAGATGCTTTTGATTTGATTTTGAGGGCTGACGCAAATCTATTACGAGAACTGAGAATGTAAATCCGTTACACTCCCAAAATAAGGATCGACGCAAATCCGTTACGTGAACCGAGAATATAAATCCGTTATATTCCCAAAACTAAGGTTAACGTAAATCTGTTACGAGAACCGAGAATATAAATCCGTTATATTCCCAAAATGAGGGTAAACGCAAATCTGTTGCGAGAGCCGAGAATATAAATCTGTTATATTCCCCAAACGAGGGTAAACGCAAATCTGTTGCGAGAACCGAGAATATAAATCCGTTATATTCCCAAAACGAGGGTAAATGCAAATCTGTTGCGAGAACCGAGAATATAAATCTGTTATATTCCCAAAATGAGGGTGAATGCAAATTCGTTGCAAGAACCGAGAATGTAAATCCGTTACACTCCCAAAATAAGGATCAACGCAAATCCGTTACGTGGATCGAGAATATAAATCTGTTATATTCCCACAACGAGGGATAACGCAAATCTGTTACAAGAATCGAGAATGTAAATCCGTTACACTCCCAAAACAAGGATCGACGCAAATCCGTTGCGCAGATCGAGAATATAAATCTGTTATATTCCTGAAATCTTTTTCAATTTTCAAAAATAGGGAGTCCACGGGCTCAAATATTTTTAATTTTCAAAAATCGGGAGCCCACGGGCTCAAATCTTTTTTTTTTTAATTTTCAAAAATCGGGAGCCCACGGGCTCAAATATTTTTAATTTTCAAAAATCGGGAGCCCATGGGCCCAAATATTTTTAATTTTCAAAAATTGGGAGCCCACGGGCTCAAATCTTTTTAATTTTCAAAAATCGGGAGCCCACGGGCTCAAATCTTTTTTTTTTAATTTTCAAAAACGGGAGCCCACGGGCTCAAATTTTCAAAAATCAGGGGCCCACGGGCTCATATATACTCGTAAATTCTGAAATTTGTAGCCAATTTAAACCTAAAAACGACCCCGAGGGCCAAAAGTGTAATGAGGGCAAATTTTGGGGGCCTCAAATTCAATTTTCGGGACTCGATTTGAATTTTGGGGGGGAAATGAAGGATCTTTGAACCGACTTAATCGTGGCACACGCGGATTTTCGCGGCAGTCTGTGACTGTTGGGCGGCACTCAAGGAATGCCGTTGCGGTAGTCAGTGAGTGCCGAGCGGCAGTCCATCAACTGCCGTGCACGGAAAACTGAGTGTCGCGTTTGAGCGGCAGTGGCTAAAACCGCCGGGTTCAATTCATTTTCCTCATTCTCTCGATCTCTCTTGAACTCGAAATCCCTCTGGAGAAAATTTTCCTCTTCCTTTCCTTGCTTGGATTCATCTACCAGGGACTTATCAGGTTCGTTCTACTCGATCAAAACTTAATTAATCTCTTTTATTTCTTCGTTTTTCAAAAATTTTTGTGAATCTAACACGCGAATTCTCTTTTTTTTTTCTTTACAGATCATGGCGAGCGGTTCGGGGAGGAAGAAGAAGGCCAAGTACACGGCCACTCATCATCCTGATGCTATACTCCTCCGGGATCCAGACGAGCATTTATCTGCTCGTGCGTTCAAGCGCGAGGTAAACGCTCCTCTTTCCCCCCTTTTTTTTATTTAAATTTCTTGTTTTTTTTCTGTTAAAATTTTACGCATGTATAGTGAATCATAACTTTGAACATCTTTATTCAAAAATTTGCATTTCATTTTACTTTTCTCGAACTTCGTGAATATCATGCTCGATGAATCACAATTTATTATTCTCACTCGTGTTTACTGAACTCGTGAATTTTCTTGAGCGCTCCAAACGCCTTTTATTATTCAATACTGATTCTCGACCGCTTGTGACTCAAACTATGCCTTTTATTATTCTCACGGACTTCTCTTTAAAACTGCGCTTCTTTTGGACTCAAATTTCTTTTGCATCTTCATATGTTTATATATGCATGTATTTCAAAAAGATGTGAACAAACTACTCTTTTCTTTCCCCTTTCTTCGAAACCTTGCTAGGACATTGGGTGCTTTCTCTTATTTCTTCTTATTATTTTGTGAACATCTGCTGAACTGAACGCAAATGAGTGCCATGCTTGTGAAATTTCTGCGAGTATTTCTTGATTTTTTATTTCTTTCCTTTTCTCTCTCTTTTTTATGACGTTTTTCCTTGTTTCTTTACTTAGCATCTGTTTCACTTATTTATATTTTTTTTACTTTTCTTTTTATCCAATTACTAATTTAAAAAACTTGTGATTCTTTCTTGCAGTTGCAGCCCAAGGTGCTGAAGGGGCATGGCAGCCTCGCCCACGGGTATGAGTGGTACACACAGCTCAGTGAGACGGTGAGGGCCTTGGTTGATGCTGCCAGGTTTGGAGACTTCGTCAAACTCTTGACGAAGAGCTCCAATGACTTGCGGCAAATTCATGCATTGTCGGAGCGGTGGTGTGACACCACCAGCACTTTCCATTTCGACTTTGGGGAGATGACAATGACTCCCCTAGACTTCTCGATGATCACAGGGGTTGCCTTCAGCGGAGAGCGCTTGCGGTATCTGACGGACCAGGAGTGGGACCAGGTGGAGCCATTGTTGGGAGTGGTCCCGGAGGAGTCTTTGGTCATAGCCCGATAATTTATGGATACATTTAGGGGCCAGTCGGGTTTTACCGACGAGCAAATGGCCCGGGGCTTTCTCATGTTTATGCTGGGGTGCTCTCTGCTGAGCACCAAGGGTGATCGGGTCGACGTTTCCCTGGAGGCGTCCCTGGAACACCTGGACCGGGTGGACGAGTATGACTGGGCTGGCGCAGGGTTCGCCATCTTATACCGGCACATGGGTGACATCTCCCTGGACAGGCCGGCTTCTATCAGCAGTTATTGGAGAGCGTGGGAGGTATACCTTTTTCCATATTTCATTTTTAACAACTTATTTAAATTGTGAGACTAACTTTCTTTTCTCTTTCCTTCTTTTCTTCCTCTTTTTTTTTTTATTTTTTTTTTATTACAGATTTGGTCCCGCGAGTACCTCCGTATGATGTCTCCTGAGACACGTAGCGCTGACGCCCTCATCATGCCCCAGGGGCTGAAGTGGGCGAAGGATAGAGTCGGGCGGAAGACCGGGGCCCATGATTTTGTTTCGTTCAGGAACTTCCTGACGAACTTGAGGGAGCAGCACGTCCATTGGCAGCCCTGGCTTAGGGTGCTTCCTGAGGCTCGTGCGGAGATTCGAGAGTCGGCTGGATATGACCCGACTAGGCGACTCCTTGATGGGCTAGAGGGCCAGGCATGGTACTTAGGAGAGAGGGTGACTAGGCCGTCACTGGCGGTCCCGGGATTCTTTGTGCCATTCCCTCCTCCCGACTCTATGAGAGCCACGGACACCTTCCAGGGTAGCGAGCTGACGGTTGATCTGATGGGCTTAGGTATTCACGACTTTATGGATCCCCCCACAGGATATGCGGCGTTCCGCACCGCTAAGCTGATGCCGAACTTCTATTTGATGGAAGTGACTCGGGTGAGCAAATGATTCTTTTATTACTGTTTTTCTGAATTTCCTTTCATTTTTTATTTATGCTTTATTATTTTTGGTTTGCAGCCTGTTCCTGCCGCGGCTCATCCTCCTGCCTTGCCCGAGTGGGATTGGACCATGTCGACCGCCTCGTTTGGCGAGCCCTTCTTGACGACGTTCCCCCGGCTTTCACGGAGTGCCCCTACTATTCCCCTTCACTATGAAGTCGTCCCGCGTGCTTATGCGGAGGAGGGCTTGACGTATGCCCACAGCGTGCGGCAGTGGGTTCTCGGGCGAGAGTGGATGGTAAGAAACTTATCCCTTTCTTTCACTTCAAACTTTGATTGCCTCTCCTTTTACTAATCTTTATTTTTGGTTCTTGTTTTTAGGCTGAGGGAGCTCGGGCTACTGCCACGGCTCAATTGAGGGCCCAGGTATGATTTTTATTCCTTTTATTCTCAGCATTTCATCCGTCATTTCAACACTTTCTAGACTTATCCTCTCTTATTTTAGACGGAGGAGATCAGAGTCCTGTCCGAGCAGGTAGGGTAGCTCCAGCAGCGGCTTCAGCAGTTCGGCATTCCCCTCAGCGACACTCCTGGGGATGGCAGTGCTGGACGAGGCATGGGGCGAGGCGGTGGTAGCGGCGCTGGACGTGGAGGGAGCGGTGGAGGTAGCGGGACAGAGTCGGAAGAGGAGCCCCTCAGGCGTACGACCCGTCAGACTCGCAGCCGGGGCCAAGCCTGACCCTACTTTTTCTTACTATTTATTTTTTATTTCTTTTGAGTGTTTTGGGAGGATTTACACTTTTATTCGGATGATTGTATATACACACACTTTATTTTGATGGCTGCCTAGGATAACCGGTAGGGTAGGTACTTGGGTATCTTTTTCGTTCTGTTTATTCACCGTATGTGTGACCATAGCTTGGTCCTTCTTTTGTCGTATATGGGACCATGGCTTGGTCCCGTATTTATTTTAATTTTGAATGCTTTGATCTCTCTTTTTCTTATTGTGAAATGAAAGTGAATGAATGAATGAATGTATTGATCTTTGTTGCACGTGCTGCATGAAGCGCATGTTTTATTGTCCTTTATGTATTTTTCTATTTGCAGGTGGGCTAAAGGTGTTACAAACAGATCCTGGCCAATGAAAAACTTGGAACGGCACTCGGTGAGGTCTCTGCGGCACTCAATGAGAGCCGATGCGGCAGTCAGTGAATGCCGCAACGGCGTTCACGGACTGCCGCAACGGCGTTCACGGACTGCCGTGCGGCATTTCATTGAGTGCCGTTGCACTTTATAGAGTGCCGCAGGTAGGTAGGCAGCTTTATTCCCCTATTTATACCCCTTCTTTCTCAAGGCTCCGCAAAACACTTCTCTTTTCTTCTTTACTTTCTTCCCAAATGGCTTCCATCAGCTCCCAAATCCTTTTCCCATGGATGGATACTCTTTCCGGCGTTGATAGGCTCAACTTTGAGTGCTTCAGGCTAAATGATCTTTTCTCTTTCCAACGGATGAATTTGAATGAAGGCCTACTTCGAGCTGCCATCCAATGTTGGAATCCTTCTTTTAACGTCTTTCATTTTGGTTCTCAGGAGGTTTGCCCCTTGTTTGAGGAATTCAGCGCCATTCTTCACACTGATCCTTCTGCTGAATTGACGGTTCCTCCAGTTCAAGCCAGGTATGTTCGGGATTTGGCTACTCTTTCCCACACATCTCGAAATGCGGCAGGCTCCTTTATTTGTGACAGGCAGATTGATTTTGAGCGCCTTTCTTCCGTTTATGCTCCCATAGGGGACCCTTATGATGGTGAGTATCAGATCATTCGACGTAGTGCCCTGTCAATTGCTATGCTCTCTTACTTTCTCTTTCAGTCATCTTCCGACATTCTCATACCCATTGCCTGTGGTTTGAGGGAGATGAAGAGCGCAGTTATGCTGGTCCTTGGTGAAAGCTCATGCTACCGGGGCCACGTTACCTACCGGGGCACCTTTTATTTTACAGATTTGGCTCATGGAGCGTTTGGATCTCTTTATACACCCTTCCCATCTTCGCGGGTCACTTCCTTACGATCGTATGGAGATTCACAGCTTATTTGAATCCGCCGATGCATGGCTTAGTTGGCTCCAGGGCCTCTCTTCTAGTGATATCTGCTGGGTTTGTCCGTAGTGGACCCATCGCTCTATTGCTGTGCGCCTTCCTGGGCGACCTGGCAGCTGGCTGTTGGGTTTACGTACTACTACTTTCTACATTCCCGATCGGGTTGTCCGTCAGTTCAGACTTTTGCAAGATACTACTGAATCTGTGACTGCTGATTTCACCAGGGGGTCAACTTTGCGCCCTTCTATCGCGAAGGCATTCATCGAGGCTTGGCACAGCAGGATGGCTGTTCCGTGCCCGGAGATTCCTACTCGGACTGTGCCTACTGTCCAATACCTTCTAGAGATCCTGACCTTGGTTGTGAGACGAGCTTGACAGACACATGCATAATAAAGTAGACGGAAACAGGGAAAAGTTTGCCATCTTACAAAACTTTCTGACAGACCCTGCCTACTCCTTTTTTTACGCTTTTGAATGTGGTTTTCCCTTTTTCATTTTTTTTATTTTTTATTTTTTATTTTAAGAAGTGTTGTTATCTTTAGGAAGGTTCTAACATGCTTAATCAAAGTGCTCACTCCTTCGATTAATCTTTTATGAAGAATTCTCCTTTCAATGTCTTTACTTGGCTCTTTACTTTGCTTTTTGCTTAAAGCTTTACTTCTTCTATACCATGAATTCTCATTTGTTTCTTTATAATACTTATTTTGATAGCCAGGTGATCCAAAGGAGGGTCTTGTATTGGGTTCTTCGGCTATCAAACGAAGTTTGCCCCTGGTTTAGGGCTTTGAAGTGCTTCCAGGCAAATGCCAATTTGCCCCTAGTTCAGCACAATCTTTTTCGAGTGGACCGAGGGCTTTGGAGAGCCCGCCTACTTATCCCCAAGTGGGCGTCAGGTCCCAAGTAGTTCGGCTTAAGGCTGCAAAAAAAAAAAAGGGCGCCAATCAGGCACTTATTTACTGACCGAACCGAGTAGGTTGCCTACGTATCCTCTAACGGGAATCAGGTTGTGCATAGTTCATCGAGGTAGGAGGTTTTGAAAGAAACGGTTTCAAGCAAAATATTTCTTGAGGCGATCGAGGTTAATTGGTTGCTTAAATTCAACCCCGTCCAGGTCCATGAGATAGGCCGCCCCTCCAGAAAAGAGAGTCTTTATGATGTACGGCCCAACCCAGTTGGGTTTGAATTTTCCTCTGGGGTCATAAACGGGCACTTTCAGTTCTTTGAGTACTAGGTCGCCCTCAGCAAGCTTCCTTGGGCGGACCTTTTTATTGAAAGCACGAGCTATTCTCTTTTGGTACCCTCGAGTATGGTTTATCACGGCCAGCCTCTTCTCATCGAGCAACATCAGCTCCTCATACCTTCCTCGTATCCATTCTGATTCGGTGATCTCAAACTTTTCCAAAACCCTAAGAGAGGGTATTTCTACCTCGACTGGGAGAACGGCTTCCATCCCGTAGAACAACGAATACGGCGTAGCGCCCGTTGAAGTTCTTACCGAGGTTCGGTATCCCCACAAAGCACACGGCAGCTTCTCATGCCAATCCTTATATGTATCCGTCATTTTTCCCAAGATTGCTTTAACATTCTTATTTGCTGCTTCTACTGCTCCATTCGTCTGAGGCCTATACGGGGATGATTGATGGCGAGTGTTCTTATACTTTTCCAAGAGCGGGATAACTTCTCCCTGGAAATGACTGCCATGATCGGAGATAAACTCATTCGGGACCCCATACCTGTAGATTATGTTTTTCTCGATGAAACTCACCATGTCCTTAGCTTTCAAAGTTGCATATGAGGCTGCCTCTACCCATTTTGTAAAATAATCAATTGCCACGATTATATATCGGTGCCCATTGGAAGCCTTCGGAACTATCTCACCAATGATATCGATCCCCCATACGGAAAAAGGCCAAGGGTGGTCATGCTATAGAGCTGTGACGGCGGGGTATGCATCAAATTTGCATGAATCTGACATTTGTGACACCTTCTAACATATTCGCAACAGTCTTTGTCCAAGGTCGTCCAATAGTACCCCTGTCGGATGATTTTCTTTGCCAGTATGTGCCCATTCATGAGGGGCCCACACACTCCCTCATGTATTTCCTTCATCATTCTCTTAGCTTCTTTTCCATGTAGGCACTCCAGATTATACCCAGTGTAGGATTTCTTCCATAGCTTATCTGCGTAAATTACAAATTGAGCGGCGAATCATCGAATCGCTTTTCTGTCCTTTTCTGAGGCTCCTTCGGGGTATTCTCCTTCTTTGATGAACTTCTACACATCTTCATACCAAGGCACTTCATCTTCTCTTTCTATGGCCGCGATCATTTCAAATGACAATTGATTTCTCACTTCTATGGATAGCGGGATCATGGTAGTTTTGGAGGGGATTTTGATCATCGAGGCCAAGGTAGCCAAGGAGTCGGCTAGTTTTTTTTTTCTTCACGAGGAAGGTGGTAAAAAGAAATCTTTTGGAACTGCGCTTTCAGACTTTCCAGGTAGTCGTAATAAGGTCTTAACTTCTCATGCTTTACCCTCCAATCTCCTTGGACTTGGGATATGATCAGATTAGAATCTCCGAAGAGATCAATCTGTTCGACTTTCAAAGCCAAGGCTGCTTCCATCCCAATTATGCACGCTTCGTACTCCGCGGTGTTGGTTGAATTATACTTGAGCTTGACGACTAATGGGGTAGGGGCCCCATCGGGTGCTATGAGAATGATTCCAACTCCGTAACCTAATTGGTTGGCTGATCCATCGAAGTACATTTTCCACAAATCCTCCTCTACCTCCATTATTCCCTCATCCGGAAACTTGAATTCTTCCTCGTCCTTGGATTCTATGGCGAGGTCGGCTAAAAACTCAGTGGCAGCCCTTCCTTTTACAGACTTGGCAGTGACATATTTGTTGTCGAATTCAGCTAGCATCATGGTCCAACGGGAAATCCTACTGGTCAAGACGGATTTTTCGAATAGGTATTTTAATGGGTCCATTCGGGATACCAGGACTACAGGGAAGGCTAGCATGTAATAGCGAAGGCGACGGGTACACCAAACCAAGGCCCAACAGGCCTTTTCCAAGGGCGAGTACTTTAACTCATATCCGACCATTCTTTTACTCAAGTAATAAATGGCCTTCTCCACGTGCCCCTCTTCTCCTTCTTGGGCCAGCATACACCCCATCGAGTCTTCAGATATGGAGAGATAAAGTAACAGGGGTTTCCCAGGTAAAGGTGGCGATAGGACAGGTGGGTTTTGGAGGTAGGTTTTGATTTTGTCGAAGGCTTGTTGGCAAGGGGCGTCCCATTTGAATTTCTCTCCTTTTCTAAGCAGTTTGAACAGTGGGTCGCAGGTTAAGGTGAGTTTGGAAATGAAGCGGCCGATGAACTGTATTCTCCCCAGGAAACCTCTCAGTTCTTTCTCAATTTTCGGTGGGTTCATTTCAGTTATGGTTTTTATTTTGGTGGGGTCCACCTCTATTCCCCTCTGAGTAATAAGAAATCCCAATAATTTCCCGGTAGTGACTCCAAACGTGCATATCTGCGGATTTAGCCTCATTTTGAACTCCCTCAATCTCTCAAAGAACTTTCTCAAAGCCTCTAGGTGCCCTCTTCTCTCTTTGGATTTCACAATCATATCATCCACATACACCTCCACTTCTTTATGGATCATATCGTGTAGTAAAGTCGTGGCAGCCCTTTGATAGGTCGCATCTGCATTCTTAAGTCCGAATGGCATGACCCTATAGCAATATGTCCCCCACGGAGTGATGAATGTGGTTTTCTCTCTATCCTCGGGTGCCATGAGGATTTGATTATACCCAGAGAATCCATCCATGACAGATAAAAGCTCATGTCCTGCAGTGTTATCGACCAACACGTCGATGTGGGGTAACGGGAAATCGTCTTTAGGGCTTGCCCTGTTTAAATCTCGAAAATTAACGCAAACCCTAACACGACCGTCCTTCTCTGGGACAGGTACAATGTTGGCAATCCACTCAGGATACTCGGTGACCATCAAGAATCCAGCCTTTAATTGCTTTTCAACCTCCTCTTTTACTTTAAGTGCCCATTATGGCCTCATTCGCCTCAATTTTTGTTTTATGGGTTTTGAATTGGGAAAGAGAGGGATGTGGTGCTGGACTATCTTTGGATCAATGCCTGGCATATCGTTATAAGACCATGCGAAAACATCTTTGAATTCATTTAATAGATTGATTAGTTCTTTGCTTTCTTTATTGCTAAGTGTGGAGCCGATAAAGACATTTTGAGGATTATTTTCATTTCCCAGATTAATTGTTAGGGTGATCTCTATGATTTTGCATGCAGATTCTTTTTCTTTTTCAATTAACTTTTGCAATTCATTAGGTATTTCATGATCATCACATTCATCACACTCATTAAGCGCGTTCGAGTAGGCAGAATCAATCATACTTTCATTGATTTTGCTAGGAGTGATTACAACAGACATAGCAATAGTAAGACGCCTCATTTGGGCCATTACAGACTCTGGGTGAGGGGGATACTTATCACTAGACTCAAAGACCCACTCCTTGTTGACTCCCTGCTTGAGCTCCATAGTGTTACAACCTAGCAGTCCCCCGGATTCCGTTTTCTCTTCTTTTTTGGCTTCGGCTCTTCTTCCGGCGCATCCTCATCATTCCCCTCTTCAACCTCCACTTCCAGGCCCTCGTTTTCTTTCCCTTTTTCTTCAGCTTTCGCCCCTTCTTCGGTCAACAAGTCTTGCATGACCGGTCCATCTAGTACACCAATCTAATCATTGACGGTAGCAGACTTTTCAGGCATTTACAAAAGCGGGTCTTTGTACTCGGAGAATTCATGGGAGAAAAAGATCTCGAACCCCGGCTTTAAACATTTGTCTTTCTGGTCAATCCATGGCTCTAGGAAGCCATAGAAGGGGAAATCTTTTCCTTTCTTTACGAAGTAACCGTTGAGTGTTTTTTTGATAAGGGTCCATTGGTGCATCCGCTGTCTTCTTCTTTGCCCTCAATTCCTTCTTTCTCGGCTGGTACCCCAGACCGTGAGTGCGAGTCTGAGTCGGAATGAGCGGGAATTCGGGCATGCCCTGAAGGTTTTTCCCCAACCCTAATCCTGGAAAGAAACCCATCTTTTTCATGATCTCTGCGACCACTGGACTGGCATACTGATCGAAATGGAGCGGTAGAAACTCTCTCGGCTTTTCGTCTTCAACATGTTGATGAACTCGAACCCTCCCATTTTTGTTTCTTCTTCTTGCAGTTGTAATTCTAGAACCGGTGCGCTTGATGATGCTTCGGGCGAACGAACCCAGCTATCCCCGAGGATATCACAAACTTTATTCTCCCAAACATACTTAACCTTTTGATGGATCGTTGACGATATAGCACCCAAACTGTCCAACCAAGGCTTACCCAGCAACAGGTTGAAGGAAGCGGGGATGTCGATGACCTGGAATTCAGCTTCTTTTCCAAAAGGGCCAATAACGAGACGAAGAAGGACTATCCCCATGACTGTTCTCTGGGTGTTGTCGTAGGCTCTTACCCTTTGCTCCGATGGTGTAAATGTCGACTCATCCAGGCCCATTCGCTTAGCCATTCGGAAAGGACACACGTTGAGGGCTGACCCATTATCAACCAGGTAAGCAGGCATGATGTTCCCCAAGCATTCGACAGTGACATACAACGGTTTGTTGCGAATGGGCCCTCCCGGAGGCAAGTCATTTGACGAGAAGGTAATAGCTGAAGTCGAAATTTTGCTGATCAACCCTATGAGGTCCTCCGGGGTGGTGTCGATAGACACGTCAGATTGGTTCAGAGCGTCTAGGACCGCCTGCCTATGGCGTTTGGAGGCAATCAGCAACCCCCAAATGGTGATATTGGCCTGAGTCTTCTTTATCTGCCTTAGAACCCTATCTTCTTCCTCTTCTTCATTCGTCTTCCCTTTTCCCTTGTCCAATTCTTTCCCAGGATGATCCTCCTCTAGCTCATGTGGTTTAAAGTGTCTGCCAGACCGAGTTAAATGACTGACTTCTTCCCTTGCCCATAGATTGTCAATTTCTGAATCAACTGTCAAAGTACCCTTCACCACCTCTATTTCTTTGTCGCTCTCGTACTAATGATCAGCTTCTACCTAGCTTTCATCTTGATCGTCACTCCCTTTAACCCACCAGTCTGATTGTCCTATTTCATTCTTTCTCGGCTGATCCTCCAAAGCACAGATTATCGAATCCTTGGGCAGGTGATATGGCTTTCTTGCTGGCCCGGCCTTAGCGATTAGCCTAGACGGATCGAAGGTTGCTTCTTCTATCCCCAAGAAATAAAGGCCCTACGGTGGTGGCACAGCTCGATGATTCGGAAGTAGATTTCTAGTAATATTCGGCGCTTTGGTGGGGGGTTCTAAAATCACCTTATTATCAATGAGGTCCTGAATCTCGTGCCTTAATCTCATACACCTATCCGTTGAGTGACCCTTTTGCTGATGAAATTTGCAGAAGAGGTCCCCTTGAAAGTTTGGCGGAAGCAAACTTGGTAGAGGGCGAGGTTCCAACTGACGGAGATGCCCCTGTGCTAACAGTCTATTGAGAGCAGTTGATAGTGACACCCCCAAATCTGAGAACTTCCTTGGTGTTTTGTCCCCTCCCCTCCTTGGTGCTATGTCGAATTTCCTTTCTGGCCCATTCAATGCATTGACATCGGTGGGGCCAGAGTGACCCCCCGTTTGTCCTCCGTTGGATCCATAGCTTGGCCTCCTGTACCGATTTGGTTGGTCCTCTTTCTTGATCACTCCTTCTTGGATCGCATCCTCTATCCTTGTCCTGACATCAAAAACCTCAGCAAAGGTGTTGATTGATTGAAATCTTATCTTTTCTTGGTACACTGGCTGTAGGTTCTTCATCAGCATTCGGATCTGGTCCTTCTCAGACGTCCTTTGTACCATTTTAGCTGCCTTTCCCCTCCATCTGCTCAGGTATTCGGCGAATGATTCTTTGTTCCCTTGTCTAGTGGTCTCTAAATCTCGGATAATGACATCCAAATCTTGATTGTACTCGTACTGTGCCACAAATGCCTTAATCACTTCTTCCCACACCCTGGTTTTGCTTGGTTCGAGAGTAAGATACCAGGACAGAGCAGCTCCAGTCAAAGTTTGTTGGAATAGGACCGCCATCATAGTTGTGCTCAAGCTGCTCGATTGGAAAGCCCCAATACACATTTTTATATGACTGCGAGGATTTCTGGTGCCATCAAACTTATCAAAGACTGGCATTTTCAACCCGGCAGGCAGTGTCTCGTGGACCCCGTCATACAGGCCTTCTAACTCCATTAGATATGTATCAACCTCCTGAGCCTTGCGCATCACCCTTTCCAGCTTCTCTATTTTCTTGGTCAGTTGCTTCTCTTTCTCAACTTTCTCTCTGCCTTTGTTGGCCCGCAGTGCATCAGCCCATTATGCTTCCTGGTCCTCGAACCAATCTCCTTCTCCTCCTCCCAAAGGTGGGTCTATAACAAGCGAAATTACATGTGGTGGTCGGCGATTCAGCTCTTCTATCATCCCCATCATACGGTTCATGTTTTCCACATGTCGCCTCATTTGCTCTGCTTGTTGTTCTACCAGTATCCTTAACCAGGCCATTTCTTCGTTGTTTCTCTCTTCGGCCATGCCAGCGTATTCTCACCGTTCTAGTCTCGCCGTGGGATCCCTAAACCACGCTTGATTTGCTATTTTTGCTCCTACAAATAAATTTGAAATGTCCTCTTTTAAAACCCTTTTTATCTTCATATTATCACACAAAGTCATTTAAACCAAAAACTTTCCTTTTGTATGTCACGCGGATGCAATGCATGTGTGCGTGTGTGCCTACTCTATATGCCAAAAAGAGAAAATCCTAATCCTAACACATAAGCACATAAGCACATAAAATCCTCGTCCTTGTCAAGTGTGCTGATTTCTCGTCTCATTGTGATCCTCACTACCTTCTCAGAGGTTGTTCAAAATTTATTTGAAAAACATTTTTTTTGGGTAGTAAAAAAGCCTTTGAAAACAATCCTTGAGAGTGCTTTTTGAGAACATTCTTCTACCAAAATAATTTTCAAGGATTTTCGAATTTTTCTTTTGAAGATGATTAAGTGAAATATGCCTTAACAAAGGTTAATTTGGAATTTTTTTTAAAAAAAAAAAAGAGGAAAAGATTTTTTTGAAAAGGTAACCTTGAGAAAAAACCTTTGGGTAGGGGGGTCACATGACCATCTATCACCGTACGTTCCATGAATTCGGATACATACAAGGTCAGTGATGCTTAGCTAAACATGATATAAGAAGTATAATCTTAGAATCAAGGTTCGGCATGTTCTCCAAATGTCGTGGAATATGAGGAGAAATTGCTAAAAGGTGATTAAAAGATTATACATCTTTCATCAAGCAAGTATCGTCATCATCTCAAGTAATCCCTTTCGGGCATACAAAACTTCCTAGCACATAATCCTAATCAAGAATTGATTTCCTAAGATTGAAAGGTTCTATAGAAACTACTATGAAAAGCTGGGTTTTGGTCGAATAAGAGACCCTTGACATACACCCGATAGGATGCTTCATATACCAAAACATGGTACGAAATCAAGGGTGATCACACAGTCCCATGATGACTTGACCGACCGGGTTGCCCCGAGCTTCCAAGGTCATAGTTCCGTGCAATCGACTGGCTGGACATGCAAGTGAAATGCAACAGGCACAGAAAGATTAATTAATTTGATTAAAAGGATATTTTTCAAGTCTAATCCTCAAGTGAACCCAAAATCAAAAAATTCTGGTCTATGAAACTAGAGATTCTGGGTTCGATCCCCAGCAGAGTCGCCAGATTGTGGATATCGCAGGTTTTCTTTCTTTTACCCACAACTTTTCAAAATCAATTTCAAAAAATAATGAGTCGCCACTTAATTTTTAAAAGGAAAAATTAAGAAACCATTTTAAAAGCGAACTGATCTTTTTAGAAACCAGAGATTAACTAGGTCCAGGGATTATGGAATGAGAGAGGAAGGAGCCCGTCGGACTAAAACACCCTCTCTCATCCTATCTTGCGATAGGCCTCTACTCAATATCCTTCTAATCGAATTATTAATTTAAATGCGCCCTCAACTAATATATATATATAGATATACGTTACAAAAAGCATGTCCAAAGGGGTGTAAAATTGCAATTGATAAAATATCATTCAAAAATCACATATTTCAAGTAGCAAGCAATATGATATGCATTATGGAACAAGAGAACTTACCCGGGATCCAACGGCGATATTAAACGTGCAATGCATACAAACAAAAGAAAATCCTAAAAAGAGTCTCTAATCACATATACATATAAGGCAAGCTCCTAATTCTAATGTGTCGCGCATGAGGTTGAAAATTAAATAAAATCAAAGAATTCAATAAACTAGAGGGGGGGGGGGGGGGGGGGGGAGGGGTTGAGAGATCATACCTTAATAGCACTACAAAACAAAGGGTTAGTCCACATGATGTACAAGATGTGAAGTTAGAAATAACAATCCTAAGTTCCTAGCTTAAACCTATTAAGTGCCATTGAATCTAAAGCAAATAAATCCTAATTATAAGTGTCAAGCCATACGGGTGAACATACACCTGAACAAGAATAAATCGTGACATAGTCTTAAACTTTGAGTTCAAATTCAAACAATCATCATTGAAACAAGGTTTGAACCTTAACTCATGAAAATTTCATCTAAGCTATTATTCATAAGATTAATGAAAACTATTGCAGAATTTTGGAAATTACTGAGAGCAGATCATAACTTAAAAAATAGAAGGGTATGGTTCCCTTGGTTTGATCGTGATGAATTTTGGACATGATATGCCTCTGTGAGTCTAGTGTATAACCCAAAAAGAAAATCAAGATTTGAATGGATAGATCTCCGGGAATATGGAAAACACTAGACATCACTCAGGAATCTGCAACTTTCTGTCCAGAGTTCTTGCTCGATTTTTTAAAAATAGCAAAACGATCAGAAATGCTTTGTTCTTTTTAGGGGGACTTCCTAACACATTAATCTACTTGAAAAAAATTATTTTGGGCCACAAACACTTTATTAAAACCCCGATTTACTTATTTCAAAAGAGTGTTGCTGTGCTGAAACTCTGGGCAGATTATTGTTACTTCCCAAAAATCATGACCAAACCACTTTAAACATGAAATTTCTTTAAAACAAAAATTACAGTGGTAGAACTTTGAGTTATTGACACCCTCCCGTTGGTTTCATTTGATTTCAACGGTTATATTTCGAACCAAAAACTTTGATCGAAAACAGTTTGTGAACTCACTGTTTTCATTTGTCAAGTTCACTTTTATTTGTTAACCCCAACTATTAAACCATGAAGTTGGACTTAAACTAAACCATTTTCTCCTACCATTTAGTGGTCATTGGAGGCTAAAGACATTCATATTTGTAGATTTCAAATGAAGTATGAATGAACTTCATGAAATCTCAAGATAAAGAATCTAAACCATGGAGATGTGCTTAAACTCAAAACCACTTTCAACTACCATTTGATGGTCATTGGAGATGAAGACATGACTAATACTTATGAGTCTCAAAGGAATATATAAAGGATTCCATGAAATATCAAGTTTAGAGGACTCAAGTCATGAGTATGGACTTGGATCCATCTACTTGCTTATAAAATGAAGTGATGATCAAATTTTGACTCTCATGTAAAGCATAAGCTTACATGGGATTTAAAGGATCATACTCAAGAGATGTCAAGAGAGATATTGAATATCTCCAAGAATCCCAAAAAAAGAAACAACAGAAATAGAAGAAAGATCAAGGAATTAGAAACAAGGACTTCCAAGTTTACTTAACAAACTCTAAAACTTAATCAAGAAAAACTAAAAATGACTTGAAGACTAGAAGCTCAAAAGAAAGGAAATACAACTAAGATTAGAGGGTCACCTCCAAACTATCCTCAAAGTTCTTTTCCTTTGAAGATATTCCAAGCTCTTCTTCTTAGTTCTCTAAACTCTCTCTTTTCTCTCCCAAAGAAAGTTGGTGTAGTGGTGGTTATCTCTTATGTGTTGTGTTGTATCTTGTCCTATGTATTGTGTTGTATGACTTTTGAATTGTGCTGTATCACCCTCCTCTCCTCAAGGAAGATCCTCCCTCTTTATAGACAAAAATTACCAAGTATTTTTAGTGAATTCGGAGTAAAAGACAAGTGTAAACATCTCATTTGGTGGTACAATACTTACTTCCTGAAATTAGATAGACTGCTACCCAGGGCGGCAGTAAAAAATCATCTGCGGCAGTCCGTGAATGCCGCCGCGGCACTCTGTGACTGTCGATGCGGCACTCTGTGACTGTCGCGCGGCTCTTAGTAAGTGCCGCGCCAAATTATTGATTGCCGTATTTTCGTCAACCTTACTTTATCAGTTTTTTGTTTTTATCCACATACATATACGTATTGTACCATAAAATACGGACTTTATAAGCAAACGGCAGTCAGAAAATGTCGGTGGCACTCAGTAAATGCCGGGCCGGCACTCACTGGATGCCGTTCGGCACTCACTGAGTGCCGCTCGGCACTCACTGAGTGCCGCGGTATACTTCCGTGTGCCGTTTTCTGTTGAACTTCCCTTTTTTGGTCTTTTCTTTCTTCCCTTTTTCTTAAAAAAACTTATTTTTGAAGATCTTATCCAAAAATGGTGTTTTATACCTGAATTCTCCCAAATACATGGTATTTTCTTCTTTCTGTGAAATTTTATCGCGTTTGGAGAACTTTTTGAAGAGCTTGGAATACTTCGAATCTTTTCGATCCTTATCATCATTGGACGTGTAGGTGACGCTCTCCTAAATTTGACGGTCGGTCAAAATTGGGGTGTCTACAAGAAGACTGGTTTCATGAGGTCCCACCACATTCATACAAGAAAAAGTTCCAAGAAAAGATGGACAAAGTTGACAAGCTGGAAAGTGTGTTGAGAAAGAGCAAAGGGATCGATGATTACATGTTAGAACTGGAAGGATTGTTCGAGCCCAACAAGGCAAAGTTACTTGAGAACTTCAAGATGCCTGAAATTGACCATTTTGATGGAACTGGGAATCTGAAGAGTCACATCAAGTTGTGTATAAACATCTTCTAATCTATGGGATGCACTCATGAGCACATAGTTATGCTATTCCCTCAAACCCTCAAGAATGCCGCACTATCCTGGTTCCTAACTCTTGAAACCTCCAAGACCTGAGTCTGGGAAGATGTTGCTAGAAATTTTATTGATCACTACTCTTACAACCAAGAGTTTGATGTCACCATCCGGGACCTAGAGACGACCACGCAGAACATCAATGAGTCCTTTGCTGTGTTCTTGAGCAGATGGAGGAATAAAGTGGCCTAAATGATCCATAGACCTGTTAAGAAAGAACAAGTACGTATGCTAGTCAAGAACATGCAACCAGTGTACCACGACAAGCTATTCTATCAATCCATCTCCACATTCGAAGAGCTGTTTGAAATAGGCACCAGAATAGAAGATGCCATCAGAGAAGGAAAGTTCAAGATGAACCCCAACACCAGTCCAAGAGACCTAACTACTCCCTGGACTCCCCGGATATTAATGCACTTAGCAACCAACCAATGGCCTGCGCCCTCTGTCCAAACCAGTCCATTCTGCCAAATTGCCCAAAAGGCCCTCGCGAATTCTCCAAACTTGATATTCCCTTTTCCACTGCTTTGGACCACCTACTCAAAAAGGGCCACCTGCAGCTCCTCCCTCATAAACCACTACCGGATCCCATGCCCTCCTACTACAACATGAGCCTACGATGTGCTTACCACCAAAATCTAGGCCATACCACTGATCAGTGCATCTGCCTCCGCCATGACATCCAAAATCTCATAGAGGATGTACCCCATCCTATTCTCATCTACTATCTTGGCTTGGACCAACCGCTCGAATGATTCCTTTTGCTGATGCCAATGAATGTTGAAGCTATGCAGTAAAGTGATGGTGTTTGGAACATTTGCTAAAAAAAGGGAAAAAGAAAAAGAAAAAAAAAGAATAAGTGAGTCACTGTGACACTCCAATTGAGACCAAGTCAAGTCAAGTTGAGTCTGTTCTACGTTTCAAGTCTATTTCTTGAGTATTCTTGTGGTCGAGTCCGTCTTTTTTAAGTTCAATTGAGTCTATATCAAGAAATGTAATCCTTCTCTTTTGATGGAAAGAAATCTCATTTTGCTTAATCTGATGTGTCTAGTCATAAATGCATGAATCATTGAACTGAAAATGTCACTTTTCAAATCACCATGGATATTACTCTACTAATAAATTTTTGCATAAAAAAAGAATCCTGAAAAGGTCAAAGTCAGTTCCGCGCTAACACCGATGAAGAGCCGAGAATTGAATAGTCTTACTTTAAGAATTTAAAGATGCTTTTGCTCAAATCTCGAAAAGACATACTTGGTAGGTTGAAAACCCGAAAAGGGCACCTAGGCAAAAGTTAGAGCAAAAAGGGTGTTGATTTCCAAAATCTGACCCTAGCCAGTCAAAATGTTGGAGAAATTTTTGATGAAACAAATGAGTACGTTCAAGGTACATTATAAGAACGTGCCTAGATCATGTTTCAAAAGGCTCGGAATGACCATAAATAAATTTCGAGAGCTGACATGCACATTTTGAAATTTTGTGATTAATTGGAAGATTTCTCACGAATCAACTATGAAAAGAAAAATTGACTGGCTAGGCGAAAGTGAAAAGGATCAATCCTCAAAATAAAAAAATAAAAATAAAGAAAAAGAAAAGAAAGGGAGACCGAAATTGAATCCTCTTGTTCAAATCTACCACAAGTGGCTTAAGTTTAAACTTATTTGATGATTGGTTTGGAAAAAAACCTCATACCTCGACCTTTCCAAGAACCTTTGCCCTAAACTACGCTCGACCTGATTCCCACTCAGGGATACATAGGCAGTCGCATCAGTTCGGTCGCTCCACCCACAAAAATAGCCTATTTCTTTCAAGACCTTTCCTTGGACTACGCTCGACCTGATTCCTAATCGGGGATACGTAGGCAACCACATTAGTTTGGTCAACACCATTATAATTATCCCCATTTTCTTCAAGACATTGGCCTGAACTACGTTGGACCTGATCCGCGCTCGGGGGTACGTAGGCAGACTTTCAAAAAGAAAAGAAGGATGGCTTGCTAGGTCGAAAACCCGAAAGAGCGCCTAGGAAAAAATTAGAGCTAAATCCAAAGTGAGCAATAACTAAAGAAAGAAAAGAGCTCGCTAGGTCACCTCACTGGTGTCTAAGAAAAACTTATGAGCATCTGAGAGATTGAAGTCACGGTCCTTGCTTCAAGCCAAAAATTACCTTCCACAGTAGGGGCAAACTTCGGCTACCCACCTCGTTTGCCTAAATTTTACTATCAACCCTTCATACAAGGGGCAAACTTCGGTCACCTACCTCGTTTGTCCAAAACCTCCAATAAACCATTATCCAAACTAGGGGTAACTTCGATCACCCACCTCGTTTGCCTATGAATTCCACTTCCTACACCTCAAACTAAGGGCAAACTCCATTTGCCTAACACGATCCCTTTATACCAAGGGCAAGTTTTCAAGTCACCAACTTTTGAAAATTTTTGAAATAGAGTATCTTTTATTCTAAAAGCTAAGGCACTAATTTAAAGCACTTCTTGGGAGAAGTAGAGAATTGATTAGATCAATAGGGAAGAATTTTCAAAAACCAGATTTATCAGCAAAGTGCTATCATATTAAGATGAGGAGTGAACATAAAAGATGAGCGGTACATCGTTTATGACAAAGGCACATTGGATCATGGCAATTTGAGAAATTCATGTCCGAGTCAATCCTTCTTTGTTTGGGTCAGTAATAATCTGATGAAAACTATATTAGAGTTTAAGGTTCATACAAACCAAACCAACTTTCCTTGTCATCGTTGTTCCTTTCAAGTCCATTTGTCCTAATGGTCTCAAATGTGTGGGTTTAAAGTGATTCCCAATTATAAAACCTGTGGATATAAGTAGAAGTTCTGAACACCGTTACTGCACTTGTCAAGTCCGCAACATGATATGAGTCCCAAGTACCTCGAGCATTGGTGACACCTCCCCAATCATAGTCACTTGTCTTCATAAATCAGTTTATAAGATCCACTGGCTATCTTCTACTAGCTCCTCAGCAACCAAACCAAAATTATGTCACAAATGTTCTTCATCCCTAGCTGAATTATTCTATTTGCAGTGTAATCATTCTTTTCCCAGTTGAATCTTCTCGTCCCTAGAAAAGGCATTCTCAACAGAGCTAGTTTATCTCCAAAAAAGTGTCCTGAACAAATATGGTGTATCTCAGTCCAGACCGCATCCTTTCCTCAGAAGAAACAACTTTCATCCCAGAAAGAGTCATTTCATCCTTAACAAATTCAGTTATATCACCAGCAGGCTTATCGATTAGTACATTGTCAGTTCAAGCCATGATAGTCACAGTAATTCACTGTCGATGCGTCATCTTGATTAGTACATCGTTAGTCAAATCTGTGACAGTCGCAATAGTTCACTGTTGATGCGTCATCTCGATTAGTACTTCGTTAGTCCAATCTATGACAGTAACAGTAGTTCATTGTCGATGCATCATCTCGATTAGTACATCGTTAGTCCAATCTGTGACAGTCATAGTAGTTCACTGTGGATACCGGGCTTCCACCTCTTTGTTATGTTTGAGATTGTTTTGAAATTGATTTGAATCAAAGAAAGAAAATAGGTCTATTGAAAACAGATACAGAGTCGCCACTTGGTCTTTAAGGAACCAAGAAACCTAATTTTGACTCACCCAAATGGATAAAGGGCACCGGCCCTTCATAACCAAAGAACTTGGTTCGGGGTTTTGGTACGAGAGAGGAAGGAGCCTTTGTCGCGACTAAAACACCCTCAAATCGCCCCATCTTTTGACGGGCCTCAATTAGCATCCAAATAATCATCTTATACTATGTATGGTTCGGCAATTAATACTATGATAGTATATTACATTACATAAGAAACTTGAAAATGGAAGATCAAAAGATAAAATATCATTCATAAGATCTAAGCCAAATATCACACAATACAAAGTGAAAGATCACACAAATAAACCTAGGAAAAATCGTCTAATCATGTATCAGATAATAAAGTTTTCCTAATCTAAAGGGACATGAATTGTTCTTGAAACAAATAAATCAAAGAAAGTAAAATATACTTAGCAAGCTAACATGATGCATGTTATTCTTTGAGAAAAGAAGATCTCTCAATCCCCGGGACGGATGAGAAAAGGATGATTTGATCGAGGAGAGCATGGACGTGTGATCATGATCATTCCTTATAATCTTCTTAGATTAGGAGTTACAAAAACCCCAAATCCTTGCATGGATGCAATGTGTGTATCTAGAGTGTGCCAAGGTTGTAGTGTGTTTTGTGTTCATGGACTCCTAGAATGACTTAGAAGTCTAAAATGTGCATGAATGGATGGATGAAATCAATATGGGATATGTACAAATGTAGTATGAACTACTTCCTAAGATATGAACTAATTTGGAATGCATATAAGCATCAAATCAAAGAATGAAAGTTAAAATGTGCTTGCTGTGAATAGTGAACAGAACAGTAGCATCATCTTTTTGAAATTGAAAAGAGGGGTTAGGAATGTTTTCAATGCATGATTGTTTATGGAGATGTTCCTTATTGTGTCTAGAACACAACCCAAAAGGCCAATCTTGAATAGATATCACAGATTGAGAGAAATCATATAAACAACACAGGTCACTCAGAAACAGAGTCCGTACTGTCGACTGAAATGTTAGAAAATATTAGAAAATGAAAAAGAATGATCTAAGGGCCCATTTTATACCAAAAGTTCCCTAAGACATTGAATATTAAGGAAAAAATAAGTTAGGACCACCCCTTTTGGAAACGTTTTCTGTAAAAGAGGTTGGAAGTGGACCTAGCTGCTGTGACAGCAAAATCAGAATGTTTGGAAGGAATATTGGGATCCAAATGGACCATTTCCAAGTACTTCCAAGTCAAACCAAAAATCATGGGTGTTCTCCAATGAGTTAGGAAGACTTTCCAAGTGGCCTGACATCCATATGTTGAGTATTGAGTTCTAGAGAAATCTTTGAGCTCAACTCACTCACTGTTTTGACTCATTGTTTTGAAGATTTTGGAGAAAACAAAGTTTTGTTTCTTGAAACCAAATGAGAGGGATTGAGAGGGGTTTTGAAATAGATGTTTTGAAAGCACATTTTCAATACTCAATAAGGATTATAGCCACTTAAAATGTCAACATTAAACTCATCATCAAGAACCTCCAAGATTGTTGGAGAGATTTATTTTTATTTTTGAGCATAACTTCAATACATTTCAAGAATACCTTGGAAGTATTGAGGTTATGATCATCATCTATCAAACATGTTTTTGAGGTCAAGAGCTACTATCCATAAGGATTCACTCACCCCAAACTTCATGTCATCACTTAGATGATGATGAACTAGTAAGTAAATAAAGAAAAGAAAAAGAAATGAGATAAGGAGAGATGAACATATATATAATCAAAGCAAGTAAATAGCAATCAATAGATGATAATCAATGTGATTTTGGACTTGTAGCTTGGTGTTTCACTCATAGATTTTGACATTTGGACATGGAAGTAGCTTCCTATCTCATGAATGCTCAAGAATGAGGGTTGGAGTGGACTTTGAATGTGAAGTATATAGAAGGATGATGGAAGAAAACAAGAATAAAACTCACTTTCTTATGGAAAATCAATGGGAGAAGCTCCCTTTCTCTCTTCTAAACCTATCTCTATCTCTCTTCTTCTCTACAACTTTTCAAGCTTTGCACTTGGCCCCCCCAAAATGAAGAGCAAAATAGACCAATTTGGGGTGATTTTGGGGTTTTAGAAGTACTTCCATTGGTCCCAAACAACTGTGAACATAAAACTATGTCGTTTTGGCTTTCAATTAATCAATTTGGACCCCCAAAAAAATTACAAAAATGGACTCTGCGAGGGTTGAGTGCCGAGGCGGAACTGGGCCAGTGCCGCGGCGGCACTGCTCCTCAGAAGCCCAGAAAATTACGTTTAGGCCCCCAGAGGTTCCGGTATTCGCGAAAAGGCCCTATTTTGTCCGAAATTCATAGAAAATGCGTATGAACTCCAAAATGAGGTTGTGATATACCGTTGGAAAGGTAATGGAGTCTACTTTACATAAAAAAAAGTTCGGGGATAGGTCACTTTGAAAAGTTTTGCGGTATTTGCGATAAAAGCTGATTTGATCGCCTTTTTCGCCTTTGGAAATTCATAATAAATTCGTTTTAGATCCAGAAATTATGCGCGATATACCGTTGGAAAGCTATTGACTTCTAGTATCTGTGAAAAGTGTTTGAAAATTGTTTCGGTGCCCCGGTTCCAAAGTCAAATTCTGGTTAAACTGGTTAAACCTGGGATTCCCGGGAAGTTCTGGAAACCTCCGGGAGTTCGCGGGAGCTGATATTTTCGCTCGATTATCTTTTGGAACTTGTTTTAACACTTTTCTCATGATTTAAAATGATTCTGGTGAATTCGGACGATTTTGATCAAATTTGGTCAAACTTGGTCAAACCTGGTCAAACCTTGGTCAAACCGGTCAACGGGGACTTTCCGGGAACTTCCGGGACTTCTGGGGGTCTCTGGGAGCCGACAATTTCATCTGATTTCTCTTAAAAACTCATTTGAATACTTTTCTTATGACGTAGCATGTTTCCAGAACTTTGGGACCAAATCTGGGAGTTTTTTGGCTTTCAGGGGCATTTTGGTCATTCTGAGCATTCTGAGAGATAGAGCTGACTTCCAAGAGTCCTTTTAAGTCTTTTTCGATCATTGTGAACCACCAAGCTATGGGTCTCCTAAATCTGATAGCCGACAAAATGGGGTGTCTACAGTTTTCCCCTCTTTGGTATGAACTTGCGAGGCAACGCATGTCGCAAGCGAGTGCCAAAGCTTTGAAGAGACAGGACTTTTTGGAGGCTATAGATTTAGGATAAAAGCGTTGCAAAAGATGCAGAGATGCTGAGGCTAGTGTTGGTCGCGCTCTGCGTGAGCTGCCTACTTATCCCAAGGGGAATCAGACCAGGACGTAGTTCAGGGCACAAAGGAATAAATCGCACATGCACAACGAGACAGGCAGATGCTATGTTATGAGGATGGTATGCAATGCATGGATGTGATATGAATTGTGTCATGAGTCCTATCATGCCTAGTGTTCTGACCCTAGTATGAGCTGGTATTGTGGGGCGTGTGCCACTCCAAGTGGACTTATGTTGTGCTAGTATTTCTAACTGTGATGCAGTTATTGACCCGAATAGGGACATCAAGGTTTGAATACTCTAGGTCTTGGAGCAAACTTATGAATTTTGGGAAGTGTGCTTCGCAAGCGAATGTAGTCAGATGTGGGGTCACTGAGGACTATAATTGGAGATGCAGTTTGACAGATAACCGACGGACATGGAAGCCCTGGAAATTAAGAGACGGACACAGAAGTCCTGAGACGTCAAGTGATGGACATGAAATCCCGAGATGTCAAGAGATGAACATGGAAGCCCCATTAATGGACATAGAAGCCTAAGATTTTGAATGAGAATGATGAACATGGCATATTTTGAATGAGAGTGATGGTAAACTAATGATGATTAATGAACTGACGATGTACGAATTGAGATGATGAGTCGACAATGAACTACTGTGACTATCATGGATTGGATCAACAGTTGGGCTAACCGTGACCGGAAGAAGTGATGATGCACGAATCGAGATGATGAGTCAACAGTAAACTACTGTGACTATCATGGATTGGATCAAAATTGGACTAACCGTGACCAGAAGAAGTGACAATGTACGAATCAAGATGATGAGTCAACAGTGAACTACTGTGACTATCATGGATTGGATCAACAGTTGGACTAACAGTGACCAGAAGAAGTGACGATGTACGAATCGAGATGATGAGTAAATAGTAAACTACTATGACTATCATGGATTGGATCAACAGTTTGACTAACCGTGACCAGAAGAAGTGACGATGTACGAATCGAGATGATAAGTCAACAGTGAACTACTGTGACTATCATGGATTGGATCAACAGTTGGACTAACCGTGACCAGAAGAAGTGACGATGTACGAATCGAGATGATGAGTCAACAGTGAACTACTCTGACTGTCATGGATTGAACTGACGATGTACTAATCGAGATGACGAGTCGACAGTGAACTACTGTGGCTGTCATAGATTGAACTGACGATGTACTAATCGAGAAGACGAGTCGACAGTGAACTACTGTGACTGTTGTGATTGAACGGATGATGTACGAATCGATATGACGAGTCAACAGTGAACTACTGTGGCTGTCATAGATTGAACTGACGATGTACGAATCGATATGACGAGTAAACAGTGAACTACTGTGGCTGTCATAGATTAAACTGACGATGTACGAATCGATATGACGAGTCAACAGTGAACTACTGTGGCTGTCATAGATTGAACTGAAGATGTACGAATCGATATGATGAGTCAACAGTGAGCTACTGTGGCTGTCATAGATTGAACTGACGATGTACGAATCGATATGACGAGTCAACAGTGAACTACTGTGGCTGTCATAGATTGAACTGAAGATGTACGAATCGATATGATGAGTCAACAGTGAGTTACTGTGGCTGTCATAGATTGAACTGACGATGTACGAATTGATATAACGAGTCAACAGTGAACTACTGTGACTGTTGTGATTGAACTGACAATGTACAAATCGAGATGATGCTGGGGGATTAAACTGAATTTGTTGGGGATGAAGCGACTCTTTCTGGGATCTCTCTTCAACTACTTTTCTCGACCGGGAATCAGGATTCAAATTCGAATCTCTCATAGTTGATCAAATCTTGTTGGCCCGGAACCGGGATCCATCAACAGCCACTCATGGACTTGTGTTGCTTGGAGATGAAGGAAAATCAACAGCCTCTCATGGACTTATGTTGCATGGACGAAGGAAGGTAATCAACAGCCACTCATGGACTTATGTTGCAAGGAGATGATGGTCAACTTTCGATGGTTTGGAAAGGGATGAAATTCGCATTTGCCCTAAGTTTGGATGCTTCTCATGCTGACGCCTTAACCGGTACAGTAATGGTGTTTGGTACTCCTGCTTGTATTGGCATGCTCTTTATAGCTTGATTTGAAAATTTTGTTAGTCACTGTTGACTTACACATTTGAGACTACAACAGACTCAAAAACTTGACAGACATTGACGCACGAGGATGACACATTTGACACAAGCTCGTCTTGTCAAAACTTGATGTGCTTTTATTATAAACGATGTACTATTTCTCTTTTGGTGTTCACCCTTCATCTTAACATGGTAGCACTTTGCTGATAAATCTGATTTTTGAAAATTCCTCCCTAGTGATCTAGTCAATTTTCTGCTTCTCCCAGGAAGTGCTTTGAATTAGTGCCTTAGCTTTTAGAGTAAAAGATGCTCTATTTCAAAATTTTCAAAACAACTTGGTAACTTGAAAACTCGCCCTTGGTGTGAAGGGATTAGGCAAACGGAGTTTGCCCCTAGTTTGAGGTGTACGAAGTGGAATTCATAGGCAAACGAGGTGGGTGACCGAAGTTTGCCCCTAGTTTGGACAATGGTTTATTGGAGGTTTTGGGCAAACGAGGTAGGTGACCGAAGTTTGCCCCTTGTATGAAGGGTAGATAGTAGAATTCAGGCAAATGAGGCGAGTAGCCGAAGTTTGCCCCTAGTGTGGAAGGTGATTTTCTGGCTTGAGACAAGGACCGTGACTTTAATCTCTCAAATGCTCATAACTTTTTGCCTAGGCACCAGTGAGGTGACCTAGCGAGCTCTTTTCTCTCTTTTGTTATTGCTCACCTTGGATTTAGCTGTAACTTTTGCCTAGGCGTCCTTTCGGATTTTCGACCTAGCGAGCCATCCTTCTTTTTTTTTTTTTTGGAAGTCTGCCTACGTACCCTCGAGAGGGGATCAGGTCCAACGTAGTTCGGGCCGAAGCTTGAAAGAAATTGGGCTATTTTTATGGGTGGAGTGACCGAACCGATGTGGTTGCCTACGTATCCCCGAGTGGGAATCAGGTCGAGCGTAGTTCAAGGCAAGGCTTGAAGTAAGGGGTTTGAGGTATGAGGGTTTTTTAAACCAATCATCAAAGAAGTTCAATAGAGCCACTTGTGGTAGCTTTGAATAAAAGGATTCAGTTTCAATCTCCCTTTCTTTTCTTTTTCTTTTTCTTTTTGTTTTGTTTTGAGGATTGATCCTTTTCACTTTCGCCTAGCCAGTCAATTTTGCTTTTTAATGTAGTCGATTCTTGTGAGATCTTTCGATTGCAATCTCAGAATTCCAGAATGTGCATGTCAGCTCTTGGAATTTATTTGTGGTCATTCCGTGCCTCTTGAAATGTGATCTTGGCACGTTCTTAAGATGTATCTTGAAGCGTATGATTTTCTCATTTGTTTCATCAAAATTTTCTCCAACATTTCGACTGGCTAGGGTCAGATTTTGGAAATCAACACCTTTTTCAGCTCTAACTTTTGCCTAGGTGCCCTCTCGGGTTTTCAACCTAGCGAGCTTTTCCTTTTCTTTTCTTTTCTTTTCTTTTCTTTTCTTTTCTTTTTCTTTCTTTTTTTTTTGTTTTTTTTTTTTTGAAAGTGGAGATGAAACTCACTGACATGTTTGGCCAGCATCAAGGGCTAAGTTTGCATTGCTTTCAATCGGACAGATTGCGTGGCTCCCAATTGGATTGGGCTTAAGGCTTCGAAATGGTGGAAAAGGGGTGTTGGGCAAGCCCCAAGTCAGTTTCAAGTATATCTTTTCAAGATTGAGGCAAGAGCATCTTTAAATTCTTAAAGTAAGACTATTCAATTCTCAGCTCTCCATCAGTGTCAGCGTGAAATCGACTTTAACCTTTCAGGATTCTTTTTTATTTCGTCGTAGAAAAATTATTAGCAGAGTAATATCCATGGTAATTTGAAAAGTGACACTTTAGTTTAGTGATTCATGCATTTATGACTAGGCACATCAGATTAAGCAAAATGAGATTTCATTCCATCAATAGAGAAGGTTTACAAACTTATTAACAACTCGATGACAGACAGACTCGATCACCAGACTAGAATTGAAATGGACTCGGAACATAGAACAGACTCAACTTGACTCGACCTGGTCTCAAATGGAGTGTCTTTGCGACCCATTTATTATTCTTATTCTATTTTTTTTAGCAGAAGTTCCAAACACCATCACTTTATTGCGTAGCTTCAACACTCATTGGCATCATCAAAGGGATCACCCGAGCGGTTGATCCAAGCCAAGATAGTGGATAGGATTAGGATGGGATACCTCCTCTATGAGGTTCTGAACGTCATGGCGGAGGCGGATGCATTGATCGGTGGCATGGCCTAGATTTTGGTGGTAAGCACATCGTACGCTCATGTTGTAGTGGGAGGGTATGGGATCCGGTAGCGGTTTGTGAGGGAGGAGCTGTCGGTGGCCCTTTCTGAGTAGGTGGTCCAAGGCTGTGGAAAGAGGAACATCAAGTTTAGAGAATTCGAGAGGGCCTTTTGGGCGATTTGGCGGAATGGACTGGTATGGACGAAGGGCGCAGGCCATTGATTGGTTGCTAAGTGCATTGATATCCGGGGAGTCCAGGGAGTAGTTAGGTCTCTTGGAATGGTGTTGGGGTTCATCCTTTTTGAACTTTCCTTCCCTGATGGCATCCTCTATTCTGGTGCCTATTTCAAATAGCTCTTCGATTGTGGAGATGGATTGGTAGAATAGCTTGTCATGATATACTGGTTGCATGTTCTTGACCAGCATACGCACTTGTTCTTTCTCAACAGGTCTGTGGATCATTTGAGCCACTTTATTCCTCCATCTGCTCAAGAACGCAGTGAAGGACTCATTGAAGTTCTGCCTAGTAGTCTCTAGATCCCGGATGGTGATATCAAACTCTTGGTTGTAAGAGTAGTGATCAATAAAAGTTCTAGCAACGTCTTCCCAGACTCGGGTCTTGGAGGCTTCAAGGGTTAGGAACCAGGATAGTGCGGCATTCTTAAGAGTTTGCGGGAACAGCATCGCAATGTGCTCATGAGTGCAGCCCATCGATTGGAAGATGCTCATGCACAACTTGATGTGACTTTTTGGATTCCCTGTTCCGTCAAAACGGTCGATGGCAGGCATCTTGAAATTCTCTGGCAGTTTCAGCTTGATGGGCTCAAAGAGGCCTTCCAGGTCTAACATGTAATCATCGACCCCTTTGCTTTTCCTCAGTACGCTTTCCAACTTGTCAACCTTATCCATTTTCTCTTGAAGCTTCTTCTCATACGCAAATGGTGGGACCCCTTGAAACCAGTCTTCCTCCCCATTATTCTCAGGTGGGGGTGGTTCAAACCCCGGTGGTGGAAACCCGGGCGGAGGTTGCGGCCACTGCTGCTTCAATTCTTCCATGAAACTCAAAACTTGGGCCAGGCGATCAGATTGCTGGCTTATGGTTGTTCCCAACACAGTGACCTTATTTGCCAATTCCTCTTGATTCATGCTGAAGTAACTTGGCGGGCAGATCTTGACCAAACGACTGTTTGAATTTCCAACCCAGGACGAGGATCCCAGTGGCTGACTTTGGGAATCTATACAAACCTACAGATTCGAGAGGAGAAGTGTATCAGATTCTGATGGAGGCAATCAGACAGATAGTGACAGTGACAGGTATGGACAGACTTGTGTATAGACTGACTGAGACAGTGCACATAGACTGGTAGGAATTGTGTATGCATATGAGACAAGCATGCGGATGTAAGCCCTAATATATATGATGCTCCTATTTCTAACAGATAGCAGCTAAACAAATAAGGTCTTAGCCATACAGAGTGTGCTAACCTTACTTTCCAGTATGATCACCAAGGGATAACAGGGATTTTCGGGATACTTCGGGAATTTTGGACAGAGTTTCTGGGAGAAACAGGGTTTTGGAAGATTCGGAGAAATTTCTAGAAGTCATTTGAGTTTCTAGGAGAAATTGGGGTTTCTGGTTGATTTAGACTGAGCTTCTAGGAGAAACTGGTTTTTTGGGCATTTTTGAGAAATATGGATAGAGTTTCTAGGAGAAACAAGTATATCTGGGAAGATAGGACAGAGTTTCTGGGAGAAACTGGTATATCTGGGAAATCAGGGAGATTTATACAGAGTTTCTGGGAGAAACAGGTTATGATGGTTATATCTGGGATATCTGGACAGAGTTTCTGGGAGAAACAGGTTATGATGGTTATATCTGGGATATCTGGACAGAGTTTCTGGGAGAAACAGGTTATGATGGTTATATCTGGGATATCTGGACAGAGTTTCTGGGAGAAACAGGTTATGATGGTGATCATACTGTCTAGCTAGTTTTCATACCCCTATGTCCTAGGACCGATAAACAAGGTTTGCGGTGTATATCTTTGTGAGCATGGAGCAGACATCCTGGTCATGGTGCCTAGGCAGGTCAACTCAATGTAATCAAATGTAAGTGATTGCCTTGGGAATCATAAGGAAGAGGTTCTGTTCTATGCCACATAAGCGTCTACACCGCTCAGGTAATCCCATCAGGGCATACAGCAGTTATATCACGTTGTCCTATTTGAAAAGATAAATGAACAGTCCTATGAAAGGTTCTACGGGAATCTATATGCAAAGGCTGGGTTTAGTCAAAGAGGGTCCGTTGACGAGAGTTCCAATATACCGTCAGAGAGACAGTACGGAGGTTTTTACTCTTTTTGATATACCTTGGGAGGTACAGTATCAACGGTGACTTGTGCCCTGGCACAGCAAGACCTGAACAATGTCAGCGCCGCGTTTCAGACACAGTCGGAGGGGAAAATGCAAGAGTGCAATGCGGTGAACCAAACACAGTAAAAAGATGATTTTAAGGATGCTTCTTATGAGTCAAACCTCTGTATTATTTCGTTTTAAAATAAAAATCCCCAGCAGAGTCGCCAGATTGTGGATACCGGGCTTCCACCTCTTTGTTATGTTTGAGATTGTTTTGAAACTGATTTGAATCAAAGAAAGAAAATAGGTCTATTGAAAACAGATACAGAGTCGCCACTTGGTCTTTAAGGAACCAAGAAACCTAATTTTGACTCACCCAAATGGATAAAGGGCACCGGCCCTTCATAACCAAAGAACTTGGTTCGGGGTTTTGGTACGAGAGAGGAAGGAGCCTTTGTCGCGACTAAAACACCCTCAACTCGCCCCATCTTTTGAAGGGCCTCAATTAGCATCCAAATAATCATCTTATACTATGTATGGTTCGGCAATTAATACTATGATAGTATATTACATTACATAAGAAACTTGAAAATGGAAGATCAAAAGATAAAATATCATTCATAAGATCTAAGCCAAATATCACACAATACAAAGTGAAAGATCACACAAATAAACCTAGGAAAAATCGTCTAATCATGTATCAGATAATAAAGTTTTCCTAATCTAAAGGGACATGAATTGTTCTTGAAACAAATAAATCAAAGAAAGTAAAATATACTTAGCAAGCTAACATGATGCATGTTATTCTTTGAGAAAAGAAGATCTCTCAATCCCCAAGACGGATGAGAAAAGGATGATTTGATCGAGGAGAGTATGGACGTGTGATCATGATCATTCCTTATAATCTTCTTAGATTAGGAGTTACAAAAACCCCAAATCCTTGCATGGATGCAATGTGTGTATCTAGAGTGTGCCAAGGTTGTAGTGTGTTTTGTGTTCATGGACTCCTAGAATGACTTAGAAGTCTAAAATGTGTATGAATGGATGGATGAAATCAATATGGGATATGTACAAATGTAGTATGAACTACTTCCTAAGATATGAACTAATTTGGAATGCATATAAGCATCAAATCAAAGAATGAAAGTTAAAATGTGCTTGCTGTGAATAGTGGACAGAACAGTAGCATCATCTTTTGGAAATTGAAAAGAGGGGATAGGAATGTTTTCAATGCATGATTTTTTATGGAGATGTTCCTTATTGTGTCTAGAACACAACCCAAAAGGAAAATCTTGAATATCTATCACAGATTGAGAGAAATCATATAAACAACACAGGTCACTCAGAAACAGAGTCCGTACTGTCGACTGAAATTTTAGAAAATATTAGAAAATGAAAAAGAATGATCTAAGGGCCCATTTTATACAGAAAGTTCCCTAAGACATTGAATTTTAAGGGAAAAATAAGTTAGGACCACCCCTTTTGGAAACGTTTTCTGTAAAAGAGGTTGGAAGTGGACCTAGCTGCTGTGACAGCAAAATCAGAATGTTTGGAAGGAATATTGGGATCCAAATGGACCATTTCCAAGTACTTCCAAGTCAAACCAAAAATCATGGGCGTTCTCCAATGAGTTAGGAAGACTTTCCAAGTGGCCTTGCATCCATATGTTGAGTATTGAGTTCTAGAGAAATCTTTGAGCTCAACTCACTCACTGTTTTGACTCATTGTTTTGAAGATTTTGGAGAAAACAAAGTTTTGTTTCTTGAAACCAAATGAGAGGGATTGAGAGGGGTTTTGAAATAGATGTTTTGAAAGCACATTTTCAATACTCAATAAGGATTATAGCCACTTAAAATGTCAACATTAAACTCATCATCAAGAACCTCCAAGATTGTTGGAGAGATTTATTTTTATTTTTGAGCATAACTTCAATACATTTCAAGAATACCTTGGAAGTATTAAGGTTATGATCATCATCTATCAAACATGTTTTTGAGGTCAAGAGCTACTATCCATAAGGATTCACTCACCCCAAACTTCATGTCATCACTTAGATGATGATGAACTAGTAAGTAAATAAAGAAAAGAAAAAGAAATGAGATAAGGAGAGATGAACATATATATAATCAAAGCAAGTAAATAGCAATCAATAGATGATAATCAATGTGATTTTGGACTTGTAGCTTGGTGTTTCACTCATAGATTTTGGCATTTGGACATGGAAGTAGCTTCCTATCTCATGAATGCTCAAGAATGAGGGTTGGAGTGGACTTTGAATGTGAAGTATATAGAAGGATGATGGAAGAAAACAAGAATAAAACTCACTTTCTTATGGAAAATCAAGGGGAGAAGCTCCCTTTCTCTCTTCTAAACCTATCTCTATCTCTCTTCTTCTCTACAACTTTTCAAGCTTTGCACTTGGCCCCCCCAAAATGAAGAGCAAAATAGGCCAATTTGGGGTGATTTTGGGGTTTTAGAAGTACTCCCATTGGTCCCAAACAACTGTGAACATAAAACTATGTCGTTTTGGCTTTCAATTAATCAATTTGGACCCCCAAAAAAATTACAAAAATGGACTCTGCGAGGGTTGAGTGCCGCGGCGGCAGTGGGCCAGTGCCGCGGCGGCAGTGGGCCAGTGCCGCGGCGGCACTGCTCCTCAGAAGCCCAGAAAATTACGTTTAGGCCCCCAGAGGTTCCGGTATTCGCGAAAAGGCCCTATTTTGTCCGAAATTCATAGAAAATGCGTATGAACTCCAAACTGAGGTTGTGATATACCTTTGGAAAGGTAATGGAGTCTACTTTACATAAAAAAAAGTTCGGGGATAGGTCACTTTGAAAAGTTTTGCGGTATTTGCGATAAAAGCTGATTTGATCGCCTTTTTCGCCTTTGGAAATTCATAATAAATTCGTTTTAGATCCAGAAATTATGCGCGATATACCGTTGGAAAGCTATTGACCTCTAGTATCTGTGAAAAGTGTTTGAAAATTGTTTTGGTGCCCCGGTTCCAAAGTCAAATTCTGGTCAAACTGGTCAAACCTGGGATTCCCGGGAAGTTCTGGAAACCTCCGGGAGTTCCCGGGAGCTGATATTTTCGCTCGATTATCTTTTGGAACTTGTTTTAACACTTTTCTCATGATTTAAAATGATTCCGGTGAATTCGGACGATTTTGGTCAAATTTGGTCAAACTTGGTCAAACCTGGTCAAACCTTGGTCAAACCGGTCAACGGGGACTTTCCGGGAACTTCCGGGACTTCCCGGGGTCTCTGGGAGCCGACGATTTCATCTGATTTCTCTTAAAAACTCATTTGAATACTTTTCTTACGACGTAGCATGTTTCCAGAACTTTGGGACCAAATCTGGGAGTTTTCTGGCTTTCAGGGGCATTTTGGTCATTCTGAGCATTCTGAGAGATAGAGCTGACTTCCAAGAGTCCTTTTAAGTCTTTTTCGATCATTGTGAACCACCAAGCTATGGGTCTCCTAAATCTGATAGCCGACAAAATGGGGTGTCTACATTCACTGTCGACTCGTCATCTCAATTAGTACATCGTCAGTCCAATCCATGACAGTCACAGTAGTTCATTGTCGACTCATCTCGATTAGTACAACATCAGTTTAATCCATGATAATCACAGTTGTTCACTATCGACTCATCATCTCGATTAGTACATTGTCAGTTCGATCCATGACAGTCACAGTAGTTCACTGTCGACTCATCATTATTACATCGTCCGTCCAACCTATGACAATCACAGTAGTTCACTGTCTACACATCATCTTGATTCATGCATCGTCAGTTCATTAATCATTATTAGTTTACCATCACTCTCATTAAAAATATGTCATGTTCATCGTTCTTATTCAAAATCTTGGGCTTCCATGTCCATTAATGGGGCTTTCGTGTGTGTCACTTGTCATCTCGAGCTTTCAAGTCCATCACTTGACGTCTTAGAGCTTCTGTGACCATCTCCTAATTTTTAGGGCTTCCATGTCCGTCGGTTATCTGTCAAACTTCATCTCCAATTAACGTCCTTTGGGACCCAGTATCCGATTACATTCGCTTGTGGAGCACACTTCCCAAAATTCAAAAATTTGCTCCAAGACCCAGAGTCTTCAAGCCTTGGTGTCCCTATTCAGGATCTACCACTGCATTAAAGTCAAGGAAACACTAGCATGACATAAGTCCAATCAGAGTGGCACACCCACAACACTAGCTCATTAACACCATAGAAAGCATGCACAAAGCCCACTAGGAGTGGAAAATATACTACAAGCACTCTTTTATCACCTTGAGCACCACACTTTTCCTTGGGTAAGATGTTCAGGTCGAGATCCCTTATAAGTCTATTAGTCGTAACGAATCATAGATCACCAAGCCCATTGAGAGTGGTGAATACACAGAACAAGTGAACTAGGTCCATAAGCACTTTAGAACACAACATCATGCACGATACGTATCATTCTAGCTCATCCTAGTATCATCCCCGCATAGCATCTGCCTGATTGTTATGTATTTGCATGTATTTGTTCCTTTGTGCCCCGAACTACGTCTTGGTCTGATTTCCCTTGGGATACGTAGGTAGCTCATGCAAAGTGCAACCAACACTGACCTCAGCATCATCCTTACATCTTTTGCAATGCTTTTATCCTAAATCTATAGCCTGTAAAATACCTATCTCTTTAGAGCTTTGGCACTCGCTTGTGACATGCGTTGCCTCTCAAGTTCATGCCAAATAGGGCAAACTATAGACACCCTATTTTGTCGGCTATCAGATTTAAGAGACCCATAGCTTGCTAGTTCACAATGATAAAAAAAAGACTCAAAAAGGACTCCTGAAAGTTAGTTCTATCTCTCAAAATGCTTAGAATGACCAAAATACCCCTGAAAGTCCAAAAACTCCTAGATTTGGACCGAAAGTTCTGGAAACATGCTACGTCATAAAAAAGTACTACAAATGAGTTTTAAAGCAAAATCAAATGAAATCATTAACTCCCATAGACGATTAAATCGGCTTTTATCGCGAATACCACAAAACTTTTCAAAGTGACCTAACTTTGAACCATTTTTTATGAAAAGTATAATCCATTACCTTTCCAATGGTATATAACAAGCTCAATTTGGAGTTCGTACACATTTTTAGTGAATTTCGGACAAAATAGGGCTTTTTTATGAATACTGGGAGCTCTGGGGGCCTAAACATAATTTTTTGGGCATCTGAGGAGTAGTGTCACGGCAACACTGGGCCACTACCGCGGTGGCACTCAACCCCCACTGAAGCAATTTTTGTAATTTATTTTGGGGGTCCAAATTGAATAATTGAAAGCCAAAACAACGTAGTTTCTTGTTCACAGATGTTTGGGACCAATGGGAGCACTTTTTAAATTCCAAAATCACCCCAAATTGGCCTATATAAACCCCTCTTGACTTCTCACTTAGGGAGGCCAAGGGCAAAGCTCGAGAAAGTTGTAGAGACAAAGAGAGATAGAGATAGGTTTAGAAGAGAGAAATGGAGCTTCTCCCACTGATTTTCTATAAGAAAGTGAGTTCTAATCTTATTCCTTCCATTACCTCTCTTATACTTCACATTCAAATCCTCCCCAACCACCATTCTTGAGCAATCTTGAGTTAGGATGCTACTTTCATGTCCAAATGTCAATATCTATGAGTGAAACACCAAGATATAAGTCCAAAATCACATTATTAACATCTATTGATTGTTATTATTTGCTTGTTTATATAAATGTTCATCTCTCCTTACCTCATTTGTTTTTTATTTTTCTTTGATTACTTACTAGTTCATCATCATCTAGACGAGGACATGGTATTTGAGGTGAGTGAATCCTTATGGATAGTAGCTCTTGACCACAAAAACATGTTTGATGGATGATGACTCTAACGTTTATACATTCATATGTATTATTGAAGTCATATTCTCAAACAAAACTATATTTGTGCAAACAATATTGGGAGTTCTTGATGGTTAGTTTGATGTTGATTTTTTAGTGGTCTTAATCCCCTTTTTGTGTTGAAAATGTGCTTTTGAAACCCCTATTTTAAAACCCCTTTAAAACCCCAACATTTGGATTCCAAGAAACAAGCTTTGTTTTTACCAAAAATCTTCAAAACAGTGAATGATATGAGTTCAAAGATTTCTCTAGAACTTAATACTTAAAGGGTAATTACAAGACAACTTAAAAAGCCTTCCTAACTCATTATATAACACCCGTGATTTTTGGCTTGTCTTGAAAACACTTGGAAGGGTTCCATTTTGACCCAAACATTCCTTCTACACATTCTATTTTTGCTGTCACAGCAGCTTGGTTGACTTTTAACTTATCTTTCAGAAAACTTTCCAAACGTAGTGGCCCCAACTCATTTTCCCTTAACCTTCAGTGTCTTAAGGAACATTTTGTATAATATGGGCCTCTAGATGTTTTGTTTTCATTGTATAAGATTTTTTGACATTTTAGTTGACAGTACGTACTCTGTTTCTAAGCAACCCCTCTTGTTCATTTGATTTCTCTTATTCTGTAATAGTTATTGGAGTTTGGCTTCTTGATTTGTGTTCTAGACACAATATGGATGATCTCTATAAAAATATTCCCAACCCCTCTTTTCCATTTTTACAATACCAACTCACTATTCTTTCTACTATTCACAGCAAGCATGCTTTTACTTTCATTCTTTGATTTGATGCTCACATGCACTCCAAATTAACTCATATCATAGGAAGTAGTTTATACTACATTTGTATACATACTGTACTAATTTTCTTCATAGATTCATGTATACTCTAGACTTCTGTGTCACTTTAGAAAGTCCATGTACACAAACACACTACAACCTTTGCACATTCTAGGATCATACATTGCATCCATGCAAGATTTGGAGTTTTAATGATTCCTAATCTAGGAGGATTATAAGGAATGAATTTGATCATATGTTCATGCTTTCCCTTTTGATCTAATCATCCTTTCTCATCCGTTCCGGGGATTAAGAGATTTTCTGTCATGCCCCGGCGTTGCAAAATAAGGAAAATTTTTCATTTTCGTTTTGGACCTATAGGTCATGACAGGTGATGGATCGCTTGTCCTGTACTTAGCTTAACATGTACCAGAAAAATAGAGTGTATAAAGCAATAGGAAAGATAATATTAAAACATAGTATAACTTCAAATACTATTACATTGTCCTTTAATAAAACATCCTTAAGGCACAAACGCCTTATTCAAATTAAAAGCATTATCTATATCCTTATTACAACTTTATTTAAATTAGAAAGGTAACATCGCAGGCTCCTATAGCTGGCATAATCATATTGCCCTACATAACCATTTCCTGAACATTTGGATATCTAGGACAAAATAAAGTCATCAGCTAATGAAAGCCGAGTGAGTATAACGAACACACAAGCAATGTATATAAAAGTACATTAACAGTTATTATAAATGTTTGGTACCTTAGAGTACGATTAATCCATTATTCAGTCATTGCATTATAATAATTAGTAACAGTTAAGTAATGAATATTTAAGACCATGCATGAACAATAAAACCATCTCATCTCACTGACTCTTTTATCTCAATCACAATCTCTTGACTCATTCGGTTCACCTAGAACCATCCGGCACAATGCCGTTAGTTTAGAAGGTTTGTCGATATGTTTGCCGTATTTAAGTTGGTCTCGACATACCTAGACATTCAAGGTTATAATAACCTGTGGAATACTTTAATTAATCTACCAATTATGAAGCGGCCTGAAATAATTTAAAGCTACCACCAGACTGACCTACCGTATCAAAAGCGGCCCGGGCTGAGCCCTCTTAATTAATCTACCGTATCTGCAGCGGCCTGGAATAATTAAGGCTATCACAAGACTCTGATTGACCTACCGTATCAAAAGCGGCCTGGGCTCAATCCTTCTTAATTAACCTACCGTATCTCAAGCGGCCTGGGATAATTAAGGTTACCCGTCTCGAGACATTCTCACAACATATATGCTGACCAACGACCCCTTTCCATACATGCCATCTCGACTTATGCAAATGAGTAATTTATTCTCTTCTTGTTTATATAGAGGTATCAGAGCGGGTGTACGACTTGTTCTTTCCTTACATATTTTCTTATAAAAGTATCAGAGCGATATGACTTAAATCCTTTTTTTTTCACATTTGTTTTATAGAAAGTATCAGAGCAGTTTCTTCTTATCATTATTTATCGATTAAATCAACTTATCTAATTCTTGCTATCAAAATCTATTTTCCTTTTCTTTATTAACAAGGTACAATGTACTTAGAATCATTGAATTAACATCCACGATCTAAATTATCAAGTCACATATAAGACAATAGGAAATTACATCAAAGAATGCTTTAATACGCTTTTTCAGCTACCTGTACACAAGTGGGTCCACTTTGAAGCAAAGACCTTAAAAAAGAGTTATACTTTTTGTAGGTGAATTACATATCAAAAGAAAGTTCTCTGAGTCTAGTTTCCAATGCTTCAAACGGCACGCGTTTTCGAGTTTTCTAGAGGGAGTTATGGCCGTTTTACTAAAAGTTGTCAGTGCTGATAAATGGCAATCAATTGGCAAAAATGGCAATCGATTGGAAAAGGTCCCAATCGATTGGTAAGATGGCAATCGATTGCCAAAGGTGGAAATTGATTGGCACTGTATCTTCTTCATCCAGACGCTGTAAAATCGAGTTTTTTTTTCCATTTTTCAATCTGGAACCAACCAAGTCATGTAATATACCGCTCTCTTCCTTTTTTCATGTAGATTATGAATATGTAAGTTTTAGATCTCGAATATTACCGTATCTCTACTTATAGGTGAAAATCCGAGAGTCGTCCAAATTTCGTTTAGACCGTACGTCACAACCGTTACGAATTAAGGCCTATGATTTGAAATGGAGCTTACTTGGACTATAATCTTTCATTTCCAATTTACAGAATTGAATTTCGTTGAGTTTTACGGTACCACTAATTTTGGACCTCCATGGCTATATATACATATATAGGCGTATATACTTACTTTCGATACCCCTGGGTTGTTCATAATGACAAATACTACATTATGAGTGGGTTCGAGAGACTCACCAAGCGTTAGTTTGAGCGGCACGGCTTGCCGAAAAAAGACGAAAATTCTGAAATATACTCCGAGCTTAACAATGGCTATGGCTATGACCTTGGGAGCTCACTGCTGTCTTCTAGCTTTTGTATTTCATCTTCTTCTATTTGATTTCCATAAATATAAGTGGCTGAATGTGTGTACTTGTGTTTTGTTCTTAGAGAGAGAGAGAGCTATGGAAAATGGGTGTGTATATGAATATACTGAGAGTAATGCTCATGCTTGGAATGAGTATGAACACTTATAGGCGAAGTGGTTTGGGTTTGGATCATTGCAGATCAACTTGATTGGGTCCAATAATGCAACGTGATGATGAGAAGAATATCACAACTGTGTTTTGATTGATGGCGTCCAATCAATTAACACAGTTAGTTCATTTAGTCTGGTTCGGTTAGATCAGTTAGGTTGGTCCAGGTAGTCTAAGAAAAATACCCCAACTAAATATTAGGGACCATAAAATGTAAGCAATGTGATTAATATTTTTATTAGTAGTTTTAATCTCAAACTTTAGGGTAACGTAGGGGCGCAGTCTTTAAGCAAAATTAATTGAATTACAATTACTAACGGGTCACAAAATTAATGTCACATATTTATAATAAATCAACATAAGAAATTTTCTTTTATGGAAATAGAATCACTATAAAAATAATACATAGTAGTAAATAAAATGGCATTGTAATTAAAATTAACAACACAAGTAAAATTTATTTATACCAATAATATTACAACTAAAAATAATATATAGTAGATAAATAAAAACTGACATTTTATTTAATATTAGGGAAGTGAAATTACAGGTTGCTACATCACTCCCTCCTTAATAGAGATTTTGCCCCGAAATCTAAGCTGATTAGTCTTGGAATAACTCCGAGTACTTAGTTCTCATTTCTGATTCCAATTCCCGAGATGCTTCGTTCTCATCGTGATACTTCCACTGAACCTTCACTAGAGGAATCTCTTTGTTCCGCAGCTTCTTCATACTGTGATCCAGAATACCTACAGGTCTCTCTCTGTAGGTGACATTCTCATGGATCTCAATGTCGTTGAAATCAATTGCGTGTGAAGGATCTCCCTTGTATTCCCTCAACATACTGATATGGAAGACATTGTGCACCCCAGACATCTTTGGTGGCAACGCGAGTCGACAGGCTACTTTTCCAACGCGTTCCAATATCTCAAATGGTCCAATGAAATGAGGTGACAACTTACCTCTCTTTTGACCAAATCGAACTACTCCACGAATTGGTGAAACTTTCAAAAGTACATGATCTCGAACAGTGAACTCTTTATCCTTTCTATACTTATCGGCGTAGCTCTTCTGTCTACTCTGTGCAGTACACATCATCTCTTTCACAACTGCTATCTTCTCATTGGTTTCCCTAATCAAGTCTGGCCCTAACAATTCTTTATCTCCAATCTCTGCCCAACAAAGCGGGGATTGACACAGTCGTCCATACAATGCTTCGAATGGAGCCATTCCTATACTTGAATGGTAACTGTTGTTATAAGCAAATTCGATCAATGGAAGATGTGTTTCCCACGAACTTTCAAATTCTATAACACATGCCCTGAGCATATCCTCCATAACCTAATTGGTGCGTTCAGTCTGTCCATCGGTCTGTGGATGAAAAGCAGTACTCAAACTTAATGAAGTTCCCAAAGCTTCTTGAAGACTTTCCCAGAATCCTGAAGTAAACCGTGAATCGCAATCTGATACGATAGAACTGGTACTCCATGCAAACGTACAACTTTCTGAATGTACATTCTACTCATCTTCTCCACTGGATAAGTCATGCTGTAAGCAATGAAATGCGCCGACTTCGTCAAACGATCCACAATCACCCAAATAGCATCGTGGTGTTGTTGTGTTCGGGGCAATCCAACTACAAAATCCATTGTGATGTGTTCCCACTTCCAACCTGGAATAGGTAGGGGTTGCAGAAGTCCCATGGGTCTTTGATGTTCGGCTTTCACTTGTTGACAAGTCAAACACTTAGACACAAACTCAGCTACGTCCCTTTTTATTCCTTCCCACCAGAAATTTCTCTTCAGATCCTTATACATTTTAGTTCCTCCTGGATGAACTGTCAATCTTGATCTGTGAGCTTCTTCGAGAATATCCTTCCTTAGACCATCCGTGTTGGTCACACATAATCTACCTCTGCACTGGAGTACCCCATCGGTCCCAATTTTCCATTCCTCTGGGTCCTTTGTCGACATTTTATGAAACCATAGTTGAAGATCGGCGTCTTTCTGTTGAGCTTCCAAAATATGATTTATAAGGGTCGGTTGCACTACAAGACATCCAAAATGTTGTCCTTCACCCTCTGTAGAAACCTGAATATCAAATTCAGTTATAGTTTCCAAGGCTTTCCATTCTCTAACCATAAGAGATGCAACTATACCTCGAGGTTTCTGACTTAAGGCATCTGCGACTACATTAGCTTTACCAGGGTGGTACTCTAATGTAAAGTCATAATCCTTAATCAATTCCATCCATCGACGTTGTCTCATGTTCAGTTCCTTCTGAGTAAACAAATACTTCAGACTCTTGTGATCGGAGAACAAATCAAACTTCTCCCCATATAGATAATGTCTCCAGATCTTGAGAGCAAATACTACTGTTGCCAATTCTAGATCGTGAGTTGGGTAGTTTAGCTCATTCGACTTCAACTGCCTTGAACCATAAGTAATAACCTTGCCATCTTGCATAAGTACACATCCCAATCCTTGATATGATGCATCACTAAAAATAGAGAATTTCTCACCATCCCTTGGTATTGCTAATGCGGGTGCCGTGGTGAGTCTTTCTTTCAACTCTTGAAAGGCCTACTCACGCTTATCATTCCATTCGAACTTCACATCCTTCTTAGTCAAACCAGTTAGAGGAGCTGCTATCTTTGAAAATCCTTCTACGAATCTTCGATAGTAACCCGCGAGTCCTAGAAAACTCATGACTTCTGTAGGATTGGTTGGTCGAGTCCAATTTGCAACAACATCAGTCTTTGATGAATCTACGGCGATTCCTTGTTGTGAGACCACATGCCAAAGAAATTTCACCTCTTGTAGCCAAAACTCACACTTACTAAACTTCGCATATAAGTGATGACCCTGAAGTGTCTGCATTGTGATTCGCAAGTGTTGCTCATGTTGCTCCTTGGTCTTTGAATAGATCAAGATGTCATCAATGAAGACAATGATGAATTGATCCAAGTAAGGCCTAAACACTCTGTTCATCAGATCCATGAACACAGTCGGGGCATTAGTTAATCCAAATGACATTACCAAAAACTCATAGTGACTGTACCTTGTTCTGAAAGCTGTCTTTGGTACATCCTCGGGCCGTACGAGTAACTGATGGTATCCTGATCGTAGATCTATCTTGGAAAAGATCGTAGCACTTTGCAATTGATCAAATAGATCATCTATTCGGGGCAGAGGATACTTGTTCTTTATGGTAACTTTGTTCAACTCTCTGTAATCGATGCACAGTCAAAGCGATTTGTCCTTCTTCTTTACGAATAACACTGGTCCTTCCCAGGGTGATGTACTTGGACGTATAAATCCCAGATCTTCAAGTTCTTGAACGTGTTTCTTTAGTTCCAGCATTTCTGTAGGGGCCATTCTGTAAGGTGCTTTGGATATTAGGATAGTGCCAGGCACTAGATCAATGCAGAAATCAATATCTCTATTAGGTGGCAACCCAGAGATATCCTGAAACACATCCTCAAAGTCTCTGACTATGGGTATCGATGAGATAACCACTTTTATACTGACAGCCTTGATGTTAGCTAAACAGTTGGTGAGGAATGTATCACTCATAGGGTTATACTGGAATTCAAAAGGTTGACCTCCAGGTACTGAAAAAGTAATACTCTTCTTAACACAGTCCAACTTAGCATGATATTTAGTGAGCCAGTCAATTCCTAATATCACATCAAATTCCTTCATTGATAGGACAACCAAATTAACTGGAAGATTCCGATTCTCTAGGTGTACAGGACAATTCTTGCATACATGTTTTAGTGTGACAGTAGCCCCTAACGGTGAGACAACATTCAATACTACGTCTAACCTCTGAGGTAATATACGTACATTTGGAAGAATTTTGGCAGCAATAAAAGAGTGTGTGGCACCCGTGTTAAATAAGACTTTCACACGATGATTATAAAGTGTTAAAGTACCTTCCATGACTTGCTGCTCTGGCTGTTCTTCATATTGGGTTCCTCCATACCGAACTTCATCATAACTACCTTCTTCATATCCTGCGGCATCAGGAATGATTGCATTCAGTTGGGCCTGTCCCTGTTGACCATAGCTTCCTCCTTTGGGGGCATGATAACGTTGGCTGATGTGACCAGTCTTGCCACAGTTATAGCACACCACCTCTTGACGACCATTGCGCCTTGGTGCCTTACAGTCTCGAGATATGTGACCGGGTATACCATAAATAAAACAATTATTGGTACTCCCTCCTGCACCTAATTATGGTTGAGTCTGATATGGAGCTGGATGAGGTTTTCGAATTCCATCAAAAGTCCTCTTATGACCTTGATTCCGATCTGGTTGTCTGTTCCCAAAATTACCCTTCTGCGGTGGGCGAAACTCAAACAGCTTGCGGTTTGCATGTCTTCATCCAGCTTGGTGGCCAGTCCCACAAGAGATTCAAATGTCTTGTCCAAGTGCCCAATAGTCATACGACGAATAGGCGGTGCCAACCCTTGATTATACTTTCGGATTCTCTTCTCCTCCGTATCCACCATGTATGTAGCAAATCTGGATAGCCTCTCGAACTGAGTCGTGTACTCTTGCACGAACTTGTTTCCTTAGATCAGGTCCATGAATTCCCTTTCGCGCTTGTGCCTCTCGGTTACCGGGAAATACTTTTCTAAGAATTTTTTCTGAAAGTAACCCATGTCATAGCTTTGACAGTATCTTCTCCCATGGTAGCTTTGACAGCTTCCCACCAATCTGCAGCAGTATATGTTAATTGGAATGTTGCCAGTCTCTTCTTCTCCTGATCAGTACAATCCATAGTTTCAAAGATATGATCCATCTGCCTCAGCCATTGTTCGGCTTTCCATGGTTCAGCAGTGCCAGCAAATTGTTCAGGTCGCAAGGCACGGAACCTCTCCAATCGTTTATCCCCCATTTGACGGACTGGGACTTCATTCCTCTGATTGTTGCCATTCCTATTGTTGGCGGCATTTAGATCTCCAATTCGTTCGATCCTCCGAACAAATGCCTCAAACATGCCAGTTGGATCGGCCGCTAGTGGTGCTCCTTCAATCGCATTGCAATTTCTGGGACTCCTTATTGCCATAGTTACAACTTAAATCCTGATAGTACAATAAGGTTAGCAGTTAAGCAATTATAAGGAGGAATACAAGTGTGAACACGAGGTTTCAAAAATATTCTATATATATCTTTTTTAAGTAGTTGTATATATTATGTCAAGGTAATGCTTCTATCTAGCCAAAAGATGAGATTTTTGGGACTAACAGTCCTATGTACAAAATGTGGGAGTCATTGCTCCGAATGCATTCTAATGCTAACTTATAATATCCGATAAGATAAAACGTGGGACTACTTAGTCCAATATTTACAAAATGCTTGTAAGCATAAAACTAAACATGCCTACTGGGGACCACGGGGCTTGCGACGCCAAACTCCGAAGCGGTGCCTCGGGTGGTCAGTACTACTCTCAGCATCAGACACTGGAGGTGGAGCACCATCCATGTCCATGAGGTCTACGGGTAGCGCTGGGGGTGGCTCAGGTGCCTCAACGTCATGAAGCTCAAGCTCAAATCTGTCCAGGACTACCTCGACTCCTCCCAACTCCATAGGGACAGCCATAGCAGCCTCGGGTACAGCTGCCGCTGGAGCTACTGCTGGTAGTGGAGCAGGCTAAAGTGCCAGGTGTAACTGTACCATCTCTATCTCTACAGGTAGATAGAGGTCAGAGGTAAGAATCCTCCTAATCCTCTCCTCAGCAATCAACCTATCCATCTGGGCCTGATAAAAGGCCTCTAACTGCACTCGGTGGAGGTCCACCATCCCCTCGGTATGAATGGCTCTCCAGATACTATTTTCCACACTGACATTAGCCTGGAACTGAATCAGGGTAAGATAGATCTCTAAGTCGTGCGGCGCTATCCCATCTTGACCAATCACATGTCCACCAAAATCGTCGGGTACGAGATATGGATCCATGCTGATAACATGACAAAAGCAAACTATCTTATATCAGGACTAATCTTAATATATCTGGATTTCGGATCCTAAGTACTGAGGACACTTGACTCTGCCTATCCTTTTGCTATCACAACCTGTGTCTAGGCTTAAGCCAAATTATACAACCAAGGCTCTGATACCAAAAATCCTGTCACGCCCTGGCGTAGCAAAATAAGGAAAATTTTTCATTTTCGTTTTGGATCCGTAGGTCATGACAGGTGATGGATCGCTTGTCCTGTACTTAGCTTAACATGTACCAGAAAAATAGAGTATATAAAGCAATAGGAAAGATAATATTAAAACATAGTACAACTTCAAATACTAATACATTGTCCTTTAATAAAACATCCTTAAGGCACAAACGCCTTATTCAAATTAAAAGCATTATCTATATCCTTATTACAACTTTATTTAAATTAGAAAGGTAACATCGCAGGCTCCTCTAGCTGGCATAATCATATTGCCCTGTATAACCATTTCCTGAATATTTGGATATCCAGGACAAAATAAAGTCATCAGCTAATGAAAGCCGAGTGAGTATAACGAACACACAAGCAATGTATATAAAAGTACATTAACAATTATTATAAATGTTTGGTACCTTAGAGTACGATTAATCCATTATTCAGTCATTGCATAACAATAATTAGTAACAGTTCAGTAATGAATATTTAAGACCATGTATGAACAATAAAACCATCTCATCTCACTGACTCTTTTATCTCAATCACAATCTCTTGACTCATTCGGTTCACCTAGAACCATCCGGCACAATGCCGTTAGTTTAGAAGGTCTGTCGATATGTCTGCCGTATTTAAGTTGGTCTCGACATACCTAGACATTCAAGGTTATAATAACCTGTGGGATACTTTAATTAATCTACCGTATCTGAAGCGGCCTGAAATAATTTAAAGCTACCACCAGACTGACCTACCGTATCAAAAGCGGCCTGGGCTGAGCCCTCTTAATTAATCTACCGTATTTGCAGCGGCCTGGAATAATTAAGGCTATCACAAGACTCTGATTGACCTACCGTATCAAAAGCGGCCTGGGCTCAATCCTTCTTAATTAACCTACCGTATCTCAAGCGGCCTGGGATAATTAAGGTTACCCGTCCCGAGACATTCTCACAACATATATGCTGACCAACGACCCCTTTCCATACATGCCATCTCGGCTTATGCAAATGAGTAATTTATTCTCTTCTTGTTTATATAGAGGTATCAGAGCGGGTGTACGACTTGTTCTTTCCTTACATATTTTCTTATAAAGGTATCAGAGCGATATGACTTAAATCTTTTTTTTTTCACATTTGTTTTATAGAAGGTATCAGAGCAGTTTCTTCTTATCATTATTTATCGATTAAATCAACTTATCTAATTCTCGCTTTCAAAATCGATTTTTCTTTTCTTTATTAACAAGGTACAATGTACTTAGAATCATTGAATTAACATCCACGATCTAAATTATCAAGTCACATATGAGACAATAGGAAATTACATCAAATAATGCTTTAATACGCTTTTTCAGCTACCTGTACACAAGTGAGTCCACTTTGAAGCAATGCCCTTAAAAATGAGTTATAATTTTTGTAGGTGAATTACATATCAAAAGAAATGTCTCTGAGTCTAGTTTCCAACGCTTCAAACGGCTTGCGTTTTCGAGTTTTCTAGAGGGAGTTATGGCCGTTTTACTAAAAGTCGTCAGTGCTGAAAAATGGTAATCAATTGGCAAAAATGGCAATCGATTGGCAAAGGTCCCAATCGATTGGTAAGATGGCAATCGATTGCCAAAGGTGGCAATCGATTGGAACTGTATCTTCTTCATCCAGACGCTGTAAAATCGAGTTTTTCTTCGATTTTTCAATGTGGAACCAACCAGGTCATGTAATATACCGTTCTCTTCCTTTTTTCATGTAGATTATGAATATATAAGTTTTAGATCTCGAATATTACCGTATCTCTACTTATAGGTGAAAATTCGAGAGTCGTCAAAATTTCGTTTTGACCATACGTCACAACCGTTACGAATTAAGGCCTAAGATTTGAAATGGAGCTTACTGGGACTATAATCTTTCATTTCCAATTTACAGAATTGAATTTCGTTGAGTTTTACGGTACCGCTAATTTTGGACCTCCATGGCTATATATACATATATAGCATTATATACTTACTTTCGATACCCCCGGCTTGTTTGTAATGACAAATACTACATTATGAGTGGGTTCGAGAGACTCACCAAGCATTAGTTTGAGCGGCGCGGCTTGCCGAAAAAAGACGAAAATTCTGAAATATACTCCGGGCTTAACAATGGCTATGGCTATGGCCTTGGGAGCTCACTGCTATCTTCTAGCTTCTGTATTTCACCTTCTTCTATTTGATTTCCATAAATATAAGTGGCTGAATGTGTGTACTTGTGTTTTGTTCTTAGAGAGAGAGAGAGAGCTATGGAAAATGGGTGTGTGTATATGAATATACTGAGAGTAATGCTCATGCTTGGAATGAGTATGAACACTTATAGGCAAAGTGGTTTGGGTTTGGATCATTGCAGATCAACTTGATTGGGTCCAATAATACAACGTGATGATGAGAAGAATATCACAACTGTGTTTTGATTGATGGCGTCCAATCAATTTACACAGTTAGTTCATTTAGTCTGGTTCGGTTAGATCAGTTAGGTTGGTCCTGGTAGTCTAAGAAAAATACCCCAACTAAATATTAGGGACCAAAAAATGTAAGCAATGTGATTAATATTTTTATTAGTAGTTTTAATCCCAAATTTTAGGGTAACGTAGGGGCGCAATCTTTAAGCAAAATTAATTGAATTACAATTACTAACGGTTCACAAAATTAATGTCACATAATTATAATAAATCAACATAAGAAATCTTCTTTTATGGAAATAGAATCACTATAAAATAATACATCGTAGTAAATAAAATGGCATTGTAATTAAAATTAACAACACAAGTAAAATTTATTTATTCCAATAATACTACAACTAAAAATAATATATAGTAGATAAATAAAAACTGACATTTTATTTAATATTAGGGAAGTGAAATTATAGGTGGCTGCATCTTCTTTTCTCAAAGATTAACATGCATCATTCTAGCTTGCTATGTATCTTTGTTTCTTCGATTTATTTGTTTCAAGAACAACTTATGCCCCTGTTCTAGAATACGAAAACTTGATTACTTGATATGTGATTAGACAATTTTTCCTAGATTTGTTTGTGTGATCTTTCACCTTTGCATTGTGTGGTACTTGGCTTAGATCTTATGAATTATATCTTATCTTTTGATCTTCCATTTCAAGATTCTTATGTGATATAATATACTATCATAGTATTAATTATTGAACCAAACATAGTATAAGATGATTATTAGGATGCTAATTGAGGCCCGTAGAGAGACGGGCCGAGTAGAGGGTGTTTTAGTCATGGCAAAGGCTCCTTCCTCTCTCGTACCAAAACCCCGAGCCAAGTTCTTTGGTTATGAAGGGCCAGTGCCCTTTTTCCGTTTGGGTGAGTCAAAATTAGGTATCTTGGTTCCTTAAAAACCAAGTGGCGACTCTGTATCTATTTTCAACAGACCTTTTTCAAATCAATTTCAAAACAAGAAAAATCAATTACGAAACCCCGAGAAGGAAAGCGGGGGTGGATTCCCGGATTTCGCGTGTCCACAACTGGGTATCAAACTATTGAAGTCGTATATGTAATGAAACGATATAGATTAGGTTCTACTAAATTGTATCTTCTCTTTATTCAACCTCTTCAATAACTGGTCTCTACCATCTTGTTACGCTAAGGCTTTGTGTGCCTAATGAGGATGATCTCATAATGGATGTATTGGATGAAGTGCACAAGTCATGACTGACTGTTCACTTCGAAGGTACGAAGATGTAAAAGCACTTGAAGATGAACTTCTGGTGGAAGTGAATGAAACGAGAAATAGCTGAGTATGCATCTCAATGCCTTGTTTGCAAGCAAGTGAAGACAGAACATCAGAAATAACTTGGACTTCTACAGCCATTACTGATTCCCCAATGGAAATGGGAATACATACCCATGGATTTCGTAGTAGGTTTTCTAAGATCTTAACAAAACCAAGATGTTGTTTGGGTGATTGCGGATCAATTCACCAAATTAGCACACTTCATCACCTACAATATGATGTATCCAGTAGAACGCTTGAGCCGGATGGACAAAAAATAAGTGCTGCGCTTGAGCCGGATGGACATAAAATAAGTGGTGCGACTGCACGATGTACATGTTTCAATCCTATCAGATAAAGATTCGCATTTTATAGTAGAATTCTTAGACGGTCTTCAAACTGCATTGGGAATTTCTCTGAACTTGAGTTCAGCTTTTCATCCGTAGATCAACGGTCAAACAGAACGAGTCAATAAAGTCATGGAAGATATGCTGCGAGCCTATGTCATTCAATTCAAGAGCTTTGATCGAGTTCATGTATAACAACAACTATCATACAAGCATAAGGATGGCACCGTTCGAAGCTTTATACGAAAGACCCTATTGATCACCGTTATTCTGGGCCAAAGTCGGAGATAATTAACTTCTTTGACCTTACATGGCTCGAGAAACCAATGAGAAGATTCAGATCGTGAGAGAGAAGATGAAGACAACAGAGTCTAGATATAAGAGCTGTGCAGATAGATGCCACAAAGACTTAAATTTTTAAGTTGGAGATCACGTACTACTCAAAGTTTTCCCAATTGGAGGCATCGTGAGATTTTATCAGAAGAGAGGGAAGCTATAGCTGCGATTCATCAGACCGTTTGAAATTCTGGAGTATGTGGGAAACGTCACCTACAGCCTTGCTTTACCACCAAAGATGTTAGTAGAGCACAACATTTTCCATATCAACATGTTAAAAAAATGTACCCACAACCCAATGCACGAGATCAACTTTGAAGACATTGAAGTGAACGACAACGTGACTTTAATGATGGACCAGTGCAAATCTTGGATCGATGGGTGAAGAAGCTCAGAAACAAGGGGATTCCATTAGTGAAGGTTCAGTGGAAGCACTATGATGAAGGAGAAGCTTCATGGGAGCTATAGTCAGAGATATAGGAGAAGTTTCCGTTTTTATTTTAGCATTGCTTACTCTCGAGGATGAAATCTTTTGATAAGTGGTGGATAATGTAATACCTTGTAACTTTAAATGCCTATTTATGTAAACGATATTCTGTGGTACTTTTTTTAATCTGTTATGTATAGACTTTACCAATCAAATGCCTAATTCTGTATCCCAATCGATTAGCATGTGATCGCCTCGACCCAATCGATTGGACTTACAATAATCAATTGTTATATGTTTACCTAACACCAATCGATTGGATATGACCCCAAATGGTTGGATTCAGTAGAACTTGAGCTCCAAGTATGGCTGGGGTGTTTATGCCTGTTGTGGATATCACAGTTTTCTTTCTACCCACAGCTTTTCTTTTAAAATTCTTTTTCAAAAATTTCAAATTCAAAACAAATGAGTCGCCACTTAATTTTTAAAAGGAAAATTAAGAAACCATTTTCAAAGCAAACTGATCTTTTAGAAACCAGAGATTAACTAGGTCCGGGGATTATGGAATGAGAGAGGAAGGACCCGTTGGACTAAAGCACCCTCTCTCATCCTATCTTGCGATAGGCCTCTACTCAACATCCTTTTAATCGAATTAATTATCTGAGCATGTCCTCAACTAATACATATATATAGATATACATCACAAAAGCATGTCTAAAGGGGTGTAAAATTGCAATTGATAAAATATCACTCAAAAGCCACATAAGTCAAGTAGCAGGCAATATGATATGCAATAGGGAACAAGAGAACTTACCCGGGATCCAGCAGCGATATTTAAACGTGCAATGCATACAAACAAAAGAAAATCCTAGAAAGAGTCTCTAATCACATTTACACATAAGGTAAGACCTAGTCTAAGGTGTCACGCATGGGATCAATAAAATCAACAAATGGAATAAACTAGAGAAGAGATGCGAAATTGTACCTCAAATGCGCTACAAAACAAAGGGTTAGTCCACATGATATACAAAATGTAAAGTTGGATCTTAAATAATAATCCTAGACTTCTAGCTTAAATCTATAGAATATAATTAAATCTAAAACAAATAAATCTTAATTACAAGTGTCGATCCATACGGATGAATATGTCATGAGCAAGAATGAATTACGAAATATTCAATGGTTTGGTTCACTTAAAATTTGAATTCAAGCTTAACTAATCATTATTGAAATGTGGTTTGAACCTTGACTCATGAAAATTTCATCTAAGCCATTATTCACAAGATTTGATGAAAACTATTGCAGAATTCTGGAAATTGCTGAGAGCAGATCATAACTTTAAAAAATGAAAAAGCGTGGTTCCCGTGGTTTGATCTTGATGAATTTTGGACACGATATGTCTCTATGAGTCTATTTTATATCCCAAAAAGAAAAGTAAAGTTCCAACGGTCGGATCTCCGGGAATTGGACAAAAACCAGACATCACTCAGCATTCTACAATCTTCCGTCCAGAGTTCTTGCACGATTTTTTAAATATAGCAAAAAGATCAGAAATGCTTTGTTCTTTTTAGGGTGACTTCCTGACATATTAATCTACCTAGAAAAAATTATTTTTGGTCACAAACACTTTATTAAAACATTGGTTTACTTATTTCAAAAGAGTGTTACTGTGCTGAAACTCTGGACAGATTGTACTGACTTTACAAAACTCATAACCAAAACCACTTTAGACATGAAACCACCTTAAAACAAAAATTACAGTGGTAGGATATTGTGTTATTGACATTTTTCCGTTGGTTTCACTTGATTTCTACGGTTAGATTTCGAACTAAAATTTTTTGATCAAAAACAGTTTGTGAACTCACTATTTTCATTTGTCAAGTTCAACTTTTATTTGTTAACCCCAACTATTAAACCATGAAGTTGGACTTAAACTAAACCATTTTCTCCTACCATTTGATGGTCATTGGAGACTAAAGACCTTTATATTTATAAATTTCAAGTAAAGTATGAATGGACTTAGACTCAAAACCACTTTCTCCTACCATTTGATGGTCATTAGAGATGAAGACATGACTAATACTCATGAGTCTCAAAGGAATATAGAAAGGATTCCATGAAACATCAAGTTTAGAGGACCCAAGTCATGAGTATGGACTTGGATCCATCTACTTGCTTATGAAATGAAGTGATGATCAAACTTTGATTCCCATGTGAAGCACAAGCTTACATGGGATTCAAAAGATCATGTTCAAGAGATTTCAAGAGAGATATTGAGAATCTCTAAGAGTCTCAAGAAGGAAGTATGATCAACAAAAGAAATGGAACAAAGAAAATAAAAAAAGGTTTGAGGATTAGAGATTCAAAAGAAAGAATGTAAACAAACAATCTATGGTTAGAGGATCACCTCCAAACTATCCTCAAAGTTCTTTTCCTTTTAAGATCTTCCAAGCTTTTCTCCTTAGTTCTCTAAACTCTCTCTTTTCTCTCCCAAAGAAAGTTGGTATGTGGTGGTTTTCTCTTGTGTATTGTGTAGTATCTCTCCCTCTCTTCTTGTTGTTGTTCTCAAGGAAGATCCTTCCTCTTTTATAGACAAAATTACCAAGCTTTTTTTAGTGAATTCGAAGTGAAATACAGGTGTAAACATCTCATTTTGTGGTACAATACGTACTTCCTGAAATTAGACAGACTGCTACCCAGGGCGGCAGTCAAAAATCATCTGCGGTAGTCCGTGAATGCCACCGCGGCACTCTGTGACGGCCGTCGCGGGACTCTCTGACTGTCGCGCGGCTCTCAGTAAGTGCCGCGCCAAATTATTGATTGCCATATTTTCGTCAACCTTACTTTATCAGTTTTTCATTTTTATCCGCATACATATACGTATTGTACCACAAAATACGGACTTTAAAAGCAAATGGCTGTAAGGAAATGTCGGCGGCACTCAGTAAATACCGGGCCGGCACTCACTGAATGCCGTTCGGCACTCAGTGAGTGCCGCTCGGCATTCACTGAATGCCGCGGTATTCTACCGTGTGCCATTTTCTGCAGCACTTCCTTTTTTAGGTCTTTTCTTTCTTCCTTTTTTCTTAAAGAAACTTATTTTTGAAGATCTTTTCCGAAAATGGTGTTTTACACCTGAATTCTCCTAAATACCTGGTATTTTCTTCTTTCTGTGAAATTTTATCGCGTTTGGAGAACTTTCTGAAGAACTTGGAATACTTCGAATCTTTTCGATCCTTATCATCATCGGACGTGGAGGTGACGCTCTCCTAAATTCAACGGTCGGTCAAAATTGGGGTGTCTACAGTTTGCCCCTCTTTGACAGAACTTTTGGGGCAATGCGTCTTATAAGTGAATGTCAAAGCCTATGTGAAGACAAGCCTTTGACCAGACTGTCGAATTTAGGCAAAACAAAGCGCGTTGCAAAAAACGGCTTCATAAACAGTGAGCTGCCTACGTATCCATTCAGGAATCAGACCAAGACGTAGTTTGGGCAGGAGCCAAGCATCCACAAGCACAAGTAACCATACGGATGAATGCACCTATCTTATCGTGATGCAAGTGCCATGCAATGGTATTTTTAGAATTGACCTGGTCATACAAGCGCCATGCTCATCATGTTTTCCCTGCGTGCGACGCACTCTACGTGATGCGTTAGTCAGGGAAGATCACCTAATTCTTGACCGATGCAAAATCTGTTACGGAGGTCACGAAGATGCTTTTGATTTGATTTCGAGGGTTGACGCAAATCTGTTGCGAGAACCAAGAATGTAAATCCGTTACAATCCCAAAACAAGGATCGACGCAAATCTGTTATATTCCCAAAACGAGGGTTAACGCAAATCTGTTACGAGAACCAAGAATATAAATCTATTATATTCCCGAAACGAGGGTAAATGCAAATCTGTTGCGAGAATCGAGAATATTAATCTGTTATATTCCCAAAACGAGGGTTAACGCAAATCTGTTGCGAGAACCGAGAATATGAATCTGTTATATTCCCAAAACGAGGGTAAACGCAAATCTGTTGCGAGAACCGAGAATGTAAATATGTTATATTCCCAAAACGAGGGTAAACGCAAATCTATTGCAAGAACCGAGAATATAAATCTGTTATATTCCCAAATCTTTTCTAATTTAAAAAATCGGGAACCCATGGGCTCAAATCTTTTTTCAATTTTCAAAAAAACGGGAGCCGACGGGCTCAGATCTTTAAATTTTCAAAAATCAGGAGCCCATGGGCTCAAAAAAATTTTCAATTTGCAAAACGGGAGCCCACGGGCATAAATCTTTTTCAATTTTTCAAAATCGGGAGCCCACGGGCTCAAATATATTAAATTTTCAAAAATCGGGAGCCCACGGGCTCAAATCTTTTTCAATTTTCAAAATAGGAGCCCACGGGCTCAAATCTTTTTCAATTTTTCAAAATCGGGAGCCCACGGGCTCAAATATATTAAATTTTCAAAAATCGGGAGCCCATGGGCTCAAATCTTTTTCAATTTTCAAAACGGGAGCCCACGGGCTCAAATCTTTTTCAAATTTTCAAAATCGGGAGCCCACGGGCTCAAATATATTCCTAAATTTTAAAATTTGTAGCCAATTTAAAGCTAAAAACGACCCCGAGGGCCAAAATTGTAATGAGGGCAAATTTTGGGGGCCTCAAATTCAATTTTCGGGACTTGATTTGAATTTTTGGGGGGAAATGAAGGATCTTTGAACCGACTTAACCGCGGCACGTGCGGATTTTCGCGGCAGTCCGTGACTGCCGGGCGGCACTCACGGAATGCCATTGCGGCAGTCAGTGAGTGTCGTGTGGCAGTCCATCAACTGCTGCGCACGAAAAACTGAGTGCCGCGTTTGAGCGTCAGTGGCTAAAACCGTCGGGTTCAATACACTTTTCTCATTCTCTCAATCTTCTCTCTCTCGGTTCCTCTCTGGAGAAAATTTTCCCTTTTTCTTTTCTCGCTTGGATCGATCCACCGGGACTTTCAGGTTAGTTCTACTCGATCAAAACTTGATTAATCCCTTTTATTTCTTCGTTTTTCTGAGCTTTTTTGTGAATCTAACACGCGAATTCTCTTTTTCTTTACAGATCATGGCGAGCGGTTCAAGGAGGAAGAAGAAGGCCAAGTACACGGCCACTCATCATCCTGATGCTACACTCCTTCTCCGAGATCCGGACGAGCATTTATCTGCCCGCGCGTTCAAGCGCGAGGTAAACGCTCCCCTTTTCTTTTTTTCATTCATTTCTTCCCTGTATTTCTTTCTCTATATGAATGCATCATACGATCGACACAATTTTGTAAATGTCCTGTTTCAAGCGTGAATGTTGTGCTTGTGATGCCCTCGAGTGTCTCGAACGCTTTATTCCATGCCCCTTTTTTAAAGAAATTCATTATTCATTGTATTTTTTACTTCTTATTGAACTTCAAAACTTCTCATAAAAATGAATGCCATGCTTGAATTTTCCTATATATTTTTTTCTTTTGACTTTTCTCAAGGACTTCTGAAAGCCGTTTATGTTTAATCGAGATTTTAAAACACTTCTCATGAATAAAGAATCTTATGCTCATTTCAAACATTCTACTGTGTTCATTGTACTCGTGAGTTTTCTTGAGCGTTCCAAACGCCTTTTATTATTAAAATTGATTCTTGACCGCTTGTGATCACATACTTCTCTTTAAAACTACAATCAAATTTCTTTTGCTCCTTTACATGTTTATATATGCATATATTCCCGAAAATGCGAACAAGCCATTCTTTTCTTTTTCTTCTTATTATTTTGTGAACATCTGTTGAACTGAACGCAAACGAGTGCTACGTTTGTGAAATTTGTGCGAGTATTTCCAGATTTTTATTTTTTTCTTTTTATGTCACATTTCCTTGTCTTTTTGCTGCCATCTATTTATTTACTTTTTCTTTTATCCAATTACTAATATCAAAATTCATGATTCTTTCTTGCAGCTGTAATTCTAGAACTGGTGCGCTTGATGATGCTTCAGACGAATGAACCCAGCTATCCCCGAGGATATCACAGACTTGGCCCTTCCAAGCACATTTGACCTTTTGATGAATGGTGGACGGTATGGCTCCTAAGCTATCCAACCATAGCCTCCCTAGCTGTAGATTGAAGGAGGTGGGGATATCAATGATTTGGAATTCAGCTTCTTTGTCTACTGGCCCAATAGCAAGAATAAGAAAGATAATGCCCATGACTTCTCTCTGAGTGTTGTCATATGCCCTGACCTTTTGTTGGGACGGCACGAAGGATGACTCATCTAAACCCATTCGCTTGGCTGTTCGGAGGGGACATACATTTAGAGCAGACCCGTTGTCAACAAGACAAGCGGGCACGGTGTTCCCCAAACATTCGACAGTGACGTACAATGGTTTGTTGAGCATGGGTCCTCCCGGAGGCAAGTTATTTGACGAGAAGGTAATAGTCGAAGTAAGAATTTTGCCGATCAGTCCTATGAGGTCCTCCGGGTGGTGTCGATAGACACGTCAGATTGGTTCAGAGCGTCCAGGACCGTCTGCCTATGTCTTTTGGAGGTAATCAGCAACCCCCAAATGGTGATATTGGCCTGTCTTCTTCATCTGTTTCAGAACCCTGTCTTCTTCCTCTTCTTCATTCATCTTCCCTTTTACTTTGTCTAGATCTCTCCCCGGATGGTCCTCCTCTAGCTCGTGTGGTTTAAAGTGTCTGCCCAATCGAGTTAAATGACTAACTTCTTCCCTTGCCCATAGATTGTCAACTTCTGAACCAACTCTCAAAGTACCCTCCACTATCTCTGTTTCTTTATCGCTCTCGTACCAGAGGTCATCTTCCACCTGGCTCACGTCTTGATTGTCACTCCCTTGGATCCACCAGTCTAACTGTCTCATTTCATTCTCCTTCGGCTGATCCTCCAAAGCACAGATTGTCAAATCCTTGGGCAGCTGATATGGCTTTCTTGGTGTCCCGGCCTTAGTGATTAGCCTAGACGGATCGAAGGTTGCTTCTTCTATCCCCAAGAGGTAAAGGCCTTGTGGTGGTGGCACAGCTCGATGATTCGGAAGCGGATTTCTAGTAACATTCGGAGCTTTGGTGGGAGGTTCCGAAATTACCTTATTATCAATGAGATCTTGAATCTCGTGCCTTAATCTCATACACCTATCCGTTGAGTGACCCTTCTGCTGATGAAATTTACAAAAGAGGTCCCCTTGAAAATTTGGCAGAAGCGGACTTGGTAGGGGTCGGGGTTCCAACTGATGGAGATGCCCCTTGGCTAATAGCCTATCGAGGGCGGTTGACAGTGACACTCCCAAATCTGAGAACTTCCTTGGTGCTTTATCCCCTCCTCTCCTCGGTGCTATGTCCAATTTCCTTTCTGGTCCATTTAGTGCATTGACATCGGTGGGGCCACAGTGACCCCCTGTTTGTCCTCCGTTGGACCCATAGTTTGGCCTCCTGTACCGGTCTGGTTGCTCCTCCTTCTTGATTACCCCTTCTTGGATTGCATCCTCTATCCTTGTCCCGACATCGAAAACCTCAGCAAAGGTGTTGATCGACTGGAATCTCATCTTTTCTTGATACACTGGCTGTAGATTCTTCATCAGCATTCGGATCTGGTCCTTCTCAGATGGCCTTTGTACCATTTTAGCTGCCTTTGCTCTCCACCTACTCAGGAATTCGGTGAATGATTCTTTGTTCCCTTGTCTAGTGGTCTCCAAATCCAAATCTTGATTGTATTCGTACTGTGCCACAAATGCCTTAACCACTTCTTCCCACACCCTAGTTTTGCTTGGTTGGAGAGTAAGATACCAGGACAGAGAAGCCCCATTCAAAGTTTATTGGAATAGGACCACCATCATAGTTGTGCTTAAGCCGCTCGATTGGAAAGCCCCAATACACATTCTTATATGACTGCGAGGATTTCCGGTGCCATCAAACTTATCAAAGACCGGCATTTTGAGCCCGGCAGGCAGAGTCTCGTGGACCCCGTCATACAGGCCTTTTAACTCCATTAGATAGGTATCAACTCCCTGAGCCTTGCGCATCACCCTTTCCAACTTCTCTATTTTCTCGGTCAGTTACTTCTCTTTCTCAGCTTTCTCTCTGTCTCTGTTGGCCCGCAGTGCATCAGTCCATTGTGCTTCTTGATCGTCGAACCAATCTCCTTTTCCTCCTCCCAAAGGTGGGTCCATTACATGTGGTGGTCGGTGATTCAGCTCTTCTATCATCGGTTCATGTTTTCCACCTGTCGCCTCATTTGCTCTGCTTGTTGTTCTACCAGTATTCTTAACCCGGCCATTTCTTCATTATTTCTCTCTTCGGCCATGTCAGCGTATTCTCTCCTTACTAGTCTCGCCGTGGGATCCCTAAACCACGCTTGATTTGCTATTTTTGCTCCTACAAATAAATTTGAAATGCCCTCTTTTAAAACCCTTTTTTATCTTCATTTTATCACACAAAGTCATTTAAACCAAAACTTTCCTTTTATATGTCACGCGGATGTAATGCATGTGTGCGTGTGTGCCTACTCTATATGCCCAAAAAAAGAAAAAAAAACCTAATCCTAACAGATAAGCACATAAGCACATAAAATCCTTGCCCATGCCAAGTGTGCTGATTTCTCCTTTCATTGTGATCCCCACGACCTTCTTAGAGGTTGGACATTTCAAAATTTTCAAAATTTCTTTGAAAAGCATTTTTGGATATAAAACGGCTCTTGAGAATGCTTTTGAGGGTGTTAAACGCTTTTTTTTAAACGCTTTTTTTTATATAAAAAATGATTGGGCTTTTATTTTAAAACTCATTCTTCCCAAGATAATTTCAAGGATTTTCGAATTCATTGTTGAAGATGATCAATTGAAAATACGCCTTAACAAAGGTTAGTTTGGGAACTTTAATTTGAAAGGGGAAAGAAATATTTTCTTTTTGGAATGGTTTGGAATGGTAAATGAAAACCTTAGCTCCCAAGATGATCAAGTGAAAAGAAATTCTTTGGGTAGGGGGATCACATGACCAGATTATCACCGTACTTTCCATGAATTTGGATACATACAAGGTCAATGATGCTTAGCTAGACATGATATAAGAAATATAATCCTATAATCAAGGTTCGGCATGTTCTCCAAATGTCGCAGAACATGAGGAGAATTTGCTGAAAGGTGATTAAAAGATTATACATCTTTCATCAAGCAAGTATTGTCATCATCTCAAGTAATCCTGTCTGGGCATACAAAACTTCCTAGCACATAATCTTAATCAAGAATTGATTTCCTAAGATTGAAAGGTTCTATAGAAACTACTATGCAAAAGCTGGGTTTTGGTCAAATAAGGGACCCTTGACACACACCTGATAGGATGCTTCATATACCAAAACATGGTACGAGATCAAGGGTGATCACACAGCCCCATGATGACTTGACCGACCGGGTTACCCTGAGCCTCCAAGGTCATAGTTTCGTGCAATCGACTGGCTGGACAAGCAAGTGAAATGCAACAGGCACACAAAGATTAATTAATTTGATTAAAAGGATATTTTTCAAGTCTAATCCTCAAGTGAACCCAAAATCAGAAAATGCTGGTCTGCGAAACCAGAGATTCTGGGTTCGATCCCCAGCAGAGTCGCCAGATTGTGGATATCGCAGTTTTCTTTCTACCCACAGCTTTTCGTTTAAAAAATCTTTTTCAAAAATTTCAATTTCAGAACAAATAAGTCGCCACTTAGTTTTCAAACGGAAAATTAAGAAACCATTTTCAAAGCAAACTGATCTTTTAGAAACTAGAGATTAACTAGGTCCGGGGATTATGGAATGAGAGAGGAAGGAGCCCGTCGGACTAAAGCACCCTCTCTCATCCTATCTTGCGATAGGCCTCTACTCAACATTCTTTTAATCGAATTAATTATCTGAGCATGTCCTAAACTAATACATATATATAGATATACATCACAAAAGCGTGTCTAAAGGGGTGTAAAATTGCAATTGATAAAATATCATTCAAAAGCCACATAAGTCAAGTAGCAGGCAATATGATATGTAATAGGGAACAAGAGAACTTACCCGGGATCCAGCAGTGATATTTAAACCTGCAATGCATACAAACAAAAGAAAATCCTGGAAAGAGTCTCTAATCACATTTACACATAAGGTAAGACCTAGTCTAAGGTGTCACGCATGGGATCAATAAAATCAACAAATGGAATAAACTAGAGAAGAGATGCGAAATTGTACCTCAAATGCGCTACAAAACAATGGGTTAGTCCACATGATATACAAAATGTAAAGTTGGATCTTAAATAATAATCCTAGACTTCTAGCTTAAATCTATAGAATATAATTAAATCTAAAACAAATAAATCCTAATTACAAGTGTCGATCCATACGGATGAATATGTCATGAGCAAGAATGAATTACGAAATACTCAATGGTTTGGTTCACTTAAACTTTGAATTCAAGCTTAACTAATCATTATTGAAATGTGATTTGAACCTTGACTCATGAAAATTTCATCTAAGCCATTATTCACAAGATTTGATGAAAACTATTACAGAATTCTGGAAATTACTGAGAGCAGATCATAACTTTAAAAAATGAAAAAGCGTGGTTCCCGTGGTTTTATCTTGATAAATTTTTGACATGATATGCCTCTATGAGTCTATTTTATATCCCAAAAAGAAAATCAAAGATCCAACGGTCGTATCTCTGGGAATTGTACAAACACCAGACATCACTCAACATTCTATAACCTTCCGTCCAGAGTTCTTGCACGATTTTTTAAAATAGGAAAAAGATCAGAAATGCTTTGTTCTTTTTAGGGTGACTTCCTAACTCATTAATCTACCTAGAAAAAATTATTTTGGGTCACAAACACTTTATTAAAGCATTGGTTTACTTATTTCAAAAGAGTGTTACTGTGCTAAAACTCTGGACAGATTGTAGTGACTTTACAAAACTCATAACCAAACCACTTTAGACCTGAAACCACCTTAAAACAAAAATTACAGTGGTAGGATATTGTGTTATTGACATTTTGCCGTTGGTTTCACTTGATTTCGACGGTTAGATTTCGAACTAAAAATCTTTGATCAAAAACAGTTTGTGAACTCACTATTTTCATTTGTCAAGTTCAACTTTTGTTTGTTAACCCCAACTATTAAACCATGAAGTTGGACTTAAACTAAACCATTTTCTCCTACCATTTGATGGTCATTGGAGACTAAAGACCTTTATATTTATAAATTTCAAGTAAAGTATGAATGGACTTCATTGAAATCTTAAGATAAAGCATCTAAACCATGGGGATGGGCTTAGACTCAAAACCACTTTCTCCTACCATTTGATGGTCATTGAAGATGAAGATATGACTAATACTCATGAGTCTCAAAGGAATATAGAAAGGATTCCATGAAACATCAAGTTTAGAGGACCCAAGTCATGAGTATGGATTTGGATCCCTCTACTTGCTTATGAAATGAAGTGATGATCAAACTTTGATTCCCATGTGAAGCTCAAGCTTACATGGGATTCAAAAGATCATGTTCAAGAGATTTCATGAGAGATATTGAGAATCTCTAAGAGTCTCAAGAAGGAAGTATGATCAACAAAAGAAATGGAACAAAGAAAATAAAAAAAGGTTTGAGGATTAGAGATTCAAAAGAAAGAATGTAAACAAACAATCTATGGTTAGAGGATCACCTCCAAACTATCCTCAAAGTTCTTTTCCTTTGAAGATCTTCTTAGCTCTTCTCCTTAGTTCTCTAAACTCTCTCTTTTCTCTCCCAAAGAAAGTTGGTATGTGGTGGTTTTCTCTTGTGTATTGTGTTGTATCTCTCCCTCTCTTCTTGTTGTTGTCCTCAAGGAAGATCCTCCCTCATTTATAGGCAAAATTACCAAGCTTTTTTCGGTGAATTCGGAGTGAAATACAGGTGTAAACATCTCATTTTGTGGTACAATACGTACTTCCTGAAATTAGACAGACTGCTACCCAGGGCGTCAGTCAAAAATCATCTGCGGCAGTCCGTGAATGCCGCTGCGGCACTTTGTGACTGCCGTAGCGGCACTCCGTGACTGCCGCGCGACTCTCAGTAAGTGCCGCGCCAAATTATTGATTGCCGTATTTTCGTCAACCTTACTTTATCAGTTTTTTGTTTTTATCCGTATACATATACGTATTGTACCACAAAATACGGACTTTAAAAGCAAACGGTAGTCAGAAAATGTCGGCGGCACTCAGTAAATGCCGGGCCGGCACTCACTGAATGCCGTTCGGCACTCAGTGAGTGCCTCTCGGCATTCACTGAATGCCGCGGAATTCTGCCGTGTGCCATTTTCTGCAGCACTTCCCTTTTTAGGTATTTTCTTTCTTCCTTTTTTCTTAAAGAAACTTATTTTTGAAGATCTTTTCCGAAAATAGTGTTTTACACTTGAATTCTCCTAAATACTTGGTATTTTCTTCTTTCTGTGAAATTTTATCGCGTTTAGAGAACTTTCTGAAGAGCTTGGAATACTTCGAATCTTTTCGGTCCTTATCATCATCGGACGTGGAGGTGACGCTCTCCTAAATTTGACAGTCAGTCAAAATTGGGGTGTCTACACCTGTCCATTACTAATTCAATATATATGAATGGATTTCGTGGGCTTGGTTGTATGGCAGATTTTTGAGAGATATATTGTTATATATACACTCTCATATGTATATATATGTATATGTATATACACCCATATACATATATATATACACATACATATACATATACACACACACACACTTGCTGTAAAGAAGAAGAAGAAGAAAGAGGACAGAAACTGTCGATATTGTATTTTTTCTTAGCCACAGCTTTTTTTAAAAGATCTTTTCCAGATTTCAAAATATAAAAAACACGAGTTGGCACTTGATTTTTAAAAGGGAAAATTAAGAAACCGTTTTTAAAGTAAACTGATCTTTTAGGAAACCAGAGATTTCTAAGTCCGGGGATTATGGAATGAGAGGGGAAGGAGCCCGGCGGACTAAAAAACCCATTCTCATCCTATCTCGTGATAGGCCTCTACTCAACATCCTTTTAATCAAATTATTAATCTAAATGTGCCCTCAACTAATACATAGATGTAGATATACATTACAAAAGCATGTCCAAAGGGTGTAAAATTGCTAATGGTAAAAAATATCATTCAAAATCACATAGTTCGATTAACAAGCGATATGACATAAGAACAAGAGAACTTACCCGGAATCCAACCGCAAAATTGGAAACGTGCAATGAACACAAAATAGAAATCCTAAGAAAAGGGTCTCTAATCACATATATACACATAAGGCAAATCTTAATTCTAAGGTGCCGCGCATGAGGTCGAAAATCAATAAAATCAAGAAGTAATTAAACTAGAGAAGAGTCGAGAAATCAAACCTCCTCGACACTACAAAACAAGGGTTAGTCCACATGCTTTAGAAAGGATATATAATATCAAATAATCATCCTTGAATGTATGGCTTAAATCTATCAAGTAGAAGAAATGACACAATTTATGAATTTCTTTGTAACTAGTTGAGATCATATCACTCTTATAGATATGCAAGTCTCAACTAGGAGCCAATGCAATGTCCATATAGAAATTGTATAGTCCCAACCTAATTATAAAGAAATCATAATAGGTTCAATTAAGTGCAATTTAATCTAAAAAAATGAATCCTAATTACAAATATCAAATCACATGGATGAATGTATAGATATATATATATAAACATGAACAAGAATAAGCTATGAATCATTCATTGATTTGGATCACTTAGCCTATGTATTTAAGTTTAATTGATCATTATTAAAATATGGTTTAAGCCCTAGGTCATAGAAAAGTGATTTGAACCATTATTTACAAAGTTAGTCAAATCTGTCATAAAATTCTGAAAATTCCAGAGAGCAGGCCAAAACTTCAAAAATTGGAGTTCCTATGGTTTGATTTTGATGATTTTTGGACACAAGGTGCCTCTGTGAGCCTAATTTTTAACCTAAAAATAAAAAGCAAAGATCAACGGTCCAGTCTCTGGGAAAAAGGTAAAACCAGACGTCACTTAGAGATTTGCAAATCTCTATCCAGAGATTTTGTACGTTTTTATAAAAATAGTAAACAAATCAGAATCACTTTGGTCTTTTTAGGGGATCTTATTAACACATTAAACTTCATATAAAAAATTATTTGAAGCCAAGAATGCCTGATTAAAGATCGGATTTACTCATTTCAAGAAGGTGTTACTGTACTGAAATTCTGGACACATCATGATTATCTCACAAAACTCATGACCAAACCATTTTAAACATGAAATCTCATTAAAACAAAAATCACAGTGGTAAAACTTTGTGTTATTGACACTCTCCAATTGGTTTTATTCAGTTCCAACAGTCCATCATTTAACTAAAAATCCTTGATCAAAACTGGTTCATGAATTCACTGCTCCACTGTTGGGCTTATCACCCTTTTGTCACATCTACCAACCAAGCCATGGACATTGGCTTATCCTAATCTAACTCTCCTTTTCATTGAGGGTCATTGGAGATATGAGAATGACTATGTAGACACCCCATTTTGTCAGTTATCAGATTTAGGAGACCCATAGCTTAGTGGTTCACAATGATCGAAAAAGACTCAAAAAGGATTCATGAAAGTTAGTTCTCTCTCTAAAAATGGCCAGAATGACCAAAATACCCCCGTAAGCCCAAAAACTCCCAGATTCGGACCGAAAGCTCTGCAAACGTACTATGTCATAAGAAAAGTGGTAAAATGAGTTTTAAAGCAAAATCAGATGAAACCGTCAGCTCCCAGAGACCCCCGAAAGTCTCAGAAGTTCCTAGAAAGTCCCCGTTGAATGGTTTGACCAGATTTGACCAAAGATTGACCAAAATCATCTGAATTCACCCAAAAGTTCTGAGATCATTCCAGATCATGAGAAAAGTATTAAAATGAGTTTGAAAAGAAAATCGGACGAAAATGTCAGCTCCTTGAAGCTCCCAGAGGTTCCTAGAACTTCTTGGGAATCCCAGGTTTGACCAATTTCACCTAAAAAATGTGGAAACTGAAGTGCCGTATCATTTTTCAAACAATTTTCATTGATACTAGCAGTCAGTAGCTTTCCAACGGTATATTGCACATATTTTTTGGATTTAAAACGAATTTATTATGAATTTTTGAAGGTGAAAAAGGCGATCAAATCTGCTTTTATCGCAAACACCACAAATATTTTCAAAGTGACCTATCTCCGACTTATTTTTTTATGTAAAGTAGACTCCGTCACCTTTTCAACGGTATATCACAACCTCAGTTTGGAGTTTGTATGCATTTTTTGTGAATTTTGGACAAAATAGGGCCTTTTCGCGAATACCGAAACTTCTGCAGGCCTAAACAGCATTATCTTGACGTTGGAGGAGCAGTGCCGCTGCGACACAGGCCCACTAATGATGTGGCATAGGCCCAGTGCCACCGTGACACTCTCCCCCAGAATAGTCCATTTTTGTAATTTATTTTTGGGGCCCAATTTGATTAATTAGAAACCAAAACGACGTAGTTCCTTATTCAGAGACATTTGGAGCCAATTGGAGCACTTTTTAAACCCCAAAACCACCCCAAGTTAGCCTATATATGCCCCCCATTGACTTCTCATTTGGGGGTGGCAAATACAAAGCTTAAAAAGTTGTAGAGAGAAAAGTTGTAGAAGATAAGGTTAGGATAGTGAGAGTGAGCTTCCACCTCTTGATTTCCAACAAAAAGTGAGTTTACAACTTTGTTTTTACTTCATTACTCCTCTTTATTTCACATTCAATACACCCAACTACCATTTTAGTGAGTATTTATGAGATAGGAAGCTACTTCCATGTCCAAAGTCACCAGATATGAGTTAAACACCAAGCTACAAGTCCATAATCTCATTGAATATCATCTATTGATTACTTACTTGCTTGTTTACATATTATGCTCATCTCTCCTTAATCTCATATTTTTTTTTATTTTCTGCATTTACTTACTAGTTCATCATCATCTAAGTAATGACATGGTGTTTTTGGTGAGTGAATCCTTATGGATAGTAGCTCTTGACCTCAAAAACATGTTTGATAGATATTGATTCCAACTTCAATACATTCCCATGTATTCTTGAAGTTATCTTCTAAATAAAAACAATGTTTTCCAACAATCTTGGAGGTTCTTGATATGAGTTCAACGTTGATATTTCAAGTGGCCATAGCCTTCATTTAAATGCTGAAAATACACTCTCAAAACCTCTATTTCAAAACCCCTCATTTTTATTTCAAGAAATAAAACCCTAGTTTTTCTCAAAATCTTCAAAATAGTGAACAATCTGAGTCAAAGATTTCTCCAGAACTCAATACTTAAAGGGGGATTACAAGACCACTTGGAAAGTCTTCCTAACTTGTTGGAAAACACCCATGATTGTTGGTTTGACTTGGAAACAATTAGAGGGGGTCTATTTGGACCCATACATTCTGCTTTTGCTGTCACACGACTAGGTTGACTTTCAACTTGTTTTTCAGAAAACGTTTCCAACAGAAGTGGTTCCAACTTATTTTTTCCAATTTCACAAGATCAACTCACTGTTCTATCCACTATTCACAGCAAGCATGCTTTGACTTTCATTCTTTGATTTGATGCTTACATGTACTTCAAATTAGTTCATATCTTAGGAAATAGTCCATACTACATTTGTACATATCCTATGATGATTTCCTTCATACATTCATCGATAGTTTAGACTTCTAAGTCACTTCAAAAATCTCATGAACACTTCCACACTACAACCTTTGCACATTCTAGGATCATACATTGCATCCATGCAATATTTGGGGTTTTTGTGACTCTTTATCTAATAAGATTATAAGGAATGAACTTGATCACACGTTCATGCTTTCCCCCGATCTAATCTTCCTTTCTCATCCATCCCAAGGATTGAGAGGTCTTCTTTTCTCAATGATTAATATGTATCATTCTAGCTTGTTAAGCATAATTTGATCTCTTTGATTTTTTGTTTCAAGAACAATTCATGCCCCCCCCCCCACTTTTAGATTAGGAAAACTTGATTACTTGATATATGATTAGACAATTTTTCCTACGTTTATCTGTGTGATCTTTCACTTTACATTGTGTGATCTTTGGCTTAGATCTTTTGAATGATATCTTATCTTTTGATCTTCCGTTTTAAGTTTCGTGTGGGATGTAATATACTATCATAGTATTAATTGAAGAACCAAACATAATATAAGATGATTATTTGGATGCTAATTGAGGCCCGTCAAAAGACAGGGCGAGTTGAGGGTGTTTTAGTCAGGACAAAGGCTCCTTCCTCTCTCATACCAAAACCCTGAGCCAAGTTCTTTGGTTACGAAAGGCCGTGCCCTTTATTCATTTGGGTGAGTCAAACTAGGTTTCTTGGTTCCTTAAAGACCAAGTGGCGACTCTGTATCTATTTTCAACAGACCTTCTTTTCTTCAAATCAACTCTGATTTCAAAGCTAAAGGAAATTCAATTCCGAAACCCCGAAAATAAGAAACGGGGATGGGCTCATGGAGGCCGCGTGTCCACAATTTGGTGACTCTGCTGGGGATTTTTATTTTAAAAACAAAATAATATAGTGGTCTGACTCATAAGAAGCATCCTTAAAATCATCTTTTTACTATGTCTGGTTCACTGCATTGCACTCCTGTAGTTCTCCCTCCGACTGTGTTTGAAACACAACACTGACATTGTTCATGTCTTGCTGGCCAGGGCACAAGTCACCATTGATACTGTACCTTCGAAGGTATATCAAAAAGAGTAAAAACATCCGTACTGTCTCCCTGACGGTATATTGGAACTCTCGTCAACGGACCCTCGTTGACTAAACCTAGCCTTTGTAGATAGATTCTTGTAGAACTTTTAATAGTACTATTCATTTATCTTTTCAATTAGGACAATGTGATATAATTGCTGTATGCCCTAATGGGATTCCCTGCGCAGTGTAGAGGCTTATGTGGCATGAGGCATGATCTGGAGAGAACAAGTCCTAATTACACGCCTTAATTCACATCTGTTAGCCGTTTTTATCCTGTTTGTGTATTTTTACTTTATTTTCTATTTTCTGTCAGGATTTGGAGAAAAGTAAAGATTTCAGGCTAAATGGGGTGAAAAAGCAGAAGAAAAGAAGCTGAAAAAGACACCTCGCACTCGTGACCTGCTCGCGCGACCTGTATAAAAATCAAAGTTGCGTATTTTAGTGTACTATAGATCTCCATGCAAACGAAACTGCCTAATTACGTCCAGATTGTAAAATATAGCAGTTTTAGTGCGAATAGGTTTAGGAAAGTCTCCAAACTTGCTCCAAATCTATATATATCCTATTATAAATCAATTATAGGGTTACACTATCATTAGACACTTTATACATACCTTATTCACAACCATTGAAGGGGAAAAAACAAGGAGAAGAAGAAAAAGACCAAAGGTTCCCATGGCCTCCTCCATCAACCTCTTCCCGATCATCGGTTCTATGGCCAAGTAAACCTAGATCTAGGGTTTCAATGAAACCCTAGCCAAGTAATAGGGTGTTATTTTTATTTTTCTTTTAGTTTTATTATGTATGAATGATGATTACATGTTTAGAGGATTTTTATAATAAAATTGTACTTCTATTGATTAAATCATTGCTTTCAAAGTTTATTCTTGTCTTTGATCTATTTTGCATGTGATGTGCTCAATGATCTATATTTGCTGTACTTTTATAGATTATTTACATGTAATGGTGCTTAATTGAATTGTGATATCAAGTATCTGAATAGTCCATGCTTAGGATAGATGTATGATGCCACAACCCTAGTTTAGTGTGGGATAATTCGTGCTAATCGAAGATGAATTATGTTGGTGCTTATACCATAGTCATCTTCTTGATGGAGGAATTGGGCTTGTAGCTACAATTCTCAATTATCATCCAATGTAATAAGCTAATTGAATGCATAAATATCCCTATTATGAAGCTAGTGGTGGATGCAATCCTAGGTTCCCCCAACGTATTATAAAAACAACTTTTAATTGCTTTCACAATTTAGATTTACTTTAATTGTTCTTTGTTTAATTAAATTCAAAATCAAAATCCGTTTTCCTTAATTAACTAAATTTAGGTTTTAAAATTAAAGTGCTTCAGTAATTCAATTTCTGCGGGTTCGACCGTTACTTCCACACTACAAATGCTTAGAAAGTAAAGTATACTTTTATATCTTGATTCTGACAAGATCAATTTTTGGCACCGTTGTCGGGGATTGCAAATTACTAACGTTAGTTTTAGAATTTTAGTTTAGTTAATCCGTAAATATTAGATTAAGTTTTATTTTATTTTATTTTATTTTTTAATTTTCATTTTTATTTGAGTCACTAACTTTTTCTTTTGTTTTGTAGTTTCTCAAGTAATCAAATTCTAGAGTTTTGGAGAGGAATAGCTTAGCACATCAAAGGAACTTATGCGAAAAAAAAAAAAATTTCAAGTTAATTGCTTATTTAAATTTCACATCAAATCACTGTAAGTTAGGGCGCTGAGATGCAATTATTTGCATTAGGTTAGGTGTGGAGTGAGCATTGCATTAGCTAGGAAACCCGGAGCGCTGGGCTTTTATGCGAATCACTACATAAGAATAATTCATGCATCATAGTAGTACTGTGTGCCTACGTGTTTGATTACTTGCATAGTTATTTTTGTTTTTGTTGAGTCAGTCGTTGTTTTAAGTTTATTTTCTTTTAGTTTATGTTTGGTGCACGTTCAAGTAAACCTAAATTAAATCCGCTTGATCTTGAACTTGAACGTACCCTTAGAGTCCTTAGGTCCTCAACTCAAGCTTCTAGAGCTCGGTTGATGTTAGACGACGATTCGACACCGAAACCGTCGTCGTTGTTTGAGTTTGAAATACGAAGTACCTTAAAACGACTAAAGAAACCACGCGTGAATACCATTGAACCGATTCCAATGGCCGACTTAGAAAACAACAGAAATAATGTAAATAATCCTAATATACCTCCACTGCCTCCGCTTAAAGATTATTTCATTCTTATGGCCTATACGCCACAGACAAGCATAGAATTACCGGAGGTGACGGCATCTCACTTTCAGATAAAGTCATTGACACGAAGATTTTTTTGTGTGCGCTTGTGTGCTATACCCAAGTGTAGGTAATCGTGCAAGTAATATAGTACTGGAAGTCCAGGTCGATCCCACAGGGAAGGTGTTAAACTAATTACTTAGATTAATCTCAAACAAGAAAATAAAATTCAATATTTCTTTTTTAAAAGGTGTAGAACATAAAGTTCCACAGTTTAACAACTCCTAAAACTGAAGCAATTAAACTAGATTAACTAATTTCTAACTAATTAACTAAGGCAATGATTTAAAATGTGTTTTTATTAATTAAAAAGGAATGTTGGGATTACACGAATCCACCGCGACCTAACCATCTACCATGCAATTACATTGAAGTCCAATGGAGTACACTCTCTACAGTATTCCGTATTTCTCTTAAAATAAAGAATCCATAGTCCTTTCATGACCGGGACTATATCATCACAATGGAGTTTGAAATACCTAAAGGCGGTTTAAAACAATAGTTAAGACTCTCACCTACAATGGTATTAGCATTGAGGGTGGTTTGCAAAATATATTGAAGAAAAATGCCTCAAGACTTAAAGTTCACAGACTGTTTTGACAAACTGAGCGTTTTGGGACAATTTGATAACGAATCAGTAAAACAGAAAGTCTAGGAATACTGCATAGAATGTCCTCAAGAATCAGAACTCTCGATCGATCGACGCGCTTTCGATCGATCGAATATCTTCATCTCTCGATCGATCGAACTTACTTCGATCGCTCGACAATGTCTCTGGTTCGATCGATTGAACTAACTTCGATCGATCGAACACAGGAACATATCTGTTGCATGGCAGAGGCTTCAGATCACGGTTTCATCGTGATCTCCCAACCTGGGGACTACTCAGACATGGTCTGGAGCGTCACAATTTTATTCTTAATGTAAATATTCATTAAGGTTGCATTTGGTTCAGATTTAAACAAGCAATCACTGAAAAACTATGGTTTAACCGCTACCAACAAGCAACACTACAATCTACTCGGATTTAAACTATGTAAGCTACTAAAAGAATGCAAACAAAACTGATGTAACAAAACCTAGAACGAACAAGCTATTAATAAACTTCAAACTTCAACCGAATTCAATATTCAACCTACAAACATCAAAGTAGAACACTCTCTCTCTATGTAAAACTGATAAAAATAAAGTGGGCGTCCTTATGGACGTATACAATACCAGTATATATAGTAAAAACTAATGCTTAGGGTTAAAACATCTCTTCTACTGCGTGCGCGTATATTCTGATAAAATCCATGTTTGATCGATCGAATAGTCTTCGATCGATTGAACTTTTGAATCCTCGAGCGCTTGAACTCTCTCGATCGATCTAACCGTCGATCGATCGAGCAACCTTCAATCGATCGAACTCTGCATTTCTGCTTTCAATTGTCTTCATTAGAATTCAGCACTTCCTTTTATCATTATCTTTAAATTCTTCACACAGCAACTGTAGTCTGCACAAATTACAGCTAAAACAAACAACTTATCATAGTTTAATCAATATGTGCATAAACTAGCATTGTAATTCAAATTGCGGATAAATGGAGGAATTATAAACTAAATCAATACATTTTCTTCTTTTAGTGCGGTTGTATTTTACAAATACCCCCGCTTGTCACAACCCCCAACTAGCGAATTGCTAGTCCCTAGCAATAGAGCAAAAATAAAAACAAGCTAAACTAATACTATAACAGAAAAAACTAGATTCAGATTATCTAAATTAAAATAACACGAAAGAAAACTCCCTAACTCACTTTCGCAGGAATTGCGGTTGCATTTAGCAAATGCAACAAGCCGTTAAACCCCTAGGTTTCCTCTAGTGGACGAGTGTTGTCTCGTGAGGGTTTGCAGTGAATATACCCACAAAATTCTCTGATTGTAAAGCTCAAAAAGATAAAGAATAACTTTTAAACATTCCCTTCTATTCAACGATCAATTTAGCTCTACAAGACACATCATCCTCATTCAAACCATGAAAGAAATGCACATGTTCCTCATGTCACCAAGATAAAAATAACATATGCATCACATCCATGTATCCGTATGTGTGTGAAATTAACAGCTATACATCAAACTTTATTTAGAGTTGTTTAAACTATCATACTCTCAGAACTTGTAGCTTCAACTCAAGTCTCACATAGTTATTACACTCAAAAATGAACATCCCACAGAAATTTGGCTAATAATGATTGCACATGGTATGAAAGGTTTGATAGGAATGATTTTTCGGATACTAATGCATTCATACTCGACTCTATAAAAGACGAACATTTAGAGTGTATAGTCTCATGAAAGGAATACTACTTACTAGAGGAGCGAAATACCATGGATAACTCAAATTACACTTTCATGTTTAAATTAAGTTATTGAGAATCATTAAGACTTTGACTTGACGGTTTTTATTTAGTAGGGTAGAAATGAAAGGGTACGAACTTGCACATTTTCATGTGATTTAGTTTAATAATTTCTCCTTTACTTAATTCCAACCACTTTTCTCTTTTTTTTTTTTTAACATCTTCTCCTTTTCACATTTTTTTTATTTTTTATTTTTTATGTACAGCCCTTCTCACCACTATTCCCTCCTCATACTTCAACAATTTAATCACATTGGGTGTGCAATTGGTGTATATCGAGGTCAAGGTATGAACATAGGGATTCAGAATTTCATAACGGATTCGACATCATTTATTAGGCGTGGAGTTAAGAACAACACATATTCAGAGATGTCGATATAGGTATATGGAGAAGATAAGGAGCAAATACGATGGCTTAAATCATTTTCTCAACTTCTTAATTTTTACACGTCAATGTTCATTGAGTTTAATAGGTAAATCCTGAACGTTCTCTAATAAGCAGCCAACATGAAGAAATAGAGACTAGCCAACGAATTTAATCGGCATATTCAAGAAAAACAATTCGAGTTTTAATGTGATAATCCCCTCAGAATTGAAGATTGGATTCAAAAGCTCACTAAGGGTAACTAGTTTTCACTACTTCATTCTTTAAAGCACAAAAGTCGTATTAACTCTTATTTTAAGCTTTCTGCATAGCTATTAATAAGTGCAACTGATTTGGATACAAGAATGGTCAACATATGCATTCATCCTAAAGAACTAGAAAACGCGTGAACTTAATTCATAAAAAGATGAGAATGAAATGGTTGTGTCATTGCTTGACAACAGCTAAATAGAAGTGAGTATTCAACATTATTCTACCAATTTAATTCGAAGACCTGGTTAATAATTTGAAATTTGTGATAATGGAGATTGTATGAAATTAAACTTCTAATGGAGATTGTATAAAATTATAATAGATAGAGTGATCCAGGTTGCTAAGAAAAAAAACACGCACAGGTGATTATCTATCTATATCCCACCCCCAACTGAAAATCGCAATGTCTTCAGTAAGTGATTTAAAAAAAAAAAAGATAGAGAGATATCACCTGATATATCATTGTAAGAATCGCAAAGGTAATAACCTGTACAGAAAACATACAACTCCAAGCAGCAAAGATCAAGAAGATATAAAATATAAAGTATCAAATCCAAACATGAAATAGAACGAATCACTGGAAATATAGTAAAGTGAACGAACATAACAGTGATAAAATACATCATACAAAATAAAATCCAAACTATCCAACCAACCACTATAGTCCAACAGTATCCAAACATAACCAACACCCAACAAAAAATAACCAAATACAACCATATGGTCCAAAATATCTAAATAACCACATAACCAAAGACAACCAACAACACGGATCCAGGAGAAGCTAAACATTATCGGCAACATCGGATAATATCTCAATGAACCCCTCAGGAGCATCCCCACCGCCACCCTCAGCAACAGTCGGTGCTGCTTGGTCACTCGTAACCGTGGCAGCTGGAATAGATAAAGATGTATCGACCACGACAAGAGGAGATGGTAGTGGAATCTCCATAACAGGCAGTGAAGCCGATGATGTAGAAGTTGTAGGATCAGTCTGGAAAGATGGATCGGCAGATGATGTACCGGTGGTGGCAGGTGGAACAGCAGATGTAGTAGGCGGGACCGGGACAGTGGAAGTGTCTGGAGCAGCTACAGGTGGATCACTGGGTACGGCATGAGCAGCTATATGAGCTGCCTGGTCAACTCCGATCTGTATCAAGATCGCCTCCAGTAGAGTAGTCATCACATCCACCTTACCCTCAAGTCTACGCCTGGCCTCTCTTTCCTCCAATAACAACTCATGAATAGTCGGGAGAGGCACAGAAGAAGACTCTCCCTGGGTACGAGCCTGAGACCTCTGTCTTAACTCAAATCTCGCCACCTCCTCAACAGGATCTATCTCCTCCTCAGAATCATGCTCCTCAGCCTCAGTGGGCGTCCCAGAAGCATCACCCTCAGTATTGGTGCCTCCTCCTCTCCTCCTCTTCTCTCCAACTTTCGCCTTGCCTTTGCCCCACCTCTTTCTCTTCTGTGCCTCTGACCGGCGGGAAGTAGTCTCGCCAAAATGGCTGTGAGACTGAGCAGTAATATTAGCCGCCAAAGGAAGTAACCCCGCCTGCTTAATATCCCTGTGAATCGCCCAAGCACCCTTCAGGTGCTTCTTGGCCTGAATGTAGCGGGTGGGGTGCCGCATGAAATCAATGTAGAGGCGAGGCTGAGGGTGAGGTGCAATCGCATATAAAACCCGAGCATACCACGCTGTAATCTTCTCCTGATACGATGTCACTAAGAGGCAATTACTGAGGGTGAGGTGCAGCATATAATAATTATCTGTAAGGAAAACATCAAGACTAAGAGCCTCGCCATCCCAGCTCGGAAGAGCACCCCCAGTGATCTCTCTAATAAACAACATATCATAGCAACTATAGTCTGCACAAATTACAGCTAAAATAAACAACTTATCATAGTTTAATCTATATGTGCATAAACGAGCATTGTAATTCAAATTGCAGATAAATGGAGAAATTGTAAACTAAATCAATACATTTTCTTCTTTTAGCGCGATTGTATTTTACAAATACCCCCGCTTGTCAGTCATCTACCATCGCGCTACTTCCTTCATTCCTTGGTCGTCTTAAAGAAGACCCTTATCAGCACTTAGGAGATTTCAAAGATATATGCTCTACTTTGAAAATAGAAAACCTAACTGATGATGAGTTAAAATTGGACTCTTCCCATTCTCTTTAGAAGATAAAGCTAAATGCTGGCTCCAGTCTCTAGAGCCAAACACAATTAAAACATGGGAAGCCTTACACACCGCATTTTTACAAAAGTTTTTCCCCATCACAAGAACTAATTAGATAAGCAAATCGATAACAAACTTTGTAATGCAAGATGGGGAAATGCTTTATGACACTTGGGAACAATTTAAAGAATTGTTACGCTCATGCCCACATCATCAGGTTCCCAAGTGGCAATTGGTTCAGGTCTTCTATGATGGGACTTGTTCCCTAAAAATATAATACCGTCGATGTCGTTTGTGCGGGTACCTTCCTACACAAAAGCACCGATGAAGCATGGAAAATTTTTGAAATATTAATAGAGAATTAGATGCACCAAGCCGTGTCGGTACGTCCTGAGGGGTGTCTTCCACCTAAACCTAAGCGAGAGGAGCGTTTCGAGCCAAGTCAGTCAATAGAAATACAAGATCGATCTAAAAAACTTGACTGACTTATGACAATCAACCAAATGACAAGCACACCCTCTTACGAAGTATGTGCATTATGTTTTGAACCTTCTCATAATATCCTTGCATGTCCTTTTGCTTCTCAATTTCTAGAATTCGTTGAACAACACATAAAAGCTATTCAACAGTGCCCACAAGCTAGTTATAATCATGTGCCAAATAGTTTTTCTAATACTTACCGACCCCAATTTCAACAATATGGATATACATAACCTAACCCTTTGCCTCCTCCATCTCCATGTAATAATGCATTTGAGGAGAAAGTGTTAGCCTCACTTGAAAATTTTGGTCCGGTGATTCAATTAATACACTCTCATACGCAGTCCATTGTGATGCTGAAGTCCCAAGTGGGACAAATAGCTAACACGCTAAATCGTTTGACCGAGAGTAAGTTGCCAAGTTAACCTACTCTGAAACCTTAGGGACAATATGAGGTGGGTGGTACGAATGAGCAAGTGAACACTGTTTCAACTAGGGCGACTACTCCAGAGAAAGAAGTTGTTGAAATTCCGAATAAGAGTGAGAAAGAGGTACATATTAATTCGAATAAAGAGATAGGTAAGGACATGAGTAAAAGTCAGAAAGGAAAGGAACCAACCCCAACTAACTATATTCCAAAACTGCCTTTCCCACCAAATGTCGAGGAACCGTCAAATTTCTCTAAGAAAGGGTCAAAAATAGAAGATATACTTGAGATATTTAAACAAGTGAAAATTAATATCCCATTCCTCGATGCGGTTAAACAAATTCCCGCTTACGCCAAATGTCTGAAAGACCTATGCACTCAAAAGCGCAATTTGCGCAGTTATACTCCGAAAAAGGTCTTCCTCACCAAAAAAGTGAGTTCAATTTTCTAACATGCTCCTCCAAAGTATAAGGACCCAGGTACATCAACAATTTCTTGTGTCATAGGTGACACTATTATTCATTGGGCTCTCCTTGACTTAGGATCTAGTATTAATCTCTTACCCTACCATGTCTACAAACAACTAGGTCTAGGTGAACTGAAACCCACGATCACTACTATTCAATTAGCGGATCGTTCTATTAAAATTCCTAGAGGAATCATCGAGGACGTCCTAGTTAAAGTTGATAAATGCTTTTATCCCATTGATTTCATGGTCCTTGACACCGAACCTGTGCTAGATGCTAGGAAATACACTCCTGTCATCCTAGGTCCTTCGTTCTTGGCTACGCCCAATGCTCGTGTTAACTGTCGAACGGGGGTAGTGAAAGTGTCGTTTGGGAACATGAATCTTAAATTGAACGTCTTTAATGCTATTGATCAACCTCCCAAGGATGATGATTACCAATGTGGGGTGGATGGTGAGGGTAGACAAATGATTGAACCTACTACAACAATAAACGGGTGTACAAGAATAATATAGTGAGTAATGAGTGGATAAATTTGAATAATCCAGACCCTAGTGAGGAATTTACTCGGAAGGTACGAAATCGAGTTGAACATAATCTAGGTGAACTATCGAATGAAATAACTCATGACGACCTTCTTTCTGCTTTTCACCGGAATCTCCCTAATACCTTCAAGGATACAAACTCTGATTTACGGCCTCCTTGAGCCTTGAGCTAGAATGGTCTAGCTAAAGACGTAAAAGACAGCACTTCTTGGGAGGCAACCCAAGCTTTATTTCATTTATTTTTCTTATCTTCTAACGCTTTTTGGGTCATTGTAGTTAGTTTTTGAGTTCTCTGAACAAGTTTGGGGGTTGGAGTAAATTTATTTTGAATTTTTTACAGATAAAACAAGAGAAAATGAGGAAAAGACCCGTCGTGCACGCGAGTTTTCCCCTTAGAGAAACTTTTTAAAAGGTTTTTATATATAGCCTCAGTATCATCTCACAACTATAATCGCGTGAGCGAGGGATTTGCTCGCGCGGCCTGCTCACGCGATCTTTGGCCTTATAGATTTTTCTTTCAAGTTTTACAAAACATGCCTCGGTATTCCCTCGCAGAGGGGCTCACGCGGGCCGCTCGTGTGATGTAGGGTTTTTAGGATTTTTCTCATTTGTTCTTTTACCTCCTTTTCCCTAACCTGGTCAGTTGTATTTTCTGTTTGTTTACTTAGGTCCCTTTTAGATCGAGTCCTTTATTTTTATAGTAACATTTATGCTTGTGTTTTTTTTAATTTTAATTAAGTCTTTTAATTCTAGTTTAGTTTTTATTTCTATTGACTAAAAAAAAAATTATACCCATTTCTTTCCTTTATCATTGTTATTATTTTGTTGTTTATTTTCTTTTGTCAAGTATTGACAGGTGAGTTAGTGTCTCCATTCGGAGCATTTGACCTTTCATTCCATATTTATATATTCACCTGTTTGTGATTGCTGAGATCGCGGTATTATCGTTCCTTCCTTCCGTACTCTTTTTTTTTTTCATTTTATTGTTTCATTGGGGGCAATGAAAGGTTTAGGTTTGGGGGTATGCACTCACATGCACATTACTATGCACCGATTTTTTAAAAAAAATTGATACTTGTGCTTAAACGAACGATGTTACCAACATTTTTGCAACCTTGAGTCGATACTTCTTGTTAGATAACTTTGATTGTTATAGAATGGTTGACATGAGAAAATGTGGTTAAATATTTGCTACAGTCATGATGCAATGTTCTAGTTTATGTATCATTTTGATCTTAACGTTATATCAGAGATTTGCACATAAACCTATGCACTGCACGTAGTCACTTGAATACATGTTTGATGTGAACTATAATATGATTCAGATTTTTAGATAACACAAGGTGGAGACTAGACCCAGTAAGCTTTTGAGCCTATCTTTTCTTTATAGAGGGTTATGAATACATTTTGTGTTCATCGAATTTCATTAGAATAGCACATCTACTCGTTGTTTAGTCTCATTATTCTTGTTTTGGTTAATAGTCAAGTTAAAATACTGGTTACCATTCTAAATAATTTTCCATTGTAAATATTGAACCATATAACTATAGGAGATGATAGTAGGCCCTCTTTGTTTACCTATTCATATAAATGAAAAAATTTCCCTAGTTCGCCCCTTTGAGCCGTTCAAATGCCCTTTTTCTTTGTCTACCATTATCCTGTTTTTGCTCCAACATGGCCAACTTGGAGTTTACCATTGAAAGATTGATCAACTTTTAGTGTGTTGATTGAAAAGAAGAAGAAAACAAGATGATATTTAGGGTAGTTGCCTTGGTGTTCGATGAATATTAGTTTCAAAAGCAACAAGAAGGAAAGGAATGGAGGGTTGAGAAAAAAGAGAAAAGAAAAGAAAGAAAAAAAATTAAAAAGAAATATAGGAAAAGATGAAAGTTGGTAGAAGAGATTGAGCATGCCTTACAATGACATTCTGAAAACTACTCAATGAATCCGTTCTATTCTTTTTCATTGCCTGAGCCACGTTACTACCTTTGAAAAGTCAAATTTGATCCTAGGAAACATAGTTTGGATATGAAAACAATGGGAGGCGGATTAAAACATGGTAACGATTAATTTTTCGTGACTATTGGCGTCCTATCCATGAGATTAATATCCTTTCGTGTCATGCGTCTTTTTTGAGTCATATGTGAGCATTCCTTGTTTTAAAAGCATATCTCCTTTGCTCCCATACATTAGAGAAATTACACATGTTTCTAAGTGTTTCATTTGAAAGTGTAATTAACATTGTGAGATTCGAAGTTGAAGCATAGTTGGATGGTTATCCGAGTTATATTCCAAGTTCATGGCATGCGCGTGTTCTTTGACTACCACATCACACACGTGCAATTTATGAGAAACTATATTGATTTATACGATGCATGTGCTTGGGATTGTTTTTCACGATATAAGTGGATGTTTCGTTCCGTTTCTTTTTGTTTGTTATTCTATTTCAAATCATTGTTTTTATAATAAAGAGTACTGCCTGCTATGTTTTTTGTTTTTAATAAAACTTTTCTTTACAAGTTAATAAAAATGGTTGTGGGTAACTTGTTGACGAGAACCCTCACGAGACTTCAATCGTCCGACTAGGGACACCTACGGGTTTAAAAGGCTTGTTGTATACACTAAATGCAATCGCGATCTGTGCGACAATGGAGTAGTATTTTATTACTGGTTTAGTTTTTATTTTAGTTTTGCTCGAGGACTAGCAAAATGTAGGTTTGGGGGTGTGATAGAGAGAGAACAAGTCCTAATTACAGGCCTTAATTCACATTTGTTAGCCATTTTTATCCTATTTTTGTGTATTTTTACTTTATTTTCTATTTTCTGTCAAGACTTGGAGAAAAGTAAGGATTTCAGGCTAAATGGGGTGAAAAAGCAGAAAAAATGAAGCTAAAAAAGGCACCTCGCGTGCGCGACCCGCTCGCGCGGGCTCCCAATATCGCGCTCGCGCAGCTCTCTCGTGTGACCTGTGTAAAAACCAAAGTTGCGTATTTCAGTGTACTGTAGATCTCCACATGAGCGAAACTACCTTATTACGTCCAGATTGTAAAATATAGCAGTTTTAGTGCGAATAGGTTTAGGAAAGTCTCCAAACTTGCTCCAAATCTATATATATCCTATTGTAAATTAATTATAGGGTTAGACCATCATTAGACACTTTATACACACCTTATACACAGCCATTGAAGGGGGAAAAGCAAGGAGAAGAAGAAGAAGGCTAAGGATTCCCATGGCCTCCTACATCAACCTCTTGCCGATCATCACTTCTACGACCAACTAAACCTAGATCTAGGGTTTCAATGAAACCCTAGCCAAGTAATAGGGTATTATTTAAGTTTTTCTTTTAGTTTTATTATGTATGGATGATGATTACTTGTTTAGAGTATTTTTATAATAAACTTGTACTTCTATTGATTAAATCATTGCTTTCAAAGTTTACTCTTGTCTTAGATCTATTTTGGATGTGATGTGCTCAATGATCTATATTTGCTGTGCTTTTATAGATTATTTACATGTAATGGTGCTTAATTGAATTGTGATATCAAGTATCTGAATAGTCCATGCTTAGGTTAGACGTATAATGCCACAACCCTAGTTTAGTCTGGGATAATTTGTGCTAACCGAAGATGGATTATGTTGGTGCTTGAATCATAGTTATCTTCATGACAGAGGAATTGGGCTTGTAGCTCCAATTCTCCATTATCATCCAATGTAATAAGCTAATTGAATGCATAAATATCCCTATTATGAAGCTAGTGGTGGATTTGCAATCCTAGGTTCTCCTAGCATATTATAAAAACAACTTTTAATTGCTTTCATAATTTTGATTTACTTTTATTGTTCTTAGTTTAATTAAATTCAAAATCAAAATCTGTTTTCCTTAATTAACTAAATTTAAATTTTTAAATTAAAGTGCTTTAGTAATTCAATCTCTGTGGGTTTGACCTTTACTTCCACACTATAAATCCTTAGAAAGTAAAGTATACTTTTATATCTTGATTCTGACAAGATCAAGGCAGGACCTCTTTCTTATGATTCCCAAGGCAATCACTTACATGTGATCACATTGAGTTGACCTGCCTACGCACCATGACAAGGTTGTCTATTCCACGTTCACAAAGATATACACCGTAAACCTTGTTTATTGGTCCAAAGACATAGGAGTATGAAAACTTATTAGATAGTATGATCACCGTCATCACCTGCTTCCGTCATATAACTAGTCTTTCCCAGAAACTCTGTCCAGATATTCCCAGATATCCCAGATATAACCAGTTTCTCCCAGAAACTCTATCCAGATATAACCAGGTTTTCCCACAAACTCTGTCCAGATATCCTGGAAACCCCTGTTATCCCCTGGTGATCATGCTAGAAGGTAAAATTAGCACACTCTATATGAATAGAACCTTACTTGTTTAACTACTATCTGCTAGAAATAGGGCATCATATAGATTAGGTCTTCCATCCGCATGCTTGTCTCATTTGCATACACCGTTCTTATCAGTCTGCATGCACGATTTCAATCAGTCTGTATACAAATCAGTCCACGTTTATTAATGTCATTGTCATTGTCTGTCTAAAGTCATCACTGTCAAAATCTGATACAAATCCTCTTAAATCTGTAGGGTCACTATAGATTCTCAAGGTCAACAGTTGGGATCTTCGTCTTGGGTAAAAAATTTAAATAATTATTTAGTCAGAATTAGGAAGAGTTGCAAAACAAGGTCACCGAATTGGGAGTCACCATAAGCCAGTAGTCCGACAGCCTGGCCCAAGTCTTGAAGTTTATGGAAGAATTAAAACAGCAGCAGCCACAGTATCCGTCTGGGTTCCCACCACCACTAGGTTGTGTGCTACCACCACCACCGGGGTTTGTACTACCTCTTGTCGTTTTACATGAGAATAATGGGGAAGAAGATTGGTTTCAAGAGGTCCCATCGCCTGCATATGAGAAAATGTTCCAGGAGAAAATGGAAAAGGTTGACAAGCTTGAAAGCGTATTGAGGAAAAGCAAAGGGGTTGATGACTACATGCTAGACCTGGAAGGGCTTTTTGAGCCTATTAAGTTGAAACTGCTAGAGAACTTCAAGATGCCTGCCATTGACCATTTCGATGGAACTAGGAATCCGAAAAGCCATGTGATACTGTGCATGAGCATCTTTCAGTCAATGGGCTGCAATTATGAGCACATTGCAATGCTGTTCCCACAAACTCTCATAAAGTTTGCATTGTCATTGTTCCTTACCTTAGAAGCTCTTCCAAAATACGGGCATGGGAAGACATCGTTTGGGTATTCATCGATCACTATTCCTATAATCAAGGGTTGGATGTCACAATCAGAAATTTGAAAACTACTCGGTAGAACAATAATGAATCTTTCGCTGCGTTTCTGAGCAGATGGAGGAATAAAGTGGCCCAAATGACCCACCAACCGGTTGAGAAGGAACAAGTGAGAATGCTAATCTGGAATTTGCAACCACTATACTATGAGAAACTGTTCTATAAATCATCTTTACCTTTGAGGAGTTGTTTGAAGTCAGGACTCGAATTGAAGATACCTTCAGGCAAGGGAAAATTAAGAAGGAAGAGCCTCCGAGTCAGTCAAAAAGGCCCAGCTACTACCGCAACTCTCCGGATGTCAATGCCCTTAGCAGTCAACGCATGGCGTACCCTCATAGGCTATACCAACCTTCTAACCAAGCAAATTCCTCCAATCATCCATTCTAGAAAAAGCCTCCTCGTAATTTTGCCAAGTTAGAAATCTCACTCTCCTCAGCCTTAGATCGCCTCCACAAAAAGTGCCACCTCTAACTCCTTCAACCTCGAAACACCCCGCTACTACCCAGTTGTGATATGTCTAAACAATGCACTTACCACCAAGCCTCTGGCCACAACATCGATGATTGCATGCGCCTCCGCCATGATATCCAAGAACTCATTAACTAGAATATTATTGAGCCACCTCCCAAACAACCCCATGTCACTCAGAACCCCCTACCAAACCACCAAAATATCAGCCTCATTGAATCCAACCCCATACCCTTCAACCCTACCACCTATGTCATCCCCTTAGGACTTCCCTTATCCCTCATTGATATCCCAGATTCTGCGGGAGACCATCTGATTAAAGGAGAGGAGGAGGAATGGAAGCAACAAATAGATAATGAACAAAATTTATTCTTCTAGGAGGAACTTGATATAGGAGCAGTGGACCTCAAATGGTATATCCTAACAAAGAAAGCAATGCATCCATCTGGAACAAGCCAGAGAAACCATTTTATAGGAATAGGTTGCGAGTGGGTCAAAGAAGATGGGACTACAGGAGGACCTGCTCATGCCGAGATTGATCATCTAACTAGGTCAAGCAATTATTATCAGCCTCTACAACCTGTCACAGAAACCGTCAAGAAAGGACCAGTCAGGGACAAGGGAAAAGGAAAAATAAATGAGGTCATCGAAGAGGATAATGAGTTGATACAACAATTGAAGAAAACTCAAGCGCATCTTTCAATGTGGGACATCATGGTAACATCGTACAAGCATAGGCAGGCCGTGTTGAATACCTCAGCTGGAATCGAGGTCCCCATTGATGCTATACTGGAAGATATGGTGGCTTTCTTAAGTACACTCACCCCTGATCCTGTCATCACCTTCTTCGATGAGGACCTGCCACCGGAAGGATTTGCACATAACAAAGCTTTGTACATCACTGTTGGGTGTATGGGGCAGCAAGTGCAATTCTCTCTGGTCGATACAGGCTCCACCTTAAATGTTTGTGCTCAAAGAACTGCCACTGCCTTGGGGGTCAACATCCTGGACATCAATCCATCTGTGCAATTTGTGAGGGCTTATGATAACACCAAGAGAACTGTGGTGGGGACTATTTCTCTCCAAATCTGAGTAGGGTCTTTGGTTTGCACTGAACTCTTTTAAGTCTTGGACATACCTGCCTTATTCAATTTGCTGATTGGGATGCCCTGGCTACATGTCAACGAAGCTGTGTCATCCACTGTGCACTAAATGATTAAGTATATTCATGAGAAAGAGGTGAAGATCATCTTTGGTAATAGTTGGGGAAATGAAGCCTTTACAAGCTGTGCTCCCGTCATTGAAATCCAAATACTTGAACTAGAAGAAGGGGAAATCAAAGGTTTCTTCATGGAAAAGATCCGCATAATTGGTGATGGAGACAAGTTTCCCGAGATCCACTCTGCGGTTGTCAATTTCATCTGCAAAATGGATTACTTCCCTGGAATGGGATTGGGCCGACGTCAACTGGGGATTTGCGAATTCCCTAGATCAAAGGACAAAAAGGCACTTTCGAATTAGGGTACAAGCCAACTATGGAAGACATCGAGTTACAAAAGCCATGGAAGAAGAGAGTATGGAGTCTCCCACCGTACCGCAAGACCTTTGATGGGCAATTCATCAAGGAAGGGGATGATTTCCCTTATTTTGGGTTCCCTGAACCTTGGATCCATCAGACCACTAGAAAAAGGCACCCTAAGCTTGAAATCTTTACTGACTGTGAAAGGCCTCCCTATCAAGATCCGTTCTATCCATAAGAAGTTGTGAAAACCCTAGAGGAAGACTGGTTGAAGTATCTAGACACTGAAGTTATCGAGAAGATGTGGGAAGATGTTGCTGAAGAAAAGTAAGAAAATAGGTCTAAGAGCCAAGAAGATCAGATCACGCCAACTGAGGAGGGTCTGAGCAACCAGGATGTAGAGTCATCTTTCTGTGTCTCCCCATCCCCTGTTACCCCAGAGTCTGTACTTCTAATTATTGATTCTGTACCAAAGTCGACTGTTGTAAGCCCACACTCTCTTATGTAATTACTCCACCTATTATGAATGAAATGAAAGATAGTTCTGCTTACTCCTCTGTGTCTAATACTTGTGAATGCACAGATCCCTCCAAGGATCTCCCAATACTAATCGAAAATCCACTTGCTTATGAAATAATCAAAGATACTTTATCAATTAACCTAGGTGAAAAAGATAATCCACAAATTGTGCAAATTGGCTCAACACTTAATAGAGAAGAAAAAGAAAAATTGACTCACTTGCTAATATAATTCAAAGATGTTTTTGCTTGGTCTTACGAGGATATGCCTGGGGTCGATCCCGACATTGTCCAACATCGTATTCCTCTCCTCCCCAATTCTAAACTTGTTAAGCAGAAACTAAGGCGCATGAGACCGGAATGGGCATTGAAGGTCAAAGAAGAGGTAGAGAAACAGTTCAAGGCAAGGTTCATTGCTGTTACAGAGTATGCAGAATGGGTTGCTAACATCGTACCAGTCCCTAAGAAAGATGGAAAAGTTTGCGTGTGACGACTTCCCGCTTCCCCACATTGATGTCTTGGTAGCTAACACTGCAGAACATGAGCTACTGTCATTCATAGATAGTTTTTCAGGGTACAATCAGATTCTAATGGCACCAGAAGATTGGGAAAAGACGACATTTACCACACCTTGGGGGATAGACTACTATAGGGTGATGCTTTTTGGACTCAAGAACGCTGGGCAACCTATCAAAGAGCTGCCACCGCTCTGTTACACGACATAATTCACAAAGAAGTAGAGGTTTATATAGATGACATGATCGTAAAATCCAAGGATAGAGAGGAAAACTTGGTGGCATTAGAGAAGTTTTTCGAAAGGTTGCGCAAATACAAGATGAGGCTAAATCCAAAGAAATGCACTTTCGGTGTGACTTCTGGGAAGCTCCTATGCTTTCTCATTACACAGAGGGGGATATAGTTTGATTCCTCTAAAATCAAGGCAATTCTGGAAATGACACCGCCACAAAATGAGAAAGAAGTGAGAGGATTCCTTAGGAGGATTCATTCATCAGTCACTTTATCTTAAAGCTCACGACTACATGTGATCCTTTATTCCGATTATTGAGAAAAGGAGAGAAGTTCCAATGGGATGACCAATGCCAAGCCGCATTAGACAAAATAAAAGCCTACCTCCAAAATCCACCTGTCCTTTCACTACCCACTCCTCACAAGCCCTTATTTCTTTACCTATCTATCTCTGAAAATGCAATGGGTTGCACGCTAGCCCAAGAAGGAGAAGAGAGCCACTCTGAAAAAGCCATATATTACCTTAGCAAGAGGATGACTGGGTATGAGCTCAATTACTCTGCCCTCGAAAAACCGTGTTGGGCCTTAGTCTGGTGCACCTGCCGATTAAGGCACTACATGCTAGCCTTTCTAATTGTACTCATATCCTGTATGGATCCTCTAAAATACCTCCTCGAAAAACCCGTCATGACCGGTCGTATATCCTGTTGGTTACTTCTGCTATCCGAGTTAGACATCAAGTATATAACAAGTAAATCGGTAAAAGGGACAGCTGTAGCTGAGCATCTTGTGGAACACGCTGTTGATTTCGAAGAGAATGGTGATTTCCCATTCCTAGACGAGAATATCATGAAAATCAAAGAAGAGCAATAGAAGTTGTACTTTGATGGGGTAGCAAACATGAAAGGTTATGGAGTAGGAATGATTCTGGTATTGCCAAATGGGGACCACACCCTACTAGCAGTCAAGCTCAATTATAACTCCACCAATTATACCACTGAATATGAGGCATGCATTTTGGGGATGGAAGCGGCTATAGAATTAAGAGTTCAGAAATTGGATGTCTTTAGAGATTCAAACCTCATTGTGTCGCAAGCTAGAGGAGAATGAAAAGTGAAAGAAGAAAAGTTAAAGCCCTATCATGATCATCTCGATGGACTCAAGAAACAGTTCAAGATCATAACATTCTTCTACCTGCCCAGGGAAGAGAACCAGTTAGCAGATTCATTGGCTACTCTAGCCTCCATGATCAAAATCCCTGTAGGAGTCAAAATGATGCCTCTAGTAATCGAACAAAGATACGAACCGTCATTTAGCATGATCGCTGCAATCGATGAAGAAGAGAATGAAACACCGTGGTACCGAGATGTTTGGGACTTCATAGAAAGGGGAACATACCCCCATGAGTCTATAGAGAAAGATAAAAGAGCAATCGGAAGGGTCGCAACACAATTCATTATTTGTGGGGGAAAATTGTTGAAAAAAGGATACAATGGCCACAACCTGACTTGCTTGTTTGGAAAAATCACTAGAATGATGATGGAGGAAATACACGAGGGGGTGTGCAGTCAACACATGAACGGTCACATCCTGGCTAAGAAGATCGTAAGATAAGGGTATTACTAGCGTCATTGGAGAAAGATTATTGTGAATACGTGAGAAGGTGCCACAAGTGCCAGATCCACGCAAACATGAAGCATATACCCCCATCTCTACTCTATAGCATGACCTCTCCATAGCCGTTCTCAACCTGGGGAATTGATATCATTGACGAAATTTTTCCGTAGGCCTCATATGGAAATTGATACATTTTGGTGGCCATCGACTACTTCACGAAGTGGGTAGAAGTCGCATCCTACACCAAGTTGGGGGCCAAGGAAGTGGCCAAATTCATCAAATGAAATCTCATCTGCCACTACGGAGTCCCCCATGAGATTATTTCTGACAACGGAAGTCATTTCAAGGCAGAAGTCATGGATCTGTTTGAGGAATACAAAATCACTTATCATAAGTCATCACCATACAGGCCGCAAACTAATGGGGCTATCGAAGCTACAAACAAAAATGTTAAGGCCATACTGCAGAAGTCGGCCAACACTTACAAAAACTAGCATGAGGAACTACCAATTGCACTGTGGGGATACAGAACCTCGTGTTTACACCCTAAATTAGGGTTTCACAGGGCACGTGACGGTCATGTGGGCTCAGGACGTTATCACCAGACCACGTAGGCAGATGAACGAGGACAAGGCCGATGACTCAGGGAGACCGATATTTGATCAAGCGACTGGTAAAGAGGATACGTTCCAAATAAGAATATCGGTATCAAGACCGAGGACCAATTGGTATGAAGTTCTCAGAGAAGTACCTTAGTATGACTAGTAGCAGAGTAGCCTCAACTGCAGCCCTAACTTCGGTAAAATAGGACCGATTCCAAATTGGTTTATTACCATTTGAGTCCTAATATCGGCAATGACAAAACGGCTCTAATATAGATATCGATCTCAACAAATAAGGCCGATATCAGAAAAGATCAGTGACGCCTCGGCATTAACGGATAAGGCCGAGGACTTTCTCTGTAGATCTTGCAGTAACAGGACCAGAGAAGGATAACAGCAGTCCATGGGATTAGTAAGGATAAGAAGCAACATCGGGGTAAGACCGAGAGACACGAGTAGGTTTCCTACTAAAGAGAAGGCCGAGTAATATCATCAGCGGAGATTAAGCTACACAGAGAAACACAATCGGTCATAAATTCACTTGGAAAATAGTCAAGTAGGAATGAGAACGTGGGTCTTCAGAACATGCTGAGGTGGAAGAAAAAGCAGTTGCGAGAAGAAAGGAATGCGGCAGAAGTGGGATCATCACACAAATCATGGAAGTTGATCATGGGACATAGTGGGAGCATAAATTAATATATGCCTAGAAACTAGGGGCCACGTACCCCACTACTCCATGATCCCCACTAACATGAGCGGTTGTGCAAGCAAGTCTATAAATATGGCATGTGGTGCAGCATTTTAAAGGGGCTAACACACACGCCACTTCTGCTCTAGCAGACCTTTTTATCTTTTCCTCATAACAATACTTTGTTCTTGAGTGATTTCTGAGAGTTTCTGTTCTCAACTTGCTTTGCTTGCTTCGAGTGATTGTAATCGTATTTAAATCCATTAATGAAGATGTTGTTGAAGGTATTCTTGATTTCCAGTAATTAATTTGTTCCTTTCTTTTCATTTGTAGTTTTACTTACTTGCATCAGAGTAGAGTGAAGACCCATTTACTGTTAGTAAATCACATTTATTAGCGGTCGTTTGATTTAGAAGTTAGATTAGGTTACGTCAACCTCTTTTGAGTCCACGTGGACTCTGGCACGCCCAGCACACACCAACACAAGATATTTATTGCCAACAATTTTTGGCACGCCCGGTGGGACCAGTGTCAAATGGCCGCAAAAGGAACACGATCCAAGGGGATTTCCCAAGAGGCAGGCTCACGTGAGCCTCTCTTGGACCCTATCATAGAGTCCGTTACTGAACCTGTTATAGATCCGGTCATCAGCTCGGTAGCAAGTCAGGCCGATTTATCTAATATGAGTAACCACTTGATGGGGATATTCAACCAGCGCTTGGCTGAGATGTCCATCAAGACAGACCAAACCTTCACCCAAGTGGGTGAAATGCTCCGAGAAATGAGGAAATGGAAGGACCACCCGACGGATGATCCTCCACAACTTTCTATCCCACCAACCTTGCTGTCTCAGGTTGGGGTGGGGGCAAGTCATGAGGTTCCCCCAAGCTCCCAGGCCGAGAAATATGTCACTCCTCCCAAGAGAAGTGGCAAAGAGGTGTTAGGTGAGACCTCGAATCCTAGACAGACCTCAATCCCGATAAGAAGTCCTTTTATAGAACCGCTCGGCCAAAACGGGCTAGGAAAAGATCAACAGTGGGGAAGAGTTAACCCGTTGTACGGAAACCATGAAGAAACCTATCAAGAAATATTCGGTTGTGAAAGGCCTCTCTTGGCCTATGACAGAGGCGAAAATCTGATAGCCCCTGATCAGCCGGTAAGGGTTAATCGGGAACAGATAGCCGAGGTTATTCGCCAAGACTTCGGTGGTTTATTACGTAGGACCCAGAGGCCTGTGTACCGAAGGCCTCATTGCGATGCGGTTGAGAGAGTGCCTTTTCCTCGAGGATATAAGGTGCCGAACTTCACTATGTTTTCAGGTGAAAGCGAGCAATCGACCGTAGAGCATATCGGTCGTTTCTTGCTCCAGAGTGGAGAGGTGAACCACCAAGGAGATTTGCTACTGAAGTTATTCCCTAATTCCTTAACAGGGGTAGCCTTCAGTTGGTATATTAATCTGCCTGCTAACTCCTTCTACACCTGGAATCAAATGGAAGAAGCATTCCATGCCCAGTTTTATCGGACTGAGCCCGAAGTTTCCATGGCCGATTTAACTCGGTTGTATCAACTGCCAAATGAGTCAGCAGAAGCATACATAGCCAGGTTTAAACAAGCTAAACATCGGTGTAAAATTACGTTGCCCGAGGACGAATTCGTCAACATAGCGTTAGGCGGACTTACCTTTGAACTCAGGAAAAAGTTCGAGGGAATGGGATTCCGAGATCTCTTCGAACTCGCAACACGGGCCGCCCGATATGAACGTATGCTCGAGGAAGAGCAAGAAAGGAAAAACTCGTCCAAGGGGACGTATTATAGAGATCCTAACTACGACATACATAATACAGAGTGTGAGATAAACAGTGAGATAGATGTGGCCGAGATTGTGTCAAAACGGCCATATCTGTGTCAGCCATTGCCAAAGCCAACCGAGGCGCAATTGTCATCGGTTAAAAAACAACCCTTTGAGGCCGGCAAGCAATATTCATTTAACATTGCTATGGCTGACCAAATTTTTGACTTCATGATGGCCGATAGACAGATTCGGTTGCCTCATGATGTGAAGCTACCATCAGCAAACGAGTTAAAAGGGAAGGAGTATTGCAAGTGGCACAATTCCTGGCGCCACGCTACTAATAATTGTTTGGTGTTTCGTAATGTTCTGCAGGATATGATCGAAAAGGGCAACCTGAAGTTCGCCGAAAAGGAAAAAGAAATGGTAATGGATGGCAATCCGTTTCCGGAGACATTGGGAACAAACATGGTTTCCCCAGATTTCACCCTTCTGCGAAGGACGGGGGAAAAAATGGACAATCGGAGAGCTGAGGTTGCTGAATCAAGCAGAAAAGCAAGCAATCAGAAACCAAATGCAAGGGTGGCTTCCCAAGTCACGACAGAGGTTCCTAAAGCAGATTCAGCAGTCCCAACATCATTCCAATGGATGATCGATCTAATTGAGAAAGGAATGTGTCCTAAGTGCAAAGCCAGTGTGACTAATCAACCCAAGCCAGTGACTAAAACGGCGTATCGGTCTTGTAGCCCAAGGAGGCCGATTCAGAGCCGTTTAACCTATCCAAGTCAATACCACAGAAAGCCCGAGGTTGGACGGACGGAATATCGGCGAGAACAGCCGAGGCAGGAACGTAGGGATGTCAAGAGGAAGGATTACCCAAAGGAAATTTATCAGCACAGAACTCGATCTCCGCGAATGATTGTTCCGTCACGTCCAGAAGTAAATCGCTGGAAAAGAGTGGAACATCCAAAATTCCCGGAGCAGTCTTATTTTACGAAAACACAAAAGAGAAGAGTACAGCGTTTGAGGCAATCTGCTCGAGAATGGGAGGCCAAGTACCGCATGGAGAAAAAATGAGCAGACAAGGAAATTGGCAAGAAGGAAGATGTGGGATCGAAGGTGATCCCAAGCCAAAAAGAAAAAGGAAAAGCTCAGATTGAAGGGGAGAGCAACAAACTACGAAGATTAGATGAGCCATCTGTTCCCGAGGTCAACGAATCGGACGTAGAAATGACCGATTTTGACTCAGGATACGAAGACGAGTCAAGGCGACGTATCCAATTCGGTAGCATCCCAAAAGATTTTTCGGTAAACATGGTTTACACTTTACCGATGTCATTCGGGGCGAAATCCAACCAGGAAAATCAAATGGAAGGTGATGTGCATGAGGATCACAAGGGTCCGTCAACACCGATATTCGTTAATCATGAAGTAAAGGCCGAAAAACCAAAGGTTTCGGTGATAAGGCCGAAGGCCGAGAATGAAGCAGGGAAGAAGCCCGCCAAAGTAGTCTTTGAGAAACCTGCGGAAGGGATGTCCCAACACTTGAAGCCGTTATACATCAATGCAAATATCGATGGTGTGCCATACTCAAGGGTGTTAATCGACAATGGAGCAGCTGTAAACATCCTTCCCTCGATCATGCTGCTGAAGCTACAACGGGATGAGAGCGAGTTGATCCCAACTGAGCTCACGGTTTGCGGATTCACTGGCACTCCTGCAAAAACCAAGGGAATTCTTCCAGTAGAGCTCACGGTGGGGAAAAAGACCACCATGACGGCCTTCTTTGTGGTAGATTCGGGGGCATCATATAACGCGCTGCTGGGAAGAGATTGGATTCACACGAGTTGGTGTATCCCTTCTACTTTGCACCAGTTTCTGATATTCTGGAATGGAGACGAGGTCGAGGTCGTGTAGGCCGACCACAAACCTTTTGTCGCAAGAGTACATTGCTCTGAAGCTGTTCTATACGAGGACGATATCGGTCCCGTAAAATTTATCGGGACGGACAAGAATGGAAGGCCCAAATCGGCCACCATGGTGAGGGAGCAGAAGAACCAGTTAATACAGGTATACAGACAACTTGACCGGCCAATTATTGTGATTACGCCGGTTGATAACGACGAGGAACATACCTTCAATGGACCAGAACCAATTATTACTGAAGCATAGAAGGGCACAGGCCGTACAGGCCAGTGTGGCTAGGATGCAGGCATTTTTGGCGGACAAGCAGGCATTAGCATCATCGGCTAGTATGGCCGAAGTCATCGACGAGTGTCAGGAAGAAATACTTGACGATTACATCAATCTGGATGAGTTAGCATCGGCCCCCGCGAAGCTCGATGATCTGAAAGCCGATGTACAGGATCCTCTCCTGGAGGTTGATCTGGGGGCAAATGGAGAATATCAGCCAACATTCATAAATCAACTACTCGAACCAGATTTCCAAGCATCTTTGATCGCCCTCTTAAGGGAATTCAAAGATTGTTTTGCTTGGAATTACCACGAAATGCCAGGGTTGTCCAGGAAATTGGTAGAACATCGGTTACCAATTAAGGAAGGCTTCAGGCCATTCAAGCAACTACCGAGAAGAATGTCTCCAGAAGTCGTTCTCGAAGTAAAAGAGGAAATCGAACGGCTATTGAAGGCCGGTTTCATAAGAACAACCAGGTATGTGGAGTGGATTTCTAATATTGTGCCGGTAGTCAAGAAGAACGGCAAGATAAGGGTCTGTATAGACTTTAGGAATAAACGTCTCATCAAACTGACGAAGCTACGTTTGACAAGACGTTTTGGGGGCATTGTTTACACCCTAAATTAGGGTTTCCCAGGGCACGTGACGGTCATGTGGGCTCAGGACGTTATCACCAGACCACGTAGGCAGATGAACGAGGACAAGGCCGATGACTCAGGGAGACCGATATTTGATCAAGCGACTGGTAAAGAGGATACGTTCCAAATAAGAATATCGGTATCAAGACCGAGGACCAATTGGTATGAAGTTCTCAGAGAAGTACCTTAGTATGACTAGTAGCAGAGTAGCCTCAACTGCAGCCCTAACTTCGGTAAAATAGGACCGATTCCAAATTGGTTTATTACCATTTGAGTCCTAATATCGGCAATGACAAAACGGCTCTAATATAGATATCGATCTCAACAAATAAGGCCGATATCAGAAAAGATCAGTGACGCCTCGGCATTAACGGATAAGGCCGAGGACTAGGATCTTGATACCTCGGCTTTCTGCAAATGCCTTAACTTCATCCCCCGTGAAGACCGACCCTTGATCTGCTGTAATTGTTTCGGGAAGTCCAAATCGGTGAATTATGTGTTCACTAATGAATTTGATCACATATGCTTGATTTACCGACTTTGCTGGTACTGCCTCCACCCATTTGGTAAAGTAATCAGTAGCTACCACAATAAAACAGTGTTGGCCTGATGATGGTGGGTATATTTTACCAATCAGATCCATGGCCCAGCCCCGGAATGGCCACGGTCTAACGATTACCTGCATCTCGGTGGCTGGTACTCGTTGTATTGGCCCGTGCCTTTGGCATGATTGGCATCCTTTGGCGTAGTCAATGCAATCTTTTAGCATGCTTGGCCAATAGTAATTATACCTCCTAAGAAGCCATTTCATTTTCGTACCAGCCTGGTGTGCACCACAGATTCCTTCGTGTACTTCGGCCATCACTTTCATGGCCTCGAGTTTGTCTAAACATCTTAACAAATTTTCATCCTTTACGCTCTTTTTAAACAACTCACCATCCAATAAGACATACTTGACCGATGACAGCTTGGTTTTTCTCTCGGCCACTCTGTTTGGGCATAAGAGGCATTTAATTATTGGATCTCTCCAATCGTGATCATCCGTGATCACCGAGAAAATTTCTGTTGCCATTTCTCGTTGCCTTACTGAAGGCAAGATTCTCCTTTGCACTCTTATCAATTTTTCGCTATCGGTTACCTCCAATTTTGTTCCCGATGCGACTTGTGCTAGATTATCGGCCTCGTCATTATAGGCACGAGCAACGTGTTGGACCCTAACGTCATCAAACTCTCGTAATAATTGCAAGGCGATTGAGTTGAAAGGTAGCAACTCCCAACTCTTACACCTAAACTCACCACTTAATTGGCCAATCACTAAGTTTGAATCGCCGATGATATGGATTGCTGATATATCCATTTCGGCCATGATTTCAAGGCCGATGATCAGTGCTTCGTATTCTGCCTGGTTACTAGAGCATTCAAACTCTAGTTTAAACGAGAAGACGGTTTTCCGTTTTCTTGGTGATATTACAATTATCCCTGCCCCTGCGCCGTCGGCATTTTTGGATCCGTCAAATATTAACGTCCAAGGGGTCAGAGAAATTGTTGATAATAGAGTGGAATCAATTGCCTCATTAAGTTCTGGACCGACATCCAAACAAGGGTGATCGGCCAAAAAATCAGCGAGGGCTTGGCCTTTTACCGATCTTTGTGGGACGAATTGGAATGTGAACTCCATCATTGCTAGAGTCCATTTCCCTATACGTCCACGCATAATTGGTCTTGATAACATGTATTTAATGACGTCTGTCTGACAAATCAAGTAAACCAACACAGGAAGCATATATACTCTTAATTTTTGTGAAGAAAAATACAAGGCTAGGCATAATTTTTCTATCGGCGTATATTTACGCTCGACAGGAGTTAATACTCTACTCAAATAATAAACAGCCTGTTCTTTTCCCCATTCATTATCCTGTGCCAACATACATGCTATAGACTCTTCGGAGGCCGACAAGTATAACTTAAGTGGCCTTTTTCTTCTTGGAGGCATGATCACTGGTGGTTCAGACAAATATTGTTTGATAGCTTCAAAGGCCTTTTGATGCTGACTTTCCCATTTGAACTCTTCCTCGGCCTTAAGCTTGAGTAACGGCGACCAAACATGTGTTCGTCCCGCACAATTTGAAATGAACCTCCGCAAAAAGTTAATCTGACCGAGCAGCCTTTGTAGTTCCTTCTTGTTCCTCGGCGGCTCAGCTGATTGAATGGATCGGACTTTGTTTTTGTCGATTTCGATCCCTCTCTGGTGTACTAGGAAACCAAGGAAGTTTCCAGCCGATACGCCAAAGGCACACTTTAGAGGATTCATCTTCAACCCATGAGCTCTCATCTTTTCGAATGATCTTCGTAAATCGGCCAAGTGTTTTTCCTGTGTAGCCGATTTTACGACTACATCATCGATGTAAACTTCCATTATCTTCCCTATCATTTCATGAAATATTGCATTCATGGCTCGCTGGTATGTAGCCCCAGCATTCTTTAATCCGAACGGCATTACTACCCATTCAAATGTCCCAATTGCTCCAGGACATCTGAATGCAGTCTTAGGAACGTCTTCCTCGGCAATGTATATTTGATTGTAACCCGAATGCCCGTCCATAAAAGACAAAATTTTATGTTTGGCCGCAGCATCAATCAATTGATCGGCCATTGGCATCGGGTATTCATCCTTCGGCGTTGCCATATTCAAATTCCTAAAGTCTATACAGACCCTTATCTTGCCGTTCTTCTTGACTACCGGCACAATATTAGAAATCCACTCCACATACCTGGTTGTTCTTATGAAACCGGCCTTCAATAGCCGTTCGATTTCCTCTTTTACTTCGAGAACGACTTCAGCCGTTTTGTCATTGCCGATATTAGGACTCAAATGGTAATAAACCAATTTGGAATCGGTCCTATTTTACCGAAGTTAGGGCTGCAGTTGAGGCTACTCTGCTACTAGTCATACTAAGGTACTTCTCTGAGAACTTCATACCAATTGGTCCTCGGTCTTGATACCGATATTCTTATTTGGAACGTATCCTCTTTACCAGTCGCTTGATCAAATATCGGTCTCCCTGAGTCATCGGCCTTGTCCTCGTTCATCTGCCTACGTGGTCTGGTGATAACGTCCTGAGCCCACATGACCGTCACGTGCCCTGGGAAACCCTAATTTAGGGTGTAAACAATGCCCCCAAAACGTCTTGTCAAACGTAGCTTCGTCAGTTTGATGAGACGTTTTGAATTCAAATTTTAAATATCAACTGGAAATTGGCGGCGTACGGCTCCACGTGGCATCCCCCCAATAGTCCTTCCTGCCTCGTTTCTTGAATCGAGGCGTGCCTCTTGGGAACTCGTTCCCAAATCATAATGACCCCTTTCCGTCATCTATATAAGTCACTTACCCTTGTCATTTTCCATTCCATGCTTATTTTCTTGCCTTAATATTTTCTCGAGAAAATATTTTCTTTCCTTTTCAAATTTCCATGGCGTCCTCTTCTGCTCCCAGTGTTTCCCAAACCGCCGGCGCCACCTCTTCTTCTCCTACTGCCACTGAAACTGTGCCGGTGGTTAAAACTAATGCTACCGCCGTTAAGCGAGCCCTTGAGACTATTCCTGGGCTGATAAATCCTCAGGTATTAACCCCTTCATCTTCTGGTTCAATGAGACTTGGTCCCTCCTTCGATTCTTTCCCTCCATCTTCTTTGGACCCATATTTTCCCTTAGTTGTAGATGATAACGAATTACTTTATCGTTCTTCTTCCTTTGATTGGGGTTCTCAGTACACCCCTTCCAATCCTTTGAGGAATTGGCCTATTCCTTCTCCTGATTGGATTTCTTGGGTAGACCGATTGGTGGAGGTGAAAAGGGACTTGTGGAAGGCCCTTGACATCTATGATGCCATTATGCTGAGCCGTGAGAAGTTCCTCCTTGACAAACCTCTCTTCTTTTCTTCTTTATTCTTCTGGTCGACTTCGGCCAATGCTTTCTTTTTTCGTTGCGGTCTCATGAGTCCGACAATTCAGGATGTTTGCTTCCTTACCGGTCTTTCCGCTCACGGTGAGGAAGTCACTCCCACCCTTTCCTCCAATCTCGAATTCGAATACCCTAGGACCACATCGGGCAAGGGTTCCAGGGTTGTTACTGGCTTTGGTCCTTTTATAGTAGCCTGTATGGGACAAGGGGATGTTTCTGACCAGGAACACATTGCTTTCCTGGTCTACTGGCTGAACCGCTTTGTGTTTTGCTCGGCCTCATACGCCGTTACTCAAGAATATACTCATATTGCTCTTGCGTTGGCCGAGGGTCGAAGACTTGCTCTTGCTCCTCTTGCCCTTTCTCATCTCTACCGGGGTATTCTTGAACTTATTTTTTCCGATTTTAAAAACTCGGGAGGAGCCCTCTGGCTCCTTCAATGTTGGCTCCAATCTTATTTTCCTGAGAAATGCTCAGTTGACCACTTCGATCCCATCATTCTACCCGAACATTCCTCGGCCTTTGCTTTTCATTTTGCCGGTATCAGCCCCATGGGCCTTTCTTTTGAGCACCTTTTTTCCTTCTTCTACGAACATATGGGTAACCGATCCCCCCAGCAGTTCCTTCCTTTTCATCCTCGACTTAGATGTCCGAGCTGGCTTCTCCACAGTCCTGGCCAGGCTCCTGAGGCTGAGACAAAAGAGCATGAAGCAATCTGGGCCAGCTTCCTAGTTGGCCGAGATTTATTGTATAGTCCTGTTATTCCCCCTCGCAATAACAAGTGTGGGGTGGAATATTATAATGCTCCTGCTTTAGCCCGCCAACTCGGGTTAAAACAACTTATTCCTATTCCCCCTTTTCGGACCCTCAACCGTTCCATGTCAGGGCGGTCTCTTCTTTCCGACCTTGCCAAGGTCGAGAAGTACCAATCTTTTGGCCGAATGGCCAATGAAGGATTGGAATTCATCACCTTCCGAGAGCTTCCTTCAACATCCACCGAGTTTGAGACTTGGTGGTCCAAAATATTATCGGGCTTACGTTCTGAGCCCCTTTTTTCTGTACTTAGACGCATTTCTCCTCCTGTTGCCGAAAAACCATCCCGTTCATCTAATCCTTCTGTGGTTCAGGTTGCAGGTCACAAACGGAAAGCGACGACCTCCAAAGGTAAAACACCGTATCACGCCGTTCTTGCATTTGAGAAGTTCTTTAAATTCAAATTTGACCCGAGATATCCCGAGATCATGCGGTCCGATATGAAGTGGCATTTGAGGGCACTTGAGCGGGAACACAAGGATAAAACCGCAAGGGCATACAAAAAGTACCTCCAGACGGTTGACTATTCATCCGTTATGCCCTTCGAGCAATTCTTCAAGCCCTTTGAATGTCGTCCACCTCCCTTGCCTGAGGCCGATTTTGCAATTGCGATTCCGATGGTGGATAAACAGGCGTCAATGGCTGAAGCATGGGAGAGGGTTACTTATACCGGATGGCATGATCTCGGCAAGGTTGATCATTCCTCGGCCATAAGGGTTGTAGACACTGGAGCACCAGTTTTAGGTATCCTTTTCACTTGTTTTAATCAGCCTTCTATTTCTCTAACTGATTTCATCTCTATTCTTGTCCAGATGCTCTTCCTAGAGAGAACCCTTCTGGGGCGACCGATATTGAGTCGGATGAGGATATCCCCCTTTCAACTCGGCAACGTCGTAACGTTGCCGCGGCTACCGTTAAATCGGCCAAGGTATTGAATTTTTCCTTGTGCTTTGCTTTCGCATATGTACAATTTTTTGACGCTAACCAATACTTGATTTGATTTTAGGGGGCTGGTGGTGCTGCTACCAAGAAGACCGGCCAGGCGGCGATGAAGCCTCCAACCTCTCGGGCAAAGATGCCTCTGCTTCCAAAATCTCCATTGAAACCAACAATTCCAACACCCTCTTCCCAACCTGCCCCTGTGGAGACAGCCCCTCAGATGTCCTATGATCAGCTGATGGCCGAGCTTCAACGATTAAGAGGGCTGGATGAGGCCAGGCAGGCCATCCTGCGTGGTGGGGCCGATATATTATCGCCCGCAACTGACAGCACCGGTGCTGGTGATACCGTGGAGACTACAGAAGATGAGAGACCCTCTGGATCGGATCGCAATGATCCCATCGATCTCAGTGATCCTGGGACTCCTCGGGATGCTGAGGCTATGGGTGAGCAATCTATTCCTGATCATACAGCTTCCACCGATGTTTCCCATACCGAGACATCGGCCTCGCCACCGGTACCAATGCAAGTACCCGTTGTGCCACAACCCCCACCGGCGGCTTCCTCGACTAGCTCTCCCTCAGTCCAGGTAGCTTAACTCATCGACTGACCTTCTCCTGATTGCTTCGTTATTATGCTTGTGCCTAATAGTTGTATTTTTGTGCAGGTTCCTAGTTCTTTTCCAATTCCTGACTTTAGTTCGGTTACTTCCATTGACGCCTTCTTCGCTCTTCTTGACCCTGAGAAGCTTCTTCAGGCCGAACCCACGGTAGCCCAGGCCAGCGCTGCTCCCTCCACTGTGGAATATCAAAGGGCTGAGGAATGGTTCAGGACTACTGTTCAGAGGAAACTTTCCCAGCTTCCTGATTTTGAAGAATTTCATTCGGCTATGGGCATTTTGCTCTCTTGTCTGAACATATCCGATGAGATGAAGGCCGATCTACGGAGTTTGCAGGTTAGATTACCCGACTATCTTAATAGGCACCGGGCAGCCACCAAGGTCGTGTCTGAGATTGAGGAGAAATCCCGAGAGCGAAAAGCCCGAGTAGACAGTCTTGCGGCCTGCAAGGTTCAATATGGGACTTCTAAAGTCATGAAGGAGCGCCTTCTGCAGGAGAAAACAAGGCTCGAGTCTGAGCTGGCCAAGATTTAGAAAGAACTAGACAATGCCGATGCTGGCCTGGCTTTATCTGAGAATGCTATTCTTGACATCGGCCGATCCGCGCGAGAGCATGTCGAGGTTTTGACTAGGACTGCTGCAGAAGAGAGTCGATGGGAGGCCGACAAGACTAACGCCGAGAAGGAACTGGAATACCTAGATCAAGCTTGGGAGGAGCTTAGACTTAAATTTGCTAGGAAATAATGTAATACATTTTTTTTTTTGTATGGCCGTTACAGAATGTGCGGCTAATATCATGTAACAAGTTGTACATTAATAAATAAAACATTAATAAAAATGAGAATTTATATCATTCATTCTTCATTCATTTATTGTTACTGACTCCCAAAGGGATGGCACATATTGCTTTAAATATTTTCCATTTATCGGTCTTGCATGCATCTCACCATCTAAGTCCATTAACCGATATGCACCCCCCTTGATGACCGATGTCACCTGGAATGGTCCTTCCCATTTAGCTGACCATTTTCCATATCGGGCATTCTTTTCACCCAGTGGTAACACAGCTTTCCAAACAAGGTCTCCCTCGCCAAACGACTTATGTTTGACCCTTTTGTTGTATGCCCGAGTAACCCTATTCTTTTGTGCCTTGATACAATCCAATGCTTTGAGACGAACGTCATCAAGCTCTTCCAACTCGGTCAACATTGCTTCGGTGTATTCACCTGATTCAGATGAACGTAGCATTGTTCTGAGTTAAGCTACCTTGGCATTGCTTCGGTGTATTCATTCAGATGAATGTAGCATTGATTCAGAGGATGAGAGACCCTCTGGATCGGATCGCAATGATCCCATCGATCTCAGTGATCCTGGGACTCCTCGGGATGTTGAGGCTATGGGTGAGCAATCTATTCCTGATCATACAGCTTCCACCGATGTTTCCCATACCGAGACATCGGCCTCGCCACCGGTACCAATGCAAGTACCCGTTGTGCCACAACCCCCACCGGCGGCTTCCTCGACTAGCTCTCCCTCAGTCCAGGTAGCATTGTTTCTTCCACCTCAGCATGTTCTGAAGACCCACGTTCTCATTCCTACTTGACTATTTTCCAAGTGAATTTACGACCGATTGTGTTTCTCTGTGTAGCTTAATCTCCGCTGATGATATTACTCGGCCTTCTCTTTAGTATGAAACCTACTCGTGTCTCTCGGTCTTACCCCGATGTTGCTTCTTATCCTTACTAATCCCATGGACTGCTGTTATCCTTCTCTGGTCCTGTTACTGCAAGATCTACAGAGAAAGTCCTCGGCCTTATCCGTTAATGCCGAGGCGTCACTGATCTTTTCTGATATCGGCCTTATTTGTTGAGATCGATATCTATATTAGAGCCGTTTTGTCATTGCCGATATTAGGACTCAAATGGTAATAAACCAATTTGGAATCGGTCCTATTTTACCGAAGTTAGGGCTGCAGTTGAGGCTACTCTGCTACTAGTCATACTAAGGTACTTCTCTGAGAACTTCATACCAATTGGTCCTCTGTCTTGATACCGATATTCTTATTTGGAACGTATCCTCTTTACCAGTCGCTTGATCAAATATCGGTCTCCCTGAGTCATCGGCCTTGTCCTCGTTCATCTGCCTACGTGGTCTGGTGATAACGTCCTGAGCCCACATGACCGTCACGTGCCCTGGGAAACCCGATATTGCTTCGGCCAACATTGCTTCGGCCAACATTGCTTCGGTGTACGGCCTGTGCCCTTCTATGCTTCAGTAATAATTGGTTCTGGTCCATTGAAGGTATGTTCCTCGTCGTTATCAACCGGCGTAATCACAATGGATGGCCGGTCAAGTTGTCTGTATACCTGTATTAACTGGTTCTTCTGCTCCCTCACCATGGTGGCCGATTTGGGCCTTCCATTCTTGTCCGTCCCGATAAATTTTACGGGACCGATATCGTCCTCGTATAGAACAGCTTCAGAGCAATGTACTCTTGCGACAAAAGGTTTGTGGTCGGCCCACACGACCTCGACCTCGTCTCCATTCTAGAATATCAGAAACTGGTGCAAAGTAGAAGGGATACACCAACTCGTGTGAATCCAATCTCTTCCCAGCAGCGCGTTATATGATGCCCCCGAATCTACCACGAAGAAGGCCGTCATGGTGGTCGGTCTGCTAGAGCAGAAGTGGCGTGTGTGTTAGCCCCTTTAAAATGTTGCACCACATGCCATATTTATAGACTTGCTTGCACAACCGCTCATGTTAGTGGGGATCATGGAGTAGTGGGGTACGTGGCCCCTAGTTTCTAGGCATATATTAATTTATGCTCCCACTATGTCCCATGATCAACTTCCATGATTTGTGTGATGATCCCACTTCTGCCGCATTCCTTTCTTCTCGCAACTGCTTTTTCTTCCACCTCAGCATGTTCTGAAGACCCACGTTCTCATTCCTACTTGACTATTTTCCAAGTGAATTTATGACCGATTGTGTTTCTCTGTGTAGCTTAATCTCCGCTGATGATATTACTCGGCCTTCTCTTTAGTAGGAAACCTACTCGTGTCTCTCGGTCTTACCCCGATGTTGCTTCTTATCCTTACTAATCCCATGGACTGCTGTTATCCTTCTCTGGTCCTGTTACTGCAAGATCTACAGAGAAAGTCCTCGGCCTTATCCGTTAATGCCGAGGCGTCACTGATCTTTTCTGATATCGGCCTTATTTGTTGAGATCGATATCTATATTAGAGCCGTTTTGTCATTGCCGATATTAGGACTCAAATGGTAATAATCCAATTTGGAATCGGTCCTATTTTACCGAAGTTAGGGCTGGACTTCTAAAGTCATGAAGGAGCGCCTTCTGCAGGAGAAAACAAGGCTCGAGTCTGAGCTGGCCAAGATTCAGAAAGAACTAGATAATGCCGATGCTGGCCTGGCTTTATCTGAGAATGCTATTCTTGACATCGGCCGATCCGCGCGAGAGCATGTCGAGGTTTTGACTAGGACTGCTGCAGAAGCGAGTCGATGGGAGGCCGACAAGACTAACGCCGAGAAGGAACTGGAATACCTAGATCAAGCTTGGGAGGAGCTTAGACTTAAATTTGCTAGGAAATAATGTAATACATTTTTTTTTTGTATGGCCGTTACAGAATGTGCGGCTAATATCATGTAACAAGTTGTACATTAATAAATAAAACATTAATAAAAATGAGAATTTATATCATTCATTCTTCATTCATTTATTGTTACTGACTCCCAAAGGGATGGCACATATTGCTTTAAATATTTTCCATTTATCGGTCTTGCATGCATCTCACCATCTAAGTCCATTAACCGATATGCACCCCCCTTGATGACCGATGTCACCTGGAATGGTCCTTCCCATTTAGCTGACCATTTTCCATATCGGGCATTCTTTTCACCCAGTGGTAACACAGCTTTCCAAACAAGGTCTCCCTCGCCAAACGACTTATGTTTGACCCTTTTGTTGTATGCCCGAGTAACCCTATTCTTTTGTGCCTTGATACAATCCAATGCTTTGAGACGAACGTCATCAAGCTCTTCCAACTCGGCCAACATTGCTTCGGTGTATTCACCTGATTCAAGGCCGAGTTGGAATGCTCGTCTTGTTGACCGGACGGTTACTTCCATAGGCAGCATTGCGTCATGACCGTAAGTCAGCATGAAAGGAGTTATGTTTGTTGCTGATCTTTTAGATGTCCGATATGCCCACAAAGCCTCAGATAATAGCTCGTGCCATATCCTAGGATTGCCTTCCACCATTTTTTCGATTATTCCTTTGATTGTTTTATTGGATGATTCGGCCTGTCCATTCCCTTGAGCAAAATACGGCGTTGAATTAAGGATCTTGATACCTCGGCTTTCTGCAAATGCCTGGGGCCACGTACCCCACTACTCCATGATCCCCACTAACATGAGCGGTTGTGCAAGCAAGTCTATAAATATGGCATGTGGTGCAACATCTTAAAGGGGCTAACACACACGCCACTTCTGCTCTAGCAGACCTTTTTATCTTTTCCTCATAACAATACTTTGTTCTTGAGTGATTTCTGAGAGTTTCTGTTCTCAACTTGCTTTGCTTGCTTCGAGTGATTGTAATCGTATTTAAATCCATTAATGAAGATGTTGTTGAAGGTATTCTTGATTTCCAGTAATTAATTTGTTCCTTTCTTTTCATTTGTAGTTTTACTTACTTGCATCAGAGTAGAGTGAAGACCCATTTACTGTTAGTAAATCACATTTATTAGCGGTCGTTTGATTTAGAAGTTAGATTAGGTTACGTCAACCTCTTTTTGAGTCCACGTGGACTCTGGCACGCCCAGCACACACCAACACAAGATATTTATTGCCAACACCTCGATAAGGACGTCTACAAAAGTGACTCCTTATTCACTGGTATATGGCATAGAAGTAGTACTTCCAATTAAGATAGAAGTATCGTCCCTCCGAGTGATGGCGGAATGTGAAGTTTCAGAATCTGACTTGTTAAGGGAAAGGTACGAAGAATTGGTTTTCATAGATGAAAAGCGCCTAGCGGCAGTCGACCATGTCTGAATCTATCAAAAGTGAATAGCCCGTGCTTTTGACAAGAAAGTTCGTCCAAGGAAAATTGTTAAGGGTGACCTTGTTCTTAAGGAAGTGCGAGCTCCGATCTTCGATCCACGTGGGAAGTTCAAACCTAAATACGTTGGCCCTTATATTGTCAAGACTATCCTTTCCAGAGGAATGACCTACCTTATAGACCTCGATGGTGTCGAACTCAAAGAATCGATCAACATGGATCACCTCAAAAAGTACTATGCTAGACTTTTCACCAAGTTCCTTCAAGCCTTACCTTGAACTACGCTCGACCTGATTCTCGCTTGGGGATATGTAGGCAGCCGCATCAGTTCGGTCATCCCACCCACCTAAAAATATCCTAAGTTCTTTCAAGCCTTGCCTTGAACTACACTTGACCTGATTCCCACTCGGGGATACGTAAGTAACCGCATTGGTTGAGTCATCCTACTTTCCCAAGAACAACCCACTTCTTCCCTACCATGGCTCGTACTACATTAGACCTGATTCCCACTCGGTGATACGTGGGCAGACTCTTAAAAAAAGAAAAGAAGGATGGCTCGCTAGGTCAAAAATCCAAAAGGACGCCTAGGCAAAAATTAGAGCTAAATCCAAAATGAGCAATAACAAAAGAGAGAAAAGAGCTCGCTAGGTCACCTCACTGGCGGTTAAGCAAAAATTATGAGCACATGAGAAAAATAAAGTAGCGGTCCCTACCATAACCCAGAAACTACCCTTCACACTAGGGGCAAACTTCGGCCACCCGCCTCGTTTGACTAAATCTCTTCTAAACTAGGGGCAAACTTCAACTATTCGCCTCGTTTGCCTCTAAACACTCCAGCATGGCCAAGCAAGTACCAAAAACAGACATCTAATCAAGAATCATGTCACAAAATGTTTTCAAAAATCCAAAATGCATGGAAGAAGGTTCTCAAAGTAACCGAGATTCGCCAAGAAACAAACTTTGAATATTATATAAGCAGGAATGGTGGAAAAATTATAAAAGTCTTTTGAAAGCAATCACAAATATCAAAGACACTTGGAGAAAAAAGCAGGATCCGTCAAGTCTAGTTTTATTTTGTGTCTTTTATTTCTTCAAAGGTCTTTAGAAGTAAGCTCTTACTCGAAAAGCCCAGCCACTGATGAAAGCAGCAGTAGTAACAGTTCTGAGTTTGGAAGCAAAGACCCTCCCAGTGAACCCTCGGGGGACCTCCTGAACTCGCCCGTACTGCCTAGCCAATCGGCAAGGATGATAGAAAGAAGTCTCTCTCAGACCCATCAACCACACTCTCTGGTGATCCCCAAGGTTTGTGGTCACAACATGAAGACCCCAACGCCCCACAATCCAGTAAATGTCGGCCTCAGATGCGCCAATCATGCTAACCAAATCAACAAAAGTGTAGTGAGGACAAAGCATAGCACTGCGAAAGTAAACTGACGGCATACTACCTGTCCATAACTGAAGGCGCTCATGTATCCAAACATGTAACACCAAAGGCACCCTAGAAAGAAGAAGAGTTCCTCAATTAAAAGCATTATCCAAACCACTTAGGATTTCAGCTAGAACCATGGCCATGAGGTTTCCTACTCAGTTTCAGCCTAAGGCATACATGCACCAAGTCACTAAAAGTGCTCGAGAACAAGAAGTGAGAAGTCATACATAATATTAGAGCAGCCCCGCAGGTATCATCGTGTACGCTACGATTCCCAGGATTAGCGTACCGGGTAATGATGGAAGCGGTGTCAAGAACCTCACCATGAATTAGCCAGTGTGAGACAGTGTCTGAACAGTTCAGATATTTAGCTAAACCGCGCATAGGAGTAGGGGTATCAGCAGAAGGAAGAACCAAATCTGAGTCTGGATCAAAGCTGAGCATAGCACAGAATTCCTCGAATAGGGGACATATTTCCAGGCCATTGAAATTAAAGACATGATTTGCCGGGTCCCAATGGGCAATAGCAGCACGCATGAACTCAGCTTTCAAAGGCATCTGGCAAAGGAAAAAATAGTTCAGTCAAGCTATAACTGAAAAGGTTGATCCGTTCCACACTATCTGTAATGTATGGCCAAGCGAAGAGTTAAGCGGGATCATCCAATGCCATGTTTTCTGTCACGACTCTAGCAAAATTTGAAATTTTGGCAGCACCTCCCTATTTCACGGACTATCCCACCTGTAAGGCAAACACACTCATTATCACAAGGCTGCTCATAGTAGTAACATCATCAATCACAGAATCACAGTGCACATATGAATCGTCACACGATCACCAACTAAAACAAGCACACAATTGTGCCTTCAAATTGGAAGCTATCCAGCCCAAGGGGCAAAACATCATAATACTCTGTCGAAAGGTGATAAATCATCCTACACATTGTCCATCATTCACAAAATTCACTAGTACAACCCAATCGAAAACATAAAATGGAGATAAAACAAAAATCCCTGCTTAGGAGGCCTCAGTCCTCCTCTTCTTCATCCTCTGTTGGACCACCCGGAGTATACGTCAGCGATGGCCTCCTCCCGCCACCCCTGCACCTTGGCCTGGTTCTTGACTAGCTAGCACTGCCTCCATGACACTGCACACACAAATAAAGGCAATCAGTCGAGAAACAACCAAAGTACAAAAATAGAGTCGAGTCAGAAACTTACCAAGGATGCCATCTGACTATTGGCGAACTGTCGCATACCATCTATCTATCTAGGGTCAAAATCTAAGATTAGAACCTCATAATCCTAAGGAGCACAAAATTAGAGACATACCGGGTGGTCTCGTGTGAGAACCAAAGACCATAGGCTAGCTGCCAAGGCGTGACCATCCTCAGCATAACTCTAAGGGACGTTGAGGATGCCTGCTGGCTGAGTGGGATACCCGCACGTGACTCATGGCACTTCCATGACCTGCGGAGTGCCATTAGCACCTAAAACATTAACGGTCCAATCCCAAGGAGGGATGGGATCGAAAGCTGGGAGAGCCTACCTCCTATACATCTCGCGAAACTGTAGGCACAAGACAAGTTAGGAAAAGATGAGTCCAAAAACATAAGTGACAAATAGAGACAATGTAAAAGAACTCACATCCAGAAGTGGAAAGTTGAGCATCAAGAAGCAGCCACGGTAGGTCTCATAGCCAGTCTTAGAACGGAAATGATCCTAGGTATTAGTACTAGCCAAAGCCGCCAACAAAGCGGCACCAGAAAGATCATCAGCATCCGTCACGAGAGGAGAATGAGGAACGCTGTACCTCGAAATGCCAACCACCTGTCGAGACACTCACTCACCAAGGTACCACTACCTACCTTCAGTACTCTCCATCAGAAGTCGACAAGAGGCAAGAGGCCTGACTGCCTGTATATCCTCTGGGGCAGCATAGGAAACATAGTCCCATGGTATCCAATCCACACTAGCAACTGTCAGCTCAGATAAGAATTTCCTCAGGAGGACAATCCAATGGGCCCTGTTCTTGACCCCGACCACATCTCTCAGCCATTTCAAGCCCCGAGGGAACAAAGGCACAAGAGCCATACCATCCTCATCCTCACCCGACTCATCAGTAAGGGTAGGAGCCAACATTTTCAAGTACTCAAAACTCGGGAGCTGTACAAGAAAAGGTGATAGTTAGAAAGCAGAAGCAGGAAAGAACCAAAAGAAAAGGAAAGGTCACGGGACATACCTCCCAAGCTCGCCATAATCCTCTGGTGGATTTAATGCCACCACGAGAAACCTCACCCATATGTTTGTAAAGGTGGGCTAGGGCAGCACTACCCCAGTTGTAGGAAGAAATCTCGTCAATAGTTGCTAAGCAAGAAAGGAGCTGTAAGCTCACCCGGTAATTCTGTGTCGCAAAAATCGAACAGCCGAGAACATACAGGAGGGAGGCCCATAATAGCTGCTGGTAATTAAGAGTGTATCCCCCCTTCCATAAGCCCGATAAACCTAGCCACAAGGAAACTGCTGCCCCTCCAGATTAGGAGGAACAGTCCCAATCAGCATATCAACAGCTTCAGGATCAATCTCATAGAAATAGTCTAGGATCAGGCGCTTCCTGCCAACTCTCAAGCCGGTAACCATGGAAAAGTCAAAGGGTGTCATTGTCATTTCACCAAATGGTAGATGAAAAGTATTTATCGTGTCCCACCATCTCTCCGCTAGAGCATAGAAGTGGGCTAAGTCATTTGTACTCTTCGAAACTAGGCAGACAAAGCTGCCAAACCCAGCATCATCTACCATTTGTTTAATAGCACGCGAAAGTTGGGTATACCATAGAAAAGCATGGACAAGACTGTCGTGGCCCTTCAAAATCACTTCCGGCACCTGTACACATCAAAAACGGCAAAAATAAGCATAAAGTCACTATTCACAACCCGAAGTCCAACTTCACAAAATCAACAAATAAGAACAATACGAACTTCCAACGACCTCTAGACACACAATACAGTTCATAAAACTAGCACAGTGCACAAAAATAGTCCTGAACTATAGAAAGTCTCATGTACCTGACTCGCTAGAGTCACAGCCAAAAAGAGACGTTGAAGGTCACGCAAAATCAACTCCGGGGGTTAGCTCTCGACCCTTATCCATTCCTTCGCCTTCATGGAGAGTCTTCTTGAGCTTGAAGCCATGGATCTACAAAGAAAATGGAAGTTAGAGCCGAACTTTCTTCTTGAAAGTTAGAGGAAAGCGAAACACTAATCAAAATTCCAATCGTGGGGAAAGATTACTCACCTGAGCGTGTACAAGCTGCATTTTAACAGAATTTGGCTCCAAAAACAACCCAAAATGGCTAAAAATGAGCATTTACAGCTCAAAAACCCAAGATATACAAAGATGGAGTTCGGCCACCCAGTGCCGCCGTGACACTGCTCCCCGCGGGCCCTACTTTGTTCCGTTTTGCACCATTTTAGCCTATTTTGGCCCTCTTCAGCCCATCTCTGACCTCGATTAGTCCCAGTGGCCCATTTTAGTCAAAATTTATAAGGTTTCATCCCCCAGTAGATCCAACTTATTCCTAGAGGACAATTAAGGAGTGAAATGGCTCCCGAAGGCCCGAATAGGGTTTTTTTTTTTTTTTAGAATAACCATTATGAAAATTGATCAACCGTGAGAAATTTGGATTTGGGTCTTGGTTCCTGATCGGCATTCAAGAGAGATTCTCAGAGAATCCAACACCATCCCCTTAGGACAAATATAGAATGATATCGGCTCCTGAAGGCCCTAACCGGTTCTTTTGGATTGAGCCCTGGAAGATTTGATCAACCGTGAGAGATTCAGAGACGGGTCTTGGTTCTTGGTCTAGAAACAGTTAAAGAGAGATTCTCAGAGAATCCAACACCATCCCCCGAGGACAAATATAGAAAGATATCGGCTCCCGGGGCCCTAACCGGTTTTCTTGGATTGGGTACTGCCAGATTTGATCAACCATGAGAGATTCAGAGATGGGTCGTAGTTCTGGGTCAGAAAGATTTGATTAACCGTGAGGGATTCAAAGATGGGTCTTGGTTCTAGGTCAGAAATTAAGAAAGGTTCTCGAAGAATCTCCTACCTTCCCTAGTAGAAGTCCGAACCAAATTTCTGGTTTAGTCATCAAAAGAATCGGCTAACATTTGAAAAACACCACCGCAGTCTAGAGATCTTTGATCCCAGGGCAAGCATCACCTAGTCACAGTTAAAACTTATGACATCCAAGATTCTGCGACTATCGCTTACCGTCATTGCCTGCCATTTGTTGTGAGCTCTCTCATCTATCAATCACCGCGAGCTTCCTCACTTGTCAGTTACTGTGAGCTTCCTCACTCTTCAGTTATCATAAGCTTCCTCACTTATTATGAGTCTCCTCACTTATCATGAGTCTCCTCACTTATCATGAGCTTTTTCACCTGTTGGTCGTCATGAGCTTCCTTATTTATCCTGAGCCCCCTCACTTTTGTTATGATAAATTTTCCCAAAACTGTCAGTTATCATGAGCTCCCTCACCTGTCACTTATCGTGAGCTCCCTTGACTATTGGTCATCTTCAATTGTCATCCTCAAGGACCCCACATCCGATTCCGTTCACTTATTATGCACACTTCCCAAAATTCAAGAAGCTAGCCCTCGAGACCCAGAGTCTTTAACACCTTGGTATCCTTGTCAGGATCAACCACTACATTAGAGTCAAATAAGCACTAGCGCAACATAAGCCTACTCGTAGTAGCACCCTACAGTACTAGCTCATCCTAAGATCAAAATGCTAGGCATGATAGGACTCATGTACACAATCATATCACATCTATGCACTGTATAACATCTACGTGTCTTGTTGACCATGTGTGATTTGTTCTTTGGTGCCCTGAACTATGTTTTGGTCTGATTCCCCTTGGGATACGTAGGCAGCTCACGCAAAGCACGACCAGCACTAACCTTAACGTCATGTTTTCATCATTGCATCCTTTGCAACACTTTTGTCCTAAATCTATAGCCTCCAAAAGACCTGTCTCTTCAAAGCTTTGGCACTCGCTTGCGATATGCGTTGCCTCGCAAGTTCATGCCAAAGAGGGGAAAATTGTAGACACACACCATTTTGTCGGCTATCAGATTTAGGAGACCCATAGCTTGGTGGTTCACAATGATCGAAAAAACCTCAAAAAGAACTCTTGGAAGTTAGTTCTATCTCTCAAAATGCTTAGAATGACCAAAATACCCCTGAAAGCCCAAAAACTCCCAGATTCGGACCGAAAGCTCTGGTAATGTACTACATCATAAAAAAGGTGGTAAAATGAGTTTTAAGGAAAAATTAGATGAAATCATCAGCTCCGAGAGACCCCCGGAAGTCTCGAAAGTTCCCGAAAAGTCTCCGTTGACCGGTTTGACCAGATTTGACCAGGGTTTGACCAAAATCATCCGAATTCACTCAAAAGTTTTGATATCATTCTAGATCATAAGAAAAGTATTAAAATGAGTTTTAAAATAAAATCGGACGAAAATGTCAGCTCCTGGGAGCTCCCAGAACTTCTTGGGAATCCCAAGTTTAACCGATTTGACCTAAAAGTTGACTTTCAAATCGGAGTGCTATATCATTTTTCAAACATTTTTTTATGGAAACTAGCAGTCAATAGCTTTCAAACGGTATTGCGTGCATTTTTTTTGGATTTAAAATGAATTTATTATGAATTACTAAAGGTAAAAAAGGTGATCAAATCGAATATTATCACGAATACCACAAAACTTTTCAAAGTGACCTATGTCCAAATAAATTTTTATGTAAAGTAGACTCTGTTACCTTTCTAACGGTATATCACAATCTCAGTTTGGAGTTCGTATGCATTTTCTGTGAATTTCGAACGAAATAGGACCTTTTCGCGAATACCGGAACCTCTGGGGCCCTAAATAGCATTATTTGGACGTTAGAGGAGCAGTGCCCCCGTGGTACTGGTCCACTGCCACTGTGGTACAGGCACAATACTGCCACAACACTCTTCCCCAGAACAGTCCATTTTTATAATTTATTTTGGGGGCCCAATTTGATTAATTAGAAACCAAAATGACGTAGTTCCTTGTTCATAGCCAATTGGTGCCAATGGGAGCACTCTTTAAACCCCAAAACTACCCCAAATTAGCCTATATAAACCCCCATTGACTTCTCATTTAGGGGTGGCAAATACAAAGCTTAGAATGTTGAAGAGAGAAAAGTTGTAGATGATAAGGTTAGGATAGTGAGAGTGAGCTTCCACCTCTTGATTTCCAACAAAAAGTGAGTTTACAACTTTGTTTTTACTTCATTACTCCTCTTTACTTCACATTCAGTACACCTAACCACCATTTTAGTGAGTATTTATGAGATAGGAAGCTACTTCCATGTCCAAAGTCACCACATATGAGTGAAACACCAAACTACAAGTCCATAATCTCATTGAATATCATCTATTGGTTACTTACTTGCTTGTTTACATATTGTGCTCATCTCTCCTTAATCTCATTTCTTTTTTATTTTCTTTATTTACATACTACTTTATCATCATCTAAGTGATGACATGGTGTTTGTGGTGAGTGAATCCTTATGGATAGTAGCTCTTGACCTCAAAAACATGTTTGATAGATGATGATTCCAACTTCAATACATTCCCATGTATTCTTAGAGTTATCTTCTAAATAAAAACAATGTCCTACAACAACCTTGGAGGTTCTTAATATGAGTTCAATGTTGATATTTCAAGTGGTCATAACCTTCATTTAAATATTGAAAATACACTCTCAAAACCTCTATTTCAAAACCCCTCATTTTGATTTCAGGAAATAAAACCCTAGTTTTTTTCAAAATGTTCAAAATAGTGAACAAACTGAGTTTAAAGATTTCTCTAGAACTCAATACTTAAAGAGGGATTACAAGACCACTTGGAAAGTCCTCCTAACTTGTTAGAGAACACCCATGATTTTTGGTTTGACTTGGAAGCACTTTGAGGGGGTCCATTTGGACACAAAAATTCATTCCAAACATTCTGCTTTTGCTGTCATTGTAGCTAGGTTGACTTTTAACTTGTTTTTCAGAAAACTTTTCCAAAAGAAGTGGTCCCAAATTATTTTTCCCTTGAACTTTAGTGTCTTAGGGAATGTTCTGTATAATATGGACTTTTAGATGTTTTTTTTTTCATTTTCCAAGAGTTTTCAACATTTCAGTCGACAGTACAAACTCTGTTTCTGAGTAAGCTCTCTTGTTCATATGATTTCTCTCAATATGTAAAAGTTATTGTGGTTTGGCTTTTTGATTTGTGTTCTAGACACAATAAGGGTGATCTCTGTAAAAATCATGCATTAAAAACATTTCTAATCTCACTTTTCCAATTTCACAAGATTAACTCACTATTTTGTCCACTATTCACAGCAAGCATGCTTTGACTTTCATTCTTTGATTTGATGCTTACATGTACTTCAAATTAGTTCATATCTTATGAAGTAGTCCATTCTACATTTGTACATATCCTATGATGATTTCCTTCATACAATTATATATATTTTAGACTTCTAAGTCACTTTAGAAATCTCATGAACACTTACACACTACAACCTTTGCACATTTTAGGATCATACATTGCATCCATGCAAGATTTGGGGTTTTTGTGACTCTTAATCTAATAAGATTATAAGGTATGAACTTGAACACACGTTCATGCTTCCCCCCGATCTAATCTTCCTTTTTCATTCGTCCCGGGGATTGTGAGGTCTTTTTTTTCTCAAAGATTAACACACGTTTAAGAACAATTCATGTCCCCCCTTTTAGATTAGGAAAACTTGATTACTTGATATGTGATTAGACAATTTTTTCTAGGTTTGTCTGTGTGATCTTTCACTTTACATTGTGTGATCTTTGGCTTAGATCTTATGAATGATATGTTATCTTTTGATCTTCCATTTCAAGTTTCTTATGGGATGTAATATACTATCATAGTATTAATTGACGAACCAAACATAGTATAAGATGATTATTTGGATGCTAATTGAGGCCTGTCAAAAGATGGGGCAAATTGAGGGTGTTTTAGTCATGACAAAGGCTCATTCCTCTCTCGTACCAAAACCCCGAGCCAAGTTATTTGGTTATGAAAGGCCGGTGTCCTTTATCCATTTGGGTGAGTCAAATTAGGTTTCTTAGTTCCTTAAAGACCAAGTGGCGACTCTGTATCTGTTTTCAACAGACCTTCTTTTCTTCAAATCAACTTTGATTTCAAAACTAAAGAAAAATCAATTCAGAAACCACGGAAACAAGAAATGGGGGTGGGCTCACAGAGGCCGCGTGTCCACAGACTATAACTCAAGAATTCCAAAATGATATAGAGAAAATCCCATGAAACTCCAAGTTAGAGGATCCAAGTCATGAGTGTGGACATGGACCCATCTACTTGCTTTTAAATGACAATCAAACCTTGGCTCCCATGTAAAGCATAAGCTTACATGGAATCAAAAGATCAAAATCAAGAGCTTTCAAGAGAGATATTAAAGATATCCAAGAATCTCAAGAGCAAAGCATAAAAAGAATAAGTAAGATAAAAAACAAGAGAGTTAGTGCTCTAAATCCACTAAGAAATCTTTTAGAAAACTTGTTTACTTCAAGTTCATAAGCATTATTGATCCAAACCAAAAAAAGAAACAAAAGAATGAAAACATAACTAAAATTTAGAGGATCACCTCCAACTATCCTTAACTTCTTGGTGTTTTTAGGATATTCCAAAGGCTAATCAAGCTCTTCTTCTAGCTCTTACAACCCTTTAATTTTCTTAAACTTCTTTTGAAATCTCTATCTATCAAAGTTTAAAGAAGATTGAAAATAAGATTCAAGTCTAATAATGAGAGAGAGATAGAAATTCTAGAATCAAAGACTAAAAAAAAAGGAATCCCTTGTAATGGGATATTCATCCCCTATATATAGGAAAACTTTAGAGGGTTATTTTGGTACTTTCATAGTAAAAACCCTAATTTCGGATGTCCTTTTAAAGGTACAAAATATACTATATCAAAGCTGGCAGACACAAAAAAGCAACACTCAATGGAGATGAAAGCGACACTCAATGACTGCCAGAGCGGCACTCACTAATTACCGGCACGACATTTAGTGAGTGTCGATGCCGTATTCAAAGAATGCCGTGCACAGCTTTGTAGACTACCGTCTTTTCTAGAATTATGATTTTTGTGGCATTTGGTGTATTTTTATGGCTATCAGTGAAAGCCGTTGCGGCACTTGCTGACTGTCGTACGGTAATCAGAGAGTGCTGTAGCGGTAACCCATGACTGCCGTAAAATGCTCATTGTGCCGTTTTCTTCAATTCTCTCTTTTTCTTCTTTCTTCCTTTTTGTTTCAATTGCAGAGCCTTTCGAAGAGCTTGAATCACCTTTTAGAAGTCTTAGATTAATCGGTCATTGTCATCATTGGATTTGGAGGTAACGCTCCCCTAAATTCGACATTTGGTCAAAATCGGAGTGTCTACAGAAACAGAAGAGGAAAAAATAGGTAGAAAAGAAGAGGGAGAAAGAGGAGACCACCATCAAAGCTTTCCAAGCTTTTTTCAACACCACACATGTCCAAACACACCCTAAGGTGAGTTCAATACTCACTTGGTAACCATTCTATTGAGTTTTATATGTTTTTAAAAGAAGAAAAGGCACACAAATGTGTCCCTCGATTTTTAGTTTCTGGACTTCATGATTTCGGGTAAAAATATGAGGTCCCAATCGATTGGTATAGTTGTTAACCCAATTGATTGTCACTTTGTACAATCGATTGCTAAGTTTACCAATTGATTGCTACTACATTTATCCCAATCAATTATACCCATGTCCCAATTGATTAGAAGTTATAGGATGCTATTAATTTTATTAGTTCATAATATGAACTATTTAACTGTGTATACACTATACTATAGTTCCCTTATGTGTTACGTGAATGATGAAAGAGATAATGATACTGCATAATGTAGTAATGTCAAGAATAACATGTTAACAATGGTAATGTTAGTTAACCTATCTGTTGTGAATCAAATCGGTCTTCGTTTATTGAAGTTAGTATGGTTAACCACATGGGATGTGTCGAGAGTCAGTTTGTGTTAGAACTATATAGGTCTGATAAAGGGTTATGTATTTTTCATGGGTAGGTATTGATCAACATTGAGTCTATGAAATGCGGTGAGTTGTGAATATGCCCTTAAAAGTTATGAACAAAGGTCAGTAGCCCTAAGATAGGTTAGTGGTCTGTGATATGCCAATAAAAGTTGGTGAGCTGTGACTATGCCCTAAAAAGGTGATGAGCTATGGTCATTGGTAGATGCGTATGTCATGCCAATAGAATGGTAGACCTTGCTCATACTTAGTCTTTAAAAGCGGTGAGCTATGCATATGCCCTTAAAAGCAATGGACGAAGCAATGGTGTATCTATAGAGTATTATTGTCCAGTCATCCACCAATCTATAGAGTGTATTAGTCTTGTATAATAAGATATTAGTAATTGGTTAATGAAGAATTTGAATTAGGAGATATACTATTAGTAGAACTATATCTTATGCCGCCATAACTTGTAAATACTTCATAATCATGATACCCTATTAGCATTTTACTCACTCAGCTCTCATAAGTTGATGGCGCAATTGCACTGGATATTCTATTTGTAGTTTTTCCTATTTATGATAATGCAGGGGAAGGAGATGAGGGCAAGGACTTCTATGTATGTTATGGTGACACATTGAAGGCTACCCTAAAGGAAGACTGACGGAGGGAGACTACTACGCTGATGACTACGACTAGGGCTAGATTGCAGTTTACTTTATTTCTTGTTTTAAGACTTAATATGGTTATACCAGGCATGGGTATCCTTAAGACTTTAGTTCTATTTATTATTTCGGACTCTGATGTAATAGATTAGTATCCTTAGTTATATACAATGTTGAACTTCGACTTTATATTGCTATCATCTTTTTGCTATTGGTATTGTGTAGTGTGGACAGTCATGCGACTTCACTAGTCATGGCCTACGAACCCAAAAAGGAATTTTGCTTTCTGTATTTTTGCTGCTCCGGGGCGTGACAGGTGATGAAGGGTTGGTATCCTTTAACTAATTAGGGTGAGTCAAAATTAGGTTTCTCAGTTCCCTAAATACCAAGTGGCGACTTTATATCTATTTTTCGTAGACCAATGAAAAATGAAAGTATTTAAAAAAAAACAAAAATACGACCTCCATCTTTTTCAAAAACCAAAAGGTGGACCGTCACTGTCGCCACCACATGTCCACAATTTGGGCACTCTATTGAGGAGAAGATACAAAGGTTTAACTCATAAGAAGATATCATGCCTTAGAATAGCAAAATTAGGGAAAATTCAAATTTTTGTTTGGTTCCGTAGACACATGGCAAGTTGGGATCACCTGATTTTCCATAAACATTCTACAACAATAATAATAAACAACAACAATAACATTGGTGGGAACTAAGCATAATAATATTAAACATTTAGGCCATAAGCTTCATTAAATATATTACATAATGATCAAAGGAGACTTAAAAGTTTTAAATAGTCATAGGCATCACTGCCTTACATAATAGAAAGTCTGGACACAACACGTTGTGGACACATCCCTTTTTCTTATCTTTTCCACGACTTTTTTGTGTTTTCCATTTTCATAAAGAAAGAGTCGTAACTTAATTTTTATCTAAGGAAAATCAAGAAACCATTTTAAAAGCTACCGTTCTGTGAAACTAGAGATTTCTAGGTCTAGGGATTATGGAATGAGAGGCCAAGGAGCCTGGTGGGATTAAAGCATCCCCTCTCATAGATAAGCCTCTAGTCACTATCCTTTTTAGTTGAAAAGTTTATGTGTGTCCCAAACAATACATAGATATAAGTATACATGGCATAAGCATCTTGAAAGGAGTATAAGATTGCTAAAAGAGGTATCCAAAACCAAGTAGGTTCAAAAAGAGACTCATATGAGCCCAGAATGTAGTATAAAGTGTTAAAATGAGTAGCCCAATGGGTACCCATGACCCCGGTACTAAGTTTTAATGTTAATTACATTATTTAACATATTCGCGGACCTGTAAACACTATATAACAAAAATACATATCAACCCTTCACTTTTTTTTTTAACAAATATAAATTAATAAAATATAACTCCCAAACTAAACGCGCTCACTCATGTTTTAATTGATATGTCCACCAAACACTTAAATTTTTCAAACACATGTCTTACATAGGCACACTCATATAATATTGCTAACTAAAAAAAATTATTAAAATAATTATTTACACACTTAAAAATTTTAGGGTTGTTACATTCTACCCTCCTTAAAGAAATTTCGTCCCGAAATTTGAAGCAACGATAAATACACACGGTAGTCATCAATAAAGTTAAACACGTAATTTTAAACAAAGCATTGATTAAGTTTAACTCTCAACTACACGATACCAAGTACGCCGAGCGACTAATCCAAACAAGGAAACCCTCATACATATACTTTATTCTCGTATAATTAATCGTCAAAAGGTAATCAACAACATAAAGTTTGATGCAAAGATTGTGAATATAAACTATGCATGTAACATGCTCACATTTAATCAATGATTTAACTACATGCTCATGTTTACCTCTTACCATGTCCCGAACTCCTACTACTCGGGATACCCAATACTTACAACTCAAATGTATAGCTTCGAGATCATTCAGAACTTTTTACTATGAATAAGAATACCCGTCCAAATTAATAACCTGTGGTAGATATAAGAAAACCTCTGGCTCAATATACACTCCCAAAAACTAATAAGGCATAGAAATTCCATGTTGGGAGATACGATAGATGCAGCAGTAGAATATCAGCCGATAATACCAGCTTCATAATAAGAAATCCAAAATACCCGTTCATAGATAAGAAATCCCAGAATACCAATAGTAATAGAATCCGCTTCAGAAAACCATAATAATCAATAGAGATGAGAAGGCTAGAAAACCAGTTGATAACATAAGAAATCCAGAAATCCAATCCTTGCCTCCAAATGCCGTACAAAATTTCTCAAGTCCATCGTATTCACCCACATAACTATTCCATAAACGAAAATAGAACTCCCCTCGATACAACCCCAATATACCAATACAAGATACATGCACTAACATGCAAATTTAACCATTATCCTATATGCCCATACTTGGTCTAAAAAATAACATGCAGTTAATACCAAGCAAGGAAGCAAATCAATATGTACGAGCATACGATTCACAAACTACTACTAAGATATAAAGACATTATTCACATTACAAAGCACATAGCAACAAGAAGCACGTAGTAACACATACTCCCAATCCCAAAGAAATTCGCAAACCTAAAGCTCTGACAAGCCCATAAACCACGATCTGAGAATCACTTGGACTCGTTAAGCTAACCTTAAGCTCTGATACCAAACTGTCACACCCCGATTTTTTGACAACCAAATATTTAATCCAGAGCATGTATCCAGACTAATATTCAATTTCCAAAACACCGAGAGTGACACCCTCACACAGGTTAATAAATAATTTATTTGAAAGTAGAATTTAATACTCATTAACTAAGGACACGTGATCCTGTGTTAATATAAAAACTATGTATTATTAAACTTATATGCCCAATCCTCCATTTCATTATAAAAGAAATAATATTCTATTACAAATATAATACCATTTTAATTTACAAAAGGAATACAAAATTCATTAAATAAAATTTCTTACAAAGTTCAGAAAAAAAAGAAATAAAATCTATACATCCGATGGTCAGAGCAACTACAACGTTCCAATGCCCAAAAGACTCCACAGCCAAGCACATCGGTCACATCATCAAAAGCAATATCCTGCACATGTCATCCAACTACGTTTCAAACAGAAACGCACCCGAATGCATAACACTCGGGTCAGTCACATGACTGGTATGAGTTAAACAAAAATAATAAAATCTGACGGCTCCAACCTCAACCCGCAGACTACCAACCACATTACAACACTATTGGGCCAAGACAGGTAGTTCCACACACATATTTGGACAAAAGAGTAGTTTCCATTTATGTGATGGCAAGTAGTTTCTTGCCCAAAATCCAAAGTTACTACGAGTTTTATACTTACCTCGGATATATATGGTGAGCCAGCCCTGCATAAAAGTTAGTAGGCCCACCATCCTGTAAAGCGAATGATCACAAACCAGGCGAATAATTCCATACATAAGCCGTCCACATTATAACTTAAATGTCGCATTCATTATTCCAAACTTATCTGTCTTATGAAATACTCCATTGTCATTATGTATTAGCCTTTAATTTATCTTTGTGTTCCCTAGGTTCACCACTTGGCCACCCTCCATGGTACAGCCCACACATATATCCCATGTGTGCCCGGACATACTACCAACACCCACTCCGGTGCCAGTTTGGTTGGGGTATCAACTAAACCAGGTATACACAACGGACGGCTGGTCAATATGTCAAGACGTCTATACAATATAAGCCGAGCATAAGGCTTAGGCCAGCTTGATCACGAAGCCACTGGCAAAAAGTACACTCAACAAGTCTTAAGCCAGCTTGATCACGAAGCCACTGGCAAAAGAGTGCGAGCTACCAAAAACAATAACACAATAACGGGTAGCGGTGAACACTAAAGAACCATGTTGAAATTATCACTTATCGTTCGTATTATCCCAATAATTGTGAATTTCACGTTTATCACATAGTTCCGTCTCTAAATCCAATCACATCTCTAACTTTTAGATGTATTCCAATTTCTTACAATAGAGGGTTTTATCAATTAACCCGTAACAATTCTTCCCTCAATAATTTCTAATCAAATTACAAGATCCCCAATATACTATTCAACGTTTCTAATTTACTCATTGTTATCAAAATGACCACACAATAAGGTCAATTATTTCAGGTACAATAACCTCAACCCAACATTCAATATTAGCCTACATAAAACCCATAATAAAAATTCAAATTCTCATATCGTAAAGTATTATAACAATCATTCCACAATATTTTCATCGGACTCAACGTTAATGACTATCACCCATTTTTTTTTTTTATAATCAATATTATATGAGAATTCATGTATCTCTAAGTAATTTTCGTTAAGTTGTACGAACGAATAAAAATAAACACAACAAATCATATTTCTCCAATTTCGTACATTTTAATATACTAAAAACTGCTATTGAAATCTTCAATTTCTGCCCAAACGGTGCAGAATCAGGAAAAACTCCATTAGACGAAAAGTGTGCAGAATTGCGTTTTACATAAGACACGCGAACAGAATGTTCAAATTCAAAGTCACAATTTTACAATAATTTTCTAAAGTTTCTGCAACTGTGTTAATTAAAAAAAATTGAATTTCACACATATTTCTTAATTACCATGAATATTTCACATATGGTTTTATCAAACTCACTATTTGCCTAACCTTTTCGAATACCCTAAAGTCAAAATCACTAAGTCATAGGAAGGAAAAGAAAATATCTAGATTACTTCAACAATAACAACGTATCCATTACAAAGATTTAACCCTAATAATTAAATTGTACATATATTAATTTAATTTACTCCCGTGTACATGTATATGTATACGTGTATATATATATACTCGGATACACAAAAATTTAACTCACCTCGTTGATCAAAAATCGACCACCACGAATTATCCGCGATTCCCCACGTGCCCATGAACCCTAGACCATTCTCTTTTCTTCTTCTTCTTCTCTCTCTCACTCTCTCTCTCTCTCGCTCTCGCTCTCTCTCTCTCTCTCACACACACACACACACACACACACACACACACAGATATACACACACATAAACGTATGTTCTCTCTTCTTCTCTTCCCTTTTTTGTTTTAATATGGGGGCTAGGGTTTTTTATATAAGTATATATGTACACTACACACACAACACATGCCAATAAAACACACACAAATATATAAATTCCGTTTTTCTTTTTATGGGCTCACAAAAGAGACTCATATGAGCCCAGAATGCAGTACAAAGTGTTAAAATGAGTAGCCCAATGGGTACCCATGACCCCGGTACTAAGTTTTAATGTTAATTACATTATTTAACACATTCGCGGACCTATAAACACTATATAACAAAAATACATATCAACCCTTCACTTTTTTTTTAACAAATATAAATTAATAAAATATAACTCCCAAACTAAACGCGCTCACTCATGATTTAATTGATATGTCCACCAAACACTTAAATTTTTCAAACACATGTCTTACATAGGCACACTCATATAATATTGCTAACTAAAAAAAATTATTAAAATAATTATTTACACACTTAAAAATTTTAGGGTTGTTACAAACATGCAATGCATACATAAATAGAAAACCTAAGAAAATGTCTCTAATTTACATAAGCATATGAGGTATTCACCTAATCTAAGGTTTCACGCATGGAAGTTGTAAAAATCAATAATCAAACAAAGTGGATAAAACGAGGAGTGTCCTGGAAGTTAGTTTTATCTCTCAAAATACTCAGAAAGTGGTTCAAATGACCAAATTGCCTCGGAAAGCTCAAGTACTCCCAGATTTGGACCAAAAGTTCAGAAAACATACTATGTCATAAGAAAAAGTAAGAAAATGGGTTTTTTAAATGAAATTGTCAACTTTCAGAAACCCCCGAAAGTTCCCGAAAAGTCCCCGTTGACCGGTTTGACCAGGGTTTGACCAAAATCATCCAAATCTGCCCGAAAGTTTCGAGATCATTCTAGATCATGTGAAAATGAGTTTTAAAAGAAAATCGAACGAAAACATCAGCTCTTGGGAGCTCCCAGAGGTTCCCAGAACTTCCTGGAGGTCCCTAGTTTGACCAATTTGTCCTAAAAATTGACTTCGAAACTGGTGCACCGTATCTTTTTTAAAACATTTTTCATGAATACTAGAGGTTAATAGCTTTTAAATGGTATGTCGCACACAATTTCTAGATTTAAAACGGATTTATTATGAATTGTTAAAGGTGAAAAAGACGATCAAATCGATTTTTATCATGAATACCGCAAAACCTTTCAAAGTGACCTATCTCCAAACTAGTTTTTATGGAAGGTGGACTCCATTAGCTTTCCAATGGTGTATCACAACTTCAGTTTGGAGTTCGTATGCATTTTTTGTGAATTTCTAACGGAATAGGGCCTTTTTGTGAAAGCCGGAACCTCTGGGGGCCTAAACGGAATAATCTGGGCGTCTGAGGAGCAGTGCCGTCGCGGTATTGGCCCACTGTCGCCACAGTACAGGCCTAGTACTGTCGCGGCACTCTTCCCCAAAAGCCCATTTTTTGTAATTTTGTTTGTCCCCAAATTGAATAATTGAAAACCAAAACGACATAGTTTTATGTTCACAGATGTTTGGGACCAATGGGAGCACTTTTTAAATCACAAACTCCCCCCAAATTGGCCTATATAAACCCCCCCTGACTCCTCATTTTAGGGGTGTCAAATGCAAGTTTAGAGAAGTCGTAGAAAGAAAGTTGTAGAGATAAGGTTAGAGTAGAAGACCAACAACGATAGGGATACACACCAAATGACACACTGTGCTTTAAATGCATGTACCCTGTGCTGTTTGAATTTTTCACACTTTTTTGTGCATCACTTACACAGCACAAGGTATATGCATTCAAAGCAAGTGAGTCTTTTAGTGTGTCGTTTGGCGTGTATCCCTATCATTTTTGATAGAAGAAAAAGAGAGCTTCCTCCTTTGATTTTCAACAAAAAAAATGAGTTTCCACTTTGTTTTTACTCCATTACTCTTCTTTACTTCACATTCAATACACCCAACCACCATTTTTGTGAGCATTTATGAGATAGGAAGCTACTTTCATATCCAAAGTCACTATATATGAGTGAAACACCAAGCTACAAGTCAAATATTTCAATGATTATCAACTATAGATTGCAATTACTTGCTTGTTTTTATATGTTCATCTCTCCTTACCTCATTTCTTTTTTATTTTTCTTTGATTACTTACTAGTTTATCATCATCTAGATGATGACATGGTGTTTGAGGTGAGTGAATCCTTGGATAGTAGCTTTTGACCTCAAAAGCATGTATAACAGATGATGATCCTAACTTCAATACATTCTTATGTATTCTTGAAGTTATTTAAAAAAAAAAAAAAAGCAATGCTCTCCAACAATCTTGGAGGTTCTTAATATGAGTTTGATGTTGATATCCCAAGTGGTTTTTAATCTCCATTTAGTGCTGGAAATGAGCTTTTAAAACCCCTAAAACCCCTCTAAAACCCCAACATTTGGATTCCATGAAATAAACCTTATTTTTTTCAAAAAATCTCCAAAACAGTGAGTTATCCAACTTTAAAATAACATTCTGAGTTCAATACTCAAAGAATGACTATGAGACCACTTGAAAAGTCTTCCTAATACATTAGAGAACACCCATGATTTTTTGTTTGATTTTGAAGTGTCACATTTTGACCTAAACATTCCTTCCAGACATTCTGTTTTCTCTGTCACAGTAGTTTGGTTAACTTTAAAATTGTTTCCCGACACTTTTCCAAAAAAAGTGATCCTAACTCATTTTACCTTGAACTTCAGTTTCTTAGAGAACTTTCTACATAATATGGGCTTCCAAATGGTTTTTTTTCATTTTCTAAGATTTTTCTACATTTCAGTCGATAGCATAGATTCTGTTTTTGAGTAACCTCTTTTGTTTATATGATTTCTCTCACTCTATAACTTTAATAGTGATTTGGCTTTTTGATTTGTGTCCTAGACACAATAAGGACGATCTCCATAAAAAATTATGAATTGAAAACATTTCTAAACTCACTTTTCCATTTTTTCAAAATCAACTCACTGTTCTGTCCACTATTTACAGCAAGCATGTTTCAAATTTTGTTCTTTGATTAATTGTTTACATGCATTCCAAATTAGCTGATCTCTTAGGAAGTAGTTCATACTACATATCTACATATCTACATATCCTACAATAACATTTTTCATCCATTCATGCATACTTTAGATTTCTAAGTCACTTTAGAAAATCCATGAACACAAAACACGCTACAACCTCTGCACATTCTAGGATCATACATTGGATCCATGCAAGATTTGGAGTTTTTGTGACTCTTAATCTAAGAAGGTTATATGGAATGAATTGTTCATGCTCCCCCTATCTAATCTTCCTTTCTCATCCATCCCAGGGATTGAGAGATCTTCTTTTCTCAAGAATCTCATGCATACATCCTAGCTTGCTAAGCATATTTTGTTTTCTTTGATTATTTGTTTCAAGAATAACCCATGTCTCCTTTAGATTAGCAAAACTTGATTACTTGCTATGTGATTAGACGATTTTTCTTAGGTTTATTTGTGTGATCTTTCACTTTTGCATTGCGTGATACTTGGCTTAGATCGTATGAATGATATCTTATCTTTTGATATTTCATTTTAAGTTTCTTATGGGATGTAATATACTATCATAGTATTAACTGACGAAGCAACTATAGTACAAGATGATTATTTGGATGCTATTGAGGCCTGTTGAGAGACGGGGCGAGTTGTGGGTGTTTTAGTCGTGACAAAGGCTCCTTTTTCTCTCATACCAAAACCTGAGCCAAGTTATGTGGTTATGAAGGGCCCATGCCCTTTATCCGTTTGAGTGAGTAAAAAATTTAGTTTCTTGGTTACTTAAAGACCAAGTGGCGACTTTGTATCTGTTTTCAACAGACCACTTTTTCTTCAAAACAATTTCAAAGCAAAAGAAAAATCAATTCCGCGCATCCACAATCTGGCGACTCTATTGGGGATTTTATTTTAAATCCAAAATAATACAGAGGTTTAACTCATAAGAAGCATCCTTAAAATCATCTTTTTACTGTGTCTGGTTCACCGCATTGCACTTCTGCATTTCTTCCTCTGGCTGTGTCTGAAACGCCGCGCTGACATTGTTCAGGTCTTGCTATACCAGGGCATAAGTCACCATTGATACTATACCTTCCAAGGTATATCAAAAAGAGCAAAAAACTTCTATACTGTCTCTCTGACAGTATATTGAAACTATCGTCAACGAACCCTCTTTGACTAAACTCATCCTTTGCATATAGATTCCTGTAGAACCTTTCATAGGACTATTCATGTATCATTTCAGATAGGACAATATGATATAGTTGTTGTATGCCCTGATGGGATTACTTCCGCGGTGTAGACGCTTATGTGGCATAAGACAGAAACACAGAGCCGCTAGGACTCGAAAATTCATTTTTTTTTAAAACACAGAGCCGCTAGGACTCAAGAAATTCATTCTTTTTTGTTGAAAACACGGAGCTGCTAGGACTGAAGCAATTCATTTTCTCTTTTGAAAACACGGAGTCGCTAGGACCCAAGAACCCTATTTTACAAAATGTGGAGTCGCTACGACTCAGGGAAATTTCATTTCATGGAACCATTAAGACTCAAGATTTCACCATCTTTTTTTTCAATACATGGGGTCCCTAGGACCCCAGAATTCATTGGTTTTCAAAGCATGGGGCCACTGGAACCCAAAAGTTTATTCTTCTTGAAACATGGGGTCACTGGGACTCGAGGTTTCATATTTCATAAGACAAGGAGTACTTTAAGACTCATGAATTTTATTTTATTATTTTTTTACCAGACCTTATTGACTTTGTTACCCTTTTTATATAATTATTTATTGCCTTTTTTTGCCCTGTTATTCTTTCTTCCTGTTCTCATCCACTTTTTATTTTGGTCCTTTTGCAGATGCCTAATACCACCCTCAAAGGTCATGGGAGCTTGGCTCATGGCCGCAGATGGTACGAGGAGCTCTCCCAGTAAGTTCAGACCGGGATTAATAATGCTGGTTTTGGGATTTTTGTGCTGCTTTTGGAGAAGAGCTCAAATGACATGACTCATATCCAGGCTCTGGCTGAAAGGTGGTGGGATATGACGAATACATTCCACTTGCCGTTTGGGGAGATGACAATGACCCCCCTTAGACTTTGCCATGATTACTGGCATCCTGGTTAGTGGCCTCTCGATGGTTCGCTACGACGATCTCCCGAGCTGATATGAGCAAATCATTAACCTACTCGGGGCTCATCTGGTAGAGTTCATAGTGCCTGCAAAATGGTTCATGGATACTTTCAGAGGCCAGGTTTTTACTGATGATCAGATGATTAGGGCCTTTATCATGTATGTGTTGGGTTGCTCTTTGTTGAGCACGACATGGGATAGGATCAATTTGGGGTACTTGGCATCCTTAGAGAACATCGCTCGCATACCTTATTATAACTGGGGAGGGGCAGGGTTGGCCACCCTCTACCACCACATGAGCGAGGTTTCTAGGGGTAACTTCCCCTCTACTGGCGGAGACTGGAGAGCCTGGGAGATAAAACCTTCATTTTTATTATTATTATTATTATTATTTTTTTTTTCTTTCCATTTTATTAATCATCTCTCCTGATTTTATTTTGAACATTGGATTCACTTCTTAACATTTTTTTGCAGATATGGTCCTATGAGTACCTACGCATGAGGGCTCGCAGCACGAGAGATTATGAGGCCGCCATTCTACCACTGGGCCTGAAATGGAGGAAAGAAGCGACAGGCCGAAAAGTGGGGGCTAATGACTTTGTTGGTTATAGAAATCTCGTCACCAATCTGTGGTAGGCCCACGTGGCATGGAATCCATGGGAGGTAGTCCTTCCAGAGGCTAGTGCAGAGCTTCAAGCCACCGTGGGCTTACCAGGATGAGGATCCTGATGGTGGAAGAGGCATGTCAAGAGTGGTACCTTGGTGAGAGGGTGACTAGGCAATCTCTTGCTGGCCGAGCTTTTTATGTACCGAGGGCTCCCCCAGCTACCATGAGGAGCATCGAGACCCTAGACCATGAAGACCTTGTCGCTGCTCTAGGTGGGGAGAATATTGTGAATTATTTAGACGGCCTAGACGGCTATGCCAATTTCAGATTAAATTAGCTCATGCACAATTTTTCCCTCATGGATGTCACTCGGGTAATTAAACTCCCTTTTATTCTTTTGAGGCTTTCTTTTAACTTTGCAACAATGCTTACTAAGATTTGAATTTTTCTTTTGCAACCTGTTCCTGGAGCAAGCGATACTCCAGCCCTTCCACAATGGAACTGGAATGTCCCCATGGTGGACATGGGCCATAAATCTCTATATCAGTTGCCTCCCTATACTCAGGATGTACCGACCATTCCCCTATAGTACGACACTATCCCTAGGGACTATGCTGAGGAGGGGTTATCCTATGCCCACATAGTCTGACACTGGATTCATGGTCGCGAGTGGAGAGTAAATTTTGAAATGGCTCTGTTCTTATTTATTTTCTCTCTCCATTATTACAAATGCTTAAATCTTGACTCTTTTTTAGGATTATGAGGTGAGAGCCAATGCGAAGCTTCAAGCCAGAGCTCAGGTATCTTATTTTCTCTTCTTCTAAACTTGCATAAGTGACTTCACGAATTTTGAAAGAATGCCACTTTTACAAAGGCCGAGTCGAAGTTAATTTCTCTTTTACAAAAAGGTCGAGTCCAAGGTCTCGAAAAGAATTTCACATTTACAAAAATTAAATCCAAAGACTCAAAATGAATTTCATATTTTCAAAAATTTGAGTCCGAGAAAAATGAATTCCATATTTACAAAATTGAACTTGAGAGCTTCAAGAGAGTTTCTTTTCACTCCTGGTCATTATTCTTTTATTCTACTCTTTTACAGGGAGCCAAGATCATCGTTTTATGGAGGCAAATCGAAGAGATTCAAATGAGCCAAGGAGGCGGCTACCATAGGGGTACTAGAGGCATTGGCCAAGGCGGAGATGGCGGTGATAGTGGAGATGGTGGAGATGGCCGAGCCGGGGGAAGCCAGACAGCTCCACAGGCGCCCAGGAGGAATCTCCATCGCCGACGAGGATAATTTACTCTTTTTTTTCATGGAGTCCTTGCGTGGACAAGACAGTAGAAAACTTCTTATTTTATTCATGGATTTTAAAACTGATATGCCTTTCATGTAATGAGCCGATCCTGATATCCTATGCTTATGTTCAGCTTTCTAAGAATGTGAATTCTTTTATTGATGAATGACGTGGGAGTTGCCGCTTGAATGCCTGATTTAGCAATGCAGACCCTTTTTTCTTGCTTCTTTTGTGCAGGTTTTAGGCTGATTAATGTTACAAACTCCATCAGGAACTGCCTAGAACCTGACCGACACTAAGTGAGGCTAACCGGCACTCACTAAATGCCGCACAGACCTCATCAAGTGCCGGCCGGCACTCAGCGAGTGCCGCCGCCTTTTGCCGAGTGTCGCCCAATTACTTTTTCCTTTATAAAATCTGATTTTCTTTATTCTTTAGAAATTTCAAACTTCCTTATTCTTCTTCTCCTTCTTATCTAACCTCTCATCTTATTCTCATTTTACTTTACTTCCCATGGCCCCTATTAGTCCTGACATTCCTTTTCCATGGATGGATTCTCTTTTAGGTATCGATAGACTCAACTTCGAGTCCCATAGGTTGATGGATCTCTCTTTTTATATTCGTCATATGGCTCTAGACAAGGACTTGCTTCGAGCCGCTATCAGGTGTTGGGATCCCACGCTCCACATTTTTTGGTTTGATCAGGAGGAGACATGCCCGTTGTTTGAGGAGTTTAGCGCCATTCTCCACACCGACCCTTATGCTGATCTGATAGTCCCCCAGGTACAGGCGGGGTACATTTAGGATCTTGGGGCCCTTCTCCATATTTTTTGCAGTGCTGTTAGTTCTTTCATTCATGACTGTCATGTCGATTTTGACCATCTCTCTACTGCTTACACCCCTATCGGAGATCTGGATGATGGGGAATATCATATTATCAGGCGCAATGCTCTTTCTTTAGCTATGCTCTCCCATTTTCTATTTTAGTCTTCTACCGACGTCCTTATCCTCATTATTTGCGGTCTCTGAGAGATGAGGAGCGAAGTCATGTTAGTCCTCAGGGAGACTTTACTGGGCCTAGACCATGCTCATGCTACTGGGAACATGATCTCTTTTGTGGCTCCCCATGCTATTCACGGTTGGCTTCTGGAGTGCCTAAGTCTGTTCATTCACCCTTCTCATACCAGGAGGTAGCTCCTTTATGATCATTTAGAGGTTCATCGCCCATTTCTTTATGCTGATAGCTAGTTCTCTTGGCTTCAGAGCCTCTTTTATGAGGACATTCACTGGATCTGCCCCCAATGGGTTTATTGCTTAGTCACGGTAGGCTCCACGGACGCCCTAGAGTTTGGTTACTAGGTCTACATGCCATGACTTTCTACATTTTGGGTCAAGTAGTTCGCCAGTTCGAGCTACTTTAGGACATCCTGGATGCCATATCTGCCAATTTTTTGAGGAGATATGCCTTTTGCCCTTCCACCATAAGGATCTTTGCTGAGGCTTGGCATGACAGAGTGTCCGCCCCCTTTCGGAGGATTCCTGCTTCAGTTGTTCCTACTGTCGAGTACCATTTTGAGATGCAGACTTTGGTCGGGAGAGAGCATTACGACTAGATAGACATAAGTTAAAGGAAATAACAACAAGATTTCATTTTCAAAAAGCTTTAACAAATCCTGCTCACTTTTACTGCACTTTATTTGTATCATGTAATATTTTTTATTTTCCAAAGTCTTTTCCTTGTATTTTGAAAATGTCCTAATCATATGAAATCATATTTTGCACTCTTTTGATTTTTTTAGGTTATAAAAACTTTCCTCTTAATGTCTCTTTTAGCTTTCATCACCTTGCTCTGAGTCTTGCTTAGAGCTTTGATCACTCTATACCATGAGTCCTCATTTGTTTTTACATGATGTGTATTTTGATAGCTAGTAGATCCATAGATGGGTTTAGATATTATCTGGGTTCTTTGGATTGGCAAACGATGTTTTCCTCTAGTCTTGGGGCTTTGATGTGGTTCTGAGCAAATGCAAGTTTGCCCTTGGTTTGGCATAGAAAAACTCGAGATATTGGCTTTTATCAAGAGTTGGGTTTTATTTAGACCGAGAGCCTTGAGAGCCCACCTACTTATCCCCGAATGGGTATCAGGTCGGTAGTAGTTCAGCCAAGGCTAGAAGGAGAGTGCCTTTTAGGAGATTTTATGACCGAACCGAGCAGGTTGCCTACGTATCACCTAGTGGGAATTAGGTCAAGTGTAGTTCATCAAGATAGGAGGTTTAAAAAGATGAGGTTTCAAGAAAAAATATTTCTTGAGGTGATCGAGGTTGATTGGTTGCTTAAACTTAACCCCATCTAGGTCCATAAGATAGGCAGTCCCTCCGAAGAGAAGTGTCTTAATGATGTATGGTCCAACCCAGTTGGGTTTGAATTTTCTCTAAGGTCCTAAACGGGCACTTTAGGCTCTTTGAGGACCAGGTCACCCTCAGCAAGCTTCCTTGGGCAGACCTTTTTGTTGAAAGCACGAGCTATCCTTTTTTGATATCCCCGAGTGTGGTTTATTGCCGTCAACCTCTTTTAATCTAGTTACATAAACTAATCATATCTCCCTCACAGCCATTCAAGTTTGGTCACTTCACATTCTGCCAAAACTCTTAAAGAGGGTATTTCTACTTCGATCGGAAGAACAACTTCCATTCCATAGACTAACGAATACGGCGTAGCTCCTGTCGAAGTTCTCTCAGAAGTCCTATATCCCCACAATGTAAATGGTAGTTTTTTGTTCCAATCTCTATATGTATCTTTCATTTTTCCCAGAATCGCCTTTACATTCTTATTAGCTGCTTCTACTGCTCCATTTATTTGAGGCCTATATGGGGAAGAGTGGTGGCGGGTGATCCTATACTTCTCTAAGAGTGGGATGACTTCTCCTTGGAAATGGCTACCATGATCGGAAATGAATTCATTTGGAACCCCATATCTACAACTTATGTTCTTCTCAATCAAACTCACCACATCTATAGCCTTCAAAGTTACATATGATGCTGCTTCCACCCATTTGGTAGAAATAATCTATTGCCACAATTATGTAACATTGTCCATTGGAGGCTTTTGGAAGGACTTCACCAATGATATCAATACCCCATATGGAGAACGGCCAAGGGGTGATCATGCTATAAAGTTGGGAAGGTAGGGTATGCATCAGATTTTCATGGATTTGGCATTTATGGCATTTCCTAACATACTCACAGCAATCCTTAGCCAAGGTTGGCCAATAATAGCCTTGCTGAATTATCTTCTTTGCTAACATATGTCCACTCATGTGGGGTCCACAAACTCCTTCATGTATCTCTGTCATCATCCTTCTTGATTCTCTCCCATACAGGCATTCCAAGTTATAACCAGTATAAGACTACTTCCATCATTTTCCCACATAGATTACAAATTGAACAAAAAAATCTCTGAATTGCCTTTTTATCCTTTTTTAGGCCCCTTTAGGGTACTTCTACCTCATCTCCTCTTCAATGGCTGCGATTATCTCAAATGAGGGTTAGGTTCTCTCTTCTATGCATAGAGGAATCATGATAACTTCTATAGAGATTTAAATCATTGAGGCCAAGGTTGCTAAGCAATCAGCTAGTTGATTCTCTTCACAGGGAAGGTAGTAAAATGAGATATTTCTAAATTGCACTTTCAAGCTCTCCAGATATTCATGGTAAGGTCTCAACTTCTCATATTTTATTCTCCAATCCCCTCTTACTTGCGATATTATCAAATTAGAATCTCCAAAGGCATCAATCTTCTCAACTTTTAGGGCCAAGGCTGCTTCAATCCCAATTATACATGCTTCGTATTCTGCCATATTATTGGTTGAGTTATACTAAAGCTTGATGGATAACGGGGCGGGGGCTCCATTCAGTGATATAAGGATGATTATGGCTCCATAACCTATCTGATTGGCGGCTCCATCGAAATACATTCTCCATAAATCATTTTCTACCTCCATTACTCCTTCATCAAGGAATTTTAACTCTCCTTTCTTCTCGGTCTCTATAACAAGGTTAGCTAAATACTCGGCAATGGCTCTCCCCTTGGCAATTTTAGAAGTGACATATCTTATATTGAATTCGGCTAGCATTATGGTCCACTGGGAAATCCTACTAGTTAGGGAAGGTTTTTTGAATAAGTATTTAAGTGGGTCCATTCGGGCTATCAGGGTCATAGGAAAGGCTAGCATATAATGTCTGAGGCGGCGGGTAGACCATACCAGGGCCCAACATGCTTTTTCTAGTGGTGAATAGTTCAGCTCATATCCGATCATCCTTTTACTCAAATAGTATAATGCTCTCTCTACATGCCCCTCTTCTTCTTATTGAGTCAACATACACCCCATCGAGTTCTCGATTACGGATAGCAATAGCAGTAAAGGTTTTTTGGGTTTGGGAGGTGATAGGATAGGTGGGTTTTGAAGGTAGGTTTTGATCTTTTCAAAGGCTTTTTGGCACTGGCTATCCCATTCAAACTTCTCCCACTTCCTTAGTAATTTGAACAGTGGGTCGTAGGTCATGGTAAATTTGGATATGAAATGGCTGATGAACTATTTTCTACCTAGAAATCCCCTCAACTCCTTCTCATTCTTTGGTGATGGCATTTTGGTTATGGCTTGAGTTTTGGTAGGGTATACCTCAATCCCCCTCTGTGTAATGAGAAATCCTAACAGTTTTCCCGTGGTAACCCCAAAAGTGCACTTTTGAGGGTTTAACCTCATTCTAAACTTCCTTAGCCTCTCAAAGAATTTTCTTAACGCCTCTAAATGCCCCCCCCCTTTCTTTGGATTTTACTATCATGTCATCCATATATACCTCCACTTCTTTATGGATCATGTCATGTAGTAATGTAGTGGCGACCCTTTGATATGTTGCACCAGCATTCTTAAGTCCGAATGGCATAACTCTATAGCAATAAGTCCTCCAAGGTGTGATAAAGGTAGTTTTCTCCCTATCCTCTGGCGCCATTAAAATCTGATTATACCCTGAGAACCCATCCATCAGAGATAAGAGTTCATGTCCTGCGGTATTATCTACTAGCACATCAATATGGGTAAAGGAAAATCATCCTTAAGTCTGGCTTTATTTAAATCTCAAAAATCAACACAAACCCTAATACGACCATCCTTCTTTGGAACCGGAACAATGTTAGTGTGACCCATTCTGGGTACTCAGTGACAATCAAGAATCCAGCTCTTAATTGCTTTTCAACTTCTTCTTCACTTTAAGCGCCCATTCAAGCTTCATTAGCCTCAATTTCTGTTTTATGGGTTTAGAATTTGGGAAGAGGGGGATATGGTGTTGGACTATCTTTGGATCAATTCCTGGCATATCATCATAAGACCACGCAAAGACATCTTTGAATTCAAAATAGATTGATTAATTCTTTGCTTTCCTCATTACTAAGTGTAGAGCCAATAGAAACATTTTGTGGATTATCTTCATTTCCCAAATTAATTGTCAAAGTTCTTTCTACAATTTTATATGCAGACTCATTTTCTTTTTTGATCAATTTTTGTAATTCGTTTGGTATGTCATCATATTTATTCATGCATCACCGTGATTACTATGCGTTGTCAAGTAAGCAAAATTTATCACATTCTCATTGATATTCTTGGGAGTGATTACAACAGACATTGAAATGTTGAGATGCCTCATATGGGCCATTACAGACTTCGGGGAGGGGGAATACCTATCGCTAGACTCAAATACCCATTCTTTGTTAGCCACTTGCTTGATCTCTATAGTATCACAATCCGGCAGACCTTTGTGTCCACTTTCTCACTTTCTCCCTCTAACAGATTTTTCATTGCTGAATTGACCAACGTGCCAATCTAGTCCTGCGCAATGGCAGATTTCGTAGGCACCTGAAGGTAAGGATTTGACTGATTGAGGGCATCAAGGACTGCCTGCCTATGACATTTGAAAGCGATCAGTAGCCCCCAAATAGTGATGTTTGCCTATATCTTTTTTATTTGCCTTAAGACCCTATCTTTTTCTTCTTCTTCGTCTATCTATCCTTTCCCTTTTCCCAAAGGTTGACCCGGATGGTCTTCCTCCAACTCATGCGGCTGAAAGTGTCTTCCTAATCGATTTATATGACTGATTCCTTCCTTTACCCATAGGTTGTCTTGTACCCCAGTTCTTCCAAACCTTTTTCTTCACCCTTGTCACTATCGTACCATAAGTCTCCTACCTGATCAATGATTTGATCATCATTCTCTTCATACCAGACTGAGTTATCAGTTTCTGATGCCCACCACTCTGAAGTAAGATCCCCTCTTGTTGTCTTCTTCTCAAATTCCCCCAACTGTTTCCCGATTGTGCAGATTGACATGACTTCTGGTTGTTGATACGACTCCCTTATTTCTCTAATCTTGGTAATCAATTTGGAAGGGTCGAAAGAAGTTTCTTCTATCTCCAAGAAATAAATGCCTAGCGGTGGCGGTACCATGTGGTGATTCGGTAGCGGATTCTTGGTGACATTTGGCGGATTGGCAGGAGGCTCGGATATCACTCTCTTGTCTATCAAATCTTGGATTTTGTGCCTCAGTCTTAGGCATCGATCAGTAGAATATCCTTACTCTTGATGGAACGTACAGTACAGGTCGGACTTGAAGTTCGGAGGAGGTGGGTTTGGCATCGACCATGGTTCCAAAAAATGAAGATGCCCCTTTGCCAACAACTTGTTGAGAGATGTAGACAGCAAAACCCCCAGATCCGAGAACTTTCTCAACGGCTTATCCCCCCCCCCCCTCCCCCTCTTTTCGCATAACTTCGTGTTATATCAAACTTCTTCTCTGGTTCACTTAGCACGTTTACATCTGTAGGTCCTTAATGACCTCCTGAGTGCCCCCCCTCCAGTCCCATAGTTTGAATGCCTATATTTGTTCACCAGTTCTTCCCTCTTGATCACCCCCTCTTGTATTACATCTTCAATTCTAGTCCCCACGTCAAATACTTCAGTAAAGGTGTTGATCGATTGAAACCTTATCCTTTCTTGGTACATAGGCTGAAGGTTCTTCATCAACATTTGGATTTGTTCTCTTTTAGTTGGCCTCTATACCATTTTAGCTGCCTTCCCTCTCCTGCAGCTTATATACTCAGCAAAAGATTTCTTGTTCCCCTATCTGGTAGTCTCAAGATCTCGGACCGTAACGTCCAGGTCTTGATTTGTTGGGTTTGTGCCCTCAAACCATTACTTTATATATGAGACATTGACATTTTAATATATGGATATCAGCTTTACATTTAGTTATGTATGTTTCTTTCATGAGATGATTGTTATCCTTAAGTATCTTAGTAAGTAATTCGTGTATATATGAGATACATACAAGTGAGATATGAATTACTATTCTTTGTTACTTAAAATGTGTCACAGTGGATGATGAGACTAGATATCTCATCAAGTTTACACTATAGCATGATTAACTACCATTGGATGGAGTGATTGATCTTAATCACTAGAGTATAACTCTTAGTTAACATGCTAGTGCTTTTAGTGCATTGACGGACCTGAGCTTTCCTACTGACACTCAAGACTGTCAATCAGTCGATAGAAACTCATAACTTGTATAAGGTACGTGTTCTTAATCTTGAGACGATTATGAACACAGACTGTGGATATGACTGCTTTGACTTACCAATCAGTGGGGTCTATAGAAGTGTTAGGAAACTGCGTTCCCAGAATCCATTGACAGTGTGTATAAGTTGGTACTGCAAAAATTTCATGAAATCTATAATAACCCTACAAGGGCGGAACTAGGGTTACCTTGAACTGCAAAAATGGATTGCTGTAGTAGACGAATCGAGAACACGGGCTCGATAACAGCTCACGATCTTCTACCGTATTCCTCCGCTGCCAGAATATCGAACTGAGTGTGGGCTCTTTCGAAATCCTTTCTATTTTCTGCTCTCCCTCTTTTTCACTCTCTTTTCTATTCCGAGTTATAATTCACTATATAGAAAAACGCTAGCTGATGAGAGAGCAAAAGCAGCATATATATAGGCTACGATAGGGATCATAAGAAGTCAATAAGGAATAGGCTTCTTTATGGAATTAGGAAACCCTAATTCAAACTGAATCAGATTCCTATTTCCATAAATTATAATTACACTCCTACCCTTATCTCAAAAATGTATTTCGAGCTCCGTGTTATTAAATGCTTATTATCTCCCCATGTTAAGATTACAGATATCCATTAATTAAATATAATTACTGACAATCATATTTAATTAATTTCTTAAAATTCCTTGAGATCCTCTGCTTAACTTATCTGATATGTCGGATACAAAATCCATCTACAGGGTTTGACATAATCAAAACTTATAAGCTTTCTCAAGGGGATATCATCAATCCCAAAATTGAGACATGGATTCCATCATTAATTAATATCCACCACACAATTAATATTGCCACCCAATCCAATGAGATATTGACCCATTTAAGGATCTCACCCTTTTGGGGATCAAAGTGTAAATATCAAATGTACGTGTCTACAAATTAACTTAGGATTTAGAGCATAAGCACTCATAATAGCCATGAGGTATTAATTATCTTATAAGTCAGTACAAAGATAATTACCCCAAGTCAGTCCCGTTTAATACACAAAGTGTACCAGCATAGTGAGTTAAAACTATACCGTTTTTCGTAGTCAAGACAAACCTACTACAAAACCATGTTGCAGTCCTACCGATGGTGTGTCCAATCCTATCTAAGACTGTAAACCAAAATCTTACATTCTATAATATCTGATGGCCTGATCTTTCGTATGTAAGCCGAACTCTACACACCAAACCACCTACTATATAGAATGAGAGACACACATGCATAATATTAAATAAATAATATAATACAAACATTGCCCACACAGATTCTCATAAAAAAATGGATTAATTGATTTTATTAAATGAATAATAAATCAACTACATAAAGCATGGCTTTTAGTGTATATCCCTAACAATCTCCCACTTAGACTCAAAGCCATGATGCGACACACCCCACTCCTGTCCCATCTACATGACTGTCAAAAGTTTTGGTCGGTAAGCTCTTGGTGAAAGGATCTGCCATGTTATTTGTTGATGCTATCTTGGTCACTTCAACATCACCTCTTTGCACGATCTCTCGTATCAGGTGATACTTACGCTCAATGTGTTTTCCCTTCTTATGGGCCCTTGGTTCCTTTGAGTTAGCAACCGCTCCGTTATTATCGCAATAAAGGGTAATAGCCGATTATACCGTAGGTACTACTCTTAGATCCATAAGGAAGTTTCTGAGCCAAATGGCGTCCTTAGCGGCTTTCGAAGCAGCCACATACTCGGCTTCCATGGTGGAATCAGCAATACATGACTGCTTGATACTCCTCCAAGTAATGGCTCCACCTCCTAGGGTAAACACATATCCTGAGGTAGACTTTCTGGAATCCCTATCTGACATGAAATCAGAATCTGTGTACCCAATGGGTACAAGACTGTCTGCTTGGTAAACTAACATACAGTCTCGAGTCCTTTTCAGGTACTTGAGAATATTTTTCACTGCAGTCCAATGTTCTTGCCCTGGATTAGACTGATATCTACTAACCATGCCAACAGCAAAGCAGATGTCAGGTCTAGTACATAGCATAGCATACATTAGACTTCCTACTGTCGAGGCATAAGGAACTGCCTTCATCTTCTCTATCTCATCAGGTGTCTTAGGACACTGATCCTTAGATAGAGTAATTCCGTGTGTGAATGGAAGGAATCCCTTCTTGGAATCTTGCATGCTAAACCTTGCAAGAATATTGTCAATATAAGTGCCTTGTGACAAGCCCAGCATCCTATTCTTGCGATCTCGCATAAGCTTGATCCCTAGGATGTGACCGGCTTCTCCCAAGTTCTTCATATCGAATTGACTGGACAACCATACCCTTATAGAAGATAATACCCCTACATCGTTTTCGATTAGCAAAATATCATCCATATATAGTACTAATAACACCACCACTCTTCCATCAAGTTTCTTGTACACATAAGATTCATCCGCACATTGATCAAAACCAAAAGACTTGATTGCTTGATCAAAGCGGATATTCCAAGATCTAGATGCCTGCTTAAGTCCATAAATGGACTTCTTAAGCTTGCACAACATGTGTTCTTTGCTCTTCGCAATGAACCAGTCTGGTTGCATCATATAGATGCACTCGTCAAGATTCCCATTTAGAAATGCTGTCTTGACATCCATTTGCCAAATTTCATAATCGAAATGTGCAGCAATGGATAAGAGAATCCGGATAGACTTCAGCATTGCCACTGGCGAAAAAGTTTCCTCATAATCGATTCCTTCTTTTTGAGTGAACCCTTTCGCAACAAGCCTTACTTTAAAGGTTTCCACCTTATCGTCTACTCCTCTCTTCTTCTTATAGATCCACTTGCATCCAATGGGTTTTATTTCATTGGGTGGTTCTACAAGATCCCAGACTTGATTGGAGTACATGGACTCCATTTCAGACTTCATAGTCTTTTGCCAAAGATCTGCATCTTTATCTTGGAGTGCTTCATTGTAGTTATAGGGGTCGGTACCTTGTTCATTAGGGACCTGGTCATAAGACTCTCCCAAGAACATATACCGGTCAGGTTGAATAATAACCCACCCACTATGACGAGGCACAACCCGTTTCTGTGCATCACTGATATTTCGTTGTGAAGATTCTGAACCTAATACACCATTATCTACACGTTGTACTAGTACAGGGACCTGCGTGTTAATGGTTGGTTCGGGATCTACACGAGTTTCGATAATCCTCCCACTACGATGTGGTAATGGAATATCAATAACTCTTTCTTGTGGTGTTTCTTCTCATACCGTTGGTATCAAAGAAGTATGTCTCGGTGTCTCTCCTCTCATTTTCTCTAGAACAATACGACTTCTGGGCTTGTGGTCCATAACATAGTCCTCTTCTAAGAATGTGGCATTGGTGCTAACAATAACCTTCTGACCCTTAGGACTATAAAACAGACCACCTTTAGTTCCTCTTGGATACCCAACAAAGAAACATACTTCTGTTCTTGATTCCAACTTTTCTGCATTCCTTTTCAGCACATGTGCTGGACTACCCCAGATCCGAATATGCCGCAGACTAAGCTTTCGCCCAGTCCACAATTCCATGGGAGTAGTAGGTACTGACTTAGATGGTACCAAGTTTAGAATGTATGCTGCTGTCTCTAATGCTTGTCCCCAAAAGGAAATTGGTAAATCCGAGTAACTCATCATAGATCTTACCATGTCCATGAGAGTCCTGTTCCTTCTTTCTGCTACACCGTTTTGCTGAGGCATACGGGGTGCAGATAATTGAGATGTAATCCATTGCTCCAATAAGTATTCCCTAAACTCTCCCAAGAGGTACTCTCCACCACGATCAGATCGTAGTGTCTTGATACATTTACCTAGACGCTTCTCCGTTTCAGCCTTGAAGTCTTTGAATTTCTCAAAGCATTCAGACTTACGCCGCATCAAATAAATGTACCCATACCTTGAGTAATCATCGATGAAAGTGACAAAGTACTCAAATCCCCCTCTTGCTTGGACAGTCATAGGACCACACAAATCAGAGTGAACCAGTTCCAACGGCTCTTTTGCTCTATAGCTCTTGGCCGAGAATGGCCTCTTGGTCATTTTACCTTCCAAGCAGGATTCACAAACTGGAAGTGCCTCCACTTCCAATGAGCCTAATGGCCCATTTTGAACCAGTCTTTGAATCCTTTTCAAATTAATATGACCAAGGCGTAAGTACCAAATATGCGTTTGGTTCATCCTCGAAGGTTCTTTTCTCTTAAATGGCAAACTATTTGTGTTATTCAATTCATTAAGTTGCAGTATAGGAAAGATAGGATTTATAATATAAAGATCATCCACCAGTTGACTATAACAAATAAAACGTTTATTTTCTTTAATAACTACTACTTTATTAAAATGAACTGAATATCCATTCTTTACTAAACTAGAAACTGAAACTAAATTCCTTCCAATAGAAGGTACATAAAAACAATTTCTTAATATTAAAATTCTATCTCTACCACTACTAAGATGTAGATCTCCTACTGCAACTGCTGCTACTCTCGTAGCATTTCCCATATATAAATAAATCTCTCCATCACTGAGCTGCCTGGTTCCCTGGAACCCCTGCAAAGAATTGCATACATAATCAGTGGCTCCCGTATCTACACACCAGGTACCGGTAGATCGGACCGCTAAACACGATTCAACAACTAGTAAATGAGATTTACCTTGATTGTTCTATCTGGCGAGATAAACTGGACATTGCTTCTTCCAGTGTCCTGGCTGCCTGTAAACAAAACATTTGCCTTTAGGCTTTCCCGGTTGTCCTCGTGGCCTTTGGATTGGCAGAGGACTCGCGGCCTTCTTTTGAGCCTTTTTCATTTTCTTCTTGCCTTTCGACTTTGAAGCAGAACCTTTCTCAAACACAAGAGCAGTCCCTAACTTTCTGTTGAGACCCTCAGCTTCCTGGAGTTCTTTAAGCAGCTCCGCCAAAGTATATTTAAATTTATTCATGTTGTAATTGAGGCAGAATTGCTTAAAAGACTCTGGCAGTGACTGGAGTACGATATCGACCTGGGTTTCCCCGTCGATTATAGCTCCAAGGATCTCTAGTTCATTAAGAAGAGATATCATCTTAAGAACATAATCCCTTATAGGCGTCCCCTCAGCCATGGTTGTGTTCATCAAGTCTTTCATGGCAACCTGCCAAGCAGCACGACTTTGATCCCCGAACATCTCTCGGAGGCTCTCCATCATGTCATAGGCGCTGGCCATTGACTGATGCTAATGTTGCAGCACATTTGACATGGATGCCAAAATGTAACACCGCGCCATCTCATCAGCCTTGACCCATTTCTTGTCAGCCTGGGTTTCCTCAGCGGTTGCCCCCTCACCAGGTTGCCCAGGACATTCTTCAGTAAGCACAAACTTGTACTCTTCAGCAGTTAACACAATGTCCAAATTCCTTTTCTAGTCTATATAATTTGGTCCAGTAAGTTTATTTTCTTTAAGTATAACAAGTGGATTGAAAGTACCCATTTAAAAGCCTGAGAATCACATAACATAAATAATTACGTTTGGGAAAAAATTACTATGGATTCGAGTTGAAAATATTGGTTCCCTCTACCATATTTGAAAGGAATCCGCCAGCAACCTGATATACCGCGAATAGTATTACTCGATGGGAAGCCATATACTATCCATCACTTGTTCAGATAGACAATTGCCTTTTAATTTTACTATCCAGGCAATATACTTTGCCTAATAAAATTAAACTGCTGACTTGCTTTGGTCCTATAAATAATAACAGTGACTCAGATGGAGAGGATATTATTATTTATAGCTAAGTGTATACCATCACTTAATTCTAGGTCAAGAGTTCCATGAGGAACACCTCTGATGGAGAGGTGACCCACACCAACAATCACCCAAAACATTCTTTTAAAGAAGTTTGTACTGATAATTCCATGATCAACTACATCCGATAGGGAGGATGACACTAGAGCCATCACACAAAATTAATCATATCATCTACAAACCAGTGATGGAGACCATGGGATTTATACTTGATAAATTCCCTCTCCCACTTAGAATTTTTTAAAAAAATTGAGGGTTATAATTTTTTAGAAAAACTTTTAATTTAATTAATAAAAAATAATGGAATACTTGATAAGAATTAATTCATCCTTACTAGTGAAACCCACAAGTGTAGATAATAAAATTATTCTATTCTCATGATTTTAGAAAATAAGTACTTATGTTTTCAAATTATGGAATTAGTTTTATTTCTAAATACACATGTAGTTTTCCATCATTTTAAATTAATATAAATTAAACATGCAGCTAGACATCTGAAATAGGTCTAGGATTAATTATCCATGTTGTCCTATTCATTAAACATGAAACAATAATAATCATTCAATCACACATAAATAAGGAAACCACTATAAAATAGGAATCCCACTATTATGGTCAAGCTGCAACTCTTGTGAAGAAATCTTCATTGAACCCGATTAGCTCTATGTCGCCATTAGCAACTGCCTTCCAGAACTATTTTCTGAAACAGTCTTCTGAAACTGCCTTCTGAAACTACTTCTAGATTGCTGTCGAAAACTGCTTGTAAAACTGCTCTCACGAACCATCTTCACAGATTTACTTGAGATATATTACATAAACCCTATGCCTCCGTGAAGGAGTTCACATGCTATATATTTGCAGTAAATTAACCACGCATCAATCAAGCGTGGGATCTAATACATACAAATCTTATGCCTCCATAAAGGAGTTCACATGCTATATTAAAACAGCAATATTAACCACGAATAAACCCATCGTGGGATCCAATCACACAAAACCAGTGACCATAATAGTGGAATAAGAACGCTGCAAAACAAGGGTTAGCACAGATCTACGTTCTATCCATCCATCAATGCACGCATAAGATCTATTTTATTGGACAACATGGCTGCGTCCAACCTATACGCAGAATCAACGTTGCTCTGATACCACTGTTAGGAAACTGCGTTCCAAGAATCCGTTGACAGTGTGTATAAGTTGGTACTGCAAAAATTTCATGAAATCTATAATAACCCTACAAGGGCAGAACTAGGGTTACCTTGAACTGCAAAAACGGATTGCTGTAGTAGACGAATCGAGAACACGGGCTCGGTAACAGCTCACGATCTTCTACCGCATTCCTCCGCTGCCAGAATATCGAACTGACTGTGGGCTCTTTCGAAATCCTTTCTGTTTTCTGCTCTCCCTCTTTTTCACTCTCTTTTCTATTTTGAGTTATAATTCTCTATAAAGAAAAATGCTAGCTGATGAGAGAGCCAAAACAGCAAATATATAGGCTACGATAGGGACCATAAGAAGTCAATAAGGAATAGGCTTCCTTATGGAATTAGGAAACCCTAATTCAAACTGAATCAGATTCCTATTTCCATAAATTATAATTCATACCACTAAAGAATTATAATTGCACTCCTACCCTTATCTCAAAAATATATTTCGAGCTCCATGTTATTAAATGCTTATTATCTCCCCATGTTAAGATTAGAGATATCTATTAATTAAATATAATCACTGACAATCATATTTAATTAATTTCTTAAAATTCCTTGAGATCCTCTGCTTAACTTATCTGATATGTCGGATACAAAATCCACCTGCAGGGTTTGACATAATCAAAACTTATAAGCTTTCTCAAGGGGATATCATCAATCCCAAAATTGAGACATGGATTCCATCATTAATTAATATCCACCACACAATTAATATTGCCTCCCAATCCAATGAGATATTGACCCATTTAAGGATCTCACCCTTTTGGGGATCAAAGTGTAAATATCAAATGTACGTGTCTACAAATTAACTTAGGATTTAGAGCATAAGCACTCATAATAGCCATGAGGTATTAATTATCTTATAAGTCAGTATAAATATAATTACCCCAAGTCAGTCCCGTTTAATACACAAAGTGTACCAGCATAGTGAGTTAAAACTATACCGTTTTCCGTACTCAAGACAAACCTACTACAACACCATGCTGCAGTCCTACCGATGGTGTGTCCAATTCCATCTAAGACTGTAAACCAAAATCTTACATTCTATAATATCTGATAGCTTGATCTTCCGTATGTAATCCGAACTCTACACACCAAACCACCTACTATATAGAATGAGAGACACATGGATAATATAAAATAAATAATATAATACAAACATTGCCCACATAGATTCTCATAAAAAAATGGATTAATTGATTTTATTAAATGAATAATAAATCAACTACATAAAGCATGGATTTTAGTATATATCCCTAACAAGAAGATCAACATCTGGGTATCTTGGGTATGTTATGTTCATAGGGTTATGAACATATATTGTCAAGACAGAATCTACCCTCTATTTCAGAGTAAGCATTCCCTTGAGAATGTCACTAAGTCGATTACTAAGTACTGCAGTCTTGTTGATAAGAGTTATCAACATGTTTGGTAATTATGAGAGGTGAATGGGACTCAAGGAATACAAGAAGTAATCATGATTCAGGTTGACAGTAACAGTTATCCGACTACCTGAATATGATTATGAATGCTGAAGGTAGAGGGACATTAGTACAACATACAAGTCTAGTTATCGCTTCGGATATGTTCTTTTGCGTTGGAGTTCAGGTTTCATTTTATAGTGGAGTAAACGTTAACTAACCAGTTAGTTAGTTTGCTGATCAAAAAGTTTGGTCACAGTAATTAACAAACTGGTATGAGCCAAAAATAAAGAGCCTAGGAGGTCCCACTCTTAGCTCCGCCAGGATACTTGGAAAGACACATGAGGAAGTTGTCAAGACAAGTTCGATCGATTGAAGTATGTTCGATCGATTGAAGTCTTGGCAGTCTCAATCGATCGAGAATGGTTCGATCGATCGAAGGTTCGATCAATCGATGATCTTTGATCGCTCGAAGTCTAGGTCGGTTCTGGAAATCGATAAATACGGCAACTGTGTTCTGGAAAGGAGTTCGTCATTTTAGAACGTCAGAAGTTGCAGAAACTATTTTTAAAGCCCCAAACCTTCTTTTACCTCTCTATTAGAGATCCCACCATCTCTAGTCTCTCTGGCAAGCATCTGCAGGAGACATAACAGTGAAGACAACCTAGTGGAGGATGCTGCATCACCAAGGGAGAAGAAGAAAATCAGAATTGGGTTCAAGACACTAAGGTATAACTCTTGTCCCCTCTTGTGCGCATCTATGGAATTAATGAGTAGTAGATCCTGGGCTGCCATTAAGTTTTTATAACTTGACTTTTCCGCTGCGCGTTTTAACTTTTAACTTAAACCGGTTTTTCCATGAATTGGTATCCGAGCCACGCTAGTTTGGATCTATAGATGTGTTTTTGGAACACTATTTTGATTGGCATGTTGATTTTAGAATTGTTTTCGAAACTGCATCATCACAGATCTGTTTCTGCACTGTCATCGTAGCAGAGTACAAATTTGTGATTGTATAGGATGCAAGGCAGGTTTGATCGATCGAACATTCTCTGTGCTCAAGCGATCGAATAGGTTTCGATCGATCGAAACCTTCTGGTATTCGATCGATCAAATAGAGTTAGATCGATCGAGACAGATTCTTTGTCAGGTTCTCTGTTTCACATTTTAAAGTGTTTTTGAAATTAAATACTTTAATTTTAAAATATTCTATAAAATTTTCAAATCATTATGTGAAACAGACTGTTCAAGCGATTGAATAGTGTTCAAACGATCGAAGGTTCGAGCGATCGAACGGTCTTCGATCGATCGAATTGTGACAGAGAAGTAAGATGCTCTTTTAAGTTCTAATTCAGTATGTAAAGAGTTTATATACTGTGTGAATCAATTAAGTGTTCCAATAGTTACATATATTTGTTATGTATGTATGGATGCGTGTACGACTAACCCTTTTGCAGCTAGATTAGTCGCTATCTCCCATGGCACCAAGTCATTTGAATATTTTGTATTTAAATTGTTTGAGATTGGTGCATGTTGTAATTTAAGTTTGGTTTGGTTTTAACGCATATGTAAAAGGCGCTGCGACTTCAATCCTACGAAAAGGAAAGTCGCACCGGTTTCCCTGGCCTTTTATTGTATTTTGTTGTTGCTATTTCTATTTCTAGATAAATTGTAAGCTTCGAAAGAAGCATAGGACAAATGTAATAGAATTAGAAAATCCATGAAGATGGAGCAAGGAGCCGTTGTCCATGAAGATGGAGCTGGAGGTGATCATACCAAAAGGAGGTTCTATGGAGATAGAGCCATGGGAGATAGAGGCATTGTTTGGATGTCTTTATTGTCAATTTTAGTTTTTTTATTTTATGTGCTTGGTTTGTGATTGGCATTTAATTATATTATTACTACTTGCATGTATGTAAAACAAGTTTTCTAAAATAAAATTCAAAAACCATTTCAACGCATTAGTAAACATTAGATGTTTATGGGTAATGTGTGGAAACATTTTTAAAAGCAAAATCCTTAATTTCTAAATCTAGTAGGAGAGGGTCTTATTAATAAACACCCACGATCTTCCATTAGTGGTTCACTGTAAGATGAGTGGTGCATTCTGTGTCACCTCGTCAGGGGTGATCATTCCATACGGAGGGTGCATTACTCATTGGTTACTAGATGTGAACTTCCTTTGATAGAATCAATCAGACGTGTTAGAGGGTGACCACCACACGGAGGCGCTACTTGAGACGGTTGTGATTGGATCCTAGTTAATGGTACACACTAGATAAGCTATGGATAAGGGATCCCATACGGGGCATTATTCAGAAACTTAGAGATTAAAAGGGATTGGGAGTCATAACTTATTTTGCAAGAGTTGCATAGCGGACAAGTCATGATTAATCGAAAGATCGAACATTGACCACCACATGGAGGATTTATTCTTTCATTTTGATATTCTGGCGACTTTGTTTTAAAATAAGAGTTTTAAGGATTCTTTTATTTCAAACTGTCAAATCTGATATTCATATTTATTTTGTCTTTTGATTTTTACAGTAAATCATAATGTCTGGTTCTACATTTAGTCCACTTGCCACCATACTCACTCAAAACAAGTTAACTGGAAATAACTACACTGAATGGAAACGAAACCTTGACATTGTATTAATTGTGGAGGATCACATATATGTCCTCACCACCCCATGCCCAGAAGAACCCGCGGCAAATGCTTCGGCAGCTGCCAGACGCGAGTTCGACAAATGGAAGAAGTCGAATGGAATGGCTCGTTGCTATATTCTGGCCTCAATGGCTGGTATGTTGCAACACCAATTCCAATCGAATGATTCTGCCAGTGACATTATCACATCCCTGAAAAAGTTATTCGGGGAGCATGGCAGGCCTGCTAGACAGGTAGCCATGCAAAAGATAATGAGTGCAAAGATGTCGGAAGGGACTCCAGTCAAGGAACATGTTTTAAAAATGATTGGTTATTTAAACGAACTAGAGACCCTAGGTGCCAACATCGATGCACAGACCTAAGTTGATATGATCCTCAATTCGCTGTTGCCTTCATTCGCTCAATTTAAACTTAACTATAATATGAATCAAATGAGTTTTTCAATGAGCGAATTGATGAGTTCTCTTTTGGCAGCGAAAGGGGTGATCAAACCTGGGGTCAACGTCTTGAACGTTAAGAAAAGCGCTTCTTCTTCCCAATCTACACCGAAAGGAAAGAAAGGGAAGAAGAAGGCTGGCAATGGTGGTCTAAGTGTTGGACCGGTCCCTAAGATTGCAAAATCTAAGGGAAAAGGTAAGGGCAAAGGGAAGGTGGGTGACCAAGGCAAAGGAAAGTGTTTCCAATGCAGTGAGAAGGGCCACTGGAAGAGGAACTGTCCAGAATTCTTAGCTACAAGAGTTCAAGGTATGATTGAATCATATGTGATTGAAGTAAGTTTTATTACGGATACTTCAAACACTTGGTGCAATTATTCTGGTGCGACTAAGCATATCTGTAATTCATTGTAGGGGTACAGATCAACCAGGAGGTGTAGTGATGGAAAAATCATACTTACTCTAGGTTCTAGTGCAACCGTTTCTACGTTGCTTTAGGAGTCATAGTTTTAGAATTTCTAGACAATAAAGTTTTGATTTTATCAGATGTACTTTTTAGTTTCTAATTTATCGAATAATGGTTATTCTTTTCATTTTGAAACTGAAGTTGTTATTAAAAGAAATAGTTCTTTTATATGTTCTGGTGTTAAATCAAATGGTTTGTATGTGATCACTCCCAATATTTCTAAAGATTCTTGCTTGGAACTTAATAACTCAATGGTAACTATACCATCTAAAAGAAAAGAACCTTCCACTAATCCAACAAGACTTTGGCATATGATGCTTGGCCATATCAATCTAAATAGGATAGGCAGACTAGTCAAAGAAGGGATCTTAGGCGATTTGGTTCTCGAACCAATGGAAGTCTGTGAGTCTTGTTTAGAGGGTAAGATGACCAAAAGGCCCTTTCCCGCAAAGGGAAATAGAACCAATGCATTGTTGGAATTAGTTCATACTGATGTGTATGGAAGAATAAATATTAGAGCAAGGGGTGGTTATGAGTATTTCATAACATTTACCGATGACCACTCTAGGTATGGATATGTGTGCCTAATGTAGCATAAGTTCGAAGCCTTTGAAAAGTTCAAAGAGTTTAGGGCTGAAGTGGAGAAGCAATTGGGCTCACATATCAAGGCCATTCGATCTGATCGAGGTGGCGAGTACTTGTCTAATGAGTTTATTGATCACCTCGTAAAGAATGTGATTCTGTCACAGTTGACTGCATCTGGCATGCCTCAGCAGAATGGTGTAGCAGAGAGAAGGAACCGGACTCTTTTAGACATGACTAGGTCAATGATGAGTTATTCATAGTTGCCATTATTCCTTTGGGGTTATGCTTTCGAAACCGCTGCATACATACGAAATCTAGTACCAAGCAAATCTATTCCCAGGACACCACGGGAGATATGGATTGGGCGCAAGCCTTCTTTGCAACATCTCTGGATATGGGGGTGTCTAGCACATGTGCTGAAAGGAAAGATGAGCAAGTTGGATTCTAGATCAGAAGTATGTTATTTTGTAGGGTATCCAAAGGGTACTTATGGATGGTATTTTTATGATCCAAGAGAACAGAAAGTGTTTGTTAGTACAAATGCTATTTTCTTAGAGGATGATTATATCATGAACCATAAACCTAAGGGAAGGATAGATCTGAGAGAAATAGAAGGAGAGCCCTCAGTCCAACCCGTAGTTAATAACGATGTAAATCAAGAAAATACCACTTCTTCACCCATTTCCGCACCGGTACCTCGTCGTAGTGGGAGGATTATCAGCCAGCCTAATAGATACATGTTCTTAGGAGAAGTTTTTGAAGCTGTCTCCATAGAATCTGAATCTGATCCTGCCACATATGAAGAGGCAATGGCTGATGTTGATTCAGATCATTGGGTTAAAGCTATGAAGGCTGAATTAGAATCTATGGATTCTAATCAGGTCTGGGATCTTATAGAACATCCAGCCAATATTAAACCCATTGGTTGTAAGTGGGTCTATAAGAGGAAAATAGCATCTGATGGAAAGGTTGAGACCTATAAGGCTAGGCTTGTAGCGAAAGTTTATACTCAGAGGGAGGGCATTGACTATGAGGAAACCTTCACGCCGGTGGCCGTGCTCAAGTCCATCAGGATACTCTTATCCATTGCTGCATGCCTAGATTATGAGATCTGGCAGATGGACGTCAAGACTGCATTCTTGAATGGCAATCTTGAGGAGGACATCTATATGCAACAACCAGAAGGGTTCATAGCTGGTCGGAAAGGTAACTTGGTATGCAAATTGCAAAAGTCCATTTATGGGCTTAAGCAAGCATCTAGAAGTTGGAACATCCGATTTGACCAAGCTGTCAAGTCGTTTGGTTTTATACAAAATCTGGATGAACCTTGTGTATACAAGAGGTGTGAAGGAAAAGTGGTGGCTTTTCTTGTGCTTTACGTTGACGACATTCTACTCATTGGAAATGATGTAGCGGCATTGTCAACGGTCAAGGTTTGGCTAGCTAGTACTTTCGATATGAAGGATCTAGGAGAGGCGAGCTATATTCTAGGGATAAAGCTCTTTCGGGATCGTAAGCAAAAGATAATGGGATTATCTCAAGCTGGTTATATCAATAAAGTGCTAACTAGGTTTTTAATAGATAATTCGAAGAAAGGTTTGTTACCATTCAGGCATGGTTTAGCATTCTCCAAGGACCAGTGTCCTAAGACACAGGAGGAGAGGAATCGCATGGCAGGAATTCCATATGATTCGGCAGTTGGAAGTCTCATGTATGCAATGTTATGCACTAGACCAGATATCTATTTTGCCATTGGCATGGTTAGCAGATATCAATCGAATCCAGGTCCAGAGCACTAGACAGCCGTTAAGCACATTTTTAAGTACTTGAGAAGGACTAAAGATTACATGCTTATGTACGACGGTAGTGAGTTAATTCCAGTAGGATATACCGACTCGGACTTTATGTCAGATAAAGATTCGAGGAAGTCAACATCCAGACATCTCTTTACCTTGGGAGGTGGTGCTGTTAGTTGGAGGAGCATTAAGTAGAAATGCATTGCAGACTCAACTACAAAAGCTAAGTATGTGGCTGATTGTGAAGCCGCAAAGGAAGCTGTTTGGCTCAAGAAGTTCCTTATGGAGCTCGAGGTAGTACTAGCGTCATTGTCACCTATTACGCTTTATTGTGATAATAGTGGGGCAGTGGCTCAGTCTAAGGAGCAAAGGAACCACGGGAAGGGAAAGCACGTAGAGCGGAAATATCATCTTATCCGAGATATTGTTCAACGTGGAGATGTGACTGTCACCAAGATTGCCACCGCTGACAATCTTACTGATCCGTTTACAAAGGCCTTGCCACAGAAGGTCTTTGATCGTCATCTAGCTAGTCTAGGTCTTAGATGTAGTTCTGAATGGTTATGAGTGCAAGTGGGAGTTTGTTGGGTTTGTGCCCTCAAACCATTACTTTATACATGAGACATTGACATTTTAATATATGGATATCAGCTTTACATTTAGTTATGTATGTTTCTTTCATGAGATGATTGTTATCCATAAGTATCATAGTAAGTAATTCGTGTATGTATGAGATACATATAAGTGAGATGCGAATTACTATTCTTTGTTACTTAGAATGTGTCACAGTGGATAATGAGACTGGATATCTCATCAGGTTTACACTGTAGCATGATTAACTACCATTGGATGGAGTGATTAATCTCAATCACTAGAGTTTAACTCTTAGTTAATATGCTAGTGCTTATAGTGCATTGACGGACCTGAGCTTTCCTATTGACACTCAAGACTGTCAATCAGTCGATAGGAACTCATAACTTGTTTAAGGTACGTGTTCTTAATCTTGAGACGATTATGAACACGGACTGTGGATATGGCTGCTTTGACTTACCAATCAGTGCGGTCTATAGAAGATCAACACCTGGGTATCTTGGGTATGTGATATTCATAGGGTTATGAACATATATTGTCAAGACAGAATCTATCCTTTGTTTCAGAGTAAGAATTCCCTTGAGAATGTCACCAAGTCGATTATTGAGTACTGCAGTCTTGTTGATAAGAGTTATCAACATGTTTGGTAATCATGAGAGGTGAATGGGACTCAAGGAATACAAGAATTTATCATGATTCAGGTTGACAGTAACAGTTATTCGACTACCTGAATATGATTATGAATGCTGAAGGTAGAGGGACATTAGTACAACATACAAGTCTAGTTATCGCTTCGGATATGTTCTTTTGCGTTGGAGTTCAGTTATCATTTTATAGTGGAGTAAACGTTAACTGACCAGTTAGTTTGCTGATGAAAGAGTTTGGTCGCGGTAATTAACAAACTGGTCTGAGCCAACAATAAAAAGCCTAGGAGGTCCCACTCTTAGCTCCGCCAAGATACTTGGAAAGACATATGAGGAAGTTGTCAAGACAAGTTCGATCGATTGAAGTATGTTCGATCGATTGAAGTCTTGGCAGTCTCGATCGATCGAGAATGGTTCGATCGATCGAAGATCTTCGATCGCTCGAAGTCTAGGTCGGTTCTGGAAATCTATAAATAGGGCAGCTGCATTCTGGAAAAGGAGTTTGTCATTTTAGAACGTCAGAAGCTGCAGAAACTGTTTTTAGAGCCCCAAACCTTCTTTTTCCTCTCTATTAGAGATCCCACCATCTCTAGTCTCTCCGGCAAGCATCCGCAGGAGACAAAAGGGTGAAGACAACCTAGTGGAGGCTGCTGCATCACCAAGGAAGAAGAAGAAAATCAGAATTGAGTTCAAGACACTAAGGTATAACTCTTGTCCCCTCTTGTGCGTATCGATAGAATTAACGAGTAGTAGATCCTGGGCTACCATTAAGTTTTTATAACTTGACTTTTCCGCTGCGCGTTTAAACTTTTAACTTAAACCGGTTTTTCCATCATGATTATACTCGTATTGGGCCATGAATGGCTTGACAACATCTTCTCATACTCTGGTCTTGCTTGGCTCTAATGTAAGATACCATGACAAAGTAGCCCTGATTAATGTTTGCTAAAATAGTACAACCATCATGGTCGTGCTCAAGCCACTTAGCTGAAAGACCCCTATGCACATTCAAATATGACTACGGGTTTCCCATCCCATCAAACTTATCAAATACTGGCATCTTGAACCCGGTGGATAATATCTCATGCACCCTATTGTATAACCCTTCTAATTCTAGCAGGTAAGTATCGACCCCTTGGGCTTTGCGCACTACCCTTTCTAGCTTTTCTACTTTCTCAGCCATCATCTTCTCTTTTTTAGCTCTCTCTTTTTCTACCCTTTCCCTTTCTGCTCTCGGTACCTCAGCCCTTTCTAGATCATCAATCCAATCCTCCTCCCTCACGACCAGAGGAGGGTCGGCAACCAGTTGAGCTATGGGCGGTTGTCGTGCCATTGTTTCCATCATGGTCATCATCCTTGTCATCTGTCCTGCCTGCTGTTCCACTATGGCCCTTAATTCTGCTATCTCTCTCTCGTGTGCCTCTTGTGCCATCTCTCTTCTGACTAACCTTGCAGTGGAATCTCTGCACCAGACTCTGCTTGTAATAGGTTCTATTTTTCACCCACAACCATATATTTTAATTAACTTTGATTCATTTGAAGGAAAGGTTTTTTGTTTTATTTCTTCTCCTTTTTAATTATTCCAGTCAATTTATCAAATGATTGTGATAAATGTTCATAAATGATTCACGTGTCATGCTAATGCGATGCATGTATGTGTGCTTATTCTATATGCCAAAATAAAAGTAAATCCTGATCCTAGCACATAAGACACATAAGCACATATAATCCCCATTCACGTCGAGTGTGGTAATTTATCCTTTCGTTGTGACCTTCACAAACCCTTTCCAAAGATTTAATATTCATTAGTAGAGCATGATGGTTTTTTTTTTTCTTTTTTTCAAATTCTCAAGAACCTTGGATTTTCCTTTGAAAGTGAGAGCATTTTTTTCGTGAAAGATGGTTTGAATTGAAATCTTACTTTGAAACTCATTTGAAAAACATTTCGCCAGATGATGAAGTCTTTAAAAACAATTCTCGCGAATTTTGAATCTCTTTTTTTAAAAGTGAAAACATTTCTCAATAAACAATTATTTTACTTTACTATGACCAATAGAAAGTAAGTTTCAAAGATTTTCCTTGTAAGAGTGATTCTCAAAATACTTTGGGATTTACAAAGATAGATTTGAGAACTCTAGAATAGAAAAGACAACACGATTGCATAATTACCGCACTTTTCATAAATTCGGATACGTACAAGATCAATGATGCTTAACCAAACATGGTATAAGAGATGTAATCTTATAATCAAGATTCGGTATGTTCTCAAATGTCATAGGACATGAAGAGGAATAGATCAAAAGTGATTAAGAGGGTACACATCTTTTATCAAGTAAGTATCGAATCATCATCTCAAGTAATCCCTTACAGGGATACAAAACTCCCTAGCACATACTCCTAAGGAAGAATTGATTTCTTAAGATTAAAGGGTTCTATAGAAGCTATCATGCAAAGGTTGGGTTTTGGTCAAAATACAGGACCCTTGACAAAAGATGCTTCATATACCAACACATGGTACAAGATCAAGGGTGATCAAACAATCCGATGATGGCTTGACCAACCGGGTTGCCCCGAGCCTCCAAGGTCATAGTTCAGTGTAATCGACTGGCGAGACATGTAAGTGTAATGCAATGATCACACAAAAATTAATTAATTGGATGAAAAGGATGCTTTCAAGTCTAATCCTCAAGTGAACTCAAAATCAGAAATTCGAGTCGCCAGAATGCAGATACCGGCATTTGGGCCCACTTTTGTTTAAAACAATTTCTTTCAAAACAAAATGCAAATAGTTGCCACTTAATTTTTAAAAGGAAAATTAAGAACTGTTTTAAAAGTAAATTGATCTTTTGGAAATCAGAGATTTCTAGGTCCGGGGATTATGGAATGAGAGGGGAAGGAGCCCGACAGACTAAAACACTCCCTCTCATCCTATCTCGTGATAGGCCTCTACTCAACATCCTTTTAATCAAATTTATTATCTAAGCATGCCTTCAACTAATACATATGTATAAATATACATTACACAAGCATGTTGGAAAGGGTGTAAAATTGCTAACAATAAAATAGCATTCATAATCCATATAATTTAAGTAGCAAGCAAAATGATGTGGAAATAGGGAGCTAGAGAACATACCTGGGATCCGCCGCGAATATTAAACATGCAATGCTTGCACATAAAGATAAAATCTAAGAAAAGGTCTCTAACGCATATATGCACATAAGGCAAGACCTAGTTTAAGGTGTCGCACATATAGTCAAAAATCAATTAAATTCAAAGAATAGAATAAACTAGAGAATGGTTGAGAAATTGTACCTTGATAGTGCTACAAAACAAGGATTAATCCACATGCTTTAAAAAAGATATAGTATCAATAATCATTCCTAACTCCTAGCTAAATCTATCAAGTAGAGAAGGAATTGTCATAACAATGAATTCCTTTTAACTAGTTGGAAACATAGCACCTCCATAGATATACAAGTCTCAACTAGGAGCCAATGTAATGTCCATATAGAGATGATAGAATCCCAACACGATCATAAGGAACCCATAATCATGATCAATTAGGTTTAAGGCTAAACACAATGCAAACATGACATCCTAACCATTAAAATAAATGTATGTGAAGTATGCATGAATATGAACGTGAGTAAGATATAAATCATTAATCAATTTGGATCACTTAGTCTCTGGATTTAAACTTAATTGACATTATTTAAGACATGGTTAGGATCTTAGGACATTAGGAGTCCATTAGATTAGAGTTATTTAAGGTTTATCAAAACTGTGACAGAATTGCAAGAATTATAGAGAGCAGACCAGACTTTCAAAAAAAGAAATAAAATACTTCCAATCATTAGATCTTAATGATTTTTTAGTATGTTGTGCCCCTATGGATATAGTTTCTAACTCAAAAAGAAAATCGAAGATCGAATAGCTCAATCTCTGGGAATAGGATCATGACCAGACATCACTTGGAAATTTTCAACTCTCTGTCCAGAGTTTTTGAGTGATTTTCTAAAAATAGTAAAAATATCAGAATCACATTGATCTTTTTAGGGTATCTTCCTAACACATTAATTTTCATAGAAAAATTTATATTAAGTCAAGAAAATTTGATTAAGGCTCTAATTTACTTATTTTAAAACGAACTTACTGTTCTGAAATTTTGGACAGAGACCAACCTACTCACAAATCATAAGGCCAAACCATCCTAAGTATAAGATTTCCTCAAAACAAAAGTTCTAGTGACTCATGCATACGTTATGAACCTTCTCTAATTGGTCTCACTCAATTCTCATGGACCATGATTGACATGTAGGGGTATTTGTTAAATACAACCGCGCTAAAGGAAGAAAATACACTGATTTAGTCTACAATTCCTTAATATATCTGCAATTTGGATTATAATACCAGCTTTTACATAATATGATTAATCTATGATATGTTGTATTGTTTTAGCCATAATTTGTGCAGATCATTGCTTGCTGTGTGGAGAAATGAATAAGCAGGATGAAAGGGATGCTGGATTTTAAGGAAGACAGTTGAAACATAAAAAGTGAGTCTCGAGCGATCAAAGATCATTCAAGCGATCGAGATTTTAATCGATTGAAAGAGGTTCAAGCGCTCGAGAATTCCAGAAGTTAGATCGATCGAGAATGTTTAATCGATCAAACATGGCTTTTATCAGCACTCCTTAGAGCTTAAATGTAACTGCATGGCAGATGGCATGATCGCTGCGGATTCGTGTGATCCCAACATTCCCTTTTTATAAAGAAAACCGTTTTTAAAATATCGCTTTAGTTAATTAGTTAATCACTAGTTTAATTTAATTTAGTTGATTTAATTTTAGTAGTCACTTCGTGGAACTTTGTGTTCTACAACCTTTCGAATATTGATTTTTATTTTCCTTTTGGAGATTAATCTAGGTATTAAGTTTTTAACCTTTCCTGTGGAATCGACGTAGTCTTAACCAGATTGCTACTTGCACGATTACCTACACTTAGGTATAGCACACAAGCGCACAGTTTTTTGCTGTGTCAAGTTTTTGGTGCCGTTGCCGGGGAAGGCAACAAGCTAACGCTTAGATTACCTCAATCTATCTTTATTTCTTTATATTTTCTTTTGTCTTTTATTCTTTAGATTAAAACTACTTAGGATCTTTCCCTTTATGTTCGATAATTCCATCAAAGGAATTTACGAAAATCCACTGTTTTCCTCCGACTCTTCTAGTTCTATTAATCTCTCGGCCACACCCACCGATTCAATGGCCGATAATCAAAGTGAAAATGGTGAGAATGTGGTTGTATCAATTGACGATTCGCTTCATCCTTTGTGTGATCTCATGACACCTGAACACGCACCTACACCTTCTTGTATTCTCATTCCGCCTCATGCTGGTGAATTTCAATTTCGCAACGGAATGATTCAACTCCTTCCAACCTTCTATGGAATGGAGAGCGAGAAGGCATATCTACATGTCAAAGATTTTGAGGATGTTTGTAAAACATTCTCACAAAATTGCCCTATAGATGTGACACATCTAATACTATTACCCTTCACCTTGAAGGATAAAACACAAGCGTGGTTGCTCACCTTGAAGCCGAATTCAATCTACACCTGGCATGCGATGAACACTGCATTCTTAAAAAAATTCTTTTCACCTCGCATGACCACCGAGCTAAAACGACAAATAAACTCTTATAAACAAAAGACCAATGAAACCTTCACCCAAATGTGGGAGCATTTCAAGGATTTGCTTCTCTCATGCCCACATCACGGGTATGAGAAATGGTGAGCCATAAGCTACTTTTACGAAGGGTTAAATGGTGAAACTAAAAAGTTGGTCGAAACCATGAGTTCAGGGCCATTTCTTCGCAAAAACACTAAAGAAGCTGAAGCTCACTTCGAGTGGCTAGCTGAACATGCCCATGAATGGTCTAATTCTGAAAATGTCCCACTCTCACAGATATCCTATGTAGAAGAGAAAAGTCTGTAGCAATTAAAAAGTGAGGATCATCTAATGAACAAATATCAAGAACTAGTTAAGAAAGTAGAAGAGTTAGGAATGAAAGAAGAGAGTTCTAGGCAGGTTTTACCTGAAGAACCATGCTGCACATGCAACATGTTGGGACACACTAATCAATACTGTCCCAATGTTCAGTACTTTCAAGAACAAGCCCCCATGGAAATGAATGCCATGCAAGGGTATAGGGGGGCGGGGAATTCCTATAACAATCATAATTCGCAAAAATAATAACAATCGATGGAATCACCCCGGGTTTGATTGAAAAAACGATGCTGGGATCCAAAATTAATACCAACAACAACAGCCCTACAATAACAATAATCAATATCAAGGGCAATACAATAGGCAGCCCCAGCCATTCAATCAAAAATAGATCAAACAACTACAACCAAGCTTAACCCTCTAACAATCAGCAATCAAATATTTATGTGCTACCTCACAAAAAGGTGCAAGAGGAAGATCCTCTCTCTAATGCAAATTTAACGCAACAGTTTATTCAAATGATGAATAAAATGTCTGCAACATTAGAGAGAATGGATGAACGACAAGAGGGATCGAGTGGAACTTTTCTTGCCCAACCACTTCAAAACTCTAAGGGATTCAACAATGGTCCCAATAATAATGAACGGGCAAAAGCCGTGACTACTCTGAGAAGCGACAAGATTATAGGGTGCAATATACCCCTCTCTACACCTGAAGAGTATGAAGAGGACGAAGTGGTACCTAAAAGCAAACCACCCACTCAAGAAGAGGAGCCGTTCACTAAGAACAAACCATTAGAATCGCATAAAGATGCTCCTAAAGAAGTAGAAGAAGTTGAGAGAAGGCCCGAAAAGGAGCCTGTCATTGACCAATTACCTAAATGCCCTTTTCCCAGCACCTTACCCTCAAAGGCTTAAGAAACCGAAAAACGAGGCAAATAATCAGGAGTTCTTGGAATTGTTTAAACAAGTCAAAATCAATCTCCCGCTTCTTGATGCAATCAAATAAGTACTGGCCTATGCTAAGTACCTTAAACACTTATGCACGGTCAAGAGGAGGCAAAGTGTGAAGAAACACGCTTATGTCGCTTGCCAAGCAAGCACAATCATCCAAAATGAATTGCCTTTAAAACTCAAAGACCCCGGTACCCCAACTGTCTCGTGCCGAATTGGGAATCAAAGGATAGACAATGCACACCTTGATCTAGGAGCGAGCGTAAACCTGCTGCCATACTCAGTTTATAAACAACTAGGGTTGGGTGAACTCAAACCTACCCAGTTGCGCTACAGCTGGCAGAAAAGTCACTCAAATATCCTAGAGGAATACTAGAGGACGTTCTCGTACAAATAGACTCCTTTGTCTTCTCGGTTGATTTTGTAATTTTGGACACTGAACCTGTGTCTAATCCATGTTCACAAATCCTGACAATTTTTGGACGTCCATTCTTCAACACCATAGATGCCACAATCAAAATAAGAAGTGGTATTATGACCATCATATTCAGGAACATGACTCTAAATGTCAAGATTGTTTCAAATCCCCGACTTGAAGAATACGAGGATGAGGAAGAAATCAATTACTTTAAAATGGTCATCAAAGACGACACTGATTTTATAGATTACAAAGATCCTTTAGAGGTAGTTGTGTTACAATTTGACGATATCTATCAACCTAATGATTCTACCCCATTGGATGCTGCTTTAAATCACACTTGCCTCATGATGGAAATAAAAGAGGAGGATAGAGCTAAATGCATTTGGGTAACACCATATGAACCACTACCTCTAAAAACAAACTTAGTCATGCCCTCCAATTTTTAGTTTCCCGATTTGGAGTTAAAGGAGCTTACAATAGAGCTCAAATACGCTTTCCTGAGGACTAAAAGGACTTACCCCGTTATAATATCATCTACATTAAATCCTGAACAAGAGGGTCAGTTAATCCAACTGTTGAAACAACATAAGGGAGCATTAAGATGGACTATTGCCGATCTCAAAGGCATAAGGCCGTCTATGTGCATTTATAAAATATACTTGGAGGAAGATGTTAAACCTTCGCGACAAATGCAAAGGCGTCTGAATCTTAACATGCAAGAAGTTGTCAAAAAGGAAGTTTTAAAACTACTTGATGCTGGGATCATATATCCTATATCTGATAGCCCTTGGGTTAGTCCAACCCAAGTAGTGCCAAAGAAGGCAGGCATAACAGTAATCCCAAACAAAGATGGTGAATTGGTATCGACACGCGTCCCCACCGGATAGCAGATGTGTATTGATTACCAAAAATTGAACACTGTGACCCGAAAAGACCACTTTGCATTACCATTTATGGATCAAATGCTAGAACGAGTGGCGGGTCAAAAATATTATTGCTTTCTGGACGGATATAGTGGCAATAATCAAATTGAAATTGCTCCTGAAGATCAGGAGAAAACAACTTTCACATGTCCGTTCGGTACATTCGCCTATCGTCGTATGCATTTTGGCTTATGCAACGCACCTGCTACTTTTCAGCGGTGCATGTTGAGCATATTCAGTGATATGGTCAAACAAATACTTGAGGTCTTTATGGACGATTTTTTGGTGTTCGGCCATAGTTTTGAAAATTGCTTAGACAATCTGGAATGTGTGCTAACAAGATGCGAGAACAAACACTTAGTACTAAACTGGGAAAAGTGTCACGTCATGGTGACCAAGGGAATTGTCCTCGGCCACATTATTTCTGATAAGTGTATCCAAGTTGATAAAGCAAAAATCGACATAATCTCAACTCTATCTGTCCCCTATACAGTCAAAGACATCTGTTCTTTCTTGGGACACGCGGGATTTTATCATCGCTTTATAAAAAATTTTAGTGCGATTTCCTGACCACTGTGTCAACTCTTAGTCAAAGATGCACCTTTTGAGTGGTCTGGCAACTGTCAAACATCTTTTGACGCACTAAAGGAACACCTTACCTCCGCACCTATAATACAGGCACCCGACTGGAGTTTGCAATTTGAATTAATGTGGGATGCTAGTGACTATGCCATTTGTGCAGTCTTGGGACAGAGGAAGGATAATAAGCCCTATGTAATCTACTATGCCAGTCGAACACTTAACGAAGCTCGAATGAATTATACGACTATACGACTACCAAAAAAGAGCTATTGGCAATAGTTTTTGTTCTAGATAAATTCAGGTTATATCTGATAGGGTCCCCAATCGTCTGTTTTACAGACCACTCGGCCCTCAAGTGCCTATTATCTAAGAATGATGCGAAACAACGACTTATCCGTTGGATACTCTTATTCCAAGAATTTGATATCACAATCAAGGATAAAAAGGGAGTAGAGAATGTGGTCGCTGACCATTTGTCTCGACTAACATTTACTGACAACACTTAACCCATACCAATTAAGGATGAATTCCTAGATGAGCAACTGATGACTGTTTCCAGTTTGCCTTGGTATGCGGATATAGTAAATTATCTTGTCACGGGAGAGACCCCGAGTCAATTGTCAAATCAGGACAAGGAACGGTTCCTTTCATTTGCGTGTCATTTCTTTTTCGATGACCCTTACTTATTCAAGTATTGTGCTGATCAAGTCATCATACTTTGCGTACTGAATGAGGACATAACTGTAATTTTGGCATCTTGCCATTCGAAAGCCTGAGGAGGCCATTTTTCTTCGCAAAAGACCGTACAGAAAGTCCTACACAGTGGTTTTCTACTGGCCCACTGTGTTTAAGGATGCCTATTCTTTTTGCAAATCGTGCCAACGCTGTCAAAAGCTTGGTACAATTTCAAAAAGGAATTCTATGCCCTTAACTCCCATTATCACAATTGAAATATTCGATTGTTGGGGCATAGACTTTATGGGCCTGTTTCTGAAATCAAACAACTATGAATACATACTCCTAGCTGTGGAGTATGTATCAAAATGGGTAGAAGCGATACCGACAAGATACAATGACCACAAAACATTAATGTCCTTTCTTAAAGAACATATTCTGTCACCTTTTTGGAACCCCGAAAGCGCTAATAAGTGACCAAGGCAAGCATTTTTGCAACAGGCATTTGGAGTCACTTCTCAACAAATATGGGGTCAACCACAAGATTGCTCTAGCCTACCACCCACAAACTAACGGGCAGGCAGAGTTGGCTAACCGAGAAATCAAGCATATACTAGAAAAGACGGTTAGTTTCAACAGAAAGGACTGGGCATATAAACTGACCGATGCTTTATGGGCGTACCGCACTGCTTATAAGACAAACTTGGGGATGTGTCTGTACAGGCTAGTATATGGCAAGGCATGTCACCTTCCTGTCAAAATCGAGCATAAAGCGTATTGGGCAACACGTTCATTGAACTTTGATATTAAAAAGGGTGGTCATTTCCGAAAACTCCAGTTGGCTGAACTGGAGGAAATACGTCACGATGCCTATGACAATACTAAATTATACAAGGAAAGGTTGAAGGTTCACCACGATAGAACAATCTTTTGAAAATCATTCGAGCCAGGCAGAAAGTCTTGCTGTACGACTCTGGCCTCCACCTTTTTCCAGGTAAGCTCCGATCCCAGTGGATAGGTCCATTCATCATTAAATCTGTTTTTCCACATAGAGTCTGTGAAAACGCGGAATTCCACTTCTTGTTTATTTGAAATCGTTTTGAAAGGGCAAAGAAAAGAAAGGTCTGTTGAAAACAAATACAGAGTCGCCACTTGGTCTTTAAGGAACCAAGAAACCTAATTTTGACTCACCCAAATGGATAAAGGGCACCAGCACTTCATAACCAAAGAACTTGGATCGGGGTTTTGGTACGAGAGAAGAAGGAGCCTTTGTCGTGACTAAAACACACTTAACTCGTCCCCGTCTTTCGACCGGCCTCAATTAGCATCCAAATAATTATCTTATACTATGTATGGTTCGACAATTATTACTATGATAGTGATCGGCGACGAATAGTTGCCGTTTATAGTCCTATAAATACGCTTTATTAGCCCATTTTATGTAGTTATTAGTTATTTTTTAATAAGTATTCTAACTTTTGTAGGATTTGGAGCTATAACTTGAAAATGCACAAAAATCCAATGATTAGTGGCTTTGGAAGTCATTCTAGGCTCAAACGGTGATTCTGGTGAAAGCTGAATGCAGTAGCAACCTTGGTAAATCGCATTTTTGGCAAGGAATACTTTAGATTTTAGAAATTTTTCCAGAGATATAAAATGTAGATCTTTGAGTTACGGACGCGTGACCACAAATGGCGAGTCAATCCGAGTTCCAAACAAAACGTTATCGCATTTCTACGAAAGTCGGGCAGTGCAGCGAAAAGGACCTTGCGCGACCGGGCCACGCGAGCGACCTGTGAAAAAACCAAAAATGTGTATTTTGTTAAATTAAAGTGCCCAGCGAAGGTGGTTTGTGCATATGACGTCAAAAAACATAAATATAGTATTTTTAGTACGGTTTGACTTAGGAAAGCTTCCTAAATCCTTCCAAACTCTATATAAATCCTATTCTAAATCAATTTTGTGATTATACATCATTACACAACAATAGATACATCCATATATAACTAAAATTTCAGCCATTGAAGAGAGAAAAGCAAGGAGAAGAAGAAGAAGACCAAGGATTCCCATGGCCTCCTCCATCAACCTCTTGCCGTTCATCAATTTTATGGCTAACTAAACTCAAGATCTAGGGTTTCAATGAAACCCTAGCCAAGTAATAGGGTGTATTTTATGTTTTTATTTTAGTTTTATTATGTATGGATGACAGTTACATGTTCCGAGGATTTTTATAAATAAATCGTGCTTTTATTGATTAAATCATTACTTTCAAAGTTAACTCTTGTCTTAGATCTATTTTGATGGTAGTGTGCTCAATGATCTATGCTTGCTGTGCTTGTTTAGATTATTTACATGTAATGGTGCTTAAATTGAATTGTGCTATCAAGTATCCGAATAGTCCATGCCTAGATTAGACGGATTATAGCACGACCCTAGTTTAGTGTGGGATAATTCGGGCTAATCGAAGATGGATTATGTTGGTGCTTCAACCATAGTTATTTTCTTGACGGAGGAATTGGGCTTGTAGCTACAAATCTCCATTATCATCCAACTTAAAAAGCTAAAGTAATTCGTAAATACCCTCATTATGAAGCTAGTGGTGGATTTGCAATCCTAGGTTCCTTAAACTTATTATAAAAACAAATATTTAATTGCTTTCATACTTTAGATTTACTTTTATTATTATTAGTTTAATTCTAATTAAATCCAAAATCAGTCTTTCTTAATTAACTAAATTTAGGTTTTAAAAATTAAAGTGCTTAATCTTTTGAAAGTGAAGCATAAGTTAAGCATATTTTTATATCTTGATTCTGACGAGATCAATTTTTGGCGCCGTCCCGGGGATTGCATTATTACCTTTAGTTTTAGAATCTTAGTTTAGTTAATTCGTAAATATTATATTAGGCTTTCTTTTTCTTATTTTTTCGTTTTATTTTGAGTTACTAACTTTTCTTTTTCTTTTTGTAATTTTTTAGGTGCTCGAAATTCTAGCGTTTCGAGTGGAAAAGCTGTGAACGTCAAAGGAGCTTACGCGAAAAGATAAAATAAAAATAATTCAAGAAAATTGCTTCCTTTGAAATTCACTTCAAACCACTGTAAGTCAGGGCGCTGTGACGCACTATTTACATTAGTTTAGGGGTGGATTGCACTGCATTAGCTCGGAAACCCGGGGCGCTGGGCTTTGACGTGAATCACTGCATAAGGATAATTACATGCATCATAGTAGTACTCTGTGCTTGCGAGTTATTTTATTTGCGAGATTATTTTTGTATTTGCTGAGTCAGTCCTTATTTTAGTTTATTTTCTTTTTAATTTATGTTTGGTATACGTTCAAATAAACCAGAATTAAAATCTTTCGATCTTGAACTTGAACGTACCCTTAGAATTAGTAAGTCTTCAACCCAAGCTCCGAGAGCTCAGTTGAAAATAGACGACGAGTCGACTCCAAAACCATCGTCATTGTTTCAGGCTGAAATTCAAAGCACCCGTAAACGTTTAAGAAAAACTCGAACTTTAAACATAGAACCTATTCCAATGGCCGACATTGGAAACAACGAAAACAATAAAGCTAATATACCGCCACCTCCTCCGCTTAAAGATTATTTTATTCCTACAACTTACACGCCTCTAGTAGGTATCGAATTACTGGAGGCGACGGCATCTCACTTTGAGATAAAGTCATCTACCCTCTCGCTACTTCCTTCTTTCCATGGCTGTATTAATGAAGACCCTTATCAACACTTAGGAGATTTTCAAGATATTTGTTCTACGTTAAAAATCCAAAATTTCACTGATGATGAATTAAAACTGCGTCTCTTTCCATTCTCTTTACAAGATAAAGCGACGTATTGGCTCAAATCTTTGGAGCCAAACACTATAAAAACATGGGAATCATTACATACGACATTTTTACAAAAGTTTTTTCCAATAACAAGAACAAATCAAATAAGAAAATCGATAACAAATTTTGTGATGCAAGATGGGGAAACACTTTATGACACATGGGAGAAATTTAAACAATTATTACGTTCCTGCCCACATCATCAGGTTCCTAAGTGGCAGTTGGTACAGGTCTTTTACGAGGGACTTATTCCCTCTATTCGTAATACCGTCGATGCCGTTTGTGCTGGTACTTTCATACACAAAAGCGCCGACAAGGCCTGGAAAACATTTGAAACTTTGAGCGAGAATTCGATGCATTAGTCTGTGTCGGTACGTTCTGGAGGATATCTGCCACCACCAAATAGAAAACTTGACCAACTTATGAGGATGGGAATTAGGTCCACTCCACCTTCTTCAGAAGTATGTGCATTATGTTCTGAACCGTCTCATAATATCTTTGCATGTCCTTTTGCATCTCAATTCCCGGAATTCGTGGAGCAACACATTAATTCTATTCAACAATACCCATGAAATAATTATAATTTGACTACTAATAATCTGGACGCGCCATGGAGAAACCATCCAAACTTCTCATGGAAAAATAATAATAATAATCCTAATGAGGCGATTAATTTTCCTAATGCATATCGACCCCAGTTTCAACCTAATCAATACCAACAACCGCCTCCTAATCTGAACCCTTGAAGGGGTAACATTTTTGAGGAAAAGGTGTTGGCGTCCCTTAATAAAATTGAAACACAAGTACAGGCACAAGCACAAATAGTGCACTCACACATACAATCCATTGCGAAGCTTGAATCCCAAATGGGACAACTAGCTACTGTAGTGAGTCGTAGAAACGAGGGGATGTTGCCTAGTCAAACAATTCAAAACCCTAAGGGACAATATGAGGTTAAGGGGTCGAATGAGGAAGTAAACGCCGTCTCAACTAGGTTCACCACACGAGAGGAAGAGGTAATAGAAATTCCGAATGAGAATGTGATAGATATGAACATCAACTCCAATACAAAGAAGGGTAAGGATGCGAGCCAAAATAAGAAAGAAAAAGAAACGGCCCTCACTAATCATATACCGAAATTGCCCTTTCCACCTAATATTGATGAACCATCAAATTTTCCAAAGAAAGGGTCAAAGGTTGAGGATATACTCGAGGTATTTAAACAAGTTAAAATCAATATTCCATTCCTCGATGCTATTAAACAAATTTCCGCTTACTCTAAATGTCTTAAATTCCTATGCACTCAAAAGCACAAATTGCGCAATCATATTTCAAAAAAGGTCTTTCTCACAGAAAAAGTGAGCTCAATTTTCCAACACGCTACTCCGAAATATAAAGATCCAAGTACGCCTACGATTTCATGTGTCATAGGTGACACTATCATTCATCAGGCTCTCCTTGACTTAGGAGCTAGCGTTAATCTCTTACCTTATCACGTCTATAAACAATTAGGACTAGGTGAACTTAAACGTACGGCAACTACAATACAATTAGCGGATCGTTCTATTAAAATCCCTAGAGGAATCGTCGAGGACGTCTTCGTAAAAGTTGATAAATGTTATTATCCTATCGATTTTATGGTTCTTGACACTGAACCTATACTAGATGCTAGGAAGCACACTCCTGTCATTCAAGGTCGTTCGATTTTAGCAACCGCTAACGCGCGTGTTAACTGTAGGACGGGGATAATGAAAGTGTCGTTTGGGAATATGAATTTGAAATTGAATGTTTTCAACGCTATTGATCAACCTCCCAAAGACGACGATTACCTATGTGAGGCGGAAAGTGAGGTAAGACGAAATATTGAACCTAATATAGGAATAAATACGTGTGAGGAAAATAATAAGGTTAGTGATGAGCGGACAAATTCGAATAATCTAGACCCTAATGATGAATTCACTCGGAGGGTAAGAAATAGATTTAAACATAATAAGGATGAACCGTCAATTGAATTAATCCAAAGCGATGTTATTTCTACTTACCACCGGGCTCTTCCTGATATCCTAAGGGGTACAAAGTCTAATTTTCAACCTCCATAAATCTTGAGCTAGAATGGTCTACCTAAAGACGTAAAAGATAGCTCTTCTTGGGAGGCAACCCAAGCTTTATTTCGTCGGTCTCTCTTATTTTTGATTGTTTTTGGTCGATTTTGAGTCCTTTTTAAGTTTTCTGAACAGGTTTGGGGGTCGGAGTAAAATTATTTTGCACTTATTTACATTAAAATAAAGAAAAGGAGGAAAAGACCAAAGACGCGTCCGACCCTCTTGCGCGACATGTCGCTCGCGCGAGATTCTCCCATAGACAAATTTTTTCAAGTTTATATATATATATATAGCCTCAGTATCTATTCGCGCTTGAATTCGCGCGAGCGAGGGGTCTGCTCGCGCATCCCGCTCACGTGAGCTTGTGCCTTAGAAACTTTTCTGAAAAAAAAAATAATAAAGAGGCCTCAGGTTTACCTCGCGGAGGGATTCGCACGAGCGAGGGTCGCTCGCGCGGTCCGATTGCGCGAGGTGGGGATTTTTCAGTTTTTCTCTTTGTCCTTTTAGCTTCTGTTTCCCACACCTGTTCAGTTGTTTTTCTTTTCTGGTATTTTTTACGATCGAGTTTGTCTTTGTTTAGATAGTTTTGTTTCTATGTGTTTCATTACATTCTTTTAATTCTAGTTTAGTTTTTATTGATTAATAAATAAATAAAGAACATATGTATTATATTTTAGCCTTTATTTGTTTGTTTATATTCTTTTGTTAAGTATTAACAGGTGAAATAGTGCTCCATTTGGAGTAATTGAATTTTGATTCCATATTATTGTACGTTCACTTGGTTTGTGTTTGCCGAAATTGAGGTATTATCGTTCCTTTCTTACCTACTCCCCTTTCTTTCATTTTATTGTTTCATTGGGGACAATGAAAGGTTTAGGTTTGGGGGTATGCACACACATGCACATTATTATGCACTAATTTTTTAAAAAAAAATCGATTCTTGTGCTTTAATAAACGATGTTACTGACGTTTTTGCAATCTTGATTCGATACTTCTTGTTTTGTAACTATGATTGTTATAGAATGGTAAAAAAGAGAAGATGCGATTAAATATTTGTTGAAGTCATGATATGATGTTTTAGGTCATGTATCGTCCGAATCGTAGTTTTATATCATAGTTTTGCACACAAACCTATGCACTGCACGTAGTCGCTTGAATACATGTTTGATGTGAATTATAATATGATTCAGATTTCTAGATAACACAAGGTGGAGACTAGACCCGGTGAGGTTTTGAGCCTATCTTTTCTTTTTAGCGTGTTATAAGTACATTGTGTTTATTGAATTTCATTGAAATGGCGCATTAACTCGTTGTTTAGTCTCATTATTCTTGTTTTGGTTGATAGTCAAGTTAAAATATTTGTTTACCATGCTAAATAATCTTCCGTCGTAAATGTTGAAGAACCATATAACCATGGGACATGATTTTAGGCCTTCTTTGTTTACTGACCAATAAATGATAAATTTCCTTAGTTCTCCCTTTGAGCCATTAAAATTTCATTTTTCTTTAATTACCATTATCCTGTTTTTGCTCCAATTTGGCCAACTTGGAGCTCACCCCTGAAAGATTGATCAACTTTTAGTGGTGTTAAGGCGATGTGTGATTGAGAAGAAAAAGAAGATAAGATGATGTTTGGGGTGGTTGCCTTGGTAATCAATGAATATTTGTTTCAAAAGCAACGAAGAGGAAAAGAATAGAGAAAATGAAAAGAAAAAGAAAAAGAAAAAAAAAAAGAATAAGGTTGAAAAAAAAAAAGAAAAGAAAAAGAAACAGAAGGAGAAAAAATTGAAAAGAATGAAAAGAAGAAAATGAAATGATGAAGTTGGTATAAGAGACGAATGAAAGAAATCGAACGTGCCTTACAATGTCATTCTAAAGCTACCTAATGAATCCTTTCTATCCTTTTTCATTACCTGAGCCACGTTATAACCTTTGAAAAGTCCTATTTGATCCTAAAAGCATGGTTTGGATATGTAAAAGATGGGAGGGGGATTAAAACATGGTAATGATTGATTTTTCTTGATTGTTGGCATCCTATCCATGAGATTATTGTTCTTTCGTGTCATGCGTCCTTTTCGAGTCATATGTGAGCATTTATTGTTTTGAAAATATATTTCCTTTATTGATTTATATATTTCCATATCACACACGTGCAATTTTATGAGGAACTCTATTCATTTATACGATGCATGTGCTTGGGATTGCTTTTCATGATGTAGGTAGACATTTGATTCTGTTTCTTCTTGTTCGTTATTTTATTTCAAATCGCCGTTCTATGATAAGGAGTATTGATTGTTTTGTTTTTCGTTTGAATAAAATTTTTTAAATTTATAAGTTAATAAAGATGGTTGTGGGTGACTTGTTGATGAGAACCCTCACGAGACTTTACTCGTCCGACTAGGGACACCTAGAGGTTTAAAAGGCTTGTTGCATAAGCTAAATGCAATCGCGATCCATGCAAAAATGGAATAGATTTTTGTTGCAGTTTTATTTTTATTTTCTTTTTGCTCGAGGACTAGCAAAGAGTAGGTTTGGGGGTGTGATCGGCGACGAATAGTTGCCGTTTATAGTCCTAAAAATACGCTTTATTAGCCCATTTTATGTAGTTATTAGTTGTTTTTTAATAAGTATTCTAAATTTTGTAGGATTTGGAGATTTAACTTGAAAATGCACAAAAATCCAATGATTAGTGGCTTTGGAAGTCATTCTGGGCTCAAACGGTGATTCTGGTGAAAGTTGAATGCAGTAGCAACCTTGGTAAATCGCATTTTTGGCAATGAATACTTCAAATTTTAGAAATTTTTTCAGAGATATAAAATGTAGATATTTGAGTTACGGACGCGTGACCACAAACGGCGAGTTAATCCCAGGTATGAGCAAAAGGTTATCGCAATTCTACGAAAGTCGCGCAGTGTAGCGAAAAGGACCTCGCGCGACCGGGCCGCGCGAGCGACCTGTGAAAAAACCAAAAATGCGTATTTTGTTAAATTAAAGTGCCCAGCGAAGGTGGTTTGTGCATATGACGTCCAGAAACGTAAATATAGTATTTTTAGTACGATTTGACTTAGGAAAGCTTCCTAAATCCTTCCAAACTCTATATAAATCATATTCTAAATCAATTTTGTGATTATACATCATTACACAACATTAGATACATCTATATACAACTAAAATTTCAGCCATTGAAGAGAGAAAAGCAAGGAGAAGAAGAAGAAGACCAAGGATTCCCATGGCCTCCTCCATCAGCCTCTTGCCGTTCATCAATTTTGTGGCTAACTAAACTCAAGATCTAGGGTTTCAATGAAACCCTAGCCAAGTAATAGGGTGTATTTTATGTTTTTATTTTAGTTTTATTATGTATGGATGACAGTTACATGTTTCGAGAATTTTGATAAATAAATCGTGCTTTTATTGATTAAATCATTAATTTCAAAGTTTACTCTTGTCTTAGATCTATTTTGATGGTAGTGTGCTCAATGATCTATGCTTGCTGTGCTTGCTTAGATTATTTACATGTAATGGTTCTTAAATTGAATTGTGCTATCAAATATCCGAATAGTTCAAACCTAGATTAGACGGATTATACCACAACCCTAGTTTAGTGTGGGATAATTCGGGCTAACCGAAGATGGATTATGTTGGTGCTTGAACCATAATTATTTTCTTGACAAAGGAATTGGGCTTGTAGCTACAAATCCCTATTATCATCCAACTTAATAAGCTAAAGTAATTCATAAATACCCTTATTATGAAGCTAGTGGTGGATTTGCAATCCTAGGTTCCTTCAACTTATTATAAAAACAAATATTTAATTGCTTTCATACTTTAGATTTACTTTTATTTTTAATAGTTTAATTCAAATTAAATCCAAAATCTGTTTTTCTTAATTAACTAAATTTAGGTTTTAAAAATTAAAGTGCATAGAATTCAATCTCTGTGGGTTCGACATTTACTTCTACATTGCAAATCTTTTGAAAGTAAAGCATAAGTTAAGCATATTTTTATATCTTGATTCTGACGAGATCAGATAGTATATTACATCACACAAGAATTTTGAAATGGAAGATCAAAAGATAAGATATCATTCATTAGATCTAAGCCAAATATCACACAATGCAAAAGTGAAAGACCACATAAACAAACCTAGGAAAAATTTTCTAATCACATATCAACTAATTATGTTTTCCTAATCTAAAGGGGACATGAATTGTTCTTGAAACAAATAAACGAGGAAATCAAAATATGCTTAGCCAGCAAGAATGATGCATGTTAATCTTTGAGAAAAGAAGATCTCTCAAATCCCGGGACAGATGAGAAAGAAGGATTAGATCGAGGGGAACCATGAACGTGTGATCATGATCATTCCTTATAATTTTCTTAGATTAGGAGTTACAAAAACCCCAAATCTTGCATGAATGCAATGTATGATCCTATAATGTGCAAAGGTTATAGTGTGTTTGTGTACATGGACTTTCTAAAGTGGCTTAGAAGTGTAGAATGTGTATGAATGAATGAAGGAAATCATCATGGTATATGTACAAATGTAGTATGAACTACGTACTAAGACATGAGCTAATTTGGAGTGCATGTAAGCACCAAATCAAAGGATGGAAGTAAAAGTGTGTTTGCTGTGAATAGACAGAACAGTAACATGATCTTTTGAAAATTGAAAAGAGGGGTTAGGAATTTTTTCAATGCATGAATTTTTGTGTTGAACTTCCTTTTTGTGTCTAGAACACAACACACAAACTAAATCCTTAATAACTATCACACATTGAGAGAAATCATATAAACAATAGAGGTTATTTAGAAACAGAGTCCGTACTGTTGACTGAAATATTAGAAAATCTTAGAAAATGAAACAAAAGATCTAGATGCCCATATTATACAGAAAGTTCCCTATAACATTCAAATTCAAGGGAAAAATAAATTGGGACTATTCGTTTTAGAAAAGTTTTCTGTAAAACAAGTTGAAATTCAACCTAGCTGCTGTGATTTCAGAGGCAGAATGTTTGGAAGGAATGTTTGGACAAAAATGGACCCCTTTCAAGTATTTCAAAGTCAAACCAAAAATCGTGGGTGTTCTCTAATGAGTTAGGAAGACTTTCCAAGTAGTCTTGCATCCATACATTGAGTATTGAGTTCTAGAGAAATCTTTGAGCTCAAATCATTCAATTTTTTGACTGACTGTTCTAAAGATTTTGGGAAAACTTGAGTTTTCTTTCTTGAGATCAAAATGAGAGGGTTTGAGAGGGGTTTTGAAATAGAGGTTTTGAAAGTTTATTTTCAACATCAAATAGAGATTATGACCTCTTATAATATCAACACCAAACTCAACATCAAGAACCCCCAATATTATTTGAGAGATTCATATTTATTTTGAACCTAACTTCAAGGATACCTTGGAGGTATTGAAGTTATAATCATCATCTATTAAACATGTTTTATCCATAAGGATTCACTCACCTGAAACTTCATGTCATCATTTAGATGATGAAGAGCAAGTAAGTAAATAAAGAAAAAAAATAAAAAAATAAATGAGATTAAGAAGAGATGAACATATTATGAACAAGCAAGTAAATAACAATCAATAGATGATAATCAATGTGATTTTGGACTTGTAGCTTGGTGTTTCACTCATAGATATTGACATTTGGTCATGGAAGTATCTCCCTAACTCATGAATGCTTAGAGAAATGGTGGTTGGGTGTATTGATGATGAAGTATATAGAAGGATGATGGAAGAGCTTGAGTTTAGAACTCACTTTCTATAGAAAATTAGTGGGAGAAGCTCTCTTTCTCTCTTCTAAACCTATCTCTATCTCTATAACTTTCTAAGACTTTCTCAAGTTTTGCACTTTGCCCCCCTCAAACAAAGAGTAATGAGGGGTTTATATAGGCCAATTTGGGGAGTTTTTTGGGTTATAGAAAGTGCTCCCATTGGTCTTAAACATCTGTGAACATAAAACTACATCGTTTTGGTTTTTAATTAATCAAATTGGACCCCAAAATAAATTACAAAAAAGGACTCTTCAAGGGTTGAGTGCCGCCATAGCAGTGGCCCAGTGCCGCCACGGCACTGCTCCTCAGATGCCCAAAAAATTAAATTTAGGCCCCCAGAGGTTCCGGTATTCACGAAAAGACCCTATTTTGTCCGAAATTCACAGAAAATGTGTACGAACTCCAAACTGAGCGTGTGATATATCGTTGGAAAGGTATCGGAGTTTAATTTCTACATAAAATATTTCGGAGTCCGATCACTTTGAAAAGTTTTACGATATTCACAATAAAAGCCAATTTGCTCGCCTTTTTCACCTTCAAAAATTCATAATAAATCCGTTTTAAATCGACAAATTATGTGTGATATACCACTAAAAAGCTATTGACCTCTAGTATTCATAAAAAATGTTTGAGAATTGTTACGGTGCTCCGGTTTCAAAGTCAACTTTTGGTCAAACTGGTCAAACTTAGGACTCTCGGGAAGTTCTGGAAACCTTTGGGAGCCAAAAGTTGACGTTTTCGTTCGATTTTCTTTTTAAAACTCATTTAAATACTTTCCACATGATCTAGAATGGTTCTGGAACTTTTTGGCAAATTTGGACGATTTCGGTCAAACCTTGGTCAAACTTAATCAAACCTTGGTCAAACCGGCCAAAGGGGACATTCCGGGAACTTTCGGGACTTCTGGAGGTCTCCGGGAGCTGACGATTTCATCTGATTTTACTTAAAAACTCATTTTCTTACTTTTCTTATGACATAGCATGTTTTTAGAACTTTTGGTCCAAATCTGGGAGTTTTATGGCTTTCGGGGGCATTTTGGTCATTCTGAGCATTTTGAGAAATAGAACTAACTTCCAGGAGTCCTTTTGAGTCTTTTTCGATCATTGTGAACCACTAAGTTCTGGGTCTCCTAAATCTGATAGCCAACAAAATGGGGTGTCTACAGTTTTCCCCTCTTTGGCATTAACTTGCGAGACAATGAATGTCGCAAGCAAGTGCTAAAGCTTTGAAGAGATAGGTTTTTTTGGAGGCTATAGATTTAGGATAAAAAGCGTTGTAAAAGATGTAATGATGCTGAGGCTAGTGCTGGTCGCGCTCTGCGTGAGCTGCTTACGTATCCCTAAGGGAATCAGAATAGGATGCAGTTCGGGGCACAAAGGAATAAATCACACATGCACATACACAACAATCAGGCGGATGCTATGCTATAAGAGTGATATGCAATGCATGGATGTGATATGAATTGTGTCCTGAGTCCTATCATGTTTAGTGTTCTGATCCTAGCATGAGCTGGTGTTGTGGGGTGTGTGCTACCCCGAGTGGACTTATGTTGTGTTAGTGTTGAATCTAATGCAGTGGTTGATCCTGATAAGGATACCAAGGTGTTGAAGACTCTGGATCTCGGGCAAACTTCTGAAATTATTAGAAGTGTGCTTCGCAAACAAATGTAATCGAACGTGCGGTCCTAGAGGATGACAATTAAAGATAATCGACGGACACAGAAGTCTTGGATACCAAGCGATGGATGAGGAAGTTCAAGATAGCCAATCGGAGAAGGGTTTTGCGATAACCGACAAGCGAAAAAGCTCACAATAGTTGATGGGTAGGTGAGGGGGCTCATAATTTTTGACAAGGGAATGAGGAAGCTCACGATAAGGGAGAAGCTCACGATTTTTGTTTGCTGAAGAAGCTCATGATCTTTATTTGAGGAAGCTCATGATAACCGATGGGTAGGTGAGGGGGCTCACAATTTTGGAAAAAGGGGTGAGAAAGCTCACGATAAGTGAGAAAGCTCACGAATTCGGACAAATCACGATTTTGGATGAACGGGTGAGAAAGCTCACGATAAGTGAGAAAACTCACAATTTCGGACAAAGGAGTGAGGAAGCTCACGCTAAGTGAGAAAGATCACAATTTTCAGACAAAGGAGTGAGGAAGCTCATAATTTTGAATGAAGGAGTGAGGAAGCTTATGAGAAGTGAAAAAGCTCATCATTTTGGACAAAGGGGTGAGAAAGCTCACGATTTCGAACAAAAGAGTGAGGAAGCTCACGATAAGTGAGAAAGCTCACGATTTTGAATGAAGGAGTGAGGAAGCTCGTGATAAGTGAGAAAGCTCACGATTTCGGACAAAGGAGCGAGGAAGCTCACGATAAGTGAGAAAGCTCAGAATTTTGAATGAAGGAGTGAGGAAGCTCATGATAAGTGAGAAAGCTCACGATTTTGGACGAAGGAGTAATAAAGCTCATGATAAGGAAAAAAGCTCACGATAACCAACAGACATGGAGCCTTGGATTGTGAATAGACAAAGCTTGCCCTAGGAGTCGGCGTCTTTTGACTGTGGGCGGTGTTTTTTAATCGTTGGCCGATTTTTATGATGACCAATCCAAAAATTTGGTTTAGGTTCTATTGGGAATGGTATGGGATTCTCCGAGAATCTCTCTTAACTATTTTAATTCTTGACTGAGAACCAGGATTCAACTCCGTTCTCTCACGGTTGATCAAATCATACAATGGTCGGTCTGAAAAGCCTATTCAGGCCTCCAAGATGATTGATGGACGTGGAAGTACTACTGATGGACATGGAATCACTAAGATGATTGACAGACTTAGCAGTCCTAGATATCAAAGAGTAAATAGGGTAGTCCGAGATAACTGGTGGACGCGAAAGTCCTACCTTAATCCAAAGGGTCTACAATAAAAGATTTGCCTCAATTTAGAGGGCTAACAACTAATGATTTGCCTCAATCTAGAAGGTTGATGACAACAGATTTGCCTCAATCTAGAGGTCTGGCAATGAAGGATTTGCCTCAAATTAGAGGGTTGACACCAAAGCATTTGTCTCAATGTAGAAGGCTGATGACCACAGATTTGCCTTAATCTAGAAGTGGCGATGAACACGACATATTTTGAATAAGAGTTGTGGTGAACTAATGATGATTAATGAACTAATGATGCAGGAATCGAGATGACGAGTAGACAGTGAACTACTATGACTTTCATGGATTGGACTGACAATGTACGAATCAAGATGACGAGTCAATAGTGAACTACTATGACTGTCATGGATTGGATCAACGGTTGGACTAACCGTGATCAGAAGGAGTGATGATGTACGAATCAAGATGACGAGTTAATAGTGAACTACTGTGACTGTCATAGATTAGATCAACGGTTGGACTAACCGTTATCAGAAGAACTGACGATGTACTAATCGGGATGACGAGTCAATAGTGAACTACTGTGACTGTCATGGATTGGATCAACGGTTGGACTAACCGTGATCAGAAGGACTGACGATGTACTAATCGGGATGACAAGTCGACAGTGAACTACTGTGACTGTCATGGATTGAACTAATGATGTATGAATTGAGATGACGAGTCGATAGTGAACTACTGTGACTGTCAGGGATTGAATTGATGAAGTACGAATCGAGATGACGAGTCGACAGTGAACTACTGTGACTATCATGGATTGAACTGATGATGTACGAATTGAGATGACAAGTCAATAGTGAACTACTATGACTGTCATGGCCTGGACCAACGGTTGGACTAACTATGATCAAAAGAACTGACAAATTGATATGCCTGCTGGGGATTAAATTGAATCTGCTGGGGATGAACAACTCTTTCTTCTAAGAAAAGGATGTAGTCTTGACTTAGATACACCATATTTGTTCAGGACACTCTTATAAAGATGAACTAGCTCTGTTGGGAATGAGAAGATTCGGCTGGGGAAAGAATGGTTGCATTGTGAATAGAGTAATTCAGCTGGGGATGAAGAACATTCATGACACAATTTTGGTTTGGTTGCTGAGGAGCTGGTAGAAGATAGCCAGTGTATCTTATGAACTGATTTATGAAGACAAGTGACTGTGATTGCGGGTATCACCAATGCTCGAGGGTCTTGGGACTCATATCATGTTGTAGACTTGACAAGTGCAATAATGGTGTTTGGAATTTCTGCTTGTATCCACAGGTTTTATAATTGTTAATCACTTTAAACCCACACATTTGAGACCATTAGGACAAATGGACTTGACAGCAACAACGATGACAAGGAAAATTGAATTAGTTTGTATGAACCTTGAACTCTGATACAGTTTCGATTAGATTATTACTGACTCAACCAAAGAAGGATTGACTCGACAAAAGTAACGACACAAAATGCCAAAATTAGCATAATTAAATGTGTCTCTGTCATAAATAGTGTACTACTCATCTTTTATGTTCACCCATCATCTTAATATGATAGTACTTTGCTGATAAATTTGGTTTTTGAAAACTCATCCCTATTGATCTCATCAATTCTCTACTTCTCCTAGGAAGTGCTTTGAATTAGTGCCTTAGCTTTTAGAATAAAGATGCTCTGTTTCAAAATTTTCAAAACAACTTGGTGACTTGAAAACTTGCCCTTGCTGTGAAGTGATCGTGTTAGGAAAACAGAGTTTGCCCTTAGTTTGAGGTGTACGAAGTTGAATGTATAGGCAAACGAGGTCGGTGACCGAAGTTTGTCCCTAGTTTGGAATGATGATTTATTGGAGGTTTTGGGCAAACGAGGTAGGTGACTGAAGTTTGCCCCTTGTATGAAATTTAGGCCAAATGAGGCGGGTAGCCGAAGTTTGCCCCTAGTGTGGAAGGTGATTTTTGGCTTGAGGCAATGACCGCGACTTTAATCTCGCAGATGCTCATAACTTTTGCCTAGGCACCGGTGAGGTGACCTAGTGAGCTCTTTTCTCTCTTTTGTTATTGCTCACTTTGGATTTAGCTCTAACTTTTTCCAGGCGTCCTTTTGGATTTTCGACCTAGCGAGCCATGCTTCTTTTCTTTTTGAAAGTCTGCCTACGTACCCCCAAGCAGGGATCAGGTCTAACGTAGTTCGGGCCAAAGTCTTGAAGAAAAGGGGGTTAATTATGATGGTGTCGACCGAACTGATGCAGTTGCCTACGTATCCCTGAGTGGGAATCAGGTCGAGCATAGTTTAAGACAAGGCTTGAAGAAAGTTGGGTTATTTTTAGGTAGGTGGGATGACCGAACTGATGCAGTTGCCTACGCATCCTCAAGTGGGAATTAGGTCGAAAGAAATTGGTTGAGGGTTTTTCAAACCAATCGTCAAAGAAGTTTAAACTTAGGTCACTTGTGGTAGCCTTGAATAAAAGGATTCAGTTTCGATCTCCCTTTCTTTTCTTTTCTTTTCTTTCTGAGGATTGATCCTTTTCACTTTTGCCTAGCCAGTCAATTTTACTTTTCATGTAGTTGATTCTTGTGAGATCCTTTGATCACAATTTCAGAATTCCGTAACGTGCATATCGGTTCTCAAAATTTATTTGTGGTCGTTCCGAGCCTTTTGAAATGTGATCTAGGCATGTTCTCATGATGTACCTTGAAGTGTACAATTCTCTATATCACTAAAATTTTCTTCCTTTCATTTTCTCCATCATTTTGACCGGCTAAGGTCAGATCTTGGAAATCAATACCTTTTTTTGCACTAACTTTTGCCTAGGTGCCCTTTCGGGTTTTCAACCTAGCGAGCTTTTCTTTTCTTTCTTTCTCTCTTTTTTTTTTTTTTTTAATCTTTTCATTGTTTTGTTTTTTGTTTTTGTTTTGAAAGGGGAGAAGAAACTCATTGAAAGTGTTTGGCTACCATCAAGGACTAAGTCTGCACTGCTTTCAACAGACAGATTGTAAGGCTCCCCATTGGATTGGGCTCAAGGCTTTCAAATGGTAGAAAAAGGGTGTTGGGCAAGCCCCAAGTCAGTTTCAAAAATGTCTTTTCAAGATTGAGGCAAGAACATCTTGAAATTCTTAAAGTAAGACTATTCAATTCTCAGCTCTTCATAGGTGTCAGCGTGAAATCGACTTTGACCTTTTAGGATTCTTTTTTGTTTTGTTGCAAAAAAAATACTAGCAAAGCAATATCTATGGTAATTTGAAAAGTGACATTTCAGTTCGATGATTCGTGCATTGATGACTAGACACATCAAATTAGACAATAAATGAGATTTTATTCCATCAAAAGAAGAAGGATTACATTACTCGACACAGGCTCATAACAACTTGAAGACTGATAGACTCGACAACAAGACTAAACTTGAAATAGATTCAAAACATAAGATAGACTCGACTTGACTCGGCTTGGTCTCCAATGGAGTGTCAAGGTGACTCGCTTATTCATTTTCTTAAAAGAGCATCCTCATTTGTTTTGCTAGTAAAAGTCCCAAACACCATCGCTCCACCGGTACAGGTTCAACATTCATGGGTATCAGCAAAAGGGATCATTTGAACAGATGAGCTAGGGGCTTTAGGTTCGATGAAGCTGACATTTTGGTTGACATAGGGTTGGATGTGTGAAGGCTCGATGATTTTCTGATCAATGAGGTCTTGGATATCATGGCGAAGGCGCATGCAACTGTCGGTGTCGTGACCTGGGTCTTGGTGGTTGGCACAACATTTGGACAGGTTACAGTTAGGCGAAGGGATACTAGCACGAGGCTGAAAAAGTTGGAGGTGCCCCTTTGTGATGAGGTTATCAAGGATAACGAACAATGGCATACCCAGGTTAGTAAAGGTTCTTGGGTTACGGTGTCACACCCCGATTTTTGGACAACCAAATATTCAATCCAGAGCCTGTATCCGGACTAATATTCAATTACCAAAAATCACGAGAGCGACACCCTCCCATAAGCTAACAGAAAATTTATTGAAAATAGTATTTAATACTCCTTAAATAAGGACATGTGATCTTGTGTTTAAAGTAAAACTCTTTATTATTAAATATGTATTCCCAAACATCCATTTCATTGTAAAAGAAATAAAGTTCCATTATAAATATTATATCACTTTTCAATTAAAAAAAAAACATCAATTTCATAAATAAAATGTCCACATACAGAGTTCAGCGGAAATAAAAATATAAGAATAAAATCTAAACATCCATTGGTCAGAGTAACTACAACGTTCCCAATACCCAATATACCATATTTATTACAATTATACATACTGGCCCACAATGCCAGAAAATAAAATGCAATCAAGTACAACAAAAATAAGTACAATTCCAATAATAAACAACACAACGACCATCTCTTCACCCAAACAGAAGCTCTAACGAAAATCTCCAAAAAAACTAAACCTGCACAAATACATTCGACTACGTTTCATATAGAAACGCCCCCGAATGTATAACACACTCAGGTCAGTCACATGACTGGTATGAGTTAAACAAAACAACAAGTCTTAGGGATCCAACTTGAACCCGTAGACAACAAATTACACTACAATACTCTTGGGTCAAGACAGGTAGTTCCACACACATATCTGGACAATAGAGTAGTTTCCATTTATGTGGTGGCAAGTAGTTTCTTGCCCAAAATCCAAAGCTACTACGAATTTCATACTTACCCATTACTTATGGTGAGCCAAACCTGTAATACGTTAGTGGGCCCACCATCCTGCAAATTGAATGATCATAGACCAAGCAAACAATTCCGCATACAAACCGTCCACCAAACGTCTCATTTATTATTTCACGCTTATCAGTTTTATGAAATAATCCCTTTTCATTATTTATTAGCCTTTAATTTATCTTTGTGTTCCCTAGGTTCACCACTTGGCCACCCTCCATGGTACACCCACACATATATCCCATGTGTGCCTGGACATACTACTAACATCCACTCTGGTGCTAGTTTGGTTGGGGTATCAACCAAACTAGGTATACACACAGAAGGCCAGTCAATATGCCTAGACGTCTAACAAATAAGCCGGGCATAAGGCTTAGGCAAGCTTGATCACGAAGCCGCTGGCAAAAGGGTACACTCAGCAAGTCGAGCTACCAAAAAAAACATATCACACAACGGGAGTGGTGAACACTAAAGAACTATGTTGCAATTATCACTTATCATTCGTATTATCCCAATAATTGTAAATTTCACATTTATCACATAGTTCAGTCTTATCATCCAATCACATCTCTAACTTTTACATGTATTCCAATTTCTTACAATAAAGGGTTTTATCAATTAACCCATAACAATTCTTCCCTCAATAATTTCCAATCAAATTACAACATCCCCAATATACTATTCAACGTATCTAATTTACTCATTTTTCTCAAAATGACCACAAAATAAGATCAGTTATTTTAGGTACAATAATCTCAACCCAACATTCAATATTAGCATACATAAAGCACATAATAAGAAATCATATTCTCCAATTTGCAAGTTGAACTATATTGAAAACTGCTACTGTAATCTTAAATTTCTGCCCAAACGGTGCAGAATCAGGAAAAATACCATTAGACGAAAAACGTGCAGAATCACGTTTTACATGTCTTGCGCGGACAGAATGTTCAAATTCAAAGCCACGATTTTCTAATAATTTTCTAAAGTTTCTGCGACTGTGTGAATTACACATAAAACGAATTTCACATATATTTTCTAACAAACATGAATATTTCACCTATAGTTTTGATCAAACTAACGATTCACCTAACCCTTTCGAATACCCTAATGTCATGATCGCAAAGTCACACGAAGGGAAAGAATGTATCTAAATTACTTCAACAATAGCAACGTGTATCGATCCATTACAAAGATTTGACCCTAACCATTAAATTTAACATGCACTAATTTACTCCCATACACATACATATATATACATACGTGTATATATATACTCGGATACACAAAGTTTAACTCACCTAGTTGATAAAAAATGGCAATCGCGAATACCCCACGATCCACACGTGACCACGAACCCGGGACCATTCTCCTTCTTCTCCCTTCTCCTTTCTCCTTCTTCTTCTTTTCTTCTTCTCTTCCTCTCTCTCTCTCTCTCTCTCTCTCTCTCTATTGCGGCTGCCCAAGGAAAAGGGTTACCTAAACCCTATTATTGTATTATATATCTATATACATGAAGCACCCTTAACATATTAGTATATACTATGGTACATACACTCAACATATAATTGTAACACTCACACAAACATTAATAATCCCGTTTTTATTTTTATGGGCTCACAAAAGAGACTCATGTGAGCCCAAAATGCAGTACAAAGTGTTAAAATGAGTAGCCTAATGGGTACCTATAACCCCGGTACTAAGTTTTAATGTTAATTACATTATTTAACACATTCGCGGGCCTGTAAACACTATATAACAAAAATACATATCAACCCTTCACTTGTTTTTTTTTAACAAATATAAATTAATAAAATATAACTCCCAAACTAAACGCGCTCACTCATGATTTAATTTATATGTCCACCAAACACTTAAAATTTTTCAAACACATGTCTTACATAGGCACACTCATATAATATTGCTAACTGAAAATAATAATTAAAATAATTATTTACATAGAAATTTTAGGGTTGTTACATACGGGCTTTGTTAAACTTTGAGTTCAAGTGGGTCCTCAGAGTGGCTCTTGTGTTTGGATATGAAATAGGATTACCCAGGCAAGGGTGTGGACTTGGACATGAGTAAGGATTCAAATGTGGAAATGGGCTTGGATAGACAGAGTCGGGCAACCCATACTTTCTTTTATTAATGCTCTGCACCATCTTCTCAAATCGGCTTATCCTTAAACTTAGATGTTCAACAGTGGTTTGTAGTTTGTTCACTTTCCCTTCGAGAGCTTGGTAGGCCATTACTGTCTAGCAAGTTTTCATACTCTTATGTCTCAGGACCAACAAACAAGATTTACGGTGTATATCTTTGTGAGCATGGAGCAGACATCTTTGTCATGGTGCCTAGGCAGGTCAACTCAATGTAATCACATGTAAGTGATTGCCTTGGGAATCATAAGAAACAGGTTCTGTTCTAAGCCACATAAGCGTCTACACCGCACAGGTAATCCCACCAGGGCATATAGCAATATCACATTGTCCTATCTGAAAAGATAAATGAACAGTCCTATGAAAGGTTCTACAATAATCTATATGCAAAGGCTGGGTTTTAGTCAAAGAGGGTCCGTTGATGAGAGTTTCAATATACTGTCGGAGAGACAGTACGGAGGTTTTTACTCTTTTTGATATACCTTGGTAGGTACAGTATTAATGGTGACTTGTGCCCTGGCACAGCAAGACCTGAACAATATCAACGCCGCATTTCAGACACAGTCGAAGGGGGAAATGCAGGAGTGCAATGCGGTGAACCAGACACAGTAAAAAGATGATTTTAAGGATGCTTCTTATGAGTCAGACCTCTGTATTATTTTGTTTTGAAAATAAAAATCGCCTACATAGTCGCCATATTGTGGACACGCGAAATTCCACTTCTTGTTAGTTTGAAATCATTTTGAAAGGAAAAGAAAAGGAAGGTCTGTTGAAAACAGATACAGAGTCGCCACTCGGTCTTTAAGGAACCAAGAAATCTAATTTTGAATCACCCAAATGGATAAAGGACACCGGCCCTTCATAACCAAAGAACTTGGCTAGGGGTTTTGGTAAGAGAGAGAAAGGAGCCTTTGTCACGACTAAAACACCCTCAACTCGCCCAGTCTTTCGATGACCCTCAATTAATATCCAAATAATTATCTTATACTATGTATGGTTCGACAATTAATACTATAATAGTATATTACATCACACAAGAATTTTGAAATAGAAGATCAAAAGATAAGATACCATTCATAAGATTTAAGCCAAATATCACACAATGCAAAAGTGAAAGACCACAAAAACAAACCAAGGAAAAATGGTCTAATCACATATCAAGTAATTAAGTTTCCCTAATCTGAAGAGGACATGAATTATTCTTGAAACAAATAAATGTAGAAATCAAAATATACTTAGCAAGCTAGAATGATGCATGTTAATCTTTGAGAAAAGAAGATCTCTCAATCCCCAGGACGGATGAGAAAGGAGGATTAGATCGAGGGAAAGCATGAACATGTGATCATGATCATTCCTTATAATCTTCTTAGATTAGGAGTTGCAAAAACCCCAAATCTTGCATGTATGCAATGTATGATCCTAGAATGTGCAAAGGTTGTAGTGTGTTTGTGTACATGGACTTTCTAAAGTGGCTTAGAAGTCTAGAATGTGTATGAACGAATGAAGGAAATCATCATGGGATATGTACAAATGTAGTATGAACTACATCCTAAGACATGAGTTAATTTGGAGTGCATGTAAGCACCAAATCAAAGGATGGAAGTAAAAGTGTATTCGCTATGAATAGTGGGCAGAACAGTAACATGATCTTTTGGAAATTGAAAAGAGTGGTTAGAAATGTTTTCAATACTTGATTTTTCATGGAGATATTTCTTATTGTGTCTAGAACATAGCTCAAAAAGCCAATCTTTAATAACTATCACAGATTGAGAGAAATCATATAAACAATAGAGGTTATTCAGAAACAGAGTCTGTACTGTCGACTGAAATGTTAGAAAATATTAGAAAATGAAATTAAAAGATCTAGACGCCCATATTATACAGAACGTTCCCTAAGATATTTAAGTTCAAGGGAAAAATAAGTTGGGTCCACTCTTTTTGGAAATGTTTTCTGTAAAACAAGTTGAAAGTTAACCTAGCTGGTGTGACAGTAGAGGCAGAATGTTTGGACAAAAATGGACCCCTTTCAAGTATTTCCAAGTCAAACAAAAAATCATGGGTGTTCTCTAATGAGTTAGGAAGACTTTCCAAGTGGTCTTGCATCCATGCATTGAGTATTGAGTTCTAGAGAAATCGTTGAGCTCAAATCATTCACTGTTTTGACTCACTGTTTTAAAGATTTCGGGAAAAACTTGAGTTTTCTTTCTTGAGATCAAAATGAGAGGGGTTTTGAAAGTATATTTTCAACATCAAATAGAGATTATGACCTCTTGGAATATCAACATCAAACTCATCATTAAGAACCCCCAATATTATTGGAGAGATTCATTTTTATTTTGAACATAACTTCAAGGATACCTTCGAGGTATTGAAGTTATAATCATGATCAATTAAAAATGTTTTTGAGGTCAAGAGTTACTATCCATAAGAATTTACTCACCTCAAAGTTCATGTCATCGTTTAGATGATGAAGAGCAAGTAAGTAAATAAAGAAAAAAAAAACAAAAGAAATGAGATTAAGAAGAGATGAACGTAATATGAACAAGCAAGGAAATAACAATCAATAGATAATAATCAATGTGATTTTGGACTTGTAGGTTGGTGTTTCACTCATAGATATTGACATTTGGACATGGAAGTAGCTCCCTAAGTCATGAATGCTTAGAGAAATGGTGGTTGGGTGTATTGATGATGAAGTATATAGAAGGATAATGGAAGAACTTGAGTTTAGAACTCACTTTCTATAGAAAATTAGTGGGAGAAGCTCCCTTCTAAACCTATCTCTATCTCTACAACTTTCTAAAACTTTATCAAGTTTTGCACTTGGCCCCCCCTCAAATGAAGAGCAATGGGGGGTTTATATAGGCCAATTTGGGGAGGTTTTTGGGATTTATAAAGTGCTCCCATTGGTCCCAAACATCTGTGAACATAAAACTACATCGTTTTCGTTTTTAATTAATCAAATTGGACCCCAAAATAAATTATAAAATGGACTCTGCGAGGGTTGAGTGCTGTCGCGGAACTGGCCATGTGCCACCGCGGCAGTGGCCCAGTGCCGCCGCGGTACTGCTCCTCAGATGCCCAAAAAATTGTATTTAGGCCCCCAGAGGTTCCGGTATTCACGAAAAGGCCCTATTTTGTCCGAAATTCACAGAAAATGCGTACGAACTCCAAACTGAGCTTGTGATATACCGTTGGAAAGGTATTGGAGTTTACTTTCTATATAAAATGTTTTGGAGTCAGGTCACTTTGAAAATTTTTACAGTATTCGCGATAAAAGCCAATTTTCTCGCCTTTTTCACCTTCAGAAATTCATAATAAATCTGTTTTAAATCCAGAAATTATGTGCGATATACTGTTGGAAAGCTACTGACCTCTAGTATCCATGAAAAATGTTTGAAAATTGTTATGGTGCTCCGGTTTCAAAGTCAACTTTTGTCACGACCCGACGTAGCATAAATAAGGAAAGCGTTTAATTTCCTTTATGGACTCGTAGGTCGCGACAGTTTGAAGGATCGAATCCATCCCAAACGTCGAACAACAATAAACAATAATCAGAGTAGAGTAATCAAAGCTTACAAATATTTTTCTAACTTATTACATATTATAGCACGGGGTCTCTAAAGGCACAAACCGCCTTAAATCAAAACAATAACTAATGTCTATTACAGTCATCCTTAACAGTTCAACTTAAAGCATATGACAGTAAATTCTGTTTCCAGCAGTTGTTCTCAATTCGCATAGTCATAACGTTCAGCCTGATCATAACCTGAAAAACCTGAACACGAATGTCCAGGACGCATGAACGTCTTTAGCTTCAAGAAGCTGGTGAGTATTAAAAACATAACTTTGAATGTAAAACCTATTCACTTACCTCTTTACATTTCTCATTTAATCCAATATTAAAGCAAGGAGTTCATTTTAGGAAACATGCACAATATTATTTAAAAGATATCATGCTCGTATATGTGACCGTGTATGAGAACAATGCACCATCTCATCTCACCGACTCTTTTCTCTCGACAAAACCCAACAACCCACCATCACACACCGGTATCTTTGAAACGCTAAGATAGCCACACTTTAGCACAGGGGTGCCAGGGAATGTCCAGTTTGCCTCACACTTTGGTCCGGGGTACCAGGGAGTGTCCATTGCCTCACACTTTAACTACCTAATCCGCCATGCAAATACTGGAGGAACCCTCACACAGTATTCAGACTCGGGTATCAGGGAGTGTCCGTAGGCAACACTTTAGCACTTCTATGGGTGCCAGGGAATGTCCAAGTTCGGCTTCACACACTTTGACGCTACCATGGTCGTCAAGGAGTGTCCAGTTTTTCCACCGTCGCATTTCAAAGACACCCTCACCACAATCTCAATTACAACACACTTTGGTACTCACTTACCAGGGAGTGTCCACATCACATTCTCAACCCCACTCACTATGCCACACTGACCATTACTCTTTTCCAAACTGACCAACATTCACTCTCACCATGCATGTACAACTGACACAACATGTATGTCATGAAACTTTAAGACATTAGGCAATTCGCTAATTTATGCAAACGACACGCGCATGGGAATTGATAAGTCATAATACAACGTTTTAATCGTCCAAACATAATAATTTAAGATTTTGATTTAATAAATTTCCCAAACGGGGCTTTAAAAATTCATAAAATATCACCCAAACAGTTCCTTATCACAAAACAAGCAAAATTTGAAACTGCCAGAATTCGCGCGCGAGGTCCACTCGCGCGAGGGGTCGCTCGCGCGGGCCGCTCGTGCGACCTGCCCATTTTTCCCTTTTCTTTATATAAACCCTTCTGTCTGCCTTGGGACGCAAACCTCGCGCGCGCGGGTCGCTCGCGTGGGCCGCTCGCGCGGGCCGCCTGCGCGATCAGCCTAATTTTCATATTCTTTATAAAAACTTTTCTGTCTGCCTGGGAACACAAACCTCGCGCGCGCGGATCGCTCGCGCTGGTCGCTCGCGCAGTCCGCTCGCGCGACCCTCGCTCGTGCGATCGCGCGTGCGTGTCCTTGCAGAGTCTTGATCTTCCTCGTGAAACTGCTCTATTTCAGTTTTGGGGTCTGCTTTTGACCCAGATCAAATTCGGAAGGAAATATATCATACAATATATGAATCTCTTTGGTTTTTCACAAGGATTAAGAATCTACAACTAATTTAACATGAATCAAACTATATCTCTCTAATTTTATGAAAAATTAAAAGTTGTCAAAACTTAATTTTATATATACTTTTTCATATGAACAATTTAGGCCTCAATACTTTAAACATAGTCTAATTACACCATAATCTTTCATTATTATCTAAGAAAACAGTTTTGGTTGAGAATGAAAAATCTTGATTTTCAAAGCTATGGAGTTCATACGTGAAATCAACCATGGTATTTCATGATTCAAGCACACAAACAGTAATTGAACTATGAAATTACACTCTAGGTGAGTTCAAAATACTCACTGATATAGAGATGGAAGAAGTTGTTGAGAAAGAATAAAGATTAATCAAACAAGAAATCCAATCTTCAACTATTCAAGCTATATATGGAGAAGAAGTTCTTCCTCTCTTTAGCAATTCAGTAACTAAACTCTCAAACTCTCTCTTTTCTCTCTGTGCTTGAAGTGCAGAATGTGTAATGTACCAATTGTGACCTGTGTGTGTTAATATAGCACACAAGAACTTGGAGGCCAAGAAATTTTAAAACCTCACTTAACAAGCTTAATTGATTTAACAAATCCCTGATTACTCTTAATTATCAGCACATGTACATTCGTATATACATATAGCACAGATTATAAGGACTCTTAAGTGAGGCTAAGGGTCAAGTAGGTGTATAGCGGTCAATGTGGGGGTGTTTGGCAAAACAACTTATGGAATAAAAATATACACATACATAGGAGTAAATGTTATGTCCAACTTTACATCACTTCCAAAATCTGTGGAAGTTTAGCACAGTGCGGACAATTTTTGAACATAAATGGGTATTTTCGCGGCGCAGTGTTCACCACAAAAATACAGAAAATTCATTTTTGTGTAAGAATCAATTTCCTGGTTTTATAAAAATACTGATTGAGTTAAAAGATAGTATTTCCACCGTCATGAAATACAGTTTTGAAATTCAACACAGGTGTCACTAAAGTTTACATAATTGCAGTCTGGCCCAAAAAATTCCAATATGAAATAAAACAAATAACCAGATTTAACATATGAGAACAGTAATTAAAATAAAAGCAGAAAATGCATATTGATTTTAATAAATGATAATACAAATACAGATTAACAAATGGAAATGCAGCTTACTACAACATTTGGTCAAATTGGTCAAACTTGGGCTTCCCGGGAAGTTCTAGAAACCTCTGGGAGCTCCCAAGAGCTGACGTTTTTGTTCAATTTTCTTTTAAAACTCATTTTAATACTTTCCACATGATCTAGAATTGTTTCAGAACTTTTTGGCTAATTTGGATGATTTTGGCCAAACTTTGGTCAAACAGATCAACGGAGACTTTTCGGGAACATCCAGGACTTCCGGGGGTCTCTGGGAGCTGACAATATCATTTGATTTTACTTAAAAACTCATTTTCTTACTTTTCTTAAGACATAGCATGTTTCCAGAACTTTTGGTCCAAATCTGGGAGTTTTCGGGCTCTCAGGGGCATTTTGGCCATTCTGAGCATTTTGAGAAATGGAATTAACTTGCAGGAGTCCTTTTGAGTCTTTTTCGATCATTGTGAACTACCAAGCTATGGTTCTCCTAAATCTGATAGCCGACAAAATGGGGTGTCTACAGAGCCGTTGAGCTCATAAATCCCAAGAACGAAGATTGTTTCAAGGTTAACGGCCAAAGGTTAAAACCGTTCTTGGAAAACTTCCTACCAGAAGCTGAGCACATCGAGCTAGATGAGCCCAGATATCCATCCACCTAAAACACTAAAGCGTGTTCACATTTTGTTGCTGTATTATTTCCTTTACTACACTTTATTTTGTTTCATTTATTTCTATCTTTTTTTTTAGTGTGACCTCGATTCTAATCTGCTATCATGTATCTCTCCCCTGTCGGCTATTAAAATATGAGGGATGATGACGTCCATTCAATTGGGTCATGGGCTGATTCAGAATATCCTAATCCTCCATGGACTACTGAGGAGATTGCACTCTGCCTCTCTCCTTATCAAGGACCCGGAGTGGACGATGTCATTGACTTGACTTAAGGGTATATCCCTTAAGATCCTGCACTCCTCCACGTTAATCCCTTCACGCATATAGACTTTCCTGAAGAGGAAGGAGAACTAGAGGGGTATTTCTTTGGGGAAGTCGATGATGCCCTCTTGGCACAATAAGAGAATGGTTCGATGTGGGAACCATGGGAGGAAGACAATTTACAGGATGTGGTGCCTGAACGCCATAATGCTATCTTTACTTATGTTGATGACTTCCTTGTCATTGAATTGGTTCCATACATTTATGTGCACACGAGTTATTTGTTGTTCCGGCTGCAATGCCCACTACCTACTAGTGCACATGGTTATATCACACCAATAGTGAGGTTAATTCCTTGTCACACTTCTTTTTCTTTTCGTCTTTCTGTGTTTATTCCTTTCTATTAGTTCTTTCTTTTGTTTTACTTAATTTCTTCCTTTTTGGTGTTCTTTTGTTTTCCTTTGTTAGGATTTTCACTATGAATCCAATGTTACCACCATTGTTTCTTCCGCATCAGCTGTTCTATGGATTTGGACCATACATAGGGTCCCTGGGTACTCCACTGCAAGAGGAAAGTCGGTTGAGAAATTACACTCTATTATCTCTGTCTCCATCCGGATCACCTCTTGCTTGTGCAGTCAATTCCTCAGAGATTTCAGACTCACTCGATGATATCCCTGCTGCTTTCTGACTATTCTAGGAAAGGGAACCATCAAGTTTGGAAACCAGACTGGAAGATGTGGCGGAGAAATTTGCAATTGCGAAAGATGGAATATTCATGTTTGAAAATTAGTACTCCACTTCATTTGCGTTTTGTCATTTGGCTTTTCTATTATCATTTGAAGTGTAATGCTGGACAAAGGGTTGTTAATTTTGCCTTTAATTTTTAGTTTTTCTTTATTAATAAGGTCTTAAGTACCATGGTTGCGGGCAACAATTTTGCAAAAGCGGATGCTATTACAAAATTATATTAATAAAACTTGCAATTTTGAATTGCTATTATGCTATTCTGTATGTCCAGAACAATCTTGGTTGGTTGGGGGTGCATAGTTTTTCCATTCACAAAATTTTTTTAATTTTAAGGTTCGATCGATCAAACTATACTCGATCGATCGATAACATCAAATCCTTAAGCGCTTGAACAAAACTCAATCGATCGAATGTTCGATCGATCGAGAATTTTCAATCGCTCGAGACTCTTATTTAAACGAGGCGTCTCCATCACACCTCTTTAGTTTCTCTCACTCCCTCTCACTTTCAAGCGCTTGGGCACAGAGAGCAAACTCGGGGAGATTTCTGTCCCTCTGATCACACACACTATTTGGAGACACCAAGCATCCCCAAGGATATCATCATCATCACCCTCATCTCTCTCCTGCGCGTATACCTGAGGTATGATCCCGAGACCCCCCTAGTTTCATTTTCTTCAAATTCTTGTGGGGGAGCCCCTCATTGATCCTTAAACTAATTGTTTTTTTAGTTTTTGTTCTCTATTTTGTGTTTACGGTCCATTCCCATTCTTTTTCTTGTCACTACCGTTTTTCTGTGCTCGATCGATCGAGCTGGGATCAAGCGATCAAAGCTGAATCACGTTCAATCGATCGAGACAAGTTCGATAGATCGAATATTAGTAGTGATAATTTTTTTTCTTTTTTTCTCTATTTTGATCTATTTTCTATTTATCTTCCATTTCAGGGCTGTCGAAATGAATCCTATTATGGGAAACCACAAATCTAAACCCCTTGACCTCACTATTCCTGACCCAGTACAAGATCATGGCCTTAGAAATAACGAGGAGCGAGTTTGGTTCACTCGGTACTTCCAGATGCGAAAAGTGATGTTAGAGCACCAACTTGAGGCTAAATATGGCTTTTCGCCCCGTGGTTTCTTGCATGTATCCGTGCCATGCCCAATTGGTTTGAGATGTTGATGCAGTCAAAGAAAATCAACATCAATTGGGTGTGAGAGGCGTGTGCGACCATGATTAAGGACCCTGCGGCCCCGTTCACTTATCAATCATTCTTCCGGGGTCACGAGATCATTTTTAGCCTGGCTACTGTGGCCGCTGCTTTGGGTGTACCAAAGACCCCCGACCACTTTTACCCACACATACCCGGTACACCAGAGATTATGCCCTCTATTTCTTGTCACTGGCGGTACGATTCAGATCTAGAACGGCATTTCTCTGATTGAGGACCGGTTTATGACCAAGTAGTACCATCTCCTCCACCTGGCGCTGGCCAATTGCATTTTGATGACTTCATATCACGAATTGGCGCTGTGGTATGCTCGAGTTATGTATTCCATTAGGACGGAGCAGCGTGTCTACCTGCCCCGACTCTATATCGACTTCTTTGTCCAGCCCACACGGTACATTGCCGCCAAGCGCCATTTGAAGTGCACTTGGCCCATCCATCGGGTAATTGCGCAGGCTGGATTGATCCCATTGGCCACTGACACAATTTTATAGGCCTCGAGTCGATTTGGAGAGACAGCAGCGCGCCATTCAGATGCGCAGAAAAAGAAAAAGCTGAAAGGAAAGGCGAAGGTGGGAGCGAAGAGGAAGAGAGGGGGACGCACCGACACAGAGGGTGTAGCTTTTGGGATGCCCACTGATGCTGAGGAGCTAGATTTGGATGATGAGGACCGCGTTGGTGCCGCGCAGCAGTTCGAGTTGAAACAGTGACCTCAGGCTCAGGCCCAGGGAGAGTCGTCTTCCGTATCCCTCTAGACTCTCCACTGATTGCTCATCGAGTTGAAACAGTGACCTCAAGATGGATTAGATGACGACCTTGCTGAAGGCGAACTTGATACAAATCGGGGTAGATTAGTCTATTCACATGGCTTTACACCCACCCTTTGCCCCTTCTGCACCACCCACCATCGATCCATCTACTTTTGTTCCAGCTGCTCCAGCTATTTCCACTGCTCCGCCTACTACGTCTGTTACTCTACCTCCACTACCTATTGATCCCTATGACCCATCATCATCATATGCACCACCTCCAGTCATGGCTGACCCATCATTGTCTACATCAGCTACCCCGACTGTGAGTGACTCGGCTACTACTGTTGTTGAGGGTGGATATGAGAATGCTCTTGCTACACCGATCATGATTCTATCCGAGGTTGGTGACGAGTAGATTATGTCTTTTGAGAGGGGGAGTTTTATTCTATTTTGTTTCTTACTATCTTCTCTATTCTCTCTTAGTTCTTTTGGGTTGTTTTGGTTTTGCTGGGACTGTTGTATCTTTTGGACATTTGTATCACTGTTCTGTAATTATATTGTTATATCATTCCGGTGATTGGGTGTTTTTATTATATATGGACAAGGCTGTATTAGTATCTTTTATTTCATTTGATCTTGACTTCTTGGAGTTTATATATCTTTACAGATTACTATGCTTGCGGTGTTTGTTTTGTGTTATCAGGTGATATCTCTCTATTTCTTTTGAAAATCAACTTCCGAGGACATTACAAATTTCAATTGGGGGTGGGGTGTAGATAGATAATCACCTGTACATGTTTATACTTAGCAATCTGGATAACTTTATTGCACACATCATAAAAATCTTGATTAGAATTGGATTAAATTTTAAAAAAAAATTCAAGGAATTTTTTAACTTAATTAGTAGAACAACTTTGAATATTCACTTCTATTTAGCTATTGTCAAGCAATGATACATTCATGTTAATCTCATCCTTTTATGGATTAAGTTCACGCATTTTTCTAGTTCTACTAGGATGATTGCATTTGTTGACCATTCATGTATCTAACATCCAATTGCACTAGTGAGCAGCTATGTTAAAAACCTAAAAATGAGTTAATACGACTATCGTGCTAAAAGAACGAGTAGTAAAAATTAGTTAACCCTTAGTGAGCCTTCGATCCAATCTTTATTTCTGAGGGAATTTTCAGATATATTCGAATTGTTTTTTCTTGGTTACACATATTAAATTCGTTGCACTAAGTCTCAGTTAGTTTTTCAATTCTGGCTGCTTATTAGAGGAGAACATTCAGGATCTGCCAACCAAACTCAATAGACATTGAAGTGTTAAAGTTAAGAAATTAAGAAAATGAATTAAGCCATCGTTACTGATCGGGAGAGAACATATCCTATTTATACGCCTTAACATACGTTTGTTAGTACCTTTTTATCCTGTTTTTGTATATTTTTACTTCGTTTTCTATTTTTTGACAGGTTTTGGAAGAAAACAAGGAGATCTGGTTAAACAGGGTGAAAAAGCAGGAAGAAAGAAGCAAGAAAGACTGCATCGCCCGCGCGACCGGCTCGCGCGAAAACCAAGAAATCGCTCGCGCGAGATCCCAGAATTCGCTCACGCGATCCGCGCACGCGACCTTCCCAACTACACACTCGCGCGGCCCGCGCGCGCAACCTCTGTAAAAATGGAACTTGCGTATTTTACTCTACTGGTGATTCCTACGCGAAAGAAACTGCCTAATTGCGTCCAGATTGTAAAATAAAGCAGTTTTAGTGCGTTTCGAGTTAGGAAAGCTTCCAAAAACTTGTTATAAATCTATATATACTCTATTTTACTTTAATTTAGGGGTCGGACAATTAATATATACACAATATACAACCAAACTTTCAGCCATTGAAGGGAGGGAAGCAAGGAGAAGAAGAAGAAGACCAAGGATTCCTATGGCCTCCTCCATAAACCTCTTGCCATCTACCACTTCTATGGCCAACTAGACTCGAGATCTAGGGTTTCTATGGCCAACTAGACTAATCAGATAAGAAATCAATAACAAACTTTGTGATGCATGATGGGGAAACGCTTTACGACACTTGGGAACAATTTAAAGAATTATCACGCTCATGCCCACATCATCAAGTTCCCAAGTGGCAATTAGTTCAGGTCTTCTAAGAGGGACTGGTTCCCTCACTTCGTAATACCGTCGATGCTGTTTGTGCGGATACCTTCCTACACAAAAGGGCCGACGAGGTCTGGAAAATTTTTAAAATTTTGAGCAAGAATTCGGTGCACCAAGCGGTGTCTGACCGTCCTGAGGGGTACCTTCAACCTAAGTGAGAGTTGAACGTTGAGTCGAGTCAATCAATTGAAATACAAGAATTAAATAGAAAACTTGACCAACTTATGAGGATGGGAATTAGGTCCGCTCCACCTTCTTCAGAAGTATGTGCATTATGTTCTGAACCGTCTCATAATATCTTTGCATGTCCTTCTGCATCTTAATTTCTAGAGTTTGTTGAGCAACACGTTGATTCTATGCAACAATTCCCACGGAATAATTATAATTCTATGTTGAACAATTTTTCTAATACTTATCGACCCCAATATCAACAAAGTCAATACCAACACCCACCTCCTAATCCGAACCCTCCAAGGGATAACACTTTTGAGGCTACGGTGTTGGCATCCCTTAAAAACATAGAAACTCAAGTCCAAGCACATGCACAAATAGTGCACTCTCATACACAATCCATTGCGAAACTTGAGTCCCAAATGGGACAAATAGCTAATGCGGTGAGTCGTAGAAACGAGGGGAAGTTGCCTGCATAAACTATTCAAAATCCTAAGGGACAATACGAGAATGGGGGGTCGAGTGAGAGTATGAACGCTGTTTCGACTAGGACGACTATTCGAGATGAGGAAGTTGTTGTAATTCCAGATGAGATTGAGAAAGATAAAAATATAAATTTAAATAAGGAAAAAGGTGAGGACGTGAGTAGGAAGAGAAAAGAAAATGAACAGGTCCTAACGAATTATATTCCAAGGTCCACCAAACATTGAGGGACCGTCACATTTGTCTAGGAAAGGGTCAAAAACGGTAGATATACTCGAGGTGTTTAGACAAGTAAAAATTAATATTCCATTCCTCGATGCGATTAAACAAATTCCCGCTTATGCTAAATGTCTTAAAGACCTTTGTACTCAAAAGCGCAAAATACGCAGTCATACTCCGAAAAAGGTCTTCCTCACAGAAAAAGTAATCTCTATATTCCAACACGCTACTCCGAAGTATAAGGATCCTGGTACGCCAACTATTTCTTGTGTCATAGGTGACACTATCATTCATAGGGCTCTCCTTGACTTAGGACCTAGTGTTAATCTCCTACCTTACCACGTCTACAAACAATTAGGACTAGGTGAACTAAAGCCTACAGCCGCTACAATACAATAAGCGGATCGTTCTATTAAAATCCCTAGAGGAATCGTCGAGGACGTCTTGGTTAAAGTTGATAAATGTTATTATCCTGTCGACTTCATGAACATTGACACTGAACCGGTGCTAGATGCTAGAAAACACACTCTGGTCATTCTAGGTCGTCCATTCTTAGCAACCGCTAACGCTCGTGTTAACTGTCGAACAGGGGTAATGAAGGTGTCATTTGGGAATATGAACTTAAAATTGAACATTTTTAACGCTATTGATCAACCTCCTAAAGATGACGATTACCTATGTGAGGCAGAGAGTGGGGTAAGATGGAATATTGAACCTAATATAGGAATAAATACGTGTGAGGAAAATATTATGGTTAGTGATAAGCGGATGGATTTGAATAACCTGGACCCTAATGACGAATTTACTCGGAAGGTACGAAATCGATTTGAAATCGAAAAGGATGAACCGTTGAATGAATTGATACATAGCAATATGGTTTCTACTTACCACCGGGCACTTCCTGATATCCTAAGGGGTACAAAATCTGAGTTACGGCCTCCATAAATCTTGAGCTAGAACAGTCTAGCTAAAGACGTAAAAGATAGCGCTTCTTGGGAGGCAACCCAAGCTTGATTTCGTCCGTTTCTTTGATTTTTGCATGATTTTGGGTCGTTTTGGTCCGTTTTTGAGTTCTCTGGACAGGTTTTGGGGTTGGAGTAAAGTTATTTTAAATTTATATACATAAAATAAGTAAACCGAGAGAAAATACCATTCTCGCGCGCATGGCCCGCTCGCGCGAGACGTCGCTTGCACGGCCTGTTGGCGCGAGAATTTGCCTTAGTGAAATTTTGGTTTACCTTTTTGATGAGCTCTTGGGTTCTCCTCGCGCCTGGTTTCGCGCGCGCGAGGTCTCTCGCTCGAGCGAATGATTAAAAAAAAAAAAAAACGTATATGTTTGCTTTTATTATTTATTTGTTTGTTTAATTTTCTTTTTTTAAGTATTAACAGGTGAAATAGTGCTCCGTTTGGAGTAATTGAACTTGCATATTATTATACGTTCACCTGTTTGTGAGTTCCGATATCGAGGTAATATCGTTTCTTTCTTACCTACTCTCCGTTTTTTCGTTTTATTGTTTCATTGGGGACAATGAAAGGTTTAGGTTTGGGGGTATGCACACACATGCACATTATTATGCACTAATTTTTAAAATTTTTTGATTCTTGTGCTTAAATAAACGATGATTATGTAATTATGATTGTTATAGAATGGTAAACAAGAGAAGATGTGATTAAATATTTGCTGAAGTCATGTTGAGAGGTTTTAGGTCATGTATCGTTTGAATCGTAGTTTTATATCATAAATTAGCACACAAACCTATGCACTGCACGTAGTCATTTGAATACATGTTGGATGTGAACTATAATATGATTCGAATTTCTAGATAACACAAGGTGGAGACTAGACCCGGTGAGGTTTTGAGCCTATCTTTTCTTTTTAGAGGGTTATGAATACATTGTGTTTGTCGAATTTCATTGAACTAACGCATTTACTCGTTGTTTAGTCTCATTATTCTTGTTTTGGTTGATAGTCAAGTTAAAAATATTTGTTACCATGCTAAATAATCTTCCGTCGTAAGTATTGAAGAACCATATGACTATAGGACATGATTTTAGGCCTTCTTTGTTTATTACTGACCGATAAATGATAAAAATTTTCTTAGTTTGCCCTTTGAGCCGTTAAAATGCCATTTCTTTCTTTAATTACCATTATCCTTGTTTTTCCTCCGACTTGACAAACTTGGAGTTCACCACTGAGAGATTTGTCAACTTTAGTGGTGTTAAGGTGTTGTGTGATTGAGAAGAAGAAGACAAGATGCTATTGGGGTGGTTGCTTAGAAATCAATGAATAGTTATCCGGAAAAAAAAAAAAAAGAAGAAGAAAAAAAGGAAAAAGATTGAACATATTGGAAAAAAAAAAACAAAAGAAAGAGAAGGAAAAAAATATAAGGTTGATAGAAGAAAAAAAAAAAAGAAAATATATGAAAAGCAGAGAATGAAAAGATGAAGTTGGTAGAAGAGATGAATGAAAGAAATCAAACATGCCTTTCAATGCCATTCTAAAACTACCTAACAAATCCTTTCTATCCTTTTCCATTACCTGAGCCATATTACAACCTTTGAAAAGTCCTATTTGATCCTAAGAAACATGGTTCGGATATGAAAATGATGGGAGGGGGATTAAAACATGGTAATGATTAATTTTTCTTGATTATTGGCATCCTATCCATGAGACTACCGTTCTTTCGTGTCATGCGTCTTTTTCCAGTCATATGTGAGCATTTCTCATTTTGAAAACATATTTCCTTTACTCACATATATTAGAAAAATTACACCTGTTTCTGAGTGTTTCATTTGAGAGTGTAATTGACATTGTAAGATTCGTAGTCGAGACATAGTTAATTGGTTATCCGAAGTATATTCCAAGTTCATGACATGCGCGTGTTCATTTGACTATCACATCACACACGTGCAATTGTATGAGAAATTCTATGGATTTATATGATGCATGTGCTTGAGATTGTTTTTCATGATTTAGGTGGATGTTTCATTATGTTTCTTTATGTTCATTATTCTATTTCAAATCTTTGTTATATGATGAAGGAGTATTGAATATTATGTTATTTGTTTTTAATAAAAGTTTTAAATTGATAAGTTAATAAAGATGGTTGTGGGTGACTTGTTGACGAGAACACTCACGAGACTTCACTCGCCCGACTAGGGACACCTAGAGGTTTAAAAGGCTTGTTGCATAAGCTAAATGCAATCGTGATCCATGCGAAAATGGAGTAGTATTTTATAAGTAGTTTAGTTTTTATTTCAGTTTTGCTCGAGGACTAGCAAAATGTAGGTTTGGGGGTGTGATCGGGAGAGAACAGATCCTATTTATACGCCTTAACATACGTTTGTTAGTACCTTTTTATCCTATTTTTGTATATTTTTACTTTGTTTTCTATTTTCTGACAGGTTTTGGAAAAAAACAAGGAGATCTGGTTAAATAGGGTGAAAAAGCAGGAAGAAAGAAGCAAGAAAAACTGCATCGCGCGCGCGACCTGCTCGCGCAAAAACCAAGAAATCGCTCGCGCGACCCGCTCGCACGAGATCCCAGAATTCGCTCACGCGATCCGCGCGCGCGACCTTTACAACTACGCACTCGTACAGCCCACGCGCGCGACCTGTGTAAAAATGGAACTTGCGTATTTCACTCTACTGATGATTCCTACGCGAAAGAAACGGCCTAATTGCGTCCAGACTGTAAAATAAAGCAGTTTTAGTGCGTTACGGGTTAGGAAAACTTCCAAAAACTTGTTGTAAATCTATATATACTCTATTTTACTTCAATTTAGGGGTTGGACAATTAATATACACACAATATACAACCAAACTTTTAGCCATTGAAGGGAGGGAAGCAGGGAGAAGAAGAAGAAGACCAAGAATTCCCATGGCCTCCTCCATCAACCTCTTGCCATCTACCACTTCTATGGACAACTAGACTCGAGATCTAGGGTTTCAATGAAACCCTAGCCAAGTAATAGGATGTATTTTATGTTTTTATTTTAGTTTTATTATGAATGGGTGGCAGTTACATGTTCTGTGGATTTCTATAAATAAATCGTGCTTCTATTGTTTAAAATCATTACTTTCAAAGTTTATTCTTGTCTTAGATCTATTTTGACTGTGATGTGCTCAATGATCTATGCTTGTTGTGCTTGTTTAGATTATTTACATGTAATGGTGCTTAAATTGAATTATGCTATCAAGTATCCGAATAGTCCATGGCTAGAGTAGACGGATTATACCACAACCCTAGTTTAGTATAGGATAATTCGTGCTAACCGAAGATGGATTATGTTGGTGCTTGAACCATAGTTATTTTCTTGACGGAGGAATTGGGCTTGTAGCTACAATTCCCCATTATCATCCAACTTAATAAGCTAAAGTAATTCATAAATACCTTTATTATGAAGCAAGTTGTGGATTTGCAATCCTAGGTTCCTTGAACATATTTATAAAATTAAATATTTAATTTCTTTCATAATTTAGATTTACTTTTATTGTTATTAGTTTAATTCAAATTAAATCAAAATCTATTTTTCTTAAATTAGCTAAATTTAGGTTTTAAAATTAAAGCGCGGTAGTTAATCAATCTCTGTGGGTTCGACCTTTACTTCCACACTGCAAATCTTTTGAAAGTAAAGCATAAGTTAAGCATACTTTTATATCTTGATACTGACAACATCAGTTACCCATTTCCTACCACTACCCATATCCCTTCACCTATAGAAACCATTCCATTTCAAATCCCCACACTGATTGAATAATAATACCTTACCTATTTTGGAAATACAAACCCCTAATCCTTCACCTTGACTCTAAATGACCTCATCACGCATCCAATAATAGAAATTTGTCAAAGTATGTGATTGGAGGAGAGTAGTTGTGGGAAGTTTTTGCTATGTAATATGCAAAAAAAATGATGAAAAAATGAAAAAAAAAATGAAGAAGAAAAGAAATGGAAAGAAGGAAAAAGGGAGAATATGAAAGGGTGACAGTTTGTTGGAAATGTGAGAAGAATAAAGTAGGAATAAAATAAGATGACAAGCTCTATCATATGCTAAGGTGTGCAATCTTTCCATTCATCATCTGTATTTTCAACATAAAACTCGAAATTCTAAGGCCTTAATGATTCTTAATGACTTAATTTGAATATGAACATGTGAGTTGAGTTATCCACGGTAGTTCGCTCCTCTAGTAAGTAGCGTCCTTTTCTTGAGACTATACATTCCAAATATCTGTCTGTTGTGAAGTCGAGTATGAAAGCATTTAGTATCCAGAAATTCACTCTTATCAAAGCTTTCATACCACGTGTGATCATTATTAAAGCCAGTTTCTGTGAGACGTTTACTTTTTAGTGTAAACCTATGTGAGAATTGAGTTGAAATTACTGGTTCTAGAGGTACAATAGTCTAAAATAACTCTAAATACAGTCAAATCCATAGCTGTTAAGTTCACACACACACACGGATACATGATTGTGATACATTTGTTTTATCTATCTTGGTGACATGAGGAGTATATGGGTTTCTTCCATGGTTTGATATATCCGTGTAGAGCTAAGTTAACAGTTGAATAGAAGAGAGTGTTTTAAAAGTTTTTTTTTTTCTATATCTATTTGAACTTAAAAATTGAGAATTTTGTGAGTACATTCACTGTAAACCCTCACGAGACAACACTCGTCCACTAGGGGGAACCTAGGGGTTTGACGGCTTGTTGCATTCGCTAAATGCAACCGCGATTCCTCTAAAAGTGAGTTAGGTAGTTTCTCTTTCTGTTTAACTTAGTTCGCCTTAGTTTAATTTATTTTATTTTAGTCGTTGTAGTAGCAGTTAGATTATTTTTATTATTTTTGCTCTATTATAGGGACTAGCAATTCGCTAGTTGGGGGTTGTGACAAGTGGGGGTATTTGTAAAATAGTACCACGCTAAAAGAAGAAAATACACTGATTTAGTCTACAATTCCTTTATATATCTACAATTTGGATTACAATACCAGCTTTTACATAATATGATTAGTCTATGATAAGTTGTATTGTTTTAGCCATAATTTTTGCAGATCACTGCTTGTTGTGTGGAAAAATGAATAAGCAGGATGAAAGGGATGCTGGATTTTAAGGAAGACAGTTGAAGCATGAAAAGTGAGTCTCAAGCGATCGAAGATCATTCAAGCGATCGAGGTTTCGATCGATCGAAGGAGGTTCAAGCGCTCGAGAATTGCAGAAGTAGATCGATCGAGAATGTTCGATCGATCGAACATGGCTTTTATTATAACTTACGCGCACGCAGCAGAGAGAAAGCGTTTAACCCTAGTTTTAGGTTTATGTATATATACTCGTTATATTTACGTCCTAAAGGACGCCTCTTTTGCTTTTCATCAGTTTAGATAGAGAGATAGAGAGATAGAGAGTCTTGTTTGTTTTTGTAGGTTAAACTTTGGACTATTGCTTGTTTGTTTGAGGATTTCAACGATTAATACAAGTGTTTGCATTTCAGGTTTTCATATTAGTTTTATTTATATTTCACCAGTAGTTTTAGTAGTTTAAAATCTAAAGAGCTCACAGTTTTGCTTGTTGGTTTGCTATTATCATTAGTTTTTGTAATTTTTATGTTTAAATCACAACCAAACAAAGCTTTAATGAACTTTTATGTTAAAACCGAATCTGTGACACTCCAGACCATGTCTGAGTAGTCCCCAGGTTGGGAGATCACGATGAAACAGTGATCTCTAGCCTTTGCATGCAGCAGTGTAAAACTTGCACTCGATCGATTGAAGTAGTTTGATCGATCAAAGCAGACATATAGTCAAGCGATCGAAGAATTTCGCTCGAGAGATGATGATATTCGATCGATCGAAAGCGCATCGATCGATAAAATCTTTAGATTCTTGAGTAGTCCTTTTGCAGTATTCCAAGACTTTTTGCTTTTGAGATTTGTTATCAAACTGTCTCCAAATGCTCAGTTTGTCCAAACAGTTTCATTACTTTAAAGCCTTAAGGCATTTTTCTTCAATAACTTTTGCAAACCATTTTGAATGCTAACACCATTAAGAATGCAAGACTTAACTATTGTTTAAAACTACCTTCATGTGTTTTGGGAATAAATGTGATAAAGTAGTCTTGGCTATGAACGGACTATTGATTCTCTATCTTTAGAAAATATGGAATACTGTAGATAGACACACTCCTTAGAGCTTAAATGTAACTGCATGGTAGATGGCATGATCGCTGCGGATTCGTGTGATCCCAACATTCCCTTTTTATAAAGAAAATCATTTTTAAAATATCATTTTAGTAAATTAGTTAATCACTAGTTTAATTTAATTTAGTTGCTTTAATTTTAGTAGTCACTTCGTGGAACTTTGTGTTCTACAACCTTTCGAATATTGATTTTTATTTTCCTTTTGGAGATTAATCTAGGTATTAAGTTTTTAACCTTCTCTGTGGGATCGATCTGGTCTTAACCAGATTACTACTTGCACAATTACCTACACTTGGGTATAGCACACAAGCGCACAGTTTTTTGCCGTGTCAATGATTTAATTATAAATCTTTGATATCAGTGAGTTCTTGAGTTCACTACACCATTTGTGGAATTGGTATTCGTGATCTTAACTAAACTTAAACTACACTTACTTTCTCTACCAAATACATGTTCTTTGAGGAATATAAATTTATTACATCCTATTCTACTCTCAAACTAGTGGTCCTTGGAGACTAAGATATGACTTAAAATCATATAAACTTCATAGAATATATAGAAATGACTCTATGAGACTCAACTTGAAGGACTTATGTTATGGTTCAAAACTTAGACACAATAAAAATCATATGGATATATAACTAGGATCCATCTTAATCCCCAAATAAATTATGAGATTATAGGAGACTAATAGATCAATACCAAAGAAGACCCCAATGAGATACAGAAGATCTCATGGATTTTAAAGAGAAAATAGAGACAAAAAGAAGTAAAATCAAAGTTTACATAAAATCCAAGTAAAAAGTGCTTTTACAATTTTTTTTTTTGTTTTAAACCTAAAGCTATGTCTAGATCCAAACTAATGAAAACGATACATGAAAGTTCAATCACAAACTCTATGTGGTGTGTGATGAAATGGGGAAAGAAGAGAGGTTTTAAAATGTGTAAAAGTTCTAAATCTATGAGTTTGTGATTGAATCTAGCCTAATTCTAAATAAAATTAGAAGGTTACCTCAATAACCTCAAGAACTTCTTCATTTGTTAATGAAGATCTTCCAATTTCTTCAACTTATTCTTCAAAATTTTTAAAGAGAACTCTTGAATTCTTTTAAATCCCTTGATTTCTCTCTTAAATCTCTCTAATTTTCTATACATTTTTTAAGATGGGATAAGAGAATCCTTGTAATGGAGGTGAAGGCCTCCTTATATTGGCCAAAATCTGAGGGGTGGGTAATTTCGGATGGAAAATCCATGTGCAAGAATATTCCATACGTATTTGAGACAGGCTGTTAAAGCGAGCGACACTCACTGAGTTGTTTGCGACACTCAGTGAGTGCCACTACAGTAGTCACTGAGTGACTGAGTTGTCTGCGGCACTCAATGAGTGCCGCTGTGGCAATCACTGAGTGCCGGCGCAGCACTCAGCGAGTGCCGCCGCCTATGCCGCGTGCCGCAACCAAGGTATTATCCCCTTGTTATTTAGTTTTCAAAATATATGCTAGGTATATTATTATACTACTACATTTTAGCAAATTATTTTAGTATTATACTACATTTTCTTCTTCTTCTTTTTTTTTTTTTTCTTTTTTCTTTTTTCTTTTTTCTCTTTTTTCCCTGTCAAAATTCTTTTCTTTTCTTTAAAATTATTTTTCTTTTCGTTTATTTTCTTTTCAAAATTCTAATATATATGTATAATTAATTTTGAAATTGAATTTCAGATTGTTTCTTTCTCATACGTATTTCATATTCGGGTTTTTTCGAATCACCTGATTTCCCTCTTTCTCTCAATTTTGAAAACTTAGTTTGAAGAATCTTCTGAAGAACTTGAATCGTTTGGAAAAGTCTTCGAATTCCGCCGGTCATTGTCATTATCGGTATTTGGAGGTAACCATCCCCTGAATTCGACAGTCGGTTAAAATTGAGGTGTCTACAACAGCTCATGCAGAGCGCGACTAGCACTGACCGTAGCATCATTTTTGCATTTTTTGCAATTCTTTTATCCTAAATCTATAGCCTCCAAAAAGACCTGTCTCTTCAAAGCTTTGGTACTCGCTTGCGACATGCGTTGCCTCGCAAGTTCATGCCAAAGAGGGGCAAACTGTAGACACCCCATTATGTCAGCTATCAAATTTAGGAGACCCATAGCATGGTGGTTCACAATGATCGAAAAGAACTCAAAAAGGACTCGTGGAAGTTAGTTCTATCTCTCAAAATACTCAGAAAATGGTACAAATGACCAAAATACCCCTAAAAGCTCAAATACTCCCAACGTGGACCAAAAGTTCTGGAAACATAATATGTCATAAGAAAGTAAGAAAATGGGTTTTTCAGATGAAATCGGCAACTTTTAGAGACCCCCGAATGTTCCAAAAGTTCCCGGAAAGTCCCCGTTAACCAGCTTGACTCATATTTGACCAGGTTTGACCGAAATCATCCGAATCTATCCAAAATTTTTGAGGTCATTCTAGATCATGTGAAAAGTACTAAAACAACTTTTAAAAGAAAATCGAACGAAAACGTCAGCTCTTGCGATCTCCCAGAGGTTCCCAGAATTTCTTGAGGTCCCTGGTTTTACCAATTTGACCTGAAAATTGACTTTGAAACTGGAGCACTGTATCTTTTTTCAAACATTTTTCATGGATACTAGAGATCAATAGCTTTCCAACGGTGTATCGTACATAATTTTCAGATTTAAAATGGATTTATTACGAATTTTTGAAGGTAAAAAAGGCGATCAAATCGATTTTTATCGCGAATACCGCAAAACTTTTCAAAGTGACCTATCTCTGAACTATTTTTGATGGAAGTTGGACTCCATTACCTTTCCAATGATGTATCACAACCTCTGTTTGGAGTTTGTATGCATTTTCTATGAATTTCGGACGAAATAGGGCCTTTTTGCGAATATCAGAATCTCTAGGGGCCTAAACGGAATAATCTGGGTGTCTGAGGAGTAGTGCCGCCGCGGCACTGGTCCAATGCTGCCATGACACACTCCCCTAAAAGCCCATTTTTTAAATTTTGTTTTGTTGCCCAAAATTGAATAATTGAAAGCGAAAACGACATAGTTTTATGTTCATAGATGCTTGGGACCGATGGGAGCACTTTTTAAGTCACAAACTCCCCCCAAATTGGCCTATATAAACCCATCCACCCCCCCCCCCCCCCCCCATCCTCCCTTGACTTCTCATATTGGGGGTGCCAAATACAAGTTTAGAGAAGTTGTAGAGAGAAAGCTGCAGAGATAAGGTTAGAATAGAAGAAAAGAGAGCTTCCTCCTTTGATTTTGAATAAGAAAGTGAGTTTCCAACATTGTTTTTACTCCATTACTCTTCTTTAATTCACATTCAATACACCTAACCACATTTTTTGTGAGCATTTATGAGATATGAAGCTACTTCCATGTCCAAAGTCACTATATATGAGTGTAACACCAAGCTACAAGTCCAATATCTCAATGATTATCAACTATTGATTGCTATTTACTTGCTTGTTTATATATGTTCATCTCTCCTTACCGCATTTCTTTTTATTTTTCTTTGATTACTTACTAGTTCATCATCATCTAGATGGCATGGTGTTTAAAGTGAGTCAATCCTTATGGATAGTAGCTTTTGACCTCAAAAACATGTTTAATAGATGATGATCCTAACTTCAATACATTCGTATGTATTCTTAAAGTTATTTCCAAAATAAAAGCAATGATCTCCAAAAATCTTGGAGGTTCTTAATATGAGTTTGATGTTGATATCCCAAGTGGTTTTTAATCTCCATTTAGTGCTGAAAATGAGCTTTCAAAACCCTTATTACAAAATCCCTCTAAAACCCCAACATTTGGATTCTATGAAATTTTCTCAAAAATTCCCAAAACAGTGAGTTATCCAACTTTAAAATAACATTTTGAGTTCAATACTCAAAGGATGACTACGAGACCACTTGGAAAGTCTTCCTGACTCATTAGAGAACACCTAGGATTTTTTGTTTGATTTAAAAATATTTGGAAGTGTTACATTTTGACCCAAACATCCTTCCAGGCATTCTATTTTCTCTGTCACAGCAGCTTGGTTGACTTTAAACTTGTTTTCCAGAAAACTTTTCCAAAAAGTGTGATCCCAACTCATTTCGTCCTTAAACTTCAGTTTGTTAGGGAACTTTCTGTATAATAGGGGCTTCTAAGTATGTTGTTTTTTTATTTTCTAAGATTTTTCTACAATTCAGTCGATAGTACGGATTCTGTTTCTGAGTAACTCTTTTGTTTATATGATTTCTCTCACTCTGTAACTTCAATAGTGATTTGGCTTTTTGATTTTTGTTCTAGACACTATAAGGATGATATCCATAAAAAAAAATCATGAATTAAAAACACTTCTCAGCTCACTTTTCCATTTTTACAAAATCAACTCACTGTTTTGTCCATTATTCACAGCAAGCATGTTTCAACTTTTGTTCTTTGATTAGATGTTTACATGCGTTCCAAATGAGCTCATCTTTTAGGAAGTAATTCATACTACATATGTACATGTCCTACAATAACATTCTTCATCCATTCATGTATACTTTAGATTTCTAAGTCACTTTAGAAAATCCATGAATGCAAAACACACTACAACCTTAGCACATTCTAGGATCATACATTGCATCCATGCAAGATTTGAAGTTTTCGTGACTCTTAATCGAAGAGGTTATATGGAATGAATTTGATCACACGTTCATGCTCCCCTGATCTAATCTTCCTTTCTCATCCGTCCCGGGGATGAAGAGATCTTCTTTTCTCAAGAGTCTCATGCATACATCCTAGCTTGCTAAGCATATTTTGTTTTCTTTGATTATTTGTTTCAAGAACAACCCATGCCCCCTTTAGATTAGGAACAATTGATTACTTGCTATGTGATTAGATAATTTTTCCTTGGTTTATTTGTTTGATCATTCATTTTTGTATTGTATGATACTTGGCTTAGATCTTATGAATGACATCTTATCTTTTGATCTTCCATTTCAAGTTTCTTATGGGATGTAATATACTATCATTGTATAAATTGATGAACTAGTATAAGATGATTATTTGGATGCTAATTGAGGTCCTTCGAGAGACGGGGCGAGTTGAGGGTATTTTAGTCGTGACATCCTTCCTCTCTCATACCAAAATCCTGAGCTAAGTTCTTTGGTTTTGAAGGGCCGGTGCCCCTTTATCCGTTTGGGTGAGTCAAAAATTAGGTTTCTTGGTTCCTTAAAGACCTAGTGGCTACTCTGTATCTGTTTTCAACGGACCACCTTTTCTTCAAAACAATTTCAAAGCAAAAGGAAAATCAATTCCGCGCGTCCACAGAGTGGTACATGAAAGCATACCTTAGAAGCGCTACAAAACAAGGGTTAGTCCACATAGATGAACATGATTAATAGAAATTTTCTTAAATCTAAGAAGATGGGAAAATAACAAAATTTTGAATTCTTTTCTATCAAGAAAATGCAATGCTTCCACGGATATACGAGTCTCAACGAGAAGATTAATCGAGATTTTAACCTACAGCCAACGTAGTTCCAACATAGAAGTGACATGACTTCAACGTGATCAGAAAGAATTCTTAACTTCATTAATCATCATAATTCATCACTATATTCAATGCCCTAACATCCGTAGGTCATAAGATTCATCCTAAAACATGATAAGAATGGTGCATAATGATAAACATGCCATGAGTAATTTGGATTGGATCACTTAATCTCGAGATTCAGGTTCAATTATTCATAATCAAGACATTTTTTAAGCCCTAAGGCCTTAGGACATCATTTGAATCCAAATTAACAAGGTCCATCAAGTCTGTCTCAGCATTTCAGGAATTACAGAAAAGAAATATAAACTTCAAAAATTGGAAAACAGTGATTCCCATGGTTTGATTTGGATGATTTTCACATATAATATGCCTCTGTGAGTCTAGTTTCTAAATAAAAAACAACATTGAGTATCACATGGCTCAATATCTGGGAATTGACCTTGGATCAGAGGTCACTCAGATTTTGTCAACTCTCTATCCAACAATCTTTCTTGATTTTTTAAAAATAGTATATCAATCCTACGATACTCAAATTTCTCTGAGATTCTCATTAATGCATCAAAGTTCATAGGAAAAATATTTTAAAACCTAAATAGTTCATTTAAGGTTTTGATCCATTCATTTTAATAAGAACTCGCTGTTCTAGAATTCTAGACAGAAAATGACTAGTTAACAAAATCCATAATGAAACCATCTAAATCACATAATTAAGACATAAATGAAATTACAGTAGTTGATCTGTGCTATGAACACATTCCAATTGGTCTCATTCAAATCCAACAGATCATGATGTAATTAAAAATCCTTGATCACAGATCGTCATTGAAGTCGCTACACCATTTGTGAATTAGTGTTCATTATTCAAACCAAACTAGATCTATCACTCTAGGGAGAATTTAGACCAAGTATGATTATAATCAACACAATATCATTTGTACATCATAGGAATTCATGGATTTAGCCTTGAAGAAACCCCATCATAGTGTGGGTACCCAAACTAAGTATAGGGCCTAGAATGATTAAACCCACTTGATTGATCCCATTATAATCCTCATGTTAACAAGCATGAGTGATGTTCACCACCCATCATTAGCCTTTATTCAATCCGACCAATTTTGATTACTCGTATTTGGATTCATGGGGCTTTTTATCCCACTTGAGACAATAATCGATGCCCATGATCCATATCTAAGGCTACACGAGTGAGTAATCCATGTTTTATCCCACAAGGCTAAATTTGGGGAGATCCTCACTAATAAAGTCACCATTTGGTTTGATAAAGGAAATCAAGAAAACTAAATGTATCAAGTCCAATGGATAGAGAGCACTGCCCCATTATCACCAAAGAACACGATTCTGGGGGTTAATGTAACGACCCTGGTGTTGTGGGCGGGCTACTGCAGGTGCCTTTGTGGCTGCAGTAGGTGCTGACAGGCTACACACTATGGGAAGTTCGTCCCACATCGCCTGGGTGTGGAAAAGTAATGTGCTATATATGTGTGGTTTCAAGTCTCCCTAGTAATAGGCCTTTTGGGTAGTGATCCAAGAACAAATCCGTGCGGGTTTGGGCCCAAAGCGGACAATATCTTACTAAGCGAGACTTGGGTCGTGACAGAATGGTATCAGAGCTAGACCCAGCCGGAAGTGTGCCAACGTGGACATTGGGCCCTAAGGGGGGTGGAATGTAACGACCCTGGTGTTGTGGGCGGGCTGCTGTAGGTGCCTTTGTGGCTGCAGTAGGTGCTGACAGGCTACACACTATGGGAAGTTTGTCCCACATCGCCTGGGTGTGGAAAAGTAATGTGCTATATATGTGTGGTTTCAAGTCTCCCTAGTAATAGGCCTTTTGGGTAGTGACCCAAGAACAAATCCGTGCGGGGTTGGGCCCAAAGCGGACAATATCTTACTGAGCGAGACTTGGGTCGTGACAGTTAAGGTATGAGAGGGGAAGGAGCAAGATCGTGCTAAAATACCCCCTCTCGCCCCATCGTGAGATGGGCCTATACTCTGCTTTCATGGTGTTTGACTAAAGATTATGAAGAATGTTTCATTTGTACTAATGCAAACCTAAGTTCAAGTTATAAAAACTAAATAAAGAAAAGCATGCAAGAAACTATACATAAATCACACAATGCATATGCTAAAATAGTAATTGGGGGACTAAACATATTACTACGCTCCCCTATGCATGCAAAAGGAAATAAAAAGGAAGTAAAAGTGAAAATCACATTCAAACCATAGAAAAATAAGAATTTTAATCACAAGTACCATGAAGGGAAATTAAAAAGGTTTATCCACCTAATCATGATTCTAGGTGATCTTGGAAATCAGTAAATAAGGAGGGTGTAAGGACTTACCTGGGATAGCATAGCATTCCAACTATAGCTTCCTAATTAATCAAGCTTAGGATAATAACAACATAATAACCCAACATTAACACTAGGTACATGTGTGCATGTGTAACCCTTAACCGGGATTTCCTAATATTCTACGTGTGGATAGTGTGTATGTATATGCATGGATAAGCTGTACTAGATTAAACTAAGTTAGAAAGGAATAAGAAATGCTATAAAATTAGGGTTTCATAGTCCCTAGTGAGATTGGAATAGCCATGTCTTTGCTACCAATCCCACTAGTGGTGGCTATTCCATGGTTAGAATAGGGACCACTAGGGATAGCCTATCCATAAACAGGATAGTGGGCTAACCCAGAAGCCTAGAAGATGAAAACAAAGGAAAATAATAAAATCAAAGAAGGAAAAGAACAAGAAGAAAGCTTACCTCAAGAACTTCCCTCAGAATCTTCCCCGGCAGAACTCCGCTAACACCACGATCTCTAAGAACCCAAAATCTAAAAGATTAAACGATTGACAAGAACTTTGATGAGTGCTTCGGAATCCTCCTATGGGGTTTCCATGAGCCCTCTATAGTTCTGAGGATTTTTCTAGTGCATTTGATGGAGAGGGGAAGGCACCTATTTATAGTTTTAATTCTGGTCTATGTTTTCTATGTTTAAGTGATGTGGGATGGAAGTAAAAGCCTTTGGTACCTAGGCTATTTGATGTGTACCTAAGAGGTTTTGGTCATACTTGCACATGATTGGTCGAATTTGTACTAGTTCACATGGATTGGGATCTAACGGACGGCTTAGATTAAGTTATGGGCTAAGTACCATAGTGGCACTCAAGAAAATGGGTGTGGTCCTCTCGAGAGCTATGTAGCTCTCAGCCTAGTGCCACTATGGCACTCAGCCCCGAAAGTTGTGTTTTCACTCCAAACTTCCCAGACTTCGTTCTCTTACCTCGGTTATCATTTTTGGGCTTGTGAAATACCAATGGAAATGTATGGAAGTCTAGTTTTCAATGCTTTTAGTCTCATTTAAAAAAGATTTGTGGATTTTGAGTTATGATAAAAAAAAGGTGAGGCTGAATTTAAAAATGAGCTAATCGGAGATGCGTAGAAGGGCTATTTGGGCACCATAATTCTCCTAAGCGATTTGTGTAAATGTGAAGACTCGGGGCATCATTTTAAGCTAATTTAGAAATATTTCGTGAATGGAGCTCTCAGGATCCCACCTCGAGGTCAAAAATTTACTCGGTAAAGGCAATTTTTGTCATTTTATGTGAAATGGCTATCCTAACTTGGGTTTTTGTCTCTAAATTGAGTTTTTAGAGTACCTAAGTCTTCCTAGAGGTTATTCTAACATGTTTATGAGACCATGGTGCTTCACGGAGTTTTTCTTCATACAATAATAACTCCTGATTCCAGTAGTCAGGTTGTTCTTGTAGCGAGGTTCCTTCTGTCGAACGAACGAACCAAAATAGGGTGTCTACAAATTCCCGCTCTTTGACAGAGCTTTGCAAGCAACATGCGTCATAAGGGAAATTCAAACTATGACAACCTTTTAGTGAGTCCAAAAGACTTCTAGAAGAAAATTGAGAAAATCAAAACATGCAAGCACATAAAGCAAATCTCAAAAATCAAGTGGTCGCACTCAAAAGAGCTGCCTAGTTATTCTTTCACAGGAAATCAGACCAATCGTAGTTCAATGAGCACACCACATGCAAGCAATGATTCAAGCAAAACACAATGAATGACATGAGCTCAAACTACTGCTAACATGCAACATTCTCGGGGTTGTTGCATCTAAAACAACAGGTGATCACAACAGTGTCCTATTACAGATAATTCAATCGGGTGTCCTATCGCAAACAATTCAATGGGCTGTTGTATTACTAACGAATCAATGGAGTGTCCTATTATAGGCGATTCAATAGGGTGTCCTATAGCAGATGATTCAACAGGGTGTCCTATCATAGACGATTCAAAGGGATGTCTTATCGCAGATGATTCAACGGGGGTGTCCTATCGCAGATGATTCAATTGGGTATCCTATTACGAAGGATTCAACGAGGTATCCTATCATGGATGATTCAATAGGGGTGTCCTATCATAGATAATTCAACAGGGTGTCCTATCATTGATGATTCAATGATGGTATCCTATCACAGATAATTCAACAGGGGTGTCCTATCATAGATAATTCCATGGGGATATCCTACCGAGGACGATTCAAATAGTGTCCTATAGTTGATGATTCAACGAGGTGTCCTATCACGGACGATTCAATGGGGAGTCCTATCATAGATGATTCAATGGGGTGTTTTATCGTGGATGATTCAACGGGGGTGTCCTGTCGTGGAAGATTCAATAGGGTGGCCTATCACGGACGATTCAATGGGGGTGTCCGATCAGAGATAATTCAATGGGGTATCCTATCATGCACGATTTGATGGGGGTGTCCTATCATGGATGATTCAACAGGGGTCCTATCACGAACAATTCAATGGTGGTGTCCTATCACAGATGATTCAATGGGGGTATCCTATCATGGATGATTCAATGAGGTGTCCTATCGCAGATGATTCAACGGGGGTGTCTTATTGCGGCCGATTCAATAGGGTGTCCTATCACGGATGATTCAATAAGGTTGCCTCATCTTGAGGGCTTTGCGATATCTCTGGGCATAGCCCTTCGAGCTAGGTGGAGACAAGGAGGTCTCTAGAGCCACTTAAGGCAAACTAGACTTGAAATATGTAGTGATGAGCCATAATTGCAGGCGAACATCACAAGCATCACAACAATGACAATAGGTTTGCCTTAGCTAGAGGGCTTTAAGACATCTCCTGGCATATCTCTTCGAGCTAGGTGGCAACAAGGAGGTCTCTAGAGCCACTTAAGGCAAACTAGACCTGAAATACGTAGTGATGAGCTGTAATTACAAACGAACATCATGAGCATCACAACAACGACAACGGGGTTCTTTGCATAGCAAAGCCTTGCGGGGTAAGCCACTCTATTAGGGAATGCAAGGATCAATGCGATGTATGGTCTCAAGAAGATGCCCAAAATAATCCATATGCAAATGCAGGGGTAGTCCACTTATCAAGCAAATGCAATGTTGAGCCAAAGAGGCAAACTTCTCTAAACAAAGCACATTGTTGAGCCATTTAAGGCAAACAACAAGAGCAGTGCACAACTCAACAAGGATGTTCACTAAATCCAATGTGCAAATGAGGGGGTTTCCCGCTCAATAATCAACACTTATGTAGAGACCAGAAGGCGAACTAATCTCAAAGATGCATAATCGTAGAGCCATTCAAGGAAAATAATGAACATGGTGCATGTTCTCAAAGATATTCAAATAGACATGCTCATGCAAATGAGGGATGCTCACTTGACTATCAACAATATGTAGATCCTATAAAGGCCAACTATACTTTAGATAGCACACTGTTAACCCATTTGAGTTGAACAACAAGTATGGTGCATGAAACAAAAATACCTATGCAATAAATTCATCATGGTATACGAGAGACACTTGTTCATCTACAAAAACCATGTAGAGCTAGTAAATGCGAGCTACTCTTAAAAGGAAAACATTGTGGAGCCACTGAAGGTGAACCATAGGTGCATTACACAATCATTTCTATGGATATCCTTCAAATTGTGGTGATTAAATTTATGAAATCTGAGAGACGTGAATATTTTCCCTAGTTTAGACTTCAGGCTCGATGATGCAAGAATGCTGTGAATACGGCTCACTTAAGAAGATTGTGCCGGTGCTCATGGACTCCTTTCTTTTTTTCTTACCTTATGCTTTAAATATTCTTATTCTATTGCTCATGACACACCCACAAAGTGTATGACTCTACGACTCAAACTTGCATTTAAAACTCAACTAAATACACTAAAGACAACCAAGACAAATAACATTTTTTATTTTCATAGTGCCTTACTACGAGTTACGTACCTTGTGATCTAGATTTTTTTTTTACTATTCACCCAATAATTTGAGATGAGACTTCATGCATAACGTCAAGGTTTAAAAATTTCTCCCTAATCATGTTCTTAATCAATTCTTTACTCTTTCTGCATTACGACCTCAAACTCTCATTTCTAATCAAAAAGCAAAAATACGACTCCGTCTAAACTCACATGAAGACATCACCTTAGGATAACATTGCTCCTTGTTTATGATAATGGCTTTGGACATGGCTGGCCCCTTGTGTACAACAAGGGGTTGGGCTCAGCTGAACAAAAAAAATAAGAAGAGGGATTGCCTCTTGTATACGACAATGGGTTGGACTAGATCAGATAGGACGGGTGGTAGAGGGCCTTACCCCTTGTATGCAAATCAATGAGTGATAAATTCTTTCAAAAATCAAACTAAACCCACGAAGTGAAGGGCTTGCCCTTGTATAGGAATGGCATGGGTTCAAGGATAAGGGCTTACCCCTAGTACGGAAAGCAAAATTCACAGGCTTGTTTGAAATCAAAGGATACTCTTCAGTCAGGTATTTCTCCGCCACATAATTTTGATTTTAGAGGCCGTAATGAGCTTGCCCCTAATTAAGGGCAAAGCAAACATATAACATTCAAAGGAGGGCATTGCCCCTAGTGCGAAGGGCAAATGATTTTGGGTCAATGGCTAAGACCGAATCTCTTGAGACGTTGCCTACGTATCTCTAATGGGAATTAGGACAAACGTAGTTCCAGAGGTTAGGACAATATCATGACTGAGAAGTAGGTTTGGACAAAGGCAAGACCAAAGTAGGATCAAAGAAGTGAGACTTAAACTTTGGTAGGACTGAACCTTTAGAGAGTTGCCTATGTATCCCCTATTGGGAATCAGGTTAAACGTAGCTCAATGATGGCATGAGACATTTTGGCCACTGGCAGATGACCTTTCTAAGTTTGGTCAAGCTGATGAATTTGAAGATCAACCAAATTTAGATGCACAAGGAACATATTTTCTAGATAATGATTTCACAGTGTGAAATCTAAGCTAACTGAGTCTAAAATTTCAACACTAAGGTCAAGACTGGTGCTCAAAGCATTTCACGATTAGATTCGTCATAATAAGCACAAGTTCAATTATGGTATAATGCCTTCACCCTTTTCTTTTCTTTTTTTCTCTCCTTTTTTCCAAACTTTGCCTAGGCACCCTTTCGGGTTTTCATCCAAGCGAGCCCCCTCCTTTTTGTTTTTTTTTTAAAATTGTATTTTATTTCTTTTATCCATGCAATTTAACTCTTCATACCTCTTTGGTTATCAAAATTTGTATGATCTTACCGTGGTCATCTTCTAGGAATATGACACATTCTTCACTTTGTGTATTCCCACAATAGTCAATATCATCCTACGGTTCATTTATTTTCTCCACCAAGGAATAAAGCATATTTCTCAATTCCACTTCCTGCAATAGTTCATATTGACTTATGAGTTCCTTATTTTTTTCCCTCCCTTATTTTTTTGTCACTCACTATCTTTTTGCAGTCTCCTCCACCTTTTTTTTTTCTTTTCACTTCTGTTTCTTTTCTTTATTCTCTCTCTCTCTCTCTCTCTCTCTTATCGTCCCTATTCTATCCTTATCCGAGTCCACTGGTTTTGAAAATTAACTATTGACATGCCTATTTCTTCCCCATTGTATTGATAGCTTCAAGGTCTGAGACGAAAACAAATTTTAGTCTCATTTAACAAAAGATGGTATTGGACACAGGTATGGACTAGAAAACAAATGGGTTTCGAATTCATTCTGAGTTTGTCTAGCTTAGACAGAATTCTTTTTTGGTTTTTTGAATCGAGCAACAGCTTTTGACTTTCATTTGGAGTTTAGCAAAGAACTAATTCAAGCGCATTTTAGGATCTTTCTTAATAATTGAGTCCATTCATAGAATCTCTCCTACGATTTCTTAGGTGATTCATGCAATCCACACACTCATAATTTGGCACGAAAAAACTGATAAAGATGAGAATTCTATTTATTGATTAGAAGAAGAAGCTAATACATCGCTAGACTCTTTTTCTTTCTTCAAACTCGAATACTAGACACATGAACAAACACAATTTATTCAAATTCTCAAGACTAGACAAGACATGTAACACATGTATTATTCTATTTGTATTTCCCCGAATTTTCATATTATCTTGTAGTACTCTTTGTTATATACAATAAGAATATGTTTCTTTCTCTCCTCACTGTTTTATATAACTTATTTTTCATTTGGATATGTGCTTGTGACATTGGGGAAACTTTCTTTAGAAAGCAACCTGGAGCGCTCGAGATAGCCTTAGCGCTCGAGCCATTAAATGTGTAAAATGACTATTTTACCCTTAGACCTTGGAAAATTATAAATACCAAGCCAATTCTTAGCATTTCTACGTTTAGAAATCTAGAAAACCAAAGAGCTTGTTGTAGAGAGAGATTTTGAGAAAATCTTCATGCGTCTTCATAAATCCACTTGCATGGCCACTTAAATGCATGATCCAACTCCTTTTTCACACAAACATGGATACACTTGTTACTGAAGTGCTGGAGTTAAAAGATTGAAGAATTAAGAGGGAAAACAAGATCAAACACCCTTAAAGCACTCTTGAAGCTACATAGGAGCAAGATCAAGCATTCTCAATACCTATACTCATATTTTCTTCATCTATTCACAATCTAAGCTTGTGTGAGTCTAAAATCTCACTTAGAAACCTATAGGATCAGTTTTTACATGATTTTACAACCATGTATGTGATCCATATGTAGTTATAGTTCTTGAATGTAAAGCAAAACTAATAATCATGCTCTTTCTCAATGAATTCATAGTTTTGATTATAAACCAAACACACCTTAAGTCATTGTGAGTATGGATTCTCACTAAGAATACTTTTTACTCAGTTTTTACAAGTTTTTATGGCTTGAATGTGTCCTTAAAATAAACTTACAACCTTGCATGTGTGCTAAAATCAAGAATCGAGTTTCTGCAAAGGTCGAGCACTCGAGCCCTTGAGCGCTTGAGCTCCCTGAGCGATTGATTTAGCAGTTTTTCTGTAATTTTTTGTTATATACTTTGATCTAATTGTTGAAAGTTTTAGGTACGAATCATAGATGCTAATCTATATTGTAGTCTACGTGTGTCCACCAATCACACTGACACTTAGGTCTACTTGTTAATTTACAAGCCATGCTTAGTTGAGTAGCTGTAAGATTATCTAAATGATTTAGTTCAACCTTTGAACTCTCACACACGACGACTTCTGCCTTACGCCAACTCTGATAATGAGAATTATATACACATAATAAGATCATAATCTTCTAATAACTACATGCTCTACCAAATTATACTTCGCGCATCAACACTTGTACTTCGGCTAACCTTTTGATAAGTAAGTATTGTGACTATACCGTTGACTGTCATCATCTCAGTTGTTGTTAATGTCTCTTTGTATGAATTAGTATCCTCGAAAATCAAAGAAGAAATCCTCCCAAAAAGGACTCCAAGAGAGATATGATTCTGGTGATCCCAGTGTTGGATTACTTGGAGAACCTTCTAGAAATTTTGACTTTTATGTGCTCTATTCAGATAAGCCACAAAAGCCCATCCAGCCCAAAATCAAAACCCTCTCCCCGTGTAAACCATCTTCTCCATTCACCAGTCCACACCCCACTCCTTCTTCTCCTATTCCTTGCTACATGTTTGCCTCCTCGTCAACAACCTTTGACGACGATTTCCCTCCTCTCCAGTTCACGACACCAGATGATCAAATCAGGCATGAACATAAAATTGCTCCTCCCACTGTCATTAACCCAGATGGCATCAAAAAACCAATTTTCGCTGCTGAAGCAACCCTCAATTGGCAATCCGCTAATGCTCTTGTACAAAACCGTTGCCTTCAACAAATTGTCCAAACTCAAGCCACTCTGGACCAAATGATGACTTCACTTCAAAGCTTGATCAGTGATCTCCAACAGAAGATACAGGGCTTACACTAGGAGTTCCTACACATAGCAAAGTCAACCAGTATTTATTCTTCAGCCTTTGCCCTAAAAGAGGCTGAAATGAGGAATCTGAAAAACCAGCTGCTTTCCTTACAGGCCCAAAACCAGTCTTATTCCTCATACAAAGATCACTATCCCTATTCCTTCGATCCTCAACTCTCTATTCCTGGATACGCATATTCCCCTCCCATGATACATCAGCAACAACCCTTACCTTTTTCTCCCACTTCTTCCTAAAGGACCCAAACCTGTTCGTCCAAAAAGGAAACCTCCAACACCACCTTTGCCCCACCAAGCCATACATACCGCTTCCTCTTCCTCATCCATAGCTCCAGCCACCACCATGATTATTGAAAATCCTACTAGCCATCCTAATCCCCTCACCACTATACTCCAAACCTTGGCCACAAACACACCCCCTAGCGCCATCACTATCCATCAACAACATTTATGTGATGAACCCCTTGTTGATGAAGATACTTGGTCTTTATCTGCCACAGAACAGGACATGCTTCAACATCACATTTCTGATCTTCAAAAGGACATCTAGACAGAAGTTCATATGGTAAATCCTGGATCCCCAAGAGTTGAAGAAGTCATTGATTAAGAACCTCCGGTTGGCCTTGAGCAAACACCTCAAAATCCTCAACACCCAACTGATTCACCATTCTCCAATTCCCAAAGCCAAGGCTTTTCATTTGACAATATTCCTCCATCCCAATGGCTGGATAAAATTTATGAACTCCATGCATGGTGCACTGCTAAACTTTTATAACCAGGAGCTACAACACGATCAGTAATCACCAAATATCTGTCAAGATTTCATGGACGTCTGCGTCAATGGTACATCAGCCTTGGGGAATACAGGCAACTTCAGCTTATACAAATTCCCTCCATTGATGATTTTCTAAATATCATCCATACTAAATTTCTTGGGATTCCTGACATTCACAGAGACCAAGCTTGTGAGGATTATCTCTGGATGAAATGCTGCTCCTTCAAAAGAAGTGATTTGGAAAAACATTATGACAAGATGACTAAGTTGTTCTACTTCCTAGGTGGAATTGATGATGTCAATCTGAAGCAGGCTTTTCTCACCTCACTACCAGAACCACTTGGCACAGAAACCTCTCGCCTTCTCCAAACAAAAGGCAAACAAATTACACAAGCATCATTAGGAGAAATGTATCAGCATGTTCTTCTTGCCCTTGACAAACTTTGTAACCAGCAAAAAATCTTTAAAACAATTCATGACCAAGGGAAAATACTTAGGAACTCTTGTGCACGACCAGATCTTTTCATCAAATGCAAAGAGAAAACCTGCAATTGCCCAATCTCCTCCAAGAAATCCAAACATTTTCAGAAGCATACTCCAGACCAGTTCCCTTCCATTCCAAAAAAAAAGTGGAGATATTTCAGGAAAAAAACTTTCCGTGGCCAACGCAAGTCCGATTGTTGTTTCATTTGCAGAAAAATAGGACATTATGCTAAACAGTGCCCCCAAAAAGGCCCCCAAAAATCCAATATGAACCAGGCACTGGCATAACTGGCTCCGAGAGAGGATAATGCAGATATTGAATCTGTGTTCTCCATAGATGATGAGCCAAATGATGAAACCATACTTGCTCTTGCACTTCCAGCTCATATTTCTGTCTATGATGAGGACAGTCCAGAGTAGAGTATTCATCTTTTTGATGTTGATGCCTACCATGACATCCACTATATTTCCCCATATACTATCACTCTTGTCCAACCTCTTGCTAGGGTCATTCTTGTCCCTTCCAAATATGACAAACCTATCTCTGTCATAGCCTTCTTTGACACCGGAGCAGCAACCTCTATAATCAATCCATCAATCCTTCCCCGATCTCACTGGCAAACATACTTTAAACCATTCAAAGCCGCAAATGGGGAAATTTTTTTGATCACTCTTATCAGCAAACCAATCATAATCCAACTGTTCCCAGGATACTCCATTAAACATTGTGTTTATGGTTCAGATCTTCCTGGAAAGGATCTTTTAATTGGTTTTGATATTCTCCAATCACTCACAAAAGTGACATGGGTTCTGAAAGGGCTGCGATACAAGAATTTCTTCCTACCATGGACCTCCTAACCCAACCTTTTTACTCTTGAAGCTTTCCTGCCAATCCAACAAGAAATCATTACCCATTCTTGTGCAGAAACCCATTCTGAATTCCTGACCAAATGCCCTCATCCTTTATGGACCAACCCAGAATTTTTCATAACCCTTTCCTTCAAAAAAAATGAGGACATAAATCCAACCAAAGCCAGCCACCCAGGAATGAAACCTGATCACTCCCAGCTTGCCTTGGCCAAAATTGCACAACTATAGCAGAAAGTCCTAATCAAAAACACCACTTCCTAATGGGCATGTGAAGCTTTCTACGTTAACAATAGGGCAGAACAAATTCGTGGAAAACATCGTCTTATCATAAATTATCAACCTCTTAACCACTTCCTCCATGATGACAAGTTCTCAGACGATAGACCCAGATATTTTCAAAGTTTAACCTCAAGGCTGGTTTTTGGCAACTTAGAATTCATCCAGACGACAGACCCAAAACAGGGTTCTGTATCCCAGACCACCACTTTCACTGGACAGTCATGCCTTTTGGCCTCAAAATAGCACCTTCACTATTTCAAAAGGCCATGGTCTGAATTTTCGAGCCAATCCTTTCCTCTTCACTGATTTACATTGATGACATCCTTTTCTTTTTCCCAAATCCAGATTCTTATGCCTTACTCCTCCACAAATTTTATTCTTTGGTTCGTAAATATGGCATCATGTTGTCCCAGAAAAAGATGGTGATTGGAGTACCCTCAGTTGATTTTTTGGGTCTGAACATTTGTAAAGGAAAATACACTTTGCAACCTCACATTGCCACCCAGCTTGAACATTTTCCAGATTCCAATCTTTCAACAAAACAAGTCCAACAGTTCCTTGGAATCGTCAACTATATGGCAGACTTCATCCCCCACCTTGCTAGGCATAAGCAAACTCTCTCCTTGCTTCTCAAAAAGAATGCTCCCCCTTGGTCAGTACAAGCTACACAAGCCATTAAAGCACTCAAATAGGTGGCTCATACCCTTCCCCCTTTGAAAATTCCTTCCAATGGGAAACGAATTTTACAAATAGATGCTTCTGACTTCTACTAGGCAGCAGTATTATTACAGCAAGAACCAAATGGAACTCAGAGCATTTGTGGCTACAAAAGTGGAGTGTTCACCCCTGTCGAATTACATTATTATTCCACTTACAAGGAAATTCGGGCCATAATGAAGGCAATTGGCAAGTTCAAATTCCACCTAATTGGCCATCATTTTCTCATCGAAATAGACCTTATGAGTTATCCCCAAATGCTCAAATTCAAACAAAAAGCACTTCCCCCCACCCAGTTACTCCGATGGGCAAACTATTATCCTTTCTGATTTCCTTTCCCGACTTAAAAAGGAAATAAATCTGATCTCCATCCCCTTTTTCCCTCTTATTGGAGTCTTTGAACATGGAGAATCCTCTGGCCTCCCCACCACCCCTCTAGAACCAGAACATTTGGAAACATTTGTCCTAACCATACCTATCCATATCTAGTTTTCTTTGTTAGAAACCACCCTCATCTCCCGTAGCACTGAAAGCCTTCACTCTTTCCTTAAACTCTATGTTTCCAGGTATGGCCTTGATGCTGGACCCTTACTCTCCCTCCCTTTCCACCCAGTTCACCCTTTCCTAACCCTGTTACATTTTAATCACGTCTTCCAGCACAATTTCCCTATTGAGGCCTATTTATTCCTTTGGTATTTGGTAAAACTTTACACCATTGACATTGTTTTCAACAAGTGTCTCTTGCTCCATTACTTTGCCTAATCCCAAATGCTCTACCCAGAAGTTACAAAAAAGTCTTTTTATTTGGCAAAATGGTTCCTATTATTTGGAGATTTCTCATACTGGCAGAACCTCTTGCGTTAGTCTTCTTGGAAGCATTGCATTATCCTTTTTTCCTTCAAGGACCACCTAGAGACATCCCTACAAGGAGAAACTGATATCCACAGGATCCCCGTTTCTGGGGTACTCACAGGGGTTGAAAATCCTCTTGCCTTTGAAAATGAACTCACATTCAATTTTCTACAAACTCACCTTTGCCTGGTCAATCAGATTGAACCATCAAGTGTACCACAAGAGCTCTTGCACAAAGAAACCAGCACATGGCACAACATTGGATTGTATCCTTTGGACTACGGACAATTATTCAAAAGCATCCTTGCCTATTTCCATGACCAGTATGGGTGGGACACTTCACACCTAGATCATCCAATGTACAGAGTTCACTTGCTTATCTACCCCACCAGGTACCGAACAAGGACCCCTTGGGAACCAGACACTTTGGATAGCTACACGAACTGACTGGAGATTGGTTTTAGTGTCGGCACAACTACTTTCACATGGGAATAGTCTGTAAATAGTAATGAATAGTGTGTAATAGTGTCTGATGTCTGTACTTTTACTTTCATGTAAACCATAGTGTGTAATAGTGTGTGCTGTCTGTACTTTTAATAAATAGTGTGTAATAGTGTGTGCTATTTGTACTTTTACTTTCACGTGAACAATAGTGTGTAATAGTGTGTGCTGTTTGTACTTTTACTTTCACGAGAACTGCTTTAACCCTTTGATGACTCTCCCTTATGATCTATAAAAGGGAATAGACGCCATCAAACTGGGGCAGAGGGTTAGGATGTTTAGAATTTGAATAAGAATTTAGTTCTGTGTTGTGGTTTAACTCCTTCTGTGTGATTGTATACCTTTGTGTTGTGGTTTAACTCCTTCTGTGTAATTATACCTTTTGGTATACCTTTGTGTTGTCGTTTAACTCCTTTTATGTGATTGTACCTTTACCTTTGTGTTGTGGTTTAATTCCGTGGTTGGCCGGCAACATCGAATGAATGGATAGGAATTTTCCCTGTGCCCAAATCAGATAGATCTACTGGCTGTATCATGTTGACTAGTGTAGGGAAAATGTCTGGTTCATTCATATCTGGTTTGGCAAATGAGATCTCAATAGTACCATCTTACTGTGTGATGAAAGTTGGATCAATAAGTTGTACTGGATGAGATGGTCTCTTGTGTTGTTCATAAGATGTTACCCAAGAGGTAGGTAACAACTTAATCAGTTTGCTTGAGAAATTTGCCTAGGGATATGAACACATGAGCCTTGTGTAGCAGAATCTATGCTGACAAAGAGGGCCTCATCACAGGTTGATGGTTGGTTGATGTCAAAGGCATGATTTTGCAATCTGTATGCCATTTGATAATGCAAAGTAGCCGAATAAGTGTCTCTGACAGAAGAAGCGCCACCAATTTGAAGTTGTACCTTCAAAGCTGAAAGAAGGTAAGGATCTTGTAATGGCATATTGAAATTTAGAAAGAATGTTAGGATCACTGTGCTAGAATTCAATGTTGTTTGGATGGTGGCGATACACGCATGTGCATATTTGAGAAACCTAGTGTCCAGCAAAGCAATTCAGGAGACGACTGGAAGATCCTTCTTTCTATGGAAAGTTAAAGCAAGGCGTATAGCTCCAAAATGGAGATGGGTATAACCATGTTGTTTCCATAGTGGCACAAAGGTAGCTGGAATATCAAGGCTGATCAATTGCTCAGATTCCGTTGCTGGAATATAGTACTAGTCAAATTTGGAGGCCTGGATATATTCTTTCAAAGAGGAAGGGCGAGGTGTAGAGAAGATTTTTTTAATAGTGGTGGTTAATGAAGTGCACGGTTTGGTTAAGGTGGAATATGGATTCAAAAAGGGGAGTTCAATGAGATGAACTTTATGATCTTCTAGAAGGTAATCAATCTCATAGAGGTACTCAAGTTTGGAAGTTGAACATCTTGAAGAAGAACTTCTAGTAATAGAGGAGGAAGCCATATCTGTGGTGAATAGTAAAAATGAATAGTGACTTTTTGCTACAGTGAAAAGGTGGGTAATTAATCATATACTTAACATATTCTGAGACTCTGATAATCCAAAAAGGATTAGAAGCATGACCAAGAAGAAGATGATGGTCTATATCAGAAGGTAAACCGAGACAAACAACTGGGGCTCAAGGTATGTTATCTTTTACATACCAAGATCTAAAACTTAGGCAAAGAGGACTTCACACAGAAGACTAAAGGACCAAAGGAATTTTTGATATGGAGGATCCTCATAAGAGACAACCATAGAGCATACGTTCCTTAGTTTCAGAGGGCCAAAAAATGTATAGCAAAGACTAATTACCCTAGGATAAAATTAAGCAAGCATGGCTCTGATACCAAAGGTACAATCACCTGTTTGAGTGCTTTAATGGCTTGTGTGGCTTGTAGTGACCAAGGGGGGGCATTCTTTTTGAGAAGCAAGGAGAGAGTTTGCCTATGCCTAGCAAGGTGGGGGATGAAGTCTACCATATAGTTGACGATTCCAAGGAAATGTTGGACTCGGGATTGGAAAGGTTAATTATGACTAGATATTAGCGATGTAGTCGACTATTAAGGCATGATAATATCTTGAAGCACTGAGGTTGATCAAGTAGTTGTTAAACCATGTATAGTATTCTAATCACTTGACTATTAAAGCATGTTAGGGTAGGTCTTTGACCTTGAATATCTTGATCGAGTCGGCTGTTAAGGCATGCTACTATCTTGATGCGCCAAGGGCAATCAAGAGATTGTTCAGGCATGTATAGTATACTCATTAAGCGACTTTAAAGGCATGCATACTTTAAACCAACGGTTCATGCCAGGGATACGAGTAAGCGAAGATTTTGAGTTTGAGAACATGAAACTGCGTGACTCGAAGTACAATTTCTTCCATCATGAGTTTGTGGTACATGGTGAGTCTGGTTTCTTACCATATTGCAATTAGCTTGAATTTCCTTGATACTTAGTGAAGATAGCTGACTAATGAATAATGAACTTAATTGGTTATTCAACTATTTCTAACTGAGCTATGCGAGACTTTACACTCACTCAGCTTGCATTTAAGTTGATGGTGTTTTATACCGCTGGACCTTCCACATCCAACTATGCCAGATTTAATAGGTAGTGTACAGCCCAAGAAAAACTATGATATACTGCTGTGGGCTTTGTGAATGAAGGCTACTATGAGGATGAGTATTCTAAAGAAGACTTCTACAGGGGCCATTACAGCATCGATAGTTGAAGACCGCCTTCCATTCCCCTATTATCTTTACTGCTTTGATTTAGTAACTTAGTTGATTCTGAAATTAGTGACTAGTGTTGTAGAGAACTTATGATATTTTATCATGCTTCTGTTTATATAGGTCTGTAATATATGTTGACACTTATGACTATCAATGTTTAATAAAGTACCGCTGCATTTGAATTAGGCGCATGCCAATTATTACTATGCTCTTGTTATTATTCTGTTACGGATAGTTGGGTGACTTCCAACCAGCCATGTATCCACGGATCCAAAAATGAAAATTTTAATTTTCCCTTTTTTTGGTCTACTTCAGAATGTGATAGGGATTTGTTTTGGTATCAGAGCTCTAGGTTTAGATGAGCTTTCCAATTTTCGTACACTTCTTGAACAATAAGATTCCTTGAGCTAGAACTGACTATAAGATAGATTTATTTTCAGGACAGTATGGAGCCAGTTTTCATTGAAGATGAATGTGGAGGATACTTTTTGTTTCTTGATTTCCTTCAGCTCGGTAATCAGGAGCTACATATCCAAAGACTTAGAACATGTGCACAACGTCTTGTGACGGATAATTTCTAGAGAGCTATTCACATCGATGGTGTTATAACTTGGAAAGGGTACGTGTTGAGGCTCTTTATCTAGTACTTACTCTTTTACGGATCGATCGAGTGATGGAGGCTATATTATGAGATTTTCCACGTTACCAAGAAATCTTGGAATGAGTCGCACATATGCCACCAGCTCATGTAGTTTTGTCCCCACCACTAGCACTAACCCCCAATGCCAGTTGTACCCAAGCCTGAGATGGATGATGATTATGGTACTGACGCCGACCTTGATGGGGACCCTATGGAAGATGTTATCGGGGGAGAGGACAAGGGGGATGACAGTGATTACAATGCAGAGCCCGATGATCTAGTCAAGGACGATGAGGAGGATGATGATGATCTAGAGGAAGAGCCAGAGGACGTTGCTATGGAGGGAGATTTTGAGGATGAGATTGGAGAGGAGCTGGAGCTAGTCCTTGAGGATGATCCAGGAGAGGAAGTAGAGGCGATAGGACCTGGGGTAGAGTAGGTCAAGGATGACCTTGATGTTGAGCATGGGGAGATCATTCCTACAGCAACAGCTCACCATGTTTATTTGGCAGCATAGCAGGATCCACCGATGGGAGACATAGCATGGGTAGAGGATTTTGGCGATCATCTGGATAGACCCATGATTGATGATTTTGACTTTGGTTGGATTGGGTGCCACCAGAGGAGATCACATTGCTAGAGGATGAGGTTCGACCAATGGAGTCAGATTTGGAGGATTTTTAGGACATCTTCCCCAAAGATTAGCTTTCTATTGTCTATCTTTTATAGGCCTAGTACCACTTCTTTTCTGTATATATTGTAGATATGATAGTAGTACACTGTATAATTGGATAGATAGTACGGTAGCTACCACGCCGCTTGTGGTTCTAGATAAAACCACCCTATATGATTTTGACTTCTAGTGTACTAACGCTACCTATAAATTTCCTATTTATATTTATGAAAGAGCTATTTTGGATAATTGTATTGTTTATCGATGTTTCTATCTTATTAATTATCGATTATGTATCTTGCCATGCTATGCACCTATCAATAGATTTGGTATTGATCATGGGATACTTGCATTGATGCATTGGTATTTAGGCTCTAAACCAGAGGTTCAAGAAACCACAACATAGCAGGATCATCAAACCCAATCCCACGAGACATAGATCTGATGGGACTTTTGGAAGCCTTAGTGGGAAGTATCGAGAGGGCTTCTAATTTGGTTAAAGATAACTACAATTGCCTAGCACTGCCGCCAAGGTAGCCCAAAGACAAATTATTATAACGCTTCTATGCTCTGAGGCCTGAGAAATTTGATAGGTTAATGGAACCATGGAACTTCGAACAGTGGCTAAGAGAAATGGACCTTATTTCAAAGCTATCAACTGCAACAAAGTAGAAAAATGTCAATTAGCAACCTTTCAGCTGACTCACACAACTTCTAATTGGTGGGAGGTGGAAGAGGCCGCCACGGGGGAAGAAGCAGCCAGAAGATTTACTTAGAACACATTCAGAGAAATGTTTCTATTTAAGTATTTTCCTCTGATTGAAAGGAACCCGAACAAGAAATAGTACATGCAGATAGCCCAGGGTAACATGATGGTGCATAAGTACACCACTCAGTTTGAGCATCTGCCACACTTTGCTTATCACATAGTTGATACCCCAACAACGAAGAATGAGTAGTATAATCAAGGATTATCTTTTCCACTGCAAGAGGCCACAATTATTTATGTGCACCAACCATTTAAGTCACTAGTTGGGTTGGTTGTTTAAATGGATAACATACACAAGAAGAAGTGAGCAAGTTTTGCTCATAGATTTTTGCCAAGATTTAACCCAGGACGAAGACCACTAGTACCATACTAAGGGAATAAACGTGCACCGATGGGTGAGAGGAAGCTCCAACCAGCATACCGCCAATGCTAGGTACTTCAACCAGCAGCACCACGACCACCACTGATCCAGAATAAAGCACCTGCCCCCATAGGAGGACATGTTTCACCTCCCGTTCTCCCAAGAAAAGAGGATGGGAATTGATTTACTGTGGAACCTCGGGGCATCTGGCCAAGGACTATCATGCACCTAAGACTTTCAACTGGGAGAAAATTACGTGCTTCAACTGTGGTAATGTAGGCCACTTGATCCGAGACTGTAAGATGCCCTATCAAGGATACTATAGATCAGTTGTTCAAGGTCAAGCCTCTCAAACCTGCTTGAATGCAATTATTCCAGAGGTCGCAGGATTTGATGCCGAGGCCCAGAATTTAGAAGGTATGCTTATGCTCTATAGTAATAGAGTTAAAGCCTTATTTGTTACTGGTGAATCAAATTCCTTTATTGTAAGTAGAACTATTCAAGATTTAGGTTTAGAACCTCAAAAGCTTCTAAAGCATTGAATGTTGTATCCCCATTGGGAGTGTCTATTAGGTTGGGTAGTGTGTCAGGATTGCCCCATTAACCTAAAGGAAAGAGACCTTCTAGTAAACTTAATGGTATTGCCGATGACAGAGTTCTATATAATTCTAGGAATCAACTGGTTGACTAAGTACCATGCCAACTTGGACTATGTTAATAAGTAGATTACCTTGAAGTCAACCTTTTAACTTTTAGTGTAATCCATTGAGTGACATTTATGTTACGAGCCTCTTAGCTGCTATTAAGGGCACAAGTTCAGATATTATAATTATCGAGATCCTAGTGGTGTGAGAATTTGAGGAGGTATTCAGGGATAACTATGGGTTACCATCCAAGCGTGAAATAGACTTCTACATTAGTGGGTACCTAGAACCACTCTGATATCCAAGACTCCATATCAAATGGCGCCGACTAGGATATAAGAAAAAGAAGTACAAGAGTTAGAAGACTTGGGTTTTGTTCAACCTAGTACATCACCGTGGGGAGAACCAGTGTTGTTCGTGAAAAAGAAGGATGGTGCACTTCGACTCTGGGTAGACTATAGGGAGTTGAATAAGTTTACCGTCAAGAACAAGTACCCATTGCCTAGGATTGATGACTTATTTTAATCAACTTTAAGGATTGACGATGTTTTTGAAAATCAATTGAGATCAGGATACCACCATCTCTTGGTTAGACCAGAAGATGTGCCGAAGAATGCATTTAGAACCTGATATAGACATTACGAGTTCTTAGTAATGCCATTTGGGCTAACTAATGCCCCAGCAGTGTTCATGGAATTGATGAACAAGGTATTCAGACCCTACATGGACTAGTTTATTATTGTCTTCATTGATGATATTCTGATCTATTCCAAGACCGAAGAGAACATAAGAAGCATGTACAGATTGCTTTATAGATGCTCAAAGATAACCGTTTATATACAAAATTCAACAAGTACAAGTTTTGGGTTGAAGAAGTCATGTTTTTGGGACATGCTATTTCTCAGAATGGAATTTTTATAGATTCTTTGAAGATTGACACCATACTAGATTGGAAAGACCAACTAACACTTTAGAAGTTAGGAGCTTTCTTTGTTTGGCAGTATATTATCAGAGATTCATAGAAGGTTGCTCCAAAAATGCAGCCCCTTGGATTGGTATTATGAAGAAGAATTTACAGTTTGAGTGGGATGATAAGCATGAACGAGCCTTCCAGGAGTTAAAAGAGAGATTGACTTCAGTGCCAATGCTTGCAATATCGAAGAGCGACAAAAGATACACCATCTATAGTGATGCTTCGCATCAAGGATTAGGGTGTGTGCTAATGCAAGATGGAAGGGTTATAGCATATGGATCCAGACAACTAAAGATACATGAGATGAACTATCCTACATATGATCTCATGCTAGTTGTAATCGTTTATGCTTTGAAGATCTGGAGACATTACCTTATTGGAGAATAGTCCAATTTATTTTTGGTCCCACAAAAGCTTGAGGTATTTATTTTCACAGAAGGAATTAAACATGAGATAGAAGAGGTGGATGGAACTATTCAAGGACTATGACTTCACCTTGCAACACCATCCTGGTAAGGCAAACATAGTTACAGATGTATTGAGCTGGAAACCTCGTGGGATAGTCGCTTCTCTCATGATTCGAGAATGGAGAGCATTGTTGTAGACACCCTGATTTCGAATGACCATCGAATTCAGGAGAGGATTCGAAAATACGCATGGCAGAAATAAATATGGTTATATATACATATGTGTGTATGTGTATTTCTTTAAGAGAAAATGAATTTTATTCTTTAATTTAAGGAAAGGAAAAGGAAAAGAAAAAAAAAAGTGAATTTTTGTTTAGAAAAAGAAAGAAAAGAATTTCAAAAAGAAAAAAACGAAAGAAGAAAAAACATACATGTATATACATATACATTAACTAGAGGGCCGACATGCGGCGGTTGTGGCGGCACTCGCTATGTGCCGCGCCGACACTCGCTGAGTGATGTGCTGACAGTCACTGAGTTCTGCACTAGCAATCAGTGAGTGCCGCGGGCAATTTGCTGAGTGCCGCCCACTGTAATAGTTTATTTTTTTTAGTACGTATTGAACACACAAGGATCACACTTTACATGCAAGACCAGTTTGAATTTACTGGTTTAACTTCTCCCAGTAGGTCTATATAAGGAAGTGTATGTCTCCATTGAGACGTAGGGTCCTTGATTGAACAATTTTGGCAATTAAGAGTGAATTTTGCGAGCTTGGATGAGAATTAGAAGAAAAAGCCATTGATCTTTGAGAAGCTTGAAGAAGAACTTGAAGATATTTGAAGATCTTCATCAAAAACCTATAAAATCTGAGGATATTTGGATGTAATCCTTTGATCTTACCATTAGTTTAGACTCAATTCAATCACAATTCATAGAATTCTGGGATCTTTTACACAATTTTCAAAAAGTCTTTTCTCAACTCATTTCATCACACACCACTTGAATTGTGATTAAATTCTCATCTATTTGTTGATTTGGGTCTAGTTGATCATGAGTTGAGTTTTGAAATAAGCTTCTTAAAAGATAATTTGCTTTTGATCATCAGTTGACTTAGATTTTAATTCTCTTTGTTTATGTTCTTCTTTTGAGATTCATAAGATCTTCAATATCTCACTTGAACTCTCTAATTTGGATATTTTAATTTTCTGTAAATTTATGATTTACATGGGAATTAAAGTTGATCTTAGTTATATTTATACATAATTGGTGGATCCAAGTCTATGTTCATGATTTGGGTCCTCTAATTTGAACTTTCATGGAATTCTCTACATATTCCATTGAGATTCATGTGGATTAGGTATATTTTGTCTCCAAGGACCAATAATTTATAAGGAGAGGTAATTAAATTAAGTCTTAATTCCTCATGGATCATCAACTTGAGAGAGAAATTAGGGTTAAGAAGAGCTAATTTTCATGGTTTGATAATTTGGGTTCAACAAAGAAATGACAATTCAACAATGATGGAGTGATTTCAATGATAATCTGTGATCAAGGATTTTTAATTAAATCATGATCCATTGGATTTGGATGAGACCAATTGGAATTTGTTCCAAAATCATAGATGTACCACTGTAATTTTTGTTTTGCTGAAATTTTATGGTTAACATGACTTGGTCATGTGTTTTGCAACCCAATATATAACACCAAATCTTTTCCTAATATAAATATTCATTTCTTTAATATGTTAATGAGACAACTTGAACTTTTATTTATACTGGTTGTGTGAATTTATATTTTATGGTAATTAATTTATTTGTGGTATTTATTTTAATTATTATTAATTACTGTGTGAAATTTTGTAGAGATAAGTGGTGGAGTTAAGTTCTAAAAATTTAAGTTGAACAGGTTATAAGAGTTGATGTGTATATTTTTGATTAGTGCTTAGAGGCCCGTGAATGTGTTAAATTGTGTTTTTAACATTTAAATTAAGTACCCGGGGCATGAATACCCTTTGGGCTAGCCATATTAGTAGTTTAGATTGCATTCTAGGCTCATATGGGTCTCTTTTATGAGCCCACAAGAAGAAAAACGGAATTTCTAGTATTTGTGTGTTTATGTTATATATTATATGTATCATATATATGTATACATATTATTTAGGTGCCCTAGGGTTTCAAAAAAAAGGGAAAAAGATAAAGAATGAGAGCAGCCACCAAGAAGGAGAGAGAGAGAGAAGAAGAAGAAGAAGAAGAAGAAGAAGAAGAAAAAAGGAGGAGAATGAAGGAGAAGAGAATAAAAGATCCTAGGATACCACTCTTCATTACCAATTCAATCTAATTTGAAGATCTAAGAGGTGAGTTAAACTTTTATTTTGAATATATACATTTGAATATATATGTATTTGAATCCATGTGTAAACTAGGGTTTACAATAAAGATTGATTTTTGTGATGTTGTTGTGGTTATAAATATGTAACTATTTTGATTAATCTAAATTTACGGTGGCTGAAAGTGAAAATAATTCATACAAAATCATGGTTAATGAATTTTTGAATTCTGTGCACGAGTCCCATGTAAAATTCATATTGCAGTAGCCGTTTTATGAAGGTTAAAACAAGCGTATTTACTATATCATTTTTTTTTTTTGTGATTTCGTGTTCGTTAATATGAATTAATTTGTTTGTACTTAGAGAGATATGAGTTCTCATGTATAGTTGAGCTTTGTGAAATTGTGACTGTGTGATTTTGTGTGGGTTATGAATCTGTGTGAACATGTAGCTGTTAATATGATTTTAACAGAAATTTGATTTGAGATATATGAATCTCTTAGAAAGTTGAGATTTGTGAAAAACGTGGATGTATGAACGTTAGAAAAGTTCTTAGAGTTCACCATTACTCCTTATGATTTTAGGCAGTGATGTCGTGTATGACCCATCCTTGTGTGATTAGACAGCGACAACATGGATGACTTGTCTCGTCAATTTTAAGCCTTATGCCTGGCTTGTTGGTCTATTTTATGTGTATTTAGATGTTTATTGATGTCAAGAACGGAAGGACTAGTCTTTCAGTGTATACTCAAATCCTAGTGATACCCCATGGGAGTTGGGAGTTGGGAGTTGGGATTATGTTAGGAGACACATGGGATATACGTGTAGGCTGAGCCATGGATGGGTGGCCGAGGTGGTGAACATAAGGTGTAATTGGATTGAATATTGTGTTTCTTTTATTTTTTAGTTGTATGGTTGTAATGTGGTTTATTATTTTCAGCTATACGAAATTCTAGGAATTGGTAGACGTGAAGTTTTCACGATTTTAAATAATTTTGGTGTTGTGCCCGTTAGCTGAAACACATTTTATGTGCAACGTATCATTTTTGGGAACGTAGTCATTTGATAATAAACTGGACCAGATTAGTAAGTTGAATATTTTGGATACTTAGATTCATAGTTTATATCCGTTTTGTGTAAACTGAAGTATAAGGATGTTCAAAACAACTTTCGTGTTTTACACTTTTCCTAAAAATGCATCTTGATACCATTTTCATCGATTTTCATAATCTGCTAAACGTCCATATAAGAGCTGAAGTTTAATAATTAATTTTTGAATTATTTATTTAGAATTAATAAATGAGGACGTGAGTCTTTTCTTGGAGATTTTATTTTGGACGTTTTTCGTATTTTAAGTTTTGTTTAGTTTCACCTCTTTGTTGGAGATGAGTTCAGTTTAATTAATAGCACCTTGTTATTGGTTTTATATTATTGTGTTAAATTCTATTTGTGCAGGATGGTAGGCCCACTTATGGTTTGCAGGTATCAGCCTACCATAGTTGAGAAAGATAAGTATTTAGTGGCTTTAATTCGGGCAAAAAACTACTCCTCCGTCCCATTTTATGTGTCCAACTTGGGGAATCCAACTATTTAAGGGGACAAAAAGAATCTACACCTACTTTCCACAATTGCCCATAATCATTGCACTTTCTTTTTTTATTTTGTTTTGGTGTTGATTGCAAATAAGGGTAGTTGGGGAAACTAAGTGAAATTTATATACTAATTTAAGAAAGTGGACAACAATTTTGGGACATCCCAAAAAGGAAAGATGGACACATAAACGACATAAATGGAAACTACTCTATTGGCCATATATGTGTGTGGAACTACCTGGCTTGGACTAAGAATGTTGTAGTGTGATTTGTAGCCTACGAGTTCAAGTTGGATCCCTAAAACTTGTGTTTTGTTTAACTCATACCAGTCATGTGACTGACCCGAGTGTGTTATGCATTCTGGTGCGTTTCTGTTTGAAACGTAGTCGGATGACATGTGCAGGATTGTATAGTTGGAGTTCGCTGTGAAGTAGCCGATCTATTTGTGAAGTTGAAGATATCTACTTTTCATTCTTTATGAGCCAAGGTTGAGAACTTGTATTAGGTGTAGTTATATTTTAGTTATATCATTGGACTTTTAGGGACGTTTGTAGCATATTGGACCTGAGATAGTCTAGTGTTGAAAATTGCTCCGTTTATTATTATAACCAGATAACTTTATTGTGATTCAACAGATGAAAATTTTATTATTTCTATGTAAAGGGAAACATTTGGTTTTCATTTTCTAATAAATGAGAATGGAGAAAATTTGAAACGTTGATTTTTTTTTGTAACATTTTTGGAAATGAGTTTGATGATAAATGAGTTTTGTTTAATTAGAAATCATGTGATTTATGAAAGTAATTAAATTCAGTTTTTCTTTAAATGGTCTTTTAAAATTGGGTATGGGTTGTCACCCTTGGATTTTTGGACAGTTGAATATTGATCAAGGTATGCACTTGATTGAATATTTGGCTTTCCAAAAATCTGGGTATGATAGAATTGTTCTTTGTCTAGAATTTCATAACTGTGAACTCATTTCAAATTGATTACATCAGAGCCTTAAACAAGCATTTTCTGCTTTATATAGTTTTTTCTATGAAGTAAATGTGTTAGTAAGATCCCCTAAAAAGATTGAAGTAATTGAGATTCGTTTACTATTTTTAGAAAATCACTTAAAATCTCTTAACAGAGAGTTGATGTATACTGAGTGATGTCTAGCCTTGGTCCAATTCCCAGAGATTTAACTGTTTGACCTTTGATTTTCTTTTTGGGTTAGACACTACACTCACAAAGGCATCTTGCGTCCAAAAATCATTAAGATCAAACTATGTGAACCATGAGTTTCATATTTTTGAACATCTGATTCCTTCTTTGTAATTCCTGAAATTCAGTGATAGATTTGACAAACCTTGTAAATAATGATGCAAATGATTTTTCTATGACCTAAGACTTAAATTGTGTTTTGAACAAGGTTAAATAAGCTTAAATCCAGAGGCTAGATGATCCAAGACAATGAATGATTCTTAGCTTGTTCATGTTCATGCATTCATTATCATCACATTTGTATTGATTCTTGTAATTTAGGACATTGTTGTGTATTGTGATAAGGCATAATTGGTTGAGCTTAGTCATATATTCCGTTTAATCATGTTGGGATTATATCATCTCTATATAGACATTACATTGACTCCTAGTTGAGACTTGTATATCTATAGGTATGTTGGGGCTTCAACAAATTAGAAAGAATTCATGATTTCGCTAACTTTTTCAATTTTTGTTAGATTTAGGCTAAAATTGGATATAACATTTAGGATTTGATATTATATTGTATTCAGCATGTGGACTAACTTTTGAACCACCCTTTATTAAGGTATGGGAACTACCCTTTATTTTTGTTTTATTTGATTTTATTGATTTTCGATTTCATGCGCGACACCTTAGATTAGGGTTTGCCTTATGTGCATATATGTATTAGAGACTCTTTTCTAGGTTTTCTATTTATTTATATGCATTGCACATTTTCTTTCACAACTGAATCCCGGGTAAGTTCCTTTGTTCCTTATTGCATATCATTTTACTTGTTATTTGAACTATGTGTTTTTGTATGCCGTTTTATCGTTAGCAAACTTGCACCACTTTTGACATACTTTTGGAATATATATGTATATATATATGTATTAATTGAGGGCATGCTTAGATTAATAATTCGATTAAAAAGGATGTTGAGTAGAAGCCTATCACGAGATAGGACGAGAAGTGGTGGTTTAGTCCGCCGGGCTCCTTCCCCTCTCACACTATAATCCCCGGACCTAGAAATCTCTGATTTCCAAAAGATCAGTTTGCTTTTGAAGTGATTTCTTAATTTTCCTTTTAAAAATTAAGCGGTGACTCGTATTTGAATTTGAAAAAGTTAAAACATGGCTAGCCTGCGATATCCATAATATGGCAACTCTACTAGGGATCGAACACTGAATCTCTGGTTTGGCAGACCACAAATTTCTAATTTTGGGTTCAGTCAAGGATTAGACTTGAAAGCATCCTTTTAAATCGAATTAATTAATTTTTGTATACTCATTGCATTACAATTGCATGTCTCCCCAGTCGATTGCATAGAATTATGGCATTGAAGGCTTGGAGTGACCCTGTCGGCTAAGTTACCATGGAGCCGTATGATCACCCTTGATCTCGTACCATGTGTTGGTATATAAAGGTTCTTATCGGATATGTGTCAAGGGTCCCTTATTTGACCAAAACCCTGCCTTTGCATGGTAGCTTCTATAAAACCTTTCAAATCTTGGGAAATCAATTCTTGATTAGGATTATGTGCTAGAGAATTTTGTATGCCCAGAAGGGATTACTTGAGAAGATGAAGATACTTGATTGATGTAGGATGTATAATCTTTTAATCACCTTTTAGCAATTCCCTCTCATGTTCCATGACATTTTGGAATGTACCAGAATTTTTATTTTAATATTACACTTCTTATACCTTGTTAAGATAAGCATCATTGACCTAAAATGCATCCAAATTCATGAAAAGTACCGTAATAATTCAATCATGTGATTCTTATACCCGAAAGTTTTGAAGTTCACTTTTGAGAGCAAGATTTTGATAAACCACCATCACCTTTTGACACAAAATGTTTTTTAAAACAAATATCCGAGATTCATTTTCTTTTGGTCAAGAAAAGCTCCAAACTAACCTTTGTTAAGGAATATTTTCACATGATCATCCTCAAAGGAAAAATCCAAAAATCTTGGGAATTGTTTTTGGGAGAAATGCTTGTCTAATGAATTTGAAAGCAAAATTTTAATCCAACCACCTTTGTTGAAGAATGTTTGACAGCCTCGGCCTCCAAAAAATTCTCAAGAATTCCAAAAGATTTTATTATTCAAGAAATGCTTTCCAAATGAAATTCTAAATTTTTTTAATCCTTGAAGGGTTAATAAGGTTCACAGTGAAAGGAGAAATTTGCAAACTCAACATGAGTAGGGATTTTATGTCCTTATATGTTTATATGTTAGGATTATAATTTTCTTTTCTTTGGCATATAGAGTAGGCATACACACATTTCTTCCGTGTGACATTTGAACCATTCATAGGCATTTGCAATTAATAAAATCATTGAAAAAGAAAACAATAAAAATGAATGAAGAATAATAATTATTTTAGAATCAATAAAAAATTATGGTTGTAGGCGAAATAGCACCAAATCCTAGAATAGTTTGTGTTAGAGATTTAAGTGTGAGATTAGTAAAAAAGGAACAGATAACAAAAACAGAGATGCTTATGCGCACAAGCTGCTAGTGAGGTGAGGTGATTGTGTTTGGAATTGCTGCTACTAAGGCAAATGTGGATGATCTTGGGAACCCAATAAATTGAAATTAATCTATGACACTCCAATTTAGACTAAAGTCGGGTCTAGTCCAGTCTGTAGTCAAGTCATGTCCGAGTTAGAGTCAAGTGTCAAGTGTCAAGTGTCCAAGTTGTGTTTGTTTTGTCTGTCTTCCTTCGAGTCTATTGTTAAGCCTTTTAATGTAGTCCATAGCTGGTTGAATAAAATGTCATTTTGCTTAAATAAAGGTGCCTAGTTATGAATAAATGGACCGTTAAACCAAGAAAGGAAGAAAACAAGAATAAATCACTTTTCAAATGATGATGGAAATATTTTATTGATAAATCTTTGCATATATTGAAAATGGATCCCCTAAGAATAAAGAAAATTTTTTGCTGAATACATAGAGTAGTATAGAATTGATTAGCTTTACTTTAAGAATTTATAGATGCTCTTGCTCAATCTTCAAAAGATGAACTTGGAACTTCTTGAAACTTGCTCACCATCCTCTTTTCTCAAATACCAAACCTAAAGGATGAGCTCATAGTCCAAAGCCATAATTTTGGTCCTTGATGGTATCCAGATATTTTAAATAAACTTCTTCTTCAAAAAGAAAAAAACAAGAAAAAAAGAAAAAGAAAAAGAAAAAGGAAAAGGAAAAGAAGCTTGCTAGGATGAAAACTTGAAAGGCCGCTTAAGAAAAAGTTAGAGCACAGAGAGAGAGAGAGAGAGAGCTCACTAGGATGAAAATCCAAAAGGGCGCATATGCAAAAGTTAGAATAAAAAATTAGATGCATGTTGATATCAAAATATGAATCCTAGCCAATCAAAATCATGAAGAAAATAAGAGATAGTGAAGTAGAGAAAAAAAATGAAAGAGAAAAGAGAGAGAGAAGAATGAATAAGATTGAAATTTTTATCGTTGGGGTATGAACTATCTCAAGGCTTTGAGTTGTTCTGAATAAAGAAAAGAGATTAAAAAAGAAGAGAAAGGAGATTCGAAAGTATCTATTAGTCTCAAATTTTGGGGGAGACCCGATGGCTAAAATAGCCAAAAACAATGGAGAGAATCTTTAATATTGCTTTGTGAGTATGTGAGAGTGTGATTAAAGCATGATATATTACGATAATTTAAAAGTTGACTGGCTAGTGAAAAGATTAAAAGAATCAACCGTCAATTAAAGAAAAGAAAAGAAAAAAAAGGGAGAAGTAGTTCATGTTCTCATCATCCTATTCAAAGGCTACCACAAGCGACCCATTTCAGAAAGAGCACTCATTTGACCCAAATGAAAACATGGCTCAAAAAGCCCACCAATTCTTGAAGCCTTATTATTTCAAAACCTCCAGAGTACTTGAACTATGCTCGACCTGATTCCTACTCGGGGATACGTAGGCAACCTATCTTGTCTGGTAGCCACCATTGTCATGATATGGTATGCTCTCTCAAGCCTTGGCCGTGCGACCTTGGACCTGATTCCCACTTGGGGATAAGTAGGAGAGTCTCTCCTAATTCTTGGTCTGTAAATACTCTCCTTTGTGCATTTGGTTATGTTATTTCAAACTAGGGGTAAACTTGCGTTTGCCTGGAATCACATATGTATTGCCGAACAAAGGGCAAAGTTTGTTTACCCAATAGCATTAGAACATCCTGCTTCAACCCACCATATTCATGACAAGTACCTCTAGGTTGGGAATAAATGCACTGCAGGTATCCTATACCATCATCTTCTCAAAACCCTTGGGTTGAGCCTATCTGCCTTTAAGACTAGGGCAAACTTCGTTTACTAAAAGTCCCATTTTACCCTAGAAGCGAGAACCCTAGTCTCTTTTAAACCAGGGGCAAACTTTGTTTGCCAAAAGCCCTCTATGCCATGGGTAAGTCCTTAAGTCACCAAGTTTGTTTTAAAAGGTATTGAAATAGAATGTCTTTTAATCTTTGAGCTAAAGCACTAATTTGAAGCACACTCTAGATAGGCAAAGAATCAACTAAATTAAAAGGGGAGAAATTGTCAAAGTTTGGATTTGTCAATGAAATACTAACATGAGAAGATGAGGGGTAAACAAAAAGGGTGAGATGATACATATATTCATAACAAAAGCACATCAATTCAGAGTATGGTTCAATCACCTTGTTTCTATTGAGTCAATCCTTGTCTAATGAGTCAATAATGGTCTCAAATGTGTGGGTTTAAGATAATGAACAAAGATTCAAAAAGTCCCCATAAGCATCCCAAGAGCAATACGAACAAAAGTTTCCAACACCATCACAACACAATTCTAAAATTGTAATATAAGAAGAGTCAAAGACTAAGGGCAAAGGTGACTTCCCTATTTTGACAGAATCAATATGTTTCTTCTAAGAATTCGTAAATGTAGAAAATCATTCTTTTCATCAGCTCCATTCAAATTCCTTGAGTTTGAACACTCCCCAAATTTTGAAAAATCAACTCTCTGAGTCCGCGGTCTCCTGAACTTTTGTGAAATCAATTCTTTGATTAATCGTGACTCCACATATGTAAAATATGAATTCTTGAATCCGTGTGACTCTATTTATGTTAAAGATGAATTCTTGAGTCTGTGTGACTTTGTCAATGAATTGTTGAGTCCCCATGAATCCGTTTGTGTAAAATATGAATTCTTGAGTCTGTGTGATTTTGTTTATGTAAAATATAGAATTCTTGAGTCTGCATTACTTCATGTGTGTAAAATATGAATTCTTGAGTCTGCGTGACTCCATTTGTGTAGAATATTAAATTCTTCAGTCTGCATGACTCCGCTAGTGAAAAATATGAATTCTTGAGTCCTTATGACTCTGTTTGTGTTAAATATTGAATTCTTGAGTCCGCGCGACTTCATTTGTGTAAAATACAAAATTTTTGAGTTCACATGACTCCGTTTGTGTAAAATATAGAATGCTTGAGTTCGCGTGACTTTATTTGTGTAAAATATGAATTCCTGAGTCCTTGTGACTTCGTTAATAAATTCTTGAGTCCGTATGACTCTGTTTGTGTAAAATATGAATTCTTGAGTCTGCATAATTTCATTTGTGTAAAATATAGAATTCTTGAGTTCGCGTGACTCCATTTGTGTAAAACATGAATTCTTGGGTCCATGTGACTCCGTTAATGAATTCTTGAGTCTGCATGACTTTAAACTTCAAACCGCATAGCCAAAAGAAGGGCGATACTTTGGGTACCTTGTGGCTCAACCAACACTCATTAGTCACATTCTAGAAGCTCAATAGAAGGATGAAGAGTTGAAGAAGTGGTTCGCTAGAGTTTCAACAAAAGAGCCAGAAGAATGGAGTATTGGATCAGATGGAAATTCATATGCAGAGGCCGACTTGTTGTACCCAATGTTGAAAAGCTCAGAACAGACATATTGGATGAGGCACACAAGTCTAGATTTATCGTTCACTTAGGAGGAACGAAAATGTACGAAGATCTAAAGACAAACTTTTGGTGGGAAGGCATGAAAGGAGAAGTTGCTGAATATGTATCCAAGTGTTTCACGTGTCAACAAGTCAAGGCAAAGCACCAGAAACCATCTGGACTCCTACAACCATTGCTGATCCCGAAATAGCTGTGGGAGCATGTCACTATGGACTTTGTGGTCGGATTGCCAAGATCACAGTAGGGTCACAATGCCATCTGGGTGATAATAGATTGGTTAACAAAATCTGTTATTTTTACTTCCTACAGTATGACGTACCCAGTGGAGAAGCTAAGTCAATTGTACATTCAACAAGTAGTACGACTTCACAGTATTTCGTCTTCGACAGTATCAGATCGTGACTCGAGGTTCGCCTCAAGATTTTGGGAGAGTCTTCAAGCAGCATTGGGAACTTCTTTGAGGTTGAGCTACACTTATCATCCACAGACTGATGGACAGACCGAGCAGACGAATCAAGTTATGGTGGACATGCTTAGAGCATGTGTGATTGACTTTGAAAGTTTGTGAAAAACCCACTTGCCCTTGATTGAGTTTGCATATAACAATAGTTAACACTCGAGCATAGGGATGGCACCGTTTGAAGCATTGTATAGAAGACCATGCCGTTTGCCACTATGTTGGGTCAAAGTTGGAGATGGGAAACTTCTTGGACTAGGTATGGTTCTAGAGATGAGCGAGAAGATTAACATTGTCAGAGACAAGATGAAGGCTGCCTAGAGTAGAGAGAAGAGCTACGCAGACACGCGTCAGAAAGACATGGAGTTCAGCGTGGGAGATCATGTATTTTTGAAGGGATCTCTAGTACGAGGTATGTTCAGATTTGGAAGGAAGAAGGGAAAACTGTCGCCTCATTATATTGGACCTTTTAAGATTCTTGATCGTGCGGGAAAAGTTACTTATCGACTCACACTACCACCAAGAATGTTTGGAGTACACAATGTCTTTTACATAAGTATGTTACGGAAGTACATTCACGGTTCTGCACCTGCGTGCATATCACAGTTTAACCATACTTTTTAAACTTTTTCAAATTCCAAATTCAAATACGAGTCGCCACTAAATTTTAAAGGAAAATTAAGAAACTATTTTAAAAGCAAACAGATCTCATGGAAACTAGAGATTTTTAGGTCCGGGGATTATGGAATGCGAGGGGATGGAGCCTGGCGGACTAAAACACCCCTTCTCATCCTATCTCGTGATAGGCCTCTACTCAATATATTTTTTAATCGAATTGTTAATCTAAGTATGCCCTCAACTAATACATATATATACACATTACAAAAGCATGTCGAAAGTGGTGCAAGATTTCTAACGATAAAAGGCATACAAAACCACGTAGTGCAAATAGCAAGCAAAATGATATGCAACAAGGAACAAAAGAACTTACCCGGGATCGAGCTGCGAAATGGGAAACATGCAATGCATGCAAAAGTAGAATTCCTAAGTAAAAGGTCTCGAATCACATATATACACATAAATCAAGACAAAGTCTACGGTGTCGAACATGAGGTCGAAAATCAATAAGATCAAGAAATAAAAATAATTTAAAGGGAAGTGAAGAAATTGTACCTCCATAGCGCTACAAAACAAGGGGTTAGTCCATATGCTTTGAATAAAAAATAACATTAAATCCTAAATGAACTTCTAACGTAAATCTATCAAATATGGAGTAAATTGACATAATCATGAATTCCTTCTAACTAGTTGAAATTATAACACTTCTATAGATATACAAGTCTCAACTAGGAGCCAATATAATGTGCATATAGAGATGATATAATCCCAACATGATTACAAGGAACCCATGACTAAGTTCAACCAATTATGACTCATTATAACACAGAACAATGTCCTAATTATAAGAATAATTATGCACATGATGATAGTGAATGTATGAATACAAACAAGCTAAGAATCATTTATTGATTTGGATCATCTAACCTCTGGATTTAGGTTCAACTAATCAAAATTAAAACATGGTTTAAGTCCTAGGTCATATAAAAGAAATTTGGATCATCACTCACAAATTTTATCAAACATATTACAGAATTTCAGAATTTATAGAGAACATATCATACTTTCAAAAATAGGAAAATCATACTTTTCATGGTTTAATCTTAATGATTTTTGGACTCAAGATGCCTCTGTGAGTCTAGTTTCTATCCCAAAAAGAAAATCAAAGATCAAATGGTCCAATCTCTGGGAATTGGATTAAGACTAGATATCACTCAGTATTTATAAACTCCCTATCCAAAGATTTTGTGTGATTTTCTAATAATAGTAAATTAAACCTGAATTAGTCCAATCTTTTTAGGGGATCTCATTAACATATATAACTTTATAGAAAAAATTATTTGAGGTCAAATGTTTGGTTAAGGCTCTGATTTATTCAAATCAATACTTATTTACTGTTCTAAAATTTTGGACAGAGCAGCTGGTTCATGAATCCTAAGATCAAACAATGTTAACTAAAGCTATCTTACCAAAAAAAAAATTGCACTGATGTATCTTTGTGTTATGAACACATTTCAATTAGCCTTATTCAATTCCAATGGATCATAATTTAATTAAATATCTTTGATCACAGTTGGTTAATGAATTTACTACACCAATATTGACATCTAAGCCATGAAAATTGGCAAGCCTAACTCCTCTCCAAAGTGGATGATCCTTGAGGAATGTTGACTCATTTTATTCAATTCTCCTCTCAAGTTAAATGGTATTTGGAGACTAAATATGACCAATGCACATGAACCTCAATGGAATATGAAAAGGATTCCATGAGACTTCAAATAAGAGGACCTAAATCATGAACCAAGAATTGAATCCACTAATTGTGTATGGATATAATATGGTCAACCTTAATTCCCATGTAAATCATGAATTTACAGGGAATTGAAGGATCAAACTCAAGGGATTCAAGTGAGATATTGAAGATCTCATGGATGATCTCATAGATCCCAAGAGAAGAATATAAACAATAGAGATGAAATCAAAGTTTAATTGATTATCAAAGTCAAAGCTCATTTTTAGAAACTTGCTTTGTCTCAAATCCTTAGCTACTTAGATCCAAATCAATGAAAACAAATAAATATTCAATCACAATTGTAGTAGTGTGTGATGAAATGAAGTGAGAAGAGACTTTTTGAAAATTGAGTAAAAAGGTCCTAGAGTTCTATGAATTGTGATTGAATTGGAGACAAACTAGGTCATGATTAGAAGATTACCTTTAGAAATCCTCAAATGTTTCTTGTTTCTTGATGAAGATCTTCAAAATCTTCAAATTCTCCTTCAAGTTCTTCTTCAATCTCTTGGGTTTTCTTCAAAAATTCTCTCAATTCCTCTCAATTGTATCTATATTTCCAAATTATGTTTCACCTTGTAATCAATCCCCCTCATAATGGTGATGAACATCCCCTTATATAGACCAATCTCAAGGGGTTAATTTAGTAAATTCGTGGTAAAAACCCATATGCTATGGTATTCAATACGTATTGGAGAAAAAGTAGTCTGCTACAAAGGGCGGCACTCAGCAAGTGCCATTTCGGCACAAACTGACTGCCGACGCGGCACTCAGCGAGTGTCGTTTCTAATAGACTTCTGCCCTTTTTTTTACTATTTTTTATTTTTATATATTTTAATAAATTAAATATATTTATATATGTATTTATATATTTAGTTATATTTTTTGTTTCCTTTTCTTTTCAAATTCTTTTTCTTCATTTTTTTAATTTTTTTTCAATAGCTTTCTATATTTTATATCGAAATCAAAATATCCAAACTATTTTTCTTATACGTATTTAAACCCGATTTTCCCTAAACACCCGGTCTTTCTCTTGAAACCTTTATCAAGACTGAAGAACCGTTCGAACAGCTTGAGTCATTTAAAAAGAAATCTTCAGATTATGTCCGACATTGTCATCATTAGTTTAGAGGTAATCATCCCCTGAATTCAACCATCGGTCAAAATTGGGGTGTCTACAGTTTGTCCCTCTTTGGCAGAGCTTGTAAAGCAATGCGTATCACAAGTAAATGTCGAAGCATGTGTGACGACAAGCCTTTGATCAAACTGTTTAATTTAAGTAAAAACAAAGTGTGTTGAAAAAAAAGTCGCATAGACAGTCGGTGCTGGTTGTGCTCAATGGTGAGCCACCTATGTATCCCAATGGGAATCAGAGTAGGACGTAGTTCGGGCATAGGACAACACTCAAGCACAAACTATCATGTGGATGAATGCACCTATCCTATCGTGATGCATATGCTCATGCAATGCTTTTTCAAAAATGAAAATGAACCTGGTCATGCTAACAAGACAGCGAAATGCCTTGTTCACCCTATTTTAGTCCTACACTATGTGATGCATGATGTATGATGCAATAATAGAAGATAATTACCTAAGATAGGTCGATGCAAATTTGCTACAAGGACCAAGGATAACTAAATAATTTGGTCGGTGTAAATCTGTTATAAGGACTGAGAAGATATAGCTAATTGGGAAATAGGCCAACACAAACCCGTTGCGAGGGCCAAGAATACAAATCCGCTACATTCCCAAATAGGTCAACATAAATCCATTATGATGACCGAGGATGCAAATTCGTTACACCCCAAAATAGCTTAACACAAATCTACTGTGAGGACTGAGAATGCAAATCCGTTACATTCCTAAATAGGTCAACGTAAATCTGTTACGAGAACCGAAGATGTAAATCTGTTACACCCTCAAACAGGCCAACGCAAATCCATTACAAGGATTGAGAATGCAAATTTGTTACATTCCAAAATAGGTCAAGTAAATCTATTATGAGTATCGAGAATGAAAATCTGTTACACCCCCAAAACAAGCCAACGCAAATCTGTTGCGAGGACCAAGAATGCAAATCCGTTACATTCCTAAATAGGTCAACGTAAATTCATTATGAGGACCGAGGATGCAAATCTGCTACATCCCCAAACAGGCCAATGCGAATCTGTTGCGAGGATCAAGAATGCAAATTCGTTAAATTCCCAAATAGGTCGACAAAAATCCGTTATGAGGATCGAGGATGCAAATCTATTACACCCCTAAATAGGCCAATGCAAATCCATTACGAGGATCGAGAATACAAATCTATTACATTCCAAAATAGATCAACGTAAATCTATTACGAGGACCGAAGATGCAAATCTGTTACACCCACAAAATAGGCCAACCCAAATCTATTACGAGGACCAAGAATATAAATCCATTATATTCCAAAATGGGTCAACGTAAATCTGTTACGAGGACCGATGATGTAAATTTGTTACACCCCTAAATAGGCCACTGTAAATCCATTGCGAGAACCGAGGATGCAAATCTGTTACACCACCAACATAGGCCAACGCAAATCCGTTGCGAGGACTGAGAATGCAAATCCATTACATTCCCAAACAGGCCGATGCAAATACGTTGTGAGGACCTAGAATGCAAATCCGTTACATTCTTAAATTGGTTAACGTAAATTTGTTACGAGGATCGAAGATGCAAATCTGTTACACCACTAAGTAGGCCAACGCAAATTCGCTAAGAGGGCCAAGGATGCAAATCTATTATACCCTCAAATTCTTAGAGTCAAACTAGCTTAACTCAATTCAAAATTCCTAAGATTTAGGAGTTAATCAAACTCAATTCAACTTAAATTCTCAAAATCGTGGGTCAAATATACTCAAATCAATTCAACTTTTCAAAATCAAGAGTCAATCAGACTCAAATTACTTTAAATTCTAAAAATTAGGAGTCAATCAGACTCGAATCAAGTCAAATTTGCAAAATCAGGAGTTAATCTGACTCCAATCAATTTAAGTTCTCAACATTAGGAGCCAACCATACACAAATCAATTCAATTTTCCAAATCAGGAGTCAATCAGACTCCATTTAATTTAACTTTTCAAAACTGGAGTCATTCCGACTAGAATCAATTTAAATTTTCAAAATCAAGAGTTAACCAGACTCCATTGAATTCAATTTTTATTGTTCCTGAGAAACGAATCAATACTTGCTACTCGAGCTCCATCATGTACTATTTACATTACAACCCAACAAGAAAGAGGGGTTCTAGTGGAACATAACAAACGATGTCAAGCCAAGAGCATCTTCGTTCCTATCTAAAATGGTGGATGTAAGAATCCACAATGGATTGTGTCCTTCAAGTCGCACGTTGCTTTCTACCACATCGTTTCAAATGAAGTTATTGTAGGAAAAACAGGTTTAAAATTAAATCTAAACGCGCAGCGGAAAACAAAGTTCAAAACTTTTATTGGTAGCCTTGGATCTACTACTTATTAACTCTATAGATGCGCATAACAAGATGGAGAAGATTCTATACCTTAGGTCTTGAACCCAATTCTGATTTTTGTCCTTCTCCTTGTGTGTGCAGCAGCAACCTCTAGGAAATCTTCACCCTTATGTCTCCTCGAATGCTCCCAGAGTGGCTAGGGTTGGTGGGAACCCTAATAGTGAGAATAGGGAAGGTTTGGGAACTCTAAACAGGTTCTGCAGCAACTGGTACGTCAAAACGACGAACTTCTGATTTCTGGACGTAGCTGCCCTATTTATAGATTCCCAGAACCGACCTAACTTTCGATCGATCGAAGTGACTTCGATCGATCGAACTGTCGATCGATCGAACCTCGTTCGATCGATCGAACCTGTCTAGACTTCAATCGATCGAAACAACTTCGATCGATCGAACCATTCTTGACAGCATTCTCATTTGCCTTTCCAAGCATTCTGGCGGAGCTAAGAGTGGGACCTCCTAGGTTCTTAATTACTGGCTCCGATTAATTATTATTCCATCTAGTCAGTACTCTTGACTAAGGAATCAATAATTAATCAATTATCATTAATGCCACTATAAAATGATAATTGCACTCCAGTGCATAAGAACATAATCACACATACATAAGTGATTGCTAGACTTGTATAATATGATACGCATGTCCCTCTACCAGGCAGTATTCGTATCTATCATTGGGATGTATGTCTTAAGATACTGTCGACCCAATAGATAGTACATCTTATATTCCTCAAGTATCATTCACTACTCTTGGATTACTAAACATGTCAACAACAACACTTTGTTGACAAGGCTGGCCAGCTCTCAGTAATCACTCCTAGTGACATTCTCGAGGGAATACTTACTCTTCGTTTTATTGAAGAGGGTAGAATTCCATCTTGACAATATATGTTCCCAACGTTGCATACTTGATTTACCCAAGATACCCAGGTGTTGATCTTGCAAGACCTCACTGATTGGTAAGTCAAAGCAACCAAGCATACAACTTGCGTCCATAACTGTCTCAGGATTAAGGACATGTATCCCTATACAAGTTTTGAGTTCCTATTGACGGTGACAGCGTTTAGGTGTCAATAGGTTTAACTCAGGTCCGTCAATGCACCGAGTGCACTAGCATATTAACCAAGAGTCAAAGACTCTTATGAATGAGATTCATCATTCTATCCCGTAGACGTTAATCATGCTACAGTGTATACCTGATAAGTTATCCAGACTTATCATCCACTGTGACTTATTTGAAACAACAAGGATTTGTGATTCATATCTCACATGTGTAATCACATACACAAATGAACCACATACAATGTTGTTTAAGGATTCCAGTCTAATATTCATCTCATGAACTAACATGCATAAATGCATTATGATATTCCATTGTCCAACTAACTGGTTTGAGGGCATATTCCCAACAAACTCCCACTTGCACTCATAACCATATAGCGTTAGTACTAACACTAGCATAGTCTCTGTGACTTGTCAAAATCCTTAACCCGTAAGGTTTTGCATAGGGACTGATGATCATCGACTGAAACAATCCATAGTAAAACATCTTCATGTTATACTATATCCCTAGACAAAAGACGTCACATGACATGTATCCAGTAAAGCTAATTTGAACATTGTCCAAAACACCATCACCCTGCATATATCCGCTAGTTCTTTCTCAAGCCCTAGAGAATATATACTTTATGATAGTTCAGAAAACTGAACATTCATTTGGACTGATATCTGTGAACAACCTCAACGGTATAACTGATATCCATACCTAACATCACATACAAAGTTTATCAATAGCGAAGGCTTATGATATACCTTTCATGTGATCTCTTTCATCTTGTATCCCTAGATACAAATCTTGAAAGAGCAATAGGTTATGTTCAAAGGTGAAAAACCTTTATCGAAACGTTCCATGTTGAATCTAGCCAGCAACTTTATGATATAGAAGTTTGAGACAATCTCATTATCTTAACTTTCTGATCTTGAATGAGCAAAAATCATAAGATTATAGCTCGCCTCACCGAGATCATAAATATCAAGTATACTGTAGAAACTTAACCTTAATCATTGATGATACTACTTTAACATATCGCAATGATAAAGATGTCATCAATATATGGAACCATAATCACCACCACACTTCCTTTGCGCAAGGATCCTTTCATCCACTTAAGCTACATCCACACTTTAGATGAATCCAAAGTATTTTGACCAATATGTCAAAACAGATGTCCTTATCTCTGGATGATTGCTTTAGTCCATAGACTTATGCAAATCACATACCAGAGCTTCCTTATCACAAAACTTCAATGCACCAGGGAATTTCAACAATGTTGAGAATTCTCCCACTGCAATGAAGTACCAATGTAGGAATGGATGAAGAGGTAGTAGATTTTAGTTCTAGATGATTTATAGATTGCTTTAAGATATAAATTACTTTACTCTTTTATATTATCTTTCCTTTGCAAAATTTGGTCTCCAACCAACTTTTGTTTTCTCTGGAAACACTACAAAAGTATTATACTTCTAATCTAGATTCAAAAGGCTCATCATTTCTTTACACCAAAGTGCTAGACATCCTTATCCAAAGTTACCATGAGAAAGAAGTCGCATTCTTTTCACAACTTTGGGGATGTCTATCGAAAAGATTTGCTTTTGAATAAGATCCAGTATATACATTGTAGTTCCATCGAGAAAAACAAGGAATAGTAGTAACTCTAAATAACTCATCCCATGACCCAGTCATATCTAAAAGAAGATAGTTCCTTCTACCTGCTACACCATCCTGTGGAGGCGCACTAGGTGTAGACTGTCGAGAACGAATCTCATTCTTATCTCCTTTGGACAATAAATACATTAGATAGATACTCACCATTTTGATCAAATCAAAAGGCAATGATATTATTTTACCAATTACTCTTCATTCCAAAACTTTTAAATTTCTTCAAAATTGAGGATGAAGATGCAATAAGTAAATGTATATCAGTATCTAAAGTAGTCGAAACTACTTTTCAACTCTAATGTTTATTGCCCTACATACATGAGTATGTCCTAATTCTAATAAGTCCTTGGTCGTGTGATTTTCAAAAGAAAAGTCACCTGATCATATTAGCCTCTAAATAGGATTGACAAACAGGTAGTGGTTTCAACAACCAAAAAAGTTTTAGGATCCAATCCTTTACTCCCCATTTATCCTATTTAGATTAAATATGATCTAACCTCAAAACCAAAAAGTCATAGAATTAGTTGAGGGTGCTATCCTTTTAGATGGTAAAATACCCATGAGTCATTTAAATACTACATTAGATAATATATGAGAAACAAGAGTAAATTGGTGAGATACTTGCTTGACAAGTTATTTAGATCACATAAAAGAACGCTTTCTTTTACTCAAGAATTTCAGTACCAAAATCAAAAGAATAAATATTATTCATTAATTCAAAACTGAAATCCATCTAATAACTCCAAAGTTTTATTACAATATAAAACTATTAATCTAATAGCAACTCTTGCATCAGATCCCAAAAGGCAATCAAGATCTTCTAATCACTGCACATTCTTATTTTCCAATTCCCTGCAACAATTACAGATATAATTTAGAAAATATAGAATTAGTGCCCATAGTAGTTGAAGTATCAGTTTTTCAACTTACTTCAAAAACTAGTGAAAGGATCGTACCTTGCCTTTTGGCAGTCAAGTATTCCACACAGTTCCTTTTCCAATGCCCTCTCATGCCACAATGGAAACACTTTCCTTTTGGCACGGCACCAGCCTTTCCCTTTCCAAGTCTTGCCTTCTTCCCAACAGTTGGCTTAGGCTCACCTATCCTTGAGTCTTGCTTCTCCTTCTCTGAACTTATGCTCTTAGGCTTAGTTCCAGAAGATGAAGCCATTCCAATGTTCTGAACATTTGACTCCTCTTTGACTATATCCATCGTTGCCTCAAGAGAGCTCATCAACTCACTTGTTGAAAAAACTGTTTTACTCATTTTAAAAACCTTTTTAAATTGAGTGAATGATGAAGGCAACGAATGCAAGATTATGTCAACTTGAGTCTCACCATCAATGTCGGAACCAAGAACTTCCATTACTTTGAAATAAGTAATCATTTTAAAAACATGCTCTCTTATTGAAGTTCCTTCCAACATTCTGGTGTCCATGACTAACTCCAAGGCTCTAAGCCTTGCAGTACGGCTCAGATCCCCAAACATCTCCTCGAGGTTCAATATTATAGCACGGGCAGTGTTCAAAGGTTGATGTTGCTGCTTCAACACATCAGACAAAGAGTCTAAGATGCTAGAGCGAGCTATACCATCAAATTTTATCCACTGCCAATATTGATCCGCAAGATCAGTTGGGGTGTCATGGTATGGAATAGGTGGACAGGGAATGGTAAGAACGTATTTACATCCATTAGCAGTTAACAATTCATCCAGTTCCAGTTTCCATTCAACGTAGTTATTTCCAATTAGCTTATTCTGGATCATGGTTATAGCAAGTGGGCTAGACATTATGAATCTGAAATACAAATAATGTAACAGAATTACAATATGGAAATCATGAATATGACAATTTATATGATACATTGGAATTCCCTTAACCAACTCATTAATTGTCTTCAGGATGTCAAGCCTATGAAATTAAGTCTCCGTGTGGCGATCATAACCTCATAGCCTGATTGGGAAACCCATCATGAATGTCATGCAACTCTTACAAAATAATTCATGACTCCTGAACTTTTGGTCTCTAAGTTTCTGGATAATGCTCCGTGTGGAATCCCTTACCCATAGCTCAGCTAGTGTTTACCATTAACTAGAATCCAATGACAACCGCCTCAAGTAGTGCCTCAGTGTAGTGGTCACCCTCTAACGCGTCTCATTGATTCTATCCAAAGGAAGTTCATATCTAGTAACCAATGAATAGTCTATCCTCCGTATGGAATGATCACCCATGGTTGGGTGACACAGAATATACTACCCACCTTACAACGAACCGTTTATGGAAGACCGTGGGAGTTATAAAATAAGTCCCTCTCCCACTAGATTTTTATAAGAAGTTCATATCTAGTAATCAATAAGAAATACCCTCCGTATGGAATGATCACCCATGGCTGGGTGACACAGAGTAATTCTCATACTTACAATGAACTAATAGGAATTTTTCAATTTGATCAAAAAATTTCTTCACATTGCCCATGAACATCAAGTGTTTGCTAATGTGTTGGAAAAAAGGTTTTTGAATTTCATTTTAGAAAACCTATTTTACGTGCATGCAAGTAGTAACAATATATAAAATTCCAATCACAACTAAGCACATAAAACAAAAACTAAAATGAAATAAAAGCATTCAACAATGCCTCTATCTCCCATGACTCTATCTCCATAGAACCTTCTTCTTGGTTTGATTGCCTCCGACTCCATCTTCATGGACAACGGCTTGCTCCTCCATCTTCATGGATTTTCTAATTCTATTACATTGGTCCTATACTTCTCTCGAAGCTTACAATTTATCTAGAAATAGAAATAACAACAATAAAATAAAAGGCTAGGGAAACCGGTGCGACTTTCCTTTTCATAGGATTGAAGTCGCAGCGCCCTTTACATAAGCCTTAAATCCAAACCAACAATTAAATACAAAATTTAAAAGTCTTGGTGCCATGGGAGATAGCGGACTAAGCTTGCTGCAAAAGGGTTAGTCACACGCACAACCACGCATATATATAACAAATATATGTACCATTGGAACCCCTAATTGATTCACACAGTATATAAGCTATTTACATACTGAATTAGAACTTAAAACAACATCACTGCTCTGTCACACTTCGATCGAACGAAAAAATTAGATCGATTGAACCTTCGATCGATTGAACATAGTTCAATTGATTGAACTTTCAGTTTCACAGAATGTTTTGAAAAACTTACAGCATAAATAAAATATTAAAGTAAATATTTTTAAAACCTTTAAATCTGTAAACTAAAAACCTGGACAGAAAAGCAGTCTCGATCGATCGAACACCATTCGATCGATCGAAACTAGTTAGATCGCTTGAGAACAGATGATGTTCGATCGATCGAGACTACTTCGATCGATCGAACCCACCTTGCATCCAATGCAATCACAGATTTGTATTCTGCTGCATAAACACTGCAGAAACGGATCTGTGACGATGCAGTTTTGAAAACAGTCCTAAAATCAACATGCAAATCAAAACTAGTGTTCCAAAACGCATCTATAGATCCAAATAAACGAGGCTCTGATACCAATTGTAGGAAAAACAGGTTTAAAATTAAATCTAAACGCGCAGCGGAAAACAAAGTTCAAAACTTTTATTGGTAGCCTTGGATCTACTACTTATTAACTCTATAGATGCGCATAACAAGATGGAGAAGATTCTATACCTTAGGTCTTGAACCCAATTCTGATTTTTGTCCTTCTCCTTGTGTGTGCAGCAGCAACCTCTAGGAAATCTTCACCCTTATGTCTCCTCGAATGCTCCCAGAGTGGCTAGGGTTGGTGGGAACCCTAATAGTGAGAATAGGGAAGGTTTGGGAACTCTAAACAGGTTCTGCAGCAACTGGTACGTCAAAACGACGAACTTCTGATTTCTGGACGTAGCTGCCCTATTTATAGATTCCCAGAACCGACCTAACTTTCGATCGATCGAAGTGACTTCGATCGATCGAACTGTCGATCGATCGAACCTCGTTCGATCGATCGAACCTGTCTAGACTTCAATCGATCGAAACAACTTCGATCGATCGAACCATTCTTGACAGCATTCTCATTTGCCTTTCCAAGCATTCTAGCGGAGCTAAGAGTGGGACCTCCTAGGTTCTTAATTACTGGCTCCGATTAATTATTATTCCATCTAGTCAGTACTCTTGACTAAGGAATCAATAATTAATCAATTATCATTAATGCCACTATAAAATGATAATTGCACTCCAGTGCATAAGAACATAATCACACATACATAAGTGATTGCTAGACTTGTATAATATGATACGCATGTCCCTCTACCAGGCAGTATTCGTATCTATCATTGGGATGTATGTCTTAAGATACTGTCGACCCAATAGATAGTACATCTTATATTCCTCAAGTATCATTCACTACTCTTGGATTACTAAACATGTCAACAACAACACTTTGTTGACAAGGCTGGCCAGCTCTCAGTAATCACTCCTAGTGACATTCTCGAGGGAATACTTACTCTTCGTTTTATTGAAGAGGGTAGAATTCCATCTTGACAATATATGTTCCCAACGTTGCATACTTGATTTACCCAAGATACCCAGGTGTTGATCTTGCAAGACCTCACTGATTGGTAAGTCAAAGCAACCAAGCATACAACTTGCGTCCATAACTGTCTCAGGATTAAGGACATGTATCCCTATACAAGTTTTGAGTTCCTATTGACGGTGACAGCGTTTAGGTGTCAATAGGTTTAACTCAGGTCCGTCAATGCACCGAGTGCACTAGCATATTAACCAAGAGTCAAAGACTCTTATGAATGAGATTCATCATTCTATCCCGTAGACGTTAATCATGCTACAGTGTATACCTGATAAGTTATCCAGACTTATCATCCACTGTGACTTATTTGAAACAACAAGGATTTGTGATTCATATCTCACATGTGTAATCACATACACAAATGAACCACATACAATGTTGTTTAAGGATTCCAGTCTAATATTCATCTCATGAACTAACATGCATAAATGCATTATGATATTCCATTGTCCAACTAACTGGTTTGAGGGCATATTCCCAACAGTTATACCATAACATTCCTCTAATTTGGAACTCATATGGAAATGATTCAATTATGGAATCATGAATAGTCATTGGTTCAGTCGGTACATAGTAATCTATAATTTACTTTTATTCTTCTCTTTTTATTTTTTTTCTTCTATATAGATGGGTTGATATTTTTCTGAAAAAGTCTCAATAAGAATTCCAATTTTATTGTATGAATGCAACATTTTTTTAAATAACAAAATAAGATAAATAACAACGAATAATCCTAATCCGAAGCTTGTCCGTATGAGTTGTATGGGTAAACCCAAGTCTTACTATTCTTTATCTTTACCAATGTCTGGTGTTTGGAAGACCTTTTTGTAAGCCAATGCCAATGGAGTGGGGATCTCTTGATTCACATGCTCAGGGACCTACACCGGTACAAACTAATCCAGGGCCTTCTGCCATTCATCAACTTCTTTTCATCTTTGTCTATTTTTAAGAGGTCTTGACAATACCCTTATTATGTTAATTATGTTATGAACTGCCTAGGCCAAGCCCAGTCTCAGGATCCTATGGGAACGTTGCGCAGTAGCTCGGTGCCATAATGAAAGAAATACAGTAAGGAGTTGGGAAAGAAAAAGCTACTTGACTCGCCGCTGGTGCTATTACAGAATATGTTTTTAATATAACCACTGATGGAGGAATTACCGCGCTCTCATCTATCTAAGTAAGAGAAAGAGGAAGGCTGGTTTTTGGGGTCGAGTCGAGGTCGGTCCATATTTTTTCTTTATGGGTCGATGACTAATGAGTTGACATGCCCCCCAGTCGAGTAGTCCAGCCAACCCTTGCTTGCGTTCAAGCTCTTTTAGCTGTAAGAAGACAACGATATCACTGCCCTGTTACCGAGCGAAGGAGAAAGAAAAAGTCTAGTTCAAAAGTACCTTTTTGAAGTCCTGGAGAGGAAGATGCATCTTGGGTTGACGTACAGTGTGACTTGTTAGATATATTGGGCCTTATCGTATTCCCCCATTCTCTCCCCCGATCGAGATATCCTCTGTTTCACCCAAGAAAGATTCATTAATCATCAAAAAGTTGGAGCGTGAAGTGCAATTTGGGGGATTCCAATTAATATTATCAATTAGAATAATTTATGGTTGACTTGTTGGTTGGACTAATAAAATGAAATATCCAGGCTCCGTTTAGAAAAAATCCAATTTGCAAGATAATATATCTATGATTACTACTTTTATTCTAAATTATTCCTATTTATAAATAGAAGTAATCTCAAACTCTTAATCAATTGATAATATAGATGAATCCATCAAATATTTGGCGGAAGGTATGAAATTAATTGAAAAAAGAAGAAGTGGCAATGGGAGCATTTGTCCTATATGTACAAATCTAAATCGGGCGGATCTTTACCCAGAGTAGAGCATAAACCTAAGAAGATTGAAGAGGCCCATTTAGGAACAAGAAAATGACATCGTGATTTGGATTGGATCTCGATGAACCAATACATCAATGAGAAGTTAATTAGATAAGTTTAGTGAATTCTTTTTTTATATTATAGGGAAAGGGGCCAAAACTTATCTTCATCGAAAAATAGAAGAAAAGAACTTAAAAAGAGCCTGCTATGATAAAAGAAGGAGGACTAGAATCTACACATTGATTCTTTTTGTTTTCAGAATTTTTTGAACCGTATGCGTCAAAAAGTGCATCTACGGTTCTTAAGGGATACAATTTGACCCTAATCAACTGACTTTATAGAGAAAGATTACTTTTTTTAGGCCAAGAGGTTGATAGCGAGATCTCGAATCAACTTATTGGTCTTATGGTATATCTCAGTATCGAAGATAATACCAAAGATCTGTATTTGTTTATAAACTCTCCTGGTGGATGGGTAATACCTGGAGTAGCTATTTATGATACTATGCAATTTGTGCGACCAGATGTACATGCAATATGCATGGGATTAGCTGTTTCGATGGGATCTTTTATCCTGGTCAGAGGAGAAAGAATGGCTTTATAATAGAATGAAGGGGTCTTGCAGAAGACACTTTGAAACAACTATAGATAACCTGAGACTTGCTATATATCCTTTCTTACTAGTTGACACTATCCCGTCCCTCGAAGCAGGAGGAAGTCAACTAGAGATAGGAAAGAAAAAGACTACATTTCTCATAGAGGACATCGATTAACTGATTGAAAGGAGATAGACCATAGGAAGCGCGACACTGCTTAGGCGTACTTTTTTATCCTAATTATAGTATGCTCCTATATCATACTGATCTGATTGCAACAGCGCACTGACGGTGATATGCCTTGAACTTCTTGATCGCCTAGTCCAGATTCTCGTATTCCTGCCACTGAATGTCCAACAGAAGCCAGAAGCCTTTCCTGATAAGGGAAGGGAAAAGGGAACTTGTCAAATCAAAGCAATCCTCTCTTGGCATAGCTGAAGCTCCTTTCCTGGATGACTGTTAGCGGTTCAAAATTAGGCTCAGTTCAAAGTCTGTCTAACCTATGCCTATTAGTTTAGAGTCAAATCAACACTTTATCCCATTCATTGATTTAGCTCTTCTGGTTGGCTGCCTGGATAGAGGGAGTTCAATGTCGAAAGAGAAAAGCACCTTTCTAGACGGGGCAAGCAGATATGACTACTGTACGAAGTATTTGAAATACGGGAACGAAATACCATTCAGGTAATATTTCCAAAGGGGTCGCAAATGGATCTACTGGTTCACCAATCATTTATGGTTCTAGAACCGCTAAGCCTACGTTACATGCAATAGTACCTAGAATAACTACTGGAAAAATATATAAAAGATCGTTGGGCCATACAGGCTCTCCGTAATAATTATGACCCATCCCTTTAGCCAATTTAGCTCTTAATACAGGATCGTTCAAGTCAGGTTTTTTTGTTATTAGGATAGGTGAATTCTTATAGATCCATCCCTCGAAGGAACCGGACATGATAATTTTTCATCATCCGGCTCGAGCAAGAATTAAAAGAACCAAATGGATCCATATAAAATCGATATGTTATAAAATAGATATCTATATAATATCGCACCATCGCCTTTTTGGTGAGAGACATTTTACACCCTTGGATGATGATCCAAGGGTCCACAACACTCAATCATTTCAACTCCCCCTCCCTCTTTAGCCGGATATAAAGAAGCCCAAAAGTCTATCTCTGCAGAATATGTTTACAAAAAATAAAAAAAAATTCTGCACCCTCTCTCTCTCTTAGACCCACTAACCAAGTCAACTCTAACAAGTTAGGTCTCTCTCTCTCCCTCTCTAAGAAAAACAAAAAGAGAGTAACCCCTACACCCTCTCTCTATCTCTCCTATAAACTATCCCCTACTCCCTCACGCATGTTTTCAAGAAAAAAAAATGTCATCTCACCCGTCCTACCCTCTATCTCACTCTATCCCATGTTTTAAAAAAAATCCTTGGTTTCAAAAGTCCCTCCTTCCCTCTCTTTTCTCTCTTCTTCTCTCACTTTCGGATCAAGCTCAAAATCAACCTGGAGCTCTCTCTTCTCTCTACCGTGTATGTAGACGCCAAGGTACTCTCTCTCTCTCTCTCTCAACATATTGCCTATCACCACCTCCCTCGGCTGACCACCCACAACCACCACCCATCGCCTACCACCACCTCCCTTGGTTTGCCACCCACAATCACCACTAACCCACACCCTTACCCTAATAGGTTTTGCAAACCTACCCCTAACCCAAATCAGTTTATTTTTGCAAAACTACCCCTTACCCAAAAAAGCTTGATAGGCCAAAATAGATTTCGAAAAGTTTTATTTTAAGTTTTTAAAACTTACCCTAATCCTTATCATTTTCGATATTCATTATTAAGAAAAGCATTTTTTTAAATTGTTTTGCTACGTTCCAAAGTTTTTAATTATTTTTTCCTTTTTTTAAGGGTAAAATATCCCTCTTTTTGTTCTAAAAAAAAAGAACAAATTTAAATTTTTTTTTTTTGAATTTTTGGCATTCAAGTGAAATTTTTTATTCTAACACTAATCCTTTCTATTGGCTTTTATTTATTTATTTTTTCTGTTTCTGTTTCTATCCAAAAAAAACTCATCAGTTGATAGGCAAATCTCTAACCCTCATTTTAGAAAAACTCATCTGTTGATAGGCAAACCTCTAACCCTCATTCTTAGCATTCCAAAAAAAAATTTGTCTATTTATTTTTTTGGCCTAAAATAGGGGGGAAAAAGATCTAAAAAACATTTTAGAAAACATCAAAAACACAATTTTTAACACTGTTTTTTTTTTTTAGTAATTCCATCTTCATTTTCAAACTTTTTTAACCCACTTTTTTTATTTTGGTTTCTGTCAGAAAAACAGAAAAACAAAGTTTGAAAAATGGATTAAAAAAAAATTCATCTGTTTTTTTTTTTGGCCTAAAACAGGGGGAAAAAGATCTACAAAATATTTAAAAAAACATCAAAAACACAATTTTTAACCCCGTTTTTTAGTAATTCCATCTTCATTTTCAAACTTTTTTAACCCCCCTTTTTTTTTTGGTTTACGTCAGAAAAACAGAAAAAGAAAGTCTGAAAAATGGATTAAAAAAACTCCCTACCTATGTTGACTGAAAAAGTAGCACCCTAATCGTATTTATAAAAACCTGTAACCCTCACTCGAATCATATTTAGAAAAACCCCAACCCTAATTTAGTATTCAAAAAAAAATAAAAAATTCTTCCTTTGGTTTTTTTTTTAATGTATAAAACTTACCTCTGCCTTTATATTTCATCTGAGTTTGATTTGATACTGGAAATATGTTTTACTTCTTTGTTGAAGTGGAGGCAAGCCAATTATTTTGTTGCATCACACTACTAAAAATAAACCATATTTTGTTGGATTGAAAAATTGAATAAAACCAGAAAAAAAAATAGAAAACCAGCTCCTTTTCTTTAAATGGTAGAAAAAACTTAAAAAAAAAAAAAAAAGCTAATTTTCTCTTTTTAACAATAGAAAATACCATTTTTTATTGGATTGAAAAACAAAATAAAAAGTAGAAGTCCTTTTTTTTCCCCTTAGTTCATTAATTTCTTTTCTCTTTTTAACAATAGAAAATACCAGTTTTTATTGGATTGAAAAACAAAATAAAAAGTAGACAGCTTTTTTTTCCTCTTAGTTCATTAATTTCTTTTATTCTCATTGATTTCACTTGATATTAATATTTCGTTTCAACAAGCTTTCAAGAAAAAATAAGGTGAAAATATACAAAGCTAATTTATGGATTTTTTTTTTGTGCACTCAGGTAAGTATTTTAGTATAGTCATATGAGCTTTATTTGTTTGTAATATACATAGCAATTTAGTTTAGCTAGAAAGCTCTATTTGAATTGTGAAAGCAACTATTTGTATTGAGTAGAACATAATTTCATTTTGTATTAATTTCTTTTGATATTATCATTGAAAAACAACCACTTGACTTTGTGTGTATTGTCATTGATTTCACTTGATATTAATATTTCATTTCAACAAGCTTTCAGGAAAAAATAAGCTAAAAATACACGATGCTAATTTATGCAATTTTTTTTTTTTGTGCTCTCAGGTATTCTAAAAATGGCCAAGCTGACTATTTACGGGCATGTAAGTATTTTCAGGTTTTTTAAATTGAGCAAGTTGGCTTTACTAAATTTAGTATAGTCATGTGAGCTTTATTCGTTAGTTATATACATAGCAATTTAGTTTAGTTAGCAATTTTTTGTATTAATATTTTAAAAGTTTTACAGATGAATCCTGACTTGGAGGAAACAGTACGTGTATCAATTTTTTTTAAATATCTTTATCTTTATTAAATTTGCTTTAACCTTAATTAAAAAAAAAACCCATGTTCTGATATTTGATACAGGTGAGATTGCTTAGAGAAAGGAATGTGGGTGTTGTCATTTGTGACGAAAGGGAGTTCAACAGACAACTTCTTCCTCAGGTAATTAATACTAACTATTATTATATTATCACTTCATATATTGAAATTTCAATATTTGTATCACTCTTTGAAGGCAAAGGATAAGGCAAAGGGAAAAGAGAAAGTATCTTGCTCAAGTAAGGGCAAAGGGAAAGAAAATGTAAGTCCTATCATATAATGTCAATGCATTTTCTGTGTCATAAATTTAGAATAGGTTAGTTAGGCTTATCATATGTACTTGCGTGTTTCATTTTTTACATGTTAGGCATCATTATGTAATATTGCATTGCCCCTATCAAAAGCTTCAGTGTCCCAACGACTTCGACGAGACAGGGAAAAATCTGAACAATCAGTGCAATCTCGACACTCGCCAAGTTTAACACCAAGGGTCCGACGTCGTGCGAGTTTGGAACAAGAAACAAGAGCAACCAACTACGTAACTCCAGGTGTTGTTCCCCATATTGCACCAAAACGCTTAATGGTGTCACGCCCCGCAATGGTGCCACGAACACCAGATTCAGGGGATTTTTTCGTTCATTCCATGCCAACTCCACGAAATCTTTACCCTGAACTATCCCTTACACCTACATCAATGGAAACACATTCTAAATTTCCGATCTTGCATTCCTTGCCTTATCCACCAAATCATTACAATGAACTTTTATCAGCTGACACTGACCAAGTCATCATGACACAAGTAGAATCACCTTCGAACAATGGGCCAACTTTGAACAATGCATCATCGGCTTCACCAACGAATAGGTGAATCAACATTATTATTTGTACATACTTTAATCTTTGTCATTTTTTTAATACTTACATAGGATCTATACAATAATTATAGGCCTACTTCTACAATTCAATGTTATCATGAAGAACTAAGTAGTGATGATGAGTTAGATGATACCACATTTGTTTATCTAGAAAGCATAGATTCACCTCGCCACTTTCTCGGTAACATTGATGTAGAATGTCCTAATTGTTCAGCACTACACTGGATAGATGAGAAATTGGCAAATTCGTCTCTACGTCACCCCCGTTTTGGTACCTGTTGTTTACAAGGAAAAGTTAGGCTACCCTTGCTTAAGACACCTCCACCACTAATTCAAGCTCTGTTTGATGGGAATGACACAAAGTCAAAATCATTCCGACGTTATACTCGGGAGTATAATGCATGTAATGCATTTACGAGTCTCGACACTAAAATAGATCAGAGAGTTCTCACTGGAAGAGGTCCTAGATCTTTCATCATCCATGGGGAATTGCGTCATAGAATTGGATCTTTGATCCCGCAACCTAATGAAAAAGCAAGTTATGCTCAATTATATATTTATGATCCTAACTCTGCTTTAAAAGAACGTCATCGTAGAAATCCGCACTTATGGATAGATGTTCTTAAATCCATTCTAGATACTTTACAGCAGTACAATCCATTCCCCGCTAAATACCGTCAGGCTTACGAACTATTAAACCAAAGAGAATCGGTTGGAGAAGTTTTGCCTGCGTATCTGCATTACTCTAAGCAAACTGACCGGCGGTGTTATAACCTACCAGCGGCAGATGAGATTGCTGTTATACTGCCAGGGCCAGAGACTGAGATTAGTGGCATGAGAGTTATCATTTTGCATTTGAGAGGCAATAATGGTTTGATGCAAATTAATGAGTGTCACCCAGCTATTTGCCACTGCATTACGTTTTGTTGTTCCCCCGTGGTGAGCTTGGATGGGATCCTGATATTAAACAGTGGGACGTTTTGCATAGTCGCCATTCGAATGATCGCCTTACTACTGTTATCGTATGTTTCAACGCGCAACAGAATATTCAACAATTCTGAGGGCTGGGAAGTTATTCCAAGAGTTTCTGGTTGATGCTTGGGCCGCGACTAAACAAAATCGGTTGACTTACTATAGTTTGAATCAGGGAAAACTTCGTTCTGAACTTTACAAAGATCTAACTGATGTTATCGTTGAGAGTGATGGTTTGTGACCTGATCAAGTACGTCGACGGATGGTTTTGCCCTCTTCATTTCGCGGAAGCCCAAGACATATGCTCGAGATATTTCAAGATTCAATAGCTATCATGCGCCACAACCATCATCCAGATATTTTTTTAACCATGACTGCAAATCCAAAGTGGCCTGAAATTCTCTCAGCTGTATTACCCAATCAAAGAGGTACAGATCGTCATGATTTAATTGCTCGCATTTTTGAATTGAAAAGAAAATGTTTGATGAAGGAGATAGACAAAGGTGTAGTGTTTGGCAGAAAGGGTTCACATGTTTATACGATTCAATACCAAAAACAAGGGCTCCCTCACATGCATGCTCTTATATTCCTTCATGGGCCAGACAAAATTAGGTCTTGCGCTCAGGTTGACAGATTGGTTTGTGCGGAATTTCCAAATCCAATAGATGATCCACATCTTTTCGAGACTATCACCCGTTGTATGATACATGGACCGTGCGGCGCTCGAAATCGAATGGCTCCATGTATGGAGAATGGAAAGTGCACCAAGAGATGTCCAAAAGGCTTTGTGGAAACAACAACTATGGACCAACAAGGATACCCTATCTATCGTCGACGCAACAATGGCCAATCTTATACGGTGAGGGGGCACCCAGTTGATAATAGAGATGTTGTACCGTACAATGCTTATCTTTCTAGAATGTTCAATTGCCATATTAATGTCGAAGTATGTGCTGGTATGAGATGTGTTAAGTATATTCACAAATATATTTACAAAGGTCATGATCGTACAACAATGGTTTTGGGAGGAGTAGATGAGATTCAACAATATCTTGATGCAAGGTATATTGGACCAGTTGAAGCTTCTTGGCGTTTGTTAGGTAACAGTATGCATGAAGAGTTCCCATCAGTCGTTCGATTGGCACTTCATTTGCCTGGAATGCACCAAGTGGTATTTGATCCTAACGAGCCAGTTGGTAGGATCGCATCTAGAGCTGCGCAACAAGTGTCAACCCTAATTGGATTCTTTAACTATTGTGCAGCTAATCCGAGCGCCCGTGTGTACACTTATCAAGAATTTCCAAACTATTTTGTTTGGAATAACACAACGTGTGTGTGGACACCGAGAAAAAGGGGGTATGCTATTGGTAGAATTTACTTTGCTAGCCCGAATTCTGGTGAGAGATTCTATTTGCGCTTGCTATTAACGCATGTGAGAGGGCCAACTTCATATGAACATTTGCGCACAGTCAACGATGTCACACACCCTACATTCAAATCAGCATGTGTTGCATTAGGACTGTTGGAAGATGATGAAGATTGGATACAATGTCTTCAAGAAGCTGCAATTATGAACACCGGTCACCAATTGAGGAGATTATTCAGTATCATTCTCTCAGAATGTTCTCCCTTGCAGCCATATGAGTTGTGGAAAAGATTCTCATTGGACATATGTGACGATCTCCATCATAAGATTCGTATTTTGCATGGAATACCAAATCCAGATGTGGCAATAATAGAAGACTATGGTATGTATCTTCTCAATCAAATGCTCCAACAATCCGATAAAAGTTTAGCCGACTACCTGCCCATGCCGCAACCGAGTGAAAATTGGAGGACCATAGTCGGTAATAGGTTACTATGTGAGCACACTAACCTTCAACTAGATGCTCAACAAGAAGATGTGCGTGGTAGAATTGACAGACTAAATGTTGGACAACGTGCAACTTTTGATGCAATCACATCTGCAGTCTTAGAAAATAATGGGACTACGTTTTTCATTAATGGGGGTGCTGGAACAGGGAAGACTTTCACTGATAATACAGTTACACTATATATTCGCAGCCTTGGTCATACTGTAATCACAGTTGCATCGTCGGGAGTTGCTTCGTTATTGTTAATTGGAGGCAGAACTGCGCACTCAACATTTTCCATTCCGTTGGATGTGCATGACAATTCAGTATGCGGATTTAGCAAGCAATCCATGCAAGCAGAGCTGGTGAGGGCAACCAAGTTGATCATATGGGATGAGGTACCAATGCAACATAGAAATTGTGTGGAAGCAGTCGATCGTACACTCCGGGACGTTTGTGATACAAATAAACCATTCGAGGGTATAACTGTTGTTCTTGGTGGAGATTTTCCACAAGTCTTGCCAGTTATACCCAATGGGGTGCGTGAACAAATTGTGGGTGCTTCGTTAAGACGCTCTACGTTGTGGAATAATGTAAATATTTTAACATTGGACTCCAACATGCGCCTAAACAATGTAGACCCAAGAAATGCGAATTTCGCAACTTTTTTGATGGAGGTATTAGTTCTTCAATCATTCCTTATTACGTGATTTTGATTGTAATAGTATAACGAAATAATAAAACATTTACTGCTTTCTTTATTCTTTTTTTTTATATTCAGATAGGGAGCAAAACACAAGAAACTGTAAAACTTCCTTCTACAATACATAGGTGTCGACGTCTTGACGAGCTCCTGTGCACAATTTATCCACGGTTGAACGTTGAAGGGACGGCGACCCTTGAATATCTCATCGAGCGGACAATCCTGGCAGCACGAAATGACGATGTCGACATTATTAACAAAAATGCGTTAGATATATTCCCGGGAGAGGCATGCACCTATTTGGCTGTAGATAAGATGTCAGACAATGACGGAGATGATCGTGCCATTACAAATCGATATCCTAATGAATACCTAAACTCATTAGACCCGCCTGGTTTGCCTCAATTCAACCTACAATTAAAGGTTGGTTGCCCTATCATGTTGTTAAGAAATATCGCACCCGCGGATGGACTTTGTAATGGCACACGATTAATGGTTGTCAGAAATGCTTCACGTGTCATTGAAGCGCGAATTTTGACTGGTGATAAAGCTGGAAATTTAGCATTTATTCCCAGAATATCATTGGTTCCATCATCAACTGAATTGCCTTTCAATATAATAAGACGTCAATTTCCAATCCGATTGGCATATGCGATGACAATTAATAAATCTCAGGGCCAATCCGTGAACTTTGTTGGAATTGATTTGCGTAATCCAGTATTCAGTCATGGACATTTATACGTGGCTTTATCCAGATGCACATCTTTTGATCGTATTAGTGTTCTTCTTCCCGAGGGTGCCACTGATTCCACGACAAATATCGTCTACCCAGAGGTCTTGATATAGTGACAATTATGGGTAAATATCATTTCATAACTTTGTTACTATTAAATTGTGCTTTTTTTCCTGCTTGACCCGTCATTAATACTTTTGAAGGATTGATGAGAAGTAATTGGAGATTGTAGTTTTATTGGATTGATGTGGATCTACTAACAAGGTAATACAATGAGATACAACAGTTGCATTTAATTTATCATTTTAGCAGTTTTCACGTGAATGCAACTAATTGCCCGTTTTGTTAATTTTCAGATTGTTGACCAATCACCACACTAGATTGAGTGTTGTGGACAATTCACAATTTGCCCGTATGCTTAATGTAATTTTTTTATTACGTGTACTTAATGTAATTTGATACATTTGTTTTGTATAAGTTAAAATGACTTTATAGCTAATGTACGTAGTGTTTTTTTTTTATTTTTTTTATTTTTATGAATATGGTCTTTTTATTGTCCAATTTTAGTTTTTTCACGTGCGTGCCCTTCAGTTCTGCCGACCCGTGCCCTCAGGCACGGGCAATTACTAGTATTATCTATATCCACACATATATGATATATGACTGGTTCTATGTAAGAAAAAAATTGTACTAGATTCTCTTGTCCAAAATTGCAACTATCCATTGCAAAGAATTCAGTTCTTGCAAGAAAATACTCAATACCCAAGTAGGCTTTCATAATATGATCAAGTGCTTTCTGGGCCGTCTAAAATTTCAAAATTAAGGGTCAATCAGACTCAAATTAATTCAACTCTTCAAAAACCAAAGTCAATCAGATGCCATTTTATTTGATATTTTCAAAAACCAAAGTCAATCAAACTCAAATCAAGTCATTTTTCAAAATCCTGAGTCAATCAGACTCCATTTAATTTCAACTTTTCAAAATCCGGAGTCAATCAGACTTTAATTAATTCAACTTTTTTTTTCCAAAATCAGAATTCAATCAGACTCAACTAAATTCAAATTCGAAAATCCGAAATCAAAACAGACTCAAATTGACTCAATTAAATTTATAATTTTCTAATATTGGGAGCTACTCTAAAAGAATTTTATTCCTAAAGTGTAAGTCAATTAGACACAAATTTTATTTTTTTTAAAGAATTGGGAGCCAATTTGACTCAAATGAATTCCAACTTCAAAATCTGGAGTCAATTTAATTTATGAGAAGGGCTTTAAAACTTATTTTTCAAATGCTGGGGTTTTATTCAAAACGAGGGAAACTTTAAGGGTTATCTAAGCAAAATTTGGTGGTGCCAACACGAATATGAAAAATTTTGGGGGGAAGGCAAACTGATCCACGTAGTGGCACTTAGTGATCATGCTGCGTCACTCGGTGAGTGCCGATGCTACAGTCAGTGACTGCCGCGCGACACTCAGGGAGTTGAGTGCCGCTGCCTTTTTGTCTTCTACTAGCTTGAGTGACAGTTTGTTTAGAACAATTTTTCTTTTCTTTTTTTTTTTTCTTTCTCATTCTCTTCCTCCCCTCATATGATTTTTTTCTCCAAGATTTTCCTTTCTTTGACCTTTAATTCTCAAAATCCTTGAATCATGGTATGTTTTACTCTTTTCTAGCATCAAGATCCTATCTATAACTTGATTCATGATCAAAATTGAATTTCTTTACATTTTTTGCATTATGTTTCTCTAAGTTCCTTTCATTGATTTTCTTTTCATATTTTCATGTAGATTTGCACAAATGGCCAGCAATTCTGGGTCTTATGGGCCATCTAGGAAGAAATATAAGCCTACTCCTGGCCACAACTCGTCATTCCTTCTTACTGATCTCGGATCACACCTTTCGGCATGGACATTACGAACAGAGGTATAACCCCAAACTTCTTGCTTTCTATAGATGCTTATGCAATGCATGATGCCTGATGTATGCATGAATATGACTTTAATCTTGTGCATTTTGTGTTCTTTTGGTATCCCCATTAATTATTTCACTTATTTTTCAAAATGGAGGTTGCATTGGCCCCGACAAGCTCTGGATATTTTCTCAAACTGGGTCAATGCGTATTACATGCAATCATACGGACTCAAATGTTCACACCTCTACATGAACAGAGTTACTCGGACTTAAAAGTTCATCCCTACAAACATGGAGTCACTCAGACTCAGAAACTCATATCTTTCAATCATGGAGTCACTTGGACTCAAAATTCAATCTTTCACAAATATGGAGTCAATTGGACTGGAAAATTCCTTTTTTTTTTACAAGACATGGAGTCACTCGGACTCAAAAATTCATTTTTTTTACAAAACATGGAGTTACTCAGACTCAAAAATTTCCTTTTTTACAAAACACAGTCATTTGGACCCAAAAATCCATTTTTTATAAACATGGAGTCGGACTCAAAATAAATTCATTTTTTTTCTTTTACAAAATATGGAGTCACTCGAACTCAAAAATATTTTTTTTTTACCAAACAGGGAGTCATTTGGACAAAAAATTCATTCGTTACAAACATGGAGTCACTAGGACTCAAAAATTCAGTTATCACAAATATGGAGTCACTCGGACTAAAAAAATCATTTTTTTTACAAAACATGGAGTCACTCGGACTCAAAAATTAATTTTTTCAGTTTTTCATCATTCATTTTTTTTTAACAAAACAGGGAGTCATTCAGACTCAAAATTAATTCTTTACAAACATGGAGTCACTCGAACTCAAAAATTCATTTCTCACAAATATGGAGTCACTCGGACTTAAAAATTCAATCTTACAAACATAGAGTGACTCAGACTCACAAAGTTACGAACACACATCTGATTTACTTCCAGATTTCATTATTATTTTTATTTTCACCATTTATTTTTTATTCCCTTTCTTTCCACCTACCCTGTTTATTTGTTTATTTTTTTCATTTCATTCATCTTCTCTCTCTTTCTTTTTCAGGTGCCCGAAGAAGCACTTAAGGGCCATGGGAGCTTGGCTCATGGGCATAGATGGTACAAGGAGCTTCCTGATATTGTCAAAGAAGGAATTAATGCTGCGGGCTTTGGGCTATTCATGCAACTCTTAGAGAAAAGCTCTAATTACATGGCTCAAATCCAAGCCCTAGCGGAGCGATGGTGGGACACCACAAATTCCTTCCACCTTCCAATTGGGGAGATGACGATGACCCCGTTGGACTTTATAATGATCACTAGCATTCCTTTTGGTGGCCTCCCTGTGGCTCGATTTGACGACCTCGGCAGTCGTCACAAACATATTATCGACCTCCTTAGAGCTCACGATGGGGATCCTATTGTCCCAGCAAAATAGTTTCATGACACCTTCAGGGGCCATGACTTTACTGATGACCAGATGATCCAAGCATTATGCACATGCTGGGCTGCTCTTTGATGAACACTAGGGGGGATAGGATCAATTTGGCCTACCTAATGTCCTTGGAAGATATCGATTGCATAAGCCAGCTGGGAAGGAACAAGTTTAGCCACCCTCTATCGCCATATAAGCGATGTTCTCGAGGCAGTTTTCCCTCTACTGGCAGTTTTTGGAGGGGCTGGGAGGTAGAATTTCACTTTTATCTTTTTTCTCTTCTCTCTTTTTTTCAAAATTCTTCTTGATTTCCTTTCAACCATTGGATTCACCCTTTGATGTTTTCTTTGTAGATATGGTCCTATGAGTATCTTCGCATGAGAGCTCCCAGCACCAAAGCGGATGAGAGTGCTATCCTCCCTTTGGGCTTAAAATGGAGAAAAGGGGCGACGGGTTTGAATGTTAGAGCCAATGATTTTGTTGGTTATATAAATTTTCTTACCAACCTATGGGATGTGCATATGATGTGGATCATGATGGTTAGGGAGCTTCAGGCTGCTTCGGGCTTCTCCAGGATGCGGATCTTTATGGTTGGGAAAGCTTACAGGGAGTGGTATTTGGGTGAGAGGGTGACGAGACAGTGCCTCGTCACTCCTGTTTTCTACATGCCAATGGCTCCTCTGCTTACCATGAGAAGCACTGAGACCTTGGACCATGATGATTTTGTCTCAGCTTTGAGCAGGGAGGACATTATAAATTTCATGGAGGGCCCCGATGGTTATGTCAATTTTTGAATTAATTCACTTATGCATGACTTTCCTTTTATGGAAGTCACTCGGGTAACTCCCTTTTTCATTGTTCAGAACTTTCGTTAGCCTTGTAGTAATGAATACTAAGACTTGATTTATTTCTTACATAGTTGGTGAAGTAGCTAATCCTCCAGCCCTCTCACAATGGAACTAGAATGTGCACTTAGTACATATGGGCAAAGAGACCGTATACCAGCTCCCTCCGTATACTCGGGGCATACCGACTGTCCCTCTATAATATGACAATGTTCCTAGAGATTATGCTGAGGAGGGGTTGCTGTATTCTCAAAGTATCCGACATTGGGTGCATGGTCGTGAGTGGAGGGTGAGTTCAAAACAACTTTACTTTCGGTCGTTATCCCATTTCCCACTTTCAATTATTCCAATACTGATGCTCAGCACTTAATTCTTTTCAGGCTAATGGAGCAAGAGCGATTGCAGAGCTTCAGGCTAGGGCTCAGGTACAAATCTTGATTCCCCCTTTCTTATGAAACTTGTGGCTCCGAAGAGAAAATGTGCACCAAATGAGCCCGCAGACTCAAAAGAACTATATTTAAAAAAGCGAGTCCGCAAACTCGAAAGAATTTACATTTAAAAAAGCAAGTTCATGGACTCGAAAGAATTATATTTACAAGAGTGACTAAAAGATTTTACATTTACAAAAGCAAGTTCATGGACTCAAAAGAATTTTATTTACAAGAATCGAGTCCACGGATCTGAAAGAATTTCATATTTACAAAAGCGAGTTCACAAACCCGAAGGAATTTACATTTTCCTCTTTTTTGCCCTTTGCATTCACATGAGGAAGAAATCACTACTCTAAGGAGACAAATTCAAGAGCTCCAGATGAGCTAAGGCGGTGGGTATCATGGAGGCACCAGAGGTAGCGGTTAAGGCAGAGACGGTAGTGGTGATGGAGGTGATGGCAGAGCTAGGGGCAGCCAGACAACTCCCCAGGTGCCCAAGAAAAACCCCCATCGCTGATGAGGATGATCTTCCCTCTCTGTTCCTTTTATTTTAGGGATGTCCCTATGTAGACAAAATTATTTGAACTTTTATTCATGCCTCTACCCCTTTCGTTTTTATGGATTTGGATTTGGTAAGATATGCATGCATGGCGGCCTTTGACCCCATTTTGATGTATGATATCAGATGTAATCTTAGATGCTTTTGAAAATGCGAATGTTTCTTCTTTTATTGCTCATTTTTTATTGATGAATGGTGCGGGCTATGGTGCCCAAAAATACAAATTTTATGTTTTCTACAATTTTTTGTGTTTCTCATGCAGGTTTTGGGCTTATTGAGTTACAGACTACACAAGAAACTGCCTGGAATCTGACAAGCACTCAGTGGAACTAGCCGGCACTCACTGATTGATGCGCGACACTTAGCAATACTTGTGTGGCACTCACTGAGTGCTGCAATCTCTCATCTAGTGCTGTTCGGTCTTCCAACTTTATTTAAGTGATCCTTTTCCCTTATTTTGTGTTCATTAGTAACTTTCAAGACTTCTTATTCTCATTCTATCTCTCAGGTTTGCATGACAAGGTGGCAACTCCCATATGGAGGGATCCTGCTTTGGTTGTGCCCACTGCTGAGTACCTTCTGGAGATCCGAAACTTGGTTGAAAGATGACTTTATAGATAGACATGGTCGAGAGACGGACTTTAGTCATAAATAACCAAAAAATAGAAGGAAGCTTGTCTTTTCCAAACATTTCTGACAGTCCCTGTCTACTCTTGCTGTGCTCTTTTAGCATGTGATAATAGTTTTTCAAAAGAATTTTCTTGGTATTTAGAAAATGTTTTAATCATGTTAACTCAAAGTTTGCACTTTTTCAATCTTATCTTTAAGTTATGAAAATTTTCCTTCTAATGTGTTTTCTTGGCTTTTATTACCTTGCTTCGAATATTTTTTGGAGATTTAATCAATCTATACCATGAATTCTTATTTACTTTCACACAGTGCTCATCTTGATAGCCAATAGATCCAGAGATGGATTTAGGGCATTTATCTGGGCTCTTTGGGTAGCAAATGAAGTTTGCCCCTAGTTTTGGGGCTTTGTTGTGGTTTTGGGAAAACTCCTAGTTTAGCATACGGAAACATAAGACACAAGGTTTTGTTAAGGGGTTCAGTTTTGATTGGACCAAAGGCTTTTGGGAGCCTGCCTATTTACTCCCAAGTGGGTATCAGGTCTGTAGTAGTTCAGCCAAAGCTTGAAGGAAAGCGCCTTTCAGACAATTTATTAACGACCGAATCGAGTAGGTTGCCTACGTATCCCTAGTGGGAATCATGTCAGGCATAGTTCATCAATGGTAGGAGGTAGGGGTGGACACGAACAGAGCCACTCAACAAGGGCTCGAAGCTTGGCTCTATTAAGGCTAGGTTTGGCTCGCCGTAATGGCTTCCATGGCTTTCTTTTAATGTCTTCCCATACTACCTACATATTAGAAGAGATAAGGGTAGATTAGAATGTATTATATCTTGCTATTAGATTTGAGCTCGTGAACACGTTCAATGAAGGCTTGCGAGCAAGCTCATTAATTGATTTGATGAAGAGCTTGTATAGTGACTTATATATTTATTATAAAACAATATAACTTTAGAGAAAATATGATAAAATCTCGTAAATGGACTTGATAAATGACTTATTTATCATTAAACTATATAGTTTTAAAGGGCGTGCAAAAAAGCTCATTAAAAAGCTCACGAGAAAGCTCGCGAGCAAGCTCAGCTTGGCTCGTGTTCACCCCTAGTAGGAGGTTTTGAAGAAAAAGGTCTTAAGCAAAGCATTTTTTGAGGCGATCGAGGTTGATTGGCTATTTAAATTCAACCCCATATAGGTCCATAAGATGGGCAGCCCCTCCGAAGAGGAGAGTCTTAATGATGTATGGTCCAACCCAGCTAGGTTTGAATTTTCCTCTAGGGTTATAAACATATGCTTTAAGTTCTGTGAGGACCAGGTCACCCTCAGCAAGCTTCCTTGGGTGGACCTTTTTTGTTGAAAGCACGAGCTATCCTCTTCTGATATCCCCGAGTATGATTTATTTCTACCAATCTCTTCTTGTCAAGTAACATTAGCTCTTTATACCTTCCCCATAGCCATTCACATTTAATCACTTCACATTCTGTCAAAACCCTAAGCGAGGGTATTTCTACTTCAACCGGAAGGACAACTTCCATTACATAAACCAATTAATATGGCATAGTACTTGTTGAAGTTGTCACAGAAGTCTGGTATCCCCATAATGCAAATGGTAGTTTCTCATGCGAATACTTTTATGTATCTGTCATTTTCCCCAGGATCGTCTTGACATTCGAATTTACTGCTTCCACTGCTCCATTTATTTGAGGCCAATATAGGGAGGACTAATGGCAAGTGATCTTACACTTCTCTAAAGCGGAATGACTTCTCTTTGGAAATGACTACCATGGTTATAAATAAACTCATTCGGGATACCATATCTATAAATTATATTCTTCTTAATAAAACATACCACATCCTTGTCTTTCAAAGTTGCAAAAGACGCTGCTTCCACTCATTTAGTAAAATAATATATCCCCACAATTATGTATCGGTGCACATTGGAAGCCTTTGGAATTACTTCACCAATGATATCTGTACCCCATATAGAAAATGGCCAAGGCGTGGTAATGCTATAGAGTTGGGACGGCGGGGTATGCATCAGATTCGTATGGATCTGAAACTTATGGCACTTTCTGACATACTCACAGCAATCTCCATCCATGGTCGTCCAATAATACCCTAGCCGAATTATCTTCTTTGCTAGCATGTGTCCATTCATGTGGGGTCCACAAACCCCCTCATGTATTTCCTCAAGCGGGGGTATTTGTAAAATATAACCGCGCTAAAAGAAGAAAATGTATTTATTTAGTCTACAATTCCCTTGTTTATCTGTAATTTGAATTATAATGCTAGTTTATACACAATTTGATTAAACTATGATAAGTTGTGTGTTTTAGCTGTATTTTGTGCAGACTACAGTTGCTGTGTGAAGAATTGAAAGATAACGATAAAAGGAAGTGCTGGATTCTAATGAAGACAATTAAAAGCTGAAATACAGAGTTCGATCGATTGAAGACCATTCGATCGATCGAAGGTTCGATCGATTGAAAGACGCTTAAGCGATCGAAGGACGTTCGATCAATCGAACATGGCTTTTATCAGAATATACGCGCACGCAGCAGTTAACGGGATTTCAACCCTAGCATTAGGTTTTTGCTATATATATTCGTATTGTAAACATCCAGAACGACGCCTACTTTACTTTTATCAGTTTTTAGAGAGAGAGAGATAGAGGTTTTATATGTTTTGTAGGTTTACAAGCTTGGATATTGCTTTTGGATTGGTTTTTCTTTAGTTTAATCAAAGTTTATCTTTCCAGGTTACCTTTTTATTGTTTATTTATATTCTGCACTTAGTTTAGAGTAGTATAATCTGTTGAATACATAGTTTTGCATGTTAGATACATTTATACAAATAGTTTTCAAAGTTTGCATGATTAAAACACAAACAAACAAAACTTTAATGGACATTTACGTTAAAAACACATCTGTGACACTACAGACAATGTCTGAGTAGTCCCCAGGTTGGGAGATCATGATGAAACCGTGATCTCAGGCCTCTGCCATGCAGAAGAATAATTCCTGTGTTCGATCGATCGAAGTTAGGTCGATCGATCGGACCAGAGACATTGTCGAGCGATCGAAGACAGTTCGATCAATCGAGGGAAGAAGAGGTTCGATCGATCGAAAGTACGTCGATCGATCGAACACCCTTTTTCTTGAGGATTTCTATGCAGTATTCCTAGACTTTCTGTTTTACTGGATTGCTATCAAATTGTCCCAAAATGCTCAGTTTGTCAAAACAGTCTATAAACTTTAAGCCTTGAAGCATTTTTCTTCCATATATTTTGCAAACCACCCTCAATGCAAATACCATTGTAGGTGAGAGTCTAAACTATTGTTTTAAACCGCTTTTGTGTATTTCAAACTTCAATTGTGATGATATAGCCCCAGTCATGAAAGGACTATAGATTCTTTATTTTAAGAGAAATACGGAATACTGTAGAAAATGTACTCCATTGAGCTTCAACGAAATTGCATGGTAGATGGCTAGGTCGCAGTGGATTCGTGTAATCCCAACATTTCCTTTTATTAAGAAAAACACGTTTTAAATCTTTGTTTTAATTAATTAGTTGGTAATTAGTTTAATTGTTTTATCTTTAGTAGTTAATAAACTGTGGGACTTTGTGTTCTACGCTCCTTTAAAATATTGAATTTTATTTTCCCTTTTTGAGATTAATCTAAGTAATTAGTTTAACACCTTCCCTGTGGGATCGACCTGGGCTTAACCAGACTACTACTTGCACGATTACCTACACTTGGGTCTAGCACACAAGCGCACACAGAAAAATTCTCATGTCAAGATTTTTTGGCGTCATTGCCGGGGAAGGCGACAAGCTAACGCTTCGATTACCTCAATCTATTCTTATCTCTTTCTGCTTTTCTTTTCCTTTCATTCTTTAGATTAAAAATTTTCTTAGGATCTTTCCCTTTATGTTCGATAATTCCATCGAAGGAATTTACGGATACCCATTCTATTCATCCAATTCCTCTAGTTCTATTTGTTGGGTTTGTGCCCTCAAACCATTACTTTATGTATTAGACATTGACTTTTTAATATATGGATATCAGCTTTACATTTCATTATGTATGTTTCTTTCATGAGATGATTGTTTGATCCATAAGTATCATAGTAAGTATTTCGTGTGTGTATGAGATACATACAATGAGATACGAATTACTATTCTTTGATACTTAAAGCTTGTCACAGTGGATGATGAGACTGGATATCTCATCAGGTATACACTGTAGCATCATTAACTACCATTGGATGGAGTGATGAATCTCGATCACTAGAGTGTGACTCTTGGTTAATATGCTAGTGCTTATAGTGCATTGACGGACCTGAGTTTCCTATTGACGCTCAATGCTGTCAACAGTCAATAGGAACTCATAACTTGTATAAGGTATGTGTTCTCAATCTTGAGACGATTATGAACACAGACTGTGGATATGGCTGCTTTGACTTACCAATCAGTGAGGTCTATAAAAGATCAACACCTGGGTATCTTGGGTATGTCATATTCATAGGGTTGTGAACATATATTGTCAAGATAGAATCTACCCTCTGTTTCAGAGTAAGCATTCCCTTGAGAATGTCACCATGTCGATTACTGAGTACTGCAGTCTTGTTGATAAGAGTTATCAACATGTTTGGTAATCATGAGTAGTGAATGGGACTCAAGGAATACAAGAAGTAATCATGATTCAGGTTGACAGTAACAGTTATCCGACTACCTGAATATGATTACGAATGCTGACGGTAGAGGGACATTAGTACAACATACAAGTCTAGTTATCGCTTCGGATATGTTCTTTTGCGTTGGAGTTCAGTTATCGTTTTATAGTGGAGTAAACGTTAACTGACCAGTTGGTTAGTTTGCTGATCAAAGAGTTTGGTCATGGTAATTAATAAACTGGTCTGAGCCAACAATAAAGAGCCTAGGAGGTCCCACTCTTAGCTCCGCCAGGATGCTTGGAAAGATGCTTGAGGATGATGTCCAGACAGGTTCGATCGATCGAAGATATCTCGATCGATTGAAGTCTGCAGGTTCGATCGATCGAAGATGGTTCGATCGATCGAATGTTCGATCGATCGAAGGCACTTCGATCGCTCGAAGTCTAGGTCGGTTCTGGGAATCTATAAATAGGGCAGCTGCGTTCTGGAAAAAGTTGTTCGTCGTTTTGAACGTCAGAAGCTGCAGAAACTGTTTTGGAGTCCCAAAACCTTCTCTATCCTCTCCATTAGGGTTCCCACCAACCCTAGTCTTTCTGGCAAGCATCCGCAGGAGTCATAAGGGTGAAGATCATCTAGTGGAGGCTGCTGGAAGTTGAAGATCAGAATTGGGTTCAAGACATTAAGGTATAACTCGTGTCCCCTCTTGTGCGCATCTGTAGAATTGACGAGTAGTAGATCCGGGCATGCCAATAAAGTTTCATAACTTGATTTTTCCGCTGCGCGTTTAAACTTTCCATTTAAACCTGTTTTTCCAACAATTGGTATCAGAGCCACGCTCGTTTGGATCCATAGATGCATTTTTTGGAACACTATTTTGATTTGCATGTTGATTTTAGAACTGCTTTCGAAACTGCATCGTCACAGATCTGTTTCTGCAGTGTTATCGCAGCAGTATACAAATCTGTGATTGCATTGGATGCAAGATGGGTTCGATCGATCGAAGTAGTCTCGATCGATCGAACGCTCTGTACTCGAGCGATCGAACAGGTTTCGATCGATCGAAACCTTCTGTTGTTCGAGCGATCGAACAGAGTTCGATCGATCGAGACAGACTCTTTGTCAGGATCTTTGTTTCACAGTTTTAAAAGTATTTTGAAATTAAAAGTTTAATTTTAACGTATTCTGCAAAATTTTTAATCATTCTGTGAAATAGAATGTTCAAGCGATTGAACAATGTTCAATCGATCGAAGGTTCGAGCGATCGAACGGGCTTCGATCGATCGAACTGTGACAGAGAAGTTAGATGCTATTTTTTTGAGTTCTGATTCAGTATGTAAAGAGTTTATATACTGTGTGAATCAATTGAGAGTTCCAATAGTTATATTTTGTTATATATATATGCGTGGATGTGTGTTCAACTAACCTTTTGCAGCAAAAGTTAGTCGCTATCTCCCATGTCGCCAAGAGCATTTAATTTTGTGTTTGAATGTTTTAGATTGGTGTGTTGTTTTAAGTTTGGTTTGGTTTTAAGGCATATGTAAAGGGCGCTGCGACTTCAATCCTACGAAAAGGAAAGTCGCACCGGTTTCCCTAGCCTTTTATTTTGTTGTTGCTATTTCTATTTCTAGATAAATTGTAAGCTTCAAAAGAGGCATAGGTTCAATGTAATAGAATTAGAATATCCATGAAGATGGAGCAAGGAGCCGTTGTCCATGAAGATGGAGCTGGAGGCGATCAAACCAAAAGCAGGTTCTATGGAGATAGAGCCATGGGAGATAGAGGCATCGTTTAGATGTCTTTTATTTCATTTTAGTTTTTTGTTTTATGTGCTTTGTTTGTGATTGGCGTATAATACATTGTTGCATGCACGCAAAACAAGTTTTCTAAAATAAAATTCAAAAACTGTTTTCAACACATTAGTAAACATTAGATGTTTATGGGAAGTGTGTAGAAACAGATTTTCTCAAAAAGCAAAATCTTTTTTTTTACTAAATCTAGTGGGAGAGGGTCTTATCAAATAACACCCACGATCTTCCATTAACGGTTCATTGTAAGATGAGTAGTGTATTCTGTGTCACCTCGCCAGGGGTGATCATTCCATACGGAGGGTACACTGCTCATTGGTTACTAGATGTGAACTTCCTATGGATAGGATCAATCAGACGTGTTAGAGGGTGACCACCACACGGAGGCGCTACTTGAGACGGTTGTGATTGGATCTTAGTTAATGGTATACACTAGCTAAGCTATGGATAAGGGATCCCACACGGGGCATTATTCAGAAACTTAGAGATCAAAAAGGTTCGGGAGTCATAACTTGTTTTGCAAGAGTTGCATAGCGGACAAGTCATGATTAATCGAAAGATTGAACATTGACCACCACACGGAGGCTTTATTCTTTCGTTTCAATATTCCGACGACTTTGTTTTAAAATAAGAGTTTTAAAAGGATTCTTTTATTTCAAACTGTCAAATTCTGATATCCATATTTATTTTGTTTGTTTGATTTTCAGTAATCATAATGTCTGGATCTGCATTTAGTCCACTTGCCACCATACTCACTCAAAACAAGTTAACTGGAAACAACTACACTGAATGGAAACGTAACCTTGACATCGTATTAACTGCGGAGGATCACATATATGTCCTCACCACCCCATGCCCCGAAGAACCCGCGGCAAATGCTTCGGCAGCTGCCAGACGCGAGTTCGACAAATGGAAGAAGTCAAATGGAATGGCTCATTGCTATATTCTGGCCTCAATGGCTGGTGTGTTACAACATCAATTCCAATCGAATGATTCTGCCAGTGACATTATCACATCCCTGAAAAAGATGTTTGGGGAGCATGGCAGGCCTGCCAGACAGGTAGCTATGCAGAAGATAATGAGTGCTAAGATGTCGGAAGGGACTCCAGTCAAAGAACATGTTTTGAAAATGATTGGTTATTTAAACGAGCTGGAGACCCTAGGTGCCAACATCGATGCACAGACCCAAGTTGATATGATCCTCAATACGCTGTCGCCATCATTCGCTCAATTTAAACTGAATTATAATATGAATAAAATGGATTTTTCAATGAGCGAATTGATGAGCTCTTTATTGGCAGCGGAAGGGGTGATCAAACCTGGGGGCAGCGTTTTAAACGTTGAGAAAAGCGCTTCCTTTTCCCGATCTGTGCCGAAAGGAAAGAAAGGGAAGAAGAAGGCTAGCACTGGAGGTTCAAGTGTTGGACCGGTACCTAAGATTGCAAAATCTAAGGGAAAAGGTAAGGGCAAAGGGAAGGTGGGTGGCCAAAGCAAAGGAAAGTGTTTCCAATGCGGTGAGAAGGGCCACTGGAAGAGGAACTGTCCAGAATTCTTAGCTACAAGAGTTCAAGGTATGATTGAATCACATGTGATTGAAGTAAGTTTTATAACGGATACTTCAAACACTTGGTGCATTGATTCTGGTGCGACTAACCATATCTGTAATTCATTGCAGGGGTTCAGATCAACCAGGAAGTGCAGTGATGGGGAAATCGTACTTACTCTAGGTTCTAGCGCAACCGTTTCTGCGGTTGCTATAGGAGTCGTAGTTTTAGAATTTCTAGACAATAAAATTTTGATTTTATCAGATGTACTTTACGTCCCTTCAATGAGACGTAATTTAATTTCAGTTTCTAATTTATCGAATAATGGTTATTCTTTTCATTTTGGAACTGAAGTTGTGATTAAAAGAAATAGTTCTTTTATATGTTCTGGTGTTAAATCAAATGGTTTGTATGTGATTACTCCCAATATTTCTAAAGATTCTGGTTTGGAACTTAATAACTCAGTGGTAACTTTACCATCTAAAAGAAAGGAACCTTCCACTAATCCAACAAGGCTTTGGCATATGAGGCTTGGCCATATCAATCTGAATAGGATTGGCAGACTAGTCAAAGAAGGGGTCTTAGGCGATTTGGTTCTCGAACCAATGGAAGTCTGCGAGTCTTGTTTGGAGGGTAAGATGACCAAAAGGCCCTTTCCTGCAAAGGACAATAGGACCAATGCATTGTTGGAATTAGTTCATACTGATGTGTGTGGACCAATAAATATTAGAGCAAGGGGTGGTTATGAGTATTTTATAACATTTACCGATGACCACTCCAGGTATGGATATGTGTACCTAATGCAGCACAAGTCTGAAGCCTTTGAAAAGTTCAAAGAGTTTAGGGCTGAAGTGGAGAAGCAATTGGGCACACATATCAAGGCCATTCGATCTGATCGAGGTGGCGAGTATCTCTCTAATGAATTTATTGATCACCTCGTACAGAATGGGATTCTGTCACAGTTGACTGCACCTGGTACGCCTCAGCAAAACGGTGTAGCGGAGAGAAGGAATCGGACTCTTTTAGACATGACTAGGTCAATGATGAGTTATTCTGAGTTACCTTTATTTCTTTGGGGTTATGCTTTGGAAACCGCTGCTTACATACTAAATCTAGTACCAAGAAAATCTGTTCCCAGGACACCACGAGAGATGTGGATTGGGCGCAAGCCTTCTTTGCAACATCTCCGGATATGGGGATGTCCGGCACATGTGCTAAAAGGAAAGATGAGCAAGTTGGATTCTAGATCGGAAGTATGTTACTTCGTGGGGTATCCAAAGGGTACTTATGGATGGTATTTTTATGATCCAAGAGAACAGAAGGTGTTCGTCAGTACGAATGCTATTTTCTTGGAGGATGATTATATCATGAACCATAAACCTAAGGGAAGGATAGATCTTAGAGAGATAGAAGGAGAGCCCTCAGTCCAACCCGTAGTTAATAACGATGTAAATCAGGAAAACACCACTTCTTCACCTATTTCCGCACCAGTACCTCGTCGTAGTGGAAGGATTATCAGCCAGCCTGATAGATACATGTTCTTAGGAGAAGTTTTTGAAGCTGTCTCCATAGAATCTGAATCTGATCCTACCACATACGAAGAGGCAATGGCTGATGTTGATTCAGCTCATTGGGTTAAAGCTATGAAGGCTGAATTGGAATCTATGGATTCTAATCAGGTCTGGGATCTTGTAGAACTTCCAGCCAATATTAAACCCATTGGCTGTAAATGGGTCTACAAGAGGAAAAGAGGATCTGATGGAAAGGTTGAGACCTTTAAGGCAAGGCTTGTTGCGAAAGGTTATACTCAGAGGGAGGGCATTGACTATGAGGAAACCTTCTCGCCGGTGGCCATGCTCAAGTCCATCAGAATACTCTTATCCGTTGCTGCATGCCTAGATTTTGAGATCTGGCAGATGGACGTCAAGACTGCATTCTTGAATGGCAATCTTGAGGAGGACATCTATATGCAACAACCAGAAGGGTTCATAGATGGTCGGAAAGGTAACTTGGTATGCAAGTTGCAAAAGTCCATTTATGGGCTTAAGCAGGCATCCAGAAGTTGGAACATACGATTTGACCAAGCGGTCAAATCGTTTGGTTTCATACAGAATCTGGATGAACCTTGTGTATACAAGAAGAGTGAAGGAAAAGTGGTGGCTTTTCTTGTGCTTTATGTTGACGACATTCTACTTATTGGAAATGATGTAGCGGCATTGTCAACGGTCAAGGTTTGGCTAGCTAGTACTTTCGATATGAAGGATCTAGGAGAGGCGAGCTATATTCTTGGGATAAAGCTCTTTCGGGATCGCAAGCGAAAGATAATGGGATTATCTCAAGCTGGTTATATCGATAAGGTGCTAACTAGGTTTTCAATGGATAATTCGAAGAAAGGTTTGTTACCTTTCAGGCATGGTTTAGCGTTCTCCAAGGACCAGTGTCCAAAGACACAGGAGGAGAGGAATCGCATGACAGGAGTTCCCTATGCTTCTGCAGTGGGAAGTCTCATGTATGCGATGTTATGCACTAGACCAGATATCTGCTTTGCCGTTGGCATGGTTAGCAGATATCAGTCGAATCCAGGTCCAGAGCACTGGACAGCCGTTAAGCACATTCTTAAGTACTTGAGAAGAACTAAAGATTACATGCTTATGTACGGTGGTAGTGAGTTAATTCCAGTGGGATACACTGACTCGGACTTTATGTCAGATAAAGATTCGAGGAAGTCGACGTCCGGTCATCTCTTTACCTTGGGAGGTGGTGCTGTCAGTTGGAGGAGCATTAAGCAGAAATGCATTGCAGACTCAACTACAGAAGCTGAGTATGTGGCTGCTTGTGAAGCCGCAAAGGAAGCTGTTTGGCTCAAGAAGTTCCTTATGGAACTCGAGGTGGTACTAGCATCGCTGTCGCCTATTAAGCTTTATTGTGATAATAGTGGGGCAGTGGCTCAGTCCAAGGAGCCAAGGAACCACGGAAAGGGAAAGCACGTAGAGCGGAAATATCACCTAATCCGAGATATAGTTCAACGTGGAGATGTGACTGTCACCAAGATTGCCACCGCTGACAATCTTGCTGATCCATTTAAAAAGGCCTTACCACAGAAGGTCTTTGATCGTCATCTAGATAGTCTAGGTCTTAGATGTAGTTCTGAATGGTTATGAGTGCAAGTGGGAGTTTGTTGGGTTTATGCCCTCAAACCATTACTTTATGTATTAGACATTGACTTTTTAATATATGGATATCAGCTTTACATTTCATTATGTATGTTTCTTTCATGAGATGATTGTTTAATCCATAAGTATCATAGTAAGTATTTCGTGTGTGTATGAGATACATACAATGAGATACGAATTACTATTCTTTGATACTTAAAGCTTGTCACAGTGGATGATGAGACTGGATATCTCATCAGGTATACACTGTAGCATCATTAACTACCATTGGATGGAGTGATAAATCTCGATCACTAGAGTGTGACTCTTGGTTAATATGCTAGTGCTTATAGTGCATTGACGGACCTGAGTTTCCTATTGACGCTCAATGCTGTCAACAGTCAATAGGAACTCATAACTTGTATAAGGTATGTGTTCTCAATCTTGAGACGATTATGAACACAGACTGTGGATATGGCTGCTTTGACTTACCAATCAGTGAGGTCTATAAAAGATCAACACCTGGGTATCTTGGGTATGTCATATTCATAGGGTTGTGAACATATATTGTCAAGATAGAATCTACCCTCTGTTTCAGAGTAAGCATTCCCTTGAGAATGTCACCATGTCGATTACTGAGTACTGCAGTCTTGTTGATAAGAGTTATCAACATGTTTGGTAATCATGAGTAGTGAATGGGACTCAAGGAATACAAGAAGTAATCATGATTCAGGTTGACAGTAACAGTTATCCGACTACCTGAATATGATTACGAATGCTGACGGTAGAGGGACATTAGTACAACATACAAGTCTAGTTATCGCTTCGGATATGTTCTTTTGCGTTGGAGTTCAGTTATCGTTTTATAGTGGAGTAAACGTTAACTGACCAGTTGGTTAGTTTGCTGATCAAAGAGTTTGGTCATGGTAATTAATAAACTGGTCTGAGCCAACAATAAAGAGCCTAGGAGGTCCCACTCTTAGCTCCGCCAGGATGCTTGGAAAGATGCTTGAGGATGATGTCCAGACAGGTTCGATCGATCGAAGATATCTAGATCGATTGAAGTCTGCAGGTTCGATCAATCGAAGATGGTTCGATCGATCGAAGGCACTTCGATCGCTCGAAGTCTAGGTCAGTTCTGGGAATCTATAAATAGGGCAGCTGCGTTCTGGAAAAAGTTGTTCGTCGTTTTGAACGTCAGAAGCTGCAGAAACTGTTTTGGAGTCCCAAAACCTTCTCTATCCTCTCCATTAGGGTTCCCACCAACCCTAGTCTTTCTGGCAAGCATCCGTAGGAGTCATAAGGGTGAAGATCATCTAGTGGAGGCTGCTGGAAGTTGAAGATCAGAATTGGGTTCAAGACATTAAGGTATAACTCGTGTCCCCTCTTGTGCGCATCTGTAGAATTGACGAGTAGTAGATCCGGGCATGCCAATAAAGTTTCATAACTTGATTTTTCCGCTGCGCGTTTAAACTTTCCATTTAAACCTGTTTTTCCAACACTATTAACCCCATAGTTACACCGATCGATTTAATGGCTGATAATCAAAGTGAAAACGGTGATAATGTGGTTGTACCAATCGACGATTCTCTGCGTCCTTTGTGTGATCTCATGACACCCGAACACCCGTCTATGCCATCTTGTATTCTCATTCCACCTCATGCAGGCGAATTTCAATTTCGCAATGGAATGATTCAACTCCTTCCTACCTTTCATGGAATGGAGTGCGAGAATGCGTATCTACATGTCAAGAACTTTGAGGATGTTTGTAACTTTCTCACAGAATTGTCCTGCAGACGTAACACGTCTAGTGCTATTTCCTTTCACTCTGAAGAATAAAGCAAAAGCGTGGTTACTCACCTTGAAGCCAAACTCCATCTACACCTGGCATGCGATGAACACTGCTTTCCTGAAGAAATTCTTTCCACCTCGCATGACCACCGAGCTTAAACGACAAATAAATTCTTACAAACAAAAGAGCAATGAAACATTCGCCCAAACTTTGGAACGTTTTAAGAATATGCTACTCTCATGCCCACATCATGGGTACGAGAAATGGCGAACCATCAGCTACTTTTATGAAAGATTAAACGGCGAAACTAAGAAATTGGTCGCGACCATGAGTTCGGGGCCATTTCTTCGCAAAAACACAGAGGAAGCTGAAGCTCATTTTGAGTGGCTAGCTAAACACGCTCATGAGTGGTCAAATTCAGATGATGTCCCACTCTCACAGATATCCTATGTAAAAGAGAAAAGTTTATATCAACTAAAAAGTGAGGATCATCTGATGAATAAATATGAAGAACTAGCAAAGAAAGTGGAAGAATTGGGAATGAAAGGAGAGAGTTCTAGGCAATTTTTGCCTGAAGAACCGTGCAGCACATACAACATGCTGGGACACACTACTCAATACTGTCCCAATGTGCCGTATTTTCAAGAACAACCCCCCATGGAAATGAATGCCATGCAAGGTTATAGGGGGGCGGGGAATTCCTACAATAATTACAATATGCAAAATAACAACAGATGGAATCACCCCGGGTTCGATTGGAAAAACAATGCTGGGACCCAAAACCAATATCAACAACAACAGCCCTATAATAACAATAACCAATATCAAGGGCAATACAACAGACAGTCCCAGCCATTCCTTCAAAATAGATCAAACAATTACAATAACGCTCAACCCTCATATAATCAACAAGCAAATGTTTACGTGCCACCTCACAAAAAAATGCAAGAGGAAGATCCACTCTCTAACGCGAATTTAACACAACAGTTAATTCAAATGATGAGAAAAATGTCCGCAACATTAGAGAGGATGGATGCACGACAAGAGGGTTCGAGTGGCACGTTTCCCGCTCAACCACTTCCAAACCCTAAGGGATACAACAACGGTCCCCCTAATCATGAACAAGCAAAAGCCGTGACGACTCTGAGAAGCGGCAAGGTCATAGGGAAAAACATGCCTCATTCTACTTCCGAGGAGTATGAAGAGGAGGAAGTGGTGACTATGAGCAAACCATCTACTCAAGTAGAAGAGTCGTCCACTAATGACAAACCATTATAACTAAACAAGGACGCCCCTAAAGAAGTAGAAGAAGTTGAGAGAAGGCCTGGAAAGGAGCCTGTCATTGACGAATTACCTAAATGCCCTTTCCCTGCGCCTTACCCTCAAAGTCTCAAGAAACCCCAAAATGAGGCAAAGAATCAGGAGTTTTTGGAGTTATTCAAGCAAGTTAAAATTAATCTCCCACTCCTTGATGCAATCAAACAAGTGCCAGCCTACACTAAGTATTTGAAGGACTTATGCACGGTCAAAAGGAGGCAAAGTGTAAAGAAACATGCCTATGTCGCTTGCCAAGCAAGCACGATCATTCAAAATGAATTACCTCCGAAGCTAAAAGACCCTGGCACCCCAACTGTCTCGTGTAGGATTGGGAATCAAAGGATACACAACGCACTCCTTGATTTAGGAGCTAGCGTAAACTTACGGCCATATTCAGTATATAAACAACTAGGGTTGGGTGAACTCAAACCCACCCGAGTTGCATTACAGTTGGCAGATAGGTTAGTCAAATATCCTAGAGGAATACTGGAAGACGTTCTGGTACAGACAGGTATATTTATTTTTTCGATCGATTTTGTGATTCTGGACACCGAACCTGTGTCTAATCCATGTTCGCAAATCTCAGTGATTTTCGGATGTCCATTCCTCAACACCATTGATGCCACAATCAAAATAAGGAGTGGTATCATGACTATCGTATTCGGGAACATGACTTTAAATGTCAAGATTTTCTCAAATCCCCGACTCGAAGAATACGAGGACGAAGAATAAGTTAACTTCATCAAAACGGTAATCGAAGAGGAGGCTGATTTTGTAGACTACAAAGATCCTTTGGAGGTAGTTGTGTCACAATTCGACGCTACTTATTAATCAAATAATTCTACTCCATTGGATGCTGCCCTAAATCATGACTGCCTCATGATGGAAACTAAAGAGAAAGATAGAGCAGAATGCATGTGGGTCACACCATATGAACCTTTACCTCCAAAAACGAAGTTAACTATGCCTTCGAACTTTCAGTTTCCCGATCTAGAATTAAAGGAGCTTCCAAAAGAGCTCAAATATGCTTTTCTGGGGATTGACAAGACTTATCCCATTACAATCTCATCCACGTTAAATTCAGAACAAGAGGATAAGTTGATTCAAATGCTCAAACTACACAAGGGAGCATTAGGATGGACTATTGTCGACTTAAAAGGCATAAGCCCATCTATTTGCACCCATAAGATATATCTGGAGGAAGACGCTAAACCGTCGCGACAAATACAGAGGCGTCTGAATCCTAATATGCAAGAAGTAGTGAAAAAAGAATTCTTAAAACTTCTAGACATTGGGATAATATACCCTATCTCTGATAGCTCTTGGGTTAGTCCAACCCAGGTGGTGCCCAAAAAGGCTGGTATAACAGTTATCCCAAACAAAGACGGCGAGTTAGTACCAACACGCATCCCCACTGGATGGCGGATGTGTATTGATTACTGAAAGTTGAATAATGTGAGCCAGAAAGACCACTTTCCATTGCCATTCATGGATCAAATACTAGAAAGAGTGGCGAGTCATAAATTTTATTGCTTCTTTGACGGATATAGTGGCTATATCCAAATTGAAATAGCTCCTGAAGATCAGGAGAAGACAACTTTCACTTGTCTGTTCGGTACATTCGCTTACCGCTGTATGCCTTTTAGCTTGAGTGACAGTTTGTTTAGAACAATTTTTCTTTTCTTTCTCATTCTCTTCCTCCCCTCATATGATTTTTTTCTCCAAGATTTTCCTTTCTTTGACCTGTAATTCTCAAAATCCTCGAATCAAGGTATGTTTAACTCTTTTCTAGCATCAAGATCCTATCTATAACTTGATTCATGATCAAAATTGAATTTCTTTACATTTTTTGCATTATATTTCTCTAAGTTCCTTTCATTGATTTTATTTTCATATTTTCATGTAGATTTGCACAAATGGCCAGCAATTCTGGTTCTTATGGGCCATCTAGGAAGAAATATAAGCCTACTCCTGGCCACAACTCATCATTCCTTCTTACTGATCTCGGATCACACCTTTCGGCACGGACATTTCGAACAGAGGTATAACCCCAAACTTCTTGCTTTCTATAGATGCTTATGCAATGCATGATGCCTGATGTATGCATGAATATGACTTTAATCTTGTACATTTTGTGTTCTTTTGGTATCCCCATTAATTATTTCACTTATTTTTCAAAATGGAGGTTGCAATGACCCCGACAAGCTCTGGATATTTTCTCAAACTGGGTCAATGCGTATTACATGCAATCATACGGACTCAAATGTTCACACCTCTACATGAACAGAGTTACTCGGACTTAAAAGTTCATCCCTACAAACATGGAGCCACTCAGACTTAGAAACTCATATCTTTCAATCATGGAGTCACTTGGACTCAAAATTCAATCTTTCACAAATATGGAGTCAATTGGATTGGAAAATTCCTTTTTTTTTTACAAAACATGGAGTCACTCGGACTCAAAAATTCATTTTTTTTACAAAACATGGAGTTACTCAGACTCAAAAATTTCCGTTTTTACAAAACACAGTCATTTGGACCCAAAAATCCATTTTTTATAAACATGGAGTCGGACTCAAAAGAAATTCATTTTTTTTTCTTTTACAAAAAATGGAGTCACTCGAACTCAAAAATATATATTTTTTGACCAAACAGGGAGTCATTTGGACAAAAAATTCATTCGTTACAAACATGGAGTCACTAGGACTCAAAAATTCAGTTATCACAAATACGGAGTCACTCGGACTCAAAAATTCATTTTTTTTACAAAACATGGAGTCACTCGGACTCAAAAATTAATTTTTTCAGTTTTTCATCATTCATTTTTTTTTAACAAAACAGGGAGTCATTCAGACTCAAAATTAATTCTTTACAAACATGGAGTCACTCGAACCCAAAAATTCATTTCTCACAAATATGGAGTCACTCAGACTTAAAAATTCAATCTTACAAACATAGAGTGACTCAGACTCACAAAGTTACGAACACACATCTGATTTACTTCTAGATTTCATTATTATATTTATTTTCACCATTTATTTTTTATTCCCTTTCTTTCCACCTACCCTGTTTATTTGTTTATTTTTTTCATTTCATTCATCTTCTCTCTCTTTCTTTTTCATGTGCCCGAAGAAGCACTTAAGGACCATGGGAGCTAGGCTCATGGGCATAGATGATACAGGGAGCTTCCTGATATTGTCAAAGAAGGAATTAATGCTGCGGGCTTTGGGCTATTCGTGCAACTCTTAGAGAAAAGCTCTAATTACATGGCTCAAATCCAAGCCCTAGCGGAGCGATGGTGGGACACCACAAATTCCTTCCACCTTCTAATTGGGGAGATGACGATGACCCCGTTGGACTTTATAATGATCACTAGCATTCCTTTTGGTGGCCTCCCTGTGGCTCGATTTGATGACCTCGGCAGTCGTCACAAACATATTATCGACCTCCTTAGAGCTCACGATGGGGATCCTATTGTCCCGGTAAAATATTTTCATGACACCTTCAGGGGCCATGACTTTACTGATGACCAGATGATCCAAGCATTATGTACATGCTGGGCTGCTCTTTGATGAACACTAGGGGGGATAGGATCAATTTGGCCTACCTAATGTCCTTGGAAGATATCGATTGCATAAACCAGCTGGGGAGGAACAAGTTTAGCCACCCTCTATCGCCATATAAGCGATGTTCTCGAGGCAGTTTTCCCTCTACTGGCAGTTTTTGGAGGGGTTGGGAGGTAGAATTTCACTTTTATATTTTTTCTCTTCTCTCTTTTTTTCAAAATTCTTCTTGATTTCCTTTCAACCATTGGATTCACCCTTTGATGTTTTCTTTGTAGATATGGTCCTATGAGTATCTTCGCATGAGAGCTTCCAGCACCAAAGCGGATTAGAGTGCTATCCTCCCTTTGGGCTTAAAATGGAGAAAAGGGGCGACGGGCATGAAGGTTAGAGCCAATGATTTTATTGGTTATATAAATTTTCTTACCAACCTATGGGATGTGCATATGATGTGGATCATGATGGTTAGGGAGCTTCAGGCTGCTTCGGGCTTCTCCAGGATGCGGATCTTTATGGTTGGGAAAGCTTACAGGGAGTGGTATTTGGGTGAGAGGGTGACGAGACAGTCCCTCGTCACTCTTGCTTTCTACATGCCAATGGCTCCTCTGCTTACCATGAGAAGCACTGAGACCTTGGACCATGATGATTTTGTCTCAACTTTGAGCAGGGAGGACATTGTAAATTTCATGGAGGGCCCCGACGGTTATGTCAATTTTTGAATTAATTCACTTATGCATGACTTCCCTTTTATGGAAGTCACTCGGGTAACTCCCTTTTTCATTGTTCAGAACTTTCGTTAGCCTTGCAGTAATGAATACTAAGACTTGATTTATTTCTTACATAGTTGGTGAAGTAGCTAATCCTCCAGCCCTCTCACAATGGAACTGGAATGTGCACTTAGTACATATGGGCAAAGAGACCATATACCAGCTGCCTCCGTATACTCAGGGCGTACCGACTGTCCCTCTATAATATGACAATGTTCCTAGAGATTATGCTGAGGAGGGGTTGCTGTATTCTCAAAGTATCCGACATTGGGTGCATGGCCGTGAGTGGAGGGTGAGTTCAAAACAACTTTACTTTCGGTCATTATCCCATTTCCCACATTCAATTATTCCAATACTGATGCTCAGCACTCAATTCTTTTTAGGCTAATGGAGCAAGAGCGATTGCAGAGCTTCAGGCTAGGGCTCAGGTACAAATCTTGATTCCCCCTTTCTTATGAAACTTGTGGCTCCGAGGAGAAAATGTGCACCAAATGAGCCCGCAGACTCAAAAGAACTATATTTAAAAAAGCGAGTCCGCAAACTCGAAAGAATTTATATTTAAATAAGCAAGTTCACAGACTCGAAAGAATTATATTTACAAGAGTGAGTGAAAGATTTTACATTTACAAAAGCAAGTTCATAGACTCAAAAGAATTTTATTTACAAGAATCGAGTCCACGGATCTGAAAGAATTTCATATTTACAAAAGCGAGTTCACAAACCCGAAGGAATTTACATTTTCCTCTTTTTTGCCGTTTGCATTCACATGAGGAAGAAATCACTACTCTAAGGAGACAAATTCAAGAGCTCCAGATGAGCCAAGGCGGTGGGTATCATGGAGGCACCAGAGGTAGCGATTAAGGCAGAGACGGTAGTGGTGATGGAGGTGATGGCAGAGCTAGGGGCAGCCAGACAGCTCCCCAGGTGCCCAAGAGGAACCCCCATCGCTGATGAGGATGATCTTCCCTCTCTGTTCCTTTTATTTTAGGGATGTCCTTATGTTGACAAAATTATTTGAACTTTTATTCATGCCTCTACCCCTTTCGTTTTTATGGATTTGGTAAGATATGCATGCATGGCAGCCTTTGACCCCATTTTGATGTATGATATCAGATGTTATCTTAGATGCTTTTGAAAATGCGAATGTTTTTTCTTTTATTGCTCATTTTTTATTGATGAATGGTGCGGGCTATGGTGCCCAAAAATACAAATTTTATGTTTTCTACAGTTTTTTGTGTTTCTCATGCAGGTTTTGGGCTTATTGAGTTACAGACTACATAAAAAACTTCCTGGAATCTGACAAGCACTCAGTTGAACTAGCCGGCACTCACTGATTGATGCGCGACACTTAGCAATACTTGTGTGGCACTCACTGAGTGCTGCAATCTCTCATCGAGTGCTGTTCGGTCTTCCAACTTTATTTAAGTGATCATTTTCCCTTATTTTGTGTTCATTAGTAACTTTAAAGACTTATTATTCTCATTCTATCTCTCAGGTTTGCTTGACAAGGTGGCAACTCCCTTATAGAGGGATCCTGCTTCGGTTGTGCCCACTGCTGAGTACCTTCTAGAGATCCGAAACTTGATTGAAAGACGGCTTTATAGATAGACATGGTCGAGAGACAGACTTTAGTCATAAATAACCAAAAAATAGAAGGAAGCTTGTCTTTTCCAAAAATTTCTGACAGTCCCTGTCTACTCTTGCTGTGCTCTTTTAGCATGTGATATTAGTTTTTCAAAAGAATTTTCTTGGTATTTAGAAAATGTTTTAATCATGTTAACTCAAAGTTTGCACTCTTTCAATCTTATCTTTAAGTTATGACAATTTTCCTTCTAATGTGTTTTCTTGGCTTTCATTACCTTGCTTCGAATTTTTTTTAGAGATTTAATCAATCTATACCATGTGCCTTGTACAGTCTGAGACATCCAATCTTTTTTAGGATACGCAGGATTCTATCGACGCTTTATCTAAAATTTTAGTGCAATCTCCCGACCACTGTGCCAACTCCTAGTCAAAGATGAACCTTTTGAATGGTCGAAAAATTGTCAAATATCTTTTGATGCACTAAAAGATCACCTTACCTCCGCACCGATAATACAGACACCTGATTGGAGTTTGTCATTCGAGTTAATGTGCGATGCTAGTGACTACGCCATTGGCGCAGTTCTAGGATAGAGGAAGGACAACAAGCCTTATGTAATCTACTATGCCAGTCGAACACTGACCGAAACTCAAATGAACTATACGACTACTGAGAAAGAGTTACTGGCAATAGTATTCGTGCTAGACAAATTCAGGTCTTATCTAATAGGGTCCCCAATAGTCTGTTTTACAGACCACTCGGCCCTCAAGTACCTGCTATCTAAGAAAGACGCGAAACAGAGGCTAATCCGCAGGATACTCCTACTCCAGGAATTCGATATCACTATGAAGGATAAAAAGGGAGTAGAGAATGTGGTCGCCGACCATTTATCTCGGTTGACATTCACTGACAACACTGAGCCGGTACCTATAATAGATGAATTCCCAGATGAGCAACTGATGGTTGTCTCCAATTTATTGTGGTATGCGGATATAATCAATTACCTTATTACAGGCGAGACCCCGAGCCATTGGTCAAATCAGGACAAGAAAAGGTTCCTTTCGTTCGTACGCCATTTCATTTTTGAAGACCCTTACTTATTTAAGTACTGTGCTAATAAAATCATCAGGCGCTGCGTTCCGAATGAGGACATAACTGTAATTTTGCCTCCTGTCATTCTGAAGCCTGCGGTGGCCATTTTGCCTCCCAAAAGACCGCACACAAAGTATTACACAGCGATTTTTATTGGCCCACCGTGTTCAAAGATGCCTATGCTTTTTGTAAATCGTGCCAGCGATGTCAAAAGCGTGGTACACTTTTGAAAAGGAATTCGATGCCTTTAACTCCCATCATCATAATTGAAATATTCGATTGTTGGGGCATCGACTTCATGTGCCCATTTCCTAAATTAAATAATTGTGAATATATACTCCTTGCTATGGAATATATATCAAAATGGGTAGAAGCGATACCGACAAGACGCAATGATCATAAAACGGTATTGTCCTTTCTTAAGGAAAATATTTTATTGCGTTTCGGAACCCCAAAAGCCCTGATAAGTGACCAAGGTAAGCACTTTTGCAATAGGCCTTTGGAGTCACTACTCAAGGAATATGGGGTTAATCACAAGATCGCTCTAGCCTACCACCCACAAACGAATGGACAGGCAGAGTTGGCTAACCGTGAAATCAAGCACATATTAGAGAAGACGGTTAGTTTCAACAAAAAAGACTTGGCCTATAAACTGACTGATGCTCTTTGGGCGTACCGTACTGCCTACAAGACAAATCTGGGAATGTCTCCATATAGGCTAGTGTATGGTAAGGCATGTCACCTCCCCGTTGAAATTGAGCATAAAGCATATTGGGCAACACGCTCATTAAACTTCGACATTAAAGAGGGAGGACATCTCCGGATACTGCAGTTGGCAGAACTGGAAGAAATTCGACGAGATGCATATGACAATGCCAAACTCCACATAGAATGGTTGAAGGCTCGCCATAACAGAACAATTTTTCATAAATCTTTCGAGCCTGGGCAGAAAGTTTTACTATATGATTCGCGCCTTCATCTATTCCCAGGAAAACTCCGATCTCGGTGGACAGGACCCTTCACAGTCAAATCTGTCTTTCCACATGGGGCCGTTGAGTTATTTAATCCTAAGAACGATGGAAGTTTCAAGGTTAATGGCCAAAGGGTAAAACCGTTCTTAGCAGATTTCCAACCCGAGGTCGAGTACATCCAATTGGATGAGCCCGACTATACCTCCACCTAGAACGCTCAAGTGCATTTTTAACAATGTTGTTGTACTTTTTCTTTTTCCTATTTCTTGTTTTGTTTTGTTTATCTATTTCTTTTTTAGTGTGATCTTGATCGTAATCTGCTATTCCATTTCTATCTCGTGCAGGCTATCCACTATGAGAGATGACGATGTTCACTCGATAGGGTCATGGGCTGATTCAGAATATCAGAGCCCACCGTGGACTGCTAATGAAATAGCATTCTGCTTATCTCTATACCAAGGGCCAGGAGCTGACGACATTGTTGACTTAACCCACGGATACATCCCATATGATATTGCTCTCCTCCAGATCAACCCATTTGCACACATGGAACTCCCTGAAGAGGAGGGAAAACCAGAAGGTTATGCTATGTGGGAGGTTCACTCAATGTGGGAGCCATGGAACAAAGGAAAAATGACTCAATGTGGGAGCTATGGGAAAAAGAGGACCTACAGGATGTGGTGCCAGAATGCCACAATGCCGTGTTCACATATGTTGACGACTTCCTGGTCATCCAAGTGGTTCTCTATATTTATATCCATTTAAGCTATTTGTTGTTCCGGCTTCAATGCCCTCTACCTGCTAGTGCACCTGGGGATATCTGGCCAATAGTGAGGTGAATTCTGGATCACATTCCTTTCATTTTTTTTTTGGTTTGCTTTGTTTAAATTCTTCCTGCTTGATCTTTCTGTTGTTTAAATTCTTCGTTTCTTTTTGTTTTCCTTTGTCAGGAATATCACTATGAATCCACCATTTCTACCATTGTACCTTCCACATCAACTCTTCCATGGATATGGACCATACATAAGGTCCCCGGGTACTCCGCCGCAAGAGGAACATCCGATGCGCAATTATACTCCGTTATCCTTGTCTCCATCTGGATCACCTTTTACCTGTGAAATCAATTCCTTAGTGAGTTCAGACTCGCTTGATGATGTCCTTGCTGCTTTCTGCTGGTTCTGGGAAAGGGAATCATCAATTTCAGACTCTACATTTGAAGTTCCGACAGAGAAGGAGGTTGTGGAAGACGGAATCTTTCTGCTTGAAGAATAGTGTTTCACTTCAATTATTTTATGTCATTTCATACTTGTTTCATCAATTAGAGTGTATTCTTAGACAAAGTTTTCTTAATTTCAATTTTATTTTAGTTTTTCTTTTTCAATAAGGTTTTAACGACCATGTTGGGCGCATTAATATTGCAAGTGGATGCTATTTTAAGGATTTATTTATATAAATTTTGCAATTTTCTACTATGAGAATGATGTTTTTGGCTTACATGTTCTGTCAATGCACTGTTTTATCACTATTCTGTATGTCCAGACCAGTGTTAGTCAGTTGGGGGTGCTTAATTTCTCAATTCAGGGATATTATAGGATTTCTATGTTCGATCGATTGAACGTATCTCGATCGATTGAGAGTATCATAACCTCGAGTGCTTAAGCAGGTCTCAATTGATCGAATGTTAGATCGATCGAACATTCTCGATCGATCGAGAGTTGCATTTAAACGAGGCATCACCGAGACACTTCATCAGTCTCTCTTTCTCTCCCATACGCTCAATCGCTCGAAGACAGAGACTCACACGATTTTGGCCCCCACTTCAAACCACATCAATTGCGGAGAACCTAATCTCCCTGATCAACAGCGGCATCACTGTTCTCTTTTACTCGGCGCGTCTCTTGAGGTGAGGCTCCGAGAACCCCCTCATGTTCTTTCCATTTCAAATTCAAATGGGGGTGCCCCCATTGGTTATTTAACTCCTTTTCTTAGTTTTCTTGATGTATTTGTTGTTTTCGGGCACTTCCCGTTCTCAATCGGCGATACTGCCACTTCGCTGTGTTCGATCGATCGAACAGGTTTCGAGCGATCGAACCATGACTCCTTTCGATCAATCGAACACGGATCGAGCTATCGAGCTCACATTGTTCTCGATTGATCGAACAAGCTTCGATCGATCGACGTGTGACAGTTTCATATCCTTTTTCTAGTTTCCCTGTTTTAATGTTTCTTTGTTTCTCTCCTATGTTTCAGGGCTAAACAATGAACCCTATCACAAGGTATCACAAAGCCAAGCCAATTGACCTAACCATACCCAACCCTATACTCGAGCACGGGTTCAGAAACGACGAAGACCGGGTATGGTTCACCAGATATTTCCAGTCACACAAGGTCATGCTTGAGCGTCCCCTCGAGACAGCTTGGCTGGCTACTCCATGGTATCTTGCACGGATACGCGCCATGCCACAGTGGTACACGCTCTTCTCCCAGCCTAAGCTTGTTAATCTATCCTAGATCCGTGAGGCGTGTGCTACGATGATTAGGGATCCAGTTGCTCCGTTCACACTCCGCTCATTCCTCCGTGGCCAGGAGATCGTTTTTAGTCTGGCCACTATCTCCATTGCTATTGGGGTACCCGAGGTACCCGATTATGTTTGTCCACATCGCCCCGACACACCGCTGCTCTCCCTGACTATTATTATCAGAGAGATCACTGGGGGTGCTCTTCCAGGTTGGGATGGCGAGGCTCTTATTCCTGACGTCTACCTCACCGATAATTATCATATGCTGCACCTCGCCCTCAGCAACTGCCTATTAGTGACATCTTATCGGGAGAAGATTGCAGCGTGGTATGCCCGGGTATTATATGCGATTGGGACACGGCAACCTGTCTGTTTGCCTCGCCTCTACATAGATTTCATGAGGCACCCTACTCATTACATTCAGGCCAAGAAGCACCTGAAGGGTGCTTGAGCCATTCATAGGGTTATTGAGCAGGCAGGTCTACTTTCAATGGCGGGTGATATGACTGCCCAGTCTCGCAGCCGTTTTGGCGAGACTGCTTCCCGCCGGTCTGAGGCACAAAAGCAAAAGAGGCGGGGGAAAGGCAATGCGAAAGTTGGAGAGAAGAGGAGGAGAGGAAGAGGCACTGACACTGAGGGTGCTACTTCTGGGACGCCCACCGAGGCTGAGGAGCATGATTCTGAGGAGGAGATAGATCCTGTTGAGGAGGTGGCGAGATTTGAGTTGAGACAGAGGTCTCAGGCTCGTACCCAGGGAGAGTCTTCTTCTGCGCCTATCCCGACTATTCATAAGTTGTTATTGGAGGAAAGGGAGGCCAGGATTAGACTTGAAGCTAAGGTGGATGTGATGACTACTCTGCTCGAGGTGATCTTGATACAGATCGGTGTCGACCAGGCGGCTCATACAACTGCTCCTGCCGTACCCAGCAATCCGCCTGCAGCTGCTCCAGACACTTTCAGCGTTACGCCTACTACATCTGCTGTTCCACCATCCACCATTGGTCCATCATTTGCTGATCCATCTTCCTAGATTGATATTACAGCTTCTACATCATCGGCACCACCGCCTCTACGGAGATACCACTTCCACCTCCTCTTGTCGTGGCCGAGACACCATTATCTATTCCAGCTGCCACGATTACGAGTGACCCAGCAGCACCGACTATTGCTTAGGGTGGCGGTGGGGATGCTCCTGATGTTTTTATTGAGATATTATCGGACGTAGCCGATGATGTCTAGTTTCTGAGGGATCGGTGTTGTTGATTAATTTTTTTGTTATTGAGTTGTTTTTGTTATTTTTGGTTATTGTGGTTGGGTTTGGTATATGTTGGTCGGTTGTTGGATATTTTTTTTGACACTATTGTGATATTTATTTTTGTTTTGTTGGTTGGTTTGGATAGTATGGATTTTTGTGTGTATGGATATATTATCACTATTCTGTTCGTTCAGTTTATTATATTTCCAGTGAGTAGTTCTATGTTATGTATGGATCTGATACTCTATATTTCATATCTTTTTGACCTTTGCTGCTTGGAGTTTGTATGTTTTCTATCCAGGTTGTTAGACTTGCGATTCTTATGATACTATCTCAGGTGATATCTCTCTATCTATTTTTGAAAATCACCTGCTGAGGACATTGTAATTTTAGTTAGGGGTGGGATGTAGATAGATAATCACCTATGCATATTTTAACTTAGCATTTTGGATCACTCTATCTATTGCAAATATCATACAATCTCCATTAGAAGTTTAAAAAAAAAATTTCAAAAATTCCGAACTATTAACCTGGGTTTTGAATTCAATTGGCAGAATTATTTTGAATATTCACTTCTATTTAGCTACTATCAAGCAATGACACAATCATTTTATTCTCATCCTTTTTATGAGTTAAGTTCATGCGTTTTTCTAGTTTCTCTAGGATGAATGCATATGTTGATCATTCTTGTATCCAAATCATTTGCACGTGTTAATAGCTATGCAGAAAACTTAAAATAAGAGTTAATACGACTTTTGTACTTTAAATAATGAAGTAGTGAAAACTAGTTACCCTTAGTGAGCTTTTGAATCCAATCTTCAATTCTGAGGGATTCATCACATTAAAACTCGAATTGTTTTTATTGAATAAGCGTAATAAATTCGTTGAATAGTCTCTAATTCTTTATTTTGGCCGCTCATTGGAGGAGAACGTTCAGGATTTACTAACTAAACTTGATAAACATGTAAGTGTTTAAAAAATTAAGAAGTTGAGAAAATGATTTAAGCCATCGTTATCTACTCCTTACCTTTCCATATACCTGTATCAACGTTCTAACAATATGTATTGTTCTTAACCCCACACCTAGTAAATTACTGTCAAATCCATTATGAAATTTGAAATCCCTAATCTTATGCTTTGACCTCAATGAACCCCATTGCACATCCAAGGTGATTAAATTGTTGAAGTAGATTATGAGGAGGGAGTAGTTGTGGGAGGGGCTACATAAAAGAGAAAAGGAAGAAGAAGGAGTAGTCCAGGTAAAAAAAAAAAAAGAAAACGTAAATAAATATAGAGGATGGTTGGAAGGAAGTAAAGAGGAAATTTTTAAACTCAATCACATGATAAAGATGTGCAACTTCTTACCCTTTCATTTCTACCCTACTAAATAAAAAATCGAAAAGTCAAAGTCTTAATGATTCTCAACAACTTAGTTTAAACATAAACGTGCAAGTTGAGTTATCCGCGGTATTTCGCTCCTCTAGTAAGTGGTGTTCCTTTCATGAGACTATACACTCTAAATGTTCGTCTTTTATAGAGTTAAGTATGAAAGCATTAGTATCCGAAAAATCATTCCTATCAAAGCTTTCATACTATGTGCAATCATTATTAGCCAAGTTTCTGTGGGATGTTCATTTGTGAGTGTAATAACTATGTGAGGATTGAGTTGAAACTACAAGTTCTGAGAGTATGATAGTTTAAACAACTCTAAATAAAGTTTGATGTATAGCTGTTAATTTCACACACACACGGATACATGGATGTGACGCATATGTTATTGTTATCTTGGTGACATGAGGAACATGTGCATTTCTTTCATGGTTTGAATGAGGATGATATGTTTTGTAGAGCTAAATCAATAGTTGAATGAAAAGGGAATGTTTAAAAGTTATTCTATATTTTTTTGAGCATAAAATCAGAGAATTTTATGGGTACATTCATTGCAAACCCTCACGAGACAACACTCGTCCACTAGGGGAAACCTAGGGGTTTAACGGCTTGTTGCATTCGCTAAATGCAACCGCGATTCCTGCAAAAGTGAGTTAGGTAGTTTTCTTTCTTGTTATTTTAATTTAGTTAAACTGGATCCAGTTATTTTAGTTTTTCTTTTATAGTGTAGTTTAGCTTGTTTTTATTTTCGCTCTATTATTAGGGACTAGCAAATCGCTAGTTGGAGGTTGTGACAAGCGGGGGTATTTGTAAAATACAACCGCGCTAAAAGAAGAAAATGTATTTATTTAGTCTATAATTCCCTTGTTTATCTGCAATTTGAATTATAATGCTAGTTTATACACAATTTGATCAAACTATGATAAGTTGTGTGTTTTAGCTATATTTTGTGCAGAGTACAGTTGCGGTGTGAAGAATTGATAGATAACGATAAAAGGAAGTGCTGGATTCTAATTAAGACAATTAAAAGTTGAAATACAGAGTTCGATCGATTGAAGACCATTCAATCGATCGAAGGTTCGATCGATTGAAAGACGCTCAAGCGATCGGAGACCCAGAAGTTCAATCGATCGAAGGACGTTCAATCGATTGAACATGGCTTTTATTAGAATATACACGCACGCAGCAGTTAACAGGATTTCAACCCTAGCATTAGGTTTTTGCTATACATATTCGTATTGTAAACGTCCAGAACGACGCCCACTTTAGTTTTATCAGTTTTTAGAGAGAGAGATAGAGGTTTTATATGTTTTTGTAGGTTTACAAGCTTGGATATTGCTTTTGGATTGGTTTTTCTTTAGTTTAATCAAAGTTTATCTTTCCAGGTTACCTTTTTATTATTTATTTATATTCTGCACTTAGTTTAGAGTAGTATAATCTGTTGAATACATAGTTTTGCATGTTAGATACATTTATACAAACAGTTTTCATAGTTTGCATGATTAAAACACAAACAAACGAAACTTTAATGGACTTTTACGTTAGAAACACATCTGTGACACTACAGACAATGTCTGAGTAGTCCCCAAGTTGGGAGATCACGATGAAAACGTGATCTCAGGCCTCTGCCATGTAGAAGAATAATTCCTGTGTTCGATCGATCGAAGTTAGTTCGATCGATCGGACCAGAGACATTGTCGAACGATCGAAGACAGTTCGATCAATCGAGGGAAGAAGAGGTTCGATCGATCGAAAGTGCATCGATCAATCGAACACCCTTTTTCTTGAGGATATTCTATGTAGTATTCCTAGACTTTCTGTTTTACTGGATTGCTATCAAATTGTCGCAAAACGCTCAATTTGTCAAAACGGTATGTAAACATTAAGCCTTGAAGCATTTTTCTTCAATATATTTTGCAAACCACCCTCAATGCTAATACCATTGTAGGTGAGAGTCTAAACTATTGTTTTAAACCGCTTTTTTTGTATTTCAAACTTCAATTGTGATGATATAGTCACGGTCATGAAAGGACTATCGATTCTTTATTTTAAGAGAAATGCGGAATACTGTAGAAAATGTACTCCATTGAGCTTCAACGAAATTGCATGGTAGATGGCTAGGTCGCAGTGGATTCGTGTAATCCCAACATTTCCTTTTATTAAGAAAAACACGTTTTAAATCTTTGTTTTAATTAATTAGTTGGTAATTAGTTTAATTGTTTTATCTTTACTAGTTGATAAACTGTGGGACTTTGTGTTCTACGTTCCTTTAAAATATTGAATTTTATTTTCCCTTTATGAGATTAATCTAAGTAATTAGTTTAACACCTTCCCAGTGGGATCGACCTGGACTTAACCAGACTACTACTTGCACGATTACCTACACTTGGGTATAGCACACAAGCGCACACAGAAAAATTCTCGTGTCAATTATACATACTTCATATTCTACTGTATTATTGGTTGAATTATGCTTAAGCTTGACATTTATTGGGGTGGGGGCTCTATTAGGTGATATGAGAATGATTCCTACCCCATATCCTATCTGATTAGCTACTCCATCGAAATACATTCTTCACAGGTCTTCTGTTACTTACATCACTCCTTCATCAGGAAACTTGAATTCTTCCTTCTCCTCGAATTCTATAGCAAGGTCAACCAGATATTTAGCAATGGCTCCCCATGACAGATTTGGAGGTAACATATCTTATATCAAACTCGGGTAACATCATGGGCCACCAGGAAATCCTTCTGGTTAGGGCGGGCTGTTTGAACAGGTACTTGAGTGGGTCCAGTCGAGATATCAAGGTTACGGGAAAGGCTACCATATAATGTCTAAGGCAACGGGTACACCATACCAAGGCCCAACAGGCTTTCTCTGATGGAGAATAATTCAGCTCATATCCGGTCATCCTTTTGCTCAAATAATAGATAGCTTTCTCCACATGCCCCTCTTCTTCTTCTTGTGCCAACATACACCCCATTCAATTTTTGGTTATGGAAAAGTACAATAATAAAGGTTTTTTGAGTTTGGGAGGTAATAGGACAAGAGGGCTTTAGAGGTAGGTTTTGATATTTCCAAAGGCTTTTTAGCATTGGCTATCGTATTCAAACTTTTCTCCTTTCCTTAGTAATTTGCAAAGTGGGTCACAGGTAATGGTGAGTTTTGATACGAAATGGCTAATGAATTGTATCCTACCCAAAAATCCCCTTAACTCCTTCTCACTCTTTGATGGCTGGATTTTGAATATGGCTTTTATCTTAGTTTAGTTAGGTCCACTTTAATCCCCCTCTGCATGATAAGAAATCCTTGCAACATCTCTGTGGTTAACCCAAAGGTGCACTTCTGCGGATTTAATTTCATCCTAAATTTTCTCAACCTCTCGAAAAACTTCCTTAATGCTCCTAAATGACCCCCTCTCTTTGGATTAAACGATCATGTCATCCATATATACCTTCACTTCCTTATGGATCTTGTCATGTAGTAATGTAGTGGCAGCCCTTTGGTAGCGTTCTTAAGTCCGAACGGCATCACCCTATAGTAATAGATACCCCAAGGTGTGATGAATGTAGTCTTCTCCCTATCCTCTAGTGCCATGAGAAGCTGATTATTACCTACAAATCTATCCATAAAAGATAGAAGGTCATGTCCTGTGGTATTATCAACTAGTACGTCGATATGGGGTAAAGGGAAATCGTCTTTAGGGCTAGCTTTGTTTAAATCACGAAAATGAACGCAAACCCTGACACGAGCGTTCTTCTTTGGAACTGGCACGATGTTGGCGACCCATTCAGTGTACTCAGTGACAATCAAGAATCCAGCTCTCAATTACATTTCAACTTCCTTTTTTTACTTTAAGCACCCATTCAGGCCTCATTTGCCTCAATTTTTGCTTTATGGGTTTTGAATTTAGGAAGAGAGGGATCTGATGCTAGACTATCTCTAGATTTATTCTTGGGATATCATCATAAGACCATGCAAAGACATCTTTGAATTCATTTCATAGATTGATTAATTCTTTACTTTTCTCATTGCTAATTATGGAGCCAATAAAAATATTTTGTGGATTATTTTCATTTCCCAGATTAATCATTAGAGTACTCCGTGTGATATTGCATACAAATTCATTTTATCGTTCAATTAATTTTTGTAATTCATTTGGTATTTCATCACATTTATTGCATGTATCACATTTATTATGCGTATTCGAGTAGGTAGAAACAGTCACATTTTCATTGATATTTTTTGGGATGATTACAATAGACATTGAAATAGTAAGATGCCTCATTTGGGCCATTATAGACTCTAGGGAGGAGGGATATCTGTCACTAGACTCAAAGACCCATTCTTTGTTGACCCCTTTCTTGAGCTCCATAGTATCGCAGTCCGACAGATTCCTTGTCTCTATCACTGTTCCCTCCTCATTTTTTGATTTTTCCTCTGCTGTTTTATTTTCTCTGATATCTTCTTCCATCTGACATTTCCTAACTTTTCCCTTCACGATCTTCTCAGGATTACCCTCTTCGATCTTCCCACTATCTTCTACCAACAGATTCTTCATAGCTGAACCATCCAGTGTACAAATCTAATTCTTAACACTGATCAGTTTTATAGGCACTTGTAGGTATGGGTCTTCATAATCAGTGAACTCATGTGGGAAAAAGATCTCACACTACCTTCCAGCATTTATCTTTTCGATCCAACCATGGCTCTGGAAAACCATAGAAGGGGTAATCTTCTCCTTCCTTGATGAAGTACCCATTGAACGTTTTGCATATGGCTGCAGTGGCGCATCAGCTGCTTTCTTCTTTTATGTCAATTCTTGCCTTGATGGCTGACATCCCAATCCATGAGTATGAGTTTGTGTTTTGATATCTGGAATTCTGACAAACCTTGGTGCTTTTTACCTAAACCCATCCTTGGAAACAAACCCATCTTTCTCATAATTCTTGCTAATCTCGTCAAAATCAAGATGAAAAGTATACTCTACTTTAAAAGATTTATAGTGTGGAAGTAGAGGTCGAACCCACAGAGATTGCATAATTTTATCCTTTAATTTATAAAACCAAAATCTAATTAGCTATTGAAAAATGGAATTTGAAATGGTTGTTTAAAATCCTACTATTAATTGGACTATGGAATTAAATAAAATTTAACTACGAATTATGGAAATAAAATATGAGATTGAATCTAAGTAAACTATTGCAAAATTTAAGATTGTTTAAAATATGCGTGGATGAGATCTAGGATTACAAATCCACCACTAACTATGCATCGGGGGTCTAGATTTTCTATTTTAAGTTCTATGTTTGGATAGTCACGATCTATTGTAGCTACAAGCCTAATAGCATCAACAAGAGGATATCTCTAGTTTACTCTAAGCATAATTCATCTTCGATTCACATGAATTATCTACCTATAACTAGGGTGTAGCATAACCCATCTTTCCTAGGCATAAAATATAAAAGATCTAAACATCACAATCACATAAGCACTATTGTATGTGAATACTCCTATCAATCACAGAAATCAAGGACTATTGAGTTCAATAAGCATAAGGAAAAATCTAAGACAAGAATAGATCCAATTTAACTGAAGAACCATGCGGCACATGCAATATTTTGGAAAATACAACTCAATATTATCCCAATGTGCCGTCTTTTCAAGAATAGGCTCCCATGGAAATGAATGCCAAGCAAGGATATAAAGGGGCAGGGAATTCCTACAATAATAACAACAATAATTTTTAAAACAATAACAATCGATGGAATCACCCCAGCTTTGAATGGAAGAACGACTCTGGGACCCAAAATCAATACCAACAATAGCCCTACAACAACAATAACCAATATCAAGGGCAATACAATAGGCCGTCCCAACAGTTTAATCAAAACAGATCTAATAACTACAACCAAGCTCAACCCTCTAATACTTAACAGGCTAATGTCTATGTGCCACCACATAAAAAGGTACAAGACCAAGATCCACTCTCTAACGCAAACTTAACACAATAGTTAATCCAAATGATGAGCAAGATGTCTGCAACATTAGAGAGAATGGATGCACGACAAGAGGGATCAGATGGAACGTTTCCTACCCAGCCACTTCAAAACCCTAAGGGATACAACAATGGTCCCAATAATCAAGAACATGCTAAAGCCGTGACTACTCTAAGAAGCGGCAAGATTATAGGGCACAAAATGCCTCTTTCTACACCTGAAGAGTATGAAGAGGATGAAGTGATGAATAAAAATAAACCATCTACTCAGGAAGAGGAGACATCTACTAATAATGAACCATTAAAATCAAATGATGAAGCTCCCAGAGAAGTAGAAGAAGTTGAGAGAAGGCCTGGAAAGGAGCCCGTTAATGACAAATTACTTAAATGCCCTTTCCCTGCGCCTTACCCTCAAAGGCTAAAGAAGCCAAAAAATGAGATTAAGAACCAGGAGTTCTTAGAACTTTTTAAACTAGTCAAAATAAACCTTCCACTCCTAGATGCAATCAAACAAGTACCGGCCTATGCTAAGTATCTTAAAGACTTATGCATGGTCAAGAGGCGACAGAGTGTGAAGAAACACGCCTATGTTGCTTGCCAAGCAAGTGCAGTCATCCAAAATGAACTCCCTCCAAAACTCAAAGACCCCAGAACTTCCATTGTCTCATACCAAATTGGGAATCAAAGAATAAACAACGCACTCCTCGATCTACGAGAAAGTGTAAACCTGTAGCCATACTCCGTCTATAAACAACTATGGTTAGGTGAACTCAAACCTACTCGAGTTACACTACAATTGGCTGATAGGTTGGTGAAATACCCTAGAGGGGTTTTGGAGGACGTCCCCGTGTAAATAGACTCGTTTGTCTTCCCGATTGATTTTGTCATCTTAGACACTGAACTTGTGTCAAAATCTGTGTGTACAAATCTCGGTGATTTTCGAACCTCTGTTCCTCAACACAATCGATGCCAGAATAAAAAATAAGAAGTGCTATTATGACCATCGTATTTGGGAATACGACTTTGAACGTCAAAATCTTTTCAAATCACCGACCTGAAGAATACGAGGATGAGGAAGAAGTGAACCTCATCGAGACGGTCATTGAAGATGAGGTTGGTTTTGTCGATTATAAAGATCCTTTGGAGGTAGTTCTGTCATAATTTGATGCTGTCTACCAACCTAAAAAATCTACTCTATTGAACGCCGATTTAAATCAAACTTGCCTCATGATGGAAACAAAAGAGGTGGATAGAGCTGAATGTATGTGGGTAACACCATATGAACCATTGCCTCTAAAAACAAAATTAGTTATGCCCTCAAACTTTTAGTTTCCCAATTTGCAATTAAAGGAGCTTCCAAAGGAGCTCAAATGTGCTTTCCTAGGGACTGAAAAGATGTACCCTATTATAATATCATCCACTTTGAATTCCGAACAAGAGGGTAAACTAATTTAAATGCTGAAACAACATAAGGGAGCATTGGAATGGACTATTGCCGACCTCAAAGACATAAGTCCGTCCGTTTGCACCCATAAAATATATTTGGAAGAGGATGCTAAACCATCACGACAAATGCAAAGTCATTTGATTCCCAACATTCAAGAAGTAGTCAAAAAGGAAGTCTTAAAACTACTTGATGTTGGGATCATATATCCAATTTCTGACAGTCCTTGCGTTAGCCCAACCTAGGTAGTACCAAAGAAGGTGGGTATCACTGTCATTCCAAATAGCGATGGCGAGCAAGTACCGACACACATCCCCACTGGTTGGAGGATGTGTATCGACTACCAGAAATTGAATACTATGACCTAGAAGGATCGCTTTCTGTTACCTTTCATGGACCAAATACTAGAATGAGTGGCGGGTCACAAGTACTATTGCTTTTTAAACAGAAACAGTGGATATAACCAGATCAAAATCGCTCCTAAAGATCAAGAAAAAACAACCTTTACGTGTCCGTTCGGTACTTTTGCCTACCGACAAACGCTATTTGGCTTGTATAATGCACCTGCTACATTCCAGCGGTGCATGCCTAGTATATTTAATGATATGGTCGAACGGATATTGGAAGTGTTTATGGACAATTTTTCTGTGTTCGGCCATAGTTTTGAAAATAGGTGAGAAAATATGGAACACGTGCTAGCACGATGCGAGAACAAACACCAGGTGTTAAACTGGGAAAAGTGTCATTTCATGGTAACCAGTGGGATAGTCCTCGGCCACATCATTTGTGACAAAAGTATCCAGGTGGATAAGGCAAAAATATATATAATCTCAAACCTTCTTGCTCCCTACACAGTTAGAGATATCCGCTCTTTCCTGGGACATGCGGGTTTTTATAGAAGGTTTATCCAAAACATTAGTGCCATTTCCTGACCACTCTGTCAATTGCTTGTCAAAGACGTACCTTTCGAGTGGTCGGATGACTGTCAAATATCTTTTGATACACTAAAGCAACTCCTCACAACCGCACCTATTATCCCAGCTCCTGATTGGAGTCTCCCATTCGAATTGTTATGCGATGCTAGTGATTACACCATTGGCGCTGTCTTAGAAAGATAAAGAGCCTCACGTTATGTATTACACTAGCAAAACTCTAAACGATGCTCAAATGAACTACACTTCAATCGAGAAAGTTTCGATCACCTTAGATAAGTTTTGATCGTACCTCATAGGATCGCCAATAGTCTGTTTCACAGACCATTCGGCACTTAAATACCTCTTGTATAAGAAAGATGCAAAACAAAGACTTGTTAGATGGATACTACTACTCCAAGAATTTGACCTAACCATTAAGGACAAGAAAGGAGTAGAGAATGTGGTCGCTGACCATCTATCCAGGTTAACGTTTGTTGACAAGACTTAGTCAACACTAATTAAAGAATAATTCCCAAACGAACAGCTACTGGTTATTTCAAGTTTACCCTGGTACGCTGATATCATTAACTACCTGGTCACGGGAGAAACCCCCGGGCATTGGTTAAATCAGGATAGGAAATGGTTCTTCTCGTTCGCGCGTCACTTTTTCTTTATGACCGGTAATTTTTCAAATATTTTTTTGATCAGGTCATCAGACGTTGCGTTCCGAATGAGGATATAACTATAACCCTAGCATCATGCCATTCTGAGGCCATTTGTGGGCACTTCGCTTTGCAAAAGACAGCACAAAAAGTCTTACACAGTAGGTTTTACTGCCCCACCGTATTTAAAGATGCCTATTCCGTTTGCAAATCGTGCAACGCTTTCAAAAGCTTGGTACAATTTCAAAAAGGAACGCTATGCCTTTAACTCCTATTAACATAATTCAAATATTCGATTATTGGGGCATAGATTTCATGGGCCCGTTTCCAAAATCGTACAACTACAAATACATACTCCTAGCTGTGGAATATGTATTAAAATGGGTAGAAACTATACCGACGAGATGCAATGACCATAGAATAGTAATGTCCTTTTTAAAAGAACATATTCTGTCGCATTTCAAAACCTCGAGGGCATTAATAAGTGACCAAGGCAAGCACTTTTGCAATAGGCACTTGGAGTCACTTCTCAAGAAATATGGGGTCAATCACAAGATCACTTTAGCCTACCACCCACAAACTAACGGGCAGGCAGAGTTGACTAACCGGGAAATAAAACATATTCTCAAAAAAAATGGTTAGTTCCAACAGGAAAGACTGGGCGTACAAATTGACCGATGCTCTATAGGCATACCGTACCGCTTATAAAATAAACCTGGGAATGTCCCCGTACAGGCTAGTGTACATAAAGGCATGTCACCTCCCTGTCGAGATCGAGCATAAAGCATGTTGGGCGACACGCTTGCTAAACTTCAATATTATAGAGGGAGGTCAGTTAAGAAAACTCGCAGAGCTAGAGCAAATTCGTAGATATATGAATGACTCTACGAAGTTGCATAAGGAAAGGTTGAAAGCTCGCCATGATCAAATGATCTTTCAAAAAACGTTCGAGCCGGAGCAGAAAGTCTTGCTGTATGACTCTCGCCTTTACCTTTTCCCAGGAAAGCTCTGATCCTGGTGGACAGGTCCGTTTATCGTTAAATCTGTCTTCCCACATGGGGCCATTGAGCTCATAAACCCCAAGAATGATGAAAGTTTCAGGGTCAATAACCAAAGATTAAAATCATTTTTGGAAAATTTCCAAACAGAAGTTGAGCACAGCCAACTGCATGAGCCCAACTACTCTTCTGCCTAAACAACCAAAAAGGATTCTTAACTTGTTGTAAACTTTTCATTTCTTGCTTTTTATTTATTTTCTGTCCACCTATTTCTGCTTTATTTCTTCTTTATAAATGTGACGCTATTCTTAATTCGATATTCCTCATATTACTCAACTGCAGGTTCCAAAATGAGAGATGATGACGTTAATTTGATAGGCTCTTAGGCAGATTCTGAATATCAAAACCCCTATACACAGCTGAGGAGGTTGCATTTTACTTTTTACCATATGTTGGGCCAAATGAGAAAGTTCTCTTTGACATATCTCATGGATACATCCCTTACCCACCTGCTCTCCTCGACATCAATCCTATTAAAAATATGGATTTCCTTGAAGAGAAAGGAGAAGAGGATGGTTACTTTGTTGGTGAAGTTGATGATGAACTCCTACAGTAGTGGGGGGATGACAAAATGTGGGAACCTTGGGACGAGAATGACTTTCAAGATGTTGTGGTTGAACGCCACAACGTTGTTTTCACATTTGTCGATGATTTTTTCATTCTCGAGTTGGTCCCATACCTCTATATGCACCTGAGCTACTTGCTGTTCAGGCTTTAATGTCCCTTACCAGCTTGTGCACGTTGGGCATTTATGCCAATAGTGAGGTTAGGACAATGTCATATTCTCCTTTGATTTATTTCTTTTTCCTCTCATTTCTTTCATTTGTTTCTATTTCTTGTTTTCCTTGTCTTATTTTCCATTTATTTTCTTCTATTTTTCAATGTCCAGGATTATCACTATGAACTGCTACATTCTACCAGTGTTCCTTCTGTACTTACTATTTCATGGACCTCCCATAGGGTCTCCTGGTACTCTACCACAAGAGAAAGAATAGCTGAGGAGTTACACTCCTTTATCTATGACGCTGTCAGGCTCACCAAGATCACCTCTTGCTTGCGCATTCAATTCTTTGGAGGTTTCAAACATGCTTGATGATAACCTTGCAACTTTTAGACTATTTTGGGAATGGAAACTATCAAGTTTGGACTCCACTTTAGAAGATCTGGTAGAGTATGAAATAATTATTGAAGAGGGAGTTTTCATGTTCAAAGAATAGTGGTTCACTTCAGTTGTATTGTTCCATTTGTCCATCTTTTCGCAATTAAAGTGTAATCCTAGACAAGACTTTGTTATTTTTAGTTTTAATTTTAGTTTCTCATTGTAAAACGGTCTTAAGTACCAAGTTTGGGGGAAATAATCTTGCAAAAGGATGCTATGAAAATTTATATTTATAAAATTTGCAACTTCATATTACTATGATGATCAATTCTGGCTTGCATATTCTGTGTTGCACTGCTCTATGGTATTCCTGTATGTCCAAAACAGGTTTTGTTAGTTGGGAGTACAGTGGTTCACTGATTCAAAGAGTCATGGAAATTTTGCATTAGATCGATCGAAAAATTCTCGATCAATCGAAGTCTGAAACCCTCGAGCGCTTGACCACCTCTCAATCGATTGGTACTTTGTTCGATCGAACATTCTTGATCAATCGAATCTTTTATTTAAACAAGGTGTCCTTCAGACACTACCTCAGTCTCTCTCTCTCTCTCTGTCTCTCTCTCCGTCATACTCTCAAACAATTGAGAACAGAGAAAGAGCTCCGGCGATTTTGTCCCCCCCCCCATACACTCACATCAATTGGAGGACCTTGCTCATCCCCAAATCATCCAAATCATCACCCGCATCTCCTTTCCACTGTGTATGATTAAGGTAAGGTCTACAAGACCCCCTTTGTTCATTATTGTTAAAAATTGTGAGGGGGTGTTCCGCATTGGTCCTATGACCAATTTATTCATGTCTTGGTTACATATTTTGTATTTGCTTTTCTTTTTAGCAGTATTTTTCTGTCTATACATTTCTTCTGTGCTCTATCGATCGAGCTGGGCTCAAGCCATCAAGCTAGGCTTTGTTCAATCGATTGATAAATGTTCGATCTATCGAACCTATGCAGTGATAGATTCTTTCTTTTGTTCTATTCTACTATTTTAATTAGTCTTCTATTCTCATTTTCTTTTTTAGGATTATCGCCATGAATCCTACAACGGGCTACCATAGGGAGAAACCATTCAATTTAACCGTTCTTGATCTGGTACCTAAACATGGGTTTTAGAATCATTTTGACCTATCCTGGTATACGCGATTCTTCATCTACCATAAGATCATGCTAGAGAGACCCCTCGAGATGGTCTGGCTTTTGGCTCCATGGCTCTTGACTCGGATTCGGGACATGCAGCAGTGGTACCAAATGTTGAGCCAGGCAAAGAGGGTCAATATCTCTTGGGTACAGGAGGCTTGTGCTACCAATATCAAGGACCTGACTGCCCCGTTCACTTATTGCTCTTTTATCTGTGGCCAGGAGATCATCTTCAGTTTTGCCACTTTAGCTGCAGCTCTAGGAGTTCCAGAGGAGCCTGAGTGTGATTGTCCATAGAGACTGGGTGCTCTTGAGATCCCACACGCTGCTATAGTGTAGGAGATTACAAGAGAGGCCGTCTAGTTTTGAAAAAGTGTCTCGTTTATCGAGGATTGCCACCTGACAGACGACTACCATATGCTCTACTTGGTGCTGTGTAACTGCATCTTCTCAATGTCTTATCACGATAAACTAGCACCATGGTATGTTCCGGCATTGTATGATGTAGGAACGAGAAAGAGCGTCTGCCTCCCATACCTTTATATTGAGTTCTTTGTGCAGCCCACGTGCTATATTTCTACAAAGATACACCTGAAAGGTGTGATTAGAGGTGAAAAGTGCATATTCATAGTGTAATACATGGTCTTTTATGCATACTTTTATCCCCAAAGTCTCTATATTTAGGTGCATTCTAATAAAAATGTTCTTTTTATTGTGTTAATGCTAAAACATATATTTATGCATTATTTCATTGGAATTAGAATGTAAATCAATGAAGTGAAGCTAAAGAAAAGTGATTCTGGTGAAGAGAACAACAAAAATAGGTGAGAAAATGCCATTTTTGACAATAAAGCCTTCATATTTGGTAGCTTTCCTAAAAATACAAAATGTAGATCTTTGAGTTACGGTCGTATAGCCGTAAACGGGAGGTCAATCCAATGTTTGAGTGAAAAGTTATGGACATTCTCCCATCGGTGCGAAGAGTTGTCAAAATCAAAGAACTTCAAGGGCTTGAGAAGAGTTCAATCGATTGAGAGTTTGATCGCTCTCAATCGATTGAACTAAGCTTGATCGATTGAACTTTATTTTTACCCAAAAGTTGCATAAACTCTACAGGAACCCTATAAATAAGTCATTTTAATACCAGACGAATGGAGGACGCTCCAGAATGCAAAAAATAGCAGTTTTAGGGTAATTTTAAGGTTAGATTAGGAGTAGATTAGGTTAGATTCATGTTAGTCTTCATCCTTTTCATTGCTTTATTGAAGATCATTGAAGATTTCAAGTTTATTACAAGTTTACTTCTGATTTATATTAGGTTTTTCCTTTCCTTTATCTTATTTGATTATTTATTGATATAGTTGTTATGATTGCTTTAGATTGTTATTGCTGCATTAGTGTATTCATGTTTCTGTAGTTTAGACGTTGGGAATATGTGATGAAACATTGATTCTCAGCCTCTGCCATGCAATTTTTAGAAAACCTGGGCTCGATCAATTGAAGACACTTCGATCGATTGAACCAGAGCCGCAGTCAAGCGATCGAAGACATTTTGATCGATTGGGGATGATGTTGTTCGATCTATTAAAAGCGCTTCGATCGATCGAACATGTTAATTCCTGATATGATTCTTGTAAGTATTCCATGACTTTCTATTTTATAAATTTGTCATCAAATTATCCCTTTAAGATCAGTATATCACAATAATTTTTAGAACTTAAAGCCTTAAGGCTATTTTCTTCAGTGACTTTTGAAAACAACTTTGAATGCTAACACCATTTAGAGTGCACTTAATAACCATTGTTTTAAACCGACTTCGAACTATTTTAAATCAACTGTAATGATATAGTCTCGGTCATGAAAGGGCTATTGATTCTTTACCTTTAAAAAAATACGAAATGTTGAAAAGGAATGAACTCCATAGAACGTTAATGAATGTGCATGGTAGATGGTTAGGATCAATGTGGATTCATGTGTTTCTAACACCTTTATTTATTTCTTTAGTTATGTTTCTTTATGCTTTAGTTTGTTATTTAGTTTAATTCAATTAATTAGGATTTGTTAGTATATCTCCACTCTTACATTCATATTTTTCTTTCTTTAGGTCATAACTCAGTAGACATTCTTCCTATTCCTTCCCTGTGGGATCGACCAGGACTTATCCAGTACTACTTGCACGATCACCTACACTTGGGTGTTGCACAAGAGCGCACAACTTTTTAGTCGTGTCAAGTGTTTGGTGCCATTACCGGGGAAGGCAACTAGGATTGGATTTTACCAAGTTATTTCCAATTTTTCTTAATCTAAAAATAAATAAAATAAAAACCTTTTGGACTTTTTCTCTCACAAGTAAAAAATAAAAATAAATAAAATTCTTGTGTTTAAAAAATTTTGGGTGAACATGTCTCATCCATATTACCCTCTATACAACACAAACACAAACACCAATAATAGGTACACACTTGAAAATCAAAATGGTTATCCCCCAAGTTGGTAAGCACCCACTTATGACGCGCATTATCAATCCGAGTGCTACCAACCACCACAATGGAAAAATAATAATATTAGTCCCACATGTTATCAAACGTATCAAGAACCTCCACATGGAGAGTTCTATCAATCGCAATGGGGATATAATCAAGATAATAGTGCAGGATATAGTAGTAGTTCCCACGATTACCAAATGCACCAAGACTTTCCTTCTGGTGAGTCTTGTGCACAAACATAATGGGAAGGGGACTATTATAAACCACAATGGGCCAAAACTTCATATAGTAATAATGAGGAGAATAACCAAGTTGAGAATAATGGTATGTTAAAATTACTACTTAGTGAAATGAAATGGCTAGATAGTGTACTTCAAACTAGATATCACAAAGGATATGCTAGCCAACCTTTAGAAGACTATACCAGCCCTTCAACACTACAACCTAAATTCCAAGACACTAACAATGGAATGGAATTGGAGGACAATGACGGGTTTATACCGAATGAGGTTAACAACTCACTCGAGAAAGTGATAACCCAACAAGAACTCTAAAACCAAACCATTGAGCATGAAGTTTTAGAACCATCTTCTCCTCAATATACAACCCCAGACATCAACTTCTTCTCTGCCTGGATAAAATTGCACAATTTCTTTGTCTAGAGTTCCTCAATAAATGACATATATAGTGAGGAGAGTTACAAGGATGAGAATAAAGATTTAAAAGATGATGTGAGTTTAGGTGATTGCATACAACTAGGAAAGAGGAGTTACCTGTTGACTCTACCCCTATCGTTTAAAGTGACCCTAGGGAGAACGTAACTAAAAAATCTAAATCTGATTTAGATTTTTGTGATACTCGTGAACCCTCACCTCTTTCTGCCGAAGAGGTGGTGTCACCAAGTTGCCCATCCCTATCCTCTCTATCAATGAAAGCTCTCATCTCGAGCTTGAAAATCATGTGTACCCTAATATTGAACAAATAGAATGTGTTGTGGAAGAGGATGGTAAAGATTCTAGCACATGTACTTCGCAAAATTTTATTTTTCAAAATACTTTGAGAGAGGACTTAGAAACTTTCGGGCCCACATTAGATGATTTTAAACTTCAACAAGAAGCTAGTAATCTTCTAGACTACTTGACCTTCTTGAGTGATAACGACATAGTGGCCCAAATAGATAGTTTTATTATCTAAGTCCAGTTCAAAATTATTTATATAGAGCAAAGACTAAATTCGTATGAACATATTTCCAACGATTCTATTCTAGAACAAGGGGAGGGTAATGAAGCTTTGGTAGAACATTACTTAACCTTGGCCAATTTATCGAACCATGGCCACCTCCTTGTATTAAAATAAAGACTGTTATAGGAAATATCAATGCCAAAGATCATTTCTCGGATATAATTCCTCAGAAGTGTGGTATTCCTCTTTTAATTGTCCACAAAAAAATTGGAGGCCATTGGTTTTGCATCATCTCCTCTGACATTGAGCCTGACATTAGTTGGGGAGAGTTTCACTTTTATGAGGATCCCTACATTATTCTCACTGTTAAATTATTTTATTAGGAGGGTCCTCAAAAATTTCAGTTATTACTTTATGATAAAAATCTTGATTAATCAAATTTATTTACTGAGTAGTTGTATCACATTATCTATTTTTCCTAATTGCTACTAATGATTTTGCAGGTAACTTAATACAGGAATAAAAAAATCCAAAAAAAAATGTCTGGATATTAACGTCTCGAGATAACTTCCTTCCTTCTCTCTCTTTACTCTACATGTCCATGTGCTTGGTTTATAACATTGAGGACAATGTTTAGTTTTGTTTGGGGGAGTGAGTCATTGCATGCCTCGTTTCTTTATGCTTTAATGTCAATCTACCTGCTTAGTAGCACGACTCAGTAAATTAATCAAAAGTGCAAAATTTTAAAAATTTTAATCATTTAAGATAATAAAATGGTTCTTGTATTTCTCGCTTAGTATATCTAGTTAGTTATGATACATTAGTGTTATTTTCTATATGTTATTAGTATGTGATGCACTATGATAGTTTGTTTACTATCTTCGTTATAGTATGTTTTATACTTTTTAATCTTCAAACAACTTTGAGCACATTGTGTCAACCTTGTACTTAGCTAAAATGGATAGTATGCATATCTTAAGTTTCTTGAGAGACATTAGTGGAGACTAATAACCCAAGTGAGCTTTTGTGCCATTCTTTGTTTTTGAGGGTTTTATAAATTACTCTTACTTTTTGAAAAGCGTTTTATTTCGTTGAAAGTCTCATTTTTCTTCTTCATTTTGACTGATCACTAGAAGAGAATGTTCAGGATTTACCAAAATTTAGAATTCTTGAATTTACTGAAATGAATTATCCCATTAACTTAGAAGATGATTTAGGCCACCTTTTGATCATACACGCATAATACAACCTTGACCTACCTCTATGATGTTCATTTATTTCACCCTTTTAGTGTTTATCATAATCGTCTTGTCTCACAATCCTAAAGCCTATACCTAACTCCAAATTAGGAGTTCAAGCCTTAGTTCTTTATTTAGGTGTGATTGGGATGTGTTGCATTGACAATAAGTTTGGTTGTATGAATAAGGGAAGTTGGCAAAAAAAGTGATGGAAAAAAAAAAGAAAGAAAAGGAAGAAAAGCATGGAAAAAAAAGAAAAAAAAAGAATAAAAGAACAAAAAAATGTCAATGATTGTTACAAAAGAAAAATAATAATGATAAAAAGAAGAGTGAAAAAAAGAAAAAGAAAAAAAAGAATAAAATAAAATAAAAGACAAGAGAGAGATTAGAGATGTGGGAAGTTTGAAAAGTTATAGTAGACATTTCAATCATATCCCTTGACTCAATTGAATATCACGAGCCTCTTTCTTCTTAATCGAACACCTCTTCTTCCAAGACCTAATGATTTTAACTAATTGGATTTGAAGTTAAGGTATGAGAGAGTTCTCCACGGTATCTCGCTCTTCTAGTGAAAAGTATTCTTTCATGAGACTCTGTGCACTAAAATGTTCATTTTTCTATTTAGATATGAGAAGCATTAGATTCCATTCTATTTACTCTTTATAGCTTCCATATCATGAGTGGTAATTATTACACCTAATTCGGAGTGATTTCATCTTGAGAGTGTAATCTCGGTGGAATTTGAGTCAAAATGAACGTCTTGATAGCGTCGTAGGTTATGCGAGCTTTGAAATTAATGTTTTGTATTTTGGTTGTCCAATTCATACACACACTTGAAGATTGATAGGTATGGAACACTCTAATGACTATGATAGTAGATGAACTATAATCTGTGTGTTGCACGGCTATGGCATACTAGAGAGTTTTATGAGATTGTTGAGCTTAACTACATTGCTAAATGAGAGAGAAAAAATTTCTTCAAAGACATTTAAATGAGAACCATTAACATAAACATGAATTTTGTGGGTAAATTCACTGCAAACCCTCAAGAGACAACACTCGTCCACTAGGGGGAACCTAGGGTTTAAAGGCTTGTTGCATACGCTAAATGCAATCGCGATTCCTGCGAAAATGATTTAGGATTTTTTACTTTATTTTGTTTTTAATTCTTAAATTTTAAATAAATATTGTTGTAGTTTGCTTCATTGCTAGGGACTGGCAAGGAGCTAGTTGGGGGTGTGATTAGAGATGAAAAGTGTATATTCATAGTGTATTACATGGTCTTTTATGAATATTTTTATCCCCAAAGTCTCTACATTTAGGTGCATTTTACTAACAATGCTCTTTTTATTGTGTTAATGCTAAAATATATGTTTATGCGTTGTTTTATAGGTATTAGAATGTAAACCAATGAAGTGAAGCTAAAAAAAGTGATTCAGGTGAAGTGAACAACAGAAGTAGCTGAGAAAATGCCATTTTTGACAAAGAAGACTTCAAATTTGGAAGATTTTTCCAGAAATACAAAATGTAGATCTTTGAGTTATAGTCATGTACCCATAAACGGGAGGTTAATCCAATGTCCGAGTTAAAAGTGATGGGCACTCTCCCATCGGTGCGCAGAGATGTCAAAATCAGAGAAGTTCAAGGGCTTTAGGAGAGTTCGATCGATCGAACTAAGATCGATCGATTGAACTTTTTTTCACCCATAAGTTGCCTAAACTCTGTAGGAACCCTATAAATAACTTGTTTTGATACCAGACAAATGGACGCTCCAGAACAAAAAAAAAAAAAAAAAAAAAACAGTTTTAGGGTAATTTTAGGGTTAGATTAGGAGTAGATTAGGTTAGATTCATGTTAGTCTTCATCTTTTTCATTGTTTTATTGAAGATTATTGAAGATTTCAAGTTTATTTCAGATTTATTCCAGGTTTTTCCTTTCCTTTATCTTATTTGATTTTTTATTGATATAGTTGTTATGACTGCTTTAGATTATTATTGTTGCATTAGTTTATTCATGTTTTCGTAGTTTAGGCGTTGGGAATATGTGATGAAACATTGATTCCCAGCCTCTGCCATGTAATTTTTAGAATGCTTGGGCTCGATCGATCGAAGTGTCGATTGAACTAGAGCCACTGTCAAGCGATCGAAGACATTTCGATCGATTAAGGGTGATGCTGTTCGATCGATCGAGAGCGCTTCGATCGATCAAACATGTTAATTCATGAGATCATTCTTTTAAGTATTCCATGACTTTCTGTTTTAGAAATCTGTCATCAAATTGTCCCTATATGCTCAGTTTGTCACAATAGTTTTTAGAACTTAAAGCCTTAAGGCTATTTTCTTCAATGACTTTTGAAAACCACTTTGAATGCTAACACCATTTAGAGTGTAAGTAATAACCATTGTTTTGAACCGTCTTCCAAGTATTTTAAATCAACTATGATGATGTAGTCTCGGTCATGAAAGGGCTACAGATTCTTTACCTTTAGAAAAATACGGAATGCTGAAAAAGAATGAACTCCATAGAACGTTAATGAATGTGCATGGTAGATGGTTAGGATCAATGTGGATTCACATGTTTCCAACACCTTTAATTTATTTATTTCTTTAGTTATGTTTCTTTATGCTTTAGTTTGTTATTTAGTTTAATTCAATTAATTAGGATTTGTTAGTCTGCCTCCACTCTTACATTTAAATTTTTTTTTCTTTAGGTCATAACTTAGTAGACATTCTTCCTATTCCTTCCTTGTGGGATCGACCTGGACATATCCAGTATTACATGCACGATCAACTACACTTGGGTGTTGCTCGAGGGCGCACAACTTTTTAGTCATGTCAAGGTGCGTGGGCCATTCATAGCATTATAGCCCAGTCTGGTCTGCTCCCACTCCCCGTTGACGCATTTTAGGCTTCTTCTAGAAGATTTGGTGAGACAGCTACCCGCCGCTCAGATGCCCAGATATCGAGGGCGTTGCTTTAGGGACTCCCATAGAGGCTGAGCAGCTAGATTTTGAGGAGGAGGAGGATCCTATCGCTGCTACGCAGCAGTTCGAGCTGAGGCAGAGATCTCAGGTTCTTGCCCAGGGAGAGTCATCATCTGTGCCTCTCCAGACTATCCATACATTGCTTTTGGGAGAGAGGGAGGCACGGATGCGACTCGAGGGCAAGATCGATCATCTTGCTATGTAGCTTGATACACTTCTAGTACGATTGGGGGTTGCTCAGTCCTTGCATCCAACTTCACATACCCCGGCTGCACCACCTACCACTGACCCTTCAACATCTACTCCACCACCTCCAGCTGTGGTTGACCCTTCATCATCTACACCAGCTGCCCTGACCGCGAGTGACACCGCGATAGCTCCTGCTATTGCTGAGGGTGGAGATGCTGAAGCTCCTACTGCACCGATCGAGATTCTATCCGATTTTACCGATGATCAGTATGATAGTTTAGAGAGTTGGAGTTTTTTTTGTATTATTTTATTTCTTGTTTTCTCTCTCCACTCTCATAGTACTCTTTTGGATATTTGGATATTATGATCATTGTTCTGTACTTTTTCTGGTCTGTGTTTCCAGGGATTGGTGATGTTGCTATATATGGATCATATTTTGTATTGACATTTCTATTGATCTTAGTTGTTTGATTGTATGGTTCATTTACAGGTTGTTATGCTTGCTGTTATTGGTTTGCTTTGATCAAGTGATATCCATCTATTTTTTTTATTGAAAATCAACTTCTGAGGACATCATTGTTTTCAGTTGGGGGTAGGGAATAGATAAGTATACACCTGCATATTTCACACTTAGCACCTTGAAACATTGAAAAACTTCATTATATCAATAAAATGTTATAAAATTTAAATTTTTTTTAAAATTTTGAACTTAACTAATAGAATAACTTTGAACATTCACTCTTGATTGGTTGTTTATGAAGCAATGATCCATTCATATTTGTCTCATCCTTTTACATATTATGTTAACGCGTTTTCTAGTATCACTAGGATGATTGCATGTGTAGACTTTTCATGTATCCAACATCCATATGCACTATTTGATAGCTATGCAGAAAACCTAAAAATGAGTAAATACGACTTTTGTGCCAAAAGAATGAGTAGTAAAAACTAATTACCCTTAGTGAGCTTTTGATCCAATCTTCTATTCTGAGGGAGTTGTCCCATAATTTTGAACTATTTTCTTGATTATACTCATAAGATTCAATGGAATAGTCTCGATTACTTCTTCATTTTATCTGCTTATTAGAGGAGAATGTTCAGGATCTACCAACTAAACTCAATGAACACTAAAATGCTAAAACTAAGGAACTAAGAAAATGAGTTAAGCCATCGCTACCCATTCCCTAATCTATACATATCCCTTTATAGTTATCCAAGAAATCGTTTTGTTTCTACCCCCTCACTGATTCAATATTTCCAAGTCTATTACAAGAATACAAACTCCTAATCTTATAACCCCTATGGAACCCTAATATGAATTAACTTTCATAGTCTGTGGTTGGAGAAGAGTAGTTGTGGAAAATGTTGAAAAAAAAATAATAATAAAATAAAGAAGAAAAGAAATGCTTGAATGTGAAAAGGGAGTGTGTATATATGTAAAAAGAGAGAGAGAGAGAGAGAGATACAAAGAAGGGAAGTCGGTTGGATATGTGAAAAGAAGAAAATCAGGAGATAGACTTCATCACATATTAAGACGCACATTCTCTGTCACGCCCCGGCGTAGCAAAGTTCGGGAAAAATTAGATTTCCAACTTTGGACCCTTAGGTACGCGACTAGTTGAAGGATCATCTTATTGTCCATAAAACATTCTAATAGAAATATATGCTTAATAAAGGTTCATGCAATGGCTAAAAGTAACAGCGGAACTAGAAGTCTTACATAAATTTTGAACGACATAAAATCCATCCAAATTTAAACAAATATAAACAGAGGTCTAGGCAACGTCTGCCCAAAATATAATACATAGTAGTATCTCGAACAACATAAACATAAAAACAGAATTATAAAAGAGCCGCAACAACGTTGTCTCCCCATGCTAACTAGCAAAGCCAAAGTCTTCCTCATCGTAGGCATCATCATAATCATGGTAGTCTCCATCTACCTGTCCATCACCTGCATCACCATACTGATAATCTGGACATCGGATGTCCAGGGTATAAACACTGTCAACTTGCGAAAGCTGAGCGAGTACAACACTCACAAAGAAACAATAAAGAATTAATAATAATACTCGCAACTATTGTCGTGTAGTTTAAACGTTAGCCCAACCAACCATTCACTAAATCGAGAATCCTAAACTCGAAACCACGGATACAAGACCATGACAAGAAGGATAGAACAACTCAACAAAACTGAACACGAATCAATTTCAAGAACAGACATAATCCACTGAACACAAACCCATGAATCACTTACTCTTCCCAAATACATCCTCTCCTATTTTCATAAATTACCGGTGTAAGCCGTTGGTTAAAGGATATACGTGCTCTAAAGCCGCTTGAATGGCATACCCTTATCGGGCATACGTGCTCTAAAGCCGACCATATCAGGATATCCAATGAGTATACGTGCTCTAAAGCCGCTTGAATGAGATACCCACATTGGGCATACGTGCTCTAAAGCCGACCATATCAAGATACTCTGTAACCATTCGTAATACCATCAACACATCACTTCCACCAACTATGCTCAACTATGTAACTGAAAGAACGCTACCATGGAAAGTTGGGTCTGAGCCCGAAATCTCAACAACAACGGAACAACAAAATAATAGCAAACAGAACCAAGACTGACCATGATATGACAAGAAACGAAAACACACCCTCAAGCATTATTCATCGGACGTTAGCGTCAATTTAATGTTCTCGCACAATTTATTAATTTGCCATTAGATTATCTACCCCAATGTCATTGTCGCAATCCTAGCATCGCACTTGCTCATAAAAAAAAAATCATAATATCATCTAAAACGAGTATAACATAATTTTAAGTCCACATTCCACTTAGATGTGCATATTTCAATTTCCCAAAATTACTAAGCATACAATTCACCATAGAAACCCAAGTTTTATTACCAATTCTCATAAAACATAAGTCTTGTTAAAATTATAAATCGAGTGTTTCTAAGTGAGTTAGAGTACTCACCAGAGCGTCTTAGCAATAAACAAAAATTCCTGGTAGAGACAAGAATATCCCTACAGCGAATAAACACAATAATGCTTAAGAAATGAACACTAAAAATAAGAAATAATCAAATATGGAAAAAGTGCGCCTAAACCTTAAGATGATGATCCACACGTCATTATGAGTCTAACGCCATTGACTAGACTCAAATCGGAGTCCGTCACTGAAAATGCTACGTTCCTATGCATGGGTGGTACCTAACCGTACGCTGTATTTTTACTGATTCGAAATGTCACCAAACTTAGTGGAACTTATTTAAATATTATTCTAAGATTTTAGAAACAAACGGCGTAATTTTCGGTTCAACGGTCTAATTACTACGGATTTTCGACAAGAAAAACATAGTAAATAATTAACCGAAAATGATTTAGTTCCAAAATCTTTTATAAAAATATTTATGTCCAAAGATCTTGTTAAGTATTTATTTATATAAAACCCTCACATTACCACATAATACACTAAAATATTTCAACAATATGTAATTATTAAGAAATGTTTTAAAACATTCTAAACCATTTACTAGATCAAGCGTGGCGACAATTGGCAAACGATTACATGAAATTCAAGCCGAGAGTTATTCAATTAGTCGACGTACTTAAGGAAACAATATAAACATAGCATTATAATCGTTACACAAGTAGTTGCATCGCAAAGAAATGGCGAAACAGCACACAAAAGCTTTATTTAGTTAAGGACAGATTTTTCCCAAGTTCGTCGACCGATCTTGCAGAAATTCTAATTAAATCTAGAAAAATCGTATGAGTGCCTATCTTATGTCAAAAGAAAGCTAATTCAATGAAGTTTCATATAAAAATAATTTCACAAACTCAGAATGAATTTATATTGGCCGAATTTAGTCTCTGTCCGGGACAAAACTGCCTCTGTCCAGTTTCGTCGACCGTTCTTGTAAAATTCATAACTAAATCTTCCGAGATCGTATGGACGTCTATCTTATGTAAAAAGAAAGCTATTTTAATTAAGTTTAATCTAAAAATAATTCCACAAACTCAAACATAAAATATCATGTCCGAAAATCTGCTGAAACAGACTCCCCTGTGCAAAACAAAATCTGAAAAGTGTGGTTTCTTGATTTCCAATCATTTTCAAGCACATGCAATGCATTTAATTGATTTATGATGACATGCAAGATGATTTTAAGCTAGACTAAGTAGTCAAGGATGTATACTAAGCCATGGATGATGTTAGATCATCCACAATTCCAACATGCAAGCTAAGATTTACAAGAATGAAGGTAATCCAAGCTAGACCTTCAACTTGGATGAAGATGATGATGAAGAACTTAGATTCTTGAATAGATTGTAGTATAGGAGTATATAGAGAGGACAAGGATAAAGTTTAAACTCTCAGGTAAATGTGTATATAAACATAGGATAAGTAGTGAGTGATACTCACAAAGCTTGAGAAGTGTTTGGATGATGATCAATTGAAGGAAATTGGAAGAAATGAAGTATATGGTGATGTTCTTCAAGATATGAACTTCAAGGCTTCAAAAACTCCAAGAACTCATCCATGCAACTCCTTAGATGCTCCAAGAACTTGAAATGGTAGGAGAAAAGGGTGCCAGAGGCTAGTAGGGTTCTTGATTTACTTAGAAATGGGACATGCAAGAGAAAAATGAGAAGTTCTCTTGGTTTTTCTCAAGAACAAAGGGGCTGGGATTTAGTGTGTGTTTAGTGTGTGTAGAGATTAGGGAATGTGTGAAAATGAGCTCCCAAATGAAGTATAATACCCATATATAATGGGGGTTTAAGTGGGACACATGTCACTTAAAGATTTGGCCAAATGTCATTAATTGATTGGGTCCAAGTGGACGAATTAAAATGTACCACGCGTAAGTCACGGGTCCCACGTGAAATTAAACTTGAATAATGCGAACTAATCCCAGTGTAGGTGTGTGACCTCGATATACACGTAAACAGACTATTACGCGCACAGACAGAAAATGTCACCGGGACTGAACGAATAATTAACTGTGAGTATCAATCAATATTACAGATATAAAATTAAATGTATTAAACCAATATAATAAACAAAAGTTGTGAAAAGGCAAAATTAGACAATTAGTCAATTTATAACTTGTCAAAACTTACAAAATGAAATACAACCAAACTATATTTATTTATATCTAGACAGAAAACATAAATAATACATGGGAAATACCGGTATTAAAATATGGGTGTTACATCTCTCCACCACCTATAAAGAGATCTCGTCCCCGAGATCACGAGTCCTCGGGTATGAACAATTCTGGATACTTTTCTCGCATTTCAGATTCCATCTCCCAAGAAGCTTCTCTTTCATCATGATGCTTCCACTGAACTTTCACCAATGGAAACTCTCTGTGTAAGACACGTTGTTATTCGCCTTAATGTCCTTGAAGTCGATTATATGTGGCTTCGCGCCCTGATGATACTCCTTCAAGATACTGATGTGAAAAACATTGTGAATACCTTACAACCTTGGTGGCAACATCACTAATTTCTAATATCCTACGTGGAATTTTTGGAAAAATTCAGGTGCTACATCTCTACCTACCTTATCAGAGAATTTCGTGCTCGAAATCTAGATTTTGCTAGGTCTTAGAAAGTACAAGGTACTAAAAATATCTCAGATTTTAAGGTTGTGAGGTTCCCACTGGCTAACTAATCAGACCTTCTCATAAATTCTTTCAAACGTCCAAACTTCTTTCCTAAAACAATGCCAAGTGAAATTCATAGTTCTAACATTGAATATGGCACCTTCGGTCTTTCGTCTTGTTCAATGCTGAGATTGATTTGGTGATCTGCAAGTTCTCTTTCGAGATCTTCTTTGTGGTGGAACCTTGTTCTGAGTTTTTCATTCCGGACAATCTTTGCGCACACGTCCAGTCTTTCCATAATTGAAGCACTGCGCCTATCAACTTGTGAGCTGTTTCGGTGCTTTGCATTCTTTGAAGTGATGTCCAGATATTTCGCAGCTGTCGTAGATATCACGTTGCTTTGGGTGTGTCTGAACAACAGTCTGATTAACTTTACTTTCATTATTTCTTTTGCCTCTTGTGATGATTTTTGATGTATCCAGAGTTTTCCTCAATGATTGTGGACTGCATTTGAGTAGTTGTTCGGGATACTGGTTTGTTTCTTCTGCGTCTTTAATTGGGCAAGATTCTTACCTCTTAGCTTCTTGATGCGATGGTTGAGAAGTCTTGTTGGTCTCATGTTTGTCTTTTATAACTTGGAGGGGTCGTGGCGTCCTTTTAAGCGTGTTATTGTGATTGAGTTCCTTTGCGTGTCGACATGAAATCGTCTTGGAGTTTCGGCATCGTAGGTGATGATACAAGTTGTTAAGCAATTTTTCCATGCATTAATTAATACCAAGGATATAAGTTGTTACTGGTAATTGGAGTAGGATTGAATTCACTTGTAAGGAGTTGAATTCATAACAAAATGAATACTCATTATGTACTGAGTTAGAAACAAAGAGGTACATGATCAATCACTTGTAAGATCACAATGTATAGAATGAGTATCTGAGAATAACCATTAGATGATTACTGTAGGATAATCATAGTAATGCAATGACTATAGGCGCAAGGCCTCCCAGGTAGGACATAAGAATTCCTTGTCTCATGAGCCAATAATTTAGGTGAAGCCTTAATGATAAAAGTCAAGGTTACCAATAAGAAGAATTTGTGAAATGAAAGGAAATGAAGTCTAATTTACAAAGGGGTGCAATATGCTTGAGTTCCTTAGGTGAACAAATACAAAGAGATCCTTTGGAATAATGTCAAGGGATACGCACTTGCAAAAGTTGGTCTAACGGTTGACAGTCCAAACGATTTACAAAGATTAATTTAACAGATCATAAGTCCAAATGACTTACAATGATTGGTTTATAACTGAATTATTGGAATCGATTTTCATGGTGATAAGTCCAAAGAGGTGACTTATAGCATTAGAAAGCAAATGAATTCACAATTGGATTTATCACTGATCAGAATGATCCAAAATCTTGTTAAGTGAAATCAGAGAGGACAACGAATAACTGTCAATTAGTGAAATAATAAAGGACATCCCAAAGTTCATCATAAGGATAATTAATCTAACGCAACCAATGGTAGAGAATAGTGGGTTTATTCAAAAGGAGTTAAATCAGAAAGATGAATATAATTACTCAGCCTTACATGGTTTTAATTTATAACGTGCGCAGGGTCAGAGATGCATTTCTTCAGCGTGTTGATGGAACATCGATGTTGTAAACCTGAAACGTGTCTTCTCTTGGTAGGCCATATGCGATCTGATCATTGACTTGAAGGTGGAATGCAGTACTCATCTTCACTAATGTTCGCGGTGCGAGTCGTTCATTGTGATTAAACGTGGTCTATGTCAGCAGTTTATGAGGTCGTTCGATCTGTTGAAGGTATGTTCTATTCTTGCGTCTTCCATTGCCTCGGGTTAAGTCAATATCTTATGTGCTCCTTATTGTAGGGTTGACCTTGGTAGTGTAGCAGGTTGTGGCTTGAGTAGTCTAAAAAGCGATTCTGAATGGATGATATGGAGGTGTCTAAATAACTCGTTTCCATAGTCACTTGTGCTAGTGCCGTCAGCGGTCTTCCATAAGCCTTGTATCAGTCTTCGAAATACACCGGTGTGGTCGATCTCCTTAGGTATTATGTTGCTTAACCTTCTGGATCTGGTCCTTTGTTGTTTGAGATGATTCATCCATTACAGAGATCGAGAAGATTCTTCTGTTCCTACGTATGAGTTCGTGTCTATAAGGTTTCTATCATACCTTATGCGAAGCAATCATAACCTGTTATATTTCACATTATGGTTATCATCATAATCCCGGTAGTTAGAATATGATGATTGAAATGATTGAACAGATTGACCCAAAATGAAGTTGAATCCGAAAAGGCATATGAATCCTCACAGATAGAAGTATAATAGTAGAATGATGTGATCCTTTCAAGAATAAAATGTAAATCTAACAATAATTGGATGACTGATTACTATAGAAGTAATCGTAGTATCTCAAGATTTGTAGGAAATGAAAGTAACTGATGGCATAAGGCCTTCAATGAATGAAATAAGAATTAGGTATTTCATAAGTGAAATAGTCCAAATGAAACCCTACTGATAAAGAATAAGGTAGCAACTGAGAGAGACAATAAGAGGTCAAGATGTACAGAGAGTACAACGTTTTTGAGTTCCTAACAAAAACAGGAACAGAGAACTCATTTAGAATTATTTCAAATGAAATGAACTTGTAAGAATTTGTTCAAGGGATAATAATTCAAAAAAAGAATGACTTTGTAGTACTAGTGATCGAACTTGTTCTCAAAAGAATTTGTCAAGAATCAGATGATCAAGGTATATACTCAAGAATTGTTGACTGGGGAATTTCTAAAAATTCAAGGAAATAAATTACTTATCAAGGAGTGTATCACAATAGTTATTGATGGCAATCGGAGACACTTTACAAAATATATAGATACCATTTTCAGAAGAAATGGTCATTAGAATAGAAGGCATCGATTTACTCAAAAGGAGTGGAATGAGTAGAAAGGATATGACTGCTTACTATGGTACTTGCCTATCATATCTAAGGTAAAGTTTGCCTCTCTTATTGTCTATTATGGGTCCTCGAAGAACTCCTCCTCAGGGTCCTCCTCCTCCTCCTCCTCCTCCTCGATGTCAGCTAGATCTGCTTCGTGGTTCTGCTCAAGCATTAGTATCATCTTGTCCTCGTCAACTGGTGGTGCTGGATGGTCGTGTACATCATCCCCTGCTCTCTGAAGATCGTCTGCTGGGTCAACCTCCTCGATCGGCTCGTCGTCGCTACTTGTCGGATTGTCCTCAATTGTCAGGTCATCATCATCTGTGTCGTCACCATCAAATAGGTCGTCTGCTGAGTGGTCACTGCCTGCAGAATCCTCTCCACTCACTATGTCGTCGTCGCTATCTATATCCATGGGATTTGAATCCGCATCTGGCTCTAGTATGGGCTCGGGTTAGAATGGTGTTGCTGGTGCGGCCATGATAATCGGGAAGAATATATCGTCATATATTGTCTCGCCCTGAGTCATGCTGATAAGCTCCTGGTGAATAAGTATGGTAGTCTCTGAAGCATGGATCAACTCGAGCTAAACTCGATCTGGATACTGCAATGCATCAGTAAGCACAGCTCTCCGCATGTCTCCCTCCAAGATATGCCTCGCCCTCTAGTAGATCCACTGTCGATATAGTACAAGGTCAGCAGGCTGGATACGACCGTCGCGATTATAGCGACCTCCGAAATAATCATGAACGAAGATCGACTCCATAGTCATGCAAGAGGAGCTAACTTAGTGTCAATACTAATACGAGGTAAATCTTAGGCTCATAACTTAAGGTATAGGACAATCAGTGAGCGTGACTCAACTGGCTCTGATACCACTAAAACCCTGTCACGCCCCGGCGTAGCAAAGTTCGGGAAAAATTAGATTTCCAACTTTGGACCCTTAGGTACGCGACTAGTTGAAGGATCATCTGATTGTCCATAAAACATTCTAATAGAAATATATGCTTAATAAAGGTTCATGCAATGGCTAAAAGTAACAGCGGAAGTAGAAGTCTTACATAAATTTTGAACGACATAAAATCCATCCAAATTTAAACAAATATAAACAGTGGTCTAGGCAACGTCTGCCCAAAATATAATACATAGTAGTATCTCGAACAACATAAACATAAAAACAGAATTATAAAAGAGCCGCAACAACGTTGTCTCCCCATGCTAACTAGCAAAGCCAAAGTCTTCCTCATCGTAGGCATCATCATAATCATGGCAGTCTCCATCTAACTGTCCATCACCTGCATCACCATACTGATAATCTGGACATCGGATGTCCAGGGTATAAACACTGTCAGCTTGCGAAAGCTGAGCGAGTACAACACTCACAAAGAAATAATAAAGAATTAATAATAATACTCGTAACTATTGTCGTGTAGTTTAAACGTTAACCCAACCAACCATTCACTAAATCGAGAATCCTAAACTCGAAACCACGGATACAAGACCATGACAAGAAGGATAGAACAACTCAACAAAACTGAACACGAATCAATTTCAAGAACAGACATAATCCACTGAACACAAACCCATGAATCACTTACTCTTCCCAAATACATCCTCTCCTATTTTCACAAATTACCGGTGTAAGCCGTTGGTTAAAGGATATACGTGCTCTAAAGCCGCTTGAATGGCATACCCTCATCAGGCATACGTGCTCTAAAGCCGACCATATCAGGATATCCAATGAGTATACGTGCTCTAAAGCCGCTTGAATGGCATACCCACATTGGGCATACGTGCTCTAAAACTGACCATATCAAGATACTCTGTAACCATTTATAATACCATCAACACATCACTTCCACCAACTATGCTCAACTATGCGACTGAAAGAACGCTACCAAGGAAAGTTGGGTCTGAGCCCGAAATCTCAACAACAACGGAACAACAAAATAATAGCAAACAGAACCAAGACTGACCATGATATGACAAGAAACGAAAACACACCCTCAAGCATTATTCATCGGACGTTAGCGTCAATTTAATGTTCTCGCACAATTTATTAATTTGCCATTAGATTATCTACCCCAATGTCGTTGTCACAATCCTAGCATCGCACTTGCTCATAAAAAAAAAATCATAATATCATCTAAAACGAGTATAACATAATTTTAAGTCCATATTCCACTTAGATGTGCATATTTCAATTTCCCAAAATTACTAAGCATACAATTCACCATAGAAACCCAAGTTTTATTACCAATTCTCATAAAACATAAGTCTTGTTAAAATTATAAATCGAGTGTTTCCAAGTGAGTTAGAGTACTCACCAGAGCGTCTTAGCAATAAACAAAAATTCCTGGTAGAGACAAGAATATCCCTACAGCGAATAAACACAATAATGCTTAAGAAATGAACACTAAAAATAAGAAATAATCAAATATGGAAAAAGTGCGCCTAAACCTTAAGATGATGATCCACACGTCATTATGAGTCCAACGCCATTGACTAGACTCAAATCGGAGTCCGTCACTGAAAATGCTAGGTTCCTATGCATGGGTGGTACCTAACCGTACGCTGTATTTTTACTGATTCGAAATGTCACCAAACTTAGTGGAACTTCTTTAAATATTATTCTAAGATTTTAGAAACAAACGGCGTAATTTTCGGTTCAACGGTCTAATTACTACGGATTTTCGACAAGAAAAACATAGTAAATAATTAACCGAAAATGATTTAGTTCCAAAATCTTTTATAAAAATATTTATGTCCAAAGATCTTGTTAAGTATTTATTTATATAAAACCCTCACATTACCACATAATACACTAAAATATTTCAACAATATGTAATTATTAAGAAATGTTTTAAAACATTCTAAACCATTTACTAGATCAAGCGTGGCGACAATTGGCAAACGATTACATGAAATTCGAGCCGAGAGTTATTCAATTAGTCGACGTACTTAAGGAAACAATATAAACATAGCATTATAATCGTTACACAAGTAGTTGCATCGCAAAGAAATGGCGAAACAGCACACAAAAGCTTTATTTAGTTAAGGACAGATTTTGCCCAAGTTCGTCGACCGATCTTGCAGAAATTCTAATTAAATCTAGAAAAATCAAATGAGTGCCTATCTTATGTCAAAAGAAAGTTAATTCAATGAAGTTTCATCTAAAAATAATTTCACAAACTCAGAATGAATTTATATTGGCCGAATTTAGTCTCTGTCCGGGACAAAACTGCCTTTGTCCAGTTTCGTCGACCGTTCTTGTAAAATTCATAACTAAATCTTCCGAGATTGTATGGACGTCTATCTTATGTCAAAAGAAAGCTATTTCAATGAAGTTTAATCTAAAAATAATTCCACAAATTCAAACATAAAATATCATGTCCGAAAATCTGCTGAAACAGACTTCCCTGTGCAAAACAAAATCTGAAAAGTGTGGTTTCTTGATTTCCAATCATTTTCAAGCACATGCAATGCATTTAATTGATTTATGATGACATGCAAGATGATTTTAAGCTAGACTAAGTAGTCAAGGATGTATACTAAGCCATGGATGATGTTAGATCATCCACAATTCCAACATGCAAGCTAAGATTTACAAGAATGAAGGTAATCCAAGCTAGACCTTCAACTTGGATGAAGATGATGATGAAGAACTTAGATTCTTGAATAGATTGTAGTATAGGAGTGTATAGAGAGGACAAGGATAAAGTTTAAACTCTCATGTAAATGTGTATATAAACATAGGATAAGTAGTGAGTGATACTCACAAAGCTTGAGAAGTGTTTGGATGATGATCAATTGAAGGAAATTGGAAGAAATGAAGAATATGGTGATGTTTTTCAAGATATGAACTTCAAGGCTTCAAAAACTCCAAGAACTCATCCATGCAACTCCTTAGATGCTCCAAGAACTTGAAATGGTAGGAGAAAAGGGTGCCAGAGGCTAGTAGGGGTCTTGATTCACTTAGAAATGGGACATGCAAGAGAAAAATGAGAAGTTCTCTTGGTTTTTCTCAAGAACAAAGGGGCTGGGATTTAGTGTGTGTAGAGATTAGGGAATGTGTGAAAATGAGCTCCCAAATGAAGTATAATACCCATATATAATGGGGGTTTAAGTGGGACACATGTCACTTAAAGATTTGGCCAAATCTCATTAATTGAGTGGGTCCAAGTGGACGAATTAAAATATACCACGCGTAAGTCGCGGGTCCCACGTGAAATTAAACTTGAATAATGCGAACTAATCCCAGTGTAGGTGTGTGACCTTGATATACACGTAAACAGACTATTACGCGCACAGACAGAAAATGTCACCGGGACTGAACGAATAATTAACTGTGAGTATCAATCAATATTACAGATATAAAATTAAATGTATTAAACCAATATAATAAACAAAAGTTGTGAAAAGGCAAAATTAGACAATTAGTCAATTTATAACTTGTCAAAACTTACAAAATGAAATACAACCAAACTATATTTATTTATATCTAGACAGAAAACATAAATAATATATGGGAAATACCGGTATTAAAATATGGGTGTTACATTCTCTCTCTGTCATCATCTTCAGCTACGATATAAAAAAACCAAAATTTCAAAGTCTTAATAATTCTTAACGAATTAGTTTGAACATGAATGTGTAAATTGAGTTATCCACGGTATTTCGCTCCTCTAGTAAGTAGTATTCTATTCGTGTGACTATACACTATAAATGTTCGTTTTTCATAGAGTCAAGTATGAAAGTTTTAGTAACCAGAATATCACTCTTATCAAAGCTTTCATACATGTGCGATCATTATTAAGAAAGTTTCTTAGAGATGTTCTTTTATGAGTGTAAACCAATGTGATATTTAAGTTGAAACTACGAGTTCTAGAGGTACAATACTCCAAATTACTCTATCTGAGGTTTGATGCATAGCTGTTAAATTCTCACACACATAGATACATGAATGCGATACATATGTTATATCTATCTTGGTTGCATGAGGAGCTTGTGAATTTCTTTCATGGTTTGTTTGAGACTGATATGTCTTTGTAGAGTTGAATTAGCAATTGAATAGGAGGGAGTGCTAAAAGTTGTTTTATATCTTTGTGAAGTTAAATTTGAGAATTTTGTGGGTATATTCACTGTAAGCCCTAACGAGACAACACTCATCCACTAGGGGGAACCTAAGGATTTAATGGCTTGTTACATTTGCTAAATGCAACCACAATTCCTACAAAAGTAAGTTAGGAATTATCTCTTTCTACTTAGGTTAACTTGTTTTAGTTATTTTGTTTTCTTTTAGTCGTTGTAGTGTAGTTTAGCTTGTCTTTTATTTCGCTTTATCGCTAGGGACTAGCATAAGCTAGTTGGGGGTTGTGACAAGCGAGGCTACTTGTAAAATAAAACCACACTAAAATAACTAAATACACTGATTTAGTTTACAACTCCCTATTATATCTGCAATTTGTGTTAGAATGTCAGCTTTAATACAATCTGATAAATCTATGATAAGTTGTGTTGTCTTAGCTGTTGTTTTGTGCAGATATGTTACTATATTGTGTGCAGCAATGAATAATAGGATAAAGGGAATGCTTGATTATAAGCAAGACAATTCAAAGAAGTAAAGTGGAGCTTGACCGATCAAAGAGGGTTCAAGCAATCGAGCGTTCGATCGATTGAATCCAGTTCAAGCGCTCAAGTAATTCAAGGTTCAAGCGATCAAATGAAGTTCGATCAATCGAACATACCTTTATCAGAAACTTACACACACGCAGCACACGTATTGTAATCAACCATAGCCTTAGCTTTTAGTATAAATACATGTTATAAACAAATCCCAAAGGACGCCCACATTTTATTTTACAGTTTTATACAGAGATAGAGAGATTTTCTTTTAGTTTTGTAGGTTTTTAAGGTGTGATATTGGTTTTGTCTTCGACGCTCAGTAAGTTTAATAGAAGTTCTACGTGCCAGGCTCTTTATTATTAGTTTATTTATATTTTGCTTGTTGATTCTTGTAGTCTAATCTGTTACAATCAATAGCTTTCATAGGAGTAGTAACCAATCACTTGTTTTCATAGTTTACATGTTTAAAACCCAAACAAACGCAACTTTAATGATTTATAACGTTAAAAACCAATCTATGTTACTCCAAACAATGTCAGAGTAGTCCCAGAGTTGGGAGATCATGATGAAATAGTGATCTCCAGCCTCTGCCATGCAGCAGAAAACCTGCATTTGATCGATTGAAGTTAGTTCGATCGATCGAACCAGAGATATAGTAAAGTGATCGAAGACATTTCGATCGATTGAGAGATGATGATGCTCGATCGATCGAAGGCGCGTCGATTGATCGAACACACAAAATCTTGAGATGGTCCTTTGTAGTATTCCTAGACTTTCTGTTTTCGAGATTTATTATCAAAATGTCCCTGTATGCTCAGTTTGTCAAAATCGTTTCTTAACTTTAAGCCTTAAGGCAATTTTCTTTAATAAATTTTGCAAATTACTTTGAATGCTAACACCACTCATAGTGTGAGTCTTAACTATTGTTTTAAACCACCTTCATTTATTTTTAAATCAACTGTGATGATATAGTCCCGGTCATGAAAGGACTATTAAATCTTTATCTTTAGAAAATACGGAATACTGTAGAGAGATGTACTCCTTAGAGCTTTAATGTAACTGGATGGTAGATGGTTAGGTCACTGTGGATTCGTGTGTTCCCAACGCTTCCCTTTTATAAAGAAAAATAATTTTTAAATATCGCTTTAGTTAATTAGTTAATCACTAGTTTAATTTAGTTGCTTCCTTTAGTAGCGGTAGTTTGTGGAACTTTGTGTTCTACGCCCTTTTTAAACATCGAATTTTTATTTTCTTTTAGAGTTTAATCTAAGTAACTAGGTTATAACCTTCTCTGTGGGATCGACTTGGTCTTATCCAGTACTACTTGCACGTCTACCTATACTTGGGTATTGCACACAAGAGCACACAAATAAATTTTGTGTCACCTGGCCTGCCTCTATATTTATAGTGGCCATGAACAATCTTGATAAGGTCAAGACTCCTTGAATTTCGTTCCAAACAGATTGATTTATTGTAGAATCCTTTCAAATTTCCAATTCTTGCCTTATCTCAATCCTGATTGAATCAATCCCAATATTTTAGGAATTAGCCTTCCATATCTAGATGGGCGTGATTAGAATCAAGACCAAGATGACGTTATCATGACAACTAAGAGTGGAACTGCCTTCACCGCTTTGCTAATCGGGGTCACATAATCATATCACTAGTCAGATCGGGCTCGCAGCATTCAACTGTCACACTTTATGATTCCATGCCCGATGATTGTCTTGTGCATACTTATAATCAATCGGGCTCTTGCTACCATCTCCTTCCTGTATGGTGTCCGATCGCCCTATGTACTGCTACTATCATCTATCGAGCTTACCTTGACACTAGCTTACACTCCCCATATGCTCGATGAGCTTTATCCATGCATAGCCTCCCAATCGGGCTCCCATACTTGCTATAATGCCCGATTGGTAAGTACACGACCTTCTTCGCTTATTAGACTCTGCCAAACTTAAGACATCAGCCTTGTCTTTCTGAACCACGTGATGTTCACCTCTTGAGCCCGATTGGCCGTTACAATTCTTGGGCCTGCATCTGCATATCTACTATAGGCCGACCACCCTTAAACCCATTTCAACACTCCATTCGAGCTCAGAAACCTTTGGCAGTTTTTGGGTGGAAACAATTGCCCCTTAAAAGGTCATATCAAACTTCTCACCCTTGATTAATGTGACATTTTGAATTTTAAACCTGCCACGAGTCCACCACCAGGGCTTGTCAGATTATTGAGAATCCCACTAGTCACTCCTCATTAAATTCTAAGTGCATAAAGTGAAGAGATTTTCAAAAATCTCTTCATCTTAATAATCTTCTTCACGTCTCTCTCTAAACACCATGCGCTACTCTCTCTAAACTCCATTCTTTCCGGTGAAGAAAACCCCCATCTCTACTACAGAAATGGCCCCCAAAACTGCTCCGGCAGCCGCTTCTAGGGGCAAGTAGACCTTTATAGATGCTCATCCTCCCAAAAACCTATGCAGAGAGGTGAGGGCACTGGCTAAAGCCAATGCTTTAGAGATATCTACTGAAAGCTTCATCCAATACAGCACTTCTGATGGTACCCCGGCAGCGCCTGGCCTTGGCACGGCATTTTGCGGTGATCCTCCTGCAGACTTCAACTCTTACTTTCAACTGGTGGAGAATGAACCATTCCTCCAGTTACCTGCTAACTGGAGCTAGGTCTGGACTGCTACACACCCAATTAGGGGTTGGCCAACCCCTGCTGCAGACTGGGACAAATGGGTGGTTAGGGTATCAGCCTCTAAGGCCAATGTCTGGAAATAAGGTATCCACGATGCCATCATGCTTAGTCAATCTAGTTTGAAAATAGACTGACCATTCCTCTTCTCTTCTCTCTTATTCTAGTCCTCTTCTTGCAACGGGGTTCTCTTCCACTGTGGTCCGATGGGCCTAACGGTCAAAGACATCATTTACATACTCGGGCCGCATCCTCACGGGCAGAAAATTATGCTTGGCTTGGACGTCGGAATGGCCAGCTTCACCTACCCCCAACAAGAGTCCATCAGAGATGGGGCCGTGTCTTATAGGCCGATTACAGCCTTTGGAGGCTTTCTGAACGCCTTCATGGGCCAAGATGGGATGGATATGACCGACGCAGCGAACACTACTTTTCTCATCTATTGGGTAAACATGCTTCTCTTCTACCCAACCAGCGAAGCCATAACCAAGGAGTATACCACTTTGCTTTAGCCCTAGCTTCCTGGGATCCTCTCTCTCTGGCCACCTTGGTCTGGGTTCACTTGGTTCGTGGAGTGATTTATTTTATCCAATCGGGCTTCAGTGCTGGAGGAAGCCAGATATGGATACTGCAACTTTGGCTCCATTCATACTTTCCATAATTCTAGCCAGTCGCCTACCAACTGGACCACGTTCCCATTTTCGTTGTCCACTTCATGGACACTACCCCTACTTCCCACTCCTTCGAAGAGTGTTTTTCGTTCTTTTACGAGGGGTGTGCCGATCGGGCTACCCTACTTTTTACTCCCTTTTTGTCTCTTCACTTTCCCACATTTCCACAACATCCTAATAACCCTACTAACTTGGGGTCGGGCACCTAATCTTTCTATAATGAAATCTTCTCTAGCTACTTGGTAGCTAGGGACATAATCTTTAGCTTGAGCATCCCTTCTGCTAACAACAAATGTGGGGCAGAGTACTACTTTGCTCTGCTTTATGCCCGTCAGATTGGGCTTCCTTAACTGGTGCCCATTCTACCAGCCATAACTATAAAAGTTGACTGGGTGGGCCTTATTGTGAACAACAGGTAGGTGAAGAAGATGAAGGAACGCTTAGATAAGCTGAAAGCTGCCTTTAAGTTCGCTCCGTTCTCAGCCCGACCAATTACATCCGGGGAGTTTACCAAGTGGTGGTCTGATCGGGCATCCCAGATATTCAAAGGCACTGCTGCTGCGGCCCTTCTACAATTAGAAGTCTCATCGGCCACTGAAGCCAATGTATCAGTTGTTGCACCGAGGGAAACAAGTAGCAAAGAGGCTAGCTCATAAGCAGGCATCGGGGCAAGGACCAAAGAAGAAGCAAAAACAAGCACCAGCACCAACTTAGGTACTCTATATTTTTCCTTGCTTTGCAACCCGACTAAACCCATCACACTTCTAATCCCCCTTTTCTTTATTTTAGCTTGTGGATGAGGATTTGGGGGAGGACCTGACCGAGTAAGGCATATAGTCATAAATTACTCCTTCCTCCGGCCTTCCTGCCAATCTCCCCTCCTCTCCTACTCAGGCGACGGCCTACCTCGAGCACGTTGCAATAAGGGTTATGCCTCTTCATATCCTACCACCCTTGACCCCTTCGGATGGGGACGAGAACGTTGATCTTGCTGGGGTCAGCATCCCATAGTAGGTAGTCCTTTTCCCCAGCAGTGAAGACGTGTTTAGGGATGATTCCACTGTGGAGGCCGCTGAAGAAGTTGACCAAATGGTTCGACCTGTAGAAGAAAGGACCGATGCTGATAAAACTGGTCAGGCTGATTCCCCGGTTATCGTGGAATAAGCCACTAAACACATGGAAGAAATAATTGAGGCTAATCTTCTAACTTCTTCTATTCCTATTGGCCCTCCATCCCTCAGTAGTGAGGATCATGCTCTGACAAAAATGTCGGCCATCGTAGAAGCTGCTCAAACCACAGGTGCAGGAACGGCCATCCAAATAGAGGAGAGGATTACAACACCCCCTTCAGAGTCAGACCAACAGCCATCACAACCATCAACTTACCAACCAATCAGAGAGGCTGTTCAAGATGCATTAACCTCATTAATCTCCGCCCAGATATTATTATGCTTTGCATTCGGGTTTACTCTTTCTTTAATATATTAGCCCTTTTAACTTTAAACTTTTTGAACAGGTCGTTCCTCTAGGTCCAGCACCGTTCATACCATTTGACAATTTTTTCACAAGTCAGGACCTTGGGGTGTTTGACCTTGGCCCATTGAAGCCCGAGACAACTTCCCCTTCCACTATTCAGTGATAAACGGATCTTCCTCTTGGCCTTGCTAACTCTGACCTAATTGAATTACCATCTGCTGCAGAAGTTGATATGGCCACTAATGCCCTTCTTGCTAATCAATTTCTCTCGATCGGTCAACTTTCCTTAATAAGGGAGATCCAAGAGCTCTTGTTGGGCTACCGTATGTTGGATTAGACAGCTTCTATTATCCAGACCAAAGCCAAAAACTCACCTGGGTGCTCCACAAAAGGCAATGGAATTTCTTCAAGCCGCCAAGACTAAATACGAAGCGGGAAAAGTTTCTCGAGCTCAGGTGATCGCTCGAGATACCTGGCTTCAAGCCCGCATAGATATGCTCAAAGCTCAATTAGAGCAATATGAGGCCAAAGTCATTACCAATGATACAGCCTTGGTGAAGATTGATGGAGTCTTGGCTCAGCTTGGCAGGGGATGCTCAGAAATGCAGCGATCAACTACAAGCCAGCATCCCTGTCTCTTGTGCCTAGTCTTAAAAGCTAGATACAGCTAAACAAGACAAGGCTGTAGCTAAGAAGACCTGGGAGGACCTGAGAGTCAAACTTAGGGATTTTGAATCGGCTTAAAGGCCGATTCCTGACTTTTATACAATTATCTATTTCTCTTTTTTTATCTTATGTACTAAACCCTTGCTGTGCTCAGCTATAATTTAATGTAATTTGATTTTTGATTATTTTCCCTCAGGCTCATAATTGATTAGTAGATGATACTCTAAACCTGGATTCGGTCTATATTCTAAATCAATAGTTTCCCACAAAGTGGGATAGAAAGACTTTAAAGACTAACCATTTATCAATCTGGCATGGACCGTTCCATCAATATCGCGTAGCCTGTATGCTCTACCTCTCTTGACTTGATGGATGATGAAAGGACCTTCCTAATTGACTAACCATTTACCGTACCAATTGTCCTTGTCCCTGATAGGTAAGATGACCTTCCAAACTGAGTCTTTTGTACAAAAGACTTCCCTTTTACCCTTTTGTTGTACGATCGGGCTGCACGTAGTTTTTGTACTTTTAACAAATCTAGGGCTGCTAATCTTATTCATCAAGCCCTTCTAACTCTGCTATCATAGCCTTAGTGTATTCAGTGAACTTAAGCTGATTTTGTAATGCCCTCCTAGTCGATCGGACTATGACCTCCATAGGTAGCATAGCATCAAGTCTGTAGGTCAGCATGAACGAAGTGACCCCAATACTGGACCTTTTAGATGTCCAATAAGTCCATAGTGCTTCAGACAATAGTTTGTCCCATTCCCTTGGGTTCTCGTTTATCATTTTTTCAATGATCACCTTGAGGATCTTGTTTGTTGACTCTGCCTGGCAGTTGGCCTGAGCATAGTAGGGAGTGGAATTAAGAATGGTAATCCCTCTCCTTTCTGCAAAGGCCATGGTTTCTGTGCTCGAAAACACAGATCCCTGATCAGTCGTAATGGTCTCTGGGAGGATGATCTGGTGTATTATATGCTCCTCAATAAATTTAATTACTATAGCCTGAGTCACCGTCCTGCACAATATTGCCTCGACCCATTTAGTAAAGTAGTTCATAGCTATCATAATAAAACAATGTTGGCCCGATGAAGGTGGGAGAACCTTGCCGATCAAATCCATAGCCCATCCTCTGAACGGCCATGGCTTGATAATAGGTTGGAGTTCTTTGGCCGACAATCTTTGAATCGAGCCATACTTTTGGCAAGCTTGGCACCCTTTGGCATAACTGATGCAGTCCTTCAACATACCTGGCCAATAATAGTTATATCTTCGTAATAGCCATTTCATCTTGGTACCGGCGTGATGAGCTCTACATATTCCTTCATGTACTTCGGCCATTACCTGAATGGCCTATTTCTTCCCAAGGCACTTTAAGATTATGTCATCACCGATGGGTTTCTTAAATAATTCCCCATCTAGCACCACAAATCGGACTGCGAACAGTCTGACTTTTTTGTCCACCCTAACATTTGGGTGTTTTAAATATTCGATGACTGGGATTGTCTAATCGTCTTCCTCCATCAAGACTGAATTATATGTAGTATACCAGCCTCTCTTTGATATGGATGGCAGCAATCTGACTTATACTATAGTAGCTTGATCCTCTAGACCCGTTTTTACCGATGAGGCTGATCCCTTTTTGCTAGCTTATCAGCCTCTGTATTTGTTGACCTAGGGATATAACTTAAACTTATATCATCAAATGAATCCATAAATTGGATAACCACTGAGTGAAACGGGCAGAGCTCCCAACTCTTTATTTGGAATTCACCTAATATCTATCCGATCACCAGCCTTGAGTCTCCTTTTATATGTACAGATGATGCCCCCATTTCAAGGAGTATCTCGGTTCTGATAATAAGAGCTTCGTATTTGTCCTGATTATTAGTACATTTAAAATTGAGCCAAAATGACATCTTTCTCTTTTAATATTTGGGTGATATAATGACCACTCCTGCCCCAGCACCCTCTGCATTCTTAGAGCCATCAAAGATCAACGTCCATGGGATTAAGGACATATTTAGTACCTTGCGTGCTAGTGACAAATCTCCCAAATCAGTAGGATTCAGGTGGTCAGCCAGAAAATTGGCTTTGGCCTGGCCTTTGACCAATTGTTGTGATCGGTATTGAATGGCAAATTCCATCAAGGCCAAGGTCCATTTTCCAATTCAGCCTCTCATTATAGGTCTTGACAACATATATTTAATCACATTTGTGTGACATATGATATAAGTAGAAATAGGCAACATATATGTTCTTAACTTTTGTGATGAAAATTACAATGCCAAGCATAACTCCTCAATCGGCGCATAGCGCTGCTCGATTGGAGATAAAATCCTACTCAAGTAATAAATGGCCTGCTCATTACCTTGCTCATTATCCTGAGATAACATACTTCCTATTGAGCCATCAGAGTCCGATATCTACAGTTTAAGGTACCTACCCTTCTTTGGGGGCATTAACACGGGAGAAGTAGATAAATATTGTTTTATCCCTTCAAAGGCCTATTGATGGCTATCTTCCAACTAGAATTCTTCATCGGTCTTGATCTTCAGCAGTGGGGTCCATACGTGAGTCTTTCCAGCACAGTTGGATATGAATCTTCTCAGGAATTTGATCTGTCCGAGTAGCCTCTATAATTCCATCTTGTTATATGGGGGCTTTGCTACTTGAATAGCTCCAACCTTGTTCTTGTCTATCTCTATCCCTCATTGGAGTACCAAGAAACCTAAGAAGTTCCCTGCTGAAACACCGAATGCACATTTAAGGGGATTCATCTTTTGTTTGTGAGCCCACATTCTTTCAAACGCCCTTTTCAAGTCCCTTAGATGATCAGCATTATCACTAGACTTTACCACCAGATCATCAATGTGAGTTGTCCGATCATTTCATAAAAGATTGAATTCATTGCCCGTTGATAGGTGGCTCCTGCATTTTTCAACCCAAAAGGCATAACAACCTACTTCAAGGTTCCAATTGCCCCTGGGCACTGAAAAGTTGTCTTTGGGACATCCTCCTCGGTGATATAAATCTGATTATACCCTTAATGCCCATCCATAAAGGACAAGATCTTGTGCTTGGCGGTCGAGTCAATAGTTGATCATCCATTGGCATTGGGTATTCATCTTTTGGGGCAGCCAGGTTGAGGTTTCTAAAGTCAATGCAGACCCTGAGCTTTCCATTTTCTTTACCACAAGGACCACGTTTGAGACACACTCTACATATCAGGTAGTCCAAATGAAGTCAACCTCGAGGAGTCTCTCAATTTCTTCCTTGACTTTCAGTGTAACCTCTGGTGACATACGCCTAGGTAGCTATCAGAATGGCCTGAAACCCGATTTAATTGGAAATCAGTGTTCCACTAGTTCCCTTGATAGTCCTGGCATCTTGTCATAGTCCCAGGCAAAAGTAATCCTTATATTTATGTAAGAGTACTATCATCTCGACCTAAAACTGTGGTTCCAGCACCTGACTTATATAAGTAGACTTGTGCTCTCCTTCATCTCCTAGGTTGACTTACAATAGTGGGTCCTGAACATCGGCTTTCAGATCATCCATCTTTGTTATGGCCGTTTTCAATTCGTCTATTTAGATCTCTTCCTCCTGTAGTAGCTCTTCTTCGTAAATACAATCGACTAGATTAACCATTCCATCAATTAGGTCGATCTCTAATCTTCTATCAGCAAGATATGCACAACATCTGGCCATGTTGTCTTTTAGGGCCAGCTATCTCTAAATCTCAATCAGTTGTGGATTCGTTGATCATGTCCTCTTCTTTTAGTTTAACCGACCTAACTTCTTCCTTGATTGAGATGAGGGCAGCACTTCATGTTTTCCTTGATAAATATGGCCGCGTTTAGTTTGCCCATTTTTCTACATCCTAGCAGATTTATAGATCCTATGTCGTCTTCATACAATAGTGCATCAGTCGTTTGAATATGTGCCACGAATGGCTTCGTATCGGCCCCTACTACCTCTACTTTATGTCCCTTCCAAAAAATCAATAACTGATGCAAAGTAGATAGGATACAGTAGTTAGGGTGTATCCAATCTCGGCCTAACAACACATTATATGCGGCTGATGTTTTAATAATGAAGAAAGCAGTCATTGCTGAGCATGATTTGGAGCATGATATTAATGGTGGATCCCCCATCAATGAGAATCTTGTTCATGGGAACTCCTTCAGTATGCCCTTTCACATATAGCTGGTTCAAGTGTTGGGACATCTGATATGTAGGTCTTTCAAAACCAATTTAATGAGCCATCCTGGCTTTTATCCTTCCTCAGTTTGCTTCCTTTTCGGCCTTAAGATAGTTATCTTAGGCCGATTGGATTGTTGCTCGGTTGCATCCATTTTTTTACTCATGGCTTCCACCACCTCTAGTTTCACAGTTTCTCCTCCACTTTCGAATATGTCTTCTATGGTGGCCAACTCTTTGGTCAGGCCTTCTATCACATCCCCTTCTATGGCTGTTGGCTAGTTTGTCTTGGCCATGAAGGATATAGGCAAGGTAAACACCATCTTTGACGTCAGACCCACAGGGATAGTCCCAAATTGGATTGGCTTTGTGTCCAAATCTAAAACTCACCATCAGCATAACATCCATGGCGTCAGTCTCGGACTTACACTCTTCTTCAAACTTTTCACACCTAAAAATTTCTTTTAGGCGCTCCTTGGCGTGCATCGCTCCTTTGCCCACTTTCTTATCAAAAATGGGCTCCCCTTTTTTGGAATTTGGAAATACGGGTGAACGGGGCTTAGGAGATCTATGATCTCGATTATCCTAGTATAGTCTCTCTCGCTCAACCTGTCTTGCGCGTTGAAACCTTTTTTTATAAGATTTGCTATATTTAGGTGCGGTTGGGAATTTCGAGTGTTCATCCCTGTACCACCTTCCTTCATCCACTATGGGTGGTAATATCATCCTTAAACGTGTTTTTGAGGTTGGTACCTTTCTCTGCATATCTGGTTTTGAGCATGTCTGATAATGTCTAATTTCTAACTGACCTGAATCTTTAAACCAGTCTGGGAGGCTGGTAATGGATTGGGTTTCCATTCAGGTTTACCTTGACTCAACTTAGGCAATGATAACCTTTCGTGCATGGACTGTCTCGGGTTATATTATCTATGCTCGTTCATCCTTGGCCTCTTACTTGGGCTAGATGCCTCCTTCCTGACATCAGTCTTGTATCTCAGGCAGAGGCCTTGTTCTATCAGATCAAATTGGTGTCGCAAGTTAGCTATTAAGCTGTTAGTAGTAGATCGGGCTATTTTAACCTCGAACTTACGCTCTTTTTCCTTACGCTCTTGATAAGCTTTCTGGAGCTCATGTATTGTCACCTTCATCCCATGAGTGACCAAAATGGCAATCTGTTTTCCTTCTCTTTGCTTTGGCGATTCATCCTTCTCGGTCAAGTCAACCTTTGGCCTAAGCCTAGTTAACTTGGTCAAATTGGGCGTTACGATGTTGGCACCGGTAATTTGAGGAAATCAGTTAGCATCAATTCCCATGGCTTTGTTTGAGAATTTGAACACTCCTTTCTCCACGTTCTCCTATATAAAATTAGGAAAAATGACGCAGTTATTAGTAGAATGATTCCAGGAATTATGCCATTTACAATATTCTTTATTTTTTAGGTCATCCGCCTTAGGGATCCGATGACCTTCACTAAGCTTGATCACTTTATCAGCAGAAAGGCATAAAAAATCTGATCAGTCATTGTTATATCAAAAGTGTAGTTTTTCCCCACCTCAAACACCATCTTCTTTGCAGTGGCATTATTGTTGATGGGCTTGTTTGAGGCGTTACATATAATCGGTCGTTTGGAGATTAACTCGACCATATCGCTTTCCGTTTCGAGATCACTGTCCGCTAAGTTGACCTCGTAATTAAGATCTTTATAGTACGTTGCCTTGGATGAGTTCTTTTTCTCCTGCTCATCCAAGAGGATACGCTTGTAACGAGCAGCCCACGTGGCTAGCTTGAATAAATCACAGAAGTTAGTTCCTTCAAACCTCTTACGAAGTTCAAAGGACATTCCCCCCCCCCCCCCATGACCATTTTAACATACTCTTCTTCGAGCAAGATTGTCTTGCACCTATATTTTGCCTTTTGAAACTGGGCTATGTAAGTCTCCACGGTCTCTCCTACTAACTGCAACATCCTGGATAAATCTGCCAGTGATGTTTCGGGCTCAGTCCTATACAACTGGCCGTGGAATAATTCTTCCTTCCCCTGCCAATTCTGCACGGAGTTGGCCGAAAGATTTACATACCATAAAAATGCTATGCCCTTGAGCGATCTTGGAAATAGCCTAAGTTTTAATGGGTCATTGATACCCATGTGGTCGTATTGTATGATAAAATGGCCAATATGTTCTACCGAGGACTGCTCACTTTCTCTAGAAAATAGAGTGAAGTTTGGAACTTTATACCATTGGGGAAAGTTAACTTGGACAGTTTCAGGTGGGTATGGATGTCTGTATGTCGGACTCTCCATCCTACTCATGAATGGGCCATATCTTCGTGTATGGCTACCACCAACTCCTCCCTGTTAATGGGTTGTGGAGCAACACGCTGAGCTACCACTACGGGGGGTACTATCGGAGGTGGTAATTGGTGTTGATTGTTATTGGCCTGATGGTCCTAAAAAATGCCATTAGTTCTTTGCCCCCCAACAATGTTGCCCGGGGGATAGAGGGTGTGTGGCGGAATGGATCTCCATTATGACCTAATGGTTGGACAAAAACTAGTGTTGCCGATCCATTAGGATCGGTAACCTTCCCGCTGGCCGATCCTTCCCCTTGTGAGTCAGGATGCTTATTTAACCCGTTCTGCCCTCGTAGGTTTAGCATGATATACGTAAGGTCTTTCTTCTTATCGGCCCATCCAGAAGAGCCGATGTGTTCTTTTTGGTTCTCTGGAGTCAACCTCTCAGCCACTGTGGTGAGGATTTTTGACAAGCCTGTGATCTTTAAGGTCAGGCCATCTAACTTATTGTACGTGGTCTTAGTGGACGAAACGAGGTCAATCTACCCCCAATGTATTATAGCCGTCTGGCCAATTGATTCCTTGAAGTTACCCATCGAACCTATCAAGGTGTTGTAATCATGCCTCATAGGTTCAACGTTCGTTCTCAATACTTTTAAAATTGCCTCTAGAGTCACATCGCTCTTGTGATCGGTACTTTCTTCAATAGCTGGGTCAACGACAGGATCGTCCTGTCCGTTCTTCCCGATCTGTTTGTCTTTCTTCAGAGGCATGTAGTTTTACGCGGGCATGCTAGAGCCAAACGGGCTTGTTGTGTGTGATACACAAGGCTTTTATGATCTGACTTCTAATGGATGATTGTGTGTGATGAGTAGGAAGTACCTCACCAAAAATCCATTGGCAATACTGAAGCGCACAAGCCAAATAATGCGAGTTTACTAGGTAAACAATCACAAATGAATAATAACAAAATACGGATATTTTATCAATTGTTTGGAAGAATAAAGCATACAACCAAAGAACAAGACCCAAATATGCTCTGATTGTTCAGAAGAATGAAAAAGCATTAAAGAAAATAACAAAGAGGCAGACCTATTTGCTATGAATGCTGTAGATGCGAAATAACAAGAACTTAAAGGTTTGGTTGCCTTGAATGTAGTGTATGAATGCTGTTGAGTGCCGTTTTTCGAGATGACATGGAGTGGTTTGAATGCCTGGCCTGCCTCTATATTTATAGTGGCCATGAACAATCTTGATAAGGCAAGGACTCCTTGTCTAATGCTCCAAACAGATTGATTGATTGTAGATTCCTTCCTAATTTCCAATTCTTGCCTTATCTCAATCCTGATTAAATCAATCCAGATATTTTAGGGATTAGTCTTCCATATCTAAATGGGCATGATTAGATTCCTTTCCCAAACGGACTCTACTTCCTTATGACCAAGTTGACGTTATCATGACAGCTAGGAGTGGAACCGCCTTCACCATTTGGCTCATCGGGCTCACATAATCACAACTTTAGTCAGATCAAACTCGCAGCTCTCAACTGTCACACTTCATGATTCCATGCCCGATGACTATATTGTGCATACTTATAATCAATCGGGCTCTTGCTACTATCTCCTTCCAGTATGGTGTCTGATCGCCCTGTGCGCTACTACTATCATCCATCGGGCTTACCCTGACACTAACTTATACTCCCCTGTGGATATCGTAATTTTCCCCTGCCCACAACTTTTCTTTCAAAATCTTTTTCAAATTGAAATACAAAAACAAATTAATCGCCACTTAATTTTTAAAAGGAAGATTAAGAAACCATTTCAAAATAACTGATCTTTTGTGAAACCAAAGATTCAACTAGGTTCGGGGATTATGGAATGAGAAGGGAAGGAGCCCATCGGACTAAAACACCCCTTCTCATCCTATCTCATGATAGGCCTTTCCTCAACATACTCTTAATTGAATTAATTATCTAAGCATGTCCTTAATTAATACATATGTATAAATATACATTACAAAAGCATGTCTAAAAAGGTGTAAGATTGCACATGATAAAATGTCATTCAAAAACCATATAATTCAAATAGTAAGCGATGTGATATGCAAATAGGGAACCACAGAACTTACCCGGGATCCAGCCGCGAATGTTTAAACGTGCAATGCATACAAAAGGATAAAAATCTAAGAAGATGGTCTCTAATACACATGTATACACATAAAGCAAATCTTAATTCTACGATGTCGCACATGAGATCAAAAAATCAATAAAATCGAAGAATAACTAAACTAAAGGAGAGTCGAAAGATCATACCTCATCAGTGCTACAAAACAAGGGTTAGTCCACATGATATACAACATGTAAAATTGAATAATGATTCTAGGCTTCTAACCTAAATCTATCAAATGTAATTAACATAAAGCAAACGAATCCTAATTATGAACATCGAGTCACATGGATGAATAAACATAAACAAGAAGAAACTGTGAAAATTTATTGATTTAGGTCATTTAAACTTTGAATTCAAGCTTAACTAATCATTATTAAGACATGATTTGAACCTTAGCTCGTGAAAATATCATCTAAGCCATTATTTATAAGATTGATCAAAGTTGTTATAGAATCCTGAAAATTGCTGAGAGCAGATCAGAACTTCAAAGAATTAAAAGCATGGTTCCCATATTTTGATCTTGATGAATTTTGGACACAAGATGCCTCTATGTGTCATGTTTTTAACCCAAAAAGTAAATCAAAGTTTCAATGGTTAGATCTCCGGGAATTGGACAAAAACCAGACATCGCTTAGGATTCTATAACCCTCTGTCTAGAGTTCTTGTACGATTTTCTAAAAATAGTAAAAAAATCAGAAATGCTTTGTTCTTTTTAGTGTAGCTTCCTAACACATTAAACTATTTAGAAAATTTATTTTGGGTCAAAATTGCTTGATTAAGGTTTTGATTTGCTTATTCCAAAAGAGTGTTACTGTTCTGAAACTCTGGACAGATTATAGTTGTTCAATAAAACTCTTGATCAAACCACTCAAAACATAAAACTACCTTAAAACAAAAATTACAGTGGTAGAACTTTGAGTATAAACACTTTCCCATTGGTTTCGTTCCATTCTAACGATTCGATGATCAACTAAAAATCTATGATAAAAAGCGGATTGTGAACTCACTGCACATTGGGTAAATTCACTTTATTCTCATCAACTTAGACAAATAAGCCATGGAATTGGGCTTGTCTAAAGCTAACTCTCCTACCATTTGATGGTCATTGGAGACTAAAGATATTCATATTTGTAAATTTCAAAGAAGTATGGAAGAACTTCATGAAACTTAGTCATAATAAACCTCATACCATGAAGATAGGTTTGGGTCCATTAACTAGATATTATAGTACCAACCTTAATCCCCTCATGAATCACAAGATTACAAAGAGTATAAGGGATTTCAAACCAAGAGATTCAAGTAAGGCATTGAAAGTCTTATGAACCCAAGGGATGAACACAACAAGTGAAAAGGGAAATTAAAGAACTCAATGCATGCTATAATTAAATTTGAACAAAGACTAATTATTCTAGAGTTTTACCTCCAAAGTATCCTCAACTTGGTGGTTTTGGAGAACTTCCAAAGACTAATCAAGCTCTTCCACTCTAATTCTACTTAAATACCCCTTAAACCTTCTCAAAACCTACTTCTAATTGTGTTTAAGAAAGCCTTTTTTTTTTGAAGTTAAGATGAAGATCACACCTATGTAAACCTCTAGATTCAAAGAAAATCCAACCACTTATAAGAGGATATTCATCCTCTATTTATAGACAATTTTAGAGGGGTATTTCACTCATTTCAGAGTAGAAAACCCTAATTCAGGCGTCCTTTTGATAGTACAAAATATACTATTTTACAGCTGTTTGTTACAAAAATGTGGCACTCAATGGAGATGGAAGTGGCACTCACTGAATGCCAGAACGGCACTCAGTGATTGTCGTCGCGGCATTCACTGAATGCCGATGCGGCACTCAATGAATGCTACGGACAACTCCAGGGACTGTCATTTTTTTGTAAAAATTCATTTTTTCGCAGCACTTGCTGAAATTCACGGCATTTGTAGAATGTCGTCCGGCAATCCAGAGACTGCCGCAGCGGCAGTCACGAATTGTCTCAAGTGCCGTTCTGCTCTTTTTTTCTTTTTTTTTTCCTTTCATCATCATTTTTTGCTTTTTGTTTAGGTTAGAGAGTCTTTCGAAGAGCTTGAATCATCTTTGGAAGTCCTAGATTAGCTGGACATTATCATCATCGGATCTTGGAGGTATCACTCCCCTTAACTCAACGTTTGGTCAAAATTGGGGTGTCTACAGTTTGCCCCTCTTCGACAGAGCTTGTGGAGCAACGCATGTCACAAGAGAATGTCGAAGCCTATGTGAAGACAAGCCTTTGACCAAACCGTTGAATTTAGGTAAAAACAAAATGCGTTGCAGAAAGAAAGCCGTCACGCAACAAATTTCCAATTGGTCGTGCTCCATGATGAGCTACCTACGTATCCCATCAGAAATCAGACCAAGACATAGTTCGGGTAGGAGTCAAGCATACGCAAGCACAAGTTATCATACGGATGAATGCTCTTATCCTGTCGTGAGGCACATGCTCATGCAATGGTATCTTTCAAATAAACTCGACCGACCAAGTGTCGTGCTTACTCTATGTCATGTCTTCTCTATTTATGACGCATATTTCATGATGCGCTTAGCCGGAGGGGATTTATCAAATGTTGACCGATGTAAATATTCGTTTGCAAGGGTCGAGAAAATGCGTTTCCAAATTCCCAAAACAAGGGTTAACGCAAATCTGTTGCGAGAACGGAGATTGCAATTCCGTTGCACTCCAAAGGATCAATGTAAATCTGTTACGAGGATCGACAATATAAATCCATTATATTCCTAGAACGAGGGTTAACACAAATCTGTTGTGAGAACCGAGAATACAAATCCGTTAGACTCTCAAACAAAGGATCAACGTAAATCTATTACGAGGATCCAGAATATAAATCCGTTATATTCCCAGAACCAAGGTTAATGCAAATCTATTGCAAGAATGGAGAATGCAATTCCGTTGCACTCCAAAGGATCAACATAAATCTGTTACGAGGATCGAGAATATACATTTGTTATATTCCCAGAACGAGGGTTAATGCAAATCTGTTGCGAGAACTAAGAATGCAAATCCATTACACTCTCAAACAAAGGATCAACATAAATCTATTACGAGGATCGGGAATATAAATCCATTATATTCCCCGAACGAGGGTTAATGCAAATCTGTTGCAAAAACTGAGAATGCAAATCCGTTACGCTCTCAAACAAAGTATCAACGTAAATCTGTTACGAGGATCGAGAATATAAATCTGTTATATTCCCAGAATGAGGGATAACAAAAATCTATTGCGAGAACTGGGAGTGCAAATCCGTTACACTCTCAAACAAAGGATCAACGTAAATCTATTATGAGGATCAAGAATATAAATCCGTTGTATTCCCAGAACGAGAGTTAACACAAATCTATTGTGAGAACCGAGAGTGCAAATCCATTACACTCTCAAACAAAGGATCAATGTAAATATGTTACAAGGATCGAGAATATAAATCCGTTATATTCCCAGAACAAGGTTTAACGCAAATCTACTACAAGAACCGAGAATGCAAATCCATTACTCTCAAACAAAGGATCAACGTAAACTTGTTACGTGAATCAGCCCACAGGCTCAAATTTATGTAAATTTTCAAAATTTTGGAGCCCACGGACTCCAAATCATTTAAATTTTCAAAATTTTTGGAGCCCACGGACTCAAAATCATTTCAACTTTCAACATTTTAGAGCCCACAGACTCAAATTTATTTCAACTTTCAACATTTTAGAACCCACGGACTCAAAATTATTTCAATTTTCAAAATTTTGGAGCCCAAAGACTCAAAATTTTATTTTAACTTCACGAAATTGAGGACCAGTTTGATCCTGAAAACCATCCCCGGGGGTTAAAAGCATAATGAGGGTAAAATTTGTGGGCTCAATTTCAATTTTCGGGACCCAATTTGAATACGGGGGGGGGGGGGGGGGGAAATGAAGGGTCTGTTAACCGCCTTAATCACAGCACATGCTAGAGTTTGTGACAGTCCATGACTGCCGTGCGATACTCATGGAATGCCGCTACGGCATTTAGCGAGTGCCGCACGGCACTTCTCTAACTGCCACGCACGAAAATCGAGTGCCATGTTTGAGCAGCAGTGACTTATACCGAGAGTTTTATTTCATTTTCATTTCATTCTCCCATCTCTTCTCTCGTGGATTCCTCTGGAGAAATTTTTCATTTTTCTTTCTTCTGCTTGGATTCATCTGCTAGGGCTATCAGGTTAGTTCTACTTGATCGAATCTTGAATTATTCTCATTTTTTTCTTTGTTTTTCTGAATTCTTATGAACCTGAGACGCGAATCTCTCTCCTTTTCTTTGACAGGTTATGGTGAGCAGTTCTGGTAGTCAGAAGAAGGCCAAGTATCAGGCTACTCCTCATCCTGACCCTACGTTCTTGCTCAGGGACCCAGATGCGTACTTATCCGCCCGCGCGTTCAAGCGTGAGGTATAAACACCTCTCCCTTTCTTCTCTTGTAATCCTTCCTTTTTTGTATGAAATTCATGAATGTAATGTACAATCAACACAATTTTAAGTGCCCCATTTCAAATGCAAATGTTATGCTTGTAGCGCTTTCGAGCGCTTTGAATGCTTTAGCCAATGATTATTCAATCTCTCATCCTTTATTTTATTTCTTATGAACTCAGAGGCAATATTCCATATATTTATAAAAAAAATAACGCTATGCTTTATGAATTCTTGGGTGTTCCGCATGTACCTGCTCATATTTCAATTTTCTTTCAAAGACTTTTTGAACGTGATGCATGCCAATCAAAGCCTTGTATATCCCTCACGAATAAAGACCATTATGCTTATGAATTTTTCGAACGCTACAGCCACCTCTTTACTTATTTTGACTTGCATACTTTTTTAGGCCTACATTTCTTTTAAATCTTTTCTTACGAGACTTGCGGTTCCGCCATGTGCTACTACTTTATTTTTATTTTTCAAGTATGTGAACGTTATATTTAATTTTTTTGAAAGTCTCCTTTTCTTCCCTTTTTATTATTCATTCATCCTTTATTATCACCCCCCGCCCCTTTCTATTATTCTGTAAATGACACCAAAAATATACACAAATGGAACGAGCGCCATGCTTGAGAAATTCTTGCGAGTATTCCAGATTAATTTTTTTTTTGCTTTTACTATTCATTGCTTGCCTCTTCTTTCATTATAATTATTCTTTTCTGCTCTTTTTTCTTTTCTTTCTTGGTTCATTAACTAATTTTGAATCTTTCAAATTTTTCTGCTGCCGAAGGACGTGCTGAAGGGGCACGACAGCTTGGCTCATGGGTTTGCTTGGTACGGGGAGTTGAGCGAGACTATGCAGGGATTCATTAGGGATGCCAGTCTTGGGGACTTCATCAAATTTTTGACGAAGAGCTCCAACTACTTGAGGCAGATTCATGCATTAGCAAAGCGGTGGTGGGATACCACCAACACCTTCCACTTCTCGTTCGAGGAGATGATGATGACTCCCCTCGACTTTAGCATGATTACTAGGATCCCATTAGGCGGAGAGCTCATACGATATCTAGATGTGGTCACCGAGTTAGATCAGGTGCAGGAGCTGGTAGGAGTGGTCCCAGAGGATCCCTTAGTTACGGCCAAGTGGTTCATGGACACTTTCAGAGGCCGGCTGGGTTTTACAGACGAGGAAATGGCTTGGGGCTTCATTATATATATGCTGGGGTGCTCTCTTCTAAGCACCAAGGGAGACCGGATCTCCCTGATGCTACTGGGGTCCTTGGATCGCTTGGAGCAGATATACTAGTATGACTGGGTAGGTGCAGGATTAGACATCTTGTATCAGCACATGGGAGAGATATCCCGGGATCACCCAGCCTCTACTGGCGGCTTCTGGAGGGCTTGGGAGGTATACTTCTTCTCTTTCATAAATTTCCAACCCTAAATTAAATTTTGCATTCTTTATTCATGATTCTCAAAACTTATGCCCTTCTCTCTTTCTTGTAGATTTGGTCCAATGAGTACTTACATATGATGTCGCCTGATACGCGGCCGACAAACGCCCTCATCATGCCCCAGGGGCTGAAGTGGGCGAAGGATTAGGTCGGGCGGAAGACCGGGGCTCATGATTTCATCTTGTTCAGGAACATCCTAATGAACCTATGAGAGTAGCACGTCCGATGGCAGCCCTGGATCGATGTGTTTCCTGAGGCCTCCCAGGGGATACGGGAGTCAGCTGGGTATGACCCACAGAGGATCTTACTGGATGGACCAGAGGCTCGGGCGTGGTACCTGGGAGAGTGGGTGACCAGACAGTCATTGGCAGCTAAGTCTTTCTTCGTGCCATACCCTCCGCCGGAGTCCATGAGAGCTACGGATACCCGCCAGGGCTCCGTGCTCATGGTTGCCTTAGCCGGTTTGTCTCTTCAGGGTTTCGTGGAGCCTCCAGCGGGATACGTAGCTTTCTGTGCTGCAAAGCTGATGGGGAAGTTCCCTCTAATGGAGGTGACCTAGGTGAATTTCTTTCAGTCTCTTAAAACTTTATCTTAATTTTTAAAACATGCGTGTTTATCTCATTATTAGATTTATTCTTCTTTGCAGCCCGTGATGCAGCTCGGGATTCAACTTTATTGCCTTGGGATTTGAGCCTCAGGACGGTCTCTTACAGTGAGCAGACCACTACTATGGTCCCCAGATACCAGGCAGGTACTTCTACCGTTCCGCTCCAGTATGATCATGTCCCACGGGACTATGCCGAGGAGGGCTTGCTTTATGCTCATAGCGTGAGAGAGTGGATTTATGGCAGAGAGTTGAGGGTAATTTCTAAATTTTGCTTTTTTGTTTTAAAACTGTAGTTTTATTATGATATTCTAACTTTTCTTCCTTAGACTCAGGCTAATGGGGCGCGGGCAGCTGCTGAGGTTCACACGAGAGCTCTGGTAAAACAAATGCTCCTTTTATTTTGCTTTTAGCTTTCCAATCAATTCTATTACAACCTGGTAATTTGACTTATTCCCTCCGTTCAGGAGGAACAAGTTGGGGCTCAGTCCCGGCAGGTGGGAGTGCTCCAGCAGCGGCTTCAGCAGTTTGGCATTCCTCTTAGTGATGCCCCTGGAGGTAGCGGTGTTGGACGTGGTGGAGGCGGTGGTGTGGGCACTAGCAGCGGCAGAGGCGGAGGCAGAAGAGGAGGCGGTCATGGCGGGAGCGGCACAGAGTCAGAGGAGGAGCCTCTCAAATGCGTCACTCGCCAGACTCGAGCCCGGTGCCGTGGCTAATCACTTTCCTTTTTTGTGCTTTGAGTGCTTCTGGAGAGGACTTATACTTTTATTTGGATGATTGTATGTATATGTATATACTTATTCTTGATGACGGCTTCAGGATAGACGGTAAAATAGGCACTTGCATTACCTTTATTATCATTATTATTTTTTGCTTTTCACTGCTGCTCACCATATGTGTGACCATAGCTTGGTCCTTTTCTTGCCGTATGTGGGACTATAGCTTGGTCTCCCCTTTTCTTTTAACTTTGAATGCTTCTATCTCCTTTATTTATTTAGAAATTATTGAATGAATGAATGTATGCGACCATGGCCTGGTTTTTCTTGTACGTCCTACATGATGCGCACGTTTTATTGTTCTTTATTTAGTTTTTTGTTTGTAGGTGGGCTAAAAATGTTACAAACAGACCCTGGCCAAAATAAAACTCAGAACTGCACTCAGTTTGGCCTCTGCGGCACTCAGTGACTGCCGCAATAGCAGTCAGTGAATGCTGCAATGGCATTCACGAACTGCCGCTCGTCACTTCATAGAGTGCCGATCTGCTTTATTGACTGTCGCGGGTAGGTAAGCAACTTTATTCTCCTATTTATACCATTTTTTCCCCCAATACTCTCTAAAACACCATTTTTTCCTCTTCACTTCTTCCCAAAATGGCCCTCATTAGTTCTCAAATCCTCTTCCCATGGATGGATGCTCTCTTGGGCATTGACAGGCTAAATTTCGAGTGTTTCAGACTAAACAATCTCTTCTCCTTCCGACGAATGTTTTTGAATGAAGGCTTGCTTCGAGTTACGATTCAGTTCTGGGATCCCTCCCTTCATGCCTTTCACTTTGGTTCCCATGAGGTCTGCCCTTTCTTTGAGGAATTCAGCGCTATTCTCCACACCGACCTCTTTGTGGATCTGATAGTTCCCTCGGTGCAAGCGGGTTATGTTCGCGACTTGGCCATCCTACTCCGCATATCCCGTAGTGCTGTGGGCTCTTTCATATGTGACCGGCAGATTGACTTTCAGTGACTTTCTTCGGTGTATGCCCCCATGGGGGATCCTTATGACGGCGGATATCAAAATATCCGGCGATGTGCATTATCGATTGCCATGCTTTCTTACTTCCTCTTCTAGTCGTCTTCCGACATTCTCATACCCATTGCCTATGGTCTGTGAGAGATGAAGAGTGCCGTCATGCTAGTTCTTGGCGAAACCTTGATAGGTTTGGATCAGGCTCATGCCACCGGGGCCATGTTATCTGTGGGAGCCCTCTTCGTCCTACAACTTTGGCTCATGGAGTGCCTGGATCTCTTTGTGCATCCTTCACACCTTTGTGGGTTGCTTCCCTACGATCGCATTGAGGTTCACCATTTGTTCCGCTCAGATGACGCATGGCTTAATTGGCTCAAAAACCCCTCTCTTGGTGATATTCGCTGGTTTTGCCCAGATTGGTCTTATCGCTCTGTTGCAGTGCAGCTTCCCGGGAAACTTGGTATCTGGTTGCCTAGTTTGAACGCCACTACTTTCTACATTTATGGCCTGGTGGTCCGTCAGTTTAGACTCTTGCAGGATATTACTAAGGCTCTTGCTGTTGATTTTAATAGAGGTTCGGTCATGTTCCTTTCCACTATGAAGGCTTTCATTGAAGCTTGGCTTGACAGAGTGTCAGCTCCTTTCCAAAGGGTCCCTACTTCAATTGTGCCTACTACTGAGTACCTTCTTCAAATCCAGACCTTGGTTCAGGGACGGACTTTGTCGACATTCGTGGACGAAAATAAAACAACAGGATAGAGCTTTATTTTGCAAAATTTTAGACAAGTCCTGCCCATATTTTTATGCTTTTGATTGTGATTTTCTTATTTCCCTTTTCAAAAAGTGCTTTCAAGCTTTTAGGAACATGTTCAATCAAAGTGTTCACTCTTCCAATTAACCCTTTATGAAATTTTTTGCTTTTTAATGTCTTTTCTTGGCTCTTTATCTTGCTTTGTATCTTGCTTGAAGCTTTACTCATTTTATGCCGTGAGTTCATTTTTACCTTTTTTTACAGTACTCATTATGATAGTTAAGAGATCCAGAGATGGGTTCAAGGCAAATATTTGGGTTCTTCGGATAGCTAACGAAGTTTGCCCCTGGTTTTGGGGCTTCGAAGTGGTTCGGGGCAAATGCTAGTTTGCCCTAGTTTAGTATAGGGTTCTTCAGGTTTTTTTTTTTTTTTTTGGGTTTTTGGAGGACCGAAGGCTCTTGGGGAGCCCGCCTACTTATCCCCGAACGGGCATCGGGTCCGCAGTAGTTTGGCTTTTTACGGCTCGACTGAAAGTGCCTTTTAGGCAATGCTTAATGACCGAACCGAGTAGGTTGCCTACGTATCCCCTAGCGGGAATTAGGTCAAGCGTAGTTCATCTAAGTAGCTAAGTAGGTGGTTTTAAAAGAAACGGTTTCAGGCAAAGTATTTCTTGAGGCGATCGAGGTTCATCGGTTGTTTGAATTCAACCCCGTCTAGGTCCATGAGATAGGCCGCTCCTCCAGAAAGGAGAGTCTTAATGATGTACGGCCTGACCCAGTTGGGTTTGAATTTTCCTCTGGGGTCATAAACGGGCACTTTCAGTTCTTTGAGGACCAAGTCACCCTCAGCAAGCTTCCTTGAGCGAACCTTTTTGTTGAGAGCATAAGCTATCCTCTTTTGGTACCCCCGAGTATGGTTTATCACAGTCAACCTTTTCTCATCGAGCAACATTAGTTCCTCGTACCTTCCTCGCATCCATTCCAACTCAGTCACTTCACACTCTGCCAAAATTCTCAAAGAAGGTATTTCTACTTCAATTGGAAGAACAACTTCCATCCCGTAAACCAATGAGTATGGCATAGCTCCCGTGGAAGTTCTTACAGAGGTGCAGTATCCCCATAATGGACACGGTAACTTCTCCTTCCAATCTTTGTATGTTTTCCCCAAGATTGCTTTAACATTCTTATTTGCTGCTTCCACCGCTCCGTTCGTTTAAGACCTATAAGGGGAAGACTGATGGCGGGTGATTTTGTATTTTTCTAGGAGTGGAATAACTTCCCCTTGGAAGTGGCTACCATGGTCTGAGATGAACTCATTCGGGACTCCATATCTGCAAATTATGTTCTTTTCTATGAAACTCACCACATCCTTGGCCTTCAAAGTGGTGTACGACACTGCCTCTACCCATTTGGTAAAATAATCAATTACCACGATTATGTATCGATGTCCGTTGGATGCCTTTGGAACTATCACACCGATGATATCAATGCCCCAAATAGAAAAAGACCATGGCGTGGTTATGCTATAGAGCTGGGAAGGAGGAGTATGCATTAGATTTGCATGGATCTGACCTGGTCTTACCAAAATACTACCTGCGCATCTACCTACACTTGGGTATAGCACACAAGCACACACAAATTAATTTTGTTTCAAGTTTTTGGCGCCATTGCTGGGGATGGCGATGAGTAAGTATTTAGATTACCTCACTCTGTCTTCATCTATTTTTATTTTTCTTTTTTAGACTTTTTTCCTTTCATGTCCGATAATTGCATCGAAGGAATTCAAAAATCCACTCTACTCATTTGATTCCTCTAGTTCTATCAACTCCATCGCCACACCTATAGAATCTATGGCTGACGATCAAAGCAAAAATGGTGAGAATCGGGATATGCCTATTGACGATTCGCTGCGTCCATTGCACAATCTCATGCAACCTGAACACGCACCGACTCCTTCTTGTATTCTCATTCCACCCCATGTGAGCGAATTTCAATTTCGTAACGGAATGATTCAAATCCTTCTAACATTTCATGGAATGGAGAGCGAGAAGGTATATCTACATGTTAAGGACTTCGAGGATGTTTGCAAAACATTCTCTCAGAACTACGCTGTTGATGTAACATGCTTAATGTTATTTCCCTTCACTCTGAAGGATAAAGCAAAAGCGTGGCTGCTCACCTTCAAGCCACATTCAATCTTCACCTGGCATACAATGAACATTGCATTTTTAATGAAATTCTTCCCACAACTCATGACCACCAAACTTAAACGTCAAATCAATTCTTACAAACAAAAGAGCAATGAAACCTTCACTCAAACTTGGGAGCGTTTCAAAGATTTGTTGCTCTCATGACCACATCACGGGTATGAGAAATGGTGAACCATTAGCTACTTTTATAAGGACTAAATGGTGAAATGAAAAAATTGGTTAAAACCATGAGCACAGGTCCATTTCTTAGAAAAAACACTGAAGACGCTGAAGCCTATTTCTAGTGGTTAGTCGAACATGCTCATGAATGGTCTATCTCTAAAGAAGTTTCATGTGCATAGCTAGCAGTTGTAGAGGAAAAAAGCATTTATCAGCTAAAAGTGAAGATCACCTAATGATAATACAAAGAACTAGCAAGAAAGGTAGAGGAGTTAGGAATGAAAGGAGAAAGTTCTAGGTAGGTTTTGCCTGAAGAACCATGCGGCACATGTAATATGTTGGGACACACAACTCAATACTGTCCTAATGTGCCGCCGTATTTTCAAGAACAGGCCCCATGGAAATGAATGCCATGCAAGGATATAGAGGGGCGGGGATTCCTACAATAACAATAATAATTTTCAAAATAACAATTGATGGAATCACCCTGGGTTTGATAGGAAAAATGATTCTGGGACCCAAAACCAATATCAGCAACCGCCCTACAACAATAATAACCAATACCAAGGACAATACAATAAAAAGTCCCAACCGTTCAATCAAAATAGATCTAATAACTACAACCAGGCTCAAACCTCTAATAACCAACCGTCAAGCGTACATGTTCCACCACATGAAAAGGTGCAAGAGGAAGATCCGCTCTCTAATGCGAATCTAACACAACAATTGATTCAAATGATGATTAAAATGTCTGCGACATTAGAGAGAATGGATGCACGATAAGAGGTATCGGGAGGAGTGTTTCCAACCCAACTACTTCAGAACCCTAAGGGATACAACAATAGTCCCAATAATCATGAACATGTAAAAGTCGTGACTACTCTAAGGAGCGGCAACATTATAGGGCACAATATGCCTCTTTCTACACCTGAAGAGTATGAAGTGCATGAAGTGGTAAATATAAATGAGCCATCTACACAAGAAGAGGAGCCATCTACTAATAACGAACCATTAGAAACAAATGATGATGCTTCTAAAGAAGTCGAAGAAGTTGAGAAAAGGCCTAGAAAGGAGCCCGTGAAGGACGATTACCTAAATGCCATTTCCCCGCGCCTTACCCTCAAAGGATAAAGACGCCTAAAAATGAGATAAAGAATCAAGAGTTCTTGGAATTGTTTAAATAAGTAAAAATAAACCTTCCACTCCTTGATGCAATCAAACAAGTACCGACCTATGCTAAATATCTTAAAGATTTATGCACGGTCAATAGGCGGCAGAGTGTGAAGAAATACTCCTATGTCGCTTGCCAAGCAAGCGCAATCATCCAAAATGAACTTCGTCCTAAACTCAAAGACCTCGGTTCTCCCACTGTCTTATGTCAAATTGGGAATCAAAGTATAGACAACGCACTCCTCAATCTAGGAGCAAGTGTTAACTTGCTGCCGTACTCTATATATAAACAACTAGGGTTGAGTGAACTCAAGCCTACTCGAGTTGCACTACAACTGGCAGATAGGTCGATGAAATACCCTAGAGGAATACTGGAGGACGTCCTCATTCAAATAGACTCGTTTGTTTTCTCGGTTGATTTTGTAATCTTATACATTGAACCTGTGTCCAATCCATGTGCATAAATCTCAGTAATTTTTGGACGTCCATTCCTCGACACAATCGATGCCACAATAAAAATAAGAAGTGGTATAATGACCATCGTATTGGGAATATGACTTTAAATGTCAAAATCTTTTCTAATCCCCGACCTGAAGAATACGAGGATGAAAAAGAAGTTAACTACATCAAAACGATCATCGAAGATGAGGCCGATGTTGTTAATTACAAAGATCCTTTGGAGGTAGTTGTGTCACAATTCGACGTAGTCTATCGACCTAACAATTCTACTCCATTGGATGCCGACCTTAATCAAATCTGCCTCATGATGGAAATAAAAGAGGAGGATAGAATATGAACCATTGCCCCCTAAAACAAAATTAGTTATGCCCTCAAACTTTCAGTTTCCTGATCTGGAATTAAAAGAGCTTCCTAAAGAGCTCAAATACAATTTCCTAAGGACTGAAAAGACGTACCCTATCATTATATCATCTACTTTAAATCTCGAGCAAGAGGGTAAACTAATTCTAACCCTGAAACAACATGAAGGAGCATTGGGATGGACGATCGCCGACCACAAAGGCATAAGTCCGTCTGTTTGCACCCATAAAATATATTTGGAGGAAGACACCCAACCATCACGACAAATGTAAAGGTGTCTGAATCCCAACATGCAAGAAGTTGTCAAAAGGTGGTCTTAAAACTACTTGACGTTGGGATGATTTTTCCTATCTCTGACAGCCCTTAGGTTAGCCCAACCCAAGTGGTGTCGAAAAAAGTGGGTATAACCTTTATTCTAACTAAAAATGGAGAATTGGTACCGACACGCATCCCCACCGAATGGAGGATGTGTATCGATTATAGAAAGTTAAACACTGTGACCCAGAAAGACCACTTTCCTTTAGCGTTCACGGACCAAATGCTAGAACGAGTGGCAGGTCATAAGTACTATTGCTTTTTGGACGGATATAGTGGGTATAACCACATCGAAATCTCTCTTGTAGATCAAGAGAAAACAACTTTCACGTGTCCATTTGGTACTTTCCCTTACCGACGTATGCCCTTCGGTTTGTGGAATGCACCGGCTACTTTTCAGCGGTGCATGCTCAGTATTTTCAGTGACATGGTCGAACAGATTTTGGAACTGTTCATGGACGATTTCTCTGTGTTCGGCCATAGTTTTGAAAATTGCTTGGAAAATCTTGAATGTGTGCTAGCATGATGTGAGGACAAACACCTAGGACTAAACTGGAAAAAATGTCACTTTATGGTGACGAAGGGAATAGTCCTCGGCCATATAATCTCTGATAAAGGTATTGATGTTGTCAGTATCAAGATATAAAAAGTATACTTTACTTTTCTAAAGATTTGCAGTGTGGAAGTAAAGGTCGAACCCACAGAGATTGAAATACTAAAACACTTTAATTTTAAAACCAAAATTTAATTAATTAAGAAAACGGAATTCGATTTGAATTTTAATTAAACTAATAACAATGAAAATAAATCTAAATTACGAAAACGATTTAAAATTATTTTTATAAATATGTTTAAGGAACCTAGGATTGCAAATCCACCACTAGCTTCATAATAAGGGTATTTATGAATTACTTTAGCTTATTAAGTTGGATGATAATGGAGAATTGTAGCTACAAGCCCAATTCCTCTGTCAAGAAAATAACTATGGTTCAAGCACCAACATAATCCATCTTCGGGTAGCACGAATTATCCCACACTAAACTAGGGTTGTGGTATAACCCGTCTAATCTAGGCATGGACTATTCGGATACTTGATAGCACAATTCAATTAAACACCATTACATGTAAATAATCTATATAAGCACAGCAAAAATAGATCATTGAGCACATCATAGTCAAAATAGATCTCAGACAAGAATAAACTTTGAAAGTAATGATTTTAATCAATAGAAGCACGATTTGTTTATAAAAATTCTCGGAACATGTAACTGTCATCCATACATAATAAAACTAAAATAAAAATATAAAATACACCCTATTACTTGACTAGGGTTTCATTGAAACCCTAGATCTTGGTTTAAGCGGCCGTAGAATTGAAGATTGGCAAGAGGTTGTGGAGGAGGCCATGGGAATCCTTGGACTTCTTCTTCTTCTCCTTGCTTTCCCCTCTTCAAATAGCTGAAATTTTTGTTGTAAATGGCTGTATATTGATGTGTATATTAGTGTGTAATGATTTGTAATTATAAATTTGATTTAGAATAGCATTTATATAGAGTTTGGACGGATTTAGGAAGCTTTCCTAAGTCAAATCGCACTAAAACAGCTATATTTACGTTTCTGGACGTCATATGCACAAACCATCTCCGTTGGACACATTAATTTAACAAAATACGCGTTTTTGGTTTTTTCACAAGTCGCTCGCGCGAGGTAGTTTTCGCTGCACTGTGCGACTTTCGTAGAATTGCGATAACGTTTTGGTTGGAACTCGGATTGACTTGCCGTTTAAAGCCACGCGTCCGTAACTCGAAGATCTACATTTTATATCTCAGGAGAAATTTCTCAAATCCAAAGTATCCTTTGTCAAAACTGCAATTTTCCGAGACTACTACTGCATTCAGCTTTCACCGGAATCACCGTTTGAGCCCAGAATGACTTCCAAAGCCACTAATTATTGGATTTTTGTGCATTTTTAAGTTAAAGCTCCAAAACCTATAAAATTTAGAATACTTATTAAAAAACAAGTAATAACTACATGAAATGGGCTAACAGAGCGTATTTTTAAGACTATAAACGACAACTATTCGTCGCCGATCAGGTATCCAAGTGGATAAAGCAAATATCGATATAATCTCAAATCTACTTGTCCCCCGTATAGTTAAAGACATCCATTTTTTCTTGGGACATGTGGGATTCTATCGTCGATTTATCCAAAATTTTAGTGCAATCTCCCGACCACTTTGTCAACTGCTTGTCAAAGACACACCATTTGAATGGTTCGAAAGTTGCCAAACATCTTTCGATGCACTAAAAGACCACCTTACCTCCGCACCAATAATACAGGCACCCGACTAGAGTTTGCCTTTCTTACTGATGTGCGATACTAGCGACTATGCTATTGGTATAGCTCTACGACAGAGGAAGGATAATAAGCCATACGTTATCTATTATACCAGTTAGATGCAGAATGACGCTCAAATGAATTATACAACCACTGAAAAAGTGCTTCTAGCTATAGTATTCACCTTGGATAAATGTAGATCTTACCTGATAGGGTCTCCAATTATCTGTTTTACAAACCACTCGACCCTCAAATATTTAATATCTATGAAAGACTCAAAACAAAGACTCAAATTTCTATCTCAGGAGAAATTTCTCAAATCCAAAGTAATCTTTGTCAAAAATGTAATTTTCCGAGACTGCTACTGCATTCAGCTTTCACCGGAATCACCGTTTGAGCCCAGAATGACTTCCAAAGCCACTAATTATTGGATTTTTGTGCATTTTTAAGTTAAAACTCCAAAACCTATAAAATTTAGAATACTTATTAAAAAAAAGTAATAACTACATGAAATGGGCTAACAGAGCGTATTTTTAAGACTATAAACGACAACTATTCATCGCCGATCACACCCCCAAACCTACTCTTTGCTAGTCCTCGAACGAAAAGAACAGAAAAATAAAACTACTACTACAAATACTACTCCATTTTCGCATGGATCACGATTGCATTTAGCATATGCAACAAGCCTTTTAAACGTCTAGGTGTCCCTAGTCGGACGAGTGAAGTCTCGTGAGGGTTCTCGTCAACAAGTCACCCTCAACCATCTTTATTAATTTGTAAATTTTAAAAAAAATTTATTTAGAACGAAAAATTAATAGTCAATACTCATTATAAAACAATGATTTGAAATAGAATAACGAACAAAAGAAAAAACATGATGAAACATCTACCTACGTCATGAAAAACAATCCCAAGTACATGCATCGTATAAATCAATAGAGTTTCTCATAAAATCGCACGTGTGTGATGTGGTAGTCAAATGAACATGCGCATGTCATGAACTTGGAATATAACTTGGATGACCATCTAACTATACTTCGACTACGAATCTCACAATGTCAATTACACTCTAAAATGAAACACTCAGAAACAGGTGTAATTTTTCTAATATTTGGGAGCAAAGAAATATATTTTCAAAACAAGAAATGCTCACATATGACTCGAAAAGGACGCATGACACGAAAGAACAGTAGTCTCATGGATAGGATGCCAATAATCAAGAAAAATTAATCATTACCATGTTTTAATCCCCCTCCCATCGTTTTCATAACCGAACCATGTTTCCTAGGATCAAATAGGACTTTTTAAAGGTTGTAATGTGGCTCAGGTAATGAAAAATGATATAAATGATTTATTAGGTAGTTTTAGAATGGCATTGTAAGGCATATTCGGTTTCTTTCATTCATCTCTTCTACCAACTTTCATTTTTTCATTCTCTTCTTTCATTTTTCTTTTTCTTTTTTTTTTCAATATCAATCTTATATTTTTTCCTTCTCTTTCTTTTGTTTTTTTCAATATGTTCAATCTTTTTCCTTTTTTTCTTTTTTTTTTTTTCTTGCTTGTCGGATGACTATTCATTGATTTCTAAGCAACTACCCCAATAGTATCTTATCTTCTTCTTCTCAATCAACACATACCCTTATCAACACTAAAAGGTGACGAATCTTTCAGTGGTGAACTCCAAGTTGGTCAAGTTGGAGCAAAAACAGGATAATGGCAATTAAAGAAAAAGGCATTTTACGACTCAAAAGGGCAAACTAAGGAAATTTATCATTTATTGGTTAGTAGCAAACAAAGAAGGGCCTAAGATCATGTCCTATGGTCATATGGTTCTTCAATGTCTACGACGGAAGATTATTTAGCATGGTAACAAATATTTTAACTTGACTCTGAACCAAAGCAAAAATAATGAGATTAAACAACAAGTTAATGCGCTATTTCAATGAAATTCGAGAAACACAATATATTTATAACCCTCTAAAAAGAAAAGATAGGCTCAAAAGCTCACCGGGTCTAGTCTCCACCTTGTGTTATCTAGAAATTCGAATCATATTACAATTCATATCAAACATGCATTCAAGTGAGTACGTGCAGTGTATAGGTTTGTGTGCAAATCTATGATATAAAACTATGATTCAAACGATACATGACCTAAAACGTCTCAACACGACTTCAGCGAATATTTAATCACATCTTCTCTTGTTTATCATTCTATAACAATCGTAGTTACATAACAAGAAGTATCAAATTAAGATTGCAAAAACGTCGGTAACATCGTTTATATAAGCACAAGAATTGAAATTTTTTTTAAAGTAGTGCATAATAATGTGCATGTAAATATATGAATGCATACCCCCAAACCTAAACCTTTCATTGTCCCCAATGAAACAATAAAAAGAAAGAAAGGAAAGTACGTAAAGAAGGAACGATAGTACCTCGATCTTGACAAGCATAGAACAGGTGAACACAAAGGAATAAGGCAATAAAATTCAATGTAACCTGTTACTTCTTGATTAAACAAACAATTAAATAATAAAAGCTAACATATAAGTTTTTTTTTAATCAATAGAAACTAAATTATAAGTTAAAGAACGTAAAAGAAAACAAATAGAAACAAAACTATCTAAACAAAGACAAACTGAAATGAAAAGAACTGAAAAGAACAAACAGAAAAGAAAATAACTAACCAGGTGTGGGAAACAGAAGGTAAAAGAACAACAAGAAAAAGTGGAAAAACCCCACCTCGCACGAGCGGACCGCGCGAGCGACCCTCGTGCGAGCGAATCCCTCCGCGAGGTGGACTTGAGGCTACATATATAAAAAAACTTGAAAAATTTTGTCTATGGGGGAATCTCGCGCAAGCAGGCTGCGCGCGCGAAATGCCATTTTTCCTCTTTTTCTGTACTTTTTTGTAAATAAGCCAAAAATAACTTTACTCCGACCCCCAAACCTGTTCAGAAAGACCACAACTGAATCAAAAAGACCCAAAAATAACCAAAAACAAGATAAACGGATGAAATAAAGCTTGGGTTGCCTCCCAAGAAGCGCTAATTTTTACGTCTTTAGCTAGACCAAGCTATCTCAAAACTCATGGAGGCCGTAAATCGGACTGTGTACCCCTAAGGATATCAGGGAGACTCCGGTGGTAAGTCGAAAGAATGTCGTTTTGGATTAATTTATTTGACGGATCATCCTTATTATGTTCAAGTCGATTTTTCACCTTCTGAGTAAATTCCTCATTAGGGTTTGGTTTATTCAAATCCATCCGCTCATTATTCACTATATTATTCCCCTCACTCATATTTAGTTCTCTTTTAGGCTCAATATTCCGTCTTACCTCACATTCTGCCTCACATAGGTAATCGTCGTCTTCAAGAGGTTGATCCATAGAATTAAATACGTTTAATTTTAAGTTCATGTTCCCAAATGACACCTTCATTACCCCTGTCCGACAGTTAACACGAGCGTTAGCGGTTGCTAAGAATGGACGGCCTAAGATGACAGGAGTGTGTTTCCTAGCATCTATCACGGGTTCGGTGTCAAGGACCATGAAATCGACAGGATAATAGCATTTATCAACTTTAACTAAGACGTCCTCGACGATTCCTCTAGGTATTTTAATAGAACGATCCGCTAATTGTATGGTAGCGGCCGTAGGTTTAAGTTCACCTAGTCCTAGTTGTTTATAGACGTGGTAAGGTAAGAGGTTAACACTAGCTCCTAGGTCAAGGAGAGCCCTATGGATGACAGTGTCACCTATGGCACATGAAATAGTTGGCGTACCAGGATCCTTGTACTTTGGAGGTGAGTGTTGAAAAATAGAACTTACTTTTTCCGTGAGAAAGACCTTTTTCGGAGTATGACTACGCAATTTACGTTTTTGAGTGCATAAGTCTTTAAGACATTTAGCGTAAGCGGGAATTTGTTTAATAGCATCGAGGAATGGAATATTAATCTTTACTTGTCTAAACACCTCGAGTATATCTTCCATTTTTTACCCTTTCTTAGACAAATGTGACGGTTCATCAACGTTAGGTGGAAATGGCATTCTCGGAATATAATTCGTTGGGACCGGTTCTTTATCTTTCTTATTCCTTTTCATTTCTTCACCTTCCTTATTCGAGTTATTATTTATATTTCTCCCACTCGTATCTGGATTTTCAACAACTTCCTCTTCTCTAATAGTCGTCCTAGTCGAAACAACGTTCACGCTCTCACTCGACCCCCCCTTTTCGTATTGTCCCTTAGGATTTTGAATAGTTTACGCAGGCAACTTTTCCTCATTTTTATGACTCACCGCAGTAGCTATTTGTCCTATTTGGGACTCAAGCTTCGCAATGGATTGTGTATGAGAGTGCACTATTTGTGCTTGTGCTTGGACTTGAGTTTCTATGTTTTTAAGGGATGCCAACACCGTAGCCTCAAAAGTGTTATCCCTTGGAGGGTTAGGATTAGGAGGTGGGTGTGGGTGTTGATTTTGTTGATATTGGGGTCAATAAGTATTAGAAAAATTGTTCTACATAGAATTATAATTATTCCGTGGGAATTATTGCATAGAATTAACGTGTTGCTCAACAAATTTCGGATATTGAGATGCAGAAGGACATGCAAAGATATTATGTGACAGTTCAGAACATAATGCACATACTTCTGAATAGGGTGGATTAGACCTAATTCTCATCCTCATAAGTTGGTCAAGTTTTCTATTTAATTCTTGTATTTCAATTGATTGACTTGACTCAAACTTTACCTCTCGCTTAGGTCGTGAATAATATCCCTCGGAACGTACTGACACAGCCTGATGCATCGAATTCTCGCTTAATGTTTCAAAGATTTTCCAGGCCTCATCGACACTTTTGTGTAGAAAGGTACCCGCACAAACAGCATCGACGGTATTACGGACTGAGGGAATAAGTCCCTCATAAAAGACATGTACCAACTGCCACTTAGGAACCTGATGATGTGGACACGAGCGTAATAATTCTTTAAATTTTTCCCATGTGTCATAAAGTGATTCCCCATCTTGCATCACAAAGTTTGTTATGGATTTTCTTATCTGATTAGTTCTTGTGATTGGGAAAAACTTTTGTAAAAATGCATTGTGTAAGGCTTCCCAAGTTTTAATCGTGTTCGGCTCAAGTGATTGAAGCCAATACTTTGCTTTATCCTTTAAAGAGAATGGGAAGAGACGCAATTTTAATTCATCATCAGTGAAACTTTGGATTTTTAACGTATAGCATATATCTTGGAAATCCCCTAAGTGCTGATAAGGGTCTTCATTTATACGGCCATGAAAAGAAGGAAGTAGCGAGATGGTAGACGACTTTATCTCAAAATGAGATGCTGTCGCCTCCGGTAATTCAATACATGTTTGTGGCGTGTAAGTCGTCGGAATAAAATAATCTTTAAGCGGAGGAGGTGGCGGTATATTAGGGTTATTTCCATTGCTTCCATTATTTCCAATGTCAGCCATTGGAATACGTTCTATGTTAATAAAGCGTGGTTTCTTTAGGTTTTTAAGGGTACTACGTATTTCGGACTCAAACAACGACGATGGTTTCGGAGTTAATTCGTCGTCTATGTTTAACCTAGATCTAGAAGTTATATTTGAATACTTGTTAATTCTCAATGTACGTTCAACTTCAAGATCTCAAGGTTTTAATTCTGGTTTACTTGAGCATGTACCAAACATAACCTACAAGAAAATAAACTAAAAACAAAAACTGACTCTAATAATAAAACAAACAAATACCAATCACGCAACTAAGATAACAAGCACTCAACTACTATGATGCATGAATATTATCCTGTAATGCAATGACCGCGTCAAGCCCAGCGCCCCGGGTTTCCTAGCTAATGCAGTGCAATTAACCCTAAACTAATGCAAATAGTGCATCACAGCGCCCTGACTTACAGTGGTTTAAAGCGAGTTTCACAAGAAGCAATTTATTTGAATTTTTTTTATTGATTTGTGTAAGCTTCTTTGGCGTGATTAGCTAATCCACTCGGAAACGTTAGAATTTTGACGACTCGAGAAACTACAAAATAAAATAAAAAGTTAGTTACTCAAAACAAAAATAAAAAATAAAAAAGGAAAACCTAATCTAATATTTACGAATTAACTAAACTAAGATTTTAAAACTAAAGGTAGTAATTTGCAATCCCCGGCAACGGTGCCAAAAATTGATGTTGTCAGTATCAAGATATAAAAAGTATACTTTACTTTTCTAAAGATTTGCAGTGTGGAAGTAAAGGTCGAACCCACAGAGATTGAAATACTAAAACACTTTAATTTTAAAAGCTAAATTTAATTAATTAAGAAAACAGAATTGGATTTGAATTTTAATTAAACTAATAACAATGAAAATAAATCTAAATTACGAAAACGATTTAAAATTATTTTTATAAATATGTTTAAGGAACCTAGGATTGCAAATCCACCACTAGCTTCATAATAAGGGTATTTATGAATTACTTTAGCTTATTAAGTTGGATGATAATGGAGAATTATAGCTACAAGCCCAATTCCTCTGTCAAGAAAATAACTATGGTTCAAGCACCAACATAATCCATCTTCGGTTAGCACGAATTATCCCACACTAAACTAGGGTTGTGGTATAACCCGTCTAATCTAGGCATGGACTATTCGGATACTTTATAGCACAATTCAATTAAGCACCATTACATGTAAATAATCTATATAAGCACAGCAAAAATAGATCATTGAGCACATCACAGTCAAAATAGATCTAAGACAAGAATAAACTTTGAAAGTAATGATTTTAATCAATAGAAGCACGATTTGTTTATAAAAATTCTCGGAACATGTAACTGTCATCCATACATAATAAAACTAAAATAAAAACATGAAATACACCCTATTACTTGACTAGGGTTTCATTGAAACCCTAGATCTTGGTTTAAGCGGCCGTAGAATTGAAGATTGGCAGGAGGTTGATGGAGGAGGCCATGGGAATCCTTGGTCTTCTTCTTCTTCTCCTTGCTTTCCCCTCTTCAAATGGCTAAATTTTTTTTTGTATATGGCTGTATATTGATGTGTATATTAGTGTGTAATGATTTGTAACCATAAATTTGATTTAGAATATGATTTATATAGAGTGTGGAAGGATTTAGGAAGCTTTCCTAAGTCAAATCGCACTAAAACAGCTATATTTGCGTTTTTGGACGTCATATGCACAAACCACCTTCGTTGGACACTTTAATTTAACAAAATACGCGTTTTTGGTTTTTTCACAGGTCGCTCGCGCGGCCCGCTCGCGCGAGGTAGTTTTCGCTACACTGCGCGACTTTCGTAGAATTGCGATAACTTTTTGCTCGAAACTCGAATTGACTCACCGTTTGAATCCACGCATCCGTAACTCGAAGATCTACATTTCATTGCTCTGGAGAAAATTCTCAAATCCAAATTATTCTTTGTCAAAAATGCAATTTTCCGAGATTGCTACTGCATTCAGCTTTCACCGGAATCACCGTTTGAGCCCAGAATGACTTCCAAAGCCACTAATTATTGGATTTTTGTGCATTTTTAAGTTAAAGCTCCAAAACCTATAAAATTTAGAATACTTATTAAAAAACAAGTAATAACTACATGAAATGGGCTAACAGAGCGTATTTTTAAGACTATAAACGACAACTATTCGTCGCCGATCAGGTATCCAAGTGGATAAAGCAAAAATCGACATAATCTCAAATCTACTTGTCCCCCGTACAGTTAAAGACATCTATTTTTTCTTGGGACATGTGGGATTCTATCGTTGATTTATCCAAAATTTTATTGCAATCTCCCGACCACTTTGTCAACTGCTTGTCAAAGACACACCATTTGAATGGTCAGAAAATTGCCAAACATCTTCGATGCACTAAAAGACCACCTTACCTCCGCACCAATAATACAGGTACCCGACTAGAGTTTGCCTTTCTTACTGATGTGCGATGCTAGCGACTATGCTATTGGTACAGCTCTACGACAGAGGAAGGATAATAAGTCATACGTTATCTATTATACTAGTTGGATGCAGAATGACGCTCAAATGAATTATACAACCACTGAAAAAGTGCTACTAGCTATAGTATTCACCTTGGATAAATGTAGATCTTACCTGATAGGGTCTCCAATTGTCTGTTTTATAAACCACTCGACCCTCAAATATATTCTATCTATGAAAGACTCAAAACAAAGGCTTATCCATTGGATACTCCTACTCCAAGAGTTTGATCTCACAATCAAGGATAAGAAAGGAATAGAGAATGTGGTCGTGGACCATTTATCTCAATTAACGTGTGTTGACATTAATAAATCGCTACCGATTAAGGATGAATTCCCAGATGAGCAACTGATTACTATTTCCAGTTTGCCCTGGTATGCTGACATAGTAAATTATCTATTCATGGGAAAAACCCCAGGGCATTGGTCAAATCAAGATAAGAAACGATTCCCCTCGTTTGCACGTCACTTCTTCTTTGATGACCTGTACCTTTTCAAATATTGCACTGATTAGGTCATCAGACGTTGTGTTCCGAATGAGGATATCACAGTAATCCTAGCATTATTCCATTTAGAAGCCTGTGGTGGCCACTTTGCTTCGTAAAAGACCACACAAAAAGTCCTACATAGCGGTTTTTACTTACCCACCGTATTTAAGGATGCCTATTCCTTTTGCAAAATATGCCAACACTGTCAAAAGCTTGGTACAATTTCAAAAAGGAACACTATGCCCTTAAGTCCTATTATCACAATTAAAATATTTGATTGTTGGGGCATAGATTTCATGGGCCCATTTCTAAAATCAAACAACTGTGAATATGTACTCCTAGCTGTGGAATATGTCTCAAAATGAATAGAAGCGATATTGACGAGACATAACGGCCACAGAAAAGTAATTTCCTTTCTAAAGGAACATATTCTGTCGCATTTCGGAACACCAAGGGCATTAATAAGTGACCAAGGCAAGCACTTTAGCAATAGGCCCTTAGAGTCACTCCTCAATAAATATGGGGTTAATCACAAGATCGCGCTAGCTTTTCACCCACAAACTAACGGGCAGGCAGAGTTGGCTAACCGAGAAATAAAGCATACTCTTGACAAGATGATTAGCTCCAATAGGAATGATTGGGCATACAAGCTGATCGATGCTCTATGGACGTATCGTACCATATATAAAACAAACCTATAAATGTCCCCATACAGGCTAGTGTACGGAAAGGGTTGCCACCTCCCTATCGAGATTGAGCATAAAGCATATTAGGCGACTCGCTCATTAAACTTTGATATTAAAAAGGGAGGTCAGCTAAGAAAACTCTAACTCGCAGAGCTAGAGGAAATCCATAGAGATGCGTATGACTCAACGAAGTTGCATAAGGAAAGGTTGAAGGCTCGCCATGATCAAACGATTTTTTGGAAAACATTCTAGCCAGGGCAGAAAGTCTTGTTCTATGACTCTCGCCTTCACCTTTTTCGATGTAAGCTCTGATCTCGATAGACAGGTCCATTTATCTTTAAATCTGTCTTTCCACATGGGGCCGTCGAGCTCATAAATCCCAAGAACGATGAAAGTTTCAAGGTCAATGGGCAAAGGTTAAAGTCATTCTTGGAGAACTTCCAAACCAAAGCTGAGCACATCCAACTAGATGAGCCCAACTATTGTTCCACCTAAAATACCAAAAAGAGTCATAACCTGTTGTTGTAAACTTTTCATTTCTTGTATTTTGTTTTATGTATGATATTTTGGTTTTAGTTCTTCTTCTTGAATGTGACGTTATTCTTAATCTGCTATTCCTCAAATCACTCAACTGTAGGTTCCAGAATGAGAGACGATGATGTCCATTCGATAGGCTCGTAGGTTGATTCTGAATATCAAAACCCGCCATCGACAGCCGAGGAAGTTGTATTCTGCCTTTCACCATATGAAGGGCCGGATGCAAATGTCTTCATTGACATATCTCAAGGATATATCCCATACCCACCAGCTCTTCTCGACAGCAACCCTTTTGAAAATATGGAGCACCCTGATGAAGAAGGAAAAGTGGAGTGTTACTTTATTGGTAAGGTTGACGATATACTCCTGGAGCAGTGGGAGTGTGACTCAATGTGGGAACCTTAGGACGAGAATGACTTACAAGATATTATGCTTGAATGCGACAACATTGTTTTCGCGTTTGTCGACGACTTTCTCCTTCTCAAGCTGGTCCCATACCTCTATGTGCACCTTAGCTACTTGTTGTTCAGGCTTTAATGTCCTTTACCTGCTAGTGCACGCTTGGCATCCATGCCAATAGTGAGGTTCGAACAATGTCATATTCTCCTGTGTTTATTTTTCTTTTTTTTTTATATCGTTTGTTTCTATTCCTTGTTTTCCTTGTCCAGGATTATCTATGAACCACACCGTTATACCAGTGTTCCTTCCGCACTTACTATTTCATGGACCTCCCGTAGGGTCCCCTGGTACTCCACTGCAAGAGAAAGAACAGCTGAGGAGTTACATTTCTTTATCTATAACGTCGTCAGGCTCACCAAGATCACCTCTTGCTTGCGCTTTCAATTCTTTGGATGTTTCAGACACAGTCGATGATACTCTTGATACTTTTAGATTCTTCTGGAATCTTGAATTATCGAGTTTGGACTCCAGTCTTGAAGAGTTGGCAGAGTTTGACAAAATTGTGGAAGAAGTTTTTAGGCTTAAAGAATAGTGGTTCACTTCAATTGTAGTTTCCATTTGCCTATCCTTTTGCAATTGAAGTGTAATCCTATACAAATCTTAGTTATTTTCAGTTTATTTTTTAGTTTTTCATTGTAATAAGGTCATAAGTACCAAGTGGGGGAACTAATTTAGCAAAAAGGATGCTATTAAAATTTATATTTGTAAAATTTGCAATTTTATATTACTAAGATGATCAATTCTGGCTTACATGTTCTGTATTATACTGCTGAATGGTATTCCTGTATGTCCGAAATACTTTTTGTCAGTTGGGGGTACTTAGGTACATTAATTTAAAGAGTCATGCAAATTTTGTGTTCGATTGATCGAACAACTTTTGATCGATCGACAGCTAAAACCCTCGAGCGCTTGACCACATCTCAATCGATTGACTATTCGATCAATCGAACAATTCTCGATCTATCAAAACTTGTATTTATACGAGGCATCTTTCAGACACTTCATCAATTTCTCTCTCTCACTCATTCCTTCAAGCGATTATAAATAGAGAGAGGAAGCTCGGGCGATTTCCCTCACATCCTTCCACATATCAATTGGAGACCCTAGTCACACCCCCCAAATCATCATCATCATCTCTCTCTCCACTACGTGCTTACCACAATAAGGTCTTTATGGCCCTCCCCATTTCATTTTCCTGTTTAACCGAGAGGGGTCGTCCCCCCATTGGTCTTATGACCAATTAAACAATGTTTTAATCTTGTATTTTTAGTTTTCTTCTTGTTTCTATATTTTACTCTTCTCTCTACGTTTCTTCTGTGCTCGATCGATTGAGCTGGGCTCAAGCAATTGAGCCTGGTCTTGTTCAAGCGATCGAGAAAGGTTCAATCGATCAAACCTATGTAGTGACAGATTCTTTCTTTTGTTGTGTTTTCCTATTTAATTTGTTCTCTCTTCTCAATTTCAATTTCAGGATCGTCGCCATGAACCCCACAATTGGGTACCATAGGGAGAAGCCCTTTGACTTGACCATTCCAGACCCGGTACCTAATCATCGGTTTTAGAAAATTTTTGACCAGTCCTGGTACACGCGTTTCTTTAGCCACCGCAAGGTTATGTTGGAGAGACCTCTAGAGATGGTTTGGCTTTCAGTGCCCTAGTTCTTGGGACGGATCTAGTTGATGCCAAATGTTGACCTAACCCAAGAGGATTAATATCTCTTGGGTGAGAGAGGCCTTTGCTACCATGATCAAGGGCCCGGTCGCCCCATTCACATATCGTTCAATTCATTTTTCCGCAGCCGAGAGATTACATTTAGTCCTACCACATTGGCCACAGTGCTAGGAGTCCCTAAGGAGCCTGAGACTGACTGTCCCCAAAGAGTGGGAGCTCCTGAGACCCCGTATGCCACGATAGTATGGGAGATTATGGGAGGTGTCGTCCAGTTCTGGAACGGCTCGTCACTTATCGAGGATCAGCACTTGACTGACGACTACCACATTCTCCACTTGGTGTTGTGTAATTGCATTTTAATGATTTCTTATCATGAGAAGATGGCACTGTGGTATGTCAAGGTTCTATATTCTAATGGGATAGGAAAAAAGGTCTGCTTCCCGCGTTTATATGTCAAGTTCCTGGTTCAGCCCACCCGCTATGTTTCTGCAAAGAAACATCTGAAAGGCACGTGGGCCATTCATATTGTTGTAGCCCAAGTTGGATTGCTCCCCCTCCCTGATGACACATTTTAGGACTCTTCTAGCAGATTTGGGGAGACAGCGGCCCGCAGTTTTAATGCCCAGAAGAGAAAGTAAAAAGGGAAAGGTAAAGAGAAAGTTTGAGCGAAGAAGAAGAAGAAGAGAAGAGGAGAGACTGACATAGGGGGCCGCTTCTGGGATGCCTTATGAGGCTGAGGAGCAGGATAGTAAGGATGAAGAGGATCCCATTACTGCTGCATAGTAGTTCGAGTTGAGACAGAGATCTCAGGCTCTGGCCCAGGGAGACCCATCATCTGTGTCTCTTCAAACTCTCCATACATTGCTCTAGGGAGAGAGGGAGGCTCAGATGCGACTTGAGGGTAAGATTGACCACCTGACCATGTAGCTCGACACACTTTTATTCTAGTTGGGGGTGGCCCAGTCTTTGCATACATTTTGCCAGACCCCAGCTGCACCACCTTCATCTGACCCTTCATCATCCACTCTACTGACATCTGCTGCTCCTTCTACTCCGTCCACTTCCACGGCACCACCAACTATTTCTGAGACTCCCCCTCCACCACCTCTGGTCGCGGCTGACCCGTCATCATCTATTCCTTCTGACCCGACTGTGAATGACTCGGCGATGGCTCCTGCTATTGCTGAGGGTGGAGATACTGATGATGCACATGCGCCCATTGAGATTCTATCCGATATTACTGATGACTAGTGATTATGCTAGTTGAGAGTATGGGAGTTTTGTTGCATTTACTTTTTTTTGTTTTCTCTCTCCTCTCTCTTAGTACCTTTTGTTGGATAGTTGGACATTGTGATCACTGTGTTGTCTTATTAGTGCTTTATATTTCCAGTGATTGGCTTTGGTATTATGTATGGATCCTGTTTGGACTATTATATTATTTCTTTTAATCTTGGTTGGCTGGAGATTGTATGCTTTAATTATAGGTTGCTGTGATTGATGTTTTGGTTTTGCTTCTATCAGGTGATATCCATCTATTTTCATTTGACAATCAACTTCTGAGGACATTGTTATTTTCAGTTGTGGGTGGGATACAGATAGATATTCATCTGTTTATGTCCACAGTTAGCACTCTGGATAATTTTATTTCAATTATCATACAATCTCAATCAAAATTAGGAAGTTTGAAATTTTGAAAAATTTTGATATATTTTAAACTTAAATGATAGAATAACTTCGAACTCTCACTCCTGATTGGTTGTTTATGAAGTAATCACACATTCGTGTTTGTCTCATCCTTTTATGAATTAAGTTCACGCATTTTTCTTGAATCACTAGGATGAATGCATGTGTTGACCCTTCATGTATCCAACATTCATATACACTAGTTGATAGCTATGTAGAAAACCTAAAAATGAGTTAATACGACTATTATGCTAAAAGAACGAGTAGTGAAAACTAATTACCCTTAGCGAGATCTTTTGATCCAATCTTCACTTCTGAGAAAATTGTCACATAAATTCGAACTATTTTTCTTGATTACGTTTATAAAAGTTCGTTGAAATAGTCTCGATTAATTTTCATTTGGCTGCTTATTAGAGGAGAACGTTCAGGATCTACCAACTAAACTCAATGAACATTGAAAGCAAAAACTAAGGAATTAAGACAATGATTTAAGCCATCACTACCTGTTCCCTAATCTATAGATATCCCTTTACCTATATCCAAGATGTTGTTTCATTTCTAAACCTACACCGATTCAATATTTCCAAGTTTCTTTCAAGAATACGAACTCCTAACTTTATACCTTGACCCCAGTAGACCTTTAATGAATAAATTGTCAAAGTATGTGGTTGGAGGAGAATAGTTATGGAGGATTCAAAAAAAAAAGGGAATCCTTGAATGTGAAAGGAGAGTATATATATATATATATGTATATAAAACATGTGCAAAGAAGGCAAGTTGGTGGAGATGGGAAAAATAAGAAAAGGAGAAGATAAACTTCATTGTATAATTAGACACACATTCTCTCTCTCATCATCTTTAGCTACCATATAAAAAAAACCAAGAATTCAAAGTCTTAATGATTCTTAACGAATTAGTTTGAACATGAATGTGTAAATTGAGTTATCCACAGTATTTTGCTCCTCTAGTAAGTAGTATTCTATTCGTCAGATTACACACTCTAAAGGTTCATTTTTCATAGAGTCAAGTATGAAAGCACTAGTAACCAGAATATCACTCTTATCAAAGCTTTCATACATGTGCGATCATTATTAAGTAAGTTTCTGAGAGACGTTCTTCTTGAGTGTAAACCAATGTGAGAATTGAGTTGAAACTACAAGTTCTAGAGGTACAATAGTTTGAATAACTCTAAATGAGGTTTAATGCATAGTTGTTAACTTCACACACACATGGATGCATGGGTGTGATACATATGTTATATCTATCTTGGTGGCATGGGGAGTATGTGAATTTCTTTCATGGTGTGTTTAAGACTGATATGTCTTTGTAGAGCTGAATTACCAACTAAAGGGGAGGAAGTTTTTAAAGTTGTTCTTATTCTTTTTGAACTTAAAATGGAGAATTTTGTGGGTATATTCACTGCAAACCCTCACAAAACAACAATATTCCACTAGGAGGAACCTAGGGGTTCAACGGCCTGTTGCATTTGCTAAATGCAACCGCGATTCCTGCGAATGTGAGTTAGGCGTTATCTCTTTCTACTTAGGTTAGTTTGCTTTAATTTTATTTTATTTCCTTTTACTCGTTGTAGTAGTAGTTTAGCTTGTTTTGATTATCGCTTTATCGCTAGGGACTAACAATAAGCTAGTTGGGGGTTGTGACAAGCGCGGGTATTTGTAAAATACAACCGCGCTAAAATAAGGAAATATACTAATTTAGTTTACAACTCCCTGTTATATCTATAATTTATATTACAATGCTAGTTTATGCACAAAATGACAAATCTATGCTAAGTTGTGTAATTTTAGCTAGTATTTGTGCAGATCACTATTCTACTGTGTGCAGAAATGAATAACAGGATAAGGGAAAAGCTTGATTATAAGCAAGGCAATTCAAGAAAGAAAAGTGGAGTTCGAGCGATGGAAGGAGGTTCAAGCGATTGAGTGTTTGATCAATCGACTCCAGTTCAAGTGCTCGAGTAATTCAAAATTCAATTGATCGAAGGACGTTCGATTGATCGAACATGGCTTTAATCAGAATTTATGCGTACGTAGTAGAAACAAGTGTTGTTAACCCTAGCCCTAAGATTGTCTATACATATTGGTTATGAACACGTCCAAAGGGACGCACACTTTTAGTTTTACAATTTTAAAGAGAGATCGAGAGCTTTGTTATGATTTTTTTAGGTTTCAATCTTGGGATATTGCTTTGGTTCGAAACATTCAACGTTTAATACAAAGTGTTTTCGTTTCAGGTGTCATCTTATTTTTATTTATAGTTTGCTAGTTGAACCTTCTAGTATAATCTGTCCTTATTATAGTTTTGCATGTTAGTTTATTATCAAACCATAGTTTTTCAAAGTTTTATGATTATAACACAACCAAACGGACCTTTAATGATTTCTACATCGAAAAACCAATCTGTGATACTCTAGACCATGTTTGAGTAGTCCTAGAGTTGGGAGATCAGGATGAAACAGTGATCTCCAGCCTCTGCCATGCAGCAGTTTAAAACCTATGTTCGATCGATCAAAGTTAGTTAGATCGATTGAACCAGAGATATGGTTATGCGATCGAAGAAATTTTGATCGATTGATAGATGATGATGCTGGATCGATCGATCGAGCAGTCAAATTCTTGAGATGGTCCTTTACAGTATTCCTAGACTTTCTGTTTTTGAGATTTGTTATCAAACTGTCTCCAAATGCTTAGTTTGTCAAAGCAGTTTCTGAACTTTAAGCCTTAAGGCATTTTTCTTCAATAACTTTTGCAAACCACTTTGAATGCTTACACCATTCAGAGTGCAAGTCCTAAATATTGTTTTAAACCGCCTTCATGTGTTTTGAAATCAATTGTGATGTGTAGTCCTGGTCATGAAAGGACCGCTAAATCTTTATCTTTAGAAAATACGAAATACTGTAGGGAGAAGTACTCCTTAAAGCTTAATGAAACAGCATGGTAAATGGTTAGGTCACTATGAATTTGTGTGATCCCAATGCTTCCCCTTTCATAAAGACAAACCGTTTTTAAAATGTCGCTTTAGTTAAGTAGTAGTTTAATTTAGTTGCTTTAATTTCGTAGTTGTTAATTGTTGAACTTTGTGTTCTACACCTTTTTTTAAACATTGAATTTTTATTTTCTTCTGAGTTTAATCTAAGTAGCTAGTTTATCACCTTCTCTGTGGGATCGACCTGGTCGTACCGGAATACTACTTGTATGTCTATCTACACTTGGGTATAGCATACAAGCGCACACAAATTAATTCTGTGTCAACCCCTAAACCAGACAATGCCCGAACCAGATGCTATTTTTGCCCTAGAAAAGAATTTTCATTTCATTATTTTTCATTTTCTTTTCCTTTACCATTACCCTTTTTTTATGATATTGCAAAATAAACCATTTGTGAATGTCACAAGGATGTGATGCATGTGTGTGTGTGTGTGTGTGTGTGTGTGTGTGTGTGCGCCTATTCTGTATGTCAAAGAAAAGAGAAAATCCTAATCCTAACAGATAAACACGTAATCACAAAAAAGATCCTCACTCACGTCAAGTGCGCCAATTTCTCCTTTCATTGTGATCCTTACCACTCTTTCAAAGGTTGGATATTAAAAATTCATTTGAAAAGCATAATGGGATCTTTTAAATTCTCAAGAGCTTGGATTTTCCTTTGAAGTAGAGAACATTTCTCCCACAAAAGATAATTGAGTTGAAATTTTACTTTGCAACTTATTTGAAAAACATTTCTTTTGATGATGAAGTTTTTCAAAACAATTCTTGAGAATTTTGAATCTTTTGAAAATGAGGATATGAAAACATTTCTCAATAAACGATGATTAGGTTTACTTTGCTTAAGATCAAAAGAAAGTAAGTCACAATGTTTTTCCTTGCAAGAGTGATTTTTCAAAATACTTTGGGATTTTACAAAGATGGATTTGAAAACTTTTGAATAGGAAAGATAAAATGATTGGATAATTACCGTACTTTTCATGAATTCGAATATATACAAGGTCAATGATGCTTATCTAACAAGATATAAGAAGTGTAACCTTATAATCAAGATTCGGCGTGTTCCCAAATGTCATGGGACATAAGAAGGAATTGGTAAAAGGTGATTAAAAGATCATACTTTCTATATTGAGCAAGCATCGTCATCATCTCATATAACCCCCTTTGGGCATACAAAACTCCCTAGCATCTAATCCTAATCGAAAATTGATTTTCTAAGATTTGAAAGGTTCTATAGAAGCTACCATGCAAAGGCTGAGTTTTGGTCAAATAAGGGACCCTTGACACATATCCAATAGGATGCTTCATATACCAACACATGGTATGAGATCAAGGGTGATCGCACAGTCCCATAATAACTTGACCAACTGGGTTGCCCCGAGTCTCCAAGATCGTAGTTTCGTGCAATCGACTGGCTAGACATGCAAATGAAATGCGAAAGGCATACAAAAATTGATTAATTTGATTAAAAGGATGCTTTCAAGTCTAATCCTCGAGTGAACCCAAAATCAGAAATCATGGTCCAGATTGTGGATATTCATATTTTCATTCACAACATTTTCAAAACTTTTCGATCTTTAAATTCAAATACTAGTCTCCACTTAATTTTTTAAAGGAAAATTAAAAAAAAAATTTAAAATCAAACTGATCTTTTTTTAAAAGAAGAGATTTCTAGGTCCGAGAATTATGGAATGAGAGGGGAAGGAGCCAGGTGGACTAAAACACCCCCTTTCATCCTATCTCACGATAGGCCTCTACTCAACGCCATTTTAATTGAATAACTAATCTACACATGCCCTCAACTATACGTACATATAAATATACATTTCAAAAGCATGTCAAAAGGGTGTAAGATTGTTAATGATAAAAATAGCATTCAAAACCACATAATTCAATTAGCAAGCAATATGATATGCAATTGGGAACAAGAGAATTTACCCGGGATCCAGCCACGAATATGGAAACGTGTAATGCATTCAAGTAAATAAAAACCTATGGGAGTCTCTAATCCATTTATATACACATAAGGCAAGACATAATTCTAAGGTGTAGCAAATGGAGTCAAAAATCAATTAAAATTGGGAAATAAATAAACTAGAGAGGAGTTGAGAAATCGTACCTCAACAGTGCTACAAAACAAAGGATTAGTTCACATGCTTTAAAAAAGGCATAATATTAAATCCTAAGTAACATTCTTAAACCTATCGAGTATGGATGAAAGTTGATCAAAATCATGAATTCCTTCTAATTAGTTGGAATCACAACACTCCTATAGATATACATGTCTCAACTACGAGACAATGTAATGTCCATATAGAGATGGTGTAACCCCAACATTATCATAAGGAATTCACAATTAGGTTGAATTGAGCCCAATTTAATCCTAATGCAAAACAAGTCCTAATTACAAGTATCAACCTACATGGATGAGTGCACATGAATACACAAACATGAACAAGAGTAAGGCATGAATTATTCATCAATTTAAGTTTAACGAACCATTATTAAAGCATGGTTTAAACCTTAGGTCATGGGAGAGTCATTTGGGCCATTATTTGCAAAGTTTATCAAATCTACAACAGAATTTCAGAAATTACAAAGAAGAAACCTGAAATTAAAATATACGAAAAGCATGAATCCCATATTTTTATTTCGATGATTTTTGGACACAAGATGCCTCTGTCAATCTATTTTCCAACCCAAAAGGAAAAATCAACGATCAACGGTTCAATCTCCGGAAATTCGAGAAAAACCATACATCATTAAAAAATTTACAACCCTCTGTCCAAAGTTTTTGTATGATTTTCTAAAAATAGTAAATAAATCCGAATGACTCTAATATTTTTAGGAGATCTTATTAACACATTAAAATTCATAGAAAAAGTTATTTGAAGTCAAGGATGCTTGATTAAGGCTCTGATTTACTCATTTCAAGAAGGTGTTATTGTTCTAAACTTCTGGACATACTATGATTGTTTCACAAAACTCATGGCCAAACCATCTTAAACATGAAATCTAATCAAAACCGAAATTGCAGTGGTAGATCTTTGTGTTATTATCACTCTCCAATTGGTCTTATTCAATTCCAACAGATCATTATTTAATTAAAAATCATCGATCAAACTTGGTTTATGAATTCACTGCATCATTTTTGAGTTCATCCTTATTTCGGTTGAATCTATCAACCAAACCATAGAACTTGACTCATCCTAAAACTAATTCTCCTTTCCATTGAGGGTCATTAGAGATTAAATGTGACTAATCCATGAATCAAGGCTTAGACCTACTAATTATGCATGGATGTGGTTGTTCTCATTTGAATCACAAGTTCATAGAGAGTTTAAAAGAGTAACTCAAGGGAATCAAAAGAGGTATTGAGAACCCCTATGAATCCCCAAAAAATTATGACAAAGGAAAAAGAAACCAAGGTTCACATGATGTACAAATTAAACTTTACTTTATGATTTATTTAATCTTAAACCTTAAGCTAAAATGATCCAACTCAAATGAAAAGACCAAATGAAGGTTTAATCAGAATTATAGTGGTGTGTGATGAAATTAGGTGGAAAGAGACCTTTTGAAAAATGTGTAAAAGATCCTATGTAATGCTATGATTGTGATTGAACCTAAGTTAATATACTAAATAGTCTAGGGTTTACCTCCAATTATCCTCAACTTCTTTGTGACTTGGAGGTATTCCAAAGTCTATTCAAGCTCTTATTCTAGCTCTTGCTCCTTAAATTCTCTAATTTTCTCTAAGGATATCAAGATATTTTAGATTCAAAAGCTTAAGATTGAGATTTTTTTCAAGACCCTTTGTAATGGGATATTCATCCCCTATATATAGGAAAACTATAGAGGGTTATTTTGGTAATTTTAGGGGTAAAACCCTAATCCCGAATGTACTTTTGAAGGTACAAAGCATACTATATCAAAGTAGGTTGCTCAAAAAATGCGGCAGTTGGTGGAGTTAGAAGCGGCACTGGGTAAGTGCCGGAACGGCATTCACCAATCACCGGCGCGGCATTCGGTGAATGCCGATGTGGCACTTGTTGAATGCCACGGACAACTCTGCGCACTACCGTCTTTTTATTTTTCTGGCTTTTAAAGATTTTAGTGGCATTCAATGGTTGCCGTAGCGATTCTCACTGACTGCCAGTGCAGTAGTCAGTGAGTGTCGCAGCAGCAGCGCGTGATTGCCGCAGACCTCCTCGTATGCCATTTTCTCATCTTCTTCACGTTCTTTCTCTTCCTCTACTTTCTTTTATTTTCTTTAAAATTAAAGAACCTTTTAAAGAGCTTCAGTCACCTTTGGAAACCCCAGATTTGTCGGATATTGTCATCATCGGACTTGGAGATAATGCTCCCCTAAATTTGATAATTGGTCAAAATCGGGATACATGACAACCATTGACTGTTTTGACAGAACTAGGAATCCAAAAAGCTAAGTGAAACTGTGTATGAGCATCTTTCAATCAATGGGTTGCACCCATCAGCACATTATGATGCTGTTTCCGCAAACTATCGCAAAGTCTGCACTATCATGGTTCCTTACCTTGGAAGCCTCCAAAACTCGAGCATAGGAAGATATCGTTCGGGTGTTTGTTGATCACTGTTCTTACAATCAAGAGTTAGATGTCACAATCAGGGATTTGGAAACTACTCGGCAGAACAATAATGAATCCTTCACTACATTTCTGAGTAGGTGGAGGAACAAAGTGGCCCAAATGACTCATTGGCCGATTGAAAAGGAACAGGTAAGAAAGCTAATTCAGAATCTACAACTGCTCTGCCATGAGAAGTTGTTCTATCAGTCCATCTCTACCTTTGAGGAGTTGTTTGAAGTTGGAACTCGGATCGAAGATGTTGTTAGGTAAGGAAAGATTAAGAAGGAAGAGCCTCTAAGGTAGTCAAAAAGGCCCAACTACTCTTGAAATTCCTCGGATGTCAATGCCCTTAGCGGCCAACTCACAACGTACCCTTTTAGGCCATACCAATTCTCTAATCAAGCCAGCTCCTCCAATCGCCCATTTTAGAAACAGCCTCCCTGTAACTTTGCCAAGCTATAGATCCCTCCCTCCTTATCCTTAGATCACCTCCTCAAGAAAGGGCACCTCTAACTATTCCAACCTCAAAACACCCTACCACCTCCAAGTGGTGATATGTCAAACACTGCACCTACCACCAAGCCCCTAGCCATAACACCGATGATTACATGCACCTTCGCCACAATATCCAAGACCTCATTGACCAGACTATCATTGAGCCACCGCCAAAGCAGCCCAATGTCACCCAAAATCAGCCTCATTGAATCTGACCTTGTATCCTTTGACCCGTCCACCTTCATAACCCCCTCAGGACATCTGTTACCCCTTATTGACATCTTGGACTTTGTAGGAATTCATCTGATTGAAGGAGAGGACGATGAATGGCAAGAACAGCTAGATGATGAACAAGATTTATTCTTCCTAGAAGAACAAGATCTAGGAGCGGTAGACCTCAAATGGTATGATCCCAACCATGAAAGCCATGCCTCCATCTGGAATGAGCCGGAGAAACCATTTGTTGGAACCGATTGTGATTGGTTCAAAGAAGATGGAACTGTAGAAAGACCTATTCCTGCCAAGATTGATAATCTGACTAAGTCGAGTTGTCATTATCAACTTGCACGGCCTGCCACTGAAACCATCGAGAAAGGGCTAGTCAAAGACAAAGGAAAGGGAAAAATAGATGAATTCATCAAGGAAGATAATGAGTTGTTAAAGCAGTTGAAGAAAACTCAACCACATCTCTCGATGTAGGACATCATGGTAACTTCCTATAAGCATAGGCAAGCCGTGTTGAATACCTTAGTTGGGATTGAGGTCCACATCGACACTGCACCAAAATATCTGCTTTCTTTCTTAGGCACACTCCCCCTAATCCAATCATTACCTTCTTCGATGAAGACTTGCCTCCGGAAGGGTCTGCACACAACAAAGCCTTATATATCACTTTCGGGTGCAAGGGGCAGCAAGTACCATACAATCTAGTTGAAATAGGTTCCGCCTTGAATGTTTGTGCTCTAATAACCGCCACCGCCTTGGTGATCGATATCTTAGACATCATTCCATCTTTGCAATCTATGAGGGCTTATCACAACACCAAGAGAACTATGATGGGGACTATTTCTCTCCAACTCCAAGTGCGTTCTTTGGTTTGCACTGAACTTTTCCAAGTTATGGACATACCCGCTTCATTCAACTTATTGATTGGGAGGCCCTGGCTGCATGTCAACAAAGTTGTATCATCCACTGTGCACCAAATGATCAACTATGTTCATGAGAAAAAGGTGAAAATCATCTTCGACAACAATTGGGGAAATGAAGACTTGCCAAGCTACGCTCTCGTTTTTGAAATCCAAATAACCAAACGGGAAGAAGGGAAAATCGGAGGATTCTTCATAGAAAAATTCCACATGATTGGCAAGGAAGACAGGTTCCCTGAGATCCACTCTGCAGTAGTCAATATTATTCACAAAATGAACTACTTTCCTGGAATGGGGTTGGGCCAATGACAACAAGGGATCCGTGAGTTCCCTTAGATTAAAGGATAATAAGGCACCTTGGGGTTGGGGTACAAGCCTACTAAAGAAGAAATTGAGCTGCAAAATCCATAGAAGAAGAGGGTAAGGAGTCTCCTGCCTTACCGCAAAAAAACCTTGAATGGTCAATTCGTCAAAGAAAGGGATGACTTCCCCTATTTTGGTTTTCTGGAATCGTGGATCCATCTGACCACCGAGAAGAGATATCCTGGCCTTGAGATCTTCGCTGACTGTGAGAAGCCCCCTTATCAAGATCCATTCTATCGGGAAGAAGTTGTCAAAACCCCAGAGGAAGCTGGTTGAAGTACCTGGATACTAAAGCTATTGAAAAAATGTGGGAGGAACTTGCTGAAGAAAAGAAATGGAAGAGTGCCAAGAGCCAAGATGATCAGATCATACCGACTAAGGTGGGTCTGAGCAACCAGGCTGTACAGTCATCTGTCTGTGTCTCCCTATCCCCTATCCCCTTGGAATTTGTACTTCCAATTATCGAGTCTGTACTAGAGTCAGCCGCCGTAGACCCACCACTGTCTGATGTAATCATTCCACTTGTTATGAATAAAATGAAAGATGATTCTGCTTACTCCTCTATGTTTAATATTTGTGAATGCACAGACCCCTCTAAGAATCTACCAATCGAACTTAAACAACTAATTAAAAAACACTTGCTTGTGAAATAATTAAAGATACTTTATCGGTTTATCTAGGTTAAAAAGATAATCCACAAATCATGAAAAATGGCTCAATGCTTAATAAAGAAGAAATAGAAAAACTGACTCTTTTGCCTAAATAATTCAAAGATGTTTTTGCTTGGTCTTACAAAGACATGCCTAGGGTCGATCCCGACATTGTCCAACATCATATTCCCCTTCTCCCCAATTCTAAACCCGTCAAGCAGAAACTGAGGCGCATGAGGCCAGAATGGGCACTCAAGGTCAAAGAATAAATGGAAAAGTAGTTCAAGGCAAGATTCATCATTGTCACAGAGTATCCGGAGTGGGTTCCAACATCATGCCAGTCCCCAAGAAGGATGGAAAAGTTCGTGTGTGTGTCAATTTCTATGATCTAAACAAAGCCAGTCCAAATGATGACTTTCCACTTCCCCACATTGATGTTTTGGTAGATAACACCGCAAGCCACGAGCTATTATCATTTATGGATGGTTTCTCAGGAAGTAACCAGATTTTAATGGCACCGAATGATCAGGAAAAGACGACATTTACCACACCATGGGGGACCTATTGCTATAGAGTGCTGACTTTCAGACTCAGAAATGTCAGAGCAACTTACCAAAGGGCCACTACCACCCTACTGCATAATATGATACACAAGGAAGTAGAAGTACACGTGGATGGTATGATTGTAAAATCCAAGAACAGAGAATGACACTAGGTAGCGTTGGAGAATTTCTTCGAAAGATTGCGCAAATACAAGACGAGACTGAATCCAAAGAAATGCACTTTTGGTGCAACCTCTGGGAAGCTCCTGGGTTTTCTCATCACACAAAGGGGGATAGAGGTGGATCCTTCCAAAATAAAGGCAATTTTAGAGATGGCACAGCTATAGAATGAGAAAGAGGTAAGAGGATTTCTCGGGAGGATCCAATTCATTACACGTTTCATCTCCAAGCTCACAACTACATGTGATCCCTTGTTTCAACTACTGAAGAAAGGAGAGAAGTTCCAATAAAATGACCAACGCCAAGTCGCCTTTAACAAAATAAAAGTCTACCTCCAAAATCCACCTGCCCTTGCTTCTTTACCTATCTATCTCTGAAAATACCATGGGTTACATGCTAGCCCTAGGAAGGAGAAGAAAGCCACTCTGAAAAAGCCATATATTACCTTAGTAGGAGAATGACTAGGTATGAGCTCAATTACTCTACCCTTAAAAAAATATGTTGGACCTTAGTCTGGTGCACTCGCCGATTAAGACACTACATGCTAGCCTTTTCGGTTGTGCTCATATCCCGCATGGATCCTCTAAAATAACTCCTCAAAAAACTCGCCCTAACCGGTCGCATATTCCGTTGGTTACTTCTACTATCTGAATTCGATATCAAGTATGTAACAACAAGTCAGTAAAAGGGATAACTATAGCTGAGCACCTTGCTGAACATGCCATTAATTCTGAGGAGAATGGAGACTTCCATTCTCGATCGAGAGTATCATGGAAGTTAAAGAAGAGTAGTGGAAGTTGTACTTCGATGAGGCGACCGACATGAAAGGCTATGGATTAGGAATGATTCTAGTATTACCAAATGGGGACCACACCCCACTGGTAGTCAAGCTCAACTATAACTCAACGAATAATACAACTGTATATGAGGCATGCATTTTGGGTATGGAAGTAGCCATAGAATTGAAGGTGTCTTCGCAGATTCAAACCTCATTGTGTCATATAGGTTAGAGGAGAATGGAGGGTGAAGGAAGAAAGTTTGAAGCCCTATCATGAGCGTCTCGATGGACTCCAAAAATAGTTTAAAAGCGTAACATTCTTCTACCTACCCAGGGAGGAGAACCAATTAACAGATTCATTGGCTACCTTGGCCTCTATGATCAAAATCCCTGTAGGAGTCAAGATGATACCTCTGGTAATTGAGCAAAGATATAAGCCATCATTCAGCATGGTCGTCACGGTCAAAGAAGAAGAAAAGGAGACACCATGGTACCAAGATATATGGGACTTTAGAGAGAAGGGAATGTATCCCCAAGAGTCTACTGTGAAGGACAAAAGACCAATTCAAAAGTTTGCCGCACAGTTCATTATTAGCGGGGGAAAATTGTTGAAGAAAGGGTATAACGGTCACAACCTGACTTGCTTGTTCGAAAAGAGAGCCAGAAGTATGATGGAAGAGATACACAAAGGGGTGTACGGTCCAAACATGAATGGTCACATGCTAGCTAAGAAGATCGTAAGACAAGAGTATTACTGGACAACGCTGGAGAAAGATTGTTGTGAATACGTAAGAAAGTGCCACAAGTGCCAGATCCATGCTAACACGGTGTATGTACCGCCATCTCTACTCTACAATATGCCCTCTCCGTGGCCATTTTCAACCTGGGGAATCAATATCATCTGTGAAATTGTTCCTAAGGCCTTGAATGGGAATTGATAGATCCTGGTAACCATTGACTACTTCACGAAGTGGGTTGAAGCTGCCTCCTACACCAAGTTAGGGGCTAGGGAAATGGTCAAATTCATCAAGCGAAACCTCATGTATCGCTATGGAGTCCCCCATGAGATTATTTCGGATAATGGAAATTATTTCAAAGTCGAAGGCAAAGATCTGTTTGAGGAATACAAAATATATTATTATAAGTCATCACCATACAGGCCGTAAACTAATGGGGCAATCCAAGCTACAAACAAGAATGTCAAGGCCATACTGCAGAAATCAACCGATACTTACAAAGATTGGCACGAAAAGCTACCATTTGCACTTTGGGGACACAGAACATCGATAAGGACATCTACAGGAGCGACTCCTTATTCACTGGTATATGGGATAGAAGTAGTACTCCCAGTCAAGATAGAATTACCATCATTGCGAGTGATGACTAAATGTTAAATCTCAAAATCCGATTAGTTAAGGGAAAGATACGAAGAGTTGGCACTCATCAATGAAAAGCGTCTTGCGGCAGTCGATTATGTTCAAATTTATCAAAAGAGGATAGCCCGCGCATTTAACAAGAAGGTTTGTCTAAGAAAAACTGTCAAATGTGATCTTGTCCTCAATAAGCTGCAAGCCCCAATCTTCGATCTATGCGAAAAGTTCAAACCCAAATGGGTTGGACCTTATATCATAAAAATTATCCTTTCCGGAGGAGCAACTTACCTCATGGATCTCGACAATGTTGAATTCAAGGAACCAATCAATCTTGATCGCCTAAAAAAGTACTATACTTGACTTTTGCCAATTCTTTCCAACCTTGGTTTGAACTACGCTCGACCTGATTCCCACTTGGGGATACGTAGGCAACCACCTTGGTTCGGCCATCCCATCCACCTAAAATAACCCATTTCTTTCCAACCTTGGCTTGAATTACGCTCAACCTAATTCCCACTTGGGGATACGTAGGCAACCACCTTGGTTCGGTTATCCTATCCACCTAAAAATAACCCATTTCTTTCCAACCTTGCCTTGAACTATGCTCGACTTGATTCCCACTTAGGTATACGTAGGCAACCGTATTAGTTCGGATGACACCATCATAATCAACCCCTCTTCTTTCCAAACCATGTCCCGAACTACGTTGGACCTTATCCCAGCTCGGGGGTACGCAGGCAAACTTTCCATAAAGAAAAGAAGGATGGCTCGATGGGTCAAAATTCTGAAAGGACGCCTAGGCAAAAATTAGAGCTAAATCAAAAGTGAGTAATAACAAAAGAGAGAAAAGAGCTCACTAGGTCACTTCACCAGTGCCTAGGCAAAAGTTATGTGCATCTGAGAGATTTAAAGTCACAGTCCTTACCACAACCTAGAAACCACCCTCCACACTAGGGGCAAACTTCTGCCACCAGCCTCGTTTCCCTAAACCTCTCCTAAACTAGGTCATCTACCTTGCTTACCTGACAACCACCCATATCCCAAACTAGGGGCAAACTTCAACTACCCGCCTCGTTTGCCTGTAATCACCTAAACATGCCCAAGCAAAAAATCTTATTACAAAATGTTTTTAGCAAGACAAAGATGCATGAAATAAAATTCTCAAGAGTTACCAAGGTTCACCGATAGACAAACTCAAATATTACATAAGCAAGAATGGATGAAAAGATAAAAATCTTCCAAAAGCAGTCACAAATATCAAAGACACTCGGGGGAAGAAGCAGAATTTGTCGAGTCCAATTTTATTTTGCGTCTTTTATTTCTTCAAAGGTCTTCAGAAATAAGCTTTTACTCAGTAGGCCCTGCTATTGATGAAAGCAGCAATAGTGACAACTCTGACCTTGGAAGCAATTCCTGGGGGACTTCCTGAACCTGCCTGCCCAATCAATGAGGATGATAGAAAGAAGTCTCTCTTAAGCCCATCAACCACACTCTCGGGTGATCCCCGAGGCATGTAGTCACAACATGAAGGCCCCAATGCCTCATGATCTAGCAAATGTCTATTTCAGAAAGGGTACTCATCATACGAACCTAGTCAACAAAGGTATAGTAAGAATGGAGCACAACCTTGGAAAAATAAACCAGTGGCACACGGCCCATCCACAATTGAAGATTCTCATATAGCCAAGCCTGCAACACCAGAGGTGCCCCAGAAAGAAGGAAAGTTCCTTGATTAAGAGCGTTGTCCAAACCATTCAGGGTTTCAGCTAGAACTATAACCATGGGGTTCTTACCCAATTTCAGTCCAAGGCATACATGCACCAAGGCATTGGAAGTACTCGAGAACAGGAAATGTGAAGTTGTACACAGGATCAGAGAAGCCCCGCAAGTAGCATCATATACGCTGGCATTTCCAGGATTAGCATAGTGGGCAAGATAGATGCAATGTCAATAACTTCACCCTGAATCAGTCGACGAGAGACAGCAGTTGAATAGTCAAGATATTCAACCAAGTCACGAGTAGGACTGGTGGTATTAGCAAGACCAAGGATCAAGTCTGAGTCTGGATCGAAGCCGAGGATAGCATAGAATTCAGAGCCATTTGGAGTTGAAAACATGATTTATCGGATCCCAGTGAGTGAGCAGCACACAAGAACTCAGCATTCAGAGCCATTTGGCGAAAAGAGAATAGCTTAGTTAAACCATAGCTAAAGAGGTTAATCCGTTCCACACCATCAGTAATGTTCAGCCAAGCCGTGAGTTGAGTGGGATTATACAATGCCATATTTTCAATCACGGCTCTAGTGAAATTCAAAATTTGGCAGCACCTTCCCATTTCACAGACTATCCCACCTACAAGGTAAACACACTTACTATCAGAAGGATGTTCATCACAATAACATCAACAATCACAATTCACATATATTGTCACAGGATCACGAACTAAAACAAGCACACAACTGGGCCTCTAAACCGGAAGCTATCCGACCTTAAAGGCAAAACATCATAACATCCTGTCAAAGGTGATAAACCATCCTACAACATTATCCATCATTCACAAAATACATTGATACAACCCAATCGAAAACATAAAATGGAAACAACACAAAAGTTCACGCTCATGAGGCATCAGTCCTCATCCACTTCATCCTCCGCTAGGCCACCTGGAGCATACGTTGGGGAGGGCCTCCTAGTGCCTCTACACCTTGGCCTGGACCTCAACGAACCAGTGCCACCTCTACGACACCGCACACACAAAGCAAAAATAGTTAGTCGTAACCCAACAAAAGTACAAAAATAGAGTCGAGTCCGAAACTCACCAAGGATGCCATCTGATTGGTGGCAAACTACCGCATATTATCCATCTGTCAAGGGTAAAATTTAGGGTTAGAACCTCATAACCTTAAGAAACACAAAGTTAGAGACATACCCTATGGTCTCGCGAAAGGACCAAAGACCATAGGCTAGCCAAGGCTTGACCCTCCTCTGCATAACATCAAGGGATGTTGAGGACGCCCGCTGGTTGGGTGGGATACTCGCATGTGACTCATGCCACCTCTATAACCTGAGGGGAACCATCGGCATCCAAGACATTGGCGGTCCAGTCCCAAGGAGGGATGGGATCAGAAGCTGGAGGAGCCTGTCTCCTATACATCCCACTAGACTGTAGGCATAAAACATGTTAAGAAAAAGATAAGTAAAAAAACATAAGTGACGAATAGAGACAAAAATGTAAAAACTCACATCCAGGAGTGGGAAGTTCGGCATCAAAAAGCGGCCACGATAGGTCTCGTAGTCGGCCTAGGAACAGAAGTGGTTCCAAGCATTAGTGTCAGTCAAAGTTGTCTGTAGAACGGCAGTAGAAAGGTCCTCGACATTCATCATGGTAGGATTATGATGAACATAGTATCTCGAGCCACCAATCACTTGTCGAGACACTCGCTTACCAAGATACCATTGCTGGTCGTCAGTACTCTTCATAAAAAATTGGTAAAAGGCAAGAGGTTTAATTGCCTAAATCTCCTCGGGAGCAGCGTAGGAAACACCCTCCCAGGGTGCCCACTCAATGGTTGAAGTGGTTAGCTCAGATAAGAAGTTCCTCAAAAGGATAATCCGGTGGGCCTTGTTCTTGACCCCAACAACATCCCTTCGCCATCTCAAGCCCCAAGGGAACAAAGATATAGGAGCCATGTCATCCTTATCCTCACCTGACTCATCGGCAGGAGAATGAGTCAACATTCGCGGGTACTCGAAGCTCCAAAGCTGTGCAAAGAAGGTAAAAATCATAAATAAAGAACAAAAGTATGGAAACCAAAGGTCAAAAGAAAGAAAGAAGTCGCAGAACATACCTCCTAGGCTAGCCAAAACCCGCCAGTGAATTTGATGCCCCCACGGGAAACCTCACCCATGAAGTTATAAAGATTGGCTAGGGCGGCACCAGCCCAATCAGAAGGAATCTCATCAATAGTGGCCGAATAGGAAAGAAGCCTCATACTCATCTGGTCATTCCACATCGCAAAGATCGAACAACCAAGGACATATAAAATAAAGACCCGCAGTAATTGATGGTCATTGAGATTGTGTCTCCCCTTTCCATAAGCCTGATAAAGCCAGCCGTAAATGAACCGATGCCCCTCTAGATTCAGAGGAACAACACCGATTAGCATCTCAACGGCCTCAGGATCAATGTCATAAGAATAATCCCAGATCAGGCGCTTCCGGCCAACTCTCAAGCTGGTAATCATGGAAAAGTCAAAAGGACTCATCGTTATTTTGCCAAACGGAATATAAAAAGTATTGGTCGTGTCCCACCATCTCTAGGCAAGAGCATAAAAGTGCGCCAGATCATTTGTGCTCTTTGAGACCAAGCGGACAAAGCCGCCAAACCCAGTCTCATCAACCATTTGCCAAACAGTGGGCGATAATTGGGTATACCACAAGAAATCAAGAGCAAGACTACTGTGGCCCTTCAAGACCACTTCCAGCACTTGCACGCATCAAAAAATAGCAAAAACAGGCACAAAATCACTATTCACAACCCGAAGTCCAACTTCGCATAAACAACAAATTAGCATAAAATAAACTTCCAATGACCTCTAGGTGCACACTACAGTTCACAAAATTAGCACAATGCACAAAAATAGTCCTAAACGACTGCAAGTGTCACAAACCTGACTCGCTATAATCGCGACAGAAAGATGAGATTTGGGGTCTCGTATAATCAACTATGGAGGTTGGCTCTCGACCCTTACTCGTTCTTTGGCCTTCTTAGAGAGCCTCCTCGAGCTAGAAGCCATAAAAATGAGAATTGGAACTAAACTTTCCTCTTGAAAATTGGAGAAAAATAAAACACCAATTAAAATTCCAATCGTGGGAAAAGATTACTCACCTGAGCGCGCACAAGCTAGTTTTTGGTAGATTTTGGCTCCAAAAACACCCCAAATGGCCAAGAATGAGCTCAAAAACTCAAGATATACAACAATGGAGTCTGGCCACCTAGTGCTGCCATGGCACTAGCAAACTGTCATGGCAATAGTGGCCCAGTGCCACCACAACACTGCTCCTCGTGGGCCTTGCTATGCTCCGTTTTAGCCCGTTTTGGCCCATTTTGGCGTATTTTGGCCCTTTTTAGTCCTCAAGTTAGCCCCAGTGACTCATTATACTCATAATTTACAAGGTTTTATCCCCAACAGATTTAATTTCTCCCCATCAGACAGTTACAGAAAAAGAATGGCTCCTAAAGGCCCTAACCGGCTCTTTTGGATTAAGCATTGAAAGATTTGATCAACCTTGAGAGATTTAGAGATGGGTCTTGGTTCTGGGTCAGCAGAATTCAATCAACCATGATAGATTTAGATATAGGTCCTAGTCCTTGGTCAGAAAGAATTGGGTCAACTGCGACAGATTCAGAGATAGATCCTGGTTAAGAATGAAGAGAGATTTTTGAAGAATCCCTCCAGGGCAAGCAATATCTATTCACAATTCACAGCCCCATGTCTGATGATTATTGTGAGCACTCTCACCTGAGCACTCTCACCTGTCGGTTATTGTGAACCTCTTCCCTTATCGTGAGCCTCCTCACTTCAGTTGTCATAAGTTTTTCCAACTGTAGGTCATCATAAACTCCCTTACCTATTGGCTATCTTTAGTTGTCGTCCTTCCCAAAATTCGAGAAGTTTGCCCCAAAACCCAGAGTCTTCCAAACCTTAGTTTCTTTTTCAGCCATTGCATCACAATCAGGAACACTAGCACGATATAAGTCCACTCGAAGTGGCACACACCCCACAGCACCAGGACATGATAGGACTCATGTACACATTCATATCATCCACGCATTACATATCATCCTCATAGCATAGCATCCACCTGTTTTGTTATGCATGAGTGATTTATCCCTTTGTGCTACGAACTACGTCCTGGTCTGATTCCCCTTGAGATACGTAGGCAGCTCACGCGAAGCGCGACCAGCACCGTCTTCGACGTCATGTTTTTCATTCTTACATCTTTGAAACCCTTTTTGTCCTGAATCTATAGCCTCTAAAAGACCTGTCTCTTGAAAGCTTTAGCACTCACTTGCGACATGCGTTGCCTCGCAAGTTCATGCCAAAGAGGGGCAAACTGTAGACAGCCCATTTTATCCGCTATCAGAATTAAGAGACTCATAGCTTGGTGATTTACAATGACAAAAAAAAAAGACTCAAAAAAGACTCCTAGAAGTTAGTTCTATCTTTCAAAATACATAGTGGTACAAATGACTAAAATGCCCCTGAAATCCAAACGCTCCCGCTCCCAGATTTTGACCAAAAGTTCTTAAAACATGCTACGTCATAAAAAAAAGTAATAAAATGAGTTTTAAAGCAAAATCAGGTGAAATCATCAGCTCCCAGAGACCCCCGGATGTCCCGAAAGTTCCCACAAATTCCCCGTTAACCGGTTTGACCAAGGTCTGAACAGGTTTGAACTGAGTTTGACCGAAATCATCTGAATTGGCCCGAAAGTTTCAAGATCATTCTAGATCATGTAAAAAGAACTAGAACAAGTTTACAAGAAGATCGAACAAAAACATCAGCTCCCGGGAGCTCCCAGAAGTTCCCAGAACTTTCTGGAGGTCCTTGGTTTGACCGATTTAACCTTAAAGTTGACTTTAAAATAGTAGTGCCATATCATTTTTCAAACATTTTTCATGGATACTAGAGGTCATTAGTTTTCCGACAGGATATCACACATAATTTCTAGATTTAAAACAGATTTGTTACAAATTTTCGAAGGTGAAAATGGCGATCAAATCAGCTTTTATCGCAAATACCGCAAAACTTTTCAAAGTGACCTATCTCTGAACTATTTTTTTTTATGGAAAGTGCAATTCATTACCTTTCCAACTGTATATCACAACTCATTTTGGAGTTCGTGTGCATTTTCTATGAATTTCGAACGAAAAAGGGCCTTTTCGCGAATACCGGAACCTCAGTTTGGTGTTTATGAATTGATTTGCAGCCTATACAGACACTCAGTACAGAATTTAAAATTTCTAGACCAAATATTCAAAAAATTCACATAAAACTATTGGGTAAATTGAGTATGCTAATCAACTCCATAATTGATAATCAGTTGAAAAAAAAACCTTAATAAATTCCTCTAGTAGAAAGAATACTTATTCTAGAAGTTGAAATAAAAGAAGCAAAAATTTTAGATTATAGAGAAGGATTACAGAGATAGTGTGTTGGTGGCATTGGTGTGTGGCTTCGACGGAGAAGAAGAAGAAGAGCCGCCCACATAACAGGAGACAATGAAGAGATATGAGAGAATAAGTCTAGGCATGTGCCTTTAAACCTAAAATCTAAGATTTTTTATTTTTTTTTTGTGTTTTTTAAAAAACTGGGTGCTCTAACATAAATGAGGGGTGCCTTTATTGGCACCCTTCTTTTATATTAAAAGTTACATAATTTAGATACTATTGGAAGACATGGTCCTTTAACCCATTGACTAACTTTTTTATGATAGTTTCAACATACGAAATAATTAGCCTAACCCTAGATTAGCCTTCTTCTCCAGCAAACGTAAACCTTAGCCGCCATCCTACCATTGTTAGATTTTGTCCACAGCACCACCAAACAACCACCACCATTCCATCATCAGATCGCATTCAAACAACAACAACAAGTAACCATTGCATTTAGATCACAATCTATGGCTTTTGGCGACAAAGGTATTGGGTTTGTTGTTGGCACCTTGATTGCCATAGGATTTTGTTGGTGTCCAGAGCTTATTTAATGTATGGTTCTGGTCCGTGATTTTAGGATAGGAGATGGGTCGTCAAGGGTTACAGCTTGATAAAGGTAGCGACAATGGTTGGATGGAGAAGAAAATGAATTTTGAGGTATATTTGTCCACAAAAAAACTCAGGGAACTTTTATTAAAATATTTTCCTTGCTGGACCAAATGCTAAAACAATGTAACCTGACATGGACTTATAATAACCAACTCAAAATGAAACTAGTGATCCTTAATGGATTTAATCCAGAAGGGTTTCTATAGAAGCTGAATCTAATTTACCAAGCTAAAAGGAAATCAAATGAAAAAGAACATAAATGGAAATTGATTTACTGGTTAATTGACCACAATTGACAAGAGAAGAAATACATTCATACCAAATTCCCCCTCTCTTCCTCTCTCTCTTACTTATATTCTGCAGGAAGGAAGGGCCAAGCATATGGTTGCACGTGATTTCTAACTAACTCAAGCCATTTGGAGGCCATGTGCCAAAACTAACATAGTAGAAATAAAAGAAAAAACATATAAAGTGTACAGAAGAAAAGAGAGGAAGCAGAGAAGGGAAAAAAAAAGGCAAAAATAATCCTGGTCTCAACAATCCATCCCCCTTTGAGCAAGCTTATCCTCAAGCTTGGAAGCCTGGAAATTGAGCTTCAAATTCTTTAGCATCTACCCAGGTAGCATCCTCAAGGGGTAAGCCTTTCCACTGGACCAAGTACTTGGTGATAGCCACATTCCCTTTCTTGAATAACCCACGTTTTAGGACGTGCTCAGGTGTCCATTCCATAAAATCTACAGTATTGTAAGATGGTAAGGTGGGTAAAGCTGTTACTTTATCACCAAGTTTCCTTTTGAGCAAAGAAACATGAAACACTGGATGAATTTTTGCAGCAGGAGGTAATTTGAGCTTGTAAGCAACAGTCCCAAATTTGGCCACAACTTGGAAAGGCCCATAGAATCTTGGAGCTAACTTGTGGCAGCTTCTTCTTTCCACGGTTTGCTGTCTATAGGGCTACAATTTCAGATATACCCAATCTCCCATAGTGAACTCTCTTTCAGTCCTTCCTTTGTCTGCATATGTCTTCATTCTGTTTTGAGCCTCTTCCATGTTCTACTTCAGCCAAGTAAGCATTTGATCCCTTTCCTTCAATGTTCTATCCACTAAGTCCACAGAAGATGAGCCAGGTAAATAGGTTTGGATTGTAGGTAGGGGTCTGTTGTATAGTGCCTCGAAAGGAGTTGTCTTGATTGAAGCTTGGTATGTGGTATCACTTAACCCATAAAGAAGGCTTGTCACCTACAAAACACCTCAAATACTGTTCCAAAATCTTGTTTAGTATTTCTGTTTGACCATCAGTTTGGGGATGGTAAGAGGAGCTATTGCAGATCTGGGTGCCACTTGACTTGAAGAAGGCTTGTCAAAATTGACTCATAAAAGTTGGGTCTCTATCACTGATAATGGATTTAGGCGTCCCATGCAATTTGAAAACTTCTTTGATGAATAATTCTGCCACTTGAGCCGCTGTGTAGGGATGAGAAAGGCGAATGAAATGGCTGTATTTAGAGAGTCTGTCAACTACAACCAAGATACCATTTATTCTGTTCAGGTGTAGTGATCCTTTATGTGAGGAAATGTTGAAGAGTTCTGTGGTCAATCATAATCTTAAATGGTGGCCTTTCCATTAGGTAAGGCTTCCAGTGGTGTACAGCAAAAACAACAGCCAACATTTCCTTATCATAAACTGAAAGTTAAAGATTCTTACCACAAAGAGCTTTACTTGCATAGGCAACAGGATGTTTATCTTGAGCGAGGATAGCCCCAATGCCTTCCCCTGAAGCATCACACTCAACAGAAAATGGCTTTGCTAAAATCTGGAAGTGTGAGTACTGGAGTTGTGATCATGGCTCTTTTTAATGTCTCAAAGGCTGTTTTAGCTTCTAGATTCCAATGGAACTTCCCTTTCTTTAGCAGCTGTGTTAAGGGCCTTGCTATCATCCCATATCCCTGAATGAATTTCCTGTAATACCCAGTGAGTCCAAGAAAACCCCTCAGGCCCTTAATAGTTTTTGGCAACACCCAATCTGCCATACACTTAATTTTTGAATTATCCATGGCTATTCCTTCTACAGATATGATGTGGCCCAAGTAATTGACTGTGGCAGCCCCGAAAGAGCACTTGCTCTATTTCACCTTTAGCTGATGGTCCTTTAATATCTGTAATACTGATCGGAGATGTTCAATGTGTTGCTCAGTTGATTTACTGTAGACTAGAATATCATCAAAAAACACAATGACAAATTTTCGAAGGTAATGTTTGAAAATATCGTTCATGAGAGATTGGAAAGTGGATGGAGCATTTCTTAATCCAAATGGCATGACCAGAAACTTATAATGGTCGTTGTGAGTTCTAAATGCAGTCTTGTGGATGTCCATATCCCTCATTCTGATTTGATGATAGCCAGACCTCAAGTCTAGCTTCGAAAAAATCACAGCCACATGCAACTCATCCAGCAATTCATCTACTACAGGTATTGGAAATTTATCCTTTACTGTGACCTCATTAAGGGCTTTGTAGTCCACACACATTGTCCATCCCCCATCTTTCTTCTTAACCAACAAAACAGGGGAACTGAAGGGGCAATTGCTCGGCCTGATGGTTCCATAATTCGACAACTCTTTTACGATTTTTTCGATCTCTGATTTCTGAAAGTATGGGTATCTGTAGGGTCTGACACTCACAGGGGCAGTTTCGGGTAACAAGGGAATTTGGTGGTCATGGCTTCTAGGTGGGGGAAGACATGTGGGTTCAGAGAATAGTTCAGAGTATTGGCTTAACAGCTGCTGAAGTCTTTCTTCTGGTTTGGGTTGCATAGGTGGCTTTGTATCAATTGTCTCGTCGGCATTCAGCACCATTAATTGAGCTGTAAGGCCTACTTTCTCTTGTTGAATCAACTTGCACATGGAGTTAGTACTCACAACAGTAGTAGGTGGAGGTGTGGTCCCTTGTAGCTTGTAGGTCTGTTGAAGTATATTAAGGGACATGGTCTTTTTGGAGAAATCCCATAAAATAGGCCCCAATGATTCCAACCATTCAGCCCCTAGTACAATGTCACACCCAATAACTAGTAGGATGTAGAAATTGGCCAAACAAGTGTATCCTTGGATTTTTAGGGAAACCACATTAATCTTCCCTTCACTTTACATAGGAGACCCATCAGCTGCATACACTTTCAAGGACATATTTATATCCTATTTTCCATCAGCATGTTTAACCAAAGAAGGATGTAAAAATTTGTGTGTAGACCCAGAGTCTACTAGTATATTTACCCTTTGGTGACCCAACTTCCCGTCAGTCCTCATGGTTTGTGGCCTAATAGAACCAGTGAGGGCATGGAGGGATATAGCAGGGTTGTCAGTGTAGCTTAACTCTTCTATCATCTCTATTCCCTCTTCCTCTGGTTCCTCACAGTTTTTTGCTGCAACATCTTTAGCTTCCATTATAAGAATCTGTGATTTCCTACAAATATGACTAGGCCTATATGGTTCATCGCATTTAAAACACAAATTCTTGTCTCTTTTTTCCTGAATTTCAGCAGAAGACAATCTTCTAATGGGTCTAACAGGGTTTCTATTACTGGTTGGCTGTGAAGTACTAACTGGAGTTAGGTGTGTGTTGGGTCTAGAAAATTGGGTAGAGTTGAGTGGTACCTTGAGGTTACTCCACCTGATGGCAGCCCTTCTAGCCGTCACCTTTCGTTCTTGTAACCTGGCTAGCTTCATTGCTCTTGTTAAACTAGTCGGCTCAAAAGATAACACCTCAAATTACAACTCCTTCTCTAACCCTGAAATGTAGTAGCCTTTAAGTTGTTCATCTGACCATTTGGGTAGCCTGTAAGCCAATCGCAAAAATTCTTATTCGTAATTTTCCATAGTGTTATTCCCTTATTCCAATTTTGACAGCATTCCATTGTAGACTATTCCTCCTTTTGCTCCAAAATGACATAGAAAAGCTTGTAAAAATTGGGCCCAAGTGCTAAATGGATATTGAGATTCGAACCAATCAATCCAAGGTATGGATTCTCCTTCGAAATGAATGGATGCAATCTCTCATTTCTGATTATCAGGAATTTGGTCAAATCTGAAATAGCGTTCAACTCGTGAAATCCAATCCAGAGGATTTCCATTAGTATAAACTAGGAAATCAAGCATGAGGTTACGATTGTTGGTAAGTGGGTTTTGGTGGTTTGGGTTTCCGAATGTAGTTGAATTGATATGAGAGTCGAGGTAAAAAGGCATGTGTGGGGAGAACTGTGTTGGTATTGGTATAGCTTCAGGTGTAGAGATCTAGGTGATAGGAATGGTTGGAGGAGGTATATGAATGAATTGGTTGGGTGGAACATTTGGTCTATGGGTTTGAATGGGTGATAAGGATGGAATGATAGAGGAGAAGGGTAATTGGGACGATACCTGTGCCTTGGAGTTGCTGGATGAAGACACATTAGAAGCCATGGAAGAATGGAGCTGGTTCATGGTTTCTCGTAACTCAGCAACCATGTTCTTCTGTTGGTTCTGGAATTCAAGTTGAAATCTCTGTTGGTTAAGCTCCAGATCTTTTCATAATTGATCCATCTTCTCTTCGAATTGAGATCCAAACCCCCCTTGAATCTCAGACTGCATAGCTTGCATCTGCGATTCAATTTGAGCCCTCGTCGACTGCAATTCATTTTCCCACATAGACCCAGATGGTTGAAGAGGTTTCCCTATGATGATCGTGTCCAAGCTTTGATACCAGATGTAGAAGCTGAATCTAATTTACCAAGCTAAAAGGAAATCAAATGAAAAAGAACATAAATAGAAATCGATTTACTGGTTCAATGACCATAATTGACAAGAGAAGAAATATATTCATACCCGATTCCCCCTCTCTTCCTCTCTCTCTTACTTATATTCTGCAGGAAGGAAGGGCCAAACACGTGGTTGCACGTGATGTCTAACTAACTCAGGCCATGTGGAGGCCATGTGCCAAAACTAACACAGTAGAAATAAAAGAAAAAAACATATAAAGTGTAAAGAAGAAAAGAGAGGAAGCAGAGAAGGAAAAAAAAGGCAAAAATAATCCTGGTCTCAACAGTTTCACAAGGAGAGCATCGCTCACACATAAATACCATACTTGTTTGACGCTCACTATGATGTGGAAAAAAACTTGCTCTGCACGCAACACAAGCAACTTGTTTTTGTGATTTCCTTCCCAAATCATGGGCAATGCAGAAGCCGTGTCAAATACCAAACGGAGCACATATGTTCTTCAAATATTTATAAGTAAATAAAAAAAACACACACACTTAAGAAATTTTGTTTATATATATTCTAAGATCTCTGTCCAATGCCCCAGTAAGGGTGAGTCAAAGTAGCGTTCACCCATTTTCCAATAAAAACCAATGACAGGTTTAGCTTAGATAGGTTATAAAGAATTTTCTCAAATCAGTTGAGTCATAGCTTGACTCAACCCTACTAAAAGTGCTATCTACTCCCTCCGTTCCTTTTTTTTGAGTCCATTTTTGAGAACTCAACTTATCAAGGGGACAAAAAAATCTACACCTATTTTTCACAATTACCCCTAATCATTACAATAACTTTTTTAATCTTGTCTTGGTGTAGATTTCAAAGAAGGGTAGTTTTAGAAAATAAGTAAAATTTGTATACCAATTTAGGAAGGTGGACACTAATTTTGAGACGTCCCAAAATAAAATATAGAACTCAAATAAAGGGACGAGGGAGTAGTAGCTAGTGGATTAAATAATTTCAAGTGATGCCTATTTGTAGTTTTGGAAGGGAGGGCCAACTAATTACAAAATTATTCCGAAGTATGTCAAGTGCGATTAGACCACCATAGTTGGTGGTATATATACAATGGGCTTAATCACGTGGTTGACACTTTACCTAAAAAAGCAATGAGGTGAATATGGGAAAAAAAAAATTGATGAGAAATAGTCTAGCATTTTCAAAATTTAGGAGTCAATTTCCTTCTTGCTTTCTTTATTTGCTATTACCTCCGTCTCATTTTATGTATCCATCTTGGGGAATCCAACTATTTAAGGGGACAAAAAGAATTTACACTTACTTTCCACAATTGCCCATAATCATTACATTTTCTTTTTTTTATTTTGTTTTGGTGTTGATTGCAAGGAAGTGTAGTTTGGGAAACTAAGTAAAATTTACATACTAATTTAGGAAAGTGGACAACAATTTTGGGACATCCCAAAATAGAAAGATGGACACATAAAATGGGGCGGATGGAGTATTAATCTGGAGTCCTTTATAAATTCTAATATTATTTAGACATTAAGACAAACACTAGAAAAATGCCCTTTTCTGGAGTATTTCTCTTGTCTTTCATTTTTCTTTTCTAAATCTATAAATCGAACAAAGAATAAGAAAACTGGAAGGGAAATCCAGTGAAATAAATTTCAAATTTTTTATTTGACGTATCTCTTTCATTTATTATTATTTTTTAATTTCGTAAATGTTAGAAATTTTTTATTTTTAATATTAATTTAGCGTAGGAGGAAAGACTATGGAAATGATTTTTACTCCTCATTTTCTTTTCCACGTTGTTTGAGTGTAAAAATGAGACGGTATTTGTTTTTATTGTAGGTCAAATCATTGAACTAATCATTCTCTACCACAATTATTTCTAGCATAATGATCATCTCTAGAACATGTGGACCATTTAGCCAATTTAGAAATTTTTTTATTTTTTTTTGAAAAAAATTTATTAACGCACTATGCCATGAATTAATTCGCAAGGAGTAAGCGAGATTAGAAAAAAAAATGAACCATTTTGCATTATTCTATGATTATTATGCATAAGTTAAATTTAGAAGCTATTTTGTTTTTTTAATCCTACAGAAAAGAATCAAAGGTTGCCACAATTGTTAATTAAACTTAATCTCGTTCACATGTGCGTGCTCTAACTGGAAAAGAGTTGGTATCTTCCAAGTTAGCTTCTTAAACTTGAAGTTAATTAATAAAGAGCATCAAGAAAAAGTAAAAGACAGAGAGATATAGACATGTAGATTATTCAATTTTTTTTAAATAATTGATTAATTAAATCTTGATCTGGATAATTAGGAAAGGTTTTGATTCCTAAAAAGCAAGAACGTACAAGAACAGGATATTTTAGTAAGTTATATGTGTTCATACATATAACTACTATATATCGTACAACAACTCTCATATGTGTACAAACTATAAATAAGAGATAATGTTGTAATACATGGTTCAATGAATCTTGACCTATAGAGGTTAAATTGTTGACATACAGAGAATTTCAAACTACCAAAGGAATTAGTAGGAGAAGGTATATTCGTTGAGTAATGCTAGATGCACAATAAAAATGCACAATTAAATGTATAATATGCTTAAAATTGTTGGACTTCGTGCTGAAAAGTCTGTACACAAAAAAGACAAAAAAAAAAAAAAAGGGTGTACAGCTTTTTCAGCACAAAGTCCAACAATTTTAAGCAGGTTGTGGATTTAATTGTGCATTTTTATTGTGCATCTAGCATTACTGATATTAGTTTATGAATGTTGACCTATTTAGGTTAAATTGTTGATATATGAAGAGAGAGAATTTCAAACTACCAAAGGAATTAGTAGGAGGAGCTATACTTGTTTTGTTTATAGGGATACTTAATATATAGTCCACTATAATTACCCTTTTTAGAAATTGGTCCCTATTGTATCACAACTTAAGAATTAGTCCCTCAAATTTTCATTAGACAAAACTACCCTCAGAGCTACAATTTGCGTGTACTTTACAAAAGCAATGATAACTGCATTTAAGCCACGTCAAATCAAGGCTACAATCTAGGAATTTAAATTGCAAACAAATTTCTCACAAAAAAATCAAATCTACTTGCTTAAACGAAGAAAGAGAATCATCTTTTCCAGAAAATTTCCTCTCCTAATCTACTCACCACGCAAGCTTGCAAGAACTATAAAACTTCGATTTTGCAGCGATTCATGGAGATTTCTTATAGATTTTGAAGCGATTATTGTCGAACTTGGGATTTCTTCGAGTTCAACGCATCAATGGGGAGAAAAGGTGAGAAACTTCAACAAATTTGTTAATAATCAGCTATAACATGAGAACTATGTTTTAAAATGTATATGATGAACATATCATGTACCACCTGAGACGTTTTTCCATTTGGTTTCGTTTCAAAATTTCAATCTTTCGATTTCCATTGTTTGGGTTTCGACCAAAATGATGTTCTGCAAAATCTCTAAAATTTTTGTGAACGGTTTAAGGTGAGAAATTTCGTCCGTCTTGTACAAAAACAAGTATTCCATCTAATTTTACAAAATAGCAAAACACGCCAATTCAGTGAGAAATTTATTTTGGGTAATTGCTCACATCGCAGTTATTTTTTGCAATTATGAAATTTTTCACAGTTGTCAAGAAGTTCTCACACCGTACATATTTTTGGGAGTGTTAAATTTCTCACTCATTTCACCATTTCTCACATATTTAGGGAGTGTACAAAATGTGAAATAGAAATTACACCCTCCAAACAGTGCTTACTAGCTGAGAATAATTTTTCAAATCATACAAAATTTTGGGAGTGTGAAGTTTCTAACCCATGTTAAACAACAAAATTTCTCACATATTTTTAGACTGTATAAAATTGTAAGTGAGTAATTCAAGCATCATGTTTGTAGATAGTTGCTATCTTCATATCATTTTTTTTTAGAAGAGTGAAATTTCTCACGCATGTAGAAAAATATCACCCATCAAGATGAATGATGAATTTATGGACATTTCACAAAACATACTTATTATTGACAGTGAGAAATTTATCCCCCATATTATACATTGCATATTTGAAATGTAAAGTCGACTCTAAATCTGCATTTTTTTAGTTTGCAAGTGATTTTGGAAATTCAACTATTATATAACACATTGTCTTTTCTGCAGCTCCTTCAAACAAAGGGAAAAGTAACTAGGGGAAAAGACTTCCACATGGAAAAAAGTTTCGGTGCAGTTTGTTAGAGTCTAGAAACACATTGGTAGGATTGAAACTAAGGTCTGAACACATTAGAGCTCTGCAGACGATTGAACAAGCTAGAGAAATCCAATTCCAGAAAGATGATTGAACAATCTACTATTCTATAAGATAACATGTGAAAATATAATAATATTTTGGTAGTGATGAACTCATTTAGATGAATACGTTTTGGTGCATATGGTAATAGATCACTTGAAGAGGCTTCATTTTGGAACTATTGGATAGTTTATGCAAATAATTACATATCGATAATTTTTGCTTAAGATGATATGATTCAGGATTGTATGTCACATTAATCCTTACACTTTATTGCACACTTTGATACTACTGGTATTGGAATTTGTCACACAATTAAAGTGACTACATGACATATATTAGTGAGAAATTTGTCACAAGCACATTGAAAGCACATTGAATTACTATAAACTCCAGAATCACAAGATAAAAATCAAAGAGCAAACAAACATGTCAGTGATAAATTTGTCACACCATGAAAGGAACATATCAAATGAATCTGACTATCCATGACACACCACGATAGCCAACAATCTGCATTTTAAGGAAAAATAAAAACGCTGTTAATAATCGCTGTTAAGTATTGCTAATAATCACGATTACAAACTATAAACATATAACAATTGCCGACCATTCACTATTCGAATATGTGACAAATTTATCACAAACATGCAAAAGCAATTACAAACCTGAAAAACTTCCAGCGAATCAAATTCAGCAACACCGATAACTGTAGATCAGATGATCCCAAATATGAACTTATAGATCAGAATATTTAAAAAAAGATTATTGTATATCAATATGAATCCATTTGTTATGAGTTTTATTGCGCCTCAGTCAACAAGCAATAATTTAGGAACCCATTACTGCATGACTCCTACACTTCCGACGTAATGGGTAATATCCAAAATTGATACAAATTCAATAACTTGCTAAATATAACAGATAAGGGTTATATTTGTAATTAAAAATAAATAAAATTTAGGGAAAAAGACTAATTCCTGAGTTTTACACCAATCAAGGGATTGATTTCATATGTACGGACCAAGCATATATACATACACACTATATATACATACATATTTGTATACATATATCCATTGAATACAAATATACATAGATACTTGTAGACATCTTTGAGACGTGTTTGATATTTTGAGTTTAGATCTTAGGTTTTTGAACAAATTGATTTTGAGTTTAAATCTTAGGTACAAATTAGTTTTTGGAGTAAATTGATTTTGGGTTTAAATCTTAAGAACAAATTAGTTTTTGGAACAATTGATTTTAGGTTTAAATTTTTTAGTTTTGGAACAAATTCATCTTCATATATATATATATATATATATGTATGTATGTATGCCCGTATATTATATATTTACTTATATATATATAGAGTAATACTACATGCACAACACATTGTACAACACAAAGCACAACAAGACTTTATGCCTTGTACTCTGTGCTGTTTGAAATTTTTTTTACACTTTTCTATGCTCCACTTACATAGCATAGGGTACAAACATTTAAAATCTTATTGTGTTTTGTGTTGTGCTTGTAGCATTACTCATCTATATATATACACACACAGTAGAGAGAGAGAGAGAGAGAGAGAGAGAGAGAGAGAGAGAGAGGGAGGTGTAGTTTAGTAAAATTGTATAGAATTTTTCAATAAACTCTTATAAAAAAAAAAGAATTTTTCATAAAACCAGGTCATTAATGAACCACAAAACTGTTATGCACTTCCAAACGACATCTATCATTTGAATTGAACTCAAACCACACGAGTCAATTGAATAACTTGAGACCTATTTCTTTAAATTAATTTCAATTACAACAATTGCTAAAACATAGAACGATTAAGATGCCTTTGATCCCAAAAAAAAAAACGATGAAGATACCCAAATAGTTGTCCATATGTCTGCAATTGAAATTGATTCCTAGCAAGTTCCTCAACTAAAATCATTAAAAGATCAAGAGCCTTAACTCGTAAGTAATGTAGTTTAGTGTAAACTAGAATCAATACCCGTACAATGTATGAAAAACTATTTCTAAATTTCATGTAGTATTATTTTGCTAAGCTAATTAATTCTAAAGATTAATAGGACTAGAGGAAGAATAATATAGAAAAGTGAAAATCATAGAGATACCAACTGGCAGGCGGATAATACCATTTTATAATATATATATATATATATATGTGATGGCCTATAATAAACTTTTAGAAAAAATAAAACGAAGTCCAATTCACCCTCACATCTATAATATATATATATATATATATAGGAGGAATGGTTTTGTTGTTTAGAACATTGTGGAATCTTGATGTGTGTCATCATCTAATGGTCCGAAATTGCTCTTATTCTTTACAACTTTCTTAAAAGTAAATTTTAAAAAATTTGAAACTTCGTCCACTTTTTTCACCTTTGCATTTCTCTGTCCTCTCTCTATAGCTTTTTCTCTCTAAGTTAAATGTGCATCAAAATATTAATATCATAAAAATCATTCTCATAAATATATATAATGGAGGAATGTTTTTGCTACCTAGAACACTGTCCCTTGTTGTGTGTCTTCATCTAAGAGCCCAAAATTGCTCCCATTCTTCACAACTTTCATAAATTTAAATTTTAAATAATTTGACACTTGCCCCACTTTTTTGACATTTTACATTTCCATCCCTCTCTCTATAGCTTTTTCTCTCAAAGTTAAATATGTATTTAAATATTAATATTGTAAAAATTATTCTCGCAAATCTTTGTAAAATAGGAGGAATAATTTTGCTGCCTAGAACACTATAGACCATTGATGTGTGTCATCCTCTAAGGGTCAAAAATTGCTCCCATTGCGCACAAATCTCTATAAAAATTATTCTAATAAGTATCAAAATTAAGTTAGATTTAAATTTAAAAAAATAAAAAATTAGTGCCTGAGAACTGGCAATTTCTAGCTACTAATCATTAATAAAGTAGAAATGTCTACAAAATATGGCTAGGAATATTGAGTTGATCTGACGAGGTCGTTGGTGTTGGTATGATTTGATGCTACATGATAAATCTTGAGGGAGCTGTAAGCACCATATATCATTTGGGGCATGTAACTTTTCACTAAAGGGTCACCCAATCTAATCCTTTCCCCAATTTCCATAGGACATGTCGTTAAATTCATGGCATACATGAGATGTGTGTAGATATGGAATCCTACTGTGGTGGCATGATAATGATGGGTCAATGGTTTTGTGTAGTATTGAGAACACTCAACATCCTTGGAAGTTGTGATCTAAGTAAGGAGGGAGTGTGACATTACTCCAACTAGGGGCGTAGTCAGAAATTTTGGCCAGGGAGGTCTAGGCTTTACGGGGGTTCGGGGGCTTAGCCAACTCTTTAGTATTCTCTTCTTTATTTTCTTATTTTTTATTTTTCTAAACAAAAAGAAAGCATGAGGGCTCCGGAGTGGCAATTCTACCTGATGTGACCAGAGTAGGCCTTATCCGCACAATAACAAGATGGCGTAAATGTTGGATAGTATGCATAAGAGACTCAATAAAAACAGTAACTAAGATCGAGCATGCAAGTATTGCACTGTCCGAAAAATAAATTTACATTCCACACAGTTGCTAGTGGACTACGACGTATTGCTCTTGAGGATACTATGATCTATATAGATGAGACAACAAATTTAATTATATTCTGCAAAATTTGTGTATATGAAATCCTCTCAAACGACTCTAGAATTGGTGAAGAAGAAGAGATAAAATTTAGACAAAAGTATATCACAAAATAACCAACTATAATAGATATAGAGGTGCCTATTGGGTAAGAAATGCTTTTTTTACACAAAGGGTTGTGTCCCAACACCCATAGACTAACTATATATATATATATATATCTAAGCCATTAGAATAGATGAAGTTTGAACAAATTTGAAATTCCTACATGAAAATTTGTGACTTTTCAAAAACTGGGTCCAGACCTGTTTAACCAATCAAACACCCCTCTGCTAGAAACTTGTTAAACTTCATATAGCCATTAACCCGGTCGACCGGTCGAAAGCCCCTCTGCCAGAATCTTGGAACTCAATGTTCTAAGCCTTTCCCTGAGCATTGAGCTAGTCCATAGTGACCCTAATGATCCTCTTGAGCTCCCATATGCTCCCATTCACACCTCGAATCTTATAATCCCCCACATGTGAATGATTATGGCTATCTAAACAAAAATGAAATGCAATAAAACTACGAGAGCAATTCACAGACTTATGATGCATTAGGAGAGTGTCTTTTGGACTTGAACTTTCCCTTAGTAAAAATCTACTAGATTTACTCGGTAAAGTAGTGTACATTAAGTATTGAATTATTTAACCTTTTAGTATAAACCAACATCAGATAACACACCACATATCCTATACACATTAATTCATTCGGTTGTGTTCATTTTGATCCTGAACATGATCCTTATTCATGAGAACTCTTAGAGAACCCAACCTCTGAACTCATACAAGCGACCCCACTTCTATTCTCATATAGTGATATCAATTTAGAGTACTACCATTTACTCATCAATATCATTAAATATAAAACATAGCCTTAACAAATTTTATTACACACTTGAAGAATATACATGAATGGAACCACAGTAAATGTATGTTTACAACATGAACTTCCCCAACTAGTTTGCCTATTGAACCTAGATCTTGGGATCTTCAGTCAACTAGGTTAGGTTTCTGCTCAGGTTGTTCAGAGTACTAGCTTTAGACCCATTCCTTTCGTTGTATATTGAACATGATCTCTAGGGAATCCGCGAGAGGATCTGCAATGTTTTCCTTTGATTTCTTGTAATCAATTGTGATCACACCACTAGTGAGCAACTGCTTGATTGTATTGTGTATTCTTCTTATGTGCCTTGACTTGCCATTATACACGGCATTCTTAGTTATGGAAGATGCCGCATTGCAGTCACAATACACAATTACGGTTGTTATCGGATCGGCCATAAAGAAATATCTTCTAGGAAGTTTCGAAGCCAGTCGGCTTCCTTACCCGCCTTGACTAAGGTTATGAACTCCGATTCCATTATCGAACATGCTGTATACATTTGCTTAGTTCATTTCAAAGAAATCATAGCTCCATCTAAAGTGAATAGATATCCACTTGTAGACTTGGTCTCTTGACTATCTATGATGTAATTCACATCGAAATAGCCCTTTACCATGGGTGGGTATTGTGTGTAGTGCAAACCATAGCTCATGGTATGCTTTAGTTATCTTAACACTCTCACAAGAGCGTCTCAATGATCACTACCCGGATTACTACTGCATCTAGAAAGCCTTCCCACTGAATATGTAATATCTAGACATATACAATTCATGATGTACATTAAACTCCTGATTACTTGCGACTATTCAAGTTGAGGTATGCATTCACCTATATTCTACCTCAACTTGCTATTAGTATCAAATGGAGTTACGACCGATTTGCAATCCAATTGACTACGAGAGCGTCTTAATGATCTCTACCTGGAATACTAGCGTATCTAGCAAGCCTTCCTACCAAATATGCAATATCCGGACATGTACAATTCATGATGTACATTAAACTACTAATTACTTGCAACTATTCAAGTTGAGATATGCATTCATCCATATTCTTCCTCAACTTACTATTAGCATCAAACGGAGTTATGGCCAATTTACAATCCAACTGAGCACACTTCTTTATTATTTTCTCAACATAATGAGATTGTGTGACAAGATACCCTTCAAAAGTTTGTCTCACTAGTGTACTAAGAACAACATCGTCTTTACCTATGTCTTTTGTATTAAAGCTTGTGCTTAATATTTTCTTGGTTTTGTTGATAACTTTCTTGCTCATTCTCGTTGTAAGAAAGTCATCAACATACAATCATACAATAACACATGAGCCATCAAATTCCTTGGTACACATTCACTTATCGTATTCATTGATTTTACAACCATTTCCGATCATGGTGTGGTCAAATTTCTCGCGCCAATCACTACAACAAAAAAAGTTTTTCAGAATGAGAAAATCCAAATGCCCTAATTTCGTGGCTAAAACATTTAGCAAAGAAAGTCTTTCGTTACCAGATTCCTTGGGAAAGCTTCGTCTCTAAAGCCTTTAGCGAGGAAAATACTTTCCTGCCAATTCTTAACTTTTGGCGAGGAATTTTTTCCTTTCTAATGCTCAATATTTTCGTCGCTAAATGGCTTAACTTCCTTGGAAAAAATCTATTTTTGTGTTTAATATGGACAATTGGCAAGGAAAATATTTCATCGCTAAATATGCATCGCAAAGTTAAAGAAATATTTTCCTTGCTAAGAGTCATTTTTAGCAAGGAAATTGTTTTTCCTTGCCAATGGTACTAACCCAAGGCAACGGAATAATTTCCTTGCTAAAGGTAATTTTTAGCAACGAAAAAAAGTCCCTTGGCAATTGCATTTGCTACCATTGGCCTTATTACTAAACATATGCTCCCCAATTTTTATTTACACCAATTTAACAAGCATAATAATCCATACCAAACACAAAAATCACAAGCTCAATCTATACCAAACACGGCAAAAATAATCCATAATACTCATAACAAGTAAAATCCAAAATGTTTCATTCATCCAAACCTAACCTAAACTAACGAACAATGTTGAAATTTTAAATGTGAACTCGGCCTTTGGCTCTTAATACAATTTGTACAATCTTGTTCATAATTTATAATTTTCAAAACCATATATATATATATAGGCTGCAAGCACAAAAGTAAACGTCTACAATCATTGCTTTAGCTTCATGAAATGTCATTATTGACTCTTGGATGCCAAATAGTCCACTTGTTCCATGCCAAATAGTCCACTGAATTGTTCACAAACAAAATATGAGACAACAATAATTAAACTAAAACTGAAATAACATAATAAGAGGTCACTAGATTATTACATCATAGTCTGGAAATATAAGTACATCAAAGTCTTAGGCCACATATGGCTGATTACAAACATAATAACACAGGAAATAGAACTATCAACTATCCTAACCTAGGCTTCGGCTGGCGTACACATAGTCATTAGCATAGTAGTTCTCCTCAGCCCATTCAACTTCTACGGGGCCAACCTTTGCGTACCCTTCCTCTCGATAGTAGCCATCATCATAGGGTTCGTTATCTGTATTATCAAAGACAAGGTAGTCTGGACGGAAAATGTTGAGGCATAAAGGCCACAAGCTTATTGAAAGATAAGTGAGTAGAAACTAACACGGTTACATAGATGTAAAGTATTACAAGTTATGGAACGATACAATAATTAATGCTACCACTAATATATTCTCTTTACACAAAGACTGACATTTTACTCTGAAATGAAGAAAAGACTCAATAGTAATACACCTGGATACACCAATGCTCTGTCTACTGCATTTGAGGACACATGCACAGCCCACTGTATGCTAGTAATATAACGCTTCGTGCAACAGCACATCAGTTCTATTGCCACGACTTAACGACGTCAACTAGAAATCCTAGCCCACCGCTTTTAAGAACATATGAACAACCCACTGCTTTTTAAGGATATGTGATTGGATTACCAACTATCTTAGGGCTACTTGGTCTAGCCCACCACTTTTTAAGGACATATGCATAGCCCACAACTTTTAATGACATGTGATTGACCAAGACCCGCCCATGCACAATTCTCAGAACTTATCAAACCTACCTAAGTTCTGTACTATTAGTGATACAAGACATTTCCATGTGGCCTGACTACACTAAATGAAAGAAACGATAACCCAAATGGTTCATGATTACCATGTTACAAAACGTTATCTCATAAGTCTCAACATTATCTCGTAATAGCGACGCATTATATTTTTAATCAATAATATGGCATATTGAAAGCATGAATCAACATTTAAACAGCTAAACAGTTGATATCATAAACAACAGAGAATATCAGTGTTTTGTAAGTACCAATCGATTGTCTCAATTGATTGGGTGAATTGTAGTTTCAATCGATCGGGTCCCATCTATAGTGTATGTTTGTGTATATCTATATATATGTGTGAGGGTATATACATAACCAAAATATCACTTTTCTCTCTCTCAAATTCTCTAATCTGTCAAACACCATGCATACATACACAAAATGAACATATATATAGGGGAAAGGGGTGCAGGTGGTAGCTCCCTGCACAAACTTGGAGATCAAGTTCTGACCCTGTTCAATCGATTGACAAGGGTTCAATAGATTCAAAATAGGTCGAAAGTAGTTCAATCGATTGATATGGGTCTAATCGATTGATTCATGTTCGCAAGGGTTCAATCGATTGAAATATGTTCAATCGATTAGAACTCCAAAGTTAGCAATCGAGTGGGAAATATTCCAATTGATTGGAACACTAAAACCATCAATAGAAAGGTAAGGTTCATACATGTATGCAAGGAATAACATCAAGTCTCATACATTAATATGCATACGAAAATATAGGTTGTTATTACATCATCCACCACTTATTAAAAGATTTCATCCTCAAAATTTGAAGTATGTAGGGCTAAAACAAAAACGAAAACTTCTCGTACATCTCTGACTCTAGCTCCCATGAATCTTCTCGTTCATCATAGTATTTCCTCTGGATCTTCACCAGTGGTATCTCCTTGTTCATGAGCTTCTTGATTCCTCTTTCTAGGATGCACACTAGTCCTTCATTAAATGTTACATTGTCATTAACTTCTATATCCTCAATGTTAATCTCATGTGCTAGGTTGTGGGCACACTTTCTCAGCATACTAATGTGGAAGATGTTCCTAGCATATTTGGTAGTAATGCAAGTCTATATGCGACCTTCCTACACATTCCAAGATCTCGAATGGTCCATGGTGATATCTTGCCTTTCTTCTGACCGAATCTGATGATTCCTAGAACTGGCAAAACTTTAAGCAGTACTGATCTCCAACTGCAAACTCTAAGTCTTTATGGCATTTGTCAGCATAACTTGGTCTGTGTCGTCTTCATCTTGTCATGTAGATATTGAATCTTGCTGGTTTCTCATACCATTTCTAGCCTAAGAAGTTGATTATCCCTTACTTTGGCCCAAGATAGCAATGATCGGCAAGGTCTTTTGTACAAAGCTTCAAATGATGCCATTTTTATGCTTGTGAGATAGCTGTTGTTGTAGGTGAACTCGATCAGTAGCAGGTGCGTCGCCCAAGAAGATGACATAAGTTTGTAGCATATCTTCCATCACTCGATTCTATCTGGTCGACGGTCAGTGGATGAAAGGCTGAACTCAAGTTCAATGTAGTTCCCATTGCTGTCTGAAGGCTTTTCCAAAATTCTACGCTAAAACGTGAATCTCGATCCAAAATGATCGAAACAGGTATGCATTGTAGTCGCATAACTTGCTGTAGATACATCCGGCTCAACCGTTCTACTAGATATATCATATTGTAGGTGATGAATATGGCGTCTTGGTTAGTCGATCCACCATTATCCAAATATCATCGTGGTTTTGTTGAGACCTTGGCAAACCTACCATTGAATCCATGGGTATGTGTTCCCATTTCCATTAGGGAATTGGTAATGGCTAAAGAAGTCCAAGTGTTTCTGATGTTCTACCTTTACTTGCTTATAATTAAGAGCTACTTATTGCTTCATTCCTTCCCACCAGAAATTTTTCTTTAAGTCCTTGTTCATTTTAGTACCTCCAGGGTGTACAATCATTCGTGACTTATATGCTTCATTCAATACATCTTTCCTGAGATTATCCCTGTTAGGAACATAAATTCTACCTTTATATCGCAAGGCTCTGTCTGAACTAATACTCCAGACTTCTGGTTCCTTCATTGACATCTTAGCGAACTACAACTTTAAATCCTCATCTAATAACTGAGCTTCCATAATATGGATGATTAGAGTCGGTTGGATAGCGAGACATCCAAAATGTTGTCCTTTTTTAGATTCTACCAGTTGAAGATCAAACTTAGCTAAGGTTTCCAAGCCATTCTTTAATCAATATGGTAGCGATTGCTAGGCGGGGTCAACAACTCAAAGCATCAGCCATAACATTCGCTTTACCCGAATGGAATTGAAAAGAAAAGTCATAATCCTTGAGTAATTCTATCCATCTCCGTTGACGCATGTTAAACTCCTTCAGAGAGAACAAGTACCTAAAACTTTTAAGATCTGAGAACAGATCAAACTTTTCTCCATACAAATAGTGTCTCTTGATCTTTAGAGCAACCTCTTACAGTAAACTCTAAGTCATGCGTAGGGTATTACATAGCATGCGCCCTTCAATTGCCTTGATCCATAAGCAATATCATTTCTATCCTGCATAAGCACACAACAAAGTCCTTGGTGTGATGCATCACTGTAGATGATAAACCTTTATCCATTTCTAGGTATCGTGAGTACCAGTGTTGAGGTCAATCATTCTTTTAACTCTTAAAATATACCTTCATGCTTATCCGTCCATTCATACTTTTACTACTTTCATGTTAAGTTTGTCAATGGTCCCACGATCTTAGAGAATCCTTCCACGAATCTCTGGTAATATCCAGTAAGACCAAGAAAACTTCTAACTTCTATTACATAGGTTGGTCTATTCCAACTTAAGACTGCATCAATCTTAGATGAGTTAAAAAAATACCATCCTAAGAAATAACATATCCTAAGAATTTGACTTCATGTAGCAAAAATCACTTCCTGAACTTCACATACAACTGGCTATATCAGAGTGTCCGTAGAACAATTTGTAAATGTTCCTTGTGCTCTTCTTTCGTGTTTGAGTAGATCAGGATGTCATCAATGAATACTATAATGAATTAATTCAAATAAGGTCTAAATACTCTATTTATTAGGTCCATGAATATTGCTGGGGCATTAGTTAGTCCGAAAGGCTTAATGAGAAACTCATAATGCCCGTGTCTCATTCTGAAAGCAGTCTTCAACACATCCTCTAATCGAAGTAACAGTTGGTGATATCCTAAACATAAATCAATCTTTGAAAAGATCTTTGATCCTTGTAGCTGGTCGAATAGATCATCTATCTGGGGAAGCGGATATCTATTCTTAATCGTAACCTTGTTTAATTCTCTACAGTCGATATAGAGTCGAAGGTCCCATCCTCCTTTTTCACAAATAGTAATGGTGTTTCCCAAGGTGATGTAGTCAGGAAAATAAATCCTAAATCCTCGAGCTCCTGTACTTGCTTCTTCAATTCCAACATCTTAGTTGGCGCCATTCGATACGGAGTCTTGCAAAGTGGTAATGTTCTATGTGCTAATTCTACATAGAAGTCTATTTCTCACTTTAGTGGAAGTCCTGAAATATCTTGAAAAACATCTTCAAAATCTCGTACAGTAGGGTTCTGGTCTATAGTAGTATTCGTACTCGTCTTTCGATCGTAGCTAAATAACTCATAAGAAACATTTCACTTCTTGGTTGGTACTAAAATTAGATCGTAGGACATCATGGTATCATAAAAATAGTCATCCTACTAGTGCAATCCAAGTTGGCACCATACTTGGTAAGGCAATGCATTCCTAGGATATTGTCGAACTCAGACATTAACTAAACTACCAAGTCTGTCGGAAGATTCCTATCTTCCAGGGTTAAGGGATAGTCCTTGTATGCCTTACACAACTTAACAGTCACTCCCAATTGTGACACTGTTTTAATTGCCGGCTCAAGTGCCTGGGGTACAAAACCCAACTGTAGCACAATCTTAGCAACAATAAAAGAACGTGCAGCACCAGTATCAAACAAAGCTCTAACATAACTGTGAAAAAGTACAAACGTACCTTCCCGATTCTACTATTCCTCGACATCAAAACCTACTTCCTTTGGGATGATGGCATTCATTCAAACCTGATTTGGGGGGTCCTTATAGTCTTCAAACTGGTGCCACATAATAACCTCCATGAGGTATGTAACAATCCTTGCTCAGGTTACCCAATTTGTTACAGTTACGACAGGTGATGTCTGACCGATAGTGAAATCTAGAGATGGTGCAATACTTTGTAATGTGCCATGGCACTCCACAATTGAAACATCCTTCAGTACCCAATCGTGGAGTGACAAGCGGGGGTATTTGTAAAATACAACCGCGCTAAAAGAAGAAAATACACTAATTTAGTTCACAATTCCCTCATATATCTGTAGTTTGAATTACAATACCAGTTTCTACACATTATGATTAATCTATGATAAGTTGTGCGTTTTAGCTGTAATTCGTGCAGAATACTGTCGCTGTGTAAACAAATGGTTGAACAGGATAAAAAGGAAGTGCTTGGCTTCAATGAAGACAATTCAAAGCTGAAAATTGCATCTCGATCGATCGGGGTCCCCTCAAGCGATCTAGGTTTCGATCGATCTAAGGTTGTTCAAGCGATCGAAGATTCCAGAATTTTGATCGATCGATAGTATTTCGATCGATCGAACATGCTTTTTATCAGAATACGCGCACGCAGCAAAAGACGGAGTTTCAACCCTAGCATTAGGTCTCTGCTATATATATTCATTTTGTAAGCGTCTAAAAGGAGGCCCACTTACTTTTTATCAGTTTTGATAGAGAGAGGAGAGATGTTTTTCTTGTTTTGTAGGTTTTTACTCAAGCTTTTACATTGTTAGCTTGGATTCTTATAGTTTAACACGAGTTCTTCGTTCCAGGTTACTGAGTTATTGTCTTATTTACATTCTGCACTTAGTTATTCGTAGTATAATCCGTAATCTCGTAGGATTGCATGCTAGACAATTTAAAATCATACGATTTCATAGTTTTAATGAAAAACTCACAATCAAACGACACTTTAATGAATCTTTACGTTAAAACCGCATCTGAGACACTCCAGACCATGTCTGAGTAGTCCTAGGTTGGGAAATCGCGATGAAACTATGATTTCCAGCCTCTGCCATTCACCAGGATAATATCTGTGTTCGATCGATCGGAGTTATTTTGATCGATCGATACAGAGATTTTGTCGATCGATCTAAGGATTTTAGATCGATCGAGGAATGACGATTGTCGATCGATCGAAAGCGCGTCGATCGATCGAACTCTCTGATTCTTGAGATCACCTAATACAGTATTCCAAGACTTTCTGTTTTAATGATTTGTTATCAAACTGTCCCCGAATGCTCAGTTTGTCAAAACAGTCTTTGAACTTAAGGCCTTAAGGCATTTTCTTTCAATACATTTTGCAAACCACCCTCAATGCTAACACCATTGTAGGTGCGAGTCTTAACTATTGAATTAAACCGCTTTCATGTATTTCAAACTTAATTGAGATGATATAGTCCCGGTCATGAAAGGGCTATTGATTCTATATCTTTAGAAAAGTACGGAATACTATAGAAGATGTACTCCATTGAGCTTAAATTGCAATTACATGGTAGACGGCTAGGTCACAGTGGATTCGCGTGATCCCACCATTTCCCTTTATTAAGAAAAAAACCGTTTTCAAATCTCGTTTTAGCTATTTAATCATTAGTTTAAGATAGTTTAATTGCTTTTAATTTTAATAGTTGTTAATCGTAGAATTTTGTGTTCTATACTTCTTTTAAAACATTGAATTTTTGTTTCTGTTAGAGTCTAATCTAGGTAATTTAATTCTCATCCTTCCCTGTGGGATCGACCTGGACTTAATCCAGTTTACTACTTGCACGATTACCTACACTTGGGTATAGCACACAAGCGCACACAAATTATTTCCGTGTCAAGTTTTTGGCGCCGTTGCCGGGGAAGGCGACGAGATAATACTTAGGTTACCTCAATCTCTCTTCATCTATTTCTGTTTTTAATTTCTTTTTCTTTTAGTTCCTTAGCTAAAACACTCTCCTTAGGAACTCTCTTCGTTCATGTCCAACAATTCCATTAAAGGAATTTTTGAAAATCCACTCTACTTATCAGATTCCTCTAGTTCTGTTAACCCTGTAGCTACTCCTACTGAATCAATGGGTGATAATCAAAGTGAACATGGTGATAATGTGGTTGCACCACTTGATGAGGCGCTACGACCTTTGTGCGATCACATGCAACCAGAACACGCACCTACGCCCTCTTGCATTCTAATCCCACCACACGCTGGTGAATTTCAATTTCGCAATGGGATGATCCAACTTCTTCCCACCTTTCATGGGATGGAAAGTGAGAAGGCGTACTTACATGTCATGGACTTCGAGGATGTTTGCAAAACATTCTCACAGAATTGTTCTGTGGACGTGACACGTCTAATGCTATTTCTTTTCACCTTGAAGGATAAAGCAAAGGCGTAGTTATTCACCTTAAAACCCAATTCAATCTTCACCTGGCAAGCGATGAACACTGTATTTCTAAAGAAATTCTATCCAACTCGCATGACCACTGACCTTCAACGCCAAATTAATTCCAATAAACAAAAGAGCAATGAAACCTTTACTCAAACTTGGGAACGTTTCAAAGATCTGCTTCTCTCGTGCCCACACCATGGGTTTGAGAAATGGCGAACTATTAGCTTCTTTTATCATGGGTTGAATGGTGAAACAAAAAAGTTGGTGGAAACCATGAGTTCAGGCCCATTTCTCCGTAAAAACACCGAAGAGGCTGAAGCCCATTTCGATAGGTTGGCCGAATACGCTCATGAATGGTCGAATTCTGATGATGTCTCACGCTCACAGATATCCTGTGTAGAAGAGAAAGCCTATACCAACTAAATAGTGAAGATCACCTCATGACTAAATACGAAGAACTAGCAAAGAAAGTAGAGGAGTTAGGCATGAAAGGAGGAAGTTTGAGGCAGAATTTGCCTGAAGAACCATGCGGCATATGCAATATGTTGGGACATACCACTCAATATTGTCCTAATGTGCCGTATATTCAAGAACAACCCCCCATGGAAATGAATGCCATGAAAGGGTATAGGGGACAGGGAATTCCTATAACAACAATAATGTACAAAACAATAACAATCGATGGAATCACCCTGGTTTTGATTGGAAAAATGATGCTGGGATCCAAAATCAACATCATCAACAACAGCCGTACAATAATAACCAATATCAAGGGCAATACAATAGGCAGTCCCAGCCATACAATCAAAATAGACCTAATAATTACAACCAAGTGCAACCCTCTAATAATCAACAGGCTAATGTGTACGTGCCACCGCACAAAAAGGTGCAAGAGGAAGATCCTCTCTCTAACGTGAACTTAACGCAACAATTAATTCAAATGATGAGTAAAATGTCTGCGACGTTAGATAGCATGGATGCATGACAAGAGGGATCGGGTGGAACATTTCCTTCCCAACCACTTCAAAACCCTAAGGGATACAACAACGGTCCCCCTAATCATGAACAAGCTAAAGCCGTAACTACCCTAAGGAGCGGCAAGATTATAGGGCTAAACATGCCTCTCTCTACTCCCAAAGAGTACGAGGAGGACGAAGTGGTCAATGCTAACAAACCTTCTACTCAAGAAGAGGAGCCAACTACTAGTAATGAACCTTTAGGAACAAACACTGAAGCTCCTGAAAAAGTGGAAGAAGTTGAGAGAAGGCCCGGGAAGGAGCCCGTTAATGACAAATTACCGAGATGCCCCTTCCCTGCGCCTTACCCTCAAAGGCTTAAGAAACCCAGAAATGAGACAAAGAATCAGAAGTTCATGGAATTATTTAAACAAGTAAAAATAAACCTCCCACTCCTTGATGCGATTAAACAAGTACCGGCTTATGCGAAATATCTTAAAGATTTATGCACGGTCAAGAGGAGGCAAAGTGTGAAGAAACACGCTTACGTTGCTTGCCAAGCAAGCTCAATCATCCAAAATGAATTGCCTCCGAAACTCAAAGACCCTGGTACTCCCACTGTCTCATGTCAAATTGGGAATCAAAGAATAGACAATGCATTCCTCGACCTAGGAGGAAGCGTCAACCTTCTGCCATATTCAGTCTATAAACAACTAGGGCTAGGCGAATACAAACCCACCTGAGTTGCATTATAATTGGCAGATAGGTCGGTCAAATACCCGAGAGGAGTGTTGGAAGATGTCCTTGTGCAGATAGACTCATTTGTCTTCCCGGTCGATTTTGTAATTTTAGACACTGAACCTGTGTCTAACCCAGGTACACAAATCCCGGTGATATTTGGACGTCCATTTCTAAACACAATTGATGCCTCAATAAAAATAAGAAGTGGTACAATGGCTATTGTGTTCGGAAACATGACTGCAACTATAAAAATCTTCTCCATTCCTAGACCTGAAGAATACGAAGATGAGGAAGAAGTTAATTACATTGAGACAGTCATCGAGGACGAGGCAGATGTTATTGACTACAAAGATCCTTTGGAGGTAGTTGTGTCACAATTCAACGCTATCTATCAACCTAAAGACTCTACTCCATTGGATTCTGCTTTAAATCACACGTGCCTTATGATGGAAACAAAAGAGGAGGATAGAGCTGAATGCATGTGGGTAACACCATATGAACCACTACCTCCAAAGACAAAACTAGTGATGCCATCAAATTTTCTGTTCCCCGAATTGGAATTGAAAGAGCTTCCAAAAGAGCTCAAATACGCTTTCCTAGGGACTGAAAAGACTTACCCTGTCATAATATCATCAACTTTGAATGCTGAACAAGAGGGTAAGTTAATTTTGATGCTAAAACAACATAAGGGAGCATTGGGATGGACTATTGCCGATCTCAAAGGCATAAGCCCGTCCGTATGCACCCATAAAATTTATTTCGAGGAAGACGCTAAACCTTTGTGACAAATGCAAAGGCGTCTGAATCCCAACATACAAGAAGTAGTCAAAAAGGAAGGATTAAAACTACTCGATGTTGGGATTATATATCCTATCTCTGACAGCCCCTGGGTCAGTCCGACCCAAGTGGTGCCTAAAAAGGCAGGTATAACAGTTATTCCAAATAAAGATGGCGAATTAGTACCAACACGCGTCCCCACCGGATGGCGGATGTGTATTGATTATTGAAAGCTGAATACTGTGACCCGAAAAGACTATTTTCCACTGCCATTCATGGATCAAATGCTAGAACGAGTGGCGGGTCATAAATACTACTGCTTTCTGGACGGATACAACGGTTATAACCAGATAGAAATTTCTCCTGAAGATCAGGAGAAAACAACCTTCATGTGTCCGTTCGGTACTTTCGCCTACCGACGTATGCCTTTCGGGTTATGCAATGCACCTGCTACATTTCAGCGATACATGTTGAGTATTTTCAGTGACATGGTCGAGCAAATTCTCAAAGTATTTATGGATGATTTCTCTGTGTTCGGCCATAGTTTTGAAAACTGCTTAGACAATCTGGAACGTGTGCTAGCTAGATGCGAGGACAAACACCTAGTACTAAACTGGGAAAAATGTCACTTCATGGTGACCAAGGGAATTGTCCTCGGACACATCATATTTCTGATAAAGGTATCCAAGTCGATAAAGCAAAAGTAGATATAATCTCGAACTTACCTGTCCCTCGTACAGTCAGAGATATTCGATCCTTTCTGGGACATGCAGGATTCTATCGTCGCTTTATCCAAAATTTAGTGCAATTTCCCAGCCACTGTGTCAACTATTAGCGAAAGACATGCCATTCGAATGGTCGGAAAATCGTCAAACATCTTTTAACGCACTAAAAGAACACCTTACCTCTGCACCGATAATACAGGCACCCGACTGGAGTTTGCCTTTTGAGTTAATGTGCGATGCTAGTGACTACGCTATTGGCGCAGTGCTAGGACAAAGGAAGGATAAAAAGCCTTACGTAATCTACTACGCCAGTCGTACACTTAATGAAGCTCAAATGAATTATACAACTACTGAAAAGGAGCTACTGGCGATAGTTTTCTCTCTGGATAAATTCAGGTCATATCTGATAGGGTCCCCAATCGTCTGTTTTACAGACCACTCGGCCCTCAAATACTTGTTATCTAAGAAGGATGCGAAACAAAGGTTGATTCGTTGGATACTCCTACTCCAAGAGTTCGATATCACAATCAAAGACAAAAATGGTGTAGACAATGTGGTTGCGGACCATTTATCTCGATTAGCGTTTGTTGACAATACTGAACCCATACCGATAAAGGACAAATTCCCAGATGAGCAACTGATGACTGTGTCCGCTCTACCCTGGTATGCAGATAGAGTAAACTATCTGGTTACGGGAGAGACTCCTGGACATTGGTCAAATCAAGAAAAGAAGCGGGACCTCTCTTTCGCACGTCATTTCTTCTTCGATGACCCGTACTTATTTAAGTATTGTACTGATCAGGTCATCATACGTTGCATTCCAAACGAGAACACGCACCTACGCCCTCTTGCATTCTAATCCCACCACACGCTGACGAATTTCAATTTCGCAATGGGATGATCCAACTTCTTCCTACCTTTCATGGGATGGAAAGTAAGAAGGCGTACTTACATGTCAAGGACTTCCAGGATGTTTGCAAAACATTCTCACAGAATTGTCCTGTGGACGTGACACGTCTAATGCTATTTCCTTTCACCTTGAAGGATAAAGCAAAGGCGTGGTTACTCACCTTAAAACCCAATTCAATCTTCACCTGGAAAGCGATGAACCTGCATTTCTAAAGAAATTCTATCCAACTCGCATGACCACTGACCTTCAACGCCAAATTAATTCCTATAAACAAAAGAGCAATGAAACCTTCACTCAAACTTGGGAACGTTTCAAAGATCTGCTTCTCTCGTGCCCACACCATGGGTTTGAGAAATGGCGAACTATCAGCTTCTTTTATCATGGGTTGAATGGTAAAACAAAAAAGTTGGTGGAAACCATGAGTTCAGGCCCATTTCTTCGTAAAAACACCGAAGAGGCTGAAGCCCATTTCGATTGGTTGGCCGAATACGCTCATGATTGGTCGAATTCTGATGATGTCTCATGCTCACAGATATCCTGTGTAGAAGAGAAAAGCCTATACCAACTAAATAGTGAAGATCACCTCATGACTAAATACGAAGAACTAGCAAAGAAAGTAGAGGAGTTAGGCATGAAAGGAGGAAGTTCGAGGCAGAATTTGCCTGAAGAACCCTGCGGCACATGCAATATGTTGGGACATACCACTCAATATTGTCCTAATGTGCCGTATTTTCAAGAACAACCCCCCATGGAAATGAATGCCATGCAAGGGTATAGGGGGACAGGGAATTCCTATAACAACAATAATTTATAAAACAATAACAATCGATGGAATCACCCTGGTTTTGATTGGAAAAATGATGCTGGAACCCAAAATCAACATCATCAACAACAGCCCTACAATAATAACCAATATCAAGGGCAATACAATAGGCAGTCCCAGCCGTACAATCAAAATAGACCTAATAATTACAACCAAGTGCAACCCTCTAATAATCAACAGGCTAATGTGTTCCTGCCACCGCACAAAAAGGTGCAAGAGGAAGATCCTCTCTCTAACGTCAACTTAACGCAACAATTAATTCAAATGATGAGTAAAATGTCTGCAACATTAGATAGGATGGATGAACGACAAGAGAGATCGGGTGGAACATTTCCTGCCCAACCACTTCAAAACCCTAAGGGATACAACAACAGTCCCCCTAATCATGAACAAGCTAAAGCCGTAACTACCCTAAGGAGTGGCAAGATTATAGGGCTAAACATGCCTCTCTCTACTCCCAAAGAGTACGAGGAGGACGAAGTGGTCAATGCAAACAAACCTTCTACTCAAGAAGAGGAGCCAACTACTAGTAATGAACCTTTAGGAACAAACACTGAAGCTCCTAAAAAAGTGGAAGAAGTTGAGAGAAGGCCCGGAAAGGAGCCCGTTAATGACGAATTACCGAGATGCCCCTTCCCTGCGCCTTACCCTCAAAGGCTTAAGAAACCCAGAAATGAGACAAAGAATCAGGAGTTCATGGAATTATTTAAACAAGTAAAAATAAACCTCCCACTCCTTGATGCGATTAAACAAGTACCAGCTTATGCGAAATATCTTAAAGATTTATGCACGGTCAAGAGGAAGCAAAGTGTGAAGAAACACGCTTACGTTGCTTGCCAAGCAAGCTCAATCATCCAAAATGAATTGCCTCCGAAACTCAAAGACCCTGGTACTCCCACTGTCTCATGTCAAATTGGGAATCAAAGAATAGACAACGCACTCCTCGACCTAGGAGCAAGCGTCAACCTTCTACCATATTCAGTCTATAAATAACTAGGGCTAGGCGAATACAAACTCACCCAAGTTGCATTACAATTGGCAGATAGGTCGGTCAAACACCCGAGAGGAGTGTTGGAAGACGTCCTTGTGCAGATAGACTCATTTGTCTTCCCGGTCGATTTTGTAATTTTAGACACCGAACCTGTGTCTAACCCAGGTACACAAATCCCCGTGATATTTGGACGTCCATTTCTAAACACAATTGATGCCTCAATAAAAATAAGAAGTGGTACAATGACTATTGTGTTCAGAAACATGACTGCAACCATAAAAATCTTCTCCAATCCTAGACCTGAAGAATACGAAGATGAGGAAGAAGTTAATTACATTGAGACAGTCATTGAGGATGAGGCAGATGTTATTGACTACAAAGATCCTTTGGAGGTAGTTGTGTCACAATTTGACGCTATCTATCAACCTAAAGACTCTACTCCATTGGATTCTACTTTAAATCACACGTGCCTTATGATGGAAACAAAAGAGGAGGATAAAGCTGAATGCATGTGGGTAACACCATATGAACCACTACCTCCAAAGACAAAACTAGTGATGCCATCAAATTTTCTGTTCCTCGAATTGGAATTAAAAGTGCTTCCAAAAGAGCTCAAATACGCTTTCTTAGGGACTGAAAAGACTTACCCTGTCATAATATCATCAACTTTGAATGCTGAACAAGAGGGTAAGTTAATTTTGATGCTAAAACAACATAAGGGAGCATTGGGATGGACTATTGCCGATCTCAAAGGCATAAGCCCGTCCGTATGCACCCATAAAATTTATTTCGAGGAAGACGCTAAACCTTTGCGAAAAATGCAAAGGCGTCTGAATCCCAACATGCAAGAAGTAGTCAAAAAGGAAGTATTAAAACTACTCGATGTTGGGATTATATATCCTATCTCTAAAAGCCCCTGGGTCAGTCCGACCCAAGTGGTGCCTAAAAAGGCAGGTATAACAGTTATTCCAAATAAAGATGGTGAATTAGTACCAACACGCGTCCCCACCGGATGGCGGATGTGTATTGATTATCGAAAGCTGAATACTGTGACCCGAAAAGACCATTTTCCACTGCCATTCATGGATCAAATGCTAGAACGAATGGCGGGTCATAAATACTACTGCTTTCTGGATGGATACAGCGGTTATAACCAGATAGAAATTTCTCTTGAAGATCAGGAGAAAACAACCTTCACGTGTCCGTTCGGTACTTTCGCCTACCGACGTATGCCTTTCGGGCTATGCAATGCACCTGCTACATTTCAGCGATACATGTTGAGTATTTTCAGTGACATGGTCGAGCAAATTCTCAAAGTATTTATGGATGATTTCTCTGTGTTCGGCCATAGTTTCAAAAACTGCTTAGACAATCTGGAACGTGTGCTAGCTAGATGCGAGGACAAACGCCTAGTACTAAACTGGGAAAAATGTCACTTCATGGTGACCAAGGGAATTATCCTCGAACACATCATTTCTGATAAAGGTATCCAAGTCGATAAAGCAAAAGTAGATATAATCTTGAACTTACCTGTCCCTCGTACAGTCAGAGATATTCAATCCTTTCTGGGACATGCGGGATTCTATCGTCGCTTTGTCCAAAATTTTAGTGCAATTTCCCGGCCACTGTGTCAACTATTAGCGAAACACATGCCATTCGAATGGTTGGAAAATTGTCAAACATCTTTTGACGCACTAAAAGAACACCTTACCTCTGCACCGATAATACAGGCACCCGACTGGAGTTTGCCTTTTGAGTTGATGTGCGATGCTAGTGACTACGCCATTGGCGCAGTGGTAGGACAGAGGAAGGATAAAAAGCCTTACGTAATCTACTACGCCAGTAGTACACTTAATGAAGCTCAAATGAATTATACAACTACCGAAAAGGAGCTACTGGTGATAGTTTTCGCTTTGGATAAATTCAGGTCATATCTGATAGGGTCCCCAATCGTCTGTTTTACAGACCACTCAACCCTCAAATACTTGTTATCTAAGAAGGATGCGAAACAAAGGCTGATTCGTTGGATACTCCTACTCCAAGAGTTCGATATCACAATCAAAGACAAAAAGGGTGTAGACAATGTGGTTGCGGACCATTTATCTCGGTTAGCGTTTGTTGACAATACTGAACCCATACCGATAAAGGACGAATTCCCAGATGAGCAACTGATGACTGTGTCCGCTCTACCCTGGTATGCAGATATAGTAAACTATCTGGTTACGGGAGAGACTCCTGGACATTGGTCAAATCAAGACAAGAAGCGGTTCCTCTCTTTCGCACGTCATTTCTTCTTCGATGACTCGTACTTATTTAAGTATTGTGCTGATCAGGTCATCAGACGTTGCGTTCCAAATGATGATATAACCGTCATTTTAGCATCATGCCATTCTGAGGCATGCGGTGGCCATTTTGCATCACAAAAGACCGCACAAAAAGTTCTACATAGCAGTTTCTACTGGCCCACCTTGTTTAAAGATGCCTACGCTTTCTTCAAAACGTGCCAACGCTGTCAATAGCTTGGTACAATTTCAAAAAGGAACTCCATGCCCTTAACCCCCATTATCACGATTGAAATATTCGATTGTTGGGGCATAGACTTCATAGGCCCATTTCCTAAATCAAATAACTGCAAATATATACTCCTCGCTGTGGAATACATATCAAAGTGGGTAGAAGCGATATCAACAAGACGCAATGACCACAAAACGATGATGTCCTTTCTTAAGGAACATATTCTATCGCATTTTGGAACCCCAAAAGCCCTAATAAGTGACCAAGGCAAGCATTTCTGCAATGGGCCTTTGGAGTCACTCCTCAGGAAATATGGGGTCAACCACAAAATCACTCTCGCCTACCATCCACAAACAAACGGGCAAGCAGAGTTGGCTAACCGAGAAATCAAGCATATTCTCGAAAAGACGGTTAGTTTCAACAGAAAGGATTGGGCATATAAACTGACTGATGCACTATGGGCATACCGTACTGCATACAAAATGAACCTAGGGATGTCCCCATTTAGGCTAGTATACGGGAAAGCATGTCACCTCCCTATCGAAATCGAACACAAAGCTTATTGGGCGACACGCTCATTGAACTTTGATATTAAAGAGGGAGGGCATCTTCGAAAACTCCAATTGGCTGAATTGGAAGAAATACGTCGAGATACATATGACAATGCTCGATTACACAAGGAAAGGTTGAAGGCTCACCACGATAGAACTATTTGTCGTAAATCATTCGAGCCGGGGCAAAAAGTCTTGCTGTACGACTCTCGCCTCCACCTTTTCCCAGGTAAACTCCGATCTAGGTGGACAAGACCATTCATAGTCAAATCTGTCTTTCCATATGGGGCAGTCAAGCTGATAAACCCCAAGAACGATGCAGTTTTCAAGGTCAATGGCCAAAGGCTAAAACCGTTCTTGGAGAATTTCCAAACAGAGGTTGAGTTCATCCAACTGGATGAACCCAACTACTCTTGATCCCAAACATTAAGCATTTTCTCCACGTTGTTGTTGTATACCTTTACTTTTGCTGTCTTCCGTTTTTATTTCTTTTTCTGTAAGTGATTTTGATTCTAATCTGTTGTTTCATATTATCTCTCCCATGCTGGCTGTTCAATATGAGAGATGATGATGTCCACTCAATTGGGTCTTGGGCTGATTCAGAATATCTGAATCCCCCTTGGACTGCCGATGAGATAGCATTCTGCTTATCTCCCTATGAAGGTCCGGGGGCGGATGATGTAGTGGATCTGACCTTTGGATACATCCCTTATAATTCTGTTCTTCTCCAAATTAACCCGTTCGAGCATATGGACCTCTCTGGAGAGGAAGGAGAACCTGAAGGGTATTTCGTTGGAGAAGTGGATGATGCTCTATTAGAGCAGTGGGAGAATGACTCCATGTGGGAACCATGGGACGAAGAAGACCTACAGGATGTGGTGCCCGAACGCCACAATGTTGTATTCACTTTTGTTGATGACTTCCTTGTCATCGAAGTGGTTCCCTACATTTATGTGCACATAAGTTATTTGTTGTTTCGGCTTCAATGCCCATTACCTGCCAGTGCGTATGGGTGTCTCATGCCAATAGTGAGGTTACTTTGTTGTCACTTGTCTTTCTCTTGTTTTCTTCATTTTAGTTTTTTTCTTCTGTTGTCTTTGCCTTTTGTTTTTATTTCATTTCTTTTCTTTTCTTTGTTTTCGTTTTGTTTTTCCCTTTGTCAGGATTGTCACTATGAATCCACCGTTCCCGCCTCTTTATCTTCCACATCAACTGGTTCATGGCTTTGGGCCCTACATATGGCCCCCGGGCACTCCGCCGCAAGAGGACAGTCCATTGCACTGTTGCACTCCGTTATCCTTGTCTCCAACAGGATCACCTCTTGCATGGGCTTTCAATTCCTTAGAGACTTCAGACTTGCTTGATGATGTCCTTGCTGCTTTCCGACTATTATGGGAAAGGGAATCATCAAGTTTGGAATCCACATGCGAAGTTTTAGCGGAGAATGAAGCAATGGTGGAAGAAGAAATTTTCTTGCTCGAAGAGTAGTGATCACTTCAATTGTATTCAGTCATTGATCTTTCTATTATCAATTGAAGTGTAATTCTAGACAATAATTTTATTGGTGTTAGTTTTATTTTAGTTTTCTTTAGTTGAATAAGGTCTTAAATACCAAGTGGGGGCAATAATTTTGCAATATGGATGTATTATAAAGTTTTATTTATATAAAAATTGCAATTTTTCTATTATGAGGATGCGTTTTTGGCTTACATGTCCTGTCAATGCACTGTTTTATCATTCTACTGTATGTCCAGAATAACTTGGGTCAGTTGGGGGTACTTAATTTTTCCATTCTGTGCTGTCTTGGAATTTTCAATTTCGATCGATCGAACACTCCAGATCGATCGACGATTTCATATACTCGATCGCTTGAAAAGACCTCAATCGATCAAAGGTTAGATCGATCGAACAATCTCGATCGATCGAGACTTGTATTTAAACGAGGCGTCTTGCATACACTTCCATCAGTCTCTCTTCGTCTCCCTCCTCCTTCGAGCGCTCGGCGACAGAGGCGACGTGGGAAATTCTCACAACCCCCATCTCTCACGCCATTTTTGAGAGCCCCTGGTCCCTCCACTCATACTCTTCGTCATCATCAACCCCTCCCTCTGCACATATCCCGAGGTAAGGCCCCGAGCCACCCCCTCTTTCCCATTTTCGTTCGAATCTTGTGGGGATGCTCCCCATTGGTCCTAAGACCATTTTATTTTAGTTTTTTGTTTTTTTTCCTTGTGTTCTTTTCTTTCCCGTTCATTTTTCCAGTTGCTGCCGCATCTCTGTGCTCGATCGATCGAGCTAGGCTCAAGCGATCGAAGAAGACTATTGTTCGATCTATCGAGAAAAGTTCGATCGCTCGAACTATAGAAGTGGCAGTTTTCTGTTTTCTTTTTAGTTTTCTATTTTCATTTATCGTTTCTTTTCCTTTTCCATTTCAGGATCCTCACAATGAACCCTATTACAGGGTATCACAGGGAGAAGCCCTTCGACCTCACTATTTCTGACCCGGTCCCGCACCACGGTTTCAGAAACACTCCCGACCGCCAATGGTTCACGCAATATTTTCAGTCTAGACCGGTCATGCTTGAGCGACCACTGGAGATAGCTTGGCTCACTACTCCTTGGTATCTTGCCCGCCTTCGAGCCATGCCACATTGGTCCAATTTTCTCTCTCATACAAAGAGAGCAAATCTTTCGTGGATCCGCGCAGCCTGTGCGACGATGATTCGAGATCCAGATGCGGCGTTCACACTCAGATCATTCTTTCGTGGCAGGGAGATTGTATTCAGTCTGGCCACCGTCTCTGCTGCTCTAGGGGTCCCGGAGGTGCCCGACTGTGTATGCCCGCTCCGTGCTGGCACGCTAGTGCTCCCATCGACTTCTGTCATCCGAGAGCTCACTGGGGGTGCGTTACCGAGCTAGGATGGTAAATCCCTTATTGCTGACTTTTATCTGACCGATAATTATCATATGCTCCACCTTGCCCTAAGTAACTGCCTTTTGGTGACCTCCTACCCGGGGAAGATTGCACCCTGGTATGCGCACGTGTTATATGCCATAGGGACGGGGTTATCGGTCTATTTGCCTCGCCTGTACATTGATTTCATAAGGCATCCTACCCGCTACATTGCTGCCAAGAAGCACTTGAAGGGTGCTTGGGCTATTCACCGGGTGATCGAGCAGGCTGGCCTCCTTCCCTTACCTGGTGATGCGACCTCTCAGGCTCGCAGTCGGTTTGGCGAGACAGCTTCTCGCCGATCTGATGCTCAGAAGAGGAAGAGGAAGGGTAAAGGGAAAGCGAAAGTTGGAGAGAAGAGGAAGAGAGCTGATGGCACCGATACAGAGGGTGCAGCTTCAGGGACGCTGACAGAGGCTGAGGAGCTTGATTCTGATGACGAGGTTGATCCTCGGGATGAGATTGCATAGTTTGAGCTAAGACAGCGCTCTCAGGCTCAAACTCAGGCCCTGGGAGAGTCTTCTTCATCCGTGCCCCTCCCGACTATTCATGCGTTATTATTAGAGGAGAGAGAGGCTCGGATCAGAATCGAGGGCCGAGTCGACCACATGATGACTTTGCTGGAGGCCATCTTGATCTAGTTGGGGGTTGACCAGTCATTACATACACCTCCACCTACCACTACTCCCCCTTCTGCGCACCCTACTGCCGATCCACCCACTTCTGAGGCCCCACCACCACATGCTGACCCTTCTGCACCATCATCATCAGCGGCACCACTTTCTGCGGAGCCCCCACTTCCACCACCTCCAGTCGTGACTGAGACTGACCCGGCGAGGGCTCATACTGTTGCTGAGGGTGGAGTTGCGGATACCCCCATTACGCCGATAGAGATATTATCAGATGTCGCAGATGATGTTTAGGTCTGGACTTTATGAGAGTTTGGAGAGTTTTGTTGTATCTTTTCTTTCTTATTTATATCTCTCTGCTCTCCTCTTTTGTCTTTTGGATTTTGGTTATGTGGTACTCTATGTGGATATTTGGTTTTGTTGGGTGGTTTGGTTTTGTTGCTTTTTATTATCACTGCTCTGTCATTTTCATTGTTTTATCTTTACAGTGATTGGTTCTGTTATTATATGTGGATCATGTTTTTATTTATTTCTGTGTATCTTTCTCTTGATCTTGTTTTTTTGGAGATTATATGTTTATTTATAGATTGTGATGCCTACGGTTATTGCGTTGCTTTATCAGGTGATATCTCTCTATCTATTTTGCAAATCAACTTCTGAGGTCATCGCAATTTTCAGTTGGGGGTAGGATGTAGATAGATTATCACCTGAACTTGCTTATACTTCACAATTTGATCCACGTTATTGTACATTTCATACAATCTCGATCACAAATGCACACAAACCAAACATTTCAAAAAATTTTAAAAGTTGAACTTAAATTTAACAGATGGTACACAAAAATAAATTTTCTTTTATTATGAACTTTATTGGTAGAATAATTTTGAATATTCATTCCTATTTAGCTGTTATAAAGCAATGATATATTCATATTAATCTCATCTCTTTATGAATTAATCTCACGTGTTTTTCTAGTTCACTAGGACGAATGCAGATGTTGACTCTTCCTGTATCCAAATATCATTCGCACGTGTTAATAGCTATGCAGAAAACTGAAAATAGAGTTAATACGACTTTTATGCTTCAAAGAATGAATAGTGGAAACTAATGACCCTTAGTGAGCTTTTTGAGCCCAAACTTCAATTCTGAGGGACTTATCATAATAAATTCGCATTGTTTTCCTTGATATTTTAAATTCATTGCATAGTCTCAAATTCTTCATGTAGGCTGTTTATTAGAGGAGAACGTTCAGGATTTACCAACTAAACTCAATGAACACCGAAGTGCTAAAACTAAGAAGTTAGGAAAATGATTTAAGCCATCGTTATTCACTCCTTTCCTTTTTCATATACCTGTATCAACATCCAAGAATCTTCTAACCCCACACTGATTAAATATTGACAACATAAAAGCCTAAAACCCTTCATCTTATACTTTAAACTCTATAAACCCAATTGCACACCTAATGTGATTAAAATTGTTGAAGTATGTGACGAGAAGGGAGCAGTTGTGGAAGGACGTTATAAAAAGAAAATATGCAAGGAGCAGTTTAAAAAAAAACATATATGAGAATAGAGGACGGTTGGAATAAAGAAGAAATAAACTAGTCTCCATCACATGTTAAGGATGTGAAAATCTTTCCCCTCTTATCTCTACCCTACTAAATAAAAGCCGAAAAATCAAAGTCTTAATGATTTTTAACAACTTATTTTGAATATGAACGTGTAATTTGAGTTATCCACGGTATTTCGCTCCTCTAGTAAGTAGTACCCCTTTCGTGAGACTATACACTCCAAATGTTCGTCCTTTATTGAGTTAGGTGTGAAGGCATTAGCAACTAAAACATCAGTCTTATCAAAGCTTTCACACCAAGAGCGATCATTATTAAACCAGTTTCTGTTAGATGTTCATTTTGGAGCGTAATCCCATGTGAGAATTGAGTTGAAACTACGAATTCCAAAGGGTATGATAGTCTAAACAATTCTAAATTAAGTTAGATGCATAGCTGTTGACTTCACACACACACGGATACATGAATGGAATGCATATGTATAATTATCTCGGTGACATGAGGAACATGTGGGTTTCTTCATGGTTTGTATGAGGTTGATATGTCTTGTAGAGCTAAATTGATAGTCGAATGGGAAGGAATGTTTACAAGTTTTTCTATATCTTTTTGAGCTTAGAAATTGAGAATTTTGTGGGTATATTCACTGCAAACCCTCACGAGACAACACTCGTCCACTAGGGGAAACCTAGGGGTTTAACGGCTTGTTGCATTTGCTAAATGCAACCGCGATTCCTGCGAAAGTGAGTTAGGTAGCATCTCTTTCTAATTAGATTAGTTTTCTTTAGTTTTAATTTGTTTATTTTAGTCGTTATAGTAGTAGTAAGCTTGTTTTATTTTCGCGTTATTGCTAGGGACTAGCAACTCGCTAGTTGGGGGTTGTGACAAGCAGGGGTATTTGTAAAATACAACCGCGCTAAAAGAAGAAAATACACTAATTTAGTTCACAATTCCCTCATATATCTGCAGTTTGAATTACAATACCAGTTTCTACACATTATGATTAATCTATGATAAGTTGTGCGTTTTAGCTGTAATTCGTGCAGAATACTGTCGCTGTATAAACAAATGGTTGAACAGGATAAAAAGGAAGTGCTTGGCTTCAATGAAGACAATTCAAAGCTGAAAATTGCATCTCGATCGATCGGGGTCCCCTCAAGCGATCTAGGTTTCGATCGATCTAAGGTTGTTCAAGCGATCGAAGATTCCAGAATTTTGATCGATCGAACATGCCTTTTATCAGAATACGCCCACGCAGCAAAAGACGGATTTTCAACCCTAGCATTAGGTCTCTGCTATATATATTCATTTTGTAAGCGTCTAAAAGGAGGCCCACTTACTTTTTATCAGTTTTGATAGAGAGAGGAGAGATATTTTTCTTGTTTTGTAGGTTTTTACTCAAGCTTTTACATTGTTAGCTTGGATTCTTATAGTTTAACACGAGTTCTTCGTTCCAGGTTACTGAGTTATTGTCTTATTTACATTCTGCACTAAGTTATTCGTAGTATAATCCGTAATCTCGTAGGATTGCATGCTAGATAATTTAAAATCATACGATTTCATAGTTTTAATGAAAAACTCACAATCAAACGACACTTTAATGAATCTTTACGTTAAAAACGCATCTGAGACACTCCAGACCATGTCTGAGTAGTCCTAGGTTGGGAAATCGCGATGAAACTGTGATTTCCTGCCTCTGCCATGCACCAGGATAATATCTGTGTTTGATCGATCGGAGTTATTTTGATCGATCGATACAGAGATTTTGTCGATCGATCTAAGGATTTTAGATCGATCGAGGGATGACGATTGTCGATCGATCGAAAGCGCGTCGATCGATCGAACTCTCTGATTCTTGAGATCACCTAATACAGTATTCCAAGACTTTCTGTTTTAATGATTTGTTATCAAACTGTCCCCGAATGCTCAGTTTGTCAAAACAGTCTTTGAACTTAAGGCCTTAAGGCATTTTCTTTCAATACATTTTGCAAACCACCCTCAATGCTAACACCATTGTAGGTGCGAGTCTTAACTATTGAATTAAACCACTTTCATGTATTTCAAACTTAATTGAGATGATATAGTCCCGGTCATGAAAGGGCTATTGATTCTATATCTTTAGAAAAGTACGGAATACTGTAGAAGATGTACTCCATTGAGCTTAAATTGCAATTGCATGGTAGACGGCTAGGTCATAGTGGATTCGCGTGATCCCACCATTTCCCTTTATTAAGAAAAAAACCGTTTTCAAATCTTGTTTTAGCTAGTTAATCATTAGTTTAAGATAGTTTAATTGCTTTTAATTTTAATAGTTGTTAATCGTAGAATTTTGTGTTCTATACTTCTTTTAAAACATTGAATTTTCGTTTCTGTTAGAGTCTAATCTAGGTAATTTAATTCTCATCCTTCCCTGTGGGATCGACCTGGACTTAATCCAGTTTACTACTTGCATAATTACCTACACTTGGGTATAGCACACAAGCGCACACAAATTATTTCCGTGTCATGGAGCAGCAAGCGATGCTTGAAGTGGTGGTCTTTTCTATTAGTACTACTGAGGTCGAGGGTAATTTAATTGGGGTTTCCTGGTTCCATCCCAGGTTCTCTTATTTCCTTGATAGTTACCCTGATGTCTCTAAACTTGGACATTCCTTGCTAGTGGGGCTTAGAAATTCCTTGATTAAAAGTTCCTTGCGGCAAGGGTCGATTCATCGATTGTCACTGAAATGGATATGCGTCCTTTTCTAGACTCATGGAGAATCTTACAAGTCCTTCAAACTATTGGTTAAGATGCCCAATCATCATATGCCAGAGGTGTGGGTTAAGTCCTTGGTGAAATTTTTTAACCTTTTTCTACAGTATATCAATCATATGTTGAGCAAAACGTGATAATCGCTCAAACCGGGTCGTATACTCCCTCGCAGTCCAACCTCCTTGGACTAAATTCAAGAAATTCTTCTTCTACTGGTCCTTCTCGTCTTCTGGAAAGTATTTATCGAGAAATCTGCCTCTAAACATCTTCCAAGGCAACCTCCTCGTAGCATCAATTCCTTCAGTAGTTCGTTCAGCTTTCCATCAGTCAATGACATTGTAGGTGAGCTGAAAAGTAGATAGGCGACACTTGTCCTGCTCGTTGCATTCGAGAGCTTCTAAAATAAGCTCCATCTCTTGTGACCACTACTCTGCGTTCCATGGCCCTATCAGCCCATCAAATATCTCTAGGCATAGTGCACGAAAATACTCTAATAACTTATCACCAATTTATCTCGGCAGTGGAAGTACGACAGGTTGATGAACGGGATGATTGTGAGCAGCATGGTTATAGGTATCTCCAACATGCTCCATTCACTACATGAAAGCTTCAAAGACACCGCTTGGGTCCATACCCTCCGGAGTAGGTGCTCCTAAAAATATTTGTTTCCTCCGAGTTCTTACCATGGTGATCTTGTGTGCTGTGTACCTACGAAAAAGCCTAACGATTCGCTGATCATCTTCTTGAAGAAACAACAATCAAGATAAGATAAAAGGCAATATAACTATTAGTTGTATATACTACCAGCAAAATAAACATCATCAAGATCACATCATAATTACCCCAAAAGATGATACTCATATACATATCAAAAGATGTACCACAGAGTACACACTAGTCAAGCTATGTGTTACATGGGACAAAATCTAATACAAGTACCAAAGTCCATTATTTACAATGCCACTACCAGTGGCTATTACTTACACAAAAAGGCCATGGTCAATAGCTATCTCTAAATCCTCAAAAAGTAGACTATTTCCTTATATATACATGAAAATCAAAACCCTGAATGTCCTGACTCAGAAGTCATCCACATCTAATCCAAACAGTGAAGCCACGTCCTCAGGTGCAATATCTAACTCCTCTGGTGGATCATCCTCCATCGGTGCATCAAGAGATCCCAACATCCCAATCCTCAGCCATCATGCCATCATCGTCCTCATCTATACCGTCCAATCTTAGCTCAACGGCGTTAATGGCTACAGTGACAAATCCCTTGGCTACTGCGATAGACTCTACTAACTCAGCATCCCCTATGATAAATCTGACTGGCTGTGCAGCCATCACAGTGACCCATACAGCTGCCATCTATGCTATGGCTACCATATATGCTATAGCTCCTACTAGTGCCTCGGGTATAACTACATCCTCTATCTCCACATCCTCAACAACCTCATCTCTTTTTGCTACTACGACATCAACTCTGATCGGTACCTCCATATCGTCGCAATCTAGCTCCTCAGGGTCCTCATCAGGCTCTTTGTCATCGTCATCATTCGTATCCTCTTCCTCTACGGGGTTTTAATCCTTATGGATCAACTTAGGCTCTGGGTTATCAGGCTCCTCTTGAAGCTCTAGCATAGGTGCATCAAGTGCTAGTGTTGGTGCTGGTTCTGGTACTAATTCTGGTAAGGCTACCTGTGCTACTACAACTACACATACTGGAAGAAAGTCGGGTCTCCCTAGGATAGCTTGTAACTTAATAGCGTCTATCTTTACTTTCTCTGAATCAAACAAGCCATCACATTATATATCGCCTCTCGAGTCCACGCATAGTGATAGGCGTCCTATATATCTCCGTCAGGTGAGTCCATTCATCAATATAAATAGCTCTCCATAGATCCTTTCTGACGTAATGACTGACTGTACAGCAAAAGCGTCCATAGTACAACTCTGGGTCAGCCAGCTCCATAGTGTCCCCATGGATCACATGTCCTCCATATGTGTCGTTCATGTTAATCTGCACATTAACTATTTAACGTCAGAATGTTAATATTAGCACTCATGTTTTGGGATCTCATAACTCTAGGACTAGATGGTGTAGGATAATTAGTGAGTGAAATTATCAAACTGTCACCAAAAATCCTATCACGACTTGGAGTAGTAAAAATAGAGAAAATAAAATTCCTTTTTAGGTCCATAAGCCATGATTGGTGAAGTCATTGAGTTGTCCACACCACACAATTCTAAGCAACAAAGTACGAGACAACAGTATTTAAACTAAAACTGAAATAACATAATAAGAGGTCACTAGATTATTACATCATTGTCTGGAAACGTGAGTACATCAGAGTCTTAGGAAATAGATACCTGATTACAAACATAATAAATGGGAACTAGAACTCTAAACTATCCTAGTCTAGGCTTCAGCTAGCATACATGAAGTCGTCAATATAGTAGTTTTCCCCAACACATTCAATTCGGCGGGGCCACCCACTGCGTACCTTCATCTTGGTACTAGCTATCATCATAAGGTTGTTACCTGTATTATTAGAGATAGGGTAGTCTGGATGGGGAATGTGAAGGCAGAAAAGGCCGTCAGCTTATTGAAAGATGAGTCAGTAGAAACTAACACAGTAACATGGATGTAAGGTATTTACAAGTTATGGAACGATATAATAATTAATGCTACTAATAGTGTCTTCTCTTTATTCCAACCCAATAACTGATTCCTGTCATCTTGTTACACAAATACCGACAATGTACTCTGAATTGAAGAACAGACTCAATAGTAATACACCTAGATACACCAATGCTCTGTCCACCACTTTTAACAACATATTCATAATCCACCATATGTCATAGACACCATGTTAGTCCATTCCCTGCTTTTAAGGCCTTATGCACAGCCTACCGCATGCCAGGGATATAATGCTTCGAGTAAAGACACATCAGTCCTATTGACACGACTTATTGATATCTATTAGTAGTCCTAACCCACCGCTTTTAAGGACATATGCATAGCCCACTACTTTAAGGACATATGATTGACCAAGGCCCGCCCATGCACAATTTTCATAATTTATCAAACCTACCTAAGTTCCATACTTTTACTAATACAAGACATTCCCATATGGCCTGACTACATTAAATGAAACGAACGATAACCCAAATGGTTTATGACTACCATGTGTAAGAAAATATTTTCTTCCACCTCTTGTTGGAGTTAATTTTAAATCACATAATTCAGTATGAATTAAATGTAATAGCTCACTTGATCTATCTATAGATTTAATTGGCTTTCTAGCAAACTTAGATTCAACACATATTTCACATTTATGAGATTTGTGAACTTCAAATTTTGGCAATAATCCTGCCTTCATCATTTTATGCAAATATTTGAAATTAACATGGCCAAGTCTAGAACGCCATAAACTACATAAGTCAGCAATATAAGAAGAAGTTTTTTATTATCATTCATAACAAATTTAGGAGTACAATTGAACTTAAAGAGCCCATCACATATATAAACCTTTCCTACATATACTCCACCTTTAGTCAAGAAATATTTATCAAATTCGAACACTAGCTTGAATCTTTTCTTGCTTAGCATAGGTCCAGACACCAAATTCTTGCAAATTTTGGGAACATGTAGCACATCTAGGAGATGTTAGGAAACTGCTTTCCCAGAATTCGTTGACAGTGCGTATACGTTGGTACTGCAAATTTTTTTGTGAATGCTATAAGAACCCTAAAAGGGCGGAACTAGGGTTACCTTAAACTGTAAAAATGGATCGCTATAGTAGACAAATCAAGAACACGGGCTCGATAACGGCTCACGATCTTCTACCATATTCCTCTGCTGCCAGAATATCGAACTCAGTATGGGCTCTTTCGAAATCCTTTCTGTTTTCTGCTCTCCCTCTTTTACACTCTCTTTTCTATTCCAAGTTATAATGCTCTTTTTGAAAAACGCAAACTGAGAAAAGAGCCAAAGTAGCATATATATAGGTCATGATAGGGACCATAAGAAGTCAATAAGGAATAGGCTTCCTTATGGAATTAGGAAACCTTAATTCGAACTAGATCAGATTCCTATTTCCATAAATTATAATTCATATCACTAAAGAATTATAATTGCACTCCTACCCTTAATTCAAAAATATATTTCGTGCTCCATGTTATTAAATGCTTATTATCTCCCCCACATTAAGCTTACATATATCCATTAATTAAATATAATTACTGACAATCACATTAAATTAATCTCTTAAAATTCCTTGATATCCTCTGCTTGACTAATCTGATATGTCGGATACAAAATCCACCTGCAGGGTTTGACATAATCAAAACTTATAAGCCTCCTCAAGGGGCTAGCCTCAATCCCAAAATTGAGACATCGATTCCATCATTAATTAATATCCACAACACAATTAATATTAACACCCAATCCAATGAGATATTGACCCATTTAAAGATCTCACCCTTTTAGGGATCATAGTGTAAATATCAAATGTACAAGTCTATAAATTAACTTAGGATTTAGAGCATAAGCATTCATAATAGCCATGAGGTATTAATTATCTTATAAGTCAGTACAAACATAATTACCCCAAGTCAGTCCTATTTAATACACAAAGTGTACCAATATAGTGAGTTGAAAATGTACCATTTCCCACAGTCAAGACAAACCTACTACATTACCATGCTACAGTCCTACCGATGGTGTGTCCAATCCCATCAAAGATTGTAAACCAAAATCTTACATTCTACAAGATCCAATGGTCTGATCTTCTATGTGTAAGACGAATTATACACACCAAACCACCTACTATATAGAATGAGACACACACATGCACAATATTAAATAAACAATAAAATGCAAACATTCCCCACATCGATTCTCGTAAAAATGGAGTAATAGATTTTATTAAATAAATAATAAATTAACTACATAAAGCATGGCTAGAAGTATATATCCCTAACAATCTCCCATTTAGACTCAAAGCCATGATGCAACACTTCTCACTCCTATCCCTTCTACATAACTATCAAAAGTCTTGGCCGGTAAGCTCTCGGTGAAAGGATCTGCCAGGTTATTTGCTGATACTATCTTGGTCACTTCAACATCGCATCTTTGCGCAATGTCTTGTATTAGGTGATACTTATGCTTAATGTGTTTTCCCTTCTTATGGGCCATAGGTTCCTTTGAGTTAGCAACCGCTCTGCTATTATTACAATAAAGGGTAATAGCCGATTTTGACGTAGGTACTACTCTCAAACACATATCCTGAGGTAGATTTTCTAGAATCTCTATTTGACATGAAATCAGAATCTGTGTACCCAATGGGTACAAGACTGTTTTCTTGGTAAACTAACATATAGTCTCGAGTCATTTTCAGGTACTTAAGAATATTTTTCACCGCAGTCCAATGTTGTTGCCCTAGATTAGACTAATATCTACAAACCATGCTAATAGCAAAGCAGATGTTAGGTTTAGTATATATCATAGAATACATTAGGCTTCCTACTACTGAGGCATACCTTCATCTTCTCAATCTCATCAGGCATCTTAGGACACAGATCCTTAGATAGAGTAATTCCATGTCTGAAGGGAAGGAATCCCTTCTTGGAATCTTGCATGCTAAACCTTGCAAGAATATTGTAGATATAAGTGCCTTTTGATAAGCCTAACATCCTATTCTTGCAATCTCGCATAAGCTTGATCCCTAGGATGTGATCGGCTTCTCCTAAGTCCTTCATATCGAATAGACTGGACAACCATACCCTTACAAAAGATAACACCCCCACATCATTTTTGATTAGCAAGATATCACCTACATATAGTACTAAGAACACCACCATGATTCCGTCATGTTTCTTGTACACACAAGATTCATCCACACATTGATCAAAACCAAAAGACTTGATTGCTTGATCAAAGTAGATATTCTAAGACCTAGATGCCTGCTTAAGTCCATATATGGACTTCTTAAGCTTACACAACATGTGTTCTTGGTCGCCATATAGATGCACTCATCAAGATTCCCATTAAGAAATGCTATCTTAGCATCCATTTGCCAAGTTTCATAATTAAAATGTGCAACAATGGATAAGAGAATCCAAATAGACTTTAGCATGGCCACCGGCGAAAAGGTTTCCTCATAATCGATTCCTTCTTTTTGAGTAAACCCTTGCATTAAAGGTTTCTACCTTACCATCTGCTCCTCTCTTCTTCATATAGATCAACTTACATCCAATGGGTTTTAATTCATTAGGTGGTTTTACAAGATCCCAGACTTGATTGGAGTACATGGACTCCATTACAGACTCTATAGCCTTATGCCAAAGATCTGCATCTTTATCTTAGAGTGCTTCATTGTAGTTACAGGGATCGGTACCTTGTTAATCAGGGACCTGATCATAAGACTCTCCAAAGAACATATACTGATCAGGTTGAATCATAATCCTCCCACTACAACGAGGCACAACCCGTGTTTGTGTATCACTGGTATTACATTGTGAAGATTCTGAACCTAATATACCATTATTTGCATTTTGTACTGGTTCAGGAACCTGCGGTATAATGGTTAGTTTGGGATCTACACTAGTTTCGATAATCCTCCCACTACGATGTGGTAATGGAATATAGATAACTCTTTATTGTGATGTTTCTTCTCGTACCAATGGTATCGAAGAAGTATGTGTTAGTGTCTCACCACTCATTTTCTCTAAAAAGGCTTGTGGTCCATAACATAGTCCTCTTCTAAGAATGTGGCGTTGGTGCTAACAATAACCTTCTGATCCTTAGAAATAAAATATAAACCACCTTTAGTTCCTCCTGGATACCCAACAAGAAACATACTTCTATTCTCGATTCTAACTTTTCTGCGTTGCCTTTCAGCATGTGTGTTAGACTACTCCAGATCCGAACATGCCGCAGACTAGGCTTTAGTCCAGTCTATAATTCTGTGGGAGTAGTAGGTACTGACTTAGATGTACCAAGTTTAGAATGCATGCATCTGCCACTAATGCGTGTCCCCAAAAGGAAACTGGTAGATCTAGATAACTCATCATAGATCTTACCATATCCATGAGAGATCTGTTCTTTCTTTCTGCTACATCGTTTTGCTGAGGTATACGGGGTGCAGACAACTGGGATGTAATCCCTTGCTCCAATAATTATTCCCTAAACTCTCCCAAGAGGTACTTTCCACTATAATCAGATCGTAGTGTCTTAATACATTTACCTAGACACTTTTCCGTTTCACCCTTGAAGTCTTTGAATTTCTCAAAGCATTAAGACTTATACCGCATCAAATAAATGTACCCATATCTTGAGTAATCATCAATAAAAGTGACAAAGTACTCAAATCCCCCTCTTGCTTGTACAGTCATAGGACCACACAAATCAGAGTGAACCAGTTCTAATGGCTCTTTTGCTCTATCGCCCTTGACCGAGAATGGCCTCTTGGTCATTTTACCTTCCAAGCAGGATTCACAGACTGGAAGTACCTCCACTTCTAATGTTCCTAATGGCCCATTTTGAATGAATCTTTGAATCATTTTTAGATTTATATGACCAAGGCATAAGTGCCAAAGATGCATTTTGTTCATCATTTAAGGTTCTTTTCTCTTAAATGGCAAACTGTTTGTGTTATTCAATTCATTAAGTTGTTAGGAGAGACATGATTTATAATATAAAGATCATCCACCAATTGACCAGAGCAAATGAAACATTTATTTTCTTTCATAATGACTATTTTATTAAAATAAACTTAATATCCATTCTTTACTAAACTAGAAACTGAAACTAAATTCTTTTTAATAGAAGGTACAAAAATGCAATTTCTTAATATTAAAATCCTATCTCTACCAAAACTAAGATGTAGATCTCCTACTGTAACTGTTGCTACTCTCGTAGCATTTCCCATATATAGATAAATCTCTCCATCACTGAGCTGCCTAATTCCTTGGAACCCCTACAAAGAATTGCATACATGATCAGTGGCTACCGTATCTACACACTAGGTACCGGTAGATTGGACTGCTAAACACGATTTAACAACTATTAAATGAGATTTACCTTGATTGTTTTGTCTAGCGAGATAAACCGGACATTGCTTTTTCCAGTGTCCTGGTTGCTTGCAAACAAAACATTTGACTTTAGGCTTTCTCGGTTGTCCTCGTGGCCTTTCGATTGGTGGAGGACCCGCAGTCTGCTTTTGAGCTTTTTTATTTTCTTCTTGCATTTAAGCTTCGAAGCAGAACCTTTCTCAAACATAAGAGCACTCCCTGACTTTCTGTTGAGACCTTTATGTTGTAGTTGAGGCAGAATTGCTTAAAAGAATCTGGCAGTGACTGGAGTACTATATCAAATTGGGTTTCCCAGTCAATTTTAACTCCAAGGATCTCTAGTTTATTAAGAAGAGATATCATCTTAAGAACATGATCCCTTACAGGCGTCCCCTCAGCCATGGCTGCATTCATCAAGTTTTTCATGGTAACCTGCCTAGCAGCACAACTTTTATCCCCGAACATCTCTTGGAGGCTCTCCATCATGTCATAGGCACTGGCCATTGCCTGATGCTGATGTTATAGAACATTCGACATGGATGCCAAAATTTAACACTGCGCCATCTCATAAGCCTTGACCCATTTCTTGTGAGCCTGGGTTTCCTCAACTGTTGCCCCCTCACCAGGCTGCTCAGGACAGACGTGAGTAAGCACAAACTTGTACTCTTCAGCAGTTAACACAATATCCAAATTCATTTTCCAGTCTATATAGTTTGGTCCAGTAAGTTTGCTTTCTTTAAGTATAATAGTGAGTGGATTGAAAGAACCCATTTAAAAGCCTCAGAATCACATAATATAAATAATTACATTTGGGCAAAATTACTATAGATTCGAGTTGAAAATATTGGTTCCCTCTACCATATTTGAAAGGAATCACAACAAGGAAAAATGCCTTTTATGTCACTTTTATTTCGAGTGACATAATTATTTATCACCCGAGCTTTTTATGTCACTTTTTAGGTTTTTATGTCTATTTTTTTTAAAAAAAATGACATAAATAATAAAGTATTTATGTCACATTTAGAAAGAGTGACATAAACAAAAGAGTTTTTATGTCACTTTTTTTAATAAAATGACATAAATAATAAAATTTATGTCACTTTTTAAAAAATCAACGTAAATAAAAATGCTGTGGCAATTTTGTAATTAATGCATTTTATGTTTATACTGGTTTTTGTAAAAAGTGACGTAAAAGAATTTAGGCGGTCTAAAAACCAATGCAGATCTAGAATATTTTGATTCGCTCCTAAATCCTCTCCTCATTTGAGCCCAAATCCTCCCCAATCTCTCTCCGTCGCACCTCTCCCTCCACCACACCACCGCCGTTTGCTCCAGTCACAATCATTGTCGCCTCCTCCTTCTCTCAGCCGTCGTCCCTCACGCGTCGTCACCTTCGTACCTCCAGGTTTTATCTCTCTCTCTCTCTCCTTTATTATTCGATACATACACATACATATTATACATGTATACATTCAGGATATCTATACATTCTCTCTCTCTCTGTGAAATTTTTTTTAAGCAAATATTATATATGTATACATTCTCTTTGTCACTATGTTTTTTTTTTCCACCTTTGTGTTTGGGGATTTACTTTTTTGTTGTTATAATGTATTCATTCAGAGATTTGCATTAGACTTCAAGGGAGGATACAAGCCGTAGGGACTTCTAAGCCAAAAGAAAACCTACGTAAGTAATTTTATATCTTACACTTTCAATCTCGAGTCTCGGCCCTAGACCCCAACCCCGACAGTTCTCACCTATAGAAAACAAATATCATAAATATATTGCCTATGAAATGTTTGAAAAACTGTCTAAAAGAAACTGTGCTTTGTTTGTTTGTTTGCTATTGTTTACACATTTTTATGATAAGTTGTATAATCTAACAGCTGATTCTATGGGACTACACAGACTAGCATTTTAGGTACGTATAGGAGTTGAATTAGATCCGCTAGTATGATTGAAAATATGCCCTTTTTTGGCACCTTCTGCTCACAATTTTCAACGAGCAACTTATGAAGTATATCAATGGGTAAATCAGCTATGTAATTGAAATGAATTTGAAATTTATAGGGTAGATGACTTATATGATTTTATGAAAATTTGCAACTATAGAACACCATTGAATTTTTTTTTTGGCCAAGTAACTTGAATCTGGAAGTTACAAAAATGACCAATCCATTTTTGTGTACATCACGTGTAATACAATTTGAGTTATATATCGAAGGGACACAATTTTACTCCAGTGGCTTTATATATACACACATATGTACATGGATCTAAGTTTGTTATGAGAACTAACAAACAGAAGGCCTTTGACAATGGGATCCACAAGTTAATTAAATACACAATTCAAATATTATTAATAATTTGAACCTTACTAGGAGACCAATTGCTCCCAGTTGATTCCCGTACTTTTTTTTAACTTCCCTTTATAATGATGTGTACAATATCCATATTTTTGGAAGATGCACAGAGCATCAATTAGAGTGATGGTTTGTCCATCAAAAGGATGCACTGAGCATCATTTAGAGAGTGATGGTTTGCCAATCAAAAATTTTCAGATGCACAGGGCATCTAAATAAAAGCTTGAGCTAAAGAGATATATTGTTATATCATTGATGCACAAAGCATCTCAAAACAATATCTCAATTGTCTTTTTTTTTTTTGAAAAGATGCTCAAGGCATCACTTTTAATAATGCTCATATGCATTATATTTTCCTTGAGATGCATAGAGCATCCATAGGAAATACCGATATCAAAGACCATAATTTTGAGTCTATAACTCAAGCTGTTTGGAGTGAAAGACCCATAAAAAAAAGCCTTCAAACTTTGTCCATAAACAGTAAATAGAAATGGACTTGGGAGACTCCATGTCTGAAACTCAAAATTTTGAAACTTATGGGTCTCACATGTATTTTACTTAGGATGCACAAGACATCCATGGAGTGTTTGTTCCTTCAAAAGAAATAGTGGCTAGTCATGCAGAATTTTATCTCGTACCATGACAAGGAAGAAAAGAGAAAATAGCTTGGATATTTGTTTGTTTTTTAAACAAGGATTGACTTATGAGTTTTAGCTCAAGGATGAACTTAACCCAAATAATTTAAAAAGGAAAATTTTAGAAACATAAGATTTTTTGATAGAGAAGACAAAGAATGGGAAATATGCATGTACTTTGTCTTCTTTCTAACTTTTCCTTTTCAAAGTTCTCTTTCTTTTTCACGTACTTCTCTCACTCCTTTTCTGTAAATTTTTTTTTGCTCTTTTTGGTCCCTCCCTCTGCTGATATAGACTTGGTCTATATATACACATGAAAGGGGTAGTTAGCTCCACTTGCATAGTGGATGGTTAATATGGAGGTGGCAAAGTTAATGGGTGAAGTCATGGTCCATAACTTACTCCAGTCACATGCTATACTCTTGGTTTCAACCACATAGTAACCGGCCATTAAAAAATGTAGGAGTAAATGGTCCATTTCATGGTAAAGGGTTGTTTGGTTTGTAACAAAATTTGGTATGATTGCTAAACCAAATATCTGGATTATTTTGGTTTTGCAAGGGACTATCCATCAAATTAATCCCATGTAATTTACAACCAATGGCTATTTTTTTTCACCAATCACAAATTGTAAATTTGAGTGTTACTTAAAAATGCTAAAATTCATCATTTAACAAGAATCTCAAGTGATCCAGTCAATCACAATTTTTGAATAATCAATTTTAGTTTTCTTTCATAAACCTAGGAAATTTATGCTGCCAAAGTACTTATTGATGTTGAGTAGTGAATTGTTTAGATGTAGAAGGACAAAGACAAGGTTCTAATTGAATTGAAAGAGCGGTTTGGTAACATCTATGTTGTACTGACACTTCAATTGCAGTGCCGTGTCCGTGTTGGGTACGTGGTTGATTCTTGATACCGTCGGACACGGCATTGTATATTATATAATATAGTATAAATATTATTTTTATTTTCCTTGTTCTTATCCTACATTTAATTTTCTAATTTTTCGTGTTGTCGTGTCCCTATCGTGTGCTATCTGTATCCGTGGTACATATGGTAACATTACTTCCATTATCTATCACTTCGAGTTTGAGCTAGTACAACAAGGTATGCTGATATTGCAAGCATACTACTCTCTGTTAACTAGTCTAGAAATAGTTTTTTAGTTATTATTTTGACAAAGCAGGCAAAGTTTGAGTTTTTTTTAGTGAATCATTGCATGATTATAGTTAGGCTTGTGAAAAAATTAGTAAATCTTGTGATCAGCACTTAGTAGTACCTTTTTTTGTGCTTCGTAGGAGTATCCTCTCTCTTTGAGCACCCGCATAATCCTCTGGACACATACAGTCCTTACTACCTCACCTACCTCTTGGGTTTATCTCCATTGTACATTAACTTGAGAAAGCAAGTAGGAAGATAAAAGTGGTTTTTATGGGTTTTGGCAAACCTAAGAAGGCCTCAGGGGACTAGCTAAGTTTGTGTTTGAACTAGTTAACAGCTGAAGCAACTTTTGGCTAAGAGATGTGCTAATATTTGCAAGGTAGGAAAAAAATATAACTTTATATGTAATTGGCTGAGTAAAAAGAACCGGAGGCAATATTTTATCTGGTTGAACCAATTTTAAAGTTTCCAAACTAGTAGAACCATGGTGAAATAGTTGAGGCAAAAAAACAAAAGGATATTATTGTAGAGGTAGGTATTGTCCACTACCCCGCTGGTGCCTGTGGCTACTTGAATCTCTTTTGTTCCATTTATTGTGTGTTTTTTTGTTCGAATTTGGTGTTTTTCTCCAAAGCTAGGTGCTCAAGTTTTTCTTTTTTCTTTCAATCAAGTTCTCAAGGTAGATACCCAAATGTAGGGTGTCTTGTTTATTGACTTCCCTCCAGTCCTTCAACTTCATCTAAAGTGGTTTGAATATGATTTCATGTGGGATACAATGGTGATGGTCGGTATTGGGAAAGTGTTTCCAGTAAAAATTTATATGATTGAGCTGCGATGTTTTCATGCTTACTTTTGTACAATTTATTACTTAATCATTTCAATCCAATAAAAGTAATATGTAAGCTTGACAATGTCTATTTATCCCTTGGGAGGCAAAATATGTTATAGGTGATGTTTTCTTTTTAATAGTAGATGCTTTTCCCATGCAGATAAATGACCGCTATGAATTCTCTCTTCAACTTGACCTTGATACAAAGAATGGAAAATATTTGTCTCCTGATGCAGATAGGAGTGTTCGAAATCTTTACACACTTCATAGGTATCATTCTTACCATTGTTGCATGGGTGTTGGGATGATGAAATTGCAATGGTAGGTTGGACATGGGCGGCCCATATAAATCGAATTAGTTAAATGGGTTGAGGTAAGCCCAACATACACCCATTTAGAACCTGCGAAAACAAACCCAACATACATGCATTCTGTTTGTTTTATTTTTCATAACATGGGCCCAGTGATCATGATTTATGACCTATACTTTTTATTAGTTGTCTAGTTGGAAACATATGATTTGATACAATTATAGGGTCCCATGTACTGCTATTATATAAACGTAAGCTATACTTTAACACTGTCATACTTTCAAACCCTAGCTTAAACGCGAGCTACATATACCACAGTTACGCTTCCGAACCCACACTTAATCGCCGTGTGTGTGTTAATAGGTATATGAATGTCCATACATATAGTATCAATGTGTGTGTATAAATATTTGTATATGCTGAGAAAGAGAGAGAGAGAGAGAGAGAGAGAGAGAGAGAGAGACCGTGAGGGAGCGAGGGAGGGAGGTATATAACGTCAACATATGTGCCAACCCACACTTTATCATCATGTGTGTGTATGTTATACGTATATGCATTTCCATACATATAGTATTAGTGTGTGTGTGTGTGTATAAATATATGTATATGCTAGATCTATTTTAAATGAATTTTAAGGTGGTGCAGGAGAGAGAGAGAGAGAGGGAGAGAGAGAGAGAGAGAGAGAGAGAGAGAGAGAGAGTGAGAGAGATAGAGGGAGAGAGAGGGAGGGAAGAAAGGAGGGAGAGAGGGAGGGAGGGAGGTATATAACGTGGACTTTTTTGAATCTGTTGGAACTACCCATGCTTGATGCTCAACCCAGACGTGGGTGTAGAATATGGGTGTGACACATCTATTTAGACATAGTTATAAGTATGTTCACAACTTTAAGATGTATATATAAAAGTGTCGAATTATATTCCTTCATTACGTGATTACTTCAAAATGGATTAATTGTGATGTTGGACTCTCTATTTTGCCCAAAAACTCCACTTTGCCCTATGTATAGTACAGTTTTGAAAAATGAAAAAAAAAATAACGATAAGATAAAAATGGTTTCTTCCTTCTGTCGTCTGATGCTTCTTTCAGACCTTAAAGAAATATTGAAATATACACTTCTCTGAGAAAATCAGAGTCAGTCGTCAAAAGACAGGATTACCTGTGTGTGCAGAAATATCATTAAAGCTAATTTAGCCCATCTTATCTAGAGAGCTAGCAATGAAAGTTGATTTTGATTTTCCAATGCATGGGTGTTCAAAGGACCATATTGAAAACATTTCGAGTACAATAAGAACCATAGCCATCCACTAGCTCAAGATACCAACGAGAAAACTCTTGAATTTAAAAAGTGGAGACCTGGGAAGAATATTGGAAGAGATCTCTGTTTGGAAACTTTTTGTATTAAAACTGTAGTGTCTATGTTTGATCTTATATTTTCCGAATCTTTACTTAGGTTCAAATTTGACGATGAAGGGGTAACGAAGGAAGATCTGAAGAGGCACTAGAGGAGCAGTATAGTGGTGAGGAAGAGGTAACGTTTTCGTAGCACTATTATTACAGCTTTGACTTCCCTTGTTTTGTCCTAACTGTGAATGCAATTAATTACATTCTTCCTTTGTCCTATAGTTGCCACAGACAAACCCTGGATTCAACAACACTTCATTTACGTCTACCAAATACTCTAATGCATACATGCTTGTGTATATTCGTGAAAGTGACAAGGATAAGATAATATGTAACGTGGAAGAGAAAGACATCGCAGAACATCTTATGGAAAAATGTTTGGATTTGCTTAAAGTTGAATAAATTCTACAAATTTGGTTTATCAATATGCTAGTACTCATAAAAAGCCGTTTTCTTTGTAGTGTGAGCAGTGAAACTGTAAAGCATGTATCCAAATGCAACAAAACCTTACTCGTACCTCAAACATGTCTAAAGAAACTTATGGGAACTAACAGAATGCATAACGGAGTCATGGTTAATAAATAATGCAGAAAAATGACTTTTTCATCACTTAGACTTGAAAAAACTTATTTTTGGAGGTTTTAAGTAGTGAAACAGTAAAGCGTGTATCCGAATACGACGAAACCTTACTCGCAGCTCAAACATGCCTAAAAATACTTGTGGGAACTAACGGAATACATTATGGAATCACGATTAACATATAAAGCGGAAAAATGATTTTTTCATCAATTAGACTTAAAAAAACATAGTTTTTGAGTAGTGAAACGGTAAAGTGTGTACTAAAATGGTTTGTTGCACCTGCTTCATTTTAGAAAATAGGATCCGCTAAGTATGGAGAAATCCTAGCACCCATCAGTTAACTTATATACTATCCTTTCTAGAAACCATTCAGAATTATGCATAAAGTGTATTGATCTCAAAAATCCGCTATCTTGTTTTCGCTTTTTGTTTGTCATTCTTTTTCTTTTTCCACATTGCACATGAGCCAACAGTGTGCACTTTGACAATTTTATGATTAAATACATGCAAGGATATCCTCGAAATTGACGGTTCTATTATTATCATTCAACAAAGCATTAAGAGTAATAAATGAAAACAATCGCTTTGAAGTACATGAAAAAAAAATTAAAACTTAGTTAGAATTTAGATGTCATTATTGCAAGAACAGAAACTGAAAACGTGATAGAATTGTACTTGACACCAACCTCATCAATTATTTTAGCAGATACTATTCTTGTCTGCTCTCTTAATCCCCTAAGAGATGCAGATTTCAACTCTTCACCATCTTCAATACCCACCTAAAATAGACAATTCATAATATGAGCAATTAAAATTAGCTTAACATGCATATTATAATTATATGGAAGTCTTGATTCTTGAACTTTAGTTAGTGCCTATTTTATTGGAATTCTTGATGCTTGAACTTTAAGGCTCATAAATGTGAGGTTCTAAAACAAGTTAAAGGATTCTAAGTTGAAGGTAATCACCAGCATGAAGAACATTATTAAGCACTGAGCCAAGTGGGTTCACAAACTTTAGTGTAGGCATTAAAAAGCTAAGCTTTATTCAATCAAATACTGCTTTGTAGAGTAGTATCTAAAAGTACCTAGAACACCTAATTATATGCATATAAGCAATGTGAAAAATGTGCATTGAAAGAACAAGCCGTAGCTCCCAAAACATCCCCGGCACGTTCCGTGGCATGTAGCCGCTCTCGGCTAGCACCTGCACAACATGCGTATATGAGACCTTCTCCGTGCACACTAATTTTCAGAACTTTGGTGTGTGCTTTTTTTTTCGGCATATGACATTAAATGCATTAAAATGTCTATGCTTCAGTTTTCATAGTTTGTGCACTGTTTAGCATACTGTTTTGTATGCCTTCTTGTGTACGTTTACGTGAAAAATGTGCATCGACTGTTTGGACCCCTTTTACGTGCTTTTTTCCATGCATGTGTGTTAATATAGTCATATGTCTAAACGTGCATTACAAGCACAAGCCGTAGCTCCCAAAACATCCCCGGCACATTTCGTGGCACGTGGCCACGCTCGGGCAGCACCTGCACGGCACGCGTTTATGACACCCTCTTCGTGCACACTAATTTTCAGAACTTTGGCGTGTGCTTTTTTTTTTGGGCATATGATATAAAATGCATTAAAATGTCTATGCTTCAGTTTTCATAGTTTGTGCACTGTTTAGCACACTGTTTTGTATACCTTCTTGTGTCCATGCATGTGAAAAATGTGCATCGACTATTTGGACCCCTTTTACGTGCTTTTTTCCATCCTTGTGCGTTAACATATAGTCATATGCCTAACCGTGCATTACAAGCACAAGCCACAGCTCCCAAAACATCCACGGCACGTTCTGTGGCACATAGCCACACTCGTGCAGCACGTGCAGAGCAATGGCATATGAGACCCTCTATGTGCACACTAATTTTCAGAGCTTTGGTGTGTGCTTTTTTCCGGGCATATGACTTAAAATGCATTAAAATGTCTATGCTTCAGTTTTCATAGTTTGTGCACTGTTTGGCACACTGTTTTGTATGCCTTCTTGTGTACGTTTTCGTGAAAAATGTGCATCGACTGTTTGGACCCCTTTTATGTGCTTTTTCCTTGCATGTGTGTTAATATAGTCATATGTCTAACCGTGCATTACAAGCACAAGCCGTAGCTCCCAAAACATCCCCGGCACATTTTGTGGCACGTAGCCACGCCCGGGCAGCACGTGCGCGACACGCGTCTATGAGACCCTCTCCGTGCACACTAATTTTCAGAACTTTGGCGTGTGCTTTTTTTTTGGGCATATGATATAAAATGCATTAAAATGTCTATGCTTCAGTTTTCATAGTTTGTGCACTGTTTAGCACACTGTTTTGTATACCTTCTTGTGTACGTACACTAATTTAGATGTTATTTTATATATACAACTAATTAATGAAAACTTTTTGTTTTTGTAGGTACAGAGCTTCACATTTTGATGGAAAGTTCTAACAAGCGAACCACTTTTTTTGTTGGGCTAATTATTTTTTGTAGCTTTCATAGTTTTGTTAGGACTTTTTGATGAATATGTAATATGTTATTAGTTTAGCACTTGACTCGGATCGATTGTATATTTTTTTTGGTCATTCCAATTAATTGGTTAATATTGAGATGAATCTATGAAATTTAGTAGTTGAAATGGATCATTGAGTTGGATTTAATTTTGTACAGGGTAATATTGTATGTACAGAGTGCTATATTTTGCTTTTACATGGTGGTATTAAATCAGTATTATTTAAAACATTTATGTCGTTTTACAAAAAAGCTGACATAACTAATTACACATTTATGTCACTTTTATCAAGTATTTATGTCACTTTTATAAAGTATTTATGTCACTTTTAAAGTTTCTATCACTTTTAAAGTATTTATGTCACTTTTAAAGTATTTATGTCACTTTTAAGACTTTGATGTAATAATTTTGTTTGGTATTTATGTTACTTTTCTACTTTTATGTCACTTTAGGTTAAAAGTGACATAAATAAAATGGTATTTATGTCACTTTTAAGTATTTATGTCACTTTTTACTAGAAAAAAGTAACATAAATACCTATTTATGTCACTTTTTAAGTGATATAAAAAATCTTTTTCCTTGTAGTGAATCCGCTAGCAACCTGATATACCACGAATAGTATGACTTAATGGGAAGCCATTTATTATCCACCATTTTTTCAGATAGGCAATTGCCTTTTAATTTTACTATCAAGGCAATAGCAATTTAATTTTACTAGGCAATACATTGCCTAGTAAAATTAAACTACTAACTTTCTTTAGTCCTATAAATAATAATAGTGACTCAGATGGAGAGGATATTATTATTTATAGCTAATTATATACCATCACTTAATTCTAGATCAAGAGTTTTGTGAGGAACACCTTTCATGGAGAGGTGACCCACAATAACAATGACCTAAAACATTCTATTAAAGAAGTTTGTACCTACAATTCCATGTTCAACTTCATCCAATGGGGAAGATGACACTAGAGCCATCACACAAAATTAATCATATCATCTACAAACTAGTGATAGAGATCATGAGATTTATACTTGATCAATTCCCTCTCCCACTTAGAATTTTAAAAATATTTGAGGGTTACAATTTTTAGAGAAACTTTTAATTTAATTCATAAAAAGTAATGGAATACTTGATAAGGATTAATTCATTCTTACTTGTCAAACCCACATGTGTAGATAATAAATTTATTCTATTCTCATAATTTTAGAAAATAAGCACTTATGTTTTCAAAATATGGAATTAGTTTTATTTCTAAACACACATGTAGTTGCATGTCCATCATTTTAAATTAATATAAATTAAACATGCAGCTAGACATTTGAAATAGGTCTAGGAATAATTATCCATGTTGTCCCATTTATAAAATATGAAACAGTAATACTCATTCAACCACACATAAATAAGGAAACCACAATAAAATAGGAATCTCACTATTATGGTCAAGCTGCAACTCTTGTGAAGAAATCTTCATTGAACCCGATTAGCTCTATGTCTCCACTACGCACGGATGTCGAGTTGCCCGATCTACCATCAGCAACTGCCTTCCAAAACTATTTTCTGAAACTGCTTCCAGATTATTTTCTAAAACTACATGTAAAGCGTGGGATCCAATCACACAAAACCAGTGACTATAATAGTGGAATAAGAACGCGGAAAAACAGGGGCTAGCACAGATCTACATTCTCTATCCATCAATGAACACATAAGACCTGTGTTACTGGAAAACATGGTTGCGTCCAACCTATAGTAGAATCAACGTTGCTCTGATACCACTGTTAGGAAACTGCATTCGCAGAATTCGTTGACAGCGTGTATACGCTGGTACTGCACAAAATTTCGTAAAAGCTATAATAACCCTACAAGGGCAGAACTAGGGTTACAATAAACTGCAAAAACAGATTACTGTAGTAGACAAATCGTGAACACGGGCTCGATAACAGCTCACGATCTTCTACCATATTCCTCTGCTGCCAGAATATCGAACTGAGTATGGGCTCTTTCGAAATCCTTTTTGTTTTCTGTTCTCCCTCTTTTACGCTCTCTTTTCTATTCCGAGTTATAGTGCTCTTTTTAAAAAATGCGAACTGCGAAGAGAGCCAAAGCAACATATATAGAGGCTAAGATAGAAACCATAAGATGTCAGTAAGGAATAAGTTTCCTTATGGAATTACGAAATCCTAATTTGAACTTAACCAGATTCCTATTTCCATACATTCTAATTTATACTACAAAAGAAATATAATTGCACTCCTATCCTTATCTTAAAAATATATTTTGAGCTCCATGTTATTAAATGCTTATTATCTCCCCACGTTAAGATTACAGATATCGTCCATTAATTAAATATAATTTCTGATAGTCATATTTAATTAATCTCTTAAAATTCCTTGAGATCCTCTGCTTGACTTAACTGAGATATTGGATACAAAATCCACCTGTAGGGTTTGACATAATCAAAACTTATAAGCCTCCTCTAGGGGATATCACCAATCCCAAAATTGAGACATGGATTCCATCATTAATTAATATCCACCGCATAATTAATCTTGTCACCCAATCCAATGAGATATTGACCCATTTAAGGCGTCCCTTTTAGGGATCAAAGTGTAAATATCAAATGTATGTGTGTATAAATTAACTTAGGATTTTGAGTATAAGCACTCATAATAGCCATGAGGAGGTATTAATTATCTTATAAGTCAATATAAAGATAATTACCCCAAGTCAGTCCCGTTTAATACACAAAGTGTACCAGCATAGTGAGTTCAAACTGTACCGTTTCCCGCAGTCAAGACAAACCTACTACATCACCATGCTGTAGTCCTACCGGTGTCCAATCCCATCTAAGAGTGTAAACCAAAATCGTACATTATACAAGATGCAACGGTCTAATCTCAGTGTGTAAGCCAAACTCTACACACCAACCTATTATGTAAAATGACAGACTCACATGCACAATATTAAATAAACAATATAATGCAAACATTGCCCACATCGATTCTCATAAAAATGGAATAACTGATTTTGTGAAATAAATAATAAATCAACTACATAAAGCATAGCTTTTAGTATATATCTCTAACATGAGGGTCATCTCTTTTCCAAAAGTGAACTTCACAATCACATTCCCTTTGCCTTCAACGATTAAAGCCGCAACATTGCCCATAAAAATCTTCTCACCACTATCCGCCTTTGTGTAGGTAGAAAACATGTTTCTATCACCATAAATGTGCATGCGGCCCTAGTGTCTATCCACCAACTTTTAGAGTCAGTTACCATACAAGTTTTTATGACCGCTACCGTAAGATCATTGGTCTTCATCATGTTTGCTTGATTGGGTTCTTGTTTCCTCCATTAGAACCTTTCTTGTTTTGAAAATCACTTACACAATGTCTGGGTAATACACATACCCAACAATCCCCTTTTTATCTTCATAGAATTATGGTCCTTAGACCCTTTGTATGTAGACTTCCTCTTGCCTCCCTTAGAACTTGATTTGTTCTTAGTTTTTGAAGACTTACCTTCAACAAGATTAGCTTTCAATTACAAAGATCCTTGCTACCCATTCTTGTCGCCTTTCTGATTTTCTTCCTCAATCCTTAGGCGTACCACTAAATCTTCCATAGAAAGTTCCTTATGCTTGTCCTTGAGGTAACTCTTGAATCCTTTCCATAAAGGTGACATTTTTTCAATAATGGACGCCAATTGGAATGGTTCACTAATAGCCATTCCTTCAACATGAATTTGATTGATAATCACTAGAATCTCCTCAAATTGCTTCACTACGATTCTTGAAGTCAAGAAATCTCCCAATTATGACCTTCTTAGTCCATGTATCCTCGATTTTATACTTCTTCTCAAGAGACTCCCATAGTTCTTTTGCATTACAAAATGTTAAATAAACATTGCAGAGAACATCCTCCAACCCATTGAGAATGTAATTCTTAAAAAGAAAATCAGAATGATTCCATTCTTGCAATGCGGCTTTGAGTTCTTTGGTAGGATTTTTCGGTAGGAACCACCAGTTTGTTTTCACATAGGATTTGAGCAAGTTCGAGAATAGTGAGATAGAACATCATATTCATTTGCCAACTCTTGAAATCTTCTCCCTTGATTTTTTTGGGCTTTTCGGCATGAGTATTTTTTATTATTGTTGTTGTCTCAATGGCCATAGTTCCAACAATTTAAATTTGTTTTTTGATTGTTGTATAATATGTACAAGAAAATTAATGAAAATAGTAACTAAGATCGAGCATGTATTGCAATGTCCAAATAATGAATCTATGTCCCATACATGCTTGCTAGTAGACTACGACGTATTGTTCTTGAGGATACTACGAGCTAAATAGATAAGGCACAAGACTCAACTACATTCTACAGATTTTTGTATATATGAAATGCTCTCAAAAGACTCTAGAATCGGTGAAGAAGAAGGGACAAAATCTGGACAAAAGTCTATCACAAAATAACGAACTTTAATGTATATATAGATGCGCCAATTGGGTAAGAGATGCTTCTTGTAATACTGACCTATTTCCTTGTACTATCTATTTACTAATGTATTACCATAATCGAACACGAGCATGTAAGTTATGATTCATATATATTGAACTCTGTTCTTTAACCATATAAACTCTTTCTTGTTTGGATCTTTGAAACCTTAAACCTTCAGAAGGAATTGGTGAAATAAGAACCCCGAACGTTTTAGTTCATCTAAGCGCTCGAATCCCGTGAGTGCTCGAGTTATTATTTCAGTGAAATAACAAATTGCCCCCTGGGCCTCCAAACTCTATATATACCCATCACATTTTCAGCATTTAATACATTTTGGAACTGTAGATCTGAGAGGGAGAGTGAGCTCCTGAGAGAGTTCTTGTGTATGATACACACAAACACTCAAACACACGCTTTGCATAGTTTCATAAGCCCATCATCCATACTCTCATATGCACTTGAGCACACACATTACATACAATTGAACTTTTGAAGCTGGAGTAGCAAGAGGATCAAAGTATAGAAGGAAAAAGAAGGCTCTAAGCAAGAAGAACAACCACCATTGAGGCTTGGGTTGAAGTTTGCTACAAGATACACACACATTCATCATTGTCATCATCTAGGATCATCTAGATCATAGTGAGTATTCTTACTCACTAAAAATCATGTTTTTCAAAGTATAAATCATGATCAATAAGAATGCATGACACATGCAAGAACTTGGAACTAAAATTCTGTTATGAAATTGTCAAATTGTTGGATTCTCATAAAACCCAAGCACTAAGGTTGGCTTAGCAGGCCAGCCCAGATCGCTCTTGCTGTCTGAGTGCTCGAGTATGTTGGATTTTGGAATCTAATTGCATGCATGTATGTTATGTTGTACTCTAATCTGTGAGAATTGTACTTAGACTTTATAGTTGACATTTTATATGTTCACGTGGGACCTGTGCTTTATTAGATTGTACCTTGTCTGATATAGTTGTAGTTTAGTAAAAGAATTATTTATGGAAATAATAGAACAAAGATGTTGAATAACGTAAAGGCGAGTGCTCGAGTAAGTCTGAGCAATCACACCGGGAGTGCTCGAACTTCTGGAGCTATAGCATGGGGAGCATTCGAGCTTATTGTTTTAAAAAGATTTAAGTTTTCCTATAGTAAATTACGTCATGGACTTGAAATTCTTATACCTCTAATATACGCGAACTCTGTGAGCTGTAATGTGATATGTACTAAATGATACTTCGATATCTGCTGTGCTTTAATAACTTGTACCATCTACGATAATCATGTATAAAAAACCTGTGATGAAATGCTATAAAAAATGATTGTATCCGTCAATCTAGTTCTCGTGTTTAGTTTATATAGTTGTTTCATGTAAGGAGTCATGAGTTTGATAATGTTGTTCAGATGTCACTATGGCCAATGTGGAAAGGGTGGCAATAATAGTAGTACCTTGTTAGGACTGTCGTGATCAGTTGTGTTGATCGTTAATCGGCCACTTGGGTAACGATGTCAATTTATGGCCAATTGGGCGACGATGACAAATTAACCAAGGCTGAACGAATAAGATGAGGTTACCATTGGGCATTTGGGCAGGGATGTCAATTTATGGCCATTTAGGCAATGATGACAAAAAATTAACCTAACGGCCGTTTGGGAAAATATATTCTAGGCCAACGACATTTACGCCGGATTGTGTTCAGATATGTCGAGATGGTAAAGAGTTGACCTATAATCCAAAGTAATGTTGTGAACAGTCATGATGAGTTTGTTGTGCTTCAAGTTGAGTCTGTGTATGTCGAATTGCGATCCAAACCTAGTAACACGTCGAGATTAAGTAGATGAACTTTTAGTCATTAATGATTTCTAAAAATGATAAAATGATGATTTCCTCTTTTCTTAATATATTAACAAATCTTTTCTAAGTTGAGTTATTTCTATTTTGTTGTTGTTAGGCACATGGTGCCAGACTTGTTATATCTTATAAGGCTTAATGCCAAAGAAATACTCTCTATCCTTTATCCCCTTTCTATGCTATTGTATTAATTAATCTTATGACTCAAGTTGTTTAATATAACATTATGCATAGTACCACCAATGTTTTACTATTATCATTACTATTTATTATTCGTGATTCTATTATGTCTTCAACAATTAGGCGATCCCAACTTGCGACATGTCTACAAAACCAAAAGAGGAGTTTTTTTTCCCTATTTTGGCTTCTCCGGGGTGTGACACTTCTCTATACAAAGGGTTGTGTCCCAACACCCATAGACTAAGTATATATATAAATGTCTGTATATACACGTTTAGAAGTTATTAGAACAGATGAAGTTCTAACAAATCCGAAGTAACTATATGAAAGTTGTGACTTTTCACATACTGGATCCGGTCGACTGGTCGAACACTCCTCTACCTGAAACATGTTAAACTTCATATAGTTGTTGACCGGTCGACCAGTCGAAGGGACCCGGTCGACCGATCGAAAGCCCCTAAGCCAGAATCTTGGAACTTAATGTTTCAAGTCTTTCTCTGAGCATTGATCTGTTCCATATCGACCCTAATGATCCTCTTGACCTCCCATATGCTCTCATTCACACCTCAAATCTAACAATAAATAGATTGCAAATTAAGCAGGGGTCCCTCGAAATATTTCTTAAGGTTTCCCATTACCAAATTTGAACTCAGAACCTACTAGTAGTACCGGTCACCAAATCAGCTGGGATTTTTCAATCAAGCACAACAGTGCAAGCTAAGTAAACTCTTCTCATATTACCTTATACATGACATGAGCACAGTTTTCCTGAGCCAAAAAATAAAAAAAATTTAAAATTAAAAATTAACTGCTTAATTTTTACACATGTCTAGACATCCTCTCCTTTGTTTCTCCATCACTATTGTCATATTGTCTCTAAACCCTACCCCTCACTCACACAACCTACGGTAGAAATTGAAAGGATAAAAAATCTATGATCTTCTTGAATCCATTGATTCATCAACAAGTTTCCCCGGACTTCCTACTTTTTCTGTTTCTTTTCTTTTCAAAAAAACTTGTTGATTCACATAGAATATCGAGAAGAGTATAAATGATATAGAGGAAACTCTATACATTAATATTCAATAATAAAAAGCTAATATGCCTAGAAAAGGGAAAGCACAAAATTTTCCAAAAAAAAGCATAATTAACCAGAAATCTCATGAATGATCCACAATACCCAATTTACGGAATTCAAAATCGGGTTTTTATTGAAGAAAAATTGCCAAAACATTAGTTTGCTAAAACAGTGAAAAAAAATGCACAAAAATAACTAAAAAAGATGCTCAAACGTAGTTTTGGGCCCGAATATCTGTGTTCAATGGGCTATCGGTTAACCAAGACGTAGAGCATGGAAAGACAGTCGCTTAATTTTGCAGGTATCTCACAAAGAAATGGATGAACAAAAGCAAAATTATGCCTAATGTACTGATCATGGATCAAAATTCCATATTTAAAATCTCGATCTAAATAATAGTCACCTGTCACGTGTACAACATGGGCTTTGTTACAACGCATTGAGACTAATTAAAATTTGTTATATTTTGCAAAGTGTCAATTGCTTTTGTAAAAAAACAAATATCATTTTTTATTAGTTGTGAAAAACTAGTGTACAAAACGCACTGCCATTGATACAAGATTAATAGCTTTTGTGCAAAACAATGATATTTTGGATGACTTTTTGCATTGGAGCATGATTATCAAATTATAAAATTTTGACACTATAATATTACTAAAATATAGATTTAAAAGATGCAAAATAGCTATTTGTATTTGAGATGCTCTCAGTTTCCACAAGATCTTATAATGGACAGGGTCCAAGAGTTAGACTTGTATGGTTGGGTTCATTATATTTTATCCCCTGTGGTTAGGCCCACTCTCAATTTACCGCCATGTGATTCAAAAGTGGACACTTACCCACTGTAGTTTGGAATAAAGTGAAACAATTAAGATTTCTCTAAAAACAGTCCCATATTAAAGAGTTGAAGTGTCAAAATTAACACCACATAGATAGTTAACCCCAAAATTTGTCAACACCCAACCCGCATCAGGCAGAAGTAGGACGCGTGGCACTCCACCAAGGCTTACCTAGTGCATTAAATAACTATACGCAGCGAAAAAAGAACTTAAAACCACATTGAGTATTTAAAACTTTTAGAAACGATACCCTCCGAGTTGTAAAATTCGTATAAAATTAAAAATGTAATTACATTTTGAAACGAATGATTTTATGTTAAAAGGGGTCCTAAAGGTACCCATAGAATCAATCAAAATCATTAAATAATTTACGGAAGGGGTAGAAAAGAAAACCATGCAGCGGTTATTTCGACCAGTCGAACTGCCTCGTTCGACCGGTCGAATGACCCTTTAGCAGAATTCTCCCACAATGCTGCAGAATTTTGCTAAGGTATCAAACAACTTTCACCTCTTCTAACAAGTTTACATAATTTTACAGTTCACAATCAATAATAAGCTTTCAAAAACATCGTTGAAATATACTAATCCACGAAAAGAAACAATAAAGGAACAAGCTAAGGCTTGTTTGGATCAAATTATAAAAGTGCTACTAACCTTCATTCAAACAGGAGTTTAACGAGTTAAGTATACAAAACATGAACTCAAGGGTTCGGATAGGTTACAAACTTAACCCAAGAGGTTTTACAACATATTACAACATTACAAATTCATTCTGTGGTTTTCCAAGTTAAGAACTCTAACTTCACAAATCTCGTTATTACAACATTAGATTGGAAAACAAAAGTATAACCAAAAGGTGATCCACGGCATCCCATCGGCCTCACTCCTCATGCTTCTTCTTTCCTTTCTTCATACCTACAATGGAGTAAATCTCCATTGCTCAGCTATATGCTGAGTGCACAATTCGAAGCAAATGTTTATATGACATTTAATGTTCTAAACATCAAAGCACGTCAAAATAGTCTACGGGGTGAGAGATAAGCTTCTGGTACATGAAATTGATGTCGTGGAAGGAATTGCACCAAACTCCCCTTCAACCTATGTAGGCACATAGCATGCTCATATAAACATGTACACATGCTTTTTATACGATTTCATGTGCATAATTCACGGGCCTAATTAATACATGATTTTCGCCCAGATCCAAAATATCAAATCGAATATCCAAAACATGGAAATTTCCAATGACTCATAGGTCTAGAATTCATACCTAATGCAAACGTCCTTTAACTTTGGGAGAACTATACTAGGTGACCAATTAAACGTCAAATCTCCGATCTCAAGTGATTCTATGAATTTACACATATTTTCCCCAAAATTCAAACATTCGGATTTTATAAAAACTTAGCCAAACGCGTCCTAACAACTATCAAAATGAAGCTCTTATCTCGAGTTAAAATATGAAATTTGGTTGAAATTCAAAGGTCAGAAGTCCGTCAATTTGTCTCTTGAAGTTCTAAGCCACCAAAAACTCCTAAGCCCCAATTTGATTTTGAAGATATTATGAAAGTACCTTAGAGTCAACTATATATAGGCATATCTTTCAGAAATTACGTTTACCTCTTCACGAGTTTGCAAAACTTCTAATTATCCCTCAAAACGTCTTACATGTCTAATTCATTACTTCACGAGTGAAAACTATAAATTATAAAAGTTTTCAACTAAGTTCTGTTTGTCGCCGTAATTACGTTCCGAAAACTATTTTCGTGGAATTTCTAGATAACCTACCTTTTATGCAACGTTATCAGTTACGTTCTCACTGTAACGTTCAAAGTGATCTAAATCAAGATCAAGATTATCATAAAGCATACCAAACAGGTATAATCTACTATTCACATATACAAAAAATTATCAAATAACATTAAGTTACATAAAAATGCCATTTAACCATGTTAATGCCTCGTGAAATTCCATATTCCCGTGTCCTCAATTGGCACTTGCCTTTAACCCACAGTCAACCTCATCTCAATTATTAACCAACATTAATAATTCTCAACAATTTGATTATGCATTTTAAAACAAATGCTTTTCTGGGACAGGTGTGACAACTCTCCCCTCTAAAAAGGAAGTTTATCCCCTAACTTATACCGTTTCATCAAGTCACAACAACTTCTCATCATAAGTACTTCCAACGTTTTGTCTCATCACAAACCACACATCTATACTGAGATATTACAATCTTACTAGGAAAATAAATCCAAGCTCTGAAGGAAAATAAATCCTTAGACTTCCCGTCTCAATCGAATTGAAGGTTCACATCGAATGGTAGCAGTATAAATCGAAGCATCTCAATAAATAAAAACATCAATACCTGAGTATACTCAATAGTCAAACCTGACATTAATCACATCCCTACATCACAATGTTAACGCACATATCTTTTAATCGTACTCATTATATATACTTTCTGAAACCCAGAGGTTTATCTCAATCACCACAACAAAGGAACTAACTCATCTCCCCTTCACTTGTGTTTTCTTTCGACAAGAAGTTGTTGACACACGTCCCAAATGGTTAACAACCATACACAATTCATCTCAAAGTAGACCAAAATGGAGTACTATCATATATATACATACCCTGTCGATAAGCCAATGCCTCAACCAACTATTTCACATACTATAGATTCAATTCCTTATCTTGTCAATCGCGAAATACATGTAGAACGATAACACGTTCTAACATCTCACCTTCTTTATCAAATTCCAATCTTTCTCTCCTAAGAAATTCATATAGAATGGCAACATCAACTCAAATGAACATCACTTAGTCGGTATTGCGTCGGACCAATACTCTCCCTGCTACTAATAATTCTTATCATTCCATTTCGGCTTACCCCCGTATTTTAATTCCAATCATACATGCCTCACAAAATACTACTCAGATTCTCAATTGGCAATTACATATCATTCTACTTCTTCGAGTCCCTAATGTCCCGAATCCTTCTCGGTGAGGTTAACCACATTTGTTATTTATCTCTTAAATTATGTACTTGAACTACCGTCAATTAACATAGGAGATTTCACCTTAAAATTTTAATTCAAAACTTTTAACAAAGTCACATACATATTCCCTTTTCGCTTTTAAAACAAATTATTTTAAAATTTCGCATAACTCTTTCACAACATAATTACCCCAATATCTATCGTACAAATAACTTTGATAACCAAAATTGACTTAATCAATCATACACGTACCACAGAGTTCATCAAATGTACTCCCATGCTTAGGACATACCTCATTCCTGACTCAAACCTTTGACTATTCACAATCCATTCTATTCACATAGTGTACACACACCCTGAGTCAATTACTTTTCTGTCGGAGGTCTTAACTGCAATGTAATCCCTTCTCATCTAATACCCTACTCGTTTACTATCCTTTAGTCTATCAATACAGGTAGATCCACTACCATTTACGTAGTTATACTACTCCATAGTCTTTGGTGCCTCACTTTTACCTTTATACAAGCCCATACCGATCATACTCATGTATCTTAACTCTTACTGAGTTCCTGACATCCCTTTAGATTAAGAATATAGTCCTCGTATTACATCTTAAGGCACCATACCTTATTCATAGTTTAATATTTCATAACTCTAGTCAGCCTGACTTAACTCCAATTCATATTCTCCAATCCTTTATCTTTGTTATTCGGATCTCAAACCCACTGTTCCCGAATGACCTGTTGCTCAAACATTCATACTATTCCCATAGACTATCTAAAGATAATCTGGTAATTAAATCTTCCCATAAAGTACTATACTCTCACTATGTTTGATAAATTACTTATCAACTTCCAATTCACATACCTTTCACGACAATACTCCAGGTCACCCTATTCTCACTCTTATTACTGAAGTAACCTGATTCATAATTATTATCTTCAATTGCTTCACACTTTACGGATCTTATCAAGTTCCTGATGTTCAAAACTTTAAATTATCCATAATCACTGGTTGTTATAGTATTTAAACCAAGATCAAGTTCCCTTTGGAACAATACTCAAGTCAACTCATTTAATGGCACTACTTCCAACTTACTAAGTCTCAGTGTACAACATTCTGCTAACTCCTTACTTAAGAATTTCCAAGTTCATAATTCTGCTAACTACAACATTCGACAAACCCCATTATGTCCCAAGCACTAAGCATACTATATTCTTCCATGATACCTGACTTCCAAAGTCTACTCGATACTTTATCATAAGTATTTAATACACTTTTCTTACTCCAACAAAATGTTTATTTTAAAACATTTTAAACACTTTAAAATTTTAATGGGAGGAAATCCAACATTTTCAAAATTCTCCAACCTCGTTGGAATCTAGGACAACTGATATAGCATTCCATTGCATCCATCATTGGCCTCTAACTGTTTTATAGTCCTATTATCATATTCGATAATGTATTCAATGTACTACCAAGTCTTCATCCTACTTCTACCATTCCTGTTCACTTCCTCATCAAAACTTTCTCTTCCCAATTTACATTTTCATCTCTCTAACTTGACTTACCCAAAGTCACTTTACTCTATCCATTTCTACAACGGCTCTTATTTAGTATCATAATAATTATTGAACTTCAACTTTCTGTTGACCACAACTCGCTTCAAACACTCCACGATGTTTTAAAAGTAATAAAAGATCTTTCATTTATTTGAAATACACCAAGAAAGCATAGATAAGACATCTTAAAAGAACATTATCGTGAAAAAATAGCCCAAGGGCAAAATGGTCATTTAAAATATGGTTAAATTTTATATCAAAAGATAGCTCCTTGGATCCTGGTTCAAACGTAAAAAGTAACGCGCAAATCCAAATTTTCTAGAAAGAGTTATGCCCATTTCCATAAAAGGCGACGGACGAAAAACCAAAAATTGAAGGATCTGGCAGAGGGGTGTTCGACCAGTCAAACTACCCCCTTCGACTAGTCGAAAGGGACCAGAACAGTATTTCCTTCTTACAAAACTGAAATTTTCCTATCCCCCTATCGACCTGCTCAAACCGGCAACTCTCCAAACCATTTCAAAAGCTTTGTAAAGTATTTTACTAACATGTGAAATACAAGTATATTCCATTTACACAACATAGCCTCGTCTCATGAATTACAAGCACACGAATGATACAAGTCTCAAAAATTGAACTCGAGACTTCAGATTCATTTCAAACTGAATCCCAAAGGTTTTCAAAGGACTATGCATCAAAACAACGACATTCTACAACTTCTAAGATTCAATTACCCGCGTCTACACCTTCAAATCTCTCTGATTTCAACACTAATAATTCAACTTACAAAGTTCCACAAATTCTCATACTATGAGCATTACACTCTACGATACAAGTAGTTACCCATAACTGTCCCTCGAATGATCCCAACATTTCCACTTATACCCTCAACCGGTAGCATCCGCTACTAGTCCTCCTATCACATCTAAATTCTCTATGGTACCACAACCACCCGAAGCCAGGTTTAGTTGACAGATTCCTCCACAACCATGATACTCACAACCCGTTGAGATATTCCTCAACCCCAATGCATACCGCAAGATGGGTTGAGAGATTCCTTAACCGTCCAATACATACTGTAAGATAGGTTGAGAGATTCCTCAACCGTTCAATCGTCTCAATGCCGTACAATAAGGTAAAAGATTCTTCAACTACCCGAGATACACTGTATATACCGTAAGATTACTAAGATCACATCATAAGATAACCCCGTATGATCACACCGTAGGTTAACATCATAAGATAAGGTTAGAGATTCCTCACCTATCTTATACATGAGCAATACATGCTATTGGACTATCCTTCTATCATAAAACCCAACTGTTCATCTCTATTCTCTCACATCATGACGTTTAACCCATATATGAAACAGAACTCTTATTAATCAATTCCAATTCCAAAACACAACTACGAACAATCACTTTCATTCTCTATGTGAACTATAAGAAAATCTCCTCTGACAGTCATTACTCAGACTCCGTTCTCGGTTAGATCCTTTAAAGGACACTCATTACTATTGTTTAAAATATTTACCGATTCGATCAAAAATCATTTATTTTCATTTAGAAATTCAACTGTTCATCACTACTAAGATACCATCTCTCTCTCGTGTCACCACACTGGGTGTATGATAACGTAGAGTAAACCTTATCTCATCACACAACTCTACATCCGTTTGATTTCACCGATTCACGAATGCATAAATACTATGCATGTATGACAATAACGTAATCATGTATATATAACGACATACCTTATGCATCAAACATCTATATTTTGTGTGGATGCATTCTAGATCATACACCATATCACACAACACTCTACTCGACGTCCCACATTCCCAAAGTATTGCTACTGATTTTTCTGATATCAAAAAATGTCACAACCCATCCTGCTACCAACGGAAGTAGGACACGTGTGTCATGCCCCGATGTAACACAAATATGGAAAGCGTTTAATTTCTTTTATGGACCAGTAGGTAGCTATAGTTTGAAGGATCGAATCCGTCCCGAACGTCGAACAACATAAAACCAAAAATCAGAGTAGAGCAATCAAGGCTTACAAAACTTTTCTAACTTAGCAAATATTACAGCACTGGATCACCTAAAGGTACAGACCGCCTTGAAACAAAATAATAACTTATCATCTATTACAGTCATCATATTACAAATCCAGTTCATAACTTAAATCATAAGATAATGATAAATAGTTTCTCTTCATAAGCAGCCTTTCTCAGTTAGCATAGTCAAAAGGTCCCTCCTGATTATAACCTGAAAAGCCTAGACACGAATGTCCAGGACGCATCAACATCGTCAACTTCGCGAAGCTGGTGAGTATTAAAAACATATGCTAGAATGTAAAACATACTCATTTACTATTTTTCATTTTTCAATTTCATTAATCAACGAGTTAATCATCGAAATGAATTCAATCAATTGATAAAACAGTAAGAATAACATTATAAACTTTGGTTCATAAAACATATGACCGTGCATGAGACCAATATAACCATTCTCATCTTACCGAATCTTTTCTCTCAACAACCCAATACCCAACTCTCTCACACCAGTATCTTTGAAATACTTCGATAGCCACACTTTAGCACAGGGGTACCAGAGAGTCTCCTGTTTGCCTCACACTTTAGTATGGGGTACCAGGGAGTGTCCAATACCTCACACTTTAGTACCTACTCTGCCTCACAAATACCGGAGGAAACCTCACGTAGTATCCAGACTCGGGTACCTGGGAGTGTTCGTCGGCCACTTTTAGCACTACCATGGGTGCCAGGGAATGTCCAAGTTCGGTGTCACACACTTTAGCGCTACCATGGGTGCGAGGGAGTGTCCAGTTTTGCCACCATCGCATTTCAAAGACACTCTAGCCGCAATCTAAAAAATATCACACTTTGGTACACAATTACCAGGGAATGTCCACAACACAACCTCAACCACATACTCTTTTCCACACTAACCAACACTCACCATGCATGTACAACTGACACCATATGCATGACATCTAACCATGTTCAGAATGTTAAACGCTGGAAATGATAAACGGGTATATACAAGAAGAAATCAACTTCTTAAGCATTCTTTAAGAACCAAAATGAAATTAAATAGATTCTATTTTAACATCACTCCTAAACGGTACATTGAAGACTCATAAAACTAAATCCAAACAACTCCTCATAAGACAACAGATAAAAACTAGAAGAATTGGCGGGTCGCGCAACAGAGCCGCTCGCACGGGTCGCTCACGCCGGCCGCTCACGCGATCTGCCCAATTTTGATTTTCCTTATAAAAATTTTTCCAACTGTCAACAACCACATAGGTCGCACGCGCGGGTCGCTCGCGTAATCTATCCGTTTTTTAATATTTCTAATCACACTTTTCTATCTGCCAGAAAACACAAAGCTCACCCGCGCAGGCCGCTTGCACGATCGCACGTGCGAGTTTCAGCAGAGACTTCATCTTCCTCGTGAAAACATCCCTGTTTCAGTTTTAAGGTGTCTTTTTGACCCATTTTCAAATCTGTAAATATTTGTAGCATGTAACATATGGATTTCTTCATTTTTCTACAAGGATTAAGAATTTGCGATCAATTTAACATGAATCGATCCATAGCTCTCGAATTTTACAAAAAATTGAGAGACGTCAAAACTTCAATTGTAATATACTTTCTCCTATGAATGAATTAAGCTCTAATACTTTAAACATAGCATCTACTTCATGTAATCTTTCATAATTATCTATAAACACCGATTTTGGTTAAGTTTGGAAAATCACCATTTTTAAGCTTCAAGCTTTCATACGAAAATTAACAATGGTGTTCTTCAAATTAGACTAAACCAACAATAAATAAGGATGAGATAACATTCTAGGAGAGTTTAGAATACTCACAGAGAATAAGAATTGAAGAATTGTTGAGAAAGAATAGTAAGCTAAGAGATTCAAACCTAATCTTTGGCTATTGGGATTGAGGCTTCTTTCTCTCTACAAATTTCAATAATAATAAACTCCTTGCACTCTCTCTATTCTCTCTGGAACTCTCAGTTGAAGGGATGCAGAATATGAGTGTGTATATGAGTTAATGTGAGTTATATAGATGATCAATTGTGGGAACTTGGCCACCAAGAAAAACCTTCTACACACCACAATTCTCAGCTCTGATACGTAAGGAATACACATCTGTATTAGTTAAAATTGACTCTGAGATTAGCCTAGGGTCAAGTGTAAGTGTATAGGGGGCAAGTTTGAGTTATTTGGGATTCTAGCTTATGGGCATAAACCAATACACACCATAGGAGCACAACCAAACAAGGCTCTACCAAGTTGCCTAAGAATCACTTATCATGTTTGGCAAAATAGCTTATGGACTTAAGTTAGCACCTAAACCCAAATCATTGACAAACAAAGCCCTATCAAATGATTACATGCCATAAATGGAAGTAAAGCAAGTGTCAAATCTTGAACATAAACTGGTATTTTCGCGGCGCGGTGATCACCACCCAATTACAAGTCCGATTACATTAAGTTGGGGATTCTAACGTTGTTCTAAGTATCGCCTATGGACGCATGTTAATATGTTAATTTAAGATTATTTATGTTGATTTGGACACTTGTTAGTCCTTTTACTTAGACCTTTTTTAAATCATGTCCATGTTGGTTCGGATGTTCCGTTGTTCCTTTGAGTCATTTTGGTATATTAATGGTATAGCTACACAGGTCCTATACATAGAAAATTTCCAAAACATGAAAATTTAGTAGGAGTTCTAAACAGGGGACATTCGACCGGTCGAAAGACCCTCTGTCTGTGAATAGTAACTTTTTCTAAAACTTTTAAAATTTTAAAATCTAATTTGGTTTATACTAAGCCTATGGCTTGTAATTTGTGGGAAAAATATTACTTTTGATTTCTAAGGGACCGTTTGGTTGTAAATTCTCAAACCTTGATTTCATTAAAACTTCAATTAAACATCTTCTCCTTTTCTTCCACTCTCGATACTTCTTATTTTTGTCCTTTTAAAACTTCTTTGATAACCAGAGTAATGTTGATTGACCCTATTTGAATTGTTTGGTCCTCATGGGTCAATCCTTGACTTTTTTACTTTTCTTTGGAATCCACGTAGGATTCTTTTGTAGTTTCCGCACCTCTTGATTGGTCTACGTGGGACCTTTCCTCTTCTTTAACCTCTTTCTTTGACTTTTTGACCCGTCCATATGTCGTGGATTTTGGGGCATTACAGATTGGTATCAGAGCTAACCGGGTTCGAATACTTTGGAACTTTTGGAGTTTATTGGGCCTATGCATGACTATTACTTGTTATTTAAATTGGGATCATAAATCGACTAAATTTGAAATTCTCATTTGAAGTTGAGATATTGATTAAGTGAGCATGTTTACTTGCCTACGCCATAATGTGCTAACATGCTTATATGCTTAAATGACCACATGTGTAAATACCTTGTATCTAGCTTATTTGATGTTGTGAGGTATTTCCTCCCTTTACATAATCGTATTGTCGGTTCTTGGAGTTTTCTTAAATCTCTTATTCGTTTAAAAAAGAATCATATAATTCCTTTAAGTTGAATACGGGCATCTTTATCATACGATTCGTTGGCTTATGATTCAACCTTCGTATTCTCGTGTAAATCATTCGAATTCATTGAATAATGATTCAACCATTTTATCTTGTACTAGATTATTCGAACATATCAATCTCTTTCTTAATTATATATATTTTTTACACTAGTAAATTCTTGTAGATTCAAGTGATAGTCACTTTTCTTGAGAAAATATGCCTCATTGGTTTGTGAATCTTCTTAATAAAATTCTGTGTTGAAATGCTAGACCATTTTGATGGGTATGCTATTGTTGAGTTAGTAGGACCATTTCCTTGAATTGATTATCGGTCCCTACTAGAAATACATTGTTGACATTGTTTGGTTAGCAATCGACTTCATTTTGAGCAACACTATATGTTTCTGTGTTTTCTTTCTTGTGAGCGAGTACAGTTCCTCACTTTATAATACTTACTAAAATTAGATCTATTGATTGATCCTTGTAATCTTCGATTCTCGAAAAGGGCATTTTTGCCTCCATTGTTTTTAGCCTTCTTGGAAGGGGCACCCATATCACATCCTTTTAAATTTTCTTGATAAAGAACTTATGTCTTCTTGATTATAATTCACACATTTTATTTGGGTGTTCCCGATTGCCACCTTTGGCATCCTGATGTCCTTCCTTTGGACTTGTTATGCTTGAAATTGATTTCAACTCCATACCTTTGTTTAGTTGAGTACTTTGATATTTTTTTTTTCATATATATCAGATCAAACTCGAGAGTGTCATACTCTCCACAAGTAAGTGTTGTTCTTCATTTTTTTTCTGAATTACCTCCATGGTAGCCTTTCCCTAGTAGATGAGGTGCCAACTGAATTGTTGAATTTATGAAATAATTAATTATTGTTCCATAACTTGAGAGTCCTACATTGTTCAGATTTATGTGTATCCCATGTCATTCCTTGAGTTGATTTTATTTCGACAAGTTTGTTTAGATGAATTTTTCGACCTTATTATCGTGTTTAACTCGAACGTACGTACTTTTACTAATTTGTGTTGTTCCCTATCTTTCTTGGGATGTTGCTTTGTGATAATCTTACTCTTTGGCCAGTAAGAAATCGGTTGAGTTTTTGAGGTTATGAAATGGTTCATTTTATTTCATAACTTGAGAGCCCTATTGTTCAGACTTACGTATATCCATGTTGTTCCTCAAGCTATTTTTTTTGACAAGTCTATTTAGTTGATTTCTTCAATTTAGTTATCATGTTGAACTCATAAATGCATACATTTTTAAGGTGAGTATTGTTCTCTATCTTCTAGAGATGTTCATTTGTGTTAACCTCATTTCCTTGGTCAATAAGGTGTCGATTGATCCCATTGTTTCGTGAATGTATAATCGGATTCTTTTATCTTTGATTTCGCATTAGTATAGGGACATACCTCTTGTTTTATACTAGTACATATTCTATTACTGGTATTTATGATTACTTTGTATTTAGTGGTGGACCGTTTGGGTTCTACACTCATTAACCCTATTGGAGGTTTAGTCCTATTGGACTTGGTATATCGCAATTGCAAGTTTGTGAGCTTTAGCCTTGAATTAGAATTTCATATTTAAATTCTATCACTATTATTATACCAAGTTTTACTTTTCTTTGGGCATGGCTTAACTTGTGCATTTAATGCTTTATTTTTTTCTTTGGAAGGAGAGTTATCTTCTTTACCCCGTTAGGAGATTGTTGTAGCTTTTGGGAGATTTCCTAAGTCTTTTGACTTCGTTTTTGCCTAGTTGTGCAAGAGGAGTCACAGTGTTTATTTCATTTATTCGTGGAGTGATGAGAGCGAGGAAATTCGTGATGAATTCCCTCCAAACTGTTTGTGAGTACTCGGACACGTTTTCGTAGGAATTTCCTTCGTTGTCGTCTATCCATGACGTTGAGTTCACATTAGACTTTGTGGAAGACATGTTGCTTATTTTGGCACTTTTTCTTTTCTTTTGGCACCCGTGGAGTAACGAGAGTTGAAGACTCAGATTGATGATTGGCAAAGTTTAAGAGTTCATCCGCCCTAACACTTCAACGTGAAAGCATCCTTTTATTTACAAAGAAGATAGATGTATCTGACAAGCGGGGGTATTTGTGAAATACAGCCTCACTAAAAGAAGAAAATACACTAAATTAGTTTACAATTCTTTTGTTTATCTACAATTTGAATTGCAATGCCAATTTGTACACAATTTGATTAAACTATGATAAGTGGTATTGTTTTAGCAGTTATTTGTGCAGATTACTATTGCTGTGTGAAGAATTGGATGAGAATTATAAAAGGAAGTGCTTGGTTTAATGAAGACAACTCAATCACAAAAAGGAGGTTTCAAGCGATCGAAGAAGTCTCGAGCGATCGAGATTTCAATCGATCGAATGCAGTTCAAGCGCTCAAAGATCCCAGAACTTCAATCGATCGAGAGAACATGGCTTTTATCAAAAATAACGCGCATGCAGCAGAAACGAAGTTCTGAACCCTATCATTAGGCTTTTGTATATATATTTGTATTGTACACGCCCTAGGGGACGCCCACTTTACTTTTCATCAGTTTTACATAAGGGGAGGAGAGTTTGTTCTTGTTTTTGTAGGTTTTATCAAGGATTTCTATTGCCTTGGTTGGATTCTATTAGGTTTAATCTAAGTTCTTCATTCTAGGTTATCTCTTATCATTTTTTTTACATTCTGCTTGTATTTTACTATAGTTTAATCTGCTAAACTCGTAGTTTTGCATGTTGGATAAGTTTACACCATTAGTTTTTATAGTTTTCATGTTTAAAACACAACCAAACAAGACTTTAATGGATCTTTATATTAAAAACGACTTTGTGATACTCCAGACTATGTCTGAGTAGTCCCCAGGTTGGGAGATCATAATGAAACCGTGATCTTAAGCCTCTGCCATGCAGCAGAATAATTCCTGTGTTCGACCGATCGAAGTTGTTCGATCGATCGGACCAGAGACATTGTTAATCGATCGAAGACATTTCGATCGATCGAAAGATGAAGATGTTCGATTGATCAAAAGGGCGTCGATCGATCGAACTCTCTGATTCTTGAGAACATTCTATACAGTATCCCTAGACTTTCTGCTTTACAGATCTGTTATCAAACTGTTCCCAAACGCTCAGTTTGTCAGAGCAGTCTTTAAACTTAAAGTTTTAAGGCATTTTTCTTCAATACATTTTGCAAAAGACCCTCAATGCTAACACCATTGTAGGTGCGAGTCTTAACTATTGTTTTAAACCGCTTTTATGTGTTTCAAACTTAATTGTGATGACATAGTCCCGGTCATGAAAGGGCTATGGATTCTTTATCTTAAGAGAAATACGGAATAGTGTAGAAGATGTACTCATTGAGCTTCAACGTAATTGCATGGTAGATGGCTAAGTCGCGGTGGATTTGTGTAATCCCAACATTCCCTTATATTAAGAAAAACACGTTTAAAACATCGCTTTAGTTAGTTAGTTAGTCATTAGTTTAAATTATTTTAGTTGCTTTAATTTTAGTAGTTACTTTGCGGAACTTTGTATTCTACACCCTTTTAAATATTGATTTTTGTTCTCCTGTTAGATATTAATCTAAGTATATAGTTTAACACCTTCCCTGTGGGATCGACCTGGTCTTAACCAGATTACTACTTGCACGATTACCTACACTTGGGTATAGCACATAAGCGCACACAACAAAATTCTCGTGTCAAGTTTTTTGCGCCGTTGCCGGGGAAGCAACAAGCTAACGCTTAGATTACCTCGATCTATTCTTATCTTTTTCTGTTTTTCTTTTGTCCTTTAGTCTTTAGATTAAAAACTACTTAGGATCTTTCCTTTTATGTCCGATAATTTCATTGAAGAAATCTAAGGAAATCCATTCTATTTAGCCGATTCCTCCGATTCAATTAATCCCGTAGTCACACCTACCGATTCAATGGCCGACAATCAAAGCGAAAACGGTGAGAATGTGGTTGTACCAATTGATGATTCGCTTCGTCCTTTGTGCGATCTCATGACACCCGAACACGCTCCAACACCTTCTTGTATTCTCATTCCACCTCATGCTGGCGAGTTTCAATTTCAACTCCTTCCAACATTCCATAGAATGGATAGCGAGAAGGCATATCTACACGTCAAGGACTTCGAGGATGTTTGTACAACATTCTCACAAAATTGCCCTGTAGATGTGACACGTCTAATGCTATCTCCTTTCACTTTGAAGGATAAAGCAAAAGCGTGGCTACTCACTTTGAAGCCGAATTTGATTAACACCTGGCATGCGATGAACACTGCATTCTTAAAGAAATTATTTCCACCTCGCATGACCACTGAGCTTAAATGACAAATTAACTCTTATAAACAAAAGAGTAATGAACCTTTACCCAAACTTGGGAGCATTTCAAGGATTTGGTTCTCTCATGCCCACATCACGGGTATGAGAAATGACGAACCATAAGCTACTTTTACGAAGGTTTAAATGGTGAAACTGAAAAGTTGGTCAAAACCATGAGTTCAGGGCCATTCTTCGCAAAAATACTAAAGAAGCTGAAGCTCACTTTGAGTGGCTAGCTGAACATGCCCATGAATGGTCCAATTCAGAAGATGTCCCACGTTCACAAATATCCTGTGTAGAGGAGAAGAGTCTAAACTAATTAAAAAGTGAGGATCATCTAATGAGTAAATATGAAGAACTAGTTAAGATGGTAAAAGAGTTGGGACACACCATGCGGCATTACCTGAAGAAGTTCTAGGCAGGTTTTACCTGAAGAACTTCTCGCAAAAATACTTAAGAAGTTCTAGGCAGGTTTTACCTGAAGAACCATGCGGCATATGCAACATGTTGGGACACACCAATCAATACTGTCCCAATGTGCCGTACTTTCAAGAACAACCCCCCATAGAAATGAATGCCATGCAAGGGTATAGGGGGGCGGGGAATTCCAACAACAATCATAATTCACAAAATAATAATAATCGAAGGAATCACCCCGGGTTTTATTGGAAAAATGATGCTGGGACCCAAAACCAATATCAACAACAACAGCCCTACAATAACAATAATCACTATCAAGGGTAATACAATAGGCAGTCCCATCCATTCAATCAAAATAGATAAAATAACTATAATCATGCTCAACCCTCTAATAATCAACAAGCAAATGTTTACGTGCCACCGCACAAAAAGGTGCAGGAGGAAGATCCAATCTCTAATGCGAATATACGCAACAGTTGATTCAAATGATGAGTAAGATGTCCGCAACATTAGAGAGAATGGATGCACGACCAGAGGGGTCGAGTGGAACGTTTCCTGCTCAACCACTTCAAAACCCTAAGGGATTCAACAATGGTCCCAATAATCATGAACAGGCAAAAGCTGTGACTACCCTGAGAAGCGACAAGATTATAGGGTGGAATTTACCCCTCTCTACCCCTAAAAAGTACGAGGAGGATGAAGTGGTAAACAAAACAAAACCATCCACTCAAGAAGAGGAGTTGTCCACTGATGACAAACCATTAGAATCAAATGATGACACTCCTAAAGAAGCAAAAGAAGTCGAGAGAAGGCCCGGAAAGGATCCTATCATTGATGAATTACCTAAATGCCCTTTTCCCGCGCCTTACCCTCAAAGGCTTAAGAAACCCCAAAATGAGGCAAAGAATCAGGAGTTTTTGGAGTTGTTTAAACAAGTCAAAATCAATCTTCCACTCATTGATGCAATCAAACAAGTGCCAGCCTATGCGAAATACCTAAAAGACTTATGTACAGTCAAAAGGAGGCAAAGTATAAAAACACACGCTTACATCGCTTGCCAAGCAAGTACAATCATTCTAAATGAATTGCCTCCGAAGCTCAAAGACCCCGGCACGCCAACTGTCTCATACCGAATTGGGAATCAAAGGATAGACAACGCACTCCTTGATCAAGGAGCAAGCGTAAACCTGTTGCCATACTCAGTCTATAAACAACTAGGGTTGGGTGAACTTAAACCTACCCGAGTTGCGTTACAACTGGCAGATAGGTCAGTCAAATATCCTAGAGGAATACTGGAAGATGTCCTTGTACAAATAGACACATTTGTCTTCCCGGTCGATTTTTTGATTTTGGACACTGAACCGGTGTCTAACCCATGCTCACAAATCCCGGTAATATTTGGACGTCCATTCCTCAACACCATAGATGCCACAATCAAAATAAGAAGTGGTATCATGACTATCATATTCGGGAACATGACTTTAAATGTCAAGATATTTTCAAATCCCCAACCTAACGAATACGAGGACGAGGAAGAAGTCAACTATATTGAGATGGTCATCGAAGATGAGGCCAATTTTGTTGACTATAAAGATCCTTTGGAAGTAGTAGTGTCACAATTTGACACAGTCTACAAACCTAACGATTCAACTCCATTGGATGCTACCCTAAATCATGCCTGCCTCATGATGGAAACAAAAGAGGAAGATAGAGCTGAATGCATGTGGGTCACACAATATGAACCCTTGCCTCCAAAAACGAAGTTAGACATGCCTTCAAACTTTCAGTTTCCCGATTTATAATTAAAGGAGCTTCCAAAAGAGCTCAAATACGCTTTTCTGGGGACTAAAACAACTTATCCTATTATAATCTCAACCACGTTGAATTCTGAACAAGAGGATAAGTTAATTCAAATGCTCAAACAGCATAAGGGAGCATTGGGATGGACTATTGCTGACCTAAAAGGCATAAGCCCATCTGTTTGCACCCATAAGATATAACTAGATGAAGACGCTAAACCCTCGCGACAAATGCAAAGGCGCCTGAATCCCAATATGCAAGAAGTCGTCAAAAAGGAAGTCCTAAAACTTCTTGACGTTGGGATTATATATCCTATTTCTGACAGCCCCTGGGTTAGTCCAACCCAGGTGGTGCCCAAAAAGGCTGGTATAATGGTTATCCCAAACAAAGACAGTGAGTTAGTACCAACACGCATCCCCATCGGATGGCGGATGTGTATTGATTACCAAAAATTGAATACTGTGACTCGGAAAGACCACTTTCCACTGCCATTTATGGATCAGATGTTACAACGAGTGGCGGTCACAAGTATTATTGCTTCTTGGACGGATATAGTGGGTACAACCAGATACAAATTGCTTCTGAAGATCAGGAGAAAATGACATTCACGTGTCCGTTCGGTACATTCGCCTACTGTCGCATGCCCTTCGGCTTATGCAACGCACCTGCTACCTTTCAGCGGTGCATGTTGAGCATATTTAGTGATATGGTCGAACATACACTCGAAGTCTTTATGGACGATTTCTCAGTGTTCGGCCATAGTTTCAAAAATTGCTTAGATAATTTGGAACGTGTGTTAGCAAGATACGAGGACAAACACCTAGTACTAAACTGGGAAAAATGTCACTTCATGGTGACCAAGGGAATTGTCCTCGGCCACATTATTTATGATAAATGTATCCAAGTTGATAAAGCAAAAATCAATATTATCTCAAACTTACCTGTCCCCCGTACAGTTAAAGACATTCGCTCTTTTCTGGGACACGCAGGATTTTATCGTCGCTTTATCCAAAACTTAAGTGCGATTTCACGACCACTGTACCAACTCTTAGTCAAAGATGCACCTTTCGAGTGGTCAGATAACTGTCAAACATCTTTTGACGCACTAAAAGAACACCTTACCTCCGCACCGATAATACAGGCACCCGACTGGGGTTTGCCATTTGAACTAATTTGCGATGCCAGTGACTATGCCACTGGTGCAGTCGTAGGACAGAGGAAGGACAATAAGCCCTATATAATATACTATGCCAACCGAACACTTAACGAAGCTCAAATGAAATATACGACTACTGAAAAAGAGCAACTGACAATAGTCTTCGCTCTAGACAAATTTAGGTCATATCTTATAGGGTCCCCAATCGTCGGTTTTACAGACCACTCGGCCCTCAAGTACCTGCTATCTAAGAAAGACGCGAAGCAAAGGCTTATCTGTTGGATACTCCTACTCCAAGAATTCGATATAACAATCAAGGATAAAAAAGGAGTAGAGAATGTGGTCGCCGACCATTTATCGCGGTTGACATTTACTGACAACACTGAACCCGTACCAATCAAAGAGTAATTCCCAGACGAGTAACTGATAGCTGTTTCCAGTTTGCCTTGGTACGCGGATCTAATAAATTACCTTGTTACGGGAGAAACCCCGAGTCATTGGTCAAATCAGGACAGGAAATGGTTCTTCTCGTTCGCACGCCATTTCTTTTTCGATGACCCTTACTTATTAAGTATTATGTTGATCAGGTCATCAGGCGTTGCGTCCTGAACGAGGACATAACTGTAATTTTGGCCTCTTGTCATTCTAAAGCCTACGGTGGTCATTTTGCCTCGCAAAAGACCGCACAAAAAGTTCTACATAGCGGGTTTTATTGGCCCATTGTGTTTAAAGATGCTCACACTTTTTGCAAAGCGTGCCAACGCTGACAAAAGCTTGGTACAATTTCAAAAAGGAACTCCATGCCCTTAACTCCAATTATAATAATTAAAATATTCGATTATTGGGGCATAGACTTCATGGGCCCGTTTCCAAAATCTAACGACTGTGAATACATACTTCTAGCTGTGGAATATGTATCAAAATGGGTAGAAGCGATACCGATAAGACGCAATGACCACAAAATAGTAATGTCCTTTCTTAAGGAACACATTCTGTCGCGTTTCGGAACCCTGAAAGCACTAATAAGTGACCAAGGCAAGCATTTTTGCAACAGGCCTTTGGAGTCACTTCTAAAGAAATACGGGGTGAACCACAAGATCACTCAAGCCTACCACCCATAAACAAACAGGCATGCAGAGTTGGCTAACCATGAAATCAAGTATATACTAGAAAAGACGGTTAGTTTCAGCAGAAAGGATTGGGCATATAAATTGACCGATGCTCTATAGGCATACTGTACTGCCTATAAGACAAACCTAGGGATGCCCCCGTTCAGGTTAGTATACGAAAAAGCATGTCACCTCCCTATCGAAATCGAGCACAAAGCATATTGGGCAACACGCTTATTGAACTTTGACATTAAAGAGGGAGGTCATCTCCTAAAACTCCAATTGGCTGAACTGGAAGAAATACGTCGAGATGCATACGACAATGCTAAACTACACAAGAAAAGGTTAAAGGCTCACCATGATAGAAATTTTTTTCAAAAATCTTTCAAGCCGGGGCGGAAAGTCTTACTGTATGACTCTCGCCTCCACCTTTTTCCAGGAAAGCTCCGATCCCGGTGGATAGGTCCATTCTTTGTCAAATCTATTTTTCCACATGGGGCTGTTGAGCTCGTGAATCCCAAGAACAATGATTGTTTCAAATTTAACGGCTAAAGACTAAAACTATTCTTGGAAAACTTCTTACCAGAAGCTGAGCACATCGAGCTAGAGGAGCCCAGCTATCCCTCCACCTAAAACACCAAAGCGTGTTCACATTTTGTTGTTGTATTCTTTCAATGCATTTTGTTTTGTTTCATGTATTTTTGTCTCTTTTTGAGTATGACCTCGATTCTAATCTGCTATTATGTTGTCTCTCTCCTACAGGCTGTGAAAATATGAGGGATGATGACGTCCATTCAATCGGGTCATGGACTGATTCGGAATATCCTAACCCTCTTTGGACTGCCGACGGGATAGCATTCTGCTTTTCTCCTTATCAAGGACTAGGGGCAGATGATCTAGTGGACCTGACCCATGGGTACATCCCTTATAACCCTGCTCTCCTTCAGATCAATCCCTTTGAGCATATGGAATTTCCTGAAGAGGAAGGAGAACCTGAGGGGTATTTTGTTGGGGAAGTCGACGATGTCCTTTTGGAAGAATGGGAGAATGACTCAATGTGGGAACCATGGGAAGAAGAAGATTTACAGGATGTGGTGCCTGAACGCCATAATGCTGTATTCACGTATGTTGATGACTTCCTTGTCATCGAATTGGTTCCCTACAATTATGTGCATATGAGTTATTTGTTGTTCCGGCTTCAATGCCCCCTACCTGCTAGTGCACATGGTGATATCATGCCTATAGTGAGGTTAATTCCTTGTCACACTTCTTTTCCTTTTCATCTTTCTGCGTTTATTCCTTTCTATTGGTTCGTGCTTTTGCGTTGCTTAATTTCTTCCTTTTTGGTTATCTTTTGTTTCTCCTTTGTCAGGATTTTCACTATAAATCATATGCTACCACCGTTGTTCCTTCCGCATCAGTTGATCCATGGATTTGGACCATACATAAGGTCCCCAGGTACTCCGCCACAAGAGGAAAGTTCGATGAGAAATTACACTCCGTTATCTTTGTCTCCATCCGGATCACCTATTGCTTGTGAAATCAATTCTTTACAGAGTTCCGACTTGCTCGATGATGTCCTAGCTGCTTTCCGACTGTTCTGGGAAAGGGAATCATCAAGATTAGACTCCACATTCAAAGTTGTGGCGGAAACATAAAGAAGTTGTGGAAGAATAAATCTTCATGCTTGAAGAGTAGTGCTTCACTTCAATTGTATTCTGTCATTTCATCTTTCTTTCATCAATTGAAGTGTATTCCTAGACAAAGTTTTATTAATTTCAGTTTCTTTTAGTTTTCTTTATCAATAAGGTTTTAAATACCATGTTGGGGGCAATAATGTTACAAATGGATGCTATTACAAAGTTTTATTTATATAAATTTGCAATTTTCTATTAATCAAGATGATTTCTTGCCTATATGTCCTATCAATGAACTGTTTTTATCACTTTCCTGTATGTCCAGAACAATGTTGGTGAGTTGGGGGTGTATGATCTTTCAATTCAATGATGTTTTAGAATTTCCAGGTTCGATCGATCGAACTCATTTCGATCGATCGAAAATGTCACATCCTCAAGCGCTTCAACAGGTCTCAATCGATTGTAGGTTCGATCGATCGAACTTTCTCGAATGATCGAGACTTGTATTTAGACGAGGCGTCCAATGTACACTTCATTGGTCACTCTTCATCTCCTTCACACTCAAGCGATCGGAGACAGAGAAGGCTCACGCGATTTGGACGCCCCCATATACAACCACATCAATTCAGGAGTGCCTGGCCCCTCTAATCACCATCATCATCCCCCTCATCCTCCTCTGCACATATCTCAAGGTTAGGCCCCAAGAAACCCCCCTCGTTTCTTTCTTTTCATTTCGAATTCTTTTGGGGGTGCCCCCCATTGGGTTTTACACCCTTTGTTTTAGTTTTTTTCTTATTATTTTATGTTTACAGGCTATTCCCATTCTCAATACTTGTCGCTGCCATTTCGCTGTGTTTGATCGATCAAACTGGGCTCGAGCGATCGAACCCAGTATCTTTTTAATCGATCGAACTCGGCTCGAGCGATTGAACCTTACACCTTTTCAATCGATCGAACATTCATTGATCGATCGAAAAGATGCAGTGGCAGTTTCTTTTCTCCGCTGTTTTGATTTGTTTTCTGTTTTTCTTCCATTTCAGGGCCTTCGCGATGAACCCTATCACAGGGTATCACAAGTCCAAACCCCTTAGCCTTACTATACCTGACCCCATACCAGATCACGGGCTTAGAAATGAGGAGGAGCGTGTATGGTTTACTAGATACTTCCAGTCCAGAAAGGTCATGTTGGAACGACCACTGGAGTCCGTCTGGCTTTCAGCTCTGTGGTTCCTAGGATGGATCAGAGACATGCCATTATGGTACAATATGTTGATCCAGCCCAAAACGATCAACATCCACTGGGTTCGTGAAGCCTGCTCCTCTATGATCAAGGATCTCGCGGCCTTGTTCACATACAGATCATTCTTCCGCGGGCGCGAGATCCTATTCAGCCTTGTCACCGTTTCTGCTGCTTTGGGGGTACCTGAGGTACCAGATTGTTTCTATCCTCGCCTACCAGGAGCCCTAGAGATGCCTCCAGCCACCACTATCCGAGAGCTTATAGGCGGCGCCGTTCAGTTTTGGAACGGCATATCTCTCATCGAGGATAGGCTTCTCACGGAGAACTATCACCTCCTCCATCTGATGCTGGTGAGCTATATTTTTATGACGTCTTATCATGAGAAGTACGTAGCGTGGTATGCTCGAGCTCTGTATGCTATTGGGACAGGACAGCGAGTCTGTCTGTCTCGCCTTTATATTGACTTTTTTGTTCAGCCCACGCAGCACATTGCCGCCAAGCGCCATCTGAAGGGTGCTTGGCCTATACATCGAGTCATTGAACAGGCTGGCCTAGTTCCATTGGCCACAGATTTGATTATGCAGGCCTCTAGTCGATTTGACGAGATGGCAACCCGGCGTTCTGATGCTCAGAAGAAGAGAAAAGAAAATGGTAAGGCAAAGAGGAAGAGGGAAAGAGGCACTGATACAGAGGGTGCAACTTCTAGGATGCCTACCGGGGCTGAGGAGCTTGAGTCAGATGATGAGGACCCCGTTGTTGCAGTGCAGCAGTTCGAGTTGAGATAGCGGTCTCAGGCTCACGCCCATGGAGAGTCGTCTTCCGTGTTCCTCCAGACTCTCTACTCATTGCTTCTTAAGGAGAGGGATGCGCGGATACGGCTCGAGGGCAAGATAGATCAGATGACGACCCTGCTAGAGGTGATCTTGATACAGATCGGGGTAAATCAGTCTGTACACACCGCTGCACATCCACCTATGATGTTGTCAGAATCAAGATGTAAAAATATTCTTTACTTTTCAACAGATTTGCAGTGTGGAAGTAAAGGTCGAACCCACAGAGATTGATTACTACAGCTTTTAATTTTAAAACCTAAGTCTACTTAATTAAGAAAAACAGATTTGATTTGGTTTTTATTTAAACTAATAACAATAAAAGTAAATCTAAACTATGAAATCAATTAAAAGTGTTTTAAATAATGTTTAAGGGAACCTAGGAATGCAAATCCACCACTAGCTTCATAATAGGAATATTTATGAATTACTTTAGCTTATTACGTTGGATGAATATGGGGAATTGTAGCTACAAGCCCAATTCCTCCGACAAGAAGATAATCATGGTTCAAGCACCAACATAATCCATCTTCGGGTAGCACGAATTATCTCACACTAAACTAGGGTTGTGATCTGATCCGTCTAACCTAGGCATGGACTATTCGGATACTTGATAGCACGAATCAATAGAGCACCATCACATGTAAACAACCTAAAGAAGCACAGCAAGAATAGATCGTTGAGCACATCACAGTCAAAATAGATCTAAGATAAGAATAAATTCTGAAAGCAATGATTTAATCAATAGTAGTACGATTTATTTATAAAAATCCTCTAAACATGTGACTGTCATCCATACATAATAAAACTAAAATAAAAACATAAATAAAACCCTATTACTCATCTAGGGCTTCATTGAAACCCTAGATCTATGATCTAGCCGTCCATGGAGGTAGTAGATAGCAAGAGGTTGATGGAGGAGGCCATGGAAACCCTTGGTCTTCTTCTTCTTCTCCTTGCTTCCCTCCCTTCAATGGCTGGAAGTATGGTTGTAGAATGTGTGTATAATAATTGCCAACCCCTTAATTATAATAAAATAAGGTATATATAGATTTATAACAAGTTTTGGAAGCCTTTACAACCCAAAACGGACTGAAACTGATGTTGTAATAACCTGCATTTGGGGCGTGACAGATGTAATTTACAGTCTAGACGTCGTTTAGCAGTTTCGTTTGCACATGAGTCTTCAGTATACTGAAATACGCAACATTGGTTTTTACCCATATCGCGCGAGCGCGACAATTGGACCTTCGCGCGCGCGGATCGCACAAGCGATTCTCGGATTTCGCGGGCGCGGGTCGCGCGCGCGACTTTGCTTTTTCAGCTTCTTTTCTTCTGCTTTTTCACCCAGTTTATCCTGGTTTAGTTGATTTCTTCCAAAACCTGTCAGAAACTAGAAAACGAAGTAAAAATATACAAAAACAGGATAAAATGGTCTAACAAATGCGCGTTAAGGCGTGTATTTAGGATTAGTTCTCTCCCGATCACACCCCCAAACCTACATTTTGCTAGTCCTCGAGCAAAACTAAAATAAAAACTACTAATAAAAATCTATTCCATTTTCGTATGGATTACGATTGCATTTAGCGTATGCAACAAGCCTTTTAAACCCCTAGGTGTCCCTAGTTGGACGAGTGATGTCTCGTAAGGGTTCTCGTCGGCAAGTTACCCACAACCATCTTTATTAACTTCTAAATTTAAAAAGTTTTATTAAAAACGAAAAACAAAACATTCAATACTCCTTATTATAAAACAATGATTCAAATAGAATAACGAACATAAAGAAACATAATCAAACATCTATCTACATCATGACAAGCAATCCCAAGCACATGAATCGTATAAATCAATAGAGTTTCTCATAAAATTGCACGTGTGTGATATGGTAGTCAAATGAACACGCGCATGTCATGAACTTGGAATATAACTCAGATAACCATCAAACTATGCTTCGACTCCGAATCTCACAATGTCAATTACACTCTAAAATGAAACACTCAGAAACAGGTGTAATTTTTCTAATATATGGGAGCAAAGGAAATATATTCTCAAAATGAATAACGCTCACATATGACTCGAAAAAGACGCATGATACGAAAAGAATAGTAGTCTCATGGATAAGATGCCAATAATCAAGAGAAATTAATCATTACCATGTTTTAATCCCTCTTCCATCGTTTACATATCTAAACCATCTTTCCTTGGATCAAATAGGACTTTTCACAGGTTGTAATGTGGCTCAGGCTATGAAAAATGATAGAACGGATTAATTGGGTAGGTTCAGAATGGCATTGTAAAGCATGTTCGATTTTCTTTCATTCTTCTTCTACAAACTTTCATCTTTTCTTTCTCTTCATTCCTTTTCATTCTTTTTTTTCTTCTTTTCTTTCATCATTTTTTTTCAACCTTCCTCTTCTGTATTATTTTCTTTTCCTTTTTCTTTTCTTGCTTCTCAAATGATTATTTATCGAATATCAAGCAACTACCCCAATAGCGTCTTATTTTCTTCTTCTCAATCACACATCACCTTAACACTACTAAAAGGTGACAAATCTCTCAGTGGTGAACTCCAAGTTTGTCAAGTCGGAGCAAAAACAAGGATAATGGTAATTAAAGAAAGAAATGTCATTTTAACGACTCAAAGGGCGAACTAAGGAAATTTTTCATTTATCGGTCGGTAATAAACAAAGAAGGCCTAAAATCATTTCCTAGGGTAATACGGTTCTTCAATATTTACGACGGAAGATTATTTAGCATGGTAACAAATATTTTACTTGACTATCAACCAAAACAAGAATAATGAGACTAAACAACAAGTTAATGCGCTATTTCAATGAAATTCGACAAACACAATGTATTTATAACCCTCTAAAAAGAAAAGATAGGCTCAAAAGCTCACCGGGTTTAGTCTCCACCATGTGTTATCTAGAAATCCGAATCATATTATAGTTCACAACCAACATGCATTCAAGTGACTACGTGCAGTTCATAAGTTTGTGCGCAAATTTATGATATAAAACTACGATTCAAACAATACATAACTTAAAACATTTCATCATAACTTCAGCAAATGTTTAATCACATCTTCCCTTGTTTACCATTCTATAACAATTCAAAGTTCTATACTAAGAATTATCAAATTGATATTGCAAAAACATTAGTACTATCGTTTATTTAAACACACTTTTTGAAAAATTTTAAAATTAGTGCATAAACTAATGTGCATGTGTGTGCATACCCCCAAACCTAAACCTTTCATTGTCCCCAATGAAACAATAAAACGAAAGAAAGGAAAGTACATAAGGAAGGAACGATAGTACCTCGATCTCGGCAAGCCTAGAACAGGTGAACACAAATGAATATGGCAATAAAATTCAATGTTACCTGTTAATACTAGATAAACGAAAAGAAACTAACAAAAGAATATTAAAAATAAATGAAACTAAACTATAAAATATAAATTTAAAGACTAATCGAAACTAAACTAAACTAGCAAAAGGAAAATAAAACGAAAAAATATAAATGTAATAAGGAAAACAACGAATACGCGATCTAAACAGAACCAACTAAACAAAAACAGAAAAGAAACACAAATAAACTAGGCAGGGGAAAAGATATAGAAAACAAAAGAAAAAAAACAGAAAAATGGGGAAATCGCGCGCGCGGTCCGCGCGAGCGGCCATCGCGCGCGCGAATCCCAAATTTTTTTTTTTTTTTTTTTAGATTATCGCGCCAGCGGGACCCCTCGCTCCCGCGAGCTACCTCGCGCCCGCGAGACTAGGCGCGAGGAGAACCTGAGGCATACTAAAAGGAAAAGAACGAAAATTCCACTAAGTCACATTCTCGCGCCAGCGGGCCGCGCGAGCGACGTCTCGCGCGAGCGGGCCGCGCGCGCGAGAATGGTGTTTTCACTTGGTTCACTTATTTTATGCATATAAATTAAAAATAATTGTATTCCAACCCCCAAACCTATCCAGCACCTCAAAAACAGACTAAAATCACCCAAAAACAAAGAAAAACGAACGAAATAAAGCTTGGGTTGCCTCCCAAGAAGCGCTTTCTTTTACGTCTTTAGCTAGACCGTTCTAGCTCAAGATTCAAGGAGGCTGAAAATCAGAATTTGTGCCCAATAGGATATCAGGAAGAGCTCGGTGGTAAGCAGAAATAACATCGCTTTGAATTAAATCGATTGACGGTTTGTCATTATGTTCGAATCGATTTCTTACCTTTCGAGTAGATTCCGCATTAGGGTCCACGGGATTAGGATTCATCCACTCATCATCATCCGCTATATTGTTTTCCCCACTCACATTTATTTCTTTGGTAGGCTCAATATTCCGTTTTACCTCACCTTCCACCTCACATAGGGAATCATCGTTTTTAGAAGGTTGATCCATAGCGTTAAAAACGTTTAATTTTAAGTTCATGTTCCCAAATGACACTTTCATTACCCCCGTCCGACAGTTAACACGTGCGTTGGCGGTTGCTAAAAATGGACGGCCTAAAATGACAGGAGTATGTTTCCTAACATCTAGCACGGGTTCAGTGTCAAGGACCATGAAGTCGACAGGATAATAGCATTTATCAACCTTAACCAAGACGTCCTCGACGATTCCTCTAGGTATTTTAATAGAACGATCCGCTAATTGTATTGTAGCGGCCGTAGGTTTAAGTTCACCTAATCCTAGTTGTTTATAGACGTGATAAGGTATGAGATTAACACTAACTCCTAAGTCAAGAAGAGTCCTATGAATGATAGTGTCACCTATGACACATGAAATCGTAGGCGTACCGGGATCCTTATACTTTGGAGGAGCGTGTTGGAATATAGAGCTTACTTTTTCCGTGAGGAAGACCTTTTTAGGAGTATGACTCCGTATTTTGCGCTTTTGCGTACATAGGTCTTTTAAACATTTAGCATAAGCGGGAATTTGTTTAATAGCATCGAGGAAAGGAATATTGATTTTAACTTGTTTAAACACCTCAAGTATATCCTCAACCTTAGACCCTTTCTTAGGCAAATGTGCCGGTCCCTCAATGTTTGGTGGATATGGCATTCTTGGAATATAGTTTGTTGGGGCCGGTCCTTTATCTTTTTGAATTCTACTCGTTTCCTCACCCTCCTTATTCAAATTTCAGTTAATTTTCCCATCTTTCTCACTCTCATCCGGAATTACAACAACTTCCTCATCTCGAGCAGTCGTCCTAGTCGAAACAACGTTCACGCTCTCACTCGTACTACCCACTGCGTATTGCCCCTTAGGTTGCTGAGTAGGTTGACTCGGCAACTTACTCTCAGTTAAACGGTTTAATGTATTAACAATTTGCCCTACTTGGGACTCCAGTTTTGCGATAGATTGTGTGTGAGAGTGTACTAACTGAACCACCGAACCAAAGTTTTCAAGTGAGGCCAACACCTTCTCCTCAAATGCATTATTGCGTGGAGGTGGAGGAGGTAGTTGGTATTGACCTTGTTGGTATTGGGGTCGGTACGTATTTGGAAAATTAGTCGACCTAGGATTATAATTATTTTGTGGGAATTGTTGCATAGAATTAACGTGTTGTTCAACAAATTCCGGATATTGAGATGCAGAAAGACATGCAAAGATATTATGGGACGGTTCAGAACATAATGCACATACTTCTGAAGAGGGTGGATTAGACGTTTTGTTCATTTGCATAAGTCGGTCAAGTTTTCTATTTAATTCTTGTATTTGAACTGATTGACTTGACTCAACTGTCACCTCTCGCTTAGGTTGAAGGTATCCCTCAGAACGTACCGACACAGCCTGATGCATCGAATTCTCGCTTAACGTTTCAAATATTTTCCAGGCCTCGTCGGCGCTTTTGTGTAGGAAGGTTCCCGCATAAACGGCATCGACGGTATTCCTAACCGAGGGAATAAGCCCCTCGTAGAAGACTTGAACCAATTGCCACTTGGGAACCTGATGATGTGGACACGAACGTAATAATTCTTTAAATTTTTCCCACGTGTCATAAAGAGTCTCCCCATCTTGCATCACAAAATTAGTTATATCTTTTCTTATCTTATTTGTACGCATAATAGGGAAAAACTTTTGTAAAAAGGCGGTGTGTAAGGCTTCCCATGTTTTTATTGTGTTTGGCTCCAAAGATTGAAGCCAATATTTAGCTTTGTCTCTTAAAGAGAATGGGAAGAGCCGCAATTTTAATTCATCATTATTTAGGTTTTGTATTTTCAAAGTAGAGCATATACCCTGAAAATCCCCTAAGTGTTGGTAAGGGTCTTCATTTAGACGGCCATGGAAGGAAGGTAGTAGCGAGATCGTAGACGACTTTATCTCAAAATGAGATGCCGTCGCCTCCGGTAATTTGATACCGGCTTGTGGCGTGTAAGTAGTAGGAATAAAATAATTTATAAGTGGAGGTGGTGGAGGTATATTAAGATTGTTCATATTCGCACCTTCGTTTTGATTGTTATTATTATTTCCACCGTCAGCCATTTTAATCGGTTCGATGTTAAAAGTTCGAGTTTTCCTTAACCGTTCACGGGTACTCTGAATTTCGGCCTCAAACAACGACGATAGAATCGGAGTTGATTCGTCGTCTTGCACCCTAGCTCTAGAAGCTTGGGTTGTGGACTTACTAGTTCTTAAGGTACGTTCAAGTTCAAGATTGAAAGATTTTAATTCTGGTTTATTTGAACGTGTACCTAGCATAAACTAAAAAAAAGAAAAAGAAACTAAAAACAAAGACTGACTAAACAAAAGAAACAAATAGCAATCACGCAACTAAGATAACAAGCACTCAACTACTATGATGCATGCAAATTATCCTGTAATGCAATGACCGCGTCAAGCCCAGCGCCCCGGGTTTCCTAGCTAATGCAGTGCAATTAACCCTAAACTAATGCAAATAGTGCGTCACAGCGCCCTGACTTACAGCGGTTTAAAGCGAATTCCAAAGGAAGCAATTTATTTAATTTTATTTATATTTTATTTGCGTAAGCTCCTTTGATGTAATTAGCTGCTCCACTCGGAAACGTTGACTACAAAATAAAAAAAAAAAAACAAGTTAGTAACTAAAAACAAAAACAGAAAATAAGAAAAATAAAAACTAATCTAATATTTACGAATTAACTAAACTAAGATTATAAAATTAAAGGTAGTAATGCAATCCCCGGCAACGGCGCCAAAAATTGATGTTGTCAGAATCAAGATGTAAAAATATTCTTTACTTTTCAACAGATTTGCAGTGTGGAAGTAAAGGTCGAACCCACAGAGATTGATTACTACAGCTTTTAATTTTAAAACCTAAGTCTACTTAATTAAGAAAAACGGATTTGATTTGGTTTTTATTTAAACTAATAACAATAAAAGTAAATCTAAACTATGAAATCAATTAAAAGTGTTTTAAATAATGTTTAAGGGAACCTAGGAATGCAAATCCACCACTAGCTTCATAATAGGAATATTTATGAATTACTTTAGCTTATTACGTTGGATGAATATGGGGAATTGTAGCTACAAGCCCAATTCCTCCGACAAGAAGATAATCATGGTTCAAGCACCAACATAATCCATCTTCGGGTAGCACGAATTATCTCACACTAAACTAGGGTTGTGATCTAATCCGTCTAACCTAGGCATGGACTATTCGGATACTTGATAGCACGAATCAATAGTGCACCATCACATGTAAACAACCTAAACAAGCACAGCAAGAATAGATCGTTGAGCACATCACAGTCAAAATAGATCTAAGACAAGAATAAATTCTGAAAGCAATGATTTAATCAATAGTAGTACGATTTATTTATAAAAATCCTCTAAACATGTGACTGTCATCCATACATAATAAAACTAAAATAAAAACATAAATAAAACCCTATTACTCATCTAGGGCTTCATTGAAACCCTAGATCTATGATCTAGCCGTCCATGGAGGTAGTAGATAGCAAGAGGTTGATGGAGGAGGCCATGGAAACCCTTGGTCTTCTTCTTCTTCTCCTTGCTTCCCTCCCTTCAATGGCTGGAAGTATGGTTGTAGAATGTGTGTATAATAATTGCCAACCCCTTAATTATAATAAAATAAGGTATATATAGATTTACAACAAGTTTTGGAAGCCTTTACAACCCGAAACGGACTGAAACTGATGTAATTTACAGTCTAGACGTCATTTAGCGGTTTCGTTTGCACAGGAGTCTTCAGTATACTGAAATACGCAACATTGGTTTTTACCCATATCGCGCGAGCGCGACAATTGGACCTTCGCGCGAACGAATCGCGCGAACGGATCGCGCGAGCGATTCTGGGGTTCTCGCGCGAACGGATCGCGCGAGCGATTCTCGGATTTCGCGAGCGCGGGTCGCGCGCGCGACTTGGCTTTTTCAGCTTCTTTTCTTCTGCTTTTTCACCCTGTTTATCCTGGTTTAGTTGATTTCTTCCAAAACCTGTCAGAAACTAGAAAACGAAGTAAAAATATACAAAAACAGGATAAAATGGTCTAACAAATGCGCGTTAAGGCGTGTATTTAGGATTAGTTCTCTCCCGATCAACCTACTACTGATCCATCTCCTTCTATTGATCCATCTACTTCTGCTCCACCTACTATTTCTGTTACTACACCACCCACTACCGGACCTTCATCCTCAGCTCCACATCCACTGGTTAATCCTGCTACTGAGACACTACTTCCACCACCTCCAGTCGTGGCTAACACATCATTATCTACACCAGCTGCCACGATTGTGAGTGACCCGGCGACAGCTACTAATGTTGCTGAGGGTGGAGATGTGGATGCTCCAGATGTGCTGATTGAGATATTATCTGATGTTGCCGATGATGTTTAGTTTATGTTGGTCTAGTGTTTGTGGATGTCTAGATTATTTTTGGTTGGTTGTGGCTGTTTTTTCTCCTCTCTAGTCGTTTTTCTTATGGTTGTCTGGTTTTTGTGGTTTGTTTGGATATGTTGGACTGTTGGGTGGTTTGGTTCTTGTTGGTTGGTTTAGGTATTTTGGACTTTAGTTTTTATGGATTATATTATCACTGTTCTATTATTTCACTCTATTATCTTTCCGGTGATTCGTTCTGTTTTATGTATGGATCTCATGCTCTATTTTTTTCATATCTCTTTTGATCCTTGCTGCTTGGAGTTTGTATGCTTTCTGTACATATTGTTACACTTGCGGTTATTACGATGCTTTATCAGGTGATATCTCTCTATCTATTTTTGAAAATCAACTTCTGAGGACATTGCAATTTTTAGTTGGGGGTGGGATGTAGATAGATAATCACTTGTGCATATTTATACTTAGCAATCTGGATCACTTTATTGCACATGTCATACAATCTCGATTAGAAGTTTGAAAACAAATAAATTAATTAAAAAAAAATCAAACTATTAAGGAATTGCTGAATTAAATTGGTAGAATAACTTTGAATATTCACTCCTATTTAGCTGTTATCAAGCAATGACACAACCATTTTATTCTCATCCTTTTATGAATTAATTTCATGCGTTTTTCAAGTTTCACTAGGATAAATGCATATGTTGACCATTCATGTATCCAAAATCCATTTGCACATGTTAATAGCTATGCAAAAAACTTAAAATAAGAGTTAATATGACTTTTGTACTTTAAGGAATAAGTAGTGGAAACTAGTTACCCTTAGTGAGCTTTTGAATCCAATCTTCAATTTTGAGGGGATTATCACATTAAATTTGAATTGTTTTTTATTGAACAAACGTATTAAATTCGTTGGATAGTCTCTAATTCTTCATGTTGGCTGCTTGGTAGAGGAGAACGTTCAGGATTTACCAACTAAACTCAATGAACATTGAAGTGTTAAAACTAAGAAGTTAAGAAAATGATTTAAGCCATCGTTATTCGTTCCTTACCTTTCCATATACCTGTGTCAACAGTCCAAAATATGCATTGTTCTCAACCCCACACCTAGTAAATACTGCCAAGTCTATTATAAAAATCTATATCCCTAATCTTTTACTTTGACCTCAACGAACCCCATTGCACATCTAATGTGATTAAATTGTTGAAGTATGTGATGAGGTGGGAGTAGTTGTGGGAGGGACTACATAAAAGAAAAAAGGAAAAAAGATAGATTCTAGGTTAAAAAAATAATAATAATAATATGATAATAGAGGATGGTTGGAATGAAGTGAAGTAAAATTACTAAACTCAATCACATGCTAAAGATGCGCAAGTTCTTACCCCTCTCATTTCTGTCTTACTATATAAAAAAAACCCGAAAAGTCAAAGCCTTGATGATTTTTGACAACTTAATTTGAATATAAACATGTAATTTGAGTTATCCACGGTATTTCGCTCCTCTAGTAAGTATTATTCCTTTCTTGAGACTATACACTCTAAATGTTCGTCTTTATTGAGTCAGGTGTGAAAGCATTAGTAACCAAACTTTCAATTTTTATCAAAATTTTCACACCATGTGTGCAATCATTATTAACCAAATTTCTGTGAGATATTCATTCTTGAGTGTAAAACTATGTGAGGATTGATTTGAAACTACGAGTTCTGAGAGTATGATAGTCTAAACAACTCCAAATAAAGTTTGATGTATAGCTGTTAACTTCACACACACACACGGATACATGGATGTGATGCATATGTTATTTTTATCTTAGTGACATGAGGAACATGTGTATTTCTTTCATGGGTTGAACGAGGATGATATGATTTGTGGAGCTAAGTTTACAGTTGTATGGGAGGGAGTGTTTGCAAGTTATTCTATATCTTTTTGAGCTTAAAATCGGAGAATTTTGTGGGTACATTCATTGCAAACCCTCACGAGACAACACTCGTCCACTAGGGGGAACCTAGGGGTTTAACGGCTTGTTACATTTGCTAAATGCAACCGCGATTCCTGCGAAAGTGAGTTAGGTAGTTTTTTATTTTTTTTTATTACCTGAGTTTAATTTATTTTATTTTAGTCATTGTAGTAATAGTTAGCTTGTTTTATTTTCGCTTTATTGCTAGGGACTAGCAAATCGCTAGTTGGGGGTTGTGACAAGCGGGGGTATTTGTAAAATACGGCCGCGCTAAAAGAAGAAAATACACTAAATTAGTTTACAATTCTTTTGTTTATCTGCAATTTGAATTGCAATGCCAGTTTGTACACAATTTAATTAAACTATGATAAGTGGTATTGTTTTAGTGGTTATTTGTGCAGATTACTATTACTGTGTGAAGAATTGGATGAGAATGATAAAAGGAAGTGCTTGGTTTAATGAAGACAACTCAATCATAAAAAAGTGGTTTCGAGCAATCGAAGAAGTCTCGAGCGATCGAGGTTTCGATTGATCGAATGCAGTTCAAGCGCTTGAAGATCCCAGAAGTTCAATCGATAGAGAGATGTTCGATCGATCGAACATGGCTTTTATCATAAATAACGCGCACGCAGTAGAAACGAAGTTCTGAACCCTAGCATTGGGTTTTTGCATATATATATTTGTATTATACACGCCCTAGGGGATGCCCACTTTACTTTTCATCAGTTTTACAAAAGGGGAGGAGAGTTTGTTCTTGTTTTTGTAGGTTTTATCAAGGATTTCTATTGCCTTGGTTGGATTCTATTAAGTTTAATCTAAGTTCTTCATTCTAGGTTATCTCTTATCATTTTATTTACATTCTGCTTGTATTTTACTATAGTTTAATCTGCTAAACTCGTAGTTTTGCATGTTAGATAAGTTTACACCATTAGTTTTTATAGTTTTCATGTTTAAAACACAACCAAACAAGACTTTAATGGATCTTTATATTAAAAACGACTTTGTGATACTCCAGACTATGTCTGAGTAGTCCCCAGGTTAGGAGATCACGATGAAACCGTGATCTTAAGCCTCTGCCATGCAGCAGAATAATTCCTGTGTTCGACCGATCGAAGTTGTTCGATCGATCGGACCAGAGACATTGTCAATCAATCGAAGACATTTCGATCGATCAAGAGATGAAGATGTACGATCGATCAAAAGCGCGTCGATCAGTCGAACTCTCTGATTCTTGAGAACATTCTATACAGAATCCCTAGACTTTCTGCTTTACAGATTTGTTATCAAGCTGTCCCCAAACGCTCAGTTTGTCAGAGCAGTCTTTAAACTTAAAGCCTTAAGGCAATTTTCTTCAATACATTTTGCAAAACACCCTCAATGCTAACACCATTGTAGGTGCGAGTCTTAACTATTATTTTAAACCGCTTTTATGTGTTTCAAACTTAATTGTGATGACAAAGTCCCGGTCATGAAAGGCTTATGGATTCTTTATCCTATGAGAAATACGGAATACTGTAGAAGATGTACTCCATTGAGCTTCAACGTATTTGCATGGTAGATGGCTAAGTCGCGGTAGATTTGTGTAATCCCAACATTCCCTTATATTAAGAAAAACACGTTTTAAAACATCGCTTTAGTTAGTTAGTTAGTCATTAGTTTAAATTATTTTAGTTGCTTTGTTTTTAGTAGTTACTTTGCGGAACTTTGTGTTCTACACCCTTTTAAATATTGATTTTTGTTCTCATGTTAGAGATTAATCTAAGTATATAGTTTAACACCTTCCCTGTAGGATCGACCTGGTCTTAACCAGATTACTACTTGCACGATTACCTACACTTGGGTATAGCACATAAGCACACACAGGAAAATTCTCGTGTCAGTATCTTTTCAAGTTTTATATCGACTACTTGCACGATTACCTACACTTGAATCAGACTCACTATCATTTGAGGATTCGGGAGCAAGACTTCTCGAAGAATGCCCTTCATCCATGCTTCAGGCAATACGAGTTCTTGGTGATGCTTTTCGATTCGACGATTGCGCCACCAACTTTTGTGGACTTGTTGGATAGCACCTCTTGTCCACCACTTGTTCGATTTTGTGTTTGTCCTTGTCTTTTCACCTATTCTGGAGAAGTACGATGAAAACCTTCGCATCATCTTAGGGGTTTTTGCGAGAGCGCCAATTTTATGCTATTTTTTTGGTGTGATCTTGGGCTAGCGGAAGTGAGTTCTTTGGCCACGTTGTGTCAGGAGACGAGGTCCTTGTAGACCCATTGAAGTATGAAACCGTTGAAGATTGGCACCACTAAAGAATGTTTTGGGAGCTTAGAATTCCTTGGTACTAGAAGACTACTAACGATGTCTTGTAGAAGACTTGTCACTTTTAACGAGGTCGATGATTGACTTGGTGATTTCCGAATGAGGATTGGAGTACACTATGTTATGTGAGTATTTTAATTACTTTTTGATGGGAGGAGGCGTGGTTGTATCTTATAGTTCACAACTATTGAAGCCGCACAAGTAGGATCATCTTATCCATGACTCAAAGTTTATCACCGTTGTTATTCATATCGTGGAGTTAGAAGCATCTTCCTTGGCTCGTTTAGCCATTCAGAGTTGAGGACGTTAGAGCAACTTGAAGGTTTTGACACTCATCTTGCCGAATACGCCGTTTACATCTTATCGTTCATGCTAGGTTACATACCTTATGTTTCAAAATGAGTTTTGGAAGCACAGTAGTTTGATGAAAAGATCGAGTCTCTACGAACACATGTCCTTCGTGACGAAGACGTTTGAGGGATTCCAACTGTACCATGATTTATGCCGACAACCTTATTGGAGAAGTGATGAAACAACACATCGCTAAGTTGGATTCGCGTTACTTGATCCACTCGCAGGATCAAGCCAAGTGCCATCAAACCACTAATCTATTTCTTAGTTTTGGCAGGATCTTTGGAAGATCTTGAGTAATCAGCTTTTGCTTAGTACAGTATAGACCAACAATGAAGACTCATCCGTTTGATTTTCGATTAGTCCAAGGGACGATAGAGAAGATTGGAGTTATTTGGAGGAGTTGATTTCAGCACAAAGTTGTCAAGATCATTGTGTAGATCGTTGAAGACGAGTCTTATCCTTTGACGTTAGAAGCCTCATATTTCACGGACTTGCTCCACGTCGTGAATTGTACGTTTTGGGCAAATCAGGGAGTTATCCTTACATTCTTTGACTTGCTTGAGATTTTTGCAAGAGTTGGAAAGGTGGTCTATGGCATGACCCTTCCGTCTCATCTTTTGAGTAGGCTTGAATTACTTCATGTTTCTATGTTATGCAAGTATCGGTAAGAAGATTTTGGATTGGAATGAATAGTCTATTGGTCAAAGCACCTTGTACAAGGAGTGAGCTAGCTACGTCTTGGTGAGAAAGAACACGTCATGAGGTTTATAGATTGGTAGATGAGTTGGATGCCAGGCCATGTTGTCCCCACCTTCTCTCCAATTGTGATGTGGTTGTTTGTCGTTTTTGAATTCCGGGAAGAAATTCTTTTGAGGGGGGTAGATTGTAATGTTTTGAAATTTTATCAAGGGTATTATGGTAATTTTGGTGGTCAATGTGAGGACCAAATTTGAACTTGTGCATTTTTATGCCTAACATTTGGTTTCGTGGTATCACATTTGCATTTATATTGGCACATGTGTGTATAAATGTTACATATTTGTGTTTGTCTGTGTAGGGGACAAGGTGGGACCCACAAGTCACCCACCACAACAACTCCAAAGCTTCCCTAGGAAACTTTATTTTTTTCTCTCTCTTACCCCCTCCCTCTTTATCCGTATCCCTCTCTCTCTCTCTCTCGCCTCTCTCTCTTTTGTTTTTCTTCTTCTTCTTATTCCTCTCTCTCTCTATATATATATGTATATATATATATCTTTCTCTCTCATTTTGGAAGGAGCAAAACCCCTATGGAAGGTTCAACTTTCAAGCTTCATTTTGAGAACCTTCAAGCCATTTTCGGAGCAAACCTTTAAGAGCAAAGTTGATCCTCTCATCAAGGGCTATGCTTGGGTGCCATTTATTTTGGCATCCATGGCCATTTCTCTCTCCATAGGGCTTGTTGGGTGTTCCTTGTTCAAGGACACCAATGTAGAATTTATTACCTTTATATTTTGTAAAGTTCATACCTACTATGAATTTCTTTGTGATTTTGAAAGTTAGGGTTTGGAATTGGTTTAAGGTTAAATCCTCTCTTGCCTTCCTCCCTATCTTAAGTGTGTGTTGATGAGCTTGATTAAATGTTTAAAATACTCTTAGATGACTATTTGATTAATTGATTAAATGTTTATCAATTTAGGGTGAAAGCATAATTATTTGACTATGTGCTTAGTCTTTGGGTTGAAAATATGTGTTATGATATACATATATTGAATCGGAGAATTAAATATTTAAATACCTATGTGACTACACACTTGAAGTGAAAAGTATGTTGTAAAGATATATGTGTTGTTCTTGAAATCATAGAACTCAAGTAATGATGTTTCTTTAAAAAGTTTAGAAACTACGTTAAATTGTTATGAATTGATTATTTCATAATTGTTGATGATTGGCCGTTGATATTCCACATTGATATAGAAATTTCATTTGTGTGTGGGCATTGTCATGCGAATCAAGGGATTCAAAGCATTTATGGCCAAGTAGGCAACCGCATAGCATGACATACATGTTATGAGAAATACCACATGGGGGATAAATCCCAAAGAGTGGCTTAATGAAAAAAGTGAAAATCCGAATGTGAGTTGTGTGGCGAGACAGGGCAGACGTACCTAAGAACTTGCCAAACTTCAACTAATAGCCGATTAGCTCTCGGATGGTTGGTATGTTAAGTTCCCAGTGGGGGATTGCTCACAATCCAGTAATGAGGGGAGTGGTTGCTTCATGCATGGCCCTTGGGCTTATTTCACTCACATTTGCCTCGGTGGCATTCATAGCATTCATTTTATAGTTTGTATAAAATTTACAACATACGCTTGTAATACTTTCTACGAGCCATCGTTCTCATATAAACGATAAACCATTTTTCAGGTATTATCAAGTTGGGCCAAGGCCCAAGAATTACTCGATGCATGTCATCACACTTTGAAGATTTCTTTCAAGAAGAATATTAGTTTTGAAAATGTTTCAAACTTCTAGTTTTGTTTGAAAAGACATTGTAATAGATGTGAATCTTGTAGTTCAATTCATTGGATGCTTGACTCGGGCCCATGTTTAGCCCTTTACTTAGAACAATGTTAGAATCCCCGACTTAATGTAATCGGACTTGTAATTGGGACATTGCATTACCTATTGACGCATGTTAACATTAAATGATTATTCATGTTGATTTGGACACTTGTTAGTCCTTTTACTTAGACCCTTTTTAAATCATGGCCATGTTGGTTCAGATATTCCGTTGTTCCTTTGAGTCGTTTTGGTATATTAATGGTATAGCTATACAGATCCTATACGTAGAAAATTTCCAAACATTAAAATTTAGTAGGAGTTCTCATCAAGGGACATTCGACCGGTCGAAGGGTACTGGTCGATCGGTCGAAAGACCCTCTGTCTGTGAATAGTAGCTTTTTCTAAAACTTTAAAATTTTTAAAATTAAATTTGGTTTATACTAAGCCTATGGCTTGTATGTTGTGGGAAAAATATTACTTTTGATTTCTAAGGGACCATTTGGTTGTAAATTCTCAAACCTTGATTTCATGACAACTTACAATTAAACATCTTCTCCTTTTCTTCCACTCTCGATACTTCTTTTTCTATCCTTTTAAAACTTCTTTGATAAACTAAGTAATGTTTATTGACCCTATTGACCCGTTTGGTCCTCATAGGTCAATCCTTGACTTTTTTACTTTTCTTTGGAATCCACGAAGGATTCTTTTGTTGTTTCTGCACCTCTTGATTGGTCCACGTGGGATCTTTCCTCTTCTTTAACCTCTTTCTTTAACTTTTTGACCCGTCCATGTGTCGTGGATTTTGGGGCGTTATAGGGTTACCAGGTTTCAACTCTAGGAGGTGTTTATAGCTATGGAATTCTCTTGTTGGTGATGTTCACAGGACGAAGATCCACTGATGAATTCTTCAAAGAAAATTTGAATCTTCACAACTATGTCAACACAAGCACATCCATATAAAGTAATGGAGATTGTAGACAAAACAATTCTATACAAAGTTGTGGTAGAAGAAGTTACAAACTGAATTGAACTTTGAAGTGGCTTGGGAAGTGAAGAGACTGAATTCTTGGTTTCGGTTCTTCAAATCGGCATTGTTTGCTAAGTGGATTCCCCACTACACAGAATGAACATGAGAGAAGTAGTCACAGAGCTGATCTTGCTTACTCAGGGCCAGCCCTGGGGATAGACAAGGCAGGCGCCACCTACGGCTCCCAAATTTTGTCTTTTTTTTTTCTTTTATGGAGGTGTGAAAATTTTTGATCATATGTAATATATTGGTGTACTTGTATTTGAGCCCACATAGGGACTGAGAAAATATTTATGTTATGTATTGTTAGTTGTCCAACACTTTTTTTTCCCCTCAATTACAAGGATAGAGGTAAGGGTCGAATAGTTGACCTATGCAATTGGGGGCTAAGATCAGACCCTACTCGGCACCAAACGAGCATTTCTCACTTTGCTGAGCCCAACGCTTTTGTTACTCACTTTTAATTTAGCCCAGCCAAAATTGTGTCACATCAATCCAAACTTTAAAACTAATGGTAAGCGGTCGACCCTAGCTTGATGTTGAAAAGAAGAGTGACAATATGAACCTATGTTGGCCATGTGGAATCACAAAGAGGTTAGGGGAGAAGACGATCACAATGCACTACATGCAATAAAGACTACAAGTTTAAAACCTCTGAACTTTCAAAATAGCCCAAAAAAAATCACCGAAAATAGAAAATCCTATCCGCAAATAAGTATAAATAAATAGACGAAATTTTTTTGCCTCGGGGTCGCTATCCATTAACCATTGTTGGGTTATGAGCCAACCATGGTCAAGGGCCCCATCTTTAAATGGTCGCCTAGGGCCCCCAAATTGTTAGGGCCATCCATTTTCCAAACACACATAAATTGGAACTCCTCTAATGTCATTTTCAATGTCTTCTCATGGCACCACCATGCACCCACGAGCGCGTTGCTCGCCATCATCGTATGTCACTGTCGCCACCACCATATTCACATCGCCACTTACCATCATCATATCACCACTACTGTCATCACCATACACCGACCCGTTGCCCTCACCACCATCATCAAACCACCACAACTACCACCTCAACCATTGCCATATCCGTTGTAACACCCCGTATTTTCTTAATATAAATATTCATTTAAAAAAATGTTAATTAGGCAACCTAAATTTTTATGTGTACTGGTTATGTGAACTTATATTTTTATGGTCATTTATTTATCTGTGGTATTTATTTTAATTATTATTAATTACTGTGTGAAATTTTGTAGAGCTAAGTGGTGGAGTTAAGTTTTAAAATTTAAGTTGAACAAATTATAAGAGTTGATGTGTTTATTTTTTAGTAGTGCTTAGAGGCCCATGAATGGGTTAAATTATGTTTTAACATTTAAATTAAGTACCCGGGTCATGTTCACCCTTTGGGCTACTCATTTTAGAAGTTTGGAACGTATTTCAGACCCAGATGAAGCCTTATTGTGAGGCCCTTAGACAAAAAAAATGGGATTTACATGTTTGTGTGTGTTTTATTGATAAGTGTTGTATGTGTAATAGATATATACATATATTAAACCCTAGCCCCATTTAAAAAAAAAAGGAAGAGAAGAAAAGAAAAGAGATAACAGACGCAGAGAGAGAGAGAGAGAGAGAGAGAGAGAGAGAGAAGAAGAAGAAGAAGAAGAAGAAGAAGAAGAAGAAGAAGCAGAGAATAAGAAAAAAAAAGGAACTCCAAACTTTTGGTTTGCGTAATCATCATCAACTTTAAAGCCCTAAATCGGTGAGTTAATCATTTATTTCATTCATTTTGTTTTGTTTTCGTTACGATTTCTCGTCGATTAGAATATGTTGAGTAAAACAGTAGAGGACCCATGAAATCATGTTGGAGTATGTATATATAGGTGTATGTATAGATATGTATGTTCATTGTTAGAGGATTTAAACTTTGAGATTTATTTGATGATTTTCGGATTTTATTTAAATGAGCTCGGATCTGTTTGAGAGAAAAATTATAAATAATTCATAAGTTGGTTATTTTAAGATTCTGTCAACCTTAGTCGATGTAAAACGTGATTCTGCACACTTTTTGTCTAATGATGTTTTCCCTGATTCTGCACCGTTTGGGCAGAAATTTACAATTACAATAGCAGCGAACAAATGTCTCATTGAATATTTTACGATATGGAGAATGTGATTTCTTATTATGTGTTTCATGCATGCTAGTACTGAATGTTTGGTTGAGGTAATCGTATCAGAAATAATTGGCTTTATATTGTGGAAATCTTGATAAAAGTTAAACTAGATACGTTGAATAGCATATTGATGATCTTGCAATTCGATCGAAAAATATTGTAGAACGATTGTTATGGGTAAATTGATAAAAACCCTATATTGTGAGAAGTTAGAATGTATCTAAAAGATAGATATATGATTGGATTATGATGGGACGGAACTATGTGACAAACATGAATTTCACAAAAATGAGAATAATACGAACGACAAACGATAATGGCAACATAATTCCTTTAGTGTACACCACACTCTGTTGTGTGATATATTTTTTTGGTAGCATAACTTGCTTAGTGTACCCTTTTTCCAGTGGCTTCGTGATCAAGCTGGCCTAAGCCTTATGCTTGGCTTAGTTTATAGACATCTAGGTATATTGACCGACCTTTTGTTGTGTATACCTGGTTTGGTTGATACCCCAACAAAACTGGCACCGGAGTGGATGTTGGTAATATGTCCAGGCACACATGGGATATATGTGTGGGTTGTACCATGGGTGTGGCCAAGTGGTGAAGCTAGGGGACACAAAGATAAATTTAATGCCAATAAATAATTAAAATGGTTTATTTCATAAGACTGATAAGCGTAGAATAATGAACGCGATGTTTAAGTTAGATTGTGGACGGTTTTTATATGGAATTATTTGCTTGTTTTGTGATCATTCAATTTACAGGATGGTGGGCCAACTAAGTTTTATGCAGAGCTGGCTCACCATGGATATCTTACGGGTAAGTATTTGGTTAGTATTATTCGGGTTTGGGACCACTGCCACCATATTGAAGGAAACTATTGTTCTGTCCTGAAATGTGTGTGGAACTATTGCTCTTACCCGACAGAGATTCTGTGTGGTGGAGTTGCTTATTTTCTGCGTGACGATAATATATAATGTGTTTTGGTTATATTTTCTTCGTGAGTATTTTTATGAGTCTATGGGACACCGCTGTTCCCTACGACTCGTTATATATATATATATATATATTTTTGGTTGACTCATACCAGTATTTTATATACTGACCCGGGTGCGTAATGCATTCGGGGTATTTCTATATGAAACGTAGTCAAATGTATTTGTGCAGGTTTAGTTTTTTGAAGATTTTCGTTGGAGCTTTTGTCTGTGTGAAGAGATTGTTGTTGTGCTGCTTCTTGTCAGAGTTGTATTTATTTTCTTCTTGTACTTGAGGTTTATTTCTAGTAATGTGGGCCATGCTTGTATAATTGTTATAAGGATTGTATATTGGGTATTCGGAACGTTGTAGTTGCTCTAACTAGAGGTTGTAACAGAGGTTATTATTTCAAAACTTTAATTGTAAATGAAAAGATTTTTATTATTAATGAGAATTTTGAAATATTTATTCAGCTTTCGTTTTTCAATTTAAGTGATTTAGTTTTAGCTCTAATCAAATGGATTTGAGAATTTTCAGAACCCTGTGAGTTGTTTATTTTTTAAATGGAAATTTAGTGGTTTTAATTTAAAAAGAAATGGAGATTTTATTACAAATGTTTTAACCAGATTTTTAAGAACATCTATTTTCATCAAAAGGTTTTAATAGGATGGGCTTCGTGGTGTTCACTCCGATAGTTGGGCAGTCGAATAGTAGTCAAGATTTAGTTCTATGTTGATTATTTGGCTTTCAAAAAATTGGGGTGTGACATCCGTGCCCTAACCACTCTCATCAAATCAAACATATTGTGAGATACACAAATTATGTTGTGACTCAATCTTCTTCTTCTTCTTCTCCAGAAGATGTTGTGAAATTCACAAATCAAGTTCTATGATTGTTTTCCAAAAGATGTTGTGAAATTCACAAATCAAGTTCCGTGATTTGTTTTTAGAAGATGTTGTGAAATTCACAAAACATGTTTTTGTGATTTGTTTTCCACATGTGAAATTCACATAACATGTTCTGTAATTCACAAATCATGTTGTGACTCTATCTTCTTTTTTTGTTTTCCAGAATATGTTGTGAAATTAACAAATCGAGTTCTATAATTTGTTTCCCAGAACATGTTGTGAAATTCACAAAATATATTTTGTAATTTGTTTTGCACATGTTGTGAAATTCATAGTACATGTACTATGATTTGTTTTTCTAGAACATGTTGTGAAATTCACAAATCATGTTGTGACTCTCTCTTCCACTCCTGTTTTTTCAAAATATTTTGTGAAATTCACAAATATGATTTGTGAATTTTAGTTGGTGAAATTCATAGAAACTACTGTGAATTTTTCATACCTATGTGCGTCTGTAGTGGTGTGGTGCTGGCTAGCAAAGGTGATGAAGATGATTCTGGTTAATGGTGGTAAGGTGATGACTTTCAAATTTTGATTCCCTTATTATTTTGGTTCCTTTAATTGTTTGGGGAGATATTTTGAGACAAAACATTAATGGAGGGGGTGACCATTTTGAAGATTACCAAATTTGATGAGGGAGGGGTATTTTAGCTAGGCCTTAAAAAATTTCAAGGGCTTAATGATAAATATATTTTAACCAAGGGATTGCCAAATAAGTACATACAAGAGGGATGTAATGCTAATTCACCCTTATATAAATCTCCATTCCAAGAAAAGAAAAGAAAGAAAGAAAAAAAAACACTTACCAAAAAAATAATGAATGAAATGCAAAGAAGGTAGATAATAAGCATTGACGTGATCATAAAGTTGAACTGATAGCAGCAAATTGGATCAAATCCAAATGAGAATCATTGCCAATCCTCAACAAAATTAGTGAGCTAATATTAATCACCTTAAATGCACAGACAGAGACTTTTCCTACCAAACAAAAAATTTAAACACAACAATTGATGCAATCAAGCTTGGAACACTTCTGCAAGTAGAAAAGAGTTAGGCACGTTTCCATAGACCCTTCAATTTTCCTTCTGGTTTACAAAGTGATTGGTCCATGGGTACACATGTGTTATGTGGTAGGTAAGTGGACCAATAGCATATTAGAATAGGACGAAAAGTACTTCAGGAAATGTACTAAAGTGTTGTTCGTTCTGAATGTATTATGTAGGCATTTGTTAAGCATATAAAGAGCATGTGTTGATATGAGCTCCAAAAAGTGATTTGAAGTTTGTCATTTCTGTTTTACTCAATTATGTTAGAACTGTATTGGATTACAAGTGTCATTTTCATTCTCTCATTGTATAAATTCTTGTTGGCTGTGGCTCATATTGTAATTGGTTCGTTACACTAGGCCCAAGAGTCAAGTGGGAGGGTCCTAAGGCCCATGGCAAAGCAAAGCATAGCCCCCTGCGGTACGATATGGGTATTTTGAGAATTTTTCCATGTACCTATAGAAGATATATAAGTTGTAACCTTAATTGTTTTGACATAGTGGAAACTTCTGGCTCTCTGATGTGGACATAGGCACATTGCCGAACCACGTACAGATTCTCTGTGTCTTCTTTAATCTTTCTGTTTTACATATATATTGTTTGCGTGTGATTGTTTGGATCCAACAATTCTCTTATTTGTTATTGTAATAATCAATGAGTATTCAATCTCTCATTCTCAATATTTCCACATGGTATCAAAGCCAAAGATTCTAGACCCTTGCACAAAATTTTCACATCTTCTTCTTTTTCACCAATCTCTGATGTTTTCTTCTTCATTTCTTCACTTCGTTCATGGTGATTATGTCTATTCCCTCACTCTTCCACCAAATCTGGTGTACTTTGTATCAAATTAAATTCTTTTGTGACTATGATTTCAACTTTACAATGCATTAAGAGCAAACCAGTTGCTTAGATTCATTCAATGCAACAATTGTTAAATTACTTCATAGCCTACTTAGATGTTTAAATGCAACAATTCTTATTTAATTTTACCAGGAATAATTGGTTTCGAACAGGGGCGGATTTGTGTATGGTTAAAGGGGGACTGAAGCCCCTTAAAAAAAATCTTACTTACCTTAAAAAAGAATTTATAATTAAGTCAAGTCCCCTAAAAAGTGGGATATGATGAAAAGTACAAAGTACTGAAGTGTTGTCCTATTGTGAAAAGTGAATTTTAGTCGAAAGTTCTATAATGTTCATAGAACTAATTATTTGAAATTTTGTAACATAAAGATTGGATTTCATGAAGTTTCACTAATCAGAGACTTATTGGATTGTCCTTGAAACTCTAATAATTCAATAAGAGGGACCTTTTAACCAAAATTTTGTTGGAAGAATTCGTCAAATTTGGCAGGGGTAATCCAGATTTTGATATGATAAATGGGCTCAAATTCTTCAAAAAAAAAAAAAAAAATTCAGATAATGGAATTCCATTTTGCTTCACATGGATTTACTACCAAACGTAGCATTAGTATCAAATTGCTTATAAGTTCCCTTAGCTGAGAGAACAAATTAGAGGAAGTAATATGGAAAAGAGTGAATATTGGTTACCACGTCACTATTACAAGCCCTCTTATTGATTGAGAAGTTGTGCTTATGTGTAGATGTTCCCCCTAAAAATACAGACATTATCTCATAAGCCCGTCACATGGTGTGATAGCCTATTGTGGACCGTTGATCTTATGGGTCCCACGTAGGCCCCCATAGGGATTGATAGTCCATAATAGGCCTAAAATACAGTGACAAATGGATACGTATTGAATGGGTAATGCTAGAGACACAAAAGGGTCACAAAGAAATGCTCATAAAAGAATGTGGCATTCTCTGTGGCACCAATATGGCATCCCATGGGTTGAGTTAAGTGCGGTGAGTCCTACTGCCACATGAGATGCTACACCATTTTGTGAGCATGTCACACTCCGATTTTTGGACAACCAAATATTTAATCCAGAGCATGTATCCAGACTAATATTCAATTTTCAAAACACCGAGAGTGACACCCGGCCTCACACAGGCTAATAAATAATTATTGAAAATAGTATTTTATACTCATTAAATAAGGACATGTAATTCTGTGTTAATATAAAAACTCTGTATTATTAAACTTATATTCCCAATCCTCCATATCATTATAAAAGAAATAATATTCCATTACAAATATAATACCATTTTAATTTACAAAAGAAATACAAAGTTCATTAAATAAAAATTCTTACAAAGTTCAGAAAAAAAAAAAAAGAAATAAAATCTATACATCCGATGGTCAGAGCAACTACAACGTTCCAATGCCCAAAGACTCCACAGCCAAGCACAACGGTCACATCATCAAAAGCAATATCCTGCACATGTCATCCAACTACGTTTCACACAGAAATGCACCCGAATGCATAACACACTCGGGTCAGCCACATGCCTGGTACGAGTTAAACAAAAATAATAAAATCTGAGGGCTCCAACCTGAACCCGTCGACTACAAACCACATTACAACACTATTGGGACAAGATAGGTAGTTCCACACACATATTTGGACAAAAGAGTAGTTTCCATTTTTGTGGTGGCAAGTAGTTTCTTGACAAAAATCCGAAGTTACTACGAGTTTTATACTTACCACAGATATCTATGGTGAGTCAGCCCTGCATAACAGTTAGTGGGCCCACCATCCTGTAAATCGAATGATCACAAACCAGGCGAATAATTCCATACATAATCCATCCACATTCTAACTTAAATGTCACGTTCATTATTTCACGCTTATCAGTCTTATGAAATAATCCATTTTCATTATTTATTAGCATTAAATTTATCTTTGTGTTCCCTAGGTTCACCCCTTGGCCACCCTCCATGGTACAGCCCACACATATATCCCATGTGTGCCCGGACATATTACCAACACCCACTCCGGTGCTAGTTTGGTTGGGGTATCAACCAAACCAGGTATACATAACGGAATGCCGGTCAATATGCCTAGACGTCTATACAATATAAGCCGAGCATAAGGCTTAGGCCAGCTTGATCACGAAGCCACTGGCAAAAGGGTACACTCAGCAAGTCGAGCTACCAAAAGCACATATCACACAACGGGGAGCAGTGTACACTAAGGAATTATGTTGCAATTATCACTTATCGTTCGTATTATCCCAATAATTGTGAATTTCACGTTTATCACATAGTTCCGTCTCATCATGGTCTAATCACATCTCAAACTTTTAGATGCATTCCAATTTCTTACAATAAAGGGTTTTATCAATTAACCCATAACAATCTTTCCTCAAAATTTCCAAATCAAATTACAAGATCCCCAAAATACTATTCAACGTATCTAATTTACTCATTTTTTTTTATCAAAATAACCACACAATATTGTCAGTTATTTCAGGTACAATAACCTCAACCCAACATTCAATATTAGCCTACATGAAACCCATAATAAAAATTCAAATTCTCATATCGTAAAGTATTATAACAATCGTCCCACAATATTTTTATCGGACTCAACATTAATGACTATCACCCTTTTTTTTATCGCTCAACATTATATGAGAATTCATGTGTCTCTAAGTAATTTTCGTTAAGTCATACGAACGAATAAAAAAAAATACAACGAATCATATTTCTCCAATTTTGTACATTTTAATATACTAAAAAACTGCTACTGAAATCTTCAATTTTTGCCCAAACGGTGCATAATCAGGAAAAACTTTATTAGACGAAAAGTGTGTAGAATTGCGTTTTACATAAGACTCGCGGATAGAACGTTCAAATTCAAAGCCACAATTTTACAATAATTTTCTAAAGTTTCTTCAACTGTGTGAATTAAAAAAAAAAACGAATTTCACACATATTTCTTAATTACCATGAATATTTCACATATGGTTTTATCAAACTAACTATTCACCTAACCTTTTCGAATACCCTAAAGTCAAAATCACAAAGTCACACGAAGGGGAAAAAAATATCTAGATTACTTTAACAATAACAACGTATATCTATTACTAAAATTTAACCCTAATAATAAAAATTAAATATGTACTACTTTAATTTACTCCCGTATACATGCATCTATACATACATGTATATATATACTCGGATACACAAAATTTAACTCACCTCATTGATCAAAAATCGACAACCACTAATGCTCCGCGATTCCTCACGTGCCCACGAACCCTAGACCCTTCTCCTTTTTTTTTTCTTCCCTTTTCTTCTTCTTCTTTCTCTTCTCTCTCTCTCTCTCTCTATTGCGGCTGACAATGGGATTCTATTAATTTTGTGTTGAAAAACCAACTAACCTTAATATAGTATAATATTATGTATATAACTATGGTACATACACTCAACATATAATTGTAACACTCACACAAACATTAATAATCTCGTTTTTCTTTTTATGTGCTCACAAAAAAGACCCATATGAGCCCAGAATGTAACTGAAACTACTAAAATGGCTAGCCCAAAGGGTACTTATGCCATGGGTACTTAATTTTAATACCAAATACAGTATTTGACACATTCGCGCGCTTGTAAACACTATATAACAAAAATACATATCAACCCTTCACTTTTTTTTTTAACAAATACAAATTAATAGAATATAACTCTCAAACTAAATGCGCTCACTCATGATTTAATTTATATGTCCACTAAACACTCAAAATTTTTCAAACACATGTCTTACATAGGCACACTCATATAATATTGCTAACTGGAAATAATAATTAAAATAATTATTTACATAGAAATTTAAGGGTTGTTACATTCTACCATCCTTAAAGAAATTTTGTCCCGAAATTTGTAGCAACGGTAAATACACAAGTCAGTCATAAATAAAGTTAGGCACGTAATTTCATACAACTATGTATTACGTTTGACTTTCAACCATACGAAACCAAGTACGTCGAGCGACTAATCCAAACAAGGAAACCCTCATATAAATACCTTTTTCTCGTATTGTCAATAGTCAAACGTTAATAGATATTCCAAAACACAAAGATTGATGCAAACCATGTGAATACGAACTATGCATGCAACATGCTCACAGTTAATCAAAGATTTAACTATATACCCATGTTGACCGCTTACCTTGTCCCGTACCACTTCTCATCGGGATACCCAATACTTACCACTCAAACCGATAGTTTCAAATCTTCCATAAGCTTCCACTAAGAATAAGAATACCTGTCTAGATCCATAAGATGTTGTAAACATAAGAATACTCCTGGCTCAATATATGCTCTCGAATAAGTATAGAATTTCCACACAGAGATATACGAGAAAGATGCAGTAGTAGAATACCAATCGATAATAACAACTTCATAATAAGAAATCCAGAGTGCCAATAATAATAATGTCCACCAAAAATGGCCAGCTAAGAATAATATAAAGAATAGAAGTCTTGCAAATAATAATAGAAATCCCGATCGTCCGATAGAATAATAATTCAGCTGGATGATAATTAGATAACTGTCCGATAATAATAGCTTGAAGAAGGTGATTCGATATCACGCCAGAATTTCACTGCTTGCTCAAACTCCAACTCCCCGCTACTTCTCCAACATGTCACAAAATATGCATGCACTACTATGCGACTCATAATATGGCAAATGATTTCAACAAATTAACATGTAATGATAGGCTCAGAAAGTTATGCAACTAATCGAATGAAAATAATTAAATACCATGTAGGCAACACATGGATAATACATAAGTACACATAACCCGAAACCCGAATAAATTCGCGACCTATAGCTCTGACCAACCTCTAGTCCACAATCCGATTATCACCTAGACTCGCTAAGCTAACCATAAGCTCTGATACCAAACTGTCACACCCCGATTTTTGGACAACCAAATATTTAATCCAGAACATGTATCCAGACTAATATTCAATTTCCAAAACACCGAGAGTGACACCCAGCCTCACACAGGCTAATAAATAATTATTGAAAATAGTATTTTATACTCATTAAATAAGGACATGTAATCCTGTGTTAATATAAAAACTCTGTATTATTAAACTTATATTCCCAATCCTCCATTTCATTATAAAAGAAATAATATTCCATTACAAATATAATACCATTTTAATTTACAAAAGGAATACAAAGTTCATTAAATGAAATTTCTTACAAAGTTCAGAAAAAAAAGAAATAAAGTGTATACATCCGATGGTCAGAGCAACTACAACGTTCCAATGCCCAAAGACTCCACAGCCAAGCACAACGGTTACATCATCAAAAGCAATATCCTGCACATGTCATCCAACTATATTTTACACAGAAACGCATTCGGATGCATAATACACTCGGGTCAGCCACATGCCTGGTATGAGTTAAACAAAAATAATAAAATCTGAGGGCTCCAACCTGAACCCGTCGACTACAAACCACATTACAACACTATTTGGCCAAGACAGGTAGTTCCACACACATATTTGGACAAAAGAGTAGTTTCCATTTATGTGGTGGCAAGTAGTTTCTTGCCCAAAATCCAAAGTTACTACGAGTTATATACTTACCTCGGATATCTATGGTGAGCCAGCCCTGCATAAAAGTTAGTGGGCCCACCATCCTATAAATCGAATGATCACAAACCAGGCGAATAATTCCATACATAAGCCGTCCACATTCTAACTTAAATGTGACGTTCATTATTTCACGCTTATCAGTCTTATGAAATAATCCATTTTCATTATTTATTAGCATTAAATTTATCTTTGTGTTCCCTAGGTTCACCCCTTGGCCACCTTCCATGGTACAGCCCACATATATATCCCATGTGTGCCCGGACGTATTACCAACACCTACTCTGATGCTAGTTTGGTTGGGGTATCAACCAAACCAGGTATACACAATGGAAGGCCGGTCAATATGCCTAGACGTCTATACAATATAAGCCGAGCATAAGGCTTAGGCTAGCTTGATCATGAAGCCACAGGCAAAAGGGTACACTTAGCAAGTCGAGCTACCAAAAACACATATCACACAACGGGGAGCAGTGAACACTAAGGAATTATGTTGCAATTATCACTTATCGTTCGTATTATCCCAATAATTGTGAATTTCACGTTTATCACATAGTTCCGTCTCATCATAGTCTAATCACATCTCAAACTTTTAGATGCATTCCAATTTCTTAAAATAAAGGGTTTTATCAATTAACCCATAACAATCTTTCCTCAAAATTTCCAAATCAAATTACAAGGAAGCATTGTCTTTTATATCTTTAGCTAGATCATTCTAGCTTAAGACTTATGGAGGCCATAACTCAGACTTTGTACCATTAAAGGCATTAGAGAGACTCCGGTGGAAAACAGAAATAATGTCATTATTTTTTAACTCGATCAACGGTTCTCCCTGATCATGTTCAAATTGATTCCTCGCCTACTGAGTAAATTCATCATTAGGATCCAAATTATTTGAATTCGTCCGCTCATTACTAATTATATTATTTTCCGTATTCACATTTATTTCTTTGCTAAGTTCAATAGTTTGTCTAACCTTACTCTTCTCCATACATAGGTAATCGTCGTCATCATTGGAAGGTTGTTCAACAATATTAAAAATGTTTAATTTTAAGTTCATGTTCCCAAATGACACTTTCATAACCCCCATTCGACAATTGACACAAGCGTTGGTCGTGGCTAAGAATGGACGACCAAGAATGACAAGAGTGTGTTTCCTAGCATCTAGCATTGGCTCAATATCAAGGACCATGAAATCAATAGGATAATAGCATTTGTCGACTTTAGCTAGAATGTCTTCGACAATTCCTTTAGGGATTTTAATAGAACGATCTGCTAATTGTATGGTAGCGGCCGTGGGTTTAAGTTCACCTAAACCTAACTGTTTGTAAATCGTGTAAGGTAAAAGATTAACACTTGCTCCTAAGTCGAGGAGAGGCCGATGAATAATAGTGTCACCCATGATACAAGAAATAGTAGGCGTACCAGGATCCTTATACTTTGGAGGAGCATGTTGGAGGATTGAACTTACTTTTTCCGTGAGGAAGACCTTTATCGGGACATGACTGTGCAACTTGTGCTTTTGAGTGCATAGGTCTTTAAGACATTTAGCATAAGCGGGAATTTGTTTATAAGCATCGAGGAATGGAATATTTACTTTAACTTGTTTGAATTCCTCGAGTACATCTTCAGTTTTCGACCCCTTTTTCAAAATATGTGACGGTTCCTCAACGTTATGTGGAAAGGGCAATTTTGGTACACAATTCGTCGGGATTGTTATATTTTCTTTCCTAATTCGACTCATGTTCTCACCCTTCTCTTGATTCGAGTTAATGTTTACATCTCTCCCATTCTCATTTGGAATTTTTATCACTTCTTCCTCTCGCGTGGTAATCCTAGTCGAGACGGTGTTTACTTGTTCACTCATACCCCCATTCTCATATTGTCCCTTTGGGTTTTGAATTATTTGACTAGGCAACTTACCCTCATTTCTACGACTCATTGCAGTAGCTAATTGTCCCATTTGGGACTCAAGCTTCGCAATGGATTGTGTGAGAGTGCACTATTTGTCCTTGAGCTTGTGCTTGCGTTTCGATATTCTTAAGGGATGCCAACACCTTCTCCTTAAAAGCGTTCCCCCTTGAAGGGTTAGGATTAGGAGAGGGGTATTGGTATTGACTTTTGTTGAAATTGAGGTCGACATGCATCAGGAAAATTAGTTGTCTCATTATTATTATTGACAAGCAGGGGTATTTGTAAAATACAACCGCGCTAAAAGAAGAAAACGTACTGATTTAGTTTACAATTCCTTCATTTATCTGCAATTTGAATTACAATGCCAGTTTGTACACAATTTGATTAATCTATGATAAGTTGTGTGTTTTAGCTGTAATTTGTGCAGACTACAGTTGCTGTGTAAAGAATTAGATGAAAAAGATAAAAGGGAGTGCTGAATTTGAATGAAGACAAGTCAAGGATGAAAAGTGAACCTCGATCGATTGAAGACTATTCGATCGATCGACGGTTCGATCGATCGAGGGAGTTCAAGCGCTCGAATACTCCAGAAGTTCAATCGATCAAAGTCAGTTCGATCGATCGAACATGGATTTTATCAGATTTTATGCGCACGCAACAGAAGCAGGTTTTTAACCCTAGCATTAGGCTTTAAGTATATATATTCGTATTGTAAACGTCCAGGAGGACGCCCACTTTTCATTTTCATCAGTTTATAGAGAGTACAGAGTTTCACTTTGTGATTTTTGTAGGTTTTCATCAAGAATACACATTGGTTGTTTGGATTTCTCATTAGTTCAATACAAGCATTCGTTTCCACATTACTTTATTTACTTTTTGCACTTGGTTTTAGAAGTTTACTCTGGTATTCAATAGTCTTGCATGTTAGATATAGTTATAAAGATATTTTTCATAGATTTTATGCAAAAATTACAAACAAACACACCTTTAATGGAACTTTACGTTAAAACTGAATCTGAGACACTTCAGCCCCGTTTGGTATCCACAGAAATTAACCCAAGAATGTAATCTGATTCCAAAATTTAAATTCTAATGTTTGGTAAGTTTAAATAGACTTGGAATAGAGTTTGGAATTGATTCCAACTATTCTAAGTTTCCTAGAAAATCAAGGAAACTAAATCCTTATCTTGAGATGGTATTTAGATTCCTTTCCCAGGAATTTAGAAAAAAAAAAGAGACGTGAATATAGCTGAGATGACGTTGACCTCCTGTTTCATCCTATCTCACGTTCTTCTTCTGCTATCTCGTTAGACATCTTCTCTCTCACAAGCTTTACAATCTTGGAGGTTTCAACAAAATTTTGACAGGTACATACATGAATACATCCTATTGTATAAGGATTTTGAGATTAGTGCATTCCTCATTATGAGAGCTTCTTTCACACGAGTCCCACAATTTTGTGAGGAAAATCGGCTGTGTATGCGGCCTTTCTGCTGCAGATAAGGCAATCCCTAAACGTCAATATATAAATTCGAGAGTTATAAATAACGCACTAGCAATGCATTGTTTACATCTTACAGTCTGCTATCATAATTCAGAGGTGACACAAAATGGTTTGTAATGGCTCCAAGTTAACATCCTATTGTATAAGTACATGAATACATCCTATTGTATAAGGATTTTGAGATTTTCCTCTTTTTTCTTTTGTTTTTCCCAAATTTTTGTTACAATTTTTATGGTTCCTTTCACTTGACTGATTTATAATTTTATGGTTCCTTTTATTGTCCTTCACTTGACTGATTTAGTCATATACTTTTTAATCCTTATATATATATATATATGAAAACGTGATTGTGAGTGAATGATAATGTGGGTCTTTAATCTCTTGTTTTAAGGGGTTGTTTTTGATATATTGAGGGGTTGTTTTTGATGTATATATGGACTTTTTAATCCATATATATATATGGACATTTGATATATATATTTTGATATATTGAGGGGTTGTTTTTGATATATTGAGGGGTTGTTTTTGATGTATATATGGACTTTTTAATCCATATATCTATATATCATTTTTGTAGAAGACATACTTTAGACCTTTATCTAATTGGGCTGCAGTCATGGACTAGTTTGAAGTGTGCGTAAGTCACCATTCGCCAATGACCATCAATCAAGGGTTAACAATTTGATGTTCTTTTAACTCCCAATTTGGTGCCAAAAAATTGTAATTTTGATCCCAAAACATTGTAGTAGTTTTAAAATATTGTAACTTTCAAGACCGCGTTGATTTTTAAAACGAACCAATCTTCTATGTTTCCCAAATTTGTATCTTAAATATGATTCTTAACACATGTGGCAATGGGTCCGCCAGATTTATCATTAGAGGATGTTGAAGTGGTCCCAAATTTGTTAAAAATAAGTTATCTTTTATAATTTTTTTTGTCAATATTTAAAATATTTAATTTTTTGTGTTTTATTTATTTTGAATTGATAAATTGTTATATGTCCGTACTAGAATGACTCGACAAAATATGGTCAAGAAGACATTATTAGTCATGATAATGAAGATGTATATGGATCAACAAAATATGGCAATGGTCATGTTCTACCTTGCATGCATTGTTGTAGTTCGACAATACCAAAAGTATTGCTTGAAGTCGACATATTTTAATAGGAATAATTGCCGATCTGAATATCTTCAACGGTTGATATACTCGAGTGATAAATCATGTTTTGAGAATCTCCGTATGGTTAGGTTCACATTCAATCTGTTATGTGAGATGCTTGGCTCTACAAGCATATTAAAAGACACAAAAAATATCAAGGTAGATGAGCAAGTAGCTATGTTTTTGCATATACTTGCCCATCATGTGAAGAGTCGTGTCATAAATTTTTGATTCATAAGGTCAGGAGAAACAATAAGTAGACATTTCAATAAAGTGCTGAATGCAGTCATTCTTCTACAAAGGCAGTTGTTTAAAGTACTTGAACTTGTGCCTGAGAACTCCATGGATCATAGGTGGAAATGGTTCAAGGTATGACACATAACTATATTCAAAGGTCACATGTGAGTTTTGCTACATCATAGCTTACTTAAACTTTTTGGTATCGTAGAATTGCCTAGGAGCGCTAGATGGAACTTACATTAGAATGAACGTACCAGAACTTGAAAAGCCTAGATATAGGAGTAGAAAAGGAGAAATTGCTACAAATGTTTTGGCAGTATGCTCGCAAGATATGCAATTTATTTATGTGCTTCCGGGATAGGAAGGTTCAGCTGCTGATGGCAGAGTCCTTCGAGATGCTGTGAGCAGAAGAAATGGTTTAAGAGTTCCCAATGGTACAAGTACTACAACAAAAATATTATTTTGATAGTTGTAATGTTGGCTTGGCTCATTTTAACTTTTCTTAAATGCTTAAGGTGTTATTTCTATATTCCTAGGATATTATTACCTTGTGGATGCCGAATATACAAATGGCAATGGATTTCTAGCCCCGTATAGAGGATAAAGATATCATCTTAATGACTGGAGGGAAGGTCACCAACCGACCACCCCTGCAGAGTTTTTCAACATGAAGCATTCTTCAGCTAGGAATGTCATAGAGAGGTGTTTTGGATTGCTCAAATTACGTTGGGCAATTCTTAGGAGTCCTTCTTGGTACCCAGTTAAAGTCCAAGGTAGAATCATAACAGCATGTTGTCTTCTCCATAATCTTATAAGAAGATAATTGCTCGTTGATCCATTAGAAGCAAATATAGAGGAAATAGAATAAGACGTCCCTGAGTTGCATGGTGCGCCAATTACAGTAATCGAAACAACAAATCAATGGACAACATGGAGAGATAATTTAGCTCATCAAATGTTCAATGAATGGATGGCGAGTAGGCAGGGTTGAGAGACATTAATTATGTTATGGATTATTTGTTATATTTCATTTTCCTAGGTTATGTGAAGTTAGATTGCTTTTACTTTCCGTAATGGCATTATATATCAGTGGTAATGTTAATTTGGATGATTATTTATTTATTTATTTTCATGTTTTAAAAATTGTTCAATTACTACTTTGTATACATTTTATCAGTTAAGCATTGTTGAATGACACGTTAATTTTCTTACTGTTATAATGCACTCACATACATACTGGATTGTTACTCACTTAGAGATGGCTTCTGATTCGAATGAACCACAAAGAGATACTGGGTTTGACACAAGAAATAGGAAGAGGTCTACACATGTTTGGACTCCAGAAGAAGATGCTAAGTTGATAGAAGCTATGCTCGAATTAAAGGATAAAGGTGCCTTTAACAACACAGAGGGAAAGGGATTTAAGAGTGGTTATCTAAAAGAATTAGAGAAAATGTTGGAAGAAAAGTTACCAAATCACGGTCTCAAGGAAAAGCCACATATTGAATCATGTTGTAAAACACTGAAAAAACAATACCATAGCATATATGACGTTCGTCATAATGAAGGAAGTGGATTTGGTTGGGATGATGAAAAGAAATAAGTAACTGCTACTGTAGATGTTTGGGATAACTACCTCAAGGTAAACATGATATCCTCTTGTTTAATTCAATTTTGTGACTTGCATATAATTGTTATTGTAAAAAGGGTTTATTTTTACTTTTTACTTTTTTTTTTTGGGCAGAGTCATCCTGATGCATCTTTTATGAGAGGGCGGTCATTTCCTTACTATGATGATTTGGCTATAATTTGGGGGCTATAATTTGGGGGAAAGATCGAGCAAATGGAAAAGCTGCTGAAGCACCAAGAGATATTCTTGAAGATTTAGAGAGAGAAGAATCTAATAATGGAACTAACATGAGGAACGGAGGTGGATTAGATGACATTGATACTGATATAGATCTTACCCAACAACATGTGATTCACTCAGAGGGGAGTTCTAGACAACCTAGACGAAAAAGATTTAGAAGTGTTGATGGTTTAGTTTTAGGGTTGGAGCAGGTTGGAGATGTTATGAAAAGTCACTTAAAAGATAACAAGGAACAAATGGCTCAAATTATCGAAACTTTTGCAGCTCCTGATCGTCATCAAATTGATAATAGGCTTAAGTTTAATGATGAACTTAAGAAGATTGAGGGTTTGTCATGTGATGAGCGGCATAAAGTTGGTTTTCTTCTTGTGCGTGACTCAAGTTTATTAGATTTCTTTTTCACAATTGAAGCCGATGAGAAAAAATCATGGGTGAAGCATTTATTACAATCAACTAGTTGATGGGTAGCAAAGAACTTTATGATTTTAGATTTATTTCAGTAAACTTTAATTTTTGCAATTGTTTTAAAATAAATTTGGTTGCTTTAGTTGTTCAACTCTTCTTGAAGGATGATCTATATTGTTCTCTCTCCCCTTCTTTTTTTTCTTCTTTTTTTTCATAGTGATCTATATTTTTCAATAAAAATAAAGTTTTTCTTAATTTGTAAGGATATCTCTTTAATTTGCAGCTCAAATATTTTTTTATTAATTACTTTGTCAATTTAGCCTATTATAATATTATTCATGACATTGAGGTATGTACTTTAGATTGATGGTGTTGGTGGAATTGAGCGCCGAGCAAAATTTTGTTTGAGAACAAATAAATATGCTAGACACACCATATTTAGGCAGGGGTAATTTTGACAGCTTAGATATATGTCAGATTCAATTCCCACCTAATTTGGTGTTAACCAAACATTTGAACGAAAATGGACACTGATTCCATGGATAGAATCCTGATTTACCCAAACAATATATTAGAAAGTGAAATCATTTCTTTTCCTTGGAATCAGTTTACTTGGATTCAGTTTCCTTTCCAACATTCCTTTCCTGATGTACCAAACATGACCTAAAGTCAAAATCACAAAGTCACACGAAGGGGAAAGAAAATATCTAGATTACTTTAACAATAACAACGTATATCCATTACTAAAATTTAACCCTAACAATTAAATTAAACATATACTGATGATGCCTAAAATTGGTAAGAAAGGTTTTAAGTGAAAATATGACAAGAACAATTTGTATGTGGTTCGGTCCCGTTAACAAGGTGACCTACGTCCACGGTTGCGTATGTGCACTTCTCACTAGCAGATCACCGGCGGGCCTGGTGAGCCAACAAAGATGGGCGGCGCTACCAGTAATACCGGCCGGGTGTATGCGTACGGATGGCGAGTTCTCTGTTTAGGCTTGTAAGCTAGAGAATAATAATCGGGAACCCTATTGACAGGGTAGGTGGGCTCTTTTATAGATGCAAGAGTCCACCCCTACATGGTAAGTTGATAAGATTAGGAAGCCTAATCTAATCACAATAGATTTACATGATTTTAGGGGAGTTTCCTAAGTTGTTTAGGAAACTGCCATATCTCTTTCCGCAGACTTGTAGTTGATTTAGGAAACTGCTGGACAGTTCGGGAACAAGCTGCACCTCCTGGAGAGTTGCCACACCGCATACCCGGGCTATGCGAGCATCCCGGGCGGTGTCGTCTGTCGACCTCAGGGGCGTAGACTCCCAAGCTCCCATTCCGGATAGTCCGGGTCACTCTGCTGACGTGGCGATTTGGCCTTAGCAAAATATTTCTGGACGTACCAGCTGCCCCCCATTTTTGAAGTTGATGTGATGTTCCATCAGATGAAGTTTGAAAATTAAGACTGCATCCGAGAGACCGTTCGGTGATAGATCGGGATTCTACCAGGGATGGGACTGGCTGGAGTGATCAGCCGGGATACAGACTGAGCAGTGACCATGTGAGCCCGAGTTCTTCCCATGCCATGTGTCCACTGATTACTAGCCTGGTCAGGATCCAACGGTGCCAGCCTAGGAGTAACCGAACCATTTATGTGGCAACCAAATCGTCCCATCGAACATTTAATGCCCACGTCTTTCGAGGCGATGCTTCACGTGGCTGAAGCGACAGTTCCAGTTGGAAAACATATGAGCCGTTCGATCAGTTTTGATATGAACCGTCCAAGGTTTCTATATAAGGAGCACCTGTTCATTCCATATATGCCTGCTGTTTGAAGATTGAATATACCGAGCGGCCTTTGAGAGCGAAGTATTCCCGAGCTCCTTTCCTCTTCCTCTTTACAACCTAGGCTTCTCCCCATGGCCTCTCACGTCGACCTGACTTCCAATAAAGGAATGACCGCTTTCAAGAGGGACTGCGAGTTCCCAGATGACGTCGGGATTTGTCCCTACGCCGAAGGAGAGGAGGTGGCTTTACCCTCGGTCATTATTAGCAGTTATCTGTTGCTAGTAGTGAGGCTACGCTTTCCTTTCTCTGCCTCCTTCTGTGATCTCTTACAGGGATTATGCTTTCCATTGAACAAGTGCCGTCCAAATCTTGCCCGTCTTCTTTGGGGCATATCGGCACTGAACTAGCGACTCGGGATATTCCTCCGCTCTGTGGACGTCGCCAGGTGCTATCTCCTGAGCATCGACCGCGGGGATCCTTACCTATGCGCCGGAGTGGAAGGAAAGCATCTCGTCCGTGGTCTGGACTTTCCTAACAAGAACTAGCGTCAATACCCTTGGGTCGTTGTCTCTGGCAACTGGTTGGTGGACCCCTCTATCTACCCTCCTGCATCCTTTGACCCTGAACTGTGCAAGACGTCCTTAGATGTGTGAGTAGTCCCCAGGTTGGGAGATCATGATGAAACCGTGATCTCAAGTCTCTGCCATGCAGCAGAATATTCCCTGTGTTCGATCGATCGAGAAATCTCGATCGATCGAAACACAGATACAGTCGAGCGATCGAAGTCAGTTCGATCGATCGAGAGATGAAGATATTCGATCGATCGAAAGCGCATCGATCGATCGAACTCTCTGATTCTTGAGGACATTCTATGCAGTATTTCTAGACTTTCTGTTTTACTAATTTGTTATCAAATTGTCCCAAAATGCTCATTTTGTCAAAACAGTCTGTAAACATTAAGCCTTGAGGCATTTTTCTTCAATATATTTTGCAAACCACCCTCAATGCTAATACCATCGTAGGTGAGAGTCTAAACTATTGTTTTAAACTGCTTTTGTGTATTTCAGACTCCATTGTGATGATATAGTCCCGGTCATGAAAGGACTATACATTCTTTATTCTGAGAGAAATACGGAATACTGTTAAGAATGTACTCCATTAAGCTTCAACGTAATTGCATGGTAGATGGCTAGGTCGCGGTGGATTCGTGTAATCCCAACATTCCTTTTTAATTAAGAAAAACACATTTTAAATCATTGCTTTAGTTAATTAGTTAGTAATTAGTTAATCTAGTTTAATTGCTTTACTTTTAGTAGTTGTTAAACCGTGGAACTTTGTGTTCTACACTCCTTTAAAATATTGAATTTTGTTTTCTGGTTTGAGATTAATCTAAGTAATTAGTTTACCACCTTCCCTGTGGAATCGACCTGGACTTCCAGTACTATATTACTTGCACGATCACCTGAACTTGGGTGTTGCACAAGAGCGCACAACTATTTAGTCGTGTCAAGTTTTTGGCACCGTTGCCGGGGAAGGCGACAAGCGAACGCTTCGATTACCTCAATCTTTCCAAATCTTTTTTTGTTTTTCTTTTTCTTTCGTTCTTTAGATTAAAAATTTTCTTAGGATCTTTCCCTTTATGTCCGATAATTCCATCGAAGGAATTTACGGATACCCATTCTATTCATCTAGTTCATCTAGCTCTATTAACCCCATAGTTACACCGATCGATTCAATGGCCGATAATCAAAGTAAAAATGGTGATAATGTGGTTGTACCAATTGATGATTCACTGCGTCCTTTGTGTGACCTCATGACACCCTAACACGCGCCTACGCCGTCTTGTATTCTCATTCCACCTCATGCAGGCCAATTTCAATTTCGCAATGGAATGATTCAACTCCTTCCTACTTTTCATGGAATGGAGAGCGAGAAGGCGTATCTACATGTCAAGGACTTTGAGGATGTTTGTAAAACTTTCTCACAAAATTGTCCTGTAGACGTAACACGTCTAATGCTATTTCATTTCACTCTGAAGGATAAAGCAAAAGCGTGGTTACTCACCTTGAAGCCAAACTCCATCTACACCTGGCATGCGATGAACACTGCTTTCCTGAAGAAATTCTTTCCACCTCGCATAACCACCGAGCTTAAACGACAAATAAATTCTTACAAACAAAAGAGCAATGAAACATTCACCCAAACTTGGGAACGTTTCAAGGATTTGCTACTCTCATGCCCACATCACGGGTACGAGAAATGGCGAACAATCAGCTACTTTTATGAAGGATTAAACGGTGACACTAAGAAATTGGTCGAGACCATGAGTTCAGGGCCATTTCTTCGCAAAAACACGGAGGAAGCTGAAGCTCATTTTGAGTGGCTAGCTGAACACGCTCATGAGTGGTCAAATTCAGATGATGTCCGACACTCCCAAATATCCTGTGTGGAAGAAAAAAGTTTATACCAACTTAAAAGTGAGGATCATCTGATGAATAAGTGTGGACACCCCATTTTGTCGGCTATCAGATTTAGGAGACCCATAGCTTGGTGGTTCACAATGATCAAAAAAGACTTAAAAGGATTCCTGGAAGTTAGTTCTATCTCTCAGAATGCTCAGAATGACCAAAATGCCCCTGAAAGCTCAGAAGCTCCCAGATTTGGACCAAAAGTTCTAGAAACATGCTACGCCGTAAGAAAAATGATAAAAAGAGTTTTTAAATAAAATCGGATAAAATCGTCAGCTCCCAAAGACCCCCGGAAGTCCCGGAAGTTCCCGGAAAGTCCCCGTTGATCAGTTTGATCAAGGTTTGACCGAAATCGTCCGAATTCACCGGAATCATTCTAGATCATGAGAAAAGTATTAAAATGAGTTTTAAAAGAAAATCGAGCGAAAACGTCAGCTCCTGGGAACTCCCAAAAGTTTCCAAAACTTTCCGGGAATCCCAGGTTTGACCAGTTTGACCAGAAATTGACTTTAAAACTGGGGCACCGAAACAATTTTTAAATATTTTTCATGGATACTAGAGTTCGATAGCTTTCCAACGGTATGTCGCACGCAATTTTCGGGTTTAAAACGAGTTTATTATGAATTTCCAAAGATGAAAAAGGCGATCAAATCGACCTTTATCGTAAATAGCGCAAAACTTTTCAAAGTGACCTATCCCCGAACTACTTTTTATGTAAAGTAGACTCCATTACCTTTCCAACGGTATATCACAACCTCAATTTCGAGTTCGTACGCATTTTCTGTGAATTTTGGACGAAATAGGGCCTTTTCGCGAATACCGGAACCTCTGGGGGCCTAAACAGCATTATCTGGACGAAGGAGGAGCAGTGCCGCCGCGGCACTGGCCCACTGCCGCCGCGGCACTCCCCTCCAGAATAGTGTATTTTTGTAATTTTTCTTGGGGATTCATTTTGATTAATTGAAACCAAAACGACGTAGTTTTATGTTCACAGACGTTTGGGACCAATGGGAACACTTCTAAAATCCCAAAACCACCCCAAATTGGCCTATATAAACCCCCCATTGCTCTTCATTTTGGGGGGGGCCAAGTGTAAAAGCTTGAAAAGTTGTATAGAAGAAGAGAGATAGAGATAGGTTTAGAAGAGAGAAAAGGAGATTCCTCCTACTATTTTTATATAGAAAGTGAGTTTTAATCTTGTGTTATTCCATTATCTCTCTTATACTTCACATCCCAAACACCTCGAATCACCATTCTTGAGCATTCTTGAGTTAGGAAGCTACTTCCATGTCCAAATGTCAAAATCTATGAGTTAAACACCAAGCTACAAATCCAAAATCACATTGATTATCATCTATTGATTGTTATTTACTTACTTGTTCATATTATGTTCATCTCTTCTTGCCTCATTTCTTTTTTATTTTTCTTTATTTACTTACTTGTTCTTCATCATCTAAATGATGACATGAAGTTTGAGGTGAGTGAATCCTTATGGATAGTAGCTCTTGACCTCAAAAACATGTTTGATAGATGATGATCATAACTTCAATACCTCCAAGGTATTCTTGAAGTGTATTCAAGTTATGTTCTAATAAAAATAAATCTTTCCCAAAACTTTCAAAATAGTGAGTCAAAACAGTGAATAATCTGAGTTCAAAGATTTTCCTAGAACTCAATACTCAACATATGGATGCAAGGCCACTTGGAAAGTCTTCCTAACCCATTGGAGAACACCCAAGATTTTTGGTTTGACTTGGAAGTACTTGGAAATGGTCCATTTGGATTCAAACATTCCTTCCAGACATTCTGTTTTTGCTGTCACAGCAGCTAGGTCCACTTCCAACCTCTTTTTCAGAAACCTTTTCCAAAAGGGGTGGTCCTAACTTATTTTTCCCTTAAAATTCAATGTCTGAGGGAACTTTCTGTACAAAATGGATCTCTAGATCATTTGTTTTCATTTTCTAAGATATTTCAACATTTCAGTCGACAGTACGGACTCTGTTTCTGAGTGATCTCTATTGTTTATATGATTTCTCTCAATCTGTGATAGTTATTAAAGATTGGTTTTTTGGGTTATATTCTAGACACAATAAGGAACATCTCCATAACAAATCATGCATTGAAAGCATTCCTAACCCCTCTTTTCAATTTTCCAAAATTCTAGTTACTATTTTGTCCACTATTCACAGCAAGCACATTTTAACTTTCATTCCTTGATTTGATGCTTATATGCATTCCAAATTAGTTCATATCTTAGGAAGTAGTTCATACTACATTTGTACATATCCCATATTGATTTCATTCATTCATTCATACACCTTTTAGACTTCTAAGCCATTCTAGGATTCCATGCACACAAGGCACACTACAACCTTAGTACAATCTAGATACATGCATTGCATCCATGCAAAGATTTGGAGCTTTTGTGACTCCTAATCTAAGAAGATTATAAGGAATGAACTTGATCACACGTTCATGTATCCCTCGATCCAATCTTCCTTTCTCATCCGTCCCGGGGATTGAGAGGTCTTCTTTTCTCAAAGAATAACATGCATCATACTAGTTTGCTAAGCATATTTTGATTTATTTGATTTTTTTTGTATCAAGAACAATTCATGTCCCCTTTAGATTAGGGAAACTTTACTATTTTGATATGTGATTAGACGATTTTTCCTAGGTTTATTTGTGTGATCTTTCACTTTGCGTTGTGTGATACTTGGCTTAGATCTTATGAATGATATCTTATCTTTAGATCTTCCAATTTCAAGTTTTCTTATGTAATGTAATATGCTATCATAGTATTAATTGCGGAACCATACATAGTATGAGATGATTATTTGGATGCTAATTGAGGCCCGTCGAAAGACGGGGCGAGTTGAGGGTGTTTTAGTCGCGACAAAGGCTTCTTCCTCTCTCGTACCAAAACCCCGAGCCAAGATCTTTGGTTTTGAAGGATCGGTGCCCTTTATCCATTTGGGTGAGTCAAATTGGGTTTCTTGGTTCCTTAAAGACCAAGTAGCGACTCTGTATCTGTTTTCAACAGACCTTTGGTCTTTCTTTGATCAAAATCAAACAAGTTTCAAAAGCAAACAAAGCGGTGGAATCCCGGTATCCACAATCTGGCGACTCTGCTGGAGATTTTTAATACAGAGGTTTGACTCATAAGAAGCATCCTTAAAATCATCTTTTTACTGTGTATGGTTCACTGTATTGCACTCTGCATTTTACCCTCTCGACTGTGTCTGAAACGCGGCACTGACATTGTTCAGGTCTTGCTGTGCTAGGGCACAAGTCACCATTGATACTATACCTTCTAAGGTATATCAAAAAGAGTTAAAACCTCCGTACTGTCTCCCTGACGGTATATTGGAACTCTCGTCAACGGACCCTCTTTGACTAAACCCAGCCTTTGCATATAGATTCCTGTAGAACCTTTCATAGGGCTGTTGATTTATCTTTTCAGATAGGACAATGTGATATAACTGTTGTATGCCCTGACGGGATTACCTGCGCGGTGTAGACGCTTATGTGGCATGAGGCAGAACTTCTTTCTTATGATCCCCAAGGTAATCACTCACATGTGATCACATTGAGTTGACCTGCGCGCCTAGGCACCATGATAAGGATGTCTGCTCCATGTTCACAAAGATATACACCGCAAACCTTGTTTGTTGGTCCTAGGATTTAGACCGCCTCCCGAGAACAATGGGGAAGAAGAATGGTTTCAAGGAGTCCTGCCGCCTGTATATGAGAAAATGCTCCAAGAGAAAATGGACAAGGTCAACAAGCTTGAGAACATACTAAGGAAGAGTAAGGGAGTCAACGATTACATGTTAGATCTGGAAGGATTGTTTGAGCCCAATAAAGTGAGGCTACCCGAGAACTTCAAGATGCCTGAAATTGACCGTTTTGACGTAACTGGAAATTTCGAAGAGCCACGTGAAGTTTGGAATGAGCATTTTCCAGTCAATGGGCTGCACCCATGAGCACATAGCTATGTTGTTCCCTCAAACCCTCCAGAAAGCCGCACTTTCCTGGTTCCTAACCCTTGAAACTTCCAAGACCCGAGTTTGGGAAGATGTTGCTAGAACTTTCATTGATCACTACTCCTACAACCAAGAGCTTGATGTCACCATCCGAGATTTGGAAACTACTAGGCAGAATTTTAATGAGTCCTTCACTACATTCTTAAGCAGATGGAGGAATAAAGTAGCCCAAATGATCCACAGGCCTGTTGAGAAAGAGCAAGTACGTATGCTGGTCAAGAACCTGCAACCAGTATACCATGAAAAACTATTCTACCAGTCCATCTCAACATTTGAAGAGTTGTTTGAGGTTGGAACTAGAATCGAGGATGCTATCTGTGAAGGCAAGATCAATGGAGCTGGGTCACTGAAAAAGGATAAGAGACCCCACACCTTTGGTGAAGATCAAGAGAGCCTAGATGTCAATGCCTTAAGCCTATCATCAAGCCAAAATGAATGCAGTAAGTGGCACAAGAAAGGAAACCAAAGAGTCTTCACACCACTTGACATGAGCTTATCTTCCGCTCTCAATCACCTTGTTCAAAAGGGCCACCTTGTACCTTTGGAGCCCAGTAAGCCTCCTAATCACCCACCTCCTGGGTATAATGAATCCAAGTATTGTGATTACCACCAAGACCAAGGCCATGAGACCGACAACTGTAAGAGGCTCCGTCACTCAATTCAGGATCTCTTAGATGATGCGCTGCACCCCAATCCAATCCACCACCTCGGTCTCGACCAACCCTTGGCCTATCCGTTTAAATGATCCCCTTCCATCGATGCTAATAAATGTTGAAGCTACGCAGTAAAGTGATGGTGTTTGGAACTTCTGTTAAAAAAAATAGAATAAGAATAATAAATGGGTCGCAAAGACACTCCATTTGAGACCAGGTCGAGTCAAGTTGAGTCTGTTCTATGTTCCGAGTCCATTTCAATTCTAGTCTTGTGATCAAGTCTGTCTGTCATCGAGTTGTTAATAAGTCTGTAAACCTTCTCTATTGATGGAATGAAATGTCATTTTGCTTAATCTGATGTGCCTAGTCATAAATGCATGAATCACTAAACTGAAGTGTCACTTTTCAAATTACCATGGATATTACTCTGGTAATAATTTTTCTACGACAAAACAAAAAAGAATCCTGAAAGGTTAAAGTCGATTTCACGCTGACACTGATGAAGAGCTGGAATTGAATAGTCTTACTTTAAGAATTTAAAGATGCTTTTGCTTCAATCTTGAAAAGACATACTTGAAACTGACTTGGGGCTTGCCCAACAGGTTTTTTCCACCATTTCGAAGCCTTAAGCCCAATCCAATTGGGAGCCACGCAATCTGTCCGATTGAAAGCAATGCAAACTTAGCCATTGATGGTAGCCAAACATTTCAGTGAGTTTCGTCTCCACTTTAAAAAAAATTAAAAATAAAAAAATATAAAAAAAAGAAAGAAAAAGAAAAGGAAAGAAAAAGCTCGCTAGGTTGAAAACCCGAAAGGGCACCTAGGCAAAAGTTAGAGCTGAAAAAGGTGTTGATTTCCAAAATCTGACCCTAGCCAGTCAAAATGTTGGAGAAAATTTTGATGAAACAAATGAGAGAATCATACGCTTCAAGATACATCTTAAGAACGTGCCAAGATCACATTTCAAAAGGCACAGAATGACCACAAATAAAGTCCAAGAGCTGACATGCACATTCTGGAATTCTGAGATTGCGGTTGAAAGATCTACAAGAATCGACTACATTAAAAAGCAAATTTGACTGGCTAGGCGAAGGTGAAAAGGATCAATCCTCAAAACAAAACAAAAAGAAAAAGAAAAAGAAAAAGAAAAGAAAAGGAGATTGAAACTGAATCCTTTTATTCAAAGCTACCACAAGTGGCTCATGTTTGAACTTCTTTGACAATTGGTTTGAAAAACCCTCATACCTCAAATCCCTTATTTCAGACCTTGCCTTGAACTACGCTCGACCTGATTCCCACTCGGGGATACGTAGGCAACCACATCGGTTCGGTTGCCCCACCCACAAAAATAGCCCAATTTCTTTCAAGCTTCGGCCCGAACTACGTTGGACCTGATCCCCGTTCGGGAGTACGTAGGCAGACTTTGAAAAAAGAAAAGAAGGATGGTTCGCTAGGTTGAAAATCTGAAAGGACGCCTAGGCAAAAGTTAGAGCTGAATCCAAGGTAAGCAATAACAAAAGAGAGAGAAAAAAAAGCTCGCTAGGTCACCTCACTAGTACCTAGGCAAAAGTTATGAGCATTTGAGAGATTAAAGTCACGGTCCTTGCCTCAAGCCAGAAATCACCTTCCACACTAGGGGAAAACTTTGGCTACTCGCCTCGTTTGCCTAAATTTTACTATCTACCCTTCATACAAGGGGCAAACTTTGGTCACCTATACCTCGTTTGCCCAAAACCTCCAATGAACCTTTCTCCAAACTAGGGGCAAACTTCGGTCATTTACCTCGTTTGCCTACCGATCCCACTTCATGGCCTTCAAACTAGGGGCAAACTTCGTTTGCCACCCGATCCCTATACACCAATGGTAAGCCTTCAAGTTACAAACATTGTCTTGAACAGATGGAAACGGAGCATCTTTTATTCTATAAGCTAAGGCACTAATTCAAAGCGCATCTTGGGAGAAGCAAAGAAATTTATTAGATTTGTAGGGAGGAATTTTCAAAAATAAGATTCACCATCAAAGTGATGCCACGTTAAGGTGAGAAGTAAACACAAAAGAGAAATGGTACATCATTTATGACAAGAGCACATCAAGTTTTGGCAAGTCGAGCTTGTTTCATTTCAGTGTCGAATGTGTCGTCCTCGTGTGTCGATGTCTGTTAGTCGTCAAGTCTGTCGTAGTCTCAAATAAGTGAGTTGATAGTGACTAATAATGAATTTTCTAAATAAAGTTATAAATTTTTTTTAGGAGTGTTCCAAGGATAATGCAAGCAGGAGTACCAAACACTATTACTGCACCAGTCAAGGCGTCAGCATGAGAAGCGTCCAAACTTGGGGAAAATTTCATCCCTTTCCAAACTGCCAAAAGTTAACCATCATCTTCTAGCAACATAAGTCCATGAGTGGCTGTTGATCTTTCATCTTTCTTCATGCAACATAAGTCCATGAGTGGCTGTTGATGATCTTTCTTCCTTCCTGCAACATAAGTCCATAAGTGGCTGTTGATCTTTCATCTTTCTTCATGCAACATAAGTCCATGAGTGGCTATTGACGATCTTCCTTTATCCTAGCAACATAAGTCCATGAGTGGCTGTTGATCTTTCATCTTTCTTCATGCAACATAAGTCCATGAGTGGCTGTTGACTGTCTTCCTTCGCTCATGCAACATAAGTCCATGAGTGGTTGTTGATGATCTTCCTTCGTCCATGCAACATAAGTCCATGAGTGGCTGTTGATGATCTTCCTTTATCCTAGCAACATAAGTCCATGAGTGGCTGTTGATCTTTCATCTTTCTTCATGCAACATAAGTCCATGAGTGGCTGTTGACTGTCTTTCTTTGCTCATGCAACATAAGTCCATGAGTGGCTGTTGATGATCTTCATTCGTCCATGCAACATAAGTCCGTGTGTGGCTGTTGATCTTCCTTCCTCCTAGCAACATAAGTCCATGTGTGGCTGTTGATCTTCCTTCCTCTAAGCAACATAAGTCCATGAGTGGCTGTTGACCATCTTTCTTCATGCAACATAAGTCCATGAGTGGCTGTTGATGATCTTCCTTTCTTCTAGCAACATAAGTCCATGAGTGGCTGTTGACTGTCTTCCGTCGCTCATGCAACATAAGTCCATGAGTTGCTATTGATTATCACCCTCCATCAGTGTCAAACCACCGTAAATCATCTCTGTCACAAACAAAATGATACCTTGACTCCCATTTAATGGGCGTATTTCCTTCTTCCTAGCAGAGTATATTACAAAATCTATACTAGCACGGGTCAAGAATTGAAGAGAGATTCTCAGAGAGTCCATCAGCTCCCCGAAAGCCCTAACCGGCTCTTTTGGATTGAGCATTACAGAATCTAACCAACCGCGAGAGATTCACAGATGAATCCTGGTTCTAGGTCAAGAATTAAAGAGAGATTCTCAGAGAGTCCATCAGCTCCCGAAGGCCCTAACCGGCTCTTTTGATTTGAGCATTACAAAATCTGACCAACCATGAGAGATTCAGAGATGGATCCTGGTTCTAGGTCAAGAATTGAAGAGAGGTTCTCAGAGAGTCCCCTATCATCCCCAGCAGAAGATAACAGAAGTCCGAACCGATTCTCCGGACTTGTCATCATAAGGATCGGCCAACGATTGAAAACATCACTCGCAGTCAAATCACCCCCGATTCCCAGGGCAAGCACTGTCTATTCACAATTCAAGGATCCGTGCCCACTGATTATCATGAGCTTTCTCACCTGTCAGTCACTATGAGTTTCCTCACTTATCGTGAGCTTCTTCGCTCCGGTTATCTAACCTGTCAATTATCGTGAGCTACCCAACTAATTATGAGCCTCCTTACTTTGGTTATTATAAAACTGTCAGTTATCATGAACTCCCTCACCTATGGGTTATCCTTAGTTATCACCCTCAAAGACCCCACATCCGATCCCATTCGCTTGCAAAGTACACTTCCCAAATTCCAAGAAGTTTGCCCTGAAATCCAGAGTCTTTTCAGACCATGGTCGGCCACTGCATCATAGTCAGAAGCACTAGCACAATACAAGTCCACTCAGAATGGCACATACCCCACAGCACCTGCTCATACTAGGGTCATAACACTAGACATGATAGGATTCATAACACAATTCATATCACATCCATGCATTGCATACCATCCTCATAGCATAGCATCCGCTTGGTTGTTGTGTGTGTACATGTGTGATTCATTCCTTTGTGCCCCGAACTACGTCCTGGTCTGATTCCCCTTAGGATACGTAGGCAGCTCACGCAGAGCACGACCAACACTAGCCTCAGCATCATTGCATCTTTTGCAATGCTTTTTTTATCCTAAATCTATAGCCTCCAAAAGACCTGTCTCTTCAAAGCTTTGGCACTCGCTTGCGACATGCGTTGCCTCGCAAGTTCATGCCAAAGAGGGGAAAACTGTAGACACCTCATTTTGTCGGCTATCAGATTTAGGAAACCCATAGGTTGGTGGTTCACAATGATCGAAAAAGACTTAAAAGGATTCCTGGAAGTTAGTTCTATCTCTCAGAATGCTCAGAATGACCAAAATGCCCCTGAAAGCCCAGAAGCTCCCAGATTTGGACCAAAAGTTCTGGAAACATGCTACGTCGTAAGAAAAATGATAAAAAGAGTTTTTAAGTAAAATCAGATGAAATCGTCAGCTCCCAGAGACCCCCGGAAGTCCCGGAAGTTCCCGGAAAGTCCCCGTTGATCGGTTTGACCAAGGTTTGACCAGGTTTGACTAAAGTTGGACCAAGTTTGACCAAAATCGTCCGAATTCACCAGAATCATTCTAGATCATGAGAAAAGTATTAAAATGAGTTTTAAAAGAAAATCGAGCGAAAACGTCAGCTCCTGGGAACTCCCAAAATTTTCCAGAACTTCCCGGGAATCCCAGGTTTGACTAGTTTGACCAGAATTTGACTTTAAAACTGGGGCACCGAAACAATTTTCAAATATTTTTCATGGATACTAGAGGTCGATAGCTTTCCAACGGTATGTCGCACGCAATTTTCGGGTTTAAAACGAGTTTATAATGAATTTCCAAATATGAAAAAGGCGATCAAATCGGCCTTTATCGTAATTACCGCAAAACTTTTCAAAGTGACCTATCCCCAAACTATTTTTTATGTAAAGTAGACTCCATTACCTTTCCAACGGTATATCACAACCTCAATTTGGAGTTCGTACGCATTTTCTGTGAATTTCGGACAAAATATGGCCTTTTCGCGAATACCGGAACCTCTAGGGGCCTAAACAGCATTATCTGGACAAAGGAGGAGCAGTGCCGCCGCGGCACTGGCCCATTGCCGCCGCGGCACTCCCCTCCAGAATAGTGTATTTTTGTAATTTTTCTTGGGGATTCATTTTGATTAATTGAAAACCAAAACGATGTAGTTTTATGTTCACAGACGTTTGGGACCAATGGGAACACTTCTAAAATCCCAAAACTACCCCAAATTGGCCTATATGAACCCCCCATTGCTCTTCATTTTGGGGGGGCCAAGTGTAAAAGCTTGAAAAGTTGTAGAGAAGAAGAGAGATAGAGATAGGTTTAGAAGAGAGCAAAGGAGCTTCCTCCTACTATTTTGCTCTAGAAAGTGAGTTTTAATCTTGTGTTATTCCATTACCTCTCTTATACTTCACATCCCAAACACCCCCAATCACCATTCTTGAGCATTCTTGAGTTAGGAAGCTACTTCCATGTCCAAATGTCAAAATCTATGAGTGAAACACCTAGCTACAAGTCCAAAATCACATTGATTATCATCTATTGATTGTTATTTACTTACTTATTCATATTATGTTCATCTCTTCTTGCCTCATTTCTTTTTTATTTTTCTTTATTTACTTACTTGTTCTTCATCATCTAAATGATGACATGAAGTTTGAGGTGAGTGAATCCTTACGGATAGTAGCTCTTGACCTCAAAAACATGTTTGATAGATGATGATCATAACTTCAATACCTCCAAGGTATTCTTGAAGTGTATTGAAGTTATGTTCTAATAAAAATAAATCTTTCCAACAATCTTGGAGGTTCTTGATGATGAGTTTGATGTTGAAATTTCAAGCGGCTATAATCTTCATTGAGTATTGAAAATATGCTTTCAAAACATCTACTTCAAAACCCCTCTTAAAACACCTCATTTTAATCTCAAGAAAGAAAACTCTAGTTTTTCCCAAAACTTTCAAAATAGTGAGTCAAAACAGTGAATAATCTGAGTTCAAAGATTTTCCTAGAACTCATTACTCAACATATGGATGCAAGGCCACTTGGAAAGTCTTCCTAACCCATTGGAGAACACCCATGATTTTTGGTTTGACATGGAAGTACTTGGTAATGGTCCATTTGGATCCAAACATTCCTTCCAGACATTCTGTTTTTGCTGTCACAGCAGCTTGGTCCACTTCCAACCTCTTTTTCAGAAACCTTTTCCAAAAGGGGTGGTCCTAACTTATTTTTCCCTTAAAATTCAATGTCTGAGGGAACTTTCTGTACAAAATGGATCTCTAGATCATTTGTTTTCATTTTCTAAGATATTTCAACATTTCAGTCGACAGTACGAACTCTGTTTCTGAGTGATCTCTATTGTTTATATGATTTATCTCAATCTGTGATAGTTATTAAAGATTGGTTTTTTGGGTTGTATTCTAGACACAATAAGGAACATCGTGATAAAAAATCATGAATTGAAAATATTCCTAACCCCTCTTTTCAATTTTCCAAAGATCTAGTTACTGTTCTGTCCACTATTCACAGCAAGCACATTTTAAATTTCATTCCTTGATTTGATGCTTATATGCATTCCAAATTAGTTCATATCTTAGGAAGTAGTTCATACTACATTTGTACATATCCCATATTGATTTCATTCATTCATTCATACACCTTTTAGACTTCTAAGCCATTCTAGGATTCCATGCACACAAGGCACACTACAACCTTAGTACAATCTAGATACATGCATTGCATCCATGCAAAGATTTGGAGCTTTTGTGACTCCTAATCTAAGAAGATTATAAGGAATGAACTTGATCACACGTTCATGTTTTCCTCGATCCAATCTTCCTTTCTCATCCGTCCCGGGGATTGAGAGGTTTTCTTTTCTCAAAGAATAACATGCATCATACTAGTTTGCTAAGCATATTTTGATTTTTTTGATTTTTTTGTTTAAAGAACAATTCATGTCCCCTTTAGATTAGGGAAACTTTACTATTTTGATATGTGATTAGACGATTTTTCCTAGGTTTATTTGTGTGATCTTTCACTTTGCATTGTGTGATACTTGGCTTAGATCTTATCAATGATATCTTATCTTTAGATCTTCCAATTTCAAGTTTTCTTATGTAATGTAATATGCTATCATAGTATTAATTGCCGAACCATACATAGTATGAGATGATTATTTGGATGCTAATTGAGGCCCGTCGAAAGACGGGGCGAGTTGAGCGTGTTTTAGTCGCGACAAAGGCTGCTTCCTCTCTCGTACCAAAACCCCGAGCCAAGATCTTTGGTTATGAAGGACCGGTGCCCTTTATCCATTTGGGTGAGTCAAATTGGGTTTCTTGGTTCCTTAAAGACCAAGTAGCGACTCTGTATCTGTTTTCAACAGACCTTTGCTCTTTCTTTGATCAAAATCAAACAAGTTTCAAAAGCAAACAAAGCGGTGGAATCCCGGTATCCACAATAAGTATGAAGAACTGGCAAAGAAAGTGGAAGAATTGGGGATGAAAGGAGAGAGTTCTAGGCATTTTTTGCCTGAAGAACCGTGCGGCACATGCAACATACTGGGACACACTACTCAATACTGTCCCAATGTACCGTATTTCAAGAACAACCCCCCATGGAAATGAATGCCATGCAAGGGTATAGGGGGGCGGGGAATTCCTACAATAATTACAATATGCAAAATAATAACAATAGATGGAATCACCCCGGGTTCGATTGGAAAAAACAATGCTGGGACCCAAAAACAATTTCAACAACAACAGCCCTACAATAACAATAATCAATATCAAGGGCAATACAACAGGCAGTCCCAGCCATTCCAGCAAAATAGAGCAAATAACTACAACAACGCTCAACCCCCTAATAATCAACAAGCAAATGTCTATGTGCCACCTCATAAGAAGGTGCAAGAGGAAGATCCACTCTCTAACGCAAATTTCACACAACAGTTAATTCAAATGATGAGCAAAATGTCCGCGACATTAGAGAGGATGGATGCATGTCAAGAAGGTTCGAGTGGCACATTTCCCGCTCAACCGCTTCCAAACCCTAAGGGATACAACAATGGTCCCCCTAATCATGAACAAACAAAAGCCGTGACTACACTAAGAAGTGGCAAAGTCATAGGGCAAAATAGGCCTCATTCTACTCCCGAGGAGTATGAAGAGGAGGAAGTGGTGACTAGGAGCAAACCATCTACTCAAGTAGAAGAGTCGTCCACTAATGACAAACCATTAGAACTAAATAAGGACACTCCTAAAAAAGTAGAAGAAGTTGAGAGAAGGCCCGGAAAGGAACCTGTCATTGACGAATTACCTAAATGCCCCTTCCTTGCGCCTTTCCCTCAAAGGCTTAAGAAACCCCAAAATGAGGCAAAGAATCAGGAGTTTTTGGAGTTATTCAAGCAAGTTAAAATTAATCTCCCACTCCTTGATGCAATCAAACAAGTGCCAGTTTACGCTAAGTATTTAAAGGACTTATGCACGGTCAAGAGGAGGCAAAGTGTAAAGAAACATGCCTATGTCGCTTGCCAAGCAAGCGCAATCATTCAAAATGAGTTGCCTCCAAAGTTTAAAGACCCTGGCACCCCAACTGTCTCGTGTAGAATTGGGAATCAAAGGATAGACAATGCACCCCTCGATCTAGGAGATAGCGTAAACTTGCTGCCATACTCAGTCTATAAACAACTAGGGTTGGGTGAACTCAAACCTACCCGAGTTACATTGCAATTGGCAGACAGGTCAGTCAAATATCCTAGAGGAATACTGGAAGACGTTCTGGTACAGATTGATACATTTGTCTTCCCGGTCGATTTTGTGATTCTGGACACTGAACCTGTGTCTAACCCATGTTCACAAATCTCGATGATCTTTGGACGTCCATTCCTCAACACCATTGATGCCACAATCAAAATAAGAAGTGGTATTATGACCATCGTATTCGGGAACATGACTTTAAATGTCAAGATTTTTTCAAATCCCCGACCCGAAGAATACGAGGACGAAGAAGAAGCGAACTTCATCGAAACGATCATCGAAGATGACATCGAAGATGAGGCTGATTTCGTTGATTACAAAGATCCCTTGGAGGTAGTTGTGTCGCAATTCTACGCTACTTATCAACCTAGCAATTGTACCCCATTGGACGCTGCCTTAAATCATGACTACCTCATGATGGAAACTAAAGAGGAAGATAGAGAGGAATGTATGTGGGTCACACCATATGAACCATTGCCTCCAAAAACAAAGTTAACTATGCCTTCGAACTTTCAGTTTCTCGATCTAGAATTAAAGCAGCTTCCGAAAGAGCTCAAATATGCGTTTCTAGGGACTGAAAAGACTTATCCTCTTATAATCTCAGCCGCGTTGAATTCTAAACAAGATGATAAGTTGATTCAAATGCTCAAACTGCACAAGAGAGCATTGGGATGGACTATTGCTGACCTAAAAGGCATAAGCCCATCTATCTGCACCCATAAGATATATCTGGAGGAAGACGCTAAACCTTCGCGACAAATGCAGAGGCGTCTGAATCCAAATATGCAAGAAGTAGTAAAAAAAGAAGTCTTAAAACTTCTGGACATTGGGATAATATACCCTATCTCTGACAGCTCTTGTGTTAGTCCAACTTAGGTGGTGCCCAAAAAGGCTGGAATAACAGTTATCCCAAACAAAGATGGCAAGTTAGTACCAACACGCATCCCCACTGGATGGCGGATGTGTATTGATTACCGAAAGTTAAATACTGTGACCCGAAAAGACCACTTTTCATTGCCATTCATGGATCAAATGCTAGAAAGAGTGGCAGGTCATAAATTTTATTGCTTCTTGGACGGATATAGTGGCTATAACTAAATCGAAATAGCTCCTGAAGATCAGGAGAAAACAACTTTCACTTGCCCGTTTGGTACATTCGCCTACCGCCGTATGCCTTTCGGTTTATGCAATGCACCTGCCAATTTTCAGCGGTGCATGTTAAGCATATTCAAGGATATGGTTGAACAGACACTCGAGGTCTTTATGGACGACTTCTTAGTGTTCGGCCATAGCTTTGCTAAATGCCTGGAAAACCTAGAGAATGTGTTAGCGAGTTGCGAGGACAAACACTTAGTGCTAAACTGGGAAAAGTGTCACTTCATGGTGACCAAGGGAATTGTCCTCGGCCACATTATCTCTGATAAGGGTATCCAAGTTGATAAAGCAAAAATAGATATAATTGCAAATTTACTTGTCCCTCGTACAGTTAGAGACATACGATCCTTTCTTGGACACGCAGGATTCTATCGACGTTTTATCCAAAATTTTAGTGCTATCTCCTGACCACTGTGCTAACTCTTAGTCAAAGATGCACCTTTCGAATGGTTGAAAAACTATCAAATATCTTTTGATGCACTAAAAGAACACCTTACCTCCGCACCGATAATACATGCACCCGATTGGAGTTTGCCGTTCGAGTTAATGTGCGATGCTAGTGACTACGCCACTGGTGCAGTTCTAGGACAGAGGAAGGACAACTAGCCTTATGTAATCTATTATGCCAGCCAAACACTGACCGAAACTCAAATGAATTATACGACTGCTGAGAAAGAGTTACTGGTAATTGTATTCACTCTAGATAAATTCAGGTCTTATCTAATAGGGTTCCCAATAGTCTATTTTACAGACCACTCGGCCCTCAAGTACCTGCTATCTAAGAAAGACGCGAAACAGAGGTTTATCCACTGGATACTCCTACTCCAGAAATTTGATATCACTATCAAGGATAAAAAGGGAGTAGAGAATGTGGTTGCTGACCATTTATCTCGGTTGACATTCACGGACAACACTGAGCCCGTACCTATAAAAGATGAATTCCCAGACGAGCAACTGATGGCCGTCTCCCACGTACCTTGGTATGCAGATATAATAAATTACCTCGTTACAGGAGAGACCCCGAGATATTGGTCAAATCAGGATAAGAAAAGGTTCCTCTCGTTTGCACGCCATTTCTTTTTCGATGACCCTTATTTATTCAAGTATTGTGCTGATCAGGTCATCAGGCACTGCGTCCCTAATGAGGATATAACCGTAATTTTAGCCTCGTGCCACTCTAAAGCCAGCGGTGGCCATTTTTCTTCTCAAAAGACCGCACAAAAAGTCCTACATAGCGGATTTTATTGGCCCACCATATTTAAGGACGCCTATTCTTTCTGTAAATCGTGCCAACGCTGTCAAAAGCTAGGTACCATTTCAAAAAGAAATTTTATGCCTTTAACCCCCATCATCACTATTGAAATATTCAATTGTTGAGGCATGGACTTCATGGGACCGTTTCCCAAATCTAATAATTGTGAATATATACTCCTAGCTGTGGAGTATGTATCAAAATGGGTGGAAGCGATACCAACGAGACGCAATGACCACAAAATGGTAATGTCCTTCCTTAAGGAACATATCTTGTCGCGTTTTGGAACCCCAAAAGCATTAATAAGTGACCAAGGCAAGCACTTTTGTAATAGACCCTTGGAGTCACTACTTAAGAAATACGGGGTACACCATAAGATAGCTAACCGTGAAATCAAGCATATAATAGAAAAGATGGTTAGCTTCAACAGAAAAGACTAGGCCTACAAACTGACTGATGCTTTATGGGCATACCGCACGGCCTTTAAGATAAATCTGGGAATGTCTCCATATACCTCAACCTAGAACGCTCAAGTGCGTTTTATCAATGTTGTTGTACTTTTTCTTTTGCTGGTTCTCATTTTGTTTTGTTCTTTTGTTTATTTATTCCTTTTTGAGTGTGATCTTGATCATAATCTGCTATTTCAATTTTATTCCTTTACCACTGTTCCACCATGAGAGATGATGATGTTCACTCAATACGGTCATGGGATGATTCAGAATATCAGAACCTATCGTGGACTGCTGATGAAATAGCATTCTGCTTATCTCCATACCAAGGGCCAGGAGCCGACGACATCGTTGACTTAACCCACGGATACATCCCATATGATCCTGTTCTCCTTCAGATCAACCCTATCGAGCATATGGACCTCTCTGGAGAGGAAGGTGAACCAAGATGTCTGATGGTACAACCAACTTTGATCAGCCGTATCATAGAAGCTCAGCAGACAGCAGAAGATTTCAAGTTATGGTTCACCAAGATGTCAGCCAAAGAACCAGAGGTCTGGAGTATTAGTACAGACGGAGCTTTACGATGTAAAGGTAGACTCTGTGTACCTAATGAAGAAAAACTTCAGAAAGACATATTGGATGAAGCTCATAAGTCACGGATGACGATTCATCCAGGAGGTACAAAGATGTACAAGGACTTGAAGAGAAATTTTTGGTGGGAAGGAATGAAGCGAGAAGTGGATGAGTATGTTTCTCAGTGTCTTACTTGTAAACAAGTAAAGGCAAAACATCATAAACCACCTGGACTTCTACAGCCGTTACCAATTCCTCAATGGAAATGGGAACACATCACCATGGATTTTTTGGTAGGATTGCCGAAGTCACAGCAGAACCACGACGCTATTTGGGTAATCATGGATCGACTTACGAAGACGGCACATTTTATTGCCTACAGTATGACGTATCCAGTGGAACGTTTGAGCCGAATGTATCTACAACACATAGTACGGTTACACGGAATACCTGTTTCTATCGTGTCAGATCGAGATTTACGCTTTACTGCAGAGTTTTGGAAGAGTCTCCAGACAGCGATGGGAACAACATTGAACTTGAGTTCAGCTTTTCATCCAAAGACCGATGGTCAGACTGAAAGAGTTAATCAAGTAATGGAGGACATGTTACGTGCTTGCGTCATTGATTTTGAGAATTCTTGGGAGACTCACTTACCTTTGATAGAGTTTGCTTACAACAACAGTTATCATTCGAGCATAGGAATGGCGCCGTTCGAAGCTTTGTACGGAAGACCTTGCCGATCGCCGCTATGTTGGACTGAAGTCGGAGATACTCAACTTCTTGGGCCAGAGAGGATACGAGAGACTAGTGAGAAGATTCAGATTGTACGTGAGAAAATGAAGACAGCTCAGACCCGACACAAAAGTTATGCTGACAAGCGACGCAAAGATTTAGAGTTTACCGTTGGAGATCATGTGCTACTCAAAGTTTCACCTGTTCGAGGCATCGTCAGATTTGGTCAGAAGAAAGGCAAATTATCGCCACGATTCATCGGACCGTTCGAAATTCTAGAGCGTGTTGGAAAAGTTGCTTATCACCTTGCGTTGCCCCCGAAGATGTCAGGAGTGCACAACGTTTTCCACATCAGTATGCTGAGGAAGTGTGTTGATAACCCAGCGCATGAGATCAACTTTGAAGATATTGAAGTCAACAACAACGTTACGTTCAACGAAGGACCAGTTCGCATTTTAGATCATGGAGTCAAGAAGCTCAGGAATAAAGAGATTCCATTAGTCAAGATTCAGTGGAAGCATCATGATGAAGGAGAAGCTTCATGGGAACTAGAGTCAGAGATGCTTGAGAAGTTTCCGTTTTTGTTTTAACTCTGTATGTTTTTAATTTCGAGGACGAAATCTTTTGTTGGGTGGTGGATGATGTAATACCCCGTATTTTCAATAAATAATTAATGCAGAGAGGTTCTATATACTTTCCTTGACCATTCATGCAATTTCATCTTCGATCGATCGAAGCTAGTTCGAGCGATCGAGAATCCCAGTATTTCAAGTGATCGAACCTTGTTCAATGGATCGAAACCCTACCGACATAAATTTAATACGTGGTCCCGACTTCGATCGATCAAACCTTTTTTTAATCGATCTAACTGACCGAGCTGAGTTCGATCGATCGAGCATCCTTCGATCGATCGAGAATGTAATTATCAAAATTCCAGTTTCTGCGCAAATGCTGCCACCTATACTCCCATTTCCCCTATATATACATTGCATTCGTGTGTAATGTAAGGTTGCTGAACCTTGTGCTTAAGAGAGAGTTGAGAGTGTGTGCTTGTGTGTTGGTACATATATATACACATACCTCCATATATCTATATATATACACAGCTTGGAGAAGAAAAGAAGGAGAAGAAGAAGAACAAGAAGAGGCCAAGAAAGAGAGACAGGAGAGACGAAGAGAGGAGCAGAGAGAAGTGGCCACCATTGGAGGAAGCTTGGAAGCTTTCAACCGAGCCAAATGCGCCCTTAACAACTTTCGGTGAGTTCCAAACTCACTCGGTAACTTAGTTATGATGTTTTACATATTCTGGACGTATAAATTATAACCCAAATACCTCAGCACATTCTGCACGTTCACAGGAAGAAACTGTGGAAGACGAAGTTCGACCGATCGAACTGAGTTCAATCGATCGAACATCACTAAGTCTCAATCGATCGAAATAAGTTCAATCGATCGAGATCACTTTTCTTCGATCGCTCGAGAAGACTTCAACCGATCGAACATCACCTTTCCTCAATCGATCGAGAGGACCTCAATCGATCGAACCCGAGCAGAACATGAATGTATTCCTTTCAGTTTATAATGCATAGTGCGTAGTTATTTAATTGTTGTTTCATGTTCCTATTATGCGATATTATGGATTTCGGAGGTAATGGGATACGATAACGAGATTGAGATAACATGGTGAGTAACGTAGTCGGGTTCGGAATGCTAGTAATAGTACGACGCGATAACGGAGTAAGTTGAGATGATAATACTGGGTAGTATTGGATAAGTGAGAAGTGAGTCAGTAAGAGGATTTGTATGTTCAAGGTTGTGTGAGTCGAGCTGATGATTCGCTCAGGTTGAATCCAATAAGTGTATGTCAAGGATTTGATCAGGATCGTGAGAATTATGGGTGCACAGCACTCGCAAGCGTTCTTAAAAGAGGTGAACAGTAAGAGTTCTTAAAAGCGGTGAACAAGAGTAGATGTGGCACGCCCATGATTTGAATTACCAGAGCTATGTATGTACAATACTCGCAAGCGTTCTTAAAAGCGGTGAACAGTAAGAGTTCTTAAAAGCGGTGAACAAGGGTATGGGTACATCCATGGACCAGTCGTTATATGAGAACGATGTATGGGTGCTCGCAAGAGTTCTTAAAAGCGGTATAGCGGTGAACAAGAGCACTGGTATGTTGTGCTGATATAATCAGTTCGAGATAGTCAGTGGGTATTGTGAAATCAGCCTTAGAGTGGGAATTGATAAGAATCGATTAATGATATGTCTGAATAAACGAGTGAGGAATATATTTAGTATCACTGTCATACATTGTTCATAATGGTAATTATATTATTTCTATGAGACTGTGTTAGTTAGTGCTCACTCAGCTTTTAACAAGCTGACGGCCTTTATTGCCTGGACATTCCCCGTCCAGACTATCCTGTCCTTTACAATGCAGATGAAGGAACTTATGGCGATAACGATTACCCTGAAGGGAGTTACGTGGAGAATGGCCCCACTGATGCCAGTAATGCTGACGCCTATCCGTATGCCAGCTGAAGATTTGAAGATAGATGGTAGTTTATATTACTACTTTTCATTTACTGTTGTACTTTGTAGTTTAACGGGTACTTGGACATATATTGTCTCCAGACCTGTTGTGATCTTGTGGACCATACTCTGATGTTTGTAATAGATAGAACCGTGTTTATATTTCAGTTGTTTTACTGTTCCTGTTGTTCTTGTGAACTAGTACTATGTGGTGTGGATTATCAGTGACTTTCACTTGTCATTCCCTATGGACCCATAAAGGAAATTTATTTTTCTCTATTTATGCTACTCCGGGGCGTGACAGGGTTTTTTGGTATCAGAGCTCCTGGTTATATTACGGTTAGGTTCTGATATTGTCATTCACTGATGGATCCCACACCATCTGGTCCTAGTATGTTAAGATTTCCTGAGATGAGATATGAGTTTAAGATAAGTTCGTCTTCCTAACGATAGATAGTTTTCCTTTGCAGGATAGCATGGATCTAGAGTTCCATCAGTTTGTTACCGATGCTTATGGAGGACACGTGATCCATGGGGATACCGTGGAGCCAGCTGACCCAGAGTTTTATCGTGAGCGTGTATGCCAGATAGCTAGGAGGCATTTGGAGGAGGACATGTGGAGAACACTTTATGTGATAGAGAGGACTCACCCGACGCAGATGCGTATGGATGCTTACCATACCGCGAGGATTGGTAGAGACATTTGCCAGGAGATATTACGGTTAGTTCAGAGTAATCCCGAGATGGATGAGATTGAGTTGAGAGCTATTGTAGCCGGTCCACCAGAGCCTGTAGTTGCAGCAGCAGCACCATCACCGGTACCTGACGTACCAGTTCCAGAGCCTGAGCCGATTCAGGAGGATGAGGACCAAAAGCCTGAGGATGAGCATGCCGATGAGGACATGGACGGGGACGGAGAGGAGGAGCCGATAGACGACGAGGACCCAGTAGAGGATGAGCATGCAGACGATGCAGATGATGATGAGCCTGAGGATGACCCCGAGGAGCCAGAGTTTGAGCCAGAGGATCCAGTACCAGACCCAGAGGCTATTGAGGCAGACATAGTAGTAGATGAGGATGCAGTCGATGAAGAGATAGTTGTGCCAGAGGTACCAGTTGTGCTTCAGATACCAGCTGGACCGATTATGCATATGGCAGCCATGGCCGATATGGCAGTAGGATGGATGGCTCAGATGGTCGCTCAGCCAGCGGGTTTTTTTATAGGAGAGGCCGCGATAGCAGGAGCTCTTGATATAGCCGACGGATTCGCCGTAGTAGCAGTCGATGTCGCTAACCAGGCGATAGTGGACGTGATGGAGGACGATGATGCAGAGATGATAGAGGATTGGGATATAGGGGTAGTAGTTGGAGATCTTGTTGCACCAGTCGAGGATGATCCACTCGAGGAGATGGAGATTGATTTAGAGGACGAGGCACCACCAGCAGGATCAGATGTTGACGACTTTTGAGTCAGGACCTGCAGGGCTTAGTTTTGTTAGTTTTACCAGGACATGTTGTCCACTAGATTTTTGGGAGCTTGAGAGATAGCTATTTGACCATAGCTTTGTATAGATGTTAGTAGTAGTATTAGTAGTTGACCTTAGTGTTGTGTTTGCTTATGTCCCACGTGGTACATGGTATGGTTACTGTGTACTCCATGGTACATCTTTTGATATCTATATATATACGAGCAGTACTTTTGATATTGATTGTTGGTTGCTTGATGTGTTGTCTTGTAGAATTGTTAGCTCTTGCTACTTCTCGTTCTATCTTGGTTTCGGTTCTGTGAGAAGACTTTCAGCTAATCGATATGTCTCTTATAGGCGATACTCGTTATTATCATGGTAGGACCCTTGAGAAATCACCAAGCGCGTAATGGAGCACCTATTCCAGAAGGGATGGATCCGACGGGAATTTTCGAAGCCTTCATGCAGAGGATGGAGCATGTGGGAGATACTTATAATCATTCGACTCACCAAAGACCTCTTGCACCCTGAGAAGTTTGATGGACTAACATAACCTTGGAAAGCGGAACAATGGATAAGAGAAATGGAGTTGATATTCGAAGCGTTGGAATGCAGCGAACAAGAGAAGCGTCGTCTTGCTACATTTCAGCTTACTTATGCCGCCGCAGATTCGTGGGAAGCCGAGCGAGCCACTATTGGGATCGATACTGGTAAAGGTATGCCATGGGAGACATTCAAAGGACGATTTTTGGAGAAGTATTTCCCAGAGGATGAGAGAGATCAACAGGAAAGGAACTTTCTCAATCTGGTACAAGGAGGATGGACTGTACGAGAATACACAACACAGTTCGAGCGTCTATCCATATTTGCTCAACATATGATAGACACGCCACAGAAGAAGGTGAAGAGATTTCACCAAGGATTGAATCCCCACCTCAGACATATGATGGTTGGTCATCTGAATCAATCATTTGAAGGGATTGTTAGATTTGCAGCAGGGTTGGAAAAGGATGCTTATCCAGCACAACAACCACAGATGAATCGACCTCAGACATCTAGAAGTTTTCAACAGAAGAATTTCCATAACCTGCCACCAAGGAATACTCAAGGTTGGAGACCTCAGAGTAATTTCCAAAGGAACAAGAGAACCTAGGAAGGAACCAGAAAGCCGCAACAGGGCTATACTCGACCCCAACAATATCGCCAGCAAGGATCACAACCGCAGGCACAATTGACAGCGCCGCCAAGCAATAGCGGAGGATGTTTTAATTGCGGAAAGTCAGGGCACGTTGCCAGATTCTGTACAGCCCCTAGAGTTAACCGCAAAATGGATATTGTCTGTCGGAATTGCAACAAGCCAGGGCACCTGAGCAAGGATTGTCGTGCACCACAAGGAGGGTACTATGGAGCATCGATTCAAGGGATACAAGGACCTCCAGATCAGACAAGGATGAATGCTATTATCCCAGGAGAAGCAGGCTTTAACGCTGATGAGCAGCAACATTTGGAAGGTACGCTTGTACTCTTTCATAGGCCAGTTAAAGCTTTATTTGATACTGGAGCTGCACGCTCATTTATTGCTGTTAAGATTGTGCGTCAATTGGGTTTAAAACCCCAGACACTTGAGTCAACACTGAATGCAATGTCACCGTTGGGAGTGACAGTTAAGTTGAGTAAAGTGTGTAAAGATTGCCCATTGACCTTGGGAGATAGGAATCTTCCTGCAGACTTGATAGTTCTGTCAATGTCCGGATTTGATGTTATCCTAGGGATGGATTGGTTAACTAAGTACAGTGCCAATTTGGATTGCCCTACTAAGTCGATTGTATTTCCGAGACAAGGAAAACCGACGATTAGATTTCAGTGTCAGCCGACGAGTGATATGTTTCTTACGAGTAGTTTGGCTACGATCGGGAGTACAAGTACAGAACTCACGATGGATCCGATTCCTATTGTACAAGATTTTCAGGATGTATTTCAGGATGTTAAAGGACTTCCGCCAAAAAGAGAAATAGACTTTTGTGTGGAATTAGTACCTGGTACATTGCCTATATCTAAGACTCCATATAAGATGGCACCAACTGAGATATTGGAACTGAAGAAGCAAGTTCAGGAACTTGAAGATTTAGGATTTATTCGCCCAAGTACGTCACCTTGGGGAGCACCAGTTCTGTTTGTGAAGAAGAAAGACGGAACACTTCGACTCTGTATAGACTACAGGGAGTTGAACAAGGCTACGATCAAGAATAGATATCCACTACCTCGGATAGATGACCTATTCGACCAGTTACAAGGATCTAGGATCTTTTCCAAGATCGATCTGCGTTCTGGATATCACCAACTGTTAGTTCGACCAGAGGATGTATCGAAGACTGCATTCAGAACAAGATACGGGCATTACGAGTTTTTAGTTATGCCTTTTGGATTGACGAATGCGCCAGCAGTATTTATGGACTTAATGAATAGAGTATTCAGATCATATCTGGATCAATTCATTGTAGTGTTCATTGATGATATACTGATCTACTCAAAGACAGAAGAGGATCATAAGGAGCATTTACAGGTTGCCTTACAGACACTTCGAGATAGCAAGTTGTATGCAAAGTTCAGCAAGTGTGAGTTTTGGCTACGGAAAGTCAAATTCTTGGGACATGTTATATCTCGAGATGGTATCTCTGTGGACTCATCTAAGATTGATGCAGTCTTAAGCTGGAATAGACCGACCAATGTGACAGAGGTCAGAAGTTTTCTTGGGTTAGCAGGATATTACAGAAGATTTGTAGAAGGATTTTCCAAGTTAGCAGGACCACTGACGAATTTAACAAGGAAGGAGACGAAGTATGAATGGACGGACAAGCATGAGGGTGCATTTCAGGAGTTAAAAGAGAAATTGACTTCTGCGCCAGTACTTGCGATACCTAAGAATGGAGAAAGGTATGTGATCTACAGTGACGCATCGCACCAGGGATTGGGTTGTGTACTTATGCAAGACGGGAATGTTATCGCATATGGATCAAGACAATTGAAGGTACACGAGAAGAATTATCCTACGCATGATTTGGAATTGGCAGCAATAGTGTTTGCCTTGAAGATTTGGAGACATTATCTCTATGGAGAAAAGTTTGATCTATTTTCCGATCATAAGAGCTTGAAGTATTTGTTCTCTCAGAAGGAGTTGAACATGCGACAACGAAGATGGATGGAGTTAGTCAAGGACTATGGCTTTTCATTGCAATACCATCCGGGTAAAGCAAATGTCGTAGCAGATGCTTTGAGCCGTAAACCTCGACTAGTGATCGCTGCATTGCTAATTCGAGAATGGAAATCGTTGGAGGTATTAGCCGAATTCCAGCTCCAGCCAGTGGAACCAATGGAAAGACAACATTTTGTATGTCTGATGGTACAACCAACTTTGATCAGCCGTATCATAGAAGCTCAGCAGACAGCAGAAGATTTCAAGTTATGGTTCACCAAGATGTCAGCCAAAGAACCAGAGGTCTGGAGTATTAGTACAGACGGAGCTTTACGATGTAAAGGTAGACTCTGTGTACCTAATGAAGAAAAACTTTGGAAAGACATATTGGATGAAGCTCATAAGTCACGGATGACGATTCATCCAGGAGGTACAAAGATGTACAAGGACTTGAAGAGAAATTTTTGGTGGGAAGGAATGAAGCGAGAAGTGGATGAGTATGTTTCTCAGTGTCTTACTTGTAAACAAGTAAAGGCAGAACATCATAAACCACCTGGACTTCTACAGCCGTTACCAATTCCTCAATGGAAATGGGAACACATCACCATGGATTTTGTGGTAGGATTGCCGAAGTCACAGCAGAACCACGACGCTATTTGGGTAATCGTGGATCGACTTACGAAGACGGCACATTTTATTGCCTACAGTATGACGTATCCAGTGGAACGTTTGAGCCGAATGTATCTACAACACATAGTACGGTTACACGGAATACCTGTTTCTATCGTGTCAGATCGAGATTCACGCTTTACTGCAGAGTTTTGGAAGAGTCTCCAGACAGCGATGGGAACAACATTGAACTTGAGTTCAGCTTTTCATCCACAGACCGATGGTCAGACTGAAAGAGTTAATCAAGTAATGGAGGACATGTTACGTGCTTGCGTCATTGATTTTGAGAATTCTTGGGAGACTCACTTACCTCTGATAGAGTTTGCTTACAACAACAGTTATCATTCGAGCATAGGAATGGCGCCGTTCGAAGCTTTGTACGGAAGACCTTGCCGATCGCCGCTATGTTGGACTGAAGTCGGAGATACTCAACTTCTTGGGCCAGAGATTATACGAGAGACTAGTGAGAAGATTCAGATTGTACGTGAGAAAATGAAGACAACTCAGACCCGACACAAAAGTTATGCTGACAAGCGACGCAAAGATTTAGAGTTTACCGTTGGAGATCATGTGCTACTCAAAGTTTCACCTGTTCGAGGCATCGCCAAATTTGGTCAGAAGAAAGGCAAATTATCGCCACGATTCATCGGACCGTTCGAAATTCTAGAGCGTGTTGGAAAAGTTGCTTATCACCTTGCGTTGCCCCCGAAGATGTCAGGAGTGCACAACGTTTTCCACATCAGTATGCTGAGGAAGTGTGTTGATAACCCAGCGCATGAGATCAACTTTGAAGATATTGAAGTCAACAACAACGTTACGTTCAACGAAGGACCAGTTCGCATTTTAGATCATGGAGTCAAGAAGCTCAGGAATAAAGAGATTCCATTAGTCAAGATTCAGTGGAAGCATCATGATGAAGGAGAAGCTTCATGGGAACTAGAGTCAGAGATGCTTGAGAAGTTCCCGTTTTTGTTTTAACTCTGTATGTTTTCGATTTCGAGGACGAAATCTTTTGTTGGGTGGTGGATGATGTAATACCCCGTATTTTCAAAAAATATTTAATGCAGAGGTTCTATATACTTTCCTTGACCATTCATGCAATTTCATCTTCGATCGATCGAAGCTTGTTCGAGCGATTGAGAATCCCAGTATTTCAAGCGATCGAACCTTGTTCAATCGATCGAAACCCTACCGACATAAATTTAATACGTGGTCCCCACTTTGATCGATCAAACCTTTTTTTAACCGATCTAACTGACCGAGCTGAGTTCGATCGATCGAGCATCCTTCGATCGATCGAGAATGTAATTATCAGAATTCCAGTTTCTGCGCAAATGCTGCCACCTACACTCCCATTTCCCCTATATATACATTGCATTCGTGTGTAATGTAAGGTTGTTGAACCTTGTGCTTAAGAGAGAGTTGAGAGTGTGTGCTTGTGTGTTGGTACATATATATACACATACCTCCATATATCTATATATATACACAGCTTGGAGAAGAAAAGAAGGAGAAGAAGAAGAACAAGAAGAGGCCAAGAAAGAGAGACAGAAGAGACGAAGAGAGGAGCAGAGAGAAGTGGCCACCATTGGAGGAAGCTTGGAAGCTTTCAACCGAGCCAAACGCGCCCTTAACAACTTTCGGTGAGTTCCAAACTCACTCGGTAACTTAGTTATGATGTTTTACATATTCTGGACGTATAAATTATAACCCAAACACCCTAGCACATTCTGCACGTTCACAGGAAGAATCTGTGGAAGACGAAGTTCGACCGATCGAACTGAGTTCAATCGATCGAACATCACTAAGTCTCAATCGATCGAGATCACTTTTCTTCGATCGCTCGAGAAGACTTCAACCGATCGAACATCACCTTTCCTCAATCGATCGAGATGACCTCAATCGATCGAACCCGAGCAGAACATGAATGTATTCCTTTTAGTTTATAATGCATAGTGCGTAGTTATTTAATTGTTGTTTCATGTTCCTATTATGCGATATTATGGATTTCGGAGGTGATGGGATACGATAACGAGATTGAGATAATATGGTGAGTAACGTAGTCGGGTTCGGAACGCTAGTAATAGTACGACGCGATAACGGAGTAAGTTGAGATGATAATACTGGGTAGTATTGGATAAGTAAGAAGTGAGTCAGTAAGAGGATTTGTATGTTCAAGGTTGTGTGAGTCGAGCTGATGATTCGCTCCGGTTGAATCCAATAAGTGCATGTCAAGGATTTGATCAGGATCGTGAGAATTATGGGTGCACAGTACTCGCAAGCGTTCTTAAAAGCGGTGAACAGTAAGAGTTCTTAAAAGCGGTGAACAAGAGTAGATGTGGCACGCCCATGATTTGAATTACCAGAGCTATGTATGTACAATACTCGCAAGCGTTCTTAAAAGCGGTGAACAGTAAGAGTTCTTAAAAGCGGTGAACAAGAGTATGGGTACATCCATGCACCAGTCGTTATATGAGAACGATGTATGGGTGCTCGCAAGAGTTCTTAAAAGCGGTATAGCGGTGAACAAGAGCACTGGTATGTTGTGCTGATATAATCAGTTCGAGATAGTCAGTGGGTATTGTGAAATCAGCCTTAGAGTGGGAATTGATAAGAATCGATTAATGATACGTCTGAATAAACGAGTGAGGAATATATTTAGTATCACTGTCATACATTGTTCATAATGGTAATTATATTATTTCTATGAGACTGTGTTAGTTAGTGCTCACTCAGCTTTCAACAAGCTGACGGCCTTTATTGCCTGGACATTCCCCGTCCAGACTATCCTGTCCTTTACAATGCAGATGACGGAACTTATGGCGATAACGATTACCCTGAAGGGAGTTACGTGGAGAATGGCCCCACTGATGCCAGTTATGCTGACGCCTATCCGTATGCCAGCTGAAGATTTGAAGATAGATAGTAGTTTATATTACTACTTTTCTTTTACTGTTGTACTTTGTAGTTTAACGGGTACTTGGACATATATTGTCTCCAGACCTGTTGTGATCCTGTGGACCATACTCTGATGTTTGTAATAGATAGAACCGTGTTTATATTTCAGTTGTTTTACTGTTCCTGTTGTTCTTGTGAACTGGTACTATGTGGTGTGGATTATCAGTGACTTTCACTTGTCATTCCCTATGGACCAATAAAGGAAATTTATTTTTCTCTATTTATGCTGCTCCGGGGCGTGACAGTATGTCAGTTACTTGTTGTTCAGGTTTCAATGCCCTCTACTTGCAAGTGCACATCGATCTATCCTGCCAATAGTGAGGTTAATTCTTGGTCACATGCCTTCCTTTTTCTTTTCGTTTTGCTTTGTTTATCTCTTCCTGTTTGTTCTTTTTGTTGCTCTAGTTAATTTATTTTCTTCATTTCCTTTTGTTTTCCCTTTGTCAGGAATATCACTATGAATCCACCAGTTCCACCGTTGTATCTTCCACATCAACTCTTTCATGGCGTTGGACCATACATAAGATCCCCGGGATCTCCGCCGCAAGAGGAACATCCGATGCAAAATTACACTCCGTTATCCTTGTCTCCATCCGGATCCCCTGTTGTTGGTGGAATCAATTCCTTAGCGAGTTCGGACTTGCTCGATGATGTCCTCGCTGCTTTCCACTTGTTCTGGGAAAGGGAATCATCAAGTTCAGACTCTACATTTGACGCTCTGGCAGAGAAGGAGGTTGTGGAAGACGGAATCTTTCTGCTTGAAGAATAGTGTTTCACTCCAATTGTTTTATGTCATTCCATATTTCCTTTCATCAATTGGAGTGTATTCTTGGACAAAAGTTTTGTTAATTCAAGTTTTATTTTAGTTTTTCTTTTTCAATAAGGTTTTAACGACCATGTAGTGGGCATTAATATTGCAAAAGGATGCTATTTTAAGGATTGATTTATATAAATTTGAAATTTTCTACTATGAGGATGATGTTTTTGGCTTACATGTTCTGTCAATGTACTATTTTATCACTATTCTGTATGTCCAGACTAGTGTTGGTTAGTTGGGGGTGTTTAATTTCTCAAATTAGGGATATTGTAGAGTTTCTTTGCTCGATCGATCAAATGTCCTTCGATCAATCGAGAGTATCGGAACCTCGAGCGCTTGAGGAGGGCTCAATCGATCGATTGTTCGATCGATCAAAAAATCTCGAGCGATCGAAACCCTTATTGAAACGAGGCGTCGTCTATACCCTTCATCAGTTTCTTTCTCTCCCTCACTTCTCGAGCGATTGAACACAGAGGGTAACACAAGCACTTTCCCCCCCCCTACTTACACCACATCAATTGCGGAGCAACGGTCTCTCTGATCATCACCCTCATCCCCCTCTCGGTGCTTCTCTCGAGGTGAGGCCCTGAGAACCCCCTCGTTTTTTCTTCCCATTTCATATTCGTATGGGGGTGCCCCCCATTAGTTATTTAACTCCTTTACTTAGTTTTCTTATTATATTTGTTGCTTTCAGGCTCTTCCCGTTCTCAATCGTCGATACTGCCACTTCGCTGTGTTCGATCGATCGAACTGGTTTCGAGCGATCGAACTCAGCATCCTTACGATCGATCGAACCTTCTCGAGCGATCGAACCTGCAATATTCTCAATCGATCCAACAGGCTTCGATCGATTGAAGTGTGACAGTTTCATTTCTTTTTCTGGTTTTCCTGCTTTCAATGTTTCTTTGTTTCTCTCTTATGTTTCAGGGCTAAACAATGAACCCTATCACTGGGTATCACAAAGCCAAGCCATTTGACCTAACCATACCCGACCCTATACCCGAGCACGGGTTCAGAAATGACGAAGACCGGGTATGGTTCACCAGATATTTCCAGTCACGCAAGGTCATGCTTGAGCGACCCCTAGAGACAGCTTGGCTGGCTACTCCTTGGTATCTTGCACGAATACGCACCATACCACAGTGGTACACGCTCTTCTCACAGCCTAAGCTCGTTAATCTATCCTGGATCCGGGAGGCGTGTGCTACGATGATCAGGGATCCAGTTGCTCCGTTCACACTCCGCTCCTTCTTCCGTGGCTGGGAAATTGTTTTTAGTCCGGCCACTGTCTCCGCTGCTATTGGGGTACCTGAGGTACCTGATTGTGTTTGTCCGCATCGCCCCGACACACCGCTGCTCTCCCCAACCATTATTATCAGAGAGATCACTCGGGGTGCTCTTCCGAGCTGGGATGGCGAGACTCTTATTCCTGATGTTTTCCTTACAGATAATTATCATATGCTGCACCTCGCCCTCAGTAATTACCTCTTAGTGACATCGTATCAGGAGAAGATTGCAGCGTGGTATGCATGGGTATTATATACATTGATTTCATGAGGCACCCCACTCGCTACATTCAGGCCAAGAAGCACCTGAAGGGTGCTTGGGCCATTCACAGGGTTATTGAGCAGGCAGGTCTACTTCCATTGGCAGTTGATATGACTGCCCAGTCTTGCAGCCATTTGGGCAAGACTGCTTCCCGCCGGTCTGAGGCACAAAAGAGAAGAGGCAGGGCAAAGGCAAGGCGAAAGTTGGAGAGAAGAGGAGGAGAGGAGGAGGCACCGATACTGAGGGTGCTGTTTATGGGACACCTACTGAGGCTGAGGAGCATGATTTAGAGGAGGAGATAGATCCTGTTGAGGAGGTGGAAAGATTTGAGTTGAGACAGAGGTCTCAGGCTAGTACCCAGGGAGAGTCTTCTTCTGCGCCTCTCCCGACTATTCATGAGTTGCTATTGGAGGAGATGGAGGCCAAGATTAGACTTGAGGGTAAGGTGGATGTGATGACTACTCTGCTGGAGGCGATCTTGATACAGATCGGAGTTGACCAGGCAGCTCATACAGCTGCTCCTGCCGTACCTAGCGATCTGCCTTCAACTGCTCCAGACACTTCCACCGTCCCGTTGTAGACACCCCAATTTTGACCAAACGTCAAATCTAGGGATTGGTTACCTCTCAAAAGACCGATGATGACAATGGCCGGTGAGATTCGAAGATTTTCCAGGAAATTCAAAATCTTCAATTGATTCTTCAAGAAAAATTTCAAAATTAAAAATAGAAAATTTAAAAAGGAGAAAGAAGAGAGAGAGTTTGGGTATTCGGGAGAAACCCGAACATTGAAGAACACATGAGGAAATCAGTCTGAGAATTTGCTCAATATATATATAAAAGAAGAGTTTTGAAAAGAAATATAAAATAAAAATGATGAAAAAGGAATTTTAAAATAAAGAGGAATTTTTGAAAAGAAAGGAAGAAAAGAAAAGGAAAAAGAGAGGAGGAATAATACATTTAGAGCATATATTATGGATGTATTCTTAATGGAATATATTACAAATACAAGTATTTTAACATAATTCGTCAATAATTAAGCTTATGTTAATATATATGTTGAAAATTAAAAAGTAGGGCAAAATTCAGTTAGCCCCGGCACCAGGAAAACCCGATGTCACTCACTGAGTGCCGCCTGGCATTCAGCGAATGCCGCCTGGCACTCAGCGAGTGCCGCCCGGCACTCAGCGAATGCCGCCGGGAACCGTCGAGTGCCGCTGGCTGTAACAGACTACTTTTCTCACATGTTCTATAAGAAAACTTTGCACATGGGTCTCCACCCGAATTTACCCATTTATCCTTGAGATGATGGCCTATATAAACAAACTTTCATCTTCATTTTGAGGGGACTTGAACTTTTGAATCAATATACAAACATATACAAGAGATATACTTGAGTTTAGAGAGAGAATGATATAGAGAATTGAGAAGAAGAGAAGAATTTCTTGAAGAATTTGAAGAGTTTTGAGAAGAATTTGAAGATCTTGGAAGAAGCTCACAAGAAATTGAGTTAGGATAATTCAATCACAAGTTCTTAGATCTAGGAACTTTTCACATTTTCAAAACCTCTCTTCTTACCCCATTTCATCACACACCACCAAGAACTTGTGATTGAACCTCATAACACTTCATTAATTTGGATCTAATTAATGCCTTGGGTTTGAGATAAATTATTTTTGAATTATGTGTTCCTAAATAAAGCTTTGATTTCCTTTATTTCTATTTCATTCATAAGGTTCACGAGATCTTCCATATCTCATTGAAACTCTTTGAGTTTTGATTCCTTAGTTTCCTATGATCTTATGATCCATATGGAGACTAAAATGAATCATGGTCATAATCTACACATAGTGGTGAGATACTAGTATCAACTCATGACTATGAATCTTATGGAATTCATACTATATCCCATGGAGATTAGAGTAGATTTGTTTTTTTTTAGTCTCCAATGACCATCAAATGGTAGGAGAAGTAGTTTAGTTTAAGTCAATCTCTATGGCTTAGACTAATCTCTTCCTTGGGTTTTGAGAAGTTCTCTATACTTCATCCAAAACCTACATGTACAGATGTCCTTAGTCTCCAATGACCATCAAATGGTAGGAGAAAATGGTTTAGTTTAAGTCCAACTTCATGATTTAATAGTTGGGGTTAACAAATAAAGTTGAACTTGATTAATGAAAACAGCGAGTTCACAAACTGTTTTTGATCAAAGATTTTTAGTTCGAAATCTGACCGTTGAAATCAAGTGAAACCAACGGGAAAGTGTTAATAACACAATGTTCTACCACTGTATTTTTTGTTTTAAGGTGGTTTTATGTTTAGAGGGGTTTTATCATGGGTTTTGTGAAGTGACAATAATCTGTCCAGAATTTCAGCACAGCAACACTCTTTTGGAATAAATAAATCGGGATTTTAATAAAGTGTTTGTGACCCAAAATAATTTTGTCTAAGAACCTTAATGTGTTAGGAAGGTTCACTAAAAAGAATGAAGCAATTCAGATTTGTTTGCTATTTCTAAAAAATCATGCAAGATCTCTGGACAGAGAGTTGTAAAATCCTGAGTGAGGTCTAGTATTTTTCGTATTCCCGGAGATCTAACCGTTGAAACCTCGATTTTCTTTTTTGGTTAGAAACTAGACTCACAGAGGCATAACATATCCAAAAATCATTAAGATCCAACCGTTGGAAGTATTTTATTTCTATTTTTTTAAGATCTGGTCTGCTCTGTGTAATTCATAAAAAACTGCTACTGTTTTGTCTAATCTTATTTATTTCAACTCAAATCGTTCCCTAATGTCTTGGGACCCAAATCATGTTTTGAATAATGATAATTTAGCTTAAATCCAGAGGCTAAGTGATCCAAATTAGTGAATAAATCCATGTTTTATTCTTATTCACATTCATTCATTCATGTACATCAATGCTTATGATTAGGACTAGCTATTGAATAAAGTTGGATTTCATGCTTAATAGATCTAAGCTAGAGAATTGGGATTGATTTTTTTGATATCATATTATTATGTGAAGCATGTGGACTAATGTTTGTTTTGTAGCGCATTTGAGGTACAACTTCTCATCTCTTCTCTAGTTTAATTCTATTATTTGATTTATATTGATTTTCGACTCCATGTGCGACACCTTAGCCTAGGTTTTGCTTTATGTGTATATATGTGTTAGAGATCTTTTCTTAGATTTATTTTGTTCTTGCATGCATTGCACATTTAATATTCGCGGCCGGATCCCGGGTATGTTTTCTAGTTCTCTATTGCATATCATGTTGCTTGCTATTTGAATTACGTGGCTTATGAATGATATTTTACCGTTAGCAATTTTACACCATTTCCAACATGCTTGTGTAATGTATATGTACATATGTATTAATTGAGGGCATGCTTAGATTATTAATTTGATTTAAAAGGATGTTGAGTAGAGGCCTATCGCGAGATAGGATGAAAGGGGGTGTTTTAGTCCGTCGGGCTCCTTCCCCTTTCATTCCATAATCCCCGGACCCAGTTTATCTTTGGTTTCGCAAAAGATCAGTTTGCTTTAAAATGGTTTCTTAATTTTCCTTTTAAAAATTAAGTGGCGACTCATTTGTTTTTGAATTTGGAATTTGAAAAATGTTTTAAGAAAGAAAAGTGGGCCCAAATGCTGGCATATCCACAATCTGGCGACTCTGCTGGGGATCGAACCCAGAATCTCTGGTTTCGCAGACCAGAATTTTGATTTTGGGTTCACTCGAGGATTAGACTTGAAAGCATCCTTCTAATCAAGTTAATTAATTTTTGTGTGCCTGTTGTATTGTACTTGCATGTCTCGCCAGTCGATTGCACGGAACTATGACCTTGGAGGCTCGGGGCAACCCGGTCGGTCAAGCCATCATGGGGCCGTGTGATCACCCTTGATCTCGTACCATGTTTTGGTATATGAAGCATCCTATCGGGTGTGTATCAAGGGTCCCTTATTTGACCAAAACCCGGCCTTTGCATAGTAGTTTCCATAGAACCGTTCAAAATTAGGGAGTCAATTCTTGATTAGGGTTATGTGCTGGGGAGTTTTGTATGCCCGGAAGGGATTACTTGAGATGATGACGATGCTTACTTGATAAAAGATGTGTAACCTCTTAATCACTTTTGAGCAATTCCTTTTCATGTCCTATGACATTAAAGAATAAGCCGAATCTTGATTATTAGATTACATCTGTTGTATCATGTTTAGCTAAGCATCATTGACCTTGTATGCATCTGAATTCATGAAAAGTGCGATGATTATCTAATCGTGTGATGCTCCTACCCAAGAATCCAAAGTTCATGGTTTATGAAAATTTTTGATTAATCATCATCTTTTATCCAAAAGAAGAAGAAATTGTTTTGAAAAAAAGTTTTACCCTTTCAAAGAAAAAAAGTGTTTAAGGTTCATTTTTCAAGTAAAACCCAAATCATATTTCTTATTGAGAAATATTTTCATGTCCTCACTTTAAAGAAAAAAAATTCAAAAAAACTCAGGAATTGTTTTTGGGAGAAATGCTTCTCAAATGAATTTTAAAGTAAAATTTTAATCTAATCATCTTTAAACATCCTCATTCTCAAAAGAATTCTCAAAAAAAAAAAAAATGTCTTCAAAAGATTTTATCCTCCATAAATTTTGAAATTTTTATACTTAAAAGGGGTAATGAGGATCACAATGAAAGGAGAAATTGGCGAACTTGACATTGATGAGGATTTTATGTGCTTATATGTTTATATGCTAGAACTAGGATTTTCTTTTCTATTGGCATATAGAATAGGCACACACACACACACATACATCACATCCGCATGACATGAGCCATTCATAAGAATTTCACCAAGCATTTTCAAAAACAAAAAAAAATAAGGTTGTTTGAAAATTGATTAAAAATAAAAATGGTTGTAGGCAAGATAGCTTTGGACACCAGGGCAGTTTGGGTCAGGGATTCGAGTGCAAGGTTAGTACGAAGAGAGCCAGAGATAGAAATAGAAATGGATCACGAACAACATGCTGCAGAAATAGCACAATTGAAAGAGAGAATGGACCAAATGATGACCATGTTGGAAGCATTAACCCGTCAAAGGCCCATCATTGACCCACCGATAGTCGACCCTCCTCCTGTTCGGGATATGGAAGATGATTGGTTTGAAGATCCGGAACCGCCAAGAGTTGACATACCTAGGGCAGAGAGAGAGAAAATTGAGAAAGCTGAGAAAGAGCGTATCGAGATGAAGGAGAAGGTGGAAAAGCTAGAGAAAGTTGTCCGCAAGTCCAATGGAGTTGATAGTTATCTGCTAGAGCTAGAGGGTTTTTTTTAGGGGACTAGGGAAAAACTGCCAGTTGGTTTCAAGATGCCAGAGATAGATAAGTTCGATGGTTCCGGCAACCCTAGAAATCACGTGAGGATGTGCATCGGGGCCTTTCAGCCAAGTGGTCTGAGTCATGCCATGATGGCCATGCTGTTTCAACAAACTTTGACTGGGGCAGCTTTATCCTGGTATTTTACATTAGAGTCAAGCAAGAGTCGCATATGGGAGGAAGTGGTGAAAGCCTTCGTTACCCAATATGAATACAACCAAGAGCTCGATGTAACTGTGAGGGATCTGGAAACAAGCATACAAGAGAATAGAGAGTCATTTGCTGAATTCCTGGCACGATGGAGGGGGAAAGCTGCAAAAATGACCCAACGGCCATCAGAGAAGGAACAGATCCGGATTGTAATCAAAAATCTCCAGAGCATCTATCAGGAGAAACTCATGTACCAGTGCATTCATACCTTTGCAGAATTATTTGAAATTGGAACCAGGATCGAGGACGCAATCAAGAATGGAAGGATTAAGAAGGAGGAACCTCAGGGGAACTGCTCTAGAAGACCATTTTATGGGGTGAACACGGGAAACCAGGTAGCGACTGATGTCAATGTTTTGAGCAAGGAGGGTGCGCCAAGACCAAGGTTGGGGGAACAACCACGTCAGTTCACTGATTTAGGGATCTCATTGACCACCACTCTCAAGCGATTGATGGAAAAAGGATATCTAAAGCCGCTAGATCCAAAACCAATGCCTGATCCGCTCCCGCCAGGCTTCAATTCAAACCTCTATTGTGAGTTTCATCAAGCTCATGGCCATACAACTGACCGATGTATGAGGTTAAGTCATGAAGTACAAGATTTGATCGATAATAAGACCATTTCCCCTCCACCTGCAACTCGACCGCATGTGACTCGGAACCCGCTCCCCAATCATCATGCTGTACTACCACCACGGAACATCAATCTCTTAGATGTTGGGAAGGAAATCTTCGACCCATCTGAGTTGATCGTATCGGTAGGACAAGCTACCAAAGCTTATAAATTCCCAGAAGATCAAAGGATATGCCTTATAGTAGTCGAGGAAGAGGATTGGCTGATAGGAGGAGAAGAAGAACAAGTATTTGAGGAAGATATGGACAATGAAATCATCCAAATCAATTGGTGGGATCCAAACAATCCTACTAATAACTCCATTTGGGAGGAGGAGGTGTACAGTGACACAGATGGTTTGTGGTCCGAAGGAGAAGAAGAAGGAAATGCTGAGGAAGTGGTCAATCATGCCAAGCTGTTTGGGTTAGATGGGAATGATTTGGAAAAAGATCAAGCGTCACATTTCATCCAAAAAGGAGGAGATTTCCCCTGCTACGGCTCTCCAGTGCCATGGGCGGACTGCAAGGATAAGTACTCTTTCTCACATGAATACACTGGCTATGAAGATCCATACCTGCAAGCACTCACAGAACCTATGTCTGTCCAAGATTGGATTTATGCACTGGATGACCTGGCCATGAGGAATCTCTTTAATGAAGAATGCAGTAAGACCGAGGAGAGTGGTCTGAAGAAGATCATAGAAGTGAAGATTGGGAAAGAACAGATGGAAGAAATACTGAAAGAAGAGGTCAAGGGAAATAAAGCAAGGAGAGAGAAGTCAGAAAATGGAGGAGAGATAGAATCAGGGAATTTGCCAAAATGTCCTTGAGTCTAGTGATAGGATTCCCCTACACTGGAAGTCTGTAATGGCCAGTATGAGCCAAACCTTTTAAATTTTCTGTTATCAATGAAAGTGACTGATTCTGCTTACTTGATTCCGCTTAATGATTTTTTTAATAACTGTGAAAAAAAAAAAAAAGAGCAAATGAACCTGCATGCAAAATCATTGAGGAAACCTTGGCATTTGACTTAGAAAATGAAGAAGATTCTCAAAGTGATTCTTTCCATATTTCACTCAATAAAGATAAAAGCATAAAATTGATCTCATTGCTAAAAGAATACAAGGATGCCTTGCATGGTCCTATGATGATGTGCCAGAATGAATTCAGAAATTATCCCACATCACCCCCTTTTATACCAAACCTAAAAGGTGAGCTCACAGTCCAAAAGCCATGAACTTGTTCCTTAATGGTAGCTAGATATCTTAAATGAACTTCTTCTTCTTAAAAGAAAAAAAAAAGAAAAAAAAGAGAGCTCGCTAGGATGAAAACCCGAAAGGGCGCCTAGGCAAAAGTTAGAGCAAAATAAGATGCGTGTTGATTTCAAAATCCGAATCCTAGCCAGTCAAAATCATGAAGAGAATAAGAGATAGTGAGAAAAGAAAGGAAAGAAAAAAAAAAAAGAAAAAAGTAGAGAATAAATAAGATTGAGAATTCTTGGGTACTTCAAAGTACATGAATTATCCTAAGAAAAGAAATTGGAAATGAAAAGAAAGATTTGAAAGTATCAATTAAATTTTTGTGAGAGACTCAATGGATAGGTGATAAGTGGACCTAAAACAATGCAGAAATATCTTTGAGAAAGATAACGAGTAATTTGGAGGGCTTATATTACTATGTGAGTATGATAGAGTATGAGTAAAACATGATGTATTATGAGAGTTGTAAAGATTGACTGGCTAGTGATAAGGTGAAAAGAATCAACCGCCACAAAACAAAAAGGGGAAAGAAGAAAAGAAAAGGAAAAAAAAGGGAAGAAAAGAGGAAAAGAAGAAAAAAAAAATGCATAAGAAGGAGAAGTAGTTCATCATCTTGTTCGAAAGCTGCCACAACGAATATGTTTCAGAAAATCTGCCCAGAAGGGGCACCCATTGAACCCAAATGAAAACATGGCTCGAAAAGCCCACCAATTCTTGAAGCCTTATTCTTTCAAGACCTCCAGAGTAGATGAACTACGTTTTGACCTGATTCCCATTCGGGGATACGTAGGCAGCCTGCAAGGTTCGGTCACAACTACACACGCAGTCAATCATTGCACTTCTTTCAGGCCTCGATCGAACTACTATAGGACCTGATGCCCATTCAGGGATAAGTAGGCGGGTCTCCCAAGGCCCTCGGTCCAAAGAAAAAAAACCCAACCAATTCATGAAATTACCTTGAAAACTAAGGGCAAACTATCGTTTGCCCAGAGGCCGCGTCAACTCCATCAAACCAGGGGCAAACTTCGTTTGTCCAGCATTCCCAAGCCCCTATCAAACTAGGGGCAAACTATTGTTTGGCACTTGAAATATCTCTGTGTTTACTGGCTTTCAAGGACCAAGCTTAGGCATCCTAAGAATTCTTGAAGTAAAAAGTTGAAGTTTTCATGCATAAATCTAAAATTGATTTAAGATGGAAAGAAACATGAAAAGAAGAATTCTTCATTATCAAAAGTCAATCGTAAAGGAAGATACAATGAAAGAATATTATGGGATAACAATTTTTTCTAAAGTTGATCAAAGAAGCGGAAAGAAAAGAAAGCAGAATTGGTCACAAATTTGAAAATGTGTGTATCTCAACTCAATTTGAGTCTACCTTCTTGAAATCCAAAAGATATATTCCGCAGAGGGATCAACAAGAATTGAAGATTCCAAAAGAAGAGTAATAGCAGGGAGGTTAGGGAGTCAGATTCTACTCCGCTAAGGAAATCAAATAGAGGTCAAGTAATATCTTCAGAGAGAGCAAAATTAAGTGAATACCCTCAGCAGATCAGGCTCCAAGCCGTACAAGCTAATCATCGGATGAACCAATAAGCCTTTGGATTTGTCTATAATCAAAAAGGAAATCAGTAAATAGAAAAGTGGGGTTGTTGTGGAGAACTGGCTCATACTTCTTCCTCTTCTTGCCTGAATCGCCCAAACTGCTGTCCTTAGCAAGCAATCCATCAAAAAGAATATTTAAAAAAAAAAAGATAAAGATAAATCCGAAATAAGAAGCATATAAACATCTCTTCAGCTAGAATAGCCCCAAAGCAAATCTTTTGAGGCTGTACCGTCATCAATCAAATCCTCGGTCTTGGTATAAGTCATCTATCGCATCCTATGAGTCACCGATCAAATCCTCGGTCTTGGTATAAGTCGTCTATCGCATCCTATGAGTTACCGATCAAATCCTCGGTCTTGGTATAAGTCGTCTATCGCATCCTATGAGTCATCGATCAAATCCTCGGTCTTGGTATAAGTCGTCTATCGTATCCTATGAGTCACCGATCAAATTTTTGGTCTTGGTATAAGTCGTCTATCGCATCCTATGAGTTACCGATCAAATCCTCGGTCTTGGTATAAGTCGTCTATCGCATCCTATGAGTCACCGATCAAATTCTCGGTCTTGGTATAAGTCGTTGTAGACACCCCATTTTGTCGGCTATCAGATTTAGGAGACCCATATCTTGGTGGTTCACAATGATCGTAAAAGACTCAAAAGGACTCTCGGAAGTCAGCTCTATCTCTCAGAATGCTCAGGATGACCAAAATGCCCTTGAAAGTCCGAAAGTTCCCAGATTTGGTTCCAAAGTTCTGAAAACATACTACGTCGTAAGAAAAGTGATAAAATGAGCTTTTAAATAAAACCGGAAGAAATCGTCAGCTCCCAGAGACCCCCGGAAGTCCCGGAAGTTCCCCGAAAGTCCCCGTTGACCGGTTTGACCAAGGTTTGACCAGGTTTGACCAGAGTTTGACCAAGTTTGACCAAATTTGACCGAAATTGTCTGAATTCACCAGAATCATTCTAAATCATGAGAAAAGTATTAAAACAAGTTCCAAAAGAAAATCGAGCGAAAACATCAGCTCCTGGGAGCTCCCAGAGGTTCCCAGAACTTCCCGGGAATCCCAGGTTTGACCAGTTTGACCAAGATTTGACTTTGGAATCGGGGCACCGAAACAATTTTCAAATATTTTTCATGGATACTAGAGGTCAATAGCTTTCCAACGGTATATCGCACATAATTTCTGGATTTAAAACGAATTTATTATGAATTTCCAAAGGCGAAAAAGGCGATCAAATCGGCTTTTATCGCGAATACCGCAAAACTTTTCGAAGTGACCTATCCCCGAACTATTTTTTATGTAAAGTAGACTCCATTACCTTTCCAACGGTATATCACAACCTCAATTTGGAGTTCGTATGCATTTTCTGTGAATTTCGGACGAAATAGGGCCTTTTCGCGAATACCGGAACTTCGGGGGGCCTAAACAGCATTATCCAGACGAAGGGAGGAGCAGTGCCGCCGCGGCACTGGCCCACTGCCGCCGCGGCAGTGGCCCAGTGCCGCCGCGGCACTCCCCTCCAGAACAGTAAGTTTTTGTAAATATTCTTGTGGTCCCATTTTGATTAATTAAAATCCAAAACGACGTGGTTTCATGATTTCAGATGTTTGGGACCAATGGGAGTACTTTCTAAATCCCAAAAACACCCCAAGTTGGCCTATATAAACACCCCATTACTCCTCATTTTGGGGGAGTCAAATGCAAGTTTAGAGAAAGTTTGGGAGAGAAAGTGTAGAGATAAGTTTAGAGTGGAGAGAAAAGAAGCTTTCTTCTTTGATTTTTCAAAACAAAAGTGAGTTTCTAACTTTGTTTTTACTTCATTACTTCCATTTACTTCAACATTCAATACTCCCAACCACCATTTTAGTAAGCATTCAAGAGTGTGGAAGCTTCTTCCATGTCTAGTGTCATTACATATGAGTGATACACCAATCTACAAGTCTCATGCTTCATGAATATCATCTATTGATTATCATCTACTTGCTTGATTATATATATGTTCATCTCTCCTTATCTCATTTCTTTTTCTTTTCTTTATTTACTTACTAGTTCATCATCATCTAAGTGATGACATGAAGTTTGGGGTGAGTGAATCCTTATGGATAGTAGCTCTTGACCTCAAAAACATGTTTGATAGATGATGATTATAACCTCAATACTTCCAAGGTATTCTTGGAATGTATTGAAGTTATGCCCAAAAATAAAATAAATCTCTCCAACAATCTTGGGGGTTCTTAAATGATGAGTTTGATGTAGGTATTCTAAGTGGCTATGATCCTCATTGAGTGTTGAAAACATGTTTTCAAAACATCTATTTCAAAACCCCTCTCAATCCCTCTCATTTGGTTTCAAGAAACTAAACTTTGTCTTCTCCAAAATCTTCAAAACAATGAGTCAAAACAGTGAGTGAGTTGAGTTCAAAGATTTTTCTAGAACACAATACTCAACATCTGGATACAAGGCCACTTGGAAAGTCTTCCTAACTCATTGGAGAACACCCATGATTTTTGGTTTGACTTGGAAGTACTTAGAAATGGTCCATTTGGATCCCAACATTCCTTCCAAACATTCTGTTTTTTCTGTCACAGCAGCTAGGTCAACTTACGACCTCTTTTACAGAAAACTTTTCCAAAAGGGGTGGTCCTAACTTATTTTTCCCTTAAAATTCAATGTCTTAGGAAACTTTCTGTATAAAATGGGCCTCTAGATCATTCGGTTTCATTTTCTAAGATTTTTTAACATTTCAGACGACAGTACAAACTCTGTTTCTGAGTGACCTCTATTGTTTGTGTAATTTCTCTCAATCTGTGATAGTTATTCAAGATTGGCTTTTTGGGTTGTGTTCTAGACACAATAAGGAACATCTCCATAAAAAATCATGCATTGAAAACATTCCTAACCCCTCTTTTCATTTTCTACAAGATCATGTTACTGTTCTGTCCACTATTCACAGCAAACACCTTTTAACTTTCATTCTTTGATTTGATGCTTACATGAACTCCAAATTAGTTCATATCTTAGGAAGTAGTTCATACTACATTTGTACACATCCCATGTTGATTTCATTCATCCATCCATACACATTTTTAGACTTATAAGTCATTCTAGAAATCCATGTACACAAAACACACTACAACCTTTGTACACTTTAGATACATACATTGCATTCATGCAAGATTTGGGGTTTTTGTAACTCTTAATCTAAGGAGATTATAAGGAATGGTCAAGATCACACGTTCATGCTTCCCCTTTGATCTAATCATCCTTTCTCATCCGTCCCGGGGATTGAGAGATTTTCTTTTCTCAAAAATAACATGCATCATACTAGCTTGTTAAGCATATTTTTATTTCTTTGTTTATTTGTTTCAATAACAATTCATGCCCCCATTAGATTAGGAAACTTGATTAATTGATATATGATTAGACGATTTTTCCTAGGTTTATTTGTGTGATTTTCACTTTACATTGTATGATATTTGACTTAGATTTTATGAATGATATCCTATCTTTTGATTTTCAATTTCAAGATTCTTATGTGATGTAATATACTATCATAGTATTAATTGCCGAACCAAACCTAGTATAAGATGATTATTTGGATGCTAATTGAGGCCCGTCGAAAGACGGGGCGAGTTGAGGGTGTTTTAGTCGCGACAAAGGCTCCTTCCTCTCTCGTACCAAAACCCCGAACCAAGTTCTTTGGTTATGAAGGGCCGGTGCCCTTTATCCATTTGGGTGAGTCAAAATTAGGTTTCTTGGTTCCTTAAAGACCAAGTGGCGACTCTGTACCTGTTTTCAACAGACCTTTTCTTTTCCTTTTCAAAGCAATCTCAAACAAGAGAGAAGCGGTGGAAGTCCGGTATCCACAATCTGGCGACTCTGCTGGGGACTTTATTTTAAAACAAAATAATACAGAGGTTTGACTCATAAGAAGCATCCTTAAAATCATCTTTTTACTGTGTTTGGTTCACCGCATTGCACTCTTGCATTTCCCCCTCCGACTGTGTCTGAAACACGGCGCTGACATTGTTCAGGTCTTGCTGTGCCAGGGCACAAGTCACCGTTGATACTGTACCTTCCAAGGTATATCAAAAAGAGTAAAAACCTCCGTACTGTCTCCCCGACGGTATATTGGAACTCTCGTCAACGGACCCTCTTTGACTAAACCCAGCCTTTGCATATAGATTCCTGTAGAACCTTTCATAGGACTGTTCATTTATCTTTTCAGATAGGACAACATGATATAACTGCTGTATGCCCTGATGGGATTACCTGCGCGATGTAGACGCTTATGTGGCATAGAACAGAACCTCTTTCTTATGATTCCCAAGGCAATCACTCACATGTGGTCACATTGAGTTGACCTGCCTAAGCATCATGACAAGGATGTCTGCTCCATGCTCGCAAAGATATGCACCGCAAGCCTTGTTTGTCGGTCTTGAGACATAGGAGTATGAAAACCTGCTAGAAAGTATGATCACTATAACCGTACTTACCAGTTTCCCAGAAACTCTGTCCGAATATCCCAGATATGACCATATTGACCAGTTTCCCCCAGAAACTCTGTCCGAATATCCCAGATATGACCACATTAACCAGTTTCTCCCAGAAACTCTGTCCGAATATCCCAGATATGACCACATTAACCAGTTTCCCCCAGAAACTCTGTCCGAATATCCCAGATATGACCACATTAACCAGTTTCCCCCAGAAACTCTGTCCGAATATCCCAGATATGACCACATTAACCAGTTTCTCCCAGAAACTCTGTCCGAATATCCCAGATATGACCACATTAACCAGTTTCTCCCAGAAACTCTGTCCGAATATCCCAGATATGACAACATTAACCAGTTTCTCCCAGAAACTCTGTCCGAATATCCCAGATATGACAACATTAACCAGTTTCTCCCAGAAACCCTGTCCAAATATCCCAGATATGACCACATTAACCAGTTTCCCCCAGAAACTCTGTCCGAATATCCCTGATATGACCACATTAACCAGTTTCCCCCAGAAACTCTGTCTGAATATCCCGGATATGACCATATTGACCAGTTTCCCACAAAAACTCTGTCCAAAATTTCCGGAGTATCTCGGAAATCCATGTCATCCCTCGGTGATCATACTAGAAAGTAAGGTTAGCACACTCTGTATAGCTAAGACCTTATTTGTTTAGCTGCTATCTGTTAGAAATAGGAGCATCATATAGACTAGGGCTTACATCCGCATGTTTGTCCCATTTGCATGCACCATTCCCCATCAATTTGCACGCACTGTTTCGAGTCGGTCCACATCACTATCTTCGTCTGCCTAGAGTCACCACTGTCAAAGATCTAATCTAGCCCTTTCAAAATCTGTCAGGTCAGTATAGATTCCCAAGGTCAGCAGTCAGGGTCTTATTCGTGGGTCAGAAGTGCGGATAATCGGTTAATCAGAATCAGTCCGACAGCTTACGTCAGCATGAATAGGGAAGAGTTGGAGAACAAGGTTACTGAATTGGGAGCGACTATAAGCCAACAATCAGACAGTCTAGCCCAAGTCCTAAAATTCATGGAAGAACTGAAACAGCAACAGCAGCGACCTCCGCCCGAGTTTCCGCCACCAGGGTTTGAACCTCCTCTACATGAGAATAATGGGGAGGAAAACTGGTTTCAAGGGGTCCCACCGCTTACGTATGAGAAGAAGCTCCAAGAAAAATTGGACAAGGTCGATAAACTGGAAAGCGTACTCAGAAAGAGCAAGGGTATCGACGATTACATGTTGGATCTGGAAGGCCTCTTCGAGCCTGTCAAGCTGAAACTGCCAGAGAATTTCAAAATGCCTGCCATCGATCGCTTTGATGGAACGGGAAACCCGAAAAGCCACGTGAAGCTATGTATGAGTATCTTCCAGTCCATGGGTTGCACCCACGAGCACATTGCGATGCTATTCCCGCAAACTCTGGCAAAATCTGCACTATCGTGGTTCCTAACCTTGGAAGCCTCCAAAACCCGGGCCTGGGAGGACATTGTCCGAGTCTTTGTCGATCATTACTCTTACAATCAAGAGCTAGACGTCACCGTCAGGGATTTGGAAACAACCCGGCAAGGCAACAACGAATCCTTCGCTGCATTTCTGAGCAGATGGAGGAACAAGGTAGCCCAAATGACCCACCGGCCAATCGAGAAAGAACAGGTAAGGATGCTCATCCGGAATCTGCAGCCGCTCTATCATGAGAAATTATTCTACCAGTCCATCTCCACCTTTGAGGAGTTGTTTGAAGTCGGAACCCGAATCGAAGATGCTATCAGGGAGGGGAAGATCAAGAAGGAAGACCCTCCGAGTCAGCCAAGAAGGCCCAACTACTCCCGGAATCCCCCGAATGTCAATGCCCTTAGCGGCCAACCCATGGCATATCCTCCAAGGCCATACCAACCCTCCAACCAGGCAAATTCCTCCAACCGCCCTTTCCAGAAAAAGCCCCTCCGCAGTTTTGCCAAGCTAGAAATCTCTCTCTCCTCAGCCCTAGATCGCCTCCTCAAAAAGGGCCATCTCCAATTACTCCAGCCTCGAAATACCCCGCTCCCGCCTAACTGCGATATGTCCAAGCGATGTACTTATCACCAAGCCCCCGGCCATAACACTGATGATTGCGTGCGCCTCCGCCACGACATCCAAGACCTCATCGACCAGAATATCATCGAGCCGCCACCAAAGCAGCCTCATATCACCCAAAATCCTCTACCAAACCACCAAAATGTCAACCTCATTGAGTCCAGTCCCGTACCCTTCAACCCTGCTACTTATATCACCCCCCTAGGACAACCCTTGCTTTACATTGACATCCCAGATTCTGAGGGGATTCATCTGATCGGAGGGGAGAATGACGAGTGGCAGCAGCAGCTTGACGACGAACAGGACTTGTTCTTCCTGGAAGAGCATGACCTAGGGGCGGTAGACCTCAAATGGTATGACCCTAACGACGAGAGTGATGCTTCCATCTGGAACGAGCCAGAAAAGCCATTTGTGGGAACGGATTGTGATTGGTTTAAAAAGGATGGGACTGTAGAAGGGCCCACTCCTGCTGAGATTGATCACCTAACCAGGTCAGGCCGTCATTATCAGCCTCCACAGCCTGCCACCGAAGCCATCGAAAAAGGTCCAGTTAAAGACAAAGGGAAAGGCAAGATGGATGAGGTCATCGAAGAAGACAATGAGCTGATCAAGCAGCTAAAGAAAACCCAAGCGCATCTCTCGATGTGGGATATTATGGTGACATCTTATAAGCACAGGCAAGCCGTGTTAAATGCCTTGGCTGGGATTGAAGTTCCCATCGATGCCGCGCCAGAGGACATGGTAGCTTTCTTGGGTGCACTTACCCCCGACCCCATCATTACATTCTCCGACGAGGACCTGCCGCCAGAGGGATCCGCGCATAACAAGGCGTTATACATTACCGTGGGATGTAAGGAGCAACAGGTGCCGTTTTGTCTAGTCGATACAGGTTCCGCTTTGAATGTTTGTGCCTTAAGAACTGCCACTGCTTTGGGGGTCAGTATCCTTGACATTACGCCATCTGTGCAATCCGTGAGAGCCTATGACAACACTAGAAGAAATGTGATGGGAACTGTTTCTCTCCAAATCCGGGTAGGATCTTTGGTGAGCACCGAGATTTTTCAATTCATGGACATACCTGCCTCGTTCAATCTGCTAATTGGGAGACCCTGGCTTCACGCCAACAAAGCTGTATCGTCCACTGTGCATCAAATGATCAAGTACATTCATGAGAGGGAGGTAAAGGTCATCCTCGGTAATAGTTGGGGAAGTGAGGCCTTCCCGAATTACGCTCCCATTTTTGAAGTCCAAATACCTGAACTGGAAGAAGGAGAAATCGGAGGATTCTTCATGGAAGAAGTTCATGTGATCGAAGACGAAGACCGATTCCCTGAGGTCCACTCTGCAGTCGTCAACATTGTCCGTAAGATGAACTACTTCCCCGGAATGGGGTTGGGTCGACGCCAGCAAGGAATTCGGGAATTCCCGCAGATCAAAGGGCAACAAGGCACTTTCGGGTTGGGGTACAAGCCCACTGATGAGGACGTTGAGCTACAAAGGCCATGGAAGAAGAGGGTGAAGGGTCTCCCACCATACCGCAAGACTTTAAATGGACAATTCGTCAAGGAAGGGGATGATTTCCCTTACTTCGGGTTCCCTGAACCATGGATCCATCGAACCACCGGGAGAAGGCACCCTGGGCTTGAAATCTTCGCTGACTGCGAGAGGCCCCCGTATCAAGACCCGTTCTACCCCGAAGAAGTTGAAAAGACCCCAGAGGAAGACTGGTTAAAATACCTTGACACTGAGGCGATCAAGAAGATGTGGGAAGAATCCGCCAAAGAGGAAGAGAAGAAGAGGGCCAAGAGCCAGGATGATCAGATCAAGCCTGCTGAGGAGGGTCTGAGCAACCAGGCTGTAGAGTCATCTGTCTGTGTCTCCCAATCCCCTATCCCCCTGAAGTCTGTACTACCAGTTATCGAGTCTGTACTAGAGTCGGCTGCTGTAAGCCCACCACTATCCAATGTAATCACTTCACCTGTCATGAATGAAATGAAAGACGATTCTGCTTACTCCTCTGTGTCTGACACTTGTGAATGCACAGATCCCTCCGAGGATCTCCCAATCGAACTAAAGCAATTAATTGAAAAACCACCTGCTTATGAAATAATCGAAGATACTTTATCAGTTAACTTAGGTGAAATAGATAATCCACAGATTGTGCAAATTGGCTCAACCCTTAATAAAGAAGAAAAAGAAAAATTAACCCTCTTGCTAAAAGAGTTCAAAGATGTTTTTGCTTGGTCTTACGAAGACATGCCTGGGGTCGATCCCGACATCGTCCAACATCATATTCCTCTCCTCCCTAATTCTAAACCTGTCAAGCAGAAACTGAGGCGCATGAGACCGGAATGGGCACTCAAGGTTAAAGAAGAGGTGGAGAAGCAGTTCAAGGCAGGGTTCATCATTGTCACCGAATACCCGGAATGGGTTGCCAACATCGTGCCAGTCCCGAAGAAGGATGGAAAAGTTCGTGTGTGCGTCGATTTTCGTGATCTAAACAAGGCCAGTCCCAAGGATGACTTCCCGCTTCCCCACATTGACGTTTTGGTAGATAACACCGCAGGACATGAGCTACTGTCTTTCATGGATGGCTTCTCAGGGTATAATCAGATTCTAATGGCGCCAGAAGATCGGGAAAAGACGACATTCACCACCCCTTGGGGAACCTACTGTTATAGAGTAATGCCCTTTGGGCTCAAGAACGCAGGGGCAACGTACCAAAGAGCTGCCACCACTCTGCTGCATGATATGATTCACAAAGAGGTAGAAGTATATGTAGACGACATGATTGTGAAATCCAAGGATAGAGAAGGGCACCTGGCAGCGCTGGAAAAGTTCTTCGAAAGGTTGCGCAAATACAAGATGAGGCTGAATCCAAAGAAATGCACTTTCGGCGTAACCTCCGGTAAACTCCTGGGTTTTCTCATCACACAAAGGGGAATAGAGGTGGACCCCTCCAAGATCAAGGCAATCCTCGAAATGATGCCACCGCGGAATGAAAAAGAAGTAAGGGGGTTCCTCGGAAGAATCCAGTTCATCAGCCGCTTCATTTCTAAGCTCACAGCTACATGCGATCCTCTGTTCCGATTGTTGAGAAAAGGGGAGAAGTTCCAATGGGATGACCAATGCCAAGCCGCTTTCGACAAAATAAAAGCCTACCTTCAAAATCCACCTGTCCTTTCACCACCCACTCCTCATAAGCCCTTATTCCTTTACCTATCTGTCTCCGAAAATGCCATGGGTTGCATACTAGCCCAAGAAGGAGAAGAAAGCCACTCCGAAAAAGCCATATACTACCTCAGCAAAAGGATGACTGGGTATGAGCTCAACTACTCTACCCTTGAAAAAACATGTTGGGCCTTGGTTTGGTGTACTCGCCGACTGAGGCACTACATGCTAGCCTTTCCGGTGGTGCTCATATCCCGCATGGATCCTCTAAAATACCTTCTCGAAAAACCCGCCCTGACCGGTCGTATATCCCGTTGGTTACTTCTATTATCCGAATTCGATATCAAGTATGTTACGAGCAAGTCAGTAAAAGGGAGAACCGTAGCTGAGCATCTCGCAGAACATGCCGTTGACTCCGAAGAAAGTGGGGACTTTCCGTTTCCAGACGAGAGCATCATGGGAATCAAGGAAGAGCAGTGGAAGTTGTACTTCGATGGAGCAGCCAACATGAAGGGATACGGAGTAGGGATGATCCTAGTATCGCCGAGTGGGGACCACACTCCGTTGGCAGTCAAGCTCAATTATAACTCCACCAACAACACCGCTGAGTATGAAGCATGCATTCTGGGAATGGAAGCAGCCTTAGAGCTGAAAGTTCAGAAGTTGGATGTCTTCGGGGATTCAAACCTCATCATATCACAAGCCAGAGGAGAATGGAAGATAAAAGAAGAAAGGTTGAAGCCCTATCATGATCATCTCGACCAACTCAAAAGGCAGTTCGAAAATATCACATTCCTCTACTTGCCCAGGGAAGAGAACCAACTGGCAGATTCCTTGGCCACTCTAGCATCGATGATCAAAATTCCTGTGGGAGTCAGGATGATGCCCTTGGTAATTGAGCAGAGGTACGAGCCTTCGTTCAGCATGATCGCCACAATCGAAGAAGAAGAGAATGACACACCGTGGTATCAGGACATCTGGAACTTCATAGAAAAGGGGTGTATCCCCAAGAATCCACCGAGAGAGACAAAAGGGCAATTCAAAGATTCGCAGCACAATTCATCATTTGCAGCGGGAAACTGCTGAAGAAAGGATACAACGGTCACAACCTGACTTGCTTGTTTGGGAAGAGCTCCAGAAGAATGATGGAAGAAATACACGAAGGGGTATGCGGCCCACACATGAACGGTCACATGCTGGCCAAGAAAATAGTGAGACAAGGTTACTACTGGACAACATTGGAAAAAGATTGTTGCGAATACGTAAGAAAGTGTCACAAGTGCCAGATTCATGCAAATATGATGCACGTGCCGCCATCTCTTCTATACAGCATGACCTCGCCTTGGCCATTCTCCACCTGGGGAATCGATATTATTGGAGAAATCGTTCCGAAGGCCTCAAATGGAAATCGATATATTCTGGTGGCCATAGACTACTTCACAAAATGGGTAGAAGCTGCATCTTACACCAAGTTGGGGGCCAAGGAAGTGGCCAAATTCATCAAGAGAAATCTCATCTGCCGTTATGGAGTTCCTCATGAGATTATTTCGGATAACGGAAGTCATTTCAAGGCAGAAGTCAGGGACCTGTTCGAGGAATACAAAATCACCTATCACAAGTCATCGCCATACCGACCACAGACCAATGGGGCAGTCGAAGCTGCAAACAAGAATGTCAAGGCCATACTGCAAAAATCAGCGGATACCTACAAAGACTGGCATGAAAAGCTACCATTTGCACTTTGGGGATACAGAACATCGATAAGAACATCCACAGGAGCGACTCCTTACTCGCTAGTGTATGGGATGGAAGCGGTACTGCCGGTGGAGATAGAATTACCATCCCTACGCGTAATGGCGGAGTGTGAAATTTCTGAATCAGATTGGTTGAGAGAAAGGTATGAAGAATTGGCCCTCATAGATGAAAAGCGTCTGGCGGCAGTCGACCATGTCCGAATCTATCAGAAGAGGATAGCCCGCGCCTTCAACAAAAGGGTTCGCCCAAGGAAGATTGTCAAGGGCGACCTTGTCCTTAAGGAGTTGCGAGCTCCGATCTTTGATCCCCGTGGGAAGTTTAAGCCAAAATGGGTCGGTCCTTATATCGTCAAGACTGTTCTTTCCGGAGGAGCAACTTATCTCATGGACCTCGACGGTGTCGAATTCAAAGAACCGATCAACATGGATCGCCTCAAAAAGTACTATGCTTGACTATCCAATAACCTTTCCTTTCAAAACCTTGCCTTGAACTACGCTCGACCTGATTCCCACTCGGGGATACGTAGGCAACCACATCGGTTCGGTCGCTCCACCAACAAAAATAACCTTTCCTTTCAAAACCTTGGCCCGAACTACGTTGGACCTGATCCCCGCTCGGGGGTACGTAGGCAGACTTTCAAAAAGAAAAAAAAAAGGGATGGCTCGCTAGGTCGAAAATCCGAAAGGACGCCTAGGCAAAAATTAGAGCTAAATCCAAAGTGAGCAATAACAAAAGAGAGAAAATAGCTCGCTAGGTCACCTCCTTGGTGCCTAGGCAAAAATTATGAGCATGTGAGAAAATAAAGTCGCGGTCCTTACCATAACCCAAAAACCACCCTCCACACTAGGGGCAAACTTCGGCCACTCGCCTCGTTTGCCTGAACCTCTTCTAAACTAGGGGCAAACGTCGGTCATCTACCTCGTTTGCCTCACAACCATATATATACCAAACTAGGGGCAAACTTCGGCTACCCGCCTCGTTTGCCTCTAACAACCCCAGCATGCTCAAGCAAGTACCAAAAGCAACAACTAATTGAAATCTCAAGTTACAACATGTTTTCAGAAAGCTAAAATGCATAAAATGAGGTTCCCAAAATAACCAAGGTTCACCGATAAACAAACTTCGAATATTACATAAGCAGGAATAATCAAAGAAATAAAAAAGTCTTTCAAAAAGCAACCACATGTTCAAAGACGCTTGGAGGAATGAGCAGAATCAGTAAGGACTAGTGTTGTCTTAGTGTCTTTTATTTTCTTTTTTAGAAGTAAGCCTTTACTCGGTCAGTCCAACCATCAATAAAAGCAGCAATAGTGGTAGCTCTGATCCTGGAAGCAAAGACCCTCTCAGTAAACCCCCGGGGAACCTCCTGAACCTGTCCATACTGTCGGGCCAAGCGGCGAGGATGATAGAAAGAAGTCTCTCTTAGACCCATCAACCACACTCTCTGATGACCCCTGAGGCTCGTGGTGATAGCATAGAGGCCCCAACGCCTCACGATCCAGCAAATGTCAACCTCAGATAAGGTGCTCATCATGCCCACCCAATCGGCAAAGGTATAGTGAGAATGAAGCACGGCTCGACGAAAGTAAACTGGTGGTATATGGCCCGTCCACAGCTGAAGGCGCTCGTAAAGCCAAGCCTGTAACACCAAAGGCGCCCCAGAAAGAAGAGGAGTCCCTTGATTGAGGGCATTATCCAGACCGTTCAGAGTTTCAGCTAGAACCATGGCCATGGGATTCCTGCTAAGTTTCAGCCCGAGGCACACATGCACCAAGTCAACAGAAGTGCTCGAGAACAGGAAGTGCGAAGTCATGCACAATATCAAAGCGGCCCCACGGGAAGCATCATACATGCTGGGATTCCCAGGACTGGCATACCGGGCAATAATAGAAGCAATGTTGAGAACCTCACCCTGAATCAGCCGGCGGGAAAGAGTGACAGAGCAATTCAGGTATTCAGCCAAGGCCCGCGTAGGGCTGAGGGTATCAGCAGAAGGGAGAATCAAGTCCGAGTCAGAATCATAGCCGAGAATAGCGCAGAACTCCTCAAGCATGGGGCATATTTCCAGGCCGTTGAAGTTGAAGACATGGTTCACTGGGTCCCAGTAAGCAATGGCAGCACGCAAAAACTCCGTATTCAGGGTCATCTGGCGAAGAGAAAACAGCTCGGTCAAGCCATAGCTGAAGAGGTTGATCCGCTCCACGCCATCCGTAATGTTCAGCCAAGCTGTGAGATGAGCAGGATCATACAAAGCCATATTTTCTGTCGCGGCTCTAGCAAAATTCAAAATTTCGGCAGCACCTCCCCGTTTCACGGACTATCCCACCTGCAAGGCAAAAGCATTCACTATCACTGCCCATCGCAGTAACATCCAGCAATCACAATGCACATATATCAACAAGCACACAACTGCGCCTCTAAACCGGAAGATATCCGGCCTAGGAGGCAAAACATCATAATACTCTGTCAAAAGGTCACAAATTGTGCAACACATCATCCTACATTGTCCTAATAATCATATCCTCAGTACAACCCAATCGAAAACAGGAAAAGAAAATAAAATAATAATCCCCGCTTAGGAAGCCTCAGTCCTCCTCTTCTTCGTCCTCCGTCGGACCACCCGGAGTGTACGTCTGCGACGGCCTCCTCCTACCGCCTCTACATCTTGGACCAGTCCTCGATGAGCCAGCCCCGCCTCCACGATACTGCACACACAAATAAAAAATGAAGGCAATCAGTAAAGGAACAACAAAAAGTACAAAAACAGAGTCGAGTCAGAGACTTACCAAGGACGCCATCTGATTGGCGGCAAATTGCCGCATACCATCCATCTGTCGAAATAAAAAAATCCAGGGTTAGAACCTCGTAACCTTAAGAAAGTGCAAAATTAGAGACATACCCGGTGGTCTCGTGTAAGGACCAGGGACCGTAGGCTAGCTGCCAAGGCGTGACCCTCCTCAGCGTAACTCCAAGGAACATTGAGGACGCCCGCTGGCTGAGTAGGGTACCCACATGTGACTCGCGGCACCTCCATCATTTGGGGGGTGCCATCAGCGCCTAGAACATTGACAGTCCAATCCCAAGGAGGAATAGGGTCGGAAGCCTGAGGAGCCTGTCTCCTGTACATCTCGCGAAGCTAAAGGCACAGAATAAGTTAGGAAAAGATAAATCAAAAACATGGACAATGAATATAAACAAAATACAAAAAAAAAACTCACCTCCAGGAGTGGGAAGTTAGGCATCAGGAAACGGCCACGGTAAGCCTCATAACTGGTCTCTGACAGAAAATGGTCCCAAACATCGGTGCCAGCTAAAGCCGCCAGCAGAGCATCTCCAGAAAGGTCACTAGCATCCATCACAGGAGGATCATGAGGGACGCGATACTGGGAACCACCAACCACCTGCCGAGATACCCGCTCACCAAGAAACCACTGCCTGCACTCAGTACTCTCCAGCAGAAGGCGGCAAGAGGTAAGGGATTTAACCGCTTGTATCTCCTCAGTAGCGGCATAAGCGACGCCCTCCCAAGGCGTCCAATCAACACTAGAGGCTGTCAACCCAGTTAAGAAGTTCCGAAGCAAAACAATCCGATGGGCCCCGCTCTTCACCCCAACAACATCCCTCCGCCATCTCAAGCCTCGTGGGAATAGAGGCACAGGAGCCATACCATCCTCATCCTCGCCTGACTCGTCCGCTGGGGAGGGAGCCAACATCTTCAAGTATTCAAAACTCCAAAGCTGCACAGATGAAGGAGAAATCAGAACAAGTATGGAAATCGAAGAGATGGAAAATAAAAGAAGAAGCAGTGCATACCTCCCAAGCTCGCCAGAATCCCCCAGTAGATTTAACATCGCCCCGAGAGACCTCCCCCATATGTTTGTAGAGATGAGCCAGGGCAGCACCGCCCCAGTTGTAGGAGGGGATCTCACCAATGGTCGCCAGGCAAGAAAGGAGCCTCAAGCTCACCCGGTCGTTCCTTGTCGCAAAGATGGAGCACCCGAGGACATACAGAAGGTAAACCCTCAAAAGCTGGGAATTGTTCAGATTGTGATTACCTCTACCATAGGCCCGGTAAAGCCAGCCGCAGGGAAACCAATGCCTCTCCAAGTTGGGGGGAACAGCCCCAATCAACATCTCCACCGCCTCCGGGTCAATCTCATAAAAATAGTCCAGAACCAGGCGCTTCCCGCCGACCCTCAAGCCCGTGATCATGGAGAAATCAAAAGGCATCATAGTCGTCTCTCCGAACGGCAAGTGGAAAGTATTGGTGGTGTCCCACCACCTCTCAGCCAATGCATAGAAGTGAGCCAGATCGTTGCTACTTTTCGAAACCAAGCGGACGAAGCCTCCGAACCCGGCATCATCAACCATCCTCTTAACGGTGGGCGAAAGCTGGGTATACCATAAGAAAGCATGGGCGAGGCTACCATGGCCTTTCAAGGCCACTTCCGGCACCTGCACACAACAAAGGCAACAAAAGATGCACAAAATCACTATTCACAACCCGAGAGCAAAAATTCACAAAATCAACATTTGAGCACAAGTCGAGCTTCTAACAGTCTCTAAGTGCACACCACGGCTCACAAAACTAGCATAGTACATAAAAGTGGTCCTAAAATGTCGAAAGTTTCACATACCAAGCTCGCTAGAGCCGCGGCCGAAAGATGGTGTTGGGGGTCTCGCAAAATCACGTCCGGGGTGTGCACCTCGGCCTTCATCCGTCCTTTGGCCTTCTTGGACGGTCTCCTTGAGCTCGAAGCCATGGATCTACAAGAAAAATGGAAGTCACCTTTTCAACTTTCTTCTTGAAAATTTGGGCAAACCAAAACACCAATCAAAAATCCAACTACGGGGAAAGATTACTCACCTGAGCACGCACAAGCTGCGTTTTGGTGAATTTTGGCTTCAAAAACACCTCAAAATGGCCAAGAATGAGCTTGGGGAGCTCAAAAACCCGAGATATAAGAAGATGAAGTCCGGCCACCCAGTGCCGCCGCGGCACTGGCCAACTGCCGTCGCGGCACTGCTCCCCGTGGGCCCCGCTTTGCCCCGCGTTGCTCCGTTTCGCCCCATTTTGGCCCGTTTTGGCCTTTTTCGGCCCGTTTTTGGCCCCGATCAGCCCCGATGGCCCGTTCCAGTCAAGATTTATGAGGTTTTACCCCAAGCAGACTAAAAGTTGTCAGAACTACCTCCAGCAGGCAAAAACTGGGAAAAATCGGCTCCCGAAGACCCGAATCGGTCGTTTCAGGACAATCGTCGCAAATTCCGATAATTCTGGTAACTGATCCTGGTTTTTAGTTATTGCACCTAAGAAAGAAAAGAGATTCCCCGTGAACCCAAAGAGATTCCCCGTGAACCCTGCATCATCCTCCGAGGACAAAAGCAGACAGATACCAGCTCCCAGAGGCCCTGACAGGCTCTCTTGGATTGAGCACCAAAAGGGATTCCCCGTGAACCCAAAGAGATTCCCCGTGAACCCTGCATCATCCTCCGAGGACAAAAGCAGACAGATACCAGCTCCCAGAGGCCCTGACAGGCTCTCTTGGATTGAGCACCAAAAGAGATTCCCCGTGAACCCAAAGAGATTCCCCGTGAACCCTGCCTCATCCTCCGAGGACAAAAGCAGACAGATACCAGCTCCCAGAGGCCCTGACAGGCTCTCTTGGATTGAGCACCAAAAGAGATTCCCCGTGAACCCAAAGAGATTCCCCGTGAACCCTGCATCATCCTCCGAGGACAAAAGCAGACAGATACCAGCTCCCAGAGGCCCTGACAGGCTCTCTTGGATTGAGCACCAAAAGAGATTCCCCGTGAACCCAAAGAGATTCCCCGTGAACCCTGCATCGTCCTCCGAGGACAAAAGCAGACAGGTACCAAAGACCCCGGCAGGCCCGAAAGATTCGATCAAAAGGAGCAGTTGAAAAGGGATCCTAGAAAGTATCGCTTCATCCCCAGCAGATTCAGATTAATCCTCAGCGGGTTTATACACCGTCAGTAGTCCATTGTCGACTCGCCATCGTCGGTCCATCGCTCTCATCACACCATTAGGGCCTCCATGTTCATCATAGGGCATCCCAGGATGTCACGTTCGTCCCATGACTTCCATGTCAGTCTCTTAATTTCCGGAGCCCCTGTGTCCGTCAGTTATTTGCCAAAAGACATCTTCGGTCATAGTCCTCTGAGACCCCACATCCAGTTACATTCGCCCGCAAAGCACACTTCCAGAAGTTTGCCCCTAAAACCCGAATCTTCTAGACTTCAATGCCCTTACCTGAGTCACCCACCATGTCACAATCACAAACACTAGCACAACACTAGCCCACTCGGAGCGGCACACCCCTTGGCACCTGCTCACCCTAGGATCAGAAAACTAGGCATGATAGGACTCATGTATGAGATCATATCACATCCACACACAGCATATCATCCTCATATAGCATAGCATCCGCCTGATTGTTGTGTATGCGCATATGTAATTTATCCCTTTCGTGTCCTGAACTACGTCCTGGTCTGATTCCCCTTGGGATACGTAGGCAGCTCACGCGGAGCACGACCAGCATCATCCTTGCATCTTTTGCAACGTTTTTATCCTAAATCTATAGCCTCCAAAAAGTCCTGTCTCTTCAAAACTTTGGCACTCGCTTGCGACATGCGTTGCCTCGCAAGTTCATGCCAAAGAGGGGCAAACTGTAGACACCCCATTTTGTCGGCTATCAGATTTAGGAGACCCATATCTTGGTGGTTCACAATGATCGTAAAAGACTCAAAAGGACTCTCGGAAGTCAGCTCTATCTCTCAGAATGCTCAGGATGACCAAAATGCCCTTGAAAGTCCGAAAGTTCCCAGATTTGGTCCCAAAGTTCTGAAAACATACTACGTCGTAAGAAAAGTGATAAAATGAGCTTTTAAATAAAACCGGAAGAAATCGTCAGCTCCCAGAGACCCCCGGAAGTCCCGGAAGTTCCCCGAAAGTCCCCGTTGACCGGTTTGACCAAGGTTTGACCAGGTTTGACCAGAGTTTGACCAAGTTTGACCAAATTTGACCAAAATTGTCTGAATTCACCAGAATCATTCTAAATCATGAGAAAAGTATTAAAACAAGTTCCAAAAGAAAATCGAGCGAAAACATCAGCTCCTGGGAGCTCCCAGAGGTTCCCAGAACTTCCCGGGAATCCCAGGTTTGACCAGTTTGACCAAGATTTGACTTTGGAATCGGGGCACCAAAACAATTTTCAAATATTTTTCATGGATACTAGAGGTCAATAGCTTTCCAACGGTATATCGCACATAATTTCTGGATTTAAAACGAATTTATTATGAATTTCCAAAGGCGAAAAAGGCGATCAAATCGGCTTTTATCGCGAATACCGCAAAACTTTTCGAAGTGACCTATCCCCGAACTATTTTTTATGTAAAGTAGACTCCATTACCTTTCCAACGGTATATCACAACCTCAATTTGGAGTTCGTATGCATTTTCTGTGAATTTCGGACGAAATAGGGCCTTTTCGCGAATACCGGAACTTCGGGGGGCCTAAACAGCATTATCCAGACGAAGGGAGGAGCAGTGCCGCCGCGGCACTGGCCCACTGCCGCCGCGGCAGTGGCCCAGTGCCGCCGCGGCACTCCCCTCCAGAACAGTAAGTTTTTGTAAATATTCTTGTGGTCCCATTTTGATTAATTAAAATCCAAAACGACGTGGTTTCATGATTTCAGATGTTTGGGACCAATGGGAGTACTTTCTAAATCCCAAAAACACCCCAAGTTGGCCTATATAAACACCCCATTACTCCTCATTTTGGGGGAGTCAAATGCAAGTTTAGAGAAAGTTTGGGAGAGAAAGTGTAGAGATAAGTTTAGAGTGGAGAGAAAAGAAGCTTTCTTCTTTGATTTTTCAAAACAAAAGTGAGTTTCTAACTTTGTTTTTACTTCATTACTTCCATTTACTTCAACATTCAATACTCCCAACCACCATTTTAGTAAGCATTCAAGAGTGTGGAAGCTTCTTCCATGTCTAGTGTCATTACATATGAGTGATACACCAATCTACAAGTCTCATGCTTCATGAATATCATCTATTGATTATCATCTACTTGCTTGATTATATATATGTTCATCTCTCCTTATCTCATTTCTTTTTCTTTTCTTTATTTACTTACTAGTTCATCATCATCTAAGTGATGACATGAAGTTTGGGGTGAGTGAATCCTTATGGATAGTAGCTCTTGACCTCAAAAACATGTTTGATAGATGATGATTATAACCTCAATACTTCCAAGGTATTCTTGGAATGTATTGAAGTTATGCCCAAAAATAAAATAAATCTCTCCAACAATCTTGGGGGTTCTTAAATGATGAGTTTGATGTAGGTATTCTAAGTGGCTATGATCCTCATTGAGTGTTGAAAACATGTTTTCAAAACATCTATTTCAAAACCCCTCTCAATCCCTCTCATTTGGTTTCAAGAAACTAAACTTTGTCTTCTCCAAAATCTTCAAAACAATGAGTCAAAACAGTGAGTGAGTTGAGTTCAAAGATTTTTCTAGAACACAATACTCAACATATGGATACAAGGCCACTTGGAAAGTCTTCCTAACTCATTGGAGAACACCCATGATTTTTGGTTTGACTTGGAAGTACTTAGAAATGGTCCATTTGGATCCCAACATTCCTTCCAAACATTCTGTTTTTTCTGTCACAGCAGCTAGGTCAACTTACGACCTCTTTTACAGAAAACCTTTCCAAACGGGGTGGTCCTAACTTATTTTTCCCTTAAAATTCAATGTCTTAGGAAACTTTCTGTATAAAATGGGCCTCTAGATCATTCGGTTTCATTTTCTAAGATTTTCTAACATTTCAGACGACAGTACGAACTCTGTTTCTGAGTGACCTCTATTGTTTGTGTAATTTCTCTCAATCTGTGATAGTTATTCAAGATTGGCTTTTTGGGTTGTGTTCTAGACACAATAAGGAACATCTCCATAAAAAATCATGCATTGAAAACATTCCTAACCCCTCTTTTCATTTTCTACAAGATCATGTTACTGTTTTGTCCACTATTCACAGCAAACACCTTTTAACTTTCATTCTTTGATTTGATGCTTACATGAACTCCAAATTAGTTCATATCTTAGGAAGTAGTTCATACTACATTTGTACACATCCCATGTTGATTTCATTCATCCATCCATACACATTTTTAGACTTCTAAGTCATTCTAGAAATCCATGTACACAAAACACACTACAACCTTTGTACACTTTAGATACATACATTGCATTCATGCAAGATTTGGGGTTTTTGTAACTCTTAATCTAAGGAGATTATAAGGAATGGTCAAGATCACACGTTCATGCTTCCCCTTTGATCTAATCATCCTTTCTCATCCGTCCCGGGGATTGAGAGATTTTCTTTTCTCAAAAATAACATGCATCATACTAGCTTGTTAAGCATATTTTTATTTCTTTGTTTATTTGTTTCAATAACAATTCATGCCCCCATTAGATTAGGAAACTTGATTAATTGATATATGATTAGACGATTTTTCCTAGGTTTATTTGTGTGATTTTCACTTTACATTGTATGATATTTGACTTAGATTTTATGAATGATATCCTATCTTTTGATTTTCAATTTCAAGATTCTTATGTGATGTAATATACTATCATAGTATTAATTGCCGAACCAAACCTAGTATAAGATGATTATTTGGATGCTAATTGAGGCCCGTCGAAAGACGGGGCGAGTTGAGGGTGTTTTAGTCGCGACAAAGGCTCCTTCCTCTCTCGTACCAAAACCCCGAACCAAGTTCTTTGGTTATGAAGGGCCGGTGCCCTTTATCCATTTGGGTGAGTCAAAATTAGGTTTCTTGGTTCCTTAAAGACCAAGTGGCGACTCTGTACCTGTTTTCAACAGACCTTTTCTTTTCCTTTTCAAAGCAATCTCAAACAAGAGAGAAGCGGTGGAAGTCCGGTATCCACAGTCGTCTATTGCATCCTATGAGTTACCGATCAAATTCTCGGTCATGGTATAAGTCGTCTATCGCATCCTATGAGTTACCGATCAAATTCTTGGTCTTGGTATAAGTCGTCTATCGCATCCTATGAGTTACCGATCAAATCCTCGGTCTTGGTATAAGTCGTCTATCGCATCCTATGAGTTACCGATCAAATTCTCAGTCTTGGTATAAGTCGTCTATCGCAGTCACTGATCAAATCTTCGATCTTGGCATAAGTCATCTACAACAGCCTGGGGTTACCGATCAAAACAAAAAGGGAAGGGATAAAACCAAATTTAGAAATGCCGAAAACAAGTTGTCGAGTCTGCGCGACTCCAAGTCTTCAAAAAATAAAATGAATTTTTAGAAAATGAATTTTTGATCTTTGAAAAGTAGAAATGAATTTTCGAGTCCGCGTGACTCCCAATCTTTGAAAAGTAGAAATGAACTTTCGAGTCCGCGCGACTCCCAATCTTTGAAAAGTACAAATGAATTTTCGAGTCCGCGCGACTCCCAATCTTTGAAAAGCACAAATGAATTTTCGAGTCTGTGCGACTCCCGATAGAAAATGAATTGTTTAAATCCGAGTGACTGTTCTGAAAAGGAAAAGAAAAAAAATAAAATTACCCTTGTAATACCGAGCGATTTTGGGTTCATTGAATTTGGAGCGATTCTGACTTTTCTGCTATTTGGGGTCATTGAATCTGGAGCGATTCTGACTTTTCAGCGATCATTGGGGTCATTGAATCTGGAGCGATTCTAACTTTTCTGCTATTTGGGGTCATTGAATCTGGAGCGATTCTGACTTTTCTGCGATCATTGGGGTCATTGAATCTGGAGCGATTTTGACTTTTCTGCGATCATTGGGGTCATTGAATCTGGAGCGATTCTGACTTTTCTACGATCATTGGGGTCATTGAATTTGGAGCGATTCTGACTTTTCTGCTATTTGGGGTCATTGAATCAGGAGCGATTCTGACTTTTCTGCGATCATTGGGGTCATTGAATCTGGAGCGATTCTGACTTTTCTGCGATCATTGGGGTCATTGAATCTGGAGCAATTCTGACTTTTCTGCTATTTGGGGTCATCGAATCTGGAGCGATTCTGACTTTTCTGCAAAAACATCTCATTTCTTGAAAGACATCAGAGTGTAAGGCGCAAAGCGCATCTCAGTCTTTCAGCACATTTCCTGATTCGGCACCAGAGTTTAAGGCGCGAAGCGCATCTTAGCCAATCAGATGATCCTCAAGACGCCAGAGTATAAGACGCGAAGCGCATCTCAGTCTTTCAGCACACTTCCTGAATCGGCACCGGAGTATAATACGCAAAGCGCATCTCAGCCAATCGTTATTCTCATAAAAAAAATGGCAATCGCGACTTTCCTAGGACAGGACGTCGTTAGCATAGAAGGATTTCAAGACAAAGGTACGTTTTGCTAACTCTAGGGAGTAGCATTGTCCTGAGTCATTTGAACCTAAAAACATAGAGCATAATTTTGCTTCAGCACATGCATCACGATAGGATAGGTGCATTCATCTGTGTGACTACCTACGTTTGTGTATTATTGTCCCTTGCTCGAACTACGTCTTGGTCTGATTCCCGATGGGATACGTAGGCAGCTCACCCTTGAGCACGACCAACATTTGGCTCTCTGCGCACCCGATTTTGCAACGCACTTTTGTTTTTACCTGGATTCGACTGTTTGGTCAAAGGCTTGTCTTTCACACAGGCTTTGACATTCACTTGTGATATGCGTTGCTTCACAAGCTCTGTCAAAGAGGGGCAAACTGTAGACACCCCAATTTTGACCAAATGTCAAATCTAGGGATTGGTTACCTCTCAAAAGACCGATGATGACAATGGCCGGTGACATTCGAAGATTTTCCAGGAAATTCAAAATCTTCAATTGATTCTTCAAGACAAATTTCAAAATTAAAAATAGAAAATATAAAAAGGAGAAAGAAGAGAGAGAGTTTGGGTATTCGGGAGAAACCCGAACATTGAAGAACACATGAGGAAATCAGTCTGAGAATTTGCTCAATATATATATAAAAGAAGAGTTTTGAAAAGAAATATAAAATAAAAATGATGAAAAAGGAATTTTAAAATAAAGAGAAATTTTTGAAAAGAAAAGGAAGAAAAGAAAAGGAAAAAGAGAGGAGGAATAATACATTTAGAGCATATATTATGGATGTATTCTTAATGTAATATATTACAAATACAAGTATTTTAACATAATTCGTCAATAATTAAGCTTATGTTAATATATATGTTGAAAATTAAAAAGTAGGGCAAAATTCAGTTAGCCCCGGCACCCGGAAAACCCGATGGCACTCACTGAGTGCCGCCTGGAACTCAGCGAATGCCGCCCGGCACTCAGCGAATGCCGCCGGGAGCCGTCGAGTGCCGCTGGATGTAACAGACTGCTTTTCTCACATGTTCTAGAAGAAAACTTTGCACATGGGTCTCTACCCGAATTTACCCATTTATCCTTGAGATGATGGCCTATATAAACAAACTTTCATCTTCATTTTGAGGGGACTTGAACTTTTGAATCAATATACAAACATATACAAGAGATATACTTGAGTTTAGAGAGAGAATGATATAGAGAATTGAGAAGAAGAGAAGAATTTCTTGAAGAAATTGAAGAGTTTTGAGAAGAATTTGAAGATCTTGGAAGAACCTCACAAGAAATTGAAGAATTCTTTGAGGTCATAGAGGTAACCTCTTAATCCTTGGTAGAGTTAGGATAATTCAATCACAAGTTCTTAGATCTAGGAACTTTTCACATTTTCAAAACCTCTCTTCTTACCCCATTTCATCACACACCACCAAGAACTTGTGATTGAACCTCATAACAGTTCATTAATTTGGATCTAATTAATGCCTTGGGTTTGAGATAAATTATTTTTGAATTATATGTTCCTAAATAAAGCTTTGATTTCCTTTATTTCTATTTCATTCATAAGGTTCATGAGATCTTCCATATCTCATTGAAACTCTTTGAGTTTTGATTCCTTAGTTTCCTATGATCTTATGATCCATATGGAGACTAAAATGAATCATGGTCATAATCTACACATAGTGGTGAGATACTAGTATCAACTCATGACTAGGATCTCTTTACTATGAATCTTATGGAATTCATACTATATCCCATGGAGATTAGAGTAGATTTATTTTTTTTTAGTCTCCAATGACCAACAAATGGTAGGAGAAGTAGTTTAGTTTAAGTCCATCTCTATGGCTTAGACTAATCACTTCCTTGGGTTTTGAGAAGTTCTCTATACTTCATCCAAAACCTACATGTATAGATGTCCTTAGTCTCCAATGACCATCAAATGGTAGGAGAAAATGGTTTAGTTTAAGTCCAACTTCATGATTTAATAGTTGGGGTTAACAAATAAAGTTGAACTTGATAAATGAAAACAGCGAGTTCACAAACTATTTTTGATCAAAGATTTTTAGTTCGAAATCTAACCGTTGAAATCAAGTGAAACCAACGGGAAAGTGTTAATAACACAATGTTCTACCACTGTATTTTTTTTTGTTTTAAGGTGGTTTTATGTTTAGAGGGGTTTGATCATGGGTTTTGTGAAGTGACAATAATCTGTCCAGAATTTCAGCACAGCAACACTCTTTTGGAATAAATAAATCGGGATTTTAATAAAGTGTTTGTGACCCAAAATAATTTTGTCTAAGAACCTTAATGTGTTAGGAAGGTTCACTAAAAAGAATGAAGCAATTCAGATTTGTTTGCTATTTCTAAAAAATCATGCAAGATCTCTGGACAGAGAGTTGTAAAATCCTGAGTGAGGTCTAGTATTTTTCGTATTCCCGGAGATCTAACCGTTGAAACCTCGATTTTCTTTTTTGGTTAGAAACTAGACTCACAGAGGCATAACATATCCAAAAATCATTAAGATCCAACCGTTGGAAGTATTTTATTTCTATTTTTTTAAGATCTGGTCTGCTCTGTGTAATTCATAAAAAACTGCTACTGTTTTGTCTAATCTTATTTATTTCAACTCAAATCGTTCCCTAATGTCTTGGGACCCAAATCATGTTTTGAATAATGATAATTTAGCTTAAATCCAGAGGCTAAGTGATCCAAATTAGTGAATAAATCCATGTTTTATTCTTATTCACATTCATTCATTCATGTACATCAATGCTTATGATTAGGACTAGCTATTGAATAAAGTTGGATTTCATGCTTAATAGATCTAAGCTAGAGAATTGGGATTGATTTTTTTGATATCATATTATTATGTGAAGCATGTGGACTAATCTTTGTTTTGTAGCGCATTTGAGGTACAACTTCTCATCTCTTCTCTAGTTTAATTCTATTATTTGATTTATATTGATTTTCGACTCCATGTGCGACACCTTAGCCTAGGTTTTGCCTTATGTGTATATATGTGTTAGAGATCTTTTCTTAGATTTATTTTGTTCTTGCATGCATTGCACGTTTAATATTCGCGGCCGGATCCCGGGTATGTTTTCTAGTTCTCTATTGCATATCATGTTGCTTGCTATTTGAATTACGTGGCTTATGAATGATATTTTACCGTTAGCAATTTTACACCATTTCCAACATGCTTGTGTAATGTATATGTACATATGTATTAATTGAGGGCATGCTTAGATTATTAATTTGATTTAAAAGGATGTTGAGTAGAGGCCTATCGCGAGATAGGATGAAAGGGGGTGTTTTAGTCCGTCGGGCTCCTTCCCCTTTCATTCCATAATCCCCGGATCCAGTTTATCTTTGGTTTCGCAAAAGATCAGTTTGCTTTAAAATGATTTCTTAATTTTCCTTTTAAAAATTAAGTGGCGACTCATTTGTTTTTGAATTTGGAATTTGAAAAATGTTTTAAGAAACAAAAGTGGGCCCAAATGCCGGCATATCCACACCCGCCTACTACATCTGAGGTTCCACCATCCACCACCGGTCCGCCTTCTGTATCACCTACTGACCCGTCATCATCAGCGACACCACTTCCTGTGGAGACACCACTTCCACCACCTCTGGTCATGGCTGACACATCATTATCTACTTCAGCTACCACGATCGTGAGTGAGCCGACGACGACTACGACTGTTGCTGAGGGTGGAGTTGCGGTTGCTCCTTATTTACTGATCGAGATATTATATGATGTTCCCGATGATGTGTAGTCTGTTCGTTCGGTTTCATGGATTTTTGGATGTTATGGCTGGTTTTTGGATATTTTGGACATTGGTAGGATATTTTGTTTATAGTTGGGTGTGGTTGGTTATTATTTTTTTTATGTTGTATATTATCACTGTTCTGTTCTTTCATTTTATTATCTTTCCAGTGATGTGTTTTGCTATATAGTTAATTCCTGTTTGCTCTTTGCTGTTTGGAGTATGTATGCTTTCTGTACAGGTCGTTACACTTGCAATTCTTACTATGCCATATCAGGTGATATCTCTCTATCTATTTTTGAAAATCAACTGCTGAGGACATTGTGATTTTCAATTAGGGGTGGGATATAGATAGATAATCACCTATGCATTTTGTTACTTAGTAATCTGGACCACTCTATCTATTGCTTATGTCATACAATCTCCATTCGAAGTTAGAATTAACTTAAAAAAAATAGTATGTTTTTTTGAATTAAATTAGAAAAATACTTCTGAATACCCACTTTTATGTACCTGTTGTCAAGCAATGACTCAACTATTTTATTCTCATCCTTTTATGAATTAAGTTCACGCGTTTTTCTAGTTTCTCTAGGATGAAAGCATATGTTAATTATTCTTGTATCCAAAGCATTTACACGTGTTAATAGCTATGCAGAAAACTTAAAATAAGAGTTAATACGACTTTTGTACTTTAAAGAATGAAGTAGTGAAAACTAGTTACCCTTAGTGAGCTTTTGAATCCAATCTTCAATTCTGAGGGAATTATCACATCAAAACTCGAATTGTTTTTCTTGAATATGCCGATTAAATTCGTTCAATAGTCTCTAATTCTTTCATGTTGCCTGCTTATTAGAGGAGAACGTTCAGGATTTACCAACTAAACTCAATGAACATTTAAGTGTAAAAAACAAAAAAATTAAGAAGTTGGGAAAATGATTTAAGCCATCGTTATTTACTCCTTACCTTTCCATATACATGTATCGACATTCTAAATATGTGTTGTTCTTAACCCCACACCTAGTAAATACTGTCAAATTCATTATGAAATTCAAAATCCCTAATCTTATACTTTGACCTTAATAACCCCATTGCACATCCAAGATGATGAAATTGTTGAAGTATATTATGAGAAGGGAGTAGTTGTGGGAGGGGCTACATAAAAGAGAAAGAAGGAGTAGTCCACTTTAAAAAAAATGATGATATGTATATATTTATATGTATGGGGAGGATGGTTGGAATAAAGTATAGAAATTACTGAACATAGCCACATGCTGAAAATGTGCAATTTCTTACCCCTCTAATTGCTACCCTACTAAATAAAAAACCGAAAAGTCAAAGCCTTAATGATTCTCAATAACTTAGTTTAAACATAAAAGTGTAATTTGAGTTATCCACGGTATTTCGCTCCTCTAGTAAGTAGTATTCCTTTCATGAGACTATATACTCCGAATGTTCGTCTTTTATAGAGTTGAGTATGAAGGCATTAGTATCCAAAAAAATCATTCCTATCAAAGCTTTCATACCATGTGTGATCATTATTCACCAAGTTTCTGTGAGATGTTAATTTGTGAGTGTAATAACTTGGTGAGGATTGAGTTGAAACTACAAGTTCTGAGAGTATGATAGTTTAAACAACTCTAAATAAAGTTGATGTATAGCTGTTAATTTCACACAGGCACGGATACATGGATGTGACGCTTATGTTATTTTTATCTTGGTGACATGAGAAACATGTGCATTTCTTTCATGGTTTGAATGAGGATGATGTGTTTTGTAGAGCTAAATCAATAGTTGAATAAAAGGGGAATGTTTAAAAGTTATTCTATATCTCTTTGAGCTTAAAATCAGAGAATTTTGTGGGTACATTCACGGCAAACCCTCACGAGACAACACTCGTCCACTAGGGGGAACCTATGGGTTTAACGGCTTGTTGCATTTGCTAAATGCAACCGCGATTCCTGCGAAAGTGAGTTAGGTAGTTTCTTTCTTGTTATTTTAGTTTAGTTAATCTGGATTTAGTTACTTTAGTTTTTCTATTACAATTATAGTTTCGCTTGTTTTTATTTTTGCTCTATTGCTAGGGACTAGCAACTCGCTAGTTCGGGGTTGTGACAAGCGGGGGTATTTGTAAAATACAACTGCGCTAAAAGAAGAAAATGTACTGATTTAGTTTACGATTCCTTCAGTTATTTGCAATTTGAATTACAACGCCAGTTTGTACACAATTTGATTAATCTATGATAAGTTGTGTGTTTTAGCTGTAATTTGTGCAGACTACAGTTGCTGTGTAAAGAATTAGATGAAAAAGATAAAAGGGAGTGCTGAATTTGAATGAAGACAAGTCAAGGATGAAAAGTGAACCTCGATCGATTGAAGACTATTCGATCGATCGACGGTTCGATTGATCGAGGGAGTTCAAGCGCTCGAATACTCCCGAAGTTCAATCGATCGAAGTCAGTTCGATCGATCGAACATGGATTTTATCAGATTTTACGCGCATGCAGCAGAAGCGGATATTTAACCCTAGCATTAGGTTTTAAGTATATATATTCGTATTGTAAACGTCCAGGAGGACACCCACTTTTCATTTTCATTAGTTTATAGAGAGTAGAGAGTTTTGCTTTGTGATTTTTGTAGGTTTTCATCAATAATACACATTGGTTGTTTGGATTTCTCATTAGTTCAATACAAGTATTCGTTTCCAAGTTACTTTATTTACTTTTTGCACTTAGTTTATAGAAGTTTACACTGGTATTCAGTAGTCTTGCATGTTAGATATAGTTATAAAGATAGTTTTCATAGATTTTATGCAAAAATTGCAAACAAACACACCTTTAATGGAACTTTACGTTAAAACTGAATCTGAGACACTTCAGACGATGTCTGAGTAGTCCCCAGGTTGGGAGATCACGATGAAACCGTGATCTCAAGTCTCTGCCATGCAGCAGAATAATCCCTGTGTTCGATCGATCGAGAAATCTCGATCGATCGAAACACAGATACAGTCGAGCGATCGAAGTCAGTTCGATTGATCGAGAGATGAAGATATTCGATCGAACGAAAGCGCATCTATCGATCGAACTCTCTGATTCTTGAGGACATTCTATGCAGTATTTCTAGACTTTCCGTTTTACTGATTTGTTATCAAATTATCCCAAAACGCTCAGTTTGTCAAAACAGTCTGTAAACTTTAAGCCTTGAGGCATTTTTCTTCAATATATTTTGCAAACCACCCTCAATGCTAATGCCATCGTAGGTGAGAGTCTAAACTATTGCTTTAAACTGCTTTTGTGTATTTCAAACTCCATTGTGATGATATAGTCCCAGTCATGAAAGGACTATAGATTCTTCATTCTAAGAGAAATACGGAATACTGTAAAGAATGTACTCCATTGAGTTTCAACGTAATCGCATGGTAGATGGCTAGGTCGCAGTGGATTCGTGTAATCCCAACATTCCTTTTTAATTAAAAAATATACATTTTAAATCATTGCTTTAGTTAATTAGTTAGTAACTAGTTAATCTAGTTTAATTGCTTTACTTTTAGTAGTTGTTAAACCGTGGAACTTTGTATTCTACACTCCTTTAAAATATTGAATTTTGTTTTCTGGTTTGAGATTAATCTAAGTAATTAGTTTACCCCCTTCCCTGTGGGATCGACCTGGACTTCCAGTACTATATTACTTGCACGATCACCTGCACTTGGGTGTTGCACAAGAGCGCACAACTATTTAGTCGTGTCAATTATTATTATTTGATTTCCACGAGAAGTTAGGATGACCTCTCCATGGCACATTTGGATTATTTGTCATAGGATTATAATTATTCCGTGGGAATGTTGAATAGAGTGTATGTGTTGCTCCACGAATTTCAAAAATTGAGACGTCGATGGACATGTAAGTGTAGAATGTGAATGGTTGGAACATATTTGACAAATTTCATAAGAGGGTAGGCCTGACGTTTCATTCATCATCATAAATCGGTCAAGTTTTTTAGATAATTATTGCAATTCAATTGAGTGACTTGACTCGAACTGCTCCTCTCGCTTAGGGTTGGGTGGAAGAAACCCCTCAGAACGTACCGGCACGGCTTGATGTATCGAGTTCTCGCTTAACGTTTCAGAAATTTTCCATGCCTCATCGGTGATATTGTGTAAGAAGGTACCCGCACAAGCGGCATCAACGGTATTACGAACTGAAGGAACAAGTCCCTCGTAGAAGATCTTTATCAATTGCCACTTGGGAACCTGATGATGTGGGCAAGAGCGTAATAATTCTATAAATTTCTCCCAAGTATCATAAAGCGTTTCCCCATCTTGTATCATACAGTTCGTTATAGATTTTCTTATTTGATTAGTTCTTGTGATTGGAAAATTTTTTTGTAAAAATGCGGTATGGAATGCTCCCATGTTTGAATCTTGTTTGGCTCAAGAGATTGGAGCCAATGCTTTGCTTTATCTTTTAAGGAGAATGGGAAGAGGTGCAATTTCAATTTATCATCAGTGAGGTTTTGAATTTTTAAGGTAGAGCATATGTCTTAGAAATCTCCTAAGTGATGACAAGGATCTTCATTAATATGGCCATGGAATGAAGGGAGTAACGCGATGGTAGATGACTTTATCTCAAAGTGAGATGTCGTCACCTCTGGTAATTCGATACCTGCATATGGCGTGTAAGTCGTAGGAATAAAATAATTTTAAGCGGAGGGGGTGGAGGTATATTAGGGTTATTCATATTATTTCTGATGTTTTGGTTGTTTCCAATGTCGTCCATAGGAATAGGTTCGAAGTTGTTGACGTGTGTTTTCTTTAGTCGTTTAAGGGTACATTGTATTTCGGACTCAAACAACGACGACAGTTTTGGAGTTGATTCGTCGTCTATTGTCAATCGAGCTCTAGAAGCTTGGGTTGAAGACTTACTAACTCTTAGGGTACGTTCAAGTTTAGGATCGAAAGAGTGTAATTCAGGTTTACTTGAACGTGTACCAAACATAAACTAAAAAAAATGACATGAAAATAAAGACTGACTCAAACAAATACGAGTAGCAATCACACAAATAGAATAACAAGCACACAACTAGTATGATTCATGGAAGTTATCCTGTAATGCAGTGACCGTGTCAAAGCCCAACACCTCGGGTTTCCTAGCTAAGGCACGTGCAATTCACCCCTAAACTAATGCAAATAGTGCGTCTCAGCGCCTTGACTTACATTGGTTTGAAGCGAATTTTAAAGAAAGCAATTTACTTGAATATTACTTTTTTTTTAATTCGCGTAAGCTCATTGGATGTGCTAAGCTATTCCTCTCCGAAATGCTAGAATTTGATGACTCGAGAAACTACAAAACAAAAGGAAACGTTAGTGACTAAAAACAAAAATAGAAAATAATAAAAAGAAAATTTAATCTAATATTTACAAATTAACTAAACTAAGATTCTAAAACTAAAGGTAGTAATTTGCAATCCCCGTCAACGGTGCCAAAAATTGATCTTGTCAAAATCAATATATAAAAGTATGCTTACTTTAAAAGATTTGCAGTGTGGAAGTAAAGGTCGAGCCCACAGAGATTGAAATACTAAAGCCCTTTAATTTTAAAAACCCTAAGTCTAATTATTTAAGAAAACATAATTTTAATTTTTAATTAAACTAAGAACAGTGAAAATAAATATAAACCATGAAAGAAATTAAAAGTTATTTTGGCAAATATAGGAATTGAACCTAGGATTGCAAATCCACCACTAGCTTCATAATAAGGGTATTTATGCATTCAATTAGCTTATTACATTCGATGATAATGGGGAATTATAGCTACAAGCCAAATCCTCCGTCAAGAAGATAACTACAATTCAAGTACCAACATAATTCATCTTCGGTTGGCACGAAGTGTCTCACACTAAGCTAGGGTTGCGGCATACTCCGTTTTCCCTAGGTATGAACTATTCGACTACTTGATATCACAATTCAAATAAGCACTATTACATGTAAATTATCCAGACAAGTACAACAAATATAGACTATTGAGCGCATCACATCCAAAATAGATCTAAGATAAGAATAAATTTTGAAAGCAATGATTTAATTGAATGAAGGTCGATTTTATTATGAAAATTCTCTAAACATGTAATCATCATCCATACATAATATAACTAAAGGAAAAACATAAATAACACTCTATTACTTGGCTAGGGTTTCATTGAAACCCTAGATCTCGGTCTAAGCGGCCATAGAAGCGATGAATGGCAAGAGGTTGATGGAGGAGGCCATATGAATCCTTGGTCTTCTTTTTCTTCTCCTTGCTTTCCTCTCTTCAATGGCTGAAGTTTGTGTTATATATGGATGTATCTAATGTTGTGTAACCCCAAAGTTGATTTAGAATAGGATTTATATAGCTTTGGAAGGATTAGGAAGCTTTCCTAAGCCAAATCGCACTAAAACTGCAAAATTTTTGTTTTTGGACGTCATATGTACAAACCACCTTCGCTGGGCACTCTAAGATAAAATATGCGTTTTTGGTTTTTTCACAGGTCCCTCGCGTGGGGTAGTTTTTTACTGTATTGCACACCTATCGTAGAATTGCGATAACGTTTTGCTCGAAACTCGGATTGACTCGCTGTTTGTGGCCACGCTTCCATAACTCAAAGATCTACATTTTATATCTCTGGAGAAATTACTAAAATTTGAAGTATTCCTTGTCAAAAATGTAATTTTCCGAGACTGTTACTGCATTCAGCTCTCACCGAAATCAACTTTTGAGCCCAGAATGACTTCCAAAGGCACTAATCATTGGATTTTTGTGCATTTTCAAGTTAAAGCTCCAAAACCTACAAAATATTGAATCGTTATTAAAAAATATCTAATAACTAAATAAAATTGGCTAATAAAGTGTAACTTCAGGACTATAAACGGCAACTATTTGTCGCCGATCAACAGTATCACTCACACAAGCAATTTAGGAAATGAGTTTGCATTATTGAACCACTTTTGCTTCTGGCACGCCCGTGTAAACTACAACAAACAAATACATTGAATCTTTATGTTAACTACAATTCAATGAATTCTTAATTGGTTAAATATATGGATACTTTGAATCATATATTGTTCAATTTTTTTGATAAATAAAATTCACTGAATCTTGGTAAATGAATAAGTACAATGTATTGACTTAAACCAAAACAAAAAACAAAAATATCTATATAAATTAATAATTATCAATATACTGATATCTCTCTAAATTAATAAAATATAGGTAGTCCCAACATTATGAATTTATAGAGGTTATACTATAGTTAAACTTAACGAGCAAAATCCTACATAGGCCATGTTTGGAAACGACTTTTAGAATTCATCAATAATTGCAAAGTTAGCTAAAATAAAACATTTAGCAAGATAGCCTCTGATTGCAATTGGCCAAAAGCTACATACCTTGGATAATGTTTACCAATCACAAATTCCTATGATTTAATTACATAAGAAAAAGAAGCTACCAAATAGTCTACAAGGGATATACATATTTTTCAAAGAGACTCATTTGTCTCACCTCAAGCAAGTTTTTCAAGCCCTGAGAGAGGCAAACTATATGCCAACTTTAAGAAATGCTCCTTTTTTGTTGATCGCGTAGTCTTCCTCGGCTCTGTGGTCTCGTCTGAAGGCGTGTCCGTTGATCCAAGCAAAGTTAAGGCAATTGTAGAATGGTGAGACCCCAAAACAATTCATGATGTCCATAGCTTTCAATGGTTAGCAACTTTCTATCGACATTTCATCAAGGGGTTTAGTACCATTGTCTCCCCCCTCACTGATTGTTTAGAAAAAGGGGACTTTGTATGGGCAGCGTCTATTGCTCGTGCATTTTGAGAAATTAAGTTGCACATGACCCAAGCACCAGTTATGCATCTCCCTGACTTCATAAAACCATTTGAAGTTGAGTATGATGCATCAGGTGTTGGCATAGGAGTGTTATCGGCCAAGAGAGTCACTCGGTAGCGTATTTTAGTGAAAAGCTAAATGACGCTAAATGAGGATACTCAACCTAATAAAAGGAACCTTATGATGTTGTTCAAGCCTTGCGACATTGGCGCCATTACCTTCTGCCATAAGAATTTGTCCGTTATTCTGAACATAAGGCCCTTCGCTACTTTAATTCCCAAAAGAAGTTGAATTTTAGGCACAATCATTGGGTAGAAATCCTCCAAGACTTTACTTTCATGCTAAAGCATAAGGCTAGAGTTGACAATAAAATTGTTGATACACTTAGCCAGAGAACTGACCTACTATCTGTTATAAGCATCAATGTTATTAGCTTCGAACGCCAAAAACAAGACTATGTGTCTTGTCTTGACTTTGGGGCAAGATACGCTACCCTGACCTCCACTACAGGACTTGTCAGTGATGATTTCTTCATTCACGATGGCTACCTCTTTCGGTCCAATAAACTTTGTTTCCCACAAACTTCTGTTCGAGATTTCCTAGTGTGGGAAGTCCATACTAGTGGTTTGTCCAGCCACTTCGGCCGTGATAAAACCATGGAAGAAGTTGAATGAAATTTTACTGGCCAAGTTTTAAGAGAGATGTCGCAAAAACAGCGAGTCAGTGTTAGGTGTGTCAGCTGGCCAAACACCACAAGGAAAATATTGGTCTCTACACCCCTTTTCTAGACTCTGGTTGTCCTTGGCAGGATGTGGGCATGGACTTCGTACTAGGCCTCCCTCGCACGTTTCACAAACATGATTCCATCTTCGTGGTAGTTAATCATTTTTCAAAGATAGCCCATTTTATTCCATGGCCAAACATTATGAAACACGGGATAAGACGGGCTATCTTTAAAAATTGATCAACTACCATGAAGATGGAATCATGTTTGTGAAACGTGCGAGGGAGGCCTAGTAGGAAGTCCATGCTCAGATCTCATGTGGCCAAACTTTATTTCAACGAGATCGTCAAGCTATATGGCTTACCTAGGACCATTGTATCTGATAGGGATGTCCGTTTCATGAGTTACTTTTGGAAGACCCTGTGGAAAATGGTAGGTACAAAGCTTAAATTCTCCGCAGCATACCACCCCCAAACCGATGGTCAAACTAAAGTTGTCAATAGAAGTTTAGGCAATCTCTTGCGTTGCTTAGTAGGTGAAAGTAATCGAAATTGGGAAGCCATCCTTTCAACTGCCCAATTTACCTATAATAGCTTTGTCAATCACTCCATGGGTATGAGTCCGTATGAGGTAGTACACGGGTACAAACCTCGAAAGCCTATAGGTCTTATTCCCATGCGCTCCCATGATCGAGTCTCTACACTGCAGAATCCTTTGCTCGTCATATTCATGACTTGCATGCAATGATCAGTAAACAAATTCACGCTAGTAAAGAATAGTATAAGATGCAGGATAATTCACATCGACGCTTTATGGAGTTTCAAGAAGGTGTTTATGTTATGATCTGAATTAGACTAGAACGGTTCCCCTCGGGTGTCGTTAGGAAACTGTAATCCTGTAGTGCTGGCCCATTCCAGGTTTTAAGTCAGATCGGCCCAAATGCGTATGTCAATGAATTACCATCTAATTATGGTATTAGCTCCACTTTTAATATAGAGGACTTGTTTGCTTATAAAGGCCCTACTCTTATCCCAAATGATCCTTTTGCGCCTTTCCCCACTTCCCCAGATACCTAACATGTCCCCGACCCTGTTCCCATTCCCGTTCCTGTTCCCGTTCCCGTTCCCGTTCCCGTTCCCGTTCCCGTTCCACTGGCACAAAAAGAACACATTGATGCTATTTTAGATGAACAAATTTTGTCCACAAAGGATGGCAGAGGTCACCATTTTTTAGTTCGCTGCCAATGTCGTCCTAACTCAAATTGTACATGGATTACTCATGAGGAGTTACAGGAACTTGACCCAGATCTATTGGAGTACTACTAGTGCCGATCAGTGACACCTTTACAGGGAGTTTTTCCAACCCCCGGGAGAGTTGGTGCAGACACCAGAGCCACATTCCCAATGTTTTACAAATGTCATCACAAGAAGGCGGCCCCAGTTGCTTTCTAGCTAGATGACTTTTATGTTGGATCAGGCTATGACCCCAAGACCCAAGTTCATGGATTTTATGTTTTCTTTATTTTATAACTTTTTTTCCCTTTTTTTGTCCCTTTAGGGCTTTGTTTATCTTAGTCTGTAAATAAGGTGGCAAACTATGGTTTTGGACACTTTTGATGATGAGATAAAAATTATTATTGCTTGTACTAGCTTTGGTCCTGATGGACTCCAAGAGATCTTGGTGGACTCCAAGAGTTCGTTACATTTTTGCGTTAATCTTCATGTTCGGCATCAAACAGTCCACAAGGGATACTATTGAGCTCTTTGATAGATTTCTGTCTTTTATTGAGCTCTATTACTTGCTGGAGTGTGTTGTACCTCATTCTAATTTTTTCATGTCTAATAAAACTCTCTTTTGATTGACCAAAAATGAAATAGGGGACAAAGTGAAAAATGTCTATCTACTAGAGCGTATATGGAATTAACCATTTTTTCTAAAAAAAAAATATATATATATATATAAATTGACTTTTTTTGCCATTTTTAATAGCTAAAAGTGACGGAAAAGTACCACAAAATGTTAGTTGAAGGACCAAAATGCCAAAAAAGTTATTAAAGGATTAAAATGCCACCAAACATGGTATAATTTGAGAGTATGAAATGCATTTTACCCTAAAATCTTCTTTTGTAGGCAATAGTAAAAAATTTTACCTTCAATCCTACAGATAAAAAAAACACATTTGGTATAGGCAGACTATTTTAATTGTCCAATGTTTTTCTTTTTTACAGTAAAAACATTGGAAATTGAGTAACTCCTTAGTATGGAAGTAAAAGAATAACGTGTAAAGGATTGAATCATCAACTTTCAAATTAAATATGATTCACATAATAAAAAACACCTGCAAATAATTTGTTATTAACAGATCCTAACTAGAAGTTGGGTTAATTAGTATTAATTCATTTTAGTGTAACTGGATTGTAATAGGTCTACTCCCAAAAATATTTTGGTGCTAGCTCCACAAATTTAATTTTGGACCACACTACCCTTCTATGTCCAGAAATGCACAATCATTGCTAAAAAAAATGAATTTTTAAATTCAAAATCGTATCCAATGTGTGGGTGTGTATATATATACCCAAAATCAAGTCAAAAAGAGAGAGAAAGTGGAGAGAGAGAGAGAGAAGGTTGGTAGTCTCTCAACACCATCGCTGCTGTGCTCCACCACCTCTTCCGCCCTTATCACCACCGCGCACAACAAGTTCTTCTCCAATGGCTACGATCACGCCTAGGCCAATAACTCAGCCGATGTCTCCAATCGGCTCCTCCTCATGTCTTCCAAGTTTCAATCACTCGTCGTCGATCTGATCTCTCTTCCGATGCCGATAATCATGGTCGTCTCTAGCCATGCCTCAGCTAGCAGCTTCATCCTCGCTCTGAGCCTCGACTATATCTTGATGAGAAGGGAACAAGGGTTTCTCTACATGAGCAAAGTGGCCATTGGGCTAAGATTCCAGCTTGTTTCAGTTTTGGTTTTTTAATTCAAATTCTTCATGGGTTTTTAGCTTCAGTTTTGGTTTTTTGCTTCGTTGATGTGTATTGTTAAAATTTTTATTTTCACCTATTTGTTCACTGATTTTCAGTGTAAAACTGTGCTGATTTTCAAGGTAAAAATGTATTGACTTTATATTTGAATCCCTGATTTTCAGTGTAAAAATTATAGTCGTCAAGATTTGACTCTTGTGTTGATTTTTAATGTAAAAATTGTACCTAGCAAGATTTGACTCTTACATTATTGTTCAATAGTTTCTTTTTTTTTTTTGAAGTGCATGCAATACATTGCAAAAATATACCACAGTGTAAAATTCTACTCTTGTAGTTATTCATAATGCAGTGTTAAAATTATAATAGCAATCATTAATTCTTTTAGACTAATGCAATGTAAAATTATACACTGGCAAATTTCACTCATTTTTTGTTTTTTTTTTTTTTTTTTGCATTCTTGGCATATCTAATATATCAAACCCCACATGCTCATAACAAAACCATGTGGGTGCAAAAATCTACTACTCAATTTGTCATTGTAGAACATCTAGCATACAAAAAATGAACATCCAAAACAAATTGATTGGATAAAAGGAATTTTACACTGTTGTTTATGAGTGACATTCAGAAACATGCAGATATTAAAATCATTAAAGATATGAAAATCACGTAGTCAATATAGATTTTTTTTAATAAGGTAATCCATATAGAGTAATGTGATGTAAATCCCTATAATTATGGGATTTAATACCCAAATTCGGTTACACTAAAAGATAAATATGAAAATCAATGACTAGTTGAAGTTTGAATTTAATGATTTCCATAATAATATGTATACTATATATGAATGTATAAACATATGCATGTATTTGTATAACATCCTATATGTGTCTAGAGTGAAAATTGCCACAAATCCGAAAATTGGGAAATTCAAATGGAATTGGGGATTTTGCATTAATTTGGACCTATTGTCAACATCTTGTTTGAGTTGGTCCCAATTTAAAAATCTTTCGTAAGGAGAGATTTATGGCTAGTTTCCTATTAGAAGTATCTGATAAAAAAAAGGGTTAATTACATTTTAACTCCTTGTGGTTAAGCCCAGTTTCAATTTAACCCGCCGTGGTTCAAAAGTGAATACTTAACACCCTTATGATTTTGGACTAAATTGAAAATGTTATGATTTCTCTCAAAATAGCCCTGCATGGAAATTAAGTGTTAAAATTAGCCACATATAGGAGAGTTAATTTATGTGTCAAAATAAATCTCACATAGGCAGCTAACCCCAAAATTAGCCCCTACAAAGGGGTTAAAAGTAAAAAATTAGACCTTCATAGGTCTGTTAAATGACAGCATTATCCTCATATAGTGGATTAATCCCCAAATTAAACCCACAATGGGTGTTATATGTTAAAATTTTTGGTCAATTTTAGAGTTTTCATCAGCTTTGGGGGAAACTGGGCCTAACCACATGGAGAAGTGTAATTAACCATAAAAAAATAAAAAATAAAAAAAATATTTATAGTTGAGTAAAGTTTGAGCCCTTGTAGTTCACACTCGGTGGCACTTTACACCCTTAAAATTATATCTTTGAAATGCATTCCCATCCATTGTAATTACATTATCGCATTTTGATACAATTGTTATATTTTGCAAATTAAAATTTTTATTCAATTTCACTTTTATGTTGGACATGATGCTGAGAAGTAAAGATAGTTTTTAGAGAAAACTAGTGGGGTAGCACGTGCCCATGAACTATACGAGTTTTTCTCTTAAAAATAGGTTATCGCCTAATATTGGAGAATTTGAGGGACCCAAGTCTTATGATCTAAATTATTAGTACTGTTGTTTTAAGTCCAAAGGTCCCCAAACACACCCTTATTATTTTTCCATTAGTTCAAATTTTACAAATAACAATTAATCATCGACTATTGTTAGACTTTGTTTGGTTCACTGATTTAGTGAGAAAAGTAAGAGAATGATTAAACAAGAAGAAAAACTAATTCTCGAGAATATAGGGGAACATCCGTAATTGAAATGAGACACATGTCAGCCAATGGAGGCCTGAGTGAGCAAAGGGTGAGCAAAAGAGGGGTGAGCAAAAATTCTTTTCATTAAATAATTGTTAGTATAACACAAGAGATAAGGGTACAATTGTAAAATCACAACTTGTTATTATGTGGATGTGGTGTGATACCCTAATCACATGTGCCACTAAAATAGAGTGACATAACAATTATTTATTGAATTTTAGCAAGCCATGGCTCCCCTATTTTCAGGTGGCATATCATTCCCCACTCATCATGTTCTTTAAATTTTAGCAGCCACATGGTCCCATATAATTGAGATGCCATGCCACGTTAACATGATAACATGGTGTTAGAGGTTCACTAAATAACTTCTCATACTAGTGTGAGGAATGAGTGGCAGAATGAAGACCTTCGACACATCTCTAATATGTCTGAGTAGTAGTAGGAAGAATAAAAACATAAGGTTTAGTCCCTAACACCACATATTTTTAAAATTTGATCCATACCCAAATATGTGTACAATAATTAGTCCCTAATCAAAATTCTAAAATAGAGATTAGTCCTTTCCCCCAATTCTGTGTATTTTTTATAGACAAAATTGTGCTCATCATTAGATATATACATATGTATGTATGTACCATTATCTTGAAAATAGGGATTTCAAATTGAAATCCAAATTAAATGCATATCTCTCTATATCTCTCTCTCTCTCTCTCATCCCACGTGGCACGATCTCTCTCTCTGGTCTAACTATATTTGAGTATATTCATGAATATCATGTTTAGAACAATGTGGCCTTCAATTTTCATTATGTGCCTCACTCTACCCTCAAGTGTTTTAATTTTTGAAATGTTATTTTGCTTACATAAAGGGCCACTTCCTAGCATCTCTCTATCTCCTCTACTTTACTACACCATAACTACACCATTCCTCTTCTACTTTCCTTTCCAATATGTTCCACCAAACTTTTCTCCATGGGGTTCCTCGAATCCTTGTTTGGGTTCCCCATCATCACGTTTATGTTTCCACAAGGATTGAATTTGCAAACCTCCTCATCCTCATCATGATGATCATGATGATAATCATAAAGCTCCTCAAGTGAATCAAGGTCATTGATCAGGATGCCTTCTTTAGTGAGTCACTCTCAAGTGAATCATGGTGTTTGTATATTTGATTTGTCTTGAGGTTTACATTTGGGTTTTGAAGATGAGAAATTTATTTTTATTTGCTGAGAAATTTTATTCAAAATTGTGAGAAAATTCTATGAATAAGTGATGAATTTGCTATACTTTCATCAAAATTCTAGAATTGAGAATTTCTCACCAAAAAGTGAGAAATTTGCATTAATCAGTGACAAATTTTTCATTAGAGCATTCAAAATTTCTCATTAGTACATTACAAACTTCTATATAAAAAAATTAGAAATGAGAGTTTCTCACCATAATAGATAGAACCGGAAATTTCTCACCAAAAAGTATAAAATTTGCATTAATAAGTGACAAATTTTTCACTAGAGCATTCGAAATTTCTCATTAGTACATTTGACACTTCCATCGGAATTTCTCACCATAATAGATAGAATTTCTCAGTTATGGTCAGTGATGCATTTAAAGTGAGAAATTTCATTATGGTTAGAAGTGAGAATTTCTCACGATAATATATAGAATTTTGCATTATGTTATTAAGGAATTTCTCATTTATATTCTGTGATGCATTTTAAAGTGAATAATTCTCTCTCTCTCTCTCTCTCTCTCTCTCTCTCTCTCTCTCAAAAGTTATATGATTTTGAATTTCAAAATCCTAATTTATGGAGTAGGGGTATGTATGTCCTTAAAAATATTGAAGGACGAATTTCTAGTAACTGTTTTAAAATGGACCTATTTCTAGAAAAGTCAACAACAAAGGACTGAAATCTAACTAACCCTAGGAAGAATAGAGATAATCATCCTATTTGACTATAGATAACAGTATAATTACATTTAATGAAAAATCAAATAGGAAAAGTACAAATTAAGACAAGCGGTAGTGGATGAGACACACATAGATAAATTTGAGTGAATTGAAAGTATAGTCTGAAGGGGTGTCGGTGAGAGACAGAGAGAAAGAGAGAACTTTCTAGGCAAACAGGTCGGGCATAAGAACAGAAGTGAGAAGGGGTACAGTAGTAAAACCAATGGTAGGATGGAGAGCACATTTGGAAGTGCAAAAAATTCGTGCAGTTTGCTTAATGAGGTGCTCTACTCTTAGAAGATAGTAGCCACTATTACTATATGATATATAGTATTATTGTCTCAATCTCCGTTCTCTCAATTTCTATCCCTCTTTTATGTTAATTTTTTTTTCTTTTATCTAAAATATGTCATTATTTATAAATATGCCACTAAAAGAAGTCACTTTGTGGTATCACAAAAACATTACTCAATAACCACGACCACTTGGCATAGTGGAAGCGAGTCTCAACAGGGGGTGCTATCCCCTTTTGACTGAGGGTTCGAAACTCCACAATATCATAGTGGTTGTGGTAAGAATTTCTTGGCTTCCAAAGGGATATCAAGGGTTCAAAGTCCTTAGGGGTCGTGTGAGTGGGTTGGAAGGATAAATTTCAAGTAGCTAGAAGACCTGTATCGAGAGCTTGGCATGGGTTTGAATCCTACCGCTCACTCACATCCCTTATTTACCTGGTGCATGTATTGTGGGGTCGGTGCATGTGTCGGGGATTGCTTCCTCTTCTACTCCGATAAAACGACAATAGGTACTGATCCCGAAATCATGGAGGATAGGCTGGGGGATTCGTCCTCGTCATTCGAAAAAAAAAACCATTACTCAATAATCACGACCACTTAGCCCAGTAGAAGCGAGTCACAATAGGGGGTGTTATACCCTCATGGTTGAGGGTTTGAAACTCCACAATAGCATAGTAGTTTTGTCCAGAATTTCATGGCTTCCCAAAGAGAGATCAAGGGTTCAAAGCCCCCAAAGATCCTGTGAGTGGGCTGGAAGGATAATTCTCAAGTAGCTAGACATCCTATATCCAGGGCTTGGCGTGGGTTTGAATCCTACCACTCATTCATCTGCATGATTTACCTAATGCATGTGTTGTGGGGTCAGTGCACGTGTTCGGGGTTTGCTCCCTGTTCTACTCCAATAAAACTACAATAGGTACTGATCCCGAAATTACGGAGGACAGGCTGGGGGATTTGTCCTCATCATTTGAAAAAAAAAATTACTCAATACACAAGTGGTTTTTGCCTTTTTTTGTCTCACTATACTTCACATTGGGACAGAAAACACATGTGCAATTGACAGTAGAATTTGTATTTAAAATAAAGTTATCATTCCCAAATATAAATTTAAAATTTTGATCACAATTAGTACTTAACTTAATAGTTATAGCACATGCAGTGGTAAGTAGTATCACAGAGTGGTAGACCCAGGAATTTCATCCATTGGGGGCGAGAGTGACGACTAAGAAAGATAATATTTTTTTGATTAAAGATGAAAAAATAAAATTTTATTACATACAAATATCTAATATTTTCAACACAACAAAACATCAAATATGCTCTCTAAACGTCAATCAGTTGGAAAGTTAATTGTCTAAGAGCATCTCCAACTATGCTCTCTAAACTTTTGCTAAAATTTCTATAAAGTTATTATACTCACTTTTAAGCATCTTGCTCCATCCATGCTCTCTACAATAGAGAGCTTTGAATTTTAATACTAATTTTTAGATTAAAATTGGTAAGTCCAATGTACTCTCTCTTCTTAAATGGGTCCCAATTGTGTTACTCTTTATTGTTCTAATTTTGAAGAGCTCTCTCTCTCTCTCTCTCTCTCTCTCTTGTGAAGAACAAAAAAGTTATTCTCCATTTTGGAGAGCACATTGGAGCATAAAAAGTAAGAATTGACACTAAAATAGTTAAAAGCTAAAGTGAAGAGTATGGTTGGAGAGGTTTTTTGCTAAAATATAATAAGTCTAGATTCATATATCCAGATCTATCATGTCAAGATACATTGTACTCCTAGTTGTACTCTTCTTTTTCTTAATTAGGATTCTCCCTTAGCCTATCTATATAAAGGCTACCCATTGTCATGTTTATCACATAACTCAATAATACATTTTGGTATTATTCTCCCAACTCTCTCTCTAATACTTTAACATGGTATCAGAGCTATAAGTTCTCGGTGGCCTCTTCCTTCTCTCGGTGACTTCTTAAGAGGAAACTATACTCTGTGGTTACCACTATCAGTGGACCCTCCATATCAAACATGCTTCTAGTGATAGCCTCTTCGTAGTGGCCACCCCGGCAAGCGGCACACCGCTGCCCATCGAACCATTACCCGACCACTTCGTTCACCCGACTTCCACCTCCTTCTACCAGACCACCACCCGCCCGGCTGCAACCTTCTTTGTTTGGTTCCCTACACTGCTGGACCACCAACCACTTACCACCTACAACTGTTCTGCCTCCTTCGTCAGACCTCCAACTGGCTGGACCTCCATCCACTACCTCCTCAGTCCTGGCTCCTCTGTCGGACCTCTGACTAGCCAGACCATCGTTCACTACCTCCTCTACTATCCGGTCCGACCTTTGGCAACCACCTCCTCTGATGTCCCCCTCCACCATCCGCTGCCATCACACCCTCCACCTGACTCACTCTGCCGACAAACCACCGACCGCTGCCATTACTCCCTCCTTCCGGCTCACTCCACTGTCGGACCACTTCCTTGCTCAGCTGCAACCACCACTACCTTTGCTCAGCCCAACTCGATGCTATCATGCTTGTGTTTTTTGGTTTGATTTAATCAGCATTTTTGTTGTTGTTACTACTGACCACTACCACCACTTCTTTCGCCAGGCCACTGCTACCCAAATTAGGACATATTTTGTTGTATTATCCCATCAGAGTGTACTTTTTGTCACAAGCATGGAACATGGCACTATCTTGACAATTGCAATGAGAATCCTACCAGATATTCACAGGATAATCAGTCCCATGGTTGTTCATCATCAGCCGCTGCTATTTCTACCAAGGGGTCAGTATCTTTTTAGTCGGCTACCTTTTCATCTTTCTCTGTTTCCCTCCTTGCGGACATCATCAAATGACTTCTTGTTCATTCTAATAACACATCTCCTACTGCTCTATCTATTGCCCCAGTTACATCTTCTTGGTCCTTTGACTTTGGTTGCTCTAACTATATGACCTCGGATCCAACTACATTATCTACCAAACATTCTACTCTCAATGCACCATCCATACACAGAGCTGAAGGTTCCCAAATGAAAGTTAGTCATAAAGGGAAAGTCTCCACCACTCATACATCTCTCCCTGACACTTATCTCATTCCTAAACTCGCTTTGAATCTCATATTTGTTTATCAATTATGTAAACTTGAACTTACAATCTCTTTCTCTAATTCTGGATGTCTGGTACAAGAATCACAATCAGAACAGACTCTTAGGATAGGTCATAAAATTGGATGATTATTTGAACTTAACAATCTCCATAATCTATCTTACTTCATTTCACATACTCAAACAGCAGCTTTAGTATCGTCCACCTCACCTTTTTATCTCTAACACTCTCATTTAGGTCATGTTTTGTTAAGTCAGTTAAAATCCTTAGCATCAAGTGGTCAGTTAGGTTCAATTAAAGTTAAAAATGTTGATTGTTTACCTTGTCAACTTGCCAAAAAACTAGCTTTACCATTTAATAATAGTGACTATGTTTCCTCTACACCTTTTGATCTAATTCACTCTGATGTTTGGGGTCCCTCTCCAACTATCACAATGGGAGGATCCAAATATTATGTAATCTTTTTCAATGACTTTTCACGATATACTTAGGTACATCTAATGAAAAATCGATCTGAATTACCCCAGATTTACTTTAAATTTGCTAACATGATCACAACTCAATTTTTATGCAATATCAAAGTGTTTCGAGCTGATAATGCCCAAGAATACAAAGAAAAAGGTGTTCTAAATTTTCTTTGCAAGGATGGAACTCTTCTCCATCGTTCATGTCCAATAATCTCCCAACAAAATGGAAAAGTCAAGCACAAGCACTGACGTATTCTTAATACTATTCTAGCTCTTCTTACATCTGCTTCATATCCTGAACAATTTTGGGAAGTGGCCTTCCTTACTACCATTTATACCATGAATCTTGCCCCTTCTCCCACTACTGAAAATCAGTCACTGCTTGAGCATCTATAACCCTCCTAACTATACTATCTTAAAGTCTTTGATTCTACTTTATTTGTCTTACTAAAACCACATGAGCAAAGAAAACTAGAATCTCGAGCCCGATTATGTTTTTTCTTGGGGTATGGTATTGAACATAAAGGCTATAAATGTTGGGACCCTTACTCTAAATGTCTTCGTGTATCCTGTCATGTTGCCTTCTGGGAACACAAAATGTTCTCAACCATGTCCCAGTTTCATCTATCTTCTTCCAGTACTCGTTTCTACTTCACTGACCCCTTAGTAGATGTATTCCTGACCCCCCTTATACAAGTTCTTACTCTGAGTTAGCATCTTTAGTAGCTCTGGACCATCGACCCTGTCATCACTCCTTCCGTCCAGCTCACTTCGCTACCGAACCACTCCCTAGCCCGGCTGAAACCAGCACTGCCTTTGCTCAGTCTAACTCGATGTTATCATGTCGGTGTTTCTCGGTCTAAGTCTAGTCAGCATTTCTATTGTTGGTTCTCTTAACCCAACTCAATGCTATCATGCCAGTGTTTTTCAAGTTGGTTCTGGTCAGCACGCTTTTTGATGGATCGCTCAGTCTCGCCTTTCGCTGCCACCTCAACTGTTCGCCATCACCAGCTCTACTTAGCCAATCCCTATAGCTAGCTCTGCTCAGTCAAGCTGTCAATTGTTTTCAAATTTCATTTCCAAACTCACATTGGTCTCAAATCTCACCACCTTGAGCTTGAGGGGGGGGGGGGTGTTAAAATATATTAATTCCAGATTCATGTTTTGAGCAAAAAAAATATTCTAGATTCATGTGTATATATATGTTATGTATAGATACATTGTACTCCTAGTTGTAATACCTAGTTGTACTCTTCTTTCCCTTAATTAGGATTCTCCCTTACCCTATATAAAGGCTACCCATTGTAATGTTTATCACACAAATCAATAATACATTTTGGTACTATTCTTTCAACTCTCTCTCTCTCTCTCTCTCTCTCTCTCTCTCTTGTATAGAGAAAAAAGTTATTCTCCATTTTGGAGAGCCCATTAGAGCATGAAAAGTAAGAATTGACTCTGAAATGGTTAAAAGCTACAGTGGAGAGTATGGTTAGAGACGTTTTTAATGAGAGTAACTTTTGTTACTTTTGTAAAAGTTTTAAAATTTCTTCAAAAGCTCTATAGTTAACAAATAGTTCAGTAAAGCCCAAATATTTGTAAAACTATCATATATACACTCTTTTTTTGTCAAAATGTGAGTGGGGCCTCATTGTGGGTCTACCCCTAGTATCATGACCGCTATTACTACATGTAGTACAACTATTACACTACACCAAAAGTTTCAAACAAGCACGTTTCGTGTATTTTCATCTAGCACTGTTATAAATAGTGTCAAAATTTGGAATGGTTTTAGACCAATCTGGAATAGTTAGGAACTGTGTCAAATCTGGCACCATTTCAAACAATGCCAATTTGAATATAAAAGGTGGCCAAAAAAAATAAAAATTGTTGATCGTGAATCACACCTTTACATTTTCCCTCTCTTTCTACCATGACCTAATTTTTATTTTCATCAGTTCTCCCTCCCAAAGAAATGTCACTCCCTCTCTCTTCATCACTTAACAGCCACCACCAACACTGCCCTATAGACACCCAATTTTGACCACACTATTATGATTTAGAGTGGACAACCTCTTGAAGGATCTGATAATGCAAGGTTCCCTATAGAAGGTACTGGATTCCACACAATGAAAGATTGAACTTCAGAAAGTGATCCAGAGGATGAAAAAGCCCCTTTTCAAGCTTAAATCCCAGTTTTCTCAAAAAATGTCTCTCAGAATTCTCATTTACGAGAGGATAAAGGACATCAAATGTTCAAAATGCAATAATCTAGATATTTAGAGATTCAACTTTAAAGAAAAACTCAGAATTGATGTGCATTGGAAAACAATTTTAAAAGGAAGTAGTTTGATTTCAAAAAGACGATAAAAGTTCTAGGAAACTTCTAGGCCTCAATTGACTTTCAATTCTTATACTAAAATTCAACTCGTTAGCTTTCCAACAGTATGTAAAAGACAATTTCGGAGACCAAAAGGCATTTTTTTGAAAATCTGGAAAAACAGTGCGCATGAAAATTAAAACAGGGCATAACGGCAGCTAGGGGAAGAGGAATAGTGAGTGGCGATCTACAGAAGGGGGGTGGCAGTTCCCCCGTCAACTGCTACCTCACCGTGGTCAACCGCCATCAAGATTTTTTGCTTCCCGACCCTTCCTGGAGGTTCCCTATGAGAAGAAATGGTCCAGAAACTGCATTTTAACATTGAATTGACCATTCTAGCCCCATTTTAATCCTTGAAATCCCTCTTTTATCCCTAAAACTAGACATCAAGTCTTCAAATCTCTATATGTAGATATCACGCATCTCATATAAGATAATGTTGAATATACCTTTAGATCACCTAAAGGCATCTTAGATCACATTTTGAATATACTTGAATATTAGAAGAGATTTCTAGAAAGAGTGTGAATTATGAATTGAATTCATTCAAAATCAATCTTAGGACAATTGGAATACATAATTGAGAAGAACAATTGACACCAATTGTCTCTCCATTCATCCACCATTGATGAGTGCTTGAAGAACATGAAGATCACTTGAAAATAAAGATCCTTCAAAACAATCATTTGAAGTATAATCGATAAACCTCCAAGAGGTAAACACTAGAATTCATCTCTAATCCCTAGTTTTGTATATAGATCTATAAGATTTGGATCTAATTTAGTCTCTAAGAACACTTTTCTTCTTCTTTTCTCATTCTTCATACACTCACATAGCTAGATCCAAATCCTATTTGATTTTGTTGATAATCTATGATTGGAGATTTATTTTCACTATGATTCTCTTTTTTTTTTTAATCTTAATTGATTCAGTCTCTCTACTTTGTTTAGATCCATGCATGCATGCTTATATATGTATTTTGTTTTGAATTCTATGATGGTTTACAAGTTTGATCTATGAGAAGTGACACTAGAACTTTTCTGTGTACGCTTGTATGCTATACCCAAGTATAGGTAATCGTGCAAGTAATATAGTACTGGAAGTCCAAGTCGGTCCCACAGGGAAGGAATAGGGAGAATGGCTACTAAGTTAAAACCTAAAGAAAAGGAAAAAGATGAATATACGGGTGGAGGTTCTAACGAATCCTAATTAATTAAATTAAACTAAATAATAAACTAAGCATATAGAAAAATAACTAATTAAACATATAAATTAAAGATGTTGAAATTACGTGAATCCACATTGATCCTAACCATCTACCATGCACACTCATTAATGTTCTATGGAGTTCATTCCTCTTCAGTTTTCCGTATTTTTCTAAAGATAAAGAATCAATAGCCCTTTCATGACCAGGACTACATCATCACAAGTGATTTAAAATACTTAGAAGACGGTTTAAAACAATGGTTATTACTTGCACTCTAAATGGTGTTAGCATTCAAAGTAGTTTTCAAAAGTCATTCAAGAAAATAGCCTTACGGCTTTAAGTTCTAAAAACTGTTATGACAAACTGAGCTTATAGGGACAATTTGATGACACATTTCTAAAACAGAAAGTCATGAAATACTTAAAAGAATCATCTCAGGATTTAACATGTTCGATCGATCGAAGCGCTCTCGATCGATCGGACATCATCATCCTCCAATCGATCGAAATGTCTTCGATCGCTTGACTATGGCTCTGGTTCGATCGATCGAAATACCTTCGATCGATCGAGCCCAAGGTTTCTAAAGATTGCATGGCAGAGGTTGGGAATCAATGTTTCAACACATATTCCCAACCTATGAACTACGAAAACATATTAAAACTAGTGTAGAAATAGTAAACTAAAGTAATCAAAGTATCTAAACTAATAAACAATCAAATAGAGAAAAAGGATAAGAGAAACCTGTAAATAATCTGACATAAACTTGTAAATAACTTGAAATAAAGTTGAATCTTCAATAATCTTCAATAAATCAATGGAAAAGATGAAAAATAACATGAATCTAACCTAACCTACTCCTAATCTAACCCTAAAACTACCCTAAATTGCTATTTTTCGCATTCTGGAGCGTCCTCCCTTCGTCTGCCATCAAAACGACTTATATATAGGGTTCCTGTAGAGTTTACGCAACTTTTGGGTGAATATGAAGTTCAATCGATCGATCTTAGTTCGATCGATCGAAGGTTCGATCGATTGAACTCTCTGATTTTGACAGCTCTGCGCACGGATGGGAGAATGGCCATAACCTTTGACTCAGACCCCAGATTAACCTCCCGTTTGCGGCCACGCGACCGTAACTCAGAGATCTATATTTCATATCTCTGGACAAATCTTCTAAATTTGAAGTCTTCATTGTCAAAATTGGCATTTTTTCAGCTGCTTCCGTTGTTCTATCCACCAGAATCACTTTTCTTTAGCTCCACTTCATTGATTTACATCCTAATACCTATAAGATAATTCAAAAATATATGTTTTAGAATTAACACAATAGAAAGAACATTCTTATTAGAATGCACCTAAATGTAGGGACTTTGGAGATAAAAGTATGCATAAAGGACCATATAATACGCTATGAACATGCACTTTTCACCTTGAATCACACCCCCCAACTAGCTCGTTGCTAGTCCCTAGCAACGAAGCGAACTACAGCATTGTTTATTTAAACTCTAAGAATTTAAAACAAAATAAAGTAAAAATCCTAAATCACTTTCGTAGGAATTACGATTGCATTTAGCGTATGCAACAAGTCTTTAAACCCCTAGGTTCCCCCTAGCGGACGAGTATTGTCTCGTGAGGGTTTGCAGTGAATTTACCCACAAAATTCATGTTTATGGTAATGGTTCTAGTTTAAATGTTTTCAAAAAATTTTCCTCTCATTTAGCAATATAGTTAAGCTCAACTATCTCATGAAACTCTCTAGTATGCCATTGTCATGCAACACACACATTACAGTTAATCTACTATCAAAGTCATTAGAATATTCCATACTTGTTAATCTTCAAGTGTGTGTGTGAATAGACAACCAAAATACAAAACTTTAATTTCAAAGCTTGCATAACCTAAGATACTATCAAGACGTTCATTTTGACTCAACTCGCACTAGGATTACACTCTCAAGATGAAATCACTCCGAATTAGGTGTAATAATTGTCACTCATGATATGGAAGCTATAAAGAGTAAATGTAAATGGAATCTAATGCTTCTCATATCTAAATAGAAAAACGGAGATTTTAGTGCACAAAGTTTCATGAAAGGATATTTTTCACTAGAAGAGCGAGATACCGTGGAGAACTTTCTTATAACATTAACTTCAAATCCAATTTACTTAAAATCATCAGGACATTGAAAAAGAGGTGTTCAATTAGGAAGAAAGAGGTTCGTAATATTCAATTGGTTCAAATGATGTGATTGGAATGTCTACTACAATTTTCCAAACTTCCCCCACATCTCCAGTCTCTCTTCTTCTCTTTTAATATTTTTTTTTTCTTTTTCACACTCTTCTTTTTATTATTATTTTTTTTTCTTTTTTAACAACTATTGGCACTTTTTTTTTTCTTTTCATGCTTCTTTTTTCATTTTTTTTTTCTTTTTCTCTTTCTTTTTTTTTTCTTTGCCAACTTTCCCTTATTCACACTACCAAACTTCTTGTCAAGATAACGCATCCCAATCACTCCTAGAGAAAAGAAGCTCAAACTTGTATTTTGGAGTTAGGCTTGAATTTAAGGAATTATAATGACAATGCAATTATGATAAGGATCAAGAGGTGAAGTAAAGGAATAGCACAGAGGTAGGTCAAGGCTATATTATGCGTGTATGGTCAAAAGATGGCCTAAATAATCTTCTAAGTTTATAGGATTATTCATTTCAGTAAATTCAAGAGCTCTAAATTTGGTAAACCTTGAACGTTCTCTTCTAGTAATCAGTCAAAATGAAGAAGAAAAATGAGAATTTCAACGAATTAATACGCTTTTCAAAAAGTAAGAGTAATTTTATAAAACCCTCAAAACAAAGAATGGCACAAAAGCTCACTTGGGTTATTAGTCTCCACTACAGTCTCTCAAGACACCTAAGCTATGCTTACTAATCCATTTTAGCTATGTACAAGGTTGTCACAATGTGATCAAAGTTGTTTGAAGATTAAAAAGCATAAAATATACTATAACTAAGATAGTAAACAAACTACCATAGTGTATCATATACTAATAACATACAGAAAATAGCACTAATGCATTATAACTAACTACATTAACTAAGAGAGAAAAACAAGAACCATTTTGTTATATTTAAATAAAATTTTAAATTTTAAATATTTTTTTTAATTTACTGAGTCATGTTGCTAAGCACACAAAAAGATATGAGGCATGCAATGGCTCACTCCCCCCAACTAAAACTAAACATTGTCCCCAATGTTCTAAACTAAGCACATGGACATGTAAAGTAAAGCGAGAGAAGGAAGGATGTTACCTCGAGACGTTAATATCCAGATTTTTTTTATTTTCTTTTATTTCTTTGTTAAGTTACCTTCAAAATCATTAGTAGCAACAAGGAAAAATACAGAATATAATACAACTACTCAGTAAATAACCTCGGTTTATCAAGATTTTTATCATAAAGTAATAATCGAAATTTTTGAAGATCCTCCCAATGAAATAATTTAACAGTGAAAAGAATGTTGGGGTCCTCAGAAAAATGCAACTCCCCCCAACTAATGTCAGGCTCAAGGTCAGAGGAGATGATGCAAAACCAATGGCTTCCAAATTTGTTGGGGACAGTTATAAGAGGTATACCACACTTTTCAGGAATTATATGCATGAAACGATCTTTAGTGTTGATATTTTCTATAACAGCCTCTATTTTAATACAAGGAGATGGCCACAGTTCGATAAAAGGGGTAGGGTCTAAGTAGTATTCTAATTTAGCTTTATTACCATCCTCTTGTATTAGAACAGAATCTATAGAGATATGAATCGTATTTCTATTCTATGTAAATAGTTTTGGACTGGACTTGGATAAAGCTATCTATTTGGGCCTCAATGTCAGTATTACTCAAGAAGGTCAAGCAGTCTAGCAGATTACTAGCTTCTTGTTGAAGTTTAAGATCATCTAAAGTGGCGCGATATTTTCCAAGTCTTCTCTCAAAGAATTTTGAAAGTTAAAATTCTGTGAAGATCATGTTCTAGAATCCTTACCATCCTCTTCCACAACACATTCCTTTTGTTCAAGAGTAGGGTACACATGATTTTTGAGCTCGGGATGAGAGATTTGATTGATAGCAAGGATAGGTGATGAGCAATTTGGTGACACCACCTCTTCGGCCGAAAGAGGTGAGGGTTCATGAATATCACATGAATCTAAATTGCATTTAGATTTTTCAAGTATGTCCTCCCTAGGGTCACTATCAAAGTTAGGGAGAGAGTCAACAAGGGACTCCTCCTTTCCTAGTTGCGTGTAATCACCTAAACTCTCATTATCTGTAAAAATATCATTCTCATCCGTGTAACTCTCCTCACTATATATGTCATCTATTGAGGTTCTCTATACAAAGGAATTGTGCAACTTTATCCAAGCAGTGAAGGAGTTGATGTCTGGGGTTGCATATTGAGGAGAAGATGGTTCTACAACTTCATGCTTAATGGTTTGGTTTTGGAGTTCTTGTTGGGTTATGACTTTCTTGAGTGAGTTGTTAACCTCATTCGGTATAAACCCGTCATAGTCTTCTATTTCCATTCTATTATTAGTGTCTTGAAAATTAGGTTGTAGTGTTGAAGGACTGGTATAGTCATCTAAAGGTTGGCTAGCATATGCTTGTTGATATCTAGTTTCTAATTTATCAAGTGCACTATCTAGCCTTTTCATTTTACTAAGCAGTAATTTTAACATACCATTATCCTGAACTTGGTTATTATCCTCATTATGACTATACAAAGTTTCACCCCATTGTTGTTGATAGTAATTCCCATTCCATTGTGTTTGTGGACAAGACTCCCCAGAAGGAAAGTCTTGGTGCATTTGGTAATCGTGAGAACTACTACTATATCCTACACTATTATCTTGGCTATATCCCCATTGCGGTTGGTGGAACTCTCCATGTGGAGGTTCTTGTTGCGTTTGATAATATGAGGGACTAAAACTATCATTTTCCCATTTTGGTGGTTGGTAGCACTCGGGTTGATAATGCGTGTCATAAATGGGTGCTTGCCAACTTGGGGGACAATTTTCATTACTTAATGTGTACATATTCAAGGTGTTTGTGTTGTATGGAGGGTAATATGGATAAGACATGTTTATCCAAAATTTTTAAACAACAGAGTTTTTATTTTTTTATTTTTATCTTGTGAGAGAAAAAGTCCAAAACTTTTTATTTTATTTTATTTTATTTTATTTTGTTAAATTTTTTTTTGAAAAGTAAGGAAAAAATTTGAAATAACTTAGTAAAATCCTAACCTAGTTGCCTTCCCCGGCAACGGCGCCAAAAACTTGACACGAGAATTTTTCTGTGTGCGCTTGCGTGCTATAACCAAGTGTAGGTAATCGTGCAAGTAATATAGTACTGGAAGTCCAGGTCGATCCCACAGGGAAGGAATAAGGAGAATGTCTACTAAGTTAAAACCTAAAGAAAAGGAAAAAGATGAATATACGGGTGGAGGTTCTAACGAATCCTAATTAATTAAATTAAACTAAATAATAAACTAAGAATATAGAAACATAACTAATTAAACATATAAATTAAAGATGTTTGAAATACGTGAATCCACATTGATCCTAACCATCTACCATGCACACTCATTAATCTTCTCTGGAGTTCATTCCTCTTCAATATTCTGTATTTTTCCAAAGACAAAGAATCGATAGCCCTTTCATGACCGGGACTACATCTTCACAAGTGATTTAAAAAACTTAGAAGGCGGTTTAAAACAATGGTTATTACTTGCACTCTAAATGGTGTTAGCATTCAAAGTGGTTTTCAAAAGTCATTGAAGAAAATAGCCTTAAGGCATTAAGTTCTAAAAACTGTTGTGACAAACTGAGCTTATAGGGACAATTTGATGACAGATTTCTAAAACAAAAAGTCATGGAATACTTAAAAGAATCATCTCAGGATTTAACATGTTCGATCGATCGAAGCGCTCCCGATCGATCGGACATCATCATCCTTCAATCGATCGAAATGTCTTAGATCGCTTGACTATGGCTCTAGTTCGAACGATCGAAATACCTTCAATCGATCGAGCCCAATGTTTCTAAAGATTGCATGGCAGAGGTTGGGAATCAATGTTTCAACACATATTCCAAACCTATAAACTACGAAAATATAATAAAACTAGTGCAGAACAGTAAACTAAAGTAATCAAAGTATCTAAACTAATAAACAATCAAATAGAGAAAAAGGATAAGAGAAACCTGTAAATAATCTGAAATAAACTTGTAAATAACTTGACATAAAGTTGAATCTTCAATAAATCAATGGAAAAGATGAAAAATAACATGAATCTAACCTAACCTACTCCTAATTTAACCCTAAAACTACCCTAAACTGCTGTTTTTCGCGTTCTGGAGCGTCCTCCCTTCGTCTGGCGTGAAAATGACTGATATATAGGGTTCCTGCAGAGTTTACGCAACTTTTTGGTGAATATGAAGTTCAATCGATCGAGCTCAGTTCGATCGATCGAAGGTTCGATCGATTGAACTCTGCTCAATCGATTGAACTCTTTGATTTTGACAACTCTGCGCACCGATGGGAGAATGGCCATAACCTTTCACTCGGACCTTGGATTGACCTCCTCTTTGCGGCCACGCGACCGTAACTGAAGTCTTCATTGTCAAAATTAGCATTTTTTCAGCTGCTTCCGTTGTTCTATCCACCAGAATCACTTTTCTTTAGCTCCACTTCATTGATTTACATCCTAATACCTATAAAATAATGCAAAAACATATGTTTTAGCATTAATACAATAAAAAGAACATTCTTATTTGAATGCACTTAAATATAGGGACTTTGGAGATAAGAGTATGCATAAAGGACCATATAATACGCTATGAACATGCACTTTTTACCTCGAATCAAGAAGGATGATTCCTATGTTCAAACCTTTCTCTTGGTTACTTCTATTACCTAGAATTTCTACTTTAAGATTCATCTCCAAAAGGATATTTGTCAGATCCTTTAATTCATGATCTAAGGTTCTCAATAGAACTTCTTGGCAAACTTTGTTAGACATCATGATAAATATGTTGATCTGTTAGTTTGGTCACTCTAATGAACTAAAACCAACACTCGAGATATTTTTCTCACACTTTAAAATGAACTAGTTGATTTTTTCAAAATTTAGCAAAACATATTGGTTTTGTCCATAAGATTTGGTCCAATAAACCTCATGATTTGATGAATTTCAAATTTTCTGGGTATTTTGATGAATTAGATTTCATTTGATCCGCTTTGAGAATCATTAGGATCCATTTACTATTTTTAAGAATTGTTGAGAAATCGGTTGATAGATTTGAACATAACTTTTTTGTGCTTCCATATCGGAAAATCTATGATAGTTATTGATCGGGAGAGAATAAATCCTAATTACACGCCTTAATTCACATTTGTTACTACTTTTTATCCTGTGTTTTGTGTATTTTTACTTTGTTTCTGTTTTCTATCAAGATTTAGAGAAAAGTAAGGATTCCCTAAATGGGGTGAAAAACCAGAAAGAAAGAAGCTGAAAAAGGTACCTCGCACGAGCGGCCCGCTCGCGCGATAATCCAGCCCATCGCTCGCACGACCCGCCGGCGCGACCTCCCAATATCGCGCTTACGCGGCCTGCATGTGCAACTTGGGTAAAAATTAAAAATGCGTATTTCTGTGTACTGAAGAACCCATGGAAACGAAACTGCCAAATTACGTCCAGATTGTAAAATATGGCAGTTTTAGTGCAAATAGGTTTAGGAAAGTCTCCAAACTTGCTCCAAATCTATATATATCCTATTGTAAATCTATTATAGGGTTACACACCATAGACACACCATATACAAACCTCTATACACAACAAGATATGCACAAAACTTCAGCCATTGAAGGGGGGAAAGCAAGGAGAAGAAGAAGAAGAAGAAGAAGACCAAGGATTCCCATAGCCTCCTCCATCAACCTCTTATCGTTCATTGCTTCCATGGCCAACTAAAGCTAGATCTAGGGTTTCAATGAAACCCTAGCCAAGTACTAGGGAATTATTTATGTTTTTTTTTTTAGTTTTATTATATATGGATGATGATTACATGTTTCGAGGATTTTTTATAATAAAATCGTACTTCTATTGATTAAATCATTGCTTGCAAAGTTTATTCTTATCTTAGATCTATTTTGAATTTGATGTGCTCAATGATCTACATTTACTGTGCTTGTATGGATTATTTACATGTAATAGTGCTTAATTGAATTGTGATATCAAGTAGCCAAATAGTTCATGCCTAGGAAAGACGAATTGTGTCATAACCCTAGTTTAGTGTGGGACAATTTGTGCTAACCGAAGATGAATTATGTTGGTGCTTGAATCGTAGTTATATTCTTGACAGAGGAATTGGGCTTGTAGCTACAATTCCCCATTATCATCCAATGTAATAAACTAATTGAATGCATAAATATCCTTATTATGAAGCTACTGGTGGATTTTCAATCCTAGGTTTGACTTTAAATATCATTTACAACAACCTTTAAATTGCTTTCATAGTTTAGATTTACTTTCATTGTTCTTAGTTTAATTAAAATCAAATCAATATCCATTTTCCTTAATTAACTAAATTTAGGTTTTATAATTAAAGTGCTTTAGTAATTCAATTTCTGTGGGTTCGACCTTTACTTCCACACTACAAATCTTTAGAAAGTAAAGCATACTTTTATATCTTGATTCTGACAAGATCAATTTTTGGCACCGTTGCCGGGGATCGCAAATTACTACCTTTACTTTTAGAATCTTAGTTTTGTTAATTTGTAAATATCAGATTCGGTTTTATTTTTCTTAATTTTCGTTTTTATTTGAGTCACTAACTTTTTCTTTTGATTTGTAGTTTCTCAAGTAATCATATTCTAGCGTTTTGGAGAGGAAAAGCTTAGCACACCAAAGGAGCTTATGCAATTAAAATAAAAAAATAATACATCACTTCCTTTAAATTTTGCATCAAATCACTGTAAGTCAGGGCGCTGAGACAAAATTATTTACATTAGGTTAGGTGTGGAGTGAGCATTGCATTAGCTAGGAAACCCAGGGCGCTGGACTTTGACACGAATCAATGCATAAGGATAATTCATGCATCATAGTAGTACTGTGTGCCTTCCTGTGTGATTACTTGCGTAGTTATTTTCGTTTTGTTGAGTCAGTCGTTGTTTTAAGTTTATTTTCTTTTAGTTTATGTTTGGTACATGTTCAAGTAAACCTAAATTAAATCCACTTAACCTCGAACTTGAACGTACCCTTAGAGTCCTTAGGTCCTCAACTCAAGCTTCTAGAGCTCGGTTGATGTTAGACGATGATTCGACACCGAAACTGTTGTCTTTATTTGAGTCTGAAATACGGAGTACCTTAAAACAACTAAAGAAACCACGCTTTCATACCATTGAACTGATTCCAATGGCCGACTTAGAAAATAATGAAAATAATGAAAATAATCCTAATATACCTCCACCTCCCCCGCTTAAAAATTATTTTATTCCTACGGCCTATACGCCACAGGCAAGTATCGAATTACCGGAGGTGACGGCATGTCACTTTGAGATAAAGTCATCGACCATCGTGCTACTTCCTTCATTCCATGGCCGTATTAAAGAAGACCCTTATCAGCACTTAAGTGATTTTCAAGACATGTGCTCTACTTTAAATATCCAAAACCTAACTAATGATGAGTTAAAATTGTGACTCTTCTCATTTTCTCTAAAAGACAAAGCTAAGTATTGGCTCCAATCTCTTAAGCCAAACACTATTAAAATATGGGAAGCATTGCATATGGCATTTTTATAAAAGTTTTTCCCGATTACGCGTACTAATCAGATAAGAAAATCGATAACAAACTTTGTAATGCAAGATGGGAAAACGCTTTATGACACTTGGGAACAATTTAAGGAATTATTACGCTCTTGCCACATCATCAAGTTTCCAAGTGGCAATTGGTATAGTTCTTCTACGAGGGACTAGTTCCCTCAATTTGTAATACCGTCGATGCCGTTTGTGCGGGTACCTTCCTCCACAAAAGCGCTGACGAAGCATGGAAAATTTTTGAAATATTAAGCGAGAATTTGATGCACCAAGCTGTGTCGGTATGACCTGAGGGGTGTCTTCCACCTAAACTTAAGTGAGAGGAGCGTTTCAAGTCGAGTCAGTCAATAGAAATACAAGAACTATCTAAAAAACTTGACCGACTTATGATAATGAACCAAACGACAAGTGCACCCTCTTACGAAGTATGTGCATTATGTTCTGAACCTTCTCATAATATACTTGCATATCCTTCCGCTTCTCAATTTCCAAATTCGTTGAACAACACATAAAATCTATTCAACAGTTCCCACAAAATAGTTATAATCTTGTGCCGAATAATTTTCCTAATACTTACCGACCCCAGTTTCAACAATATGGATATACACAACCCAACCCTCTACCTCCTCCACCTCCACGCAATAATGCATTTGAGAAGAAGGTGTTGGCCTCACTAAAAAGTATTGGTCCGGTGATTCAATTAGTACACTCTCATACATAGTCCATTGCAAAGCTGGAGTCCCAAGTGGGACAAATAGTTAACACGCTAAATCGTCTAACCGAGAGTAAGTTGCCAAGTCAACCTACTCCGAAACCTAAGGGACAATACGAGGTGAGTGGTACGAGTGCGCATGTGAACGTCATTTCCACTAGGACAACTACTCGAGAGGAAGAGATGAAAGAAATTCCGAATGAGAATGTGAAATATATGAACATTAACTCTAATAAAGAGAGGGGTAAGGACGCGAGCCGAAATAGGAAAGAAAACACAACAACCCCGACGACTTATATTTTAGAACTGCCTTTCCCACCAAATGTCGAGGAACCGTCAAATTTCTCTAAGAAAACGACAAAAGTTGAGGATATACTCGAGTTATTTAAACAAGTTAAAATAAATATCCCATTCCTTGATGGTATAAAACAACTTCCTGCTTATGCTAAATGTCTTAAAGACCTATGCACTCAAAAGCACAAGTTTCATAGTCATATTCTGAAAAAGGTCTTTCTCACTGAAAAGGTAAGCTGAATTTTCCAACATGCTCCTCCAAAGTATAAGGATCCTGGTACGCCAATGATATATTGTATCATAGGTGACACTATCATTCATCGGACTCTCATTGACTTAGGAGCTAGTGTTAATCTCTTACTGACACGACTAAATAGTTGTGCGCTCTTGTGCAACACCCAAGTGTAGGTTATCGTGCAAGTAATACTGGATAAGTCCAGGTCGATCCCACAGGGAAGGAATAGGAAGAATATCCACTAAGTTATGACCTAAAGAAAAAGAAAAATATGAATCTAGGGGTAAAAGTTCTAACGAATTCTAATTAATTAAATTAAACTAAATAATAATCTAAAGCATAAAGAAACATAACAAATTAAACATATAAACTAAAGGTGTTGGAAATACGTGAATCCACATTAATCCTAACCATCTAACATGTATATTCACTAACGTTCTATGGAGTTCATTCCTTTTCAGCATTCCGTATTTTTCTAAAGATAAAGAATCAGTAGCACTTTCATGACCGGGACTACATCATCACAAGTGATTTAAAATACCTAGAAGACGGTTTAAAACAATGGTAATTACTTGCACTCTAAATGGTGTTAGCATTCAAAGTGGTTTTTAAAAGTCATTGAAGAAAATAGCCTTAAGGCTTTAAGTTCTAAAAACTGTTGTGACAAACTGAGCTTATAGGGACAATTTGATGATATATTTCTAATACAGAAAGTCATGGAATACTTAAAAGAATTATCTCAAGATTCTGCAGGTTCGATCGATCGAAGCGCTGTCGATCGATCGGACAACATCATCCTTCAATCGATCGAAATATCTTCGATCGCTTGATTATGGCTCTGGTTCGATCGATCGAAATACCTTCGATCGATCGAGCCCAAGGTTTCTAAAGGTTGCATGGTAGAGGCTGGGAATCAATGTTTCAACACATATTCCCAACGTATAAACTACGAAAACATAATAAAACTAGTGCAGAAACAGTAACCTAGAGTTATCATAGCATATAAACTAATAACAATCAAATAACAAGGATTGGAAAGAAAAACCTAGATATAATCTGAAATAAACTTGAAATAAACATGAAATCCAATTGAATCTTCAATAATCTTCAATGCATTAATGAAAAAGAGGAAGAAAAAGATGAATCTAACCTAATCTACTCCTAATATAACCCTAAAACTACCCTAAATTGCTATTTTCTGCGTTCTGGAGCGTCCTCTCTTCGTCTGGCGTCAAAACGACTTATATATAGGGTTTCCACAGAGTTTACGCAACTTTTGGGTGAAAATAAGGTTTGATCGATCGAGCTTATTTCGATCGATCGAAGGTTCGATCGATTGAACTATCCTCAATCGCTTGAACTTCTCTGATTTTGACAACACTGCGCACCGATGGGAGAATGGCCATAACGTTTCACTCGGACCTCGGATTGACCTCTCGTTTGCGGCCACGCGACCGTAACTCAAAGATCTACATTTTATATCTCTGAGAAAATCTTCCAAATCTGAAGTTTTCATTGTCAAAATTGACGTTTTCTCAGATGCTTTCGTTGTTCTATCCACCAGAATCACTTTTCTTTAGCTCTACTTCATTCATTTACATCCTAACACCTATAAAACAATGCAAAAGCATATATTTAAGCATTAACACAATAAAAAGAACATTATTATTAGAATGCACCTAAATGTAGGGACTTTAGGAATAAAAGTATGCATAAAGGACCATATATTACACTATAAATATGCACTTTTCACCTCGAATCACACCCCCCAACTAGCTCGTTGCTAGTCCCTAGCAATGAAGCGAACTACAACAGTGTTTATTTCACTCTAAAAATTAAAAACGAAATAAAGTAAAAATCCTAACTCACTTTCGCAGGAATCGCGATTGCATTTAGCATATGCAACAAGCCTTTAAACCCCTAAGTTCCCCCTAGTGGACGAGTGTTGTCTCGTGAGGGTTTGCAGTGAATCTACCCACAAAATTCATATTTAAGGTAATGGTTCTCATTTAAATGTGTTCAAGATTTTTTTTTATTTAGCAATGTGGTTAAGCTCAACAATCTCATGAAACTCTCCAGTATGCCATAGCAATGCAACACACACATTACAGTTAATCTACTATCAAAGTCATTAGAATATTCCATACCTATTAATCTTCAAGTGTGTGTGTGAATGGAAAACCCAAATACAAAACTTTAATTTCAAAGCTTGCATAACCTAAGATACTATCAAGACGTTCATTTTGACTCAACTCTCACTGGGATTACACTCTCAAGATGAAATCACTCCGAATTGGGTGTAATAATTATCACTCGTGATATGGAAGCTATGAAGAGTAAATGTAAATGGAATCTAACGCTTCTCATATCTAAATAGAAAAACGGAAATTTTATAGTGCACAAAGTCTCATGAATGGATACTTTCACTAAAAGGGCGAGATACCGTGGAGAACTCTCTCATTACCTTAATTTCAAATCCAATTTACCTAGAATCATTAGGATTTTGAAAAAGAGGTGTTAAGTGAAAGAAGAAAGAGGTTCGTGATATTCAACTAGGACAAAGGATGTGATTGTAATGTCTATTACAACTTTTCAAACTTTCCCACATCTCCAATCTCTCTCTTGTCATTTTTTTTCTTCTTTTTTTTTCTTTTCTTTTCTCCCTTTTTTTTTTTTTTTTATATATCCTTTCCCACACACTTCTTTTTGTTATTATTTTTTTTCTTTTGTAACAACCATTGGCATTTTTTTTTCTTTTCATGCTTTTTTTTCTTTTTTTCTTTATGTATTTTCATCATTTTTTTTGTTTGCCAACTTTCCCTCATTCACACTGCCAAACTTCTTGTCAAGTTAACACATTCCAATCACCCCTAAATGAAGAATTGAGGCTTGAACTCCTAATTTGGAGTTAGGTATGAACTTTAGGATTGTGAAAACAAGGCGACTATGATAAACTCAAGAGGTGAAGTAAAGGAATAGCATAGAGGTAGGCCAAGGTTGTATTATGCGTGTATGGTCAAAAGATGGCCTAAATCATCTTCTAAGTTAATAGGATTATTCATTTCAGTATATTCAAGAGCTCTAGATTTTGGTAAATCCTGAACGTTCTCTTCTAGTGATTAGTCAAAATGAAGAAAATTGAGACTTTCAACGAATTAATACGCTTTTCAAAAAAGTAAGAGTAATTTTATAAAAACCCTCAAAACGAAGAATGGCACAAAAGCTCACTTGGGTTATTAGTCTCCACTACAGTCTCTCAAGACACCTAAGTTATGCTTACTAATCCATTTTAGCTAAGTACCAGGTTGTCACAACGTGCTCAAAGTTGTTTGAAGATTAAAAAGCATAAAACATACTATAACTAAGATAGTAAAGAAACTACCATAGTGTATCACATACTAATAGCATACAGAAAATAACACTAATGCATCATAACTAACTATATTAACTAAGAGAGAAATACAAGAACCATTTTCTTATCTTTAAAAATAAAATTAAAAATTTTAAAATTTTTGACAATTTTAATTTACTGAGTCATGTTGCTAAGCAGGTATATTGACATTAAAGCACCACAAAAAGATATGAGGCATGCAATGGCTCACTCCCACCCAACTAAAACTAAACATTGTCCCCAATGTTCTAAACTAAGCACATGGACATGTAAAGTAAAGCGAGAGAAGGAAGCATGTTACCTCGAGGCATTAATATCCAATTTTTTTTATTTTCTTTTATCTCTTTGTTAAGTTACCTGAAAAATCATTAGTAGCAACAAGGAAACATAGAGAATATACTACAACTACTCAGTAACTAAATTCGGTTAATCAAAATTTTTATCATAAAGTAATAATCAAAATTTTTTAGGATCTTCCCAATGAAACAATTTAACAGTGAAAAGAATGTAGGGATCCTCATAAAAATGCAACTCCCCCCAACTAATGTCAGGCTCAAGGTCAGAGGAGATGATGCAAAACAAATGGCTTCCAAATTTGTTAGGGACCGTTATAAGAGGTATACCACACTTTTTAGGCATTACATTCAAGGGAAGATCTTTGGTGTTGGTATTTTCTATAACAGCCTCTATTTTTTTATTATCAAAAACAGGCGGAGGCCATGGTTCAATAAAAGGGGCAGGGTCTAAGTGATGTTCTAATGAAGCTTTCTTACCCTCCTCTTGTCCTAGAACAAAATCTATGGAGATATGATCATAGGAATTGGATTTCTGTTCTATGGACATTGATTTGGACTGGACTTGGATGAAGTTATCTATTTGGGCCTCAATGTCAGTATTACTCAAGAAGGTCAAGCAGTCTAGCAAATTACTAGCTTCTTGTTGAAGTTTAAGATCATCTAATGTGGGCCTAATATTTTCCAAATCCTCTCTGACAAAATTTTGAAATGTAAAATTTGGCGAATTACATGTGCTAGAATCCTTATCATCCTCTTCTACAACACATTCTTTTTGTTCAATAGTGGGGTACACATAACTTTTAAGCTTGGGATGAGAGTTTGGATTAATAGAGAGGATAGGTGATGGGCAACTTAGTGACACCACCTCTTCGGCCGAAAGAGGTGAGGGTTCAAGAATATCACTTGAATCTAAATCGAATTTAGAATTTTCAATAACGTCCTCCCTAGGGTCACTATCAAAGGTAGGGGTAAAGTCAACAGGGGACTCATCCTTTCCTAATTGCGTGCAGTCACCTAAACTCTCATTATCTGTAAAAACCTCATTCTCATCCGTGTAACTCTCCTCACTATATATGTCATCTATTGAGGTGCTATGGACAAAGTAATTGTGCATCTTTATCCAGGCAGTGAAGGAGTTGATGTCTGGGGTTGGATATTGAGGAGAAGATGATTCTACAACTTCATGCTCAATGGTTTGGTGTTGGAGTTCTTGTTGGGTTATTACTTTCTCGAATGAGTTGTTAATATCATTCGGTACAAACCTATCATTGTCCTCTAATTCCATTCCATTGTTAGTGTCTTGAAATTTAGGTTGTAGTGTTGAAGGACTGGTATAGTCTTCTAAAGGTTGGCTAGCATATGCTTGTTGATATCTAGTTTCTAATTTATCGAGTGCACTATCTAGCCATTTCATTTCACTAAGCAGCAATGTTAACAAACCATTATCCTCAACTTGGTTATTATCCTCATTATTACTATATGAAGTTTCGCCCCATTGTTGTTGATAATAGTCCCCTTCCCATTGTGTTTGTGTGCAAGACTCCCCAGAAGAAAAGTCTTGGTGCATTTGATAATCGTGGGAACTACTATTATATCCTACACTATTATCTTGGTTATATCCCCATTGTGATTGATAGAACTCGCCATGTTGAGGTTCTTGATATGTTTGATAATATGGGGGACTAACACTATCATTTCCCCATTGTGGTGGTTGGTAGCACTCAGGTTGATAATGTGCGTCATAAGTGGATGCTTGCCAATTCGGGGGATAGTTTTCATTACCTAAAGTGTACCTATTCATGATGTTTGTCTTGTATGGAGGGTAATATAGATAAGACATGTTTATCCAAAAATTTTAAACAATAGAATTTTTTTTTTTTTTATTTTTATCTTGTGAGAGAAAAAGTCCAAACTTTTTATTTTATTATTATTATTATTATTTTTAAAAGTAAGAAAAAAAAATTGGAAATAACTTAGTAAAATATTAACCAAGTTGCCTTCCCCGACAACGGCGCCAAAAACTTGACACGACTAAATAGTTGTGCGCTCTTGTGCAACACCCAAGTGTAGGTGATCGTGCAAGTAATACTGGATAAGTCCAGGTCGTTCCCACAGGGAAGGAATAGGAAGAATATCCACTAAGTTATGACCTAAAGAAAAAGAATAATATGAATCTAGGGGTAAAAGTTCTAACGAATTCTAATTAATTAAATTAAACTAAATAATAATCTAAAGCATAAAGAAACATAACAAATTAAACATATAAACTAAAGGTGTTGGAAATACGTGAATCCACATTAATCCTAATCATCTACCATGCATATTCACTAACGTTCTATGGAGTTCATTCCTTTTCAGCATTCCGTATTTTTCTAAAGATAAAGAATCAATAGCCCTTTCATGACCGGGACTACATCATCACAAGTGATTTAAAATACTTAGAAGACGGTTTAAAACAATGGTAATTGCTTGCACTCTAAATGGTGTTAGCATTCAAAGTGGTTTTCAAAAGTCATTGAAGAAAATAGCCTTAAGGCTTTAAGTTCTAAAAACTGTTGTGACAAACTGAGCTTATAGGGACAATTTGATGACAGATTTCTAAAATAGAAAGTCATGGAATACTTAAAAGAATTCTCTCAAGATTCTGCAGGTTCGATCGATCGAAGCGCTCTCGATCGATCGGACAACATCATCCTTCAATCGATCGAAATATCTTCGATCGCTTGATTATGGCTCTGGTTCGATCGATCAAAATACCTTCGATTGATCGAACCCAAGGATTCTAAAGGTTGCATGGTAGAGGCTGGGAATCAATGTTTCAACACATATTTCCAACGTATAAACTACGAAAACATAATAAAACTAGTGCAGAAACAGTAACCTAGAGTTATCATAGCATATAAACTAATAGCAATCAAATAACAAGGATTGGAAAGAAAAACCTGGATATAATCTGAAATAAACTTGAAATAAATATGAAATCCACTTGAATCTTCAATAATCTTCAATACATTAATGAAAAAGAGGAAGAAAAAGATGAATCTAACCTAATCTACTCCTAAGATAACCCTAACACTACCCTAAACTGCTATTTTCTGTGTTCTGGAGCGTCCTCTCTTCGTCTGGCGTCAAAACGACTTATATATAGGGTTTCCACAGAGTTTACGCAACTTTTGGGTGAAAATAAGGTTTGATCGATCGAGCTTATTTCGATCGATCGAAGGTTCGATCGATTGAACTATCCTCAATCGCTTGAACTTCTCTGATTTTGACAACACTGCGCACCGATGGGAGAATGGCCATAACGTTTCACTCAGACCTCGGATTGACCTCTCGTTTGCGGCCACGCGACCGTAACTCAAAGATCTACATTTTATATCTCTGAGAAAATCTTCCAAATCTGAAGTTTTCATTGTCAAAATTGACGTTTTCTCAGATGCTTTCGTTGTTCTATCCACCAGAATCACTTTTCTTTAGCTCTACTTCATTCATTTACATCCTAACACCTATAAAACAATGCAAAAACATATATTTAAGCATTAACACAATAAAAAGAACATTATTATTAGAATGCACCTAAATGTAGGGACTTTAGGAATAAAAGTATGCATAAAGGACCATATATTACACTATAAATATGCACTTTTCACCTCGAATCACACCCCCCAACTAGCTCGTTGCTAGTCCCTAGCAATGAAGCGAACTACAACAGTGTTTATTTCACTCTAAAAATTAAAAACGAAATAAAGTAAAAATCCTAACTCACTTTCGCAGGAATCGCGATTGCATTTAGCATATGCAACAAGCCTTTAAACCCCTAAGTTCCCCCTAGTGGACGAGTGTTGTCTCGTGAGGGTTTGCAGTGAATCTACCCACAAAATTCATATTTAAGGTAATGGTTCTCATTTAAATGTGTTCAAGATTTTTTTTTTATTTAGCAATGTGGTTAAGCTCAACAATCTCATGAAACTCTCCAGTATGCCATAGCAATGCAACACACACATTACAGTTAATCTACTATCAAAGTCATTAGAATATTCCATACCTATTAATCTTCAAGTGTGTGTGTGAATGGAAAACCCAAATACAAAACTTTAATTTCAAAGCTTGCATAACCTAAGATACTATCAAGACGTTCATTTTGACTCAACTCTCACTGGGATTACACTCTCAAGATGAAATCACTCCGAATTGGGTGTAATAATTATCACTCGTGATATGGAAGCTATGAAGAGTAAATGTAAATGGAATCTAACGCTTCTCATATCTAAATAGAAAAACGGAAATTTTATAGTGCACAAAGTCTCATGAATGGATACTTTTCACTAAAAGGGCGAGATACCGTGGAGAACTCTCTCATTACCTTAATTTCAAATCCAATTTACCTAGAATCATTAGGATTTTGAAAAAGAGGTGTTAAGTGAAAGAAGAAAGAGGTTCGTGATATTCAACTAGGACAAAGGATGTGATTGTAATGTCTATTACAACTTTTCAAACTTTCCCACATCTCCAATCTCTCTCTTGTCATTTTTTTTCTTCTTTTTTTTTTCTTTTCTTTTCTCTCTTTTTTTTTTTTTTTTATATATCCTTTCCCACACACTTCTTTTTGTTATTATTTTTTTTCTTTTGTAACAACCATTGGCATTTTTTTTTCTTTTCATGCTTTTTTTTCTTTTTTTCTTTATGTATTTTCATCATTTTTTTTTTCTTTGCCAACTTTCCCTCATTCACACTGCCAAACTTCTTGTCAAGATAACACATTCCAATCACCCCTAAATGAAGAATTGAGGCTTGAACTCCTAATTTGGAGTTAGGTATGAACTTTAGGATTGTGAAAACAAGGCGACTATGATAAACTCAAGAGGTGAAGTAAAGGAATAGCATAGAGGTAGGCCAAGGTTGTATTATGCATGTATGGTCAAAAGATGGCCTAAATCATCTTCTAAGTTAATAGGATTATTCATTTCAGTATATTCAAGAGCTCTAGATTTTGGTAAATCCTGAACGTTCTCTTCTAGTGATTAGTCAAAATGAAGAAAATTGAGACTTTCAACGAATTAATACGCTTTTCAAAAAAGTAAGAGTAATTTTATAAAAACCCTCAAAACGAAGAATGGCACAAAAGCTCACTTGGGTTATTAGTCTCCACTATAGTCTCTCAAGACACCTAAGTTATGCTTACTAATCCATTTTAGCTAAGTACCAGGTTGTCACAACGTGCTCAAAGTTGTTTGAAGATTAAAAAGCATAAAACATACTATAACTAAGATAGTAAAGAAACTACCATAGTGTATCACATACTAATAGCATACAGAAAATAACACTAATGCATCATAACTAACTATATTAACTAAGAGAGAAATACAAGAACCATTTTCTTATCTTTAAAAATAAAATTAAAAATTTTAAAATTTTTGACAATTTTAATTTACTGAGTCATGTTGCTAAGCAGGTATATTGACATTAAAGCACCACAAAAAGATATGAGGCATGCAATGGCTCACTCCCACCCAACTAAAACTAAACATTGTCCCCAATGTTCTAAACTAAGCACATGGACATGTAAAGTAAAGCGAGAGAAGGAAGCATGTTACCTCGAGGCATTAATATCCAATTTTTTTTATTTTCTTTTATCTCTTTGTTAAGTTACCTGAAAAATCATTAGTAGCAACAAGGAAACATAGAGAATATACTACAACTACTCAGTAACTAAATTCGGTTAATCAAAATTTTTGTCATAAAGTAATAATCAAAATTTTTTAGGATCTTCCCAATGAAACAATTTAACAGTGAAAAGAATGTAGGGATCCTCATAAAAATGCAACTCCCCCCAACTAATGTCAGGCTCAAGGTCAGAGGAGATGATGCAAAACAAATGGCTTCCAAATTTGTTAGGGACCGTTATAAGAGGTATACCACACTTTTTAGGCATTACATTCAAGGGAAGATCTTTGGTGTTGGTATTTTCTATAACAGCCTCTATTTTTTTATTATCAAAAACAGGCGGAGGCCATGGTTCAATAAAAGGGGCAGGGTCTAAGTGATGTTCTAATGAAGCTTTCTTACCCTCCTCTTGTCCTAGAACAAAATCTATGGAGATATGATCATAGGAATTGGATTTCTGTTCTATGGACATTGATTTGGACTGGACTTGGATGAAGTTATCTATTTGGGCCTCAATGTCAGTATTACTCAAAAAGGTCAAGCAGTCTAGCAAATTACTAGCTTCTTGTTGAAGTTTAAGATCATCTAATGTGGGCCTAATATTTTCCAAATCCTCTCTGACAAAATTTTGAAATGTAAAATTTGGCGAATTACATGTGCTAGAATCCTTATCATCCTCTTCTACAAACATTCTTTTTGTTCAATAGTGGGGTACACATAACTTTTAAGCTTGGGATGAGAGTTTGGATTAATAGAGAGGATAGGTGATGGGCAACTTAGTGACACCACCTCTTCGGCCGAAAGAGGTGAGGGTTCAAGAATATCACTTGAATCTAAATCGAATTTAGAATTTTCAATAACGTCCTCCCTAGGGTCACTATCAAAGGTAGGGGTAAAGTCAACAGGGGACTCATCCTTTCCTAATTGCGTGCAGTCACCTAAACTCTCATTATCTGTAAAAACCTCATTCTCATCCGTGTAACTCTCCTCACTATATATGTCATCTATTGAGGTGCTATGGACAAAGTAATTGTGCATCTTTATCCAGGCAGTGAAGGAGTTGATGTCTGGGGTTGGATATTGAGGAGAAGATGATTCTACAACTTCATGCTCAATGGTTTGGTGTTGGAGTTCTTGTTGGGTTATTACTTTCTCGAATGAGTTGTTAATATCATTCGGTACAAACCTATCATTGTCCTCTAATTCCATTCCATTGTTAGTGTCTTGAAATTTAGGTTGTAGTGTTGAAGGACTGGTATAGTCTTCTAAAGGTTGGCTAGCATATGCTTGTTGATATCTAGTTTCTAATTTATCGAGTGCACTATCTAGCCATTTCATTTCACTAAGCAGCAATGTTAACAAACCATTATCCTCAACTTGGTTATTATCCTCATTATTACTATATGAAGTTTCGCCCCATTGTTGTTGATAATAGTCCCCTTCCCATTGTGTTTGTGTGCAAGACTCCCCAGAAGAAAAGTCTTGGTGCATTTGATAATCGTGGGAACTACTATTATATCCTACACTATTATCTTGGTTATATCCCCATTGTGATTGATAGAACTCGCCATGTTGAGGTTCTTGATATGTTTGATAATATGGGGGACTAACACTATCATTTCCCCATTGTGGTGGTTGGTAGCACTCAGGTTGATAATGTGCGTCATAAGTGGATGCTTGCCAATTCGGGGGATAGTTTTCATTACCTAAAGTGTACCAATTCATGATGTTTGTCTTGTATGGAGGGTAATATAGATAAGACATGTTTATCCAAAAATTTTAAACAATGGAATTTTTATTTTTTTATTTTTATCTTGTGAGAGAAAAAGTCCAAACTTTTTATTTTATTATTATTATTATTATTTTTAAAAGTAAGAAAAAAAAATTGGAAATAACTTAGTAAAATATTAACCAAGTTGCCTTCCCCGACAACGGCGCCAAAAACTTGACACGACTAAATAGTTGTGCGCTCTTGTGCAACACCCAAGTGTAGGTGATCGTGCAAGTAATACTGGATAAGTCCAGGTCGTTCCCACAGGGAAGGAATAGGAAGAATATCCACTAAGTTATGACCTAAAGAAAAAGAATAATATGAATCTAGGGGTAAAAGTTCTAACGAATTCTAATTAATTAAATTAAACTAAATAATAATCTAAAGCATAAAGAAACATAACAAATTAAACATATAAACTAAAGGTGTTGGAAATACGTGAATCCACATTAATCCTAATCATCTACCATGCATATTCACTAACGTTCTATGGAGTTCATTCCTTTTCAGCATTCCGTATTTTTCTAAAGATAAAGAATCAATAGCCCTTTCATGACCGGGACTACATCATCACAAGTGATTTAAAATACTTAGAAGACGGTTTAAAACAATGGTAATTGCTTGCACTCTAAATGGTGTTAGCATTCAAAGTGGTTTTCAAAAGTCATTGAAGAAAATAGCCTTAAGGCTTTAAGTTCTAAAAACTGTTGTGACAAACTGAGCTTATAGGGACAATTTGATGACAGATTTCTAAAATAGAAAGTCATGGAATACTTAAAAGAATTCTCTCAAGATTCTGCAGGTTCGATCGATCGAAGCGCTCTCGATCGATCGGACAACATCATCCTTCAATCGATCGAAATATCTTCGATCGCTTGATTATGGCTCTGGTTCGATCGATCAAAATACCTTCGATTGGTCGAACCCAAGGTTTCTAAAGGTTGCATGGTAGAGGCTGGGAATCAATGTTTCAACACATATTTCCAACGTATAAACTACGAAAACATAATAAAACTAGTGCAGAAACAGTAACCTAGAGTTATCATAGCATATAAACTAATAGCAATCAAATAACAAGGATTGGAAAGAAAAACCTGGATATAATCTGAAATAAACTTGAAATAAATATGAAATCCACTTGAATCTTCAATAATCTTCAATACATTAATGAAAAAGAGGAAGTAAAAGATGAATCTAACCTAATCTACTCCTAATCTAACCCTAAAACTACCCTAAACTGCTGTTTTCTACGTTCTGGAGCATCCTCTCTTCGTCTGGCGTCAAAACGACTTATATATAGGGTTACCACAGAGTTTACGCAACTTTTGGGTGACAATAAGGTTTGATTGATCGAGCTTAGTTCGATCGATCGAAGGTTCGATCGATTAAACTCTCCTCAATCGCTTGAACTTCTCTGATTTTGACAGCACTGCGCACCGATGGGAGAATGGCCATAACTTTTCACTCGGACCTCGGATTGACCTCTCGTTTTTGGCCATACGACCGTAACTCCAAGATCTACATTTTAAATCTCTTGGAAAATCTTCCAAATCTGAAGTTTTCATTGTCAAAATTGGAGTTTTCTCCGCTGCTTTCGTTGTTCTATCCACCAGAATCACTTTTCTTTAGCTCCACTTCATTGGTTTACATCCTAACACCTATAAAACAATGCAAAAACATATATTTAAGCATTAACACAATAAAAAGAACATTGTTATTAGAATGCACCTAAATGTAGGGACTTTGGGGATAAAAGTATGCATAAAAGACCATATATTACACTATAAATATGCACTTTTCACCTCGAATCACTTACCTTACCACGTCTATAAATAACTAGGTCTAGGTGAACTGAAATCCACTGTCGCTACCATACAATTAGCGGATCGTTCTATTAAAATCCATAGAGGAATCGTCGAGGACGTCCTAGTTAAAGTTGACAAATGCTATTATCCAGTTGATTTCATGGTCCTTGACACCGAACCTATGCTAGATGCTAGGAAATATACTCCTGTCATCCTAGGTCATCTGTTCTTGGCTACGGCCAATGCTCGTGTCAATTGTCGAACGGGGGTAATGAAAGTGTCATTTGAGAATATGAATTTTAAATTGAACATCTTTAACGCTATTGATAAACCTCCTAAGGATGACAATTACCTATGTGAGGCGGATGGTGAGGGTAGACAAATGATTGAACTTAATAAAGACATAATTGTGAGTAATGTAAATAATATAGTAGGTAATGAGCAGATGAATTTAAATAATCCAGACCCTCATGAGGAATTTACTCGGAAGGTACATAATTGATTTGAACATGAAAAGGGAGAACTGTCGAATGAATTAACTCATAACGACCTTGTTTCTGCTTTACACCAAAATCTCCCTATTATATTCAATAGTACAAACTCTGATTTACGGCCTTTTTGAGTCTTGAGCTAGAATGGTCTAGCTAAAGACGTAAAAGATAGTGCTTCTTGGGAGGCAACCCAAGCTATATTTCGTCTGTTTTTATGGTTTCTGAATGTTTTTGAGTCCTTTTGGGTTGTTCTGGACAGGTTTGGGGGTTGGGGTAAAGTTATTTTGAATTTTACACATAAAACAATTGAAAAAAGAGGAAAATGACCAGTCGCGGGCACCCCGCTCGCGCGATAGGTTGTTCGCGCGGCCTGCTCGCACGAGGTTTTCCCTTAGAAGAAATTTTTCAAAGTTTTTATATATGCTTTCAGCTTTTGATCACGCCATGAATTGCGCGCGCGAGGGGTTCGCCCGAGCGGCCCGCTGGCGCAAGCATTTGCCTTAGAGAATTTTTCATCAAAAACTTTAAATCAAGCCTCAGCTTCTCCTCGCGGAGGGGCTAGCGCGCGCAAAGATTGCTTGCGTGAAGGGAGATTTTTTGTGTTTTCTCTTTTGTTCTCTTACCTACTTTCTCCCAAACCTGGTCAGTTGTTTGGTCTTTTCTTTTTGTTCTCGTAGGCCCTTTTAGATTAGTGTTTCTTTGTTTTCGTAGTTTCGTTTGTTCATATTTTCTTTAAGTCTTTTGTTTAAAGTTTAGTTTCTATTGGAAAAAAAAAAAGAAACTTGTACATCGTAGTCTGTATTATATATATATATCCATCATTATTCTTGTGTTTGTTACTTTTTTTTTATTGTCAAGTATTGACAGGTGAAATAGTGGCTCCATTAGGAGCATTTGAACTTTCATTCCATATTCATATACATTCACCTGTTTGTGATTGTCGAGATTGAGGTATTATCATTCCTTTCTTACGTACTCTCTCTCTTTCATTTTGTTGTTTCCTTAGGGACAATGAAAGGTTTAGGTTTGGGGGTATGCACATTATTATGCATCGATTTTTTTAAATTTTCAATACTTGTGATTAAATAAATGATGTTACCGACATTTTTGCAATCTCAATTCGATACTTCTTGTTATGTAACTTAGATTGTTATAAAATGGTAAACATGAGAAGATGTGGTTAAATATTTGATGAAGTCATGATGCAACATTTTAGGATACATATCATTCGAATCGTAGTTTTATATCATAGATTTGCACATAAACCTATGCACTACATGTAGTCGCTTGAATACATGTTGGATGTGAACTATAATATGATTCGGATTTCTAGATAACTCATGGTGGAGACTAGACCCAGTGAGCTTTTGAGCATATTTGTTCTTTTTAGAGGGTTATAAATACACATTGTGTTTGTCGAATTTCATTGAAATAGCGCATTAACTTGTCGTTTAGTCTCATTATTCTTGTTTTGGTTGATAATCAAGTTAAAATACTGGTTGCCATGCTAAATAATCTTCCGTTGTAAACATTGAAGAACCATAAAACCATAGGAGATGATGGTAGGCCCTCTTTGTTTACCTATGCAGATAAAGGATAAAATTTCCTTAGTTCGCCCCTTTGAGCCGCTAAAGTGCCTCTTTTTCTTTGTTCACCATTATCCTGTTTTTGGTTCAACTTGGCCAACTTGGAGTTTACCATTGAAAGATTGATCAACTTTTAGTGGTATTAAGGCGATGTGTTGATTGATAAGAAGAAGAAAATGAGATAATGTATGGGGAGTTGCCTTGGTATTCCATGAACATTCGTTTCAAAAGCAACGAAAAGGGAAAGAATAAGGTTGAAAGAAAAGACAAAAAGGTTGGAAAGAAATAAAAGAAAAATGAAAAAAGAAAATGAAAAGATGAAAGTTGGTAGAAAAGATGAATGAAAGAAATTGAGCATGCCTTATAATGCCATTCTAAAGATTACCTTATGAATCCTTTCTATTCTTTTTCATTGCCTGAGCCACATTACAACCTTTGAAAACTCCTATTTGATCCTAGAAACATGGTTTGGATATGTAAACGATGGAAGGGGGATAAAAATATGATAACGATTAATTTTTCATGATTGTTGGCGTCCTATTTATAAGACTATTGTTCTTTCGTGTCATGTGTCTTTTTCGTGTCATAAGTGAGCATTGCTTGTTTTGAAAACATACTTCGTTTGCTCCTATATATTAGAGAGATTACCCATGCTCTGAGCGTTTCATTTTAGAGTGTAATTACATTGTGAGATTCGTAGTCGAAACATAGTTGGATGGTTATCTGAGTTGTATTCTAAGTTCATGACATGAGCATGTTTATTTGACTACCACATCACACACGTGCAATTTTGTGAGAAACTCTTTTGATTTATACGATGTATGTGCTTGGGATTGTTTTTCATGATGTAGGTGGACGTTTGGTTCCGTTTATTCTTGTTCGTTATTATATTTCAAATCATTGTTTTATGATAAGGAGTATCGAATGTTATGTTTTTCATTTTTAATAAATTTTTAAATTTATAAGTTAAGAAAGATGGTTGTGGGTGACTTGTTGATGAGAACCTTCACGAGACTTCACTCGTCCGACTAGGGACACCTAGGGGTTTAAAAAGCTTGTTGCATACGCTAAATGCAATCCTGATCCATGCAAAAATGGAGCATTATTTTTATTAGTAGTACTTATTTTTTCTGTTCTTTTTGCTCGAGGACTAGCAAAATGTAGGTTTGGGGGTGGGATCGGGAGAGAATAAATCTAATTACACGCCTTAATTCACATTTGTTAATATTTTTTATCCTATTTTGTGTATTTTTACTTTGTTTTCTATTTTCTGCCAGGATTTAGAGAAAAGTAAGGATTCCAGGCTAAATGGTGTGTAAAAATAGAAAGAAAGAAGCTGAAAAAGGCACCTCGCGCGAGCAGCTTGCTCGTGCGACAATCCAGCCCTTCCCTCTCGCCCCGCATGTGCGACCTCCCAATATCGCGCTCGTGCGGCCCGCGCGCGCAACCTGTGTAAAATAAAAATGAGTATTTCTGTGTACTAAAGAACCCCCACGCGAAAGAAACTACCTAATTACGTCCAGATTGTAAAATATAGCAGTTTTAGCGCGTATAGGTCTAAGAAAGTCTCCAAACATGCTCCAAATTTATATATATCCTATTGTAAATCAATTATAGGGTTACACTCCATAGACACACCTTTATACACAAAAGGATATACACAAAATTTCAGCCATTGAAGGGGGAAAAGCAAGGAGAAAAAGAAGAAGACCAAGGATTCCCATGGCCTCCTCCATCAACCTCTTGTCGTTCATCGCTTCTATGGCCAACTAAACCTAGATCTAGGGTTTCCAATCATCATCCATACATAATAAAACTAAAAGAAAAACATAAATAACTCCCAAGTACTTGGCTAGGGTTTGAAACCCTAGCCAAGTACTTAGCCAAGTACTTGGGAGTTATTTATGTTTTTCTTTTAGTTTTATTATGTATGGATGATGATTACATATTTCGAGGATTTTTATAATAAAATCATACTTCTATTGATTAAATCATTGCTTGCAAAGTTTATTCTTGTCTTAGATCTATTTTGAATGTGATGTGCTCAATGATCTATATTTCCTGTGCTTGTATGGATTATTTACATGTAATGGTGCTTGATTGAATTGTGGTATCAAGTAGCCGAATAGTTCATGCCTAGGAAAGACGAATTGTGCCACAACCCTAGTTTAGTGTGAGACAATTTGTGCTAACCGAAGATGAATTATGTTGGTGCTTGAATCGTAGTTATCTTCTTGACGGAGGAATTGGGCTTGTAGTTACAATTCCCCATTATCATCCAATGTAATAAACTAATTGAATGTATAAATACCCTTATTATGAAGCTAGTGGTGGGTTTGCAATCCTAGGTTCACTTCAAATATCGTTTACAACAACCTTTAAATTGCTTTCATAGTTTAGATTTACTTTCATTATTCTTAGTTTAATTAAAATCAAATCAAAATCCATTTTCCTTTATTAACTAAATTTAGGTTTTAAAATTAAAGTGCTTTAGTAATTCAATCTCTGTGGATTCGACCTTTACTTCCACACTACAAATCTTTAGAAAGTAAAGCATACTTTTATATCTTGATCCTGACAAGATAAGTTATCAATGATAAGCTTTTTGGAGATGATTCCTGATGATGCCAAAATTTGGTTAAAGTAAGGAGAGGGAGAGTGAAAGACTGGTATTTTGTAGGTGGTTCGGCCCTGTTAATGAAGGAACCTACATCCATGTGTGTGTCTGAGCACGTCCACTATATTGTAAAAAGTCAAGGACCTGTGGTGAACCAACAATAGTCTGGAGATACCGTAGGTCCGCCGGGTGAGTTGATGACTACTATAGAGGTGCTGTAGAGACTAAAAAGTTTAACACTTTCCATGGGGGTGAGATTTTTAATGGAATCCCCTCTAATGGGGGTGAGTGGTCTCTTTTATATATGTAAGAGACCTACTCGTACAAGGATAAAGAAATATAATCCAATTAGGATTGATTGGCATTAATTGTGGGGGTTTCCTAATTGAATTAGGAAACAATGTATACTTTCCATTAGTCTTCTAGCTTCAGCAAGAAGCTGTCTGGAATATTCTAGATCAAGCCTCAGGGCCTGGGTGAGCTGTCCCTGCGACGAGCTATGCCTGCGTGGTCTTCCCGACCTGTTAGTTGGGCTTTGTGCAGAAACTACTCAGGATGTCTCGGGTGGTCCAGACCACTCGGGATGATGCTAAGTAGCAGTTCATGATCTGGTCCAGATCGGGACCTATTGTTGAGTAGAACCGCTGGGGCATAGGCTGATTTTGGGCGTATTAGTTGTCCCCCATTTCCAAGGTTGGCCGAAAGCTATATCAGGGCAACTTTGTAGAGTTGTTTGACTGCTCGGGAAGGCTGTCTTAGAGCTTCTGAGTTTGGTGAGTTCTCAGGAACTAGCTAAAAGTTAAGACTCAGCCTAGCTCAGAATTTTGAAGTGCTCGAGAATTGGCCAAGAGTTGAAACTCAGCCTAATTCGGAGTCTTTTGCTCGAGTTAGTTCCCAGGATGGTTATCTTCTACCCGTAAACCTTCCTCAATGTTTTAGGTGAAAAATTTTGACCATGTTGGAAAAGCTGACCTAAAGCGTGTCGCTTTAGGGTCCTTTTTGTGTTAACTCCCCAGGATGGTTATGTTCTGCCCAACCAACCTTCGTCGAGACTGTTGGGAGAAGAGCTTGACCATGTTGGTAGAGCCGACCTAAAGAGTGTTGCTTCAAGGTCTTTTTTTCAACTCCCCAGGATGGTTATCCTCCGCCCAATCAGCCTTCGTCAAGACTGTTTGGGAGAAGAATTTGACCATGTTGGTGGAGCCGACCTAATGCGTATTGCTTTAGGGTCTTTTTGTTCCTCTATCGTGGGCCAACCTAAGAGATTTTAGTCACCTCAATCATCGGTTTGGACCTAAGCGAAGTTATTGCTCTGAGTACTTTAGGCTCCCGGGCTATCTAAGAGTTTGACTTAGTTAACCCCGAGGTCTGTAAAATACCTGGTGTGATTGCCTGTTTAGTTCATTGTGCCTTCTTGCCCCCCAAGTTTTTGCTAAGACGGGGGTCTGTAGAGGACATGACTGTAGGTAACCGACCTGGAACATCTTTTGAAGCTTGCCATCATCAGCCGCCTAGGAGGATTTGCCCCCATCGTATGTTGGGGACCTAGGCCAAGCCGGTGCCTCGGATGTGATCCCGAGGTCTTTTGCCAGCTGCATAACGTGGTCTTTAGTTGCCTCGTGGTTGAGCCCGAGGTCTTTTTAGTACCTCGGATGTGACCCTGAGGTTTTTTGATGTGCCTTGTGTGTGGGCTGAGGTCTTTGCAAGAGTTCTCTGATAGTCTGTGGAGCCTCATGCGATAATTGAGCAAGTACCACTGTAGTCGGGCTTATCTAGACTGATGAAGACAGGAGGTCGGGTAAGGATTAGCGGGCTCCTGGTTACTGTAAGCTTGGGGCAAGGTCGGTGTGACTGGATCCTGACTGCTGCGAACTAAAGGTCAGGTTAGGGTTGCAAAAACCAGACTGCTGTGAATTGGAGGTCGAGTCGGGGTTGCTGGACTCAGACCACTGTGAACTGGAGGAACTGCTAGAGCCACTGGGGTCCTCCACATTGTTCTTCCCGGGCTGTTCTCGCTTCCGCTTACTTCCAGAAGGCTCGTAGCTTTCTTGTTCGGGGTCTTTGGTCTTTAGAAATTCTTTGGTGTCAATATACCGTCCGACTCTCTCTGCGAGTTCAACCAAAGTTTTCGGTCAGTTTCTGTGAAATGAAGTGGTGCACTTGGTGTGTTGAACTCCCGAGCAGAAGGCTATAATGGCGACGGTTTCATCAAGGTCACAGATCCTGAGCTTCTCTTGATTAAACCGGTCGGTGAATTCCTTGAGGGACTCACGATCCCTTTGTCTGATTGTCAGCAACTCCATGTCAGGCTTTCGCCGTTTCGTGCATATAGATGAACTAGTTGATGAACTGCTTGAGTTGCTTGAAACTGCTAATTGATCGGGGCTTCAAGGAGTAGAACCATTGAGCGGCTAGGTCTTTCACAATGCTAGGAAAGGCTAGGTAATATAGTTCATCTGCATTGGTGGCGAGAGCCATCTGGGCTTTATAGGTTCAGATGTGGTCGACCGGGCTCCCCGAGCCGTTGTACAAATCTAGGTGAGCTATTTGAATTTGTGTGGGGTGGAAAACCTCATAATCTGGCTGGAGAATGGTGGCTCTCTCTCGGTATTGACATAGTCCTGAGTAGGATTCTGGTCGAGGACTTTGGCCATTCTGTCAATCTGTTTCTTCAAATTTTGGAGACGGGCCATCACACCTTCCCGACCGGTATCCAGGGGGTTGGTCGGCTTGGTGGAAGAGGCTTCTTCTTCATGGTGGTATGTTGTGCCCTGGGATCGGGCTCGGCTATGACTCCGGCTGATCGTGTGCCTAAGGCAACCTCGATTCTTGACCAAGTGTCCATGGACCGATCCCCGGGCCATACGCTCTCGCCTCTCCTTTTGTGCAGCACGTCTACTGTTGATGTCTGTGGTATCTCCAACGTGGGACGGGTTGGCTCAGGTACACTGTCTAGTCAAGATCGGCTCCCGACCGTATGTAGCATTCTCGGGCTATTGCCGGGCCACTGCAGAATTGCTTTGCTGAGCCAGCAGGGTTTCAATCTGCTGCTGGGTCTGACGCTGGATCTTCAAGAGTTGTGTGAGGGTTGCGGTGATCTGCTCTAGTATAAAGACCGCTGCAGCTGGCGTCGGGGCCATCGGAACATCTCGGTTGGCCTGCTGTGCAGTCTTCTTATCCTTCTTTGGAGGCATGACTATCAGCCGAGAGATGTTTTGATAAAAAATTTGTCATTTCCCATAAACGGTGCCAAGCTGATGATGTAAAATTTGGTTAAAGTAAATTAAAGCAGATTAAGGAGAGAGAGAGTGAGAGACTGATTTTTTGTATGTGGTTCGGCCTTGTTAATGAAGGAACCTACGTCCATATGTGTGTCTGAGCACGTCCACTATACTGTAAAAAGTCGGGGACCTATGGTGAACCAACAATAGTCTGGAGCTACCATAGGTCGGTCGGGCGAGTTGATGACTACTATAGAGGTGCTGTAGAGACTGAAAAGTTTAACACTTTCCATGGGGGTGAGATTCTTATTGGAATCCCCTCTAATGGGGGTGAGTGGTCTCTTTTATAGATGCAAGAGACCTACTTGTACAAGGATAAGGAAATACAATCCAATTAGGATTGATTGGCATTGATTGTGGGAGTTTCCTAATTGGATTAGGAAACAATGTGTACTTTCCATTAGTCTTCTAGCTTCAGTAGGAAGCTGTTTGGAATATTCTAGATCAAGCCTCGGGGCCTGGACGAGCTGTCCCTACGATGAGCTATGCCTGCGTAGTCTTCCGGACCTGCTAGTCAGGTTTCGTGCACAAACCACTCGGGATGTCTCGGGTGGTCCAGATCGCTCAGGATGATGCTAAGTAGCAGTTCATGACCTGGTCCAGATTGGGACTAGTTGCTGAGTAGAACCGCTCGGCTATAGGCTGATTTTGGGCGTATCAATTCCTGACTCATGTATCTACATGCTGATGTAAAATTGTGAGAATACAATTGAGTTAAGATCATTTTCTAAGTGTTTGAAGTTGATGCAACTATTATGGAATTTTATAAATTCAATCACAATCATGATTATGTATACAAAATGGTCAAACCTTGATTGTTCAAAAACCATTGATGAATAATACTTGGATTATAAACCATCTAGTATAAATAGACGAGAGATTAAATACTTTAGATCAACTTGATTGACATGATTTTTGATGTTCTATTATGTCTTGCATTCATCTTGTCAAATGATACCAACTTAGACCTTCATATGATTTTTTCTAGAATTAAATATGATTTTTACAAGAATAGTGGACAATTCTGATCCATTGTTCATAAAACTCATATTACTTGAACTTCTAAAGTGATAATGAGGTCCTACTTTTGGAAAAAGTTTCCTAAGACATGTATCTAACTTTCTACGAAAGGATTTTAATCCAGATCATGTTTAAGATTACTTTTGATAGGTTTCAATCGAGGTCACAGAATCTGGAAAATTTATTGATGATAATTTCTCCTCGTTTTTCATGCATATCATTTGCTTACTTGGATTTTTGCAATGCTTGGGTATTCTTTGGTATCCTAGTGCATAGGATTGAGTGCTATGGATCCGGACTTTGATTTGTGGATTTGTCTCGTCTACATGTGGCTTAATGCCAATATACCATGTACTCTTCTCTACCCTTCTCTTAGCATTTTTCTAGGTTTACAACTTTGTTTTTGACGACATGATTCCTTTAGGATAGTCTCCGTTTATATGTTAGAGACATTGTATCTAGGATTGTTACATTATTGCATTTTACATTTCCTTTGCAATTTGCTATTTGCGACTCTGCTTGACTTAACTCAATGTAAGTCTTCTTATTCCCTTTTGCATATTGTGGAATGTTTCCTTTATTTTTATTGGCCACTATGAGTATAGTTCTCCCTTGTATTGCATGTGCATCTGCTTGCTACTTGAATTAAGTCTCTTGGAATGATTTTGATTAAAACAAGATGCTTTTTTCCATTTATATATTATCTGGTATGTTTGAGGATACACCTATTATGAATTAAGAACAAGGATAATTGAATCAAGCTCCTACCATTCGATAGGGTGAGGAGAGGGTGCTTTAATCCTACTCGGGCTCCTTCTCCTCTTATACCAAGACCCCCGAACCTTGTTTCTGGTGATGAAGGGTGAGTAATCTTATTCATTTGAGCGAGTCAAATTTTGGTTTCCTAATTCCTGATAAAAATTAGGAGGTGACTCTTTTGTCTTTAGGATCATCATAAGTTCTAGTTCTTGAAGTGAGCCTTGGATCTGTCCCAGAACACTGTCAAGTTTGACAGAACTCATCGGCTATCCATTTGCATCCAAAAAGGTGTGCCTACCCGAGAGAATGTCGAGAGTGAAAAGGTTCGGTCCCACATGCTTCTCTCTCTCTCTCTCACACACACACACACGCGCACACACACACACCATCATCATCATCGGACCACTACCACAAGGCTCCTCCTTTTCTCTTAACCCTTGTTCTTATTCTTCTTCTTCTTACCCTTCTGTCTTCACCAGATCCATAAGAAGATCAAAGGATCTTCATGAATCAACCACCACACATCAATCCCAGTCAAGCAAACCCTCATTCAATCATCACAATCAAAATTGTGCCAGATTAATTTTTTTTTCAAACTCAAGAAAAAGCTAGCAGTGTTTTTAGAACTTCCAAAAACGTGTTCAATTAAAGTACAAAAATTGTGACATCTGGCGACCACGAAACTAGCCAAGTGTCGACTATCTATTCTACCATGTGGCACAATTCTAGTTCTTTTAGGAACCATGACAAATCCCCAAAAATAAGTGTGCCTAATTCTACCAAGCACTGTTTTAAACAATACGAGTTTAGTATTTTTAGTGTTATGGTGAAACATTTGGAAAATAAATAAAATTTAAATTTCGGAAGTATCGTACTCTTGCACTTAATACATAAAAGTCTTGTTATTAGAACTGGAATTTATTAACATCCCCCACCATGAGGAATCTCCAATGCATCTAATTAAGTCTACTATGATCTAAGCACAGACGCATATTTTCATTGGGGCATAATTTCTTAAAACACCTGTAGTTACTTGCATGCATAATACAACCACTTGGAATTTGTTTGTCCCACTTTTGGATCAATATTCATGGGCCATTAATTATATTGACTTTTAGTGTATTTTGATATCTGTAAGGCTTAGCTAATAGGTTTGAGCCACCTAAGAATGATATAATTCAAAAGTTATGGACTCTGTGTGGCTTGTGAATTTGGCGAAAAAAAAAAAGTAAAAAAGAAGGCACTAGAAAATTTTCCAAATTTCATTATAGAGATTTTTTTTATTTTTTTTTAAAACAAGTAGAAAGGAAAAGAGATTATAATGAAAATAGATGATTATTTTTAATATGCCATTTTCCTTCCTTTTTTTGTTTGTTTGTTTGTTTGTTTTTTTTTTTTTTTTTTTTGATTTTCTTGTTTCTTTATAAAAATCCACAAGTGCAGTAAATGTTAAGGAAGGATTATATGTGTACACAAGTGCAGTAAATGTTAATGAAAATAGATGATTATTTTTAATATGCCATTTTCTTGTTTCTTTTTTTTTTTTTTGGATTATATGTGCTAATGGCAATTTTGATTAATTACAAATTAATAATATACCCTTTTGTTTTGTAATTGAGAAAGAGTTTTACTTTTCCACATCATTTTACTGATCATATGATGAGAGTTGCGGTGAGACCTGCCCCACTTAATCTTAATTCCACTCTAAATTCAACGTGCTTAAAGCATAACACATAAATTGCATGGTCCACTAAAACAGAAAATGAGAAAATGAGAAAAAGAGAAAAACATCACTTTTTGTATCTCTATTAATCATAACCATTGTCTACAAACATAAAACAAGCATTGCCACCCATTATTAAGCATATGCTAATCCTTATCAAATATAGACACTTGATTATGATTGAATTAATGACCATGACATTTGACAAACCCTCTAATGGTTGAATCCACTTCCACTAAAAATGTCTTAAACATATTTTATTTTTTTGGCTAAGACTAAAAATGTCTAACAGGATGATTACTAAACCATGATGTTAATCCTTGGTTACATTGATCTGTTCTAAAGACAAAGACATAATGCAAACCCAACCTCAGCCACACACATCAAATTTTAGATGATAATATGGGCCACTGGTTAGCTAGTCGATGCATAAAGTTGGAAATTCAAAATTGATGTTTTTGTCTAGACCGTACCACAATCAAGTTGAAAGTGGATTGGGACAAAAGTTAACAGCTGGTCCTAATGGAATCTGTATTTTTGCACAACAGTTGATGTGTGACTAGCACAATATATCATTGTGCTCCAAGCTTTATGGTCTTGTACGGACCATGGACTAAACAACAATTGCCTAAAATTAATGCATGTCCATGTGGAGAAATTATTATGTGATTCGGGATTATCGTATAATTAATATGATGTGGCGGTCCGTACCAAAATTGGATGTCACTTGACACAAAATGTCACTATAAGAAATTAAGAACGCTATTTCACAGACCAAAAAAATGTGCAGCACAATACACAATGTGTAATAAAGTTGTGTGAACATTTGGTCACATGTTGCTCGCTATTAGTCTGGACCACCAATATTTCACCTTTAATCGAAGGTCACGTGGTGATGTAGGGGAGGTTGTAGAGAAATTGAAGAAGAATAGAATACGAAGAAGTTTGCTCAAAAAAGGAAAAAAAAAAAAAAGTTATTTGATTATAATATTTTGTAATTTTTCGTTTTTTAGCTTGATAAGATATTATTTTCATTTTTTTTAGTAGTTTTAAGGAATTTAAATGGCAATTTTAAGTCCCAATATGTTACTATATAAGTTAGGAGTGTTTTAGAAATGATATGACTTGGTTTACAAGTCATATAAAGTCTTTAATTAGGTAGGAAAGAATAAAAATGAATTTACTTTTATTTCCTAATTGGATTAGATTTGTTAGCTTATAAATAGAGGGTGTACAAGCCTTCTAAGGATTCTCAACTTTTTTTTTTTATCAATTTGATCAATAACATATTTTAATGTTCTTGATGGATTCTCAACTTTTTGATCAATAACTTATAAGGATTCTCAACTTTTTGAGTTCTTGATGGATTCCAAGATTTTCTTCAAGGATTTCAGTGTTGCTTGAATCCTTCAACGATTTCGTGCTGCGTCAATTGGTATCCAAGCGAGAATTTTCCTGGCTTGATGGCAATTGGTGAGAACGACATCAACAATCCTAACGACGCTGGTCGTGGGAGCGGTAAACTGTAGGCTACGATTGAGCGACATGAGGAGCAGATAAACACAATTCAAGAAGCACTGCACAACCTTACCCTCTCACTCAACGCCGGCAGAGATCCATCCGTTAAGAGGAACCGCGCTGAGGGATTTGCCCGTGGCCGACCTATTGTTGAACCAATGGGTAGACATGTTCGTAGACCTATTCTTGAAGAACATCATCGAAGACAACCTGCCTATGATACCAGATCTGATTCAGAAGAAGAAGAAGAAGAAGAAGAAGCAGTTCCTCATATACCAGTAGAAAGATGAAATACAGAATATGATGATTACCGTAATAAAACTAATATGTCAAGTTTTAATGAAAATTTGCACATCGAGGATTTCCTTGATTTGATTTTGGAAGTTGAATGACTCGTCAAGATGATGGAGGTTCTAGAAGATAAAGTGGTAAGACTTGCTACTTTCAGGCTTAAAGGCGGAGCTGCATTTTGTTGGGATCAACTAGCACGGACCCGACAAAGGCAAGGAACAACCTGTTGGAACTTGGCTTCGTATGCAACAATTGATGAGTGATCGATTTTTACCACCAGATTATGAACAATATTTGTTCCAACAACATCAAAATTGTGTTCAAGGTAACCGCACATTTTTTGAACATCTCAATGAATTCAATCATTTATCGGAATCGAAACAATATTGCGGAGACGGAAAGCCAATGAGCGGCTAGGTATGTAAACGGATTGAAGCCTTCTATTTGAGATAGGCTTTCTTTACAAGTTTTACGGACTATTGGAGAAGCACATAACATGGCCGTAAAAGCCGAGATGACCGAAAGGAGACCGACTTATGCAACACCTATTCGTAAGAATTTTGCTGATTCGTCATCTTCAGCTTCTGATAAAGGAAAGGAAGTGCAAGCAACAATATCAGCATCCGATCTCTCTTCGAAGCAACCCGCACACCAAAAGAGCCAAAGTAGAGGTGCCGATAGTGCACCAAAGATAACTGTTCTGAACAACCAAAATCCCTATGCCCGACATAAACCCACAATTTGCTATCGTTGTCAAGAGCCTGGTTATACATCCAATAATTGTCCCGAACGAGATCGCAAAAGGAGAGGCGTGAGTCCAGTGCAGAATGACGGGTTGTTGGAGAAGAAGAATAAGAGGAATACATTCAAGAAGAGGATTCATATGATGAAGCAGAATTTGTAGAAAAAGATGGTGAATGAGTGGCATATGTTGTACAAAAAGTCTTGTTCACTCCTAAACAAGAAGTGCAGGGCAAACGACACAACATATTTTGCTCACAATGTTCCATTGATCGGAAGGTATGTGACTTGATTGTGGATCCGGGTAGTTATGAGAATTGTGTGTCAAGAAATTTAGTGGATCACTTGAAACTACCAACAGAGGAGCACCCATCATCTTATAGCATTGGTGGATCAAGAAAGGGCCGACAGTTAAAGTAACCGAGATATGTCATGTTCCTATCTCTATAGGTAAACACTATCGGGATACAATTATTTATTATGTTGTTGATATGGATGCTAGTCATATATTGTTGGAAAGGCCATGGCAATTTGATGTAGATATCACGTATAAGGATAGAGATAATGTCTATATGTTCAATTGGGGGATCCATAAAATTACCATGTCACCTATGAAGTCAACCTCTATTACTAACAATATTCCTAAAGTGGAAGGGAAGTCCTTTCTTACTATGGTTAGTTCGGAGCTCGATTTTCATGACAAAAGAGAAAGACGCACAAAAAATTCATATCATGGTGGTGAGAGCGCTTGCCCCCGATCCTAGCACTGTTACAACCACTATAGTGCCTAACAAAGTGCAAGCCTTATTGGAAGAGTTTAGTGCTTTGTTGGTGTTTGAGGATCTACTGAATGAATTGCCACCCATGAGGGATATTCAACATCACATTAACCTCATACTGGGATCTAGTCTTCCGAATCTTCCATACTATAGGATGAGTCCGAAGGAGAATGAGATTTTGCAAGAAACGATGGAGGAGTTACTACACAAGGGTTTTATTTGAGAGAGCATAAGCCCATGTGCCGTACCGCCGTTGTTGACACTGAAGAAAGATGGAAGTTGCAAGATGTGTGTGGATAGCTGGGCCATCAACAAGATTACAATCAAGTACCGGTTCCCCATTCCACGCTTAAATGACATGTTGGATATGCTTAGTGGTTCCAACTTATTTTCAAAGATTGATCTTCGAAGTGGTTACCATCAAATTCGTATTCGGCCTAGAGATGAGTGGAAAATGGCATTCATGACAAAGGATGTACTGTTTGAGTGGTTGGTGATGCCTTTTGGTTATCCAACGCTCTTAGTATGTTCATGAGAGTTATGAACCAAACTTTGAGGCCTTTTGTGGAAAACTTTGTCGTGGTGTATTTTGATGACATCCTCATCTATAGTAAGATCAAGGGAAAGCTCTTAGAGCACCTTCGACAAGTCTTGATGGTTCTTCATGAAAATCAATTGTACGTAAATCTTAAGAAGTGTACTTTCTTGACTAATAGACTCTTGTTTTTGGGTTATATTGTTAGTGCAGAGGGTATACATGTTGATGAGGATAAAGTTTGTCCCATTTGCGAATGGCCAACACTGAAGACAGTCAGTAAAGTTCGTAGTTTCCATGGCATAACAGCCTTTTACCAGATGTTCATTCACAACTTTAGTGCTATTACGAAGTGTCTCAAGAAAGGAAAGTTTAATTAGGGTGAGGAGACTACTCAGAGCTTTGCCTTGATTAAAGAGAAATTATGAACCGCCCCAGTCCTAGCTTTACCTTATTTCAATAAAGTTTTTGAGGTGGAGTGTGATGCTTGTGGAGTTGGCATTGGAGTAGCTCTCTCACAAGAAAAGCGCCCAGTGGCATTTTTTCAGTGAAAAGCTTAGCGAGGCCCGACAAAAGTGGAGTACATATGATCAAGAGTTCTATGTCGTAGTTCGAGCCTTGAAGCAATGGGAACACTATCTTATGCAATGAGAGTTTGTCTTGTACATGGATCACCAAGCCTTGAAGTTTATCAATAGTCAAAAGCACCTTGACAAGATGCATATTCAGTGGTCTTCATTCCTTTAAAAGTTTTTGTTTATTATCAAACACAAATCCAGTGCAACCAACAAAGTAGCAGATGCGTTGAGCCGCTGAGCTGCCTTGTTTACCACTTTAGCTCAAGAGATCGTGGGATTTGATTGTTTAAAGGAGCTTTATGAGGAAGATGAAGATTTCAAGGAAATATGGGCCAATTGTAAGGAGTCACAAATAGCATGTGATTTCCAAATCAATGAAGGGTTCTTGATCCGAGGCAATTGTCTTTGCATTCCCAAATCTTCACTACGTAAGAAACTTATACGTGATTTGCATGGTGGTGGATTAAGTGGACATTTGGGATCGCTAGCCTAGAAGGGCAATACTTTTGGCCACAATCAAAGAAGGATGTCGGTAACTTCGTGCAGAGATATTGTATTTGCCAAACATCAAAAGGACAATCTCAAAATAGTGGTCTTCCATTATCGATTCTCGATGATTCGTGGGAGGATTTGTCTATGAATTTTGTTTTGGGTCTACTGCGTACACAACGAGGTGTGGATTCCGTATGTATTGTGGTTGACAGATTTTCTAAGATGGCACATTTCATTCCATGTCGAAAGGCGTCTGATGCATCCCACATTGCACGGTTATTCTTTCGAGAGATTGTGCACTTGCATGGGGTTCCTCAAACCATTACATCCGATCGTGATACAAAGTTCTTGAGTCACTTTTGGGTTACCCTATGGCGTATGTTTGATACCGCCTTAAATTAGAGTACGATAACTCATCCCCAAACTAATGGACAAATGTAAGTGACTAACCGTACATTGGGGAATTTGATTCGGAGCATACGTAGGACAAGGCCAAAACAGTGGGATCATGCGCTACCTCAAGCCGAGTTTGCGTATAATAGTGTTGTTCATAGAGCTATTGGACGGACACCTTTTTCCATTATTTATATCACACCGCCAAAATAGATAGTTGATTTGTTTAAATTGCCTAAGGGCCCGGGAGTGAGTGTAGCAGCGAAACGCATGGCCGAGCAAGTGCAAATGGTTCGTTAAGAGGTGAAGCAAAAGCTTGAGCAAGTGACAACATAATATAAGGGGCCGACAAGCACAAGTGACGAAAACTGTTCAAGGAGAGAGATAAAGTGATGATTACTTTTACACAAGGAGAGAGTGTCTGTGGGGAGTTATAGCACACTGAATCAGAAGAAGTATGGTCCTTACAAGATCATTGCCAAAGCGAACGACAATGCTTATGTGATTGGATTTTAATTATTAATGACATCATCACATCACATAAAAAAAAGTGATAGTCTTAAGACCACGCAAAAACTTCTCGTATAGAGGATGGTCATGACCCCTATAAGGTGCATCTTGATCCTATGGACCGCTATAACTATTCGAGAAGAAACTAGGAACACGAACTCACCAGGTGGAGTATTGTCGAACTACAAGTCAAATGACAGAGAAAGGCAGCCATCCGAAACTCTGTTAGGGTCATGGATTTAGAGAGGACAAGAAAAATGAAAAACCACGAAACATGTTTTTATTTGCTTAGTTAGTATTATTAAAATGATTTTCATATGAAGAAAATAGAAAATACTTCAAAAAAATATAGTAAATTTTGTAAACTTTGGTGAGTCATTTTGTCTTCCTCTTTTCTTAAGCTTCTAGGGCATAATTGCTTTTTTATTTTTATTTATGTTAGTTGAGCATGGATGAAAATACTAAAAAAAATCGATTTTCTTTTCCTTTCCATCTAAATCCCTATTCCTAATCGAGCCTAAAATTTTGAGGTTGTGGCCTAGAAACCCAAAAAAAAGAAAAGAAAAAATGCTTAAGTTCTTGATTAATTAAAAAAAACAAGCATTGTAATAGAAGAAAAAAGGTCTTTAAATAAAGAGATAAATATATTTTACCCCTTGGGGTCACGCCTATTTCACTTTATTCCACTGTGGTTCAAAAGTAGACACGTAACTCCCCTATGATTTCAGATTAAAGTGCAACTGTTAAGATTCCACTGATGAAAATTTTAAAATTGGCCAAAAATATTAACCCTTTAATTTTTGAGGTTAATATTGGGGTTAATCACCTATGTGAGGATAATACTGTCATTTAACCTTCCTATGTGAAGCTAATTTTTAACTCTTAGTCCCTTTAGGTGGACTAATTTTGGGGTTAAATGCCTATGAGAGTTAATTTTGACATTTAAACTCTTCTATATGAAGCTAATTTTATCACTTAGCGTCAATGTAGAGCTATTTTGAGATAAATATTAGTAGTTTCACTTTAGCCTAAAACAACAAAAAAATTATCACTTTTAAACCACATAAGGGGTAAAAATAAAAATTGACCTAACAACAAGGGATAAAATCAACCCACAAATATATTGAGATTCCGATATAGTAGTCGGAAGATGAAATATGAGAAGGGTACCAGCAAGGGAGTGCTATGACATTCAAGTCTATTAAATGTCCAGTTGACAATATCGTGAAGAATCAACCGTTTGAGCTACAAATCAATGCCCGCACGTGTGGTTTATTTTTCTAATTGAACATTTTGTGCAGTTAAGCTGGTAAATTCAATACAATCTGACAAATTAAAATCGATCAATTTTTAACTGTGCTGTCAAAAATTGATTGGTCAAACTGTCTAATTTTTACAATTTTTAAGAGTCACAGGTGGACGAGTTACTACAACCATCTAATTAATTACAGTATCAAGTTTGCATTTGATGAGTAATAAATAAAATGCTATATTTACACACAATACAACCTTGTACTTGCCATATCTAAACAAGTTGTTTGCATATGCAGTATAATAATCAATAAATGCGGCTTCACTTGTTTGTAAGGATCACTAACTAGGGATAATTAGATTTCAGTTACTGTTTTTGTACGAAATTTAAAAAGTCAGTTTATCATTTTTTGAAAATTTAAAAAATAGCAATAATCATTAAAAAAAATAAAAGTCATCAAAAATGAAAAAAATTTTTTTACTTTTTTATAATTATTTTGTATTTTAGTTGACTTATAATTTTCAGCATTCTGAACTTCATGCACCAAAACGTTGAATAACTTGAATATTTGCTCCGAATGATTAAAGATTTGCTCTTATGATGTGAATAGCTGCACCCGATTTACGCACCGGTTGCTCTCTTAGTTTGGAAGAGTAGCTCTCTACGTTTCAAAAGAGTTGCTCACACCAATATAAAGAGTTTCTCCAAAATGTCATGTAAATTTTGATAACCTTTTTTATTTTACAAAAAAATTGATATTTTTCAATTTTGAAAAAGTAGTATACTGACTTTTAATTTTGACACATAAAAGTAACTTAAATGTAATTATCTCTACTTAGTACCTTGGAAACCCCAATTCATTTTTTTAAAAAAAATGAAATTTACCTATCATATAAAAATAAAAATAAAAATAAAAACCATGTCAATGCGAGGGTTGAACTAATGAATTGTGAACTAATTAGCGCCTTTACTGGGTTAGTGTTCAATTCAATCCTAATAACTAGGTTTCATGATTTGATATCAAAAATCACGATTGTGCACTCAAGAGTATTCGTATCATGTCCAACTCTGCAGTCTGTACTATATGTTTAGGTAAGTTATAGAGACCTTTTCTCATCTATGTGATAAAATCAAAGATATTTAGGGAATCATAACTTCATGACTCATGAAGTTAAACCCAGATATGCTTATGAAGCCATACTCACAGAGACTGACTCTGTTCAAATTGAACATTTTCATATTAAACAACTGACAAAACAAGACCATTACGATTAACGATATCTTATAAAGTTTTAAGATGTTTAAAATGCTGATATATAGATGATGGGATATCAAAATATCATCTATCTAAACCAAACAGAATCCCAAAAAAGGAGTGAAATTTCATTCATAATGTTTTGAAATTCTAAAGGAGCATTTTTTAATCCAAAAGGCATCACATTCCATTCAAAGTGTCCAAAAAGAACAGTGAATGCTGTCTTGTATCTGTCTTCTTCCTTAATCTGAATTTGCCAATAACCAGATTCTAAATCAAATTTAGAGAAGATAGATAATTTATACAATCTATCCAATAAATCATTTTTATTGGGAATTAGATATCTAATCCATTGTAAAGCATCATTTAGTGGCTTGTAATTAACCACTAATATGGGTCTGCATCTTTCCTTTTCAACATTTTTATTAACATAAAATGTTGTGCAACTCCAAGAGGATTAACTTTTCCTTGTGAGTTTTTTTTATCAAGAAGACTTTGAATTTCTTTTTTACAAAGTTCTAAAAATTCAGCATTCATTTGGCTAGGTCTAGCCTTAGTATGAATCTGAGATCTTTCATCAAAATCAGGTTTATAGGGGAGAAAAACAATATGTTTTTTCCTTGTCCAAAAAGCACAGAAAATCTCACTACAAACCTTATTTTGAAATTCTTTTTTTAAAATATCAATTTTTCTAGAAACATTTGGCATCTTTAATTGATGCTCAATTTGCATGATTCTAGCTTCTTCTTAAAGATATTCAGGAGGTCTTTCTTCTAAATCTAGAAAAATTAATTCATTGACAATTCGTGTTTCTGGTTCTCTAAGAAAGGTAAAAACCATATCATTGTTTTTATAAATACAGTAAATATCAGTTTGATCAATTTTTGTCAATAGCATTAAAAAATTTTAAAAAGGAGTTCCCAGGATTACTTGTTGTTGTAAATCTGTGGAAGGTATGCAAACTCCTTCGTTACAAATATAAACATCAGACAAGTTATACTGAATAGCCATTTGATTACCACTTGCTGATGTTAAAGATTGCATAGTTTTCTCAAAATATTTAGTAGGAATTATGTCTTCTTGAATGCAGTTTATATCTGCTCCAATATCAACTAAAACAATAGCATTGCTAATGGGATATTCTCCTTGGATAACCAAGTCGATTTTATAAACCATTTTTTATAAGTAATTTTGTCTAGAAGATGTAAATATTGGTCTCCTGACAAATTTTAGATGGTTCCTCAATATTTGGGATATTACCATCTATACTAATGGAAGATTTTGAAATATTTGTGTTAATCAATTTTTTCCTCCATTTTGGAAAACGCAATTTGGAGATCTTTTATATCAGACTTAACCAAATTGATTTCATTTTTCAAATCTTGTATAGAGATGGGTTTTCAACTTTTTCCATTCTATTAAAAACTTCCTGAATACTATATTGAGCAATTTTATAAGTATTTTTCTCAGAAATGTCTTGCTTAGTATGAGTAATACATAATTGAATTACTTTTACCTTGAATTCAGGATCAATAGTTTTATCAATTATGTCTAACATATCACTATGTTATGCAGTAAAAACATTAATGGTAAGACCATTCATAGTAGCAATGGCCTCCAATAATCTGCATCAAGACATCCATTAGAACATGATGGCTTTTCATCTTCTTCGTAAGAATAAAATCTATCATCTTTTTCTTCAGAAAAATCCTCTTCCTTAGAAATTTCTGGAGAAGTGTTTAATAATATTTTACAGAGTTGTGCCTCTAGGCCTTCATCAATTTGCAACTCTGCAAGTTTCTTTTTAGTAGTACACTTGTTTGCCAAATGTCCTACTTTTCCACACTTCCAACAAACCTTTGTTTCTTTTATACTAGGACCTTTCTCAAGTTTTTTCTTAGATGGGTTTGTCACTACCAATCCCACTATGCGTGGAAATAGGACACGTGGCACACCAACAAGGCTTATCCAGTTCCTTTAAAGTAAAATAGCAGCGGAAAATAATAAGTGAAATCCATTAAAATCATAGTTATAAAAAGTTTGTCAAATTGAAGCAGTTCCAGAAGAATTCAATTTAGAAAACAGAAGTCCAGTCGACTAGGGACCTGAAGCAGAAAGGTTTTAAAGACTAGCAGCCCGTCCAGTCGACTGCATCGACGACTCAGTCGACTGGTGCCTAAAATTATTAGTCAACTGAAGTCGTCCGGTCGACTGGTACTCTATTCAAGTAGAAAGTCATGTTTTGGGATCCCATCCAGTCGACTGTTTATCAACCCAGTCGACTGATCCGCAAACATATCAAAGCAGTGTTCAGTCTCACACAGCGATCCAGTCGACTGAAACAAAAACCAGTTGACTGATTCGCATCAGCACACTAATTCTTTGCACCATTCCAAGCTACACTCCTCCAATATCCAAACCAACGTAAACACAGGAATAAACCAACGATTTAAAACATAATTACAGGTGTTTACCAGCAATTACAATAATTCTGAACTAGTACAACGTCTATTACAACATATTTTACAAATTCCAAATCTTTATACAAGTTTAGGATTAAAACAAAAGTATAAACAAGTGATTCCCCCGGCATTCCTCGACGACCTCACTCCTCACGCTTCTTCTTGTCTTTCTTCTTACCTGCAATGGAGTAAATCTTCACTGCTCAGCTATATGCTGAGTTCACAAGTTCTAACATATGCAATATATGATAAAACATGTCTTAATCTCACAATTCATAACAAATAGTCTCTAGTGAGAAGAATACGCATTCATCCGGTAGCAGTAAGTCCAAGTCTTAAACCGCGATGCCAATGGCAAGTCCAAGTCTATCAACCATTGCATCAACCATGCATAGTAGCCGTCGCTACTAAATTCTCAAACATCAAGAAGCTTACTTCGGCATGAAATTGCAAAAATCTCCCCTTTGACACATATAGACAACTCAACGTGCTCGCGTAAAAGTAGACATGCTTTTCATATTTAATCGTGTGCATAATTAACAGGCATAAGATTAATACATGGATTTTTGCCCGGATCTTAATTTCGTCATCGAAATTTAAAACATGTATTTTCCTATAATTCAAAAGTTAGAACTTGATACCTCGTGTGATTCTCTTCAAACTTTGAAGGATCAACTAGAGAGCCAATTAATCATCGAATTTCGAATTTGAGACTATTCCTACAAGTTTTACTGGATTTTTCCCAAAAGTCTAGAATTTAGATTTTTATAAAAGTTTTCCAAACGTGGCCTAAAGACAATCAAAATGTAGGTCTTACCTCCACGAGTCCAAATCCTGAATCTGAAGAACATCTGACAAACGAAAGGTCGCCGATCGTCGTCGCAAAGCTCGTGGCCGCACATCCTCTTTTTCTCTCCTCTCTCAATATATTATATAAGGTTTTATAACAAATGCAAACTCACCCTCATCTATATATAGGGAAACTTCTTAGAAATTGCGTCTACCTCCCCGCAAGTTCTCAAAACTTCTAATTAGTCCATGAAACATCGCGCACGTCCATTTTATGCCTTTACGAGTGAAAATTATAAATTACAAAAGATTTCGACTAAGTTTCGTTTGGGTCCAAAATCACGTCCGAAAACTAAATTATGTGGAATCTCTACACAACCTACCTTTTATATAACGTGACACTCACATTCTCACCACAGTTCTCAAAATAATATATAACAATATCGAGATTACCATAATTTTCCCTACATAGGTAAATTTACTATTCACAAAATACCAGATAAATCAAATAACTTTTAAATCACATAAATGTCATTTAAATCGTGCTAATATAAAATGGACTACCATGTTCCCGTGTCCTCACTGACACCTCACCGTTGACTCACAGTCAACCTCTCCACCATTATCAACTAACATTGATAAACTCACAAATTTCCATTTATGTATGATAAAACTATGAATTTTTTGGAACGGGTGTGACAACTCTCCCCTCCATAAAGGAAGTTTGTCTCCAAACTTATACCTCATACATCGAACAGGTACGGATACTCATTCTTCATTTCTTCTTCACTTTCCCATGTAGTCTCTTCAACCGTATGACTACGCCATAGTACTTTCACCATTGGAATTGTCTTAGTTCGCAAGACTTGTTCTTTTATATCTAGAATCTCTATTGGTTGTTCCACATAAGTCAAGTCTTCCTGAAACTACAGTGGCTCAGGTACAATGATCTTACTCGTATTTGTCATACAACGTCTCAACATCGATATATAAAATACATTGTGTACATGCTCTAACTCTGATGACAAGGCCAATTGGTAAGCCACTGGTCCTATTCTCTCTAGGATCTCAAAAGGTCCTATAAATCTCGGGTTAAGCTTCCCCCGCTTTCCGAATCAAACAATGCCTTTCGAAGGCGATAATCTCAAGTAGACAAAGTCTCCCACTTCAAAGGTCATAGGTCATCGCTTCGAGTCTACATAGCTCTTATAACGGCTCTGAGCTACCTTAAGTCGCTCCTGATCAATTTTACCTTCTCAGTAGTCACCTATATTAGCTCAGGTCCTAGCAACTTTCTTTCTCCAACCTCAGTCCAACAAACCGGTGATCGACACTTACGCCCATACGATGCTTTGTAAGGTACCATCCCAATACTTGATTGGAATACATTGTTATAGCAAATTAAATCAATGGTAGATGTTTCTCCCAGTCACTTCCAAAATCTAGAACACACAGTCTCAACATATCTTCTAATGTCTAGATCATACATTCTGACTGCCCGTCGGTCTGGGGATGAAATGCGGTACTAAAACTCAACTTCGTACCCATAGCTTTTTGTAAACTTTCCCAAAACCTCGATGTAAAACTACTATCGTGATTTGATACAATCACTGTTGGAACCCCGTGTAGTCTCATAATCTCTTTCATATATAGTTTGACTAACTTCGAAGGTTTAGTCGTCTTGATCGGTAGAAAATGAACTGACTTTGTTAATCTATCGACTATAACCCAAATCTTATCATTCTTGTTCGGTGATCGTAGAAATCCAGAAACAAAATCCATCGTAATCTCATCCCATTTCCACTGACACTGGTAATGGTTTTAGTAACCCCGCAAGTACTTGTCTTTCGTTTAACCTGTTGACATGCCGAACACTCGGAAACGTACTTTGCAATTTCATGCTTCATACCCTTCCACCAAAAGTTTTCTCGCAAGTTTCGATACATTTTGTTACTTCTTAGGTGTACTGAATATATGGTACTATGTGCTTCCTCTAGGATTTTCTCTTTCAAGCCTTTCACATTCGGTACACATAAACGATTTCCAATTTTCAACCTCTCTTGTTCTAATACAAAATCAGGTCATTTTTCCAAAGGTATCTCGTATCTCATTTTGCACAGGTAGCCATCATGAAACTGTTCTCTCTTGATCTCATCAATGATATCAGGGTGTGCAATGACCGCCATCATTAAGCTATCACTAGTCTCTGGAATCACATCCAAATCTAAACATTCCATTTCCTTCACCAATTCTTTTTATTGTGTTAGCTCGTCGGCTAAGTTCCTTGTCTTTTTTTGGGTTAAGGCATCGGCTACGACATTAGCCTTCCCCGGGTGATACTCTATCGAAAGATCGTAATCCTTCATCAACTCTAACCATCTTCTCTATCTCATATTCAAGTCTCTTTGCGTAAAAATGTACTTTAAACTCTTATAATCTATGAAAATCTCACACTTTTCTCCGTACAAATAATGTCTCCAAATTTTCAAAGCATGAATTACCGCGGCCAATTCGAGATCATGAGTCGGATAATTAACCTCATGTGTCTTTAACTGTCTAGATGCATAGGCAATCACGCATAAGCACACATCCCAACTCTTGATGTGAAGCACACTATAGATCACAAACCCCTCAGTTTAGGATGGTATTGTCAAGATAGGTGCTCTTATTAGTCGTGCCTTTAGCTCTTGAAAACTATCTTCACATTATTGACTCCATTCAAATGTAACTCCCTTCTTCATCAACCTTGTCATCGGTAATGAAATCCTTGAGAAATTCTCGATAAAATGGCAGTAGTATCCCGCTAATCCTAAAAAACTTAAAATTTTGGATACGGATGTCGGCCTCTGCCAATTAGATACTGCTTTTACTTTGTGAGGATCAACCGAAACTCCATTCTTGTCAATCACATGACCAAGAAAAGTAATGCTAGATAACCAAAATTCACATTTCTTGAATTTCCCAAACAGTTGCTTCTTCTGCAATCTTTGAAGTATCAATCTCAAATGAATCTCGTGTTCCACCTTACTCGATGAGTAGATAAGGATATCGTCTATGAACACTATCACGAAATCATCCAAGTAGTCCTTGAAGACTAAGTTCGTAAGATCCATGAACGCAGCTGGTGCATTTGTAACCCTAAATGGCATTACTAGAAACTCGTAGTGTCCGTAGTGCGTTCTGAAATCAGATTTCTCAACGTCCTCGGCCTTTACTTTCAACTGATGATAGCCCAATCTCAAGTCGATCATGGAGAACACTTGTGCTCCACGGAGTTGGTCAAATAGGTCATCAATCCTTGATAATGGGTACTTGTTCTTGATTGTCAACTTGTTTAACTCTCGGTAATCAACACATATACGTATTGAACCATCTTTCTTCTTCACACATAACACTGGAGCTCCCCACGGCGATATGCTAGGTTGAATAAAACCTTTGTCAAGTAGTTCTTGTAGTTGAACTTTCAGCTCTTTCAGTTCTACGGGTGCCATTCTATATGATGCCTTGGATACAGGTCTTGCGTCCGGCATAACCTCAATGGTAAACTCGATCTCTCTCTCAATCAGAACGTCTGGGAAGTCATCAGGAAATATATCTGGGTATTCTCGTACTATTGGAATGTCTTCTATTCTTAATTCGGTCACTGCGACATCAGTCACTGAACACAGCAATCCTCGACATCCCTTTCTCAACATCTTACTCGCCCGGATGGCCGAAATCAAATATGATGGTGGTGTAACCCCACTCCCTTGGAAACAAAAGCTTCCATGTACTGGTGATCAAAAATTAACTTCTTTCCGCTCACAGTCTATGGTAGCTTGGTTAAGAGCTAACCAATTCATTCCTAGTATCACATCAAAGTAGTTCACAACGATTGTTATAAGGTCTACGGTCATCAATTTCTCTCTTAGTTGAATTTCACAGTTCTTGTATATCGTAGACGTCGTTATTGATTTACAAAGTGGTACGGTAACAGACAATTCATATCCTAACGGTGCTGATCTAACATTAAAATGTTTAACAAAGATATGCAATACAAATGAATGCGTAGATCTTGAGTCAACAAGTATGCGTGCTAAGTGCGAACATACAAGCACCATACCTGAGACCACTGTCTCTAAAGCAGTCATATCTCCTGGGTTCATTTGGTATGCTCTCCCTTGACGTTACTCTGTCCTTTGCCCCCATCGTTAGACTGTCTAGGCTTCGACCCACTAGAAGCCATAGAACTAGCTCCTTGCTGAGAATGCTTCCTCGGGCAATTTCTAGATCGATGTCCAACCATCCCACAGTCATAACATTTGCCCCTCGTATCTGGTGCCAAGCTAGCATTGTTCATTCCTTGAGACTTGTTTTAGAAGTTTGTCATAAAACATCAACCGGTATGTGGTCTATTGCAAAGTGAACACAGCGGTATATTACTTGGCATCCTCCTGAAATCACTTAAACTAGAACTAGAGCCTCTTTGAAACAGCCTCTTGAAAGGTCCACCTTGGTGCCGATTGCCACCCTCATTCTCCCGTTTGCTTTGCTGATTTTGCCTTGACCTTTCTATTCCACCTTCGGCTACAAGTGTCGTCTATTGTACTGCTGCCACCGTTGTAGGTTCATAGGTTTTAACTCTCAAACAGATATTCTCTCTCAACCCATTTTTGTACTTTCTTGCTCTATCGTCCTCTGTCAACACAGACCCCTTTCCAAATCTCAATAAAGCATTGTACCTTGAAGTGTACTCGGTGACAGTCATCTCCCCCTGTCGAAGATTATCAAATTTCCTCTTCTTTACATTGAGAGCACTTGGAAAGAATCGACGATTAGATTCTGCTTCAAATCCTTCCCATATTATCGGTGTTCCCTGATCTAGGACGTTCACCCACCAATTCTGAGCCTCACCTCTAAGTATATCACTAGCATTCTCAATTTTCTCCTTACTGGTCATCGGAATCTATCGAAAAATCCTTTCCATGTCCATAACCCAGTATTGTGCGAGTGTCGTGTTAGAAGTTCCATGAAATTCTGTCGGCTTCTTTCTAGTAAATTGCTCGGACACAGACCTCGTACCCCTATTCTCGGGTACATGTACTACAGCTATTGGTTCCACTTCAATTTAAAGCGTTGGAGGTAATCGTTCTACTATGTTTCAGATCATATCTCCCATATTCCCCATCATTTCTGCCATTTCATTCATACATCGAGTATGCGGTGATAACTCTTGATCATCCATGATTGTAACTCCTATAGGTCTTGATGCTTAAACACTATGCATGTACAATAATATATATAACGTGTATGTACAACAACAAACATATGCATCAAACATCTCTACCATGTATGGATGCACTCTATAACACGTGTCAAATAACTCAACACTCCACTCGTCATCGAACGTTCCCAAGGTTTTGTTACCTATAGCTCCGATACCACTAAATGTCACGACCCATCCCACTACGCGTGGAAATAGGACATGTGGCACGCCATCAAGGCTTATCCAGTTCCTTTAAAGTAAAATAACAGCAGAAAATAATAAGTGACATCCATTAATATCAGAGTTACAAAAAGTTTGTCAAATTGAAACAGTTCCAAAAGAATTCAGTTTAGAAAATAGAGGTCCAATCGACTGAGGACCTGAAGTAGAAAGGTTTCAAAGACTAATAGCATGTCTAGTCGACTGCATTGGTGACTCAGTCGATTGATGCCTAAAATTATCAGTCGACTGAAGTCGTCCGGTCAACTGGTACTTTATTCAAGCAGAAAGTCATATTCTGGGATCCCATCCAGTAGACTGTTTATCAACCCAGTCGACTGATCCCCAAACATATCAAAGCAGTGTTCAGTCTCACATAGCGATCCAGTCGACTGAAACAAAAACCAGTCGACTGATTCGCATCAGCACACTAATTCTCTGCACCATTGCAAGCTACGCTCCTCCAATATCCAAACCAACGCAAACACAGGAGTAAACCAACGATTTAAAACATAATTACAGGTGTTTACTAGCGATTACAATACTACCGAACTAGTACAACGTCTATTACAACATATTTCACAAATTCCAAATCTTTATACAAGTTTAGGATTATAACAAAAGTATAAACAAGTGATTCCCCCGGCATTGCTCAGCGGCCTCACTCCTCACGCTTCTTCTTGTCTTTCTTCTTACCTGCAATGGATTAAATCTCCACTACTCAGCTATATGCTGAGTGCACAAGTTCTAACATATGCAATACATGATAAAACATGTCTTAATCTCACAATTCATAACAAATAGTCTCTAGGGAGAAGAATACGCATTCATCTGGTAGCGGCAAGTCCAAGTCTTAAACCGCGATGCCAATGGCAAGTCCAAGTCTATCAACCATTGCATACCCAAATGCCATGGCAAGTCCAAGTCTATTAACCATGCACAATAGCCATCGCTACTAAATTCTCAAACATTGAGAAGCTTACTCTGGCATGATATTGTATAAATCTCCCCTTTGACCCATATAGACAACTCAACGTGCTCGCGTAAAAGTACACAGGCTTTTCACATTTAATCGCGTGCATAATTAACGCGCCTAAGATTAAAACATGGATTTTTGCCTGGATCTCAATTTCGTCATCCTAATTTAAAACATGTATTATCCTATATTTCATAAGTTAGAACTTCATACCTCGTGCGATTCTCTTCAAACTTTGAAGGATCGACTAGAGAGCCAATTATTCATTGGATTTCGAATTTGAGATGATTCCTACAAGTTTAACTGGGTTTTCCCCAAAAGTCTAGAATTTAGATTTTTATAAAAGTTTGCCAAACGTGGCCTAAAGACTATCAAAATGTAGGTTACCTCCACGAGTCTAATTCCAGAATATGAAGAAAATCTGATGGACGAAAGGTCGCCGATCGTCGTCGCAAAGCTCGTGGCCACAAATCCCCTTTTCTCTCTCCTCTCTCAAGATATTATAAAAGGTTTTATAACAAATGCAAACTCACCCTCATCTATATATAGGAAAACTTCTTAGAAATTGCGTTTACCTCCCCACGAGTTCTCAAAACTTCTAATTAGTCCATGAAACGTCGCACAAGTCCATTTTATGCCTTTACGAGTAAAAAATATAAATTATCAAAGTTTTCGACTAAGTTTCATTTGGGTCCAAAATCACATCCGAAAACTAAAATCTGTGGAATCTCTACACAATCCACCTTTTATATAATGTGACACTCACGTTCTCACCATAGTTCTCAAAATAATACATGACAATATCGAGATTACTAGAATTTACCCTATACTGGTAAATTTACTATTCACAAAATATCAGATAAATCAAATAACATTTAAATCACATAAATGTCATTTAAATCGGTCTAATACAAAATGGACTAGCATGTTCCCGTGTCCTCACTGACACTTCACCGTTGACTCACAGTCAACCTCATCACCATTATCAACTAACATTGATAAACTCACAAATTTTCATTTATGTATGATAAAACTATGAAATTTTGGAGCGGGTGTGACAGGGTTGCCTTTCCTTGGAAGTGGTCTAGGTTTAGGATTAGGTTTAGTGTTCTTTCTTCTGGTAGTTGTATTCTGATAGCCTTGTCTTTTCTTTTTTCTTTTTGCAAGATCGACAGACATATCATATCCAAATTGTTTGCAAAAATCTCCTAGTTCTTGTCTGACCTTTTTAGCAAATAGATGTGGAAGTCCATCAATAAAACGGGCTTTCAAGTGTTCATTATTTGCATCATTTCTATGCATAACTTTAGAAAGGAAAATATCCTTATACCATTTGAATTAAGTTAGAGAGGGACAGCTTAAATTTATAAGTAGTTCTCTACTTTTTTTAGATCTTGGGGGAGACGATCCAACAAAGTGTGCTATAATCATCTGGGCCAAGGTTATGACGACATCTGGGACCATAGTAGGTTGAACCTCTATTGTTTCTACTTTTACTACCTTAACAATTTCATCTTTTTGTGTACTGGTTAGGATATTATCCCACCAACCCTTAAGGCAGCCAGAAAATCCATTAGTAATAATGATTACAGTATTTATTTCATCATTACCACATTGTTTACTCATGGTGCCCCACACGAGCATTTTGTGAATGGTTTCATAAATTTGGTATTTAGTAAAACCATCAATATTCCTTTCACACATTTCTTTGCCACTGTAAGAAGTTTGATTTCTCCAAAAGCTTTCTTCAAAAAGGACATCCTGTGGAGATGGTCTATGATAATAAAATGGTATGATAGCATTACTATCAAATGATAATTTGTTAATTTGAGGTGGAGTTTTAAAATTTCTTTCTCGAAAATTACTTTCAGTGATTTGAAAGTTTCTCCATAATATTTCCTCATTAACAACATCTTCAATGTCTTCTTCTTGTTCATCTTCCTCACCCCCTGAATCTTGTGATTTAATTGGCTGATCATTTTTGGAAAGAACATTTAAAGAAACATTTCTAATCTTTTTTGTTAAGAGTTCAATAAACTCTTCTTTCTCCTTTTTACACTAAGTTCGAAAATGTTCATCTTGATAAGGAGGTTTAAAAATAGCAGTTTCAAAGGAAGAAGAACTGGTTTCGATTTTAACAACCTTTTGCTCTTTGTGTTCTTGATCCAGAATTTTATTTTCTATTCTGGTTAATTGGCTTTCTACTGAAGTAATAAAGAGGTTTGTCCAATTATTTTGTTTACAAATATGGGAATTTGTAACTAGGCTTTGCTTATCTAAGCAACAACCTCTATTTCTCTGTCATTAGCTGTATAATCAATATGCATAGGAGGAGGATGAGAGCTTTCAAAGAAACACCTTTATCCCCATGTAGTCTCCATCTGGTTGTACTAATAGTATTCAATACCTTTTGGGTAGGAAACCATTTGTTAAACAAGTCAACAAACCAAATAATAGTCTGTTGTTGATTTAGATCCTGATAATATAAATTTTTTATAAGATCTAAATCTTGTTTATTAAAAATTTTAAAATAATCTTGCCGGAACTCTTTATTTTTATCCAGCAAAAAATGTTTATTAATAATAATTCTTAAAATAGAGCCTGGACTAAAATCCATTAGGCGTACATAGAATTATTTTCATATTGAGGATAAGAGGGACTAAAAGGATCCCTTTGTTCTTTATCCTCTTGCTCTTCAGGACCATATATTCCATGAGGAATTTGTTGCTCTGAAGTAGCAAATCCTTTTAAACTATTTCTTTCTCCATGATATAGAGATGTTCCAGATCCATGTTTGGTCTGGGCTGATCAGACATTGAATGTCTTGAAGAAAAAGGATAAGACACAGTATACGGTCGTTTGGAAGGAGCAGTATAGAAACTCCTTGAAGAATTACTCCTATTGAAAGAAAGTTTACTAAAATGAGTAGGAGTAAAGGAAACTTCAATATCACCATGTTTAGTTTGGGTGATTTAATCTAATTGGGATGGAAGGACTGGTGTTGGAGGCACAACATTTGATAAAGTCCAATCCATTGGAAAATTCATTTCATCTCATTTAATTAATCTAGGAGTAGCAACATTAGTGGTAAGACAGTTACTATCAATTGCTACAGTCTTTCCTGGTTCACTTCTTAATACTGCATTAGGACACAAGGTATTCATACCTTTGTAATAAATCCTATATGTAGTATTAAAAGTGCTAGCACAAGGTAAATAATTATAACCTTTTGTTTGAATCTCTACAGTAGTAGCTTCAAACAGATTTTTATCATGTAAAGAAAGTGTTAGATTAGGATAAACATCGAAATAAACAGGACCATGACACAAACTTGTTTGAAAAATACCCATACGAGATGGCACAAAGTCTGTGCATCAAGCATCTCTCAGGTATGCCAAAATTGTAAAATTTTATCCTATCAGAGTGAGAGGTCTGATAGCTACTTGATTACATCCTATGTGAATGTGTTTGTATTTATCTTAAATTTTCTCAATATCCCTTAGACAAAGTAATCTAAGAGTCTGTTCATTATTTTAAGAATAATATATTGTTCAACAGTCTTAACATGATCTTGGGATATAAAAGAGAAAGTGCCTCTCTTGTAAATTCGTTTAGAAGATATGGACGGAATTGTCCATTGATTCAGTTGTTCGGTTTGGTCAAACACAACATAGTACTAGATCTATATCCTTAAGTGGATCCAGATCCAGTCTTGGTTGTTCTTTTGAACATTATCAATTTGAGGCTACCTTGATATATACTATTTCACATATTATGATTATTATCATATATGTCTATAAGAATTCTTATAGAGTCTGTTCTAGTCAATAGTTGCTATAGCCAAATAGCCACTCCTTGGCAAAACAGGCCTAAGCTTTTGCGACTAACAGAATCTTATGACCCCCAAAGAATTATCATAAAAAGATATTTCAAATTATCATAATAATTCATCAGTATATACCATGGTGGCCTCAGAGTTTTAGCCACACATGGCTCTGATACCAAATAAAGCAGGATGTCAAAAATAAAGAAAGAGAATTTATTACATACTTGTGGGAGACCACTATTACAGAGGTGGAAGGTTACAATGAGAGAGGATATAGATAAGAGAGAGGGAGATAGGAGTGCGAGGTGCCCTTCCACAGGTTAGAGGGTCGCCTTAAAAAGAAAATAAAAATTCTACAGCTCTAGACAGGTTACTGTAGATGAGTAGTAAAAAGATAAAAAGAAAAACACGTGTCCTTAAGTGGTGGAATCGAACTGATTGCTCTTATCTTGTCACTGTAGCAAAACCACTGGTTTTCCAAAACAGTGGGTAAAACCTGTGGGCAGCGAGACATCATTGCATGCGTCACTGGGTGAGTGAGTTCATTGCTTAGGTCATCTTGTCTTTTCTGCTGGAAGAGGGCTTTGAATGGCCTAGCCCTGTAGTTGGGTGCCTTCTGTGGGAAATGACAGTTTTTCCTCCAAAACAAATCTAGTGGCTCATACGCAATGGTTGGAAAGCCCGGTCAAAAATTCTGAGAAACAAACAGCCCAGCAGTTCTACCAGTTTCAGCAGTCTAGTCGCCGGAATTGATTAGTGTTGTGCACACTCAACTCAATGAAGGATAGTGTCATACACAACAACAAATCGACAACCTGGTGGGCACACAGTGGATAATCCCGCTTAGTCGGGAAGAATTCTTATTCACTGACCTGACTTACTATGCGAACAGTGAACTGGGCAGAGTACAGACCCTGATCAGAGACCCCCAATGCCTCAGGTCTGATGTTCCTGACCTTCAGCTTCAAGTCTGACCCCAAGTGCTTCAGATCTAATGTTCCCGACCTCTAGTGCTTTAGGTCCAACCTCTAGTGCTTCAAGTTTGACCCCTAGTAGCTCAGGTGTGTCGTTCCCGACCTCCAGTGCTTCAGGTCTGACGTTCCAGGCCTCGAGTGCTTTAGATCCAAAATCTAGTGCTTTAGGTCTGACCCCCAGTGCCTCAGGTCCAACGTTCCCGACCTCTAGTGCTCAGGTCCAAACCCCAGTGATTTAGGTCCAATGTTCCAGACCTCTGGTGCTTCAGATTTGACCTCCAATGCTTCAGGTCTGACGTTCCCGACTTCTAGTGCTTTAGGTCCACCCTCTAGTGCTTTAGGTTTGACCCCCAGCTCAGGTTCAATGTTCCTGACCTCCAGTGCTTCAAGTCTGACCCCCAGTGCTTCATGTCTAACATTCCCAACCTCTAGTGCTTTAGGACTAACCTCCAATGCTTCAGGTCTAACCCCCAGTGCTTCAGGTCTGACGTTCCCGACCCCCAGTGCATCAGGTCTAACCTCCAATGCTTCAAGTCTGACTCCCCAGTTCCTCAGGTCTGATGTTCCCAACCTTCAGTTTACAACGGCCTGGTGTCCGGCGATCCTGACCTGACTTCCAATCTCTAATGGTCAAGGTTCTCGACCCGACTACCAGTTTACAATGGTCAGGAGTCTGACGATTCTGATCTGACTTTCAGTCTTTAACGGTCAGGCTAGGGTTTCTGACCCGACCTCTAGTTCAGAGCGGTCAGGGGCTCGGTGAACCCGACCCGACTTTTAGTCTACAACACAAGGTTCCCAACCCGAGCAGTTTATAGCAGTCAGGGGCTCAGTGATCCTGACCTGACCTCCTATCTCCAATAGTCCAGGTGAGCCTAACTACGATGGTATTTTTGCCTGACCATAGTACAAGACTCCACAAACTATGTCAAAGAGCTCCTACAAAGATTCAGATTGCCCAAGTATCAATTCCTCGCGGATCCCAGAGGCATAATAAAAGACCTTGGGGTTAACTCTCTAGGCACCAAAAAGACCACGGGTTCAACTCCTGAGGTGCTAAAAAGACCTCGGGCTCAACCCCGAGGCACCCAAAGACCACTGTTATATAATCAGCAAAAGACCTCGGCAATCGCAGAGGCACTAACTCCATTTAGGCCAAAACCGATGATAAAGGTGATTAAAACCTCTTAGGTTAGCCCACGATAGAGGAGTAAAAGAAATCCCAAAAATTCATACATTTTGGGTCTCCAATTAGGCCCAAACCAACGATAGAGGTGACTAAAACCTCTTTGGTTCGCCCACGATAGAGCACTAAAAAGACCCTAAAGCAACAGGCTTTAGTCGGCTCTACCAACATGGACAAACTCTTCTACCAATAGTCTTGACGAAGGCTTACTAGGCAGAAGATAACCATCCTGGAAGCTAACATAAAGAAAGACCCTAAAGCAACACGTTTTAGGTCGGCTCTACCAACATGGTCAAACTCTTTTACCAACAGTCTTGATGAAGGCTTATTGGGCAGTAGATAACCATCCTGGGAGCTAACAAAAAAAGGACCCTAAAGCAACTCGCTTTAGTTTGACTTTTCCAACATGGTCAAATTCTTCTACCAACAGCCTTGAGGAAGGCTTGCTAGGCAAAAGATAACCATCCTGGGAGCCAACTTAAACGAAAGACTCGGAATTAGGCTAAGTCTCAACTCTTAGCCAATTCCTGAGCACTCCAAAGACTCCAAGTTAGGCTAAGTCTCAACTCTTAGCCAATTCCCAAGCACTACAAAGACTCCGAATTAGGCTAAGTCTTAACTCTTAGCCAATTCTTGAGCACTCTAAAGACTCCAAGTTAGGCTAAGTCTCAAATCTTAGCTAATTCCCGGGCACTTCAAAGACTCCAAATTAGGCTAAGTCTCAATTCTTAGCCAATTCTCAAGCGCTCAAAATACTTCGAATTAGGCTAAGTCATAACTCTTAGCCAATTCCCAAACAATGCAAGAGACTCAGAAGTTCCAAGACAACTTTTCCAAGCAAACAAAGTGTTATTGGTCTTAATTCGTTACTGAACAAGGGTGACTCACCAAGATCTACAGACTTTAAATCATAAGGTGCATCACTCACCAAAAAAATCTAACTTTGCAAATATCAGATAGTGGTAAACAGAATCAATATATTTGCAAACATGACCCGATATGGCATCCTGCCAATTTTGGAAATGGGGGGCAACTGATATGCCTAAAATGGTCCAGTAATTCGGTGCTCCGGGTTCGAGCTCCCGACCTCCATGTCCGACCTCTAAGTCCGAGATCCCGACCTCCAGGTCCGACCTCCTGACCTCCAGGTCTGAGCTCCTGGCCTCCGGGTGAAAAGCGGGGGTATTTGTAAAATACTACCGCGCTAAAAGAAGAAAATACACTGAATTAGTTTACAATTCCCTTGTTTATCTGTAATTTGAATTACAATGCCAGTTTTTACACAATATGATTAATCTATGATAAGTGGTATTGTTTTAGTGCTTATTTGTGAAGATTATTGTTGCTGTGTAAAGAATTGAATAAGCAAGATAAAAGGAAATGCTTGGTTTCAATGAAGACAATTCAAACATGAAAAGAGAGTTTTGAGCGATCGAAGAGATCTCGAGCGATCGAGGTTTCGATCGATCGAATGCAGTTCAAGCGCTCGAAGATCCTAGAAGTTCAATCGATCGAGATATATTCGATCGATCGAACATGGCTTTTATTAGAAATAACGCACACGCAGCAGAGAAGGAGATATAACCCTAGCATTAGGTCTTTATAGGTATAGTTGTATTGTATACGTAAAACGGACGCCCACTTTTAGTTTTTTTATCAGTTTTATATAGAAAGAGAGAGTGTGTCCTTGTTTTGTAGGTTTATCAAGATTCTTCATTGTTTTGGCTTAGATTATTTGGAGTTTAATAATAGTTCAGCATTCCAAGTTAATTTACATTGTTTTATTTACATTCTGTCAGTAGCTATTGTAGTTTCATATGCTAGAATTTTAGTTTTGCATGTTAGGTAATGTTAAATGATTAGTTTTCATAGTTTTCATGTTTAAAATACAACCAAACGACATCTGAATGGATCTTTACGTTAATTCATGAGTAGTCCCCAGGTTAGGAAATCGCGATGAAACTGTGATTTTAAGCCTCTGCCATGCATCAGAATAATTCTTGTGTTCGATCGATTGAAGTTAGTTTGATTGATCGAGACAGAGATACAGTCGATCGATTGAAGACATTTCGATCGATCGAGAGATGAAGATGTTCGATCGATCGAAAGCGCGTCGATCGATCGAACCCTCTGATTCTTGAGAATATTCAATACAGTATTCCTGGACTTTGTATTTTACAGATTTGTTATCAAACTGTCCCCAAATGCTCAGTTTGTCAAAACAGTCTCTGAACTTCAAGCCTTAAAGCATTTTTCTTCAATATCTTTTGCAAACCACCCTCAATGCTAACACCATTGTAGGTGCGAGTCTTAACTATTGTTTTAAACTGCTTTCATTATTTCAAACTTAATTTGGATGATATAGTCCCGGTTATGAAAGGGCTATGGATTCTCTACCTTTAGATAAATATGGAATATTGTAGAAGATGTACTCCAATGAGCTTTAACGTAATTGCATGGTAGATGGCTAGGTCACTGTGGATTCGCATGATCCCAACACTTCTCTTTTACTAATAAAACCAGTTTTAAAATATCGCTCTAGTTAACTAGTTAGTCATCAGTTTAAAGTAATTGAATTGCTTTTAATTTTAATAGTTTTTAATCGTAAAACTCCGTGTTCTACAGTTTCCTTAAGCATTAAATTTTCTTTTTCTTTTTAGAGTTTAATCTAGGTAATTAATTTTTCAACCTTTCCTGTGGGATCGACCTGGACTTCCAGTACTATATTACTTGCACGATTACCTACACTTGGTTATAGCACACAAGCGCACACAGAAAAATTCTCGTGCTAATTTTTTAGTGCCGTTACCGGGGAAGGCGAAGAGTTAATGCTTAGTTTACCTCAATCTATCTTTATCTATTTCTGTTTTCTTTTTCTCTTTCTTCTTTAGATTAAAACCTTTTAGGATATTTTCCCGTTCATGTCCGAAAATTCCATCGAAGGAATTCTTGGAAATCCATTCTACTTAGCTGATTCTTCTAATTCTATTAATCCCATAGCCACACCTATTGATTCAATGGCCAATAATCAAAGTGAAAACGGTGATAATGTGGTTGTCCCAATCGACGATTCACTTCGTCCTTTGTGCGATCTCATGACACTTGAACATGCTCCAACACCTTCTTGTATTCTCATTCCACCACATGCTGGAGAATTTCAATTTCGCAACGAAATGATTCAACTCCTTCCTACCTTCCATGGAATGGATAGTGAGAAGACATATCTACACGTCAAGGACTTCGAAGATGTTTGTAAAACATTTTCACAAAATTGTCCTATAGACGTGACACGCCTAATGCGTGGCTACTCACGTTGAAGTCGAATTCAATCTACACCTGGCATGCGATGAACACTGCATTTCTAAAGAAATTCTTTCCACCTCGCATGACCACTGAGCTTAAACGACAAATTAACTCTTACAAACAAAAGAGCAATGAAACCTTCACCCAAACTTGGGAGCGTTTCAAGGATTTGCTTCTATCATGCCCACTTCATGGGTATGAGAAATGGCGAACCATAAGCTACTTTTACGAAGGGTTAAATGGTAAAACTAAAAAGTTGGTCGAGACCATGAGTTCAGGACCATTTCTTCGCAAAAATACTGAAGAAGCTGAAGCTCACTTTGAGTGGCTAGCTGAACATGCCCATGAATGGTCCAATTCTGAAGATATCCCACGCTCACAGATATCCTATGTAGAGGAGAAGAGTTTATACCAACTAAAAAGCGAAGATCACCTAATGAATAAATATGAGGAATTAGCTAAGAAAGTAGAGGAATTAGGGATAAAAGAGGAAGGTTCTAGGCAGGTTTTGCCTGAAGAACCATGCGGCACATGCAATATGTTGGGACATACCAATCAATACTGTCCCAATGTGCCGTATTTTCAAGAACAACCCCCCATGGAAATAAATGCCATGCAAGGGTATAGGGGGGCGGGGAGTTCCTATAATAATTATAATTCACAAAATAATAACAATAGATGGAATCACCTCGGGTTTGATTGGAAAAATAATGCTGGGACCCAAAATCAATACCAACAACAGCCTTATAACAACAATAACCAATATCAAGGGCAATATAATAGGCAGCCCCAGCCATTCAATCAAAATAGACCTAATAACTATAACCAAGCTCAACCATCTAATCAACAGTCGAACGTGTACGTTCCCCCGCACAAAAAGGCACAGGAGGAAGATCTTCTTTCTAACGTGAATCTAACGCAACAATTAATTCAAATGATGAGCAAAATGTTTGCTACGTTAGATAGTATGGATGCACGACAAGAGGGATTAGGTGGAACATTTCCCGCTCAACCACTTCAAAACCCTAGGGGATACAACAATGGTTCCACTAACCATGAACAGGCTAAAGCCGTGACTACTTTGAGAAGCGGCAAGACTATAGGGCTAAATATGCCTCTCTTTACTCCCAAAGAGTATGAAGAGGACGAAGTAGTGAATAAAAACAAACCTTCTACTCAGGAAGAGGAGCCATCCACTAATAATGAACCATTAGAAATAAACACTGAAGCTCCTAAACATGTAGAGGAAGTTGAGAGAAAGCCCGGAAAGGAGCCCGTTGATGACGAAGTCCCTAAATGCCCTTTCCCCGCACCCTATCCTCAGAGGCTTAGGAACCCCAAAAACGAGCAAAGATTCAGGAGTTCTTGGAACTATTCAAACAAGTAAAAATCAATCTTCCACTCCTTGATGCAATTAAACAAGTACTGGCCTATGCTAAGTACTTTAAAGACTTATGCACGGTCAAGAGGATGCAAAGTGTGAAGAAACACGCTTATGTCACTTGCCAAGCAAGCGCAATCATCCAAAATGAATTGCCTCCAAAACTCAAAGACCTCGGTACCCCAACTGTCTCGTGCCGAATTGGAAATCAAAGAATAGACAACGCCCTCCTTGATCTCAGAGCAAGCGTGAACCTGCTTCCATACTCAGTTTATAAACAACTAGGGTTGGGTGAACTCAAGCCTACCCGAGTTACGTTGCAACTGGCAGACAGGTCCGTCAAATACCCTAGAGGAATACTGGAGGATGTTCTAGTGCAAATAAAGTCCTTTGTCTTCCCAGTTGATTTTGTAATTTTGGACACCGAACCTGTGTCCAATCCATGCTCATAAATCCCAGTGATTTTTGGACGTCCATTCCTCCACACCATAGATGCTACAATAAAAATAAGAAGTGGTATTATGACCATCATATTCGGGAATATAACTTTAAATGTCAAAATCTTCTCATATCCCCGACCTGAAGAATACGATGACGAAGAGAAGGTCAACTACGTTGACACGGTCATCGAAGATGAGGTAGATTTCATTGATTATAAAGATCCTTTGGAGATAGATGTGTCTCAATTCGACACTATCTATCGACCTAAAGATTCCACTCTATTGGATTCTGCTTTAAATCACACTTGCCTCATGATGGATACGCGAGAGGAGGATAGAGTTGAATGGATGTGGGTAACACCATATGAACCCCTACCTCTAAAAATGAAATTGGTTATGCCCTCCAATTTTCAGTTTCCTAATCTGAAATTGAAGGAGCTTCTTGAAGAGCTCAAATATGCTTTCCTGGGGACTGAAAAACTTATCCTGTTATAATTTCATCCACTCTCAGTCTGGAACAAGAGGGCAAATTAATCCAAATGCTAAAACAATATAAGGGAGCATTAGGATGGACCATTGCCGATCTCAAGGGCATAAGTCCGTCCGTGTTCACTCATAAAATATATTTAGAAGAAGACACTAAACCTTCGCGACAAATGCAAAGGTGTCTGAATCCCAACATGCAAGAAGTAGTCAAAAAGGAAGTATTAAAATTACTCGATGTTGGGATTATATATCCTATCTCTGACAGCCCCTGGGTCAGTTCGACCCAAGTGGTGCCCAAATAGGCAGGCATAACGGTTATTCCTAGTAAAGATGGTGAATTAGTACCAACATGCATCCCCACCGGATGGCGAATGTGTATTGATTATCGAAAACTGAATACCGTGACCCGAAAGGACCACTTTCTATTACCATTCATGGATCAAATGCTAGAACGAGTGGCAGTTCATAAGTACTATTCCTTTTTGGACGGATACAGCGGTTATAACTAGATAGAAATTGCTCTTGAAGATCAGGAGAAAACAACTTTCACGTGTCCATTCGATACTTTCGCCTACAGACGTATGCCTTTCGGGTTATGCAATGCACCTACTATGTTTCAGCGGTGCATGTTAAGTATCTTTAGCGATATGGTCGAACAAATACTTGAGGTCTTTATGGACGACTTTTCAGTGTTCGGCCATAGCTTTGAAAATTGCTTGGATAATCTGGAACGTGTGTTAGCACGATGCGAGGACAAACACCTAGTACTAAACTGGGAAAAGTGTCACTTCATGGTGACCAAGGGAATTGTCCTCGGCCACATTATCTCTGATAAAGGTATCCAAGTCGATAAAACAAAAATTGATATAATCTCAAACCTATCTGTCCCTCGTACAGTCAAAGACATTCGATCTTTTTTGGGACATGCAGGATTCTATCGTCGCTTTATCAAAAATTTTAGTGCGATCTCCCGACCACTGTGTCAACTGTTGGTTAAAGACATGCCATTCGAATGGTCAGAAAACTGCCAAACATCTTTTGACGCACTAAAAGAACACATTGCCTCCGCACTGATAATACAGGCACCCGACTAGAGTTTGCCTTTTGAGTTAATGTGTGATGCTAGCGACTATGCCATTGGCGCAGTTCTAGGACAAAGGAAGGATAATAAGCCTTACATAATCTACTATGCTAGTCGAACACTTAACGAAGCTCAAATGAATTATACGACTACCGAAAAAGAACTACTGGCAATAGTCTTCGCTCTAGATAAGTTCAGGTCATTTCTAATAGGGTCCCCAATCGTCTGTTTTACAGACCACTCAGCCCTGAAGTACCTGTTATCTAAGAAGGATGCGAAGCAAAGGCTTATCCGTTGGATACTCCTACTCTAAGAATTCGATGCCACAATCAAGGACAAAAAAGGAGTAGAGAATGTGGTCGCTGACCATTTATCTCGGTTAACATTTGTTGATAACACTGAACCCACACTGATAAAGGATGAATTCCCAGATGAGAAATTGATGGCTATTTCCAGTTTGCCTTGGTATACAGATATAGTGGACTATCTGGTTACGGGAGAGACCCCTAGTCATTGGTCAAATCAGGACAAGAAACGATTCCTCTCGTTCGTACGTCATTTCTTTTTTGATGACCCTTACTTATTCAAGTATTGTGCTAATCAAGTCATCAGGCGTTGCGTCTCGAATGAAGATATAACCGTCACAAAAAGTTCTACACAGTGATTTCTATTGGCCCACCGTGTTTAAAGATGCTTACACTTTCTATAAAGCATGTCAATGCTGTCAAAAGCTTGGTACAATTTTAAAAAGGAACTCCATGCCATTAACTCCCATTAGCACAATTGAAATATTCGATTGCTGGGGCATAGACTTTATGGGCCCGTTTTCAAAATCTAACAACTGTGAATATATACTCCTAGCTGTGGAATATGTATAAAAATGGGTAGAAGCGATACCGACAAGACGCAATGATCACAAAATAGTAATGTCCTTTCTTAAGGAACACATTCTGTCACGTGTCGGAACCCCAAAAGCACTAATAAGTGACCAAGGCAAACACTTTTGCAATGGGCCTTTGGAGTCACTACTCAAGAAATATGGGGTCAATCACAAGATCGCTCTAGCCTACCACCCACAAACGAACGGGCAAGTAGAGTTGGCTAACCGAGAAATCAAGCACATTCTCGAAAAGATAGTTTCAATAGAAAGGACTGGGCATATAAATTGACCAACGCTCTTTGGGCATACCGTACTGCCTACAAAACAAGTCTGGGAATGTCCCCATTCAGGCTAGTATACAGAAAAACATGTCACCTGCCCGTCAAAATTGAGCATAAAGCATACTGGGCGACCCACTCATGGAACTTCGACATTAAAGAGGGAGGTCATCTTCGAAAACTCCAGTTAGCTAAATTGGAATAAATACGTCGAGATGCCTACGACAGTGCTAGATTACATAAGGAAAGGTTGAAGCCTCTCCACGATAGGACGATCTTTAGAAAATCATTCGAGCCGGGGCAAAAAGTTTTGTTATACGATTCTCGCCTTCACCCTTTATAGTCAAATCTGTCTGTCCACATGGGGCCGTCGAGTTGTTCAATCCTAAGAACGATGAAAGTTTCAAGGTCAATGGCCAAAGGTTAAAACTGGTCTTAGAGGATTTCCAACCAGAGGTCGAGCACATCCAACTGGATGAGCCCGATTATTCCTCGACCTAAAACGCTCAAGTGTGTCTTCACCATGTTGTTGTATTCTTTCCTTCACTGCATTTTGCTTTATTTTATTTCTTCTGTCTATTTATTTTTGAGTGTGACCTCGATCTTAATCTGTTATTCCATTTTATCTATCTCCTGCAGGCTGTTCAACATGAGAGATGATGATGTCCACTCAATTGGGTCATGGGCTGATTTGGAATATCCTAACCCCCCTTGGACTGCTGATGAGATAGCATTCTGTTTTGCTCCTTATCAAGGGCCAGGGGCAGAAGATGTCATTGACTTGACCCAAGGGTACATCCCATACAACCCTGCTCTCCTCCAGATCAATCCTTTTGAGCACATGGAATTTCCTGAAGAGGAGGGAGAACTAGAGGGGTATGTTGTTTGGGAAGTCGATGATGCTCTGATGGAACAATGGGAGAACGATTCAACCTGGGAACCATGTGAAGAAGAAGATTTAAAGGATGTAGTGCCGGAATGCCATAATGCTGTATTCATTTATGTTGACGACTTCCTTGTCATCGAAGTGGTTCCCTGCATTTATGTGCACTTGAGTTATTTGTTGTTCCGGCTTCAATGCCCTCTGCCTGCTAGTGTACATGGTTCAATCCTACCAATAGTGAGGTTATTCCTTGTCACATTTCCTATTTTGTTTATTCCTTTAGTTCTTTCGTTTGTTTTCTTTAATTTCTTCCTTTCTTTTTGTTCTCTTTTGGTTTCCTTTGTCAGGGTTGTCACTATGAATCAAATGTTACCGTCGCTATTCCTTCCGCATCAGTTGTTCCATGGATTTGGACCATACATAAGGTCCTCGGGTACCCCGCCGCAAGAGGAAATTCCACTGTGAACTTGCACTCCGTTATCGCTGTCTCCATCCGGATCACCTCCTGTATGTGCGATCAATCCTTTGGAGAGTTTAATCTTGCTCAATGATGCCCTAGCTGCTTTTCGACTATTCTGGAAAAGGGAATCATCAAGTTTGGACTCCACATTCAAAGATGTGGCGGAAAAAGAAGCAGTTGTGGAAGATGAATGATGCGAACCTCAATAACTTGTATTGAGACCCAACAACAATATTGACATGTTTACCCAGAAAAGCTAAAATTAGATTGTTGTGATAGTGAACCCGTGACCCAACGCCTATAAAGAGACGCAAACCATGGGTATTCCAAAGATTAGTGAAGACGCCACAATCAGATGCGGAAGGCTGATTGATAAGTCATGGTGTGTGAAGACGCCACAATCAGATGCGAAAGGCTGATTGATAAGTCAAAAAATTGTGTTCTGTGAAGAACAAGGGGGAGGAGCAAAGCTCAACTTCTGAATTGTGTTTAATCCATTATATAAATCTGCCCATACAAAAGAGTATATATAGGATTGGAACAACCCTCCAACCAATGAATTATTCATGCTTGAAGATTAGTGCTTCACTTTAATTGTATTCTGTCATTTCATCTTTCTTTCATCAATTGAAGTGTATTCCTAGAGAAAGTTTTATTCGCTTCAGTTTCTTTTAGTTTTTCTTTATCAATAAGGTTTTAAATAACATGTTGGGGGTAATAATGTTGCAAATGGATGCTATTACAATGTTTTATTTATATAAATTTGCAATTTTCTATTTACCAAGATAATTTCTGGCCTACATGTCCTGTCTTTGAACTGTTTTATCATTTTCCTGTATGTCCAGACCAATGTTGGTTAGTTGGGGGTGTATAATCTTTTTAGACCAATGTTAGTTAGTTGGGGGTGTATAATCTTTTCATTCAATGATATTGTAGAATTTCTATGTTCGATCGATCGAACACATCTCGATCAATCGAAGTTATGAAAACCTCGAGCGCTTCAGCAGGCCTTAATTGATCGAAAGTTCGACCGATCGAACTCTTTCGATCGATCGACACTTGTATTTAAACGAGGCATCTTTCATACACCTGCTCAGTCTCTATCTCTCTCCCTCACACTCAAGCGATCAGAGACAGAGAAGGCTCGTGCAATTTTGGAACCCCCATGTACAACCACATAAATTGAGGAGCGCCCGACCCCTCTAATCACCATCATCATCCTCCTCATCATCTCCTCGGCGCGTATCTTGAGGTTAGGTCCCGATACACCCCCTCAATGTTTTCTTTTCATTTGAATTGTTGTGAGGTGCCCCCTGACACGCGAACATTCTTGTGTGCTCTTGTGCAATACCCAAGTGTAGGTAGACGTGCAAGTAGTAACTGGTAAGTCCAGGTCGATCCCACAGGGAAGGTGTTGACCTATTAACTTAGACTAAACTCAAAAGAAAGGAAAAAAAAAATTCAATAAGATTTAATAATGGTGCAGAACACAAAGTTCCACAAACTAAGACTACTAACGAAAGCAATTTGAATTAAACTAAAGACCTAAATAGCTAACTAAAGCAATATTTCAAAACAGATTTTTCTTAATAAAAGGAAGTATCGGGATCACACAAATCCACTGTGACCCAGCCATCTACCATGCAATTACATTGAAGCACTAAGGAGTACATTACCTACAGTATGCCGTATTTCTCTTAAAATAAAGAATCCATAGCCCTTTCATGTCCGGGACTATATCATCATAGTTAACTTAAAACACGTGAAAGCGGTTTAATTCAATAGTTAAGACTCGCACCTACAATGGTGTTAGCATTGAAGGTGGTTTGCAAAATATATTGAAAGAAATTGCCTTAGGGCCTTGATTTTAGAAACTGTTTTGACAAACTGAGCATTTAGGGACAGTATGATAACAAATCTCAAAAACAAAAGGTCCTGAAATACTGCAGGGAACATCCTCAAGAATCAGAGAGTTCGATCGATCGACGATCGTTCGATCGATCGAAAGCCTTCATCCCTCAATCGATCGAAATGTCCTTCGATCGCTTGACTATCTCTGGTTCGATCGATCGAACTACCTCCGAGCGATCGAACACAGGATTTTTTCTGCTGCATGGCAGAGGCTGGAGATCACTGTTTCATCGTGTTCTCCCGACCCTAGGACTACTCAGACATCGTCTGGAGTATCACAGACTGGTTTTTATCATATGAAAACATTAAGGCTTTGTTTGGATGTGAGTTTTGCATGAAAACTATGAGAACTAATGATATAAACTTGTCTAACATGCAATACTACTAAGTTAACGAGTTACACTATTCTAAACTAAGTGCAGAATATAAATAAATAGTAGAGAAGTAACCTGGAAAAAAGAACTTTATCAAACCTTAGAGTAATCAAGCTATATAAACCAAGAATCAATGGAAAACCTACAAAACACCAAGAAAGACTCTCCTCTCTCTCTAAAACTGATAAAAAACAAAATTCGGCGTCCTTTGGGACGTATACAATGCTCATATATATAGAAAACCTAAAGGCTAGGGTTACAATTCCGCAACTGCTGCGTACGCGAAAGTTTATGAAAATATCATGTTCGATCGATCGACCATTTCTCGATCGATCGAACATTTGGAACTCAAGCGCTTCAACCTTCTTTAAGCGATCGAACCTTTGATCGATCGAACTATCGTCGATCGCTCGAACTTCAAACTTTAGCTTTGAATTCTTTTGTCTGCACTACAGCATTCCAATTGTCCTGACGTTCATCTCTCTAGTCCACAGAGCAGCGATCTGCACAAACAATAGCTAAAACAATACAACTTATCATAGATTAATCACATTGTATGAAAACTAGCCTTGTAATGCAAATTGTAGATAAAACGGGAAGTTGTGATTAAAACCAATGCAATTCTTTCTTTTAGCGCGGTTGTATTTTACAAATACCCCCGCTTTGCACAACCCCCAACTAGCTTATTGCTAGTCCCTAGCGATAAAGCGAAAATAAAAACTACTAAACTAATACTACCACGACTAAGAAAAACAAAGGAAAACTAAAAACAACCCAAACTAAGAGAGAGAGAAAATTCCTAACTCACTTTCGCAGGAATCGCGGTTGCATGTAGCGAATGCAACAGGCCGTTAAAACCCTAGGTTCCCCCTAGTGGACGAGTGTTGTCTCGTGAGGGTTTGCAGTGAATATACCCACAAAATTCTCCAATTTTAAGCTCAAAAAGATTTATAAGAACTTGTAGAATTCCCCCTCCATTAAACTGTTACTTTGACTCTACAGAGATATACTATCCTCAATCAACCCATGAAAGAAATCCACATGCTCCCTTATATCACCAAGTAAAATATAACATATGTATCACCATCATGCACCCGTGTGTGTGTGAGTTTAACAACCATACGTCCAACCCTATTAAGAGTTATTTAGACTATTACACCTTGAAAAACTCGCAGTTTCAGCTCAACTCTCACATCAGTCACACTAAAAAAGAACGTCTCTCAGAAACTTGCTTTACAATGACCGCACACCGTATGAAAGCTTTGATAATGCTGATATTCTGGGTGCTAATGCTTCCATATTTGACTCTATGAAAAACGGACATTTAAGAGTATACAGTCTCATGAATAGAACACTACTTACTAGAGGAGCGAAATAGCGTGGACAACTCAATTCACACTTCCATGTTCAAATTAATTGTTGAGAATCTTTAAGACTTTGAATTTTGGCTTTTAGTTAGTAGGTGAGGGTGTTGTAGAGAAGAATGTGCCCTTCAGTATGTGATGGAATTTCAACTTCTCTTTTTAATCTTTTCATCTCTCAACCCAATCTCCCATTCATTTCATATGCTCTTTTTCTTTTCCTTCATTCATCATTAATTTTTTATTTTTTTTTTAACCTGAACTGACCCACAACTACTTCCTTTCACTTCACCTACTTTGATGACTTCATTCTTAATAAATGTATAATACGGCTCATTGAGGTCAAGGTATAGATCAAGGACTTGGATTCTTTGTAATCATATTGGAAATATTTAGTTGGTGTGGGATCAGGGATGAAACATTTCAATGAATGTAGGTGAAAGCTATATCAGGTTAAAGAATGGGTAAACGATGGCTTAAATCATTTTCTCAAATTTCAATTTTTAGCACTTAAGTATTCATTGAGTGTAATTGGTAAATCCTGAACGTTCTCCTTTAACAAGCAGTCAAAACTTTTAAAGAAAAACTGAGACATTTACAACGAATTTACTAAGTATAAACAAGAAAGACCATTCGAAATTGTATGAGAATTCCCTCAGAAATGACGATTGGCTCAATAGCTCACTAAGGGTTATTAGCTTCCACTACTTGTTCTTTTGGCACAATAGTCATATTAACTCAGTTTTCAGGTTTTCTACATAGCTGCCAGTTAGTGCATAAAAGTATTGGGTACATAATAGCTTCACACATGCAATTCATCTCAGTGATAACAGAAAACGCGTGAACTTAATCCATAAAAAGATGAGAATACTACAAATGTGTCATCGCCTAATTAACAAGCAAAATAGATTATTCAGAGTTATTCTATCAATAAGATTCAATATTAAAAATTTTCAAAATTTTACCAGACCGCATTCTAATTAAATTTAAGACATATCCAAGTGCAAAATATGATCATTACGGGTGTATACCTATCTATTAGTATCCCCTACCCCCAACTGAAAACAACAAAGTCCCCAGAAGTTGATTTTCAATAATTAAAATAGATGGGTATCACCTGTATAGAGCAACGCGATGATAACAAGCATAGCAACCTGGCATAGAAATATAGAACACAATCTCCAAAACAACAAGGATCAATAGATAAAGATAAAGCAATAAAACCATGATCCAAACAATACAAACCACTGGATTGGTAAAGGAATAAAATAAAAGCAGTGATAAATAATGTTCATACATAACCAAACTAACCAAAATAAAGAACTGTCCCACATGTCCAACCATAACATACCCACCAAAAACAGTACAACAAAAATAAACAGATAATCAAAAGTACAATAACACCACCCCCTTCCCAGAAAATGCTACGCGACTCCCGACGGATCATCATCAGCCACGTCAGAAGGAATGTCAATGGGTGCAGGTGGCAGTGGTGCAGTAGCAGTTGCAACAGTAGCAGAAGTGGATGGAAGATCAGCAGTAAGTGGAGCAGAAAGTGATGGATCGGTGGCAGCAGAAGAAGTGGATAGACCTGTAGGAGTAGGAGCAGGAGCAGCAGAAAATGATGGATCGGCAGCAGGCGGTGCAGACGGGGTAGTCATAGGGTGGTGAGCAGAGTGAACGGCCTGGTCGACCCCAATCTGAATCAATATAGACTCAAGCAAGGTCTGCAGCTGATCCATCCGGCCCTCAAGTCTAATCCTGGCCTCTCTCTCCTCCAATAGCAGCTCATAAACTGTCGGGAGAGGCACAGAGGAAGAAGACTCTCCCTGGGCCTGAGTCTGCGACCGCTGTCGCAACTCGAACTGCTGAGCAGCAGCAAGTGGATCCTCCTCCTCATCGTCTGTATCAAGCTCCTCGGCCTCTGTGGGCATCCTTGAAGCTCCAGCCTCTGTGTCTGTCCCACCACGCCTCTTCTTCTTCGCCCCCACCTTCGCTTTCCCTTTTCCTTTTTGTTTCCTCTTCTGGGCGTCTGAGCGGCGAGCCGCTGCCTCGCTGAATCGGCTGGGGGAAGCACGGAGGTCATCTCCAGCAAGCTCAAGAAAGCCGGCCTGAGCCATAACTCTGTGAATCGCCCAAGCACCTTTCAGGTGCTTCTTGGAGGCGATGAAATGAGTGGGATGGACCAAGAAGTCGATATAAAGCTGTGGTAAGCAGACCGGCTGTCCTGTCCCCACTGCAAATAATGCTCGCGCATACCAAGTTGCGATCTTCTCTCGATAAGAGGTCACCAAGAGGCAATTGCTGAGGACCAGGTGAAGCATGTGGTAGTCGTCGGTAAGGAAGTGGTCCTCAATCAAAGCCTCGCCATTCCAAGAAGGAACGGCGCCTCCGGTGAGCTCGCGGATAATGGCAGATGGTGGGGTCTCAGGTGCGTCAGGCCGATGGGGGCAAATATAATCTGGTACCTCTGGTACCCCCAAGGTGGCCGAAACTGTAGCGGGACTGATGACGAACGCCCGACCCCGGAAGAAAGCATGATGTGTGAATGGGGAATGCAGGTCGCGTATCATCGTCGCACACGCACCTCGTATCCATGACAGATTTACTCTCTTGGCAAGCGAGAGTATATGGAACCAGTGGGGCATGGAGCGAATCCGTGTCAGGAACCACGGGTGCTCCGACCAAGCAGAATCGATAGGACGCTCAATCATCACCTTCCGCGTCTGAAAATAACGCTCGTACCATACCCGATCCTCATCATTCCGGAACCCATGTGCGGGTACCGGATCAGGTATAGTGAGGCTGAGGGGCTTAGACTTGTGGTAGCCAGTTACTGGATTCATCGTGGCAGCCCTGAAAATAGAACGCAACACGACACAGATTAGAACAGGGAAGAAAAAAGAAAGAAACTGCTACTGCTCTAGTTCGATCGATCTAACTTAGTTTGATCGATTGAACTGGAGTAGGATTCGATCGCTTGAGCATAGTTCGATCGATCGAACATTTCAGCTTCGATCGATCAAAAATAGTTTGATCGATCGAACACAGCGATGTGCTGCGATCGCAAAAATGAATGGGAAAACGAAAAGCGAAAGATAAAAGAACTACAAAAGGGAAATCCTAAGACCAAGGGGACACCCCCTTGGGATTTTTCTAACAAAATGAAAGACAAAGGGCTCGTGGAGCATACCTCGGTGTAAAAGGAGACCCGCGGGGTGAGAGGACGTAGAGGATGATTGTGGGGGTGAACTTGGCCGCCAATTGATGTCTAATGTCACGAACTCGCCGAGTCGCCCCCTCCTCTGTACTTGAGCGATCGAGTGTGTGAGAGTGAGGGAAATGAAAAGGTGTTCTGTAGACGCCTCATTTAAAATAGTGCTCGATCGATCTAACTCAGTTCGATCGATCGACAGCAAAAGTCTCAATCGATTTAAGAACGAGTTCAAGCGCTCGAGCGCAGAGGTTTCGATCGATCGAACTGAGTTAGATCGATCGAACTCAAAAACTTATAGAACTTATTGGAGAATTGAACAAAAACACCCCCAACTATCAGACACAGATCTGGACATGCGAGATACTTAAAAGCAGTTCAACCACAGACATGTAGGCCAGAATGGACATCACCAAAAGATAAAATTGCAAAGATTTAGTAATAAAAGATTCAAAATGCAGTCAATTTGCAAAATTATAACTCCCCACATGATCCGTAGACCTTATTACATAGAAAAACTAAAATAAAAAATCAAACTAAAAATCATTTGCCCAGAATTACACTTCAATTGAGAAAAATGAAAATGATAAAACAAAACTGAAGTGAAACACTAAACTTCCAACACAAAAACTTCTTCTTCTTCCATTGCTTCGAACACCACCAGATCTTCGAGATTGGACGCCAAACTTGACAATTCCCGTTCCCAAAATAATTTGAAAGCGGCAAGAGTGTCATTCAGCATGTCTGGAGTTGCTAGGGAATGAGGTGTGCACATGAGAGGAGACTGCGGTGGAGACATAGATAATGGTGTGAAAATCCGCAGTTGTTCTTCCTCTTGCGGTGGGGTGCCAGGAGACTGCGTGCGAGCCTCATGGAATAGCTGATGTGGAAGGAACACCGGAATACCATTGAGAAACATAGTGACAATCCTGGACAAGGAAACGACAAAAGACAAACAAACTGAGATTAAGATAACGGAACACAAGAAACAAGGATTAAACACGAAAAGAAAAACAAGGAACAGGAACAAAATAAAAAGAAATGTGACTAAGTTCCAACCTCACTATTGGCATACATTCCCAAAATGCACTATCTGGTAAGGGGCATTGGAGCCTGAATAGCAGAAAGCTCAGGTACACATAGCGGTATGGGACCAACTCGGGAACAAGGAAGTCGTCAACAAAAACAAAAACTGCATTGTGACGTTCCGGGACGACATCCTGGAGGTTATGATCTTCCCATGGCTCCCACATATCATCATTTTCCCATTGTGCCATGAGTGCATCATCCACCATTCTCCCCATGTACAGGTCTTCTTCCTCATCCACATCATCATCATCATGAAATTCCATATTTTCATATGGATTGATGTCAAGGAGGGCCGGTGGGTATGGAAGGTACCCTTGGGCAGCATCAATGAGAGTGTGAGCTTCAGGGTCTTGATGAAGCAAGGGGCAGGGTTTGAGTTCACCCTCAGTTCAGGTGCCACAACGACATTCTGAATCAGCCCATGAACCGATAGAATGAACATCGTCACCTCGCATTTATGCACCTGCAATTGAGTGGTTTAAGGTATAGCGGATTAGAACAAGATCACAAACACTAAAAGAAGGAACAAAGAATTAAAAACAAAAAACAACAGAGAGAAACTAAAATGAAGGGAAAGATAAAGAATACAACAACAATATGGAACTCCACTTTGGATTTTAAGTGGGAGAATAATTGGGCTCATCCAGCTGGATGTGCTCAACTTCAGTTTGGAAGTTCTCCAAGAACGATTTCAACCTCTGGCCATTGACCTTGTAACTATCATCGTTCTTTAGATTGACGAGCTCAACTGCCCCGTGTGGAAAGACAGTTTTTACAATGAACGGGCCTGTCCAACGGGAACGGAGCTTTCCTGGGAAAAGGTGGAGGCGAGAGTCATACGGTAAAACTTTCTGCCCTGGCTCAAATGATTTATGAAAGATCGTACGATCGTGTCGAGCCTTCAACCTTTCCTTATGCAACTTTGCAGAGTCATACGCATCTCGTCGTATTTCCTCTAGCTCTGCAAGTTGGAGCTTGCGTAACTGACCTCTCTCTTGGATATCAAAGTTCAATGAGCGTGTCGCCCAGTCAGCTTTATGCTCAATTTCAACAGGGAGGTGGCAAGCTTTCCCGTAAACCAATCTATACAGGGACATACCTAGATTCGTCTTATAGGCAGTACGGTATGCCCATAAAGCGTCGGTCAGCTTGTATGCCTAGTCCTTTCGGTTGGAGCTAACCGTCTTTTCAAGAATATGCTTGATTTCTTGGTTAGCCAATTCCGCTTGCCCATTCGACTGTGGATGATAGGCAAGAGCGATTTTATGGTGGACTCCATATTTCTTGAGAAGTGATTCCAAAGGCCTATTGCAGAAATGCTTGCCTTGGTCACTTAGTAAAGCTTTCGGAGTTCCAAAATGAGACAAGATATGCTCTCTTAGAAAGGACATGACCGTTTTGTGGTCATTGCGTCTTGTTGGTATTGCTTTAACCCATTTTGACACATACTCTACAGCAAGGAGTATGTATTCACAGTTATTAGACTTGGAAAATGGGCCCATAAAATCTATGCCCCAACAATCAAATATCTCAATTGTGATGATAGGGGTTAAAGGCATAGAATTCCTTTTAGAAATAGTTCCAAGCTTTTGACAGCGTTGGCATGTCTTGCAAAAGGAATACGCATCTTTAAAAATTGTGGGCCAGTAAAAACCGCTTTGTAGAACTTTTTGTGCGGTCTTCTCTGAAGCGAAGTGGCCACCGCATACCTCAGAATGACATGATGCTAAAATTACGATTATATCCTCATTGGGGACGCAGCGCCTGATAACCTGATCAGCACAGTACTTGAAAAGATATAGGTCATCAAAAAAGAAATGACGCGCAAACGAGAGGAACTGTTTTCTGTCTTGGTTTGACCAATGATTCGAGGTTTCTCCCGTGACAAGGTAGTTCACGATATCAGCATACCAAGGCAGACCACTTACTGCCAGTAGCTGTTCGTCCGGGAACTCATCCTTAATGGATTGGGATTCAGCATTGTCGACAAAAGTCAATCGTGACAAATGGTCCGCAACCACATTCTCTACTCCTTTCTTATCTTTGATTGTTAGATCAAACTCTTGGAGTAAGAGTATCCAGCGAATGAGCCGTTGTTTAGCATCTTTCTTAGACAGCAGATACTTGAGGGCCGAGTGATCTGTAAAACAGATAATTGGTGACCCTATCAGATAAGACCTAAACTTATCCAAGGCAAATACTAAAGCCAGCAGCTCCTTTTTGGTAGTTGTATAATTCATTTGAGCTTCATTCAAAGTTCGGCTGGTATAGTATATCACATATGGCTTACTGTCCTTTCTCTGGCCTAGGACCGCGCCAATGGCGTAATCACTAGCATCGCACATTAATTCAAAAGGAAAACTCCAGTCGGGTGCCTGTATTATAGGTGCGGTGGTGAGGAGCTCTTTTAGATCCTCGAAGGACTTTTGGCAACTTTCTGACCACTCGAATGGTGCATCTTTGACAAGAAGTTAACAAAGAGGTTGAGAGATTGCACTGAAGTTCTGGATAAACCGACGATAAAATCCCGCATGCCCCAAGAACGAATGGATGTCTCTCACTGTACGGGGGATAGGTAGATTTGAGATTATGTCGATTTTGGCCTTATCCACTTGGATTCCTTCATCGGAGATTATATGGTCGAGGACTATTCCCTTGGTCACCATAAAGTGACACTTTTCCCAATTCAAAACTAGGTGTTTATCCTCACATCGCATTAATGCATGCTAGAGATTGCTGAGGCAATCTTCAAAGCTATGGCCAAACACTAAAAAATCATCCATGAAGACATCAAGGATGTGTTCGACCATGTCACTGAATATGCTTAGCATGCACCGCTGAAAGGTAGCCGGTGCATTACATAAGCCAAACGGCATTCGACGGTAGGAAAATGTACCAAATGGACAAGTGAATGTGGTTTTCTCCTGATCTTCAGGAGCAATTTCAATTTGGTTATATCCACTATATCCATCCAAAAAGCAGTAATACTTGTGACCTGCCACACGTTCTAGCATTTGATCCATGAATGGCAAAGGAAAATGGTCTTTTCGGGTCACAGTATTCAACTTTCTGTAGTCAATACACATCCTCCATCCAGTGGGGACACGTGTTGGTACCAATTCACCATATTTGTTTGGGATGACCGTTATGCCTGCTTTCTTTGGAACCACTTGGGTTGGACTGACCCAAGGACTATCAGATATTGGATAAATCATCCCAACATCAAGTAGTTTGAGCACTTCCTTTTTAACTACTTCTTACATGTTGGGATTCAGACGCCTTTGTATTTGTCTTGAAGGTCTAGCGTCTTCCTCCAGATATATTATGAGTGCATATGGATGGGCTAATGCCTTTGAGGTCAGCAATCGTCCATCCCATAGCATCCTTATACTTGGTCAGCATTTGCACTAGCTTACCTTCCTGTTTATGAGTTAAAGAAGATGAAATGATCACAGGATACGTTTTTCCAGTCCCTAGGAATGCATATTTTAGCTCTTTGGGTAGCTCCTTTAACTCTAACTCCGAAAACTGAAACTAGAAGGCATTGCCAACTTAGTTTTAGGAGGCAATTGTTCATATGGCATTACCCACATGCATTCTGCTCTATCCTCCTCTATCGTATCCATCATAAGACATATCTGGTTCAGGTCAGCATCCAATGGAGTTGACTCGGCAGGCTGATAGATATCGCCAAATTGAGTCATCAGAACTTCCAAAGGATCTTTATAGTTGACCAAGTCAACTTCATCTTCAATGACTGTGTCAATGTAATGAATTTCTTCCTCATCATCGTATTCTTCAGGTCGGGGATTAGAAATTTTTTTTACATTCAATGTCATGTTCCCGAATACGATAGTCATGATACCACTTCTAATCTTGATTGTGGCATCAATAGTGTTGAGGAATGGACGTCCAAAGATAACCGGGATGTGTGCACCAGGATTAGACACAGGTTCTGTGTCCAATATCACAAAATCAACCGGAAAGACAAAAGAGTCTATTTGGACAAGGACGTCCTCTAACACCCCTCTAGGGTACTTCACAGATCTTTCTGCCAATTACAAAGCGACTCGGGTGGGTTTGAGTTCACCCAACCCTAGCTGTTTATAGACTGAATATGGCAGCAGGTTCACGCTTGCTCCTAGATCGAGGAGTGCATTATCTATCCTTTGATTCCCAATTCTACATGAGACCGTAGGTGTACCGGGGTCTTTGAGTTTTGGAGGTAACTCATTTTGAATGATCGCACTTGCTTGGCACGCGACATAAGCATGTTTCTTCACACTTTGCCTCCTCTTTACCGTGCATAGATCTTTGAGATACTTAGCATAGGCTGGCACTTGCTTGATAGCATCTAGGAGTGGAAGGTTAATTTTGACTTGTTTAAACAATTCTAGAAACTCCTGATTCTTTGTCTCATTCTTGGGTTTCTTCAACCGTTGAGGACAAGGTGCAGGAAAAGGGTATTTTGGTGGTTCATCCTCAACAGACTCCTTTCCAGGCCTTTGCTCAACTTCTTCCTCTACTCTAGGAGCTTCAATGTTTGCCTTTATTGCCTCGTCATTAGTAGACTCCTCCTCCTCTTGAGTAGATGGTTGCTCAAGCTCATTATCCACCACTTCCTCCTCTTTGTACACTTTGGGTGTAGAGAGAGGCATGCTTTTCTCTATGATTTTTCCGCTTCTCAGCGTAGTCACGGCTTTAGCATGTTCTTGATTGTTAGGACCATTTTTATGTCCCTTGGGGTTTGGAAGTGGTTGGGCAGGGAATGTTCCTCCTGAACCCTCTTGCCGTGCATCTATCCTTTCTAACGTGGCAGACATTCTACTCATCATCTGTATGAGTTGCTACGTTAGATTGGCATTAGCAAGTGGCTCTTCTTCTTGTACCTTCTTGTGTGGTGGCACATAGGTATTGGTCTGTGGTGCATTGGAGGGTTGAGCTTGGTTGTAGTTATTGGTTCTGTTTTGATTGTATTGATGGGACGGCCTATTGTTTTGCCCTTGATATTGATTGTTGTTGTAGGGCTACTGTTGATATTGATTTTGGGTCCCAGCATTATTTTTCCAATCAAAACCGGGGTGATTCCATCTATTGTTACTTTGGAAGTTATTGTTGGAATTCCCCGCCCCTCGGAAACCGTGCATGGCATTCATCTCCATAGGGGCCTGCTCTTGAAAATACGGCACATTGGGACAGTATTGAGTTGTATGTCCCAACATGTTGCATGTGCTGCATGGTTCCTCAGGCATAACCTGCCTAAAGCTCTCTCCTCGCATCCCTAGTTCTTCTACCTTCTTTGCCAGTTCTTCGTATTTGTTCATCAGATGATCTTCACTTTTCAATTGGTACAAACTCTTATCTTCCACACTCGATATTTGAGTTCGAGGTGTATCTTCAGAGTTAGACCATTCATGAGCATGTTCAGCTAACCACTCAAAATGAGCTTCAGCCTCTTCGGTGTTCTTTCGAAGGAATGGTCCAGAGCTCATAGTTTCGACCAACTTTTTCGTTTCACCATTTAGCGCTTCATAGAAGTGACTGATGGTACGCCATTTCTCATATCCGTGGTGGGGACATGAGAGAAGCAAATCTTTGAAACGCTCCCAAGTTTGGGTGAAGGTTTCATTGCTCCTCTGCTTGTATGAACTTATTTGGCGTTTTAGCTCTGTGGTCATGCGAGGTGGAAAGAATTTCTTCAAAAATGCAGTGTTCATCGCATGCCATGTGAAGATTGAATTCGGTTTTAGGGTGAGTAACCACGCCTTCGCTTTATCCTTCAAGGTGAAGGGAAATAACATTAAGCGTGTCACATCCACAGGACAAGTTTGGGAGAATGTTTTACAAACATCCTCAAAATCCTTAATGTGTAGATATGCCTTCTCGCTTTCCATCCCATGAAATGTTGGGAGGAGTTGAATCATCCCATTGCGAAATTGAAATTCTCCAGCATGTGGGGGAATGAGAATGCAAGAAGGAGTAGGCGCGTGTTCTGGTTGCATGAGATCGCACAACGGACGTAGTGAATCATCAACTGGTACCACAACATTGTCACCATGTTCACTCTGATTATCATCCATTGATTCAGTTGGAGTGGCGACAGAGTTACTAGAACTGGAAGAATTAGATGAATATAGAGGATTTTCGAAAATTTCGTGGACGGAACTATCGGACATAAATGAGAGAACCTAAGAAGATTGAAAACCTAGAGAACTCAAAGAAAAAGGAAAACAGAAATAGATCAGGAAAGATTGAGGTAATCTAAAGATTGATCGTCGCCTTCCCCGGCAACGGCGCCAAAAACTTGACACGCGAATATTCTTGTGTGCTCTTGTACAATACCCAAGTGTAGGTAGACGTGCAAGTAGTAATTGGTAAGTCCAGGTCGATCCCACAGGGAAGGTGTTGACCTATTAACTTAGACTAAACTCAAAAGAAAGGAAAAAAAAATTCAATAAGATTTAATAATGGTGCAGAACACAAAGTTCCACAAACTAAGACTACTAACGAAAGCAATTTGAATTAAACTAAAGAACTAAATAGCTAACTAAAGCAATATTTCAAAACAGATTTTTCTTAATAAAAGGAAGTATCGGGATCACACAAATCCACTGTGACCCAGCCATCTACCATGTAGTTACATTGAAGCACTAAGGAGTACATTACCTATAGTATGCCGTATTTCTCTTAAAATAAAGAATCCATAGCCCTTTCATGTCCGGGACTATATCATCACAGTTAACTTAAAACACGTGAAAGCGGTTTAATTCAATAGTTAAGACTCGCACCTACAATGGTGTTAGCATTGAAGGTGGTTTGCAAAATATATTGAAAGAAATTGCCTTAGGGCCTTGATTTTAGAAACTGTTTTGACAAACTGAGCATTTAGGGACAGTATGATAACAAATCTCAAAAACAAAAGGTCCTGAAATACTGCAGGGAACATCCTCAAGAATCAGAGAGTTCGATCGATCGACGATCGTTCGATCGATCGAAAGCCGTCATCCCTCAATCGATCGAAATGTCCTTCGATCGCTTGACTATCTCTGGTTCGATCGATCGAACTACCTCCGAGCGATCGAACACGTGATCTATTTTGCTACATGGTAGCGGCTGGAGATCACTGTTTCATCGTGTTCTCCCAACCCTAGGACTACTCAGACTGGTTTTTATCATATGAAAATATTAAGGCTTTGTTTGGATGTGAGTTTTGCATGAAAACTATGAGAACTAATGATGTAAACTTGTCTAACATGCAATACTACTAAGTTAACGAGTTACACTATTCTAAACTAAGTGCAGAATATAAATAAACAGTAGAGAAGTAACCTGGAACGAAGAACTTTATCAAACCTTAGAGTAATCAAGCTATATAAACCAAGAATCAATGGAAAACCTACAAAACACCAAGAAAGACTCTCCTCTCTCTCTAAAACTGATAAAAAACAAAATTCGGCGTCCTTTGGGACGTATACAATGCTCATATATATAGAAAACCTAAAGGCTAGGGTTACAATTCCGCAACTGCTGCGTACGTGAAAGTTTCTGAAAATACCATGTTCGTTCGATCGACCATTTCTTGATCGATCGAACATTTGGAACTCAAGCGCTTCAACCTTCTTTAAGCGATCGAACCTTCGATCGATCGAACTATCGTCGATTGCTCGAACTTCAAACTTTAGCTTTGAATTCTTTTGTCTGCACTACAGCATTCCAGTTGTCATGACGTTCATCTCTCTAGTCCACACAGCAGCGATCTGCACAAACAATAGCTAAAACAATACAACTTATCATAGATTAATCACATTGTATGAAAACTAGCCTTGGAATGCAAATTGCAGATAAAACGGGAAGTTGTGATTAAAACCAATGCAATTCTTCCTTTTAGCGCGGTTGTATTTTACAAATACCCCCGCTTTGCACCCCCCATGGGTTTTAAACCATTTAAATGTTATTTTTGTTGGCTATTGTATATTTGTGGTCCGTTCCCATTCCCATTCTTGTCGCTGATATTCCGCTGTGTTCGATCGATCGAACTGGGCTCGAGCGATCGAACCCAGCATCTCTTCAATCGATCGAACTCGGCTCGAGTGATCAAAACTGGGATCTTTTCTGTTTACATTGTTTAATGTATTTTCTGTTTGTTTCTTCCATTTCAGGACTTTACAATGAACTCTATCATAGGATACCACAAGTCCAAGCAGCTTGACCTTACTATACCCGACCCTATACCAGGTCACGGGCTCAGAAATGAGGAGGAGCGTGTTTGGTTTACTAGATACTTCCAGTCCAGGTTGGTTATGTTGGAGCGGCCATTGGAGTCCATATGGCTCTCAGCTCTGTGGTTCTTAGGACGGATCAGAGACTAGCCATTATGGTACAATATGTTGATCTAGACCAAGACGATCAACATCCACTGGGCTTGTGAAGCCTGCTCCTCTATGATCAAGGATCCCGCGGCCCAGTTCACATACAGATCATTCTTCCGCGGGCGTGAGATCCTATTCAGCCCTGCCACCATTTCAGCTACTCTGGGGGGTACCTGAGGTACCAGATTGTTTCTATCCTCACCTACCAAGCGCCCCAGAGATGCCTCCTACCACCATTATCCGTGAGCATACAGGCGGCGCCGTTCAGTTCTGGAACGGCGTATCTCTCATCGAGGATAAGCTTCTCACTGAGAAGTATCACCTCCTCCATCTGACGCTGGTGAACTGTATTTTCATGACATCTTATCACTAGAAGTTCACCGCGTGGTATGCTTGTGCTCTATATGCTATTGGGACAGGACAGCGAGTCTGTCTGTCTCACCTTTTTATTGACTTCCTTATTCAGCCTACGCGGTACATTGCCGCCAAGCGCCATCTGAAGGGCGCTTGGCCTATGCATCGGGTCATTGAGCAGGCTAGACTAGTTCCATTGGCCACATATTTGATTCTTCAAGCCTCTAGTAGATTTGGCGAGACGGTGGCCCGCCATTCTGATGCTCAGAAGAAGAGAAAAGCAAAGGGTAAGGCGAAGGTAGGGGCGAAGAGGAAAAGGGGAGGAGGCACCAATATAGGGGGTATAGCTTTTGGGACACCCATAGAGGTTGAGGAGCTAGATTCTTTCGACAAGGTTGATCCTCGTATTGAGGTTGCACAGTTCGAGCTGAGACAGCGGTCTTAAGCTCCCGCCCAGGGAGAGTCTTCTGTATCTGTGCCTCTCCCTATTGTTCATGAGTTACTATTAGAGGAGAGAGAGGCCCGGATCAGACTCGAGGGCAAGATGGACCGCATGACGACTCTTCTTAAGGCTATACTGATTCAGATAGGGGTTGACCAGTCTTTACATACACTTCCACCACCCACTACTGGTCCTTCATCCTCAGCTCCTCAGGTTGATCGTTCTGCTCCGTCTACATCAGCAACACCACCTATTAATGTTCCTACACCTTCTGTACCACCTACTGATCTCTCTGCTCCATCCACATCGACGGCACCGCCTGCTTCTGAGACACCACTTCCACCACCTCCAGTCGCGATTGACACATCATTCTCTACACCAGCTGCCACGGGCTCAAGGTCAGAGGAGATGATGTAAGACCTATGGCCTCTAAATTTATTGGAGACAATTATAAGAGGTATACCACACTTTTTAGGAATCATACGTAAAAAATGACCTTTTTGGTGTTGGTATTTCCTATAACGGCCTCTATTGAGAGTGACCCAGCGACGGCTACTACTGTTGCTGAGGGTAGAGATGGGGATACTCCAGATGTGCTTATTGAGATCTTATCGGACGTCGCCGATGATGTATAGATTCTGCTAGATCAGTGTTTGTGGCTGTTAGGTTGTTTTGGTTGGTTATGACTGTATTCTCTTCTCTCTCATATTTTTCTTGTGGTTTGATTAGTTTGGACATGTTGGACTTTTGTTTTTATGGATTTTATAATCACTGTTCTATTATTCCACTCTATTATATTTCCAGTGATTAGTTCTGTTTATGTATGGATCTCGTGCTCTATCTTTCATATTCTATTTGATATTTCCTGCTTGGAGTTTGTATGCTTTCTATACAGATTGTTACGCTTGCAGTTATTACGATGCTTTATCAGGTGATATCTCTTTATCTATTTTTGAAAATTGACTTCTGAGGACATTGCAATTTTTAGTTGGGGGTGGGATGTAGATAGATAATCACCTATGCATATTTATACTTAGCAATCTGGATCACTTTATCGCACATGTCATACAATCTCGATTAGAAGTTTGAAAACAAATAAATTACAGAAACAGCAGCAGAGAAAAAATTTGTAAATGTTAAAGTTAAAAATTTCAAACTATTAAGTGAGTTTTAAATTAAATTGGTAGAATAATTTAGAATATTAACTTCTATTTAGCTGTTATCAAGCAATGATACATTCATATTAATCTCATCTTTTTATGAATTAAATTCACACGTTTTTCTAGTTTCTCTAGGATGAATGCATTTGTCGATCATTCTTGTATCCAATATCCATTTGCACATGTTAATAGCTATGCTGAAAACCTAAATAAGAGTTAATATGTGTGGATATCGCATTTTTCTTACCCACAGTCTTTTCTTTTAAAAATACTTTCTCAAAATCAAATTCAAAACAAATGAGTCGCCACTAAATTTTTTTAAGAAAAATTAAGAAACCATTTAAAGTAGCTGATCTTTTGCGAAACCAAAGATTAGACTAGGTCCGGGGATTATGGAATGAGAAGGGAAGGAGCCCATCAGACTAATACACCCCTTCTCATCCTATCTTGCAATAGGCCTCTACTCAACATCCTTTTAATTGAATTGTTAATTTAAATGTGCCCTCAACTAATACATACGTATAGATATACATTACAAAAGCATGTCTAAAAGGGTGTAAAATTGCAATTGATTAAATATCATTCAAAAAAACCACAGATTCCAAGTAGCAAGCAATATGATATGCAATAGGGAACAAGAGAACTTACCCGGGATCCAGCAGTGATATTAAACGTGCAATGCATACAAGCAAAAGAAAATCCTAAAAGAGTCTCTAATCTCATGTATTCACATAAGGCAAATCCTAATTCTACGGTGTCGCACATGAGATTGAAAATTGATAAAATCAAGAAATTACAATAAACTCGAAAGGAATTGAAGAAGTCGTACCTTGATAGCGCTACAAAACAAAGGGTTAGTTCACATGATATACAAGATATGAAGTTGGAAATAACAATCCTAAATTTCTAGCTTAAATCTATCAAATTAAATCTAAAGCAAACAAGTCCTAATTACAAGCATCAAGCCACATAGATGAATGTGTTCATGAACAAGAATAAATTATGAAATACCCAATCATTTAGATCACTTAAACTTTGAATTCAAGCTCAACTAATCATTATTAAAACATGGTTCGAGCTCTAGGTCATAGAAAAGTCATTTGGACCATTATTTACAAAGTTGGTCAAATCTGTCATAAAATTCTAAAAATTGCAGAGAGCAGACCAGATCTTTAAGAAAATAAAAATCTTGCTTCCCGTGGTTTGATCTTGATGATTTTTGGACACAAGACGCCTCTGTGTGTCTAGTTTCCATCCCAAAAAGAAAATAAAAGTTTCAACGGTTAGATCTCTGGAAAATGGACAAAAACCAGACATCACCCAGAGATTACAAATCTCTGTCCAGAGATTTCGTTTTAGGGTAGCTTCCTAACACATTAATCTACTTAGAAAAAATTATTTTGTGTCATAAATACTTGATTAGGGTTCTGATTTGCTTATTTTAAAAGGGTGTTGCTGTTCTGAAACTCTGGACAGATTGCAGTGACTTCACAAAACTTATGACCAAACCACTTTAAACATGAAATCTCATTAAAACAAAAATTACAGTGGTAGATCTTTGAGCTATAGACACTTTCCCGTTGGTTTCACTTAATTCCAACGGTTAGATTTTGAACTAAAAATCTTTGATCAAAACCGGTTTATGAATCCACTGTTTCATTGTCAAGTTCAACTTTTATTTGTTAACTCCAACTATTAAACCATGAAGTTGGGTTTAAACCAAACCACTTCTCCTACCATTTGATGGTCATTGGAGATCAAGACATGACTACAACTCATGAGTTTTCAAGGAATATAAAGAGACTCCATGAAAACTCAAGCTTAGAGGACCCAAACCATGGTAGGGGTTTTGATTCATCTACTTGTTCTTAATAAAATGATGATCAACTTTAAATCTCATGTGAATCATAAGCTTACATGAGACTAAAAGATCAAACTCATGAGATTCAAGTGAGATATGGAAGATCGCCAAGAGTCTCAAGAGAAGAGCATAAACAAGAAAAAGAGAAGAAGAATCAAAGAACTAGCTCATGAACTTCAAGAGGATATAGAGAAGATCCCATAAAATTCCAAGTTAGAGAATTCAAGTCATGAATATGGACTTGGATCCATCTATTTGTTTACAAAGTGAAGTGATGATAAAACTTTGACTCCCATGTGAAGCATAAGCTTACATGAGATTCAAAAGATCAAACTCAAGAGCTTTCAAGAGAGATATTGAAGATCTCTAAGAATCTCAAGAGAAAAGTATAAACAAAAAGAAGAAATGAAATCAAGAAAACTAAGAGAGCAAGTGCTCTAAATCCATAAAAGAAAACTAACAAGAGTAGAGTATCACCTCCAACTATCCTCAAACTTCTATATTTTGAAGATCTCCCAAGCTCTTCTTTCAAGTTCTTCTCCAAATGTTCTCTCTTCTACCCAAATGTTCTTCTCTAAAAAGTTCTCCTAAATTCCTCTCAAATTCCCCTAATATTCTTTTTTTTTCTTGGTCTATTATGGTATATCTCTCCTCTTCATCCCAAGGAAGATCCCTTTTCTTTTATAGACAAAATAACCTAGGTATTTTTAGTGAATTCAGAATAAAAGACAGGTGTAAATGTCTCATTTGGTGGTACAATACGTACTTCCTGAAAATAGACAGACTGCTGCACAGGGCGGCAGTCAAAAATCTCTTGCGGCAGTCAGTGGATGCCATAGCGGCAGTCAGTGGATGCCGCAACGGCACTCCGTGAATGCCGCGGTGGCATTCCATGACTGCCGCGCGGCACTTATAAAGAGCTGCGAAAAATTATTAATGGCCGCGTTTTAGTCAGCCTTACTTTATCAGTTTTTTGTTTTTATCCGCATACACATATGTATTGTACCACAAAATACGGACTTTAAAAGCAAACGGCAGTCAGAAAATGTTGGCGGCAGTTGATGAGTGTCGTAACGGCAGTTAGTGAGTGCCGCACGGCACTTATCGAGTGCTGCTAATACTTCCAAGTGCCGCGTTTTAGCAAATTTCCTCTTTTTCACCTTTTCTTTTCTTTCTTTTTCTTCTAAAAAGTTTATTTTTCTGAAAATAGTGTCTTATACCCGAATTTTCCTGAACACCTAGTATTTCTCTTTTCCTGTGCAAATTTTATCGCGATTGGAGAACTTTCTGAAGAATTTGGAATACTTCAAATCTTTCGGTCATTATCATCATTGGACTTGGAGGTGACACTCTCCTAAATTCGACGTTAGGTCAAAATTGGGGTGTCTACAATATGCCTTTTGTACTTTAAAGAATAAGTAGTGTAAACTAGTTACCCTTAGTGTGCTTTTGAATCCAATCTTCAGTTCTGAGGGATTTATCACATTAAATTTGAATTATTTTTCTTGAATAAGTGTATTAAATTCATCGAATAGTCTCTAATTCTTCATTTTTGCTGTTTAGTAGAGGAGAACGTTCAGGATTTACTAACAAAACTCAATGAACACTTAAGTGTTAAAAATTAAGAAGTTGAGAAAATGATTTAAGCCATCATTATTTGCTCCTTACCTTTCCATATACTTGTATCAACATTCCAGAATATGTATTGCTCTCAACCCCACACCTAGTAAAAAAACTGCCAAACCTATTATGAAATCCTAAATCCCTAATCTTATACTTTGACCTCAATACACCCCATTGCACATCCAATGAGATTAAATTGTTGAAGTATGTTTTGGGGAGGGAGTAGTTGTGGGAGGAGCTGCATAAAAAAAATTAAAAAAAAAATAAGAAAGAAGGAGTCAAAGTTAAAAAAAAAAAGAAAAAAAGAAAAAAACCATCTATGAGAATAGAGGATGGTCGGAATGAAGTGAAGAAGAAATTACTAAACTAAATCACATGCTAAAGATGTGCGATTTCTTACCCCTCTCATTTCTGTCCTAATATACAAAAACCCGAAAAGTCAAAGTCTTAATGATTTTTAACAACTTAGTTTAAACACGAACGTGTAATTTGAGTTATCCACGGTATCTCGCTCCTCTAGTAAGTGGTATTCCTTTCTTGAGGCTATGCACCCTAAATGTTCGTCTTCTATAGAGTCGAGTATGGAAGCATTAGTATCCAAAAATCACTCCTATCAAAACTTTCATACCATGTGCGATCATTATTAACCAAGTTTCTGTGAGATGATCATTCTTGAGTATAAAACTATGTGAGAATTGAGTTGAAACTACAAGTTCTGAGAGTATGATAGTCTAAACAACTCCAAATAAAGTTTGATGTACAGCTATTAATTTCATACATGCACGGATACATGGATGTGGTGCATATGTTATTCTTTCTTGGTGACATGAGGAACATGTGTATTTCTTTCATGGTTTGAATGAGGATGATATGTTTTGTAGAGCTAAATTAATAGTTGAATAGAAGAGAATGTTTACAAGTTATTCTATATCTTTTTGATCTTAAAATCAGAGAATTTTGTGGGTACATTCACTGCAAACCCTCACGAGACAACACTCGTCCACTAGGGGGAACCTAGGGTTTTAACGGCTTGTTGCATTTGTTAAATGCAATCGCGATTCCTGCGAAAGTGAGTTAGGTAGCATCTTTTTATTTAGATTAGTTTGATTTAGTTTTAATTTGTTTTATTTTAGTCACTGTAGTATTAGTTTAGCTTGTTTTATTTTCACTTTATTGCTAGGGACTAGCAAATCGCTAGTTGGGGGTTGTGACAAGCGGGGGTATTTGTAAAATACTACCACTCTAAAAGAAGAAAATACAGTGAATTAGTTTACGATTCCCTTATTTATCTGCAATTTGAATTACAATGCCAGTTTTTACACAATATGATTAATCTATGATAAGTGGCATTGTTTTAGTGGTTATTTGTGCAGATTACTGTTGCTGTGTGAAGAATTGAATAAGCAAGATAAAAGGAAGTGCTTGGTTTCAATGAAAACAATTCAAACATGAAAAGAGAGTTTGGAAACGAAGAGGTCTCGAGTGATCGAGGTTTCGATCGATCGAATGCAAATCAAGCGCTCGAAGATCTCAGAAGTTCAATCGATCGAGATATGTTTGATCAATCGAACATGGCTTTTATCATAAATAACGCGCACGCAGCAGAGAAGGAGATATAACCCTAGCATTAGGTTTTTATATATATAGTTGTATTGTATACATAAAAAGGACGCCCACTTTCAATTTTTTTTATCAGTTTTATATAGAGAGTAGAGAGTGTGTCCTTGTTTTGTAGGTTTATCAAGATTCTTCATTGTTTTGGCTTAGATTATTTGGAGTTTAATAATAGTTTAGCATTCCAGGTTAATTTACATTGTTTTATTTACATTCTGTCATTAGTTATTGTAGTTTCATCTGCTAGAATCATAGTTTTGCATGTTAGGTAATGTTAAAATATTAGTTTTCATAGTTTTCATGTTTAAAATACAACCAAACGACATCTGAATGGATCTTTACGTTAAAAATGCATCTGTGACACTCCAGACCATGTCTGAGTAGTCCCCAGGTTGGGAAATTGCGATAAAACTGTGATTTTAAGCCTCTGCCATGCATCAGAATAATTCCTGTGTTCGATTGATCAAAGTTAGTTCGATCGATCGAGACAGAGATACAGTCGATCGATTGAAGACATTTCAATCGATCGAGAGATGAAGATGTTCGATCGATCGAAAGCGCGTCGATCGATCGAACCCTCTGATTCTTGAGAACATTTAATACAGTATTTCTGGACTTTCTGTTTTACAGATTTATTATCAAACTGTCCCCAAATGTTTAGTTTGTCAAAACAGTCTCTGAACTTAAAGCCTTAAAATATTTTTCTTCAATATCTTTTGCAAACCACCCTCAATGCTAACACCATTGTAGGTGCGAGTCTTAACTATTGTTTTAAACCGCTTTCATGTATTTCGAACTTAATTTGGATGATATAGTCCTGGTCATGAAAGGGCTATGGATTCTCTACCTTCAGATAAATACGGAATATTGTAGAAGATGTACTCCAATGAGCTTTAATGTAATTGCATGGTAGATGGCTAGGTCATTGTGCATTCGCATGATCCCAACACTTCTCTTTTACTAAGAAAACCAGTTTTAAAATATGGCTCTAGTTAACTAGTTTGTCATCAGTTTAAAGTAATTTAGTTGCTTTTAATTTTAATAGTTGTTAATCGTAGAACTCCGTGTTCTACAGTTTCCTTAAGCATTAAATTTTCTTTTTCTTTTTAGAGTTTAATCTAGGTAATTAATTTTCAACCTTCCCTGTGGGATCGACCTGCACTTCCAGTACTATATTACTTGCACGATTACCTACACTTGGGTATAGCATACAAGCGCACACAGAAAAATTTTCGTGCCATTGGGTCTAACTTCCTAATGTCCAGGCCAACATCTAATGCTCCGAATTTGAGCTCCCGACCTCTAGGCTGACCTCCGGTGCTCCGGGTCTGTCCCCGATCGACCGGCCGACCGAGTTCGATCCCGACTATGGGTCGAAATACGCAGTCTAATTACAATGTAGTTCAGGTCCAGCTCAGCTAACTCAGAGGCGAGTCCCAAACTGTTCAGACTTTAGCAGTTTCCTAAAGCTAGGAAACCATCTAGATTTGCATCAACTGTTTCCTAATCAGATTAGGAAACATTCCGGATATGTAAACTGTCATCACAGGCTGTCAACAATTACCTAATCAAACTAAAATGCCTTGTAAGGGAGGACTTTTCCTTCTATAGTAAGGCCCTCCCATCCCCCTCAGAGGAGGATGTGAGATTTATATTAGCCCTAGCATACTGTGTTGTCTTTTTCCCTAGAAACCCTAGAGTAGTCGTGTAAGGAAGCCCCTTGATAGTTCCAGTCTCATTGTTGGATCATCAAGGCCACCTAGCCCAGTCACTGTAAATAGTTTTCTATCTAGTGGAAGCATTGATACACAAGCACCACATGGACGTAAGTTCCTTCATTAACAGGACTGAACCACATACAAACATTCTGTCTATATTTCTCTCTCCCTCTCTTCTATGCTTTTAATATGCTCTTAAACACTAAATCTGACCAGAACTGAAAATTACATCATCAGGTATCACATTACTCTTCAAAAAAACATCATGAAACCAAAAGGCAACCTTGAGCTTTTAAAAGCTCTATTTTAGAGCTTTTAAGAGCTTTTAAAAGCTCCCCCCAAAAAAGCCCTAAGTTTAATTTTTACAAAGCTCATAAACTAGATACAAAATGAATTAACACGAAATTGTGCTGTAAAAAAGGAGAAGCACCAAAATGGGGGCCAAACTATGCTAAGTGATTTGAAAAACTATTAGACAAATAAGCTATAAAATAGAAATGCAAATTTTATTAAAAAGAGTATATAAATGTACAATTAAAAATAGGAGAAAATAGTCAATTTTTAAGAGAGTTCGGTCTGGTAATTGGGTTGGGAAGAGTGCCAGGTTGACATATATTCTATAAAAACAAGATAACAGTAATTATAGTACATATTGGGAAATAAGATCATACTTTATGTGAGTAGTATCATGATATTTTACTCATTAAAAAAATGCACCATAGAATATGTCAACAGAAAAAAATATAAGTACCATAGAAATCTATTTTGCATTATTAAATTTAATACTAAATTTTTTCACAAGAGAAAAGTCAATAAAAATACTTAAAACTGTGAAATATTTTACTAACTTGGTTTTAACGAAAGCTTTTTACACCTACTTGCATAGATATATTCAGACACTAACATTTAAGTTTCATGAATATAAGTGTTTGCTATAGTTTATGGTTTGGGCGTGCCAGGGTCAAATAGAGTGAGTTGTGCAAACTAATTTTCAAAACTGCTCAAGCACGTGGTGCAAGAGGCTTCTAGATCTAACTTCTAGTAAAATGATTATGATGAACAATTGTAAAGTACTATTACCATAAGATTCTACAATAGTGTTAAAGCACACAAGCCGGTTGGTATAGAATTTACCATAGTAAATAATCACAAATATAATAATAAAACATCTAGGAGGAAGACACTTTATTGCATATGCACTTTACTGCATATGCTTCGAAAATAACACAAGATCAAAACATGCTCTGATTGTTCAAAAGAAAGCTTTGAAAAATAGAAAAAATAACAATAGGGCAGACCTAGTACTACGGGTGCAGAGAGCACAAAACACTGGGTTTAAATGCTTTGATTCCTGTGTGTATGCTGTTTTCAAGATAAACACGGGGGGTCTTGAAAATATAGTCAGCCGCTGTATTTATAGCAGCCATAGAGCATTCGGATATGGCAAGGACTCCTTGATTTAAGCCGTTAGTGGGAGAAGGACACCTAGAATCCTTCCCAAACTCAACCTCTTCCATACTTATCAAAATTGGGTCAATCTCGAAACTTTGGAATTTGGTTTCCATAGATAGCTGGATGAGATCAAGTTCTTCCTAAACGGACTCTTCCCCTCAAAATCAAGAGATCTGCTTTCCTAAGCCAATAAGGAATAAACTTCCTCCCTTATCGGTTATCAGTTCCTAAAAAGCTTCTCGGACATCGGGCTGCACCCTTATCATCTTCCACTACAACAAATCTAGCCTTTAGTGATGAAAATTTTACCCGTAAAATTATTTTTATCACTAATAGTATACTGTTAGTGACGAAATCATCGTTCGTTAGCAAAAGTGCTTACCTTTCCCCATGAAGCCATTTTTCGCAGGTAAAAGTCAAACATTGCTGACGAAAATTAATTTCGTCACTCGAGTTCGTCGCTAATAGTTGGCGGGAAATTTCCCCCGCCAAAAATTTTGTGGGAAAATTTTAGGTGACGAAACATTTTCAATTTGTGATGAAACTTTTTCATCGGTAATTGTTTTACTTTTAGTGACAAAATATTTCATTGGGAATTGTTTACCCTTTCATGAAAAAATATTTTCGTCGGTAATTGTAACCATTGGTGACGAAATACATTCGTCGATAGTAATTTTACTTTTAGTAACGAAATATTTCATCTGGAATTGTTTACCCTTTCATGCCAAAATATTTTCGTTGGGAATTTTTTAACCTTTCGTGAAGAAATAGTTTTGTCAGGAAATGTTAAAATTGGTGACGAAATTGTTTCGTTAGTAATTGTTTTACTATTAGTGATGAAATATTTCATCAGGAATTATTTAATCTTTCGTGACAAAATCTTTTCGTCAAAAATTGTTACGATTGGTGCAGAAATGCTTTCGTCGGGAATTGTTTTACTTTTAGTGACGAAATATTTCATCAGGAATTGTTTAACTTGTCGTGACCAAATGTTTTCGTCAGGAATTGTTACAATTGGTGATGAAATACTTTCGTCGGAAATTCTTTTACTTTTAGTGATGAAATAATTCGTTGGGAATTGTTTAACCTTTCGTGACGAAATTTTTTCGTCGAGAATTGTTACTTTTGATGATGAAATAGGTGTGTCAGGAATTGTTTTTACTTTTAGCGATGAAAATGTTACTTTTACCGACAAAATATTTCGTCGCTAATACCCATTTTTTCTTTTAGTGAATCTGAATTGTCCTTCACTCTACAAAAATTTATCATAGCATCCTTTTCATAAGATTTTATTTTCAAATACTAAAAAATGTACCAATAAACTTTGAAATAGAAGGTAGAAACATATATACATATACACACATATAGGGGAAAGCTCTTAGGTGCACTGGGTAAGTGCACTGGGCTTTTTAACCTAAAAATTCCTAGGACTCCCCCACTGACTCGCGCACCGTCCTGCCGCCCCGCTGATCCGTGAGTTTTTTAGGCTTCGAAGCCCAGTGCACTAGATCAATGCACTTACCCAGTGCACCTAAGTGTCTCTCCCTATATCTATTATACAAAATTGGCTTGCATAATCCACAATGACCATCGCTTTCAATAGTCCACAATGACCACAACTGAGCTACTGTAAGAATCACAAGTATTATGTGATAAAGTTGATAATATGTGATCTTATTGTACTTGCCACATATTGTGATAGTGAAAGGTTTGTACCACATTGTATAACTCATAAAGCATTTGAGGACTAATTTAGGATTCAAAATTTGGAAATCACATCAATAGTCGATTTTTAAATGCTTTGTTAGTTTACCACATATTGTGGTAGTGATTGGTGGTACCACACAATGTAGCTGTCAAAGCATTTGGGAATAAGGTACTTATGGTCATTCTATTCATATTATGTGTTTGTATAAGATTTTAACATATAAAATCTCCCAAACTTGAAAAGCTCAAATTGAGGCTCAAAATTATCTGTTTTTTTTTCAAAATTGAAAATTTAATATGCGTAGATATAGAAATTAATGCATGAAATAATAATCAATCGAAGGGATATTTCAAATTGAGATATAGTATCAATTGAAAATCCTTCACTCTAGTATCACATGAATTAGTTAATTAAGGTTCTTTCTTTCCAAATCGACTTTAATAAATGTCAATCTGTTTCAATTTATGACCATCACTTTAAGTGATGAAATTGATAATATATGATTTAACAGTACATACCACATATTGTGATAATGATAAGTTGTACCACATGTATAACTGATAAAGCATTTGCTTAAGATTATTTCAAAAAGGGTTATTGAAGCCTAGTATCAATTAGTCATTCACAATAGGATCAATTGAATAAGTTAATTAAGGTCTTAAATTGATGAATAAATCAATTTTAATAGACGTCATTATGTTTTAATTTGGAGACATATCAATTTATAGATAATTAATAATTATTATTAAAAGAGATTATATATATGTAGTATGGGAAAAAATGTTGGAAAAACAGGTTTAAATGGAAAGTTTAAACGCGCAGCGGAAAAATCAAGTTATGAAACTTTATTGGCATGCCCGGATCTACTACTCGTCAATTCTACAGATGCGCACAAGAGGGGACACGAGTTATACCTTATGTCTTGAACCCAATTCTGATCTTCAACTTCCAGCAGCCTCCACTAGATGATCTTCACCCTTATGACTCCTGCGGATGCCTGCCAGAAAGACTAGGGTTGGTGGGAACCCTAATGGAGAGGATAGAGAAGGTTTTGGGACTCCAAAACAGTTTCTGCAGCTTCTGACGTTCAAAACGACGAACAACTTTTTCCAGAACGCAGCTGCCCTATTTATAGATTCCCAGAACCGACCTAGACTTCGAGCGATCGAAGTGCCTTCGATCGATCGAACATTCGATCGATCGAACCATATTCGATCGATCGAACCTGCAGACTTCAATCGATCGAAACATCTTCGATCGATCGAACCTGTCTGGACATCATCCTCAAGCATCTTTCCAAGCATCCTTGCGGAGCTAAGAGTGGGACCTCCTAGGCTCTTTATTGTTGGCTCAGACCAGTTTGTTAATCACCATGACCAAACTCTTTGATCAGCAAACTAACTAACTGGTCAGTTAAAGTTTACTCCACTATAAAACGATAACTGAACTCCAACGCAAAAGAACATATCCGAAGCGATAACTAGACTTGTATGTTGTACTAATGTCCCTCTACCGTCAGCATTCGTAATCATATTCAGGTAATCGGATAACTGTTACTGTCAACCTGAATCATGATTACTTCTTGTATTCCTTGAGTCCCATTCACCTCTCATGATTACCAAACATGTTGATAACTCTTATCAACAAGATTGCAGTACTCAGTAATCGACATGGTGACATTCTCAAGGGAATGCTTACTCTGAAACAGAGGGTAGATTCTATCTTGACAATATATGTTCACAACCCTATGAATATGACATACCCAAGATATCCAGGTGTTGATCTTTTATAGACCTCACTGATTGGTAAGTCAAAGCAGCCATATCCACAGTCTGTGTTCATAATCGTCTCAAGATTAAGAACACGTACCTTATACAAGTTATGAGTTCCTATTGACTGTTTGACAGTCTTAAGCGTCAATAGGAAACTCAGGTCCGTCAATGCACTATAAGCACTAGCATATCAACTAAGAGCTACACTCTAGTGATTGAGATTAATCACTCCATCCAATGGTAGTTAATTATGCTACAGTGTAGACTTGATGAGGTATCCAGTCTCATCATCCACTGTGACACATTCTAAGTATTAAAGAATAGTAATTCGTATCTCACTTGTGTGTATCTCATACACACACGAATTGCTTACTATGATACTTAAGGATAAAACAATCATCTCATGAAAGAAACATACACAAAGAAATGTAAAGCTGATATCCATATATTATAATGCTAATGTCTCATACATAAAGTAATGGTTTGAGGGCACAAACCCAACAAACTCCCACTTGCACTCACAACCATTCAGAACTACATCTAAGACCTAGACTATCTAGATGACAATCAAAAACCTTCTGTGGTAAGGCCTTTGTAAACGGATCAGCAAGATTGTCAGCGGTGGCAATCTTGGTGACAGTCACATCTCCACGTTGAACTATATCTCGGATTAGGTGATATTTCCGCTCTACGTGCTTTCCCTTTCCGTGGTTCCTTGGCTCCTTGGACTGAGCCACTGCCCCACTATTATCACAATAAAGCGTAATAGGCGACAGCGACGCTGGTACCACCTCGAGTTCCATAAGGAACTTCTTGAGCCAAACAGCTTCCTTTGCGGCTTCACAAGCAGCCACATACTCAGCTTCTGTAGTTGAGTCTGCAATGCATTTCTGCTTAATGCTCCTCCAACTGACAGCACCATCTCCCAAGGTAAAGAGATGACCGGACGTCGACTTCCTCGAATCTTTATCTGACATAAAGTCCGAGTCAGTGTATCCCACTGGAATTAACTCACTACCACCGTACATAAGCATGTAATCTTTAGTTCTTCTTAAGTACTTAAGAATGTGCTTAACGGCTGTCCAGTGCTCTGGACCCGGATTCGACTGATATCTGCTAACCATGCCAACGGCAAAGCAGATATCTGGTCTAGTGCATAACATCGCATACATGAGACTTCCCACTGCAGAAGCATAGGGAACTCCTGTCATGCGATTCCTCTCCTCCTGTGTCTTTGGACACTGGTCCTTGGAGAACGCTAAACCATGCCTGAAAGGTAACAAACCTTTCTTCGAATTATCCATTGAAAACCTAGTTAGCACCTTATCGATATAACCAGCTTGAGATAATCCCATTATCTTTCGCTTGCGATCCCGAAAGAGCTTTATCCCAAGAATATAGCTCGCCTCTCCTAGATCCTTCATATCGAAAGTACTAGCTAGCCAAACCTTGACCGTTGACAATGCCGCTACATCATTTCCAATGAGTAGAATGTCATCAACGTAAAGCACAAGAAAAGCCACCACTTTTCCTTCACTCTTCTTGTATACACAAGGTTCATCCAGATTCTGTATGAAACCAAACGATTTGACCGCTTGGTCAAATCGTATGTTCCAACTTCTGGATGCCTGCTTAAGTCCATAAATGGACTTTTGCAACTTGCATACCAAGTTACCTTTCCGACCAGCTATGAACCCTTCTGGTTGTTGCATATAGATGTCCTCCTCAAGATTGCCATTCAAGAATGCAGTCTTGACGTCCATCTGCCAGATCTCAAAATCTAGGCATGCAGCAACGGATAAGAGTATTCTGATGGACTTGAGCATGGCCACCGGCGAGAAGGTTTCCTCATAGTCAATGCCTTCCCTCTGAGTATAACCTTTCGCAACAAGCCTTGCCTTAAAGGTCTCAACCTTTCCATCAGATCCTCTTTTCCTCTTGTAGACCCACTTACAACCAATGGGTTTAATATTGGCTGGAAGTTCTACAAGATCCCAGACCTGATTAGAATCCATAGATTCCAATTCAGCCTTCATAGCTTTAACCCAATGAGCTGAATCAACATCAGCCATTGCCTCTTCGTATGTGGTAGGATCAGATTCAGATTCTATGGAGACAGCTTCAAAAACTTCTCCTAAGAACATGTATCTATCAGGCTGGCTGATAATCCTTCCACTACGACGAGGTACTGGTGCAGAAATAGGTGAAGAAGTGGTGTTTTCCTGATTTACATCGTTATTAACTACGGGTTGGACTGAGGGCTCTCCTTCTATCTCTCTAAGATCTATCCTTCCCTTAGGTTTATGGTTCATGATATAATCATCCTCCAAGAAAATAGCATTCGTACTGACGAACACCTTCTGTTCTCTTGGATCATAAAAATACCATCCATAAGTACCCTTTGGATACCCCACGAAGTAACATACTTCCGATCTAGAATCCAACTTGCTCATCTTTCCTTTTAGCACATGTGCCGGACATCCCCATATCCGGAGATGTTGCAAAGAAGGCTTGCGCCCAATCCACATCTCTCGTGGTGTCCTGGGAACAGATTTGCTTGGTACTAGATTTAGTATGTAAGCAGCGGTTTCCAAAGCATAACCCCAAAGAAATAAAGGTAACTCAGAATAACTCATCATTGACCTAGTCATGTCTAAAAGAGTCCGATTCCTTCTCTCCGCTACACCGTTTTGCTGAGGCGTACCAGGTGCAGTCAACTGTGACAGAATCCCATTCTGTACGAGGTGATCAATAAATTCATTAGAGAGATACTCGCCACCTCGATCAGATCGAATGGCCTTGATATGTGTGCCCAATTGCTTCTCTACTTCAGCCCTAAACTCTTTGAACTTTTCAAAGGCTTCAGACTTGTGCTGCATTAGGTACACATATCCATACCTAGAGTGGTCATCAGTAAATGTTATGAAATACTCATAACCACCCCTTGCTCTAATATTTATTGGTCCACACACATCAGTATGAACTAATTCCAACAATGCATTGGTTCTATTGCCCTTTGCAGGAAAGGGCCTTTTGGTCATCTTACCCTCTAAACAAGACTCGCATACTTCTATTGGTTCGAGAACCAAATCGCCTAAGACCCCTTCTTTGACTAGTCTGCCAATCCTATTTAGATTGATATGACCAAGCCTCATATGCCAAAGCCTTGTTGGATTAGTGGAAGATCTCTTTCTTTTAGATGGTACAGTTACCACTGAGTTATTAAGTTCCATACAAGAATCTTTAGAAATATTGGGAGTAATCACATACAAACCATTTGATTTAACACCAGAACATATAAAAGAACTATTTCTTTTAATCACAACTTCAGTTCCAAAATTAAAAGAATAACCATTATTCGATAAATTAGAAACTGAAATTAAATTACGTCTCATTGAAGGGACGTAAAGTACATCTGATAAAATCAAAACTTTATTGTCTAGAAATTCTAAAACTACGACTCCTATAGCAACCGCAGAAACGGTTGCGCTAGAACCTAGAGTAAGTACGATTTCCCCATCACTGCACTTCCTGGTTGATCTGAACCCCTGCAATGAATTACAGATATGGTTAGTCGCACCAGAATCAATGCACCAAGTGTTTGAAGTATCCGTTATAAAACTTACTTCAATCACATGTGATTCAATCATACCTTGAACTCTTGTAGCTAAGAATTCTGGACAGTTCCTCTTCCAGTGGCCCTTCTCACCGCATTGGAAACACTTTCCTTTGCCTTGGCCACCTACCTTCCCTTTGCCCTTACCTTTTCCCTTAGATTTTGCAATCTTAGGGACTGGTCCAACACTTGAACCACCAGTGCCAGCCTTCTTCTTTCCTTTCTTACCTTTCGGTGTAGATCGGGAAGAAGAAGCGCTTTTCTCAACGTTCAAAATGTTGACCCCAGGTTTGATCACCCCTTCCGCTGCCAAAAGAGAACTCATCAATTCGCTCATTGAAAAATCCAATTGATTCATATTATAGTTAAGTTTGAATTGAGCGAATGATGGCGACAGCGAGTTGAGGATCATATCAACTTGGGTCTGTGCATCGATGTTGGCTCCCAAGGTCTCCAGTTCGTTTAAATAACCAATCATTTTTAAAACATGTTCTTTGACTGGAGTACCTTCCGACATCTTTCCACTCATTATCTTCTGCATGGCTACCTGTCTGGCAGGCCTTCCATGCTCCCCAAACATCTTTTTCAGGGATGTGATAATGTCACTGGCAGAATCGTTCGATTGGAATTGGTGTTGTAACACACCAGCCATTGAGGCCAGAATGTAACAACGGGCCATTCCATTCGACTTCTTCCATTTGTCAAACTCGCGTCTGGCAGCTGCCGAAGCATTTGCCGCGGGTTCTTCAGGGCTTGGGGTGGTGAGGACATATATGTGATCCTCCGCAGTTAAAACGATGTCAAGGTTACGTTTCCATTCAGTGTAGTTATTTCCAGTTAACTTGTTTTGAGTGAGTATGGTGGCAAGTGGACTAAATGCAGATCCAGACATTATGATTACTGAAAATCAAACAAACAAAATAAATATGGATATCAGAATTGACAGTTTGAAATAAAAGAATCCTTAAAACTCTTATTTAAAACAAAGTCGCCGGAATATCGAAACGAAAGAATAAAGCCTCCGTGTGGTGGTCAATGTTCGATCTTTCGATTTATCATGACTTATCCGCTATGCAACTCTTGCAAAATAGCCATGACTCCCGAACCTATTTGATCTCTAAGTTTCTGAATAATGCCCCGTGTGGGATCCCTTATCCATAGCTTAGCTAGTGTGTACCATTAACTAGGATCCAATCACAACCGTCTCAAGTAGCGCCTCTGTGTGGTGGTCACCCTCTAACACGTCTGATTGATCCTATCAATAGGAAGTTCACATCTAGTAACCAATGAGTAGTGTACCCTCCGTATGGAATGATCACCCCTGGCGAGGTGACACAGAATACACTACTCATCTTACAATGAACCGTTAATGGAAGATCGTGGGTGTTATTTGATAAGACCCTCTCCCACTAGATTTAGTAAATTAAGGATTTTGCTTTTGAAAAAAAAAAAAAATTTCCACACACTACCCATAAACATCCAATGTTTACTAATGTGTTGAAAACGGTTTTTGAATTTTATTTTAGAAAACTTGTTTTAAGTGCATGCAACAATGTATTATACGCCAATCACAAAACAAGCACATAAAACAAAAAATAAAAAGAAATTTAGGCATTCAAACAATGCCTCTATCTCCCATGGCTCTATTTCCATAGAACCACCTTCTTGGTTTGGTCGCCTCCGGCTCCATCTTCATGGACAACGGCTCCTTGCTCCATCTTCATGGAATTTCTAATTCTATTACATTGGACCTATGCTTCTTTTGAAGCTTACAATTTTTCTAGAAAAAGAAAATAGCAAAAAGGAAATAAAAGGCTAGGGAAACCGGTGCGACTTTCCTTTTCGTAGGATTGAAGCCGCAGCGCCCTTTACATATGCCTTAAAACCAAACCATTAATAAATTACAACATGCACCAATCTCAAACAATTTAAATATAAATATTAAATGCTCTTGGCGCCATGGGAGATAGCGACTAACTTTTGCTGCAAAAGGTTAGTTGAACACACATCCACGCATATATATATATAATAAAATATAACTATTGGAAACCTTAATTGATTCACACAGTATATAAACTCTTTACATACTGAATTAGAACTCAAAACAGCATCTAACTTCTCTGTCATAGTTCGATCGATCGAAGACCGTTCGATCGCTCGAACCTTCGATCGATTGAACACTGTTCAATCGCTTGAACATTCTATTTCACAGAATGATTAAAATTTTTGCAGAATACGTTAAAATTAAACTTTTAATTTCAAAATACTTTTAAAACTGTGAAACAAAGATCCTGACAAAGAGTCTGTCTCGATCGATCGAACTCTATTCGATCGCTCGAACAACAGAAGGTTTCGATCGATCGAAACCTGTTCGATCGCTCGAGTACAGAGTGTTCGATCGATCGAGACTACTTCGATCGATCGAACCCATCTTGCATCCAATGCAATCACAGATTTGTATACTGCTGCGATAACACTGCAGAAACAGATCTGTGACGATGCAGTTTCGAAAGCAGTTCTAAAATCAACATGCAAATCAAAATAGTGTTCCAAAAAACGCATCTATAGATCCAAACGAGCGTGGCTCTGATACCAATTGTTGGAAAAATAGGTTTAAATGGAAAGTTTAAACGCGCAGCGGAAAAATCAAGTTATGAAACTTTATTGGCATGCCCGGATCTACTACTCGTCAATTCTACAGATGCGCACAAGAGGGGACACGAGTTATACCTTAGTGTCTTGAACCCAATTCTGATCATCAACTTCCAGCAACCTCCACTAGATGATCTTCACCCTTATGACTCCTGCGGATGCCTGCCAGAAAGACTAGGGTTGGTGGGAACCCTAATGGAGAGGATAGAGAAGGTTTTGGGACTCCAAAACAGTTTCTGCAGCTTCTGACGTTCAGAACGACGAACAACTTTTTCCAGAACGCAGCTGCCCTATTTATAGATTCCCAGAACCGACCTAGACTTCGAGCGATCGAAGTGCCTTCGATCGATCGAACATTCGATCGATCGAACCATATTCGATCGATCGAACCTGCAGACTTCAATCGATCGAAACATCTTCGATCGATCGAACCTGTCTGGACATCATCCTCAAGCATCTTTCCAAGCATCCTTGTGGAGCTAAGAGTGGGACCTCCTAGGCTCTTTATTGTTGGCTCAAACCAGTTTGTTAATCACCATGACCAAACTCTTTGATCAGCAAACTAACTAACTGGTCAGTTAAAGTTTACTCCACTATAAAACGATAACTGAACTCCAACGCAAAAGAACATATCCGAAGCGATAACTAGACTTGTATGTTGTACTAATGTCCCTCTACCGTCAGCATTCGTAATCATATTCAGGTAATCGGATAACTGTTACTGTCAACCTGAATCATGATTACTTCTTGTATTCCTTGAGTCCCATTCACCTCTCATGATTACCAAACATGTTGATAACTCTTATCAACAAGACTGCAGTACTCAGTAATCGACATGGTGACATTCTCAAGGGAATGCTTACTCTGAAACAGAGGGTAGATTCTATCTTGACAATATATGTTCACAACCCTATGAATATGACATACCCAAGATATCCAGGTGTTGATCTTTTATAGACCTCACTGATTGGTAAGTCAAAGCAGCCATATCCACAGTCTGTGTTCATAATCGTCTCAAGATTAAGAACACGTACCTTATACAAGTTATGAGTTCCTATTGACTGTTTGACAGTCTTAAGCGTCAATAGGAAACTCAGGTCCGTCAATGCACTATAAGCACTAGCATATCAACTAAGAGCTACACTCTAGTGATTGAGATTAATCACTCCATCCAATGGTAGTTAATTATGCTACAGTGTAGACTTGATGAGGTATCCAGTCTCATCATCCACTGTGACACATTCTAAGTATTAAAGAATAGTAATTCGTATCTCACTTGTGTGTATCTCATACACACACGAATTGCTTACTATGATACTTAAGGATAAAACAATCATCTCATGAAAGAAACATACACAAAGAAATGTAAAGCTGATATCCATATATTATAATGCTAATGTCTCATACATAAAGTAATGGTTTGAGGGCACAAACCCAACAAAAAAACCACTTACATACCTGAAACACCCCCAAGCACTGACTGAAGACTCGACTGGGTTTACAACCCATGTTTTTTTTACCTTTAATTCATATATATACAAATACAAAGCAAAGGTGAGTCGGTGATTTCAATAGGGTTTAAAACCCCTTTTTGGACTTTTCTTCTTCTTTTTTTAAATATAACATAAAGTGGTCCAAGAACCGATTCGAGCAACTCGCTTGTGCTTAGAGAAAGTCAAAAACTGAATCGCAACTAGGAAGATTGATGCAAAATAGGATTTTCAAAACTTTGAATATGAAGCAATGTTCCAAACTTTGTTTTGTTTTTTGTTTTTTTTTTTTTTTTTTGACATTGATGTTTAAATTTATGTTTTGCAGATTTATAGGCATTGGGAGTGACTGAATTCAACGCTTTATTTTGATCTTTTTGGAATGAAGAAATACTTGTATTATGGGCATTGGTGTTCGATTTATTTTAATATATTTTTTAATTTGTTTTGCTATGTATTTTAGATTTTAATATACTATTTGATATATTAGATTGAGTAGATGGCCTTATTAATGAATGATTATTTGATTGCTTTAATATGAATGATGTGGATATTGTGAATGTTTTTAAATTACTTAATTAGTAGTTGGATAAAAAAAATTTGGTCTGAAAACGCAATATATTCCCAAAAAAGGACATGCACTTTTAGTGACGAAATATTTCGTCACTAATGGTTCAAATCTGATTTTTCTTTTGACATTTAGTGATGAAATATTTCGTCGGGAATAGTATACTATTAGTGACGAAAGTGATTTCATTGATAATAAGTTTACTATTAGTGAGGAAACATTGTGTCGGCAATCGTTATCCTTCAATGAGGAAATAATTTACTCGGCAATTAGTTACATTTAGCGATGAAATGTCTCGTCAATAATAGTATATTATTAGCGACAAAACTACTTCGTCGGTAATTAGTAACCTTTAGCGACGAATTATTTTGTCGTTGATAGTGCTTTTTCCTGACGAATTTTGTCACTAAAGTAGATGATATTTCTTGACGAAATATGGTTCGTTGGGAAAAATACCCTTTTTCTGACGAAATATTCGTCACTAAATGGTACTTTTAGTGACGAAATTTCATTGCTAATCATAGGACTCTTTCTTGACAAAATTTGGTTTGTTGGGAAAAATATACTTTTCCCGACAAAAAATTTTGTCACTTAATGCTACTCTTTAGCGACGAAATATGATTTCGTCGTGAAAGACCTTTATTGTTGGGGAATTAGCGATGAATGTACGACATAATTTTTTTCAATAAAGACCTTTAGCGACGAAAATATGACCTTTAGCGATGAAATTTTTTGCCACTAAAAGTTAATTTTCTTGTAGTGTTACAGGCTGATCGATCCATCAGGCATTACCCCAGGTTTTGAATATTGACCCTAATGACTCCCATGCCTGTCTCTGATTCATTGGACTGCTTCCTTAACAAGCTGCTTTATTACTCCATTCCAGATTCGGTGCATGAGGTTCTCATATCTCATATATCCTCTTTGCCATGAATCAGGGCTCCCTTTTATTTTCAAGTTGTGCTTCATGCCTTAGCATCTTCTGAGTAATTTGTTGGCCTGCCTCTCGAGCCCAAGCCATAACTATCAACACTGGGCTTGCCAAACCAAACACACAATGGGCCGAACAAGCCTAAGCCCATTCCATCTATTTCTATTCGGCCACAAAAATCGTTGGCAAATTTTGGGTGTAAACAATTGCCCCCCAAAATGTCATATCAAATGTCTCATCCTTGATTGATGTGATATTTTGAATTTGAAAGTGCCACATGGCCATCATGCAGCGAAGCATCAGCCTTTGGGAATCCCACCAGTCACGTCCCATTTAATTCCCAACGTATGTAATGTTTGGGGATTATGCAAACCCCTCACTTTTCCCATTTCATCTTTTCTCTCTCTAAAACTCCAAAGCTCTCCTTCTTTCTAAAACTTCTACAACTTTCTTCCATTCTCCAGCGAGCTCTCATTTTCTGGTCTCAATCTTACAATAGCTTTCTTTTCTATTGTGGGCTGATGGGATGTCAGCTACCTACTTGGGCTGCATCCTCATGGTCTAGAGATCAAACTAGGCTTAGACATGGGAACGCTGAACTTTTCCTATTCTTAGAGTGTATCCATGAAGGATGGGGTCGTCTCCTACAAGCCTATCAATGCCTATGGGGCCTTCCTCATAGCTTGCATCGGTGAGGACTGGATTGCTATTATAGATGCTGAACACATTGCCTTCCTAATCTACTATCTGAACAAGTATCTTTTCTGCTCGTCCAGCCATGCCATTATACTCCCTCTGTCCGAAATTGCTTGGCACTTTTGGGGAATCCAACTTTTTAAGGGAACACAATTATTGCACTTTTGTTAAACTTTTATGCTCCAACTTTTCAAAGTTGCCTCTCATAAGTGCATTTACAATAGTTGGGTGTGAAAAAAGAAAGGGAAAAAGAATAAAAATTCAAAATTTATTGTGTTGGCTTTTCAAAATAGACTAACATTTTGGGACATCACAAAGTAGAAAGAGTGCCCATCGATTTGGGACTAAGGGAGTATATGAGTACACCACCCTGGCCTTAGCCCTTTCTTCTGGCCAACCCCTAGCCCTAGCCACCCTTGTGTGGGCATACCTAGTCCGAGGTGTGAAAGAATTAATCAATTCGGGCTTCCATTATGGAGGGAGTCTGATTTGGGTTCTACAACTTTGGCTGCATTTGTATTTCCCAGAACATTGGCCAACTGCCTGAGAGCTAACTAAAGTTCCCATCTTAGCGTTCCACTTCGTGGACACTCTTCTTATTGTACAATCATTTGATGAGTGTTTTACCTTTTTCTACGAGGGGTGTTCTATTCAGGCTCCTTCCTCATTCATCCCCTTCTATTCCCTCCATTTCTAACCGTTCTTGTAACTCTGTACCAGCCCTCCCAACTGAAGGCCTGGTTCCTAAACCACCTACAACGAGATGTTCTCTAGCTACTTGGTAGCTAGAGACATCATCAATAACCCGACCATCTCCCACAACAGCAATAAGTGTGGGGTAGAATATTATTTTGCACCAGTCTTTTCCTGTCAATTCAGGCTAACCTAACTGTGCCTTTTCCCCCTGTAAACATTGTCAATTAAGATTGGGTAGAACGTGGTCTACTAGTGACTGACAAGCAATCCATGAGGGTTGGAGATCAGGGTGAGAAGCTGAAGAAGGTTTTTACCTTCCAGCCTTATCACCATTTCCCTATAGCTTCTGAAGAATTCAATACTTGGTGGGCCGATCGGTCCATCCACATCTTCCAGGAAATTATGACCGATCTTCTACAATGGTTTTCCACCATATCGACCATTGCATATCATGCCCCGGAACCACCAATATAGTTCTAGGACACGTGGCACGCCACCAAAGCACTCGCTTAAGTTCTAAATGACCAATAAAAAACATAAAGTTCCAAATTAAGAATAATATCCCATTTAAAACACAAAAAAACTTTATCTTTCAAAAATAAGGGGTCTGGTTGACTGATTAGAAAGCCATTCAACTGTATCGGGAATACAGAGAGCAAGTATCTCTGGAATCCCAATTCGGTGAACTGACTTCAGTCCGATCGACTAAGTCTGCAGGGGGTGGTGTCAAATTCGGTCGACTAGATTCATGTTCCAGTGAGCTTAGTATAGAAAGTGTTGATCCAGTCGACTACAAAACCACTTATAATCGACTGTTTTAGAAAAATAGGAACCTGACTTCAAATCACACACGAATCCGCACTACTAGTCCAAGGTATAGTCGACTGCATTTAATAGCAGAGCCAATTCTGCAACAACACAAGTTCTAATGCCAAACAACCGAACTAAACACCTAAAACCAACTTTGTTCGACTTATAAAAGCAAAAGATAACATTATTACAACTAACACGAGTCTCCAACCCAATTTATTATAACTTATTATACTCGGATTAAAATCTAATACAACAAGTTACAAGTTGAACAATTTAACATGAAAGTAAACACTAGGCTATTCCACAACCCTGTTCTCGCCCACGCCAGTCGAATCGCTTCTTCGGGTCCTCTCTGGCATGCTCACCTACAATGTTTATTCAATAACCACTACAATATATAAGTTATATGCTTAGTGAATGACAATAATTCGAAACATGGATTAATAACAAGTCCAAACAACCGAACTGGTTATCGGTGTTCTACTAAATCTCTAGATAGGCCTGGCATTTCATCATAGTCCTAGGAAAAATTATCTCTACATCTTCTCAAGAGGGTTATGACCTCGACCTGATACCGAGGCTCGAGTACCTAGCTTACTTAAGTTGCCTTATGTTTACCATCATTCCCTAAGTTTACTTCCAATAGAGGATCTTGGACGTTGGCATGTAAGTCTTCTAGCTTTGGTATGGCCATCTCCAACTCTTCCATCTGTATCTCGTCTTCTTTAGAAAATTCCTCTTCATATATGCAATAGGCCAGATTTACTTCCCCGCTAATTTGTCAAATTGTTAACCTTTGGTAAGCCAAAAATGCAGACCATCTAGCCATGTTGGTCTGTAAGGACAGCTACTTTCAAAGTTCATGTTGTGGATTCATCGATCACCTCCTGTTTATTAACCTTAATCGGCCTAACTTCTTGGGCCCAATTGATGTTTTTGTATTATAATTTAATGTATCGCATTATTTCCTTGATGAAAGTAGTCACACTAGGCTGCCTATGCTTGTTAAGACCCAATAACTTGACCAGCTTGATGTCATCTTCATATAAAATAGCATCAGTTGTTTGCACTCGGGCCACAAACAGCTTCGTGTCTACCCCAACACCTTCAACTTCATTCCCTTTCCAGAAAATCAATAGCTGGTGTAGAGTAGAATGGATATAACAATTTGGGTGGATCCAATCTCGGCCAAGCTATACATTATATATGGCCAAAGTCTCCACAATGAAAACGCTGTCAAGGTGGTTTCGTTTCTAACTGTCAATTCTAGGGATAAAATACCCTTTATCTTTAAGAGTATTCCAGTGAAGCTTTGAACATTCAATACGGTTAAAATACATTTTGACTCAAACTTCTGTAGGATCCTTAACATAATCTAGGGCATTGTGTTGATCGCAGATCCCCCATCAATGAGAATCCTATTTATAGGGATTCCTTCAATATGCCCCTTTATGTATAGTGGCATAAGGTATTGGCACATCTAATAAGTAGATCGTTCAACACTACCTTAACAGGCCTCTCAGAATTTGATCCTTCGATTGACTGATGCCTTTTCATCCTCAAAATTGTGATCTTAGGTTGATTAGAATGTTGGTCGGTGTCCTTAACCTTATTGTTTATTGCTTCTACCATTTCTAGCTTAAATAATTCTCCATCGTTCCAAAACAAACCTTCTATCATGACTGGCTCTTCGGCCTTTCCTCCTATTACATCTCCTTGCATGGCCGTTGGCTGATTTGGTTTGGTCATGAAAGACATTGGCAAGGTAAACACCATGTTGGGCGATATCGCCTTTGGTATCGACCTAAATTGGATCGCTGAATCATTTGAGTCTGAGAAATTATTTGTCTCTTCATCTTTATCGGGCTCATACTCCATTAGAGCCTTCACAAAGACTAAAACACCCTCAATTTGCCCCGTCATTCAACGGGCCTCAATTAGCATCCCAAATAATCATCTTAAACTATGTTTGGTTCGACAAATATTATGATAGGTATATTACATTGCACAAGAATCTTGAAATGAAAGACCAAAAGGTAAAATATCATTTATAAGATCTAAGCCAAGTATCACACAATGCAAAAAGTGAAAGATCACACATAACAAACCTAGGAAAAATTGTCTAATCACATACCGAGTAATCAAGTTTTCCTAATCTAAGGTGGGGGGAACATGAAATGTTTTTGAACAAAAAGTCAAGGAAATTAAAATATGCTTAGAAAACTAGAATCTATGCATTTGGATTCTTGATAATGGAAGACCTCTCAATTCGTAGGACGGACAAGAAAGGAAGATTTGATCTAAGGGAAGCATGAACATGCGATCAATCTCATTCCTTATGATCCTCTTGGATTAGGAGTCACAAAGACTTTAAATCTTGCATGGATGCAATGTATTATCCTAGAATGTGCAAAGTAGTAGTGTGCAAGTGTTCAAGGGATTTTCTAAAGTGACTTGGAAGTATAGAATATGCATAAATGCATGAAAAATGTTATTATAGGATATGTGCAAAAATGGTATAAACAACTTCTGAAGATATGAACTAATTTAGAATGCATGTATATATCTAATCAAAGAGTAAAAGTCAAAAACTAGTATGCTGTGAATACTGGCCAGAATGTTGGAACCATCTTGTAAAAAAATGGAAACATGAGGTTAGATGCACTCAACATTCATGAAATTCTATGGAGATCATAGCTACTGAGTCTAGAATACATGGGAGAAAGACAACTAAGATTGAAGTTATAGATTGAGAGAAATCATATAAATAAGAAGGGTCACTTATAAACAGAATTCGTATTGTCGACTGAAATGTAGAAATATCTTTGAAAATGAAAACAAAACATTTGATGCCTTATAATATACAGAAAGGTCCCTAACACACTGAAGTTCAAGTAAAAAAATAAGTTGGGACCACTTTTAATGGAAACATTTACTGGAAAACAAGTTGGAAGTCAACTAAAGCTGTTGTGACAGAAAAATAGAATGTTTTAAAAAAATGTTTGAGTCAAAAAGGAACCCTTCCATGTGTTTTAAAATTAAACAAAAAAATCATGAACATTCTCTAATGCGTTAGAAAGACTTTTCAATGGGTATCACAGTCATCTATTGAGTATTCAACTCAGACTGGCACTTTCAATTTGAATAACTCACTATTTTGGGGGTTTTTTTGAGAAAACAAGCATTTATTTCTTGAAATCAAAATGTGGGGGTTTTAGAAAGGATTGAAGGTATATTTCCAGCACTAAATGGAAATTATAGCCACTTGAAATATCATCTCCAAACTCATTTCAAGAACTTTCCAAGTTATTTGCAAAACCTTGTTTTAATTGGAACATAACTTCAAGAATACTTGGGAAAGTATCGAAGTTGGAGTCATCATCTATTAAACATATTTTTGAGGTCAAGAGCTACTATCCATGAGGCTTCACCCCTCTCAAACACCATGTCATCATCTAGATGATGGTAAACAAGTAAATAATCAAAGAAAAATTAAAAAGAAATGAGGTAAGAAGGGATTAACATTAAAATAAACAAAGCAAGCAATATCAATCATAGTATGAGAATCAATGAGATTTTGGACTTGTAGGTTGGTGTTTCACTCATATTTGGACATAGGAATCAATTTCTAGCTCATAAACACTCAAGAATAGTGGTTGGGTGTATTGAATGTGAAGTATAAAGAGAAGTAATGGAAGAAAACAAGATTAGAACTCACATTTCTATAGCAAAACAATGGGAAAAGCTCACTTTTTCTCCTCTAACATTATCTCTCTCTCTATATCTCTCTACAACTTTCTCTAAACCTTGGACTTTCCACCCCCAAAATGAAGAGCAAAGGGGGATTTATATAGGACAATTTAGGGGGAGTTTAGGATTTAAAAAGTGCTCCCATTGGTCCAAATCTTTTGTAAACAAGCAACAATGTGGTTTTGGCTTTCAATTATTCGAAATTGACCCGAAAACAAAATTACAAAAATGGATTGTTCTGGAGGAGAGTGCCTTGGCTGCACTAGGCCATTACCACAGTGGCACACAACTAGTGCCATAGTGGCACTGTTCCTCAGACACCCAAATTATTCTGTTTAGGCCCCCAGAGGTTCTAGTATTCTTCGCAAAAAGAGCCTATTTCTTCCAAAATTCACAGAAAATGTATATGAACTCCATACCAAGCTTGTGATATACCATTGGAAAGGTAATGGAGCCTACATTCCTTAAAAAAATAGTTCAGAGTCAGGTCACATTGAAAAGTTTTACGGTATTTGCAATGAAAGCCAATTTTATCGCCTTTTTCACCTTCAAAAATTCATAATAAATTCGTTTTAAGTCAAAATATTACGTGCGATATACCGTTGAAAAGCTATTGACCTCTAGTGTCCATGAAAAATATTTAAAAAATGATACTATACTCCGGTCTTTAAGTCAACAAATTGGGGATTTCTGAGATGTTCTGATAACTTCTGGGAGCTCCTAGGAGCAGACTTTTTAATCTGATCATTTGGTCTAAAACTTGTTTTTAGTACTTTTTGGGCAAATTCATAACATTTTGGTCAAACCTTAGTCAAATCAGTCAACAGAGACTCTCGAGAAACTTCTGGGACTTTTGGGAGCCTTTAGGAGTTGACGATTTCATCCGATTTTGCTTTAAAACTCATTATACTACTTTTCTTATGATGTAGTGTGTTTTTAAAACTTTTAGTCCAAATTTGGGAGCATTTGGGCTTTAAAGGGCATTTTTGTCATCTGTACCACTTTCTAAGTATTCTGAGAGATATAATTGACTTTTAGGAGTCATTTTCGTGTCTTTTCAATCAATGTGAACCACCAACCTATGGGTCTCCTAAATCTAATAGCCGACGAAATAGGGTGTCTACAGTTTGCCTTTATTTGGCATGAAGAGACATGTCTTTTTGGAGGTTATAGATTTAGGATAAAAGCATTGCAAAAGTGTAAGAAAGAAGGATGCTGAGGCTGTTCATGCTTTGCATGAGCTGTCTACGTATCCCAAAGGGAATCAGACCAGGATGTAGTTTGTGCATGAAAACACAAATCACATACACGACAAAATAAGTAGATGCTATGCTAGGAGGATGTTATGCAATACGTGGATATGATATAAATGATGTAGTGAGTCCTACTATGTATAGTGTTGTGATACTAGCATGAGCTAGTGCTGTGGGAGTGCCATTCCGAACAGACTTGTGTTATGCTTTTGCTGGTGGTTTGAATCTAATGCAGTGGTTGACTCGAATAGGGGCGCCAAGGTTTTGAAGAATCTGGGTCTCTGAACACACTTCTGAATTTTTGGGACTTTCGATTGTGATCTTTATAAGCGACGGCATTTGAATGTGGGACCCTTTAAGGAAAACAATTAAAGATAACCAATGGACATAGAGCCCTGGATACCATGTGATGAATAAGGAGCCCAATATAACCAACGAACATAGAGCCCTGGATATCATGCGACAGGCAAGGAGCCTAAGATAACTGACAGACTTAGAGCCTTGGATATCATGCGATGGACAAGGAGCACAAGATAACTAACAGACTTAGAGCCTTGGATATTATGCGAAGGACAAGGAGCCTAAGATAACCGACAGACTTAGAGCCCTGGATATCATGCAACAGACAAGGAGCCTAAGATAATTGATGAACTAGAGCCCTAGATATCATGCGATGGACAACATGCCCAAGATAATTGATGAACTTAGTGTCCTAGATATCATGCGACAGACAAGGAGCCCATGATTACTGACAGACTTAGAGCCCTAGATATCATGAGATAGACAAGGTGCCCAAGATAACGAATGAATGTGGAATTCCTGGATATCAAAAACTAGTTTGGTTATGAGTAGATGGTGCTTGCTTGAGAGTCAGGGTTTCATCATGTTTAATTTAACTATTGGTGGTGTTTTAATCGTTGGCTAATTATTGCGATGATCTATCTAAAGAGCTGGTTCGGGATTCCAAGAGCCAATTTCCTCTTTTTTCTTCTATTGGGATGGTAAAAAATTCTCTGGGAATACTCCTGACTATTTAACTCATCTCTTGATCGGGAACTAGGATTCGCATCAGGAACAAGCTAAAATAGAGCAAAACTGAGCGAATTGGAGCAAAGCGGGAGGAAGCATAGCCCATAAGAGCTAGTGCCATGGCGGCAATGGGGAACTACCGATGTGGTAGTTGACCAGTACTACAGTAGCACTAGGTGGCTAGACTCCAATTTTGTATATAGGTTTTGAGCTCCAACTGCTCATTCTTGGCCATTTTGGGGTGATTTTGAAGCCAAAACTTGTCAAAAATTAGTTTGCACACGTCTGGGTGAGTAATCTTTTGTCATAATTGGAATTTTGATTGGTGTTTTATTTTTCTTAAATTTTATGAAGAAAACTCAATTCCACCTTTCATTTTCTTTGCAGATCTATGGCTTCTGGCTCGAAAAGACTGTCTAAGAAGCTAAGGAACAAGTAAGGATTGAAAGCCAACCTCTAGAGTTGATTTTGCGAGACCACCAATGTCATCTTTCCACTGTAGCTCTAGCGAGTCAAGTACGTGATACTTTCAGTAGTTTTATCGTTTGTTGATTCTGTGACATTGAATTTTGGAGTTATGAATAGTGATTTTGTGCCTATTTTTATCTTTTTTAATGCGTGCAGTTACCGAACGTGATTATGAAAGGCCATGGCTTTTATACAGTATACTCATCTTTCGCCCACTGTTCAGTAGATTGTTGATGATGCAGGATTTGGTGGCTTTGTCTGCCTGGTTTCAAAGAGCATAAATGATTTTGCCCATTTCTATACTCTTGTTGAGAGATGGTGGGACACCGCCAATACTTTTCATCTTCCGTTCAGTGAGATGACAATAACCCCCTATGACTTTTTGATGATCATAGGCTTGAAGGTCTGCGGGAAGTGATTGGTTCTGGATTATCTATATGAGACTAATCCAGATGCTATTGAGACCTTGATTGGAGCAATTCCTCCTAATCTAGAGGTGCATCGGTTCACTTGCGGTTACATCTATCGAACCTATGGAGAGGGGATGCACAACCTGGGCAATCATTAGCTTTTATAGGCCTTTCTCTCGTACGTCCTGGGTTGCTCGATCTTTGCCACCCATAATGACCGTGTGAGCTTGAGGTTCCTAGCTTGCTTGGCAGATGTTGATGAGAGCCCCACTTATGACTGGGGTAGGGTTGCCTTAGATCATCTTTACAAAACACATTGGTGATGTTTCTCGTGCTGATATTACATTGACTGGGGGGTTCTAGAGAGCTTGGGCGATATACCCTATGATCCTTTCCTAGCCTTTTCATTTTAATTTTCTTACATCTCCTTTCTGATCTTGATACATTTTTTCTGCAACTCTGGAGTTTTGAGTACCTAAAGACGTTGGCTCCATCCCCTGCCGACGAGTCGGGTGAGGATGAAGACAGCATGGCTCCTGTGCCCTTATTTCCTAGAGGCTTGAGATGGTAAATAGATGTTGTCGAGGCTAAGAATGCAGCCCACTGTATTAACCTGCTGAGGAACTTCCTTTTCAAGCTGACCGCTACCGATTTTGAGTGGACGCCTTGGGAGGATGTTTCATGTGCTACTCTTGAGGAGATTCAGGGGGTCCTGCCCCTCGCTTCTTGCCGCTTCTTGATGGGGAATTCTATTTAGTGGTATCTTGGTGAGCGGATATCTCGACAGGGGATTGGTGGACCTGTGTACTATGCTCCTCACGCCTCTCCTATGGTGGATGCCGATGATCTTACTGGTACTGCTTATGGTTTTGATTAACATTGATGCTTGGGACCACTTTCATTCTGAGTCTGGTTATGAGGCCTATCATTGCCAACTTTTGATGCCCAACTTTCCACTCTTAGATGTGATTTTTTGTTTATATTTTTGTCTATATTCATCACTGTGTTTTTGAATCGTCCTTTCCTAATTTGTTTGGTACCTACAGGTTCGCAGGCTGCACAGAAGGTAGGCCCCTCCAGCCTCTGATCCTATCCCTCCTTGGGACTGGACCATCAATGCCTTGGGTATTGATAGCTCTCCCCAGGTTATAGAGGTGCCACAGGTTATATGTGGGTTCTCTACCCAACTAGCAGGCATTCTCAATGTCCCATACAGTTATGCCGAGGAGGGTTACTCAATGACGCTTAGCTTATGATCCTTGTTCCTTACGCGAGACCACCGAGTATGTCTCTAATTTCACGCCTCCTAAGGTTTACGGAATTCTAATCCTAGGCACTATCTTTGGCAGATGGACTGTATGCGACAATTCGCCACCAGTTAGTTAGAGTCCTTGGTACACTTTTGACACAACTCTGTTCTAGACTTTCATTGGTCCTCAACTAACTATTTTTGTTGTTTTGTTTGGGGAATCTTTTTTGTCTCCATTTGATGTCTTCAATTTGGTTATATTGATACACTTTGAGATTTGTGGATTATGTGTAGAATGATTGTCACCTTTGACAGGATATTGTGATGTTCTGCCTTTAGGCCAAATAGTTTCTGGTTTAGAGGCGCAGTTGTGTGCTTGTTTCTATTAGTGATCGTGTAACGATATATATATGTGTGTGTGTGCACTATGATTCTGTGATTGTTGATGCTACTGCGATGAGCATTCTTGTGATATTGAGTGTGTTTGCTTTACAGGTGGGATAGTCTGTAAACAGAGAGGTACTCCTGAAATTTTGAATTTTCTAGAGTTATGACAGAAAATATGGTACTGTATGATCCCGCTCAACTCATTGATTCGCTGAACATTACGGATGGATTCGAATGGATTAATCTCTTTAGTTATGGCCTGACTGAGCTATTATCTCTTTACTAAATTGCCCCTAATACTGAGTCCATGCATGCTGCTATCGATCACTAGGATCTGATGTATCATATCTTCAACTTCAATGGCCTGGGTATGTGTCCCACGTTCAAGGAATTCTATGTCATCCTCAGCTTCGACCCTGACTCAGATTTGATCCTTCCTCCTATTGATACTCCTAGCCCTCCTGTGGCTTGGCTAAATTTCTTGACTACTCGACTACTATCTCTCATCAACTAATTCAGGGTGAGGTTCTCAACATTGTATCCATCATTGCATGCATCAATGCAAATTTTGCTAACCCCAGAGATGCCACTGTTTATAATGCTACCCGCATAGTTGCTCTGATCTTGTTTATGCTTCGCACTTCTTGTTCTCGAGCACTTCTAATGCCTTGGTAAATGTTTGCCTTGGATTGAAATTAGGCAAGAATCTCATGGCTAGGGTTCTAGCTAAAACTCTGAATAGTTTGGACAATGCCTTCAATCGGGGGACTCTTCTTCTTTCCGGGGTACCCTTGGTGTTGCAAGCTTGGTTGTTTAAGCAACTTCAGCTTGAGTCCGAAAGGCATTACCCTATAGTAGTAAGTTCCCTATAGTATGGTGAAGGTTGTCTTTTCCCTATCTTCTAGTGCCATCAATATCTGGTTATATCCTGAGAATCCATCCATGAATGATAACAGCTCATGACTTGCAGTGCTATCTACCAATACATGGATATGGGGAGTGAGAAGTTATCCTTTGTGTTGGCTTTGTTTAGATCGTGGAAGTCGACATACACGTGATGAACTTTCCCATTCTTCTTGGGGACCACTACGATGTTTGTGACCCATTCTGGATATTCTATTACAATGATGAATCTTGCTTTGAACTACTTCTTGACTTCTTCCTTAACTTTCAGTGTACTCTCGTCTCATTCCATTTAGTTTCTGGTTGACAGGTTTAGAATTGGTAAGAAGAAGAATGTGATGCTGGACGATGTCGGGGTCGACCCCTGGCATGTCTTCGTAGGACCACGCAAACACATAATTGAATTCTTTTAGCAAAACGGTTAGTTTTTTTTCTTCTTCATTATGCGTTGAGCCAATTTGTATAATTTGCAGATTATCTCCATTACCTAGATTAATCGATAAAGCATCTTCAATTACTTTATAATTATGTTGTTTTTCAATTAAGTGCTTAGGTTTAATTAGAAGATCCTCGACGGGATCTGTACATTCATAATTATTATATATAGAGGAGTAAGCAGAATCATCTTTCATTTCATTGACAATGGCTAGAGTGATTAAATTAGATAGTCGTGGGCCTACAATGGTTGACTCGGATACAAACTCGATAATTGGAAGTACAAACTCTAGGGGAATGGGGAATAGGGAGACATGGACATATGACTCTATAGCCTCATTGCTCAGGCCCTCCTTAATCGTGTGATTTGACTATCTTTGCTCCTGGCCCTCTTTCTTTCCTTTTCTTCATCATGTTTCTCCCACATCTTCTCGAGAGCTTTATTATATAGGTACGTCATCCAGTCTTCTTCTAGGGCTTTGACATTTTCTTCAAGATAGAATGGGGCTTGGTTGGCAGGCCTCTCACAATCAGCAAGGATTTCAAGGCCAGGGTATCTTTTCCCAGTGGCCTGATGGACCCAAGGTTCTAGAAAAAACATAGTAGGGGAAATCATCCCCTTTCTTGATGAACTGTCCATTCAGAGTCTTTTCAGTATGGTAGGAGGGCTTCTCATTCTTTTCTTCCAGGGCATCTATAGCTCAATGTCTTCTTCAGTGGGCTAATATCCTAGCCTAAACATGCCCTTTTGTCCTTTGATTTAGGGGAACTCATGAATCCCTTGTTGAGGACTCCCCAATCCCATTTTAGGGAAGAAGTTCATCTTACAGATAGTGTTGACTACTACAGAGTGGATCTCAGGTAACCTATATTTTTCACTTATCATGCTGATTTCTTTCATGAAAAATCCCTCGATCTCTCCTTCTTCTAGTTCTGGCATTTGGATTTCAAAGACAGGTGCGTAGCTTGGTGAGGCCTCATTTACCCAAATGATTTCAAAGATAATCTTCACCTCTTTCTCATGAACATACTTGATTATTTAATGCACGATGGATGAAATAGCCTTATTAACGTGTAACCAATGCCTCCCAATCAGTTGAATGAGGTAGGTATGTCCATAACTTGGAACAACTCGGTGTATACCAGAGATTTCACTTAGATTTGGAGAGACACAGTACCTATCACATTTCTCTTCGTGTTGTCATAGGCTCTCACAGCTTATACAAATAGGGTGATGTCTAGGATGATGATACCCAAGGCTGTAGTAGTTCTTAGAGCACAAACATTCAATGCAGAACCTATATCAACTAGATAGAATGGTACTTGTTGCCCCTTGCATCCGAAGGTGATGTACAAAGATTTATTGTGTGCAGGCCCTACTGGTGGCAGGTCCTCGTCAGAGAAGGTAATGATAGGATCGGGAGTGAGTGCGCATAGAAAAGCTTCCATTTCTTCTAGTGTGGCATCATTGGGGACCTCAATCCCAGCCAAGGTATTCAACTCGGCTTGCCTATGCTTATATGAACTCACCATAAGGTCCCACATTGTGAAGTGTGCTTGGGTCTTCTTCAATTACTTTATCAGTATATTATCTTCTTCTATGATTTCATCCATCTTCTCCTTTTCCTTATTCCTTACTAGTCCTTTATCCATGGCTTTTGAAGCAGACTATGAGGGTTGGCAATGACGGTCTGATCTGGTCAAAGAGACAATTTCGATAGGAGTAAGCCATTCGACAGTCCTATCTTTTTTGAACTAATCGTAATCGACACCTATAAATGGTCTCTCTGGCTCATTTTAAATAGAGGCATCGCTTTCATTGTTGGGATCATACCATTTAAGATCCACTGCCCTAGGTCATGTTTCTCTAGAAAGAACAAATCTTATTCATCATCTAGTTGTTTCTGTCATTCATCATCTTCCCTTGAATTAGATAAACTCCAACAGAGTCAGGGATGTCAATGAGGGATAAAGGTTATCCTAGGGGTGATGTAGGCAAAAGGGTTAAAAGACATGGGGCTTGGTTCAATGAAACTGATATTTTGGTGATTTAGCTGGGGATTTTGGGTGACATGAGGTTGCTTCGATGGTAGTTTGATGATACTTTCGTCGATGAGATCCTGGATATTGTGATGAAGGCACATGTAATCATTGGTATTATGGCCATGGGTTTAGTGCTAGGCACTTGGACATATCGTAGTTTCGTGGTGGCGGGGCATCTCGAGGTTGGAGTAGTTAGAGATGACCATATTTTAGTAGGCGGTCTAGGGCTGAGGAGAGGGAGATTTCTAGCTTGGCAAAATTATGGGGTGGCTTTTTCTGGTAAGGGCGATTAGAGGTATTGGTTTGGTTGGGGGATTGGTATGGCCGACGGGGGTATGCCATGGGTTGGCTACTAAGGGCATTGACATTCGGAGAGTTCTGGAAGTAATTGGGCCTCTTGGACAGTCCTTGTGGCTCTTCTTTCTTGATCTTCTCTTCTCTGGTGGCATCTTTAATTCTGGTCTTGATTTCAAACAGCACTTCGAAGGTGTAGATGGGCTGACAGAATAATTTTTCATTGTAGAGTGTCATTCTGCTCAACAAGCTGACCCAGCCTGAAGGAAGGGGTTTTAATCTGCAAGTTTCTGGTTAGCATTCTCACTTGTTCTTTCTCAATCGGCCGGTGAGTCATTTGGTCCACCTTGATCCTCAATCTGCACAGAAACACTACAAAAGGATTCATTGTTGTTCTAACGACTGGTTTCCAAATCCTGATAATGACATCCAGTTCCTGATTGTAAGAGTAGTGATCAATAAACACTCGAACGATGTCTTCTCACACCCGTGTCTTGGAGGCTTCCAAGGTTAGGAACTATAACAGTGCATACTTGGTGAGGGTTTACGGGAACAACATGGCAATGTGCTTATGGATACCGCCCATTGATTGAAGTATGCTCATGCACAGCTTCACATAGCTCTTAGGGTTTTCGGTTATGTCAAAATGGTATATGGTAGTCATTCTGAAGTTCTCTGGCAGTTTCAGCTTGACAAGCTCAAAGAGACCGTCCAGATCCAACATATAATTGCCAACCCCCTTACTTTTTCTCAACATGCTTTCCAATTTATTCACTCTGTCCAGCTTTTCTTGAATCTTCTTCTCATATGCGGGCGGCGGGACCCCATAGAACCATTCTTCTTCCCTATTATTCTCATGTACAACGATGAGAGGTAGTAAAAACCAAGGTAGTAGTGGTGGCATGAGCCCTGTAGGTGGTGGTGGTGGTGGTGATGATGGGAACCCCAGTGTTAATGTAGATGTTGCTGCTTCAATTCTTCCATAAAGTTCAAAACTTGGGCCAAGCAATCAAACTGCTGGCTCATGGTAACTCCCAACTCAATGACCCTAGTTTCCAAATCTTCCTGACTCATGTTGAAATTTCTCGGCAAACTGATTCATACTAGATAGGTGTTGGAGCTTCTAACCCAAGACAAGGATCCCAGTTGTTGACTTTAGGAATCTATACTAACCTATAGATTCAAGAGGAAAAGGTGTATCAGATTCCGACAATGACAATTGGATAGACAATGACAGTGATGTTGACAAGGATTGACTGACTCATGTAAAGACTAACCAAAACGGTGTATGTAGACTAATGAAACAAGCTTGCAGATGCAGGCTCTAATATACATAATGTCCTTACTTCTAACATATAGCAGTTAAGCAAGTATGGTCCTAGCCATACAAATTGGTATTTTAGGTGATTCAGATAGAGTTTTTGGGATAAATAGGTATTTTTAAGTGACTTGGACAGAGTTTCTGGGAGAAGCTGCGTATCTGGGTGATTTGGACAGAGTTTCTAGGAGAAATAGGGATTTCTAGGAAATTTAGAAAATTGCACAGAGTTTATGGGATAAACATGGATTTTTGGCAAATCTGGAAAATTGGACAGTTTCTGGGAGAAATAGGGATTTCTGGGAAATTTTGGAAAATTGGAAAGAGTTTTTGGGAGAAACAGGGATTTATGTGAAATTTAGAAAATTGGACAGAGTTTATGGGAGATGTAGGGATTTTTGGAAATTTTGGTAACTCTGGTAGAGTTTATGGGAGAAATAGGGACAAGATTGAGAAATTTGGGTAAATCGAGCAGAGTTTCTGGGAGAAATAGGGGCAAGTGATGATGGTGATCATACTATCTAATAAGTTTTCATACTCCTATATCTTTTGACCGACAAATAAGATTTGAGGTGTATATCGTTGTGAACATAGAGCATACATCCCTATCATGGTGCCAAGGTAAGTTGACTCAATTTAATCATAACTGAGTGAATTGCCTTGGGGATCATAAAAAGGATGTTTTGTCCTATGCCACATAAGCGTCTACACCGCACAAGTAATCCCGTGAAAAATATTTGAAAAAGGATACGGTGCTTCGGTCTCCGAGTCAACTTTTAGATCAAATTGGGGATTTCTAGGAAGTTCTCAGAACTTCTGGGAGCTCTTAGGAACTGACATTTTCATCCGAGTTTCTTTCAAAACTTATTTTTAGTACATTTCACATGATCTCGAATGTTCTCAAAACTTTTGGGCAAATTCGGAAGATTTCAGCCAAACCTTGGTCAAATCAGTTAACGGGGACTTTTGAGACTTTAAAACTCATTCTACTACTTTCTTATGACATAGTGTGTTTCCAGAATTTGGGTCAAATCTAGGAGCGTTTGGGCTTTCAGGAGCATTTTGGTCATTTGTACCACTTTTTGAGTATTCTAAGAGATAGAACTGACTTCCGAGAGTCCTTTTCGTGTCTTTTCAATCATCATGAACACCAAGCTATGGGTCTCCTAAATCTGATAGCTGACAAAATGGGGTGTCTACAGCTGCCTGCATTGCCCATTTGCAAATGTTTTTATCGAACACTATATCCTCTTCTTCGACTATCGGTCTAGCCAAAAAACCAAGCTGATCGGGCATCTATAAAATTGATCCTCACTGGTCCCAATATTGTTGCTCCCATTTTGGCAGACTCACTCTCTAGTATCTTCTATTTTAAGATTTAGTATACTTGGGCAGTGTAGGAAACTTGGAATGTTCAGCCCGATACTATTCCTTGCCTCTACCATAGGTGGTAATACCATCCTTGAGTGTATCACCCTTCATGCCTAATGCCGATTTGCAAGGTGGATGGTGATTTTGGTACCCATTCAGGCTTCAACAGACTATGACATCATTCCGGCAAGAAAAGCCGATCATGCACTAGTCTTCTCAGACTGCGATGATGGTCTTCACTTGTTCTTAGCCTATTGCTAGAGCCGATTACTTCTTTCTTCACATCAGCCCTATACTTGGGGCAAAGGCCTTGCTTAATCAGATCGAGCTGATTCCAAAAATCAGCGATCATGCTGTCAGTGCTTGATTGGGCTACACGAACTACCTCAGCCTCTTGAGCTTTTTTCTCTTCTACTTTCCTTTCTTGACAAGTTTTCAAGAATTCATGAATAGTTACTTTCGGCCTTGGCTATGCCAAAATAGCAACCTGTTTGCCTTCTATTTGTTTTGGCTTTTCGTCAGATGTCTTTATCAGATCCACCCTCGTCCTTGGCCTGGTAAGCTCTAACAAATATGGCATCACCATATTCATAGCTACGATCTGAGGAAATGGGTTTGCATCTATACCTATGTCCTTATCTGAAAACTTGAAAATACCCTTATCCATGTTTTTATGTATCACATTGCGAAATACCACACAATTGTTAGTAGAATGTTTCCAAGAATTATGCCACTTACAGTATTATTTGTTTTTTATATCATCGACCTTAGGCATTCGATGACCCTCACTCAGCTTGATCAATTTTCAGCCAGAAGGGCATAAAAAATCTGATCAGCCATTATGATATCGAATGTGTAATTTTTTCTAGCCTCAAATGTCATCTTCTTTGCTGCTACATTGTTATTTACTAACTTACTTAAGGCATTTTATACTATAGGCCGTTTACATATTACTTTGGCCATATCAACTTATCCCACCTCGAGGTCATAATCGCTCACATGGACCTTGTAGTTAGGATCTTTGTAGTATGTTACTTTAGATGAACTCTTCATCTCTTGCTCATCCAGAAGGATCCGTTTATATCCGGCACAACTCATGGCTAGCTCAAATAGATCACAAAAGTCTGTTCCCTTAAACATCTTGCGAAGTTCAAAGGTCATTCCTCCCATAGCAATCTTGACATATTCTTTTTCGGGAAAAACATTCTTATACCTATACTTAGCCTTTCTGAATCGGGCTATATAGGTTTCAAATGTATCGCCTACCAGTTGTATCATCCTTAACATGTTTGCCAATGATGTTTTGGGCTCCGTTCTGTAGAACTACCAATGTAATAACTCCTCTATACATTGTAAGTTCTGGACGGAGTTAGGTGGAATGTTGACATACCATGTCAAAGCAATTCTAGCAAAGGAATTGGGGAGCTTGTAATACCTGCGATTTTCATTATACCTTTGTATTATTTTATATACAAATAAGATTATGTATGTTTTCACTTGCATTTCCTATAATGCCCTTCCCAATCAATTGGACCTCACCCAATCGATTGACAAGATTGCTAATCCAATCGATTTAACTCTATTCACTCGATTGACTTAGTGTCCCACCTAATCTATTGAAGATATCTCAATCAATTAAACCACTGCCGACATGAATTGGTTTGACTAACTGATCTCAAATCGATTGAACCCCACTCAATCAATTGAATAGGATTGAGCTTGGTTGCCAAGTTTATATCATGTGACTTTGATTTCTTCCTCTCTTCTATACATATGCATCACATACACTTACACACATTTTTGGACTATGGGAGAGAGTCAGAGAGTGTAATACCCTGTATTTTTGTAATATATTATGTGAATAAGACCTTGTATGTTTCTTTTAAATACTTGCATGAGCTTGGCCTTACCCTTGGTATAATTTGGATACCAATCGATTGACAAGTTTTCCAATCGATTACCTTATTTTGGGTACCAATCGATTGGCAAGTATACCAATCGATTGCTTATGTCAATCAATTGACACTAATACCAATCGATTGGAGGCAGCTGGGCAGATTCTTTTGCTCTGGTTGGGGTTTGTCCACGTGAACACTTCCCCATCTATATATATGCGACCCAATCTCGCCCATTTTCTGTTTGCAGAAACTAGAGAGTGAGAGGGAGTGCTTGTGTGTGTGTTTATATATATACACACTCATATATCTACACACATATATATATTCATACACTCACACACACATATCCATGGACTGAGACAAGAAGGAAGAAGAGAAGAAGATCAAAAAGAAGAAAGAAGAAGACAGAGTAGAGGAGAGAGAGAGGAGCCACCATTGAAGCTCCAAGCTTCATTACACATTCCCAAACACACCCTAGACACCTAAGGTGAGTTTTAAACTCACTTGGTAGCTTTTTATTGGTGTTAGAACGTGTTTTGAATGAAGAAATGGAGTGTAAACCATGTATTCCCATTTTTATGTTGCTGGACAGTCTTCACTGTGAAGAAGATGAAGTACCAATCGATTGGTACTCTTACCAATCGATTGACATCTTTCAGGTCCCAATCGATTGACACTTTATGCAATTGATTGGCATGGATTATGATCCAATCGATTGACAAGTTTTCCAATCGATTGATGCCACTTTTATACCAATCGATTGGACCTCTATACCAATCGATTAGAAGTTTCAGAATACTGTTTTCTTATAATAACTGTTTAGTTGTTTATTTACTAGTTCAGTATTTCCCAGCATGCTTTATTATTGTAATACAGACATGACAATGAGTTAATGCGGCGTAGGATCGTAGTAACAACAAGATTAACGGATAATGTTTATGATGTTAGAAAACGGAATAGTCGTGAATCCTTTGGAGTTAACGTTCATTTCATTCAGAGTAGTCGGGCCATTTTGGGATTGTCATGTATCGGTGATAGAGTTGAACATAAGTAGGTTTGCTAGGATTCGGGAACCTTGCATGGGCGGGCTTTGGCCGATCATATGTTCTTAAAAGCGGTAGACAGACGAAGGTGTCTATGACCTGCGGTGAACCGGATCATTTTCCCTAAGATAGCCAGATGATCTAATCATATGTTCTTAAAAGCGGTAGACAGACGAAGGTGTCTATGACATGCGGTGGACCGTGATCACTGGTAGACGTCACTAAGTCGTGGCATAGAATGATGTACTGTTTTTTAAAGCATTATATCCCTGACATGCGGTGAACTGTGCATATGTTCTTAAACGTGGAAGATGGACTAACGTGGTATCCATGACATGCGGTGAACTGTGCATATGTTTTTAAAAGTGGTGGATGAGCAATGGTGTATTTATAGAGTTGAACTATTGTTGAGTCTGTTCCCCCATCAAGACATGTTATCGGTCTTAAAATGAGTAACACGTTAGTAATCGGATAATCGGTTTGATGTAAAGGAGTTACCCTCACTGAACTCTAACTTGGTTACTGTTTATTACTTGTAATAACTTCAATAGTTGATACCCTGTTAGTATCTAACTCACTCAGCTTTCATTAAGCTGACGGCGTTTATGCCGCTGGACATTTCTATGTTCCAACGCACCTTGGTTATTACTATACAGGTGAAAGGCCCGCAGGAGAAGACTACCATACTAGTGGCGACGTCCCCGTGGAGAATTTCCCCGAAGGAGGTCAGACCGTAGAAGACTACTATGCCGAGGACTACCTTTACGCCAACTGAAGACTAGACTAGAATTGTAGCTAATTGTCTTTACTATTTTAGAACCCTTTTTGTAGTCAGGCATATGTTTCCTTGACATTTGTACTTCTGCTGTCTTATATTTGATTCGAGACTCTGATGTGTAATAGTTAGTAACTTCTGTTGACTTTATGTTACGTTGTGATCAGAACCTAGACTTCATTCTTGTTACACTATTACTTTTTGTTGCTTAGTACAACGTGGTGTGGACAATCATGTGACTTTACCCGTCGTTGCCTTTGGACCCAAAAAGGAAATTTATTTTTCTCTATTTTTTCCGTTCCGGGGCATGACAGGATTTTTGGTATCCGAGCCTAGGTTTTATACCTTTTTTCGCTCACAGATTGTCCCACACCATCTGGTCCTAGAACCTTGAGATTCTATAGATGAGTATTAAGATTAGTTCTGACTTAAGGTAGTCCCTTTTCAGGTAGCATGGCACTGTCGCTGTTCGTTCCAAACGAGTTTGGAGGACACTATGTGTATAAGAGGAGTATTGCGCCAGCAGATCCACAGTACTATGCCTAGAAGGTTAGGCAGAGAGCTATTGCAGAGACAGAGCGAGACATGCGGATTGAGCAGCAGAGATTTGGGACCCAGGACCCAGAAGTGATACGTCAGGAGATGATCTACCGCAAGGAGACCTTCAAACGCATCGAGGAGGATTCCCTACTGATGTTACGAAACCGTTCTTCGTACCAAGTTCTACTTGCAGAGGTTAGAACCGTGCCTCCACCCCTACCAGAGGAGGACATGGCTGATGCACCCCCAATAGATGAGGAGATGGAGGATGATGAGAACGATGGCAAGGATGAGCCAGAGGATGACGATGAGGAGATGGAGGATGAGGAGGACGAGGACACCGATGACGAGGAGCTGGAGTATGATCCGAAGGAGGAGGACCCCGAGGACCCAGGCAGTATGGACGTGCCAGTTGGCGTAGATATTGTAGCTGCAGAGGGTTATCCGATAGGGGAGGATGAGGTAGTTGCAGATGATGATGCAGTAGTACCAGTCTTACCAGGAGGAGTTATAGCACAGTTGGCAGCTGAGTGGGCTGTAGAGATGGCTGCACATCCCCATGGATTTGAGATTGGAACACTGGAGTTGGCACAGGCTATGGTACAGGCTGAAGCACTTGCAACCGCATTTAATGCAGCCCAGGCTGACATGGCCGTTGATGCAGGAGATTTGGTAGCTATTGTGGAGCATGATGGACTCGAGCTGATTGAGGATGTTGTGATAGAGGATGAGGACATGATGGATGACGATGATATGGACGAGGATGATGTTTTATTTGAGGTTGCCCCAGAGGACGAGGCTTCTATCTATGGATCCGATGTGGACAACTTTTGAGTCCAGCACCTTTAGGACTTAAACTTTTACGTTTGACTTTATGACATGTTGTCCACTTACTTTGACGCTTACATAGACAGCTAGTGACCATAGCCTTTTGTAAAGGTAGCCATCAGTAGTGGTCTTGTGTATATCTTCCTTTTGTTTAGATCTTGTATAGGACCATGTGCTACGCGGTACACAGATGATCTGTTGTGTACTCCGCTGTACATCTTTTGGGTATATATATATGGCAGATCGTTTCTCTTGGTTATTTATGCTATCGTCTCATTATTATGTTATGGTTGTGATTTTGATTCATGTTATGCTTTCTGTTACTTAATTATGGTCATTTCCCCAAGAAGATTGTCAGCTAATCGTTAGATCCTTCATAGGTATACCTCACACGGATCACTATAGTAGGACCCACAAGGAACCAAGTACAACTGGGAGCACCCATTCCCGAGGGTATGGACCCAACTGGAGTCTTCAAAGCCTTCATGCAACGGATGGAGCACATCGGCGATACCTACAATCATGTCACCAACAACAACGGCAACAACCACGTTGTCCCTCCAAGACAGGCAGGCGATAAGCTGTTGGAACGATTTCGTGGCTTGCGACCCGAGAAGTTCGACAGCATGGCAGAGTCCTGGAAAGCAGAGCAATGGATACGAGAGTTGGAGCTAATTTTTGAAGCCCTGGAGTGCAGTGAGCTTGACAAGAGACGTCTAGTTGCATTTCAACTAACTTACTCCGCTGTGAACTGGTGGGTGGCCGAGAGAGCCATAATTGGGATTGACGCTGCAAGGAGAATGCCTTGGGAAGCATTCAAGACTCGATTTCTCGAGAAGTATTTCCCTGAGGATGAAAGAGACCAACAAGAGAGCAATTTCCTGAGTCTAACCCAAGGAAACTGGACAGTCATGGAGTATACTACACAATTCTAGCGACTTTCCCGTTTCGCTCCACATATGATAGACACCTCCGCCAAGAAGGTCAAGCGATTCCACCAAGGACTCAACCCACACCTCCGGCACATGATGATAGGCCATCTGGGCCAGTCGTTTGAAGGGATTGTCTGTCTTGCTTCAAGTTTGGAAAAGGATGCTTACCCTGTGCAAGGACCACAAGTGAATCGACCTCCACCTAGGACCTTCCAACGAAGTAACTTTCCCGCGCAATCATCAAGGAACAATCAGGGATGGAAACCCCAGACCAACAACTATCAGGGAACCAAGCGCACATTGGATGGGACAAGGAAGCCCCAAGCTAATTTTTCTCGACAACAGAATCAACAGCGAGGACCACCTCAAGCACAGCCCGCTGCCCAGCGATAGAACACTGATGGATGTTTCAACTATGGAGTGCCCGGACATATTACAAGGTATTACACAGCCCCCAAGACCAACCGTCGTAATGACCTCGTCTGCCGCAACTGTAACAAGCCTGGTCACATAAGCAAGGATTGTCGAGCACCACGTGGAGGCTACTATGGGGCGCCTACTCAAGGACAGCAAGGACACATTAGGGTGAATGCCATCATCCCTGACAATGCAGGGTATAATGCTGATGAACAGCAGAACTTGGAAGGTACACTCATTTTATTTCATTGTCAAGTTAGAGCTTTGTTTGATACCGGTGACGCCCGTTCTTTTATAGCTATTAAGATGGTACATGATTTGGGTTTTCTACCCCTAGCACTTGAGCTGACCCTTAATGTCGTTTTGCCCTTGGGAGTATCCGTTAGGTTAGGTGAGGTGTGCAAGGATTGTCCCTTGACACTAGAGGATAGAAATCTTCCAGCAGACTTGATAGTCTTGTCAATGTCTGAGTTTGACGTGATCCTAGGAATGGATTGGCTTACTAAGTATGGTGCTAACCTGGATTGTGTTAGTCGGACCATTATCTTTTCAACGCCTGGTTGCCCGCAGATCAGATTTCAGTGCCAATCGTTGAGCGACATGTTTATCACGAGCTGCCTAGCCACGATTAAGACTTCAAGTACGGAGCTTACTATCAACCAGATCCCCGTTATTCAAGACTTTGAAGATGTGTTCCGAAGTATCTCAGGACTTCCGCCGAAGAGAGAGATAGACTTCTGCATTGAGTTAGCACCCAGAACATTGCCGATTTCCAAGACCCCATATCGGATGGCGCCAACAGAAATGTTAGAATTGAAGAAGCAAGTTCAAGAACTTGAAGACTTAGGTTTTGTTCGCCCGAGTACATCACCTTGGGGAGCACCAGTCCTATTTGTGAAAAAGAAGGGCAGAGAGCTACGACTCTATATCGACTACAGGGAGCTAAATAAAGTCACGATCAAGAATAGATACCCACTTCCCCGGATAGACGACCTGCTCGATCAACTGCAAGGATCAAGGATATTCTCGAAAATTGATTTGCGTTCAGGATACCATCAATTGCTAGTTCGACCGAAAGACATACCGAAAACTGCCTTTAGGACAAGATATGGACACTATGAATTTCTAGTGATGTCTTTTGGATTGAGTAATGCCCCGGCAGTATTCATGGACCTAATGAATAGAGTATTCAGACCCTATCTGGATCAATTCATTATAACATTCATCGACGACATTCTAATTTATTCAAGGACGGAAGAAGAACACAAGAAGCATCTACAAATTGCTCTACAGGCTCTCAGAGACAATAGTCTGTATGCGAAATTCAGCAAATGTGAATTCTGGCTTCAGGAAGTTAAATTGCTGGGACATATGATATCACAGGATAGGATTTTCGTAGACTCATCTAAGATCGATGCAGTCTTGAGCTAGAACAGACCAACCAACGCCACTGAAGTTAGGAGTTTCCTTGGATTGGCTGGGTATTACCGAAGATTTGTGGAAGGATTCTCTAGAATTGCAGGACCATTGACAAGCCTGACTAGGAAGGAGACGAAGTACGAATGGACTAATAAACATGAGGATGCATTTCGGGAATTAAAAGAGAGACTAACCTCAGCACCCGTGCTTGTGATACCTAAGAGTGGTGAACAATTCGTAATCTATAGTGATGCATCACACCAAGGACTTGGTTGTGTGCTGATGCAAGAGGGGAATGTCATCGCATACGGATCAAGATAATTGAAGCCGCATGAGAAGAACTATCCGACGCACGGCTTGGAACTAGCTGCAATCGTGTTCGTCCTGAAGATTTGGAGACACTATTTGTATGGAGAAAAGTTCGACTTGTTCTCAGATCACAAGAGTTTAAGGTACCTGTTCTCTCAGAAGGAGTTGAACATGCGATAACGGAGATGGATGGAACTACTCAAGGACTACGACTTCTCTTTGCAATACCACCCGGGTAAAGCAAATGTTGTAGCCGACGCTCTGAGCCAGAGGCCACGCCTTTTGGTTGCTTCGATTTTGATTAGAGAATGGCGAGCATTGGAGAAGTTATCTAAATTTGACCTTCGACCAGTGGGATCAAGAGAAGGACAACACTTTGGATGTCTTGTTATGCAACCGACTCTCATCAGCCGCATCTTGGAAGCTCAATAGTCGAACGAGGATTTCAAGTTATGGTTTGCCAGGATGTCTGCAAAGGAACCAGAGATATGGAGTATTAGTACGGACGGAGCACTGAGATGCAAAGGTAGACTCTGTGTGCCAAATAACGATGGTCTCAGGAAGAACATTCTGGACGAAGCACACAAGTCAAGGATTACTATCCACCCAGGAGGAAACAAGATGTATAAGGACTTGCAGAGAAACTTCTGGTGGGAAGGAATGAAGCAAGAAGTGGCCGAGTATGTATCGCAATGTCTTATTTGTAAACAAGTGAAGGCAGAGCATCAGAAACCACATGGACTCCTACAACCGCTACCGATTCCCCAATGGAAATGGAAGCACATCACCATGGATTTTGTGGTTGGATTGCCAAAGTCTCAGCAAAACCACGACGCTATTTGGGTAATAGTGGATTGACTCACCAAGTCATCATATTTTATCGCCTACAGCATGACGTACTGTGTTGAAAGATTGAACCGGATGTATCTACAGCAAGTAGTGCGACTGTACGGTGTACCTGTCTCAATAGTTTCAGATCGAGATTCACGCTTCACTGCAGAATTCTGGAAAAGCCTCCAGACAGCAATGGGAACTTCATTGAATTTGAGTTCAGCCTTTCATCCACAGACAGACGGTCAGACAGAATGAGTCAATCAAGTGATGGAGGATATGTTGCGAGCCTGTGTCATTGAATTCGAGAGTTCATAGGAGACGCATCTACCTTTGATCAAGTTTGTCTACAACAATAGCTACCACACGAGCATAGGGATGGCGCCGTTTGAAACTTTGTATGGAAGACCTTGTCGATCGCCGCTATGTTGGTCCGAAGTCAGAGATACTCAACTACTTGGGCCTGAGATGATTCGAGAAACCAGCGAGAAGATCCAGATTGTACGAGAAAAGATGAAGACAGCACAATCCAAACACAAGAGCTATGCCGACAAGCGACGGAAAGATCTAGAGTTTGTAGTTGGAGATCATGTGCTACTCAAAGTCTCGCCAATTTGAGGTATCGTCAGACTCAAACAGAAGAGAGGCAAGTTGTCGCCGCGATAAATTGGACCGTTCGAGATCCTAGAACGTGTTGGGAAGGTTGCTTATCGAATTGCATTGTCGCCAAAGATGTCATGAGTGCACGGCATTTTCCACATTAGCATGTTGAGGACGTGTGCCCACAACCCAACGCACGAGATCAGTTTTAAAGATATCGAGGTGAACGAGAAAGCGACCTACAATGAAGGACCAGTGCGTATTCTAGACTGAGGAGTGAAGAAGCTCAGAAATAAGCATATTCCGCTAGTGAAGGTTCAGTGGAAGCACCACGACGAAGGAGAAGCTTCATGGGAATTGGAGTCGGAGATGCAAGAGAAGTTTCCATTTTTGTTTTAACCCTGCTTATTTCGGATTTCACGGACGAAATCTTTAATGAGTGGTGGATGATGTAATACCCTGTATTTTTGTAATATATTATGTGAATAAGACCTTGTACGTTTCTTTTTAATACTTGTATGAGCTTGGCCTTACCCTTGGTATAATTTGGATACCAATCGATTGACAATGTTTTCCAATCGATTACCTTATTTTGGGTACCAATCGATTGGCAAGTATACCAATCGATTGCTTATATCAATAGATTGACACTAATACCAATCGATTGGAGGCAGCTGGGCAGATTCTTTTGCTCTGGCTGGGGTTTGTCCACGTGAACACTTCCCCATCTATATATATGCGACCCAATCTCGCCCATTTTCTGTTTGCAGAAACTAGAGAGTGAGAGGGAGTGCTTGTGTGTGTGTTTATATATATACACACTCATATATCTACACACATATATATATTCATACACTCACACACACATATCCATGGACTGAGACAAGAAGGAAGAAGAGAAGAAGATCAAAAAGAAGAAAGAAGAACGGAAGAAAGAAGAAGACAGAGCAGAGGAGAGAGAGAGGAGCCACCATTGAAGCTCCAAGCTTCATTACACATTCCCAAACATACCCTAGACACCTAAGGTGAGTTTTAAACTCACTTGGTAGCTTTATATTGGTGTTAGAACATGTTTTGAATGAAGAAATGGAGTGTAAACCATGTATTCCCATTTTTATGTTGCTGGACAGTCTTCACTGTGAAGAAGATGAAGTACCAATCGATTGGTACTCTTACCAATCGATTGACATCTTTCAGGTCCCAATCGATTGACACTTTATGCAATTGATTGGCATGGATTATGATCCAATCGATTGACAAGTTTTCCAATCGATTGATGCCACTTTTATACCAATCGATTGGACCTCTATACCAATCGATTGGAAGTTTCAGAATACTATTTTCTTATAATAACTGTTTAGTTGTTTATTTACTAGTTCAGTATTTCCCAGACATGATAATGAGTTAATGCGGCGTAGGATCGTAGTAACAACAAGATTAACGGATAATGTTTATGATGTTAGATAACAGAATAGTCGTGAATCCTTTGGAGTTAACGTTCATTTCATTCAGAGTAGTCAGGCCACATTGGGATTGTCATGTATCGGTGATAGAGTTGAACTTAAGTAGGTTTGCTAGGATTCGGGAACCTTGTGTGGGCGGGCTTTGGTCGATCATATGTTCTTAAAAGCGGTAGACAGACGAAGGTGTCTATGATATGCGGTAGACCGTGATCACTGGTAGACGTCACTAAGTCGTGGCATAGAATGATGTACTGTTGTTTAAAGCGTTATATCCCTGACATGCGGTGAACTGTGCATATGTTCTTAAAAGCGGGGATGGACTAACGTGGTATCCATGACATGCGGTGAACTGTGTATATGTTCTTAAAAGCGGTGGATGAGCAATGGTGTATTTATAGAGTTGAACTATTGTCGAGTCTGTTCCCCTATCAAGACGTGTTATCGGTCTTAAAATGAGTAAGACGTTAGTAATCGGATAATCGGTTTGATGTAAAGGAGTTACCCTCACTGAACTTTAACTTGGTTACTGTTTATAACTTGTATTAACTTCAATAGTTGATACCCTGTTAGTATCTAACTCACTCAGCTTTCATTAAGCTAATGGCGTTTATGCCACTGGACATTTCTATGTTCCAGCGCCCCTTGGTTATGAGTATACAGGTGAAGGGCCCGCAAGAGAAGACTACCATGCTAGTGACGATGTCCCCGTGGAGAATTTCCCCGACGGAGGTCAGACCGAAGAAGACTACTACGCCGAGGACTACCTTTATGCCAACTGAAGACTAGACTAAAATTGTAGCTAATTGTCTTTACCGTTTTAGAACCCTTTTGTAGTCAGGCATATGTTGCCTTGACATTTGTACTTTCGCTATCTTATATTTGATTCGAGACTCTAATGTGTAATAGTTAGCAACTTCTATTGACTTTATGTTACGTTGTGATCAGAACCTAGACTTCATTCTTGTTACACTATTACTTTTTGTTGCTTAGTACTGCGTGGTGTGGACAATCATGTGACTTTACCCGTCGCTGCCTTTGGACCCAAAAAGGAAATTTATTTTTCTCTATTTTTGCCGTTCCGGGGTGTGACAGAGAGAGATATATATAAATACACACACTTATATATACACACCTAAATATATATATACACTCAATCACTCACACACAAGAAAAGAAGAAGCAAAAGAAGAGAGAAGGATAAGATAGAGAGAAAAATAGAGAAAAAGATGAGAGAAGGGGGAAGGAAAGATAGAAAGAGAGATCACTGTGAACATGCTACCACCTCGATGTCACCAACGTCACCGAACCTCATCGGTGAGTGTCTAAACTCACTGAATTGTGTAGTTACATAGTATATATGTGTTTCAACAAGAAAGAATAGACCCTGAAATTACGTAGAGTGTCTAGTCTAATTTTAGGAAGAAGATGGCTTCTCAATCGATTGAACGAGGTTTCAATCAATTGAGAACATGATCTAATCAATTAAATAGGACTCAACCAATCAAATAGGATCCAATTAATTGAACTTTACTTCAATCGATTGAACAGGTCTTAATCGATTGGAATAGATTCCAATATATTGGATAGCACAGGATGTTGAATGTTCTAGTTTTTGTATATGATGAACTATTAAGTTATTTTATATCATGCATTGATTGTTTGTATATTGTATCAGAACAATACACATGTTGAATAATGGGCACAATGCATTAAACAATAGAACTAATTGAATGATGATGATATAATGTTGTTAATCGGATTGAGAAGCCGATATGCATAGTAATGGGTCTATCGACTGCAAAGTTCGGCACTATTTGTGATTGAGTGCATAGATACCATCGCGAATATCGAATGATCTCGGCTGTGGGAACCTAATGAGTGGAAATAGTCATGTGTAGTCCTTTGTGACACTTGTGGATTTCAAGATGGTATGAATGGTTTGACCCCATGAGAGATGTCCAGGGTTGTGCGAGATGTGGTTGTTGAGAATGCTAGGACTACCTGTCAGGCTTATATATGGAGAATGTATCAGGGCGGGTTGGCCAGAATGTATTAAGGCGTGTTTACCAGAATGTATCAGGGCAAGTTGGCCAGAATGTATCGGGGTATGTTGGCCAAAATGTATCGAGCATGTTGGCTAGAATGTATAGCGACATTTTGGCCAGAAAGCTGGAACTACGTACCCGGATTATTAAAGAGTGGTCCAAGAAGTAAGTTGAGTAATATGGGATGTAAGGCTATGTGTGAAATATGGATCCAAGAGTCCATGTTATGTTTGGGATTTGTTGGGATGATGTTAGTTGTTATTTATTATGTTGGTGCATCTGTGTATGCGAATGACAGGATGACATTCAATACTGTTGTTTTATATACTACATATCTATTGATACTCGATAAGTATTTATATTGATGGCTTTTTATGCCGATGGATATTCTACATCCAGCTTTTCAAGGTTATGAGAATGCAGGGGAAGAGTATTTCATGAGAGGCTATGAGGAAGAGGCCTATACTGATGGAGGCTAAGTTGGAGACGACTACTACGCGAGCTAAAGATTTGGAACTATGTCGTAGTTTATTATGTTTATGTTTATGTTTTAGAGACTGTTGTATTAATATAAAGTTTGTAATCAGCCTGCGTTGCCATAATACCTTATTTTATTTCCACTTCTACATATGGTATATAATAGTTAGTCAACTTTGATTATAATATGTTGAACTTAGATATTCCCAATGTGTCGTTTGATTCATTACCCTGATGATTAGACTTGGCTTATGGATAATATGGTGAATTTCAACTATCATGGCCTATGAGTCCAAAAAGAAATTTATTTTCTCTATTTTTACTATTGTAGGGAGTGATAGGATTTTTGGTATTAGATCCTAGGTTTAGTAGTCGCGCTCACCAATTGTCCAACATTTCTTTAAGTATGAACCTTAAGATTCCTTGAGATAAGGGTTGACTCTAAGTAATGTTTTGAAGTTGTTCGTATGAAGTTTTCCTAGCTATTATTGTTATAATAGTTATAACTACTATGTTTAGTATGTGAACTACTTTCTGCTATTATTTTAGGATTGATGACTAACCGATAGATGTCTATATAAGTACCCAATCACAACGGATTGACGGTAGGGTGACCTACCTGGAATCGTCTTGGACAGAATGAGGATGCACTCCCAGTACCCCTGGCTATTGAGCTGACTGGATTATTCGAGGCCTTCATGCAAAGGATAGAACGGATCAATAACCCTAATACGAATAACGATAATAGCCATGGACCACCTCTGAGATCGGTAGAAGACCGAATAGTAGAGCATTTTCATCATTTGCGTATGAGAAGTTTGACGAGGATACTGAGCCATGGCAAGTGGAACAGTGTCTCCAAGAGATGGAAGCAATCTTCGACACCCTGGGATGCAATGAGAAGTGTCGATTGGTAACGTTCTAGTTGACATATGCGGTGGCCGATTGGTAGGAATCGGATAAGGCAATCGTAGGAGAGGAGATAGTTAAGAGAATGCATTGGATCACATTTAAAGGGTTGCTGCTAGAGAACTGCTTTCTTCTGACAGAGAGGAACAAGAAGGAAAGAGAATTCATCGAGTTGAGGCAAAGGAACAGGACCGTAAGAGAGTGTAGGGTACAATTCAAATAGTTGTCCAATTTTTCCCTTCACATAATTGATACTCCGGATAAGAAGAACCGACAGTATCACCAAGGTTATCGCTACCACTTCAACGAATGACTATAAATCATCGGGGCCAGACTTTTAAGGCTATGGTAGGCATGGAAATTTTCCACAAGGATATCAATAGACGAGAACAGGGACGCTCTTGGAATCGATCACCACCTATGAGTAATCAAGGACCAAGACCTCCGATGCAATTCCAAGGAAACAAGCGCAACTAGACTAGCGGTAAACAGTCACAACCTGTGTTTCCTCATAACCGATAGGATGTAACCCAATCACTTTCCCTGTAAAGATTATCTGCTACCACTGGAGGCAATACCGATAGATGCTTTAGCTGTAGAAAGCCACGTCATTTGGTTAAAGATTGCCGAGCTCCTAAAAACTACAACCAGCTGAGCATTCTCTGCTATAATTATGGCAAGCATGGCCATATTAGTAAGGACTCAGAGCACCTTGTATGGTGTACAAAGGACCAGCTGCTCAAGGCCTAGTTGGATAGACTCATTTGAGTCCGATCCTCCCAGAGTATGCAGGATATGATGAGCCGAGCAGCAGAACATGGAAGGCACTCTTACATTATTTTGTACTCGAATTAAAGCTCTATTCGATACTGGTGATTCAAATTTGTTCATTGCTATCAAAATTGTTAAACAATTGGGTTTAGTACCTCAGGAACTTGATGTAGCCCTAAATGCGATATCGTATTTGGGAGTGATCGTGAGATTAGGGAGAGTGTACAAGGACTGTACTTTAACCCTTGAGGATAAAAATCTCCATATAGATCTAATCATTCTATCAACGAAGGAATTTAACATCATCTTAGGAATCGATTGGCTCACGAAGTATCATGCTAAGTTGGATTGTTCCAATAAGATGATTTCCTTTTCGGTACCAGGAAGTCTGCCTTTTAGTTTTCAGTGCAATCCCTCTGGTAATCCTTTTATCACCAGTCATCTAGCAGCTATCGAGAACTCGAGTTTGAAACTCACTGTAGCATAGATTCTTATAGTCCGAGACTTTGAGGATGTGTTTTGGAATGTTTTAGGATTACCACCTAAGTGAGAGATCGACTTCTGCATTGAGTTAGTATCTGACACTTTTCCACTATTGAAGGCTCCTTATCAGATGGCACCAATAGAGATATAAGAATTGAAGAAGCAGGTCCAGGATTGTTCGACCCAGCATGTTACCTTAGGGAGCACCAATACTACTTGTTAAGAAGAAGGACAGAACTCAATGACTTTGTATCGACTATAGGGAGCTTAACAAAGTCACAATTAAGAATAAGTACCCATTCCATAGAATCAAAAAAAAATTGATCAAGTGCAAGGAGTGACGACTTCCTCGAAGACTAATCTATGTTCAGGATATCACTAATTATTGGATTAACCTGAGGATATTTCAAATACTGCTTTCATAATAAGGTACGGGCATTATCAATTCTTGATCATGTCTTTTGGATTGACCAATGCCGCATCAGTATTCATGGACCTAATGAACAGAGTATTTAGACCCAACTTGGAACAGTTCATTATTGTGTTCATAGATGATATTCTGATCTACTCAAAGACCAAGGCTGAACATGAGAAACATATAAGGATTGCACTTCAGACCCTCCAAGATAACCAATTGTATGCAACAGCAAGTGTGAATTTTGGCTGAATGAAGTCAAATTTCCAAGACATGTTGTCTCACGAGAAGGAATAGCTGTAGACTCAACAAAGACAGACGTTGTCTTAGATTAGAATGGACCAACTACTACATTGGAAGTTAAGAGTTTTCTTGGTCTAGTTGGATACTATCGAAGGTTCATGGAAGGATTCTCCAAGATCGCAGCTCCTCTTACTGGGTTAATGAAGAAGGATTTGAAGTTTCAATGGAGTGACAAGCATGAATGCACATTTCAAGAATTGAAGGAAGGATCAACCTCAGAGCCAATTCTTGCGATACCCAAGAGCGGTGAGTAGTTCACCATTTATAGTGATGAGTCACACTAAGGACTTGGATGTGTTGTCATTCAGGATAGCGTATGGATTGCGATAATTGAAACCACATAAGTTGAATTATCCGATGCATAACCTCAAAGTAACTGCGATTATTTTTGCACTTAAGATTTGGAGGCATTACTTCTACGATGAGAAGTTTGGCTAGTTTTTAGATCACAAAAGTTTAAGATACTGATTCTCTCAAAGGGAGTTAAACATGAGGCAGCTACGTTGGATGGAATTGTTAAAGCTATGATTTCACGTTATAGTATCACCCTGGATAAGCAAATATAGTTACTGATGCTTTGAGTCAAAAACCCCGAAGGATAGTAGTAGCTTCTCTTATGGTCAAAGAGTGGCAAGCATTTGAAACTTTGGCTAAATTCGGTATTCAGGCCTCAGACCCAAGTGAGGGACGACACTTTGGATATCTTATAGTATAATCAACCCTCATTAGTCACAGTTTGGAAGCACAGAAGAAGATGAAGGACTTCAGTAATTGTTTACAAGTGCCGTAATGAAGGAACTAGAGAATTGGGGTACTGGTTTCGGATGGAGCACTCAGATGTAGGGGAGACTTTGTATACCTAATGAAGATAATCTTAGAAAGGATGTATTGAACAAAGCACACAGTCGCAAATGGCTATTCACCCAGGAAGTACAAAGATGTATAAGGATTTGAAGAAGAATTTCTGGTAGGAAGGAATGAAACAAGAAGTTGCAGAACACGTGTCTCAATAGCTTACGTGTAAGCAAGTGAAAGTAGAACATCAGAAACCATCCGGACATCTACAACCGTTACCAGTTCCTAGATAGAAGTGGGAACATATAACCATGGATTTCGTGGTAAGTTTGCCAAGGTCTCTACAAAACCAAGATGCTATTTGGGTAGATGTGGATCAATTTACCAAATCAGCGTATTTCATAGCTTATAGTGTTATATCTAGTCGAGCGTTTGAACCGAATGTACTTACAAAAAGTCGTTCGACTAAATAATGTACCAGTCTTTATTGTATCCGACCGCAATTCAAGATTTACTGCTGAGTTCTTGAAAAGTTTATAGATAACCAGGGGAACTTTGCTAACCTTGAGCACCGTATTTCACACGCAGACTGATGGATAGACTGAATAGGTTAACCAAGTAATGGAGGACATGCTTTGAGCAAGTTTTATTGATTTTGACAGCTTATGGGAGACTCATCTACCATTGATCGAGTTCGCGTATAACAACAGTCACCACTCGAGTATAGGGATGGCACAATTCAAGGCATTATATGAAAGGCCGTGTTGATCACCTTTGTGTTGGGCGGAGGTTGAAGATAATCAACTACTTAGACCAGAATTAGTTTGAAAAACTAATGCAAAGATCCAAATCATGAAAGAAAGGATGCGAACAACGCAGAGTAGACATAAGAGTTACGTCGATAAATGTCACAGAAGTTTGGAGTTCAATGTTGGAGATCGTGTTCTACTCAAAGTATCTCTGGCGCGAGAAATTGTCAGATTTGGTCAGAAGAGAGGAAAGTAAGCAACATATTTCATTGGACCGTTTTAGATCCTCGGGCGCATTGGAAAGTTGCCTACAAACTCGTATTGCCGCTGAAGAAGTTAGGAGTGTACAACGTCTTCCACGTCAATATGTTGAGGAAGTACGTTCACAATCCGAGTCATAAGATCAACTTTAAAGACATTGAGGTAAATGAAAATGTATCGTTCTATGAAGAACCAGTGTAATTTTGGATGAGGAATAAGGAACTTCCATTAGTGAAGGTTCAATAGAAGTTCCATGTCGAAGGAGAAGCTTCCTGGGAGCTAGAGTCAGAGATGCGTGAGAAGTATCCTATTTTGTTTAGTGACGCTTAGTTTGGATTTCGGGGATAAAATCTTTATTTAGAAGGGGATGATGAAATACCTGCTTTGCATTATACTTTTGTATTCTTGTATATATAAATAAGATTATGTATGTTTACACTTACCTTTCCTATAATGCAATAATCGATTGACAATACTGCCCATCCAATCTATTAAACTCTATTCAATCTATTGACTTAGTGTCCCACCCAACCGATTGAACATGTCTCAATCGATCGAACCCCTATCGACATGAATTGGTTTGACCTATTGATCTCAATCGATTAAACCCCACTCAATTGATTGAACGGGACTGAGCTTGGCCACCAAGTTTATATCCTACGACTATGATCTCTTCCTCTCTTCTATATATATGTATCACATATACACACACATTTTTGGACTGTGGGAGAGAGTTAGAGAGAGATATACAAATGCATATATATACACACTCATATATATGCATACATACCCAAATATATATATGTACACTCAAACACTCACACACAAGAAAAGGAAAAGCAGAATAAGAGAGAATGAGAAGACAGAGAGAGAGAGACAGAGAAAAGGAGAAAAGAATGAAGAAGGAGAAAGAGAGAGAGAGAGAGAGAGAGAGAGATAGAGAGAGAGAGCTCACTATGAACCCGCAGCCACCCCGATGTCATCGATTTTGCCGAACCTCACTGGTGAGTGTCTAAACTAACTGAGTAGTGTAGTTATGTAGTATATATATGTGTTTTAACAAGAAAGAACAAATCCTAAACATGCACAGAGTGTCCAGTTCAATTCTGGGAAGAAGAGGGCTTCTCAATCGATGGAGTGTCCAGTTTAATTCTGGGAAGAAGATGGCTTCTAAATCGACAGAGTGTCCAGTTTAATTCTGGGAAGAAGATGGCTTCTCAATCAATTGAACGAGGTTTCGATCGATTGAGAACAAGATCCAATCAATCAAATAGGACCCAATCAATTGAACATGAATCAATCGATCGAAACCTCATTTAATCGATTGAGAAGCCATATTCTTCTCAGAATTTAAGATGGCTTCTCAATTGATTGAATGTTCTGGTTGTTTATATATGATGAAATGTTAAGTTATTTTATATCATGCATTGATTGTTTAGAAGTTGTATCAAAACAACGCACATGTTGAATAATGGGTATAGTGCATTAAACGGTGGAACTGATTACATAATGATGATATAATGTTGTTAACTGGATTGAGAAGCCGACATGCATAGTAGTGGGTCTATCGACCGTAGAGGTCGATACTATTTGTGACTGAGTGCATAGATACAATTGCAAAGATTGTACGATATCGGGTGTGGGATCCTAATGAGTGGAGATAGTCTAGTGTAGTCCTTTGTAACACTTGTCGATTTTAGGCTGGTATAGATCATTTTTAACCCATGGGAGAGGTCCAGGGTTGTGCGAGACGTTATTGTTGAGAAAACTGGGACTATGTTTCAGGCTTATATATCGAGAAGGCTGGGACTACGTGTCAGGCATACGCATTGTGGGCTAAGACTACGTGTCAGGCTTATATGTCGAGAATGTATTAGGGCAGGTTGGTCAGAATGTATCAGGGTGTGTTGGCCGGAATGTATTAGGGCATGTTCTCCATAATGTATTGGGGCAGGTTGGCCAGAATGTATTGGGGCGTGTTGGCCAAAATGTATCGGGGCATGTTAGCCAAAATGTATCGAGGCATTTTGGCTAGAAAGCTAGGACTATGTACCAAGATTAGTAAACAGTGGTTCCAGAAGTAAGTTGAGTAATGTGGGATGTAAAGCTATGTGCAAAATATGGATCCAAGAGTCCATGTTATGTTTCGGATTGGTTGGGATGATGTCAGTTGTTGTATATTAAGTTGGTTCATACGTGCATGCGAATGATGGGATGATATTTAATCATGTTGTTTTATATGCTGCATATCTATTGATACTCAGTATGTATTTACATTCACTTGGCTTTCATAAGATGACGGCGTTTTATGGCACTAGATATTCTACGTCCAGCTTATCAGGGTTGTGAGAATGCAGGGGAAGAGTATTTCCCAAGAGGCTATGAGGAAGAGGCCTACACTGATGGAGGCTATCTTGGAGATGACTACTACGCAAGCTGAAGACTTGGAGCTACGTTGTAGTTTATTAGGTTTATACTTTAGAGACTATTGTATTAATATAAAGTTTGTAATCGGCATGTATTGCCATAATACTTTATTTCAATTCTACAGCTACTTATGGTTTGCAATAGTTAGTACACTCTGATTATAATATGTTGAACTTAGATATTCCAAATGCGTCGTTTGATTCATTACTCTAATGATTAGACTTGGTTTATAGACAACATGGTGACTTTCAACTCTCATGGCCTACGGGTCCAAGAAAGAATTCATTTTCTTTATTTTTGCTACTGTAGGGCGTAATGAATTATGGGTGGTAATTCGGGTTAGACGTGTCATAATCGGGTCATAAATGGGTTGTGTGGTTTTGGGTTGACTTTTAGTTTTTGAGTACTATTCAATTAAAAAATATGAACTTTTTTAATTTAATCGTGCCGTGTCGTGTCATAATCGGGTTGTCTCAGTAAAACGTGTTGTCGTGTCAACAATTCATACCCCTAAGTGGAATAGTCTCAATTTTAAATGGTCATTATCATCTACGTGGCCACATTGTACTATGAAATAGCCTACGTGTTCCACCGTTGACTAATTGCCCTCCCTTGAAAACAAGGTAAAGTTTGGAACTTTGTATCCCTAGGAAAAATTGGCTTGGTAAACTTCGATCGGATAATGCTCCATCCTTCTCCTAAAAGGACCATACTCTTCATGTATGCCTATAACTAATTGTTCCCTATTAATGGTATGATGGATACTGGACTGTTCCACCACAGGGGTTGGAATCAGCTGCTAGATTTTACCGGCCTGATGGGGCGAGAAAACATCATTGGCCCTTTGCCCCCTGGCAGCATGAGCGTGTAGGCCCATGTTACCAATTAGGTCAGTGTTTCAGCCTCTAGGGTTAACGATTATCGGTGTTGCCGATCTAGTAGGATCGGTGACGACTGTACTACCCGACCCTTTCCCTTTGACATTAGTAGGATTCAGATCGGATTGCTTATTCAAGCCATTCTGCTTCCGGAGTTCGAGATTAACATAGATGGTCGTTTGTTTATCACCCAGACTAGACTCACCGATGTGCTCCTTAGGGCTTTGGGTCTTCATGGTTATAAAGAGGTTGATAGATTTAGCCATATTAGAGATCTCGGAGACCACTTGGTCCAATTTTGCATGTGTGCCTTTGGTGGACTCAACCAACTCGTGTTGATTATGTGGTAAGTTAGCCGTGTGGTCGGCCCACCCCTTGAGATGCCCCATAGAGCCTATTAGCATGTTTTTAATTCGGCCTCATGGGCTCTACATTCTGTCTTATAATTTTTGAGACCGACTCAAGGGTTAAAACACTGGCGTATGGATAACGGCTAGTACTCTCTTCCTCTGGTGGTTCAGCGGTTGGGTCATCTTGGCCATTTTTACCAGTTTTTGGTGTTTTTCGGAGGCATCTTCTAGCACTGTAGTCCCACCGGGCATGCCAAAATGTTTGCTATAGTTTATGGTTTGGGTTTGCCAAAGTCAAACGGGCTCAGTTGTGCAAACTAATTTCCTAAACTACTCAAGCAAGTGGTGCAAGAGGCTTCTAGATCTTACTTCTAGTAAAACTATTGTAATGGACAAGAAAGAAAGTACCCTTGCCCTAAGATTCTATGGTAGTGTTGAAGCACACAGACCGATTGGTATAGAATTTACCATGGTAATAATAAACATCTATGAGGAAGGCACTTTATTGCATATGCTTGGAAAACAACACAAGATGAAGAACAATATCAGAACTGGCTCTAATTGTTCAAAACAAAGCTTTGAAAAACACAACAAAAATAAAATTAAATAAAAATAATAACAGGGCAGACCTAGTGCTACGAGTGCAGAGAACACCAAATGATAGTTTGAATGCTTTAATTGATGTGGCCTGTGTGTATGCTATTTTTGAGAGAGACGTGGAATGTCTTGAAAATTTGGCCAACTTCTGTATTTAGAGCGGCCATAGAGCATTCAGATATGGCAAAGACTTCTTGAATTACGCTGTTAGTGGGACAAGGACACCCAGAATCCTTCCCACACTCAACCCCTTCTATACTTATCAGAATTGGGTCAATCTCAAAATTTTTGGGATTTGGTTTCCATAGCCAGCTGGATGAGATCAAGTTCTTCACAAAAGAACACTTCCCCTCAAAATCAGGAGATTTTCTTTCCTAAGCCAATAAAGAATAAACTTCCTCCCTTATCGGTTATAAGTTCCTAAAAATTATCTCGAACATCAGGATGCACACTTATCATCTTCCAAGTCGATCGATCCATCAGGCTTTACCCCCAGGTTTTGAATATTGTGCCCGATGACTCCCATGCCTGTCTATGATTCATCGGGCTGCTTCTTTAACAAGCTGCTTATTACTCCATTCCAGCTTCAGTGCCTGAGATTCTCACATATCCTCTCTGCCATGAATTGGGCCTCCCTTTCTCTATCAGGTTGTGCTTCATGCCATAGCATCTTCTGAGCAATTTATTGGCTTGCCACTCGAGCCCGAAGCATACCTATCAACAATAGGCGTGCCAAACCAAATGCATCATGGTCCGAACAAGCCTAAACCCATTCCATCTCTTGCTACTCGACCTCAACACCCTTTGGTGATTTTTTGGTGCAAACAATAAGACATGAAACTTTCAATTAGAAGGAGCAAGTAATAACTTGGAAATAAAATTCTAAGGTGCCGTTTGATAACCATTTCATTTTGTTGTTTTTATTTTTAAGTTTTTGTGTTGGAAGTTTTTGTGTTCTTTTTTTAAAAAATGAAAAACAAAAGATGCGTTTGGTAACTTTTTTTTTCTTTTTTTTAAAAAAAAAAGCGAAAATAAAATAAAAATACGTTGGTGGTCTTGTTTCATTTTTGAAAACAAAAAAGGGAAAAACAAAAAGACGCAATTTTAAGTAATCACTAGACCCGGTTTAATTTATTCAAGTTTTTGTTAGGTGCCATTTTATGAGGTTGTAGTCCATGCCTAATCTAAGTTTATCCTTAAACATGTTTTTTATTTTGTCAAGACTACAGATTCAGATAACATAAAGTTGTAAAAATAAAATAAAATCAATAATCTCGTTTTTCAGTTTTCGAGGTGCAAAACGTATTGCAAACATTAAGCATGTATGGTTGTCCTTGAATTAAATTATTTTACTCATATTTTTGTACACAATTTTATATATAAAAAAAA